>OX375875.1:92437486-95076328 GCA_947359465.1 Metellina segmentata | reverse complement strand
ACGAAAATCTTGATACGTCGATACCATTGATTTGATGAGAAAAAAGTGAGCCTGTGCTGTAATTTGACCAAAATTAAGTGCATTTTTTTTAAGCTCTGAACTTTAAATAGCCTTTCACAGCTTCAAACTTATCAAGAAAAAAAAATCTCTCCGGTGTCAAATAAAAATTATGACTTATGTCGGTTCGTTGTTCTGGGCTTTTATGGCGCAAGGGCCATATTTGGCCATGCTGCGGTAGATACAAGGCATACAATATCAAGTAATAGACACACAACACACACTTGAAAGTTTTTATTAACACGCCTACAGCTCGAAGGATTATGAATTTGGATAAATATGCTGAGATTTCATGGGGAATCAGTTGAAATATGTGTAGCCATGAAATAAATATTAACCTTTTTTCACGTGCTTTAGTTTCCACATCGTTATGGCCCAAGATTTTGGAACTTGTAATGAGAAACTATCATGCAATTCAGAAGCTCATCTGTACGATTTTGTTTATTCTTGTATTTATTGAGTAATTTCTGACAGTGAGATTCGGAAAGTATTTTGAAAGTTCATGCCAAAATAGTAAACATTATGTTTAGTTGTAGGGCTCCTTAGAGCGATAACAAGGGACAGTTGTTTTTTCAAATGACTAATTTTCAGACAAGACATTTCATTTACTCATGTATCGATAAACATAAATTAAGATTACTCATACCTTCTTTTGAGTTGTCCTTGGAAAACACCGAAAAACTGTAACTTCTGTACTAGAGATTAAAAACGAAATATTTTTTGGACACATAAAAGTTTTATGAATTGATTTGGCAACTGCTTTAACGGTTAGGAAGACTAGCGCCTCAGCGTACAGCGTATAATCTATCGAGCGGGTGCGAAATGCAGCGCCCGAGGCGGGTAATTAGTGTGTGTTCATGGTAATTTTTTTTGGCGAGTTATCGCTATTTGCAACTATTACATTTCATTAGTTATCGCTTTTTTGGCAAATACTTTGGCGCAATTTTGGCTTTGGCTTCTTTGAGACGTTTTCTCATGGAAGTCATTAGTGAGTCATATTTTCCCTGTCTTTCGAAATACGAAGAATTGCTGGGGAGTGGAGACGCCATCGGGGTGGTGTTTCATCATTTTTTTTTTTGTAGAATGGTGTGGGTTCATGTGTTAAAAAGGAGAAACTGTGCATATACCATTTTTTTTTAAATTGTTGAGTGGACACCTGATTGAGCAAAATACAAAACCCACTTTGCTCAGAATAAATGCTGACAAAACTGGCTTAATTTTGATTGTTAGGTGTCCAAAAACTTTCTTGTTTTAAACTTGCAATTCCTTTTTTTTTTTATTTCAAAGATAAATTAAATGAAGCCGCTGGGATGTGCCAACGTTTTGAATAGAGGGGGGGCGAGCATAGGCGTAAATAGGGTTGTTGAATGGGGAGGGGTTTTCTCCCGAAAAGTACCCCTGTAAAAAGTGGGGAGAATAAATTAATTATATTAATATTGATTAATTATTAATAATAAAAAATAAACAATTAATTAATTTATATAAAAAGATATTTTACAATTAACACTTGATTTTTTTTTTAAATCATATTTTTTTCTTTATACAATATTTACTAAATGACTTTAAGGTGATTTTTAAAACTTACAATACATTTAAATTAGAAATTAAAACGTCGATTTTTTCCTAAACGTTTCGATTTTTCTGAACTTTTTTTTATTTATATTTGATTTGCTTGAATCACATGGGTAAAAATTATCTCGATTCTGACTACCGCCTATGAGTGCTCAAAATTTTTTTAAACAGAATATATATTTAAAAATTCGGTTTCAATGAAGCACAGTAGGCAATATTTTAAAAAACCAATGAAATAAGATAAACACTAATTTTAAAAAGTTAAAAACTAATAACAATAGTTAAAATATAAAATGTATTTGAAAATTTGGTTTTAAAAAAACACAATTAACAATAATAAAAAATTCCATTTTTAATCGAAACATTTTCCTCTGACCTTTTACTCTGCATAATCTCGTATGAGTTCTTTAAAACACAATTTATTACAAAACTCATTTTCGATAGTTATAGTCAATCTACTTAGTCTATGTAGAGTTATTGTAAATCTGAAATAATTTTTGATGATTTTTAATTTGGAAAAACTTTTTTCACCACTTGCAACTTACATAGGCAAAGTTTTAAAATTCTGAGTGCAATATTAATATAAATATGATAGATAATAATAAACCCCTGCAGAAAATTATATTACAAATTCCCCGTTTTTTCGAGAATGGGGAAATGAGCAAATTTTCTATTAATTAAATTTTAAGGCTCATATGTCGGTATTTGGTATTTATTAGTTAATGTCGTACTTGACCAACACAACGGGCTATTGACGACGGTCCGGGATTAATCCCATAAGGAGAAGATCCTAGGACAACACCTCGTAATTTTGAACCACGGTCAGATGACGAAGCAACACCTGAGCTGGCACCCCACTCTCCAAACTTCCACACCAACTATACGTGAGGACGACAGATTTAAGGTGCACCAGCCGCCAATACGCCATACACTTACAAACATCCATGCCCGACCCGGATTCGAACTAGGAACCTTCCGATCTAGAGGCTAACACCTTAACCACTATACAGGTTGGTCGGCGGCTCATATATCGGACGAAAGTTTGGAATATAATGGTTCAGGTAGCCAATTTATTAGATTTATAATTGCCTAATATTTATCAAAAATTAGTCGCGATTTTTACTGCTTAGCGACCGCAAATTTTTGTTCATACTACTTTTATGAAAATAAGAATGTTTTTGTTAACTACAACTTGGAATAGGTATTTTTTATTGGAAACCCGTTTTTCAATAATTGAGTATTACTGTTGCTTTAAGTTAGAAATATTTAAGAATCTCTTTATATTAAAAAGAGTTACCACCGCCGTTGTCGCAGGATTGAAAACTGGGTTTTTTCACTCGATTCTCAAGATGGTTTGTCGATTGAGTACAGATCAGAATATTACGAGATTAGCATGGTTTATTCAAAATTGTACAGGGAACAAAATGGAGATGTTTTTTTTTTTACTGATGCGGCTATCAGTTTAGGGTGCATTAAGTGTTAAAGTAAAAAAAAAGCGAAATCACTTACGACAGGAGTGTTGGTTTACGAAGCAACAAGTTTTAACAATGCACTGTTCTCACGTTTCCGTCACTTAATTACTTCACAAATTCAAGTGTTCACTTTCAAAACATTAAGCCCGGATCCTTACTCGTCAAGGAAATCCGTAAAACTAAATAATCCATCGGGCAAAAATTCAGAACAGTTCACTTGCAGGCAGTTTCCCGTTTTTACTTCAGACAAAAAAGCCGACAATTTAAAAGACCCAATATTGTAAATTATCAAAATAAACAATGGCAGATTTGTTGCGATTTCCGGAATGCCCTTATCTTCAAACGACATTTCCGTCAGTTGGTCAGGCGCTTCTTGTCCAGTTTGGGACCTAGCGCAATAAAACCCTAACATACAATCCGTCAGTCGGTCATAAAAATAAATCGTTTTTCTCAAGACATGCAATCGGCTGTCCAGAGCAAATGCCAAGTTTGCACTCTCTAGTCTCTAGATCTGGGCCTGCATCTATTGACAGGAAATGAAATTAGTCCACATTTTTCAACGGTACTGTTTAATGTAACTTTTGAAGTTAAAATGTTAATAATGTTCCCCGATAGTGTGTGTGTGTGGAGGGGCGAAATATGGCTTTCGCCCCTTCTCCTCAGTGACAGGAGGGACCAAATACCCCCTGCCCCCCTGTTGGCAAGTGCCTGTTTGCCCTCCTCCTTATCTCGGCCTGCATCTATTGACAGGAAATGAAATTAGTCCACATTTTTTCAACGGTACTGTTTAATGTTACTTTTGAAGTTAAAATGTTAATAATGTTCCCTGATATTGTGGGTGTGGAGGGGCGAAATATAGCTTTCGCCCCTCCTTCTCCGTGACAGGAGGCCCCCCCCCTCCATTGATTGAAAAATGGACTAAGCGGTCGGATAATTAATTTTATTCAAATTGTTTTCGCAAATTCCGAGATTTAATGTCCAGTGTAAAATTTATTTCAATTTCCAATGTATATTTACATAGTATAAATAAATAAATATATTTATTTTCAGGTGACCTTGAGCGAACAATATTTATTGATAATTTAAATATTTGCCTTTATCATAAAAATAAGTTATCTAGTCAACATAAAAAGCACCTATTCTTGACCTAGGAGAGGCAATGGAGTCCTGATCAGATACCAACTCTCTAAAATGAGACATAACAAAATAATTAATGAAAAATTAAATAAAAATGCAATGCATAACCTCGAAGTCGAAAATAAAAGTTATGCATAATCAGGAAATTTAAATGTATTAAACCTGAACCCATAAATTTAACTCGAATCAAGTTACAAATAATAAAATATCGATAACTTTTTAATAATCAAAAACCACTTCTTAATTGTCTCTATAATCTATATTATAAAACTATTATATATATATACTAGCTGACCCGGCAAACGTTGTTTTGCCTTATAAATTATTTCTAGTTTCTAGATAAATTCTAGTGTAGACAAAAAGTAACTTACTTATTATAAGTGTGTAAGTATATGGTATATGCGTGAAATGGGCATGGAGCGCTATGAACGATAAGGGAATATAAAAATAACAAACGCCAAACAATATTATTTTCAAGTTATTATAGTTTATTTCTTAAAATTACATATCACATATTAATTACGACAGTAACACTTACAAACATCAATCTTTTAATGCTATAGCGTGGACAATATTTTTTGTTAGCCCATCTTTAGCGAGCACAAACAAACTGGATGGTTTACCGACTCGAGAGCATGCTACGTACAATTGCCCGTGTGAAAAACATGGTGTACTCAAATCTAAGCCACAAACAGACATCGTTTGGCCTTGGGATTTGTTGATTGTCATTGCAAATGCCAATCTAATCGGAAACTGAATTCGTTTGAATTGAATTGGCTGCAATATCCGTCTTGCCCCTTCCAGAATATTAGCGGATATTGGAGAGCGTCATATGAACAATGTGTATCAGCAATGAACTGAAGATTATTATTTCTTCTACGAATCACAATTTCTCGTGTACCTGTACGATCGCCAACCATGATTCCAGCAACGTCTTCAACAACAGGTGCATTGAATCTACGAATATGTTCTCCAGCTGGTGTTTTATCAGGATTAATGACAATAGCGTGATTATCGCTTTGTAATTTGTGCATGTGTGATTTGAATATTTTCAACAATTCATTGTGCTCGTTCAATAGAGCGTCCAAGTCGCTGACGATGCGCCTGGCAAAAAATGAATCAAGGTTATTATAGTCACAACGTGCATTCACGCGATTGGCAAGTGCGCTTCCGGAATCCTCGCCGCCCATGAAGTAGATTTGTAAAAATTTATGTGGTTCGTTTGGCATTGGCAGCAATGAGCCCATTTTATGATAAACTTGGCCTCTGATTTTGAATGTAGAATTGTAATGTTGACCATTAGCATTAGTATTTCGAACTATTTCTGTTGCTCCAAACGATGTCATTTGAAAGCATGAATTGAATGTTCGAATTGACTTCAGGAATACGTTAGAATCTGGATCCGTACCGATAAGTAAACCGTTCAATGGTTCAGGTGGTGTTTCAATTTCAGGTAGTTGCACTTTTCCTAACGCGCAACACATCCCAGGTGGCTCATTTTTGAATTTGAGAGCATGACAATGAGGACATTCCTTATCCATAGCACCAATTACCACTTTTGAATGAGCATAATATTCAATATCGGGCTCATACTGGAATGCTAGACGCAAAAATGAATCAGATGTAAATGCACGATGTACCTGTTGGCCTTGTTGGTCATTTGTTCTGCGTCTATTAACCGTAAAACGGCGTGATTGTCGTTGTTCTAAACGTATAACTTCATTGCGCTCAGCTCGTGTATCTTATGATTGTTCTTGACGCAATTGCTGCATGCTCACACGTGCATCAGCATTTTGTTGCTGGACTTGTTCTTCGGTTCTTTGGGATCTTTTATCTCTCATACTTCTGGACCTACTTGTATTACGGCTCAAATCAGCCCCTTTGCGTTTTCTTGGCATTGCTCACTGTACAAAACACATATAAATAGAATTAATGAAATAACTTCATTGCGCTCAGCTCGTGTATCTTCTGATTGTTCTTGACGCAATTGCTGCATGCTCACACGTGCATCAGCATCGGCCAGGATTATAGCGAAAATATTAGTTTTGTGAAAAAAATTTTGAAACAATAGTTGTAAAAAATTCAAATAATTATATAAAAAAAGTATACTTACAACACAAAAGCCGTTGTTGGTTGGAGCTTTTGAGCGTGTTGAGTACTTTTAAGGTTATGCAAATCACTTGTTTAACTAAAACTTGATTAACTGAACTAATCGTGCCAAAGACACGCGCGGCAAATTTTAAGAATCTAAGATTGGTAACACTAAGCATATATCAGGATTAAACTTTAATAATAAAAATAAATGTTTATTTTCTTTAAAAAAATTTATCACTTAGGGGTATGGAAAATAGATAGTAGCCGATTCTCAGACCTACTGAATACGCATATAAAATTTGGTAAAAATCGGTAAAGCCGTTTCGGAGGAGTACGGTAACTAACATTGTGACATGGAAATTTTATATATTAGATAAACCAGTTCTCTGTTCTCTATACAAATCTACACCGTTTGACCAATCCACACCAAATATGCTATACTTGCTCTTTTTAGACCCCTGCGAATTACATAGGCTACATAATAACCCCCATTATATTTCTCTTGGGCGTGCAGAGAGGCTAAAAACAATTCAAAATCCCCATATTAATAATATTGAGTATTTTAAGATGTCGGATCAAATTTGATACATTCATTCTTTAGAATCCTGCGGGAAACATAGGCTATGTATTAACCCTCGTTCTATTTGTCTTACGACGAGAGGGAGGTAAAAACAATTCGTAATCCAAATAGGTAAGTAGTTACATATTTAAAGTAATGTCAAACTGGAGCAATACAACGGGCTATTGGCGACGATCCAGGATCAATACCGTAGAGGAAGGTAATTGGTAATTTTTAGTTAACGTCGTACTAGAGCAACACAACGGGCTATTGACGACGGTCCGGGATCAGTCCCTTAAGGGAAAGATCAGAGGACAACACCTCGTAATTTTGAACCACGGTCAGATGACGAAGCAACACCTGAGCTGGCACCCCACTCTCCAAACTTCCACGCCAACCCAACGCCGTAGGAGAAGATGCGAGATCTAAATAGGATTAACGTTCAGTATCTATATCACAATTTTATAGTGGTTAAGGTGTTAGCCTCTAGATCGGAAGGTTCCTGGTTCGAATCCTGGTCCGGGCATGGATGTTTGTAAGCGTATGGTGTAGAGGCGGCTGGTGCACCTTAAATCTGACGTGGCCGAAAGTCCTCACGTTGGGTTGGCGTGGAAGTTTAGAGAGTGGGGGTGCCAGCCCAGGTGTTGCTCCGTCATCTGAACGTGGTTCAAAATTACGAGGTGTTGTCCTAGGATCTTTCCGTTAAGGGACTGATCCCGGACCGTCGTCAATAGCCTGTTGTGTTGCTTTAGTACGACGTTAACTAAACTTACCATTACTATATCACAATTTAACTAATTCACAATAAATTTGGTACACTTAATTTTTGAGGGTTGCGAGTTTGAATCCAACAAAAACCATCTTGTACAAAGTAAGGTGAGGTAATTTTAATTAACGTCGTACTAGAGCAACACAGCAGGCTATTGACGACGGTCCGGGATTAATCCCGACGGGAAAGATCCGAGTACAACACCACGTAAATCTGAACCACGGTCAGATGACAATGTGAAAATTTAGAAAGTCTGGTGTCAGCTGAGGTATATGCTCGTCATCTGACCGTGGTTCTAAATAACAAGGTGCTGTCATCAAACCTATCTTTCCTTCGGAGTTGATACCGGACCATCACCAATAGCCCGTTGTGTTGCTCCAATGTGACGTTAATTAAAAAATACCATCATAATTTTTGTAATTGTAATTGTAATTTTTAGTTAACGTCGTACTAGAGCAACACAACGGGCTATTGACGACGGTCCGGGATCAGTCCCTTAAGGGAAAGATCCGAGGACAACACCTCGTAATTTTGAACCACGGTCAGATGACGAAGCAACACCTGAGCTGGCACCCCACTCTCCAAACTTCCACGCCATCCCAACGTGAGGACTTTCGGCCACGACAGATTTAAGGTGCTCCAGCCGCCTCTACACCATACGCTTACAAACATACATGCCCGTACCCGGATTCGAACCAGGTACCTTCCGAAGAACATTATGTTAACCACTTCAATCGCAGAATCTGAACACCGTCTGTAGGATTAATTGGTTGGATCGGAAATTGAATTCGAGGCCACTGGCTTCATCAAAATGGGTCGGTATTTTTCCCATTGAATTGACACCTACAGATTTAACGTGCACCAACCCCGATGCACTCTCTACTTTTGTTTTCCCCCATGTCAAGCGATTGGTGACTCAGATGGTCCGTGTCCAGATTCATGTCAAGCTTGGCCTTTTATATCCCGTTGGGGAAAAAATAAAACCTTTTTTGACCTTTGATATCCGATCAGAAAAGACAAAAATTTGTCAAAGAATTTTTCTAACTTTTTTGCCCGACGGGCTATAAAAAAGGTCCAGAAAAAGTTTTCATACCCTTTTATGATTTTGGCTGGTGGCTATACATTAGTTTTCTATAACTTCTGTTTTGCCACAACCCTGTTTCGCGATTTTACCAGGCATGCGTCTATCCTCAAGGGATTTGCTTCGTGAAAGGCGATTGTTCGCTATTCAGCAGTGTAGTATTCGTTATTTCATGATAAAATTTAATATGATTTGAAAATAAGAATCTTTGGAAAACATAGCATGCCTTTTTTATTTGATTTTATTGCTGTATTTAATAAAAAATAGAACATCTTTTGTGCATCATATAAATAGATTACAATTCCTATGCGCTAAGTTCTTGTGTTTAATTAGCGTAGTACAAAGATGTTATTTAGTTATGTTTACACATATATTTGAGTATGTATTTAATTCATTGAACGCGATTAACACTCTATTAAGGACATCCTATTTTATTTTAAAACTAGCGCTCGGCGGTGTGTAATAGTGCTTTTTAAACTTTTTTACACACCGTAATGAAACATGTTTTGATTTGTATATTTTATTTATTTTTGTGAAACAATTCTTTAAATCATTGCATATTCAATCAAATATTTAAGCAAAGTTGGTCGAAATGTACATATACCGCTACAAAATTACCCATGTCTAGAGATATTTTGCAGGAAATAGACATATCATTAAAATCTAACTCCTAAATAATATTTCTGCAACATGTAATATATCGGAACACCATAATGCAAACAAAAATAAAATTCCAATCCTTGAAAAAACACGTACGTATCTATTCAAACGTGTTGAATTTCGACTTCCTGATTATATTTATTGTGAAATAGAATAATGCGACAAAAGACTTTTCAACGATATTGACACAGACAATAATGATTTATTAACAAAAATAACACGTATTTATAATACTTGGGAATCCTCAAATATGTCCGCAACATCTCGCAGTCAACTCAAATACCCAAACACGGAATTCTAAATCAAATTAAAAAAGTAAACATTAATTCTGACGCGTGGCCAGATACCGGGTAGTAAAATTACGTTTAAATTACTTTTACATCAAAGGAAGAAATAAAAAGTAAGTTCAAACATAAATATTACAATTTAATTCCTTATTTTTCATAGAAATTGACCTCGGCTATTTGGAAACAGCAAGAATTCAAAATATCTGGGTTATTTTATATGTGTTGATTGTTGCCATTCGACGATACACAAATAACGTCGATTTCGGGTCCACGTACGTTAGTGTTTTATATATATAGATAAACGGTTTGCAACTACAGATTACTTAGAGGATTTATTCTTTAAAAAAAATCAGTGTCATCGTAGTTGTTAACCTTTACTCACCATGTGCAGATCCCGTGTGAAATATAACAGGACAACTATACAAAATTGGAAATAATTAACAACAGTATTGTTTGAAAAGTGCATGAGTACGAGTACTAAGGAACATAACTAGAGTTTTTATGAAAAACTGCAAATTAGAGCAACCAAACCGCCGGAAGAGTTCTTAGACGTGAATGGAAATATTCTACAATTAACTTTAAGTTTAAAGGGGCTTATCACAATTTCCACAGAATACCTAATGTGGCGTAGTGGAAAGTATTTTAATTAAAACAAATTTGAAGAGAGGAATAGAAATGAAGCACAGGTTGTATCTATTATTTTGAAAGTATCGCCAAGACATATTGCGAGGAGTACTAGAGTTTCGAGAGGTTTCCATTGAAGTGTGTGTGTGTGTGTGTTGAATTCTTCAGTTATTGGAGTCTTGTTTAGCGATTCATAGAAAATATACGCGTCAATAATCCATAAATAAAATTTTTAAACAATCAATATCAAAACTATATTTATTTCCTTTGTGGAGAAGTAGAGATGAAAACTCTATGCATGAAGAATTGTGACTAAGCAATGGATTGCATGGAAAGTAAAATTTTTCTGATTTCTCTCATTTGAATTAGTATCACTAAGAACTTATTTAACATATATATTGTTCAAAATATATTCTTTAATCATTAGATTCATGTTAAACCATTTGTAGAAAGTATGTGCATTTGTAATAGGCAAATTAAATTTTGAAAAAGAGCTTTATTTTAAACAGCATACAACAATAACTCCAAAATATCCCTAAAGAAGGTACTAATAGAAATAAGCAAAAAACATTTGCAAACTATTTTTAGATGAATTCGAACATTACATATATGTCTTATTTTTCAAATCAAAAGGAAATTTTATCAAGGAGCAAGAGTTAGTACTTTTTACTATTAACACCAGAAGAAGGGAAGTGATCAGTATGACCGCAAATTAATTTGAAAGATGTATAAATATTTTATTCTCCCACCAAGGGCCATGGTAGCCTGTTTGCTAGAGGAGCGGATTAGCAATCAAAAGGTTTGGAGTTCGAAACTCGAACCAACCAAAGGCTTCTTCAGAGGCTTTCCCTTTGGTTTGTTTCTGTTGGGAGACATTCAAATAAGAGAACAGTAAGGTGTGTCATAGTTATCGTGCATTCTCTTGAAAAGAACGTGAGAAAGTGTGAAAACAAAACACTACACGAAATATAGCATTGGGACAATCATTTTTTCCAACGAAGAATTTATAAGAAAACTGGCTCCATTTTGTTTTGAAATAATAAAATTCCTGTGTTCACACCCTGTGTTTCAACACTGTTCCGAAATATTACGAACATCTCTTCCCAGACCGGGATTTGAACCAAGGACCAAGACGATGTGCGTAATAAGGGATTATTCCAATTTTCGATACAGTTACGCTCCTTCATTACTCGCCGACACTACATCAGTTCTTGGTAACGCAAACTCACAAAGAATTGTGTAATTTTTCCAGACGTAGAGTTTTGAGTTTTTATTTTGAGTTTTACGTAGAGTTTTGAGTTTTTAAGTTTAGTTTTGAGATTTTATTCCACATTGAGTAGTGCTTAAAGATTCTGTACATTTGTTTGAAATCTCACATCCATTAAGTTTAGTTTATTTAAAAAATACTATAAAACGTCATTAATTGTTGTTTGTGATGCCTCTACCCGTTAACTAAAGCAGCTTCAAATAATAAATGCGATTGAAACTTTACTAACTAATCCTGAGGTTAGGATGACCATGTTTATACCATCCATAAATTTCTAAGGAAAGGGGACTGAGGGGAGGTGAATTATTAAATTTTTACGCAAAACTCTCCAACCATAATAAAGAAGCTATTTATTCCAAATCCCAGATACGACTACCGTAGAAAAAAGGTCGTTCAAAAAACGACCTAGATCCACTCTAAATAAATTGATGTTTGTTCATTCCTTTTCCACTCCAAAATTGATTCAGAGTTTATCCTGTCTTTCATGTTCTGCCCCTCAGTAGACCGGATATACCATTGGAATCTTCACAATGGGGGTACAGAAGATTTCTCAGAAAAGTGTCTACTTATGGGAGACTGCGGTCTGGCCTTTTGTCAAGACAGCAGCGGACATCCAACCCCGTAGGCAATAGCTCACTCTTCTCTCTCGCACAGAAGTTCCAATATTCGGTGTCCTGTAATCAGGTGGATGACTAGAAACCCCCACTATGTGAGGGGTCCTGATCTTAGAAGAGATAAAGATCCCATCTATTCAAGTTACTGTATGCGTATGCCTGTGGCGTGTTCGTTGAGAATAAAGATAAAGTAAACGCGCGCGCGCGCGCCAAACGGCATTCCTGTGATTCCTTTGTAAGCTGCACTGCACTCTGCCCACTGGAATCGTCTACAGGAAAATCTTTCTATTCGAAAAAAGGAGTTGAATTGAAAATTTAGAACCATTTTCGAAACTATTATTATTCTTATTCTGCTTTACGTTTTGAAATGAAAACTTTTCAAACTGTTTAATCTGAAGTAAGATTAAAATCTTACGAAACACACACACAAAAAAAAAAGATGAAAAGCAATTAATAAAATTATGTGATGTAAATTCTAAGAAAAAGATAGGAAATAAAAAATTTAAAGGTATGGTTTTCGTTTCTAACAAAACCACATGACATACGCTTTAAACTACGCATACGCACAACTGATTAGTTTAATATTTCAATACGTACTGAAAACTTAATGAAGTGCGGTAATTGTTGGAGTTCGAATGACTTGGTGAAGCGGATGAATGCGATAAAGAATTTGGTTCTTTCTCACAAAAATTTATTATAAATGGATAATTAACCCTTTGAAAATCATACTAAATAAAATAGCTTTTGCAAACAATGAAACTGGATAAAGACGTATATAAATGTAATTTGTATATAACTAAATTAATTTTTTTAAAGAGTGATGAGTACTTGTATAAAATTTATTTTAAAAATTAATAGAATTTACCAGTCTTGTACTAAAAACTTATACAAATTACTTATAAGAAGTGACAAAACCAAAAACTGGTTCTTTAACACTATGCTGCTAGCGGGTGACTAAATTTTTTAAATCTGAATCCCCCAAATCAAAGTGTATAGCTTTTTTTATTTTATTTCTGCGATATACTACCATTTAATTATAAACATTTCAGATAAGAAACAAAATATGTTTCAAGATAAATATGTCACATAATGCATCAAAGGGATATTTGTATATATAGCAGAGTTGACGTCTGTCTGTCCTCTATACAGATCTACACCGTTTGACCAGTCCACTCCAACACTTTCTTCACAACTTTGGGGGTAACGTAGGCAACATATTACCCCAGTTCTATTTGACCTAGGTGTTCAGTGGGATTTAAAAACAATCAGAAATCCTCATGGGAATAACAATTTTATATTATTTTTACGATCACTGAAGAATTCAGACCAACCATATGGTAGGTACACTCATCCTGTAAAAAACATTGGTTATTATATATTAACCCCTATTCTATTTTTCTTAGGTTTGGAGAGGGGTAAAAAACAATTATGTGATCCAAATTAGAACAATATATATATATATATATATATATATATATATATCTTTATCACAATTCGACCAATTCACAACAAATTTGGTACACTCTTTATTTGACAACTGTGCTTAACACATGCATATACAGTTGCAGATTTAGGGGGCTATAGCTAAAAGCTACACTGTTTACTATCTAAAATAACTTATTCAATTTGAAGCTTCGCACTACTGTGTGATAAACCATTATTGCCTTTGTATTTCTGAAAAGGTGCTACATGTAAAATATAAAGCTACTGAATATACCACCTACTAATAATAATCAGTAAGCTGTCTGGTTCCTAAACCAAATAATATTCTGCCGAGTAGTATGTAATGGGTTAAATGATCAGATGTTCATTAATGCACCACTTCCATTATGGTTACCTGAACCAAAAGAAATTCATTATTGATGACATATGAAATGATCACCAAAAACAAACATCATTTAGTTATCAAGAAACATAACAGTTGTTTTGATGAAAAGTTAACAATGTGAATTTATAATCATGGTGCAAGGAAATTCTTTACAGGCTCAGGTGAATTGTTTCTGAATTTGTATAAACTTTTACAAGCCATCTTGTAACTAAAGGAAATTTATTATTCATAAATACAATGATACAAAGCTCTGAATTTTTCTTTATCAGGATGCAACTCCATTCTGTTTACCCTTATTCTGAAAGAGAAAAATTAATTATGTATCCTCTTTTGCATAAAAATACAATGATACAAACTTTTCCAACAGAATCCTAAAAACAAGAATTGTTTCTTTTTGCACACTGATTTTTTTAATAATTACACTCAAGTAGTTGCCATGCTTTTCACCTACCTTAATTTTAAGGGCATATCTTGAATAGCTACATCTCGAATTTCCCCATTTAAAACGCTGTCTTGTCTTCTCAACATTTAATGAAACTAATTTATTGCTAGATGGGCAATCAGTAGCTACAGAGTTTAGTTCTATCTGTCTGGTTAAAGTGAGGAGGGCATGAAATTAATCAATCTTCCAGAAGATTTAAAGCTTTACAGATATGATTTTTCTATAATTGAATGGAATCTTTGTAATTTTGAGCAGAAGTTGTACCGCAGGGTTCATAAAAATGAAACTTTTCCAACCAATAGAACCCAGATTATTTTCATTTAAAGGTATAAATAAATATTCATTATGAGCAAATTGATCTCCAGCCAATTGAGATAATATTTCATTAGTCTTGTAGATATAATATGTTTCAAAGCACCTGGCAGCTGAGGAATTCGTGCCACAAAGAATCATAAAAATCCATCAATAACACTGTCAGGAAAATTTGAGACTCCTCAACCCTGGAATGCTCTGACAAAACAGTGATGCTACCTCCAAGGTTCTTTTTACTGGAAGTTGGAAGGCTATATTGTTATATTGCAAACTAGGAAGTTAGTGGAAAAAAGTGAACTTGATATCCAAGCCTCATCTAAAGAATGAATATGGAAATAACGTTACACATTTAATAATATTTTATGTACAATATTATAGAGATTAATACCTGCATTGAACAGAACCTTCTGTAACAATTGTAGAAATCAGTTCAACAGCCTTCCTTCGGCTTAGGTGGATCACAGGTTGAATTAAACTCTCAGATGAAGAATTGAGATGTAAACTGTACAGCCTTACCATACTACCTTTCCAAGTGACTGGGATTTGCTATACTACCTTTCCAAATGACTGGGCCTTGCCGTACTACCTTTCCAAATGACTGGGATCTACAAAAAGAAATATTTTGCTTCTTTTGGCAGTAGAAAAACATCCTGTGGTTTAGAAGATAATTTTTTGTGCCATACTACCTTTTCAAGTGTACCTTTCCAATGACTGGGATCTACAAAAAAATATTTTGCTTCTTTTGGCAGCAGAAAAACAGCCTGTGGTTTAGAAGATAATTTTTTGTGGTCACTTTCTGAAGAAAAGGTCTCATAGCTTGTTTTTCAAGGGAGAGTGAGGTAGTTATCGGTAGATAATATAGCTGAAATCACAATGCACGTCTCTTGAATACAGTTTATTATGTTTTGCAACAGTTCCTCAAATTTTGAGAAGCATTTCTCAAGGCAATCATAGGTGTTATTGGTACCTACATGACCCATAATCAAGTCACGATTCTTTCTTTTCCGTTACATCCTCAATGGTGATTCCTGGAAAAGCTAGAATATATATTACATTACCATGTCATTGTGATGGTAAATACTGATTTTTCCGTAATGATTTCCGATTACTCCGTATTTGACCATCGAATCCACACCAGTAATTAAAACCTTCATAGTTAAGTTACACTATAATTTTTGGACAATTTACAGGTAGGAAGAGCAGTTAAGAGAAGGGCAGAAACTAGTCAAAGAAAACAATCAAAAAAGACTGCAGCACAAATGCAATCACTCAATTTTTAAAATGCAAAATGAACTCATAAAATAATTCAATTAAGAGTAAAAATCACGAAAACGAACAATGGAAACAACAAAGCGAAAAGTAAACAATATTTGAGAACTGACAAATACAAGAAATACAGATTACACAAAAATTAATATCATAAACAAAATAACTTTTAAAATAACGAAATATTTTGTGAAAAAAGGATAAACGATTCCAGGCAAGCTTCGCGATATCAAGGAGCGTAATCAAATCCACCGACAGGGACTGAGCAACGAGCATCGTGAGCGACTGGCGTGATTTTCCACTACAATGCATTCCAAAATCGAAATTGGCTTAAATCGAATTGGCTCCCATGCCAAAAAAGTTTTTGAGCCAAGACCGCAAAATCTATAGCAACCTCCGAAATTCTATAGCAACCTAGTGTGCCCCTAGGCGCTGCATTTTCGCACCCAAAAGAAACTTTCCTATACCGGTTGGTCGGCATGTTTTGTGCGGATACTGCTGAGTGAGACGATCTTTCCAAAGTTGATCAGTTGTCATTCTTCGCGTTCTTTGATTTGTTATGCGAATTTTTTAAAAAGGAATTTAATTTTTCCTAATATATTTGTATACCGTATAAATTTCATCTTACCTGTGATGGATTCTAGTTTTCCCAAAGAGCCATGTCAGACATGTTTAACTCAACAGAAAAAACGTGTCTTTTAAAAATGTAGTATTCTGAATAAATATTGTCACCTTTTTACAATATTTTCTAGGTTTAAACTGCAGAGGTGTTAAATGCATAACAGAAGGCTAAGATTTATTAAAGATCTGAGAAAATTATATCTGGGATTATAATTTTCTGAATCAAAAACGGGCATGTTCTGGAAGGTTGAATTAATTTTTAAACGTGTAAGTAAGCAAATGTTTAACCTCTACAAAATACAATTTAAAATATCCCTAGCTTTCCAAATCTCAGAATGGTATTACTGAGAAGAAAAAGATTCAGGTTATTTACGAATTTTAAATTTTAAAGTAACAACAACAAAACAAAGTGTTATTTCTACCTTCGCAAGAACGGCGCAAAAGTGTGAACAGCTGTTTGTGAATCTCCGTAGTACTTTTTGTCTCAAATATAAATTGGTGTTGATTTAAGAGGCTGAGTTTAATAAAATAATTTATTAAATTTCTAAAATTATTTTACTGTATTCTTAAAATCAATGTCTGAACTTTTAAGGTAGAAATTTTTGACAGTTGTATTACCAGTAGTTTCGAATTAAAAAAAAAATTGCGAATTACAAGGGAACATACATTAAATATTTGTATTCATTTTTATTGAAGGTCTGGTTTTTCGCTACACGGTAATCCTTTCAACACGAGGACTTTTTGGATCAGGGTATATGAATTAGAATGGATTCCGAACTACAAGGGTTGTTCAAATGAAAAGGTATGAAACGACACTGTGGGTATAAATGAAGACTTTATTCAAAGTACACACCATAGGCAGGGCCCGATTAAGAAAATTTGGTATAGTAGGCACAATACGCAGGAAGCCCCCCCCCCTCCATGTTATTTGTTCATCACAAAAACTAACTTTATAACAATAATTGGTACTTACGTATTTGACTGTTGACCGTTTCACAGATGTCACCAAAAAGTTTGAGAAAATCGTGACATCACTTATAACTCTTGGCAAAACAAAATAAAGCAGATGAAAATCAAAAACATAATAGTTAGATAATTAATGTAATTACAAGAATGTGATAGTGAGGGAAACGGTCGATGGACATTTACGTAAATACCCAATAATTTATGTAACTACTTAAAATGTTTTTTAAATTTTCAGATACTTTTGAAACTTAGGGGCCCTCTAAATTATGGGGGCCCTAGGCCCGTGCCTCACGGGCCTAATGGTAAATCAGGCCTGACCATAGGCCTGAGCACAACGATCCCATTGATTAACTAGCCGAAGGATTCCTTGTTTCCAGAATTCCTGTGGCCGTGACGAGACCCAGTCCATCACAGCGTACTTGAGTTCGTCGTCCGAGTTGAAGCGCTTCCCTTTCAGATGTTTTTTCAGGGGACCAAACACATGGAAATCGCAGGGCGACATGCCCGGGCTGTAGGGTGGATGGTCAAGCTGCTCCCACTTGAACTTGACCAGACTTTTATTGGCAGAGTCGAGCAAAAGGGAGCTCTTGTCCTAACGAGAAGTGGAGCTAGTATTTCCTTTTCCTTATTCCAAGACATTGCTATACTTCCTGTGTTTATTTATACCTCTTATTACTCTTGGAAATGATATCTTTTTCTTTTGACATATTTATGTGAGCTTAAATGGTTTTCCCGGAAATTTATTATTTCTTTTATGTGTATAACGTTGGTGAAATGTTATTTTTAAAAACTGCTTTTTATTCGATTGGATTTTTCTTTGAAGAGTGGACACGGTGCTGTGTCATAGTGGCATGTTTCAGCCGTTATGTTTTCTACGTATGATGAGATGTAGTTGTAACTGTGATATCGCTACCAATTTGTAAATTTTTTTTTTTAATTCTTTAAGAAGGTTATTTCTTTTATCACGATGTCACAAGGCGCACCGGACTGAGCTGTTCCTGAGAGGCTACCCGAGTCCCGAACCACAAGTCCAGACGCTACCCACCAATGATGACCAGCTCCTACGACTGATGTACACAGGTTCAATCCATTCCCTCTTCATCTGACGGAAAGCCTCGGTCTCTTGTCATGATCCAGCGGTTCCCCAGGTAAAGTTGATTTTGTCTATTTAACTGGACACCCTTCTTTGAGACGATTCTGGTAGAAAAATGGCTGCCGCGCATGCGCATTGGGCCAAATTTGGTCCCTTGTCGCCACTCTTATTATATAGGCACTGTATAGTAATGGTAATGGTAATTTTAGTTAACGTCGTACTAGAGCAACACAACGGGCTATTTTTCTACCAGAAACTCTTCTTTATTGCAATAAAGAAGAGTTTCTCAGGAGCTTCTAGTTGCTTTTATTTATGAAACTGAATAACAATTCAACATAATAGGATGACCAAATATCAAGGCAGACCCATTTATCAAGTGCTATACTATCAATACTTGATATTAAGCACCGTTAAGGGCCAGTGTAAGGTTCGCCATCTCGCATCTTGCAAGAAGTGAAACGCCAAGTTGGCAACCCTACATAGAAAACGCCAAGCTGGCAACCTAAGAACAAAGCTTTTTCAATTAAAAGAAACGTCCACAAGATTTCAAGCCGAGGAAGTGCGGCAAAAGCCAATTAAAAAAGTCAGAGCAATAAATAGTTATAGTTACCAAGACAACTAAAAGATAAAATCCATCTTTAGAACGGAGGAGATCAAGAAAAGATTTTATACAGCGGTGGGAGGAAAGTTACAATTTTGAATGCCTATCCAAATGTAATTGCTACTTTATACTACATGTAACTTACGTGACGATCGATTAAATTTAGTAAAATATACTCCAAATACAGAATTTTGACTCTGTGTCTTTTGAGTTTTTTTTTACTAAACTTTCACGACGGAGTTCATCAACAACCATCGGCCTCGGACCACTACTGGCGCAGTCGGTAGGATCGTCGAACCCTGGAAATGAAGGTGAGAGCTCATCCTGAGTTTTAATTTTTTTTAATTCATGCAACTCCCACACAATTACGGAGCGAAAGTAGACTTTGTTGAAAGCTAATGCTATTCATTTTGTTTAGAACACTTACGTGTTATGTGCACCACAGTGCAAATTTTATTTAGCACACCATGTGTTAATTAGATTAATGGTTAATTGTGAAACAGTTCATCAGAACTAGATACTTTTTGTGTTATTGGGTTAGAGAATAACTATTTCGTTTTGGAAAACGGGGATTTCTGGGAATGCTTGTCGCTAAGGCGTAAAGTTAATATAAATCATAATTTTAGACTATTTAGAGTGAGGTTTCCAACCTTTTTATTTTTTTTATTTCTGCATTCTGTGGCGTAAATTTAATTCCTGAGTTAAATTTGTTTGGGATGGCGTATCTCGCGAAAGCAAGGAAGGAGGATTTGAAGGTGTTGGCAGATGAATTGGGGTTAGATGTGTTGCCGCAACACAAAATCATCGATTTAAAGAACTCAATATTGAACAGCGAAGAATATGAACAGGAGTTTACCGAAAATCTTTTAAACAGTATCATAACAGATAGGAAAAATGCCGAGGAAAGGCGGTTCTTGGCTGAAAGTGAGGAAAAGCGCATAGCTGCTGAGTCTGAAGAAAGACGTTTTGTGATGGAACTCGAGAAACGTTCTGCTTTCGAGTTAGAAAAGCTAAGGCTCGAAATGGAAGGCCGTCACAATACAGAAACATCAAATGAAGGGAATTCGAGCAACTCTAAGCACATCTACGATTTACAAAGAGTGATGCAGAAGTTCGATCCTAAAGAAGGAGACATCAGTCTATATCTGGTTCTTTTCGAGAGGCAGGCAGAACATGCTCACATAAAAAGGGAGGACTGGGTGTCACAGCTTTTGGGTTTATTACCCTATGACATTACTCAGTTAATTGCTAGAGAAGAAGCGGCTGTCGCATATGACTACAGCCACGTGAAAGGGTTATTGCTAAAAAGGTTTAAACTAAGCCCAGAAACCTTCCGATTGAAATTTGTCCAGCTCAAGCGGACTGAAGATAAATCGTGGAAGGATTTTGCCTTTGAATTGACAAATTATTTTGAAGAATGGATTCAAGGTCTTGAGGTTGCGGATTTCGAAACGTTAAAGCATCTGGTAATTACGGATCAATTCAAACGTAAGGTACCTCCGGAAATGCGAGAGCATTTTGTCGATGAGTGGAGCACAATAAAATCTCCTACTACTCTAGCGGAACTCCTTGACAAATACGAAAGTGTTCGAGGGTTCAAGAAGAAATTCCATTCACCTGAAAATATTGTAAATAAGGAAAGAAATTCACATTTTCAAGAAAGAAGACGTTTTCAAGAAAGGAACTCCGATTTCCTGCTAGATATGGACAGTTTCACGAGAGGAGTACTCATCAACGTAATACGAGTCCGAAAAATGAAGCGGGAAGGAAGAAGAAGATTCAGTGTTATTCTTGCGGATCATTTCAGCATCTTAGAAACGCATGTCCTAAGCTAGGAAGAAGACAAACTTCAGCAGTTGTGAGCAATATTGGAGCCCAACGCGGGGCTACAACATCATGTGCAAGGGAAGACATGGTGGAGCCTCCATCGATGTTGACGGCAAAAGTGACCGTTCCAGTCACAAAGCCTGTAGAATGCCAAAGAGGTATTGATGAACTCAAGATAGTGAGTTTAAAAAGCGGTAATAATATCTTCGACGGTATTATCGACTCTGGAGCGCAGATTTCAGTCATCCGGGCTGATCTGATTGAGGATTCTCAAAATGAAGGGGAAGGAAAAATTAAAATTGTATCCGCATTTGGTGAGACAGAAATGGCACCTCTCAAGATAATCCATGTGAAAATCAATGACGGACGACACGGAGAAATCCCAGTGACATGTGCAGTGTCTGAAAAATTAGTAAGCGACATGCTCGTAAGCGTTTCAACGTATGACGCTTTAAACTCGAAGGTGGAACTTTATGGCAATATTATTAGCCAAGAAGGGGTTTCTCGAGTTGGAGAAATTTATTCAGTTTCGTCCTTAAACGAACTTACCTTGGCCCGTAGTGACACCGCAAATCACCCTGGGGTTAATGAGAAACGGAACGAGTTCGTGCAATTTCAATTGGAAGATGAAAGTTTAAAGGATATTTGGGAATTAGCAAGAAATAGAAGAAATGCATTCGAAGTGCAAGATGGGTTATTGGTACACTCAGAAATCGTAGGAGGAGAGAAAATTCAGCAGGTAGTTTTGCCTAAATTTAAAAGGCCCTATGTCCTAAAAATGGCACACGAAATTCCATTGGCCGGTCATTTAGGAGAACAGAAAACCAAACAACGGATAAAGTATTCCTTTTACTGGCCGAATATCAAGATTGATGTCAAGCATTTTTGTGAAAGCTGCAAGGTCTGCCAGCTACGTAGAGGTACCACTTACAATGACAGAATTCCTATCCAACCTATTGTGAGACCTGAAAATCCTTTTGAAGTGTGGAGTGTAGATTGTATTGGTCCCCTAGAGCCACCATCCTCAAGAGGGCACAAGTTTATCGTTTGTGCTGTGGATTTGTGCACGAGATGGGCGGAAGCTATACCAGTCAAGAACATTACTGCGAAAACAACTTGCGACGTCCTGATGAAGATTTTCTCCCAGACGGGGTTTCCTAAAACTATCTGTACCGATCAAGGGACAAATTTCACAGCACAGCTCACCAAGGGCTTCATGCAAGTCATCGGGGTGTCACCAAGATTTTCAACTCCGGGGCATCCAGAAAGCATGGGAGCCGTGGAGAGATGGAACAAAACCCTGAAGGATATGCTCAGTAAGAACATACAAGAAAATGGTCGACAATGGGATATTCATCTCCCTTTCTTACTATTCGCATACAGAGAAGTACCTCACAGTACCACGGGAGTATCGCCATTTCAGTTGGTATATGGAAGGTTACCTCCAGGTCCATTAAAATTAATTAAGGAGAGTTGGTTAGGAGAAACCGAAATTCCAACAGGAGCATCTCCTTCTGTTGAAAAATACTTAGAAGACCTTCGTCAAAGGATGAAAACGGCACACGAGATTGCCGCAGGGAATGCCGAAAAGGCACAAGGCTATTACACATCTAAATATAATCTGAGAGCGAGAGAAAAGACTTTCAAGGTTGGTGATAAGGTACTGATCCTTATTCCATCTTCTAGTCACAAACTTCTGAAGAACTGGTCAGGACCTGCAACTATTATCCAGTTAACTCGACCTCATTCTGCGTTGGTCGAGATGGAGGATAAAAGCCGAAAAGAGCTGCATTTCAACAAACTACGACCTTATATAGCCCGAGTTGAACAGGTGGGGTTGATTTTCGAACAAGATCAGGACTTTGGGGAAATCTTTTATGCCCCTACTCGAAATAAGAGTCAATCTGCCGACGATATTAAGGGTCATGTGTTCCAGACTACAGAGGCGTTGTGCGAAGAACAGCGACACCAATTAGTTCAGACCTTGGAAGGGTTTCGAGAAATTTTCAGTGCACGACCTGGCCGAGCCAGAGTTGATGGACATTCAATCAAACTAACTAAAGATTGTGTGCCAAAGAAAATGCAACCCTATCGGGTTCCCATCGCCTTACAAACCGAGGTGGATCGCCAAATCCAAGAGTTACTTGAACAAGGACTGATTGAAGAGAGTGACAGTGAGTGGGCACACCCAGTCGTCTGTGTGGCCAAAAAGGACGGAAGTATAAGACTTTGCGTCGACTTTCGAGTTTTGAACAGTTTTACTGTCCCGGATGCTTATCCAATGCAACAGGCCACCGAGTTACTATTTGAAATTGGTAGTGCTCCTTTCATCAGCGTTCTAGATTTGACAAAGGGTTATTGGCAAATCCCTTTAGAAGAAGAAGCTAAACCATATTCGGCATTTGTGACACATTCTGGTCATTTTCAATGGAACGTTGTACCATTTGGACTTAAAAATGCTGGAAGTACGTTCCAAAAGTCCATAGACAAAGTACTTAAGACACACAGAAAGTACTGCCGTGCGTATATCGACGATCTGGCCATTTTTTCCAGCTCGTGGGAGAATCACTTGCGTCACATCAGAGACGTGCTGAGAACTCTACAGACCGTTGGATTAACAGTCAATCTTAAAAAGTGCGAGTTCGGTAAAAAACAAGTGAGGTTCCTGGGACACATTGTAGGTTCCGGAAGACATGCACCAGATCCCCAGAAAATCGAAGCCATGCAGAACTTAGCACGTCCAACTACTAAGAAAGAGTTAAGATACATAATTGGTCTGGCAAGCTACTATCGGGAGTACATTCAGGATTTCTCGTCCTTGGTTTTACCCTTAACAAATTTAACAAAGAAAAGGGTGCCCAACAAAATACCTTGGAGTGATGAAGAGGAAGCAAGCTTCCAACAATTGAAGCAAAGGCTGACGGAAATTCCATTCTTATATACTCCAGTGTTAGATCAGCCATACCAGTTGTACACCGATGCTTCTGCAACAGCGATTGGAGCGTGTCTAGCTCAGCAAGACGAAGACGGAAAAGAACGTCCTATCGCCTTTTACAGTAGAAAACTCACCCCATGCCAAACTAGTTGGACCACTATCGAACGGGAGGCGTATGCTATTCTAAGTGCGTTGAAAAAATTTGACACTTGGATATTTGGAGCACAAGTCCAAATTGTCTCCGATCATAACCCCCTTACTTATTTGACCCAGGGAATGCCACAGGGTGCAAAACTTGCACGTTGGGCTTTGGCATTGCAAAGATATAACATGAATATATTGTACAGAAAGGGTAGTAAGCATGGCAATGCAGATGCCTTATCGCGCATCAAAATTGATGAACCCTAGTTTTTATTCAGTTCATATAAATATGTATATATATTTTTTTCTTCTCAAAACTGTAATCTGATTTAGATAATTTTGATAACGTTCTTGTGTCTTGTATTATGTATTTTATGTGGGAGTTCATGAATGTTAGTGTAGATATTTTCTTTGAGCTCTCACGCTTCTCTCGAAGGACTGGATATCGTAATGAAGACCAGCTAATTAATTATGACTTTTAGTTATGATTCTAGATGGCGATTGGCAGCAGCATCATCACTTATGACTTAAGTGATGGATGTGCTTCCCCGGAGGGACATGTAAGGTTCGCCATCTCGCATCTTGCAAGAAGTGAAACGCCAAGTTGGCAACCCTACATAGAAAACGCCAAGCTGGCAACCTAAGAACAAAGCTTTTTCAATTAAAAGAAACGTCCACAAGATTTCAAGCCGAGGAAGTGCGGCAAAAGCCAATTAAAAAAGTCAGAGCAATAAATAGTTATAGTTACCAAGACAACTAAAAGATAAAATCCATCTTTAGAACGGAGGAGATCAAGAAAAGATTTTATACAGCGGTGGGAGGAAAGTTACAATTTTGAATGCCTATCCAAATGTAATTGCTACTTTATACTACATGTAACTTACGTGACGATCGATTAAATTTAGTAAAATATACTCCAAATACAGAATTTTGACTCTGTGTCTTTTGAGTTTTTTTTTACTAAACTTTCACGACGGAGTTCATCAACAACCATCGGCCTCGGACCACTACTGCCAGGTTCTCCATGACCTCATCAACACCTTTTATGAATGTGTGGAAAAAGCACGGTACCTTTCTTTTTATCGTAAACATGAATGACCTTACTCAAACCGAGAGAACGAAAATTAGTATGTTCGCAGATAGTAGTGCAATGTTTACGCGAAATAAAAATTCCAAATTTTTCTAGCCGATCTTAACTTACGTAATCTGTGCTTAGATGGCAAAGGTTATAAGTCATTTTATTAATTTGTCGTGGCAGCAATTTTAAGATTCAAGATGTGATTCTGTGGTTTTTGACTTATTGCATTTTTTTCCACCTTTGTTTTCTCATAAACTGAAATCTTGAGGGATTGATCCCGGACCGTCGTCAATAGCCCGTTGTGTTGCTCTAGTAGGACGTTAACTAAAATTACCATTACCATTACTATAGAGTGCCTATATGATAAGTGGCGACAAGGGACCAAATTTGGCCCAATGCGCATGCGCGGCAGCCATTTTTCTACCAGAATCGTCTCAAAGAAGGTTGCTGGGCGAATTAATATATCATTTCAGTGTGAACAAAAAGCATAGGATTGTTATAATATGGATACATTCGGTATAAATAAATCATATAAACGCTCAATTACATGCGTAATTGATGAGATGGATTGCACAACGCGCTAACTTAGATTGTGGGAAACACCATGTTGTTCAAAAAAAGCTATTTATTTAAAAAGTCTTCAAATTTATACTGCCAAAACACTAAAATAATAATAAATAAACATTCTAGAACACGAAATGGAACATGAATAAGCTATATTTTCTTTTTAATTTAATATACACACGTTTTTCTCGAACACACAAAAAGTTCCCATGTTAAGTCTACGGGAGCTAGTAAAAGACCGCCTTGGGCAGTAGAAAAGGTCTCAAAGCCAATCAGAAAGTGTTTCCCGTATGTCGCCACTCTTATTATATAGGCACTCTACATTACTATAGTGGTAATGGTAATTTTAGTTAACGTCGTACTAGAGCTACACAACAGGCTATCGACTACGGTCCGGGATCGGTCCCTTAAGGAAAAGATCCGAGGACAACAATTCGTAATTTTGAACCACTATCAGATGACAATTACCATTACTATAAACTGAAAGAAAGACTTTCGACGTTTTGCCACCTTCTAAACATTAACAAACCAGGCTCCAGAATGGGACAATCAATTTTTTGGGAAAAGGGATTTTCAACATTTTGCCTTCTGAGCACAGATATATTCTACCTTAAATCCTGGCTTGTCACATAGAAAAGTCATCAAAAACCCGTTGTGCTGTTCTAGTACGACGTTAAATACCAATTACCCAAGTCAGACAGAAAATCAAACTAGATGTCAAAAAGACTGCAGTCCTTCATGTGCCTCAAGGATAAAAAAAAACTAAATTCTAAAATAACCTGCTATATATAATCATTTTTTTTTCAGTTCTTTTTTTTTTCTGGAAATTTATTAGGATTCCTAAATACCAAGACAGACCCATTTATCAAGTACTATAATGTCAATGCTGGAGATCAAACCCTCTTGATTTAGGTTGGTATTTAAATTAACGTCGCCTTAACATAAGGGGCGGGGCTATTGGCAACGGTCCGTAGTGAAACCCGAAAGGACAGAAGCAAGGACAACACCACATCATATTGAACTACAGTCAGGATGACGAAACAACGCCTGGAACTGGCATTTTTTTCCCTCTTCAGATATGACACAGTCCAATTGCAGCGCCACTAATTTACATTTTGCAGTTTTATTCAACATCTTTTGTTTAACAACATATGCAAATTTCATACGGATTGGTTTCTTTTTCAACAAATTATCGTTCTTTTTGTGATTTTTCATTAATTTTTTAAAACCAGAGTACATGACTGAAATACCAACTAACCAAAGTCGGTCTAAATCAATAATTATTTGGAAATGAGAGATTTTCTGTAAAGCGAGATGTAGATGGTTCTGGTGTTTTTATGGTAGACAAGCATCCTGTACCTATTTTGCATTGGTTAAAGTATGGAAAATCCTCGTCTTATGGTCATTAGTTTGATTGCACTGAAAATATCTCACAAGTTGTGAGCTCATAGCTTACCAAAATATGATTCAAAACATGACACACAGACTTCGAGTGTTTTTTATTATTATACTTATTACATCTAATCTCATAAATTAATTCAAGAAGCTCATGGAAATATGGACAGTCATATACAAATTACAACTTTCGTGGAACAAACGTGAGATATCCGCGAAAAAGAGACGGCCCAACCGATTCACCTCTTTTGGTATACATTTCCAGTCCTTGTTCCTTAGAACAGTGCTCCCCAACCTTTTTATCGCCGCGGACCGGATCAAATTTGATAATTTTAATGCGGCCCGCTGAGGGGGAGGGGGGGGGATACGTTGATTGTTTATAATTTAGATTGTTTTGATTTAATAATTTTAATTTAATTGCATTTAAACATGCCTTCAAAATAAAATACAGTTGCACCAAAAAATGAATATAAAGTTATTTAACATTTTAACTCACTAAAACGCTAAATCAACGAGAACCCTAAACTTGTTTCTTTGCAAGGAGATGGTTTCATCTGGGGGTGATAGAAGACAATGACACCCGAAGTGTATTACTTAGGTCCAGTTTATTCCGTTGTTTTGTTTCGGTTGCTGTCACTGCAGAAAACCCCGCTTCACACAGATAGGTTGTCGGAAATGGCAATAGGGATTTAAGTGCTGTGGTGGTAATCTCATGGTATTCCGCCACGACTTTAATTCAGAACACCAGCAGAGTTGTTGTCTCGACGTACTTTTTAAGGCCGCCTTCATTTGCAATCTCCAGCAGTTGATCTTCTTCTTGCACATACATGCTATATTCGCCTGATTTGTTGACAAATGGGTCGTTACTAGTTCGTGGGTCTTTTGTGTTTGGGAAGTAGCGTTTGAACTCTTTTAAAAGCAAATACAGGTGATCGTGCACCAGCTGGGAGAATGAATGTTTAGGCTCAGTCTCGCCTAAATACCCCGCTATGTCTGAAACATGTCCAAAAGGCCTCTGTTCACGTGCCGTCCCCACAACTTCAGTTTGGCTTTAAATGCAGCTACTTTGTCTGCCAACTTGAAAACAGCTGTCACATTTGTCAAAATTGGATAATAGAGACATAAAGAATCAGAAATCATAATTGAAGCTCTAGTAACAGAACAAATTTCAAGTTCTGATTTACCGCCTCCTAATTTGAGTGGACATTTCATAGATAAGGACCGCACAAACAGGAGATAAATACGCCACAGTAAACAAAATGGAAGTAATTTAATGTTCCTTGGGCGGCCCGGTACCATTTGATCCACGGACCGGTACCAGTCCGCGGACCGGGGGTTGGGGACCACTGCCTTAGAATGCTTGCGCCCGTGGTCTGACGATGATGTCATTGACCTCGACATGTGGGGGTGACCCGAGAATGTAGACGACGGCGTCAGCTATGTCTTTGGGCTGTAGGCACTCAATTGAACTGTACATATCTCCTGCGCTGCGAGTAGGATGGTTTTTGAACAGATGAGGGAAAAATTCCGTTTCCACAATCCCTGGGCTTATGCTCTGCAAATAAACATAATAGTCAGGCTTGTAAGACATTAAGAATGTTATCAAGAGGGTTCTGGAAGTAATTGTCTCGTATACGTCGTGGTAACAGAAATGTACCAGCAATTATATCTGTATCGCATCTTTTATGCCATGCTGCAAACGTATCGCGTTGTAAGAAAACACCACCACTAAAAACATCACTAATACGTCGTTTATGCTTCCACCTACTGGCTAAACTCCGTCCTGGAGGTCATCTTGTTGAGGTATCTCGTCATGTGAAGAAAACGGACCAAATTTTAATCTAGTCGTAAAAAAATCGGCAAAATCTTGATTACGATATATCTCGTCATTAGCAAAATTAGTCAGATCTTGATGAACAAGATTTCTTGTCAAAATCATTTGAAGGGTTAAGATTTCTGCGTCAAGAAGCAGCTCCTTTCTAATCTATAGTTCCTTCCCATATTCCTGATGTGTTTGTATCATTAGCAGGTTCCAGCTCGCAAGACGGTTAAAAGATTTCCCCATTCAGCTTTCTACTCAAGTGAAAAGACAAGTTAAGTGTAGGTATAAGAGTCTCCCCCTCCCACTTAGTAGAATGAGAGTGGAAAATAATCTTTCCTTGCAGCTGTCTTACTTCAAGTTAGTCCCCGTTCATTCTATGCCGAGTACTAAACACACGTTTACCACATCTTTTCCACTGTTTTCCAATTGATCTCTATTGTTCACTAATTGATCTGGTAGCTTCATCCACGCTGCAAACATCATAGATATGATAGAGAAAAGTGTTATATGCCATTGTATTGATTAATTGTATGCCATTGAGAATCTTATTCGCTTATCTGATACCTATCGATTATCGTCAACACATCTTAAATACATGGATGCGTTGCTTGTATAATCTCCTGATTCTAGATACGTGTAGTTTTTCTGATATTTTTTGTAATTTATAGGTGTTTTTCTTTATCGCATCTTTTATGCCGTGCTGCAAACGTATCACGTTGAAAGAAAACACCACCGCTAAAAACATCACTAATACGTATTATGTTTCTACCTACTGGCTAAACTTCGTCCTGGTGGTCATCTTGTCGAGGTTTCTCGTCATGTGAAGAAAACGGACCAGATCTTGATCTAGTCGTAAAAAAAATCGGCAAAATCTTGATTACGACATATTTCTTTATTAGCAAAACTAATCTGATCTTAATGGACGAGATATCTTATCAAAATAACTTGGTTAAGATTTCAGCTCCTTTCTAATAAACAGTTCCTTCCCATATCCCTGATGCGTTTGAATCATTAGCAGATTTCAGCTCGCAAGACTGGAAAAAGATTTCCCATCCAGCTTTCTGCTCAAGTGAAACAACAAGTGTACGTATACGAGTTCCCCACAGAATGAGAGTGGGAAATAATCTTTCCTTGCAGCTGTCTTACTTCAAGTCAGTCCCCGTTCATTCTGTGCCATGTACTAAATACACGTTTACCGCATCTTTTCTCACTGTTTTCCAATTGAGCTCTATTGTTCACTAATTGAGATGGTAGCATCATTCGCGCTGAAAACTGCAGAGATATGATAGATATAAAAATATTATATGCCTTTGTATTGATTGATTGTATGGCATTGAGAATATTATTCGCTTATTTGATACCTATCGATTAACGTCAACGCATCTTAAATACACTCATGTCCATAAATTAAGGATAATTCAGAATCACACGGAAATCGAACTCTAAAGTAAAAATTGCACCTGTTTTCTATACCTCTGATACAAGTAACTATCTTAGCGACCTTGAAGAGCGGGACCTCACCAGCCTCGTCAAACGCGCGTTTTACGCGACTCATGTGAACGGGGCCTTAATAAATATATCTTTATTATTAGTATTTACCATATGTGTTCATTCTCAAGCGGTATATTATAAATTTACATATTCTACTCAATAGGCATTCACATAAATTTTTAAACAGCATTATGTGTAATCAATAAATTTAAAACCAGGGTGTCAAGATTTATATCACTTGATTTAAATCAACGATTAAAATCATGATTTTAATGATTTTTTTTAAATCACTGATTTAAATCACAACTAAACACACATTTGTATAACTAAGTAAATGCACCACAGAATAATCACAGAAGCGGTCAAATGTTTTAATCTTTCTTCACTCATGGTGATTTCAGCACTAATGGCTACACCCAGCAAAGAGGGAACTGGGTCAATTACTGCATATTATAAAAGACTGCAACATCCAGTTGTAAATTAGAATATACTATATACTGGAAACAGTAATGTAAACACACATGACACCATAAATCTAAATGCCAGGAAGAGTAATGTATAAACATTCCTGATTAACAACACTCATAATATAAAGACCTAAAGGAAGTAAGTAACAGTTTGATTCAAAATTATAAACTAAAGGAGTGACTGATTTCATTAGCTAAAAAAAACACAGTTCGAAGTAAAGTTTTTTAAGGCTCAGCTTATTCTTGTGGTGTGCAATAGAGATTAAAGAGTAGAAATATACATTTTCACACACAGCCATTAAAATGTCAGCAGCAAAAAGAGATCCAATATGAATTAAAACTGAGTGAAAATTCATTTATTATTGCTGCTCGGCAGTTTTATTATTAGAATTTACTATAGTCTGATTATTGCTCTGTCCTCTATTATACTTCTCACACTATAGTTCAGGTCTGTCACTTACTCTTATTGATAAAATTGTTAGCATGATGATGTAATTTTCTCAAGAAAAACTATGTAGGATGTCAACTTTTGTTTTAAAGTTAAACAAGTGTTAAGTAAATATTGATTTACCATGTCACAAACTCTATTTTTTTTTTTTTTAATTTATATATTTTTTTGTAAAAACACTAGAGAAACTACAGAAATTTAAATAAAAAAATCTGATTTAAATAAAAAAAAATTCCGATTTAAATAAAAAAAATCCAACTGATTTTTTTTTAATCATGATTTTTTTACACCTGTCTAAAACATTTTACAAAAATCCTTTGTGCAATTATTTTTTTCAATTTTAAGTTATTTATTATCACTGATATTTTCTTCGTGTTTTTTAAAAGAAGGGTTCGAAAAATATCCAAAATTTATGTATATGATGAAATGATAAGTTTATAAAAATCAACGCGTGTGTCATTTAAAAAGCCTGCGTGGGCCAGTGCGACCCGCGGGTCATAGGAGGTTCGCCATCCCTGCAATAGATCCTCACGTGATAGCTCCATGTTGCAAACTGACAGGCGGTCCAACGCGCGTTGCACTATAACCACCCCCTGCTAGAATCGCGCGGTTTTACAACGCTGTTTGCAACTGCCGCGGTTTAAGCGATAAAGCAGGAAGCTGGAAGCGGTGCACTATGGACGTAGCCTTAGGCTTTTGGGATAGAACAAATAGTACCACCGTGTGTTTTCCTTCTGATTAAATAAATGGCGATAAGGAAAGTCACCTCGTTAAAGAATAATTAAAACTTAAAACAAACAACCGTAATGTCAACTCTGAAGCATGGCGACACAACGATTTAAAGGCCAAGGAGGATGGATTCGAGGATCATAAAAATGTTCGAAGTTGACGTGAATCACGTGAACAAAATTAAATGACAGTGCAAAAATTTTTCTAATTTTTAAAATTCGAAATTTTTTATCAATTGCGAATAATTGCCTGAAGGCTACTCACTCACGTTTCAATAAAAATGATGATACACTGACATTAATTGCCTGTCGGGTTCCATAACTAATCAAAAGATCAGAAAAGTCAATTTAAACCTTTGATGGGTTCACACTCTCACCAATACATCTATTCTGCAACATACAATCTCCTCTGTATATCTATTCAGTTTTTATCTTATTGCTTAATATAACATTTTCTAAAGGACTATTACAACCAATATATGGTTGTTTTTTCAGTCAATATTTGTGTTGGGGGATAAAGACAACGCTATACACTACTCGAAAAACTTGTGACGCTCGTAGAGTTAAGTTTGCAGGCGTAGTTGTTAGTACAAAAAAAAAGTAACTTTCACTTTATATAAAAATATCTACTTCGAAGGAAAAACCAGCGATGCACATACAAGTACAAAAACATGTGGGGGTCAACCTCCTTTTAAGTATCATATGAAAGTAACTATCTTTTTCCTCTATCCGAATTCAAGTATCAGAATGTTTATTCTTATTCTGCTTTTGTGTTTTTATGTTACTAGGTAGCTCCGCCCTAAGCTCGCCAAACCTCGTTGATTGCTACGAAATCCAACACTCCTTTCGCAGAGTTTTCAGCCCTCTGCAACGGCGAAACTATCTTAATAATTCGTATATTCCTGATTGGACTTAACCGTGCTTGACGTCAATGCGAGTTTCATCAAGACCGTTTCACGTTTAATGTACGCTCATCTAAGCGAGGAACAATTTGTTCATTATCGCAAAATTATAGTTTTCATCGTATCAAATTTATTTATGAACCAAATTTTTTAAAAATACCTTAAGAAAGAGTGCATTCTAAGGTTTTCAGTGATCTTTTCAGGTTTAAAAACTAATAGTAAAGTTTTAACAAAAAAGTAACGAAAATGGTCCCGATTTTCCCCGAAGTTTAAAAAAATATATCAGGAACCAAATTGAAATTTCTTATAAAACTCGGCTTGGTGCAAAAATTTACGTTTTGAGGTACTCTAAAAAAATTTACGGTTAAAGACTAAAAATTTGTACGTCCATTGCTTAGGAATTTCGCTTTTTTTTTTACTTTGACACTTAATGCACCCTAAACTAATAGCCGCATTGGGAAAAAAAATCTTCCCCGTCTAGTTCCCTGTACAATTTTGATGAAACCATGCAAGTTTCGTAATTTTCTGATCCGTATTTTCTCGGGAAACCATCTAAGAATCGAGCGAAAAAAACGAATTTTCAATCCTGCGGCGGCGGTAACTTTTTTTATAATAATTTTTTTTTTCAATATAGCGAAAATAGGAGGCTGCTTCTGCTCGCCTACGCTCAAAACGTATTTTCGTATATCCAATAAATTTGAAAAAGTTCTTGCAAATCGAAACGTTTAAATTCTTTCTTGGTCCCCAATGGCAGCTAATGTCCCAAATCTGAACCATCTCAAGTATGGTTTCTCAAAGATAAGGACAAAGCAATTTCGCGAACACGGAAGTAATATTTTATTTAAATTTTAATGTCTTTTTAGGTCAACAAAAAATCCAGGAACCGATAATCACTTAGAATACTTCTAAGTATAGCTAGGGAAGGTGTAATGTTAATTGAAAACGTTACATTTATAATCATCACCGCACTTTCACGAGACCAAAATTCCATTGACCTCTATTCCAGTGAAGCCCAACATACTTCTGACTCGCGTTCGAGTCTAGCATCGGAACATTCCCAGATAAATTAATATTCTTTCAACCATCTAAAAAGGACAATATCATCTGTACCTTCTTGAATCCGCAGGTTGTATCTTTTTTAAATTTTATTCACATCTTTTGATAAGAAATCACATTTTGATAGTGGGAGACATTGGGTTATTGCACCAGAAGTTCTCTTAATATATTTAGGAAATCAGGAATAAACTTCTGACAATAACAAATACAACTGCAATAATTACCACCACTACTACATTACTATAATTAATAAATTTCCAACATTACAGTAGGTAGGTAATTAAAGTTGCACTGAGGGCTACAGAGGGCTATTGGCGCTGGTCCGGGAGTAGTCCTTAAGGAAAAGAATCCGAGGACACCACTTATTTGAACCACGGTCAGATAACGATGTTAATACCTGGGGTGGCACTCCAAACCTGTCCGTGATCAATCCCGAAGGGGAAGAACCTTGGACAACACCGGTTAATTTTGAATCACATTGTACTTGCCAGAAGATGAATACCAAAAACAGAACATTTGATGAGATTATTTAAAAAAAGAGGACACGAAAAGCACGCATAATTAGTGCATGATTGTTAGATTTGTAATAAAAAGGATCATCTTTGAATTATTTTATTATAAGGGATAGGACTCCTCTTATAGTGAATAAGTAACGTATTGCAGTTTTTTTTTATTAACAATGAAAAACTGTTTATAGCCTTTGTGTAGGACGTTTAATGGCCCGAATTTACTGATGTGATCTTATGTATTTATAGAGTGCTTTCATACATGATACGTAGATAATTTATGTGTTGATATTAAATAATTTTGCTACATTATTATTGAGATTTAAATTGATAGGAGTTCAAACGATCTAACCTTGGTCAAACGATGTCATGTAGATCGAATATATTTATATCTCTACTATTATAAAAGGAAGTGTTTGTTCGTTTGACTGCGTGTACGTATTATCCTGACGAATCTAATTTGGCACACAGATAGTTATTCTCCGAATTTTTTGCAATTTTGGGCGAGTTCTAATTTTTAAATTTAATCTAGAACATTTTAAAGTTTATTCAATGACATTTAATATGATTATTGGTTTATTTTTAGAATGGCAACAGCATAAAGAGATGACAGTTTCTAAATTTATTTTTTACGTTTACGTTTGAATTTGCGGAGGAACGATTTAAGGGAGGACGAAATAAAGTTTTTTAACTGGAGTTATTAGTTCTTTTTTCTATCTCCTAGATCGTTAAAGATACAGTAAAAATTTCAACGGATTTGAAATCCGCGGAAAATTTCACACTAGAATTATAACTAATTATATGATTTTCTTTTTCTTTTTTTAAAATAATTTTTTACTGTAACTTTTATATATATATATATTTTTCGAATTAGATTTTTGCTGTCGAGAAATCAACAGATTCCATTTCCTGCGCTCAAACAATTCCAGCGAAGAAAAGCAACATAAATAAAAAATTTTTAAACTGGCATTGTTTAGTTCTTCTTTGTATAATCGGGATCGTTAATGATAGATTGAAAATTTCAATCGATTTGAAATCTGAGGAAAATTTTACACCAGATAGATAATTAATTTTCTTTTAGTAAAGAACTTTTTAAATTAAGTATTTATATCTTTGCAAGGGGGGGTGGTTGTGACGTCACACCGGTTGGATTTCTTTGCAATTCAAATGTGGCCGCATTTGACAATGGCAACGCCGTGATGACGGTTATCCCATAGACTGTTATCCAAATGAATTCCCATTTGGTTTGCGAAGAAAACCATTCGCAATTCAAATTTGACAATGACGAGGCCTTCACTGCGTTTCCAGTGGTGTTGGTTTGCTTCGCAAACCAAATGGGAATTCGAAGCAATCACCGGGTTAGCGAGCAGTGGTCACACCTGGCCCCATGAAAAGAACTGTCATGGGCAACGCTGTGCTAGCCACGCAGTGGCTAGTAATATATATTTTAACCAAACCATACCATATTTAAATAAGGAGTTAGCCTCTAGATCGGAAGGTTCCTGGTTCGAATCCGGGTCCGGACATGTATGTTTGTAAGCGTATGGTGTAGAGGCTGCTGCTGCACCTTAAATCTGTCGTGGCCGAAAGTCCTCACGTTGGGTTGGTATGGAAATTTGGAGAGTGGGATGCCAGCCCAGGTGTTGCTTCGTCATCTGACCGTGGTTCAAACTTACGAGGTGTTGTCCTCGGTTCTTTCCATTAAGGGACTGATCCCGGATGGAATCGCAGAAACCCTCACGCTTTCAGCACGCCTTGGCGAGTTGGCGATATAAAGCGCTTTGAGAACCGAAAGTTGGGGAAATTGGCAATCCTTCTGAATTTCTCGAGCAACCCTACTACGTTGTAAAGATGATCGCCATTTTTTTTCCTCACTGAGTGTTATGATTTTCCTTCTGATTCTTTTTTTGGAAACTCTAAATATAGAATGTTGACATTCAAGATATTAATGTATAAATCTTTTTGTAATACTTTATCTGTCCAGCTACTTTTGTAACTACTTCGAAGAATTGGTTGATATAAGAAACAGGCGGCATAAGACTCCATGTAAACAAATTAGATATGTTTACATTTATTTGAAATTTAGTCAATCAATTGTGTTTTGTTATGATTTTTACAATATAAAATGATAAGTGATTCTAAAACTCGTCAAATAGAAAGAGTTGATGAGTATGTATTTGTTTGAGATGCGGCGGATAAATCTATTACCTTGTTTATTATGGAACTTATTCGCCCTTAAAACCTACACAGTGTTTGTATTTTCGTAATATAGTTTCTTCTGAATCAAATCTCTTGTTTGATGACCTACTTAATATAATCTCGCCGCTGTTTGGGGAGACAACTAATTGTAAATATAAACTTAGTAAAAGCAGTTATCAATAATGTGTGTTAAGATTTAACAAAGTAATTTTTAGAAAAACAAATACACTTCTTGATTTGTTTCACTCATTTGAGCTCAAGATAACAAAATTTAAATTGACAAAATATTCCATTTTGACTGTTTTCAATAGCTTTCTTTAAACAAAGTTTTTTCTATCTCATATCCTATAATTATAGCACTTGCATTTGGGCTGCTATGGAAACAGAAATTTTTTACTCATGCATTCATAAACAAAAAAACAAACTTAAGTTGTTTTATTTCATATTTATTGTTTAAGATATTAGGATGTGTCACAAACATATATTTTTTAATGTATTTAAATATATTTGCAGCTGAAGCAAAACATTTAGTTTTTTCCTGTCTAACAAATATTTTTATTTCAAGGACCTACATTATTCTGTATTTTAAATCACTTTATGTGTTATGTTGTATCATGTATAAAATAATATACTAAGTTACAGGCTTACTTGGCACAATAGGAATACGCTGAGAGCAAACGAAACAAATAGTTCCCAGCGCCTTGTCCGATATTTGAATGCAATGAGGCACTGCAACTTATAAATGTGATTAATTTGTTAACCCCACACATATATAATGTTTTTTTGTCGTAATTAGCGTGAAATATTGAATATTTTGCCTTTTACGTGGAGCGTAGTAATTTCATTTAGAATCGCGCGCCAGCCAATAAGAGCCAACCAGCATTTTCCGCGCGCTCTCGATTCTTGTTGATATTCATTGGCAGATATTTAGTATTTACTTATCTTTCAGCTTACGTGCGTTGCATTTGTTGTTAGAATTTGAATACACATTTGTGTATTTTGTGATTAATTATGGAATTAACTCCGTATTCTAACTAAATTTCGCTGAATTTTATATATATCATGAATTTCTAAAATTGTGAAGAATACAACCTTCCCATAAGGGATTTTAAGGAGGTTCATATCCTATTTATGGAATATGTGATGATTTATTTAGAGGACACTCAAGGTTATTCTATTTATTTTACAAAGTTATTATATTTTTTATTCTATTAAAAGTTTGTAGTAATGTAAAACAATAATCATTAAAAAAATATTTACGTACATTACTTACAAAAATTGTTATAAATATAGTACTAAAAATTAAAAGTAAAAAAAATTATATGTTCTCTTCAATTTTATAAACTATTATATTTTTTAATGAGTAATATTTTTAGAATTCTTAAAATTTAAGATTGCTGTAATCTTGTGTACCCTCTAAATAAACAATCACATTAGCCATAAGAAGTATATTGATTAATATTGAATGAAAATAACTCAATATTGTGAAATGTCGAAATCGATATTTAGTATTATTGCCAGGACGCTGCTTTTTATGCTGGGCAATATTGACCTGACCAACATATAGCACCCCGGCAAGAAAAGTAACAGCTCAAAATTGCAGCATTTTTGAAAAATCACAACTTTAAGGATACTATAAAACTTATATTAAAATACAAGTTTTAACTAATTGAAGTACAATCTTCTTTTAAATTTCAGGCAAGTATTTATTGCGGTAAATTCTATTATATTCTTTCGAAAAGTAATATAACACGCTGGGGCACACCTCGTACATATTTTTCAATGACAACCTTAAAAATTTCATTTGCTACCTGGGATACTTCTTTTTGAAAATTTTTAGGAAGCAATAATTTAAACAAATACCATTGCAAATTCAAAAAATATCTTTCGATATTATCTATTACTAACTGTATAAAAATGTCTTAAAACTACTATAATTATGCTTTTCTTATATCAACTGAGACAGGCAAGCTGTCAAAACATTTACGTGCTAAATTTAAGGCCAAATTAGATTAACGCGCCAAGTTGGAAGCTTGTAAGTTTGACGTCTCCTCGAAACCTCTCCCTGTAACCCAACAGTAGACGGATCACTCACTTTACCCCCTCCGCGAGGGCGGGGCGTCTGTGCCAAGAAACGTTGCAACCTAGTATAGTGTCCGATAGGAGATAATAACAGGAACTGTGTTTTAAAAACTATGGAATGAAGATGATATTCCTACAGGGAAATAATTTTATTTCTGAAAATATATAATAAAAATGATTGTTTGTTATTTTTCATAAATAAGAAAATGTATGCAAAATTTTTGCAGTCTGGGGTATGACTACAGATATCAAGCTTCACAAAACATGCTATGTCATAAGTCAGTTAAAAATCCTATCCACTATTCTATTTTTAATTGCTGCATTTACTTGAAAAAAACTTTCATAGAACAGTCATAGAATTCGCTATTAGTACAAATTATTTATTTTTGCATATACAGTACAAAGTCCCAAATTCGGACTAATTGTTAACCAGAGTTTATTTTCCTCTCACTTTTTTCTATCTTTCCTCCTTTTTTAAGAACAGTTTTTTAAAAACGAGGCATTCAACCTAGATAAAATTGATGAAACAACGTAAAATAATGCAACTGTACAGAATAAATACCACACAGAAAATTAGAAAATTTGTCGCAATGTATTAAAAAAAAAATTTCCCTTTTTTTAAAAATTATTCCTACTTACATATCTGCTATTTTAGTATTGCAAACGTGTTCCTGACTTAAATACCGATCGGGAAAATTCACGCGCGGGTAGGGGTGGGAAAAAAAAACCTACCAAAATTTGAAAAAGTCCGAAGTACGGATTGGCCGAGGTCGGAGGATTCCGGTTTTTGGATATATATATATATATATATATATATATATATATATATATATATTAAAAAAATGTTACCGCCGCCACAGGATTGAAAACTGTGTTGTTTAGCTCGATTCTTAGACGGTTTCCCGAGAAAGTACTGATCGGGAAAAAATGAAATTAACATGCTTTGTTCTTCATCGTATTCCCTGGATAATTATTAAGATTTTTTTCCGATGCGGCTATTAGTTTAGGTTTTATTAAGTGTTAAAGTTGAAGAAGTGAAATTTCTTCCGCGAGTGAGCAAAACACATTCAAATTTTCAGTCTTCAGTCGTGAGTTTTTTTTTAAGAGTACCTCTCAACGTAAATTTTTGCGGATCGTCGAGTTTTTTTTTTAAATTTAAATTTGGTTCTTAATAATATTTTTTTGAAATTCAGGAAAAATCGGGACATTTTTGTTATTTTTTTTTTAAACTGCCGTATCTATATCTAATTACTATTAGTTTTTAATTTTTAAAATATCGCAGTATACCTCAGAATATACTCTTTCTTACAGTACTATTATTTTTAAAATCGGTTAATAATTAAATTGGATGCGATCAAAAGTTCGTCATACAAAATTCGGAATCTTTGGATATTTATTGTTAAAACCGTTTTGTCTACGGCAAAAGCCATTATTTTTTAAATTTGAAAACGTCACTGAATACATTACATTACACTTTTTCTTATGGTACAGTTATTTTTCAAATTGGTTAATAAATAAAATCGATGCAATTAAAAGTTGGTCACACAATTTTCGGAACTTTCAGATCGTAACTTCCGATACAAAACTAAAATGGTCATATCTGTATAGTATTACTGTTAGTTTTTAATTTTAAAAATATTGCAGTATACCTCAGAATATACTCTTTCTTACGGTACAATTATTTTTAAAATTGGTTCATAAATAAATTCGATGCAATCCAAAGTTGGTGTCACAAATTTCGTATTTTTCAGTTCGCATAGCTGCTTCCGAAAGCAGTAGTGGGTTGCACTTTGACTATCGGGTTTGCCAGATATCAAATTTATCGTAGCAACAATTGCCATAAAAACGATTTCTTTTTATTTGGCGAGGAAAAAGGCTCGCTTTTTTCCCTCTGTTCTCAAGACAGTTTACCGACAAAGTACAGATCGTAAAGTTTGGATATTAACAATGTTTACTTAAAATTGTACAGGGAACAAGATGCAGAAGATTTTTTACTGATGCGGCTATTACTTTAGGGTGCATTAAGTGTTAAAGCAAAAAAAAGTTAAATCACTTGCGAAAGAAGTATTGGTTTGAGAAAGCAAACCAAACGGATTGCGTAGCAATCCCCGGTGTCGGCGAGCGTAAGCGAGACGCAGCGAAGCCCTCGCTGTGACGTCATGAATCGGAAAGTGAAATCAGCATAATACGAATTATTCAGATAGTTAATTATTCAGACTCTGTGAAAGTAATGTTGGTTTGCGAAGCAAACCAAATCGTATCTGTGACAGGAGTGTTGGTTTACGAAGCAAACCAAATGGGACTGCGCAGCAATCCCGGAGGTTGGCGAGCGTAAGCGAGCAGGGGGCGGAGCCCCCTAGTATATTAAAAAAAAGTTACCGCCGCCGCAGGATTGAAAAATGTGTTGGTAAGCTCGATTCTTAGACGGTTTCCCGAGAAAGTACTCATCAGAAAAAAATGAAATTCACATGCTTTATTCTTCATCGTATTCCCTGGATAATTATTAAGATTTTTTTCCGATGTGGCTTTTAGTTTAGGTTTTATTAAGTGTTAAAGTTGAATAAGTGAAATTTCTTCCGCGAGTGAGCAAAACACATTCAAATTTTCAGTCTTTAGTCGTGAGTTTTTTCTTAAGAGTACCTCTCAACGTAAATTTTTGCAGCTCGTCGAGTTTTTTTTTTAATTTCAATTTGGTTCTTGATAATATTTTTTTGAAATTCGGGAAAAATCGGGACATTTTTGTTACTTTTTTTAACTGCCGTATCTATATCTTATTACTATTAGTTTTTAATTTTTAAAATATCGCAGTATACCTCAGAATGTACTCTTTCTTACGGTACTATTATTTTTGAAATCGGTTAATAATTAAATTGGATGCGTTTAAAAGTTGGTCATACAAAATTCGGAATCTTTGGATATTTTCACTACTTTTTGTCACAACAGTTATATCTACAGAAAAAAACATTATTTTTTAAATTTGAGAGCATCATTGAATACATTACATTACACTCTTTCTTATGGTACAATTATTTTTTAAATTGGTTAATAAATAAAATCGATGCAATTAAAATTGGTTGATAAATAAATTGGATGCATTCAAAAGTTGGTGACACAAATTTCGTAATTTTTATTTCGCGGAGCAAATTTGCGGAGCATTGCATTCGCGGAGGGTTGTATTTTTTACTATCGGGTTTGCCAGATATCAAATTTATCGTAGCATCAATTGCCATGAAAACGATTTCTTTTTATTTGGCGAGGAAAAAGGCTCGCTTTTTTCCCTCTGTTTTCAGACGGTTTACCGAGAAAGTACAAAGCACAGATCGTAAAGTTTTTAGATTAACACGGTTTACTTAAAATTGTACAGGGAACAAGATGCAGAATATTTTTTACTGATGCTGCTATTAGTTTAGGGTGCATTAAGTGTTAAAGTAAAAATAAGTGAAATTACTTGCGAAAGAGGTATTGGTTTGCGAAGCAAACGAAACGGGATTGCGTAGCAATCCTCGGGGGTCGGCGAGCAGGTTGCGAAGCCCTCGCTGTGTCGTCATGGACCGGAAAGTGAAATTAGGATAATACAAATTATTCAGATAGTTTCACTGTGCGAAAGGAATGTTGGTTTGCGAAGCAAACCAAATGGCATATGTAAAAGGTGTGTTGGTTTGCGCAGCAAACCAAATGGGATTGTGTAGCAATCCCCGGGGGTTACCGAGCGTAAGCGAGCAGGGGGCGGAGCCCCCTTGTATATATATATATATATATATATATATATATATATATATATATATATATATATATATATATATATATATATATATATATAGAAACAAAAATCTAATACAATCTCCTTAAATCCTGTGTTGCATCCGAAATTCCGATTTTAAAGCAAACAAAATTAAGTAGAACCAGAAAAAGCTTATAAAAAAAGATTCGTATATGTGTCAACAGATGGCAGCCGGTGAGTTTGAAACTCGTGAAATCTCGAGTGGTCTGCCACAACCAGCTCTAGGAGTTGGCGATACAGCCATCTATCGCCAACTTGCCAAGGGGTGCTGAAAGCGTGAGGGTTTCCGCGATTGCATCCCGGATCATCGTCAATAGCCCGTTGTGTTGCTCTTAGTACGACGTTAACTAAAATTACTGTTTACCATACCATATTTATTGCACTTATTCTTTAGAACCCTGCGTGTAACGTTAGGCTGAATGTTAGTCCCTATTTTATTTGTCCTAAAGAGCTAAAAAAACTCATTGATCACAAAGCGCATTGCAGCTCGATTGGAGGAATAATTTATTAGAGTTGCGAGTTCGAATCCAACTAGACTGTCATATATAAAACTGGCTGATGTATGATAAATCTTTCGTAGCCTCAAATGTCTTCACTTTGGAGAGGGTTACCAGCTCAGGCGAGTTCATCATCCGTCATCTGACCGTAGTTTAAAATTACGTGGTGTTGTCCTCGGATATGATCCGAGACGGTCGCGAATAGCCCCCTGTGGGTTATCCAGTGGAACGTTAATTAAATACCTACCAACCTTAAAAGTCTAATTTTGCTATTCGGTATCTGGCAACGCCACAATTGATGGTTTTTTTTTATGAATTTGATTCCGCAGTCATGAATCCACTTACTTCTCGGAGCTCAACATTATAACTAAACAAGCAACTAATTTACCTATACTTCGCTCGGCCGATCATAACATATGTTTGCCCAGTTTGGGGCTGTTCTTAAGACCAAAATTAAAAAAAAAAATCGAACGAATTAAAAATCTTCTCTTTTGCCAAATTACAAAAGCCAGAAGGTTCTATCGTAATAACGATATTAGAAAAACCCTCAAATTACCTCAATTAAAAACATCCTAAACAGAATCTCACCTAAATCGTTCTTTGAAATTGAAAGAAATACAAACCGGGCAGTAAAACAAATTGAAATTCATGATCCAACGCTCCCAGAAAATAAAACAAGACATCGCAAAACTCTTCTACTTGGAGACTGAAATATGTACTGCAACTCCCCCAATTCTACAATATTCCTACCATTTGTCGAACCGTCAATGATAACAATACATTTCATTTCGTACAGCCATTAAGCCCATTTAACAAGTGCTATTATGTCAATACTAGAGATTGAATCCCCTTGATTTAGGTACGTATTTTAATTAATGTTGCACTGGAGCAAAATAAAGGGCCATTGGCAATGGATCGGAGTCCAACACCCGAGGGACAGAAACGAGAACACCATGTCATTTTGAGCTGCAGTTAGATGACGAGGCAACACCTGGAATTTGATTTAGAATTACGTGTTTGTGTATATGAGTTAAAACAGTGAAATGTTGCGGTCGGATTTTTGAGAATTCTTAAGTTTCTATGAATTTGTGATCTTTTTTATAAATACAACATTGGTCTTTACCAATATATTTGTCAAACGTCTTTTGTCGACTTGTCCTATTTCAAAATATACTCAAGAAGTCGAAATTCGACACGCTTGCTCATAGCTTTCGGGTTTTTTTTTCAGAATTAAGTATTTTTTCAATGATTAAAATTTCGTTTGTTTGCATTTTTTGTGTTCCCCTATTTTACATTTTGCAGATATGTTATTTAGGAGTTAAAAATTAATGAATTATTTTAATTTTCTGCAAAATATCTCTTGGGTAGTAGTAATTTCTCGCCGGTTATGTATTTCGACCAACTTTCCTCAAGTCTTTGATTGAATACGTAATGATTTGTAGAATTCTGTTTCATAAAAATAAATAAAATATATAGAAAACAGAACCTTTTTTAAGTAACGTCTGTAACTTCTTATTTCAAAATGTGCGACCAGTAAAGTTAAAATAAAATAACTTAAAATAAAGCGCGTAGCCATACGTTATAGTTCAAAAATATTTCTAAAAAGACTTTTTAAGTAGTCATCTTAAAAAAAATTTTGTAGTTTATCTTACAGCACAAGGGTGTGATGAAATTAAATGAATTATATATATGGATGTATCATGTATGCATATTTGTGTCCGAAGTAAATTGTAGAAGCTACAAAAAAGTTAAAACGACGTAAAAAAATTATTTTCCGTACATTCCAAATGATGTTTGCATTTTTCTATGAATGAGAAATGATTGGTCTGATCACTTTTTATCCGTAACTTATCAATAATAAATTCGTAATCTGGTGAATATGTTTGGAGATCAAAATGATTAAAGTGCGCTTCGGTGAGAAAGCAGAAAAAAAATGGGCGTATCCATTTATCTAAGGATGGTTAACGTATGTAAAATACTCGTGTTATGGTGATTGGTTCAATTGCACTGAAAATATCTCTCACTAGTTCTGAGCTCATAGCTTATCAAAATGATTCAAAACATGACGCAGACTTCGAGTGTTTTTTATTATGTGGGTTAAATTCTTATTTCATTGTATTTATTACATCTAATATTGTAAATTAATTTATAAAGCTCATGGAAATATGGACTGACATGTAAAAACTACAACTTTCGTCGGACACACATGTAATATCCGCTTAAACGAGATGGCTCAACCGATTCACCTATTCTGGTATACATTTCCAGTCCTTGTTCCTTAGAATGCTTGCTCCCGTGGTCTGACGATGATGTCGTGGACCTCGACATGTTGGGGTGACCCGAGAATGTAGACTACGGCGTCAGCTATGTCTTTGGGCTGTAGGCACTCGATTGAACTGTACAAATCATCTGCGCTGCGAGTAGAATCATTTTTGAACAGATGAGGGAAAAATTCCGTTTCCACAATCCCTGGGCTTATGCTCTGCAAATAAACATAGTAATCAGTATTGTTAGACATTAAGAATGTTATCAAGAGAGTTCAGGATTTTGTTAACACTGTAGACAATGCTCGTATAGACAGAAATTGCGTTTGTACCCAAGCAGCACAAAAGGTGATTTTCCGTAGTAGCTGTATCATACACGTCGTGGTAACAGAAATATACCAGCAATTATATCTTTATCGCATATTTTATGCCATGCTGCAAACGTCGTATCACGTTGTAAGAAAACACCACTATTGAAAACATCACTAAAACGTCGTTTATGTTTCTACCTACTGGCTAAACTTCGTCCTGGAGGTCATCTTGTTGAGGTATCTCGTCATGTGAAGAAAACGGACCAAATCTTGATCTAGTCGTAAAAAAAATCGGCAAAATCTTGATTACGATATATCTCGTCAATAGCAAAATTGGTCAGATCTTGATGAACAAGATTTCTTGTCAAATGCTTGTTTTTCATCATTTATTCGAAAATCAATTGAAGGGTTAAGATTTCAGCGTCAAGAGGCAGCTCCTTTCTAATCAATAGTTTCTTCCCATATTCCTGATGTGTTTGAATCATTAGCAGGTTCCAGCTCGCTAGACGGGTAAAAGATTTTCCATTCAGCTTTCTACTCAAGTGAAACAACAAGTTAATTGTACGTATACGAGTCTCCCCCCTCCAACTTAGTAGAATGAGAGTGGAAAATAATCTTTTCTTGCATCTGTCTCACTTCAGGTCAGTCCCCTTTCATTCTATGCCAAGTACTAAATACACGTTTACCACATCTTTTCCACTGTTCTCCAATTGAGCTCTATTGTTCACTAATTGATCTGGTACCTTCATCCGCGCTGCAAACAGCATAGATATGATAGAGAAAAGTATTATATGCCACTGTATTGATTAATTGTATGCCATTGAGAGAGAATCTTATTCGCTTATCTGATACCTATCGATTATCGTCAACACATCTTAAATACATGGCTGTGTTGCTTGTGTAATCTCCTGGTTCTAGATATGTGTAGCTTTTCTGTTGCTTTTTGTAATTTTTGGGTGTTTTTAATGTTTTGATATTTTATATTATTTTAAATTATTTTCGAGCTTTTAACACGTTTCTGTTTTGGTCCTTGGTTTTAACCGCAGTAGCACTGAAGCATTTCCAAGTAACAATCTTTCACGTATGGTATCGCTTTTACTGCAAAATATATTACAAATGATTACAACATATTGCAAAAGCAATTCAAATTCCGAGAATCCGTCCCTGCAGAAAAAACAGCTTATTAACGCTTTTCTATTGTTGAGTGAATCATCGACCCATCGGAAGAGGATGTGGATAAGTTTGTGAGCGTCTCTAGTCTTGAGAGAAGACTGCGAAATATCACAATTTTCTATTTTGTGACGTAGAAAACGTTTTACCGTCTAAAGCAGGGGTGACCAACCTTTTTGGGAAGAGTGTTACTATCTGAAAAAAAAAATTTATGCGTGCCACTTCCAACTTTTCCAACGTACTGAAGAAGAAAAATGCGAAAAAATGTTATTTATAGTTTGATTATGGGATTTTTACTCAAATAGCACATTTTTTTCCATGTAAGTCTGAGTAGTGTAGATTTAAAAAATAATATAAATAAAACAAAAGTACAAACTTAGGTTTTATTGTTAATAAACATTATTAAAGGTTCGGTCAGTTAAATAAAAATGAATAACTTGAAACATTTGATTCTAAATAATTATTAAACAGTCAGTACTAAATTAATGTGGCTTTTGAGTTTATAGTTTTTTTACCAAGTCATCTATATTAGGATTACTTCTTGACGATGCTAATGAAATTAGCTGTTCTAGGTACATATCAGTTAATCTTGAACTATATTTTGATTTTATTACTTTCATAATAGAAAACATTTGTTCACAAACATATGTTAATCCAAACGTACAACAGTTTCTTGTTGTACGTTTATATCTTCTTTTTATCTTTTTTACAGCCAAATCGTGTGAATTTGGAAAAATTGCTTGTTGGTATAAGTTTCCAAAATTCAATATAATTTGGATCACTTGCAGTTAAAAGAAGTTTCTTTTGTTTGCTTTTCAGTGTAGTATGGTGCTGTAATATGGTCAGTGTAGTATGGTGCTGTATTATGGTCAGTGTGGTCAATAATTTCGATTTGGATTTCAGGTGGGTAACAATTAACGTCTTGCAGAGAAATTGAAAAAGGATTTGTGAAAAGATACTCTTGAAAATCATGAAACTTAGCACTGAATGAATCCTGCAAAATGATTATTAAATTTTTAAATTTACCATAGTTCTGAGATATCTAGTTTTTGCATTAATGTGAAATGTGTTAATCTTTTTACTCCAAAATCGAAACAAAAAAGCAAAAGTTTGTTCATAAAAGAAGATATGACCAACTAGGGTAAGAAAAATACAACCTTTTCTCTGTAATCCAATTCAAATTATTTAAATGCCCCATAATATCGGTGAGAAAAGCTAAATCACATAGCTAATCTTTATTCTTGAGTAGCAAGCACTCACTGGACAGTTCCTTGATTTCATCCAATTATTTTAAAACACACTCACTCAAATTCCAAAATCTCGTGTGTGCACTTCCTTTGGAAAGCCAGCGCACACCACAATGAAGGAGTAACTCGCCACCCTCTTCCGTTTCTTCAGGGAAAAGCTCACGAAATTGTCGTCGATTCAGAGCTCGAGCTCGTATTTTGTTGATACAGCGCGCTACAGGGTCAACAGAAGACCCAAATAGTTTTCAAGTAATGTAAAAAAACCTTTTATCCTGCTAACCATGCAAGGCACTCCGTCTGTGCAAACACTATCAAATATTATCCACTCTACTTTGTTAACTTCAATTACTTGTATGTTTATAAGTTCTTTAAAAATGTCCTCATCTGTAGTTAAAACTATTTGGTGCAAATAAAGAAGTTCTTCCACAATATCAAAATTATCGTTCGTGTAACGCACAAATATGCTAAACTGCGCATTGTCTGTGATGTTACAGCTTTCATCTCAAGTTAATGAAAAGTATTTGCAACATTGTAGTCCAGAGACAATTTGTGTGCCAACATCCTGGCCCATCTATATATATAATTCTCTTACGTGGCACGCAAAAAAGACGTTATTTGTTATCGCGTTTTGGCAACATTGTACGATTCTTTGTTTATCCCAAAGCCTCGCGCTTCAATTGAATTTGTAGCGTTATCGGATGACATTTTGTTGGAAAAAAAAAGAATTTTAGTCGAGCTGTTGCAGTAAATAATAGAAATCAAAGAAAACGGAGGATCTTTTCAGGGTCATTTAAAAAAAAAAGGTCCGTTTCGGGGCAAACTATTATAGTTCAACAAGACGCTTGCATTACAACTACCGACAACAAACTCAATGAAAAAGCGTGGGTGGCTCGAGTGCTGGGTAAATGTACACACAACCAGCATGCTGGGTTTTCAAGTTCCAAATCAACGCTCACATTTCGAGTTAAAATTTGCTCAAAGTTTCCATTTGAATTCTGATTCCAGAGGTACTGTAAATATCTTTTCTGAAAAACAGCATAAAATTTAGATTTGAAAAATATTTTTTTGGAATATCATATTTTGTTAACAATTCCTTCTGCTAGGACACATGTCTTCATTGATGCGAGCGAAGCGAGCATAGGTTCGCGCAGCGAACCAATGAGGATTGCGAAGCAATCCTCTGGGGGTTGGCGAGCGTTAGCGAGCAGGGGGCGGGCCCCCTAGTGTCATCTATTCGACGCATGACGGTATTTCTAGAAAAATCTATTTTATCAACCATATTTTTGACGTTTATATCACCGTCATTTTGGGCAAGTATTAAAAGGCTATTTTTACGATCTCCTCTCCGTCATAATAGGGTTTTTTTCTTGTGGGCTAACAGAGCAAGTTCAAATAAGTAGCCTCAACAATAGTTCCTTCTGGGACAAGGATTGTTGGCCAGCTAAAGAATATATTTTTTTTATTGATAAATTCCGTTCGCAAGTGTGATCCGACAGGATATTTGATGTTGAAATCACTATGCAGTTGTTTGAAATGTCGGTACAGTTTAAAATATTTCGGCTCTGCTACACAAATTCCACATATTCCACAAACTTGCTTGTAATTATTTTGATGTGTGTAAAAAAAATTGTTCTTCCCAGACAGTTTTAAAATCACAAATTGAAATATCCTCTTCACATTTTCTTTTCGATGTCAGAGGTTTACACATGGACATAGCGAAAATAAAATTTTTAAAGCAACGACGCTCCGACGCCAAAATCTATAAACAGTTTAAAAAAACCTTAACGTCTTGCTCGGCAGTTTAAAATCAACAGAGCCAGACAACCAGAGTGTCGCACTCGCTCTCACTCGATAACGGACAACCAATCATAGCAAGACACAACGGTGCCAAAGAAAGGCAATTCAAACCATTTTGCTCGTCCCATGACCACGCTGTCTTACAGCATCGTTGTAATGGTGTCAAGCAGTGCCGGTTTCCGGCGCTGTTGTATAGGGTTTACCCAATCATTCTCTAAAGTGTGCTTTACAACTTGTAATATTCAGTGCATAACTTCTAACCAGTTTTGATTTCTACAAATAGAATCTTCCCTAAGACTTTCAACCAAGAGATATGGTTATTTAGACATTACATGGTTCTAACCAGTTTTGACACTAACCAATAGATCTTCCTTACGATTCTTTCATAAACTAGACATGGTTATTGAGTCATTATAAGATTCTTCTATCCAGTTTTGATCTTAACAAATAAAATTTTCCCTATGATTCTTTCAACCAATAGATATGATCATTGAGTTATTATATAGTTATTTTAACCCAATTTAGACCTTAACTAATGGAATCTACCTTAAGATTCTTTCAATCCATTGTTATGGTTATTGAGTCATCATATGGTTTTCTTACCATTTTGACTTTAACCAATAGAATGCGTGTGAACTCCACAGAGGGTTCATAAGGAATTTGTACTGTCTTGAATTTAATGTAGCTGCTTCCTGTCTTGGAGTAATTACTCTAAAACTACTCTCTGACATAACATTACAACTGTTCTAAAGTTTACTAAGAAATCAATTGAAAACGAAAGAGCACACACACACATGATGTGTTCCCCATTTATGGTTCGTTTGGTTCCTTTTGCTCACGATGTTTTAATTCTCACAAATTAATATCCCCGAAAAGTATAAAGATCACGAAACCAATGCAACCACCTTCCAGATTCTTATCCCGGGTGCGCCCCTGCATACTAGTAACCATCGTCCAAATGATGAACTAACATTTTACCAGTTTTCTGTTTACACTTCACCTAAACCCTCAGCAAATGAATAATATACCTCTTCAGAAGTGGGGGAAATAAGTTTGATTTCGTCAATCGAAGCAGATACTACCTAGTTCATACGGGGCGGGGAACATGTGACCTTGATGCGTTTATTTTAAAAGTGGTGGAATATTACATATTATGTATACTCCACCTATAGTGTAGAGTATTACATATAAAAGGCCAGAGCACCAACAATTTTAAACAACACTTTCACCACGTATTCATAACGTTGCATGATAGAAGTTATTCCAAAAATATCTAATGAAACTATAGAGGAAGATTAAGGAGAACCCCCAAATAATTGTTTTTTGTTTTTGTTTTTTTTTGTTCCAGAATGAGTGTCCTGAAATGCCGTGTTTAGGAGATAGAGGGCGCTCTTTATGTCAGTTGCTAACAAGGTTTCTTTGGCGTAAGGCAACATTTTCAACGGCAAGCGACAAGAGTAGCGGGTAGAGATATGAGAAAACACCTGTTCTTATGTAACGAAGTTACGTTTCATTGGGACGTTGTGGATATTATTCGATATTAAAAATAAATATTATTGGACTTTTAAACTACTACCAAGTTTAAAAAAGAGAGCAAAGAAATAGGAGAAACTAGTCAATTAGTTGACCTCTACAAATTGGAGAAACTAGTCAACAAGTTGAAACTTACCCCCACTCGAATGTGGCTGCTTCCGGCTTTTAACTCACGCCTCAAACCTTCTGTCAAAGCTCGAACCATGAACTTGGTGCCGCAATAAAAGGACGTTCCTGAAATACCTGAGGTAGCCAATCTGTGACCTCCGATACTATTCAAAAAGAAAATTTTGTAAATACTATGCTGCATAAAGACAGCATTTTGAAAATGATATTACAACATATTCTTAAATGGCTCCGACTTTTTTGATGAAGCACAAGAGACAGAAAATACTGGATTAAATATGTCTTTTTCTTTCTAAAATTGTTTTATTGCAATTTTTTTATTGCTTTAAATAACTAACGTTAAAAATAATTTAAGTAATAAGTAAGAGTCAACAAATTTACCTGCTTATGTGAATGATATGTCCTTCGTTAATTTCTTTCTCTTGCATCAGTTTCACAGCCTCACGACTACAAATGCAGAGGGCCAACACATTTACCTGCAATAGAGGTGTTTTGGGTTCAAGCTAAATGGAACACTAAATTATGTGAATGAAATACTTCATACCAGTATGTTTGAGTAACGGATCTACCATCTTTCAATTTTAAATACTTCCCTTTCAAATGAGAGATATGGACCGTGACTTCAGCTCCATGTACATATGGTACTTGGTTTATTTAAAAAAGAATGAACATTTTCTCTTTCACATGTGAATGCGTGAATTTCTTACACGCGTTTTCGAAAAGTCCACGTGAACATCCTTTGCGCGTTTTCCAAGGTTAGCTTTTCCTTATGCATTAAATTAAGTTTTTTTATTCCCCAAATTCAAGTTTCTATCTTTGCGATCGTTGAAGATGGAGTACAAATTTCAACGTATTTTAAATCTGCGTAAAATTCTACGCCAGATAGGTACCCAAATATAGTTTTCTTCATAAAAAAATGGATTTCCTGTAGTAGTAAGTAATCTTTTTGCGAAATGCATTTGACTAGGACTTCTTTTCAGGTTGATAAAATGTAAAACGAAATTGAAAATTTGAAGTTACCACGTTAGGATTCGTGTATAATGTCATTGCCATCATGGAAGCTGAACAAGTAGCTAGCTTCTCTTTGATTTCTGTATCGTCGCTTATTAACACTCGGGATGTTTAAAACTTTGTATCCTAAACTGAGGGAGCACAAACCAAAGATTTTTAACTTCTTTAGAATGTCCTTAAAATCGTTTGATGATATGCTAGAGGAGATAATATAAGGGATGATATCGTTTTGAGGGATGCTATTTCAGCGAAGGAAAAGCTATTGTAACGTTGAGGTGAGTACAATTTAGGTATATTGTTTACATGGCTGAAGGAATAGTTAATTTTAAGAGCTTCCAATTTCCAAAAATTAAACCGAAATATCTTATTTTATTATTGTCTTGGAAGTATATTTTCAATATTCAGTAAAGAAAACGAAATTTTAAATCCAAACATAACATTTTTGGTGTTTGACAGGCCATTTAAAAAGTCACGATTTCTATGCCATCAATGCAATATTACAATAGGAGGAAATTTCGAATGATTTTTCTCTTTAATTGTAAAATACAATGCGAAAAAAGGGATGAAAAAGGCCTTGCGTTATTAGTTCTTCCCGATTTATGGAACTGTATTTTCGTTTAGAATAGGTTTTTATTTTCTAATTTCGATTTTCGGTAATTTACATAATTTTTAAATCTACCTGTTTAAACAAAGGATGTTTTTCATACCTTAAAGTAATATTAGTATTTTAGACCAAAATACGTGTTTTTTCCTGTTGTACAGTGTGTCCTAAAAGGTCCCGTACTCCAACTTTAGAAATATTTATTGCCCGCGTTTTTTTTTTAATTACTGAATTTTATCGTCTGTTTATAGTTTTACCTACTATTTAATTTTTATCGTTTGATTTTCTTCGCACTCAAGTTGTGCGATAATAAAGTTCCACGTCATTTAGTTCTTCATTGCAAGATGAATTTATCACGCATTCAGAGAATTACACTGTTTGATGCTTATTTTGAATGTAAATCATATGAAAGATGTAAAGAATTTTGGCGACATAAGTATCCAACTGATGCAATACCGAGTAAAGATACGCAATATCAATTTATTCAACAATTTGTTGCATTATTAGAAGTGAATGAACGAGACTCTTGGTTCCAACAAGACGTTGTAACCTGCAATACAAGTTATGAAACCATGGGCATAATTCAAGATTTGTTTGGCGATCGACTCGTCTCAAGAAACCTTTGGCCTCCTCGTTCCTTGATCTGCGCATCCCTGACTTTTTTCTGTGGGATTATATAAAGAACAAAGTTTATAAATATAATCACCAAACAATAGGTGATCTGAAAATTGCCATTACTCAAAGGATACAAGAAGTCACTACCAGTATCTTGAAAAGCGTTTCTAAAAATATGCTCAAACGACTTCAGCTTTGCCTCCTAGAAAAGGGCGGAATTTTTGAACATTTATTTTAATGTAAGTTCAAATTTTTTTCCTACTTTAGGTTAAAAGTGCTTTTTACCATTGGCATAAAACTAATTGTTTTAAAGTTTGTTGTTTTTATATAATAAATTCACGAATCGTCTGTGCGGGAACTCTTAGGACCCCTGTATTATTTGCATACAATATTCACACTTCTGCCTCAAATTAAATTTGTTTGTGTTTACTCTAAAACATATAGAAATTTCTACAAGTAAATAGGCGTATTAAGTACATATTTATCTACCAGTCATATTTACCTACAGTACAGTCAAATGCATAGATGAAAGTACACATCAGTCAATTTAACTACAATTAGACTATCGAAACGAAAACTAATCCTCTAACCTATTACTTTCCGGTAATTCGTAGCACAAATGGAATAACATCTGGGGAATATTTAAACTAAAATTTCACGACTAAACGCGAGAATTATGCAAAAGTAAAAAATATCTACGAGTAAGAATGACCAAAAAACAGTTTATATCGAAAACAGGAAGATTGCAAAGAGAATTTCTGTCTACTTAATATAAAAATTTCGATAAAAGTAGTACATAATAACACTAACTTCAATATTTAAATATAAATTCTACGAAAAATAAGTTCACAGTAAATTAAGTTTAGGCTAATAAGTTCATTTTCAAAAGCCATATCAAGTTCATTTTGACACAAAGATGTGAATAGTGAATGAAAATAGAAACTTATCTTCCATTTTTCACGTTGAGGATATTAAAAAAATAACTTCAAAGTTTAGCTTTCAAATCGAATGTTTAAATTTAGTTCTATTTTAAAGTCGTTTGCAGCACATGTAAACTTAAACCGACCGTCGTCGGTATAGGGGAAGGTCGGGTAGTATCGGATGGTGGCTAGTATCGGACAAGTATTGTTTCTAACATTTGCTGCAGGTGGCAGCGCCTGTCATGACACCTGTGTGAAGGAAGAATGTTCAGATCAGATGCCGCCATATTTAGTCACGAGGCAACGTTATTGACAAACGACAGAAAATTTGATTTTTTTAATAGTGTTTTGAGTGAACGAAGACAACTTCTGGTTGACGTAACTTGCCTGAAAGTGAGAATATAAGTTTTTTTTTGTTTATTGTTGAAACAATATTTATTGTCCGTTAAGTTATAGGCCGTAAATCTCCTTAAGCTTACTAATACGTATGTGGTAACCAATGTTTTGTTTCATGATGTTCGGGTTGTATCAGACAAAAGTGTTGCGGGTTGTACAGGACAGAAATGTTGCGATGATTTGGATTGCACCCCTTCGCTTCTAAAGCCACTCAATCGCAAAATAGTAGTAAGTCCATCATCACTATAGAAGACAAGGATGCTGCCACATTTACCACGATTTTGAGCTTGCCATGTCCTTCAAAATCAATAGCAACCGAGCAGATGGTGGAAGTTCTAGCAGTCTTGGAAAATGACAGTACAACTTCCTCTCTTATTAAGGATTCTTCCAAAGCAACTGCATCTCAAAATATTTTAGAGAAGATATCCTAACAGTTCAAATACAAAATTTGTACCAAGACAAAATGGTGGGTAAAAAAGTGAAATTTTAACCTCGACTCCATACAAAGCCGAACTTGAACGAAAGAAAGGAGAGAAAGTTGAAAAAGAAAGAATCTATGCAGCTAAATGGAAACTGTTGGGGGAAAATCGTCTAAATAAAGAGAAAAAGAAAATAAATAAATCAGTTCAAGTAAAGAGATCAAAACTAATTACACATTGAACTGAAATAGATGAAAAACGAACTCGAACAGCCTAAAAAGACTTGAAAATGAAAGCAAAATGGAACTGAAATCTGATGAAAAGAGAGGAGGCCAAGAGACTCACTGCATCATCTGTGGAGAATCCTTTGAAGAAGACTAGTTTCAGTGTAGGATTTCTAAAGGTTGGACTCACTAAAATTGCCCCGATCTTGAAAGAAACTATCGGTTTTACGAATGTGATGTTTATTTTACAAAAAAAAAAAGTAAACACAGAATTTAAAATACAAAATTAATAAAAAATGTAATAAGTGTAAAAAGTATAAAAAAATGGTTGATATTTTTATCTTAGAAAAATGTGTTTTAAGATGTTTTTTTTTTTTTAATAGAACAAAAAATAAAGTTTTGTATGGGAATGTAATCTGGTCAAATTGAGCTGCAAAAATATTTTATAAAAATGGAGACGCTTAGGTGTCCGATTTACCCGACCTTACCCAATGTTATCTCAAAAGTAAAATGACCTACTATTCCCCTTTGTTGGAAACAGTCTTCAAAACCTCGAACATGATTAAATTTGTATCCTATTTTTATAGCATTAAATACGGAGCAGTAAATTAAGGCAACTAAGTACTCCATTCAAGATTATCTTTTCTATAAAACGAGGTGAATAGTTTGTTTTATGTTCGTAGTGAAAATCTTTGTTAAATGCAACCAAATTTGTATTGCGAAAATATGAAAGTTACAATAAAAAAAATATTTATTTAAATAAAATCACATTTTAGGATCTGGTGCAAAATTTTCCGCAAATTTCAAATCCATATAAATTTTTAAGCTGTCTTTAACGATCTCGAAGATAGAAACTTGGACTAGGGAATAAAAAAAGCCCTAACGCCAGTCAAAACGCGTATCATGTGAACAGCGTACCATATTCCTATGTACCTCGAGCTTCAGTCGTAGTGCACGAACGACCGGAGTCCCTCGACACTCGGTAGTTAATTAAAACGTCAGATTGAGTAGTTTTCTGTGTGTGTGTGTCAAGTGAGCACTCCAGTAGAAATCTGTATTTTGGCTACTCGCGTTTTGTGTCAACATGAAACGAGCGTTACAAAACACTTCATGTGAACAAGCATTTCAGTATGACTTGTTTTTTACATAAACCTTCTAATTAAATAGACGTGTCATATGCGCGCAGCTGCATACCATTCCTTCCGATCGCTCGGTTTGAAGATTTGTCATGTGGTTGTGGGAAAACATGAATTCCAAATGTGGAAGAAATTATTGATGGGTTGATGTGATTATCCATCATGATTGAAAACACTAGTCTGCGCTATGATAGCCAATCTGCCCAAATTGATTCGTAAGCCCACATTACTTACCTTTCTGAGATCTTGCACTGTTATACGTACTGAAATACGTATAACTGTGGTGATAACGTATTCTCTAACGCATACCGACCACTGGACGTACTGAATTACTTCAGTATTATTTTAATGCATTGTGTAAAAGTGGAAAAAAAATAAAAAAATTTTTAAAGTACGTACATCCAGCATGTTCTTCCAATCACTAGTTGCTCCGGTCGTTAGAGGGGAATCATGACTTAATCCGGCATTGTTGACGCATACGTCAAGACGTCCGAACGTATTACGAATTTCATCGAAGAGCTTCAAAATGGATGATTCGTCAGTGACGTCACACCTGTTGAATATAAGTAAATTGATCGACTACTTTTTGGCAAAGGACTTTTCATAAAAAGTTATTCTACTTTTTGATTTTCCATCATTATTCAGATTTTTGCACATGAGTTCAAAAATTACAACTTAAACCACGTGGTTCAAAAATAAACATTACTTTTTCGTTGAACTTTATTAACTTGTGTTAAACTTCAAAATGCAAAATGTAAGTTTTAATTAGTTTATTTTTATTCTGGTAGATTTACTTCGACAATGGCACAGGATAAGTTATTCATTAACCATGAACTCTCAAAAATGTAATAATTTTAAAATGTTGTGGAGAGTACGAATTGAAATTCGTTGTTCTTGTCAGAAGCAGACGATTCGCGTAATATCGCTCTCTTTCTCTCTCGGCGCAAGTTTGTAATGCGCATGCGCGAAGCATTGCGAACGGAGCGCGTATCAATATTCTTACTTCTTAACTTTTCCCTTTCGGTTGTGTTCGTCTTGTGTCTCTTTTCGTCTTGTGGAATAAATTATTGTGTTCTAATTTATGTTGTATTAATTGCACACCAACGAACACCACAATGTAATAACCTATCACATTTTGTTTTAGTTTTTTATTACAGATTTATAACAGAGAGAAGCTGGTATCTTACGATAGAGAAATACACGAACAAGCAACTAAAAATGATTTAAATTTTCTTAGAACCATCCATCGTTCTATCGTCTTCATCCAGAGAACATGTAGCATGTTCTCTGGATGACTTAGCCACAGATTTTTGATAATCCCTATGAAAGGGAATTGAAAACGCGCATCTTCCCTACCCGATGAGGAAATTCGATCAGATTGACTTAGGACGTGGTCGAAGGAAGACCACGCTGGAATGGACCTGCCCGATTTCTTTGTTTTCTTGTCATTGTGTTAGTGCCCTGCCCTTTTCAATAAATAGATGTTGAAAATAGAACTGAATTGGACTTGAATAATTTCCACACGCGCAACATTATTGAACTAGTATGTAATATTTGATTACAGAGCACACAATCACTGTAATGAAAATGGCGGACACTTAAGTGATTTAATTTAAGAATTTGATAAGAAAACTTTACAAAGAATGTATCAGTTACATAGAAACTAAATAAGTTCGTTTAAGTAAAAGATCATTGAATGTTCAAATGGTAAAGTTATGGATTATCATGTGTAAATATTTTCATACTTTGAATAAAAGTAGTAAATTGTTAGTTAAAAATATGCTTCATTGTTAAATTATTAATAAACAGCAATGTTTTAGCGGTTTTAAGAAACATTAAAACACCCTTAGGAAGGCAGTAATAAACTGATTTAATAATCCGAAAAAAGATTCTCGAAGGAAAATTTTGCCTCACAAGGTTTTTCCACTTTAAAATTAACCAAACGAAACCTATATCTCTGTATTGAATTATTTTCGTAATCATAATCATAAAATTTTGATATTTCTTTAACGTTTTTTTTTTGTTTGTTTTAAATTTGAATAGACGAATGATTACTTTTTAGTCCTATTGGTGGTTGTCATGGCGAAGTATCTTGTCATTAGCAAAACTGACCAGACCTTGATCTCGTCATCATCAAAAAATCGAAATATCTTGATGGCGATATATCTCATCGAAACATCTTGGAGGGTTAAACAATGAAAAGCAAAGGCTATTTTTTAAGTTACACTTCAAATATTTTTGCTTAACATCCTGAGTTATTGGTGTCTGAACACTTTCAATGGAACAAAAACTGTTGTGCGATGAATTTTACAAAAAGCTGCTGGTAGCAATTTGGATTTGAATAACTGTATCGTACATCGATATTTTACAAAGCCATCTACACGTATTACTTACTTCTTAGCTACCAGCTTACCCGATGAAAGCTTCACCGCATTCTCTTCAGCAATGGCTCTGATTTTATCGACATTTCTCGCGCAGCCAATCACAGTCATGCCATGTCTGACCAGTTCTCTACAGATGCCTGCCCCGATGCCCACAGACGCCCCGGTCACTAGGGCAACTTTCCCGTTCCAGCGTTCCATTCTATGCTCTTGAAAGCTAGTGTCGGTGTTGGGCCTTTTTAGGAAACGGCAAAGTTTCTGAAGGAAACAAAGAAAGTACCACCGTTTGTTTTCCTTCTGGTTATATAAAGGGCGATAAGGAATGACGCCCCGATAAAGAATAATGAAAACTCTCAAACTGAGACACCCTGAATGTCTTTATCAACTCTGGAGTGTGGCGACAATGTAAAGGTGATGGAGGAGGGATTCGATGATCGCACAAACGCGTGACGCTCACGCAAATCTGGAGAGCAAAATTAAATGACAATGCAGCTATTTTTAAAATCAGAAATTTTAAATCAAGCGAGAATAATTTCTTGAAGACTACTCACTCACGTTTAATCTTTAAGCTACTGCATCTAATGAATTGTTACTACAAAAATTTCATTTACACAAGTGGTATGGTATAGATCTGTGAAAATGGATGATATCCAAACGATACACCACACGATACTATGAAAGGAAAGCGTCAGTCATAAATACAACTCAAGGCTCTATCGCTCAAGTTAGGTAAGGGGGTGGGGGGTCGGACATGCAGGCGAAAGCGCCGTTCCTGGAGTCGATTGAAAAATCTAAGCTCGGCAGCGTAAAGTTTAAATTAAAATAATGACACACTGTCATTAAAATTGTCTTGCGAGTTCCATGTCTAATCAAAAATACACTCTAATCAAAAGTACTGGGGTGGCTCTCCACTCTCCAAACTTGTCCGTGATCTATCCTGAAGGGAAAGATCCGAGGACGACACCACGTAATTTTGAATCACGTTATACTTTTGATATGTTTGCCAAAAGATGAATACTCGTTTCAGAAAAGAGAACATTTGATAAAATTACTTAATAAAAAGAGGACATGAAAACCACGCCTTATTAGTGTATAATTTTTAGGTATCTAATAAAAAAAATTATATTTGGCGAATCTTGAATATATTAACCACTAACTGAAAAAAAAATCTGCTGAACATATTACTTATGTAAAAAAAAAAAAAATTGTTAATGCGAGAAGAATTTATAAATGTGAAAACACTGACCATGTTTTTGAGTCTTTTTTTCAAAACGTTACAAAAAATAAGAGAGAGTCCAATTTTAAAACCACAAACATAAAAATAGTCGATACATATCTAATTAATAGAAATTAAACATTCTACTTTTCATATTTGCTTGAGCCCATTGCTTCACTCAGCAGCATTGGTATTTACATCAAATTTATAAAAACTTTTCAAATCTAAATGCAAATATTTATAAAAACGACGATTTTTGCAACCAGATTGTTCACTACTTAACATTTTCAAATATGCCTGAACGATATAGGTACAAAGTTAAAACAAATAAACTTTGCGAATGATTTAACACGGAGCTCAATATATACAGGATGTTGAACTTCCTATTATACGTTGATGCGTTTTAATAATACGTACAATTTTCGCACAATGTACTAGATCCAGTACGTATTTGAATAGCTGTAGTTTACATATCGATGTACTAGTTGGTGATGTTAGTATATTAGTGCGAAAAGTTTGAAACGTGAAATACATTTTTAACGCAATCCGAAATGATGAACAAAGAAAACAGAAAGTGAACAACCCAAAAAAAGAGGACAAAAAAAAAGATCTCACCTAAAAAATAAGAGTGAAAAAAACAAGATCTCACCCAAAAAAAGGAGAGTGAAAAAAAAAACAAGATCTGAGCGGAAAAAGAGGACTTGCTCTCATAAAAATAGAAATATCCCTGGCAACCTTAACTAGTGGGAGTTGCCCTTTAAAATATTATAAACATGAAAACGCATACCGGGATTATCACTTGGAAAGTAAAATTAGTTTGTCAAAAAAAGGAAACCCAGGTTAAGTATTATATAATCTATCTAAACACGTTTAAAACATTGCAAAATCTAAGTTAAAAAAAACAAAAACACTTTCGCTTTTCAACACGTGTTTTACGGTGGGATGCTTGTCTCCGAGCAAGTTTTCAATTACCAAACAAGTAGTCAGAGCAGGAACAAATCTATCAACGAACAGGAAATAGTCTCAGAGCAAGAACAGTTCCGCGAAGGGAGAACAGCTCTTAAGACAGAGCAGCTCTTATAACGGAGAACAGAGTCGGAAGAGTTTGAGAGCAGGCATCAATTACCGAACAGGAACATGAAGTTCATGAACAGAGAACGGGTGAATAAATCTGCAGGAAACAGAGTGAGTAAAGATCTGTAGGATGAACAGTTGTGTTTCCAACTTGGCAATATTTAGAAAATACGAAAATGTTTAGCGAAATTAGAACTTTACAAAATTTTTATTTCAACCAGTTTTTATCAAATCGATGTTGACAAGTATTGCAATGCTTCTTTTTATAAAAAGAACGAACGAACAGGTTTAGGAGAACAGTGGGAACAGAATGTTCCCGTTCTTTTTGCAGAACAGATTAAAAGAACAAGTTCTTTTCCCCCATCCATATACGCATACAGAATACCTGCGCACATCCATTTTGAACCAAATGTCATCGAGTTCTTGATCTGTGATTCAGATAAGATAAGTTATAAAAATTGTTGCCATTCTGTATCACATTATCTGTTCTCCACAACCTTGAAGGGCGTCGCCGCAAGATAAGTTTCCAATAACAGAATTATTATGCTTAAAAATTCCTGTTTTGAATCTAATTAGAATCAATCATCGGTTACACAATTTCTGTCTTTAGTGCTACTTTTAAGGGATTTAATGTTGTCAACAATTGTATAACCGATGATTGATTCTATTTACCTACTACTTCTGGAACTTATTGGTTGCCTTTTAATTCTGTTATACTGTATTTCAATTTTATTTGTAAAATAGGAGCACAAATTTTTATATTCGACTTTCTTACAGTAGAAATCGGAACATTCTCGGTTCTGAATAACTAAACACGACCAGTATCCTTTTTTTTTGTATACGCACACTGTTATTTTTATTTTTTACAGTTTCAATGCAACAAGAATTAAACTGTCATTAAGGTTATGGTTTGTTGGACGAAGTGAATAGTGGTATTTGGTGACGATCTTCAAGCTTGATATCGCCAATCTCCCGGCTGCTGTTGCGGGTTTGATTTCGTTTTCTTTTTAGATTGTATTGGTTTTTTTTAATGGTGTTTATGGAGTGTATAAGCAATAAGCCATTCTGTGTTGTCTGGGTCAGGCTCCTCTCTGATCCAAAAACACTTAGTATTTCTGTGTGTTTTAAGTTTCTCACTCAGATTTTGAGTAAAAGTTTTCTCGAACTATAAACGCTACGAATTTTGAGCTGTTTTCTTGTATGTTTGATGAAGCTCACACACACACTACAGTTCTTTTTGTAATTTCTTTCTTTATTATTAACCTTTTCTACTATTAAGCAGTCTTAAAGGTTTCTTTTGTCATTATAAAACCTAAAATAGAGAAGCTAGAATCGACGCTCCATTTTCAAAAACTCTTCTATCGAGAATGCAAAATTCTTGTTTTATTTATATTTGTTACAATTGCATCTAATCTCAATCTTACCACGCAATTCCACACAGGAGGCTGTACCAAAACATGACAGTATCGATTCGCCAAAATATATGCAACAAAATACAACTTTTATTGACTACAAGAGATAAAAAGGCAACAGCAAAAACAAGTTGCTTTCCGAAAAGCTGATAAACCATTCCATGTCTTGTTTTTGTGGAAAAGTCCTTACACTACTGGATAGTCTTGCTCCCGTGGTCTGACAATGATGTCGTGAACCTCTACATATGGGGGTGATCCGAGAATGTAAACGACGGCATCAGCTATGTCTTTCGGCTGCAGGCACTCGTAGGAGCTAAACACATCGTCAGCGGTGCGATTGGGATTGTTTTTGTATAGGTTGGAGAAAAATTCGGTTTGTACCGTCCCTGGGCTTATGCTCTGAAAATAAAATAACAATCAAGTTATGGCAAACTTAGTAACCACTCAAAAAATTAACCAATCATGCAGTAATATATATATATAACAGTGTAACCCGTCACCCCCATGAAATATTTTTTTTGGTAGAAAAAGTCAAACTGTATTTCCGACGTCTTAAATGGATGATCCGGACGTGATTATGAACACTCACACTTCCAAAAACGGATTTAATGGAGTTCCCGACGAATAGCATATGACGCTTACAACAATTGGCACTCACTTCAATGGATCGTCCACCGTGAATAGTTGAATTGTCATTGCGATGCCAATCACTTCCAACAGCTGTCCAGAACCCCTGTGATAATAGACACAGCTTCTGTTCCTATCACTTCACTCTCCGCTACCATTTGCAACCCTCCCTTCACAAAGTGCCTCACTCGGCTGTTTCAGGTAACACAGACAGGTCACTTTCGTAACCATCCATTGCACGACCGCACGTGTACGACTACGAAAGTGCAACCGTGATCTTATTACAGGTTTCACGCAATTGACAATCTATCAATTATTTGTAGCATCTATCAAATCCAGCCACTCAAAATTCCGAAGGAAGAGTATTGTGATGAACTTAGTCATCACTGATAAATTAACCTACAATACCAGTGGAATATACCGGGTCTGTCCAGAAAGTAATGCGACTGAATTTTTCTCGCCAAGCAGAATACCAAAGGGGCGGAGTTTGCGGGCGGTACGGGTTGTCAGATTCAGAGTCTGGCTGAAGTCAGTAGGCCTTGAGCCTATGCAGCGCACGGATCGCTCGTGAAGCAGATACGTGTTTGAAACTGGCGTTTGGTTTACCGAATGCAGCGGAGTGTCGAGCAGCTATACGCCATAAGGTTATGTGTAAAACTAAACAATCGGCTACTGAGACGCATGTTACAACAAGCCTACGGGAAGGATTCTTTGTCCAAGGCTCAAGTGTTTTTGGGTGGCACAAAGCCTTCAAAGACGGAAGAGAGGACGTCGATGACGAACGCTCTGGGCGTCCATCAAGTTCTCGAACTTCAGACAATGTGGCTACAGTTAAAGTGCTTTTGGACTCCGATCATCGGATAAGGGTCCGAATGATTGCAGAGATGTTGGGACTCACAAAATCGATTGTGCATCAAATCGTCACTGAAGAAACTCACATATTCTTCAAAGAGACTCGGTTCCTGGCAAAAAACACAACGTCGCAACGCAGCCCCAACCACCATACAGCCCCGATCTGTCACCGACGGACTTTTTCCATTCCCTCGGTTAAAATCCAGCTTAAATGGTCATCGTTTTGATAATCTGGAGAACTTGGAAAAAAACGTAACGCGCGTTCTGAACAGCATTCCAGTTGAAGACTTCCAGGCGGGCATCAATGGGTGGCAGAGTAATTGGCAACTGTGTATTAATGCAGGAGGATGCTATTTTGTAGAATATTGTCTGTAAAATTATCTTCAAATAAACGAATTTTATGGAATCTGTCTAATTGCTTTCTGGACAGCCTTGTATGATTGCGTAACCTATATCTGCCATCAAGTACATTTTGATAAAGCTGCTCTATCTTCTACACGAGTTGTTACAATGCTTGTATGCCCCTAGGAAAGTTATCACTGAAACTATGAGTTTGTAAACTATAAATAATTATGAATGACATGTTAATGTCATTCAAAAAACTGTGCTTTCATAAAAAATAATAACAGAATAATATTAGCGTCTTTCAAATTTAACGACTCCAATTATTCTCCGACATTTCGAAATTTTATCCCGGATCTTCGTCAGTAGCCCGTTGCGTTGATCCAGTGTACTGCTGTTGCTTAGGTGGATACAGAACTTTGACATACCATGTTCTTTCATTGTCCTATTTAAAAATACGTTTTTCAGATTGCTATAGAAGTAGAAAGAAGCGAGTTTATTATAATAAATAACGGGAAAAGTCATTGATAAGTTTTTAACATTTACCACAGATAAAGATACCCTCTGAGTGACAAAATTTCAAGAGCTATAATGTTAAATATTGAAAATAAATATTTTAGAATTGAATACTTAATCTGAAAATAACTCAAAACTGCAAGGAACGGTATGAAGCTTACCCCAACTCTAATGTGACTGCCCATTGCCTTTAGTTCACGCCTCAAACCTTCTGTCAAAGCTCGAACCATGAACTTGGTGCTGCAATAGAGAGACACTCCGAAAAATTCTGCTGTGGGCATCCTGTGACCACCAGCACTATCCAAGACGAAAAATTATTAGTACATACATTGATAAAAAAAATGACATCGATTCTTAATAGAAATTGCTAAGTACTCTGAAAAGGTGCTCTATTTAAATTAAGGCAAAAACTAAAATGCACTCATTGCCATAAAAATTTACCCACCAAGGTAAAGTCTGGTGGACCCCCTAGCGCAAATGCACGACGCGATACGAGCGGGCATTGAGGCATACAAGTTCCGTATGATGTCCTAAGACATCTCGTTCCACAGTTGCTGTAAACGCGCCTCTAGTTCGACCAAACTCGTAGGGTGTCCAACTTGCCGTCCCAAATGATCCAAGATATGCTCGATTGGTGACAAATCTGGGGATCGAGCAGACCAGGGCAGGGTGGTAATGTGGCGGAGGCAGTCTCGTGACATCCTTGCTGTGTTTGGCCGAGCATTGTCTCGTTGAAAAATGGCTACTGGGAGCTCTGCCATGAGTGGCATCACATGTGGCTGAAGGATGTCACGGACGTACCGCTGGGCTGTCATTGTGCCATGGATCAATATTAGGGGTGACCGTGTATCGTAAGCAATGGCACCCCATAACATCACACCAGCTGTGGGAGAGGTGTGTCGCTGTAAAGCTAAAGCAGAATTGAGGCGTTCTCCACGCGGCCTCCACACACGAACACGATTGTCATCACTGCTCAAATTGAATCTAGATTCGTCGCTGAAGACGACCTGGTTCCATTCCGTTGCAGTCCAATCCCGTGGTGCACGGCACCACTCCAAACGGAGGCGTCGGTGGGTGGGTGTCATTGGCAGCACACGTAATGTGCGCCGCGATACCAGATGTCTTTCAGCCAGGCTCCTTGCGATGGTTCGGGAAGACACAGGGGCCCGTAGTGAAGGTGCTGCCTGTGTCTGGATAGCGGCCAATGAGGCAGTTAATTCTACGCGTGCGCTTCGTATGAGGTGACGGTCTTCTCGAAGACTGGTCTGTCAAGGGTGTCCTGAGCCTGGTCGCCGTGTAAATGACGTCTCTTCTGTCCAGTGGTCCCAACACCCCCTCACAGTAAAACCAGAACGGCCTACTTGACGAGCTACTCGCCGAGCTGACCACCCAGCTTCCATCATCCCGATTGTTCTTCCCCTCTTGAACTCTGACAGCTGCTCATATTGCCTTCGATGACGGCTTAGTGGCATATCTACCTCAGCGTTTCCTTTGCAAAAGATTAAGTACACTCAAATAATATCTACTTACCTGTTTTATACTCCAAGGAGAACGAAATTCAAAACCTCCTAGTGGCATTACGCAACGCGCTATTACGCTCCATTTCTAATCATTTGCATATCTGGCCGACATGTACCTTTATGCCAAGTTTCGTTACGATCCCACAATTATTTCATGGCGCAAATTTTTATGGCAATGAGTGTACATCTAATATACTAGATTAAATGTTTTTTTCTGCTTCGTGAACCCTTGTTATTGACATTGGATACTGTTAGGCAACTCTTTGTTACAAATAATCTCATATCCAAATCATATCTTATAGTTTATGTACATAGTAAAGCACTGTTTCAAAGATTTGAATCGAAGAATTTTGTCTCAGGAGTAAAAGGAGAGAAATTTACCTGCTTATGTGTATAATGTGTCCATCATCAATTCCCTTCTCTTGCATCAATTTTATGGCTTCCCGACTGCAAATGCAGAGAGCCAATACATTCACCTGCAATAGAGAAAAGTTCGGGAGGACAAGTCGATTAACAAAGTCGATTACACGAATAAAATTCATTAAATGTTCAATTAACGGATCTTCCTACTTTCAGTATTATGATTTTCCTTAGTATGACAGATGGCGCATGGCAGAACTTTCTTTGAAAGACCGATGAAAGAGTACAACTAAAGTTAAATATGAAATACAGTGTGGTTCGCAAGTCAGGATATGGGAACTGTCGTTTGGGGTTTATGAAAATTGGAAAAAAATGTCCGCCATGATACAAAAAAAGTATCTATGACTGAAAACTTAATGCAAACAAATTGCAGCAGCAAATGTGCTGGAGAACGTCCTTACGTGGAAGATACTTACTGGAAAAGGTTTTATTGCTCAAATTGCCTACCTCTGTGGTCGAGACACATCTTGATGCGTTTGTTCCAGCTTGCAATCACTTACATCTGTGTGTCCTCTGTGATGACATTGATATGCTATATTATGATGTCTTTGAGATCTTGAAGATTCCACGGTGATTCTGGTTGACATTGGATTTCAAATATCCTCATAAGGAGTATTTAAATTGAGTGAGGGTGATCGCGCGAGGATCAGTCAATTGCCTTCCTGTTAAAAATTAAGTAAACTTGTTTGGAAAATTATACTTTATTTTTGAATGAATTAAAACTTCTGAAGATATGGCCCAAATGCCAGTGAGTTCTTCAAGCCAGTCCGAAAAACGAAGATTTTACTTCCTGCTAACCAAATGCTCTAGCGTGATACATATCGGGATGTACTTCAAAGGCAGTTCATAGTAAATTGGCAATGTTTGGTGTTTAATCTGGCTTTATATATATATCGAATCAACTATCACGTATAAATTTGGAATTTATGTTTTCTAATTTTTTATTGGTGTCATGCTTAAATCATATGTATGTAGTTACATCAAGTACGGAATGCTTATAGGAAACAAGTTACACCTTAAAAACACTACTATCTCCTTCATTTGTATCGACTAAAGAGTGTCTCGTACAAAGCAATATCAAATAAAAATCAAGTCAGTGCATTTTGTTCTAGAAATATTGCCCCAAGTACCGGCAGCTTCAGTAGAATTTCTCGAAAAGGTTACATTGCTCTTTTCTTTATTTACAAACTTACGATAACATAAATACGGAAAATCGATTTATGCTTAAAGGATCAATTAGGTTTTTTATTTCTCATTGTTCCAATAAAATGAAATAGCTTAAAATAATTACAGCTGCATGATTTGTTTCATTGAGATGTCAATACAAAAATGTGCAGAATAATGGAAACTTCTGTTCTCGAAATGTACGAGGGCTGTTCAATAAAGAATGACATAATTTTTTTTTAAGTGATTAGAAAATCAAGAAAAATAAAATTCATATTGAATGTGTAGCAGGATAAGTGGAGAATAGATATCACAAATTTCACGGTCATGACGTCATTGCTCAGGCCTTGTCAGCCGGTCGCGAACGCCTAGTTTTACTTTCGCCTACGGCAAAAAAGGATATGACACGCGACAAGCAATACGCTGCACTGAAATTTTGTTTTCACCTTAAAAAATCGTCAGCTGAAGTCTATGTAAAGCTACAGGAAGATTATGGGGAGAGTGTCCTTCCTTATAGCACAGCTAGAAGATGGTTTAAAATGGTTAAAGAGGGGAAACAATCTATTGTCCAAGCAACCGAGCTCTGAGTGGAAGTCTCCTTCATCACCAACACAGAAGAATACGAGAGTGGATGCTTCTGCTGGGAAAGTTATGATATCATTTTTCAATATTCGAGGAATGGTGTATCAGCATGTTGTACCACCACATACAACTGTAACTGTAGAATGCTATAGAGATGTACTGAAAACCCTCCAAGGTCACATCCATCGCAAAAGACCCCATTTGAAAGCAACAGGATGGATCTTACACCATGATAACGCAAGGCCGAATATTGCCAATGTTGTTGTTGAGTATCTTTCAAAAATAAATGTCATGTGTGTTCCCCATTCTCCATCTAGTCCTGAGCAAGCCCATGCGATTTTTTTTCTTTTCCCGAATTTCAAGAAACACCTCCGGGAGAAGTGGTTTTCATCATCACAGGCAGTGGTAAAAGTTGCGGAGGCGATTTTGAAGGACCTGTCAAAAAATGGCCTCCAGCATGTGTTTGAAGACTGGAAAAGAGTTGGGATAAGTGCATTGCATATAATGGGGAGTATTTTGAGAAAGATCATAAAAATTTGGAGGATTAGTACAAGTTATTTTTTATTAATTTATGATCATTCTTTATGGAACAGTTCCTCGTACTTTATATTCAATGGATTACTCAAGCTTTTAATCGTTTTCCTAAATTACTAAAAAAAATTTTGCACTATAAAGAACATTTTTAATCCAATAAACACCTGAATTCAATCCATTACACAGTTTCCTGTCCAATTTTCTTTCTACGTACAAAGTTTAGAATTAAACCTCAAGAATTTTAAATATGTGTAAACGAGCAATTCAATGTACATATTTACTGAATTTTTAAGATTAGAGTTAAAAAAACATACATCCAGCATATTCTTCCAATCATTGGTGCTTCCGCCCGTCAGAGTAGAGTTATGACTCAATCCAGCATTATTGATGCACACGTCCAGACGTCCGAATGTATTACGAATTTCACCAAAGAGTTTCAAAATGGCTGATTCATCAGCGACATCGCATCTGTTGGAGATAAATTATGTGATCAACCTTACCATGCATTTGACAACTTTGGACTTTAGCTTTACCATGTCAAACGCCATCTCCATGTAGAATAAGCCGCTATTACACTATAAAAGTTCTTTGTCAAAGATATTTTATAAAATAAGTTTGACGACGAAATATGATAGTGTAATGGTCAACTTTTATAAAAAAACCCACTTCGTCAAAGTTTCTTTTATCAAAGTTTGCCTCCTCCTCCAATATTTGATAAAAGATTTATGTTTATGCACTCGCTCGTTTGTTGATGTTGAAGGTTGTGGCTCATTATCGACTTCCATGGGTTGAACTTGTTGGATTTTCAGAATTAGTGTTCTTATTCAGAACTATTCGTATCAAATATTCTTTGACTGACCGTATTATTGGACGAGAGGATCAATCGGTTTCGTATTCCGATTTATTTGTATGTGTGAACTTTAGATTTAGAAATTTTTTTTCCGTGAATTGTTTCTCAGTTGAAGTTTTGGTCTCTTCTGCATTTGATAAACCGAGATCAGGTTGTAAAATTATAATGTTTTGTATTTGTAATAACTTTCATTTCTCTCCATTTTAAATAGTATGGATTTATTCCGTTTGCAATACACGAACAGTTCTCCATCATTCGATTATAAAACGTTTATGTCATGAGATATGCTATTTGAGTCGAGCTAGTGGAGGTACTTGGCGCACTCGTGTCTGGCATTTGTTCAACCTGAAGGTGCGACGCTTATAATTTCAAGAACTCCCTCCCAATCAGCATTGGATGTCCGAATCTTCTAGGATTCCTCATCTCTCGATCTTTCTTCCTATTGACGGTTTCTATAATACTTCTGGTGTTTATTATGCAGATATTTTAAATTTTGAAATGTTTGCGATTTTCCACACTTTGAAATCCGATATTTAAACAAGTATTAAAAATTCAGTTGTTTTAGTTATGATTTATAATGCGCAAAGCGACGAAACCAATGACACGTCGTACTCGCACAAAGGAGGCCGGAGCTAGACCAAATTATGTGAGCAGCGCCCCGCCGTGCCCATTGATGCTCAGCATCGGATGTCTGGATCTTTCTTCCTGTTGACGTTTATATAATTTTTCTTATGTTTATTATGCATATATTTGGACATCTTGAAATTTTTGCGATATTTCCACAGAAGTCCGATATCTAAATATTTAAGTTTTATTTCTATTTTTATTTATAAAACGCAAAGAGATGAAACAAATGACACCTCAAACGTCATACTCTCACATAGGAGGCCGGAGCTAGACTAAATTAATGTGAGCGGCAGTGCGGATTTTCGTGACAAATCAATTTTGAGCTGTGATTGTATCAACCGATAACGACAGTGAAAGATCTATGAGCATTTCCTTCAGAGCTTCATAAATGACCTTACAAGTTTCTGGAATAAGTGAAGAAAGGGTACAGTGAAGGACACATGTACAAAACTGGAGGCTTGGGTTGGAAGCTGTTCCCCAACAGAGATTGGATTTTGCAAATGCGTCATTTGCCGTGATATTAAAGGTCCCACCTTCAGAGTCAAAGCAGCTTCATCCATCCTCAAGTAGTTCATACAACTTCTATGATCTTCCTTGGCAAACTTCAGAAGCAAGTTATTATGAACACCTTTAAATTTTCTCCGAGCAATCCATGGTCTTACCCACATACCTCTTCTTTTTCTTCTTCTTCTTTATAACCGAATGAATGAATCGAATTATATGAAGAGTTATAGTTCGGAAATATAAAAAAATTTCTTTCGATACAAAAAGTAAAATAGTTGTTAATCGATTGCAAACTTGTGTTGCGTTTTCTTCATTGCAATCAACATATCCCGAAACATCCCAAATATTATGTTGTTTTGTGCGACAGAAATTCAAGTACCTAGTTTGCAATCAACATTTTCATTCGTTTTGAATTGCCAAAACTTTATATAATACCAGCAGAATCATCCAGCTTTATTTTGGTTGAATTGATCAACAGCAGAATGAAAACGTGACCAGAATAATCATTTTCTCCTCTTTATTTAGAAAAATGGAAATATCATTTTATTCTACGTGTTCTATATCACACACTACCATGTTTAAAGACAAAACTTCGCCAAAAGATGACTACTAAAAAAAATCAATTTTGAGTTTTGGAATGATTATGAATTACATTTTAAGTTCGTTCCTTAAAAATTAGCAACCCATTTTATTTTATAAGATTTTGCCTGTACTTTACACATTATTTCTTTTCACATAAACTAGAATTATCCAACCATGTGTGTTAAACAAAATACTTTTGAGGAAAGTCGAAATATACATGTCGTCAAGAAATGAACGCAACTATCTGGCAATGGGCACAAAACAAATCATTACTTATAAGATTCTATAGGAAGTGAATAAATTAAGTGAAATAAAAAGAATTATTCCCGTTACATCATTTGTTCCAAATATTTGGAAATCATTCATTTTTGAAAGAAAAATGAGTTCAACTTATAAAATATTAGAATATGAATTTTGAAAAATTAATTTTTGGAAATTGAATAGGAAATTTGCTATTCCAGTACTCGTAAAACTATCAGAATTTCAATCACAAACGCTCAGGTTACCATCGACCTTCATATGGGAATATTCACTGTCGTAAGATCTCAGAAGGGTAAGACGTGTGTTTACAAATAGACTAGAGCCGATTGGTTACCGAAGTCACAGACTAGCGTTTTAAACACTCTGGATAACACTTTAACCAATCAATAATGTGTCCCACATTAGGATTCATGCTTTTTTGCATAACCACATGACATACATTTAAGCCAAGCCGGCCTATTGAAAGGTCAATGCAATTATATATCAACGAATCTAACACTTCCATGTTAAGGTTTAGTTAACTATGAAAAAGGATATAAGATTATTCATCTATTTTAGCGTGAAGAGCACAAAAATAGAGACAGAGGAATATTAAATAATTTATTCACTAAATAATAATTCGTTTCTTAAAATAATGCAAAATTTAAAAATATATTTAAAAATTGTTTTTATGTGATATTTTCACAAACAGTAAAAGAGGGGAGGCAGACGGATTAACGTTGTGTCACTAAGCTGTTGTGTAAGTATAAAAAATCTCATGAAAATATATCGATTCGTTTAGACATATTATGGACATACACATACAGACACATGCACAGACATGCACAAAATTAAGAAACTATTTATTTTCTATAGAAATGGTCCACAAAGGAAAAATAGCTTCAAATGGGACGAAAATGTTCAATATACGTAAAACAAACTCCATTTTTTAGTATATAGATGTCAAATTGTTCTGTATGTAATATTTCACGTGCGCTTGAGTAATTGTAATCTACTTCCCATAAAACACTGGCTTGCCAGTCACTCATCTGCGCCACTGTGCAATTTCAGACAATCGATTGTAAATTATAGACTATTCAGAAGTGTAACGATCTTCCAAAATGAGTAGCTGATTCCAATTTGAATACGCACCAATATTCGAGTATTTCTATAAAAAAACGGGGCAGAGGTAGCTCAGATGGAAGAGTAACGGATCAGCAACCGAGGGGGGCTGATGCATGCTAAATCTGTCAGGGCCTCAAATGTCCTCACGTTGGCGTGGTGTAGAAGTTTGGAGAGTGTGAGTGCCAACTCAGGTGATGACCTCGTCATATGACCATGGTTCAACCATAACGGAAATGTAAAAGTAAATTGAGTAATTTGTCCAGGATCATTTGCGTGCCCATTATCATATATCCAAACTACTTGTAGCGTGACCCTTAGATTACTTACTTGTACAGGGTGGAACGGAAAATTAATTATCTGATTATTCCACGAGACGAGAAAATATGTCCATTTATTGCCTCATCATCTGATTTACTTAGTAATAGACTTTGTATATTTGACCATTTTTGTCACCACTGCGTAAAAATGTGCATTCACATAAGGTGTATGTTGATGTGCATTCACATAAGATGTATGATGATGTCATAAGATGTTACATCGTCAAACGTGGCGATACGATACCTAATTGACCAACCCATACGATTTTTCACATAGCAGTTACGTGAAAACAGTTGGCCAACGACCTTAAAATGAAATAGACGGATCATGCGAACGGAGTCAATGTCGTAAGATCTCTGAAGGGTAAATCACAAATCGACTAATCCGATTGGCTATGGAAGCGCAGACACGTGTTTGTAATCACTGTGGATAGTCACTTTCACCAATTTAAAGTTTAAGATTCATGCTTTTACCCACAACCACGGGACACATTTTCAAACCGAGCAACTGCAAGAAATAACACGAAACTGCGGACACATGCTCCGTCTATTTCATTTTAAGGTCGATGTAGTCGACATGTTGGTCATACTTTTGAAGCTTCTCTCATAGCAATGCTCAGTCTACTTATATTTCATCTCTATGAGTTCAACATTACGAGGTGTCCTCCAATCTTTCCCTTCAGTTTTGATCCAGGACCATCGTTAATAGCCTACTGTGTTGCTGCAGTGTGAAGTTAACTAATCATCATCCATAAGAAAAAGATAATACATTAAGAACTTCTATATACTCGCAACACTTACTTCATAGCCACCAGCTTGCCTGGTGAAAGTTGCACGGAATTCTCTTCGGCGATCGCTCTGATTTTCTCGACACTTCTGGCACAACCAATCACTGTCATGCCATGTCTGACCAGTTCCCTGCAGATGTCCGCTCCGATGCCCACAGACGCCCCAGTCACCAGGGCAACTCTCCCGTTCCAGCGTTGCATTTTATTTTTCGAATCTAAAAAGTGATTCAGACGGATCTAGTGGATTCAATGGATCAAAAAAGATTTTGAGGGAAACGCGAGGAGGTAGCCAACGCTAGTAATCGTGATAATGTAAGTGAGGTAGAATACCGATAATATTAAGATAAAGAAGGGTGATAAAGGATAATGAAAAGTCAAAATTGAAGCCACAGAACAATGCTTTATCAACTTTGAGATTTGTAGCGTCACTACGACAGGATAGGAATAATTGAAGAAGCTCAAGCGAGTGATAGGGCACTATATTAAAAAAAATCAGAGGTGATGAATAAAACTATGAATGGATATTTATATTTTAGGATATTTAAGATATATTAGGATATTTAACGCTCCTGGTGGTTGTCTTAAAGAGGTGTCTAGTTATTAGCTAAGCTGGATAGAATTTAATGGACAAAATATTATGTCTTAAGAAAAGTGATCAGATCTTGATCTAGGAACCATAAAAAATTGACACCATCAGATATCTCGACATTAATAAAACTGGTTCGATCCTGGCGGACTAGATTTCACATCAAAATCACTTGGGAGGTTAAGCATTAATTGACTCAAAATGCCTGATATATTTTCATGAAATTTTAAATTATCTTTTCTTTCAATCATGCGGATTAAAAGTTCTAAGATGAGACTCTATTTAAAATGTGTATACAATAACAGGGATTTGAATGCTTCGAAATGCGTATTTCGAAACCAATGTATCAAAATGTTTGTGGTTGGCTGTATTTACGTCGCACCAGAGCAACACAACGGATGTTGTAACGTAGTGGGCCGAGTGGTGTGCCTTTCTACAAAATGAAAACAGCCTAGTTTAAAACTAACTTGCATTTATTTTGCAAAGAATTATATTTACACTTTGTACACTAGAGATTTGCATCCCTATGACATGGGTGGTACGTAACAGGCAAAAACTCTACAGCCTCGGCTTCATCAACGAGCACCGCAAAACAAAAACCTCCGCTTCCTTCGAACTCTGCAACCGATCTCCTGTGTCGACATACAGGACCCCCCCCCATTCCGCCAGCCACAAATCACTGGCACCCCAAAACAAACGGGACAGCTGTTGCGACATTCATCAGCAGGGCTGGGACATATGTTTCAGGAATTTGGAATCAAAGGTCAGTGGCTGTGTTTGCGACGTCACAATATTAAAAAAGGTTGGGATTCTTGCTAAAGCAAGTGAAAGAGCAGACACTTCTCTTAAAATGCTTAACGTTGTCTGTCTTGTGTTTGACGCTGCTTATCTAAAGTGCAAATTGCACTTTAAAACCCAACCAATATCTTATAATTGATGACTATTGAAAGCCCGTTTTTAACTTTAATAAATAACTACTAAAATTACCCGACGTTGCTCGGGTTGAATTAGTTAAATTTTGATTGAAAAATTATAGACTATTCACCTCTCTTTCATAGAACGGATAATTTAGGAAACTAGGGGGCCTGCCCCCTGCTCGCTAACGCTCGCCAACCCCAGGAGGATTGCTTCGCAATCCTCATTGGTTCGCTGCGCGAACCTATGCTCGCTTCGTTCGCCTCAATGAAGACATGTGTCCTAGCAGAAGGGATTGTTTACAAAATATTTTACCAAAAAAATGTTTTTCAAATATAAATTTGCTGTATTACAGAAAAAATATATACAGTATCTCTAAAATCAGAATTCAAATGAAAACTTTGTGCAAATTTTGACTCGAAATGTGAGCGTTGCTTTGGAAATTGAATATCCAGCATGTTGTTTGTGTGTACATTTTCCCAGCACTCAAACGACCCACACTTTTTCATTGAGTTTGTTGTCGTGCAAGCGTCTTCTAGTGCAAGCGTCTTGTTGAACTATAATTGTTGGCCCTGAAAAGGACCGTTTTTTAAATGGCCCTGAAAAGATCCTCCACTTTCTTTGATTTCTATTATAAAGTAACTGCAACAGCTCATTAAAATTTCCTTTTATTTTTCCAATAAAATTTCATCCGATAACACTATAAATTCAATCGATGCGCGAGACTTCGCGATAAACAAACAATCGTACAGTGTTGCCAAAACGCGATTACAAATAACGTCTTTTTTGCGTGCCACGTAAGAGAATTATATATATAGATGCTAGATATGAACACCGGCGAGTTAATCATCAATACAACTTTATTGATCATGATACCATATGCAAGCAGTTGAAAGGGAATAAACGTCAGTGCAGCACGGGCATTTTAATAAAAGTCGTTATTTTCATAAAGCTGTATATATCATTACGGAATACGAATCAATATATCCAACAGATGGTTCCATCAGTGTTTAAGAGATATCGAATAACACTGCTCACACAATTTAACTATTCCTCAACTTCAAAAGCGTTGATGTTTCGCGTTTTCCGCATTTACGCATAATTGACCACTTTCAAATATTGATTTGCGTAAAGAGCAAAGCATACGGCAGCATTTACCAGACCGAATAATTAGTCAAGCGTATCCTACAAAAAATAGCCAACTTGTTCATCTGATCTTCTCTTTGACTTTTGGATGCAGGGTCATATAACACTTAGCTGGTATTACTAGACCAATCTTGACTGCTGGCCTGGAAAATCTGTGCGGAGGACCGTATCTGGACTGCTGGCTGGTTAAACAGATTTGGAGGGCCGGACCTGATGAAAATATTTGTAGGACTGTATCTGGATTGCGGGCTACGTAAAATCTTCTTAAGGTATCCGGACACATTGTGGGCTGTTTTTTTTAAATGTGGTATAGAACATTTTAATATTTTTATATTTAGTGTTATTAAAAATAGCATTGGGCTATAAATATTTAGGTACAGCTACACTCTACGTTTATGAGTGATGGCAACGGCTTGGCGATTTTTTTTTGGCGCACTTCTAGTAGCGAGTTTCGATAAATTAAGGCAACCCATCTTTCGTTACGTTTGTTGTGGTTTTCATGGCAACCTCGGCAAACGGAAACTTTAAATTTTCATTTTGAATATTGTAGAAAGTTTTTCCAAAATCCGTTAAAATCGTTTTATTTCATTGATTCGTTTGAAATTTTTTTCTTTCCTCACATTGGTTACTTTGTTTTTAAAATATCCTTTGATTGCATTATCCTTTGATTGCTTTTAAATCGTTTTCTGTGATATCATTGGTCCATTTATTTGTATTTTGACAGTTGTGGAATTTTTATTTTATTATAATAGTTTTCACGAAAGGGGATTAAGAGTTGTTTTGTAAGTTGTTTTTGACCATTTTCGTTTTCATTATTTTTTTACGAAAGAATTCTGACGCTATTAGGTTGTAGTATTTCTTGCTTGTTTTCTTTTGTAAATCTTTTTCTTTTTGAACATGCCCACTGTATTTAGTGTAATTGATAAGTTTCAGGGTATTCTTACCAAACATTGGTAGCTTAGTTTCCCTGCTGGTTCACAAATGTGTTTTGATATGTTCTTAAACTTACTACTTTTTGTGAAAGTTTAAAAAAAATATATTTTTTAAAACGTTATGCAATTTTTTTTTAAAAGTGTGTTGTAAAAAGAAAAAAAAATTGTGACAGAAAAAGAGTTAGAAAATATTTATTTCCTTGGCAACTTTAGAAGTGCGTCAAAAAATCGCCAAGGCCGTTGCCATCGCTCATAAACGTAGAGTGTAGCTGTTCCAATATTTAAGATATATGTTAATAATTTTGCAAAATGGATAATTATGTATGAAATTTTAAGGAAATTGGTGGAGTGGTCGTTCACGGTAAGACGTTTGTCGCCAAATCAAGATGGCGGCCGAATTCGGTAACGGCAGATAGTTTTGCCATAACAAAAACGGCAGATGTGAAGAAAATTCGCAAAAGGTGAAGGTTACCATATTTGGCGACAAATCGCCTTCTTACCGTGAACGACAGTTTCACCAGGAAATTTGTCAAAAACTTCAACTGTGCAACACGAAAATAATCTATTCAACCCATTTGAAAAATGATACTTCCAAAATAAACTACATGCATTTGTCTATTGAATGAACTATAATCAAGAATATATTTAAGTAAACAAAAATTTTACAAGCGATCGAAAAATGAATGCAAGATTTTTGATAGTTTTACAGTCACATTTCTTAAATAAATGGCCATAATTTGTAAACTTTTCCACTCATCATAATTATTTTAGTTCATTCACTAGACAACAACAACAAAAAAGTTCTCAAAATTTTACGTGAATCCATCAATAACTTTTTGTGTTATAGCATTTGAAGTGAGGAAATAATGCAAAAATATTAATTTAAAGTAAAAGCAGTTTGAAGTGTATCACTTGTTTGTGTAAACAATTTTGCTCTTCACTTCTCTTTTAAAATGTTCACATTATTTAGCAAGCGAGAAACCATTTAAACATTTAAGAAACCTTTTTAAAAATACTTTTGCAAAAAAAAAGTAAATCTTAAATTTAAATTTTGACAGTTTTTGGTCTTTTAATGGCCTTTCCGGTAGTGTCCAAACGTACTTCCGGGTTTCCCGCCATGATTAAAATCTTAATATATCTGCAACTAATTAACTTAGAGAAAAATAAAATTTTCCTTGGAAAGTCAAATAAATACTCTATCAAATAAGATTAAGAACTGTTTTTGGAATTTTAGGTCAAAAATAACATTTTCAAACCGTTCGGGGAACTGCTGTTCAGTTAAAAATTTGGAGACCCGCATCTGGTAGGAAGGCAGGGTAAAGCTGTCCACACGACCGTGTCTAGATTGCGGGTTGGTTAAACTGATTTGGATCGCACTACCTGGCCTGGTTTGAAGGGCTGATAAAAATATTCGGTGGGCCATATCTAGTTTGCGAGCTGGGTAAACATTTACAAAGGGGCGTATTGGATTTGAGGGTCTGTTAAACCTGTCTGGAGATCCCTCAATGAGAACTTCAGTTAATTATATAATAGCTCAAATAACTAAAAACATTAAAAAGTAACGCGATTTCGAAAAATATTCATAGCCTGTTGTGTTGCTCTAGAATGATGTTAATTAAAACGATTAATTACTATATTGTTGAAAAATATTCAGCAGTATGCACATTCGTATCGTCAACAGTGTGAAAATGTAACTGCAAATCAAGAAATATTCAGTTTAATACGCATTAGAATTGGTAACGCTTTATAAAAAAGTGTCACCAAGAGGGGCGATAAAAAGCCAAATCAATCACCCAAGCTGAATTTTCGCGGTGCATTACAAAGGGTTATCAACGACGGTCCGGGATCAATCTCAGACGGAAAGATTCGAGGACAACATCACGTATTTTTGATCCGTGGTTTTCTGATCGTTCCATTAGGGTATTGATCCAGAACCACCGTCAATTAACCGTTGTGCTGCTCAGTACGACGTTAATTAAAATTACCTACCTTAACTTTTGAACCATAGTCAGATGAGACGAGACAACACCTGTGCTGGCACACCAATTACCAAACGTTATTACTGTGGAGATGTTGGACTCACTTTTTGAATTGGACGGCTATAGCTCGGTTGGAACTGAAGAGTAACCATAGAGAGAGAGTAACGGATGAACAATCCGAGTGTTGCGAGTTCAAATACAACCAAAGACCGTCGTGTAAAGGGAGCTGATGCACGTTAAATCTGTCGTGACCTCAAATGTCCTCACGTTGGTGTGGGGTGGAAATTTGGAGAGTATAAGACTAGCTCAGGTGTGCGTCGTCACCTGACTGGTTCAAAACTTGATCGATCCCGGACCGTCGTCCATACCGTTGTTTTGTTCCAAGACGAAAAAAAAAAAATACACAAAATGCGTTCTTCTCAATAACGATGCTCAGTCTACTTTATTTCATGTCTGTTGTTAAAACCTAATTTCTGCTCTCCTACGGGATTGATCCCGTACATATGCCAACAGAACCTGTGCTGCTTCAATGCGACGTAAATATAACAATTTACATACCACTCTGAACTCTAACCATGATCTGAAGTGAAGTGAAGCTGAACATATTTTGTTTTGGAAACGAAACTTAAAATATTCAATGATATTTGATACAATATTTTTTTTATATCAGTTTATCAAGTTTGGTATTTCTTTGCATAGTAACGAGTTCTTCCAATTGTATTCCTTCTCCGAATCACATGTTTTGGAAGCGCATGTCGTAAATAACCCGGGGAGAGCAAGTAAGTAGCTCGTTATCTTTTCTTATGCTCAGATAATCTTTCGTATTTGTTTCATAAGAATTTGTTTTCATAATTGCAGATGATCTTGATAAATACTCCTGATCTCGCGCTACATCTAGGAACTCGCGTTTATAAAAGCTGCTTTTTTTTCTCGAGAGGTTATGCAATCGCTCTCGTAAAAACTTTCCCCGATTTTTCACCTCCGTTTTTAAATAACAGGTGTTTTTTTGAAATGTTCGATTTCAAACTTAAAACGGAATTATATGACGCCATCTCTCTGGGAATTTTGAGGAAAGTGAAGGATATTTTGTCTGTGATTCCTGTCGCAGACGATAACGTGAAGGAAGAGCTTGGATTGCTGCTTCATCACGATGACATTACTTTTGACATAGCAAAAGAGTTGCTGTCATTCGGTGCTAATGTGAGGAAATTCAATGGCATGAGAGATACATCTCTGCATTCAGCAATCGCGAATCACAAGGAACCTGAGTTGATTGAATTACTGTTAATATATGGAGCGAGCACTGATTCTTCAAATCGCCGAGGGAACACACCATTGTACGTTGCCTTGAAAAAGAAGAACAGAGACCTGAATGTCATCAAACTACTGTTGGAATATGGAGCTGATATAAACATTCTCAACCGTGAACGTCGAGTTTACGGTGATCACTATTCATCATTAGAATACTCAATGTTTGATTTAGAATCTGTTAAACTATTGGTGAAGTTTACTTTGTTTAAGAATTTTAAAGAAGATTATAACAAAATTATAAATTTGGACTCACTGAAAACCTACAGTAATTACATTCCGGTGTCAACTTTCTTCATTGACTGTGTTTCGGAGATGACTCTGATGTACATGGATATGGTATCTGATAAAATGTCGCTTTATGAACTTGTTTTGTCTGGGAGAAAATGTAAGAGTTTGCCATTGGACTTTGTCAATAGCTTTGCTGACCTGGTGTTTATGAGACTAACCAACTGCTATTACCCGATATATCATGATGTTATACTGTCATCTGAAGTTGCAAGAACTAGCTTTTTGCTTAACATGAATAATCTACAATTTTTTACTTATTCAGATGATAGTCATAGTAAAATTAATCTTAATCATGATTCTGTAAATTTAATTGTGAAGTATCTGTCTAATAATGATTTATTGAATTTGCTTATAGCATTTGGTAGTGCTCCAAACTAAGCATGTTGACTATTTCAACTAAATTTTGATACAGATGTTTTGTATGTTATCAAATATTTATGCTCGTTTGTTTTCAGATTCATTTAAATGTTGGTTGTGAAGGTAATTTGTTGGACTTAAAGGTTAAATAGTACTAACCTTTTGTAAAAGTCATTTGAAAACTAGTTTAGGTTGTATTTTTCTTTGATGTTAGTAAAATGTTTCTTTTTATGACTAGTATTTTATATTAACTTGATAGTGCCACACAATTTTGAATGTGTTTGTATGCTCACCAAAACAAATTTTCACTTATTAAGTTGTCCCTTAATTGAAGAGACAAGGAAATCTAAAAGCTTGAAAAATCAATTATCAAATTCTGAATCAGACAAGTATTTTTTACTAGCAGTTAAATAATCAATACTTTGGGTATCTAATTGATTTCTTTTTTTGAAATATATGAATTTTAAACCAACAAATGGTATGAATATTACTTATCTCTACAGATCAAAGACAGTTTCTACAAGGTAATAGTGTCAAATAGAACTATTACCATGTAAGAGAGAATTTATTTGTATTTTATTTACAGCTTGAGATCTAAATGAATTAGGTGATTGGTTTGCATTAGTGAATGAAATTTTTATTCTTTGTGTTTCTCATTTAAATGATTTTCAGTTTGGAAACAAATGGACATGAGACTATCAAGACAATCATACTTATATATATATACATTTACTTGAAAACATGTAAAACTTTTACATGTAGTGTTAGGATTTTGATGACACAAAAATTACTTAAAAATGCAACTAACGTTACCTAAAATATTACATTTTTTGTAAAGCTTAAAAAGAAGAGGCTTTTTGAGAAAAATTAAACATATATGACTTTATGAAAAAGATTCTTAAAATGTAATAAAACTTGTAGTTTCTCAGTCAAACTGAAAGTCATTAGTATTTGGTTTATGAAATATAGGGGCCTTACTATAAAAAAAGAAAATTAGAATTAAACTTTAATGCAACTAATAAATTTGAATTCTATGAACAGAAATATTTAATTAAATATAGATAGTTTACTATAGTCTATATTTTGTGTCTAGGATTACAAAGCACAACAAAAAACATGAAGATTATTGATTTGCAGATTTAGAGACATGATTTTTTAGAAGAATGATTTACTAGTCTACCAGCTAAGTTTAAAGCATTAAAAAGTTCCATTCACTTGAACTGAAACCACCAGATCCCTTTAAATAAACTACCATTTCATCAATTTTTGAAAATTGACCGACAGGAAAAATAAATAATGGTGCTTGGAGTGAACATGTGGAAACCTGATCCTATCAGAAATCAAAGGTTATACATAGATAACTGTATCCATGTAAAAGGTGATTATTATATACTTATGACAGCTAGTTTCTGTGTCAAATGAATCGTGCATTGACCCCAGAATCTCATTTTCTTCTAAATCCTCTTGAAAATCATGGGAAATTAAATTTCATAAAATTAAAAGTTTAAAAAATAAATTTATTTAAATCTAACTATTTTGAATCATGATATAAATAAAAAGTTCTTTTTCTTAATTGTGGAGTTTAATAATAGTGAAAATGAAATAACCTGGAAAAGAGGATAAATTTTATTTTCCTCAAATAAGTTTAAAAATTGCTTCTACTCAACCATACCAAGATCCTATTTTTTAATTGAAAATAACTGACTTTCCTACTTAGAGGACACTAGAGAAAATATAGTATTGATTGGGATGCAGTTGTATCTATCAATTTGGAGAAATTATTGGGAACCTAAATCGCTTGCTTCATATATAAGTGTTTTGGAACTATTTGTTTACATAAATCATTACCAATATTATCAGTTTATTTGTAATATTTATTCCTCTTGCTTGAGGGGGAGCATCAACCATACAATTATGAAGTCACTAATTACTAATAATCAATAGCTAAAACTGTGCCTCTTTTGATAAATGACCAATGAAAAGAAAATGAACCGGAGCATATTTGGCTACTCGTATTCATATATTTGTGATACTTCTTGCTTATGTTTGGGGATCCTGGGCCCTACGATAAACATTTTAAACTGTTCCAAGGAGGTTGGGGTCCTAGGGTATGCTCGTGGCTAGTGATTTTTAAAACAACTCATTTCTGGATGCCTCTCATTTCCTAGCTTTTTCTAATAAGCCCTTTGGAATAAAATAAACTGAATTTAAATGCGTAGAACCTCTGAAAATTCACAGTGATCATGTCTGTAATTATGAAAACAGGTAACTTTTTGATTTCCTCTTTGCAAAAACATCGTATTTCTCGTAAGGAAGGGGAAACTTGTTTGTATTTGCAGAAGACAAGAAATCCATTCATGAAGACATCTTACCACCACTGCTACATCTGTATTTGTACAAAGAGTATTTAATTTAACAGTTTAACTTTTTAAGTTATTACACTTGAAACACTTTGGGTTACAGAAAGACAGGAAAATTCAAGTTTATTTGTTAGGATTTATATTAAAAATTAAATTTTATCAAACCTTTATTATCATTAAAATGCTAATTATTTAAAATTTTAAGCATTGTTAATTTATATCACAAAATATAATCCAAATGAAAGAAACTAAAAGTTGAAAGACCCAAGAATGATTTTAGTTGTTTTAATCTTCCAAACATTTGTCCTGCTACATATTTCCTAAACACTCATACATCTAGGTTAAACATGAATCGGTACAATCTAGAAACTACACTATAATTTGCATGTTTTATGTCGCATGTTTGAATCTATAGAGGCAACAAATTTATATAAAATGATAAAAATCTGCTTTGAATTAAATAAATCTGACTTTTTGAATCAAAAACATGATTTTTTAATCATGTTTTAATACAGATGTAAGCATTTTCTTATTTTACACCCCATGTATGTTATACTCAAAACTGCATACAGTTTGCTTGTTAACACAAGATGGCATGTATGTAAGCATTTGATGACATTTGCACAAAAATGGTTTTGTGGGTAATTTACGTAAAAATATAAGACAGTAATCAATTAGTTTTAATGCTAACCTATTGAATAGCAATTTAGTATTTATATTTAACAAATACCAGTAGAGTTAAATAAACTGATGGAACAAGGGTATTCAAATGATCCAGTAAGATAATTTCATGTTTATTCAAACATTATGTACTAAAAATTTCATTTATTTTTAACTTTCATAAAAAAAATCAACTTGTATAAAGATAATAAAAATCAAAGTATCACTTGGATGTCTTGTGAAATGAATCTCAACTCACTAAGAAAGTTATCTTTCTCTCGTGAACTTCTGTTTGCCTTATCTTTGTATATGGAACCAGTAGTGTTGTGTAACATTGATTACTAAGGATGCCTATAGATTGGATTGAAAGCAAAAAAAAATGTAGTGTTTTGATTCAACAAACTTATTACTCAGTTCCATTTTCATTGTTTTTTTTCCATACAATGAAATACAAATAATTTTTAGTCCTAAGTAAAAAAGAGCCCATAGGTACAATTGTGCTTAGTAGTGGCAATGCTGTGTATGATCTAACCATGCTTGAGGTTGTTTCACAAAGGCAGTAAAATTCAAATGGAGAAAGAATGGTAGTCCCAAGGCATGGAATAAATCAGTCTTTGTTGAAGGCAATTGCATTGCCCATTGCAAGTGACCGACACCATTAACCATTCATAATAAGATGCCATTTGAGACTAAAAGAACTCAGCATCCTCGTTCCTTGGTTTTTTTTTCGCAATGAGAATGAAATACATTAAAATATAAACTGACATCTTGTTTAAATTTGGATTAAAAAATAATGGTCAATTTCACTAGGTTTTATCAGTTACTTTTTTTTAACTCCTAAAATTTCCCAAATTTTGATTTTTTTTTAAAATTAGGAAATGTTGTGTTGCTTTTCTTTTATAGATGTTACACCAGTCTCCTATCTATTAGTTATTCAACCAGATTTCTACTTTTTTTTTTATGTGATTCTAAACCTGAATCACTCAGATTTGATATATTCCATGTAATTAAAAAAAAAAAAATTTAACTAATATGAAAAGCATTAATTTTTTGTATTTAATTACAGTCACTCATTAATTTCTTATTTTGTTTTAGATTCTTCTTAACAAAATCATCGGCTTGCTACCATGGCGAGCTTTCGTATGAGTGTAACTTACTCAGCTGTGGTCAAGTTCTCTCCATCGAAAGTGTGCTTTATATGTGTTCCTGACTCTTGGTTGAGAGACTCGGTGGTAAGTTGCTTTTGACAAAGTATGTTATGTACATTAGAGTTTTGCATTTATTTTATGAGTGCATGATGTGATGATATGATTTATTAGGTGAAATTCTTTATGCATCTCATTCTCTCTTGCATATTTTTAACTGCTCATTATGTATATACTTTATTATGCATAACATGGTTTTAAATGTTTAAGAACTTTCAAGATGGTAGGAAATTACTTGTAATCTTACAAACCAAATTTACTAATTCTCATTCCAAACTAAGACTGACTTACGAGCTTTTTTTTTGTATTTTTACGAAATTATTTCTGGTTATTTCTTCAAAACTTTTAAACTTCTCAAATGTAAAGAATTTTGCTTTGAGTTGAAACTTTCTGTTAACATTCACTTTAAAAAATTCTACTTCTCAAAGCATAAAGGTTCAGTCTTATTTGGCTTTGAAACAGCTGAATTTGCATTCAAAAATAATTAATTTTCCGCTGATAATAATTAAAAAATCTTTCATCTCTGCAGTACAGCTTGTTGGTTAGCCAACATCAAATCAATACCTATATTATAGTATCATGATACCAGTAGTATCTGTTTGGCAATCATGTGATTGAGCTAATTATTAATACACATGCAATTATCAAGTAATTCAATTGGACTATATTTTATGAAGTTTTAAATATCAAATTGTACTTGCTCAAATGCATTTATATTCAATTATTAATATCTACGAGGATCATTTGACAAGTAGATTTAAAAAAAAAAAAAAAAAACAAGTTAAACATTTTTTTGTGTGGAAAAAATCGATTCTGTTTCACAATTTACCCACCACTGAGGGCTGCACACTTAATGTGGAGAGTTTCTAGTTCTTCCATTCCATTGAAAAAGTACTTTCTTGAAGGCTGCTAAATAGGAAAGATTGATGGTAACTATGACGTTCTCATTCAACGAGAATTTCTCCCCCAAGCCAAATAAAGCCAAATTTCAAATTTGGAAACTAGAAGTCACATGGGGCTACAATGCTCACTGTAAACCACTGTAGAATGCAAATAAAATGTTGCATCTGGTTTAAATTTGGCCTGAGCTATTTGGAGCAAAGAGTGAAATGCACCAGCTGTGACATCACTAAATAAAGTTATCTTCCAATAGAAAATGACCAAACGTATCAAGCGACTCTCGTGTTCAGTGCACAGATTTGAAATGATTTCATTTTGGTAAAGTGTGCACGTTTTACATAAATTTCAATATTGCTATCGATTAAAAAATCATAACATGTGGATGAAAAATTATTTTGATTTTTTTTAGGATTTTCATGTATTTAAACTTTTTTATGGGGACAACAAAGAGGCCTTTGTTTCAAGCTTATCATACAAACCATCCGGAGATGGTCATGAACCTTACATTCTGATTAATGGCAAATTCGCTGAAGTGCTGGGGATAAAAGAAAAGGAAAAGGTTTGCTATGTTTTGATCTGAAGGTACTGTAATACCCATGCTGTAGACATGACCTGTATATTCAAAACTTCTTTTTTATGACAAAATTAGAGAGTAATTGTATTTGGGGAATTTTTGTAATGAAATATTGGATGTCTGGATAGATTTCTGTGCATACAACAGGGATGAGATTCTTCCGACTTTAGTCGGTATTTCCGACTTTTATCGTTTTTTAAGAAATAATTCCGACTTCTGCCTTTTTTGTCTTGTACAAACGTGAAATGCGCCAAATGAGACATATCTCGCCAACATTACACTCCTAAATTATGTCAAGCTGATAAGTCTGCAAATTCCTCTTTTAAAAGAATCCTTAGAAGCAAATAAGTTTTGTTGCAAACCTGTAGAACTTGGATCTTGAACAAGTTAACGTACGTTGTTGCTGTAAATTTCGTAGGTAAAGCTACGGTTTCCTAAGAAAGCGGAGCTGTTATCTAGCGGCCGTGGTACATCATTTTGCGGCGGAAAAGGTATAAATGAAATATTTTAAGTTTATCAGCTTTTAATGGGCGGTTTTTCTTTCAACTAGAAAATAAGGTGCTCGGTTATTTAACCGATAAAGTTATTTCGTCTTTTTTGGCAACCTCGGCAAGCGGAAAGTTTAAAGTTTCTCTTTGAATATTCTAGCAAGTACTTTCGAAATCTGTTAAAACTTCTTTGGCGACTTTAGAAATGCGCCCAGGAAGTCGTCTTTTATAAAAACCTCGCCAAGCGGAAAGTTTAAAATTTATTTTTGAATATTCTAGGAAGTACTTTCAAAATCCGTTAAAACTTCTTTGGCGACTTTAGAAGTGCGCCAAGGCGGTGGACATCGCTTTAAACGTAGACTGCAGCTATTTTTTGCAACGGAAATTTTCAAAATGATGCTTCTTTTAAGGGCAATATTTATGATTGTTTTAATAAGTGAAATTTTTTTATTTCTTGGATAATATGGGTTATTAATTTAAGAATATTTACGGGAAAATATAAGCCGATTGAAATTGGTTTGAGATTTTGAAAAAAGTCATTTTATATTCGAAAATAGGTTAATTTAAACTGATTTAAATTATATTTTATTTAAAACAGGGGTGCAGCTTCAGTCTGTTTATAGCAATGGCAACGGTTGGCGCTTTTTTTTTTGGCGCACTTCTTAAATCGCAAAGGAAAGAATTATTTCAAATGAGCCAATGAAATCAAATGACAGTTTAACGGATTTTGAAAGAACTTTCTATAATATTCAAAATGAAAGTTATGAACTTTCCACTAGTCCAGTTTGTCTTAAAATCTGTAATACAAATGGGTTACCTTAACCTGTCATTACTCGCTTCTAGAAGTGCGCCAAAAAAAGCGCCAATACCGTTATCATCGCTATAAACGTAGACAGGCTTTACCAAAACAGGTTTTGATTTGTTTTAAATTAAGTATATTTCAAACGATTTATTTAGATAATATTGATGAAAAGCTGTTATGCTAATTTTTATTTTGAGTGTCTACTTATTTTTTTCATAACATTTATGCTATTTAATAAAATTAGTATTTATTTGATTTATTCTTTTGTATAACATAGCGTTTTTATTTCCTGTTAATATCATTTTTGTATCAAGGTTTTGGAAAAATTGCAACTGTTAAAAAAAATTGCATTTTTTTTTTTTTTTGAAATATTCAAAAATAGGTATAAAAATAGCATTTCAACTTTATGCAACTGATTTTATACTATTTTCAGAATTGCCAAGATATTTTTTCTTTTTGTGCGAAATTTGGTTTCAAGCCCCTTTTCTTATTTGCAAAATTTGAGTTTACGCGTATTTTCAGACTTTTTGTCCTTTTCCCACTCTCATGCCTGATACAAGGTGATCAGAATCAAGTACGTAATAATCATACCAGGTGATTCCTTGTCAAAAGTAAACCCAAAAGAGCATTTGTTTATGGGGGCATTCCTTTGATGGGCTCATGTGTACAACTAATTGTTTACTGTGTGTTACCTACAACTGATTCTTTACTGTGTGTATTCAAATTTGCCTATCCAATTGGAGCTTTCTTTCCATGTTTGTCTCGATTTACTTTCTAGTACCAGCAGCCCCAATGACGCCAAAAGGAAAATTTATTTGATGTTTTTATCACTGAAATTGTCAAGCAACATCATGAAACTTTCTATGTGAATATTTCTATTACCATGTACCATCGAAAAATTAACTTATAAGGTCTTTATCAAGGAATCCTGAGGTGTGATTATTGTGCTGTCGATTATGACTTGCTGTAGATAAGTATTCTTTGAGCTATATTAATATGTGTATAAGCTACCATATTTGCTTATAACTTCTTGGATTACTGTTTTATTAGGTTTTTAATTGCAGTTGGATGTGGAAAATATTTGTGTGATTTAAAATTTTATTTACTTATTATAGCTACTATCTCTCATTTTTATTAAAAGTATATAGTATCGAATATTGAAATTAATTTTAATTTGTATTCATTAATAATTCTTCACAGCTCAGAAAATAGATTACACTTAAAGAAAGGGTTGATAATAAATAATAATTTTTATTAAATTAACTGTACTTATAAAATCAAAAAGAAAAGTGCTTTAACATACCTTTAGAAGGTGCTTATTTGTCTATATTATGGAAGGTCTTATTAATTTTGTTTTTCTAAGATGACATTATTGTTTTTCATATTTTATGTAGATTTGCCTCCAGGCATGGTTCAATAGTATACCAGCAGTTCAAGAAATAAGATTGGAACCATTAACCCCTGATGATTGGGAAATTCTTGTATGTATTTTATGTTTAATTTTTTGTTGGGCAGTCAAATTACAATGATGCTGGCATAATATCCATTCAAACAGAAATTGTCAACCAATTTCATCTCATGGCCCACATAAACTAATTACCAAAATTTTACAGCACTAGGGGGCTCCGCCCCCTGCCCACTTACTCTCGCCAACCCCCAGGGATTGCCATGCAATCCCATTTGTCTCCTCCCACACTCCTTTCAAAGATCCGATTTGGTTTGCTTCGCAAACCAACCCTCCTTTCACAGAATCAATCTCCTTCGACGCCGAAACTATCTTAATAATTTGGTCCATGATTTCACAACAAGGGCTTCTCCCCATGCTCAATAACGTTCGCCAACCCCTGTGGTTGATACGCAATCCCGCTTGGTTTGCTTCGAAAACCAAGACTCCTTTCACAAGTGATTTCCCTTCTTTTTATTTTAACACTTAATGCACCCTAAACTAATAACTGCATCAGTGAAAAACCTTCTCCATCTTGTTCCCTGTACAATTTTAAACTGTGTTTATATCGTAATTTTGTGATTTGTACTTTCCTGGTAAACCGTCTTAGAACAGAGTGAAAAAAGCAAGCCTTTTTCAACACCAAAGAAAAATAAATCGTTTTTATGGCAATTGTTGCTGCGATAAATTTGATATCTGGCAAACCCAATAGTCAAAAATACAACCCTCATCTGCGTGAGAAACATGCTTTGCAAACTAAAAAATGCGAAATTTGTGTGACCAACTTTTGATTGCATCAAATTTATTTATGAACCGATTTAAAAAAAAAAAAAATTCCATAAAAAAAGTGTAATCTCTTCTTTTACGTGGTATTTTCAAATTTTTAAACTAATAGTATTAAGCTATTATTATAACAGTTTTAGTTTTGTATCGGAAATTACAATCTAAAAGTTCCGAAAATTGTATGACCAACTTTTAATTCCATCGAATTTGTTTATTAACCAATTTCAAAAATAATCATACCGTAAGAAAGAGTACATTCGAAGGTATTTGTAAGGATACCATGTGGCACACTGGTTGATAATTACTGGTTTAAAGTATCATTTTTCATTTCTTTAAAAACATCAAACCTAATACTTTGCATTTAATTAACATAATCAATTGAATTTAAATAGTAGGAATTTGGTATCATTGATAAGGATAGTAAGATCATAAACAAATTTAAAAAAAATTGTCTTTCCATTCATAATTCTTAATTCCTTGAACATGTATGGTGAGGTAAGGTTAAAAAAGGTAGAAAGATTCTTGGTAAGAAAGTAATACGATACAGTTAATTTTAGATTAAATAGATTAATATTTATCCTCATAAAAAGGTTTTCTGTACCTATTTTGCACTATATTTGAATGGCATACATGCCAACTTTTCTGGATTTTTACCACTTGGTTTTCCAATCATCTGGAATGTTTCTCAAGAGAAGGAATAGAGTGTGCAAGTTAATTTTTATGCCAGCAAAACTTCCAAATTTTGTTCTTGGTGGTTGGCTGGTATGCATAGTAACTAATGTGCAACTTTTAGGTATAACCTAGAAGTGCATAAATATTTATTGCTTGATTATATTGTATATTTAGGAATTGAATGCAAAGTATGTGGAGCAAGATTTAATGAATCAAATTCGGGTGGTTTGGATAAATCAAGTTTTTCCAGTCTGGGTGAATAATTCTTCTCTTTATGTTCGTGTTGGTGAGTGAATTCTTTTTATTTATGTAAAATAAACATTTTGTAATGAAATTTGATCTATTTCTGAAAAAATTTCAATTAAAATCCAGCATTATATATATTTTATTGATTTATGTAATTATTTAGGAACTGGAATTTAAAATAAATGCTTCTACTGAGACTTTTCTTTCATATTCCTAATTGTCAATATTGTATCCATTTATTAACTTCTTTCCATTCCCATATTATTTACACTGTTGAGTAATGTGAAAAGGAAAAAAAAAAAGAATAGAATACAATGCAATGTACATACCTAATCTATCTACATACATACAGAATATAGCATTACTAAATTCTTTGTGTTTTAGGAGATCATATTTCATTAAAGGTATCAGAACTGAGCTATGTGTAATAAGTAACTGCCTCAATGAATATTAGAATAACATTTAATTGTTTAACAAGCCTTTTATCACATCAAACAACTCTTGAGTAGCTCTTTTCTTTCTTAAAGTTGTTTAAAACCCATAACTTAATAACCTAAAGGAATAAGTTTAGCTTTTGTTGAGGAATTTAAAGATTATTTCAAATATTTAAAATTAGTTATCACTAAATAGTAAAATAATTTCTTCACTTGATTTTGTAAATTCTTGTTTTGTTTTCTTATTCTTTATGTAATAAAACTATATTGAATAAATACACTACACATTTTATTTCACACTTTTATATTTCAAATTCATGTCATCTCTATTATGCTTGATGATTTTACATAATATGAAGTTTTTTTTTAAAATTACTGCGGGCACTCGATTGCTAATCATAGGCCACTGCAATGCCGGAAGCAATGGCCAGTTGTGAATGAGCACCCAATGGGTGACCATCATTACCCCTAAGGACAGCACAATTACATCCATGCCCTGACACCGGATTCGAACCATGAACCTTCAGATCCAGAGGTCAACACCTTAACCACTAGATCGGTTGGTCAGCCTAATATGAAGTAAAATCTAAAATTGAAACTGCATTAAAAATACTTCTTAGCATAGAATTTACAAGCTACCTGTTTTCTTGACCCTTTTTTAGATCTCAGACTTGTTACACATGTCTTAAAATGGTCCGTTTCTTCATTTTGGTTGCTAAGGTCCCTTAAAAAGTCTTAATATATTTTTCAAAGCCTTAATTTTTTCAAGAACGCTGCATATTTTATTTCACTTGCATTCAAAAACAAAGATCACCAATACTTATTCAGGGTCAAGTGCAATTAAAAATCAAGAGCATATTTATAGGTTCTTTACAAATTGCTATTTTTAAAACTTGGTATAGTGCGACATCAAACTATCACTTGCGAAAGTCTCTTCACCTGTGCACTCACAAGGTAATCTGTTGCAATCAATATGAAATGTTATCTTAAAATTTTTTAAAGCCTTGGAAAGACCTTAAAAATGCACTACTTTTTCTTTTGCTTGAAGAATGAGAACCATTAGTTACTATGTACAGGGTTCACTAAATTCAATTTTTTTAAATTTAAAGGGTTTAGTAGCATTAGTTATTTGGTATGTGTTGTACTGAATTTAATATTTATTATTTCTTGAATGTTTTGACTTAAATATGTGGTGTATTTTTAAGCTCAAACGCATCCCAACGTACAGCCTGCACTTCTGGTTGAGTTCACTGAGGTTCACATTGTGCCTATGGAAAGACGTGCTCCAGAAGAAAATAGCCCCAACACCTCCATTGGTGAAACAAAGCCTACCCACCATTTGCAGTTCCAGCACTTGAGAAACAAATCACAAGATTCACCACTTCTTAAAGCTGCCGATCTCAAAAGCCCCGATGCCGTGGATAGTCCCCATCACAACAATGAAAACATGAGTACGGTTGCTCGGGCTTTTTCCCTCTTCTCCTCTTTCTTACACTCCCCACCAGATGAACAAAAGCTTGAATATTTGGACGACATTTATAGAGATTTTGTTCCATTGGAATTTAACTTTGCCTTGAATGTTTTGCCGTATTCGAGACCTCGCGTTCGATCTTTGCCGTTGGTTGTGCAAGCAACAACCGTTTTCATCAGTGCTAGTACTTATGTATCTCTTTATGGTGCTGAGGGTATTCCACCTTGTTTTGTGGCTGTGCTAAGGAAGTTTCCTCTGCCTGACATTCGAACCGAAAAGAAACCCCATGCCCCAAGGAACAGTAAAACAGGAAGTAAAAGTAAAGAAGAAAAGGACAGTAGCAAGGATGATGCAGTGGAGGAAGAAAGGCAGCAGCCGTTCGATTCTGTGTGCGTGACTGTTATGGTCATGCATTCTGCTGATGAAGACGAGTTCAACTTGCCTCACAGTCTTTTCTGTCGTAACAATGCGATTGTTGTTCCCAAAGAGCTGAAGAGATCTATGAGCTTGGAAGTCTCTTCTCTTGTTCATTTAACCAGTGTTCAGACAAAGCCTGCTGTTTTCAATACCATTGTAATACATCCTGTCAACTATTTGGTAAGAAGTTCCTATCATATCTTAATAGTTTTCTTGTGTACATTTTTTGCTAGACTTATTTATTACGTTTGCGCTACGTCTTTCCAAGTACTTATGTGTTTCTTTACACACAAACTCCTTTTTTTTTGCCCTCCTCAGGGTTATATTTACAGATATTGTTTTACAATTTTCTTGTAAAAAAAAATTGTGGTTTAAAATTTTGTTAAGCTCTAAAAAGTTACCATTTTAAATTTTATGTTTGTTTTCTATTTTTTACTGTTATTCGTTGTTTGGTAAAATAAACTTTCTCTCATCATCATAATTAGAGATTATTTTCACGAATACAATTGCCAGCCCAATTTCAAAATTTGATTTGCTAGTGTTGATTCCTCAAGGCTTTGTTATCTCTAATGTTATAAAAGGAACTGTTTGTTTCTTGCACACAATGTCCTGATGAAGCTATGGCACTTACAGTAATAGGATTTGGCACACATGTCCAAATTTTTTGCAATTTTAGGGTTGCAACAAATTTTAAAATTTAATCTAGAACATTTTAAAATGAATTTAATGAAATGTAATAACTATTGAATGCAACAGCATAGAAGAGATCACAGATTCTAAATTAATTTTTTCTGTTTAGATTTTGCGTGGAGGAAGGATTTCCAGCAGACGTTAAAAAACAAATAATCTTTTAACTAGAGTTACTTAGTTCTTTTTTCTATTTACTAGACCGTTAACGACAGAGTAAAATTTTCAACGAATTTGAAATCTGCGGAAATTTTCACATTAGATTGATACATAAAAATATGATTTTCTTTAAATAAATAAGTTTTAAATTGAATATATCTTTTATATTTTCGCAAGAGATTGTGACGCCACGTAAAACAAATTGCATCTTCTGCCTTTCACGTTTAAAAAAAAAATTAATAATAAATAAAAAAAAAAAATAAAAAAAAAAACAGATTACATTTCCTGTCTTATTCTATTTGTGGGAATGAGAGGAAAAATAAAAAACATTTTGATTGGGATTGTTAATTCTTTTTCATAAAATAGGAATCATTAAAGGCAGATTAAAAATTTCAACAGATTTGAAATCTCTGTGGAAAGTTTTGCCCCAGATTAATACCTTACATCACGGCGTTGCAAACCAACACCACCTTGACAATATAACAAACTAGCCACACAGTGGCTAGTTTGTTATATTATCAAGGATCATTACATGTCTGCATTGATGTAAAGAAGTAATTCTTAAGTTATCAATGCCAATTGGCAAATGCATAGCTACTTTTAAAATTGTAAAATATTGAAACCTTTCAACTTTTTTTCACAACTAGCATTAAAGGGCACAGAAATAAATATAGCCTAAAATGTGTCATATTTTCCAAGTGTCAATTAAACAATGTACTACTGAAAGCCTAAAATATTAGTCCCATGTTTTTACTTTTTAAATCTAAGTGTTCCATTGGTTTTGGGTATGAGAAAAGGAACTATTTACTCTGGACACATACAAATTCTGTAAAACTGTCTTTTTAACTTGAGGTTGAACATTCTGTTAAATATTTTTCTGTTCATTAAACTTGTAAATTTGAATACTATTATTTTTCTACAATTTCTATTTTTTAAACGGATTACTATTATTTTACAATTGAACATTTGCTGTGATTGTAGATTTCAGGCATAAAATAATCTATTAACCAATAGATGTTATTAAAATATTTACAGCAATCAGAAATCACAAATGAAATTATCAGCTCACATTTTGAAAAATGGGCATTTGGGAACAAGAGAGAAGTTTCTTCATTTGTTCTTTCTGATGGAACTTTGGTGAATATGAAGCTCTTTGGTGAGTTATTAATTTTTGTTGAACAATAGATTTGGAGATTTGCTTGAAAGAAAATGTTGTAGTCATGTTAAGCTGGAAGGCTAAGAATGCTTTCTACTGATTTCAATAATAGTTATCAGTCCTGACAATCGTCAAAAATTAATTTCTGCTTATTTATTTTCATCTAGGTCAGAAGTATGATTTCTTCATTAGCTTAAGAGAATGCCTGAATCAAACTTTCACAAGCAGCTCTTCATCTTTGAGCAGTATCTCGCCGATTTCTTCCGATTCTGAACAAAAGCAGCACACAGTATCAGAACCTAAGTATGGGTTTCTGAATTGTATGAATATCAAAGACATTCATAGAACTATTGGATCTCAGATGGTCCTCTCTATTCTAGTGGATCGCCCTTATTTACAAAAGCCAGGAGGTTTACATCAAGAAATACCTTCTTTACATCTAGATTCTCTAGGGTAAAATTGCATTCTTTATTTTGATTTAAAAAGCACTTTTTTTATATAGAGATACAGTTAGCATATTGTGAGTGTAAAATCTATCGTATTAAAAAGTTGTATTAATTTGGAAGCTCTTTCAATCTATTTAACATCACAAGATCCCTAAAAATAGTTTTTTAAGTGGAAACTTTTAACTTTTCAATGGGAATTTTTAGGCACTTGGTCTTAAAATGTAAACAGTCAATGACGTCTCTTTCTCTGATATAACTTTTAATATACCTTTAATGTTTTATGTTCTAGTTGCCTACTGCTATGTATTTATTTCACCAAAACAGTATCTAGACTTAATCTATGTAGGAATATATCTTTTAAGTTTTATTTTGACTCTTCTACAGTTTGTGTAAAATGATTGTATCTTGGTGAGGCACGTGAATGGTCTGAGTATTATTGAATGGAAGACCTAAATACATTGTATGTCAAATACAATGTATGTCAAATGTAATTGTATGTCAAATGGTCATTGTATGTCAAATGTAATTCTTAAGTCAAATGTGTTGGCATTTATACCTTTATATTCTGTATCTACTTCTCTATTGTGATTTTTTTACATTGTTTAAACTGAGAAAACTATAAAGACAACCCCTCCTAGTACATTTTTCTTATAATAAGCAAGCAATTTGTTTTTCCAGGTGATAATAATGTTACAAAAAAATTGCTTTTAATTCAGATAATAATTATTTGTTCTGATGCCTGAACAATAAACTGAGCATTTCCATCATAGTACTACAAAGGTGATTTAGTGCACCACTTTGCATTACCTTGGTGCACCACTGGGGATGGGTTCACATTACACCTTACATTCTTACCATGCATTCTAGACACAACTCATTTATAGACAGGCCACACATTTCTTCAGAATGACAAACACCCTTGCCTTACCCTGAATTTAAACCAGGAACCTTTAGATCCTGAAGCTAACATCTTGAACATTGGATGTAGTGGTTAGTTTTCGATAAACTATTATTTGGTAATTCAGATAAATTATTAAAACCTTAACCTGCTCTAATATTTCTAGAATTGTTTTAATGTATCATTCCTTTGAACTTGTAATTAAATTAATATTTTCATCCTATACATTTGGAATTATTGTGTTAAATAGTATTTTTTTACTACTAAATTTTGTAAATATCTTTATTTTCATATTGATTTTCTACACACAAGAAAGTACTTATAAAAATGTTGCTCATCTCAGTATATGTTTTCTACTCATTTTATAGTGGCATAAAGGAGGTAGCCGATACAGCACTGGAATGTCTTGAATTTTGGTTGAAGCTTCGACCTATATCTTACTTATCCTACCACCCTTTTACATTCTCTGGGTGCATGTTGATCTGTGGTCCAAAAGGTGTTGGCAAAACTGTTTTTGCTCATGGATTATGTAAGAAGTTGTCAAAAAGTCATCATGTTTCTTTGAAAGTTATTCATTGTTTGCCTTTAAAAGGTTAGTATAACAAATATTTTTGCCAAGGGACTTTTCATTAGAAATTCCCAACACTTCTATTACTTCCTACTTAGCAGAAATACAACATTACTTCTATAATATTGGTTATTTATGTATAAATATATTATTTTTGAGGTAATAAAAGTAAATCTATTTTTATTTTATTAAATCTAAAGATAAGTTTAGTGAGAAAGATTTTCAGTGTTTTGTGAAGATTCTTGTGTAATAATGTTAGATTTGTTTCGTATAAATATATTTGTTGAAGATACAGAAATCCATGCTCGTTTTTTTCTACCCACCAAACTGCGTTTGAATAACTTTTAATTGAAACATCTTTGATGTTTCCTTGGAAGACCTGATAACCCTTTGTCTAATTTTTATTGTAATTTTATTTGAATTTTTAGAAATGATTTTGTTTAGCCTTTTTTGTCTATTATTATCTAACCTATCTATTTTACATAATTATTCTGGGTTCACTGCTTTTATCAAACGGTATTTTCGTTTCATGAGTATTAAAAAGTAATTATTAATACTTGAGACAATCATGTATACATGTAGCCATTACAGAATATGCTACAGTAAAAAATAAGTTAAAGTACTGTCATCATGACTTGTGCTAAGTTTGGAAATATTTCATTCATACAATTTTAAAGTGAAAATATATTTCATTATTTTCTGACAGGAGATTAAAAAATTTGGGTTTAATATTTATAGGTTAACTGGTAATTTTTTAAAATTTGGTGTGTGAGACTAAAACCTAGCACTCATAAAAGTTTTTTTCAGGTGTGCACTCTGTCAGTGACCGTGCAATGTCTTAATTTGGTACACAATGTGTGTAGTATTGGCCAAGAACACACTGCATACCTAAATTGGATGTGTACATTTATTTTTACAATATAATACAAAGTTTCAGATATACACGCTGCACCGTCCGGTGCAAAAACACGTCTCTCTCTTCCGAAAGTCGACAACAAATCCAACCTTATTCGCATTCTTATTCCAAACAGTACCAAGATTACATGTTCTTCATTGCATCAGAACACAGGCACTGTCATATATCAATGTTTGTCTACTAGAACAATAGCAACCAGAACACAAGAATAACTTATCTATGTTTGTAATCATCTGCCGGGAGATCGTTACACATTCACTCTATTGCAATCTATAAGAAACAGTCTTAGAAACATGAAAAATAGCCTTGGGAAGGTCTTAATTTTTCTGTTGCTTGAAGTTTGGTGATCCTGTTGCATGTTCTTTTGGCAGCAGATAATAACACTTCTGTTTCAGGAAAGCGAGTGGAAACAATAGCCAAGAAATGGAATGACACTGTTTATGAAGCAGTCTCTTGCCAACCATGTGTCATTTTGCTTGAAGACTTGGATTACATTGCAAGTTGCCCTGCCTCACATGAACAAGAAGTGGGACCTGATGGCATATACTTTTCGAATATTGTTCAAAGTATGTTATTTCAGTTTGACTTGTGTTTTTTTTTTTCTTTCAAGCTTCCATGTACATTATGTTTCATTTCTATTTTTATTGAAAACCTACTTTATTTGTTACTTCTGCTGCTATCTTATTTGACAGTATTTTCTTTTTCAATCTGAGTAAAGTGTAACGAATGAATACTTATGTCAAACTGTTGTACTGATTTGTTGAATATTTTTTAATCGAAACATTCTTGTGTGGTTTTAGCAACACGAAGGTGTGTGTGTCAAATATGTTGTCATCCAAAAAAATTGTTTAATACTAAAACATTATGGTGTTTTCAATTATTATCATAAAGTGACATTTCCCAACGAAAAAAATTAAAGAACTACCGTTTTATTGATATTGTCAAATACGATTTTGGATCTAAGCTGTCAGCTGTATTATCAAAATAGTGAAGGAGTTTGTTATGTTTTGTTATTGTAAAATGTAACATTCTTATTCTTTTAAAGCCTTGAATAACTTCTAGGATAAATTTGGGCACAGGGGAATTAAGCTTCCATCATTACATCACATGCTTATGGTGCATGACCATTTGTCAGATTCTTCGCAGGGGTTCTTGCGTATTTCTTTCTTCCTCTCAGATCTGACTCATTTGATGGTCTATCTCCATCTTTCTCTGGTCATCCTGACTCTTGATCACTTCCTGGAGCACAGAAAGACATCACAGATGCTCTTTTGATACTTTATACCTAGATATCTATACACAAACTAAATTAAGTTAAATTATGCAATTTTAAAAGCTTTCAACCCAAACTCTTCACTGCAATATCAAATAAGAAAAGTTGTCCATTTTGAAGGATTACTGTACACTTTAATATATTCTTTCTGCATTAGTGTTCTCATAATTAAGTTTAGCATGATATTGTTTGATTGTTCTTGACAAATATTTTATTGTTTTGAAGTAATGATCATCAAAGCTGTTTTGTATGAAATCAGAATTATGATATATTTTATAATATTTATTGAGTCATCCGGAAAGTTCTGCGTTTTGTTTCATGATAAATACCAACGAAGCAGTTCAAAAACTAAAGAAAATATTATTGCATCACATAAGCACCATTTTGTTCTATGACTTTTTGCCATCTTTCCGGCAGCTGGAAAATTAAAAAAAAAAGTCATTCAGCTTATTTGTAAATAAGTGATTGAGGTGATATTTGACATTCTCCAAAGAATTGAAATCTAGACTATTTAGAGAATTTTGTAGTAAAACGAAGAGGTGAGTATGTGAGGGAGCAAGGTCTAGTGAATATGGGGATGACACAAAACATTGCAGCAACTCAATAAGTCTTTTTTTTGACACTCATCGAAATGTGGGGAATCAGAAACATCACTTTGTCCATATACAGCACTCACTTTAGAAGCAGTCTAACTATCATTTTTTCCTTTCTTAAAATAAAAAAGCATTATATGATGAAAAATAACTTTTTGGTTCTCCATTCTTAGCACTGCAATGAAAAAAAATTATGACACAACACAAGCTAGAATTATGCAGTGAAAGCAGAAAAAAAAAAAAACAGAATTTACACATCTGCTTTAATTTAGGTCACTCCTTATCAGTGGTAGCAAAATAATAGCAAAGCATGCTTTGATTTGAAAAACCGCAAAATTTTCCGGATGACTCAATAGAATGTATTATTTTAATATTAAAACTTATCTCTTCCATCAAAAGTAGTTATAAATTGGGAAAATATATTTCAAGTTAGAACTATTCAAGAAAAGTAAGTCTTATAGCAATATATATATAGCAGTATACTTATAGCAATTATTAGTTCTCCAAGTTGTTCAATAGAAATATGTTAAATCCTGTTTTTAATTTTGTATCTTATATATTAGTCAATGGAAATAGTTTGTATCTTTAAATTATTGTGCAGTAGGAACAGTTTTTATGTTTCAACAATTTCTTTCATTGAACTTTGAATTAGTATATTTATACATATCTTTGCATACTACATTCTTAATAATAATTTAATTATTATTTTTCATAGCATTTATTCACATGCTGATTAAAATCAGTGAATCAAACAGCAAAATAGCTGTTATTGTCACTTCACAGTCTACTCATTCTCTTCACTCCACTTTGGTAAACACCAAAGGAAGACATGTGTTTCAAAAGGTCATAGAGATTCAGCCTCCTAATGTGGTATGTAGTTAAGTAGAAAACTTGTTTTTCAAATACATGTATAGAAACTAAGTTAATGAAAACGTTTTCTGTATAAAATGTCGTTGGTTGAAGCAAGTGTTGACAAACTATTCAATTTCTAGTTTTTGACTGTTTCAATGTTAAACTAAATTCTTCATTTTGGCATGTAAAAAAACTTCTATTTACTTATCTACACATTAAATTTCAACTTGTCTTTTTCAATAATTGTCATCAAATTATGTGTTCTATATCACCCAATTTTATTGTTATTTAAATTTAAAAAATAATAATTATTCATGTTCTTTCACTTACTTCTGTAAGAAAGGCTTTTTAAATATATTTCAAATAAATGAAAATATATCGTTTTTGTTGGAATAAAATATATTATAGGAATATTTTTACTAGGAAATTATATAAGTAAGTTGAAAACCAATGGCCTTTGTTAGTGTATTAGTGTTCTGTTAAATCGCAGTAGATATAGAAGAGGATACTCTGCAATCTCGCTAAATTATGCTACACCGGTGCATATAAAACTCACTACACCTGTGCATATGAAATTTTTTTAATTTACATAAAAGAATTTTGGAATGGGAAAACATTTAACTTTAAAGGAATAAAAGCCTGTAACGTAGTGGGCCGTGTGGTGTTTCTTTCTACAGAATGAAACAGCCTATTTTAAAAATTACTTGCATTTATTTTGCAAATAATTATATTTACACTTTGTACACTAGAGATTTGCATCCCTATGACATGGGTGGTGCGAAATAGGCAAAAAAACTGCCGTGGCCTCATCAATGAGCACCGCAAAACAAAAACCTCCGCTTCCCTCGAGTTCTGCAACGGAATCTCCTGTGTTGGTAGACCCCTCATTCCGCCAGCCACAAATCACTGGCACCCCCAAAACAAACGGTACTGTTGCGACATTCATCAGCAGGGCTCAGGCATATGTGTCAGGAATTTGGAATCAAAGGTCAGTGGCGGTGTCTGCGACGTCACAAGCCTTCTTCCCACTGTTAAAAGCTGGATTACAATTCTTATTTCTACACATCACATACACTGAATTACTTTCAGTTTCTTTATAGAGCATGAACTTGAAATTATACAGCACATATCATTATATGTTCTCGACCCATCTCTAAACTTTTGTCATAAAAGAACAAGTATCTTTTTTGTTAAAAATAATTTATCTTTCAGGAACAAAGGAAAGATATTATGTGTTCTCTAGTTTTGAGCAAACCTCACATCAGTGCTAGAAGCATAGAAAATATTTCTTGGAAAAAAATTGCAACAAGAACAGAAGGCTATGTTGCTCAAGATTTGGATTCCTTAGTTGACAGAGCTACTCATGCTGCGTGGGTTAGAATGGGTAAGGACATATATCTTATAAGCACTATAATAATTATAATTCCTACATAAAGTTCTGTGTTTATGAAACATTGAAGAAGAAAACTGGTGTGACATGATCTTAACCTAGAATAAAATTTATAAATGGTTAATTTTTCATTTGTTTTAAACCGGTTTTCTGAAACACAAATAAAATATAACAGTAAATGGAAAGTACTCAAAGAATCTAAAACAACATTAAGGTACTTGGCAAGATATATTATGAAGTCTCACAACAGAACTAGAAGTAAACTTAGCCAGCTCTGGAAGCTGCTGTCATTCTTAGTGTATCCTTTCAAATAGCTGACTTGCAATTGCCAGAGTTTTAACAGAAGAATGAATGAACGTAAATTCCAGACACTTTACTTTGCCATCGGCTTCCCCTTTACTTCTGTATTCTGTTACTACAAAATTATTAAGTGTTGAGCAGTCATAGTTTATCTGCTGTTACATGAAACACAGTAAAGATAGTCAAGAATATTACAATCAAATAAGTGCATTCATGACAGGACATTAATGCCCAGTCAGGAATTTTTAGGTATGACAGAAGGTAATTAATTTTAACAGATGATAAATTGTGTAATAAAAAGTTATTCTAATGAGTCTCATTTTGGGTACAACCAAACATACTCAAAACTTTAACTACGTTTGACAGCTATAGGAACTATGAATGTATATATAGAAAATAATCTTACTGGACAATGTATCTCAGTATTAGAAGAAAACTGGCCAGACATTTTTCTCCTCATCATCAAAAATCAGCAGTATTGTAATGACGAAATATCTTGTCATGGATCACCACTTTTATTATGTTTGCACTCTTTTATTATGTTTTTGTTTTTGTTTTTTAAATCTTAGTGCAGGGCTTGAAATACCCGGGTGCACTGTGCACATGAAAATATAATTGTGCACCTAATTTTTTCCCGCTAGGTGCATGCCGTGCACCTAACGTTAAAAAAAGGGATGGAACCTTTTATGTTATTTTGATGCTTGAACAAACTATTAGTATCGACCTCTCTCGCTCTAAATGAACGTAATTAAAATTCCTAAATACACACTATGCGAAAACAAAATCGAAGGGCCGTAACGGATTTATACAGGAGGAAGGTTTACTTGTGCCACTGTCAACAGAACTTTCCGAAGATCGAAACGTTTTCCAGATGGCTCTGTTAAAGCGACTGTCGCGATAGCCATGTGCCGTAGAAGGGAGAATTAAGATGTTTAAATATTTTTATTTACTATCTACTACTAACCTATCCAAACATAACCAACTAATAAAGTAGTTTACATTATATCGATGCTCTTACATCGCTTTTTTTTAATGTGCACCTAAAATATAACCAGTGCACCTAATTTAAAAACTTAGGTGCACCTTGTGCACCTGTATTAAAAAATCTATTTCGAGGCCTGTCTTAGTGAATACAAGTTATGGATATTAATTATTGTATTTTGTGTATAGCTAATTCTCCCAAAGCACCAGACATTGTTCTAAATCTTGAAGATTTTGAGATGGCCCTGGAGGGTTATGTACCTTCGTCTCTGAGGGGCATTCCTCTGCAGGTGCACGACCACAAGACCTGGGAGGATGTTGGTGGTCTGAGAGAAGTCAAGAAGGTTATACAGCAGATAATTATGTGGCCAATCAAGGTTAGTGTTTGACTGCAACTGCTTTATTTTCCATGTTAACTTGCTCTTAAAGTTCATGAAATTAACATTGCTGAATGTATTTATTTTCTTCACTTAAACAGAATTTAACAAAAGCATAAGTACAGTGTCTGCCATGAGAACATATCTTGACTGCAAATTTGTAGTTGTTGTAGAGACGAGACTGGCCATTTTCTATGGGGCAGCGGTTCTCAAACTTTTTTAGCCACTGATCACTTTTTGAAGCAAAAGTTTTTGTGGAGCCCCAAGAAATGCTTAGTGTTTAGTTCGAAGAGGCACATTACACATGATACGTATACGAAAGTATGAATAATAAGGTATATATATTAATAAATAAAACATTAGTAAAAAAGAACAGGAGACAATACTATTTATTATTTAAATCTAGAAAATGATATAACACAACTAGTTAAGATAGTTGAAAAATGTTACATGTATACCTGAAGTTAATTTTAACAATGTGCCCGCTTCTTGCGGTAGAGCAAGACCTGTTTCCATTGTGACTACAAGTATCTAGACTTAGTTTCTCATGTAAGCTTTGTGGCTTTGCCCATATTCCTTTTTGTGGGTAATGAAACTGTTAGGATTTAGAAAGTAATATCTAAATACTTTTGTGATGCGTCATATTTACTTTCAAATTTGTGATAATCCTGTGTTGAATAAATATTCAAGAATTTTGTCTGCTATAATTAAATTGAACAAATATATAGTAATGCTTCTTTTCTTAAATATACATTAACCTTTTGACTACAACTATAGATATAACCGGCACGATTCTTTCTTGGCGCTAGTCTTATAATGTTCTAGGTACAACGGTTGTACAGGCCGTAGTTTAAAGGTTAAAATAACTGTTTGTAGCAGCATCTTAGTTTACTTTTGTAGATGTCAATTTTTACTTGAATAAAAATCTTTATCTTATATTAACAAGCAAATTGCTGGCAGAACTTATTTGAGATTTTCTAGTTCTTCATAAGCTTCTGGTCTTAAAAATATTTAAATCAAAATTATTTCAATGGAAGTAGGTATCCAACTGAATATTTGTAGTTTGAGTAATTCATTATTGCCTTGCTTAAAGTTTCTGTTGTGAACCTATAACATAAACTTCCGTACTTTTGTATCATCATGAATTCTTGCTTGGTTTCTTACTGTGCATTTTAAAATAAATAATCCTATCCAAGGCATGCTTTCTACATATGTGCACTTTCTATTGTTTCAGTACAAGCAGATCTTTAAAAGTTATTCACTGAAGCCCCAGACTAATATTCTATTGTATGGTGCTCCTGGAACTGGTAAAACCCTTCTGGCAGGGGTCATCGCAAATGAATGTGGCCTCAATTTTATTAGTATCAAGGTACAATATCGTTATACACACTTTATTGCTTTCTTTAACTGTACACACAAATTTGTACATCCTTTGTTTTTGGTAAATGATAAATAAAATTTGGTAAATAATAATAATAAATTCAAAACTTGAAAATGTAGTTTTGAAAAACTTGTATAGTATGGCCCTGCTAAGGAAGCAGTTGACCTTGGATCAGTTGATTTCAGAATAGGTAAGAAAGGTTGTTTGAAGGAGGGAAGCCACAAGGGCAAAAGCCATGATTTCCATGGATGCTTTTCCCCCACCAACTCATTATTACCGCTATTGTCTATGGTACTAAGAATACGCTTAGAACCAATATCTATACTGAAGATACCAGTTATGGAAATAATCTGTTTTTGCCCAAACCTATAACCTGATTTAAATAATCGATTCATTTATAACCACATGACTCGACTGCCTCCTCTTGGGAGCTCGAGTGTAGTATTAAAAAGGTTACTGCTGTAGGAAATGATATTTAATTCTCTTTTACTTATATTTATTATGAACCAAGTACAAATTCAGATTTAAGTTTAGTTTTATATTACTTTCAATGCAATTTCTGTATCAAATGATTTTCCTTCTGCATTAAATGTAAGAAAATATTAAGACAAAAATATTTTTGCTGTTAATTGACTTTGTCTGTAGATGATAGCATGGACCTGCTATGGCCCTATATTTTTCGCTATATATCTGTAAATGTCATATGAAGGTGTTGTCTTTAGTAATATGTACAAATGAACCTAACAATGAAACTATTTGATAAATTTCGATGAAACATTACTGGAAATCAAAGCTTGCATTTACGGCCTGTCAGTTTTTATTGCGTTTTGTTATGTTGCAAAAAAATAGCTTTGAAACTGAGTAATAAGATGATTGCTGTTGAGCAACTTTGCAAATACTCTTTTCTGCATATTATTAAAACTTTAATTTACTAGTTCATTTCTGATGAAATTTTGCAAATTGGAGGTTAAGTAAAAAAAGCTGTGGCTATACGAAACAACTTTTTTTTCCTTTTCTCAGTCCTGATATTATTTTATTAGGCTTGTGATATTAGTTAACTTCTTAATGTATCTTGATTGGTTGTTTTGGAATATTACAAATTTTTCACTATGTATTAACAGTAAGAACTGTGACTTTCAATCTGTCTATATTTTTTTATTAAATTTTACTCACGCATTATTTTGCTAATTTCATAACAATATGATTACCAGAAGTTTTTTTAATTTGTGATGAATTTGTTTTAATAAAACTTGTTTCTGTGAAGGGACCAGAACTTTTGTCCAAATATATTGGTGCAAGTGAACAAGCAGTTCGAGATCTTTTCAAAAGGTACATATAATCTTCTGTTATAATTATAACATTTTCTAAAGATACTGTTCGCTTGCTATTTTATAAATCTCAAAGTAACTACATTCAAACTATTATCGATTAACCTTCAGTCTGTTCTTAAAAGTTAATTTATTCAATGCTATTGGGAGGTACACACAGAAAATGATAGACTATTTTAAAATTGGAATATGTATAAATGTGTCTAGAGCATAAGTTCATGTAACAATATGTACAATTCTGTACTTAATGTAAGTGTACATTGTTTACTTTTGTAAAATAAAATACATGCTCAAACAGTGTATTTCCAGTTTGTAAGCGTGCACTACTTCAATTGGAAATACGAACGGGAAGTACACTGTATATGCATTTTTTTATCATTCGTTCATATGCGATGGATGGGTTTAAGGGTTTTCTGTCATCTGGGGGGGGGTCTATTTGATTAACTGTCATGGTCCTGGTCACAACCCTGTTGGTTAATCGAATTCACTGTAGTTTCACTGTAAAAAATGACCATTAGTCAAATGAATTTGTAAGTGAATTCTTTCCCAAAAAATACTTGAAAACTCTCCCTTATCCTGAATTAGTGAGTTTGCCCACTGCATTAACAAACTACAACTTGTAGCCAGTAAAGGTTTGATTCCCTTCTTTGTGTATTTCTCTCTTCTGTGTGAGTAAAACTTTCCCTGTGTGTATGCCCATTATTTAATATCTGCCCTGTGTGTATGTCCCTTGTTTGATATCTGTATTTTGTATGGCACAGCATTGTGAAATATTACCCTTGCACCATCAAACGAAAACTCACCCCGCCATCATTCTTAGCTTATTTTTCACCTTTTATTCTTCTAAACCTATATTAATGAATATGCTTAATTTTAAAACAATTCTTACGATTTCATTCATGCATTTCATATGTTACATTGCACAATTGATTTACTAATGTTAACATATTTGGAATGTTACTAGAAGATATGAGGCTATTGGAGCAAGAGTGGCCTAAGCCACAAAACCCCAAAGATTTTATTAATTTTTATTTATTTTTTAATCTGCAGGTTCAAGTTTTGTAAAATTACAAAATAACTTATTGTTGTTCACTGGAAAACTAATTTTTAGAATCTCAAATCATATTGTGGATAAATAAAAATATATGAAAATTTGTGCCAAGAAAGTTACAATTTATCTCCATTGGATATGTTGGTGGGTTAGGCTACTGTTGCTGTGATAAGTCTCATATATATCTGTAGCCATTACATCCTGTTTTCTTTCATTTCAAGATAAAATTTTAAACTTGTCACAAAGTTTTAAATGCAAAAACGTAATCACCTTCATTTTATATTTTCCAGGGCCTCAGCTGCTAGACCTTGCATTCTGTTTTTTGATGAGTTTGATTCTATAGCTCCTAGGTATTTTGTTTCTTACTTTAGAAAAATATACGCTTCAAAGCTTTAAGAAGCATTATTTTGTTTTTACTAGTGAATGCTTTCTATTTTCCGAAGATTTTGAAATGATTTTATATTGTGTGTTCTCCGTTTAAAGAGGGTAATTGTCAGCTTTTATATCAAAATATATATATTTTTTCCTGTCATGTTTCTGAAGCATTAAATTCATCTTGATTATGAGTATTTGATTATTAAAGTTGCTTTCCTGTTGATAAAACTATTTTATTTTAATAAGGATTACAAGTTTCTATAAATTTCTGTATTTTTCAGACGTGGTCATGACAGCACTGGTGTTACAGACAGAGTGGTGAACCAGTTATTGACACAGTTAGATGGAGTGGAATCATTGGAAGGTATCATCTTTATAGATTAATTTCATCTTCGTAAATTTATATTTCCATATAATTTTTTCAATTTCCTATACATTATGATGTTTGAAAACATATTGTTATCGTAAGAAGTAGATACACTTCCTAAATATTGGTTAGTCAATTGCACTCTGAAAATTTTATTTTCTAAGCTGATATTCTAAACAAAATTGTTAAAGTTTTTAAGATCAAGTTGTACATTTCACTTCAAAATCCTACACTAGTTTGTACTCACATCTTTCAAATTCTGTTATATTTGGTTTTCAAATATTTCATTAAAATGAGACACAATTTTAACACTTTTCATTTTGATTTTACTACATGCTATTTCTTGAATTTTAAATACAGACCATACCTAACTGAGAACCATAATGTGATTTACAATGATTGTGCTTTACATCAAAGTGTGATTTTATTCAAGTGTGTTTTGTTAAGTACTTCTTTTTCTGACTTAAACCTTTGATAAATTTCTAATGTACATTATGTTTCCTTCACACATTTGTCAGTCTTGTCTCAATGCAGTATGAACTTTTTCATGGATTTTACACCTTTTCCATTCAGGTTTTGTCCCGATTCTCTGTTAAGTTTTAATCTGCTCCTACCTAATTTCTTTCCTGTTATCCCCACCCTTAATGTTTTAAATTTAACTTGCTTTCTGCTAAAGCATCGGCGGTGCTGCGATTCATCCACCTGCCCATTCAACCACCAAAGTTTAGCACCTTTGGTTGTGGCCAGCACTTGGGAAGGTGACCACTTGAGTGCTGGTTTGTACCTGAGATATGCCCAGCAATTTTGGATCCACTGATTATTTAAATTTTCTCGTCCCTTCCACCTTTATTTTTATTAAATAATTTCTTTTAAGAAACTTCCTTTTTTGATTTTTGTCCATTTTCGATGAGGAGATGCGTTGCTTCATAGGAGGAGCTCGGTAAGTGATATGTCCGGTCCAACTTCATCCCAGACCATCGGGTCAATAGCCCTTTGCATTGCTATAGTGAGATGTTAGTTAAAATACCTACTTGAAAGAATTGGAGAACAGCAATCCCATCCTTGATGGAATGTGTTGTGATGAGTCATTTGATTGAATTTTAAGTTAGCCACTGCGTTGTCCATACCTGTGGTGTAAGGTAATCAAATTTTCCACAGATTTCAAATCTGTGGAAATTTTTACTCTATCTTTAGCGGTCTAGGAAATAGAAGAAAGAACTACATAAGTAAAGTTAAAACTTTTTTTTATCCTCTGCTGGAAAATCATTCCTTGGCGCAAAATGAAAGCGGAAACGGAAAAAATACATTTTAAATCTTGTCCAAGTTCTCCGCGATGAAAAAAATTTCACATGGTTGCAAAGGCTGACGGCAAGGTCACGTGGGTAGAAAAAGGTCTAGATTCGGGTGTTTCTTCTTTTATCCGGATAAACGCGTTTGAAGAACCAGGTAGAAAATAAAACTATTAAATTCATTTAAAAATCTTCTAGTTTGAATTTTAAAATTCGCCGTGACCCATAAATTGTAAAAAATTTGGACTACCTGTGTGCCAAATCTCATTGCTGTAAGTGCCATAGAATCGTCAGGATTTTGCGGCTTCGAATAAAACAAACACTTCCTTTTATAATATTAGAGAAGCAAAAAGATTTGGCTATGCTGCACCAGACACTAGATTTTGCAATATCAAGTAATGGACATACACTCACAAGGAAAGTTTTACACGGAAGAGAGAAATATACCCAGGGATAAATCTAACCTGCCCCACCTACTGCTTACAGGTTGCTGCCATGACCACAACAGCCATGTGTTGTGATGGGCAAAGTGGACGGTTTTCCATTTTTTGGAATTAAATCTTGATCGTATTTTGATGTGACTTGACTGACATATATCACAAGATTAACTTGTAATAATTAACTGTATATTGACTGTCTTTTAGGTGTACATGTCATTGCAGCCTCTAGCAGACCTGAATTGATTGACCCTGCATTGCTGCGTCCTGGTCGATTAGATAAATGCTTATTGTGTCCTCTTCCTAATGAAGTAGGTTATTTTTTAATTTAATTGTTTGATCAAAATGGTGTACAAAGGCATCATATCAGATAAAAATAAACTTGTAACTGAATAACCTAAACAGAAAGTATTTTTATTCAAGTTGTAAATTGATTTATGTTGTGCACCTGTTGCTTGTATTTTGCTTATATGTTTTTGACTGAAAAATAATTTGCCAAGATACATTTAAAAAGTATTCTACTATTCTTTTGTAGTTTATATCCCATTTAGCAGTTTTACTTAGTCAAAAGACACAGCAACATTTTGTTATTTTCAATAGAAGACCTAATTTAAAAAAAAATTATTCCTTTCATATTTATTTATTACTTTGACAGGGTTCCCACGGTCCTTGAAAAGTCCTTAAAAGTCCTTGAATTTTTTTTCCTTACTAGGGGCCCTTGAAAGTCCTTGAAAATTACAGAATTTGGTAAAAAGTCCTTGAAAGTACTTGATTTTTTTTAACTAGTACATAGCTGTGTAATTTCGTCTTGCATTGGAACTTGTCCAGATTAGTTTTCCTCCACAGCAGGCGCGCCATTTGAGCTTCATTCTGTATGAAACCAGTGTTTTGTGCTTTGACACTATGTGATATACCAATAAAGCTACATCTAGATCGTCCATTTTCCACAGTATTCTGTCCGTCTAAGTTGACACCTCTGGTCTCCGTTAAGACGGCTGCCTTGTTTTGCCTGCCACATCATGACGTATCACGGCCGCTAGATAAAGACACCGTTTTTTTTTTTTTTAAAGAAAACCATAGCTTTTGCAGTCAGGACGTCATTGGAAACCTGATACGCATCCAAAGAAATGAAGCCAAATTCTTATTGCAAAAATATAAAAGTTGCAATTTAAAAATAACATTTTTAAGAAAATCACATTTCATATATCTTTCTGTTGTGAAATTTTTTGCAGATCGTAAAGCTAGAAACTTAGACTAGAGAATAAAAAAAAGCCCTAACACCATTAAAAACTGGTTTTGTTTCTCAAACAAAGTAAACCATGACAGTCGTCTGTTGTAGTGGCAGTGGACGACAGCAAAATAGAGATTGTGTCGTGTAGATCGAACCATGTGTGTGCACGCTCCCATACTCTTCTTCGTGCCACCAAAAGAATTTATCGTACTATGTTTTATCGCATGACCGAAATCGATATGTGTGCAAGTAGCCTGATAGTTAGTATTGAGATGAGAAGCCCAGTTTGGAACAAAAAAAAAATCACAGGTTCTGTGAGAAAACAAAATCCAAATTATAACCAAAATTGATGACAACCTTTCTTTTTTTCTCAGTAGTTTAATTTTTTTTTTTAACATTTTTCTTTTTAATTGACAATTTTTGTGTATGCCTTGTTTTAGGTCGTTATAAAAAATTTTAGGTCCTTGAAAAATAGTTTTTTAGTTTTGAAAAGTCCTTAAAAGTCCTTGAATTTTTTTTGGATAAAGGTGTGGGAACCGTGTTTGAGGTGAATTCAATGTTACTTTATGGACTAATTTCTAATTCATTTTTCAAATATGGTGGTTGTAAAAAATATTGTTAGATTCTAGATGTTTTCTTTTATTCTCATATTGGTCTGAATATGTTTTTAAAATTGTTATTTCCAGGATGAAAGAGTTGAAATATTGAAATGCTTATCCTCGAAACTTCCTGTTAGTGATGATATTGATTTGCAGTTCATTGCTTCAAGAACAGAACACTTTTCTGGAGCTGACTTGCAGGCTTTATTATATACTGCCAATATTGAAGCTTTGCATGACATACAAAGTCGATCAACAAGTGAGTACAATTTTTGAAAGTTACTATTGCATTTCTTTTTTCCTTTTAATGAGTATATAGTGTGAGAAAAGTTTTGTCTGTGGAGTGGAAACATGTTTACAAAACCTTGTAGAAACTCGGAACTCAAGAATTCAACATGGAACACAACTCCCATTTAGTACAGGTCTTTTTTTTCAACATGTTTTTGTATTACCAATCCTTATTCAAAATCAATATGCAAATTCCAGTAAGTCCTTTTTGATCTATTTTTCTCTACACACAAACCGATTGTAGATTGTATAAATAAGAATATTCCGAGCTTTATGTAAATGCAGAGACAAAGAATAGCTTTCAGGGATGAGATTCTTCCGACTTTAGTCAGTATTTCCGACCTTTATCATTTTTTAAGAAAACATTCCGACTTCTGCCCTTTTTGACTTCGATAAACGTAAAATGCGCCAAATGAGCCATATCTCGCCAACATTGCACTCTTAAATTTTGCCAAGCTGATAAGTCTGCAAATTCCTATTTTAAAAGAATCCTTAGAAGCAAATAAGTCTAATGGTAAACCTGGAGAACTTGGATTTTGAACAAGTTAACGTACGTTGTTGCTGTAAATTTCGTAGGTAAAGCTACGGCTTCCTAAGAAAGCGGAGCTGTTATCTAGCGGCCGTGGTACGTCATGATGCGGCGGAAAAGGTATAAATGAAATATTTTAAGTTAGTCAGCTTTTAATGGGCGAATTTTCTTTCAATTAGATAATAAGATGCTTGGTTATTTAATCGATAAAGTATTTCGTCTTTTATGGCAACCTCGGCAAGCGGAAAGTTTAAAGTTTCTTTTTGAATATTCTAGGTAGTACTTTCAAAATCCTTTAAAACTTTTTTGGCGACTTTAGAAGTGTGCCAAGGCGGTGAACATCGCTTTAAACGTACTGCAGCTATTTTTTGCAACGGAAGCTTTCAAAATGATGCTTCTTTTAAGGGCAATATTTATAATTGCTTTAATAAGTAAAACTATTTCTTGGTTAATATAGGTTATTAATTTAAAGTTTTATTTGGTTTAAAGGGTTGACAAAATTAGAAAATTTACGAGAAAATATAAGCCGATTAAAATTGATTAGAGATTTTGAAAAAAGTAATTTTATATTCGAAAATAGATAAATTTAAACTAAGTTATATTTTATTTTAAACAGGGTTACAGCTTCAGTCTGTTTTTAGCAATGACAACGGCCTTGGCGTCTTTTTTGGCGCACTTAAATCGCCAAGGAAAGAATTATTTCAAATAAACCAATGAAATAAAATGACAGTTTAACGGATTTTGAAAGAACTTTCTAGAATATTCAAAATGAAAGCTATAAACTTTCCACTAGTCCAGGTTGTCTTAAAATCCGTAATACAAATGGGTTACCTTAACCTGTCATTACTCGCTACAAGAAGTGCGCCAAAAAAAAAGCACCAATACCGTTACCACCGCTATAAACGAAAACAAGTTGTACCAAAACAGGTTTTGATTTGTTTCAAATTAAGTATATTTTTAACGATTTATTAAGGTAATATCAGTGAAAAGCTGTAATTATGCTAATTTTTATTTTTAGTGTCGATTTATTCTTTTTCATAACATTTATGCTATTTAATAAAATTAGTATTTATTTCATTCATTCTTTTGTATAACATAGCGTTTTTATTTCTTGTTAATATCATTTTTGTATCAAGGTTTTGGAAAAATTGCAACTGTTAAAAAAAATGGAACCTTTTTTCTAAATGTTCTAAAATAGGCATATAAATAGCATTTTCAATTTTATGCAACTTATATTGTACTATTTACAGAATTGCCAAGAAATTTTTTCTTTTTGTGCGAAATATGGTTTTACGCGCCCCTTTTCTTATTTGCAAAATTTGAGTTTACGCGTATTTTCAGACTTTTTGTCCTTTTCCCTCTCTCATGCCTGTTTTATGTGGCAAAATCCAGAAACACTTAAAACTATTTATATTTTCTATTTATTCCTCAATTGAGTTACCAGGTATATTCATTGTTCAATATCATTATATTACTCTCTCATAGCCAAAGAATTAGCACAGTTCCATGGTTCATCATAAACTTGGTTTAAATTTCGGTCTGGGCAGAAATCTTCATAGTTTTTTGGAATTAACGTTAGAATTAACATATAGGTTTCATTCTTATTAGTTCTAATGTGTTAAAAAGTGAGTAGAGTTAAACCAAACTAAAACTATCAAATTTCTGCATACTTTTCTCCCTCTCTTCTGACTGATCTCCACACAGCTCAGAAGTCTTACCTCTGGGTATGCTGTCCACTGTTTTTACTTTGTTCATAATGTCAAATTTTCTTAATAAATCAGCTGTCTTAAGTCTGAAATGCAGTGGTTAATAAATGCTTCATTTTTATATGATATACATTTTTAATAAAACATGTAGTTATAAATTTATGGAAAAAAGTATGTTATTACTTATGAGCCATGCTGACTTTATTTTGGAAAATTCACCAAGTGTTGTGCAAAGCTATGACATTGATTGAACTCAATTCAGTTATTCATAGTATCAGTTTCTTGATTCATATTATCTAACAGTGTCTTTTATGGAGAAATAGATTCCAATTAGAAAAGATTTTCAATCAAGAGCTACTTGTCAAACATACAGTTACAATTATAAATGCATTGCGAAGTAAAGGTTGTGTATACTAGGTTTGCTTATTGCAAAACTCCCCACAGAAAGTTCTAGAAATATTGGGGCCTCATACTTTTTTGGCAAGACAGTTAAAATCTGCATATGGATAATGAGATATTCAGTGTAATCTGTTGTTTCTAGAAAGCTTCATAAGTTTTAATTGCATTCACTTTAATAAAAGTGTACAGAAATATTTGTTACTTTAGTTGGATATTTGTTTAATAATATTTTGTAATATATCTTACAGGGAGGTATTCCACTGGCTCTGAAGATTTAAATTACGACACTGCAAGTGATAAATTATTATACATGCCTACTATTCTAGATGGGTTGAATGTGCCAACGTGCGAAGAAGGAAAAAAGATTATACAAGAAGTATGGATATATTTGAATGTTTAATACTAAATACTTTTCAAATTGTAACTGTAACATTTAACTAACTTTTCCATGGATTTATATAAGAGGGAAAGTAATGAAGTACATATGGAGATGTCTTTTCTTTTTTGAAACAATGTACTATTGATTAATATTATACATTCTCTCCAACATTGGTAACGCAGTCATCAATAGCACTTCTTACTGACATATTACATATGACATAATATCAATTAACTATTCAAATTAATAAAAAGTTACTAAATAATTAAAATTAATAAATGCAATTTAAAAATTATTGAATAATTAATTGAAACAAATATTTAAACAATATTCAAAATTATTGATTAAATATATAAGTGAATGAATCACACAAAAAAGTAACAAAACAAAGTGGCCTTTTTTATTCTCTAGTCCAAGTTTCTAACTTCGGGATCGTTGAAGATAAGAGTGAAAATTACAACGAATTTCAAATCAGCGTAAAATTCTACGCCAGTTAGATACCAAGAACAGATTTATTTTTCGATTATTTACCATTTGATTATTTAAGTATTATTTTTTTATTAAATAATTAATTATTTATTCAAAAAGAATCACATTTAAGGTATCGATCTGGTGTAAAATTTTCCACAGATTTCAAATCCGTCAAAATTTTGAATCTATCTTTAACAATCCTGATTTTACAAAAACGAAATAAATAATGCCAGTCAAATTTTTGTTTGTTTTGCCTCTCTGTGCTCAGATTGTTTGGTGCAGGAAATGAAATGTTGCTGCTACAAGAAAAAAAAACGTTCCCCAACTGTTTAAGACCCGTTATGATGATCATCATGCAAATGGCGGTTCCGCTAATTTTGGTTACGCTCACAAAAAACGCACGCTAGGAAACCAACGCCATCTTTTGTATAAATGATGTTTCAGTGACGTCATCCACAGCTACAATACGGCTGCTAGATTACGACTCCGCTTTCTTAGGAAACCGTAGTTTTACTGTCCTAGCGGATGCATCTTTCGAAGAAGTCATTCTGGCGGGAGGAAAGGAAGGAAGAATACTTTCTCATAGGAAGTGAGGAAGGGAAAGTGAAAACAGGATTGGGGAAGAGTATTATCGGCGTTTTTTGTACGAGTTCTGTAGTTTTTCAGTATACATCCGTAGCTCTCCAGTTTCACCTAATTTCCGTAGCAACTACGGAAATTCCGTAACAGTTGGAGAGTAAAATTCATCCATCATAAACAGAGTTTAGTTTCGTATACATTTGTTATCACGGTTTTGTTTAATGATCTTTTTTGTTCCCAGTCGAAGTATTTCAAAATTATTTTTTATCTTGTAGAGTGTTATCTGAAGTATTATATGTATTCACATTGAAAAAGTTCACATAATTATAAGTTTTGTTTATACAATGCCACATTACAAGCATGCAATGTTTTAGGTGGCTGTCATAAAGGACAATTTCTGTGGTATAATAGAGAGGAAGAGGTCCAGGCGTCGTAGCACTTTAACTGTATGTGTTAACCAGAGTCATTTGTTGAAAGTGGTTGATGATATGAAGCCATCTGTTTCTCCACAGGAACGCATGCGATACGAGGCTGTGTAAGTAGTTTTATCTTGTATTATGTAGAATGGATTTGAATTTTTATTATTTTTCTTTCTGTGAATAAGACGTATATATTTTCTTTTCTCTTAAGAAATGTTTATATTTTCCTAGCTGAATAACACAGCATTGCTCGGGTTTTAAATATGACAGTGACATTTCCCTGTCTTAACTCAAATACACAAACTCTGTAGAACATGATTCCTACTGTGAAATTTCCTTGTGTTAACTCATACACAAATCCTGTAGAATTTGTTTCCTTATCCATATCTAGTTATTGCAGAAAAACAAACTTTAGATTTTAAAATTGTGGTTTCGAGGGTCATTTTTAGGCCTACCTGAGTGCCAATTTTCATGGCTACAGATTGGTTTGAGGGCAGGAAATAAAGAGCCTATGTTTTCCGCAGTGTTCTAAAGTATAAGTGTACCAAATTTGGTGTAGATTTGTATCGAGAATATACATACACCCACATCCTTTTTTACATGCATAGATTTTTTTCAATTTTTCTAAAATAGTATGCAACATACAACGTTGTATTGTATTTATATATTGTCTTCAGCTGAAATATCTGGATATGATATATCTTATGCAAAAAATGCATAAGATTAGCTTTGTTGCGGAACTCATAAATTTTAAAATTTAAGCATATCACTTTATGAAAACATGACGATAAATCGTGAAATTCAGATCATGAACTAAGCTGAATTTTTAATAATTATTGTTACCTCTGAAAGGACTAAAATTGTTTCATTTTGAGATTTAAATGTCAATCTTAAATATGAGATATGAGTTATGTATTTTTGTCATATTTTAGCTGTAATAATTAGGTAAATTATTTTTAAATATAAAAATTCAAAATTTATATTCATATAATCCAATAGTAATAAAAATAAAAAAAATTTAATATTTTTTGTGAGTTAGTGATTTTTGACCGCATTTTCTTTTTCTGTTTCTCTGCAGTTTCACAAATTTTCAAGGTGTGCTAAATGGAGAACCTGCTGTGCCTTTCACTGATATTATGAAAAGAGTAACTTTGGCATAAGATGGGAAAGAAAGTTATAAATAATTGTTCTGAAGATGCGTTTTAAGTGAGGTTTTTGTAAATAATACGGTAATTTATGTATTTATATATTGATGTTTTCTGCGTTGAATGCTTGTAAATAAAATATATTTTCATCAAATTACTGATTTTGTATTAATTCTCTGATTGTAATGTTTGATTTTGTCTTAGATTAATTTGTTTGAATTACTATTTTCTCTCAATCAAATAAAGAGCTATCCTTAAAATTCTCCCTTGAATGACTCCGAAGAGTGCCAGCACAGAGTGATCCTCTATTGTACTGCTGATCCACTAAAGACCAATTGCTGAAATAAATTTCAGCAAATACCTGATTGGAATGTTTGACAGTTCCTAGGGTTCGATACAGTGGTATCCCGGGTTTTCAAATCGCTCTGCAGAGTAATAGTCACATTCACATAGAACGTGTATAGAACTCTCCTCTACCATCCAACAACCTCTACATAATGGGTCATCTATAACACCCATAATGTTGAGGTGTCTATTCAGGGTAGAGTTTTCCAATTAGAATGCCAATAGCTATACTGATTTCTTTCCTACTCAAATTCAGCAGTTTCCTCAATCTACCCCAAGGAGATCGCTGATTGAGCTCTTTGGCTTGTCTTTGATCATTAGATTAAAGCCATGTATGGTAGGACTCGGCAAGGAGAAAACCCTGTATAGTCCCTCTAACCACATTGTGAGGCAGACTCGAAACAGGCTCTGGTTCAATAAATGGTGTTTCATATCCGTGTTTTGCTAATTGGTCAGCCGTTTTATTACCCTCAATGCCACAGGGACCCAGACAAGAGAAACTTTGTTTCTCTCAGCCAGGTCCTCAAGCAACATTCAACACATTGCAACATTCCCACACTGCTTTTGAGGAGAAGCAGTGACTTTGAAAAACCTTTAGGGCTGTCATAGAAGATTTTTATAACCCTCTTAACGACACCTATTGAGGCAGTAGTAAGTACCTCAGCCTGATATACAGTGGCCAACTTACCCAAAGACAAAGCCTTATTTTCCGATTAGGACAGAAGGCACCTGAACCAGTGCCATGAGATATTTTTGAACCATCTGTGTACCAAATTTCATCACCTCCTCTGATCAGCCCGGAGAAGAATCTCCATTCCTTTATGGTTGGAAAGATGATGTATATTTGGCTTGAAAGCAAAATTGCTTCAACATCCAGACAGATCTCATTAATACATCGGGATGCTCCTTCACCAGTGAGTCAACAGTTTTGAACACAGGCATTTCATAGGACGATTTCCATTGTCCCATGAGTTTGAGGCGTTGTGAGCATGAAATTGCCTCTAGTTCCACTTGTTTATGCACTGGTAGGAGTCCCAGACTCTGTGCTCGAGTGGTTCGCATTGCACTAGTAATTGCAACGGTCGCCATTCTCTGTAGACTAGGGAGTTCTTTCTTCACTGTCTCATTACGGTTCTATTCCACCAACCAATAGCCCATAGGATATCATCGGAACAATAATTCCGGTGTATATCTAATGTACCATTTTCGGTGTTAGACCCCAGTTATTACCTATGACACGTCTACAAAGCCAAAACACTTAGCCTCGTCTGAGTATGCAAGTTGTGTTCCAAAGAATTTTATCAAGTGCATATATCGTAACCTTTTAAGGGTGAAGAGGACTAGGCTAGTTTTGTTGGGGTTAACCGACAAGTTCACCTTTCTGCACCAATTTTAAATCTTTTTTACCGCAGTGTTCATGAGGTCCGTTACCGTAATTTGGAACTTCCTTCTTATGACCAGCGTTATTTCATCAGCATAACCCAGAGAGTACAGGCCCAAGTAGTGAGTCCTGTTTAGCTGTTAGTAGTGAGTCCTGGGAGCTCGTCAACCACCAGACTCCACAGTACGGGTGACAACACACCACCCAGTGAGCGTGTCCCCCAGTAAGGAGGCCTGAGCTATCCTTGCCTCGAGCATGTTTTTAATCCAGGCGCAAACCAATGGATTAACATTTCGTCTGATGAGGGCATCAATGATTACGTTTATTTGAACCTTATCAAAGGCACCCTCAATATCTAAAAAGGCTGCTACGGCAATTTCCTTTCCATTGATCGCTCTATCAAGGACCGTAACAAGATCGTATAGAGCAGTCTAGATTTCTCAGGCTGGTAGGCGTGTTGAAATCTCCGGTAAGGGTTCAGCTTTTAGTATCTCGTCCCTAATATATCCGTCAATCAATTTCTCCAGAGTCTTAAGAAGAAATTATGTCAGACTATTAGATCTGAAGGCTTTGGGTTCATGTCGCCTGGTTTAGGTATAAAAATTACCTTACAGGTTCTCCATGCATGTGGCATGTACCCATATACCACGCAAGATCTATAAATCCTGCATATGTGTGGTATAATGATGTCTTTGCCATGTTGGAGTAGAGAATGTATGCCATCTACTCCAGGAGTTTTGAAGGGCATGAATGAGTTAATCGCCATGCTATTCTTTTTGGAGTAATTATACTTCTGGCCAGTTTCCAGTCCTACTTCCCACTATGCAGCAGGGGAACAAGTGGAACTGTCAGTTCATCATTGATGTTTGTGATTCAGGTATCGGGGAAGTGCATTCTAAGCATTTCTACCAGGGTGCTCCTACCGTCTTCCGTGAATGTGCTATCGTCCTTCCTAATAGAACCCAATTGGTACGGATTGTTTTTTGTCAGTACTTTAGTCAGTTCAGCTACACTACACATACTGTCCATTTGGGCATAGTTTTACCATGACTCCTGTTTAAGTTTCCTTTTGGCCTTGTTATAGTCGGTGAAGGCTGCTACACACTAGGCCAGTAATTTAGTAGAGTAGCGAGTAATTTAGTAACTAAACGTGTTGGGACAAAACTATTTAGTCGAGTAGTTTAGTAAAACGATTTAGTGGACTCGATCCAGGTCATAAATGGATAGTAGGGGGTCGAGTAGTGCCTCCCATCCCACTTCACTAACCACTAGCGCGCCACTAGACAGATGTGAACACGTCTGTTTAGTAGAGTGCATTAGTTATTCGTTTTCATTCCGCGAGGTCTCTTTCTTGTATGTGTTTTTTGTTAAAATATGCCTATTGCATAAAAGTTTTAAATTTTGGCAACAGTTTGTTGATCGTCTGTCTCGCGGATTGTTTTCATCGCTGTAATTTAAATTCATTCTTTTTCTTTAGTCAATAAATCTGTTCTGTTTAAATGTTTAACGTTTTTATTCTCTTAAAATAACATTTTTATCGGCAACATGATTCGTTGGAGTGATGATACTACGGTCAAATTTGTTACTGCTTAGGTGGAACAGGAATGCTTATGGGAATGTGAAATCTTCCCTGTACAAAAATAAAGCATTCAAGGCACTTGCAATCGATGAGTTAGAAAAAGCGATGGGAATACTGGAGTTTCACGAGAAGGAAATCAAACAAAAAATTAAAAACCTTAGGAAAGTATTTTGTAATTTTTTTTAAACTAGCAGAATTAATTACCCGGAGTAGCTCGGATTGAATTAATTAAATGTTGATTGAAAAGTGATATGACTAATCACTTTTCTTTCGTAAAAGAATGCTGCTTTTCATTTAAGGCCCCGTTCACATGAGGCGTTTCAATTCGCGTTTGGCGAGGCTAGCGAGGTCCCGCTCTTCAAGGTCGCAAAGATAGAAACTTGAATTAGAGGAATAAAAAAACATAATTCAATGATGGGACCTCGCTCGCCTCGCCAAACGCGCGTTGAAAAGCCTCATGTGAACGTGGCCTAAGTGTACGGAAAATAATTTTTAATATCGTTTTAACTTTTTCATCGCTTCTATTAACTTCGGACGCAAACATGAACACACGATACATCCATCTATATACTCTATTTCTTTTCATCTTTTTCATCGCGATTCAGCTTCGCTCTCCGCATCATGTTTAGCAGTCGACACTCGAAACTAAACCGTGTGTGAACAACCACTCCTTTACTTACCGTTTTCTCGTTTAGTAGAGCTACTAAATCATTCGCTACTCGACTAAATTAATGGCCTAGTGTGTAGCAGCCTTGAGTGCCTCTTTGTATCTCGACCACTCACCTGTTTTTTAGCTCTGTTAAAGTGTCTTCTGCAGTTCTTTTTAAGACCACAAATACTTTTATTCCACCAAGGAACTCGCGTTGGTAAGCTTATGGGGACTACCTTTCAATTTGATTGATAGAACTGGAGGATAAATTGTTGCGCGGAGTTAACAACCAGTTCCCAGTTCACCAGTGAGGGAAAGTTGTGAGAGAATGCAGGACAATAATTCCGTTTTCCAGGCGGAGCTTAATGGAATACTTTCAGCCATAAAAGTAACAGAAGCAATAGCAGACAAAAATGTCAAGATCTGGTCAGACAGTCGAGTTGGTCTCCTGGCACTTAAAAAACACCTAGACGCCTAGTACACTGCCAAGAGAAATACAACAACAAAGAAGTTTGCTTAGGATGGATTAAAGCCCATGCGTGTCTCAACGAGAACGAAGAAGCAGATAGATTAGCAAAAGAGGCAACACCAATGCAATGCGTAGATGAAGGGGTGAAATGGCTCAAGAGCCATTACAGAAAGGAAACCACTAGCTGGCAACTTGATGCTTGGCAGAATGAATGGCACGAAGAACAGGCAGAACGGTGCATGATGTATTACCAAAAGTGTCACTAAAATCTGCAAGTTGGACCAGGGAAGAGACAGTCTTCTTCACAGGGCACGGCCCATATATATATATATATATATATATATATATATATATATATATATATATATATATATATATATATATATATATATATATATATATATATATATATATATATATATATATATATATATATATATATATATATATATATATATATATATATATATATATATATATATATATATATATATATATATATATATATATATATTTATTTATTTATTTATTTAATGAGTATAATTATTTAATGTATATACTGTATAGATGTAAGGATGTATATATGTAATGTGATTTAACAGTCTGGATAGACATACCATCTTGGTGACATGCTCTACTCATCCAACCACACTTATTTAAACTGGTACAGTTTTAATAAGGTGAAGGTACTCCCTATAGGAATCCCATTTTGTGTGTCTGGGATTTCTTTGCTCCTGCTGGATATTCATAGCAGGACCTGTTATAAAAATTTGGATCCTTCTATGGTCTGACAGTGTGGTACACTCAGACACATGCCAGTCCTCTATGCAGTTAACTGCTTTAGCATTGCAGAAGGTGATGTCAATGACTTCACTTCTGTTGCTGTTGACAAACGTCGGTTTGTTACCTGTATTGAGGATAAAAAGGTCATTACATAAGATAAATTCTATTAGTTCCTCGCCTCTTTTGTTGCAGTTGGAGCTGCCCCAGATGATGTGGTGTGCATTTGCGTCACATCCCACGATAAACTTCATCCTGGTGCGCGAGCAGTGCTCGACAAATCTTCTGTCTGAAGTCACTAGAGGAATTTCTTCATATGGAATGAATGCTGACATGATACATGTGGTATCTCCATTCTCACTGATCATCTTGATAGCAACATTGTCCCCATCAAGGAAGTCAGCCATAAGGAGAGCATTGAGATTTTTATTTGCGATGATACATGCACTTCGTTTGCTGCATGGGCGATCGACGAATAGATTCCCACAGTTGCCCAGGACTAGGATTCTTCCATGATTGACCCAGGGTTCCTGTATCAGGGCAATGTCTATCCTTCTTTCGACCAGTCTCTTGCTAAGCAAAGCTGTAGGAGTCTGACTATTGTGAAGATTGATTTGTGAAACCCTTATGGGATTGCTTATCTTCCTAAGGGGTTCAGACATAACCTAAAAAAGTTGCTAAGTAATGTATAGCAACAAGGCTAACCCATAGTTAGAAGTTTACACCTCGTTTAAAGCGGAATCCTTTCTGGTTGGAGAAATAGACACAGCCATTTTGATCCTTGGTCCATTTCGATGATCCACCAAGCATAGGCATGATATCCGACAATGACCTTCTCCCGGATTTTCCACTCATCAGTGTTGAGGCCTGGGTTCAAACGGACAAGCCGTCAAAACAGTACCTCACTGTCTGTGGAGAAGACATCGCGGGTTTTGAGGGCCATTTTCACGGGTTTGAGAAGGTCATCCGCTTTTAGCACCCTGATCTTAAAGCCACCGGCCTCCCTCCCGTTATAGTTCGCATGTAGCATTTTCTTTTGTGTTATCATTGGTACACTGGAGCATGAGGGCCCCGTTCAGCACACCTGCGGTTAAAAACTGCGGGCCCTCTTGATCAACATCCATTGAATCCAAAGACTAATTGCAAGGTCACGTGAGTAGAAAAAGTCTAGATTCGGGTGTTTCTTCTTCCGGAAGAAGCGCGTTGAAAATCCGATGGAGAATAAAACTATTAAATTCATTTAAAAGTGTTCTAGATTAAATTTTAAAATTCGCCGCGACCCAATAATTGCAAAAAATTCGCACTACCTGTGTTCCAAATCTCATTGCTGTAAGTGCCATAGAATCGTCAGGACTTTGCGGCCGCGAAACCGACAAACAAACACTTCTTTTTATAATAGTAGAGATAAGTACTTATAAAACGATGAGGTGTCAACAGAATCTGTGCACTTTGTGTCTACCACGAAAACTCCCGCCATAACGGTGGTGGTTGCTATAGGAACAAGGTTCGTATGTCTTAAGTTGAATGTAAGAATAGTAGTGGTATAGAACAATACAAAGGTTAAAGACGAAAATTTTACTACCCAATTTGGCGATGGACCTGTACCGGGTTCTTGAGTTTTACCAAAGTTTTTATTACTGTAAGATCGGGGATACTGAAAAGTAACTTTGAATACCTATTATACGATGCGATGTAGATTTGTGTCGCTTACAAATTTTCGAAACCATAAGATAATGCTAAGAAGCACGTTTTAATCCACTTTATATTTCATATTGGGTTTGATATTTCACAACATAAGCACGGTAATTTAGAACTCATGGTACAAACTTCAAGGGGTGTTAGAGCATACTAAACAGTACATTTTTTTGTATCGCAATGTATGAGCGCAAATGACGCGCTTAGGCGCAAACACAAGAATTCCTCAGAAAATGAAACAAAATGCTTATTTACCACTATATCATTATTTTACAATGATTTGGTACTCTACGTTTTGGTAAACGCCTCACTCTACGTTTATGAGTGATGGCAACGGCTTGGCGATTTTTTTTGGCGCACTTCTAGTAACGAGTTACGATAAATTAAGGCAAATCATCTGTCGTTACCGTTGTTGTGGTTTTCATGGCAACCTCGGCAAACGGAAACTTTCAATTTTCATTTTTGAATATTCTAGAAAGTTCTTCCAAAATGCGTTAAAATCGTTTGATTTCATTGGTTCGTTTGAAAAATTTTCTTTCCTCCCATTGATTATTTTGTTTTTAAAATATCCTTTGATTGGATTGGTCCTTTCAAATCGTTTTCTGTGATACCATTGGTCCATTTATTTGTATTTCGACAGCTGTGGAATTTTTATTTTAGTATAATAGTTTTCACGAAAGAATTAAGAGTTTTGTTTTTTTGACCATTTTTGTTTTCTTTATTTCTTTTTTCACGCAAGAGTTCTGGCGTTATCAGGTTGTATTATTATTATTATTATTATTATTAATCTTTTTTTTTCAACTGACCACAGTTGAAAGGTGGATTTTGCAAGTTTACCACATTACCAATCTTTTATTAATGTTGGTGGTGGCACCTTCGAAGACTTATTGTAAAACATCATTGTAAAATAGGGATATAAATAAGTATTGTTTAATTTCCTGCGCAATTCTCGTGTTCGCCTAAGCGTGTCACTTGCGCCCCATAGATTGCTCAACAAAAAATAGTTCTTTTAGCGTGCTCTAACACCCCTTGAAGTTTATTGCATGAGTTCCGAATCACCCAGTATTTGAAATAATTACAAAGCTCTCATTTGAAATTTTAAATCATGTTTTCAACATTCTAATGTAATTACATTTCAAGATTTCATTACGGATAATTTTTCAATTGAAAGAACATTTTGTCACTTCAGAAAGTCGCACTTTAACTGCCCTAAACTGTTCCAAATTCTATGGGATGGAGTTGCTGAGTTGCTTATTTCCATGAAGCATTTGAAAATCCATCACTGGTAGAGTGTTTGTCGTTTGTTTCCCGCTGTTTGGCTGGTTTTCTTTGCTTCCTTCCGTCTTTAAGTTCCCTGTTTCGCCGCTAGCATCTTGTTTTCTCCAATTCTTCAGCTTCAGGTATCTGTCGCGTACGTAGAACATCACTAGCGCTATAATTAAAACGTACAGGAAGAACGTCAACATGCTTCTCAGGTTAACATGAATGGTAAGAAATTCCGCTTAGAGTAGATTATCTGTGTTTGATGAGCATTCCATACAGTTGTGCCTAGTTGCTCAAGATGTTGAAACAGATTTTAAAAGTATAAAAAAAAACATTTCATTGGATGGCTTTTGCCGGTTATGATCGAACATTTAAGTAATTTGTTGGGTACAGCTGCAGTCTACGTTTATAGTGGTGGCAACGGCCTTGGCGATTTTTTTTTGGCGCACTTCTAAAGTCGCCAAGGAATGAATTATTTTACAAATATTTTTTTTCACTATTTTTTTTCTTTTAAAACGAAAAATAACAAGCTTCAGAAACACATTTGTGAACGTTTTAAAAAATATATTAACTAAACGACAGTTAATTAATTTTTTTTTTAACATTAATATATTTATGAAACGGATTTTGAAAGAACTTTCTAGAATATTCAAAACGAAAATTCAAACTCTCCTGTTGTCGAGGTTGCATAAAAACCGCAATAACTGTAATACAGATGGGTTGCCTTAACCTGCCATAACTCGCTACTAAAAGTGCGCCCCCCCCAAAAAAAAAAAAAAAAGCGCCACTGCCGTTGCTACCGCTATAAAAGCAAACTGAAGCTGTACCAATTTATTGTTACTGTTGCTAATAACTCCCTTGGTCTAGTAAATACTAGACCACGATTAAATGGATTGACGAAAACTTGTAGTAGAATCGGTCCGATTTGAAAACTCCTTGTTACAAGCAATAGTCCATTGTATCGTTTCAAGGTAGGAAGGTATGTACATTCAACTACATACTCATCTCCTTGTTATGAGCTCGAGACACATTTTTCGATCACAAAGCTCTCGAAAAGAATCAAAGGGTTCGAAACTCGGTACAGCCAGAGAACTTCGTGTAAACGGGGGTTGGTGTACGTTAAATATGTCGTGGCCTTAAATGTCCTCACTTTGGGGTGGTGTGGAAGGTTGGACATGCCCAGGTGTATACCTCGTCATCTGACCGTGATTCATAATTATGAGGCTTTGTCCTTGGATCTTTCTCTTCTCGATTGATATCGTACTGTCGACAAAAGCCCGTTCTGTTGCTCCAGTGCGATGTTAATTAACTACCTACCATCCACCTTGAAACGCGCGAGAGTTTCATTTTTATGCTTCGAAACGCTGTCCGCCTACCCAACTTTACTGTTGCCACTCGGAGGAAAGTTGAACGTGAAAATTTATGTATAATATAAATGCGTTGTGCAGTTATTTTGTAATCTCCAAATCTTTCAAATAATATTTTGTGTGTGTGTGTGTTGGACCAAATGACTATAAAGTTAGATTTCTTGAAACGAAACAAAGAATACTAGTTTTCTCTCTTAAAAATAAATTTTGCCCACACAAATGACTTTTAGAGAAAAATGGTCGAAATGTATCAATCATGTAGCTCATTCACGTGTCTCACCAGAAAGGAATTTTCAGTATACGGCTTTTGCATCTCTACTAGTTAGCTTTCATCGACGACGAACAACGTTTGAATCAACCATTTTAGTTACTACAGCCCCGTAACACAGCTCCCTTAGATGTATTGGATGTTTTTGATCAAAGCCCAATATGTTTTGACACTCGAAAAGATAGTACGCTGCCTCCTCTTGATTCCCAATAAATATTTCATGTTCTCAAATTTCATTGGTAAAATTTGCCCTTGTTTAGCAAAAAATAACCTTAAAGTGATAAATGGAATCTAAGGCCCCGTTCACATGAGGCGCGTAAAACGCGCGTTTGGAGAGTCTATCAGGGTACCACTATTCTATGTCGCAAAGATAGATACTTGAATTAGAGGAATAAATAAACATAATTTAATGGTAGGACCATGCTAGCCTTGCCAAACGCGCGTGGAAACGCCTCATGGGAACTTGGTCTTAAACTTCACACTCCTTGTGTGCCTATTTCGTCTGAGTATAGCAGATCTGTAACGAAACCGCAAGAAAGCAGATCAAGCTGGAATTGTGTGTATGGGTTTACATGACAACGGAATTTTATTTGTCGTTTGTATTTCTGTTTTTAATTATCGTTTGTATTTAGGTGTAAATAAATAACATGGAGACAGATTGTGGAACTTTCAAGAACGTCATTTCTGAATTTATTTTTCGAAAAACATTTGTGGCGTTCTTACGCGTCGTAATATCAGTAACAGTCTAATCTTTATTTACTGGAGGATCAATTCGGTGCACTTAGCCTGGTGCTTAGGTGAAATACTACCTTTGATTTTATCAGACTAAATCTTGGTGCGGTAAGCTCATTAACAATGGGGATACTCTATTTTATTTATTTTTGAGCTCATTAAATGGTATTCTAGATAAATATTATTTGGGTAAGTTCGTTCAATATGTAATGTTTACGAAAGCAGGCAACTAATCTTCACAATAACGACAAATAATATAGATCCTGATAATAATCAGCCCTCGAGCAGCAAAAAATGAATGTATCCCTACGAAAACTTTTCATAGAGTTCTATAGAACTGGTAGGAGAAACGAAATTTCGTTTCTTTTGAAAACCATTCTACATTGCTATGGATAAAACGCAATTTGATTCTATTGAAAAGTATTTCTTTAGAAAGCTATGGAGATGTTCTATAGAAAAGTATAGTGAAACAAAACAAAGGAATTTCTATGGAGCTATTCTAAAGAGGTTCCTACAGACATTCTGTAGCTATTACTTAATAGGGCTTATAAAAAATGGCTCATAATTCTATAGGATTCTACAGACCACATTTAATTGAAATTTTTTTGAACTCTATAGAAATTTTCGTATTGGTAGAGCGACAAATCAAACATACAAATAAAATGACAATAATGTGACCGTTTTCGGTGACACGGCTGGGAAAATAACGTAGTCTCATTTGGCCACGCTTGGTTACGGATACGACGAAACATGCAAGTATCGACCGTTTCCAATTTTAGTGAATTAAATATCTAACTCAAACTCGACTTCACGTATCTCTATCACTTATATTTTCTAGAAACGTTTAGCTTCAGTTGAAAGTACCTACACTTTAGAAGAATACTTTTAAATTCTGAATTCATTTCATTGTCTAGTCGAAATGGATGGCTAATAAAGCACTACCATAATTCTTCTTGCGGAACAACACTGATGAAATTTCATGCTACAAACTAAAAATGTAACATTAAATTACTTGAAAAGGCAACCTAAATCATTTTCTTATTTCGAATATTTATAGTATAGCTTTAACGATAGATGGCACCACTAAAAAGAAAGATAAGGATTTAATGTGTTCCATCAGTTTTAGAACTTTAGTGAGAACAATCAATAGGAAATAGAATGACGAAACAAACTTCTCAAAAGGATACTAAAAAAGTACTCACCGAAAACCATAAACTTAAAACTGTTTTTTTTTTGTCGGAAAACTTTAATTTTTATTTGATAAAGCATATTCAATTGAGTTAATAATGAAAGCCTTAGCACTGAAATTTTCCCAGGCTAATAATATCGATTTAAATCTAGATATATTTTCTACTATCTTAGCGTATAAATTAAATTAATTCAACCTTGAACTATCCATTACTAAATCTTATAATGGTTGAATACGAGTTCACGATCAACTCTAAGACCAAAGAAACGATTTCCATATAGGTGTTGTGCCGAGTCTCCCCTGATGAAAACAGTCTGAATCCAAAATATTCCAAATTAAACAGTTTGGACAGATCTGGTTCTAGGGCCATAAAAAATCAATCAGTCCAAAGCTTCGGGACGTGAAATTTTTGAAATCCACGCATTTTAGGTTACCATTTACGAGAACCGCAGGAAAATTAACGAAAGGCATTAATCAACGAAAGTGTTCTCTCAGACAAGTTAGATTATTCTCCAAAATGCTTCGTGAAATTGATTCAAGCCTTTGAAGCACTTCCTTTTTCGATTAAAAACTCTTGTTGTGTTTAAATATATTTTGTTTGCAGGAGTTTTCAGTTCTTTGGTTTTAATAACTTTTCGACGGTTTATTTTTTGTTATTTCTGTTATTTATTTATATATATATTTTATTTCCGCAAATCTGGTGTTTTTTATGGTACAAGGGAGAACTGACCAAACTGGGGCAAATGATATTTTTTCATCAAGTAAATACTAGATACATACGCAATGAAAGTTTTTAGTGATACAGAAGATAGAAATGCTTCCAGAGTAGTTACAAGAATCCAACCAATACAATAAATCCATAAAAATAAGAATACAAGAAATACAATATTTGACGGACCAGAACATACATTAGTATTAGAAATTAGAATTTTGGGGCTCAATATCGGCTTAGAATATTTCCTAATAAGTCGCTAGTATTAAAAATCAATTTTACAAAATTTCTCCTCGTGAATTAAGCAGTCAAAATAATAGATTCGTTGATATTATCATCATTGGCACCACTTACATTAGCATTACGTTCACAATAATAATTTACATTCTCTATAATGCGTCTCTTACTAGTAAAATTGTTACAACTTTAAAAATAATGTCTTCTATAATTTCAAAGAGTGGTTAGTTTAGTGTTTTACACTGAGGTTTCAACTTCAAAAATTTTACCAGCATAACTCTATAAAGTTAAATCAAGTTTTGATATCCAACTGTACATTTTTTCTTGAAAATTCCATTTTCGTGCTATCTCGAATAATGTTTTTTATTTACTTTGAAGAATGACAGTTTCTAATTAGATAAGCATAAGAATTGTACAACTCTTTTTGATGAATCTCTGATTATGAATCCTAAAATTTATTTGTAGTAGAAATGTGTTGTTATATACAGGGGTTGGATAGAAATATGGAAACCTTGCCTAATATGGAGAAGGAAAACCGTTGGCATTCAAAACAGCTTGCAGTCTTCTCGAAATGGATAAATACAGTTCCTGTATGCTTGCCAAGGGAATCTTGTACCATTCTTCCTGCAAATAGGTGGAAAGTTCAGGTAACGATGACGGCGGTAGATAGCGATCACGCACTTTCCTCTCCAATGTAGACCACCAAAATTCAATAATATTGAGGTCTGGTGACTGTGGTGACTAGGGCCAAATGATGTGACAAATCATCCTCGTGCTCAGAAAACCAGTTTTGGACGATGTGAGCTGTGTGAACAAGGGCTTTGTTGTCTTAAAAGACACCATCACCATTGGGAAACAAAGTTTGCTCCATTGTATGGACTTGATCGGCCAAAATTTTCACACAATCCTTGGCCTTAATGTGCTCTTGCAGAGTAATCATGGGCCCACAGAAAACCACGATGTGGCTGCCCAAACCATCACAGAACCCTCGCCATGTTTCACTCTTGGCAACAAGCAGTCTGTATTATAGGTTTGGGATGGCGTTCGCCAGACGTAAACTCGGCCAGAAGTGGGAAACAGTGTGAAACAAGACTCATCTGACCAAATTACTATCTTCCAATGCTCCACAGTCCAGGCCTTATGACTTAAACACCACTTTTCCCTGTTACAGGCATTAGCATCACTGATGAATGGTTTTTGAATTGCAGCTCGGCCAGAAATACCCTGATTATAGAGCTCCCTTCTTATGGTTTTGGTACTTAAAGGGTTTGTGAGTACGACATTCATTTCACCAGTAACTTTTCCAGCTGTGGTCTTATTTTTAGTTAGAATCCTCCTCAATGATCATATGTCACGATCACTCAACACACACTTTCGTCAGCGCTGTGATTTAGCGGATGATGTTTTTCCACTTTTGAAATATCCGGAATAAATCTTCGATACAGTACCTCTTGAAACACAAAGCACTTCGGCAACCTTGCTTACGGAAGCAGCCACCAGACGAGTTCCTACAATTTCCCCACGTTCGTAGTCTGTTAGCTCTGACATAATGCAATTGCAACTTCACAGAACAGTGCCCCGACAACGACTGACCTGTGCAGCGTATTTACGAAGTTGTATAGGTGGCGTCAGTAGCGCCACCTACACATGTCACTAGAATAAAGTTTTATTTTCAAGAATGAATTTCACGAGGTGTTTCTATACATTTGGACAACCCCTGTATTTAGCAGTAGAATTGCCTGATCTTAAGGGCTCCCTAGACGATCAATATAATTGTCAATGTGATTGTAAATGATGCTCATTGAAGCGATCAATTGATAGTGTAGAAGCTGATTGACGCGATTGTCAATCGATTGACGAACATTGATAGAAATTTTGATTGATGTGCATTGACATGCGCCATTGACGGCGAAGATTGATCGTGTAAAATACGCGATTGTCAATCGTAGGACTTTTTTATTCTCTAGGTCATGTTTCTATCTTCGCGATCGTTAAAGATAGAATAAATATTTCAACGGTTTTGGAATATGCAGAAAATTTTACACCAAATCCATACCTAAAATGTGAATTTCTGAAAAAAATATATTTTTGTAATTAAAACTTTTATATTTTCGCAATACGAATTTGGCCGCATTAGAAGATATTCATTATGCGAATGCAAAAGCTCTTTTTATATCGTTTAAAAAAAAGATATAACTCGAATTAAGTACTTAGTTACCTTAATTTACTGCTTTAGATGAATAATAATTAAAAATAGGATGAAAAATCAATAGTATTCGATGATTTGAAAATACTGTAATACCCCGATAGGTGGGACTGAAGGAAAATTGCGGAAGTCGGAGTACAACTTTGAATATGAATTTTATTTTATTGAGACCAAGGGCTAACAAAAACACTTGTTTAGAAGAAAAATATTTAATAAAATTGCAGTTCTCTTTATACATATTAATACAAAATATTAAACATATTAATGAGTTACTAAAAAATTTATTTCGATGTCGATGGCACCATAAAATCGTAATTATAATAAATCGTATATATAGTTTTTTTTGTAAAAAAAACGCAAGTTAATTGTAAATTAGGCTGTTTCGTTGTGTTGACAAGCACACCACTCGGCCCACTAATTAAAATACGCAACTGTCAATCGTTGAGCAGTTTCAGCAGGCATGACGGATGCATCGAACCCCACGAAAAGCGATTGTGTCTGGTAACTCTTTCTCTCTCGAATGGAAACAGACCCCATCCGTACCGAGTTACCGAAAACCCACAGCGGATTGGTAAGAAAAGCCTCGAATGAGAAACGAAAGAAGAACCGGGCATGTGGGAGGCGCGCTAGGTGCGCCAGGTTATCCAAGACGGGGTTGGATTCCCCCGACAGTCTGCACGGCCCCCACCTCAGCAGCCCAGCACGACAACAGACTGTTCTCTCACCCTATATGTCCGGCCCGTGGGCGGTAGTACCGGATCCATCATCCACGGTGATATGTAGACCTCTGCCGCCTACGATAGCCTAAATTCGTAAGCGACCAGGTATTAGCCTTGGGTAGGTCCAGAAAGGCAATCCTCCAGCTATCTGAGTAACCAAGTGGCACCTCGTGGAGGTTCCTGCCGCTACTTGACCGGAAGGATGACGACCTGCCCCTATCCGCTCGGGTCATTACTCCCAAGCGAGCCTACAGCCTTACCTGCCTGAACCGATAAGTAGTCGTCGGAAAGTAATCCGAATCGCCAGGCGCTTACCGGCAGTCCGCCAGCCCACAGCCTCCGAGTAAAATCACCAGCACTCGGCCCTCGACAAAGACGCCCCCGCCCACCAGGCCCATACTGGTCAAGTGACCTCAAGGTCCAAGCAGCGAGCGCCTGCCGGTTTCGATCCCGGACCACAACTAGACTAAAAAGCCTGACCACCAGGCTTAATTTCGGCGTCCAACGCCTTAGCGATCCCTGGCTACAGCGGTTCAGCCACTCTGTGTCTGGTAACGGGAGTTTGTGAAGCTTTTAATTACATTGTGTATCTTGTTTATCCTGAATTATGAAAAGTTAAGTGAATATAGAACCAAAAACAAAGAAGTATTGCTTTGCAAGAATTTTTTAACGTTTTAAAACAATAGAAATCAGATTATACTGAGGAAAAATTAACATTATGCATGCGATTCAGTATCTCGCAGAAAGTTTAGTAAATGTTAGTGAGTAAAGCAGCTTCTCCATTTATACCACTCATAGAACCAGCGTCTTTTCCTCTCTTCTTTTCTTTCTTCCTGATTGCGGATAGCCAAAATCAAGGCAAGAAAACCAAAATCTGATTTTAAAACCTTTTTGAAACTCATAAATGAAACACGTCGAAAAACATTGACCGAATGAGCTTGACGGGTTGATTGAAGCATCAATCGAAACCGTCAATCACAATGACAATAATATTGATAGCCTAGATACCGTTTAACTCGGGTTGAATTAGTTAGCTGTAGATTGAAAACATGACTAGAATAATTACTTTTATCTCTCTTAAAAACCAACATCATTATGTGTTAGGAAAATGATATTTTAACTACTTTTCGACATTTTTATACATAATCTCTACAACATACGCATAGTTGCTTTGGACGCAAATTGAATTTCTGCCATAGCCATCCAAATTCATTTTGCATACATAACAACCCTATTGTATAGAAAACCACAAAAAGTGGCTATTAATTATGATATATATATATATATATATATATATATATATATATATTTTTTTTGGGGGGGGGAGTGAATACAAATGTTTATTCTCAAATTTGTTTCCTTAAAAATTACCATTCCTGAGTTCGTAAAATTGACGAATCCACGGGGAATACTCAAGAAATCTAAATTTTTTCTACTTTAAAACATTATTATTTTTACCTGTCCCTCTCTTGCACTAGGCATGCAAATTGCTTAAAATTTCATCACATATGAAGGATAACAAATTAATTTGATAAGATATTCATGCCAATTTTTTTAAGCTAATATAAGTTTCCTTGAAAATTTTATTTATCTATTACCATTTTTCAAAAAATATTAGATAAATTTGACAGCATTAAAAAAATTACAGTATTCTCCAAATTTTCAGTATCGACTGGTATAGTAGTAAAACCTTGAACTTCTGTCACTACAACGAAGAATTTTCAATTTTTAAAAATTGCATATTAGGATTTGTTTCTAATATTAATATTATTTCAATCTCGGTGAACTTCTATTTAAAATTCGCTTTACTCTAACTTGCTTGTAACTTTAAATCGAATCCTTTATGGAGGTGTTGCGTGTGATGTATAAGAATTACAATTTATATACAATAAATACATATTAAATTTAACACCATCGATCCGAACAAAATAAATATGAAAAAAAAAAAAAAATCGGTGAGATAAAGGAAGTTGTTTTAAAGATATTAATACTGGATTTTTCTTTTCCTCGTAATCGTGCTGTTTCCATTCCTTGTACCAAAAAAAGAAAAGAAAAAAATCGAACACATTTTTTAAATGATATAATTCCGAACGAAAAAGAATGTGCCGTTGTAGCAATATTGGAAGAGCAATGGACTAGCAACAGGAGGGTTGAGAGTTCAAAACCGGTACAATCAAAGGATGGAGCACATTAAATCGTTCGTGGCCTCAAATATTTTCACGTTGCTATGAAAGTTTGTAGAGTGATGTGTCAGCCCATTTGATAGTGGTTTAAAACTATGTGGTGTTGTCCTCGATTCTTTCCCTTCTTGATTGATCCCGGACCGTCGCCAATAGTCCGTCGTGTTGCTCCAGTGCGACTTTAATAATACCTACCACCGTATTCTAGAGAAAACAATATCAATGTACGTCTAGTTTCCAGCTGTACGCACGCTACAGCTTTAAGCACTTTTTTTCAATTCAGATATTTAGATTTGGTTAACGCCGAATTGGATTCGTCACTTGGCAAGGGATGCACGCATTTGTATATATTATCATTTTAGGTCTTCGTACTCACAAGTAGATCCCAGAGTAAACTTTTTGGAAATATATCTTGGGCATTAAACCCCATCCAGAAGGGCTACAAAAACAAAATTTTCTTTTCAAATATACGTGTTCTGAAGGGGAATAAAAGCCCTCTCTGCACAAAACGTACCTTATGATCTCGCACCGAAATTAGTCATCACACGCGGTTTGTTTATTCTTCAAGTCATTGTAATCTGCGTTTGACTGCGGTGACAAATCAAAGGTGGGCGACGTTGGCGTGAATCTCCGGCATCCATTCTCGACGTGCCGAAGAAGTGGAAGGGAGGCACAAGTGCAGAACAAGAATGAATTGAAATCCGCCGACCCCACTTGCGCGACAAGAGCAGGGAGGAGAGTCAAGGGCTCCCATGAGCCCCATTCAAGGCCCACAATACATAACGGAATAAATTACACCTCGGAGCCCTGTATGGCGATTTGACGCCATTTTTCAAATCGCGGTTTCTGCTGAGGCGTGCATGGAAATTGGGTTTTATGAATGAAGAATTAAAATGGGAGGCAAAACGAGGAAGATATAGTGATGGTTTTATTTCCCAATTTGCGAGGATTCCTACTCGGAGGCTTTTGTTGCACAAAGTGGAGTGGTAGGAACTTTGGGGAGAAGGAGTGGGGGAGGCAGGCAGACCGAATGAAAAAGAATGACAATAATGGGAAAGAAGTCAGCATGGAAGATGATAAAAGGTTCCTTCTTGCTTCTCTTTCGCTGTTGAGGCGAAGAAAAGAATTGTAATCATGTGACACACCTTTGGATTCTGGAACTCTGACGTTTTCGCGGTGGCTTTCGGTGCTTTTTTTTCTTTTGCTTCGTTGAGATTTTTTCACAATAATTCCCCCCCCCCCCCCCCTTAATGACATCAACACGCATTTTGATTGTTCTAATGCGCTGAAATTAGCAAATTCTTCAAGTTCATAAATGACGATCATTCCTTTTTTTGCTGTGATAGTTTGGTTATTACGGACCATATCTGACCATTCTGCAAATATATCTGGCTTTCGGTAGACTTCTTTTTTTTTTTTTTTCTTCGATGATTTTTTTTCGCAATTATTCCCCCCCCCATGACATCAACTCGCATTTTGATTGTTCTAATGCGCTGAAATTAGCGAATTCTTCAAGTTGATAAATGGTGATCATTCATCTTTTGCTGTGATGGTTTGGTTCTTTCGGACCATATCTGGCCATTCTGCGCCAAACTCAAGACAGAAGGCGTCAAGTGATGGATAAAATCATGTACGGAAATATTTATAGACACAGAAAAGAGAAATACACAAAGAGAAAGTTACAAGAATCGAACTTGCGCCGCCCACTACTCCTATGCTGCTAGCTCAATGGGCAAACCCACTGGACAACAGCGATCGTTTTTTGGGGAAGGGGCTACTCTGTGATATAACATACACCCCTGTTAATTCACCGCTACCCAGTCATTAAAAAAAAATTTACAATTTTTTTAGTTGGTTATAAAGATAATATTATACCTTTTCATTTGTGCTAAGACGGATATAAATTAAAATCAAGAAACCAGCATAAAAATATAGCACGAATCGCTTTTGAGTTACACTACTTGAAAAAGGCAACTTGCTATTACTATTTTGTCGCAGCAGTAGTCAAATTACAGCGCTCATTAAACAGATTAGTTCAGTTTCGAATCTATCACTTAAAAGACACTGAAAAAGAAAATAGTCTTTTCAGCTTATATTTTCAACTTTCGTAGAAAAAAGTTCATTGTCGTGCTCAGATATAATTTAAAAGGTGCAAAATTGTCTCAAAAAGCCAACGAAGACCGTTTCATCCTAAAATGTGAGCTTACAGAAAACAGTTTCTTTTCCTTCGCTACCATAATAAACTATCAAATATATACTCTAAAACAAAAGAAATTGACGCACTAAGAAGGAGTTACCCGAACTTATGATGGGCTAAATCCACTTGGAACGCCGCTGACTGGAGACGTATAGTCTGTATTGACGAGTCCCGTTTCCAATTGTGTCCTGACTGCAACCGACCTGTCTGGAGACGCCAAGAACAGCGTGCGGATCCTGCCCTTACTATTGCACGCCATACATGCCCACAACAGGGCGTTATGCTCTGGGGTGCCATCTCTTTTGAAAGCATCACCACTTTGGTAGTCATTTCTTGCACACTTACAGCACAACGGTACGTAAACGACATTCTACGACCGGTTGCGTTAACGTTCCTTTTGTGACACCTCTGACTTATTTTTCAACGAGATAATGCCCGGCCGCACACGACACGTGTTGCTATGAATAGTTTTCAAGCTTCCCCAATACTTCCTTGGCAAGTTAGGTTTCCTAATCTCTCTCCCATAGAGCGTATTTGGGACGTTATGGGAAGGCGATTGCAACAATCCCGGAATGTTGATAATTTAATCCGACAGTTGGAGACAATTTGGAAAGAAATTCCACAAGACACCAACAGGGAACTTTTTCAGTCTATGCCACGCCATGTGATAGCATGCATCCAGATCAGAGATGAACCAACGCCTTATTGACTTCCTCCCTTTGTAACGGTCAAACTCTGAAATAAATCATTCAATTGTTCTGAAATTTTAGTCGTTTTTTTCTTCACATCCACCAATTTTTATTACAATTGGACAACCCCTTCTTGGAGAGTCGATTTTTTGTTATAGAGTGTAGAAAAATACTTTTTTTTGTATACTACCTTAATGTGGCACTGGACAAGATACGTCCGATGACTGGTTGGTAGCGGAATTTATGTCGTGCTGAATCAACACAGTTGAGTTTTGGTGACTGTCCGGGATCAATCGCAAAGGTAAAGATCCGATGATAACAACTTGTCATTTTGAAACAGTCAGATGACGAGGTCATCAGCTGAACCTTCGCCACACTCGCCAAACTTCCTCACTACGCCCATGCGAGGAAATTCGAGGCCCCAATTGATATAAAGTGCACCAGATCCTACGCACACGACGGTCTTTGGTGGGATAGAGTTTCGAACTAGCAGTCCTTTGGTTTCTAATCAGTGACTCTACCAACTGGGCAACTATGACCTCATTCATCCGATGACAAATCGCCGAATTTCTATTCAGCTTAGAAGTGCGGAAATGGCTATGGCAGAGGCCAGACATGTACACTTTTCAATTCCCAATCAAAACGTTTTTCGCTCTCTTGAGAAGTTAAGCTTCCCATTCGATAGTTTTGAGTCTACATGGTATCTACAGCCTTTCGAAAAAAGATTGATTTGTTCAAGGAATCGATGACGAAGAGCTCATGTGTTTACCGTATCATCAAAATTACGAAGGATTGTTATCGATTCATTCCCTTTGGGATTGATTCCTTACAGGATTCAATAGCCTGTTGTGTTCTACCAGTGTGACGTAAATTCAACTATCCACCCCAAATAAAGGCCATCATGTAGGTAGGAAGGAGGAGACTGGTGTATGTTACATGTTCTGGCTTCAAGTGCTCACACGGTGGTGTAACGTTTTGAGAGCATCCAGAATCATTATCGAGAATCGTGGGAGCTCACAACGGGAATCGTTCCCGAAGTCCACCCCCTGGTCCGACTGCGGAAGTGACGATTGGAGGAGGCGGGCTGAGAAGATACAACTTTGGAACAGAGGCTTTTACTAGCCGGAGACGATTTTGAACTTTCTTGAGGAGGCTGTATTGTATCGGTGATGGACATCGTCTTCAATTATAAAACTGTAGCTGTACAATTTCTGTACATATTTCTTCTTAATATAACTATTTTAACCAGGAAGTGGTTTTACTTTTTCGTCGATACGGTACAGTGGCTTGGCTTATCATCTGACCGTGGTTCAAAATTACGACTTGTTGTTATCGATTCATTCCCTTTGGGATTGATTCTCGACAGGCTTCAATAACCTGTTGTATTGCACCAGTGTGACGTAAATTCAACTATCTACCCCAAACAAAGGCCATCATGTAGGTAGGAAGGAGGAGACTGGTGTATGTTGCATCTGTTCTGGCTTCAAGTTTTCTCACGTTGGCTTGATGTGGATATTTGGAGAGTACTGTGCCAGCTCGGTTGTTGACCTTGTCATCTGACCGTGATTCAAAATGACGAAGTGCTGTCCACTCTCTCTTCGGGATTGATCCCGGACATCACCAGTACACCGTTATCCTCCACCGAGACCGAGTGCCACCGAGGCTCCAGTGCGACTAGCCCAACAACATCCAGCATCCAATAACTATGTGTACAGTGTTTGTTTCGAATCATCATTTTCATTCAAATTTTGTGGTCACCGCCTTTCTAGATTGAGTTTTAAGAAGAATCCGTCTCCATCGCACTGCGAGCCGCCACGCACGATCGACTAACGACACCAGTCCCAGTCCGGACAATCGATTCAAGGGATGGGGGGGATAGCGAATCAAACCAAGTGGTCACTCGCCAAGCTAAACGATCGCGACACAGGATCCCCAATCCGAAAGAATTCCACTCTAATGGGCCCGTTCTAAAGCATCCCAAAAAATGAACAGGCGGAGGGTCGTAACATCGGGAGGGGGGGGGGTCATCACGTCCATCTCTGGACAGGCAGGAAGGAAAGGAGCAGACGACGGTCGTAAGCTTCGGACAAAGGCATCCCCGGCGGAAGAACAGAGCTTCCACTTCCCAACAAACAGGCGACTTCCGAATGGCAGGACAAGCCGCCCCCTTTGTATGGGTTCTTTTCACTTGCAAATTAGCTCCGCCACGTCTCGATGGAGAGTAATAACAATGCGACGGAGGAGAAGGGGAAAAAAAGATGGCGAAACGTTTTCGGGAACATTGAATTAAACTGGCAGGGAGTTTTTAAATTTCGAGGGGAAGGGAGGGATTCTGTCTCGTTCGATTAGGAAGAGACGAAGGTCCTGGACTCTCCTACAGACTAGATGTTGCTCTCTGAGGGACAGGGCCTTCCCCACAGAGAGAAGAGTGTTGCCGGAACCGTGGTACTAGGTCGCAAGGGCTATAGAGAGCCCGGATAAGGCATAATGTAATGTGCGATTTGTTTTCTGAATTGAAAACTTATAAACTATTTCATTGTACCTAAAATAAGGAGGGAGCGGGTAGCCTTGTTGGTAGAGCATTGGATTAGGAACAAGAGGGTTGCGAGTTCGAATATACAACCATTTACATGAACTGTGGGATCTGATTGGTTATGTGTTTGTCAAAAGTTATAAAAGCTGTTCTTCAACCTTTTATCGCTTCTTCACTTTACAGTACAAACGTTTGAGTTATAGCAGCACTTTGCACTGAATCATTACAATTTGGCAAGGAGTCTGCTGTTAAGCTATACGAGGTAATTGTCCCGTAATTATATCCGTGTCAGTCCGTCGTGCGGTTAATCTGTCGTGGGGGTGAAATTACGTGATCTTGTTCTCGTATCTTTGTTCTCGGGTTTAATACCAGACCGTTGACAATAGCTCGTTGTGTTTCTCCAGTGCCGACGTTCATTAAATACCTACCTAAAATAAAGCAGTAAAAGTCCTCAAAAGTTGGACTATACTGATATAGAAGAGAAAAACACATACAGGGAGGAATTGAACTTGATAGATGCCGACTACAACTAGCAAGATGTACCGCAGTGAGTATATCCAATGAGCAACGGATTCCAAAGGTAAGCAGGCAGTTGAATTAACGTCCCACTGGAGTAACAACATGAGCCATTGGTTTCGATCCGTGATCAATCCGAAGGGAAAGAACCGTGGACAACACCTCGTCATTTTGAATCACTATCAGATGTTAAGGTCAGCCTCTTCAAACTCGCACCTCATACTAACATGAGGACATTTGAGTAACGACGGATGTAACGTGCAACAGCTTCCAAGTATACGAGGGTCTTTGGTTGGATCGATCCAACCTACGGAATCTATCCCGAAGGGTGTCAGTGGGTTTTCCCTTATCTTTAACGTAAGGGGAAGGAAAAGAAGGGGTAAAGTAATGTAATATTAGGTAGTTTTATCAATGGCGCACTGGAACAACACAACAGAGACAGTCTGCGATCAATCCTGATGTAGTAAATTGCTGAGGGACTGGCACGGTACAAATTTAGAATTGAAATGTAATATTAGCCCTTGAGTAATGAGAAGGTATACACAATTGGTGTTCCAAGCCAGTAATGTTCTCCGTATAATTTATAAGTTACTCGTTTATTTCAAAGATTAAAAGTTTACATTTTCTAAACCTGATAATTTCATTTTTAGTTTCATACTTTTAAAATTTAGTTTTGAGAAATACACGGCGAATTTCTTTCAAAATTAAGTTCTTCTTAATACATACTTACCCCCCCCCGCCCCCATTCTATTAAAATACTTATATTCCCCTCGTACACGAAGGGCTTTCGTTAGTTCGAGTTTTGACCCGAAACCCTCGAAATGAAGTTTCTTGCTACTAACTGACGGAAACTAATCACAAGACACTTTTGGAAATAAACGATTTGTGAAATCTGAACCCCTATCAATGAAAAATTTTGTATTTTGGATTTCTATTACGTTGCATAAGACTTTTGAATATTTTATTTTTATGAAAGTTTTAAAAGTTGTGATGGATTGTGGCAGTGGCATAACGAAAGAGGTGACATAGTTGGTTGCCACTTGTACCAAACAAGGCGGCATTTCATAATATTTATCAAAAAGAAGCCGTCTGGTAAAAATGATTTTACAAAATTGTTTCTTAACTTTTCGTGTGGAAGTGATACGCGGAAAGGTCCTGCCCTCAATTGTTAGAATGCGATGTTCAAAGTCTTTTTTTTCCTTTTATCCTGCAATCCTTGCAATCGTATAACTTTTTAGAAGAGCAAAAATTGTGGATTTTTATCATATTACAGACGTCTGGAGAGCACAAAACAAGACGAGCCTTTTCTGACAACCATCTTGGAAACACACTAAATAAGAACCATTAACATAGACCAACTTTTTAAGATAGTAATGAATTACAATCATACATTAACATCGTGGACAATAAATTGATTCATAAAGTTAATATAGTTTTAATTTCCCCACAATATTTATTTGAATAATTATACTTTATCTTTATTTTTAATACGTAAATTTTGTTTTGGATAGCGCCCGGCATCAATTACATTCGCTTTGGGTTCCCCAAATGTCTAGCCTCTACTTAAATGGACTTACTAGGGTACTGAGCTTACAAATGAAAGTTCTGCTCATTTCATATAATTATTAACTCATTTTTATGTTAAAAAATAATTTGGAATATGCGTCAAACAGGTATTCTGCATTTTAATAGAATATCATTCATATTCTATTTTATTTTAATAGAACTTTTAGCAGAGGGTGGAAAGAAGTGTAATTTTGTCGACCTAAACGTACTTCCCACCACAATGTTACCCTCCAGAATTTAAAGTGGCCGAATTCGTTAGATTCACTACAAACGGATTGATAGGCAATGACGTGAGACCACGAAAGCTGTATTAAGACCACTGGTATGTCCTATGTTAGCAGTGAAGTGAGGTGGGTAAGAAGAGAAGAATTAAGTGGCAGCGAAGAGTAAAGCCGCTATAGGAATAGAAGCTGTGCCTGTTATTACGGGGCTTCAGACAGTTGTTGGTAGTGATTGGCATTGCATTGGTAATTCAACTGTTTATAGTGGACCATCTATTCAAATGAGTTTCGATTGTTATCAGGGCCATCTGGTATTTGTCATATGTGCTATCAGGCTTATTTTTATACGATAATAACAATTCAGCATAGCGTGGAAAAGCAGTGCAACTTTGTCAACCGAAAATACACACACACATATATACAAATTAATTAGAAGAAAAATATATATTCCAATTAATTTTTAACGGTGCAAACTACACCACTAATTTAGTCACCAAGAGTGATAAGGCTACAATTTTTAAATAAACTGGAACCCCTCTCAAGAGAGTTAATATTCGTAACCCCGAAGTTCTAGATTATTGAATGAGTGGTGTGTGAGGGAGATACGACTGTGACCCACACGGTTTTGGATCTTATTACTCCTACATGATGAAAAATGTGTAGACATTCCTGGCCACGCCTATCCGAATAGTTAACATTCCAATAGGGATTAGGCACCGGAGGATGTACAGGTGCATGATCTAGGTTAGTATAAGTTAGATAAATATAAAAAAGCTATAAGACAACAAGGGAGTATTCGATTACATTGAAAACAAAACAGACTTTTCAATAACTAGGAAGAAATCCTGAACAGTGCAGATTTTGTCATCATTATTCATTTTGTTGAAATTCACCAAGTAATTTCTGTTTGCATTAATATTGAAATATAGCGTCAACAGAGTTTTGTGGCCTCTCCAGAGATATATTTTTTGTATCCCTTATGAAGGCTGTCACAGGCAGATTCAGAATAGAAGGTAAGTAATCTCACAAGTCGGCTGGAATATTATGTATGGCACCTTTTAGTTACTTCTTGTCCCATTAATAAAAATAATTTTTCATAGAAGAAATAGTTAAAAAAATGTTTTTTTATTACATAGGGGTAGGGGATAAGTGCTCATAAAGTGTGAAAATATACCTATGCCCATTCTAATTAGAGAAATGTATAATATTTGATTTTCAAGCTATTTTGAAATTAGGTGCTTCAATCACATCCCCTAGATCCCCTATAAAATCCCGGATACTCACCTGAATGCTGTTAATTAATTCTGATGCAATGGACTCACCTTTTCCTTTAGACATAATGACTAGCCGGAATAATTGTGATTCAGATACATGCACTTATTGCAACACACCTGAAAAGGTTTGCGAAAATATATTTTACCTGTTGTCACGCCTGCTTTGTGAGGCACGATCATCTATCTGCAGAGTAACGGACGCTTGAATTTTGTCTCTTTAGGGCCGATTCACCAAGGAACATATAGTTCAACATGGACAGTACCGCGAAGGTAATGGTCTAATTTGAGTCGAACAGACCACACACGCAAACACACGCCAAAGTGTATATTGCACACCTCACAAAATCAAGTCAACAGATAATCTATTACTTATGTATCTTTACAATCAACAATTATTGTCTCCCTACCTCTTTTGGAAGAGGTGTGAATGAAGGACGAAAATTTATTCCATTGAATTTGGGCGTGATCTGGTCTCTTTCATACAAACCCGCACCTCGGTACATTATTCCAATGCGAGCTAACGGCTCTACGAGCAAAGGAATTATGCTTTTGACACCTTGATTCATAATAGAATCCATTGTCGAAGGCCGAGTTTTGTGTATCAATTTTGGGTTCCCTTGTTCTCCCTGGCTTGGCATTCACGTCCCTGGTGACGAAGTTATGGACTTCGGAAGGGGAAGGGATGTATTCATTGGACGGAAGGTGTATTCCAAACTTTTGAATTCCAGGTCATGTATTGACGAGTCTCGGAGATTTTACTTAAACAAAAGATAGCCGTTATGTTTCAGCGTTAGGCCCTTGAGGTCCGATACATAAATGAACCGAATCGTTGAGAGGGTATATTTCTGTTGACTTCGAATGGATTAGGGGATTGCTAATACTTGGAAGCAAAAAAGACGAGTACATACTAAACAGAACTGTTAGAATTCTGAATAGTTTGATGAGCATAAATCTTTCGAACTTTAAGCAAAAACTGTTTCTGCTAATTCTTTAGAATAGTTGATGCCGATTTTTATTTTACTTACTTAATCGCGATCAGAATTGGTAGCCTTTATTCTTAAAATATTGTATTCCTCCAGTTCGTGAAATCGTGTCTGCGATGCTGGTTTACAGAAACAAATATATACTTCTCTGTTTAACCAACATTTCTTTTACTAAATACAGTTGCATACAATTACGACGAACATTGGAATTAAGAAGGTAATATCGTTAAAAAATACCTACGATTTGCCGTCGTCCGTGGTCATCAGACTTTAAGCTTGACGTCCTGTATTTCATATTGTTTCATTGAGACGGCGAATAATGCAGATTACCATCCTATGCATAAAATGGCGCTGTTTGTCCGGTATAGGACCTTGCGGCCATAAAATCCCAGGCAGTCAACCTGTTCATAAAATGAGACTACTCTTATCCAAAAGTTTTTTTGTCAAAGAAAATTTTTGAATACAGAGCACATGCTTGGATTTTAATAGATTAAACCTACTGTGATCTTTAAGTGATCTATGCAGTTACAAAATCACCTACCCAAATAATAACTGCGTCTACGTTAAATATGCTGATCAGACATACGATTCGAACGACCCGTTTGTATCCAAGAGTTGTAAGTCGATTTGTCAGAGAAATATTACATTGAAGAAGAATCACCTGCCCAAATAATAACTGCGTCTACGTTAAATATGCTGATTAGACATACGATTCAAATGACCCGTTTGTATCCAAGAGTTGTAATTCGAATTGCCAGAGAAATATTACATTGAAGATAGATTAAAAATTTTGTTTAAAAAATACCTTATTTTTCAGTTTTTACCTTAATAAATGTAATTCCATCAAGGTGTTAAGTTTCAACAGACAAATGTAAATTATATAGTTCTAGTTTTCCTTTAAAACAAGTTGAGCCCACCCTGGCTCATTGAATTTGCTCACTTAGAGAAATACACCCACTGCAACTGGATTTATTGTTCTCTTATGTGTCACTAAAAGTTTCCCTTGTGTGTGTATGTCCATTACTTTAGGCTTGTGTTCGGAGTAGCTTGGCCAAATAGGCCACTTGCGTCATAAAAACCCAACAAATTAACCTATATTCACTTATAGCAAACTTCGGTACTTTATAATTTGACATTTATTTTACTTTATATTTCCTTTAAATTCCATCCAACAAAAATGTGCGTGGTAAATTTGTACATAATCTTTGGTGCTGAAACACATACATATGTAAATGATTTAAACAAACCAATCAGTAAAGTTGTGTTTTATTCACTGCGTGTATGTTGCATGATATCCGAGTACAGCACTCGAATAGAATGAATTGAAGTTTAGATAGTAGAATGTGTGCGCGTAAACATTTTTCCAAAATTTAAATTAACATCAATCCATTAAATAATGCAACTAACAAGTCACCCTATCTTAAAAAGCACCCATAGCTCATTCATGCACCGTATTTTAATAATGTATCTTTAACCAAACTAGACACAAAAAAGACGCCATGCGAACAATTTAATGATTTCATTTCTAAAGGACTCTGAAGACCAAGAAACAACTGGACATTCTCGTTCCGTGATGAATCCTCGCTCCCCAACTGAGTCTATTGTCCATCGTGCCAGACAAACCTTTCTGTCCCGTTGGTCCGGAGTGAATCCTCTCCGGACAACAAACACCATGTGCCATTGTCCGAGCTCTAAATTGTCCCTTATTCCCCACACAAACCCCGAACCAGAATATAACGTCCTAACGACTCTTCAAAGCGCAAATTTCTGAAACCCACCGAAAACGCTTGAGGTTTGGTCAGTTCCATAATAAGTGGTGTTCCGTAATAAGAGGGAGCGGCCTGCAGTGTCTGTTGTCCGAGGATTGTGCTGCACGTGCTTTATTTCCCGGTGCTTTGACACTGGGGTGTCCGGGCAGCTTCGAAAAGTTCTCTAAGGAAGTCGGATATGAATTCTGGCAACTATGCACACCGGTCACTGTTTTGGATGTGAACGTTTTCATACTGAATGATTGTCCCCACAATGAAGTCGGTGGAATGATGTAGTCGCTAAGCATTGTCGTCGTTAGTGACGAGAAATCGTGATGGCAGAGACATTCCTGGGCCAACAAATCTGCGGGGAAGCTCAATTCGAATTTTAGTTATCTTTTCGTCCAAAATTTATAGTTCTGGTAGCAGAATTGCCAGGCGTTACTCAGGATGAATTTATTAAACATTGATTGAAAGTGATCAGAATAATCACTCTTCTCTATCCCAGGAAAAGGCAAATATTTAGAAGAGGAAATTAATTTTTTATTTTTGATATTTTTAGTTTTTACAATTTGCTTTGGACGAAATAAGTATGCTTGCTTTATCGATCCGTTTCACATACATTGCAACTATAGTGTAAAGCATAACTACGAAATGTGATATTAAAGTGTCTAATACAGAAGCCGGTTTAGAGTTTTAGAGTATAGTTATGAATAACTTCAAAATTAAAATTTTTTTGCAAATACAACAAACTTATTGCACTTAGTTTTTCTATCAAATTTGTATTTTTTAACTTGTCTTCAGAACAGATAATTCAAAGTTAATCAATTACAATAAAAAAAAACTAGAGTCCATTTTACTGGAGATAAAAAATATCAATATTTTCAACAAATGTTTCAGATAGCAAAGTTGTATACCCCCCCCCCCATCTGTTACTATAGACAAAGACTTTCAACTTTTCTAAAGTTTTTGTTAGAATATTTTATAGCTGTGATATTATTCCAAAACCAGTAACGTTTTGTTTAAAATTCCTTTTACTCTAACTGGCATGTGCGTAGTTTTGAATCAGTTCTTTGTGCCACTTTCATATATTTTATAATTTATATTAGAATATTAAAAGAGTACTGTAAAGGACGAATATTTAAGGAAAATTAAAAGCTTGTAGGAACAAGGCTTATTGAGTTTTGCACTTTAGCGGTAAATGCCTCCCGAACGGTTATACGGTTATTCTACTACCAATTTTGAAATAGAAAACATTTTCCTGTGTTCCCTTACATCTCGTTCTTAAGTACCAGGTTACATGCGAACCAATAGATTGAAGCCCTCCACTCGTAAATGAGATTCCTCTCTTCTCAAACACACAGATTAGATCAGAGAAGCTTAGATCCCTTTCCAATTACCTTTCTTGCTCTTGTATGTCTAACAATTTATCTCTCAGTCTTTTTTTTTTTTTTTAAAGATTTCACAAGATAAAAAGAGACCACGCTGAATTGTATTGCAGTGTCACCGTGTGAAGGGTTAGTGTGTCGTCCCATGGTTATTTTCTGCTACACGAGGGTTAAATACACCGGGCCCAATTACAAAACGGGAGTCCGAACCACTGCGGGTACTTATGCCTAGTCCGGTATTAAAGCAGAGCCTATGGAACCAATCAATATGATAATGTAATGGACTGAACATGTGGGCTGTGTTACTGTCGTAAGAACACTGTGTAGGTAAGCTGGACTTAAGAACAACTTGACTGATTGGCTATTGAAGCACAAACGCTTTCGTTTCGTGACTCTCGTCAATTAATCGTACATTAGGAAAAACGCTTTCTTTCAGTACCAGGTTACCTTCACCCGGAGATCTTCAACCAGAGCGATTGGAAAAATAACATGTAGCTGTCCGCTCACGCTCCGCTTATTTCATTAGAAAGTGGATTGTTGAACCAAGAGTTGGAGCTCCATGGGAAAGAGACTGGGGGAGAATCTCACAATCCTCTGATTTTTTGCATTTTTAAGTCTCATTATTCATTGATTCATTTAAATAATTGATTTCACTATTAGTTCAACCGATTATTTTTATTTGCATTTTACATTGCTTCATATTCCCAGTCTCATAATATTATAAACACTTAATTAAATCTGAATCAGCTTAGGCCCGGTGCACACATCCTATTTTCAACGTGCGGCGCCGCAACGGCACCGAAGCCCAATTAACCGTGAAATGACGCAAGTACTCATTTTACGCCATTTGCGATGAGTATTCTATAGAAGAAAACGTGTTTATTTCGCTTATTTGGTATAAAAAAAAGTATATTTTGAAACAAAATAGACGCTACTGGATACAACCATTTATTAATTATTATTTATATTCCATTTATTTATGAAAACAAGGTACTTGAGACCGGAGAAACTTGTACGGCGATCTGCGGCGCCGCAGTGGGGAACTGTAGTACAATAGGACGTGCGTCGCCTCAGCAGTACCGGAGGCATGTGTGCACTACTCCATTGGATCTAATATATCTCAAACCGCACTTGAGTTGCGGCAGCGGCGCCGCACGTAGAAAACAGGCCATAAAGTATATTAAATGTTTCTTGAATGACTAGTGTATTTCTATTTTCGTTCTGTGTGTAATTGGGGTTAATTTTTAACGAAATGTTCGTTAGGTTAGTTGTAAAACCTTGAAATTAACTCGCTCATTTTAGTTGTTGCAAACAACACCATATTTTTCTACAGTCAACTCATACAATTGACGTAAATTGAATATAATATAGTTAAAGTGTAAAAAAAATCCTATTAGTTAACAATTCGTTAACTTTTAATCAAAATTATGTGTTCTTGCTACAAAATATTCACTAATACAAGGCATTAAATATAAATGAAAAGGCATACTAATTTAAGCTATGTGAACAGGTCGACATTACTACTCTGTTAACTTCTAATAATACCTTTTTCAATTAAAAGGAACTCAAATGAACTCCTGTAAAAGCGTCTTTAATTTTATATTAGAATGAGATAACGATCTTTATTTCAATAGATTCACATCAATGCGAATTAGAGAAATAGTATTGCGATATAAACCGAAATATCATACATTTTATTATCATTTTTTTTGGGGTGAATTCAATTTACTTAGCGGCGACTCACACAAGCAGAGAATTCAAAACGAATTCTTTTTCATTAGTGATGTCAAAGGCCCAGAATTCAATTCCACGTGCTTACGTTAGGCAAATAATACAAATAAATGAATCCTTTAGAATTAAATTCGAAATGAAATTAATAAAAAGGAACTTAATTGCTTTTTGTGTCAATGCAATGGACTGACTCTCTTGCAACGCGGATTGGGAGCTCCGTTTTAAGCAAACATTTTATTCGAGGCAATTAAAAAACGCATGGTTGGTTCCACGGAGAAACTGCTTTTCAGGCTTTGTTTTTCTTTTAAGCACGAAAACCGTCTTGTGAAAGAGTGTCGGAAAAAGAAGAGGAAAAAACGTCTCCTTTAGCTTCCCAAAAATTTATACGTCTCCTCAACTGAAGAAAGAGAGAGAGAGAGAGAGAGAGTAAAAAAATTTGTCCCGATCTCATTATAAAATAATAACCTTTAACGACGCGTCTTTAGCGCAAGTGATTTCGGGGATTCCAATTTCAAAAACCTCCTTTGTGGTTCCCCTATTCATGCCATCACGTTCTGAGGGCTCCAAGTGTTTACGGGCTTACTCGAGCGACCATTAAAGACTCATTATAGGACGTCGCGTCCGAAAAGCATTCATTAAAGAAAGGTGAGATCGTAATTAGTAAGGCGCGCGTGAACGTTTAATCTGCAGGAAGGACGCGCTAACCCTTGCGTAAGAGGTGGGATGTTGCGGCGTGCGTCAATGGCTAAATTAGTAAAGGATACAGCTGAAAAGGGAAGGGAGTATATATTGCGTTGCTTTTCACGAGGGCTTCCGAAGTCTGCGGTGTGTTATCAATTTTAACGTCGGTCGTTCTCGTTTAACGATGTAGTACGAGCTTCCTCGAATGAAATACCGTTTGTTTGTTATTACGTTTTTGGTACTAATATAATTTTAATTTTCGACTTTTCTTCATATCTATTGGATGCTGCAAAATATTTTAAAATATCGCTGTTTAAAAGTGCCATACAAATAATTACGCGTCAAAAAGTCGTTAAGTCGGTGACCTTTAATATGGGTACTAGTATAGTTCCTGGATTATAGTACAATGTATTAACACTCCTGGTGGTTGAACCGACGAAATAGCTCATAATTGGCCAAACTGAAAAATTTACCAGATCTTTTTGGACGAGGTATCTCATCATTGGCAAAACTGACCAGATTTTGTTGGATCTTCTAATGATAAGATATCTCGTCATTAGAAACAACCGACCAGATCTTGCTTGGTTGGATCTTGGAGCCTGCCAGTATAAACAAATCGGGAATATCTTGATAATGATATCTTACCTCGTCTTTAGCAAAATTAGCCAGGTTCTTCTAATGATAAGATATCTCGTCATTAAAAACAACCGACCAGATCTTGCTTGGTTGGATCTTGGAGCCTGACAGTATAAACAAATTGGGAATATCTTGATAATGATATCTTACCTCGTCTTTAGCAAAATTAGCCAGGTTCTTCTAATGATAAGATATCTCGTCATTAAAAACAACCGACCAGATCTTGCTTGGTTGGATCTTGGAGCCTGCCAGTATAAACAAATCGGGAATATCTTGATAATGATATCTTACCTCGTCTTTAGCAAAATTAGCCAGGTTCTTCTAATGATAAGATATCTCGTCATTAAAAACAACCGACCAGATCTTGCTTGGTTGGATCTTGGAGCCTGACAGTATAAACAAATCGGGAATATCTTGATAATGATATCTTACCTCGTCTTTAGCAAAATTAGCCAGGTTCTTCTAATGATAAGATATCTCGTCATTAAAAACAACCGACCAGATCTTGCTTGGTTGGATCTTGGAGCCTGCCAGTATAAACAAATCGGGAATATCTTGATAATGATATCTTACCTCGTCTTTAGCAAAATTAGCCAGGTTCTTCTAATGATAAGATATCTCGTCATTAAAAACAACCGACCAGATCTTGCTTGGTTGGATCTTGGAGCCTGCCATTATAAACAAATCGGGAATATCTTGATAATGATATCTTACCTCGTCTTTAGCAAAATTAGCCAGGTTCTTCTAATGATAAGATATCTCGTCATTAAAAACAACCGACCAGATCTTGCTTGGTTGGATCTTGGAGTCTGCCAGTATAAACAAATCGGGAATATCTTGATAATGATATCTTACCTCGTCTTTAGCAAAATTAGCCAGGTTCTTCTAATGATAAGATATCTCGTCATTAAAAACAACCGACCAGATCTTGCTTGGTTGGATCTTGGAGCCTGCCAGTATAAACAAATCGGGAATATCTTGATAATGATATCTTACCTCGTCTTTAGCAAAATTAGCCAGGTTCTTCTAATGATAAGATATCTCGTCATTAAAAACAACCGACCAGATCTTGCTTGGTTGGATCTTGGAGCCTGCCATTATAAACAAATCGGAAATATTTTTATAATGATATCTTACCTCGTCTTTAGCAAAATTAGCCAGGTTCTTCTAATGATAAGATATCTCGTCATTAAAAACAACCGACCAGATCTTGCTTGGTTGGATCTTGGAGCCTGCCATTATAAACAAATCGGGAATATTTTGATAATGATATCTTACCTCGTCTTTAGCAAAATTAGCCAGGTCTTGAAGAACAAGATACTTCGTTAAAATCATTTCAAAGAGCACCTCTTAAGTAGAATGTAAGAAAGCGCCTCCCGTTGTGTGACTTGCGGGTTAACGATTTTCTTGTGCCTTTGGGAGTAATATGTATAGTTACTTCACAAAGATTATCAAGACTTTCAATTTTGTAACGTTTTCTGAATTTTTTGTTATTATCCAACTAGGTTTTGAAAAGCTAGACCAAATCTGCCAGTTCATGCACCTTAACAAAGTCTAAGACTAGCATAGGATCGAAAGACAGATCCTTCCTGGACAGTCCCCCAGACAAGTAAGGAAGTGACCAGAAACGGCCTGCTCCATATTGCATTCCCGACAGGTTGGGGATTTCTAAACTAAAATTTATATCTAATGTCTACTGACCATTCTAGAAATTGCTTTATGCTGACTTCTATCACCCTCGGATTTGAGGGCATCTCTAGGATGCTTTATCTGATACCAAGAATAGGCGGAAGTTTCCAAGAAATATTGTTATGAAATTTCTTTTTCTTAAAAATTTCATAAGTAAGACCAATAATTGATTGCATTGACTCTGAGATGCCCTAATTTGCCAAGCTTTTTGTCATTTCATCTCAGATTCGTATGGTAAGTGATCTTTGTCATGGAGCACTGACAAGTGTCTAAGTTTCCAAAAAACGTCGATGCAATTTTGCTGCAAACTAATAGTTGCTGAAAGTAAAAATATCGTCGTATATGAAAAGGTAAATAAACTCTGTAAGCTGAGCATTTTATGTTTAAACCAACCGATTTTGGAGAAATGGTTTAGTAAAATTTATATTTGTTTATTTATTAGTTGCTGCAAAATAGGCATGTAATGGGTTTAAAATTTAATATCTGTATTTAAGAGCACAGTTGGCATCTGTCTGTCCGTTCTCTATACAAATCTACACAGTTTGATCGATCCATACCAAATTTCGTACAATTACACTTTAGAACCTTGTGAGTAATGTAGATTAGATATTAACCCCGTTCTATTTGTCCTAGGTGTGCAGTTGGGTTAAAAACAATTCGAAATCCCAATAGAAATAACATTAAGTATAAAATGACTGCGGTACTCTACTTAGTTTGTTTTACCAGTATTGTTGAAATTTCTTTTTCTTCAAATTATTCTGTTTCAAATCTACTCAGAAAGTCGAAACTCGTCACGCTTGCTCATATATTTCGTTTTTCAGAACATTGCATTTTTTCAATGATCAAAAATTTGTTTCGGTTTGATTTTTTTGCGTTTTTTCAAATATAAATTTGTTGTGCTACAGAAAAGTTATACAGTACCTCTGGAATGAGAACTCGATCAATTTGGAATTCAAATGAAAACTTTGAGCAAATTTTTGACCCGAAATGTGAGCGCTGCTTTGGAAATCGAATACTCAGAATGTTGTTTGTATAAGCTGCAACAACTCGACTAATATTCATTTTTTTTCCAGTAAAATTTCATCCAATAACGCTATAAATTCAATTGAGGCGCGAGGCTTTGTTGTAAATAAACAATCGTACAGTGTTGCCAAAACGCGATACGAAATAACGTCTTTTTTATGTGCCCCGTAAGAGAATTATATATATTACTTTTTCATTATCCATACATGAAAGCAACTAGAAGTTCCTGAGAAACTCTTCTTTATTGGTGTACAGTTAAATAGACAAAATCAGCTTTACCTGGATCATGAGAAGAGACCTAGACTTTCCGTCAGATGAAGATGGAATGAAATTGCCGGGAACCTATGGACATCAGTTTTAAGAGCTTTGCATCACTGGTGTATAGCATCCGGAGATGTCGTTCGGGTCGTCCTTGCCTTTCAGGAACAGCTCAGTCCGGTCAGCTTCCCTTCGTCGTCTCGTGTCGTCTTCTCCTTCTTAGGCAAGCCAGCAAGGGGTCGAAGCACCCCCTTCTCGTTAGGACAATAGCTTCGTTTCAACTCGACTCTCGCCAATCCAGCGGGAATCCCCAAGTTTCGCACATACATAGGAGGAAGTGAGGGCCATGGAAGATAGTAACATAACAATATATATATATACTGTACAAGGGAAGAACTGATGGCTGTTTCTGAAGCAGAGCCAAATGGACATGCCGCCGTAACTTCTAACAGAAGCAATCATTAACATGCATGCGCCTACTAACCAAACTTCAGAGCTGGTACTTACTGTGTGGTAGAACAAATATAGAAATGTATGCAATATGTATTAACCCTCCTGGTGATTCACTTGACAAGGTATCTCGACATTGGCAAAACTTACCAGATTTTGATGCACGAGATGGATGGTCATTAGAAGAAAACTGACCAAATATTGAACACGTTATCACTAAAAATCGCCATTATCTTGATGAAGAGATCTCTTGTTGTTAGCTAAATTTATCAGATCTCAATAGACGAGATATGTCGTCGTTAAACAAATTAATCAGATCTCGATAGACGAGATATGTCGTCGTTAAATAAATTAATCAGATCTTAAAGGCCGAGAAATCTCGTCGAAAGCACTCGGAGATTTCAAACGTATTTAAAAGTTCTAGCATGTTCTTTAATCACTATAAAAAGTATAATTGATTCTGTTTTTCTTCTGCAGCTTATTTAAAAAAAAATCCAACTTGTCTGCCTAAATGGAAATTTCAGTGGTCTGTTCAACGAAACAACACCCTCGAAAAACCTCTCGCCAAACACACACGTTAGCAAAAGCGAAACTAACACCAAGACGACATTTTAAAAACGCATAATGAGAAACGCAAACGGAAAAATCCCTCCTCCACCCCCTCCCACATCGGTTTCGTTTCCTATAAGAACAGTCAATCCGAAAACATCTCCGGAAAATATAGCGCACTGCTCGGAATAAATCCCAAAAACGGTAAACGGGCTTTATCTCTCCTCGCGCGAGAAGCAGAATAAATAATAATAATAACACACACAAGCGGGCGGAGTGGGGAAAAAAATAATAACAAGCGTGAAGAGAGAAGATGGAAAGAAGAAACCCAAGTTGTTTAAAAAACGAAATTATCCGGGGCCCCGAGTAGAAGAAGAAGGAGACTGCGAAGGGGGGTGAGAGAATAAGAAGTGTCGCGGGGCTGCTTATTTACCTTGCATTGAAGCGGCTTTGAATGACAGGCCTTTGAGCGTGTTCGTCTCAATGCTTTTCAATTTTAGATCAGACAATGGCCAAATCAGGTTGAATGGGGTCTCCATTGATCTCGTTACACGGAGCAATAATAACCGGCGATTCCTTTTGAATGGGGCCGTATTTGTCCCGTGTCTTTCATTATGCGCTCCACAAAAGAGAGACCCCCTCTCCGTTTCCCTATTCATGGGCCTCCTCTCTCCCGCTCTCTTCTTCTTCTCCTGCACTTTTGTTGCATATGTGTTCAAAGTGCGCGTATTACGCCTCAGCTTTTCAATGGAAGGAGGCTCCAGCACAAAGCGCGCTTTCTTGCAATCTTCCTGGGCTGCAACTTTTCGCGCTGAATTATAAATGGACCTTCTGTGTGTTCCGCCGCGGCTCGCTCGCTCTCGGGGGAGCGTTTGCAAAATGAGGTGGATTCCTTCCCTCTGCGCCGCCCCGCGACGGTGGTCAATTAGTCGGGGGAAGTTTGTTTCCGTCATGAGACTCGGAGCAAGGTGTACTTGTTTATGCTTAATAGATTTCGTTCATTTAAAACTAGAGTCTTTGTGTCTTTCAATAGATAAAGCAATAATAATTCATTAAGTACATATATATTTCTGATGACAATCAATATTTATATATATGTTACCCTCTAGAGCTCAAATTAATGTGCACATTACGTAGCTGATCTGCAGATTAACTGAGTTGCTCCGTTTACGTGCTCAGCGGGTGAGCAAGGCGGCCCCGTGTTGATGATAACTATGAGCTGGGACGGACACCTTATGCTTGGGCGGGGGCCCTGCAGGCTGTTGGGGGACTCCGACTATGTCTCGGATAATGCTCTTGTTTATGCTTAATAGATTTCGTTCATTTAAAACAAGAGTCTTTGTGTCCAATGGATAAAGCATTCGAATTATAGGCAAATAATAATTAATTAAGTACATATATATTTTTGAAATACATGCAAAGAGCTGCAAGAAGCAAACGGATGACAATCGATATATATATATATATATATATATATATATATATATATATATATATATATATATATATATATATATATATATATGTTACCGCTAGTGCTCGAATTAATGTGCACATTACGTAGCTGATCTGCAGATTAACTGAGTTGCTCCGTTAATGTGTCCAGCGGGTGAGCAAGGCGGCCCCGTGTTGAATGATAACTATGAGCTGGGACGGACACCTTATGCTTGGGCGGGGGCCGTGCAGGCTGTCAGGGGACTCCAACTACGTCTCGGATAATTTGGCGCACCTAGTGCTCCTCCTACACCCCCGGCATTCGAGGCATTCCCTGCCAATCCGGTGTGGGTTTTAAGTAACTCGGTACGGAGGGGACTGCTTCCACTTAGAGTACCTATATAACAAGAGTAGCGACATACGGGAAACATTTTCTGATTGACTTAGATACCTTTTCTACCGCCCGAGGTTTTTTTTTTCCTAGCTCCCGTAGACTTAACATGGGAACGTTTTGTGTGTTCGAGAAAAACGTGTGTATATTAAATTTAAAAGAACATACAGCTTTTTCATGTTCGACTTCGTACTCTAGAATGTTTATTTATTATTATTTTAGTGTTTTGGTAGCATAGATTTGAAGACTTTTTAAGTAAATACCTTTTTTTTTTTCAACATGTTGTTTCCTGCAATCTAATTTAGCGCGTTGAGGAATCCATCTCATCAATTACGCATGTAATTGAGCGTTTATATGATTCATTTATACCGAATATATCCATATTATAACAATCATATGCTTTTTGTTCTCCCTGAAATGATATATTAATTCGTCCAGCAACCTTCTTTGAGACGATTCTGGTAGAAAAATGGCTGCCGCGCATGCGCATTGTGCCAAATTTGGTCCCTTGTCTCCACTTTTATTATATAGGCATTCTACTTCCACTCAGAGAGAGAGAGAGAGAGAGAGAGAGAGAGAGAGAGAGATTGAGAGAGAGAGAGAATTAGGAGTTTTCCGCATTTAACCTAGGCAATGTGCACATTAACGGCTTCCGTATCGTTAAAGTTCAAAAGTTTGTTTCCCTCATTTCCTTTCCCTATATCTTCCCCCCTCTCCACTTTTAGTTTTAGTTTGGTTTCGCCAGCGTCTTGTCGTCGCCGGTTGTTTTTATTTATCGTAATTTGCGTCGGCTGCCAGAGCGTAGCATAGCTAATTCTGTTTTCTAATTCGTTTCTGCCTGTTAGCGCGTGAATTTGTTTCGTGATTTTTTTTTAAAGCAGATAAATTTAACTCCTGGTATGCAAGCAAACACCGAATTGGTGAGTAAAATGAAGAAAAGATTCTTAGCAAACCTCTTTAGCGAAGATTTAAAATATAATAGTGTCTTAATGACAAAACGAAAGTATGATTCCATAATTGAGGATGTAAAGCGAATAAAAGTTCCCAAGAAAAAAGAATAATCTCGAGATTATCGAATAATTCAAAGGTATGATGTGTTGACTGTACGTTCCTGTTGTTCCAGCAAAGATCTTATTTTCACTTTAACGAGTGCCTAGTAGGTAATGTGCAGATTATATAGGTAATTTGCAGATTACCTAGGTAATTTTCAGATTACCCAGGTAATTTGAGAAATGGAAACAATTTTCGACACTTCAACGGATCACTCAAGTTAATTTGAACATCACCTAATCACCTAGATAATCTGTAAAATAACTCCTTACTGCACTTTAGCAGTAACACGCACACACACACACACACACACACACACACACACACACACACACACACACACACACACACACACACACACACACACACACACACACACACACACACACACACACACATATATATATATATAATATTCATTTTAATCTTTTATCGTTCTATGTACATATACATCTTCAACATTATTTTCAGTAACAGCTTTTTTGTGCATTGAATGTAAAATCGGTGTGTACGTATGTTTGGTAACAACTTTGAACCTTCAGTACCACCAATATACATACATTAAGTAACAACTTTATGTCTATAATAATCAATACAGGCCACCTAACGGGTTCAGTGATTAAGCTTAATTGATTTAATTAATTAATTAAAAACTTGTGTTATTTGACTTAAGAATTATAAATAATACAATAAAACGATCGTTAAAAATTGCGGAATGAAAGGCTGGGTTTTTAAAAACGTATTCTAAATTAAAAAATATTTTACACTTTTTTTCATGATGCGCTAAGTATAGTTAAACAGCTCAGTGTTTTCTCTCTTCCTCTCTTTCTCTAAAGTTCATAACAATGACAGTAATAGTAATGTAAAGTAATAATTTTTGTTACTTGCTATTATAGTATTTATGAAATTATTATCATAGTGTTAATCTCTCTTAATCACAGTTATTCTATAACATAAAGTTTTCTTTAATTGACTTTTTATATGAATATGCAGCGGAATGAGAGAGAGAGATAGAGATAGTGAGTACAAACAAGTTGTTATTTGTTATACTAAATATAATTTTGTGATGAAACTAATACTAAAATCCATACTACTAATAAAAAAATAGGTAATTTTAGTATATACACAATACAAAGGTAAATAAATTGTTCGGAAATTTTGCTCTGAACTTGTTTAGATGTTAATTAAATGGGTCACAACATGTTTTCTGTTCCAATTTGTACCACTTTAAAATGTTGTAAATTTAATGGGTATTTGTGGTATGCAAATAGGGGAATTTTGTCTTCTAGTGAAGGATCAAAGAGATCTCCACTACAACTTTTCACTTCCTCAATTATACACGTCCCTGTTAAATTATTATCTTAGAATATTTCAAGAACACATTAACACTTATGAAAAAACTGAATTTAAAAATTTCAACTCGATGTATTAACTCTTGTTTTTTTAAAAATGACTTCATGATTAGAATTAAAACAATTTGTATTAGTTAGAACATTTAGAAATACATTGCTAAAATATGTACTAGCATACATATAAAAACAAAAGTAAATAAACCAATTCATCACTTCGAATGTAATTTTTTAATACATCTCCAAACTTAATAGCATAAATTTTACTCGTAAATCAAATATTTTTCACCTGGATAAAATATTTTCATTTATGCAACAATATCTGTCTCATAATTATTGAAAGAATACTACTACTAATATAATTTAATGAAAATCTAGTAGTTAATATTTAATAAAAAATCTAGTACCTACTTATTCTACATAAATTAATTAAACATAAAAGCAAATAAATTTGATAAAACAAGAAACAGTTTAGAAGAAAATGCAGTGGTTTCACGATTTTAGTATTTAGAATACATTAAAACGTTCAGTGAGAAATAAAAACTAGTATGAATTAGTGTTCAGGCATATACAAATATTTAAGATCTGTTAATTCAAGATAGGCTTTTTACAATACTTCTAAAAATAAATTTTTTCCAATTCTTTGGTGTTATAAATATTTGCATTCAAAATAGGTTTTAACCGAATGATTCATGATTCCGCGTTCTTGAATTTGATCAATTTGATAATTTTCTAACCTTTTGTAATACAATGTAATTGTTTTTTATTTCTAAAATAGACCGTTTTAATAAGATAGACTATCATACAGAATATTGGAAAATTACAGAAACATTCGTGATGTAATAAGTAAAATAATTGAAGAAATAACGAGACTTTTACATTTCTTTCATGTTAAGCTGAAATTAATTCGTAGTCATTATTTCTAAAAACTGATAATAGTACTGGTATCCTAAAAAGGATCGTATTGTGTTATTCAAAATTAAGTTTACGAAAGATTTTCATTAGAGTCTTCCGAAATTGTTTTGGACATTATCTTGTAATTTTCTTAAGCTATGCAAACAATTAATGATCAATGGTTGAATTAAAATCGGACGATTTAATAGATTTGTTAAAAAAGAGACCTTTAAAAACTGAATAAAGTTGAATCATATCGATGGAAAGAATGTTTTACAGAATAATAAAACTGTACTCCTTAATTATAAAAGTTTCTAACTGAAAACATTTCTGATACGTTGCAATAAACTATCGTTGTTTGTAGTCTTTATAAATAACTTAATATAAAGTATAAAACATTCGAAATCTAGTGAAGTGATAAAAATATCTAATTTTAGATTAACTTATATATAAAACCCCGGGAGCAGTAAGTGCTTGAAATTACGCAGAACATACAGTCTTTGTGGAACAATTTTTCCTTAATTTTATCAAAATTTTGGCCGATTTTTTTTCAATCATAAGTTACGATCTTCTGCAGTGCAAAGCGTACTCCTTGCCACAACCTTTGTTTCTTCTCTAGTTACAGAACAACCTCCCCTACACTATCTCACCCCACTCTATTCTTTAGAGAGTGTGTCCAGTCATCTGATATTTTATCTTGGGAATATGAAAGCTACATGCGTAATCTTAAAAGTTAGTTGTCCATAATGAAGTACCACTTAATTCATATTTCCAAATCTGAAAGCATGGATGAATTACGGAAACGTATAACATCCTTGCTTTTATCCTTTTTCAAAAATACAAAGTTTTCAACTCAAATGTTTTCTTTTGAAAGAACATTTCAAGAAACGCGTCTTCCTTCTCTTCATGTGAGCTCGAAAAAAATGCGCTCGAAAAATGGACATGATAATTTGGAGATTTCACCCTTCTGTTGGCATAACCACAAGATTATAGGCTATATTGGTTCGCTGTTGGAACAATATAGTGTATATTTAGAAAAAGAGAAAGAAACTGACATCATCATATGGAATTCGAAATGTGCTGTTTAATTTTGAGCATTTAATATACCCAAGAAATGATGTCAATTCTGAGCAGAAGGAAGAATTAGAAGTGTTCTTCCTGATTTCATTTGATTTATAAAAAATTTTCCATGGGATACGAGGTCGGAAGAAGAAGAAAAAAATTATATTTTGAGTACTCTCATTCTGCTACATGGATTTATAGAAATATTGAAAAAAGTAGGAAGAGTGAATGTTTTTCCCAATTGAAGGCTCTTCCAAATCAAGATATAAATGCATTCAAGTCAGAGATCCCCAAATTAATTAAATTTCTTGTTTGTTTTTGTTCTGTCTGTACCTGTGTCTGAAGCAATTTGTAAATCTTGGGGATCAACAATATATAAAATTGCTAATAAAAGAACAACTGTTGTTGAGGGAAATGATGCAGTCAATGGAATAACTGATATGCGTATGTTTATTTTTTCAAATGGTGTACCCCCTTGCCATAAAACAGAAAGAAAATTATTAAAAGCAGCAACTGTTTCTATGTCTGGACCAAATTACCATAAACACTTTGTAAATAACACATCTTCTTTGTCATTGACAAAATATTCACTTCAAAATTTATAGACAGAATTGCAAAAAAGTATGCTTTGGTTTTGAATAAATAAAGTAAGTTAATTAATTTTGATGTTTTGTTTAAATATGTAATACTTATTTAGCCGATAATTGTGTTTTTAGTCTGTTTTTGATTTGACTGCAGTGTTCAAAATTTAGACAAAATGCTTGTAGAACAATTGCAATTGCTTGGAGTTGTGTAGCAGAACTCTGAATATAATTCTGCACCGTGGCTGAAAACTGACGTTTCTTTTGAAAATGATATTAAAAATAGCATAGTGGAAATGATGTGGCTAACATTATAAATTATACTTATACAAATTATTTTTCAAATAACTTATTGATAATATAAGCCTTCTTACCCTTCATAAAATAAATTACAAACTATTTCGAGTGTTGAATACAGGTGAATGAGTAAATTCCCTCGATAGTTTAGGTAACTAGTCTCACTGATTCTCATACGGAGAGAGATCTGGGGATTGTGATCGCCAATGAAGCATCTTGGCAGTGTCTACTAATGCTTGGTGTGCGCGCGGTATAATCTAAGAATGTTATTTTTAAAACTCTGAAGGACAGAAAGAAGATGGTCTTAGCAAGTTATATAGACATGGACGTGCTATCATCATATTTAAGCTCATATAAGATGACTGAATGTCAAATTTTAATACAAAGTCAATCAAAGTGCTAAGTAGGTAGTTAATTACCCTCCCACTGAATAACATCACGCAATTTTGAACCATGGTCAGATGACGAGGTCACACCTCAGCTTAGCACCCTTCTATCCAAACTTCCACACCACGCCACCGTGAGGATAGCATTCGTTTAGAACTCTAAATCATCCGTTTCCTAATCAGCTGCTACTCTACCAACCAGGATACAGCTGACCTCGCGGATGAGTGTCATAGTTTTGTTTATTAAAGCTTATTTAAAATTGAAAATAATGCAAGGCAATTTAGGAATGTAATTAACGTTACCGTAAGCTCTTCCCTTTTAAATCTTCTCTCATTACCTAATTCTTGCGAAACTGTAATAAGTTACATAAATTACTTGTTTTGAAGTTACAAACCTTTGCTTTTTTTAATGAACGCCAGCTTACTATTCGTGAGACTAGATATTAGGTCGGATATACACTCTATACTTATAATAAAAATAAAAACAAAAACATCGACGCACCGATAAGGTGCAGAATTACATTGCTGCTGAGCTCGATCAACAAGAAACGGCGCTGACTGGGGACGTATAGTCTTTAGTGACGGGTCCCGTTTCCAATTGTGTCCTGACGACAACCGCAGACATGTCTGGAGACGTCCAGGGCTGCATGGAAATCCTGCCCTTACTATCGCACGCCGCATATGCCCACAACAGGGCGTTATGGTCTGGGGGCCATCTCCTTTGATAGACGGACCCCTTTGGTAGCCATTTCTGGTAGACTTACAGCACAGCGGTACGTAGACGACATTCTACGACCGGTTGCGTTACCGTTACTTTTGCGACCCCCCGGACTTACTTTTCAACAAGATAATGCCCGGCCGCACACGGCGCATGTTGTTATGAATTGTCTTGAGGCTTTCCCAACACTTCTTTGGCCAGCTAGGTGTTCTGATCTCTCTCCCATAGAGCAAATTTGGGACGTTATGGGAAAGCAATTGCAACAACCCCGGGATGCTGACCATTTAACCCGACAGTTGGAGACAATTTGGCAAGAAATTCCGCATGATACCACCCGGGAACTTTTTCAGTCTATGCCACGTCGTGTGACAGCTTGCATCCAGGTCAGAGGTGGACTAACGCTTTAATGACTTCCTCCCCTTGTAACGGTCAAACTCTGTGAAATAAATCATTGTATGAAAATCATTTCCATGTATGTTCTTTACATCCACCAATTGCTATAAGAATCGAACAACTCCTTCTTGGTGCGACGATTTTTTTTGTTATGGAGTATATATTTCACATTTTAAAAATGATTTACATTAAAATTTTAGAGATTATAATCAAACTTGCGGTTTTTAAACTAACACTATATCGCTATCTGAAAGTTAAACATTAATCGGAATAATTCATAAGTTCTGTGTTGCCATTGATTCCAAATATTGCAGTAAATACCTTGACGAGGAAGAAGTTAAATTTAAAATAAAACCAATCAACCCTTATACATTTAAAGACTTTTCAGATTTTAATGTACAAGGAATATCTTCTTGAGCCAGATAAACGCGTGATTACGTATTTTATAGTTCGAATCTGATATAAAACTTTCTTGATTACGATAGAATTCTGATTTTTAATCAAAATGTACAAGGTTAAAATAATGTCTAAAGGTTAAACACTGAGTCGGTACTATTCAGTACTTCCTGTACCAATTGATTCCAAATTGCACAGTAAATCTTGTCCAGGAAATATGTCTTAAGCCTAAAATAAACTAAGCATACTTAAGGAATTTTCATACTTTAAATATACAATGAGACCTCAAATCTTCATAACTTGATAAATGGGATAATTTATCGACTCAGTCAGTATCAACGCAGCATAAGCTTTATGTACAATTCCTATTTAAGAATGGAATGCTTTATGGGCAAATATTCTTAAACAAGCTATCCAATTATGACAGAATCTGGAGAACATGCGTGCGCTCTTCAATAGGTTCTATCCACTAGGCTATCCCCATTTTTATAACACGAAAATTAGTCACAATTTTTCACATGGTTTCAATAAATACTACTAATTTAGATGATTCCCATACGCAATACAATCTGTCGCATTCATGCAAAATCTTAAGGGTCTTACGAAGATGACGGAAGAAATTACTAATAAGCACATATGCTACAATAATTTATTCATATTTTTCCTTGAATAGAATACCTCATTTTAAAATATAAAACTTTATTTGAGTAGAATAAGTAAGTAGGGTAATTAGCGATAAGTAAAGTGTGTAAAACCTTATTTATAAAAAGAAAGGGAAATAAATAAAAGAGGATTGACTGTTTTTAGCATATATTAATTATTTTAAGAGATTATTTTTATTTAACATAATTATTCTTTATAAAATTACTCTTCAATACTTATTTTAATTAAATTAATATTATTATTTTATAAAAGCTAATATTACTTAAAATTCGTTTATATTAAATTAGTTTAAATTTCTATTAAAAAATTAATCATATAGTAAATAAATAAAAGAAGCACCAGGAGTAGAAAACAGAAACCTGCTTCAATTTCAAGAAACATTTATTTTATTTCAAATCCCAATTTTTTGCCAAGAGCAAAAAGTAATTCGTAATTTTATGTCTCTCACACAAGTATGAGAGCACTCTCAAATGACCAGTGCTACACTGGTCCTAGGCACAGGAGGGTGTGCTGGTGTTAGTAAGTTAGTTTGTACTACCTTAAAATGGTGTCGAAAGAAATGATAATAATATTGTGTAAACTACCCCTTTTTAGAAATGCATAATAGGGTAATTCGATCCTTCATCTCCAATAAACATCGATCTCTTCCGTTTTCATTGAACTGTTTAAACTTATTCCGATTCCTCAAATAGATTTCTATTGTTACACTTCTTCCAGTACTGAAAGCAATGATAATGGTCTGTGACCCCTTAAGAAATGTGGAAAACGTCATTTGATCCATCACCTCCAATGAACATTTCATACCTTCCGTTTCCTCATATAACTGATTAAAATTATTTAGATACCACAAACAGATTTCTATTGTTACATTTTTTTCAGTACTGAAAGCAATGATCCTTCACCTACAATGAACATTCCATTCCTTCCCGTTTACTGTTTAAAATTGTTAATACCATAAAATTGGAAAAAAAACTGATAAAATTGTTAATAATAGGTACCATAAATAGGATTCCATTGCTTCTTATCTTCCAGTACTGAAAGAAATTATAGTGGTACTGTACCCCTTAAGAAATACATTATAACGTTATTTGATTCTTCACCTCTCCAATCAACATTTTATCGCTTCCGTTTTCTTATAACTGCTTAACATTGTTTAGGTACCACAAATAGATTTCCATTGTTGCAGATCTTCCAGTACAGAGAGAAATGATAATGGTACTGAGTACTATGCCTCCTCCCTTATGAAATACGATATAGTGTCATTCGATCCTTCATCTCCAACGAGCATTCCATCCTTTCCGTTTCCTTAGAACTGATTAAAATTATTTAGGTATCTCAAATAGATTCTCATTGTCACAGTTCTTCCATGAAGGACAACAGTTAGCTCGTGATCCTCATTGAGTTACAGATTTACCTACAACGTATCTGATGGATATTTAGATTCCGACAAAAGACCGCTCGACGAAACTTTTGTCATCCCACAGAATAATCCCCTCTCCTCGGAAGTTAAACGCACGCAACTATTCCACCGTCGGTTTTCCTTCCATTCTGCTCCAACGCCCCCTTTTCAATGGACACAAGCACTGCCACCCCCCGACCACCTTTGAAAATCGAATTTGTATTCATGCAGACGAATCTGAAGATTGAAGGGTGGGGAGGCGCGCACCCCCTCCCCTGCACCATACATTTGTTTACATCGCCTATTACCAAACACTGTGATTGGGGAAGGCCTTTGTGACAGCCGAGACAAAGGACTCCGCTTTGTGAGGCTTACAAGAGATTTGTCACGGAGCCCCATAACGCACAATGGGCTGTGTGACCGGACCATTGATGCCGCTGCCACATTATGTGTTGTACGCATAATAGGAAAATGAAAGAATACTATTATCCCCCCATGAAATGATAGTTTCGCCGCGGACTGTCTCTCGACGCACCACACCTGGAACGCGATGGCCGTGGTTCCCACAGACTTGGCTGCCTGCGTAAACCAGCTGCCAGACATCGATGGAGTGCAAGGGGGTTCGGCTCTGCCTTTTTCGAATGAATGGATACAAAAAAGGGGGCTTTTCAGTAGAATCTTTTCAAATGGGACTCTGGCTATAAAGAGAGTTGATGAATATCATTCAACTGCTTTGGAGAGATGACTTGATGAAAAGTTTTGTCACTCGCTTGTTGCATGGCGTTTGAAATTAGCGCATAAATCTATAAATCTATAAATGTGTTGGAGGGTTGAGGGCTGGTAATTTCAATTTTGTCTGGAACAAATGTGGTCTTCAAAACGTTTTCGATCGCGCAAAGATGTCCGTACTGCAGCTCGTTTGTGGGGGCAGATGCGGGTTAATGCACAATTCACCCTCGGGTGAAACTAGCCACCTTACTGGGGTCAAGCAAACATTAACCGTCCCAAAGGCTTCCTGAAGGACAAAAAAAAAACCTTGGTTTCCAAGGTCCACCGAATCGCTGAGTCGACCACGTTCACGTCCCGACTTAGCCTTTCAAGATGATCAGAGGATTTTTCGAATGGAACGTCAAGGGCATGTTCCTCTTTTTTTTGCCACTTCAGAACCTCTCTAAGCCACAAATGCAATCTGATATATCCTAAATTAAGGGTGACACGGAATGGGAGTGCTACTCCAATGAAGAAAGAAAGAATGAAGAACGCGCATAGATATAATATTTTATTAAAGTTCTAGACTCAATTCTATTTTGTTACCATTTCCTAACCAGTATATTTCGCCAATGCCTTTCCACGATTGTCGTCTTTAGCCAGAGTTCAAAATCCGAATTTACCGTTCTGTGACGAAAGAGATAACGAGTTGTCAAAACAAAAAGTTTCATGGACATCGTCCTACATGATCATGGCGATCCATGTCTATCCATGGTGAGTTTACTACAACTCTTATACGGTCGTGGTAAGTTGTTTTTATGAGTTCCGAGGTTTTGAATGAGTCTGTTAGTTAAATTAGGAGCCTGGTGGTAATGGAATAAATCACTTCCAGAATTTGTCTTTCGTGTGGACTCTTGCCTTTTAAAAAATCGACTGACCCAAGGCCTTCTTGTTGGAGTGGTTCTATATTAGTTTGTTTATATATAGGGGCAAGAGTTGCACAACACACATAAAAATCACGTTCCAGCAATTGACGACTTAGCATGGAAAGAAAGCTGACCTTGGAAAAATCGTGATTAAACTATCGCAAGTGGGTGCACGTCCATGCCTGTCTGTGTGATTCATTGGGTAGAGCGACAGTCGAATCGCAGCGAAAATGGAACCGGTTGCAACTTTTCAATCGCTGCGATTATTTAGTCGCAAATTTGTGCACTTGTATTTGAAACAATGAGTTTTACTTCTGAGACTGAAAAATCGCAAGTGGAGGCCTAGCCCAACGGAAGCGACAACAGTAATTACGAGTTGTGCAAAAAAAGAATGACAAGGCTAATGGTGGCTTCACACCAACGGCGACAGCAACAAAGACAGGCAACATTTTGTTGCTTGTTTCTGTCGCTGTTAAAAAAGCCTTCACACCGCGAGCGACAATAATTTATTTGCGCATGCGCATAAACTTTTTCGAAAGCAAAATATTTATTTGATTATTTCTTCCTCTTGCAAGATGGCTGACAAATCACGTCCGCATACAACAAAACTCCGTTTACAGCGAAGACGGTTGCCAAAGTAATTAAAATTTCTTCCGTAGTATTTCCGTATATTTTACTGAAATAATTCGCTGAAACCAAAGCTATAGAGAACGCTTAGCTAGAACGTCAAGAAAAACAAAAACGCCGGTAGCGAGGGTCACAATCTTTATTCTGATTTGCTTTTAGCATGGCGACAGAGGCAAAAGTTGAACTTCTTCCAAGACTTGAAAGCGCAGCGACAGCGACAGAGACAAACCGGAAGAAACAAAATTTGTTTGTAACACGCATGCGCAATAGTCAAGAAATATGTATTTTGTCGCTGTCACCGTTGGTGTGAAGTCACCATTACGTCCCACCATAATTTTGAGTGTGGCAATTTTTTTCCCATGGCATGATTACTATTGTCCGGTCTTGGTGAGTTGGTATTTGTGTCGCGTGGTTTTGAACGAAACTAATAGTTGAATTAGGGAACTGGTGGTAACGTAAACCAAACAATTCAACAATTATCGTTTTTAGAAGGGATTCTGGTTCGAAGTATATCGTTCGATGCTGAAAGTTACAATAGTGATATCGTGCTGTTTTTGAACCAGTCACGGCAATCTTGATTCATGCTTTTTCGTGACTACCATCTCCTAACATGGTTTCACAAATTTTCACTTATCGATTGACTCAAGATTGACAATCATCTGATCGGTGCCTCACTATACTCGTTAGAGTATGGGTTGGTTAAATGTAAACAATGCGTTCTCACAATTTATGTGCCGTTTTAAATCTGCCATCTTTAGTGTGGTTTCGTACTCTGAGTCCATCTTTCAGTGTCGGAAGTGAAAACAGTGATTACTAGTTGAAGAAGCAAAAAATCTACGGCGGTCGGTATCCACGGCAGCTTTCTCCCTGACGAGCTTAACCATCTTTGGTAAAAATAGACTTTGCTGAGGTTTTCCAGGAGTTCCACTACACCTTTCTAGAAATGGACTATCCCAAGGTCTTATTTCTTCTCTAGAAAAACGCACTGTACCAAGTTAATGAGGACACCAAATACTAATACCTTTCTTGTCAGCTGTCATGAATAGAAAAATAACGTACAATTTGGATATCGAATTTTCAATAGCCACCAGCTAGACATTGTTACGTCCCACAATTTACATTACGACACTCAGTAATTTACAAGACAATAATATAATTTACTGTACTTGCACATAAACATAACAATTAAATTTCGACACATGAGACTACAAAAACTTACATTTCCACATTTCAAATAGTCACCAGTTAGATATTGTTTCACCACACAATTTATATTTGAGAACTCTATAATATTTTTCTCTATTTAATCTAATTTACATAATATGATGACTAGATAAATTCGAGTAATGAAATAACGCATTTACATTAAGCCACACATATACTACAAAAATTTTTGCCTAAACATTGAGCCACAGAAAAATTCTTTTGTCCAGTTGAATTTTATGAAGAAAGAATTTTAATGATTATTTTCAATGTGAATGAATATTCCACTGTTTTTTCTACCTTCGTTAGGATTCTAGTACAATATCCTTCAATTGCTCTTATCAAACGTTCGATACTATTTGCAGAAGAGCCATCGAGTTATCTCTGCCTTTTAACTCATCAATAATGACCGAAGATGTTATCGCTGTTCTCTATGAAAAAAGAGTCAACCGCACCTCTTTATACAGAACAAACGTTTCACAACACGATATTCAACTGAAGTCGATAACACTTGTAAGAGTCCTTCACGGCGGCACCCCACCCCAGATAACGGTCGAGCAGATAGCCCTCTGTGATGATTCCAACTTGCCGACCGATGATACTGAGTGTGTTTACCCAGATCACGACAATTATATTCTTTTCTAGATACAGTGTATTGTTCACTGAGTCATTCGAAGAAGTGCGCAATACCAATTGGTTCGGTGGAAGGATTTTGGGATTCCTTTGTTAGACTTTGAAACAGTGGATCGATTTCATAACAATTGAGATTAATTGAGAGTATAATTGAAAGATTGTAATTATTATTCATTTCAATGGCGGCGCTTGTGTGATTTCCAAAATATTACAATTTTGCATGACCATACCTCTTGCTGATCATTCAAACTAACTGAAATAAACTTATTTTTTAGACTATAAACAGGAACACTATATCTATCTATCTATCTATCTATCTATCTATTTATTTATCTATCTCTCTCTCTCTCTCTCTCTCTATATATATATATATATATATATATATATATATATATATATATATATATATATATATATATATATATATATACATATTAACTTTAAGGAATTATTTTATGTGAATAAGGAGGAATAAAAACCAGCTCCATGTGTTTCAACCGCATCGTAGAAAATTTCAACAATTTAAGAGGTACATGCTTAAGCGCAGCCATTAATAGTTATATTAGTATTCCTGCCACCTACTTCGCTTTTCGCGGCATTGTGAATTTACAACCGCAACCTTATTCACGCTATTCAGGGAACAATACGTTCCCTCTAAATAACAGATTTCGGCTCTTTTGTAGATTTTTGTTAAGCATTGTTAAAAATGCTCTGAAAATATTTAGGAAAGCTTTTTGAATAGCTCTCGGTTTCGTCTTCTTTTCTTGTTGGGTTGCTGCTTTTTATGCAAAATTGAAAAACCGCCAAAGGTAGATTAAATCTTACTCGTAAACACGTCTCTCCAAGAGCTAAAAAAATAGGAAACATAAAAGTATTTTTGTCGTATGCATAATGGCTCCTTCTATGTGGAACTTCAACATTTTGTTGAGTTTCACTGAAGAAAGTGGAGTGCGAGTTCTTATTTTTAATTAAAAAGATTTAGATTGTTTGGAAGCAAACATTTGAATTTTGCTGTCGGTGAGAAACTACTCATACCAAAGCTCATAATTAAAAACATTTTATTAACATGTAAGAAAATATTATTTCATTTTTGTTAACTTGAGAAAACGAAATGAAAATTTACAAGTTGAATTTCATATAAATTTCAATATTCCGGAGATTAAAATTGGTTAAAGATTTTAAATTTTTACTTTACAAACACAATGTTGGTTTAGAGCATAATAGATGTACAAATTTACTGCCACGGCTGTTTAAAGATTGATTATTAATTTCAGGTAAAATATTAAAATTATAGCTGTTTTGATGGTGCTATGTATCGTATAAGCCAATAGCAGTAAGGCATTGTAACTGTCAAGATCAAGAAAATGAGCATTCAGTGTCTGAAAAAATGTTAGTTTATGAGTTTCTGCTCTAAACGACGATAAATCGTAGTTTCATTTGAAACTGCACTACCCTACAATAATGAACCGGACGCCAGTGGATTTGCATACAATCCGACTACTTGTTTGGGGATGTTTTTCGTTGTATGGCCTGGGACTTTTGCATGTTGTTTCTGGTTAATTGAACGCCGAGGCCTACATGAACATTTTGGACAATCAGGTTCTTCCTACGCTCTGGCAATTTTATGGACTGGACGCATGTTACTTTCAGGACGACAACGCTCCATGTCATGTTGCAGCATCTGTCAAGCAGTGGTATCAAGATATGGATGTATAACGTCTTCCTTGGCCTGCTCAGAGTCCCGATCTAAACCCCATAGTACATTTGTGGGACGAGTTAGAGCGACGCTTATGGACCATGGAAAAAAAAGTCCGAAATCTACAGTTGAGCTGGCGACATTCTTGTAGCAGGAATGGACACAAATACCCATAGCTGTGTATCAAAACCTTGTTGAAAGCATGCCCAGATAGGTTGCTAGTTTATTTGCAGCACGTGGCGGACCATCTCCTATTAAAGCATGTACTCTTTAACTTATACCATCACATCTTGCTGTCCAGTCCATATTGTAGGGTAGTGTATAGCTTATTCTAAAACACACACACACATATATATATATATATATATATATATATATATATATATATATATATCAAAGTATGAGTTTTAATTTATTCTGTTCTTGTACAAACGCATCAAACTAGTGATACTAAGTGCATAATTATTTTATATTTTGAATTTTCCATGGAAAAAATTGTCTGAAGATTTTGAAATTTCTACTTCACAAACATAAGTTATAGTTTACTCTGAAATTAGCTTATTTTGTAACACACGTCACAATATATAAGTTTCAATTTATTCTGTTCTTAAGTCAGCGTTTCTTCTATTCCATTCAACTCCTTCAGTTTTAACAATCATACCATTCAGAATAAAACTCGACACTGTTTACACTAATGATGAATATTAAGGAAAGTTTGAAATTCTTTCACCATTACTGTTTTGAACAATAACTTCTTGAAAAATCATCAGATGATTTTAAAACTTTTGTAAGCGTGTTTGCAAATCCCTCGTGATTTCGCATTCATACTAGGTTAAAATGTACAGTACATTCATAATTCATACCAGTTTAGAGCCATCTAAATGTAAATATATTCCCAATGGCTTAGTTGGTCACTAAGTCAAGAATAAACTATTAAGGTGGCATTGTAAAATAAAATAAAGAATTGTAGAGTTAGTGACTGTTACAAAGTTTATGTAAATAGTTCATGATTACGAAATTATTAAAAAATTTCTTTTACGAAACGTAGTGGAATGATTAGTTCTTAAAACAGTGACATAAATACTTTCTTATTTTTGAATATTTATGCATAGGATAAATATTGCAAGATATGATCTACACACAATACGAATTTGTTTCCTTTATTCCCAATTGTTTTACCTCAATGGTCCGACCTTTATTCGCAAAGAAAGCGCATAACTCTGCAAATTTATTGTGGAAGATAGCTGTCATTTTTAGATTCACACAAATTTCCCATTCCAGTTTCTCTTACTGCGTAAGTAGTTTGGAGATTTTACTATTGAGAGTAAATGCCTCATTGGATGTGTGAATAAATAAACAAATATTTATCCAAACATAACAAAAGGTAAAATCTAAAACGAAATATCGCTGCTCGAGAATTTCGGGAAGCAATAAGCAAGTACAGCGAGAGTTGAGTAACAATCATTGTTTAGGCTATAACAATTATGATGGAATAATTCGAACTCGCTGGAGTAATAAATTAAAAATTAAATCAAATTGGTCAGTAACTATTTAGTTGTGCTAGTCATAATACACTTAAAAACAGTACAGTTTTTTTTATCAATAAGACATTGATTTATTTTTATGGTTGGTCTGTTGTTAATTATCGTCTCATTGGAGCAACACAATGGGTTATTGGCAACGGTCCGGGATTAATCCTGCAGGGAACTACATCTCGTACATTAACCACTGTCAGAAGATGAGGTCAACATCTGAGTTGCACACCACTTCCCAAACTTTCCCACAACGCCAACGTGAGGACATTTAACGGGCACCAGCCCCTATGTACACGACGGTATTTGATTGGACCTAGTTTAGAACTGGTAACCCTCTGGATGCCAATCCGCTACTTTCCCAACAGAGCTACTGTTACCCAGGCTTTATTTTATGTAAATCGAGTAAATAATAAAATAAATTGTATAAAAATCCCCATCACAATCCTTAAATTATAGTATCTCTTTTTTAGATAATTATTTTCTTGTTGACGATATTTCTTTCTCAGTTATGGAAGACATAGGTGAAGTAGAAGACTGCTCCACCTTCAGAGGTCTTCCAGGTTTCTGCAAATTTCTGAAAGGTGAAAGAAGTAATAATTTTCTCAAATCAAAGCCAATAATCAACTTCTATATCTGAATGCATTCCTTTTCTTTATTCCAGCTCATATTCGATTCATAAAAAGGTGTCCCAGAAGATGATCCACAGCATATTTCTCGTTTGATTTTTAATCTAGTGCTTTTATTTTCCAGAACACTGAGATCGGTTTAACTTTCTAAAGATTTAAACTAACGTTTAACACTTTAGATACGTTTACATTTAATTTATAATTGTGAAAACTTTAAGTAACCAAATTACGGAGTGTAATCTATAACATACCAAATTCCGGAGATCATCTCTTGTACATACAATCAATATTTATAAAACTACATTTGTCTAAAATATCTTGAAATCATTTTACAAAACTATGTATTATTGTTTCATGAAATCGTAATGGTAGAACATTTATTGAAAATAATTGTTAAAGGTGTTTTTTTTTCAATGGCGGGGGCACTGGACTTTTTCCTTGGCCACTATAAGGCCGGAAGTGATGGTCACTTGTGAGGGGGCACCCAGTGGGAGGACCATCATTGCCCCTAACAAAGAACAGAACAATTTATATCCATGCCGGATTCGAACCAGGAAACTTCCGATTCAGAGGCCTACACCTTGACCACTAGACCGGTTGTTAGACAAGACCGGTAAGAGTAAAATTAAAACATCTTATTTCTTCAAGCATCAAAATACTGTAATGTCCTAAGAATTTAATGCAGCCTTAAGCTAGGAAAATTAAATAGACTAGTATTGTGCAGTGACACATCTTCTATTAAACTTAAGTGTCTTTTTATTTAAATTATTGTGCATCACGTGTGTGAAACACTGTTAAAACCTTCTTTAATATTACTTTTACACTGGCAGAAGTGATTAATAGTAAAATCTACGCCACTTTTTCGTTAAGTAACATTAATTTAACAATGTACTATATTTTATTTATAAATAAGACTAGGCCTACATTTTCTATTCAAATTTAGTGTCTTTTTATTTAAATTATTGTGTATGCATGTCTGTGAAACATTAAAATCTTCTTTAATATTAATTTTGCACTGGCAGAAGTGATTAATTATAAAATATCGACGCCACAATATATCTTATTTATAAATAAGACTAGAGTAGTGCTTTATAAAGAGATTAGAATTTCTAGTGGATGTGGTAGAGGCAGATACGCATAAATTAAAAGTAAACTAATGCCGACAAGAATATGAATCGCCCAATAGCTTTTACATTTAAATACAAGTCTTCGATTGAACAAGCATATTAGTTGTATAAATTCTGTATTGTTGAATATACACTTATTTTTTATGAAAACAAATTCACAATATAGAAACCTAAAATTTGTGTCGTTTGATAACAATGGTAGTTAATTACCTTTCCAAATATGACCAAACTGGAGGTATGATTCAGAAATAGACCAAAATAGTTATTTTATTCTTATCGTAAACGATTATTTTAAAAAGAATACTTTACAAAATTAGAACAGTATTGGAGACATGCATAAAAGTGTCAAGCGTTACAACTGTTTCGTATTACAATTTCAGAAAAAGAAGAAAGATAGAAAAGATAAATATGGGCGTCGCGTGGACAAAGACTCTCTATACCTGAACTTTGGACCGAGTGCGCAGGCGCAAAGAGAGGTTTGCAATACGTTGAAATTCTACTGTGCTGGGCGAGCTTTGGGCCAGTGTAACTCTGGATTGTCCTTCAATATTAATATCAAACTGCAATCGCTGAAACAGTAAATGTACTGTTGAACATTCACGCATAATACACAATAGTTCAAACTTCTTTTGTCTGCTTCATTCATTTCACACTCCAACATCAGGCTCGTAATTTCATGTCAAAACTACGTTATATCTCTTTTACACAACCTTCCAAATTTTTTATTAATTTTAATGACTTTAGGTGGGATAGAGATGTTACATAGGTGGGATAGAAATGAGTGAAAGTAAAGCTCTTATATGTCTGCTCCCAAGTCAAACTCACGCTATTGAATGTTTTCAAGACCTAAGATTTTAGCTTTTCTAGACCAAAATGACATGAATTTTAGACCGGTGAAGTCCTCAAAGTTATATTTTATTTGGATGAAGGTTAGATTTCGTCTTGAGAAACATATGTAGTGAGTATAACATAATGAGTAGAATTTTCCTCTCATAGATCTTAGCTTTCCTAGAACTATGTATTTTTGACCAAGTGTGTTTCACTTGTAAGATTTGAAGAGAGGGTTGTCAGCTCAGGTGTTGCCTCGTCATCTGACCGTGATTCAAAATTACGTGGTGTTGTCTTTGAATCTTTTCCGTGGGGATTGATCCCGGACCGTGACCAATCGCTCATTGTTTTGTTTCAGTGTGACGTTAATTAAAATTTCATCTACACGTGTGATTGATATTACATGAAGAAATCACCCAAGCTATAAAATATTGGAACATATCGCGACCCGGCAAGAAAAGTGACGCAACTCAAATTTGCAGAATTTGAGAAACATCTACTTAAAGGATACTATAAAACGAATATTGAAATAATATAAGCTTCTTTTAAATTTCAGTTAAGTATTTATGGTGGTAACTTCTATTATATTCTATAGAACTAGGGGGCCTGCCCCCTGTTCGCTGACGCTCGCCAACTCCCGGAGGATTGCTTCGCAATCCTCATTGGTTCGCTGCGCTAACCTATGCTGGCTTCGCTCGCCTCAATGAAGACATGTGTCCTAGCAGAAGGGATTGTTTACAAAATATGTCACCAAAAAAATGTTTTTCAAATCTAAATTTGCTGTATTAAGGAAAAAATATATACAGTATCTCTAAAATCAGAATTCAAATGAAAACTTTGTGCAAATTTTGACTCGAAATGTGAGCGTTGCTTTGGAAATTGAATACCCAGCATGTTGTTTGTGTATACATTTTCCCAGCACTCAAACGACCCACACTTTTTCATTGAGTTTGTTGCCGAAAGTTGTAGTGCAAGCGTCTTGTTGAACTATAATTGTTGTCCCTGAAAAGATCCTCCGCTTTCTTTGATTTCTATTATAAACTAACTGCAACAGAAAATTAAAATTTCCTTTTTTTTTATAAATAAAATTTCATCTGATAACGCTATAAATTCAATCGATACGCGAGACTTCGCGATAAACAAAGAATCGTACAGTGTTGCCAAAACGCGATTACAAATAACGTCTTTTTTGCGTGCCACGTAAGAGAATTATATATATAGATAGCAATGTAACACATTGGTGCAACTTAAACATATTTTTCAATGACATAACATCAAAATTTTAATTTTTCGAGTTGTTTCACTTTTCTTGCAAGGGTGCGATATGATTGCATGACCATGAAGTTGCACAATCTTCTGTGCCCTATAAAATGTGTGTATGTTTTATTGATTTAATTTGAATAGTTCTCTGATAAATAAGTTCTTATCCACCTAAATCAGATGTATTACTCTTTTATTACCATGCATTAACAATTGCACTGAAATGCCTTGGAAAAATTTAGATAAGCAATAAAAGTAACACCGAATTGCGATTTTTTAAAAATCGTTTGGCATTTTTGGTAACTCTATGGGTGATATTTGAAATTCGGCAAGCTGCATTTTATTTGAGGTACAAAACCGTCTCAGAACCTCAAACATCCACAAGAAGTAGGGTTTTTATTTGCTCTTAAAAGAGCGTTTTGTGAGTGCGGCAAGTCTTGCAACTCGACCCGAAGTGCCAATGGATTCCGTTATAGTCGTATGTTCCCACTCCTTGTGAGGCGACCCGCAAAACATACCAACACCTGCCTTGCGAGCCACTTGTATCTATTGGCTTGCAGCTGGCCTTTTGTAGTGGTCCTTTTCAACCAAATTCACTTAGGGATAGGGTGAAAAGGGTACTAGTCTTATTTTCTCATATTCATAGGCTGTATCGCGGGGCCAGATGCTACCCTGCAATTGTTATGCTTCTTGTCTTCTGTGCTGTGTGGGGTTAACTTATTCACACAGCTTGCGATCGTTTCCTTTCTATTATGGCTTCCCTTTTTGTACGAATGCAAATGGGACAGAGGGAGGTTTGGGAGGGATAAAAAGGAAAATGAGAAGTGAGAAACTAATTTTGTGATCTGCATTATGCGTCGGTTTGAAAAAAAAAAGATTCTGCTCCTGAGTTCTTGGACCAAAATTTTTTTTCCGTTGACGTGGTTAGTCTAAACTGGAGTTTGAAAATTACAGAATTCCTCATTACCGGTAAATTACCAACTAAAATTTTCAATTCCAGTTTAAATTTCAGCGAGCTGTTTTTAAGAACACTTTCAAAATAAATGCAATTTTTGTTTTGTCACGAGTTGGAGCTGTGCTGAGGATACTAAACTAAACGAACCTAGCTCCATGTTCAAAAACGGAATAAGACTTTAATGGTAGATGTTTTCCTGTAACTAATATTTTCAATAAAATTTATACTTTTGATAATGGAATCGTAGAACTTTAAAAAAGCATCACATAACTAATCAAATGTTTACTATATCATGCAATATTAATTCTTCCTTATTTATCACGTTATTCCACTTTTCTTGTTGTTAAGCTGTGCCTCTTTTTCCCAAGCGAATTTATAAGTTTCTTCTTTTAAACTTTTCTTTATTCCTACACGACAAATGCGAAGCTCTAGTGTGCAGTTTAATGGAAATCATGGAAGCATCTAGTTTTACTTCAAACAGAAGATAATAAGATCAATTAAATTATAGATCCCTACAAGTATTGAGCGAAGAGTTCAAATTTGTATAGTGAAAAGCATACCACTCCTGATATACGACGATATTTCGAAATACTACGTATATATTTGTGGCAACAGCCTTAAGCAGATACAAGCACGTACGCAGGCGGTTATCTTCTGATAGTTCTTCGTGAAACTATATAAAGTCGCAAGTGGGCCCTGCTCTACATTAAAATTTAAATTCTCAGTTCAATATATTTCTTCAAAATCCAAGAGCCATAACATTAAAACATTTATAAAAACATTTATTCCTCATTGTTGTTTATTGCTATGTTTGAATAAGTTATTTTTCCTTCTTAACCTGATGTGCTTTTTGCGCAGTTGAGAACAAGCATAAACAACAAAGAGTACTTGGTTGCTTCTAGCCACTACTACAGTTGGTACTTCCAAAAGTCAGAGATGGAAGGCCAAAAATGGATCCCTTAAAAATGATCTTAAAAATAAAGTTAAAACTGTAATCTCTTCTGTTGTAAAAGAAAGTGTTTGTGTAGGTATGTATCCATGTATTTATGCAGTGTTCTGACGAATCTATGGCACTTACAATAATAAAATTTGGCACATAGTTAGTAATAATTTTATGCGAATTTTATATATAGCCCGAAGTTTTAAATTTAATCTAGAACATTTAAAAATTAATTATTACTTCCCCCCTCCGTTCATTCTTTCGCGGAGCTGACGTCACTGCCCTCGATTGAAGAAAGGACAGATTCTACGATTTTTGTCCAATGCCTTTAGAATCATGCCAATTATGATGTCACGTTTTGAGAGTGAAAAACAGTTTTTGTTTTTTCTTCTTAACGGATTTCCGATTCTATCGTGTTTCGATTTACGTTGTTGATTAGCATAACTTTCTTGCTAGCGATTTTAACTTTGCCACAGGCAAAGGCTATTTGAGGCTTTCTATCTTCGCGATCGTTAAAGATAGAGTAATATTTCAGCGGATTTGAAATCTGCGGCAAATGTTACACCAGATCGATACGTTAAATGTGATTTTCTTTAACTATATAGTTTTTCAATTGCAGCCCGTGTGAAATCGTGTAGAGGTGGGACTCATTCATAAAATTTTTATTTTTTTATTTTTAATGTTTTCAGGTAAAGTAAGGACACTAAAGAACTGTCACGTGAAACGCTGTGTTGGTCTGTCGTAAAATATATTGAAGAAAACCGGAAAATGTTTCGGGACCGGTATACTTCTAAAACTCTAAAACTAGTAAAATAACCCTGGTTATTTGTCATCCGTTTTTATAACTAAATTCGAAACAATGTCATGGCCGGGTGTCCAATAAGAGACCGGTTAGTTTTGTTTCAAAACCAGTCAATCGTGCTTTAAAATTGATCAATGAGTATTAATTTAGACATTATACGTTTATTATACCAAAAAATATATCGGCCCTCTAACTAAATGTTCCAACGAGATATGTCTATCTAGATCTGGCGAGTTTGATAATGACGGTAAACCTTATCGAGACAAAAGTACGCTATTACTTTGAAGGGAATGTAGATCCAAGTAGGATAAACAAATTGTCCCTTAACTGGAACTGGTAACAACTTAGAACAAGATTTTACTCCATAGGCTGGCCACTGCAAGACAGCTTTTGACGAGAAGTTGAACTACCAGGTGGGTTAAACTACATAAATAATATAACTAAATTAAAATCTTTGAAACGTAAATAAAAAATATTACTTAAGAAAAAAAATTTTGGTTGAAAATAAATGTATTCACACGCTAGTGTAGAATTGCTTTCAGAAACAACGGAAAAACTCAAAAGGTTCAGTATTTTTTAGTCTTTCGAACTCTTAAGAGCTGTGTATACCTTTAATTTAAATCATGTAAGTGTTAACCTAAATTCCTGTGTTATGCCTGGGAGGAAATTTGTTTTGAACTGAAGTTAAAAATGGGCCGAAGCTTGACTTCTGTAATTTTATTTTACATGAATTATTTAAGCATCCAATGAATTCTTCATTCGATGTAATTTAAAATATAGCTATGTAATGAAAATAAATGTACATATTCTGTCTCCTAATAAATATAGTTTTGCTACTGATTCTGTCGCAGATTATATTTTCTTTTCTTCTTATGCCATAGAAGTGTTATGGAATGTCTTTCCAAAGCATCAATTGATCACAAACCGCTTAGAAGTCTTAAACTCTCTTAACCAGGGGGTAATCCTATGGTATGAGAAAAGGTTTAATATTAAAACCAAATATCTTTCAGAGTGAATTGTGCTCTTTCTATAACAGAATGTGTGGATAAGACCTTTTTTAAACATCGATATAGAATCACGAGACCACATTGATAACATAACCACCCTTGTTTAAGGGGGATATGTTATCAATATATTTTAATAGAGGGGTAGAAGGAATCATTATAGAAGGGTGTTAATTAGAAAGGTGGTAGTTGAATTAACGTGTTACTGTAGCAACACAAGGGATATTGGCAACGTCCGGGATCAATTCCGATGGAAAACATGGAAGACACCTCATCATTTTGAACCACGGACAGATGAAAAGGCTTAAGAGGGTATGCTAATCTTTTAAACTTCCACACTACTTCAAAGTGTGGACATTTGAGGCTATGACAGATTTATCGTGCAGTAGTCTCCACGTACACAACGGTCTTGGGTTAGATCTAGTTTCGATCTAGTAACCAAATGGTACTTCACTTGGCCTGGAAACTTAACCCTATTGGTGGATTATCTTCGAGTCAAAACTGTTCTGGTGCAAAAGCCTGTCCCAAACTGTCACCATGTCTGGGTATGGGACAATTTCTTTTTAGTACTTGTATCTTACCCAGACATGGTGACAGTTTGGGACAGGCTTTTGCACCAGAATAGTTTAAGAATAATTTTTCTTTTAACCAGAACAGTTAAGAAGAAAAATTATAGAGCTATCTCCATTCCCCATGGAGTAATAGGTTAGTTTTGTCTTTAGGGTATATATTGTACTTATCAAAATTGACCAGATCTTGAACTATATATCTCGTCTAAACAATTAAACATTTAGGTTAAGAAGCAATGGCTAGGTTTTAAGCTGATACTTTTCAGTGAAATTATTTGGATGTGGAAAGATGATTGAAAATTTACGTCTGGACTGGACTGGATACTGGTCGGACACTGCTTCACTGGTGCGGTTTTCAGGTGTATAGTCCACCTTACGGAGAAGATTCTGGGATAAGCGAGAGCTGTACAATCCATAATACTTACATAAAACATTTAAGTACACAGAAAGAGGAAAGGTAAGTGAAGGGCAAAACTTGTAAGCAGAAAAATACATAATGACAAAAGAAAAGGATGACATAATTTGAAAATTGTCACAGAACAAAATGAGAACGAAAACAAAAAAACATAAACAATAAATAAGAACCATACATAAAGACAGGGAATCATTTTCAGAAGGGAAAAAAATGTTAAATCCTAAAATCGGAATGTTAAAGGACAGCCAAAATGACATATACTAGTTTCGAAAGAAGAGCAAAGTTATTTTGAGAACTTTCGACTTCTGAGCTCTTCCAGATGTAATCAATGTTGGAGCTGAGAAATTCCATCACTTTAAGGACTTTGTGGTGGCAGTGTCTGTTCTTGGCAGTACTTTGGCACCAATGTGAGTAGTATTGAAGAGAAGGTTTCACCCCAAATGCCACGGTCTTGTGAAATCACAGTCAAAAATGTAGTGGAGAAAAGGCACGTCTGGAGAGTTCTCCAACTGATGAGTGTAAACAAAACAATAACAAGAACAGAAGCAAACAGTAAAAAGTCTTTGAACTGATTGCACTGGGTGACATGGGACAGAAGAGTAACTTCAAAAAATTATAGAAAGAGAGTAGGGATATATGCAAGGTGTGTGACCACCTAGAACACTGATACAGGATTTCCATCGCGTTTCAACACAGTAAATGAGGTTTCGGATGAGTTCATGCAATAGCAGAATCCCTTCATACGTCAAAGATTCTGTCGTCACGACTCCAAAATGTGCATATTCATCAGCTTTCTGTTCAATATCCTCGGTTATGCAAATCGCCACAGGCTGTTTCGTACATTTTGAGTTGTACTCTTTAAAAATAACAGGGTTCCTTAAGTTTAGAACACCAGTGTAGCTTCGATAGTCTTGAATCAATCGGCAACTAGTGAGGATATAGATGGAAAATACAAATTTACGACGTTTCGAAACGCGCCTTCGTGGATAAGTGGGCATGCTCACTGCGTTATGAGTTATATGCGGTGCAAGTGTGATTCTCCCTACGTGTATGTCTCTTTTCTGTGTTGGTATAATGATCATTGTATGTCCATTATTTCATATTGTCTGTCTTGTGTTTGATGTAACTTGGGGTCCAACAAGGCTCTTGCACCATTAAGGCTCGGTGCACACATCCGATTTTTCAACGTGCGTTGCCGCTGCGGCGCCGAAGCCCAACTATGCACACATAACCGTGAAATGACTCAAGTACTCATTTTGCGCCTTTTGCGATGGATATCTATCGAAGAAAACGTGTTTATTTCGCTTACTTGGTGTACGAAAAGTATATTCTGTAACAAATTAGACGTTTTACTGGATACATCCCTTTATTATTTATTATTTATATTCCATTTATTTATGAAAACAAGGTACTTGAGACCGGAGAAACTAGTGCTGCGAGCTGTGGAGCCGTTGGGAATTGTGTAACGAATTGAACTTAAGTTCGACATGATTCGCCGGAGGTATGTGTGTGCACTACTCTATTGGATCTCATGTATCTCAGACCTCACTTGCGTTACCGCAGGGGCGCCGCACCTTGAAAAACTGGATGTGTTTATCGGGCGTAAGATGTCCCAAATCATCGTACAAACCCATCTCTTTCAGGCCCGGTACACACATCCGTTTTTTCAACGTACGGCGCCACTGCGGCACTGAAGCCCAACTATGCACACATAACCATGAAATAACGCACGTAATCATACCGCGCCATTAGCTATAAATATTCTATCGAAGAAAACGTGTTTATTTCGCTTACTTGGTGTACAAAAAAGTATATTTTGAATCAAAATAGACGTTACTGGATGCAAAAATTAATTAATTATTATTTATATTCCAGTTTTTTATGAAAACAAGGTACTTCAGAACGGAGATACATGTGCGGCGACCGTGCGGCGCCGTGAGGAACTGCGGTACAAATTGCACGCAAGTTGGACGTGCGTCGCCCCAGCGGCACTGGAGGCATGTGTGCACTGCTCCATTGGATCTGATGTATCTCAGACCGCACTTGCGGTGCAGCAGCGGCGCGGCACGTTGAAAAACCGGATGTGTGCACCGTGCCTTAGGTTCACGGACCTGAGGTTCTTTGGTGATCTTTTCTTTTCCATGGCGTTTTTACTGTCTTTTTTTAAACACGGGTTTTCCCCTTTTTTCAACTTTACACGACTGGTTTTACTCGAAATTACCTTGTGTTTGGCGCAACGACCGAATATGGCCATGAAGCTCCAAACCAGCCAACGACCAACCCAAACTATCATCTCCTAATGAAATATTACCTGAATGTGTTTTTTTAAATGAATTATTAAACAGATCTGCGTGATATTTTCACATTAGGGGTAACCGATTCCCCTGAAAATATCGCATACCCAGCAAACCTCGCAGCGTGAATTTTTAGATCGCAGGTAAATCGAGGATTCCATCGAGTGCCGGAATTCACGAACATGTCCTCCCAATGGCGCATTATTCTTTTGATTCGGAAGTCCCTGAGTTTCACTTTCTTGGGCGACATGATTCATGATCCCTCGACATTTCTCATGCCGTCACAAAGGGCCGGGAAATACACAGTAAAATATTTCTTTTCCGCCACCTCCACCTCGGGGCCGGCCTTTGTTCTTTTTGAGCATTTCGCGCCTCCGCGAGTTTAAAAATATCGCCGCCCTGATGCTTCTTCTTGCTCTTCCCCCGGTGGGAATCTATCACGCTCAATGCGGGGGTATTATCGGAATATAAAATATCGGTTCATTTCGAAGGGAGAAGGGGGTGGGACCTTGATAAATGATGGTGTGTTTGGTGAAGGGATTGCTGGCCGCGTGTGTGTGTGTTCTGAGGGTGCACACAATGGGTGCATTATGTGCGTCGGGACGTTTTCCAAGCATCCACCGTTGTTGTGCGGTTTGAAAGTTTGGGCAAAGTATTTGTTGGGCGCTTGAATTACTAGGTTGAACACCTATTCTCCTTTTCGTTTCTTTGCCGGGCTTCTTTTTTTGCTTTGTGGAAAGATGACACCTTTTCTTTCCCACTCATATTGGGATCGCGGGATTTTTTTCACATTCAGGTTCCAGAAGAGTGACCGTTCAGGAATTCGAATCCGAGTTCTTGTTGCAGGAGAGAGAAATTAAATTCCGCTGATTGGTAGGTAGTTGAATTAACGTCGCTGTGGCGCAATGCAATAGACTATTGGTGACGTTCCGGGATCAATTCCGAAAAGAAAGGACTACACCTCTTACGGGGACCAGTGTAGTCATATTTCCGTAATGTTAAAATGGTCAAATTTTAAGGAACACTTTTTCAGAATTTTATATGTGTATTGATTTAAATTTTTCTATACAGGTTATGAAGACACTTAAAAACACTTTAACACAAAGATTTTTAAAAAACTTAAAATTTGAAGTTTTTAGATGTTTTTTTTTCTTTTAACTCATTTTTTTTATAAAAATGACCAATTTTCTTCCTTTTTAACAATCAAAATTAACTTTTCTGAGTAGATAGAACGAAAAAGCCAGTGTTAAAATATATTATAGGGTATATGTTAAGCTTGTAAACCAATTTTTTTTATATTCACTTAAATAGACTTTGAAAAAATGTTCCTTTTGTGGAAATAGTACACATTTTGAGAAATTGAAGTCTAAAGCATAAAACTGACCTTATTTCTGATACGTACAGGTATTTTTCAAAAAATTATTTAAACTACTTCTACTTGGCGTATTGTTATAAAAAATAATCGAAATTTTGAAAGATTTTTGTGCACTGGTCACCTTGATTAAATGGAATTGTTCGAAATCCTATGACTTGAGATATGATTTAGTACTCAACCAAAGATCTTTCATAGTGAATTTTTCACACAATCACAGGGTTCGTTTAACAAATGACTTCTATAACAGATGGACGGCGTAGACCTTTTCGAAAGCTTCTGTTTCGTGAAACTACTATATCTCTAACACACACTCCTGTTCATTAGAAAGGTAGTTGAATTAACCTTTCACTAGAGCGATACAAAGGGTTACTGGTGAGTATCCTTAATTAATCCTCAATGGAAAGGTCGGTGGTTAATGCCTCTGAACTATGTCCGATGACGAGGTCAACACCTGAATTGGCACCCAACTCTTATCAGAGATTTAAGTGTGCACACCCGAGAGATTTACCGTGTCCCACGGTCTTTGATTGGATCGAGTTTCGAACTCCTTGCTAATCTGCTACTCTTTCAACCGGGATACTGCATTCAGTTAAGTAAAGTAGTTGTTAACTTTTTGTGCCGAATGTTGGTTAGAAGAACGATTTTTAACCCTTTACATATCAAGGCTCATGCATTGTCGATTTAGAGCAGAAACTCATTAACTGACATAATTTTCGATGACGCTAGGAAGATTATTATCATGGTGACAAGAAAAACATTTTCATATAATTAGTTCAAACGATATATACTATATGGACAAAAGTATTTGGGATATGCAGAAATTCGAAGGAGGACCCATCTTAGTGTGGGGTTGTTTTCCTGGTTAGGAATCGGCCTTCTTTATGTACCTGATACCATGAACGCTGAAGTGTACCTCGACAATCTTGCGAGGCAAATCGACAATCTTGCAATTTGGCTGCGACAGCGACAGCCAAAACATTGATGTTTTGAAACATCGATGTTCAAAATTAAAACATCGATGTTGATAAAACATCGTTCAAAAACATCGATGTTTTTAAATATCGATGTTTTTAAAATTCAGTGTATTTAAACTTTTTTCCCCATTTCTTAAAACTGGTTTAGCAATTAAGGATGCAACATCGACAGCAAAACATCGATGTTGATAATGCATCGTCCCCAAACTATCGATGTTTTTAAAATTCAGTGAATTCGAACTCCCCCCCCCCAATTTCTTAAAACTGGTTTAGCGCCTAGTGATGCTACATCGACAGAAAAACATCGATGTTCAAATTTGAAACATCGATGTTGAATGAATCGCCCCCAGACTTTCGATGTTTTTAAAATTCAGTGCATTTAACCGTTTTACCCCATTTTTTATAACTGGTTTAGCAACTAGTGATGTGACATCGGCTCGAATACATCGATGTTTTTTTTTATAAAACATCAATGTTTTGAAAACATCGACATCGATGTATTATCCCTACTTTTCAGACCCTTCACCTTTGGTCACTTTGGTCTAAAAGTATGTTCAATTTGCTGATTATGAAAATTATGCAACTTGGTTATTTTTTAAATTTTTATAACGGTACTTTTTTCATTTGAAAATAAAACATCGACAGCGTAAAAACATCGACAAGTATAAACATCGATGACACAAAAACATCGATCCCAATACATCGATGTTAAATACATCGATCCCAATACATCGATGTTAAATACATCGATGTTTTTTAAAAAACATCGATGTTTTGAAAACATCGACATCGATGTCGCATCCCTACTTCCAACAGGATCGAGCTCCATGTCATGCAGCAAAACGTGCGCAGCACTGGTTTCTCGAAAATGAGGTGCTTGACTTGTTCAGAGACCCGATCTCCATCCGATCAAGCACTTATCGGACAAACTGGAGCGACGCGTACGACACCGCCACACAGACCCATCTTCACAACAATCTCTTCTCACAGGCTTGCAAAAGACATGGCGAGCTATTCCTGTCCAGACGTACATATAACTTGTGGAAAGTAGGCCTCGACTAGTTGCAGCTGTAATACAAGCAAAAGGAGGGCTTCTACCCGCTACTTAATAGAATAATAAAGCACTTTTCTGAAAAACATGCAGTGTTCAAATACTTTTGTCCACATAATGTCTAATCAGTCCATAACCACATAAGAAATCTTTGGGATTCCCCTGCTCATTATCGCAAGAGTAAAGAGAAAGAGATTTTTTGGGGAGGTGGTGGTGGTGGCACAGTTTAGACAGATCTGGTTCTTGGGCCATAAAAATCAATCAATCCAAAGTTCCAGGACGTGAAATTTTTGAAATCTGCGCATTTTAGGTTACCATTTTCGAGAACCGCAGGAAAATTAACGAAAGGCATTAATTAACGAAAATGTTCTTGCAAACAAGTTGATGTAGATTATTCTCGAAAATGCTTCGTAGATACTTCGCTCCGCCACACAGACCCATCTTCACAACAATCTCTTCTCACAGGCTTGCAAGAGGCATAGCAAGCTATTTCTGCCCAGACTTACAGATAACTTGTGGATAATATACCTCGACATGATGCAGCTGTAACTCAAGCAAAAAAGAAAGGCCTACCCATCACTAAATAGAACAATAAAGCACTTTTTCTGAAAAACATGCAGTCTCTAAATACTTTTGTCTATATAGTGTATAATGCTGTTAAAATACAAAAATTTATCCTTTCTCTTACATCAAAAAGCTAATACTTACTCTTAACAGCTGTGCTGTAAAGAATTCCTTTTGTCAGTTAATGAGTTGCTGCTCTAAATCGACGATAAAAGAATTACTAAAAAGCGGCATACCCGTTGTATTGTTTTCCCATCTTACTAAAAGTACCTTCGTGGCTTGGCGGGTATGCCAATTGCTCTAGCAGCTAGCAAATTGTAGTTGGAACAGGATCGATTACTCACTGGTTGTATTTCTCTTACATATTATTAAAACATTTTCCCTTGTGTGTGTTTTACCAATGCTAAATGTTGTCTGTCTTATATCTAGTACAGCAAGGCCAAATATGCCTCTTGCGCAATAAAAAAACAATCTATCGTACCAAAAAAAAATATTATTTTGATTATTTTCTGAAAAAAAACCCAGTAATTACACGCTGTTTTTGCTTCCAGAGGTGTTCTTTTAAATAATTTTTATGAAACAATTTATTTATAATACTTAATAAGTAAAAATAACGTCCAAAATTATTTGTAAGGATACTCGATCTTATTTGTCTACAAGCGTATTTAAAAAAGAGCCGTTGAAATCGAAACAAATCTCTCTCAATTTAAACCGTTTCAACCATTCTTAAGGCACACGATAAAAAAAAGCTGAATATTCGAAAGCAGTTATAAAGGGCAGAAACGGGAAGAGCCAGTGAGGTCACGAATCGTTCTCGAAATGATTTTGGAATTAAAAAGCTATCAAAAATTCACATAGAAGCAAGTTTTATCAGAGGAAGTTTCATACAAAACAAGAAAATACGCATCTGAATACTGTCACGATTCCCTTTCGTTCACCACGTTGATTACGAACACAGATAGGCTACAAGAACAGTTGTTCTTGTGTTCTAGTTGGTTTTTTTGTTCTAGTGGACGAGCATCGATGGATGACAGTGCCTGAGTTCTGATACGATTAAGAACATGAAATAATTGGGTGCTATTCCAAATAAGAACACGAATAAGGATAGAATTGTTTAACAATTCGGAGGAGTCCGACGTGTTTTAGCACCGGCCGGTGAGGCGTGTATTTTGAAACTTTATATTGTATAGTAAATAAATGCCATGTCCAATGTGCAGTGTACCTGTGGTCTTGGCCACTACTACGCACACTGTCAATCAAATTAGACATCGCTTGGTCACTTTGACAAATACGTCAAAAGTCAAAAACTGTCGAAAGATGAGTTGGTATTAATGGCCCAAGTTACCAATTTAACCCTCCAAGTGGTTTGAACGAGCAGTCGCGTCCATCAAGATCTGACAAAGTTAGTTCACTAGCGACGAAATATTTTGTCATCAAGATTTTGCCGATTTTTCAATGATGAGATCAAAATCCGTCCAATTTTCTTCTATTGACGAGATTTCGTGTCTTTCGTGATCTGGTAAATTTTATCACATGATCATAGTTATTAATGTAATGTTCTAGTCCAAGGAATATACCAGTTTCTTATTTGATGTGCTTGTCGAATAATAATCCGAACAGTAATTTAACTTTAACCTATTCCCAATACTTCATTAAGAATTATTTAGGTATTGTTAGAGACAATCGAACAGAAAAGACGTTCTAAAAAGGAATCTGGATTTTTATGGCTGTTTTTTTATTTTATTTTAAGTTTCTTATATATATATATATATATATACTTCGTTAATTTCAATCTTACATTTTGCGTGTTTGTATTATTGATGTGTACTTTAAATTCCTATTAATACTTTGAAAAATATTCCTTAAAATGAAAAACTATGGCAAATGTCTTACTAATCTTGATCTAAACTCACACATGATATGGGGGAAAATTTATGATGTAATTGGATTATTCAAAAAGGAGTTACATGAGTAAAATAAGATAGTCATGGGTTTTCTCTTTCTTTTCCAAACGTGAAACACATCAATAATTACAAAACGTGTTCTTCAGATTGCAATTCCTAAGTCATATTCCTAACATATCTAAACAAAGCTGAAGTAAAAATATAGTTAAATCTAATTGTTGATATCGCACTACTTTATTTAAAAACAATGGTCTGAATATTGAACTTAAGAAATGTCATCAAAAGTTTTCTATATATCCAAGCAAATTCTCTCTTAATCTGTCGAATTTTCAGTAGAAAATACAAAATCATGTTTAAGAGATCGATTCAAGATTACTTAAGAAGACATTGTTAACGTAAAGCAGTTTTTTTAGAAGGTTCGCTTGAATAAAATTAATTTAAATGGCCTCTTTGTTTTCAAGTTTTTATTAAAGAGAAGCAAAAGAATTGAAGTCGTTCTTTATACCGGAATTAGAAAAATATATTACATTTACAATATGCACCACAATGAGTATATCCCAGTTTCAAAATCATGTTAAAAGTAACCACTAAATTTCGAGAATTTATGATGAAACACGAGAGCCTAGAAATAGTACTAAAAACTTTCATATCAAAGCTCTTAAAATCTCTTTTAGATCACTCACTCTTGCATGATCTAAAGAGTTAAAAATGCTTTCTACAGACACCACAGTGAACCTTTCAATTTCAAGTGAAACCTTAGTTTCTGCTTTAGAAAACAATTTCAAAGAAATCTTTCCACAAATTTTTGTTACGAGAATCGCTCTATGATCGTTCCAAAAACTCCTTTGATAACAGGAACATTGGAGGGAGTGGATTTTAAAAATATTTTAACTTGCTATGGAATCCTCATAAAATCCATCTTAAAAATCGCTGAATAGAATTTAGAAAAACTTGGGCGTTGAAAGGCGGAAAATCAGGAAAGGTGAGATGTCATGGAAGTTTTTTTATCAAAGCATCCGAATCTTCGACGTTTCCAGAGGTTTATTCCAATGCTTATTACCACAAACTTTGTAGTTTTATGCAGGAAAATTATCCTTAGAAAACTTTTTTGAGACATGAATTCGAGAAAATACACGGAGTTATAAATTCAGATCAGAAACACATACAGGCGCGGTTTGTTCTTATTATTCTATGACAATAAACGCAATTGTGAAATATAATGAAATGTCAGAAATACAACACTGAGAATATTCCTATAAAAATTTCATTTGGTCATCGGTTTATTTTCAATCAACGACAGAATTAATAATTTTCATCACGAAATTAGTAAATTCATTTTACGATGAAAACAATATTATTGTTTAAAGATATTAAAATTTCCCATGTCTCGTGAAAACAAATGAAAAAACAAAATCACATATTACATTTTTATTATTTTCGATCTTTTGGGTCCGCCAAAACGTAAGTCATAACATAGCTCAAGGGGGACTTCAAATCAATAAAAGCAAATTTTTATTTCACTAACGTACGTAAGAAGACAACGGAATTATTTATATGTGTAGGATTTTAATTCTTGAGTACATTGGAATCTGGAAACACACTTGGCTACCCGAATCTGATCTCCGGATTATACAAGCGTGCGCGTTCAAATATTCTGTTTTTGAAGGAAAGGTAGAAAGAAGAGAGAAAACTAGTTCGACGTTTATGCGTAGATCGGATTGCTGATGATAGTTGATCGACACTATGAGATTGTATTAACGATGATAGTTTATTGATGCTGATAGTTGTATTGATGTAGATAGTTGAGTTTATGCTGGTATAGTTTTGATGTAGCTTGCGGTATTTTAATTGTTAGTAATAAATGTTGTTTTGTGTTAACAAGCGTTCCAGTTCTCGTCATTGAAAAGCAAAAACTTAATACTAGACGACCGAGCAGGATGAAAAATCCTAAATATGCCAGCAGAATTACTTGTTGGATTGGTTAATAGTAAATTGAAAAGGTGACCGGAATAATCACGTTTCTCTTTCATAGGAAATTGCTGTCATAATTTAAGTATTAGGTTGGTTGTTTTTGGGTTTTGAGAAGGGTGCCACACTGGCCCAAGCTGTGACAAACATAAGACAGACAACACAATGCGGTGATAAAAAAGGAAAAGGCAGAAGGATAGGATAGACGAAATTAAAAATAAAAGGGTGAAGGATCGCTGGTATACCTCGAGGTTCTGATGCCCGACACACCTAAAGATGTGCCTCTAGGGCTGTAAGTGTTATGAAAATAATTTAAACACATTTTCAATTATAATTTCTGCAACTTACTTACGACAAAAGTCATATGTATACAAGCCTTATTCATGTAATACATTTTATATGCATCGCACCCCTGTTTCATTACAAAACTATGAAAGGTGACTACTACAAAAGTAGATTTTGAGTGAAAGAGAGGGAATTATGAATGGCTACTTTTTGACTTCGTTTCTTGCATAGCTCAGTTCGTAAATATGACGAATCTAAACAATAAGATAACAATGTAGTCAAGTAAACGATTTACGTTGCTCGTTTAACTATACTCTGTAACAAAAAAATAGACACTCCGATTGCGGTAAAAAATGATGGATGTGAAGAACCTACATAGAAAACAAGCGATTAAAATTTCAGAACAATTGAATGATTTATTTCAGAGTTTGACCGTTTCAAAGGGAGGAAGTCAATAAGGCGTTGATCCATCTCTGGCCTGGATGCAAGCTGTCACCCGGCTTGGCATGAACTGAAAAGGTTCCCGGATGGTGTCCCGCGGAATTTCTTCCCAAATTATCTCCAACTGTAGGGGCTAAATAACCAACATTCCGGGATGGTTGCAATAGCCTTCCCATAACGTCCGAAATGTGCTCTATGGGAGAGAGATCAGGAGACCTAGCTGGCCAAGGAAATGTTGGGAAAGCTTGAAGACAGTTCATAGCAACGCGTGCCGTGTGCGGCCGGGCATTATCTTGTTGAAAAGCAAGTCGAGGGTGTCGCAAAGGAACATTAACACAACCAGTCGTATAATGTCGTCTACATATCGCTGTGCTGTAAGTGTGCCAGAAATGACACGACTACCAAAGTGGTCCGACTATCAAAGGAGACGGAACCCCAGACCATATCGCCCTGTTGAGGGCATGTGTGGTGTGCGAAGGTAAAGGCAGAATTCCCACACTGCTCTAGACGTCTCCAGACACAATTGGAAACGGGACTCGTCACTAAAGATTATACGTCCCCAGTCAGAACCTTTCCAAGTGGATCAATCCCGGCACAACTCCTTCTTGGTGCGTCGATTTTTTTGTTGTATAATCCAAAACAAAGTTTAAAAGATAGATAGATAGTAGCATTTAAGTCACACTGGAGCAAACATTGGGCGATACACTACTGTTCGGTTTCAATACCGAGGTAAAGGATTCGAATTTCGCCTCTCGTAATTTTAAATCATGGTAAGATGACGAGATATAAATTTGAGCTGACACCCCACTCTCCAAACTTGCGGATCATGCTGACGCGAGGAAGTTCAAGTCCTGCGCAGATTTAATGTTTACCATAACCCCGTGTGCACGATGGTCTTTGGTTGGAACGAGTTTCAAAACCTCTAGATGCAAATACGCAACTCTTCCATCTGAGCTCCCCAGGCCACATACATAAGAGAGAGGAAAATATGCTTAGGAACACTGAACATCAATGGATACTTGGAACTGAACAAATCATATATATGTATATAGTATGGACCAGGTGCAGAATCATACTCAGTGTTCAATAACACAACTCCAAGCAATTTCAATTGTTTTGCAGGCATTTTGTCCAAATTTTGAAAACTGCAGTCAAATCAAAAACAGACGTAAAACACAATTATCGGCTAAATATGTATTACATGTCTTTCAGAATTTGCAATTCTGTCGATAACTTTTGAAGTCAAATATTTTGTCATTGACATAGAAGATGTGTTATTTATAAAGTGTTTGTCGTAATTTGAGCGGTGTAGAGAGGTTGCTCCGTAGCTAAAAAAGAAAAAAGGTGTGGCAAGGAGAGCGCTTTGCAATGCAGAACATCGTAACTTATGACTGAAAAAAAATCGGCCAAAACTTTGATAAAATTAAGGAAAAGTTGTTCTGCAAATACTTTGTTCTGCAACGTACGTTAAAATTTATAAGCACTTTCTGCTCCAGGGTAGTAAAGTACATACGCCAATCAAAATGAATAATCAGATAGATCGTTTTTGTTAAACAATTTTTTCTTCCGCCTAAGCACCATTAGCAACCGGAGGGTAGCGAGTTCAAATCCAACCAAAGGCCGTCGTGTACAAAGGTCGACTGGTGCACGTTAAATCATTCGTGGCTTCAAATGTCCACTCTGGCATGGTGGGGAAGTTTGTAGAGTGGGGTGTCAGCTCAAGTGCTGCCTCGCCATCCGACCAGTGTTTAAAATAACGTAGTGATGTCCTCGGATCTATCCCCTCGGGTTTGATCCCGGACTGTCGTAAATAGCCCGTTGTGTTGCTCCAGTGCGATGTTAGTTAAAATACATGCATACCTCTTGCACCAAAAAAAAAACATTTTAATGAAATTTATACTGTGTTTCATATTCAACATCTGCTAAAAACAGTGTCTATATTTAGATCATATTGCAACCCGGCAATAAAAATGACACAACTCAAAATTGCAGAATTTGAGAACTATCAATTTAAAGGTAATGGTAATTTTTAGTTAACGTCGTATTAGAGCAACACAACGGGCTACTGACGACGGTCCGGGATCAGTCCCTTAAGGGAAAGAACCGAGGACAACACCTCGTAATTTTGAACCTCGGTCAGATGACGAAGCAACACCTGAGCTGGCACCCCACTCTCCAAACTTCCACGCCAACCCAACGTGAGGAATTTCGGCCACGACAGATTTAAGGTGCACCAGCCGCCTCTACACCATACGCTTACAAACATCCGTGCCCGGACCCGGATTCGAACCAGGAACCTTCCAATCCAGAGGCTAACACCTTAACCACTATACCGGTTGGTCGGCATCATCAATTTAAAGGATACTATAAAACTTCTATTGAAATAGTAAAAGTTTTTTTTAAATTTTAGTTAAGTATTTACAGTTGTAACTTCTATTATATTCTGTAGAATAGCAATATAACACGCTGGGGCACCTCATACATATTTTTCAATGCCATAATATCAAAATATTGATTTTTTGACTTGTGTCACTTTTCTTGCCTGGGTGCGATATGATCCCCAATAGTAAACATATTATTCAGAAACTCTCCTTTACGTATCAAACATATAAGAGCCCTGTGACTTCGTTTGCCTTCGAGAGTTAAAAGTGGCTTAGGTTCGATTCCTGTAACTTACCTTGAGTATATTTTCTCTCCTCTGTGTCAGTATAAAATGTTTCTATCTCACATAATGGGCATCTACACGTAGATGCCCATTACGTCTTGTTGCCATTATGGTGCCATGAAACCCAACCTATCACTGAAGGTTTTCGTGCAAAATACCATTTACTTATGGGCAAAGTAATTTTTTTTTAATTGTGGATGGGGGGAACGCAAGCAGCTTCATTTCAAATCATTCATAATAACTGTTTTAATCTAAGTGCAATCAATGACTAAATGTTAACTATTAACTCATTAATATGAGTTAGATAGCTGGCACTTTCATAGTTTCATTGGTTATTTCAAGGTAAGAGACTAAAAACATTTTCCAGAAATTTGAATGAGTGGACCCTGTGGGAGATTAACTTGAACGTGGTAAATCTGCACCAGTGAAACGAATTTAAAGGGCCAAGAAATTCTGCTCCAAAAATTCTTTCTGAGTCGGATATTTGTATCGTTGTTTCTTTAGATTTATCTCCACATTTTTAACGAAAAAGTTTCAAATTTGACTTTGAAAGATATCTTGTTTATTCGACTCTAAGGAGAAAAATATGCTTTGGTATTCATTGCGAGAGTTCCTCTCCCAATTTCATAATCTACTGATTTTATTTCCATCAGTTCATACTTAGAAAGTAAATCTTTGAAAGGCTTCTTTGCCTGTAAGTTTTCTGGCGCAGCAGTGAAAGTTACTTGCGAAGAATGTTGCAGTAAAATAGTGAACTTCGTTAATAAAATCATGTCCGGTTTTGAATCACTATGACAACGAGTTGATAAATTGGTAATGATTAAATTATTTTATTCGTTATACTCGTTATTTTTACTTGTCATATGTTGAGTATCATTTTTCTTAAACAAAGGTTTGAAAGGCATCATCGAAAAATAGAAACTTTTTTTTAAGAGACCGCGGAATTTATGATAATGGACTAGTGGTAATGCAGCAAGTTTGAGGCACAAATGAAAAACTGTATTTTAGTTTTAAAACTTTATAAAAGGTGTATGAATTAAATTTGTAATAGTTTAGTCATGAATTTAATATAGTTAAGATAGAATTTCATCAGCCCTTGAGTAATTTAGTCCAATTACATGAGTTACCATTACCACATTATGTTTTTCGTGAAGTAAACTTATAGTATGTGTAATTTTGAAAGCAAAGCAATGTTTACACAATTTTTTACGTAAGGAGAACCTTGTGTGAATGTAATAAAATTATATTGGATGCGAAGAAACTTCTTGGTAAACTGAAAACTCACACATATTGTTATTAATACAGATGGAATCTTTTCCGAAGTTCAATACACGTTATGAATTTTTATGAAATAGGTCTTATTGTACACTGGTGAAATAAATTAAGAGAATTTGCATATTTTATCGTATTTCATGTAAAGAACTGAACTGAATGTAAAACCACTGCTTCTAGACAAAAATGCAAATCTTGTACGTCAAATACGTAAGAGTATACGTGTGTGTAGACGGGGCCAGTAGAGAAATAGGCTTTATAAGCGCGCGTAAGTTAAGGCGCATTTCGTTCGCTAGCACACCTCGGCGAATTTTTTGGTGATATTTTGCAGCAATCGGTTAATTTCAAATTGTAACAGTAAAAATGAGTAACCACCAACGTTTAGATGATGGAATGAGGTGGCGAATTGTGGGAAGGCTAAAAGCAGGCCAATCTCAAGTCTAAATTTGTAGGGAGTTCAATTTAACGCACAGCGTCGTGTTTAACTTATGGAAACAGTTCCAGGATACCGGATCCATCGAGAGAAAGCCTGGGCAAGGTCGTCCAAGAGCCACGACGGCCAGAGAAGATCGCCATTTGTCGATTTTAGCGAGGCGTAACAGGAGTGCTTCAGCTTCTCAGCTCTCTCGTGACTTGTATGCAGCCACAGGAACCCGTGTATCAAGGGTGACTGTTTCCAAAAGACTTGATGAGAGAGGGTTGTTCGCAAGAATACCTGCTGTTTGAGTCCCGCTCACTTCTACGAACAGGAGAATCCGTTTATCATGGTGCAGAGAGCATAGAGATTGGAGTATGGATCAATGGGCGACCGTTCTCTTCACTGATGAGTCCCGGTTCAGCCAAAACACCGATTCTCGCCGTACGTTCATATTGAGAGAACCAGGAACCCGCTACCTACCCTCCAATATCCGCGAAATCGACCATTATGGCGGAGGAAGTTTAATGGTCTGGGCAGGCATCATGTTGGATGGCCGCATACCTCTCCGTGTCTTTGAAAGATGCAGTGTGACTGGTGTGAGGTATAGGGATGAGGTCTTGGAGCCCTATGTTTGCCTTTCAGGGGTGCAGTTGGCCCCGAGTTCATTTTAATGGACGATAACATAGAGATCTTCTGGTCGATGAATTTCTAGAGAGTGAGGACAATTGCCGGATGGATTGGCCTGCCAGATCTCCAGACCTTTACCCTATAGTGCACGCTCTGAGAAGGGTAATTTCAACTCGCAACCCCCCTCCGAGAACCATCCAGGGAATGAAAACAGCGGTTCTGAACGCGTGGGACGAATTGCCACAGGAAATGATAAACTGCCTTATTTCAAGTATGAAATCACGCTGTGAGACCTGTATATCTGTAAGAGGGGACCATACCTCCTATTAAACCATTTTTTTGTTTATACTTCAACCGCTGTTTCATACCTTCCGACTCCAACGAGTGTTACGCACGATCATTCGTGTGTATTACAATTATTGAATGGTTATTTGTTTTGTTTTGTATCAATGAATGTACATATCAAATTTCATTAAAATCGGTACAGTAGTTCTAGAGATAATCGACCAAGGCTGGAAATTCTCTTAATTTCTTACTCCAGTGTAATTAATAAAGTTTGTCAAGGTTTATTAACATTTTTGGTAGTGACTTTCACTGCTATTATTGTCAGTATGCCAAAAAAATGGTTTTACAGAATAAATTGTTGAACACCATCCGGACTTGTTGACTGATTTGAAATGAGTCGTCGTACTGTGAAGGAGGACTTGAGAGTGGGACCTATGTGAGCAACTTGGAATCATAACTTTAAAAATTATATTTAATGTCAGATTCTGCCAGTAAACTTGTCCAAAAACTATTCTAAGTGGTCGTTATGATAACTTATTTTGTTCATATTTGCTTTGTGTGTGTGTGCTGACTTACATCTTTCATATTTCTCATTAGTTTCAGTAACGAGATTGCCGAAGAATTTCATTATGTGTCAAGCTGTTCCGTGAAGTTTTATCGATGTTATTTAGCTCCATAACTCAAATAAAGCATATTTAAAATAAGCGGAAAAATTAGCGTATGAATCCTGCAATGGTCGATATTGTATTTTGTATATATTGGTTATTGCCCACATTCGACATTAAACAAATAGACACGTATGTTAAAGAGAAATTGCAACAGACGAGCATACGATACGAAATGAACACTGTGAAAACTCTGAGGCAACTGATTCCCTGCATATTAAAAAAGGGTTTCTTCGACCCATGAACTTAGAAGAATATGCATGTAAATAAATAAAATCAGTTTTAAACTAGTACATGAACTCATGGAAAAAAATAAAACTCTCAATCGCCACAAAATATTTGGAATGAATTCTGTAGTTTTTGCTCAACAGAATGCCGTTGCATGGTTTGATGTTAACTCGTCATCTTCTAAGATCTTAAACGCATCAAACAAGCTACGGTATTCCTCTAATACTTTCGGAAAAAAATTAAGTATTAAAAGTGGCAGATATTTACATTTCGTTCAATAAATGGCTGACTAAGAATGTTACGCCTATTCATCATTCGAGAATCCTCTTTTCTCGTCTAAATTTATTCTATGCGACGAAGGCGAAAGTTCCCTTCCTCGAGAAACGACAAAAAAAGGAACAAACGAAAAAAGAATCCGGCCGAAGGAAAGCAAAAAACCGAAACTAACGAAAAACAAAGTAAAGGAGAAGACCGGGAAAAAATCAACTCCCTGAATCCGACTTTAAATCGGAACATACGTTCCAAAGTGAAAGAAGGAAGCGTATGCAGATGATTTGGCTTTTGTTCTGCAACGCGCCCGCCAAATCACAACAGAGGTGTTCCACTGTACTCACTTCTTCGCTTGACTGCCTCACAATGGCGGCCATTGTTGCGAGATTCCCGCCCGCTGCGACGTTGCCAGTTGCCGAATAAAAAGAATGTGGATTTTTGAAGTTGGAGCATGCTGTCGGGAGAGCCTCACAATGCTACCGTTTGGAACACTGTTGCTCCTTTTGTGGTGGGCTGTTACTGGTTCTTTGTTGTGGCCATTCCTCTGATTTGCAAGTGGGGAAGAGAGAACTTCATTTCCGAGCCGTGCTTTGTGCGCAAATAAGGTATAAAAAGAAAATGCGCTCAAGAAGAGAATGGCATTAATGATATTTAATAGCACCGTGAGGATCGGACACTGCTGAATGCGTCGATAGCTTTCATCGTAATTCGAGATTTCCCTCACAGAAAAAGAGGAAATATTCCTACGATCACTTAAGCTAATAAATTTGGGAACACTCGGGCGGGGGAATTGTTCTGCAAACATTTATACACAAATGGATCCTATTGTCTCGATTCTAGACACTTGTTATTGTGAACACCTACTCATTTTTTTATGCGCGATATAAAATTTTCTTAACTGGAGTGCGAGAAACAAAGAGTGTTAGTGTGGAGATACTGTTGTTTAGAGGCTAATTACAATTAGTTTATATAAATAGTGATTGCTAACTTAGTGGTGTGTTTTACATTTCCCTTTATTCTTTCTCTATCTTTCATTTTCATTCTCTTCAATATATCTTTCTTCTTCTCTCTTTATGTTCTTCTTGTAGACTTAAACGTTTATTAATAATCAATTCTTTAAAAAAAAGAAAAGGATTATGAAATGTAGGATGCACTGAAGTTCCAAAAGACCTGGTGAGGCCTCCTATAGCTCGGTTATGTACATCAATTTGACGTGGCATAGGCTCAGCTGGTCGACGGGATTCACAAGGAGTGCTTCAATAGCTTCCCATAGTTACGTAGTTTTGTAGGTGCTGTATTTTGTGCACGAATGGCTCTTTCAATCATATCCCAAATGTGATACATGGGGTCCTGGCGATCTAGGTGGCTAACGCACGTGCTGGAATTGACCAGAATGCTTCTCAAACAAATCGAGAACAAAATGGGCCCGGTGATACTGAGCAGCATTATCATCCTGGAACGTCTCATCGTTATTGGTGTATGTGCAGTCCATAAAGGGCTCACACACACACACACACACACACACAGGCGACCCAATTCATGCCAGATTAATACTCCTCACACCATTATGGAACCATAGGAGCAATGCCTTGTAGACAAGTTGGATGCATAGGCACATAGGGTTTGCACCATTCCCGAACTCGACCATAAGCCTGAACCAACTGGAAACGTGACTCATAAGTCCACGCTACATTCTTCCAGTCATCTAGGGTCCAATGTATATGATCGTGAGTCCAGTTGCGATGATGAATCCAATGATGTGCACTGAGGCACTCGAGTTGGTCTTCTGCTGTCATACCCGATCAACGCTAAATTTCTATGCACTGACCTCACAGACACACCTCTCGTGCGTTCCTCATTGGTCCGGGAGCAGAAACTGCTTAAAACTACGACGTATGTTGCAGAACAAAGTCTTTGCAGAACAATTATTCCTTAATTTTATCCAAATTTTGGAAGTTTTTTTTTAAATAAATGACGATGTTCTGCAGTGCAAAGCGCGTTCCTTGCCACACCTTTTTTTCTTCTCTAGATACTTAACAACCTTCCTAAACCACCCCAAGTTACCACAAGCACTTTATAAATAACACATCTTCTATGTCAATGACAAAATATTTAACTTCAAAAGTTATCGACAGAATTGCAAATTCTGAAAGTATGCCTCGGTTTTAAATAAAGTAAGGCAATTAATTTTATTATAAATATGGAATACATATATAGCTGATAATTGTGTTTTACGTCTGTTTTTATTTGATTGCAGTTTTCAAAATTCGGATAAAAATGCCTACAAAACAATTGCAATTGCTTGGAGTTGTGTTGCAGAACACTGAATATAATTCTGCCCCTCTGCTCATTGGATGTGGAAGTTAGTTTAGTTTACGCAGCGTCGTTCGTTTGGCAGCCACGAACTCTTCTGCCCAGACGTCGTTGGTTCAGCAGATATGGCTGGCCGCTGGACTGTTCCATGTGGAAGGCAATACTTTCTATCAGGTACTCCCGATACACCCTTGACACAGTGGAGCGAGGAATCTTAAAAGTGTCAACAACTTACGCAATGCCATGCCTTTTACACCGAGTTTAAACTATCATTCCACGTTAAACTCGGTTAATTCTCGTCGAATTGTCATTATCATGTTATTAAAACGTTTTACACGACATTCATAAGTCCAACAGACATCACTGATAACCATTTGACTCTTAATACCATTTTAATGCTATGCGAGCGCCACCTGCAAATTTGCATTCTGACATCCTATGACTTTTGGCAAGTCTGTTTATATATTTTATGTAAATTAAATTTGAAATTACTGAATTGATGTAAGATTGGAATTTTGATGGACAATGTTTGCGACACGATTGTAAATACGACCCGTGGTTTGTAGATAAAAACTTATATTAGTTTTATAAAACCTGATTTCTTTTTCAGTTACATAAAAAATTCTTACTATGGTTAACTTACACTTATTCATGAATGCTTAATCCGTTTTCGGATTATCCGCATCCTTATAATGGTAATGTTTGATGTGTTGCTGTGGATGCGGTCATTTCCAGATGCATAATGTATTTAGAATTATTTATTAATCAGAGCTTTAATAGGAACTGTCCAATGTTTCTGTACAAACTTGAACAACACGGCAAAAAAAACGAGTTTTCAATAGGTATTAATAACTTTGTAGCAAACTTTAAGAGGTTTTTAGCAGGCCATCCTTACAGATGTACAATCATTCGACCATTAGATGGCGAGAACGCGGCACTCTCAATATTATTCCTTGGCACCATGGGAGGTGCTATCACATCGCAATCACACTGAACTCTGGAAAACTTGCTTTTCTAGAAGAGTTTGAGGAACTGGCCCACATTTACATGTCTTGAAGAAACCAGCAAACTTCAAGCAGCCAACCCGAATTCGAGATTCGAGCTTATAATCAAACGCCTCATTCTACAATTTCCTAGACAAATGCTTTTAGCCACTCCACCACTGGGGGGAAGCAAATCAAATACTAAAAAATACAACACGATACTTAGCTATACTCGAATCGTTCTGTTTACTGGACTTTTTCAGTTCATTTGTAACATCAGCTTCATTCGTGATGACACTTTAATTTTAGATTTTCATACCGGCGTGTGCTATTTTATTGCAACACAAGTCACAATTTGACAGTTCTCTTAGCACATTAAAAGATTGTAAAAACACTCGCAATATAGATATATGAACAAATCTTTAAGCTGTTGGCCCGATTGTTGTATATCATAAGCGATATAGATTTTGAGACAATCAGGCCTGGAGCACACAACCGATTTTTCAACGTGCGGCGCCGCTGCGGCACCGAAGCCCAACTATGCACACATATCCGTGAAATGACGTAAGTACTCATTTCGCGCCATTTGTGATAAATATTCTATCGAAGAAAACTTGTTTATTTCGCTTTCTTGGTGTAAAAAAAGTATATTTTAAAACAAAATAGACGTTTTAGGATACAAATAATTTATTAATTATTATTTATATTACATTTATTTATGAAAACAAGATACTTCAGACCGGAGAAGCGTGTGCGGTGGACGTGAGGAACTGTGGTACGAATTGCACGGGAGGTATGTGGGCACTACTCCATTAGATCACATAGAGTAGTGCATACAAGCGCTCGGCGACGCACGTCCAACTTGCGTGTAATTTGTAAAGCAGTTCCCCACGGCGCCGCACACGCTTCTCCAGTCTCAAGTACCTTGTTTTCATAAATAAATGGAATATAAATAATAATTAATAAATGGTTGTATCCAGTAACGTCTATTTTGTTTCAAATATACTTTTTTTTACACCAAGTAAGCGAAATAAACACGTTTTCTTCGATAGAATATTTATTGCAAATGGCGCGAAATGAGAACTTGCGTCATTTCACGGTTATGTGTGCATAGTTGGGCTTCGGTGCCCCAGAGGCGCCTCACGTTGAAAATCCGGATGTGTGCATCGGGCCTAAGAGTTTCTTAAACGTATTCTATTGCAAAATGATATTCATTGATGAAAATGTTTCACACACACACAAATAGAAGAATCATTCTCTGGAAAAATGAACCTTTTAGCATGTGTAGACTTTTTACTTTGCTACGTATTTAAAATTTTATTTGTGATAGGTCATAAATTGCTGAATCAAATAAATAATATATGTAGTAAGGCTCCATTCTTTCTTGTTCTCTAATTAAGATCATTCCGTGAGATGGAAGTTGAATCGCGTGGTTTTGAAAGAGTCTATTTTTCGAATTAGAAGATATATTAAAAAATCACAATGGCGTTTTTAGCTCTGCTTTTAGTTCTAAGTTTACTGTTCAGTGCCTAAAGCGACAGCAAAGATAACCATATTGGAGGGAAAGAACCATCCACGTAGATCGTCACTCACATGTTTGAGTATGCCAATCCCTCTCCTAACGAGTATTCAAATTCTCACTTATTCAAAAATCGACTGACCCAAGATCGACTGCTTTCTGGCGGAACCACTGTAACATACCCTGCAAAAATGTATTTATTTCCAAATTTCAAATGGTGTCGATGTAGTCTAGTTGGTAAAGTTGCAAATTAGCAACTGGAGGTTTGTGAGTTCCAAAATAGCGCCAACCAAAGACAGTAGTGTACATAGGGGCTTTTGCTCGGTAAATCTCTCTTGATCTCAAATGTCCTCGCCTTGTCGTGGTGTGGAAGTTTGGAGAGGTATAGACTTAACTTAACTTAACTCCGTCATGGTATACCGACCCTTAGATTGGGTTTCCGGTCAACAAAATTTCCCATCCAAGGTATAGACCTCGTCAAATGAACGGGATTCAAAATTATGAGGCTTTGTCCTTGGATCTTTTACTGGATTGATTCCGTACCGTCGACAAAAGTCCATTCTATTGCTCCGTTGTGACGTAAATTCAACTACTTACTAACTTTCAAAACATTTTTCCATAGTTTATTTTCATTTCAATTATCAACTTTAGGAAGACAAAATTTATTATTGGAAACATCTTTCAATTATTAGTCCTAAAATGCATCAAATGACATAAAATTTGCCGTAACAATGTATTTACATATGAATTATAGGAAAGCTTTAATTCTATCCATCGCTTCTGAATACCCATTTATCCCTTTCAAAACAAAAAAATTTTATTCTCGCATGAGTACACTGTTAAATACTATAGATATAAAAAGGATATTTACATTAAAAATGGTGTTCTGATTGTTATTAACATTTTTCATAACTTAGTACGTTATGATGTAGATATTTTGTAACGAATGTTAATTAAATAGTATTTTAATGGTTAATAGACTGCTGTACATTTAGTATCTCGTTACCATATTTAATTAAATTGAATATTAATCATATGAATTTTCCCATTCAAAGTCATTTCAAATTATTAATATCACTAGGGCCTCAAGAGAAATGCTTTAAAACATTTTAGAAGAAAAACAAATAATAGGTTTCTCATAATGTTTGCGTATTCTCCTCAGTACAATTTGTTGGTACCGGATTAGTGGTAAATTAGTTACTTAATATCTAGAACAAATGTGGTCTTATTAGACTTTTGTTGCAATCACGTGTAATTTCTAAAAATAAAAAGTCAAATAACACGAAAAAGACAAAGCCGCCTTTGAAATTAGAAGTTTGTGCATACACTACGCTCTTAAGGATTTTTGTCTGCCTTTAAAACCAAAAATTAAATATATCCATGCGAGATTTTGTTAATGTTTGTTCAGACAATAGGTAGTTCTTTTTGAGAGAAATAAAACACAATCGTTTCTCCCTCACACACGTCGTCTCAACGGAATGGAGTTTTAATCATTCTGAAATAAACGTTTTTATTGTTTCAATACGATTAAATAAAATAATTGTTCTTTTATGAGGATGCGGCACTTAAAATTTATCAGGAAACATTTTGTTAAGCTCAACCACTTTATTCTCTTGGTATAACCTCTCTTTTTTAATATACTATATGAAATTATGAATAAATGCCAATATTTAGTAGTTGGATGAAATACATTCTATGCACAAAAGTATTTGGAGACTGCATGCTTTTCAGAAAAAGTGCTCTATTATTATATTTAGTAATGGGTAAGCCCTCCTTTTTTGCTTGAATTACAGCTGCAATATGTCGAGGCCTACTTTCCACAAGTTCTCTGTAAGTATGGGCAGGAATAGCTCTGCCTCTTTGCAAGGCTGTGAGAAGAGATGGTTGTGAAGATGGGGGTGCGTTGCGGTATCGGACTCGTCGCTACAGTTTGTCCCACAAGTGCTCGATCGGATTGAGATCGGGGGCCCTGAACAGATCATTCGAGCAAATTCACCTCATTTTCAAGATAACAGTCCAGTAGTATGACACGGAGCTCGGTTCGGTCGGAAGAAACAACCATGATCGCCATAGTATTACCATAGTGTAGGCAAGGCCGAATCATCCAGAATACAAGGTCCCAGGCACGGGAGCTTAAAATTCTTGAAACTGCGATGCAAGTCTCAGAACAGAATTTCCTTAATCTTATCAAAATTTTGGCTGATTTTTTTTAAATTATAAGCTACAATGCTACAGTGCAAAGCGCGCTCCTTGCCACGCCTCTTTTTCTTTTCTAGCTACGGAACAACCTCCTTACACCGCCCCAAATTGCCACAAACACTTTATAAGTAACACATCATCTGACGACCAACCGGTATGTGGTTAAGGTGTTAGCTTCTAGATCGGAAGGTTCCTGGTTCGAATCCGGGTCCGGGCATGGATGTTTGTAAGCGTATGATGTAGAGGCGGCTGGTGCACCTTAAATCTGTCATGGCCGAAAGTCCTCACGTTGGGTTGGCGTGGAAGTATGGAGAATGGGGTGCCAGCTCAGTTGTTGCTTCGTCATCTGACCGTGGTTCAATATTACGAGGTGTTGTCCTCGGATCTTTCCCTTAAGAGACTGATCCCGGACCGTCGTCAATAGCTCGTTGTGTTGCTCTAGTACGACGTTAACTAAAATTACCAAAATTACCAAACATATCATCTATATGGATAACAAAATATTGAACTTCAAAAGTTATCGACAGAATTGCAAATTGTGAAAGTATTCCCTGGTTTTAACTAAAGTAAGTTAATTAATTTTGATGTGTTTTATTATAAATATCTGATGCATATTTAGCCGATGATTGTGTTTTACGTCTGTTTTTGATTTTACTGCAGTTTTCAAAAATCGAACAAAACGCCCACAGAACAATTGCAATTGCTTGGTGTTGTGTTGCAGAACATTGAATAAAATTCTGCACCTGTAGTACCAGGTACATAAAGCAACGTGCTTAATCCTAACCAGGTAAAACAACCCCACACTAAGATGGATCCTCCTCCGATTTCTGCAGAGTCCAAATACTTTTGTCCATCTAGTGTATAATATTGATGTTATATACTAAGTACTAGCCGGGCTGCGCCATCTAGCGCTCGGCGGTTTGTAATAGTGCTTTTTTAAAAACTTTTTTACACATCGTAATTAAACATGTTTTGATTTGTATCTTTTATTTATTTTTATGAAACATAATTCTTCAAATCATTACGTATTCAATCAAATATTTAAAGAAAATTGGTCGAAATATACATGTACCGCCACAAAATTACCCATGTCTAGTAATATTTTGCAGGAAAGAGACAAATCAGTTCAAACATAAATATTTTAACCGATCTCTATCTTCAGCATTTTTTGTAGCTCTCCATCGTTGCCATTTGGCGATACACAAATAACGTCGATTTCGGGTCCACGTACGTTAGTGTTTTATATATATAGAGAGAGAGCAGCCTTCTCCTAACAAACTTTCACTACCCAAGGTCAATTGCCTTCTCGCCCGGGCTGTATCATAGAATCCTCATCTTTTGACTGTTTGTTTGTTAAAATTGAAAATTCTTTCATAATTAAACAAAAGGTTTACAGAAACAGCTCATATTGAAATTTACTTCATTCGTTTTATACAAGTTCGTCTATTCAATTTTACTAAAACAACCTTTAAAGTGTAATTTGAATTACATACGCTTTTATTTAGTGATGACTATATCTGTATCTGGGAGGAATATGATACAATCTGCCGTTTTTTAAAATACACTGCTCATAATAAACATTTTGTCCCACATGTTTTGTTCTTTCTTATGATATAAAACTATGTCCAGTTTCAATACATAAAGAAGACGCCCCTTTTTAAAATAATTGAGTAATTGAGGGAGAAGGGTAGAAAATAAGATATCTAAACTGATCTATTGAAAAATATATTTTTGTGATAAGATTTCTATACCTTCAAGGTACAATTTCAAAAACTCTAACTAACCTATTTTATATTGTAAGCGAGTGTGATATATAGCGTGTTTTGAAAATGTCTGACAAATATCGCACCCTGGCAAGAAAAGTGACACAAGTCAAAAAATAAAAATTTTGTTGTTATGCCATTGAAAAATATGTATGAGATGCCCCAACGTGATATATATATTATTCTTCTATAGAATATAATAGAAGTTACCACCATAAATACTTACCTAAAAATTTAAAAGAAGCTAAAGCTATTTCAAAATAAGTTTTATAGTATCCTTTAAGTTGATGTTCCTCAAATTTTTCAATTTTGAGTTGCGTCACTTTTCTTGTCGGAGTGGGATATGTTAAAAGTGATATTGTGTGTGGGGGAAAAATAAACATTGTTTGTGGCAAAGGATAAGTTAGGAAATGCTAATTTAGGTGGCAGAATATACTACATGAATTCGGAATTTTCCGTTGAAAATCCTATTGAGGAATGACGTATTATGCCACAGAAACGATGTTAACTGACTTAAACAGCGCCCTCTTTCACCTAAACGCGGAATTTCCGAATGCTCATTCTTTGACAAAAAATGTTTATTTTGGGCGCCCTCAATCACCTTTTACAGTTTTATCAGTATTTCTATGTATGGTAGAAATGATACTAACACATTTTATGAAAAAGTTCAACCGTCTTTTACAGTGTTAAAATGTTTAGTATCGTTTAACAAAGTCATGTTTTCTAATAAAGCTATTCATAAAAGTACGAGTCTGTGATTGCTTATCATCACCGAGTGCAAATGCTTTGGCACATCCTGCCGGGATAAGATCTTTTGTAGTAGAAAATGTAAACAGCGACAAGGAAAGATTTATGCCTCGTGACAGGAAGTTCCCACAGTAAAACAATATATTACCTCAGATTAAGAAGCTACTTTAGCTTACTGACGGATTTCGTTTGCAAATACACTGAGTCACACTTTACTTGATTTCTTCGTCTGGGTTCTTTCACACTGCCTTCCATTGCGTTTGTGTGATCTGTTTGATTATGGGAGATACTATTGTTCAGTGAGAAAATGCTTCGGGAACTGTATAATTTCAAAGATTAATTTTTATATTAATACTAGACTTTACCACCCGGCCTCAGTCGAAAATGTTTGCTGTTTCAGACAAACTGAGTCGCCCTTCTGTTCACTCGGTAATTTCGTTGGAAACAGCTTTTTGAGTATTTTAATATGCTTATGTTCTTTCCTCTTTTCATTGCTCGGCTTGTGATACCTTTTGCCGTTTGGGATTGAATGGTTATCTTTTTACATAATGCTCTATGCTATTTTACTTACTATGGTTTTGAGAGAATGACATAGTGATGATCAGCGTTGACCTAGAAATTCCAAACAGAATAAACTGTGCATATTTTATAACGTCAGAGCTTAGCTATGAGAGTTTTTGCTGCTTCAATAAGATTTTCTGCTTTATGTATGGAATATATTCAACTATTTTCAATATATATGCACACAATTGAGTGCATTAAACTAGTGTACTTAACTATAGTAATAAAGATAAAATGAAGCTCTTGATTATAAGTTTGGAATTACTTTGTTAGGCTTTGTTGTAGAGAAAAAAATCTAACTTTTATTAATACGTTGTCATAAATCTTAATGTTTCGACTCAAAGTTCCGTATCCATATTCATGTGAAGCACTGAACCTGAAAATAGCGTGACTCCATTGAAGCAACTTTTTAAAATGCAAGTATTGCGTGATTTAGTAAAAATGTTAAATTGTAAAAATGCATTGAAATTCAAAGTTGTTTGTTTTGAAAATTTAAGTATAATTTAACTGCTAAACTGATTCAGTCAACTTTCAATTTAATAAGAACTAGATTGGGAAAAGAGTTTGTAAGAATATATCTAAATGAATTTTCTATTTTTTTTTCCAACAGGAACTGTTGTTTCTGGACCTTTGAAGAGCAATATTTTACGAAATACTTTGTGGTTCCTACTATGGAAGAAAGGTTTACTTTTAATAGAAATGGTTTTATTAGACTTAAAGTCACACTGGAACAACACAATAGGCAATTGGTGAAGGTCCGGGATCAATCTCGAAGGTAAAAATCCGAGAACTACACGTAATAATTTTGTACCACTTTCATGTAACGAGGGGAACATATGATCAGGTATCACTCTCTCCATACTTCCCCACCACTCGATCGTGAGGACATTTGAGGCCACGACATATTTAAAGTGCCCCAGAACGCGACTGTTTTGGTTGTATTGAATTTCGCAACCCTCCCCAGTTGTTAATCCGCACTCTTCTAAATAGAAATTGAATTCACGGAACGCCTGCACATGGTCCAAAATAGATTCCAGTAGAGGGATGACTAATTCTACCTATAGAAGTATGGTCTGATCTTCAAATTCCATCTCTTGTATCGCCTTCAAAACCTACTTTTTCACACCCCACTACCATAACTCTAAAAACGAATTTCCAGTTTATGTGTAGAATGATTGTAAATACTATGCACTACCCTTCCCAATAATGGACCGGACGCCAGCGGATTTTCATAAAATCCGACTACTTGTTTGGGGGTGTTTTTCGTGGTACGGCCTGGGACCTTTGCTTGTTGTTCCTGGTCAATTGAATGCCAACGCCTACATGAACATTTTGGACAATCAGGTTCTTCCTACGCTCAGGCAATTTTATGGAATGGACGAATGTTACTTCCAGGACGACAACGCTTCATGTCATGTTCCAGCCTCTGTCAAGCAGTGGTAACGAGGTATGGATGTAAAACGTCTTCCCTGGCCTGCTCAACGTCCCGACCTAAACCCCATAAAACATTTGTGGGACGTGTTAGAGCGACGTTTACGGATCTGGGAGCCCCTTCCGAAATCTACAGCTGAGCTGGCGACATTCTTGCAGCAGGAATGGACACAAATACTCATAGCTGTGTATCAAAACCTTGTTGAAAGTATGCCCAGATAGGTTGCTAGTTTATTTGCAGCACGTGGCGGACCATCCCCTATTAAAGCATGTATTCCTTCCCTTATACCATCACATCTTGCTGTCCGGTTCATTATTATAAGGTAGTGTATACTTCTGTGTGCTTAAAAATTACCACAATTCCATAAGATGGTAGTTGAAACTCTAGTAAAGGACAGTTGTGATAATTTTGCAGCACACAGAAGCATGTCTTTATAGTCTCTTTACACGTAAAACTGGATATTAATTTTGAGATATGCTGGTATTACATCCGGGGTGCGATATGTATCAGTATCAATTAATTGCTTGCCATGAGGTATGAAACGAACGAGTTCGTAGTTCCCCCGGTTAATAATAACCTCAAAAGAGGGAACTCCGCCCCACACCAATCCAGCCACCAGTGATGCTCGCTGTTTTTGTCGAGCCAGTCCTGTCGGGTACGTAACGTTATTTGCAACTTCGCAATCGCACTTTTCTCTCTCCCTCTATGGAACTCTTTTGATTTTCTGGAGGTGGCAGCTGTGGTGAGCCTCACCAATCACGTTTCTTCTCTGCCCTTGCTAACTAAAGGGTGATTGATGATATCATTGCCATTATTATTGATCTGCAGATGAAAGGGAGCAAAAAATTAAGGAACACGGGGCTTTATGATGTGTTACGAGAGAAAAATTAGGATGTTGCTGCTGGGTCGGAAAGGGATTTTTTGTGCAGTTTGTTTTTGCGAGTCGAGCAAGCATCTATTTCTACTTATTTTCTTTTAGGTATTGTGACTAAGAAGATGAGTTCGAGTGACCTGACGGCACATAAAATCTGCGCTCAGATGGCAAAATGTTATAAGTCACTTTTCCCAAAAAATTGAGTTCCATCCTGGAGTCTTTTTTGTTAATGTTTAGAAAGTGGCAAAATGTCGTAGGTCTTTTTCTGTCAGTTTATGAGGTGGAAAATTGGTGGAAAATTGTTGAAAAAACAAAGGTGGAAAATTGTTATAAGTCACAAACCACAGAACCATGTGTTTAATCTTGAATCTTAAAATTGCTGTCACGAAAAATTAAAAAAAGTGATTTATAACATTTTGCCACCTGAGCACAGAAATGTACCTGCTTGTTCCATAACTTCGCTCTTGGACTGGATGTTGAGAAATTTCTAATCATTGTTCAGAAGTGTTGGTCGTCGTTTTTGAGGAATTACATTTATTGACGAGTTGCTGACTAACTGTTGAAAACTACACATGCGGGAATCTAAAACTCTATAGTCCGAAATCCTTCTGAGCTACAGTTCATGCAAATATCATAATACAAACAAAAATGATGCGTATGATTTAAGTAGTTCATCGATTGTTATAAGAACCTTACTTGCTGCTTTGATTTTAAAAACTTTATCCAAAGAATATAGAACAAGTATGGAAACTAGTAGTTTTATAAATAAAATAGATTTTGTTACTGAATGTCTAACGTCAAATACATTTCTTTTGAAACAAATAATAGTTCCTATCGTATATTCAATTAAATTGAGACTGAAAGTTACAAATTAGCATTGCAAATTGCTTTTGCATTTGTTTTTTCATTATTTTTGTGCTACAAATTGAGTTTAATGTTTTTATTAAAATTTTTTTCGTAAATAGTTGCATATCATTAATTGTTTTGCGACCTGAAAGGTAAATACTGTCTACACAATATATAATTTATTCATAATAAATTTAAGAATTTACCAATGAAAAATATGTAGGTTTAAAATGTGGTGCCTTTTTATACACATAAATTAATTTATATTATCAGTCTGCATGGATATAAAACATCCTTCCAGAGTATTTACAAAGCATTATTGTGCCTCTTGTGAGTTTGTCCTCTGTGTTAGTAACTTGGGAACAATTCGGTTAATGTAACTTACCTGTGTATTTCTCTCTCCTGTGTCAGAAAAAATTTCATTGTGTGTGTAATTCCATAACTTGACTTTGTGTTTACTGTGCTTGGCACAGCTTGGCTAACTATGGTCATTGACTTAAAACCCAATCTACCCTTATGACTATTATATTTAATATCCAAAAATACTAATCGCACTTTCACTACTTCTTTCACTTTCTATTTTGAATGACGAACATCGACTCAACCAACTCTGTGTTGTAACAGAGTAAACGTAATAGATAGGAAGGAATGTAGTTGAATTAGTGTCACGCTAGAGTAACACAACCCGCTATTGACAACGATCTCGAGTCAATCCCGAAGTAAATGATGCGAGGAGAGAACCTTGGGATTTTGAACCACGGTCAAATGACGAGGTCGAACCTGAATTGACATCCCAATATACCAAACCTACACTCCAAGTCAACCCGAGTACATTTGAGGCCACGGCAGATTTAACACGCATCTGCCCCCACGTACACCACGGTCTTCGCCTGGGACGAATTCTGAACTCAAGTTGATGATCCTCCAGTTGATGAACCTCCATTTGATGATCCGTAAATTGTGCTTCCGTAAATTGTACATCCTCTTCCAACGGGGCTATCGCTGCTCAGAGAAATCACAATTCCGCCATTATTTACGTTTCGCAGTTCAGAGGTTCACATGTATTCCAGATCATAGATTTATTTCCACACTCTACAAGCAGCTATAAACACGAATTTTCCTTCTGTCACATGCTTCAGCCAAATCCACGCAATTCATTCAACTCCGTTTTTCCCCCATATTCGTCACAAAAACAGTTTTCATGGTCTATTTCAGAGTGACGAAGCCCGGCATATTGAGGGAGACGAATCATTTTTATCCCCTTTCCTCCCGCCCCTCTCGCCTACTCCCTATTTCGAATGAATCCCTGCCCCCCCCCATGCGATGCTTATCAAGACCCCGCTCTCCCTTCAGAGGGAAAGATTAGCTCTTTGAGCTAGGATATTTGCTCAAGTGGTGTGAACACGCACTTGAGGAACCCGCGATATAAAACTCCACCCTCCTTGGAAAAAATACCACCCCCTTATACCAGCCTCTCCCCTCCCCAACCTCCGGCGTATTCCATGGTTTCTTGTTGAATGTTTGGGTTGAATTTAATTTGGAAGCGTGATTCAATTTCCTGCAGGTGAATTAGGGAATTTTAATCTAGTATGCGAAATTAAATAATTTGTACTGCTAATACTACCCTACAATAATAGACCGGATAGCAAGATGTGACTGTGTAAGGAAACTAATACGTGCTTTAATAGGGGGATGGTCCCCCACGTGCTGCAATTACACTAGCAACCCTTCTGTTCATACTTTCAACAAGCTTTTGATACACAGCTATGGGTATTTGTGTACATTCCTGCTACAAGAATAACGCCAGCTCAGCTGTAGATTTCGGAAGGGGTTCCCAGGTCCGTAAGCGTAGCTCAAACGCGTCCCACAAATGTTCTATGGGGTTTAGATCGGGACTCTGAGGAGGCCAGGGAAGACTTTTTACATCCATATCTCGATGCCACTGCTTGACAGAGGCTGCAGCATGACATGAAGCGTTGTCGTTCTGGAAGTAACATTCGTCCATTTCATAAAATTTTCAGAAAGCAGGAAGAACCTGACTGTCCAAAATGTTCATGTAGGCGTCGGCGTTCAATTGACCAGGGACAATATGCAAAGGTCCCAAGCCATACCACAAAAAACCCCCCCAAACAAGTAGTCGGATTAAATGCAAATCCTCTGGCGTCCGGTCCATAATTGTAGGGTAGTGTATGCTGTGAAACTAAAACGAGGTTATAATGCTAGGGTGAAAGTGGAGAAATTTAATTTGAGAGCTAGGTTTCGAGAGTGAACATTTCCGAAGGCGAAATGTTCGCGAGCCGCTCGTGAAACGTTCCATGAAATTATTTCCCCAACGAACTTCCAGCGATCCTTGGGAAAGGAAGGAACCAACCGCGAACCATCAGGCAGTCATTTCTCAGCCACCGGTGAAGACGATGGATGGATTGGATTGGATTGTATATGGTTTTGTGGTATGGTGTGGCCTCTTGGGACATATTATGCCAAACTCAAGGGTGAAGACGATGGGCCTGGAGGTTCGTGACCAGAAAGAAAAGCAACGAACATTACTCACGACACCGTCCCAATCGAAACCGAGAACGCATTTGTGTGAGTCGGAAAACCGACAGGAAGCGGTTTACCACGAACGGTTCACGAGTTGTTCGTTTGGCGCCCAAAACCCCGTCCCAAGCATAAGAACTAGAGGCTCGTAAATGTAAACGCGCCTAAATATGTCTAAACTTTATTTTTTTATACACAATCCCCTTTGTATGCGTGTCCAGTTGGTTTTAGTCGCAGATCATTGACCGGAGGGTAGCGTGTTTGAAACCGATCCAACGAGGACATTCGTGTACTTGAGGGTTGATGCGCGTTAAACTTGTTGTGGCCTCATATGTCCTCACGTTGGAGTGGAAATTTGGAGAAGACCAGCTCATGTATTGAACACTACATCTGACAGTGGTTCAAAATTACGATGCCTTGTCTTCAAATTTTTACATTTAGGATTTACCTCGAATCGTCGTCAATTGCCCGTTATGTTGCTCCAGTGCGACGTCAAATCAAATACCTACCACTTCTCAAATCATTGATGTTTGATAGTTTTCTTTGAATTTTACCTTTGCCGAAGCGAAAATGCCATACATTTGTTTTAAACCGGTCTAGTGGTTAATGTGTTGTCCTTTGGATCGGAAGGTTCCTGGCTCGAATCTGATTTCAGGATGGATGTAAATTGTGCTGTCCTTTGTTAGGGGTAACGAAGGTCCTCCCACTGGGTGCTTCTTCACAGGTGGCCATCACTTCCTTCACTTGTAGTGGCCAATGATTAAGTTCATATATGTCCGCCATTGCAAAAAGAAAGGTTTTTAAACAAAAATACATTTGACATAAATTTTTGTTTAAAATTTTGTTCACAAATTGTTTTGCGCATATTTCGGTCCTATGATAATGCCGAGTCTCGATATGCTTCATATTTTTATGAATTGTATGCCTTAGTAATATAGAGGCTCACACCTCGATATATTACCAAATACGGCTGCATCGCTCATTCTTATTTGTCCTCTAATGCATTTTCGTTTTGAGGACCTCTCTCAAAGGAAGCTTCAATATATTTCCTAAAAATAAGAGTTCGAAGGCACTTGTTTCAAGCAGTTGTCCTAAATTGAGTTGAGATAAAAGAATAAAGGTCATGAAAACATGGAGAATAAATTTATTTTCAAAAATATTCAACCACAATAGTTTTATATTAAACTAGCCACTGCGTGGCAAGCACGGCGTTGAGCGTGACAGTTCTTTTCGTGGGGTCAGGTGTGACCACTGCTCGCTAACACTCGCCAACCTCCGGTGATTGCTACGTATTCCCATTTGGTTTGCTTCGAAAACGAACTCCACATGCAACGCCATTTTGACCTAAAAGTGGCTATTATCTACAACGTAAATTTAAAGTCCCTGGAATCGGAAAACTTCGCATGGTTTCAAAGGCTGACTTCAACAGTCAAAAATCGCAAAATTCGTTCCTTCTTCATTCGAGATTCGGATGAAGTCACATTCCGGAGAAGAAATTCCGGAGAAACGGAGAAAGAATGTTGAAAAAAACTAATAAATTAATTTTAAAATGTTCTAGAATAAATTTTTAAATTCGGGCTGGACACAAAAATCGCGAAAAATTCGGTCTACCTGTGTGCCAAATGTCATTACTGTAAGTGCCATAGATTCGTCAGGACACTGCGTAGCGAGGGACAAACATTTCCTTTTATAACAGAAGAGTAGATTCTTGCATCTATTTTGTATTTAACTTGTAATAAAAGTTTTAGAAACTTTCGTATTAAAAAAACGTGTCCGTTAATGCATAATGTGCGCTTTCTTACTTGTATTTAGCTATAGAGCCCATTGAGATAAGTATACAACAAGCTCTTGAAACCACTTATTACTTCTTACTTTTACGTTTCGCGCAGTAACTGTAAATAATGGGGGCACACTGAAAAATACCCTTGATATGATTCATTGTTCATGAAGATTTAGTTATATAACTCAAAAATACATGTCTCAGTAATAATTTCACACACACTCAGTAATACCAGAACTCATTTTCGCTCACTGCTCAAAACTACACCTCAATCAATAATTCTAAATATATAACTATGTAAATAAACACATCGAAATAATTACATAATCATGAATAATTTAATTATGCTATAGCATGAGTGTTTTCACTACGTTCATGTACGAATGTCGCTTGCGCTTTAACATTTTCATCATAATTATTTTCGCCTGCTTTACTCGCTTTCTTACGTCTGTGGGGTTCGTGGTAAACCATTTGGAAAGAATTGGAGGGTTGCGAGTTCGAGGTCTAGTCCAGCCAAAGACCGTCGTGTACACGGAGACTGCTGCACTTTAAATCTGTCGTGGTCTCAAATTTCCTTATGTTGGCGTGGTGTGTAAGTTGGGTGAGTTAGTTGCCAACTCACAGGTGTTGTCATTTGACAGTGGTTCAAAATGACGCAGTGGTGTTCTCGGAGCTTTTCCTTGAGGATTGTTCATGAACCGTTACCATCAGCATGTTGTGTTATTTCGTTGCGACGTTAATAATATCCTGCCCAGTAATAAAAGCATAATTGTAACCTTGAAGGTAAGCTTGCTATTACGATATAGAATACAAAGTAAGGAAATATACTTAAAATGCCAAATAAATTAAAAAACAGCATTAATCCTTCAAAGATCTGATCAGTTTTGCCAGTGGCGAGAAATCTCATCGATCCGGACAATGTTCGTTTTGCCAATAACGAGATATCTCTTCGAGATTACCACCAGGTTTGTTAAAACCTTTAATAATGCGGGTTAGCTTGGGAAATACAAGATTATCGTTGGCATCGACATAAAAATCACATGCTTTGATGAAGTGATGTAGTTGGAAGAATCGCTTTCTGAAGCGCTGAGTGTACTGATATGAAGATATGATTAACCCCTGCGTGTTTTTGCATCCGATATCGTGTCTCAGGAAGGGCACATCTGCCGCGATTTGGATGACTTTCATTGGTCCTATTGTTCTTCGGAAAGTGGATAAAATAAACACACACGCCGAAGAAAAGGACTTAACTAAAAATCTTTCACTTTTATCAGCGTGTCCAGGTGCTCATCGAGATAGCAGCGCGGTGGGGGCAGGTGTAGAGAAAAGAGGTACCTTGGTTATCTCGGAAGAAAGTCGGCATTATCTTGACCTTTGGATCAGCCAGTGGCAGTTGGCTGAGCGGTCGGCGGGCTTTGTCTCTGCTGCAGACAATTGAGAGCGGCCTTTTGTTTAGACTTCGGGAGTGATACAGGAAATTGACGAGGGGGCTTTTGCCGCGTGCTCGAGTGCTTGTGTGGAGGGAGGGGGTGATATCTTTTTCTCAATTTTCCGTTATGGGAGCGACGTTACCGGTATGGAAGGAGGGTGTACTTAAGTGTCGGGAGTGCCAAAGGTCAAACGGCATGGGAGCGGTAGTTGGTTAACCCTACTGGTGGTTGTCTTGATGAGGCATCTCGTCATTAGTACATATTGATGGACGAGATATTGCGTCAGTAGAAGACATCTAAACAGATCTACACCTCAGACACCTTGAAGACCCTAAATCACGTCATTAACTAAGACATTGGCACATATTGATGGACGATATATCTCGACATTAGAACAAAACAAACCAGATCTCGACCTTGAAGAATATATATCTCGTCATTAACTAAGACCAATGGAATAAGATATATCGTCCACATATCAATGGCTGATATATCGCACGATTATGAACGAGATATTTCGTCAGTAGAGGACAACTTAACAGATCTAGATCTCAGACATCTTGAAGACCATATGTCTCGTCATTAGCTAAACCATTAGCACATATTGATAGACGATATATATCTCGACATTAGAACAAAACTATCCAGATCTCGACCCTGATAACTATATATCTCGTCTTTATCTAAGACATTACCACATATTGATGGAGATATATCTCTACATTAAAAGAAAACTATCCAGATCTCGACCTTGAAGACCATATATCTCGTCATTATCTAAACCATTAGCATATATTTATAGACGAGTTATATCGACATTAGAAGAAAACTAACCAGATCTTGACCCTGAAGACCATATATCTCGTCATTAGCTAAACCATTAACACATATTGATGGACGAGATATCTCGACATTAGAAGAAAACTGACCAGGGCTTGATCTCGTCATCATGGAAACATCGGCAATATCTTGGTGACGAGATATCTCGTTACCAGAAAATCTGATCAATTCTTGATGGACGAAATATCTCCTTGAAACCACCTGGAGGATAAAAAGGTCAACCAAAAAACCTGTTAGCTATAACTATAGCCAACTGAGTGATGTATCGGTGAGCGATATGACGAGATATTATAGTACTACTCTTTCATCACGTGTAACACCACCATTTAGTTTCAATTGAGTGGCTTATTAAACCTCCAAGTAGATTCGTTGAAATATCTTTCATTAAGATCTGGCCAATTTTGCTAATGACAAGATGTCTGGTCATCACGATATTGCCGATGTTTCGATGATGAAGAGATCAAGGTCTGATCAGTTTTACAGATGACGAGACACCTATTCGAGACAACCACCAGGAGGGTTGGGTTTCAGGGTGAGATGTAAGCAATACGTCATTTCAAAATCATATGAATGAATATGCAGCAGGTTTTGTGTAAATTAAAGATCCATTTTTCACGTTCTTCCGCATTCTCTGTTGGTGATGTGGACAGGGATGGTAGTTAAAATGGTTAAAAGTGTCCAGAACCTAAAAATTCGAAAAAATTCATTTGTGAGATTTTTACTGTCTATGAAAATGTAAAATGCCTTCTTTATAACGATACCTCATTTGTAAAAATCTGTTGATTGAAAGTATTTTGAAATATTTTAAAAAGTAGATGCACTATTACCGCGACGGACGTCTCAGAACATCCGTTTTCATGTTTGGGGGCCCATTACTCAAAAACTGCTTGAGATGCATTCTTTAAACTTTTTACGATTATTTATGAAGAACGTTTAAACACTAACACAAGGAATAAGATTTAAAATGTGTTCTTAAAAAATATTTTATCTAAAAAAATTCCAATTTTTTTGTAACTTTTAAAATAATTTGTAATTTTGTGAATTAAAAAAAAAAAAAAACCTGTGTAGTCCTTAAAAGTATTCAGATATTACGCTGTAAAATTTCAGATAAATAGAATAATTTACGAATAAATTAAATGCCCCCAAAGTTTGTGAATTTAACATGGGTGCCTATGGAGGTACCACATCTCCTCAAAGGATCTAAACGTGCCATTCCATTGTCAAATGCGAGGCTAATACATGAATACTAAAGTTCAAAATGGCTCTATGATTATTGTTCTTTATTAACCAAATAAAACCTCTTTTTGAATTTTAACTATCTTCCCGTCAAATAAGTTTATTCCAAATCTTTGGGTACATCTGCCATTTTGTTTGAAACAAAAAGAGCTAATATCGTGCCAACACGTTTGGAACATCTCAATGTGCCCCGAAATTCAATTATTGTTTTTCGAGTAAAGAAACTTAGTTTGCTGGTGTCTACATTGCTTGATTGGAATTTTTCTCAATCCTCAAAAGATAAAAGCTTAATAAATCCCTCCCCTCACAAAAAAATTGACCTATAAAAAATATTTTTAAATAAAATTTGCTTGTCACGTGTGGTACAAAACTGCCGACTTGTCTATACTGTAACGTCAAAGGTGCGTATTATAACTTGAAAAGTTATATTAGACAGTAATATATGTTAAAGGTAGGTTACGTAGTTGGTTTTGAGTCCCGGGAGCAACACAACGGACACTAGGGTTCGGGATCAATCTCGAAGTGAAAGAACCGAAGACAACACCTCATCATTTTAAACCACGATCAGATGACGAGGTCAACACCTGAGTTGCCAATCTACTCTCCAAACTTCAACAGCATTCCAACGTGAGTACATATGATGTGACGATAGTTTTAACATGCATCATCCCCCACATATACGAGTGTCTTCAACTCTTAAACCTCCTGTTGTTACTCCCAGACTAAACCAACTGGACTACCGGGGCCGCAGTATAACTTAAAACTATATTTGAAAGTTATATAAGGTAATGTAAAAAATTGAAAGAGTACACAGTAAAATAATATTTTGAAAAATGCGGATACTTCTCTTTCTGCATTTTTAATTTACATTCAACTAAGCATTAAACTAAGTTGTTTAGGTTTGAAAACATAACTGAATTTTGTGTCATCCTGTGAAAAAGAGTCTTTGTATGTCTTTGAGAGTGCAACGAATCTCTTGTCAGAAGCCCAAGTGCAGAATTGTATTCAGTGTTCTGCAACGCACCTCAAAGAAATTGCAATTGTTCTGCAGGCATTTTGTCCGAACTTTGAAAACCACAGTCAAATCAAAAACAGACGTAAAACACAATTATAGGCTAAAAAAGTATTTCATATTTATAATAAAATACATCAAAATTAATTAACTTACTTTATTTAAAACCAAGGCATACTTTCAGAATTTGCAATTCTGCAGATAACTTTTGAAGTTAAGTATTTTGTCATTGACATAGAAGATGTGTTATGTATAAAGTGTTCATGGTAATTTGGGGCGGTGTAGGGAGGTTGTTAAGTATCTAGAGAAGAAGAAAAGGTGTGGCAAGGAGAGCGCTTTGCACTGCAGAACATCGTAACTTATGATTTAAAAAAATAGGCCAAAATGTTGATAAAATTAAGGAAAAATTGTTCTGCAAAGACTTTGTTCTTCAACGTACGCCGTAGTTTTAAGCACTTTATGCTCCCGGAGTCAGTAAGTAGGTAGGTAGGTATTTACGGTTTTATGGAGCAAGCTCATTTCAGACGATTGGAACATTTAAAATGTCTTCAAAGTGTTTTAAAATCCAATAAATTTCCTGAAACATTCGAGCCTCCTTTCTTTTAAAGTAACTAAACGTAGTTTCATTTACTTGTCTAAAAAGCTTACTGTTTCGTGATACTAAATATTTGAAATTAGATCTACATTTTCTCAAGGATTCATTTTCAATAAATTCATGATAACCAAATTAACTGAATTAAGGAAATTATAATTCATGCTAGACAGTTCTTGATAAGCGTCTGGAAAGTCAATTAATAAACCTAAATTCAAAGAAATTGAAAAAAGTAGAAGGAGCTCCAAACTTGAATAGTAATTTCCTTTTAGATACTTTCCGTTTCTCGATATTCCGACTGAGACTTCAGGCTTTGGGTTCGAATCCCGGTCTTACATGGATGTTCATAGTTGCTCGGCATCCACTTTTAAGCCGTAGTTTCTATTCAAATTAGCTTTTAATAGAAAAAAAGCATCGTAGAGCGATACACCAAACCGACTGAGCCTTAATGTCGGTGTTTATACTAACAAAGAAATATTTTGCTGGAACCTTCGGAGTTCACTACCCCCATGCACCATGTCATACATCCATTTCTTCCAAGAAATGGAATTTATGGTAATTTCGAATGTTTATTCTTTTCTATCATAGGTGCATTTGAAAAGTAAGTGTTTTTCTTAAAGCATAAAGTGCTAAAAAACTAAAATACTTTCCACTTTAAAGTATTCCTGTTTAATGATAGTTTGCGCAACAAGCTAAAGAAATTTCATACATTCTGTTTAAAAAAAAAACCGAAATAAACCTATATTTATTATCGCTTTTTACGCAACTCTTGACATCACCTAAAACTTAAAACGTGTTGAGAAATAAATATATAAATTCAGTTTTCAGTGTGTTAGGATGTGACACATTGAATAGTTAAACTTTTAATGACATCATTTTAAGTACTACAGAATTTGTTAAGGTATTGTTCAAAAACCATTTTACAATAGCTCCATTAATTTTGATTAAATTCATCTCGTGTTTTGTGAATTAAACCATTCAAAAGATGTTTTAATTGAAGAAACTTAAAAAAAAAAAGGATTTAATAATTACAAATTAAACGTGTTCAGAAGCCATCGAACTAATATAATCTTTCAAGTATGTGTATGTATCCAAGTCAAATCTTCACAAAATATTTTGACATAACACATTGGTGAATATCTACAGCTGTACAGTTTCGATCATGTCTATAGTATTTTTATTTCAATGTACGTACAATATCAAATGCATTTATACTGAAAGCATTTACTACAAACCTAATCTTGAATGAGTATTCTTGTTTTCTGTAAGTATCCTAGAACGCATCTTACTAATCACGTGTTCTAGGATGACATCTCAATCTATCTTTAGTCGAATAAATGTTTTTATGCTAGAAATGTCGAAATTTTTTTAGTTTACTTGTACACAAATTGAAAGATCGAAAAAAAAATATGATTTAGAGAAAGATATTTTAATATGAACATTTCTTTAATTTATTATTGTATAAAGAAAATATAATGATTGAAAACAGCATAGAATATCATTAAAACTTTTTTTTAAATGCAAATATCTAACAATTAAAGCTAAATTCCCGTTGCATCTTGTTTTGTTAAATGTATTTTTATAATTTTAAATTATAAAAATACATTTAACGAATATAAAGGAAAGTGATGTGAATATTGGTATTTATAAACTTTATTAAACTGTTTTTAACAACTGATTGTTAACAAAGTTTTATATTAAAACAAATATTGTGTTCTCGCAGTACAAAACTGCTTGTAAGCAGCACTCGATACTTGTACTCAAATGACAAAATAATTTTGAAACAGATGTATTAAAAATTATAATGTTAGTTTATGTTACATATTTAATGTAAATAATGTTGAAGTTTACAAAATCTTCAGACTAAAAAATGAGTACATACATTGTTTAATATTTCAAATGAAATTTTAGTGTTTCGTTGAAGAAATTTAGAACATAGGTTTAGTTTCCAGATTTTTATAATAAAAAACGAATCGCGTAGTTTCCCTTTTCTTACTACTTCCAATTAAATAACTTAACAATGTATATGTAAATAGGAATAAATGAAACTAATATTGAAAACAGGACTCTTGATTAGATTCAATAAACTATAAATAATTTATTTTTATGCGTAATACTAGTTCGTGAAAAGGACTTCATACAGCCGCCTTTCAACATCAGCACCACACTAAATATCATAACAATAATCTCGAACATTACAGACAAGACTGCATACACAGTGAGCATACAATTTGTACAGAAAGAACAATTAATAAATAAAAGAAAGTTTGTAGGAACAGTGTACACTTTCTCTCAGAAAATCTTTTTCTGGTTTTTCGTCAGATTACACTTTTGAGCCGAAATTTAAAATTGTCCGTCCAATCCGACTCAATGATCACCGGGCAAGAGCAACCATAATGAAAAAGATGTCAGCATCCTCTTGAACGTTATACATGTAAAATTACAGAGTAATAAAGGATTTACAACATTGCACAAATTTTTAAGGTATTGTGAAAGAATGTTTAACGTGCTTTAAAAAAAATATTTTTCTCAGGGATACTTTGTTAATAAAATTACACTATTTTCGTCTAGAAAATTAAAAAAAAAAAAAAACATTATATTTTTAGTATGTGGTTCTGGTGTGAATTCTGTTATTAGTTTGTATTATAATATGGATCCAATCAAAATTTCAATGAAATCGTCCTATTCTTGCAAACTAACACACACTTCAGCACATAATACACTCAGCGATAATCATTTTAAACATTTAAATCGAGTACTATAGTTTTGCTAAAATAATTTTCTACACATTTGGTTGCTTGGTTTTCACGTTTACTTGAATTCTAGGTTACGCTGTAAAATATATAAAAGCAACTATAGTTTTGAAGCCGAGGTAATAATGACGAAAACTGGTAATATATTATTTATCTGTTTAAGAAACAAATTCTTCAAGCAAAAGTTTTCACGCGTAAAATATATCAACATTCAAACAGTATTTCTCTCATTTTTACTCTTCAAATTTCGCATGGTTTAAAATCCCATGAAGGTTTAATGATAGGTTGCAATACTAATAATACGTTTAAACACTTTTATAACTGAAAATATAATAGAGAGAGGGAATAATTTAAGAAATAGGCTGTTTAAAATATTTATTGTTTATAAATATGTAATTTAAATTTTACATTTTCACACCAGATGGTATGTTTAATGTCCGAGTAGTTAAGCAAAATAGTTATAAATATGTTTTAATTTCTAAATTATATTTATAAGTAATAGTCAAGGTAGAACATGTTTCAATGTTTTGACCAAAACACCCTTGTAAAACAATGATTGAGGAGCAGATAAAAATCGTAATTAAGTTATAGGTATTTTTAACCTAATCCGTGCGTTTTGTTAATTTTTATATGAAATGTTTTCATTGGAAAAAATTTACTAACTTCATACATCATTCCGATTAGATTTACATTATTTGTAGAGATTTTTACGTTATCTTCTCTTAAAATTCTTTGCAATGTTTTATATTCATAGAAAATGTCTGAGCATGGCACAATATAGGAACATTTAGAGTCAACAATGAACATGACAAGCACACCGGTATAACATCCATCAAATAAACATAAACAATTAACACAGTTTACGCAATCTATTAATGACTACACGTGTGTAATATTACTGAATCATAAAAAAGCTAAACTGAGGGGAAATCTTGTACGAAATACTGTGCAGAAAAATTGTTTAGATAATTCTCCTCAGAGGCATTTGAGATCAGAATTTCAAGCAGGAAAACGCAATCATCTAATAATGTACGATTATAGCTAAGGAATCTTTGGTAAGTATTTCCAATGTACTATTTTAAATAATAAAACATTTTCAATCATTTCACTTCGAAGCAATTTCAATGAAGTAAGAACCTTAGGAACCGTAATTATTCATTTGTGGTTTAGAAATTTTCAGTACTTTTAGTCTTTATTTTCCATATCTTTTAGCATATTTATTGAAATTATAGGCAAATGGTGACTACTGTAAAAAAATTTTACGCTTTCATTACATATTAACCGCTTTTTGCGACTGAAATTAAAAATTTAACATGTATAATTTATCACAAATTAAATAAATTCCAAAAACGTTTACCAAAAAAGTTTCAGTTTATTTAGTCGGAGAAAGAAATCAACTAAACTAATTCGTATTTAGCTTAATTTGGTTTTCGTGGGAGATCTAATCAATTAGACTTTTAAGAATATAACATAAAATAAACAATAACTTTCGCACTCTCCAAAAGGAACGGGGGCTCAATTTTTCATAAATGCAAATTTCGAAAGGCTCGCAAAGAGAAGATATTTCTGTAGCAGCCTGACTGAAAAAAATTCCAGTCTGTTTTTTCTTATACCTCAAATCCAATTCTGATTTGCAATAATTAAGTCACTTTTAAAAGTGTTGAAATTGGACCTTTGTTTTACATTTTATTAGAAAATTGCATTTTTTGAGCTATTCCAGTGTTCTTGGAGTGCGATAAGGATTTGCCATTTTCAAGTGTCACGCAGTGACATTTTTTACAGAAGAATTTCGATTTATTATTCGTTATATATTAGTTCTATCACATGTTAGCTCCTTAAAAAGGAGAACTTGGTATGAACGTCAACACATTTATGAATAGTAAACAGCACCATCGTAGCTTCTACAATGAAAAACATGATGTTTAGATGTGTATGCATTACTGGAGTATGTCCGTTTTTCTTATGGAAATATGTGGAGTATATTTGATAATTCTTCGTTGAAATAATTTTTTTTTTTTGAAATACAGTAAATATCACCCCAGTTAGGCATGAAGAACTGAAATCTATATTGCGTTATGTGGTCTAAAAAGTAAGGCAAAATTTGAATTTCCTTGTTAGTTTTCTAAAAATGAAATGGTTATAAAAAAAATCGACCTTTAATCTATTCACTCTACACACAAGATATCAAATTCTTTCAAATCTGGTCTCGCAATTAAATATTTGTTTACACAAGTCGACCACTCTATCAAAGAACAAATGAGCAAATCGTCACACTGAGAATAGAGGAGCTGGACACCAATAATGTCTAATTCAACCACAAGGCATAAATACTATTAAATTCTAAAAACAAAATTATAGAGGGAGCGAGCGAACGATATTCACAGAAAAAGTGTCATATTTACCGCTACACAATAGGACTCGGTGGTAGCGTAGGAGGACTCGAATGCCTGTGAAACCTCTCTTCGGGCTTCACGAACAAGTACGCGAAGGGCGACCTCAGTTCCTGGTGACTGGGCAAGGGCCCTGGGGTCGGAAAGTACGTCGGGGGCCCGCAGCCGCACAGACTGTAGGGCGGCCCGAAAGCAGCCGCGTGCGACTGGGACAGAGACGACAGCAAGGAACTGGCCGTACTGTACAGAGTCGTAGGTGGTACTAGAGGCGAGTCGCTCAGGTCCCTGTGCTTCATGAGTCCGAACTCGGGCCTCAGTTTCGGTAGGCCGCTGTCTATGGACCCGTACACATAGGGCAGGGGTGTCAGAGGGAATGTCCTGGCTGTCACAGCCTTCTCACTCTCCAGAGAGTGGTGGGTCATATGTGGGTACCTGCTGGACAGGTGGTCCATGGGTGGAGGAAAGGGATGGCTCATCCCCATCGGCAGGTAGGAGGTCTCCTTCTTGACTAGAGGTTTGGGTTTCCGCCTAGGCCTGTACTTGTAGTCTGGGTGTTCCTTCATGTGCAGGGCCCTCAGTCGCTTGGCCTCGTCGATGAAGGGGCGCTTTTCGGCCTCGGACAGCAGCTTCCACTCCGCCCCCAGGCGTTTGGAGATCTCCGAGTTGTGCATCTTGGGGTTCTCCTGGGCCAGCTTGCGTCGCTGTCCGCGAGACCAGACCATGAAGGCGTTCATGGGTCGCTTCACGTGGTCGCCGGTGGCTTTGCAGGACATGGTCGAATCGAGATGGGGGTTGTCGAGGATCACTCGTTGACGGGCATGCTATGGAGACTGGTGTGCAAGCACTCGTCCGTCGCAATCGCTGTGGGTGGAAATAACGCACTCGGATTTGGATTCAAACGATTCAGTCGGCGGCTGGGTGAAGAACTACCACGATTGAGCGATGGAATATCGGATTCCGTGTAGTTTCGAAGTCAAAGTCGGCATTGCCTCGCTTGAAGTGATATGTCCATAGAGTCCCTTACGTCCACAATGACTAATGTCCAGCTTTCAAATCATCCGAGGATTGCAATGTCAGTGATAATATTTTTATGGAACAGTTGGCGGTATGATAATTTTATACAGTCAAGAACAATCTCAGCAGCGAAGAACAAATTGCAAAAACCCGAGTGAAACGATTGAGATTCAATACCACCGTTTCATACGATACGATTACGATGTTCCGCGTTCAACAAGAGCATATGTTTTCCCACGTGCGCTTCCGATGGGAGATCGCTGTCTTTTGACTTTCCTATTTTCGCACGGTGGTCTCCCGAACTAGTGGCTGCAAGAAGAGGGGGGGGGGGGGGGAGATACCTTGTCGATTCCCGAGCAGCCCCGTCATTGGCCGGCTCCCTCGTCACGCCCTCCTCTCATTGGAGGAACCGAACCATCTGTTCCCTCCACAGTCCCACAATAGCCGAGGGATTTTTTCCCACTTTTTCGCGTATTTACGAAGCTTTAATCTGCTGTTATCTCCTTTGTACTTATCCGCTGGAGTCGGATAATGCTCGACAATGCTCGCCAGTTACTCGTCCATTGAAACGGCGTGTCGGGAAAGTGTATTTGGGTTTTTGTGATGCGCCCACCTTTTGTGACTGCGGATGGATGGGGGGGAAGGCGAGGACCAATGGGAACGCCGCTGGCGTAATGGTCTTTTGTTTTAAGTTCCGAGTCGACGATGTTTCGGCCAATGAGGGCTGGCGGCGAGCGCTTTCTTCGGGGTGGGAGGATCTGGGAAAGAAGTCGGAGTTCGCGTCGGGATGCAAGAATCGGGAAAAATCGTCTCCGGTCATCTCTGCCTCGCGGATGGCTGCGTTTTCCTCTCTTCCGCATCATTAGTTTTTAAAAGTGGGGGATGATTCTGGCATCGGGGTGGTGACTTTAAGGGTGGTGGTGTGAAGTTTTCTTATGCGGGTTGCCATTACAAGGGGAGGGCAAGAGATTGGCGTATGATGGAATAAAAGGGACGAATATACAAAGAATTACTCTTGAAAAAACTTCAGACGAAAACAAATCGCTATCATAATTTTCAATCCAACGCATCTTGTGCTTTGACATTGTAGAATATTATATGGAGGAAAAGGAGAACGCATAGAGTGAATAATTTAAATTCAAATTAGGTACATTTTAAGCACTCTATGCGACGATTTTCAGGTTGGTTGATTGGATTTAACCCCTTGGGAACAGATTTATTTGAAAAAAAAGTAGTTCGGATTATCGTTTGCACATTAGTAACTGTTATATTTTCGGATTATCGTCTGTACACTAATTACTGTTATATTTTCGTATTATCGTTTGCACACTAGTTACTGTTATATTTCGTTTGATAAGAATGGCAACAGTATGAGAGATCGCACAGCTTCTAGTCTCCGCGTTCATTCCAAAAAAGAATGTCTGATAACGTAGCCGGGTAAATATTTCTATGTATGGAGTGCGATTACATAAAGGGTGTATTTTTGTAGGGAACGTTTCTATAATTTTATTCAAGGAGAGTCTCGTACCACCAATCACTCTTACCATGAACAAGAATGCACACGTTTAATTTTGTCCTAGTTTGAATGACGAATTAGACTCGTTATCCGTAACTTAGGCAAAACAAGTGCATGACGAGTCTCAGTTGTCAAATTTACCCAAGGGGTTAATGGCGAAAGCGTCCTATTTGACCAATCTGCACCAGACAGACACACTCAATGATAGTTTTTCTGACACAGGAGAGAGAAATACACCTAGGGAGAAATGGCCTCTGACTGCAACTCACGTCAATGAAATTCACAGATGAACTCAATGAATTGTCAAAGTGAAGTCAAAGAATTATCCAGTCCCGTTCGTCTGTTGACTTATAAATTATATTTTCAATCGGATTGAACCTCGACAAATTTAATCAGCAAAAATATGAAGTAGAATTGTGTGTTAAAATATATTTATATTTTTATGAGTCAACAATAAACTTTAAGCTAATAAAACATTTTAATCACACTATCTTGACTTATATAAAAACAATTTATAGCTATCCAGCAAAAACGAGAATTGAAATAGTAGATAAAGTAATAATAATTTAAATAGTAGTTAATGATAACTGTGTTTACTCTCAATAAACAATAATAACAAAATTTATTTGACCTAAGAAAATTTCGCCTTATTCTACCTCTGAAGATACATTTATCCCCTCCCCATAATGTGTAAAAAGGAAACGTTAAAAATATTTGAACAGGTTAATCATGTTATAAATTAATTTGACCTGAGAAATTTACAGGTTATTCTACCTCTGAAGGTACATTTATCCCCCCCCCCCTCTACATGTAAAAAAGGAAAACTTGTCGACTTGATGACACAAAAATTCGTGTTACTTATATTTTTATTACCTCCTACTTATATAAAGGATCAATGTTATAAAATAACTTTTCATCCATTAAAGTTTGCAATTTCGATTTTGAAGATATGGACTAATTACCTCGTTTGAAATTATGTATTAATGGAGTTAATTTTGTCATTTATTGAATTCTTTAAACGACTCCTGTTTCAACCTAAAACCCAGAAATACACTTACGTTACACTTCCATGTTGATGATTTTTATGATACCATTCTCTCAACCCAAGATTACTTCTGTGTTTAGAAAATTAATTTTGCACAATAATTTAGCGTGTCAATTTTTATATGTCAGTTCTTGCGACCTAAAACCTTGTGACATTTAATAATTGTTAAACCCTTTGCATGTTCAAACACCGGTACATTTGAACATTCAAATGAGACAGTATTCAACTATCACTAATGAAACCACAAATCCATAATGTCAGTCACAAAACTAGTGATACAGTTGAAAAATCGGTAATGATAATTTTTATTCCATAATGTTTCATAGAACGTTAACATTACTGACCATAAGTTTCTGACCAGTTTCGATTTGATCTCTCCCCAGTTTGAACCCCTCTGAGGTGTTCGAAAGCATACATATATATGTATTTATTCTGCAATTTGTAGTTTTCCCTGAGATCTTCTTGATCAATAAAATCTCTCTGGGATTCTTACAACCAATCGATAGGATAAGTGTTCCAAATATCGCCTACCCTAAATATTTCTCTGTATTTCAGCCTCCTGGGATGGGAAATGAAGCTGGAAACTAAGCGAATATCACTAGGAACTATTATCCTTTGGTTTCCAGAGATCCCATACCTTCTTTATTTATGTCAGTTTAAGTTAACTAGTAAAACTTCAAAAAGTTTCCCTAGAGAATTTTCAAGAGTGGGTTCCTAATATTGCCAACCCCTGTTCCTATTACCACCCACCAGGCGATGTGAGAAGCTACTATTAAAAACGAGTTGCTATTCGAGCATACATACCTACCTTTAGTATTTAATGTACTTTCAAGTCAGATAAACGACATTATGATTTAGAAACACTTACCTGGATATTCCCTGAATGGATTGCAGACAAAAAAAATACGTTGATCGCAGTCTCAAATACAGTACAAAGTCAGAAATCTGGAACTGTCCAAAATCCGGACGTTTTGCTAACCGGCGTTTTTATTTTGTTTTTCTCACTCTTTTACATCTTTCCGACCATTTTTAAAGAACGAGGAGTTAAACCTGGACCTAATTGATGTTACAACGTAAAATAACGGACATGTACAGAGTAAATACCACACAGAAAAATTAGAAGATTTGCAAGTAAAATTTTTTGCACTGTATCAAAAGGGTTTTATTTTTTATTTTTATTATTCTTTTTTATATATCTGTTATTTTACTATTGCAAACGCAAAATTTGAGCGAGGGAGTTAGATTAAAGTTTTTTTTTTTTTTGACAAAAAATGCAAGCAATCCGAAATCCGGAATGGCCGAGGTCCGGAGGATTCGTCATCGTCAAGTGGTTACCCCCAGGCGGTAAAAGTTTCGGGGCAGTCAAACTCAAGTTGGAAAAAATAGTTTCAAGAAGTTCTCATTAAGTTATTAACAAAAAAGAAAAGTAAACAAAATTTTCATATCATAACACATTAAATAAATTTATTTAAAGAACATATTTTTTACATGAATTTCCGTCTTGCTTTATTTCTTGCAAATTCGTCAATTATTTGATCAGTGTCAATTCGGTTTAAAATTTCTTGCTCTTTAAACAGAATGGCCATATTAATTAATTTTTCGTCTCCCATAGTTTTTTACAAGCTTTAAAACAGAAAACGACCTTTCTCCTGACGTATTAGACAAGGGAATTTTTAGAAAAATTCCAATACTATTCCAACATTTGGAAATGTGCAACATATTTCTTTGGTGGCTCGATAGATGTCTGGTGTGGTTTTTGTAGTGTCCTTGTTTTCCTTTAAAAATATTAAAAAAATGGTCAAATTCATCTTTAAATGTGCAAACATCAATACCATTTTTGAAAATATCTGTCAACTTTTTTTATCTTGTTCTTTTTCTCTTCTATTGATATATCCCAATCAAAAAATATTCGAAAACATATGCATATGGCATAAAATGAATTGGCAATATAATTTTCTCATATTCTTTAATTAATGTCATACTTTTTTTGTTTTCGTCAAAATTTTTTTTATTTTTTATTGTCCGTGAGTTTGTCCATTTTCCAACTTAAATGATAACTCTGATAAATCAGTTACCACTTTTTCAAATTCTTCTCTGAAATTATTGTTAAAGTTTTCTAATGACTACAGTAGGATTGATCCTTTCAATAGTTCGCATTCCACTGATTGTAGTGATTTACTAGAAGCATTTATTCTTTGCAAAATAGTATTCCAAATAACTGTCATTAGGGCGCGGTTTCATATTTATCCATTTTCTTCAGAAGTGAAGTCGACTCCACTATGATAATTTTTTCTTCTTCTGAATTATAAATTTCAGTCAAAGCCTCTTTTATATGGGTGAAACCAAGTTTTATAGCTAATACAGTATTTGCTCTTGCTGGCCATCTAGTATTAGAAAATCACATTGTAGAAACGCACATTGTAAAGATGTTGTCACAGCTTTCCTCGAACCCTAATGAAAAGACATTTTAACACCTCGGGCCCCTCCGGAACCGTTTGCGGCTGCTTTGTCCGCTTACCGCTTAATCCGCCCCTGGGAACCTTGTCAAGGCAACAACCGCGGAGGTTAAGTGCTTAGACTTTCTGAAATATGTCATCGTTTTGTCAAAGAAACATTACATCAAAACCATGTCAAATGACACACACACACACACACACATATATATATATATATATATATATATATATATATATATATATATATATATATATATATATATATATATATATATATATATATATATATATATATATATATACACTACCCTACCATGATGGACCGGACAGCAAGATGTGATGGTATAAGGGAAATAATACATGCTTTAATAGGGGTACGGTCCCCCACGTGCTGCAATTACACTAGCAACCCTTCTGGGCATACTTTGAACAAGGTTTTGATATACAGTTATGGGTGTTTGTGTCCATTCCTGCTGCAAGAATATCGCCAGCTCAGCTGCAGATTTCGGACTTTGTTCCCTGGTCCGTAAGCGTCGCTCTAACTCGTACCACGAATGTTCTATGGGGTTTAGGTCGGGACTCTGAGCAGGTCAGGGTAGACGTTTTACATCCATGTCACGAAACAACTGCTCGACAGAGGCTGCAACGTGACCAGGAGCGTTGTCGTCCTGGAAGTAACATTCGTCCATTCCATAAAATTGCCAGAGGGTAGGAAGAACCTGATGGTCCAGAATGTTCACACAGGCACCGGCGTTCAATTGACCAAGAACAACATGGAAAGTTTCCAGGCCATACCACGAAAAACGCCCCAAAACAAGAAGTCTGATTTTATGCAAATCCGCTGGCGTCCGGTCCATTATTGTAGGGTAGTGTGTATATTGCATCCCAAACCAGTCATTAATACGTGCACACAATCCCTCACTAACCCCTTCACATGCAAGTCTTCAATGTCCCAACAGTCCCAATCGCAGCCTATCAGAGACTTTACATAAAAGACGTTTCTACAATCCTTTGTCATGAGCAGACATTTGAGTCCGTATTCACCAGTCTCATACCATTACATGTATTTTGACAATCATCATTCCGTTGTAAAAGAGAAAAGGGAAGAAAAAAAAGTTTCTCCTGCCGCCTATTGAATCCACGGTAGAAAGGTTCCTTTGACGGAGATGGGGCCAATATTTGGCCCCCTGTCGCCTCCACTTTGCTGGCCTTTGTTCGCTGACCGATTGCCCGCTGGCCCCCTGTGGGTGCCCGACAGCATCAAAAGAGTAAAATATTTGTCGCCAGCAATTCTTGTTATGTTAGTTTGTATGAGAGAGCTTTTTTTTTTCAGCTTTTTCCTCTCCCTTCATTCAGAGATTTGTTTTTATCTGTTGTACGTTTTGTTTGCTAGTAGTAGGGGGGGGGGGGCAGTCCGTCCGTTAGAACGTCACCTAATTTGTAAAAACATGGTCCGTGGCAGATGGTTTCGTGTGTCACCCTTCTGTGGATGTAGACATCTCGGTGTTTTGACCCTTTATTGTATGGGTGGTAGACTTATGGTGTTTCCATTTGTCATGACTCCCAAGCATTTCCTCCTTCCTGGAATGAATCGCGTCACACTTCAGATCCAATTATTGATTATTCATTGATTAAGGTAGTTTTTCTTTTTGTTTATGCTTTCCTTAATTAATTTTTGGTAACATTTTTATTAACGTCGTTCTAGAGCAACACAACAAAAATTGACGACGGTGTTTCCCTTAGAGGATTATCAATCCTCTAAGGGAAAGATCCGAGGACTACACCACGTAATTTTGAACCACGATCAGATGACGAAGCAACACTTGAGTTGGCACCCCACTCTCCAAACTGCAACACTAACCCAAGGCGAGGATTTTCGGCTACGACAGATTTAAGGTTTACCAACCGCCTCTACACCATACGTTTATAAACATCCATGCATTGACCCGGATTCGAACCAGGAACCTTCCGATATAGAGAATAATTTCCTTGTGCCATGGGACAAAATATTGTGCTTACAAAAAGTAATAAGGATATTGTTAATCATTGTATAACCATTTAGTTATAATATTTTAATTCGGAAACCATTTATAATTATTAATAATTATAGTATTCTAACTATAAAATTATTGTAATAAAAAATAACTATGATTAACTATAATGCTGTGTATAAAATTATTGTAATAAAAAAGAACTTTGAATAATTATAATGCTATATAAAATTATTGTAATATTATTAATTTAACTCATTACATTTTCACAATGCGAAAACTATATTTCATTATTTTAACAATCAGTTATTACACTTTTCGCGCGTATTTGATTCATTTATCATATATTCAGACAAGAGTACGTTCATTATGATTATGTACTTCTACAGCAACTTGTAATACTATAGTGAAAAATGTACTTTTGCTCATTTATTTATGTTTCTCAAGTGTGTTTCCAAAGAAATCTAGCCTTTACGCCAAGTGACTTAGTAGAAAAAGTGACTTAGTAGACTTCGCCAGAACAAAGATTCCACATACTGATCTAGAAAAATTAAAAACACATAAAACCACGAAGCGTTTGACTAATTGTGTTTCCCTTGTATGCCAACGTTAAATAAAAAGAGGAAAATAAGACCATTCATTGGTCTTCTATCTTATAACGTGGAGCAAATATGAACATGACATGCAAGCAATGTGGTTCGCCAACTAACAATTTTAACTCAATAACTTTGAAAAAAAATGTACCCGAAATGTCCAAATTATAAGCAGTTCTTGCCACGATTGATTTTGCGATCTTGCCATGATTGATTTGCGTCGATTTACAAATTTCGACACGCGGCGTATCTATAGTAACCGATCCTGTAAAAACGATCCTGTTTTCGTGAAGAAATAACAAGATTGTAAAATAATGTACTCTTATTTATCTATTACTAAATTCAAATGACGCAATACCAATTAACAAAAAGAGGTATTTTAAAAAGTATGTACACTCTATAACAAAAAAAAAATCGACGCACCAAAAAGGTGCAGAATTGCAGTGGTTTCCGAGCTCGATCCACTTGGAACGGCGTTGAAAGGGGACGCATCCCGTTTAGTGACGTATCCCGTTTCCAATTGTGTTCTGACGACAACGCAGACGTGTCTGGAGACGTCCAGTGCAGCGTGGAGATCCTGCCTTTACTATCGCACGCCACACATGCCCGCAACAGGGCGTTATGGTCTGGGGTGCCGTCTCCTTTGATATCCGGACGCGATTTTCCAAACCCTCATAGGTACTACAACTGGGGGCGGGGCTAACCGTAACGGCCAATGATCGCGAGCGCTGGATAGGAATCTCCTTCACTACGCTAAAGACAACTGAAATCCTGTGTGATCCTGTTTGCAGTGTAACAAATGAAACTTGTTAAATAATTTTTCTGTTTTCTTCTTTTCTTTTCAGATCCATGGCTATGGGTGGGTAGAGGTGGGAGCCGAAAATGGTATCCTTTTATTATATAAGTTAATAATTATATAAGTTAGTGTTTTATGTATGCTTTTTGTTACATCAGAATGGTCCTAAACCAGGGGTGGATACGACACCATCATCCTAAGCAAAGGGGACGGCAGAGGGGCGGAAAAATATCAGCTGGTAGTGAGTTCAGGAGTTGTTCATAGATTATTTATGTAAAATCAACGAAAGATTGGAAAAATATAAAAAGGGTATTAAAAATTAGGAAAAGTAATTTAGAATCAAAAGGAATGAAATTGGAATTTTTTAAAAAATAATTTGGAGGATCTAAAAATCCTTCCGCCAGCTGGGTTCGAACTCATAAAGCCATCCTCCTCTGCCGACGCCAAACTGAAAGTAGGTGACTTTAGCCATTAGGTCATTGTTGCTTCACGAAAAGAAGTTTTTTAAAAGAAGATATCATTTTATATTTGGTTGATTTCAGTCTCATTGGCCGTTATGGTTAGCCCCGCCCCCAGTTGTAGTATCATTGGCCGTTATGGTTAGCCTCGCCCCCAGTTGTAGTACCTATAAGGGTTTGGAAAATAGCTATCCGGACCCCTTTGGTATTCATTTCTGGCACACATACAGCACAGCGATACGTAGACGGCATTCTACGACCTGTTGTGTTACCATTCCTTTTGCGACACCCCGGACTTACTTTTCAACAAGATAATGCCAAGCCGCACACAGCACGAGTTGTTATGAACTGTCTTCAAGCTTTCCCAGCACTTCCTTGGCCAGCTAGGTCTCCTGATCTCTCTCACATTTAGGGCGTTATGGGAAAACGATTACAACCATCCTGGAATGTTGACCATTTAACCCGACAGTTGGAGATAATTTGGCAAAAAATTCCGTAGGACACCATCCGGGAACTTTTTCAGTCTTTGCCACGCCGGGTGACAGCTTGCATCCAGATCAGAGGTGGGCAAACGTCTTATTGACTTCCTCCCTTTGTAACGGTCAAACACTGAAATACATCATTCATTTGTTCTGAAATTTTAATAGGTTATTTCTATGTATGTTCTTTACATCAACCAATTGCTATCGCAATCGGACAACTCTTTCTTTGTGCGTCGATTTTTGTCTTGTTATGGAGTGTATTTGCTTGGTAAACTTCGAATACGTGAAACGAGTCGACATGTGAAACGAGTTTCATAGTTCCTCTTCCTTGCTGGAAGCCTGTTTTTTTCATAGGCTCATAGTTTTATCATAAATTACAAAATAACTATTTCACATATCAGTCACATGACAGAATCCCGATGTCTTTGCATAGACATTCTATTGAAATAGAAGAAGAATGTGTTCCCAACTTCACTCTATTTCATTCTGTTTCTCGGTTTGTTGATAGGTCACGTAGTTGTGGTGAAAAGCATGGATCTCAATATGGGACTACTTATTGATTGATTAGATTGTATATCCAGAGTGATTACAACCACCAGTCTAGCTTCAATGGTGTATCGGCCCAAGTCAATCCGTAAGTCCATGTGATTTACTCTTCTAAAATTTAACGACAGCGAATCAACCAACATGCTCCGTCTATTTCGTAAGAAGGTCGATGTGTCTTTATAGTTTACCATCACGGGGTTGCCCGTGACAGTTCTTTTCATGATGTCAGGTGTGGCCACTCCTCGCTGACCCCCGGTGATTGTTACGTATTTATATTTGGTTCTCTTCGCAAACGAACTCCAGATGGAACGTCGTGATATCCTCGAAGTGGCTTTCATCAACAACGTACATCAAAACACGCTAGAATCGGAAAAATTGGAATGGTACCAAACACTGACGTCAGCCCGTCGAAAATAGCACAATTAGTTCCTTCTTCATTTGAGATTCGGGCGACGTCATATTCCGATGGGAAGAAAGAATGATGGAAGAAACTAATAAATTAATTTTAAAATGTTCTTGATCAAATTTTAAAATTCGGGTTGGACACAAAAATTGGAAAAAGTTGGAGTACCTGTATGCCAAATTTCATTACTGTAAGCGCCATAAATTCGTCAGGACGCTGCGTAACGAGACACAAACACTTACTTTTGTAATAAAAGAGACAACATTGTAATTTGACGAATTGCTATTTCGTACCCTAGTAAATGTGTTCGAATTTGGAAATTGTTAGCTAGAAATTAGTAAATACGCATCTCTGCGGTGCTCTTGAAAAAACAATTTTTCTAGCTAACTGTCTTGTAAAGATATTTTAAGTTCTGCCCTTGAGCATATTGTAATGATGATTATCTATCTAAAAATATAGAATAGTTAAAATTTGATATAAATTATTCAAATCATAAACAGTAAATTTAAAGCTCTGTCAGTTATTTTCAATATTTGAACTTGTGTACATTCTACAAAAAATTGAAAGATCCCCTAAAGCTCGGAAAGTAAAAGGATATCCGATTTTTCTTAAATTGAATATGAACATTTGTAGAAAATAACTGCTTCATAAAAGGTTTTTAATGAGCTTTCTGTGAATTAGTCTCTTAGAAATAAATTTACTTAAGAAATTCCTAAATACGTTTATTTTTAAAAGATCGCTTTATTAAATTGGTTTTCAAGGAATTTAATAGTATACATTTTTATAAATGAATGCAACTTTTCCATGCATCGTCCTCTAGATCGGAAGGTTCCTGGTTTGAATCCGGGTCCGGGCATGGATGTTTGTGAGCGTATGGTGTAGAGGCGGCTGGTGCACCTTAAATCTGTCGTGGCCGAAAGTCCTCACGTTGGGTTGGCGTGGAAGTTTGGAGAGTGGGGTGCCAGCTCAGGTGTTGCTTCGTCATCTGACCGTGGTTCAAAATTACGAGGTGTTGTCCTGGGATCTTTCCCTTAAGGGACTGATCCCGGACCGTCGTCAATAGCCCGTTGTGTTGGTCTAGTATGACGTTAACTAAAATTACCAATTACCAATCCATGCATCGTCAAATCTTTTAATTTCTAATCAGAAAATTTATTGATGAGAAAATAAAGAAGTTTTAAAAACATTTTGAAAAAACAGTAGCGTTTTTATAGTATCACAAAATTAAATCGTAGATAGTTTGTACAATTAGCTTGTACCTTTACGATTGTCACTGAAATGGCATACATTTTTGTTCACAGTGAGGCAAAATTGCGTACTACAGTTAAAAATGTTTCTATACTCGGGGTCAAGTCAACGTCATAATATTGAACACCCTTCAGAAAGTTAAAAGGTCTGACGAGTATAAATGCGAACATCTGATTTGATGGAAGTGAAACCTCGTACCTACTTGTGTCACAGAAACGAAAGATTTTATTCGTTGAATGTATTATGACGTGTGTAGTCAGCAAAAAAAAATAAAAAATAGAAACAGTAAAATGTTTAACCCTATGGGTACAGATTTATTTGAAACAAAGTAGTTCGGATTATCGTTTGCGCATTAGTTACTGTTATATTTTCGTATCATCGTCTGTACATTAAGTACTGTTATATTTTTTTACTATCGTTTGCACATTAGTTACTGTTATATTTTCGTATAATTTCGTTTGATAAGAATGACAACAGTATGAGGGAGATCACACAGCTTCCTATCTCTGCGTTCTTTCGAAAAAATAATGTCTGATGAGAGAGCCGTGTAAATATTTTTATGTACGGAGTCAAATTAAATAAAGTGTATTTTTGTAGAGAACGATTGAATAATTTGATTCAAGGAGAGTCTCGTAACACCAATCACCTAGTTTGAATGATGAATTAGACTCGTCTTCCGTAACTTAGACAAAACAAGTGCATGACGAGTCTCAGTCGACAAATGTACCCAAGGGGTTAATTTCAAGATAACTAATCCGTGTTTCCATTTCGTACTCAAAATCTCATTCAGCATCTGTTTATTCCAAGATAAATTCATCATGTTTCTAGAACCTGTATTTATGGTTTGTCTCCATCCACTTTGCTGCAGAAATACACGTAATCGAGTTAAGTTGATCCGAATTATAGTTCTCTTGAACCTCTGTGCAGTGGTTAGAGACAAGTAAGAAATTCGTAACTACGGTCAGATGACGAGGTCAGCACTTGAGCTGGCACCCCGCAATCCAAGTTTCCACACCATTCCATTTTGTACACGACTGTCTTTGGATGGATTCGAACTCACAGTCCTCCGGTTGTTAATTCGTTGCTCTTCCAACTGAGCTACTGCGATCCTAGAGAAAAGTAGGAGAAAGGCGCTTGGTAGTAAGTTCAATCCTATTATGCTCCTATGTCGAGCAAGGAGTTTCGTGGTTTCCTCCACTTGTAAATACCGTCTGGCTTCTCCAAAGATATCTAGGATAGCATTTGAACCCCCTGTATTTCAGAATCTATTAACTCTCTTTGTGTAGATCTTGAGGTGTCTGGCCCTGATTAAACTGGCAACAGTAACCAGATGCGTAGATGTCATATTGTGTTCCTAATCTGAGACAAAGGTTTGGATGTTAATTAACTACTTATCAACGTACAAACGCAACTTTTAAAATAGATTTACAGTTTGAAAAATTTATTTAAACCACAGATTTGAAGAAGAACAATTAGGCCATTGTAGAACAATTTTCATTAGCAGACCTTTTATGAATCTTCGACCTCACAACAATGATTGTTGTCACATTAGATATCTAGAGGCATCCTTGTACTTCCAATAGATTTACGCTTAGGCGAACTTATTAAAAACAGATTTGAAAAGAAGTAGACCATAGAACAATTTTTATTAGCAGACACTTTTATGAATGTTCGACCTCACATCCATACTTGTTGTCATGTTGTTGTAAGATATCTAGAGGAATCCTTGTAAATCTATTTTAATAAGCCGACCAACCGGTATAGTGGTTAAGGTGTTAGCCTCTAGATCGGAAGGTTCCTGGTTCGAATCCAGGTTCGGGCATGGATGTTTGTAAGCGTATGGTGTAGAGGCGGCTGGTGCGCCTTAAATCTGTCGTGGCCGAAAGTCCTCACGTTGGGTTGGCGTGGAAGTTTGGAGAGTGGGTTGCCAGCTCAGGTGTTGCTTCGTCATCTGACCGTGGTTCAAAATTACGAGGTGTTGTCTTCGGATCTCTCTCTTAAGGGACTGATCCCGGACCGTCGTCAATAGCCCGTTGTGTTGCTCTAGTACGACGTTAACTAAAAAATTACCTAATTACCATTTTAATAACATTCAATTTTTCACATACTTGTAAAAGGGAACGTCAAAATCAAGGTTTTCGTGAATTGTTAAATAGTACGTGTCTTTCTGTATTGATTAATATTATTAACACGCTGTATTATTCTTTTGTTTCAAGTAGGTAGTTAGTAGTTGAATTTACGTAGCACTGGAGCAACACAGCAGGGAGAAATTGCTCACTGGAACAACTGCTGACTGTCCGGGATGATCCAAAGACTATAGAAAGTTCCTAGGACAACGCCTCGTCATTTTGAACCACGGTTTGGTAACGAGGTCAGCACCACTCTTTAAACTTCCACACCACGCAAATGTAAGAACATTGGAGTTCACGGCGGATTTAATACGCACCAGCCCCCAAGTACATAACAGTCATTGGTTGAATCTTCTTTCGAACTTTCAAACCACCGGATGCTAATACGACTGGGCTACAGCAACCTCTGGATATCATGAGCTTCCAAGTAGCTTCAAAACATTCGATCGAACACATCGGCCTTCACGAGGAAAAGGTGTAGGATCCCCTCCCTAAAAGTATTCGTTCGTGAGATCTTCAAGTAAATTTAACTCTTTTCAATACGTTATAAATAAAATGGTTATTTTATTTATAGTTACTGTTATCTAATTGTATACATGCTTCCATACGTCGTAAAGAATTTAGATTCAATATAAAGTATTAAAGTAATTGCTTTGAAACTCCTTTCTTTTGTACTGACACTAATTTCTAATATAAAAGACTTAGAGAATCCAGTACTTTTTTAAATGTCGTACGGTCTTTTCTTCATTAAACATAGTAACTTACATAGTTCTGAGAAAACGAAGAATAAATCTATTCACTAAACAAACTCACTGTAATTCTCAATAAAAAATCTGAAGCTCATGTAAATAAAAAGTAACTTACTGCACACACTAATCCACATTCTGGTCAAGAAAAGCGAAAAAAACTTGTATCTTAAAACTTTGATTTGGTATGTTTCACTAGTAGACCAACTATCTAGTACCTAGTATCTAAGACTACTAGGCCAACAATCTAGTATCTAAAACTACTAGGCCAACAATCTAGTATCTAATACTACTAGTATCTAGTATCTAAGACTACTAGACCAACTATCTAGTATCTAAGACTATTAGACCACAATCTAGTATCTAGTATCTTAGACTACTAGTATCTAAGTACTTCTAAGTCTAAGTATCTAAGTACTCTTAAGTTTAAGTATCCAAGCACTCCTAAGTATAAGTATCTACGTACTTCTAAGTCTAAGTATCTAAGTACTACTAGTATCTAAGTACTACTAGTATCTATCTAATAGTATTTCACTAGTATCTAAGTCTTTTGACCGAAGACAGAGAACCCAATACGTTTGAAAATAAGGCATAGTCTGATTTTCATTGGAAGTAGAATCGTCAACTCATAAGTGAAACACATACGTCAAAAAACACTTCCGAGAAAACGAAGGAGAAAAATTTATACGTACTGTGCTTTATTCATCAAGTGATTTTTCGCAGATGAAATCCAGCCCTCATGCAAAAAAAAAAATTATTTAGTGAACTTCACCGGTTCAATTAACACCCCCATTCTGGTCTAAAAAAGTTAAAAAACTTTTATCTTGTAAATTTTGAATTAGTATGTTTCATTTATAAGATTCGTGACCGAAAACAGAGAACCCAGTACCTTTTCAAATAGAGTACATTTCTGCTTTTGATTTGGCATAAAATTGTCAACTTACAAGTCAAACACACTAGTCAGACATATAGTAGTACTCAAAAAGAGGAGAATATAAAATTCTGCTTACTATGCTTTTCTAAGTGTTTTCTCAAGAAATAAAACCTTCCTGCAAATAAAATTTAATTCATTGGACTTCACAAATCTTATTATCTCCCCTTTCTGGTCTAGAAAAGCGAAAATCATTCTACCGTGAAAATTTCGACTTAATGTGTTTCACTGGTAAGTCGACTAAATTTTGTATTTCTAAATTCGGTTGCCCTGCAAAATAAATTCTTGAATACGTCATCATGGAACAGATAACGGAAAATTTGGAATAGGGGAAGTAATAAAAATGTTAATTCAATTCGGTTAAAAAACACAGTTTTGTGAAAACAAAAGTGAAAACATTCTACTTACTATGATTTATTCACTAAATGATTTTTCTCAAGAAATCTAACCATAATGCAAAGAAAATTTGATCAGAGTAAACTTCACCAGTTTAAGAATGAAGCTATTTTGGAATAGAAAAGCTAAGCTTTGATAAATTTATATCATGTACATTTGGACTTAGTGTGCCTTCACTAGTAGGTCAACAAAATATTATATTTCTAAAAATCGGTTGGCTCTTGAACATTTGGAATAGGAAAGTAATAAAAATTTAGAACCTATATTTAATCAGGAAACCGTTCTGAGTAAACGAAGGGGTAAAAAATTATACTTGCTATGCTTTATTCACTTAGTATTTTGACTTAATGTGTTTCACCAGTACATCGACAAAATATTACATTTTTAAAAATCGGTTGCCTTCCAAAATAAAAATATTGGTTACGCCATGGAACAAGTACTCGAACATTTCGAATAGGAAAAGTAATAAAAAATTAGAATCAATTTAGTCAGGAAACAGTTATGAGAAAACAAAGGAGTTAAAAAGTTTTCTTGCTTTGCTTTATTCACTAAGTGAATTTACTTACTTCAGAACTTCACCAATGTTATTATCACTCCATTTTGGTCCCTAGAAAAGCTAAGAAATTTATATCTTGGAAATTTTGTCTGTGTGTTTACTAAGTAGGCGAATATTGTATTTCAAATTTCGATCGTCCTTCAAAATAAAATCTTGGCTACTCCATGAAACAAATCGACGAAATTTTTCAAAAGGGAGAGTAATAAAAATTTAGAATCAATTCAGCCCAGAGTCGTTCGTTACAAACCCCATCAGCAGTTCTGTCTCCCAAAAAAACCGAGAACCCAAGTCCATTTTTTATCTCCGTGCATCTGTCCATACAAAGGTCATTCCTTGGACACGGGCCAGATATCCGGTCGAAATAAGCAAATCCGAGGACAGGACGTCGAACAAAAGTTATTTTCTTCGCATAAATTTCCCATGTCCGAATGTTTATTCTCTACCTATTGACTCGCCAGTTATTCTTAGGTCTGTATCTCTCGAGATTTTTATTTTTGGCGAGCAACTCGGGCGCACTTGGCGGAATTCGACGGCTAGGGGAGGGGAGGGAATCCCTCCTACACAATGGGGATACAAGGGGCGTTTTTTATTCTTACTCCGTCTTCCCTTCTCTCTGCTGAAGGCTCTTTTGTGAAGTGTTGGCACCGACAAAAGTGTGGTCAATAGATTTTTCTTGTACCGTGGGGATGGACTTTTGGGAGACTGTTGTTATTCTGCATAGATATGTTTCGTGGGTATTCGTATGCCAAGGAGGATTTCGCGTCGCTTGTATCCCCCCCCCCTTCCCGCTGTTTGAGTTGTCACTGGAAGGAAACTCTGCAGGGGTCTTGAAAGTGCAAAATCAAAATTGAACAGCGTTTTTCATTTTCAGTGACTTATTTCTTGAAATGAGAGAATAACGGAAATTAGAGAACTCTACATTACCTCTGAGCTTCACCTATATGGAGCTTTGATTTTACCTCTAAGAGGAAAATAAGCCCATGCTCAGGTTTGTGAATGTTCAATAAGTACGTCAATTTGTAGTTTAGTAGTTATATATACAGCAATTTTTTTGTCATTTGTTGGGCATACTAGGTCTCAACTTAACGCAAAATTCTTCTGTGAATGTTTGTGTCAATTACCTAATCATTTTTTACACTACATAATTATTAGAATTCTGCTGCAAAAGCCAGTACAAAATTGACTACGGACTCAGGTTTGTGAATGTTCAACAAATAAATTAATTTACGAATTAGTGATTACAATAAAGAAATTTTTGCATTTGACTGAGTTTCAAGAGGCAAAACCATAGGTCCACATATGTGATATCAGGATTAAAGACTAAGCTTAACATATAATGATGAGAATTCCAAATTCAAGTCATTTGGCATTAACATATTTAATTTCGGGGCTCACAATATCTAATTTTAAAACTTAAAGCTCCCTGGAGAACTGCCCACTTTGCAAAACGCCCTGCAAAAAAAAACTTTGCTAAAACGACTGTACTCTCTTTTCACATGCTACTTAATAAATTACCGGACACGAGTTAATAGTTTATTTGTGATTATTCTCAGCACCTTAAATTTGTATTGGTTTAATATTAGTTTCAAATAATTACTATTCTTTTAAAATAGAAATATCCTTATTTACGTAGACCTGGTCTGGATGCGTTATCCTTCTTTTTTATCTATTGCGACATTAATACATAGTTAACACTAGCTTGACTCCCCAACTTCGTCCAAGAGGTTTGCCGCTTCAGACAAAGTTGCGCCTATGTTTCCTCGGCAATTGCGTTGCGTCACGGAATAGCTTTCTAGCTTTGTTCCGCCTCATGTTCTTGCATTCAACTACTCGGCTCGAAACAACTTATGACGTTTTGCGTTGATTGGTCTCTTTTTGTCGTGATGTTCTAAATAAACATTACTCTATAATTCCAAAGGAATGACGTAATCAGCTAAAATAGTAGCGTTGACCTACAAATTCTAAACAAAACAAGCAAGCTGCGGAAATTTCATGACGAAAAAGTGCTTAGATTTTGAGAGTTCTTGTTACATCAGACAAATTTTCTGTGAAAAGATCTTTAGGAATTCCCAAGAAAGTATAACTACCACTAATTTAACCATTCTTTAAAGACGTAAGATAATAAATATACGTGAACCAGTTTTTGGAAAACATATTTTTCAAAGAAACACCACAAGACTTTATGTCAACGATCATACAGTAATTTTTTTCAGATACGTAACCTACTCCATAAAAGAAATATTTAAATTCCTTAACTCGTTGAGCCAGGGTAAGGAATTCATTCTCCAGAAAAGTAATACTAGAAAAGATACTGAAATTAAATCCTCTGCAACAATGTGAACACAACCTCTTTCTCTATGCGCCGTTATTAACCGCATACCTCACTCAAACCTGAATGGTGTGGATTTTGATGAAGTGTTGCCACTGGATTGATCATAACTTTCTTTCCCTTCAGTGCTAGAGTGGGCAAGGAACCCCTCCATATTCTCATGATTAGGTCCGACAATAATTGAATGCTCGCCGGAATTCCTGCACCAATCACGAAATAAGTCAATCATTTCGTAAGTGATCGCAATGGCGGTTTGATGAGAAATTCTTTATTACTTAGCTACGGATGGTAGTGTGTAGAACACATAATAAGTATCAGTTATGTATCCGATCCAATGTTAGAGTGACTACCGCTAAATTGTTTTTACTCGATGAGCTATTTGGACAGTTCATCGTTACATTGCTATAATACTTAAGCCTCTAACATTACAGGTCGTTTCCCATACTCCTGATCACCAATGTTTACTTAAAAATTAGACTGAATTGGAAATATAACATTATACTATGTTATAAGGTCTTATCTCTACTATTATTAAAGAAAGTGTTTGTTTGTTTGGGGCCGCAAAATCCTGACGATTCTATGGCACTTACAGCAATGAGATTTGGCACACGAATGTCATGTATTAAATTGCATAATACGGCTTCTACAATGTTTTATTTAAGTCCTTATTTTGTTCTTAGAAAGTGCTTAGAAAGTCCTTATTTTTAGTTAGAAATAAGAGTGAGAACCCTGTCAAATTTCCCATTACTTAATCGGTGACAAAGAGAACTTTAACGCCGCAAATTTTACTAATTGTTTGTATAATCTTTACTATTATAAAAGGAAGTGTTTGTTTGTCTGTTTCGCGGCCGCAAAATCCTGACGATATATGGCACTTTCAGCAATGAGATTTGGCACACAGGTAGTCCGAATTATTTACAATTTTTGGTTCGCGGCGAATTTTAAAATTCAATCTAGAAGATTTTTAAATGAATTTCATAGTTTTGTTCTCCGTCGGTTTTTCAAACGCGAAGAACTTTTTCTACTCAAGCGACCTTGCAGTCAGGGTTTGGAATCATGCCAAGTTTTTTCATCCGCAGAACCAACACGCAGAACACGGGGAAAATTATTTTGTTCGTTTCCGCTTTGATTTTGCGACGAGAAATATTTATCCAGCCAGACGAGAAATCTTTTAATTATAGTCACACTTCTTTTTTCTATCTCCTAGACCGTTAAATATGGAGTAAAAATTTCAACGGATTTGAAATCTGCGGAAAATTTCAGTTTAGATTGATACCTAAAAATATGATTTTCTTTAAATAAATAATTTTTTAATTGAATATATTTTAAACGGATTTGAAATCTGCGGAAAGTTTTACACCATCGTAATACCTTACACTACGGGCACGGGAAACGCCGAGCTAGCCACGCAGAGGCTAGTCAGTTATAATTTTAAATCAAATGAAGATATTTTGAATAGATACGTCAAGGTAACTTCTAAAGTAGTGAGAAATTAAACCTGTAGAAGGTTATTGTGCTATATATAAATGAAGACTCAGTAATTTAAGGTAAATTCAGCTCATATAGAACACCTTATTTTTAAATATTGTCAAGAAAAACGGCATTTTTAGGAAATACTCAAAATCACTACGAAATTAAGTATATGAACAGGAAATTTATCATACGTAGATGAAGAGAATGAAGAGTTTCACAAATAAGCTGGTGTACCTTTTTGCAAATTTACTCCCCACGCCAATGTTACGGCATTTGAGTTCAAGACTGATTAAACGTGCTCCTGCCCTCACGTACTTGAAGGTCTAAGGTTGGACCGAGTTTCGTTCTAGCAATCGCAATTCCGAGACTACCAAATGGTCTACGGTGGCGCTTAAGCACTTCAAAGGTTTATTTTCCTGTTTAACCTTCCGAAAAATCATCAATTTTTCTAACATAGTAACGATTTTTTTGCGAGGCTGAGACACCTAATAACAAAATATTCATAAAGATCTGGTCAGTTTTTCTAATGACACCTCTTAGAGACAACCACCTGGATGGTTAAAATTCATCAAAAATCAAACGGTGAAACGTTTTCACAAGAAATATTCCCTCTGAACACAAACAAGAAAATATTCAAACCCAATTCTTATTCTATGCGTCCAAATCCTATTTGAATAAGGAAAAAATCGCTCTTTGTCGGCATGGACAGGTGATTTTTACATTCAGGTGTTACGAAAGCATTTTCGGTGAAAAGGTTGGCAAATATTGCTTGAATTACAAAACTCCCCACATAAAAATTCTCTTCGGCATCAGTATCATGTCGAAAAAAAAAATACCTAAAGAAGTCCTGCCATCACGCATCCTAACGAAATTATTTAATCGCAAACCCAAAGAAAGATCCCGAGACACTTTTCCCCCGTCTCTGAATGAGTGTTAAAGCGATTAAAAAGTTCTGTTCACGCCACTTGAACCTCCCCATTCATCGCGCAAATGAAATCGCGGGGCCCCAGTTCATCCAGCGCGGAGGCGGATGATCTGCGGCGGCGGGTGCACACCGTGTCCCCCGCAACAATAAAGCGACCCTCTCGTTTAATCGACATATGAAGAAGACCATTTTCGATAATGGGTTTTGCATCTGGGGACCCCTTTCTGAATAGGGGCTTGATCGTCGGGACCCCACCCCTCTCTTTCCCTTCGAAGGGGGTCGAACAAAGACGCCCCCACCCCCAGTGGAACAGGCTGGAAATAAACTCCACGCAATTGCAGAAAGGACTTTTTCACGGGCAAATTATCAAAAGACTGCAAGGTGCCCAAGGCAGGGATTCGGATGACAAGGGACGGCAAACTTTATAATATCCAGTTGAGGTACTTGAGGAAATGCAAATTAAATCTTAAAATCGAGATAAGTTTTTCTGTGCGTGTGGAGAAGGAATTTTTTTTTTTGCTCTCCAAAAGAAAAAGGGTTGTAAATGAAAGCGTGTTTGCTGGATTTCGATGGGAACAATTATATAATGCACTGCTGGAATCAGAAGTGGGTAAAATTATTTTTCGATGATTTATTTTACCACTTGTGATTTGGGAAAGACGTTGAAGTGTTGAGCAACATGTGGTAGAGCAATTTATTTTTTCTGGGGTAGATTTCTGGAATTAATTTAAAAGAATATTTCTATGGCCGTTGAAGAGGAGGTGTTTTTTTTTTGTTGTTATTTTAGCGAAGAGGGGAAGTAATTTATTTGTGTGCATGAGTATTCACTGTGTGCATTTTACAATTTTGCATAGCTGAATTTCGAGCCTGCAGACAAGAATGAAAAAAAATAATTGGACATTATGTTAGTTGGTACTTTAACTCAAAAGATAGTTGAACAGTTGGGTAACTAAAATCGCAGTTCTATTTCAGAATTTTCAGAATTCTTCTCCTCTAGGTCGTTTGAATGCCAGGACACATCATGATTGTGTATGCATGGATCGTAGAAAATAAATGGAATTTGTATGGAATTTTAGTTTTGACTGAAATGCTAAGAAAACTGTTCAAATTCCAGATTACGGGCCATTTTGTAACAATTTAACTACTGTCGTTCTTTATGTTCTCATATTACTTTTTAGTGATGAAACGGAAGTAGACATTTTAAACATACTTAAGACGTGTTACTATCATAAAGACTTCAAATACAAAGGAATTGCGGATAGACTTTCCAAGGAATCTACTTCCGATCCCTTTTATCTACCTTGCTCACTAATCTATCTAAGATTTATATATATATATATATATATATACAAAATAACAGTTACATAACACACACAAAATAACAAAAAAAACCAAACAGCCGGGGTGCAATAACCAGAAACCGAGACTCGAAACTACCCATGCAAGCGCGCTGAAGCTGCAGACATAGCATGGTAAGCAATATAATTTCAAGAACACAAGAATTTCCAAAAAAATTCCAATAAAAGTCTTAAAAAAATGATAAAAAAAAATGAAGAAATGTTGGTGGATCAGGGCGTCATCAGGGAGGAGCCTGACCCAAACAACATAAAATGGTGTTTTCTACATATGAGCAGCATTAGGCTGAAAAAATTGCTCATACACTCCTCCAAACACCACCAAAAGCAAGTAAAAGAAAAACAAAACAAAATACCAAAACAGAGCAGGAACAAAACGAAATGAAACCCGAAGCCGCAGCCGGGATATCAACAACAACAAGCCTAAAAATTACCACCAAATGCCATCAAGTTAGTTATTAGAAAAGTTTTAAAATATCAGTCCCTTCGTTTTGAAAAAACGTTGACAATTCATCCTTAAATTTGAAATTTCGGTTCTGTAACTTTACCTTGCAAAAACTACCCTACTTCAGTATGTAAAAAGAAAATTAGTGTTGAGCTTCCATAGTTGCACAAAGTTTTTTAAATAGGCGTGTTTGTAAGGGTCGAGATTTGATGTATCTTACCACATTTACGATTTGGTCGAATACAGATATTAATATCGTAGTTAATGTTTTTGAGACAAGTGATTATCGGTATCAAAAACAGCGTGTAGATATGATATTATGATTTTTCTTCTTCGCAAAAGTAATAAACCATTTAATAGAACAAACCATTGAAGGAGCACCATCGATACATATTCCTACACTTTGGTCCCATATTATGTTAAATTTATCTCAACATGACGAATGGAAACAAAAATGTCCTATCCTGTTGAGTGTTCGGTAAGTTGTCAACAGCATGGAAATAGGTTCATTATTTTGTTATCATCAATGAAACGAACAAATCCTACTGCGTGAGCTCCGCTAATATCAGTGGACTCGTCAATTTGTAAAGCAAAGTATTGTTCGGAAAGTGTTTTAGTAACTGTTTTCCCAATATAATTAGACATATGTATGATTCTTTTTTTTGTTTTGTTCTGTCGTCCGAATGAGGAATTTTCATAATGTCACTTTTTTTTACATCATCACCACCAAACATAATTTGAACAATTTTTGATCATGCTGGTAAAATAAGACGCTCTGATATGGTGTGCCGCTTTGCTACAATTTTTCCTTTGTTAGATATTGCTACTATATTTAAAAATTATTTTCCTTGATTAATTCGACTATTCAATAATCTTTTAAAATAATTCTTGTCTTTGGACTGAACATTGGCTTGTTTAGATATAAAATGTCGTTTTAATTTTGCTGGTATCATTGCACTATTACAAAACTTTTCCCCACAAATCACGAAAAGGGGTATTTGATATTCATTTTCGTCATTATAAGTGATCCCGAAATCTAATTAATCATTGGAATATTGTCTATTAACATTTTTTATTTTGTTCTCCCTATTATGAGTATGTATCATTATTAATATTGCTTGTGTACTTGCACTAGCACTAGCAGCACCAGAACCATATTTTCGTTTTAGAGATTTGTCCAATTTGCCGTTTCGAATAATTATTTGGAGGGTAATTGGAGCTACTTTAATTTCTAGAAGACCTATTTGTGAATGAACTTCTACCCAAAATTACAAAACAATACATTTTATGACACTAACAATCTGTCATAAAAGTTGGACTTTCTTGAAGAAAAACATAAATAACAGTAACCTTTTTAGCAAGAAACACGTCCGTGTACTTTGGTTGTTATCCTTCTACTGTTTGCACACTGGCTCCTCCCACACGCGAAAGCAGATTTGATTCATAATCAAATAGAAATCTGTTATTGAAATCGATAAAAGCTAACATAACCGTTTTAATTTTTCACTGATTTTCAAATTTGGGCAGAACTGTTTCTATAATTTCACAGAGCACCAGTGCTTCACGAAAAACTGGTTAAGAACCACTGTTCAAATACATGGGTGACAAAGTCAGAATGCCATTTCTGCACTAGTGAGCGACTCATCCTATCTTTAGCTCAGGGAGGGCCGATGAATCCGGTTGGAAAAGCAGCGAATAAACAACTGAATGGTTGAGAGTTGGAAACTTGAAAAACCAAAGACCGTCGTGTACACGGGAGGTGGTGCACGTTAATATGTCGTGAACTCAAATGCCCTCAAGTTGGTGTGTTGTGCAAGTTTAAAAAATGGTGTACCACTTCAGATGTTGTTCCTGTCCTCTGACCACAGTTAAAAATTACGAGGAGTTGTCCTTGGATCTTAGGGATTTATCCTGAGGCGTCCATCAAGATCCCGTAGTATTGCTGCAGTGCAATATTAATTAACTATCTACCTTCCTTCCCTTAGGGTCAAAAAACATTTCCAAAACGCCTAAAATGGACAAGCCTCCATAAGGCACATTCTGAACTATATTGGTCTGACAAGAGGATTTCTATAGAAGTCTTGATCTGAGGGAGCCTAAGGTAATCCAATTGGAAGTTACATATTAACAACAGGAGGGTGGAGAGTTTGAAATTCGATCCAACCAAAAACCGTCGCATACGCGATGGTTTATACACGTTAAATCTGTCGTGGCCTCAAAGTCCTCATGTTAGCGTGGTGTGGCAATTTGTAAAGTTGTGTGCCGCAACTGAGGTTTTGACATTGTCTTCATTCCCACCAGTGGTTCAATATTACAAGGTGTCCTCAGTTCTTTCCTTTCGGGATTGATCTCGGAGCACTTCCAATAGCCCTCTATGTTACTCCAGTGCGATGAAAATTCTACCACCCACCAAGTTACCTGATCTGGTGTTGACTTTTTAGGGCATGTTTAGACTCATAGACTTGGTTGATCTGTTCAACCTGTGGTGAACTAAGTCGGCACTACAAAAATTAACTCACAATACAATAATATATGTGGCAGAGTAACCCAATTCCATCATGAAATACTTTCCGGAGACAAATTTGCATTGTCTTTCGCTTGTCCCGCTAAATTGGTGACCGATCAAATGGTTTTAAACACGCGCACTATGGAAAACAAGCTAGATGGCGCTTCTGATTCAAAATACAGATGGCGCTCGACTCATTCGATGCACACTTCAACGGGAGATTCACTATAAATAATTGAAATGCCATTGAGAGGCTAATCACTTTCAATACTATATGAAGCTCTGAGTTGATAGAGACGGTTCTATTCACTATCACAACTTCACTAAACGAAATGCACTCTTTGTTACTAAAAGCAAGACGGGAAATCCACGGTGTTCCATTGCTTGACCACGCATACGAAAGTACACCCGTGATTTCAATACACCTCTCACTGTCTCGCACAAATGGCACTTAATCAACTAGTTAACAGCATCTATCGAATTCCAACCGCTCTAAATTCTGGAGGCAGATTAATGAGGAGAGTTTAGCTACCAATACAAAGATTCTTACAATACAATAGCATATATTGTCTACCTAGAGCAAAAACCATCAACTGATAAAACAAATATTTTACTGTATTGGTATTTAACTAAATATAAACTTTTGGTTATAGGGCCAAACATAATTATTGGCATTTTTGCAGTGCTACATATCTTCACAACACGGATAGTTATATGACAATGTAATTAACATCTAACATAACATAATAAACGTTTAGTATCTCCAAAGAATGTTCGTTAACTCATTCATCATGAAGTACATTTTGGTAGACAAAGTTGTACTATCTTCCAAGCAGCATGCTAAAATCTCAGAATAAGTTACAACATATTATATAAATAGGTATGTAAATAAAAGAAGGTTTTCCCATTCATAAAGGGATTCTATATCTAATGAGTTCAACCAACTTATGCCGCTTCTACCTCCCGTATTGAAGTAGTCTTGATTATTGGTAAATGAGGCTTGACATGGTCGATTAAAAATGATAGTAAAAAAATCCTCTCAAAATAAACAGTTTATTTCACGAAAATAAATTTAAATGGAAGAGCGCGGAATAAACCTAAAACATCAAATATAGTGATTTTAAACTTTCAAAAATAATTTGTAAGACAACACTTTATAGTGAATTAAAGGTAAGTGCTAATTGATTTTTAATTAACTTCAAACATGATTGATTGCTTCTAATATTTTCATATTTTAAAAGTTTATTTTAAATTGCCTTTGGACTAACATTATTATAACAAATAGAAAATCAACTTATTTGATGGACTTAACCATAGCCAACCCCCTCTCACATGGAGTGGGGCCCATATCTCCTCACATCCATTAGTAAAGAAAATCACGTGATTATTTTGTACCTAATTACCCATTAAAAAATTATGTCAAGAGTCAAAGCTTGATATTTAAGCTTAGCTTCGCTCTTATTATTATTCGTCATAATATCCCCAAACCACCAATCAACCCTGAAAAAAAATATGTTAAATCCTTATGTTTTTTTTATTTTAAAACATTAAAGTTGAACATTTCTTTACTATTTATACACAATACATTGACAATAGATGATTGTTTGAGCACTCGAGTAGCTTTGATTGATCCTAGTAGCAAGACTAAAACATTTAAAAAAATGAAAGTTGAGTGGTGTGTCAAGTCCACCGTATGATCTCTTGTTTTCCGTGTACAAAATAGATATTTATAATTTTGAAGTCTCAAAGTATTCGTGGCTAAAATTATTATTGATATTCAATTTATGGAAACTTAATTGTTTGTTTTTGTAATATTTGAAGATTATCCCCTTTTTGAAAGCGATCGAACCTTTAAAACCCGAAAACAAAATTCCGCTGAGTTTGTAATCGAAGCGCCATCTTTTGGTCTATTCATGAACTCGAGATAATTTCTCTTAGTGATATACTTTGAATAATCAGACTTAACAGACATACCACTGAGACTAATAATATTTTTGATGACACTGTGCGATAATTTTTTTCGTAGTATCTTCTTACAGATTTCAAAATGTGTATGGTAAATAAAGTTTTAATAAATTTGTTAACATATCCTAGCAACGTTATTGATATGAATCAATTTCAACACAAGCCCTCACGGCCACATATCGTTTAGCTATATACGGGCTTCAGGGACCCGAGGTACTTGAGTGATCAGTGGTCTAGTCGTAATTAAGCAGTGCCAGAACGTTCTGACCTGGGTGGTATTGTTGGGAGGGGGTTTGAGGAACAGAATGGAACGGGTGATAGGGAGGATAAGCAGGGGAATTATATATATATAATGTAATTGTTTTATCAAGGTATTGGAATCTTGAAATAATAAAATATCGATTTATATTTTGCAGTTATTCTTTATACTTTATTTTTGATCAAACATTAACATAATGAATATTCTATTTCAAAATATAAATTTAATGAAAATGTTCAATACATTTTTTTTTAATTTATAGTATTTTCAAGTTATGCTAAAATTGTAATTTCAACGTAAAATCATGACGGGCAAGTAATATAGAAAACTATGGGTTTTCAGAATCACAAAACATAAAATACATTTAAATGTTTGTAACTTTAATTGGTACTTACAAAAACTGCAAAAATATTGTCCTCATCACTTTCTTTTGGTTATGCTTCACGTGTTCTTGTGTCATGAGCAGATCTATGTTTTCTGAGCCAGGTTTTGACGTATATGTCTGCATTCCAATCTCTCTGGTCGGGCCTGTGGAGTTTTACAAACGTGATACCGATTTTAATCTTGTTCTTGTCGGAGATATTATAAGGATTATTTGGCTAAAACCCTTCTCATACTCACATGACCTGCAAAGAATAAGTTTTGTACAACTAAGCAAATTTTTTTAAAGTCTTTTAAAACACGTGCATTTTTACGATATGCATTTTTTTTGTTTTGAAGACGTTAAGTTTGAATCGCCGGCAAATTCTTTCAATTTCACACTCTTCAAAACCAGAGGGCTTTCCCGAAGGTCACTGATGACTTCCAAGCACATCTAGTTCATCCATAAATGAGTTATAATCCTCCTGTTTTTCTTTGGTCTCCACTGCCATAGATTTCTTTTCGTTGCTTGAAATTGTGGTTAACAGCCTCCTTTTCAAATTGTTAATTACACTTGTCAACAGTTGTTGCTGGTTGATTACGTATGTCTTACTGTTTTTAATTAACGTAACTGCAAAAATAACCCTCTGAAGTCGCAATTTCAGTTTCAAGACACTTAGTTCCAGGTTTTTCTTTAAGATTTTCTATGAATCTGATTCTTATTCGGATTAATTTGTCAGCATAAAAAGCTGTCATGTTTCTGCTCTGCACGCTTTCGGGGAGCATTGAAAGTTCTGTTAAGATATCATACATAATGACCAAATCCTTTAAAAATTGAGGGGATGAGAACCGTTTAATTAATCCACTGTATATAGCTCGATCAATCAAAGTTCTACTTGTATCATGTTCAGATGAGGTAAAATGGTTAAATAATTAGTTGTATCCATACGAAACTGCCGAAAAAGCCCTGAATGTGCTAGTGACCATCTTATGCTTTCAATTTTATTCATTTGCTGGTCTAACTCCAAAGAACATACTACCAGTTCACGTTGATTCTCAGTTGATTTACTGTAGAAAGTGTATAACTTTTCCATAAATATATGAAAATGGTTCACACCACCTAACTCTTCAACTGCGTCACTCAATGCTAGCTCCAACTTGTGATTCATACAATGCCACAGAAATAACGTTCGGATATTTATTAGTGAGTTTAAATCCAACCCCTGATTTTTTCCCAATACTTCATTTGTACCATCACTTGCAAATGTAAGGCAAATGAAATAAAATGCTCTTTCAAGTAATCATCGTGAAATTTCCAAAACCTGTTGTATTATTTTAATCTTCATTTCTTTGGAAATATGATTAATAATTTCTGCAGTACTGTATCTTGAAAAAAATTGCAGCTGCTAGGAACTACCCCGACTAGCGTACGTCTAAATTCTCATGACCTTTGACAGGATTCCGCGAGCGAAACTATTTTCTACACACACCTTCCCGCCACCGCCTGCCAGTGGCTTGTTACTTTTATTAATTTGAAATACCAATCATATTTTCGAGGGTAAGACAATCGCGATGTTTTAAGGAGGTATCTTACAATTTTTCTTATTTATTTTTCGTAAAAAAAATATAAGCAGTACCGGAACGGCATTCCGGCTCCCCCAAAACACCTCTGCTAGTGATCTTCCCTTTTCCTATGGGGTTAACTGTTTTTAATAAACAGGGTGGGGGGGGGGTCCGTGCTCACGAGGATTATGCAGGGGATCTTTCGCGCTTTTATCCCGTTACTCAATTCCCCAATCCCTCTTTGTTTTACTTTCACGGCATTTTTTACTCATTGTTTGGCTCATCTTCTCCAAATATGTCCCCGGCGTCCCTAAAGTCCCAAAACAACCAGCAGCAAACACGAAATTTTTTAAATATTTCATCCATTATCTGAGTCATACGAATTTGAAAAGTTTGAGGCATTGAAAAATACTCAACTGAAAACTTATATAGTTAAAGCCGACCTAGAAGAGTCCCGTCTAAATGAAATTAACTATACTCACAAAAAAATTTCTGTCTTGTATTATATTTATGCTATTGAAATGAAATCCACATGTTAGGGTCGTTAATCAATATAATAATATTTGGACAAAAATTTAAAAAAATTAATTTTTTCAGACTTTAATCAAAACTTAGTCATCTATGGCCATTTCATTTGATATGATTTTTTTTTATTTTTTACAAATATGATTAAGGAATTAAAACAGTTTGAAGTTTATTTAATTATTATAAATAACTTTTTTCGCATTTTAACAATTAAAAAGAATTTTAGCCTTTCAAAGAAACTCGACTATTTTAAATCTATATAATAAAAAGGAAAACAAGATCTTGCCAAAAGCTCTAAATTAAATTGTATAAACTATCAAGTGTGCATACCGGATGCTTCGTAGTTCGTTTTCAGAATGCTGTTTAACCATTTCAAGCTTCACACTTATCTATTATTTCTTAGTTCATGTGTTCAAAAGCTATTACAAAAGATCTCAAAAGTTAACCTATCTGAAAACGAGTGCATGACAACAGGGTACCCAGTCTGAAAACGAGTGCACGGCAACAGGGTACCCAATTGGAAAACGAATGCATTGCATACCAAGTCTGATAGTACAAGGCAAAAGGGTACCCAGTTTGAAAACGAATGCATGGTAAGAGGGTGCAAGCACAGGGTCCTGACTCCTAATAAAATCTTAGATGAAAATTGGTCCAGTATTAGGTATGTTTAATTTTACCAATATAAAGGCTTAACACTGTTTTAAAAAAGAGAATGAATTCATGAGCACATTTCAATCTTTTAAGAGATGCTCATGAGTATTACGAAGGTAACACAACACATTTTCTTGTAATACTTTTGTAGTTTAATGAGTGAAACCTTAGACGCAGAAGAGAAAAGGGTATTGGTAGATCTCTTAACTCCTAGTGGTTTAGAAACTATGGAAACCCAGCATTCTAGAATTTCAAAAATAATAAAAATTCAGAGGCAAAAATACATAAAAATCAATAAAATCTGAAGCGAAACAACGATTTTTTATTTAACTCAGTTTTAATTTAACGTCCTTGATTTTCACATACGTATGCCCCCCCCCCTATCTTTTCAGTCTCAAATGGCTTCTTACTATCATTGGTTAAGGGATCCTGCTGATACTAATATCCTGTCCAGAAGAGCGCAGTTGATCCTTGAGCAAGATCTATCATTCTCTCATGTTCCGACCTTTGTAAAAAACAGCCATAAAGTTCCGAGTCGCCACGATTTCATATAATTGTGCCTTTTGGACATAAAGCTAGAAATTATTTTTCTTTTATTGTCTTTGGGAAAAGATGCAACGCAGAATTATTTTAAGTTAGCTTATCAGGTTGTCTAAATCTAACAATGAGATTTTTGGACGTGAATACTTCTATAAAATCAGAACTGTACTGGAAAAATGCAGAAAAGTCAAGTGTTGCAAGAAAAAATAACAACTGTCTTGTCTTGTGATTTTAGAACTAGAAGAAACATCCAGAAGATAAATATAACGTCGTGTAAGCAAAGGATGTCAGTACCTGACATTTCCTTCGAATCGAGTGCGCAGGCGCACTGAGCCACTGCCTCCTAAACTTATATTCTTCTTTCGGAGGTAGTCACTGAGAGCGGGGAAAGTGTCTACAATATGACGAAATTCTACGGAGCTGGATGAGTTCTGGTGTGGTGTAACTTTGGATTGCATGGAGTGAGGACTGCGTAAGTGGTGTCATTCGAAAAATGCTAAACTACGAAACAATCACAGGCCTTTAATCATTAAAATCATCATCTAATATTGATATCAAACTGCAATTTAATCGTTCAAAATGTTAATTGATTGCTGAATATTCACACGCAGTGCACAATCGCTCAAACTTCCTCTGTCTAATTCATTCATTCCACAGTCCAACTTAAGGCCCGAGTTTTCATGTCAAAACTACGCTCTGTGTCTTCGACACAACTTTCCAATTTTTTAGCTTTCGATCGAAACGCTACGCTTCTGTAACTCTATATCCCTTTGCCTGATCCTGTCATAACCAGTTTGTAGCAGTAGAAAGCTGTCTTACACCAGTTACAAGCTACCGTAATGAAATTTATATTGTTTAGGTATTTGAACTACAAATGATAAAAACTGACACTTCTGCAAACACTGCGACTAATTCCTTTTGAAGGATTTCGCAGTGCACTAAACAGCATTGAGGTACGGCGCAAACTTGTGGCAGAAAATACGGAGTGGACTGACAATGGGTTTTTTGGTAGCCAATCTTTACCCGCTCGCTAGAATTCCTGATAAATAAGAACTGACAGTACAGCATTGGAATGTATTCATTATTGAGATGTCATTTCAAACACGGAACAGCATTTTCACTTCTCGGGAATTTTGAATCGTCCCAAATCGAGTCCTCTGTCGCTGTATAAAGGACAGCAAATTGTATAGTAATGGGATATTACAGATGACATTCTATCTGCAACTATTCTTAATCTGGAACTTTTCTCCAATCTGTAACGAAATAAAAAAAAATCGCACCTGCCTTTGATGCCAAAGGCAGATTTTCTTCGAAAACCCGTGTACCGTCACAATTCCCGCACAATCCGGAAAGAATAAAACCAGCCTCTTCATTCAAAAGCACACTTTAAGGAAACGGCATATAGAATTTTCGCATATAAAACTACCATTTACCCGAATCTCTATAAGGTTCGAAAATGGATAATTTTTACTCGCTTTGTGAGGTGTCAAAACCACACAAAAAAAGCTCATTTTTTATTCCATTTTCTGCCATTGAACCTTGCATTTTTAGGCTGACAACGTCGTCACTGTAACTGCGGCGGGCAGGATTTCTTCTCGGAATTGATGCGGAGCGGACCGACGGACGTGCAGCTTTCTGAATGCGTGTGACTCGCGAATGTGTGTATTCTATGCTTCACATTGTAACTCAGGTTCGGGCCTCCTGGGAATTCTGGGATATGAAGAGTCGGGGAAGTTTTTCATAATGCACAGAGGGAGGGGAGGGAAACCCTAGTCCACAGAAAGAAGCTAACCAAACAAACGTGCGTTTTGTGCTCAAAAATGGGCTTTTTAGAATTTCGGACTTTCGCGTTGCTTTTTTCTTTCTTGTTTGGGAAAAATGTGATATCTGTGATCGGAAGACGAGGGGGTGGAAAGAAAAGGAATGTCTGGTTGTCCAGTTGTCGTCAGGGAGAATATTCAAAGATATCTTTATTCTTGCTTTTGAATTCGGTTTTGGATATGTTGAATAGAAAATAATGATTAAGAGAGTTACTTCGGATTGAAATTGTGTTCGACACTTGTTAGTACTATTTCATTTTATATTTGAAATGCAAATCAAACAAAAACAGAATAGTTAAGCAAGATAATCGAACGACTTAAAAATGTATTTTTTTTTTACAATTTTAATCAGTTGACTAAGAATTAATTTTTTACTAAATTTTTTCAATGTAACGAATATGAACTTTAGGAATACGAAATTTTATATTTGGATTTTAGGTACAGGTCAAATTTATTGTTTAGTTTTAATGCTTCTAATAATTGCTCGTAATAATTTAATATTGGTTAATCATTTCGTGAGGGAAGTACGGCGTCCCATCGCCTTTTAAAGAGTTAATCCCAAGTTTTCAATATTTTAGGCAAAAATATTTAAAAGTATTCTAGAATTTTACACTGTGATACGAAATACAGATCCAGATATTCGAAGGGACATGAAATCACAATAAAAAAAATTTTGAACCTAAATCTATGCAGAAATTTCAAATAAACCAACTGCAGTACAAACATCTTTACATTTAAGTTTTTAATTTGTTACACTTTTAAATCAGTACCACTAATAATTATTTATGAAAGGGATTTGCAGTGTATACAAGCAAATCATACGGTCTGCAAAGATTTTAATTCTTCCATTCAAATGCTATAGCATGATTAGAATCGGGGTTACCCTAAAATGTAGTTTATCACCATTTTGGCTATGTTTGAGGATTAATCAATCAGAAAGGAAAGATCCAAGAACAAGGCGTCGTAATTTTGAACCACGGTCAGATAACGACGCCACTTGAGTTGACATCTCACTCTACAAAATTCTACACCACAGTAACATGAGGACATCTAAGACCACGGGATTCAACGTTGTCCCTGTGTACACGACGGTCTTTGGACCTAGTTTCGAACTCGCACGCACCCCTCCGTTTGCTAATCCGGTACTATTTCAATTGTGTTACCGTGGTCTTGGTTCGAAAGGATTTTTGAAGTTTGTTAATGGAATATTAATCATCTATATAAATAAGAATGGAGAGTTTGTTTGTACATTGATTATTTTCAACCCATTTCAAGTTTTCTATCCGTTTTGGGCCCTTCTGATGCCAAATCCGCCTTTTTCGCGTTTGGTGTCTGTCTGTCCATTTGTCTGTCTGTATGTATGTATGTGCCCTATACACGTTCTCACGGTTTAATATATTTTCATGGAAATTTGCATACAGTGAGTACTACTCTTCATTTAGTGAGTGGAATTGGTTGTGAAAGTCTGTCTGTCCGTCTTTTTGTTCTGTGTTCGATTTTTTGTTTGTGTGTTTCTGCAGACATCACGTGAATTTTATTCCAGATATTTGATTGAAATGGGTTTTATTGTATACACTATCTATTAGTTTAGTGAATGCAATATTAAAAATTTCTTTATTTTTATATTTAGCTGAGTTTCATGCTAAAACACCTGAGTAAGTGAACTTAAATCAACCATAATTTGGTAGTTTTGGAAAAATTGGAATGTATATTGAGTATTACGATTACTTTTATTTGCTTTTTTACCAGTACTACTAAAAAAAATCATTTTTTTAATTTTTTTTTTTTTAGGAATTTCAACTTACTTTATTTATTTGTAGTTTTTTTTTTCTTTGCGTAATGTGAACGATTTTTGAATATTTGGGACAAACGATATTTTTCAACGAACGGGAATAAAACGGAAACTCGTGTTTCTTTCGCTCTGAATTCATTTTGCATTCCTAAATTTTGTGCGGTTTTTAGTTGTAAGTTGTGGCAACTGCTAGATCAAGATATAAAAAGGAATCACAAATTAATATCTTTAGAACAACTTTTTCCCGACACCGTTCATTTTGTTTCTTTCCGCTGTTTTCTTTTGTTTTCTGTTTTAAATATTTATTAGTTTAATAGATTGTGTTTCTTTTTCATCATACGCAACACCACCACAAAGTATTCGACATAAAGTGGCAGGTAAGTAAGAATATGCAAATTTTAAGTGTAACTATGCCATTATTGAAAGAATAATAATATTTAAAAAATTGGAACTGGAACTTTTCAAACATAAAATTCTTTGTCATAGTGACAGAAAATTTCGAAATTCCACAATTTCGTATGCCAGATGCAGAAGTGCCACAAGTAAAAAAATATTGTTTTGCTGACTATAAGTGCGAGAGCACTCACCGTAAATCGTCGTTTTTATTAATTGATTTGAACATGAAAAGAACTTAAAGGGAATTATATACCCCTCAAAATCTTATTTTGTAGTAGTAACCTTAATGTCACCTTTCGTCCTTTTATAGCTTTGTCATACAGCTAGGGCGCGATGTATGTGAAATGTATTGCATGAATGAATATGTAAGTGCAGGATTTGTGTCCAAAGTAAGTGGTAGAAATTATAAAGATAGCGAAAGGTCTTAAAATATTATTTTATTCTACGAAAAACGTAAATAATTATATATTTTGATCATCTCTTCAATCTAGAGTAAACCAACTCAAACCGAGTAAGATCGGGTATTTTGCTAGTGTTTAAATAAAAGTTAATAACTTTTATCACGCTTTCCTGTTACATCGCCAATGAGAAAATATTAACGCAAGAACCTACAAATTTATCAATTCCACGTTCAGAAACATCAGGATTGTGTAGCACATTTTAAACATAAATTGGTACAGCTTCAGTCTACGTTTATAGCAGTGGCAACGATCTTGGCGATTTTTTGGGCACTTATAGTAGCGAGTTATGGTAGTTTAGGGTAACTCAGCTGTATTACGGTTTTTGCAGTTTTTATGGCAACCTCGACCAGCGGAAAGTTTAAATTTTCATTTTGAATGTTCTAGAAAATTATTTCAAAATCCGTTAAACTGTCGTTTGGTTTCATTGGCTAATTTGAAATAATTATTAGCTTGGCGACTTTAAGAAGTGCGCCAAAAATAAGTGCCAACGCCGTTGTCACCGCTATAAACGTAGACTGAGGCTGGGTACAGCTACATTCTACGTTTATAGCGGTGGCAATGGCCTTTGCGATTTTTTTTTTAGCGCACTTCTTAAGTTGCCAAGGCAAGATTTATTTCAAAAATCTTTTTACTTTTACAACGGAAAATAAGTTTTAAAACACATTTGAGAGCGTCTAAAAAGTAGATTTAAAAAAAAACTTTCACAAAAAGTAGTAAACTTAAACACATTTTGATCCAGCAGAAAAACTAAACTGTGAATGTTGGGAAAAAAATTATAAAAAAACGAAAATTCTACAAATGGCCAAAAAACAAAACTCAGAAACGTTTCGTGAAAGATAGAATAATAAAATAAAATTCCACAACTGTGGGAATACAAATAAATGAACCAATTCAAAGGATATTTTAAAACTTAAATAACCAGTGGAAGCAAAGAACAAATTTCAAACGTATCAATGAAATGAAACAGCTTTAACGGACTTTAACTTTCTAGAATATTCACAATGAAAATTGAAAGTTACCGTTTGCCAAGGTTGCTATGAAAACCACAATAACCGTCAAGGCAGATGGGTTGCCTTAATCTACCGCAACTCGCTACTAGAAGTGCGCCAAAAAAAAATCGCCAACACTGTAGCCACCGCTATAAACGTAGAGTGTAGCTGTACCTGAAGCTGTTCCCATAAATTGAACAAGACTGGCAAAAGCCAACCGGAGCAGATGTTATATAACAACGAAATAAATAAACAAAACTCGAGACAATCACAAAAACCTCTTCTGAACAATATGCTACATTTTTTTTTCCACAGGAAGGTCAAATAAAGATACAGTTCCATCAATTAAGTTATGCATCCTAACATTCTCCAAGCGCCCATTTACATAACATCAAGAATCAAACAACTATTCACAGAAGCCAAGCGATTCGATTCCTTCCTGTGCGTCTCGGCCGTCATCTTTGCCTTCCTCAATAACGAAACCGTCTTCCGTAGACAGCAGAGTTTTTACGTTTTGTGTTTTCAATCGCTTCTGGGAGCTTTTTCCAAGGCTTTTTTGGCAGAGGTTATGTCCTTTCTGACGTGGAAGGCTCTGTTGTATTCCAACGAAATAAATTCCAGAAAGGAATGGGTTGTTCCGGCGTGCCTGACGCTGATTCATGTAAGTTTCATACTTCAACTCAATGTATTAATCTTTACGCTACGGAAGATAGATTATTGTTACCACTGAAATTTTGTTTACACCAGCGGCATGGTGTATATCTGTGTACTGTGGATGTTATCCCCTTTGGTACAGCTACACTCTACGTTTATGAGCAGTGGCAACGTCCTTGGCGATTTTTTTGGTGCACTTCTAGTAGCGAGTTACGGTAGATTAAGGCAACCCATCTGTCTTTACGGTTGAAAAAAAATAGTTTTGAAATAATTCTTTTCTTGGCGACTTAAGAAGTGCGCCAAAAAATCGCCAAGGCTGTTGCCACCGCTCATAAACGTAGACTGTAATTGTACCCCCTTTTAAATGACCGCTGGAATCAATCACCATTTACGAGCTGTCAACGACTGATCTTCTAGAGGGTCCCTCCTTTCATTCAGGGAACACTACCCTGTCGACCGTGAGGTGTGAACGCTTTGGCGAAAAGGCAGAAGGTCGCTCCGGTGATATCTATCTCACGCCAAACGATACGCCACGCAATACTATGAAAGGAAAGCGTCAGTTGTAAATGCCACTCGTGGCTCTATCGCTCAAGTTAAATAATACAAAAACGATTCCGTTCATACGATCTGATACTTCCATTATGGTTGTATATCACTCCAAGTGGCCGTTTGGAGACAAAAATTTTAAGTCATCAATTTGGCGAGGGCTTAGTACCGTGTTCTTGATTTCCCATATATTTGATATGTTTTTGATGAAAATGTATAAATTTTTTATGCAGCATAAAATTTTTAGGTTACAATAAAATACGGAACTATACACAGCCCAGTCACATTAATGTGATAAACCTGTCAAAAGCCAGAATAACCACCTTTGGCAGAGCGGACCGCTGCGAGACGTGCAGGAAGAGAGTCAATTAGGTTTCTGAAGGTGTTCACTGGGATGTTGAGCCATGCCGACTCCAGTGCCGTGGCCAGCTGCGCTAGATTACGCGGTTGAGGATCCATGGCAATTGTTGCAAGGTGTTTGCTTTCAGACGTTTCACGCCGTATACGCCAACGTCCATCTGTCCGATAGAGCATAAAACGTGATTCATCGGAAAAAGCCACCTGTCGCCACTCTGTGGACGTCTAGTTGCGGTACTGGCGTGCAAATTCCAGCCTTCGTCGCCGATGAACAGCAGTCCGTATAGGTGCATTAACCAGGCGTCTGCTGCGGAGGCCCATGCGCAGCAACGTTCGCTGAACCGTTGTTGAGGATACACTCTTGGTAGCCCCTTGGTTCATCAGGGCGGTCAGTTGCTCAACAGTTGCACGTCTATTCGCCCGAACGCATCTCCGTAGCCTTTGTTCGCCTCTGTCATCTATAGCCCGTGGTGCACCACATGTGTCACGCCGCTGATTTTGGATAGTGCCATTTTGCCATGCACGGTATACTTTTACCACGGCGTCTCTTGAACAGTTCACAAAATTAACCGTTTCCGATATGCTTCCACCCTTGGCCCGAAAGCCAATAATCATGCCCTTTTGGACGTCGTATAAATCGCTACGTTTCTGCATTACGCCAACGATTGAAATGCTTTCCGATGTACTAGACATCCTTTATATACACTCCACTACAATGTGCAACCACCTGCCTTTTGTGATTGGTTATTTCACGTTGACGTCGAAAAAAGGAGGTGGTCACATTAATGTGACTGGACTGTGTAATTTTTTCAATGACTTACAGGTATGTTGTTCCTTCCTACTTGTAGTTTAAAAGTAGAAAACATTTTGATTTTTATCTCCACTGCTGAAATACACGATCGGCGTGAAATAAATTTTAAAACACTTGCAAAGCACATTAAATATAGGACAACATATTGCGATAAATCTTCATTGATATAACTCGTGAACCTACGCCCGTTTAGTGATACAAAATCACTTATTGAAATTTCAGTGGTGCTCTAGATTCAAGTTTCTGTACATAATTATTTTCTAAAACGTATTGACTTTTGTTTTAGATTTCCATTTCTGAAAGTGTTTAACGTATTCTCCAAAGTCCTATTCCTAAACGCTCGAGGACATAGTAATGTTTTTCTGTTGTTTTACACCTTTTATTTTCTATTTAGATGTTATGGATATACATCACGAATCTATGTTTTTCGTGCATGTTTTCTAAACTGGAGACTGGAGTGGCACTGTTGGAGTTTCTGGCTTTGATTGTGATAACGTGCTTTATCTTGAAATGGGTATTTACGTGCGTTTGCAAGTTGTGGTCCCATTTAATTGAAATGTCGTAAGTATGCATATTTTTCTGGAAGATTATTAAAACTCGACTAGGATAATATAATGTGTGAAAACCTGTAAAATAATGAAATACAATCTTCACATTACTAGTTGTAGATTTAAATATTAATGTTTAGGTAATAAATTTACTTAGATAATTGGTCACGCTAGGGGAATTTATAAATGAGCCATATTGTGGTTAATGTGCTAGCCTCTAGATCGTAAGGTTCCTGGTTCGAATCCGGGTCAATCCATGGATATTTGTAAGCGTATGGTGTAAGGCCGGCTGGAGCACTTTAAATTTGTCGTGGCCGAAAGTCCTCACGTTGGTGTAGACGTTTGGAGAGTGGGGTGCCAGCTCAGATGTCGCCCCGTCATCTGACCGTGATTCAAAATTACGTGGTATTGTCCTCGGATCTGTTTGCCTTCGGGGATTCATCCCGAACTGCCATCAATAGCTCGTTGTATTGCTCTTGTACGGTGTTAATTAAAAATTACCTTACCAAACAAATTTTGTCGCCCTTGGTTGTAGCTTAGGGCGGCAAAATGTTTACGCCGCCTGGGCTTTAGCTATAGGCCTTATATCCCACCACTGGCGACGATCAGTGGGGTGTTTTGTCAGAGCTATGCTTTCTTCCTTAGTGCTGTTTTACTTCCAAGCCGTTAGTCGACGAAGTATTCCTAGGTAGCTTTATGACAATTTGCAGTTTGAAGTATTAAAGGCCCACTTTACTATATTCTGATGTGTGTGGTGTTCTAACAATCTTTCTTTCAAACAAGTCCCGAGTGAATCAATTTCCAGGGGATATTTTTGGATAGTCTTCATTTAAGTTGTATGTATTTCCCATTTCTAAGTTCTTACGATATCGTTGTCAGAGCTCCTGTGGAAACCAGACGCCGCCTCACACCCCGTCAGATTTATACTTGGGCGCAGCAGCCAGAAGTTCATCAACAACAACTGTTCCACCAAGCAATGGATCCTCAATTCAGGCATTCGGACGCAGCCGAGAGTGTAGCGGACGAAGCACACGTAGAGAGTCCAATGGGACACACATGTGGCATGTTCCACGTTTCCTCCCAGACATTTACAGAAACTGGCATACCGTTCTGCCGTAACCGTGCCACACAAGTGGATCGTCCTTCCGATCCTCTCAAGCATGTAACGGATTCACCCCTTCGTCAAGAAGTTCTTAATGTAAGTCTTTCTCATCTGGGTTGAATTTAAGTTTCAATTTTTGTCTTGGGTCAATTGATATGAAAAGGTCTCTACTTTCAATACATTTTTTCATCTTCGGCAAAAAATATTTTTTGGTTAGTCGAGATTTATGTATTCAACGGTCAGGGGAAGTTTAGGACTTATTTTTATTCAACGGTATGGGTTTAGTTGGGATTTCGGAATTCAACGGTTATTATTTATGTATACACTGGTCAGGGGTTAGCTAGGATTTAGGCATTCAACGGCCAAGGGATAGTCAGAATTTTATATTCAGTGGTCAGGGGTTAGTTAGGATTTATGTATTCAACGGTCAGGGGATGGCTAGGACATTTCTTCAACGGTGGGATAGTCAGAATTTCATATTTAACAATCACGGGTTGGTTAGGATTTATGTATTCAACGTTCAGGGGATGGTTAGGACTTATTTATTCAAAGGTCAGGGGTTAGTTAGGATTTATGTATTGAACGGTCAGGGGATGGTTAGGACTTATTTATTCAACAGTCAGGGGATAGTTGGGATTTCGGAATTAACAATCACGGGTTGGTTAGGATTTATGTATTCAACGTTCAGGGGATGGTTAGGACTTATTTATTCAAAGGTCAGGGGTTAGTTAGGATTTATGTATTGAACGGTCAGGGGATGGTTAGGACTTATTTATTCAACAGTCAGGGGATAGTTGGGATTTCGGAATTCAACGGTAAGGGTTTATGTATACACTAGTCAGAGGCTAGCGAAGATTTTTGTATTCAACGCGCGGTCAGGGAAATAGTCAGAATTTAGTATTCAATGGTCAGGGGTTAGTTGGGATTTATGTATGCAACGAATGAATGACATTTATAATTAATGAATATTAATGCATAATTAACATACAGCTGCTGAAAAATCGAAGCACCCTCTTTATTCATTCATCATTCAAAGTAGGGAAAATTTAAAGGTATCATTCAAAAAGAAGTAGCAACTTCTATAAAAACATATGCATAAAATTTGTACAAGGGACAGTCTAATTTAAATTATTAACAACTGTCCAAATATTCAATGCCAACCAATTTCAACATCAAATTTCAAACAAGTGTCGAATCGTAACATTGAACACCCAAATTCAAAGTCTTTTGGCTCGGCCAATTCTGGAATATGAGCATGAAAAGTTTGGAGAACTTAATATTATTTACTTTCTCTAACTTTTATTCATAGCTTCCAAAATAAGGTCGCGGTACAAAGGTTCCAAGAGTACCGGATTAGCAACCGTAGCTTTGAGAGTTCGAATCCAACCAAAGACCGTCGTGTACAAAGGTGGCTGGGGCACGTTAAATCTGTCGTGACCTCAAATCTCTTCAAGTTGGTGTGGTGTGGAAGTTTGCTGAATGGTGTGGCAGCTCAGTTATTGATCTCGTCATCTGACCGTGGTTCAAAATTGCAGAGTGTTCTCCATGGATTGACCCCTTTGGGATTGATCCCAGATCATCACTAATAGCCCTCAGTCCGATGTTAATTAAATACCTACCGATCGAAATAATGTTCCTTACCTGCTGAAATTTTAACGTAACAATAAAAAGAACCCAAACAAAACCTATTCTTTTTCTTTATTAATGTTTAGTATACAATATTTGTTATGAAACTTAAATTTGAAAAATTTCGAATCGCAACTAATGTTATAATTGTGAATGAAGAAGGCTGGTTCTAATTTTTGTTACACAGCTAGATATACTAATTGTGTTTTTAAGAGCTCTCAGGTAGATGGGTATTTATTTAACGTCTATTTTCAACTAATAGTTTCCGTGACTGATGTGTGAAAAATTGATTTGTTTGGCTGATACGCTATGTTATCGCTTGGCGATGTGACATTTTTTGACAGGGTAGAAGTGGTGAATGCGTATTTCTATAGAATGGTGTCAAAAGTTGTGTAAACATCAAGATGATGAATCAATTGACGGGCAAGACGCCCGTCATCTAATGGACCAATCAGATGTTAAATGTTCGTTTCCACCTGGCAGATGAAATTAGTCTAACAGTCACGTGACTATTAGTTTTGGTTACATGATCCAGGACACATTAAAAAGGTTACCATAGCTCTGATATTTTTTCTACAGTGCAATAGCGCAAATATTTGTTTTCATTTTTTAGACGAGTCTATCAGTGTTACCGTTCAGGATACATTTGCTCATTAGCTCGTTGTTTCCTTTATATGAACTACATAGCGTCAACCGGGGTAACTTTGTACCATTTTCATGTTTATGTCACAGGAAAAGCAAATAATAGTTGTAAAACAATTACAAATTGATATAGTAAGTGGTTTATATTATTTTAAACATATCTAACTATTATATAAACCATTGTTAAAGTATGCATACAAACTATAAACAATTTTTTATTTATTTTTAATTTTTGGGCTAATGTTACCTCTTGAGTTGGGGCAACTTTGGCCTTACTCTTGTAAACCAAATATTTAAATGTTTGCCATAGCTTTGGCCAATGTTAGATCATGTACAAGTATTGCCAACTTGCCTATCAATAATATCTTACCTCATCGGAGTTTTAATCTCAATCTTAATTTGGAAAAAAATCAATAAATTAAGTTTATTTCTATGCAAAACTTTAATTTGAAATTACAATTGGAATTTTTAGAGAATACTATGTAAAACAGCAAGTAAACAATAAATCAACAGTCTTATTTGTTTTGATGAATTTATAGTCCATACCGGAAAGAAACATAATCCATTTCTGGAACATTAAACTGATTCCTCTTTGACGCAATTTTCGGAGGATTGATTTTCCCGCACATTTCTTACCACTCATAGCTTATACAGTCTTGTTTTCTAGCCAACGCTAACATTTGAGTTTTTTTTCCACACATTCCATAGTCAGTCCATTATTTAACAAGCTTAAAATCTTTCCAGGATATTTAACAGCATCGTACTTCACAATAACAAAATCATCTACAGCATAGTCTTTGGGATTTACTTGCTTGTTTGGACTATTTTTGACTTCTCCAAATTCTTCCAGTGTTTCTTCAAATTCAGAGATTGTTTCCCTTATACCAACAGACTCTGACACTAGCTCAGTGTCAACTGCCATGTTGAGCCAAAGTTACTCCAAGACCTGGGACAAAGTTGGCCTAATGTAATAAATATTGATTAGTTTGTAAACCTCGAAATAAATCAAGATAATAACACTGAAAATAGTTAAAATAATTAATAATAAACTGAGACAATTCTATTACCTGCTCTGAATCACGTACTCTATCACATTTACAAAGAAAAGTTGGAAGACCTCATCAGTATACGTTTTAGTGATACCAAAGTGGAGCAGTACTGTTGTTTCTCATGCCTACACTGGCAGACCAGAGGAGTGCCAAGCCCGTCGAAGACGGCAAGAGGCGAGGGGGTGCGCCTTCCATGTTATTGAGCCCCATTGGGAGGAAGTCCGACTTTGTTCGACATACATGACACATCCGTTTTACAGGAAGGTCCCTTTCATACATCCATTCACTCACACATAACGTAATTTAGATCCCAATCAGAGGCCGATAACCCCCTGATCAGGTACCCCCAGAGGTATTGATTTGGTATGGGAACATGGGGGACTTTGTGACCACGACCTGTTTAACGTGCCCCAGTCACCATTAGTGAACAAGATGGTCTTTAGCCAGGTCGAAGCGCCGATCTCGCAATCATCAGAATTGCAGGCTCCGCCGAGGACAGAACCCACAACCCTTCTGATGCGAGCCCGACGCTCTACTGACTGAGCTACCGCGGCTCAGCAGTGGTAAATTGAGTGGTGTAATTTGAGTGGCGGTAAATAATTGTAGTGGTGGTAAATTGAGGAACTACAAGACAAAACTATGAGACAGTCAAGACAGGACTACCACCTACTGACCTTGCAATAAATAAGTGATAATCACTCTCATTTGTCTACATACCGCACATACAATCTATTTTCGTTTGCTGGGCCAAAGTTACCCGCAAGGGCCAAAGTTACCTCAGTTGACGGTACTAGATGCGTTTCAGCAATATCAGCATTCATGAAATAATGGCCAAAAATGTCTGTCACACTGCCGAACAGCGCCCTCTAACACATTCAGGTGAGTGTTGAGGACGTATTAACCCTACGTAATTCGCTTTGATTTTGAATTCCCACCCTTCCTTCTTTATACTAGTTCAAGAACTTTTGAAACATCCTGTATAATTATTTTCTATTTTAACCAGGTTGCGAACACATCGGTACTGTCATTGGAGAATGATGTTCCTATGGCTGCTAGCGAGAGATCGGGGGACCTGGCACATCAAGAGATCTTAGAAAGCAGGACACGTAGTGGCACCGTATACAGTACTCATATGAATACAAGGTTATGTACACAAAATAAATTTTAGACACGTGAATCAATTATTTATTGAAGACAAGTACGGTTACTTGCATGGGATGTATTCAGTCAATGGTCATCAGAAAAATAATTATTACTAGGGGGCCCGCCAGTGATCGCTAACGCTCGCCAACCCCCGGAGGATTGATTCGGAATCCTCATTGGTTCGCTGCACGAACCTACACTCACTTCGCTCGCCTCAATGAAGACATGTGTCCTAGCAGAAGGGATTATTTACAAAATATGTTACCAAAAAAATGTTTTTTAAATCTAAATTTGCTGTATTACAGAATATATATATATACAGTACCTCTGAAATCAAAATTCAAATGAAAACTTTGAGCAAATTTTGACTCGAAATGTGAGCGTTGCTTTGGAAATTGAATACCTAGCATGTTGTTTGCGTGTCCATTTCCCCAGCTCTCGAACGACTCACACTTTTTCATTGAGGTTGTTGTCGAAAGTTGTTGTGCAAGCATCTTGTTGAACTATAATTGTTGACCCTGAAAAGGATCGTTTTTAAAATGGCCCTGAAAAGAACCGTTTTTAAAATGGCCCTGAAAAGGATCGTTTTTAAAATGGCCCTAAAAAGATCCTCCACTTTCTTTGATTTCTATTATAAACTGCAACAGCTCAACTAAATTTTTTTTTTTTCAATAAAATTTCATACGATAACGCTGTAAATTCAATTGATGCGCGATACTTCGTGATAAGCAAATAATCGTACAGTGTTGCCAAAACGCGATAACAAATAACGTCTTTTTTGCGTGCCACGTAAGAGAATTATATATATAGATTTTGTAAATTGGAGCACTTATTTAATGAAGCTTTTACTCGAGAGAAACTTCCACGTGGAATGAGACGCAGTAATAATTGCTTTAAAATCACTTTTATTTGGAATAAACGCTAAATAAAAAAGCATTCCAACTGAAGAATAAAAAAGTAAATCCATCTACAAATCTTCAAATATTTTCTTTCAGTGGTTCAAACTTAGATAATTAATCTCGGTATATTATCTGAATTCTCTCTCTCTCTCTCTATCTATCTATCTTGCTTCTTTCTCTCTCTCTCTCTCTTTTAACAGGTTGAACTTAGGTGAAACGTCTATGGACTTTATTATTTTATTATTATCAGTATTTGCAGCGTATAATAGGTCACTGAAATCCTTTTAAAGAGAAAAGGCACAATTTTGAATTGAAGTACTACTCGTTAGTTGAAGTTACTCCAATTTTAGAACTTTATTGATTCAAACCGTTTCTTCTCTTGTATATTACCTTCACAAAACACCTTCTTTTTCTCGGACCCTTCAACGAACACTGGTTAAAGAAACAATCACCGGCATATTCGAAAACTGGGAAGGAAGCGACCGTTTTGGAAATCTTTTTCGGGGAAGCGTCGAAATTTCTGCTTTATGGAGCTTCCACGTTTTAGTCTTTTCCGATAGAGGCAGGCGATTCCACTGTGACGGCAATTTTTCGACTCATTAACGAACATTCGCGTTCCCTCTCACACCTTACACCACACTCTACACTGGCAAACTTTTTATCTTCTAACTAAAGACCGAAAAGTGAGTAAAATAAATCGATTATAGCTAGCATATCATTTTCATCGTCAGAAGAGAGAGAGAGAGGAAAGGCAATTCTCTTCACGCCCTCCCTCCCCCTCTGGTAATTGAGGTAATTTGGGGGCATGGGACCATTAAGAAAAATAACCCGGGCTCCGGGAACAGGCACAATGGAAGAACGCCACCCGCTCACAATGATTTTTCAATCCGCTGTATTTTTAATTGTCGCTTCGGCAATGGCAGCCATCAGTCATTAGAGGCAAGCGACTGCCTCTTGTCAAAAAGCTGCGCGCGGTCGTCCCCGATAAGGCCGGAAGTGACGCAACGGAAACTGTTCAATCAAACTCCCCGAACGAAATAGCTGTTTGGTTTTTACAGAGCAAATAAGGCTTTATCGTGCCGTTGGAGATAGTGGGAAGGGGGCGGCGGTGATTCGTCCGTCACATTGCTATCTTAATGTGCTCGCCGGCTATGGCGAGCAGGAAAAAAAACTGAAACTTCAGACTTTTAACAGACGATGAATTACTCCCGGCTATCTTCGGAATGGGGGCCCTAACTGCCTGCTATTTGAGGGCCCGGCTACCTGAAAAGAGCATTAAGTGAGCACCTGTGAAGGCTCCCGATAATAAACTCCGTCGGAGTCAGGGTGTTGTCGTCCTCTTCTGTCTGTGTGACGGGGAAATTGAGCTCGATTTAGATAAAAACGTATTAAGCGAGCCTATAGCATGAAAACCAAAACCGTCTGAGGGCGATAAAAGTTAACAAGTCGTTAGCACGCGTTAAGCGTGTGTCGCAGAATCGAACAAGTTCGCTCGGTGGCGGCAACTTGAGTGTGTGTTGCATATTTTGTCTCGAAACAAGTATAAAAATAGAAGAGCGGGAATACTGTACAGTCTATAAATTTTGGTGCGGTATATGCCAGTTAGACGGCTCTGAAATACCGGAATAATGATTTCGGATTACGTTTTTGTCTTCCCACTCACAAATGCGATAAGGCGTATGAGCGAACCAAAGTTTTTGCGTTTGACTTTTCAATTTGAAGCGGAGTTTAAAATTATGATAGGATGAACTCAGTAAGTTGAATTTTATTTGTGTAGTCTCTTTAATAGGCGTTGCGATGGGCGAAGCACAGATACAAAAATTGAAAGAGCGGCGCTGTGTTAAAAGGATCATTCGTTTGAGGTCGTAAATGCCAAGATAAAAAAAGAACCACATTGTATAGTCGCATCAAATTCTTGTACCTCCAGTAATTTAGTATGAATATCAACTGAAACAGTTTGATACCGTTTAATTCGAAAACATCCTGACAGAGGAAAGGTATTTGAAACTGCAGGTTTGTATATAGGGTACTGCATTTGACTATTCTATATATGAGAGGCATTTCCTGTTAACACTTCGGTGCAAGTCACGTTAGGATGTGTTGATAGTTATTGCCCGCAGCAAAAATGGGTTTTTCACAGAAGCCGGCTTACTTTTTATAACAAATATGATTGAAAAGTGCGCCAATACCAGACTACAGGGTGATTTATAAGTATACAATTACAACGCACTATATAACAGTGACAATGTATGATATTTTATATCACCTGTAACAGAAGTGTAGATGATTGTTTCAAGTTTTTTGAGAGACAGTCACACATGTTCTATGTGTGTACCCTTACTCACACTACACACATCGAACCGGTAACCCATTTCTGCCCAGACTCGTGTTAGGGTATCTGAAGCAAGTGCAGTGATAGTGGTTTCGATACGCTGTTTCAACTCCGCTAGATCAACAGGAAGAGGAGGATTAAATACGTTATCCTTTATGTAGCTCCAATGAAAAAAGCCACATGGTGTTAAATCAGGGCATCTGGGTGACCATTGAGATAAATGGCATGCTGTAGTCGGAGCTTCGTCCATTCCATCGGTGAAGAAGATGTTAATAAAAGTAATTTCGCATGTCACCTGACCAATGTGGTAGTGCACCATCCAATTAAAGAATAAAGTTTTTCGACTTTATTTTCCAATTGGATGAATAAAGTTTTTGACGACATCTGCCGATACACTCGGTTGTCCTGGCTTTGGAACAAACAGCCCGTAGTTTCAAATTTTTAAATCAATCGTAAGTGAATTTTCCGGTTGGAGGTTCTTTTTCTAATCGTGATCGAAAATGCCGTTGCACAATTTTGACAGATTCCGTTTGGCTCAATTCAAGAACACAGAACGCCTTCTCCACTGCAGACGCAGCCATTTCCACTGACTAGTCACGTGACACGTTCACTATCGCCTACGTCACTTCGCTAGGGTGAGAGGCTGACGTGGGGGACACAAACTTTATGAGTATACCTAGCTAACAGTTCGCATTTGGGGACCGTGTCTTAAGGGCACTGGGAAGTCATAATTCTTAAAAAAAAATCGAATTTTTGATTTCAATTGCATTTAATAGAGGGCACCAATACGAATCGTTTGATGTATCACTTATTATGTAAAATGTATTTTAAGTTACTAAAATTTAATTTTGAAATGATCCTTTTTGGTTTCCGTTTCAGGTTTGAAGTTTCGTTTTTTTTTTTATATTTAAAAAAAAATATTTTATATTTGTAGTATATTTTTGTATAAATATACATTTTAATATATTGGTAACAGGTTTAACTGCGACTGGTATTATATATAACCGCAAATTTTGTTTAATTGTGCTTTGGAAAGTTCTTATCGATTTATATTATTTTGTAGTTTTTTGTCGTTTTCTCAAAATGATAAATTTTCATCTTCTGATGCGCTCTGTAAAAAAACTAGTAAAGCTATCAGTCTGAAATTTTGCATGCACATGTATTTCTATTAAGCAATTATGTTAAAGTATAAACTATTGAGGAAATATGAACAGAAATGTTTTTAATGCGTGATTAGTAGGTATAAAATCACAACATTTTCATGAGCTGATTTAAATTGTGTCTAAAATTTTATTTTTCCTGGTTATTTTCAACAAAAAATATTTTAATGAATTCAAGAAATATTTCTAGTGATAGAGAAAAAAGTTACTACTCAATATATATTAAAGTTTTTTTACAGAGCGCACCCAAAGTGAATTCACTGTATTGAATTTTTTTTCACCGAGTTATATATAAATGCTCTGTATAAAATATTTTCACTTTTAAAATTTTTATTTTTAGCTTGAATTAGTTTTAAAATGCATTACAAACATGTGTACAAAAATTTATATTGGTACTTATAATAGCTTAAATTTTATATACATTAGAATATTGGTCACATTTTCATGATTTCTGACCTTTGATGACTTCCCGGTGCCCTTAAACTGTTCCTGTTTTACAGCATCTGGAAACTGTATGCGTACTTATGAATCACCTTGTAGATTGACGAAAGCTCAACCAACAAGTTTGCAATTTCATCATCTGTTAGAGGCTTATTAGATTGCATATTTCTTTTTTTGCGGCGTGAAGGATCTGCATAACTATTATCTCCCCAACTCATATTGCTAAATTTTTTTTTAATAACTAATAAAGCTCTATAAATTCAAAACCACAATCTTTACAACTAGCTTCTAACCTTTACGCCAACAACTATCATATAATGCAAATAGAAGCAGAGAATAAATGTTGAGGCGCGGCTCTTTCTGTGCACGTCACGCGCTGGCGCGTGATTGGCAGCAAACGTGTTGAGCTAAATGTTGATAGCGGTAATGTTTCTGGGTGGAACGTGTTTCTCATATTCATATTCCGAGCGTGATGCCACTTGGACTATTATTCGAATAAGATTTCAGTTCATGGATAATTTAAATTTGAACGAATGAATTCCAAATTGTTATTGAGGACCCCTAATGATCTGTCATCTCTTCTGTTTTACCCTCGCCTACCCGTCTGCTTCCTCCCCCCCCCCCTTCCTTCATATTTGATATGTATTTGACACAGATGGATCAAATATGGCCCTTGCGCCATAAATTCCCAAAATAAGCAACCAACCTAAAGCTGATTGACTAACACAAAATAGATTAAGGGATCCAGCATCTAACTATTCGAGAAAAAAAAAACATTTTTGTGATTTTTACTATGAAAATTTGAGTTATCCTCTTTATAACGATACCTTATTTGTAGAAATCCGTCAATTGGAAGTATTTTTAAATATTTTTAAAAGTAGATGCACTATTACCGGGACGTACGTTTCAGAATATACTTTTTTCATGTTTTGGGGTACATTACTCAAAAAACTACCTGAGATCCATTCTTGAAACTTTTTATGATTGTTTATAAAGCACTTTTAACACAAGTAATAAGGTATAAAATGCATACTTTAAAAAAAAAAATTTTGTCTAAAAAATTGTAAATTTTTTTAAAGTCTATATTTTTTTAATTTTTGAAAAAAATTAAACACTTTGTGTAAAAATCTCTAAAATTATTTAAATATTACACTGTAAAAATTTCAGAATTTATGAATAAATGAGATGTACCCAAATTTTGTGAATTTAACATGGATGCCTATTGGAGGTGCCGGACCCCCTTTAGCGCCAAACCGGCGTTAATAAGTTTAGATTTGATTTGATTCATAAAATGTTACAACATGCCAAAGTAACCAGAAAACGTCCAGTATATATGTAAATTCCAACTTTAAAAATACATGTTAACTTTAAAAAGAAAGGTTGTCGTGTTGAATTTACATCGCACTGAAGAGAAACAACGTGCTATTGCAACGATTCAGGATCAATCACTAAAGGAAAGATTCGAGGACAACACCTAGTCATTTTGAACCACGGACAGATGACAAAGTCAACACCTTAGCAGTCATCCTACCCTCCAAACTTCTACACCACTTCAAGGTGAGGACATTTGAGGCCCAAACAGATTTAATATGCAGCCGCCTCCACGTACACATAGATCTTTGCAGTAAAGGATCAAGTCAAGTGGGGTCCCCAAGGGGTAAAATTTTCGGGGCACTCATACTCAAGTTAGAAAAAAAGTTTCAAGAAAACTCTCATTAAGTTATTAACATAAAAGAAAACTAATCAAAAATGTCATACCATAAATAAATTTATTAAATAAACATTTAAAAATTCATTAAATAAACATTTAAAAATTCATTAAAAAAACATTTTACATGATTTTCTGTCTTGCTTTTATTTCTTGCAAATTCGTCAATTATTTTGGCAACGTCAATTCGGTTAAAATTTTCTTAATCTATATATAGAATGGCCATATTATTTAATCTTCTCCCATTTACTGAAATATCTAAAACAGAAAACGATATTTTTCCTGACGCATTATGTAAAGGAATTGTTAAAAAAAAATTTCGATAATATTTCACATTCGGAAAACATTTCCTCCATATATGTCTAGGGTGGCTTTCATGGTGTCCTTGTTTTCTTATAGAAAGATTAAAAAATCGTCAAATTCATCTTCAAAAGAACAAACATCAATATCGTTTTTGAAAATATCCTTCAACTTTTTTATCGTGTTCTTTTTTCAATTGATAAATCTCAATAAAAAGATATTCGAAAAGTCTCTACAGCTTCATACGTCGGAGTTCTTTGAGTATTGGTGTTGTCATATATGACATAAAATGAATTGACAGTGAAATTTTCTCGTATGTAAATTAATGTCCGACTTCTTACGAATACAAATACAAATACTGACGACCAGCTACAGGCTCAAGCCCAACAAGGCTGGTCCTTTGTTTATGAATTCCCCAATTCCCACTGACAATCCAATTGTATCTTAAATTCGTACTCTCCCTTTGAATTAACTACATTTTCTGGCAACGCGTTCCAACTGTCTATTACCCTATTAAAGTAGTAGTTTTTCCTTGAATCCCGATTAAAATGTGTCTTATTCAATTTATACCCATGGCCCCTTGTTCTGTTATCCCTATTGAAATTTAAGCCCTCTGTGTCCCCTTGTTTTACCAACTTGAAAAGCTGTTGTCTGCGAGTTTGTCCATCTTCTACATTAAATGATAGCCCTGATAAATCAGTCGACTCTTTTTCAACTTTTTCAAATTCTTCTGTGAAATTATTGATAAAATTTTGAATGGCTTCAATGGAATAGATCCTTTTAATAGTTCGCATTCCACTGATTACAGTGATTTTCTAGTAACATTTAGTTTTTGTAAAATAGTTTTCCAAAAATAACTGTTTCATATTTGTTCATTTTCTTCAGATGTGAAGTCGCCTTCACTATGGTAACTTTTTTCTTCTTCTGAATTATAAATTTCCGTTAAAGCCTCTTTTATATGAGTGAAACGAAGTTTTGTAGCTAATATAGCATCTGCTCTTGCTGACCATGTTGCATCAAAAACTCTTTTCACTGAGACGGAATGTTTACGCATTTCTAGAATTCTGATTAAAATTTTCCAGGGATGGGTTGACGCAGAAAAAAATGTGAATATGTTCTGCACAAACATAAAATACTGAATTGCAGCGCTACAACTTTATGCAGTGAAATTTCCAATTAAATTTAAGGAACGATTAGCACACGGAATGAAAACCGCACTTGGGCTATGTTCTTTAATACATTCTGCAAACCCGATTACCTCCCTGACATATTGGAAGCATTATTAAATTATTGTCCTCGACAGTTTTCAATATCCACTCCTAATTTTATTAAAATTTGTAAAACTTATTGTTCCAAATATTTTTATTGATGGGGAATAAATTCCACAAATCTTTCCTTTATACTACCACAGAATGAAACATCTTATCACAAAAGTTAGTAGATCGACATGAGAAACATCGTGAGTGTAGTCAACGATTATACTATAAGTCGTAGATTTGATTTTCTTCAATTATTTCCGATTTTACTTTATTACAAGGAAGACCTACAAATTCGTCACAAATATGAGATAAATTGTTTACATTTCCTCGTACTTTATTGGAATTTTTTTGTAGATGTAACTTCAAGCACTCGTTGTATTCGCTTAGGTATTCTAAGCAGGTTAAATAATTTCCATTCCTATTGGAATCTTTGCCTTCATCGTGAACCCTTAAACGATAATCCTAAGAGACTCAATAATTTTATTGTTGATACAATTCTTTTCGGCACATATCCACAGTAGCATACTTATTTTTACTTTTACTGTAATAGTTGAGTATCATCCACGGCAAATGTTCTTACATTTGAGTAGAGCAACCTTATTAGAACAATTTCACATGTTTTCAAAAATTGACTAATAAGCTGATTTCTTGTTGGAACTGCACCATAGCTATTGGCTAAAATAATTGTTTCCTTGTTGCCGATATCATCAATGTACTGTCCATTATTCTAAACGTTACCAAGAGTAATCGATGACAGTTGAATACGTTGGATTAATAAAATCTAATAATTTGAAAGGACTGAATTAAACTGAATCGTGTTGTCTTTTTAAATAGTATTTTGAGAAGGAAACAATCTTATTTAAAATAAACAGCCAAGTTTGTGTTTAACAAAATGTGCTTGTTTTGTGCAAGATTAATTTTGTGTTAGAAATTTCTTCTCACAAAAGTATAAGCTAAGCTCCTTTTATCGACTTGAAAAAAATACAAAATCGGTAACTTCTTAAAAATATAGATTGTTTTAAAATAAATTATTATAAAGGTAAAATACTGACAAATAAAGTTACTGGCCCAAAGCTTTCAAAAGCACAAAATTAAAAGCTTCACATAATCAAAAGCTGCGAATCATGTCAATTAGGTTTTTATTTGCGCATATTTATCAACAGCAACGTACAAGAAAGAATTAAAAACTAAAGCAGCGAAAACAGTTAAAACATGTTTATAATGGAGACGTCAGAAAAGCACTCAAAAATGCTTCCTAAAAACAAAAGGCATTTAATTTTTCGTTATGTTTAACTGAAAAAAGGAAATACTACTTGTAATGGTAAGTTAGAACGCCATTTGGAAATGGTGATGAGTTGGAACAAAGGAAGCATTTAAAACGGGTCATCAAAAATTCAAGCGGAACGTTTGTTAATTCAGGTCTATTGTTTTTCTAATAAATGAACTCATTATGTTTTGTTTTAATGTAAAGTAATTCCAGGTGTCGGCTCATTAGTTTTTCCACATTGTGTTTTCGTCACACAAATGCAGGAAGGAATCCGTATTTGTTCTAAATCATTTATCCAATATTTCCTAAATGGAATTATGTTCTTTTAAAAAAGGCATTTGAAAATAAAATCCGTTGGATGCCATTGTCTGGGGGACTGACTTTAGTCCATTAGTAGAAGATGTAGGGACTGTCTACAAACCAATTCATTTGTAACGTACAATGGCGAAAAATGAATTAGATCAAATTTGCGGCTGATAATTTCTACAAATGCATTAAATATATTTTTTTTTACCTATAATATACAATAACAAATTTACTCAATCCAAATTACTTTATTTTACATTGCGGTGGTTATTTAAATTAATTTTCATATTGAAAGTTCTTATGTGGGACAGTTTACTAATGGATGGATAAATTGACTAGAGCCAATGTATCGTGCTTAGAATTAGGAAGCTGAGTTCCAAGGAGTGTATCATCATCAATATCTATCTTTCTAAAATTCAGTTTCAGGCCCACGGCAGTCCAGTTGAAAGAGTACCGAATTTGCAACAGGAAGGCAGCGAGTTCGAAACTCGACCCAGTGAAAGACCGTCGTGAACGTGTTGGCTGGTGCACGTTAAATCTGTCGTAGCCTCAAATGAATTCTGTCAAATGGTCACTTTGGCATGGAGTGGAAGATAAAAGGGTGGGGTGCCAGTTTAGGTGTTGATCGTGTCATCTGACCGTGGATAAAAAATAAGAGGTGTTGTCCTCGGATATAATCCGATCGGCACGGATCCCAGATTGTCGCCCAGAAATCATTGTGTTGCGCCAGTGCGACGCTAATTCAACTACTTATCTCTATCGGGACAGCTTTTATAGCTATCTAGTGATGGATAAATAGACTGATGAATTTCAGATTCTAGAGCCATGTGATTTAGAAGTTAGAAGATGTTTTCTAAGGAAATGTATCAACATCAATAACTATCTTTCAAAAAATCAATTTGGAAGCAGCTTTAGAAGCAAATGTAAATAATGGTTCATCAAAGATACAACTTTCAAATGTTTTAATTTGTCGCTGGTTGCCATAAGGCTTGTAATGACAGTATAAGGGGTTCACAGGCAAATATACGCTCTCCACCCGGCAATCTTTCCTCCATGATTTCTACTTAGTTTTTACCTTCTTGACTTATAGAATTGGTACAGCTGCAGTCTACGTTTATAGTGAAGGCAACGACCTCGAAATTTTTTTTTTTGGCGCACTTCTAAAGTCGCCAAGGAAAAAAAATTATTTCACAAATATTTTTCTTTTTACAACGGAAAATGAAAGCTTCAAAACACATTTGAGAAAGTTTTGAAAAATATATTTTTTAAAACTTTCACAAAACGTAATAAGTTTAAACTAATTTTTTTTTACAAAAGAAAGTTCTTTTTACAACGGAAAATGAAAGCTCCAAAACACGTTTGAAAAATATTTTTTATACAACTTGATACGTCAGAACTTTACCATGAATAAAATAATAATAAAAGACAATTCCAAAACTGGCGATAAACCATTAAATGAACCAATGAAATCAACGAAAAAATATTTTAAAGGACCAATGCAATCAAAGGATATTTTAAAATTTAAATAATCAATGGAATCAAAGAAAAAATTTCAAACGAACCAATAAAATCAAACGACTTTAACAGATTTTGAAAGAACTTTCTAGAACAATCAAAGTGAAAATTTAAGCTTTCGATGTTGCCATGAAAACTTCAATAACTTTAAATACCAACAGGTTGCCTCCAGTACAACGTTAATTGAACTACCTACCTAACCGAGTGCGGTTGCTTGTCTGTGGAAGGTCGCTTGCCAAACTCTGTTCCACAAAACGACCAATGAGATCTGTAATCATTGATTCGCTTTACTAATCTTTCATCCCATTATGGTGATAATATGCTCATTGAGTCAATATCATTGATCCGTTGGTTTGACAGTAAAATTTAACAATATGTGTTCGCTGTTTGGTCGGGCATCGTTTCGAGGATAATCTCCTAGGTGTTTATAAAATATCTGAAGAGAAATGAAACATTGATTAAAAATTTATTAAATATTCGTCTTAGTAACCTATGTCCCATCCTATATCATACTCACTGCAGTGGCTTGTCAACTTTCAACAGTGCAAACCAAAACTTGAAGTTTTGTCTTCTAATATGGTACGCATTCAAATTAGTCCATGTTATAACAGATGAGTAATTATGCAACGATTATTATGATGAATATTTTAACATCGTAATGTTCTTGCTACGGATGCAATGCAATGTCTATACTAATACTGTAAAAATCTCCGATAGAAAAACAACTTTCTTTTCGACTTCTCAAAAATTGTGACTCGAAGATTGACAAGATTGTCTTGGAAGGATCATGATTCGGTTTTTTAATGTTCCTAAAACAGCCTCCTATGAAGATAGGAGCACTTAATAAGGTAGGTAGTTAAATTTAAGTTGTACTGGAGAAACATAATGTGCTTTTGGCTACGGTCCGGGATCAATTCCGAAGGAAGATATCCGAGGATAATACCTTGTCACCATGATAGACAAGTAACCACTACCAGATGACAAAAAAATTATGAATGATACTCATTGAGGGGTATATTTGAACGCAATGGATATTAGGATCTTGCTCTGACAATTAATCCCTACTATGTTTTTGTCTATTTAGATTAAAATAGTTAGAACTGCTTACACAATCCTGGTCAACACTCAAGGGGAACAGTCGGAAGGAGTATCAGCCTACAGATGTGGCGCGCACCTACTCTGATAAAGAATAGACCGACTCCTCTGAGTTGACAGTAGAGTGGCCTGGTTTTTAACGAGTCCATTTGTAAGCCACACCCTTCCACAACTGACGTCAATAGTGGGGGTTTTGGTTATAAGTAAACCGTTCGGTAATGAAAGCGATGACAACGAAAACGAATTGGTAGAAGTTAAGCCACTCGCCGCTAACGTCACTCATGCTTCTGAGTACGGGTAGCCCTCTCCTAGCGAGTTTTCACACCTTTTCGAAACTCAACTGACCCAAGATCAATTTTCTTTTCATCGGAGTGCAATAGCATTGTAAGTTAACTAACTTACAAATTAATGTATTGCAAGTAAATGAAATCAATTTACGATATAAAAATATTGAGTAGTACAATCGAACACAACCAAGAAGTACTTTTAGTGGATTTAGTTACTGTGTCTTACTAAATTGATGACCTCAACATGAAGTATTATGATGAACTTAGCCACTACTACTCCATAAAGTACTGACCATTCTTTCTGAGGGTCAACCCTCCAAATGATTTCGACGAGATACCTCGTCTATAAAGATATAAATAATTTGGCTAATTACGAAATATCTCATCCTTCAATATATGAACAATCTTTGCTAATGACGAAATATTTTATCCTCAAGATATTGCCGATTTTTTTTATGACAACAAGACGAGGATATGGTCAGTTTTGTTGATGACGAGAGTCGATGACTGCTTTATGGGCGATATATCTCATGCATCAAGATCTGGTAGATTTTGCTAATGACGTGATCAAGATCTGACTATTTTTCTTCCAGTGACCAAAGATGATGAGGGCCTTATTGAAAAGATATATCATCCATCAAGATCTAGTCAGTTTATCTAATGACGAGATACAACCACCAGAAGGACTAAGTTAAATTATCTGTCTGAGGATCGGTGTCTTTTTTGTGGTACGCTGATGGTATAAGGGAAATAATACATTCTTTGGGGGGGGGAGTCCTCCACGTGCTACAATTACTCTAGCGACCCTTCTGGCCATACTTTCAACAAGGTTTTCATTCACAACTATGGGTATATTTGTGTCCCTTCCTGCTGCAAGAATGTCGCCAGCTCAGCTGTAGATTTCGGACGGGGTTCCCTGGTCAGTAAACGTTGCTCTAACTCGTCCCGCAAATGTTCTATGGGGTTTTGGTCGAGACTCTGAGCAGGCCAGGGAAAACATTTTACATCCATATCTGGATATCACAGCCTGACAGAGGCTGTAACAAGACATGGAGCGTTGTCGTTCTGGAAGGAACATTCGTCCATTCCATAAAATTGCCAGAGTGTAGGAAGAACCTGATTGTCCAAAATGTTCATGTAGGCGGCGGCGTTTAATTGACCAGGAACAACATGCAAAGGTCCCTGGCCATACCACGAAAAACACCCCCAAACTATTAGTCGGATTTTATGCAAACCCGCTGGCGTCCGGTGCATTATTGTAGGGTAGTGTATATAATTAACTACCTACATATCATCCTCATGATAGGTTCGATGGTGCTAAAATAATAGGCTTACAGTTAAAATTGATTCAAATTATTTTTAAAGATTGCATTTACAAGTTATGTCTGCTTCTAAACCAACACGTGGAAATGTATCACAAAGCACGCAAATTTATTTTCAGTACGGAACTAAAAACACGAGAACGAGTTTCCGAATTTGAGCTCCGCCGCGATGAATAGCCTCTATTGGATGCCGCCACAATGGACTGGGACTCCTTTGTGGGCCGGTTGATAGCGACGTGTCAAATCGGGACCGCTTCGTTAAAGTGTGATAGGCCCGCTCCCGCACTTCCTGTATACCTCACATTAGGGAAGCCGAGCAAAAAAGCCCCATAACAGATAAAGGCTGTAACGTTAACGAGCGATTTATCTAAACGGTTTTTCTTGCACCCCCGCCCAACAGAAGCGCGACAGCTATTAATGATTGAAAGTGTCGCGCGGCTACCCTTTTACTAATCGTCAGGTTGTCCTGACAAATGGCAATCGCTACTGTTTCTCTCACTTGTTCTCCTTCGCTCGCTCTATCTCTCGGAGGAACGCCTTTGGCGAATAGTCGCCAAGAAACAATAGCCGTCTTGTATTTACCATAGATGATGGAAGACAGTGGTTTTCAATATTAGTTATCGGTGAATGAAATAATTCGGTTATAATACTGGTTATCGTTAACTCTTTAAACGGGACAGGGCATGAAATTTTTTTTTTTTTTGAAAAATAAATGCTTTGTTGGGAAAGATCTCTTAATTTATGTGGGATCAATTGTGGGGACAAAGAAACAATAGCTTTCTTGTGCTTACCATCCATAGAAGACAGTGGTTTTGAAAATTTGTTACATTAAATGAAATAATTGGTTGAAATACTGGTTATCGCTAACTCTTTGAAGAGAAAAGAACTTGAAAAAGAACTTCTGCACGTAACTAAAGTTTAGTTTCTCTAAGCTTTCGTATGGGTCTTATGTCCCATAAGAAATATGGAACATATTTTTATGAAATTTGGAGGAGTGGTACATTTGCTTTGGAGATGCAAATGATAAAATTTTCAGAATCGTTTGAGCATGCGTCACGCGCATGGCATCTCTCAAACACGAATCATCCAGGGGCATAAAAGGACATCCAAAAGCACAGCAAATTCATTTATACTCATGCTGTTGCGATGGTTAAATCGTTTCTCATTGAATTATGCCTCGGAAAAAAGTTCGCTAGCAATTTAAACAACTGGGAGAATTTGACAGAGGCCGAGTAATTGTTCTCCGAGAAGGTGGATGGTCTAATCGACGGAATGCGCAACCTCAACATATTGGCTTTAATGATGTTACAGACATTCAACGGGCAGTGGGAACCTCTCTGGATCATCCTATAAGTGATCGCACCATTTGTCTACGGCTTCACGACGTGGGACTAAACTCAAGTAGACCGTTACAACGACTGCCTTTAACAATATTGAATCGTCTTCATAGACACTAGACTGGTATTGTGCCAGACGGGGACATGGGGCGTCAAATGGCATCGATTAATCTTCACTGACGAACCCCGCTTCTGTCTGTGTGTAGACGACGATCCAATCCTCAAATTAGAATAGAAACCTTTGGAAAGATCATATTGATCAAGAAGATCAAAACTGCTTGTATCAGGTAATGCTTAGTCGTACAGTTAAGATTGCAGGCTCAAAGATTGAACTATGTTTTTGAATAGGTCATATGTTTAAAATTAACCTTATTCACATAGTGCTGTTGTCTGCAAGTGTCAACTGGATTTGCTGGAGAGCAACATGGCTGAGTTAACGTTTTTAACGTGCATTAACTGTTAAAGGCAGGAACTCTGATCACCTGCTGTGAAGTTGTAAGTTGTGTACAACTAGTGTCAATCTAACAAAAGTTTTAATGAAATGATTACATACTTGTTACCTTTCATTTATGCACATGTGTGACGTCACGAACACATATTTGATGTTTCGTGCTTCGTACGTTTTCTTAAAAAGCACAGGAAGTTTTTAAGCACCTTTTAAAATTATTCTAAAACATTAAAAAATGTGAGTAGTCAGACAGTATCACCCATCGACCTTCTAGTGATATAAGCAGGATCGTACGTTATCAGATGTGTAAATCACGTGAGTTTGCGAATTGACTTGTACCGATTGGCAATCGAAGCCCAGATTAGTGTAATTAATCAATCTGGATAATGACTTTAGCCAATCAATACTTTATCCCATATTATTCATGCTTCTCACATAACCACGTAGTAAGTCTTCAAATCGAGCGACCAAACGGAATAGTATGAAGATGCGCACGCATAGATCGAGTGTCTCACCACCCCTGAAAGTGGTAAATTCCACCGACTAACTTTCGATTTAAATCTATCGCACTAGAAGATGTAATGCAACTCAAAACATTCGCGTGATATGTTAAGCTTGCAAGAGGCGTGAATCGATATCTTGTGGTAGGTCTTCATAAGTCTATATATTTGCCCGTAACGTTATGGTTGAAAAATGACTTCACAAATCAACGCAATGTAATTTAAATTTAGTGTTTCCTTTTCTGAAAATTTGTATTTTTTTTTTAGATACGGCGGTTAGGAGGTACGGTACATTTATGCCTCTGGTGACTAAGAGAACGTCTTTGTTTTGAATCAATAAATGGAACTTACTTGTATAAATTGTTATTACACACCTGTAAACAGTAGATATCGTCGCATTAATGTAAGCGCTAGAGAACTAGAAAAATGGCTATTTTGACTTATGCTTAAGTTAATAAAGTTGATATCATGCAGAATTTAGTGCAAGAAGGAACTTTTTGACCGATTAAGCTCTATCTATTGGTTAATGAAAAATGTAGATTTTTTTTTACCCTGTATCTCAAAAACCAAAACATTGAATTAACTAATTCTTGTATTCAAGTGAAGATATGATTGATTGACAGCTTCTTTATTTGTTCCTTGGCGCATTCCTAATATTTAATAATATTTTCAGTAACCCTCTTTTACCCACAACACACGTTTTGACTAAATAATCACATTGATTGTTTATAAGAATCCTAGGAGAGATTCGATAGGTCCAATTAGGTCAAAACTGATCAGAATTGAAGCAGAGGATTGAAAGTTGCAGAACGACTATATGCGTGTGAACCTCTCAGTCAGTTGAAATGTCTTTCAGTGTTCAAGCCTACCTTAACGCATTCCCTGCCAGTCACGTTAGGATATGTTGATAGTATTGCCTCGCCGTAGAAATGAGTTTCCTCCCCCCTCCCCCTCTAGAAGTCGACTTACATTTTATAACAAATATGATTGAAAAGTGCGCCAATACCAGAATAGATTGTCGAAAGCTCAGTTAACAAATTTGCAAATTCATCATCTGTTAGAGGCTTATTAGAAACCACATACTTTTACAACTAGCTTCTAACCTTTACTCCATGCCAATACCGCACCAAAACCAAACATATAATGCCAATTAAAACGGAGAATAAATGTCGAGGCGCAGCTCTTCCCGCGCTGGCGCGAGATTGGCAGCGGACGTGTTAAAAAACTACCCTTCCACTTTACAGGAGTCAGAAAATGTAAAATTACACATGTAATAATAAATTTATTCAACCAATTTTAAAAATTTGTTTATAATGTACCCTTTGTCCATATTAATCAAAGGTAAGGCACTTCTGTTTCAAACACTTAGAATGGATTTGCAGCTTACAAAATTTTCCTATTCTATTTGTATGTAGTTAAGAACTAACGTCACTCTGGACCAACATAACGCTATTGGTGACGGTCCGGGATCAATTCCTAAGGTAAAAATCCGAGGATAACACCACGTAATTTTGAATCACAGTCAGATGACGAGATCAACACCTGAGCTGTACTGCACTCGTCAGACTTACATATACCCCCAACGTAACGACATTTGAGGCCACGACAGATTTAACTTGGAACAGCCCCCTTGTACATGACGGTACTTAATTGGAAAAGGTTTACTTCCAACTGAGCTACCAGGGCCCTCCTATTTTATTTGTGAGGTTGGGTACAAAACTTCCCAAAGAGAGTTTGAATCAACACACGATTAATATACTTGCATTCAATTTTATCCTTGCAAACTTTTCTATGGTTTTATGATGGGAAATATTTTAAAATATTAATATAATGCTAATCACATTCACACTCTCTAAGGCCCGATGCGCACAACCGGTTTTTCAACGTGCGGCTCCGCTTTTTACAACGCAAGTGCGATCTAAGATACATTAGATCCAATGGAGCAGTGCACAAATGCCTCTAGCGCCGCAGGGGCGACGCACGTCCAACTTGCGTGCAATTTGAACCGCAGTTCCCCATGGCGCAGCACGGTCGCCGCACATGAATATCCGTTCTTAAGTATCTTGCTTTCATAAATAATAATTAATAAATGGTTGTATCCAGTAACGTCTATTGTGTTTCAAAATATACTTTTTTTACACCAAGTAAGTGAAGTAAACACGTTTTCTTCGGTATAATATCCATTTCAAATGGCGCGAAATGAGTACTTGCGTCATTTCACTGTTATGTGTGCATAGCTGGACTTCGGTGCCTCACGTTGAAAAATTGGACGTGTGTACCGGGCCTAAACAGCAAAACTTAGCCATGCAATTATTTTGGTCAAAAAGTCAAAACTTTTTAGAGTTGTGTAGTGAAGACTGCAGGTTGCATTACGGAAAAATGCGTGTGAGCCCCTAATAGGGTTAAATAATTAAACTGGTGAAGAATAAATTATAATACCTAGATCAGGGGTGACCAACCTGTGGCGCATGCACCAAACTTGGCGCATTTGATGATTACAAGTGGCGCATTTCATTCTTGCGCCTACATATTCTTTGATTACAAGTGAACAAGCATTTTCATCCATGAAATTCATTAAAAGGAAAACAAGGTAGCGAATGAATGATTCAAATTTAAAAAATTCTCTGTTGCTCTCAGTAACAACTTTACACCAAACATTGAAAGACTAGCGAAATCCAAACAGGCTCAAAAGTCTTATTGATGGTAAGTAATGTTTATGTGCTGTAATAGACATTGTTTTACGTACAATAGTTAAAGCATTTAAAAATGTTAATTATGTCTATAAACATACTTTTATTAAAAAAGTTATTAAGGATATGGCAGGACCATGAACGTAAGGTAGAAAAGGTGCTTGAGTTATATGGCGCATCGGAACTCGTATGTGAAAAAAAATTGGCGAATGGTATGTAAAAGGTTGGCTACCCCTGACCTAGATGATACTTTTTCATAGCAAGTAAAGACTAAATAATAAAATGGAATGGAAAATAGCGAGCTGTTTATTAACAGTTACTTACTGAGCAATTCCAAATAAGAATTTTTAAATTAATGTGTAAAAATTGGCATTGCTGTTTAAGCGCTTGTATTATTCAGCTATCTTAACCACACCTATTGTCAAATTCTATTAATGCAATCAAACAATTTATTACCTGTTACTACCATAAACTACTTCCATACAACCATTTTGTTTGCAGATCCTAGATGTGCATTCTTAATTTCACGAATTCAGGAAGCCATTTGTATTAATTGACATCCGAAACCCATGTAAGAATTGCTTCGCTTTTCTGTTCCTCGAAAGCAGCCAAGAAGGCGATAAAACGCCACTAGCGTACCCCAAACACAACAAACACTCTAATGAACTTCATCTTCATATTACTTGGCAGGAGGAACCATAATTCAGGCGCATTACATTCGGTGGAAAAAGCCAAGGTGTTGCCAGATACGAATCCCTTTATTGTTATTGTAACGGTTTCCTCGCAGCTGACGATCGCCGTTCTAAAATAATGGGGGAACTTTATCTCTTTATTCATCAAAAATGGAATTATTTTATGAAATGAAAATTCGCGTGCGGCAGAGCGGGAGTTTTGCTGTTTTATTGTGCGAGGGAAACTTTTTATTGGCTTCCCAGAAAGGAGAAATTCAAGCATCTCGCGCAATGAGGAATTCATTATCGCTCAACTCGAGAATGGCCGCTGCAAACGATTTCGAACATTAAAACAAAGATGCGGAATAATGCCGCTAAAGTGCTAAACGTCGAAATCTGTTCTGCAATTAACGGATGCTAGTGAGTGTATATTAAGGAGAGATAGCAAAAATTACAAAGAAGCTGATCACTGAATGGTAATATGTGGGGAATTTCTAACAGCGTCCATTCACAACTGGTGAGAATTCAGTAGGCTTGAATAATCAGATATGAGCTATAAATAAAAGATTCGAAAATGATAAAATGTGCAAAAATGGTTATGGGAGGCATAGATGCATGGCATTAAAAAAAAGAAAAAATAAGACCAGATAATATAATTGAACGAAAAGAAAAACACAATTGTAAATTATTTGCTCACATAGCTATAAAAATGGAATATTTTCGCAGTATTTTATTTTTTACGAAGGTATTTGGAATCATTCTTTTTACGAGCATGGAAAAGTTTAAAATTCAAATTCAAATATATCGTAGCAGAAAATAGTATTATGACGTGCAAAGAACAGAAGGCAATAAAGCTACACAGTAACAAGTGAATATGTAATATACAATGAATGAAATTGTTGTTAATCTCGCACAAAAGTAGTTGCGATCAATACGTATTGCGCATTTCATTCTGGATGCAATTTTTAGAAACAGCTCAGATTTCTAAATTATTGTCCGGGTGCCTTTTCTCTAAAATTTGTTTTGAATAATATAAATAAACATTCCATAAGAGGGATGTATTTTATTTCCTAGCCCAGATCACTGACTTTTAAGGATTTCGGCATTACAAGGAGTTAAATGACGATCACTAGTCAAAGAGCACCCAGTGTGAAGCCATTACTACTCTCAATCAGCGACAATAACCATCAGTCATGAGCTTACAAACCATCGAACAGGGGCCATATACAGGTGTAGACAAACGCTATCAAGTTAGGCGGCATGTTATATATATATATATATATATATATATATATATATATATATATATAATGCACTCAATCCTTAAAACCCCACTTTTAAGGAAACATCTGGCTTTGCGAAATAATAACCCAAATTATAACGTACTGGGTGTTTAAAAAATATGTGGATGTATCGCTGGATAGAGTTTGCCGTTGAAAATCCGAGCGGGGAATGACGCCTTACGCCGCAGAGATGATGTCATCGACTGTCCTAAACAGTACCCTCTATCAACTAAACACGTCGTGTAAGGGCACTCACTTTTTGACAAAAAATGATTTTTCGGGCTTCTCTACCATCCTTTACAATTTGGCCCAGATATTTTTAAAACACTCTTTATACACACAATTATCATTCAAGGAACAGATTATCCTCGATTTATCGGGGTAACCATGCAAATGTACTGTAAAACTAAAAGGGAAATCAAAGATCTTTTGTCTGGTTTTTTTTCCACACTGAAAATCCCTCTCATGCAATACATTTTGCTTTTATTTTAATTCTTCGGGGATTTGCAGATAAAGAGATTGTTTAACGTGCTCACCGAAGGGTTGTAACAAAATAGTACATCAATTCGACAAAGTAGTCAAGACAGTAAGTATAAGACATTTTCTGTTAAACTAAATGTACATCGCGGTACTGTTTCTGCGACGGAACGTGTTTGCTGTGCGTATTTCAAACGAGAAATCGCTTGGCTTGCTTTTAGAATATGATTTCAGCACTGTGTAAAAAAAATTCCTGACGATGAATTCCGAATCGAACATATGATAGTTGATTCTTCAACGCAAAAAAGATTAAACTCCAGAGAACATTTGGGTAGCGGAGGTAAAATCTTTGTTTTCTTCTGTCTTTTCTTTGTATTGAAAATCCTCCTCTTTAAATACACTTCATTTATATTTTAATCTTTCAGCAGTTTGTGAATTAAATGATGCCGCAGGATTGCAAAACAAAGAAAATTGTAAAAATATAAAGCAGTTCCAAAGATTAGTCACTAAAACAAGTGTACAAGCTTATTTACACATTAGATGTAGTTTGGAACTGCATAGTTCTGTTAGAGTGACGAACCAACTTTTTTTTTTTTATGTTTTACTTCAAACACGTATGAAAAAGTACTACATACATTTTTACAATAGATGTGCTAAAATGGGGAATATGTCCCGCTAGAGAGCCAAGTCTCAAACATGTTGTTCCAATGGAAGTTACAAAGGTTCTGTTGCGACGCACTATTCCGCTGGGTCACATGACCGACTGCTACCAATCAGCGCGTGCTCCGACATGTCGCCCGGCATTTCAATGCTTATATGCAAGTTAAAATACAGTGGATTTACTTAACAATGAGTTTTATTCGATTTTGCAAATAAACAATCTGAATAGTACAATATAATACACAAATTCAAACTCAGATATAAAATACAAACAATCTTTCAATAAACTGGAATTCGTAACAAACTAAACTATAAATTTAACACAAGCCTTGATCAATATATATGAACACAATAAATGAATAATGATTACGTAACTTGACTATAAATCAGACAGTCGATATAACATATCCAGGCTTATATGTGTTTTTCTACTAATAATGTATTTGATAGATATACAATGAATTATTATATTTTAAAATTTCTAAGGGTAACACACATAATTTAGTAATAGCCCTTTTTAACACACCGGCATTTGTTTTAATATCTGCAACACGAATTTTTTGTCTGTCCCTGTGTAAGTTTTAACTATACGACCTAGGATCCATTTACACGTAGGTAAATTTTCTTCCTTTATCAAGACCATATCCCCAATTTTTACATTATGTTTGTCAACCATCCATTTTGTTCGCTGTTGCAAATTATTAACATAATTATTGCTCTATTTTCTCCAAATTACCTGTACTGCCTTAGTTGTTCTTTGCCACAGATGTATTCTGTTATTTTCAATATTTACAATACAAGGTTCTACAATAGAAGTAAGAGGTCTTCCTATGAGAAAATGAGCAGGTGTTAAAATATCTAAATCATCAATTTCTGATGAAAGTGGGTGAAAGCGCGAGTTAAGCATAGATTCAATCTAAACCATGATTGTTAACATTTCTTCGTAAGAAAGATTACAATTGCTTTTTCGCAGTATTTGAAGGACTTTACACCGGCTTCCCAGAGACCACCAAAATTTGGCGCCCTGGGAGGTATGAATTTCCATTCAATATTTTCTTCTGAAAAAAAAACCCTGCTAGTGCTTCATCTTGTATGCTCATCAACTTATAAAAATTTCTTAACTCTTTGTTAGCACCAACAAAGTTAATAGCGTTATCGGAAAAGATTTTCGCACATTTTCCTCGCCTCGCCATAAAACGTTTTAAAGTTGCTATCATGGCTTCTGACGTCAAGTCAGAGACTATTTCTAAGTGTATGGCCTTTGTCACAAGGCAAATGAATATGCAAACATAATTTTTCATGGGAGATACTTTTCTTTGATTTTTATTTTTTATGAAAAACGACCACAAAAATCAATCCCTAAATAATTAAATACGAAATCTGGATTTGTTCTTTCCTTGGGTAAATCTCCCATTTTTTGGGAACATGCTTAAGATATGCCTTATAGCATTGAACACAGTCATGTACTATTTTTTAGCATGTTTTACGACCATTTAAAGGCCAATATTTATGCCTTATTTGATAAAGTAAGGTTTAAGGACCTAAATTCAAGTATTTTTCATGAAAATATTGAATTATCAAATGAGTTAACTTACTCTTAGAAGGCAGCACAACAGGGTGTTTCCTGTTGTAACTAATGGAAGAGTTAGTCAACCTACCACCTACTCTGACTAATCCATCTTTATCAAGTAAAGGTGATGAATTTTTATCTTACTTGAAGGGGGAACGTTCGAGTTCGCCCGCAGACCCTTGATTTCGTCTCCAAACTCTAAACTCTGAGTTTCCTTAACAAGAAAACCTTCTGCTGACTTAATCTCCTCATTGCTGAGATTACCATTTCTCCTTCGAGTAGATGCTTTAAAGTTGTTGACAAACCTAAAAATACAAGCTAAAACACGTACAATTTTTAAGTACTAGTTACTAATTTTAAATAAACAATCTAAGAAAATTGGAAAAATGCTAAGAAACTGTTATGTTAGAGTTATCAGACTTGTGCTTTTCATCACCCAGTGCTTTTTCATCTCGGTAAGACACTCCTTTTCTGGCACACAATATCCTCGTCTATGCTTGGTAGATCGCGACATGCAAGGAAAGAAGGGCCTTTTCACCACATGGCCAGAAGGGAATCATCACTGATACTTCTAGTAATAAGATCGCCAGGATTGTCTTTTCCGGGACAGTGATACCAGGAGTTTGGATCAGTCAGGGTTTTGATTTCATTCACTCGATTTGCTACAAATTACTTCCATCTTTTGGTTGAGACGTTTATCCAGTAAAGGGTTATTTTTGAATTAGTGCAGTAATATACTGTTGATGGTTTTTTTCAAATCTATAATTTTCTTGTTCTTGACAGTTAAACGTGCAGCTAATAAAGGTCCAAGAAGCTCCAATCTTGGTAGTGTGATCTTTTTGAGAGTGGCAACTCGACTTTTTGATGCAACAAGATTTACTCCAACGCCATCCTCCTTCAACACCTGTATGTATACGGTTACACCATACACTTTTTTAGAAGAATCGCAGAAGCTATGAATTTCGACTACATCACTGAATTCTTCCTTTGTGGAGTTCAGGACAGTTCTGGGAATTCTTAATTTTGTTAGTCAGTGGGAGCTCCGAACACCATTGTAGCCATTCTCTTTCTATGTCGGGTGGCAAGTCTCCATCCCACGGAATTTTCCTTACCCACAACTCTTGGAAAAGACACTTTATACGGATGGTAAATGGTGTCAACATTCCCAAGGGATCGAAAATTTTATCCACATCTTGCAAAAGAAAACGCTTAATGTTCCTCTTAGATGACAAGAATTACAGTAAGCTCTGAATTTCCATAGTGAGGCAATCTTCCACGGTATTCCATGCCATTCCTAGGACCTTTGTTAAATTGGATCCTAAACTGACGAAGTTATGTTGAAGTTGAGTGTCGAATCCTTCTTCCTTCCATAGCTTCATTAAGCTGGCATCATTAGTAATCCATTTTCTTAAAACTAACGACTCATAAGCACCACAAAGAACACTCTCGTTTCTGAATCATCAAAGCTTTTGCTATAGGATAAGAATTGGAAATCCTTTTATTACTCAAAATTGAGGAAGGATTTTGATTTATGGTGTTCAAAATAGAAAGCTCTTGTTTACAGAAACGAAATTAAGCTTTCAAAGTCTAGAGGTTCGTTCGATTTCAAAGAATATTCGAACTGTTTTCTCGTTCCGTAATCCAACTTCTGTAACAAAATGTTTACTAGCAAAGCATCAGATAAATTGTATTGTTTATAATCAAGAAGTTTTAGCGCTCTTATGTTCTTTTTTACTCAGTTGATTAAGTTTCGCAAATCGCCTGACGATTCGCGTATTTTTTCATGGTTAAGAATTCCTAAAACGTGAGCGTCAATCAACACTCTTTTGTTTTCAAACCGTTCAGTCAATGGAGTAAATAAGGAAACTGAAGAGTCATCTACAGACTGTAAGTTTTTGCCTTCACCCCTAAGGGAAGAGCGCAAATAAAACAGCTTTTGTGAATCATTTAAAGAAGGACTTTCACTTATTAAAGATTTAAATTGAGTTTTAAAGTTATTCCACTCTTTGTACTGACCAGAAAAGGTTGGGAGTGGAATCTCAGGCAAACGTATTTTCGATTTAGTTTCGACATCCACATTTTCATTTGAGACATTGAGTGAATGTCCAATACTAGAACTGGAAGGTTTAGTTAAAAATAAATTTCAAACTCACCTCAGCGAGTTCAAGGCGATTTTCTATTTCATCGATATCTTCTTCTATCGTAGGCAGATTTGGCAAATCAGGAATTGTATAGTACGAGTCCCGAATATGATCGATTTTGCGACGTTAAGATTAAGGATAATGCCAGCTCCGGCAAATAAAGGTTCAGAAACAAAACAAACGTGACGTATTCATAAAGCCAATTTATTAAACAAAACAAACGTGACGTATTCATTAAGCCAATTTATTAAACAACTAAGATAAAGAACAAAAAATATGGTGTATGTATTATACCATTCATAAAAACTACGATTTTTGCTCACTGGAGCAAATACAAAAAATATCGACCTTACAAAAACTTTAACATGTTATGGTTGGTATGAGGGTTAATACATTATATGTCTCCCAGACGATGAAATAGAGTCCGTACAACGCCTAGGCATGCCGAGGATCAAATTATCGAGCTGATCTTGGGGAAGATCACTCCACTCAGCATGCAATGCTCTCCGAAGTTCCGGTATACATGTAGGAGGTGGTTGACGGGCTGCAACTCGTCGGCCAAGCATGTCCCACACATGCTCTATTGGATTCAAGTCAGGTGAGAATGCTGGCCATTCCATACGGGTGATATCCTGAGATTCAAGGCATTCGTGTACAATGTTTGCACGGTGTCATCCATAAACACAAATTCTGCGCCCATGGCACCCCTAAACAAACGTACATGTTGTTCCAGAATGATGTCCCGATAAATTTGGCCTCTCATGGTTCCGATTTAAACATGTAGATCTGTTCTGGAGCCCAGTATAATTCTGCCCCAATAGAGCAAACCTGCACCACCATAACGGTGTCATTCAATGGTGTTGTCTTGTTGGTAGCGGGTACCTGGCGTTCTCCATATGAACGTCCGCCGTGAATCAGACTGCAAGCTAAACCTGGACTCGTCGGAAAACATCACACAAGCCCACTGTGACGATGTCCACATCGCATGTTCTCTACTTCAGGCTAACCGCTGGTGACAGCGAGTTGTCGTGAGCGGAACACATCTGACAGGCCTGCGAGAATATAGACCAACATGTCCCAAACGTCTGTAAACTGTTTGGCTTTTAAAATGTTGTACCCGTGGGTGAAGATAGCTGACGACAAAGGTCGGATGCTGTGCTCCGTCTGCTTCTTTTTGCAGTTACTGCCAAATACCGGTCGTCATTCGGCGTTGTAACTCGGGGTTGACCTGTACTGTAACGTTTACTGACATTTCCATCATTTTGGAATCGTTGCCAAAGCCTAGAGATGACACTTTGGGCGATTCCAAGTTCCACTGAAGCTTCCGTCTGAGTACGTCCACATTCCAGGCGGCCGATAATTCTACCACGTAAAAAATCATCGACATGCGTCCTCTGTGCCATAACTATTCGGTTGTGGCACTGAGTGGTTTACAGAACGCTTGTGAACAATTTACTTCTTTGCTACCTTTCCTTATATACACCTCTCTTACACTCTCGTCATTGTAATGTACTATCGGCGTCATCTGATGGATTCCTGTAATTTGGATATTATTCTTGAAGATGTGTGCGATAATTCTACCGGTGAAATTTTTACTTTAGAGTTCTATTTCCGTGTGATTCTGAATTATTCTTAATTTATGGACATGATTGTATTTCGATGTTTGAAGGCACTTCTATTTACGATTTATCCAATATAAAGTTCTCCAACTTGGTAAGAGCAGATTTAACCGATCCCTTGGATCGATTAAGCGCAACTTCGTGTTTATCCATACCGCTCGCTGGTCCGACTGCAGGCGGACCACTTGTTTTGAACTGTAGAGTTCTTTTAGAGTGACGGACGAACTTGTTTCTTGTGTTTTATTTCAAACACGTTTGAACAAGTACTATATACATTTTTACAATCGATGTGTTAAAATGGGGAATATGTCCCGTGTCTGTATTTAATGTATTCTTCCATAGTAACTCTATTGAATTATTTCTGGTACCCTTTCTTACTCTTGCAGTAAAAAACATAAGATTTTATTTTTTTAAACAGATGATGATAACATCTGAATAAATTATAATCGAGGATCATATTGATGGAAAAAAAAATAAGAACCCAACATTTAACGCTTTTCTGCCTTGTAGGTATATCCGCTTTTCCTTCATCTCTGTATTAAGGCAAGGAAATCAGATTTACAGAGGTTTTCTTTGGTTTGTATTTTTTACCATAAAATCATAAAGGAAATGTGATGAGCCTTTCTTGGTTTCTAAATTTTCTCGGTCCTTCTGACAATCTTTAACGTAGAATATTGAATGTTCTAGTTATACTTTAACAACTGTATCCGTTTATGGAGAACTACAAACATAGTTAAAAGTGCTTTAAAAATAACGAAGTTTAATTTTAAAATATCTAGTGTAATTCTGTATTAAAGAGTAACTAAAATACTAATCACGGACTTGCATAATTTCTTAAACGCCATATCTTTTCAGATGTATTTTAATACAGCTAATGAAATTATTGAGAATTCTGGGACTTTTTACAGATGACAAACTCCACAGTATAACTATTCTTAAAAAAGGGATTAAGATCGTGGTAAAATAAAGAGGTTAAGATCGTGGACCAAAAGGTATTTTCCCTGCCATACGCCTTAATTTAAATTGAGTTGTTAATTTCTTCGCAAAGAAAAAAACATTAAAGGCAATAAAAAAAATTTGAGAAATGAGACTTTAAATTTGCTTTAGAACAGAGAATGATTTACCCTGAAAACATTGATAATTGTATAAAGAAGAATTGAAAATTGTATAACGAAGCGTTGATAGTTGTATAATGAAACTTTGATAGCTAGTTTACTGTAAGGCGATTTTTTAATTTCAGTACCCGCTACAATCAGTACCCACAATTTGATAATTCAAAGGGAGTGTACGAATTTAAGATACAATTGGATAGTCAGTTGTAATTGGGGAATTCATAAACAAAGGACCAGCCTTGTTGGGCTTGAGCCTGTCAATATTTGTATTTGTAATCTTAACATCTTACAAATTTTCCTTTACTGTATAATTTATTTCAAATGAGCTGTTTTTAATCCAAATCAAATTTCCGTTGCATTTACACTTTATCAGTCCGACGCACAATGCTTTCTTGCATTTTACAGTCAATATTAAATAATAATTAAATTTTTAAATAATAAGAATATAGGTCTCTGTGTGGTGCACAAATCTTTATTAGTGTTTTGTTGAGCAACTACAGAGGCTGAACACACATTTTTTAGACAATATATAGTGTATTCACAAAACTAAATTACATAAAATTTTTGTGTTTTAAATGTTCTATTTGATAGCCCTTATTCTGAACTATCATTCGACACCGTAATTTCCAGGATAATAATGCCTTTTGAAGCGTCCGAAGAGGTATTGTATCCCATTCCTCCTGAACAGCTTTACAGAGTCCTGTAAGGGTTGTGGGACGAAGTTTGGACAATGCAGATTTTAAAAGTCCAAAAGCACAAAAATCCATAGGTGATACATCAGGAGATTTAGTAGGGATATCAGTGAAGGGTATGGCCTTGATACCGGTTTTTGTTCCATTTCTTTTAGGAAATTTACAGTGGATTTCGATGTGTGATTGCTAGCTTTGTCTTGATGGAGTTCCACAGATTGATGGCACTGTGGGTAAAGCGATGGTATTTCATTCAGAAAAATTGGCGATAAAATATGTTCCTGATAGTATTTGGAGTTAATCTTGACATTTTTTCCCACTCTCTTTATTTTTAACTTGCCATTTTTGAAAAACCAGCAACAATCATGAATCCCTTAGAAAAACTTTCTTTCGATTCTGTGAACCATGTACTTAAAATTTTTTTCTCCCCTTTTATGATAGTAAATGGCTCTTTTTTTTTTTTGCTGCAATCATTTAAATACACCCATGATTCATCTATTGTGACAATTTTTTCCCATTTTTCTTTGGATAAGTGTTTTTCATATAGAATTCGGCAGCGTGTACTGCGTTCAGCGAAGTGCTTTGGAGAAAGACGATTCACATTGCGTTTTTTCGCTTTCTTAAGATTTAAATCAACGTTTATCATTTTGTTTACAGTGGACACCGAGCATTTTAATGATTTTGCAACTGTCCTTTGACTAGAGGGATTTTCTTTTAACATTAAACAACGTACCTTTGCAATAGTCGAAGATGTCCGTTTCTTCCTTGGATACTTGTTTGTAATTTTTGTCCCACTTGAGTCTCCAATTTGACGTTTATTTCCTTTCTTGTTGACGATATTACCTATCGAAGCTTTAGATATCACAAAAACATGACTCTCACATCGTTTTTGGATAGCGGAATATGAATATTTCTCTTCGGAAAGAGCATAAATATAGCCTTCGAACCACTGCTTCGTTAAAAACGCCATTTTGAATAAAAACAAACCTCTCAAACCTCAGACGATAATTTTGACTTTTAAAAACACAGTACAACTGCAATTATTTCTTTTGCAGCAAGGGATTTTTTATTACCAAAATCGTCTAAAAAATGTGCGAACAGCCTCTGTATTACATCAGAGACTTTCTTTGTGTGCATGCCCATTAATTGACGTTGCCTGTCTTGCGTTTGGCGCAGAATGGACAAATATAGCCCTTGCGTCATAATTAAAAAAATCAACGTTCTCTAATTTCCGTAATGTTGAATATGCATTGTATTTAACAGTTTTTATAACTCTTGGAAATATTGCGTATTCTTACACATATTTCACCTGTGTTATTCGGGACACTTCGATTTTCTCTAGTACTAGTTTCATCGTGTGCAATTTTGGTAATTTTATAATTCCAAAATCGTTTCGGTAAGAATTGGAGATAAATATTTTTTCTTGTCCTGAATGCAATCCAGCCCTTGTTGAGTGTATATAGGCCTATTCAAAAATTATGAATCTTCATAATATGAAAATTCACCGCAAAAAGTCAGTGTACTTTTCCGATATAAACTTATCAGTAACGAATAAGTTAATATCGGTAATTTTTAATTAACGTCGTACTAGAGCAACACAACATTGACGACGATCCGGAATCAATCCCCTAAGGGAAAGAACCGAGGACAACACCACGTAATTTTGAACCATGGTCAGATGACGAGACAACACCTGAGCTGCCACCCCACTAAAAAGTGGTAAGTCAAGGATTATTGCAAAAAGAAATCTTGATCTATTATTTTATATTTCTACAACGAGAATCGTGAAAAAAGTGAAATAGAATTCCCAATTCCCTCACAATAATAATAATGGAGGTCGTTCCGGATCATATCGTTAACAAACCCTAATCAGAACTCTCGACTCGCCGCGGGACTCAACCTGGCAACTAATTATCCAGTCGCATTGTGACGCCTGATAAGCCTAATGTGTCGCAGAACAAAGCTCCATCCATCTTCGCTTCAGCCGTTGCCAGAACCGGAAGCGAGAGATCGTTTCACCTGGTCCGGGGGAGGGAAGTGACGATCCTGCACCGGGTGCTCGATGCGTGGGTGGCAAGACACTGCGGCCAGGACCAGTGCTCAAAGAGATCAACGAGAACACCGGATGAGGAAGAACCCTAATGGTCGCGGCTTTTGTTTTCGACCAATGGGAGCCAGAGAAGTCGTCGCTCTATAGCGAAATCATTAGTCATTCCAATCACAATCGGGTTAGATAACCACCCGAAAACAAAACGCATTAGTTTGCTGAATCCCGAACTGTCACGACTGGACTGTGGGATCGAGTTCTCCCGCAGTTCCAATTGGACCGAGGGGGAAAAACTGCGTTCCGAAGTTTTAATTTAAGGGTAATTAATGGAACGTTTGAACGAGTTGCAGACAAAAGCTCTTGGGTAATGAAGCCATAATCATTAAGCATCGTAAGGGTAATTTAAAAATTCGACAGAGGAATTTTGTAACAGAATTCGTAATGACGTTTTCTTGAGAAACATTTTGAAGTTATTTTTATATCGTCACCGTGAGCTAGAAGATTTAATAATTCGAGTTTAAATTTGGAGATCTTACATGAAATTATTTAGTTTGCGAATTGTTTATTTTTTGTCTATGTGTTATATATATATATATATATATATATATATATATATATATATATATATATATATATATATATATATATATATATATATATATATATATATATACATACATACTAAACTAAAATTTGGGTTCGATCAAGTTTCTATACTCCCGGATTGCTAATCCGTTATTGTTTCAATCAGGCAACCACGGACATCATTTAAGATTTGTAATTTATTTTTAGAACTCAAACCTACAGTGGTTTCGACGATATTTCGTCCAAGATGGCCAATTTTGATGACGGTAAATCTGGTTAAGATATTTCGCCGTTTTTTTTATGAGGATCGAGATATGATCAGGTTTTTTTTCATATCCCGTTCATCAAGATCCGATCAATCTTACTTAACCTTTCGACTAATTTCGATAATTGAGACGATTCTTTCTTGGCGAGATTCTTATAACTTTCAAGGTACAACTGCTGTACTGGCCGTAGTCAGAATTCTTTCTTGACCCGATCACGGTACAAATGCTGCACCGGTCATAGTCCAAAGATTAATGACGAGACAACCATCAGGAGGGTTAAAAAGCTTTGAACCTTCTTTTGAGGTAGATAAAGTTGAATTTACGTCTCACTGGAGCAACACAAGGGACTACTGGTGACCGTCCGGGAATCATTCTCAAAGAGAAATTTCCAAGGATGCACCTTAATTTTGAATCACATTTAACATGCGCGTTCAATGCTAAATTTTCAGTTAGCAAATAAACCAGACGGTCTGCGAGGTAGAAGCTTAATTAACGTCGAACTGGAGGATCACAACCAGATGGTCTAAGATTTTACTTCTGCACAAATGCTCTCGCATGATCTATATAGGAGTTATCTTAAAATGTAGGCTATCGCAATATTTGGCTACATCGTTGTTGCCTCATCAACAATCTCGTCATCTGACCGTGGTTCAAAATTACGTGGTGTTGTCCTCGGATCTTTCCCTTGAGGGATTGATCCCAGACCGTCAATAGCCCGTTGTGTTGCTATAGTACGACATTAATTCAAAAAAATTTCCAAATTATCCATCAACAATCCTATTAATTCGGTAACTGGTAATTATTAGTTAACGTCGTACTAGAGCAAAACAACGGGCTATTGACGACGATCCGGGATCAATCCCCTAAGGAAAATATCCGAGGACAGCACCTCGTAATTTTTGAGCCATGGTAAGATGACGAGGCAACATCTGAGCTGGCACCCCACTCTCCAAACTTCCATACCAACTTAACGTGAAGACTTTCGGCCACGACAGATTTAAGGTGCACCAGCCGCCTTTACACCCAACGTTTAAAAACATCCATGCACTGACCCGGATTCGAACCAGGAACCTTCCGATCTAGAGGCTAATACCTTAACCACAAGACCAATTGGTCGGCTGTCACATTCAGAATACGTGATTGATGGAGGGCGTTCTTTTAGAAAAGCAAATGTTTTAAAAGAGTGGCTTGCTGAGGTTTGCAATTAGGCAGGTAATACTTGAAGAACTGCCCTGACACTTTGTTGCTCGAGAAGATATACACTACCTCTCCTCTTGATTCTCAATTAATATTTCCAAAGAGGCACGGATACATCCTGAAACATGAGAATGCTCCAACCCTGTTCCCTAATATCATCTCCATTTGTGCCCACTGCTGAGCCTCCTAAAAGCAGTCAAAGTCATCATCACCTGGGACCAATGATGCTCAGAGTGTAGCGGTATTACCATAGTAGTACGTATACAGGGTGTCTACCAAATTTTGGAAACTTAATTTCATGACCTTAACTTTTAAATATGCACATTTTCTAAGAATTGCAAACATTTTTAAATATATATTATCATTTATGAACCTAATATTTATTTTAAACAATAATTTTTCGTATATTTGGCCTTTCACTGAGAAATATTCAATGCAGATCTCCAAAGCTATCCATTTATTTCACCATTTAAACACATACAATAAAATTTAAATAGCCATGCACTAAGTAACGGAAATGTACAGATCAGTACATAAAAAAAAAACCACACACACAACATTAATCTATGTGATTTTCTATACTTAAATAAAACCAAACCCGTCCTACACGCCACAACAGATATGATCTAATGACTTATCACAAAAATACCTGAATATTATAACAGCCTATGATTCCAGTCAAAAAGGTTTAGCTTTTATTTAACACTTGGATTTTTACAAATCGTGTAGATGTTTTTTTTTATAGTGTCTGCTTCGATGCAAGTAATATGATTTTTTGCAACGAACTCCTCCAATGCTAGTGTGACACGATTAAATTTAATGGTATTTTCTAGTATTATTCAAGGAGACAAACAAAACACTCCCTTGTCCATACGATTGTGCAATGGTAATTTGTTAAGCATTTTTAAATACAATGTAAGTAAAAATTTCTTACTATCAAAGCGAAAAGCAAATACAAGGGATTCTTTTACACCTATGCAGATTGCTGCAAGACCAAAAACAACATTTACTGCTCTAACATCAGGTTGATTTTTGTTTCCTGTTACCTCCAGTGAAATTAGCTGACTAGTATTTTTGATAGATTTTATAACATCTTTTAATATGAAACGATTAACTATACACCGCATCAATGTATAACATTCTGTATACGAAAAAGGCAAAAATGGCTGATCACTCTAAAATTTTCTTAAAAAAAGGTTCTACTTCTCTTCTGTTTGTCTTGAAAGTAAAAGTTTATCTTTCAAAACTCTTTGTACGACATGAAAATTACTCGAAGCAGGTGGCTTTGATTTAAATGCTTCGACATACTTTTTAACAAATATAATTACTTTAATGGCTCTTTTAATAACTTTACAATTTTCTTAACCATATTGAGTATAACTTTAGGGGGAACAAAGTTGAACAAGAATGGAATGTATAATCTGCTCTCTTCGAGATGTAAAATCTTTGAACAGAAAATACAGGAAACGTAAAAAAGTACTCAAGTTCCATCCAGCTTTTTTCAGGGCAGTCCTCTACGCTCCATGGACAATATGTGAACATGTAGCAACATTGATCAATTTTTCCTCTTCCTAATCTTGCTTAAACTTTATTAAAGACTGAAAATCATTCAAGAATTTCTGGTTTACATTAGGGCCATCAGTTGAAAGTTGGGAGTATATATTTTCTCTACAGATAAACACAATCCAGACACAATATAGGTAAATGCACTTAGTAGAACAACACCTGTGAAGTGGCCCAAAAACGTAGAAGGGAGATATCGCGTTTCAACCTGATGGAAAGTTGAATCCCAATAACGAATTATTACGTTCATTTGGCCCTTCTGTGCTACTTTATTTAAACTTTCGTCTAATGACACATTAAAAATCACATTTATTTAGATCTTGACAAAACCCGTCTTGAAAACCTAAACCCAATCAGTAAGTTATAACACAACCTAACTTGTATTTGTGCAATCATACCATCTGAAAACATCTAAGGAAAGGCTGGCATGTCTATCAGAAGCATGACATATAGCTTTGTTTAAAGCCCATATGATTTCTGCTCTCAATACACTTTCGTTTGTTATACAAGAGCTTAAATTATTCGTTTTTGAAACTACAGGTGCAGAGAACTTTGAATTTTCAGATCCATATATAGATAAATGACTCGATTCACTTGGCATAGGTTGATTCTTTACAGGGGCAGAAAATCGCACTTTAAATCCAATAGTGGTTTGTTTTCTATTTGAAAAAGTATCGGCTAGAATTGTTTCGGAAACAACATCGGAAAATATTGTTCTAGATACACTTTTTCCTTCACGAGCATGTGCGACAGGTCGGCAAAAACGATAGCATTCGCTAGTTGACGCTCATGACGTTAAAGATGCTTCCGATGACATCTCAACCATTTCCATAAGTTCATTTGATATCAAACGAGGTTTAAAAAAAAGGGATGCTTTTCGTAACCATTTTCTGAATTTGTGATTTTCTCGACTGGGGGTAAGACACACTGGTATAAACAAAACAAAAATAAGCTAAACTAATAATTTCCAAAAAATAAAATATATAGTACAGAAATTTTATGAAATTTTTTTAATTAAAATTTCCACAAAACACAAAAATTGTTGAATGACGAGAAAAATGAGTCAGAACTAGAAAACGCTTCAATAGACTAAACTGATTTAGAAGTAAATTCAGAATGCTTTGGGACGCAATCTATCAACAGTAATCAAGAAGCAACTGTTTTCGAAATCATGCTTTACAAAAATTTTCACATTGGTTTCTATCTCTTAGATAGGAAGGCATGTATTTTTAATTAACATCGTACTGTAGCAACACAACAAGGTATTGACAACTTCTATCTCTTAGGTAGGCATGATCGATGTGACATTAGTTGCTGAATATCTGAGATAATACAGTAGTCCCTTTTCATTTCAATAAAACACTGACGAAAAATAAAATGTGTGAATACTAGAGATCAATTTCTTATATTTAAGAAATTTAATCATTAACATTTCAGAAATTATTGCGTGTGGTGTACTCTGACAGATAAAATGTAAACACAACAGAAATTTTATTGGATTCAAAACAGCTTAATAACAAACGAAATTTACGTTCTTAAAAAGATTATCAAAAAATTATAGTTCAGGAAATATTGTAAAAACTTAAGGTTTAAAAACTCGCTTCTTATAGCAAACTAGCTAACAATTCATCTTAGTTACAAACATTGTAGAGATTATCAGTACCTAAAACCCAAATCCAAATACCCACTTCCTATACCAATTCTCATAACTTATGTTCTTTTTATATATTTTTTGAAAAACAAATTCAAATTTCAATTCAAATTAAGGCGGATTGCAAAGAAAACTTCATTATTCTTTTTCTAAAAATATTTATACTGTGAGATTTGTCATCTTAAGCCACATAATTGTTAATATCATTAGATAGTTCATCAATCTTTAAAGAACGATGAAAGTGGTTTTTCATACACTGGAATTCGGAACACTGCGATTCGGAAAGCCGCTCAATCGTAGAAAAAGTAAATGCAGAGGGCGCTGTAGAGCAATGTCTCTTATCTGTGTAAAAGACAGCGCACACAAGCTGTTTATTAATTGAAATTTCAGACAGTAAAGTATCTACAGAAAATCACGATTTAAGGTTTTGAAAGCAGTTTAGATAAGTTTCGTCTTGTGGTGCAAGTATCAAGTGGGGAATGTGCTCTAAGGCATCATTTGAGTGAATTTGACCGTGGGCGAGCAGTTGGGGCAACTCAAAGCTTATCAGAGTCACCCAAGTTGCAGCAGCAATGCGTGTCAAAAAGTGTTATTTATCGGTAATAAAGAGCTGCGGAAGGTGGAAATGCTTCGAGAAAGTATGTTGGTGGTCGTGACAGGAGCAGCACACCCAGAGATGATGCACTTATATCCCCAACAGCAATAAGGAACAAATTTCTCACTCCGTGACAGATTGGTTCAGAGCTTGCACATATATCCCTAACAGCAATAAGGAACAAATTTCTCACACCGGGACAGATTGGTTCAGAGCTTGCAACCGCTACTGGAACAATTTCTCAGTGATTAAATCAAGCTCGCTTGTATGCACGGAAGCCTGTTAAGTGCGTTTCGTTATAACCACGCCAGTTAAGCTGGTGTAAAGAACATATTCGTTGGAATCATCAAATGGTCCAGTGTCATGTTCTCCAATGATTCCCGATTCACCATTAAGAGGGATTCTGGACACCAACTACTGTGGAGACAGAGAGAGGGGTACACGCGTTACATACCGCAGAATGCTCGTGAGGTTGATCGTTATGACCGAGGGGTCATAGTGTGGGCAGGCATTATGCATAATGGCACAGAACACAGCTACACATCTTTGATGCTGGTGCCTTTACATCACAGCACTATTGCACGGAGATTCTCTTGGGTCATGTTCGCTTATTTTGGGGTGCAGTGGGTCCAGACTTTCTGTTCATGGGTGACAATGCATGCCCACACAGGACAGTTCATGTCTCTGAGACACTAGAGAGAGAAGATATTGAGCACATGGAATGGCTTGCATATTCATCGGACTTGAATCCTATTGAACATGCTTGGGATGATTTTTGTAGACGTGTTTCACAAAGGAATCACCCACCCCAAACTGTGCAGGCGCTCAAAACTGCCTTGAGAGGAATGGGACAATATCCCCCAAGCACTCCTCGACTGTTTAGTGGAGAGCATGCATACCAGATGCTAAATCTGCAGAGGCCTTACTTCTTACTGAATATCATTAGATATATAAAAATATATGAGAAAAATACGATGCTAAAAATTTGGAAATCTACAGATGACAATCACTATTTTAGTTACTCTTTTAATTCGCATTTAAACGACATTTTAGATCAGACCGTTTTTTTTAAACTGAAAATGATTGTAGTTCTCCATAAATGGATACAATTATTGAAGTACTTAGAGCATTAATTTTTCAACAATTATGATAATTAAAACCAAAAAATTCATCACCAACTCTTTACATTGCTTTTGATTTGTATTTGGAAAAAAAACCCTGAGAAAACATCTCTAAGACGGTTTTAAAAAGCCAACTCATTAATGGTACTTTAGTCGGTTAAATTTAAAAAATAAATTGGACAGTGAAAAGAATATAAATTTGACTTGTTTAATGAAGTTAGGGGAAAGGCCCGAGAGTGTCTTGCTGATTTTGTCTCCAATTCCAAGTTATCTTCATGGATGAACTGTTGCTTTCTTCTGCATTCTTAATGGACGAAATTGCCCCAATGTCCATTTATTTAGAATCGGACCTAGGAATCACTAATTGTACTCCAATTCTGGACAATTTTAATTAGTGAGCATTTAGGCATGTTCCTGATTGCACTTACTTAATGGTTTCAATAATATTATACAGTGATATTGGAAAGCAAGAGAATGCTAACACCAGGTATTTGTAAATAATAAATAGTAAGGCTTTTGATTGATTAAAGTATAGTATTTAGGTAAGTAGGTGCGATAATAACCATAGATGGCAAGTCCTGGTTTACAATTATAGGGTGCCCACTCTATTTCAGAAATAAAATTCCCTAACTTTTCCAGACAAATTTTTCAAAATTCCAGGTTATACTTAAGCAATTCACAACAATTTTAAGGTGAAAACCAAGAAATAATTTAGGATTCAATAGCCAATGATAAAAACCAATATAAGAATTATACACTGTAAAAATTAATACACAAAGCACAAGTAATTTTGCATTAAAATAACTTATTCAAATAATCCAATATATTTGACTTAAATCAATTTATGATTTAATGTATCATAAGAATGAAATTCTCCAATTTAAGTCAGTGGACGAAACAAAATTCTTTACTTGTTAAATATCAGCAGTTTCCTTTAAAAATGGTTGAAAAATTCAATTAATATAAAGTAATATGAAACTGTGCACGAATCTTATCGGCTACTTTTCTCCAAAGCGTATGAGAAGACACGATCAATCATTTTCCAGGTCATTAGGCCATTTCCAGGTTTAAGACGAAAAATCGTAATTTTCCGATTTTTTGGACAAAATTAAATTATTTGACGATTCTAGGTTTTCCCTGACCCATGGGAACCCTGGTATTCTGCAGTCAATCATAAAAACCAATGACAAAAACAATGTTATACATCAGTTAGCTGTTAATATACACTCATAACTAGTTGGAAATTTACTATTATAATTTTATAACTACTGTATTTGGTAGTTTCAATGTCTTTGATAGACTCGTTTTATGGATAAACTAAAAAGTTTATAAAAGACAAAAACACATTAGAAAATTATAATTTTATTGGTGATTCAAACTCTCAGATACAAACACAAAAGAGAAAACTAGCTGAGCAATATATAGTCAAATGAATATTGCAGATTTCTTACATCAAACTTTACCCAGCCAAACAAGGTTTAAAGGAAAGTTGTCATTTAAAATATACAAAATTCTTTTTTGATATATATATGCGGAAGCTGCTCTATAAATCAACAATATATATTAAAATATTGTGCAGAATTAGCTGCAATTCGGATAGTTCAATGTACATCTAGAATTATGAGCTTAGCATCAAAGAAAATTCTTTCAAAGCATTTGTTGTAAATAGGAAAATCATAATTAAATTCATGAACAATCAGGTACAAGATGATTATCGTGTCAAATATGTCATTAGCTTGTATATAAATAGAGACTGATAAACAAGTACATCAAACTTATCTCATCCAGTAAATGGTTTTGAAGAAAAGTTGTCATTAATTATTATGAGTCGTATTTATATACTTAAATACATATCTGACATTTCAATATCATAGATGCCTTGAGTCTCTTAAGCTGAAAAATATTTCAAGAGGTCTGGTTCAATAGCCTGCAAAAGAAAAAGTTCACTTTAAAGGTCTGAATGTGTGTGTTCAATACGAAATTTACACACTTAGACTGAATGATTTGTCTTAGAAGTTATATGTAACACTGAAACAGAATGAATAAAGGCAATTATTTGGTCCCTTAAAAATATTTTAATAAAGCGTAACAATTCTAAACAATTTCATAAATACGTTTTTCGCTCAAACAGTGGAAATTTCATTTGTTTTGAAGGAATAATTGTACTCGTAACAAATATGATGCCAAAGAATAATTTAAGAATAGATTATTTTTTTAATATTTATATTTTTTATATTTACCGATAAGAATATATATTTTTAGTTTTACAGTATTAAAGCTAATGATTCCCCAGAAACCTGAAGTCATACAATGATTTTGTATTTGTTAGTATAAATTAATAACCGTAACACTTTATACACAAAAGAAAGAACTTTTACCTGAATTATGATCTAAACTTTTGTTTATGTTTAATAAGATCTGCGGGGAAAAGTGTGCTGACTTTTTCAGCCTATTTGCATGCAGATTCAACTAGTTACCACCATCCCAGCCTATGCCATTCTGTGTATCACCACGTAATTTTGAACCAGTCAGATGACGAGGCAACATCTGAACTGGCACCCTACTCACCAAACTTCCAAACCAATCCAGCGTGAGTACTTTTTACCATGACAGATTTAAAGTGCACCAGCCGCCTCTACACCATACGCTTACAAATATCTATGCCCCTGACCCAGATTAGAACCAGGAACCTTCCGATCCAGAGGCTAACACCTTAACCACCATACCAGTTGGTCGGCTATTTGCATACAGATGAAATAGCTGCAAACTTTTGTATGTTTCCAACTAAGATTGTATTTTATAAATGTCTGTTGCAGGGAAAAACAATACAACACAACCCGAAGTGTTTAAATGCATAAAATGTTTGATGACGTAGAATACCTTTCAAAACTGGGGTACCAAGCTTAATTATTGATTGTCACAAAAGGAGGCAAAATGTAATAACTTGAAAAATATAAATGATACACAAATGAACACTATCACATTCAAATGAGCATTGAACAACTCATTGTTCTTGCACTGATGTCATCGGTTGATGTAATCACAGCACAAATTTAAGTGTAGAAAATGCATACTGCCATTCACATTAATTTAGTCTAGTTCCAGCCTCCTTGTGTGAGCAGGACGATTGAGGTGACATTTGTTTCGTCTATTTAATCTTTATAAATAATAGAAATAAAACCTAAATATTTAATACTTAGTCAAATTACAAACTTCAAAATGTGAAGATTTTGCAAAACAATTTTCAAAAAATGTTCAAATATATGCATAATAAACACAAGAATTATAGAAAATGTCAACAGGAAGAAAGATCGAGAAATGGGATATCCAGGAACAGGACAAACGATGCGGTGTCAATGGGCTCGGAGAGGGTTCTTGAAAATATAGCCGCTGCACCTTCAGGGTGAACAGATGGCTGATTTGAAGTGCACCAAGTACCTACACCACTCAGTTCGATAAAATAGCATATCTGATGAAATAAACATTTCATAATCGAACAATGGAGTTCAACCCAACCCATAGAGCTCGTTTAAGGAACCACAACCTTCACCATCAACGAGTGCACCAATTGTGATATATGTGTGGCGCGATGAACATTTGATGTGTGAAATTAAAACAGTGTAGTACCAATTTCTTTCACTCTCATTCACCGCTTCAGACATATTCCATGCCTTAAACCTAGAGATTATGTTCTGACACAGCCATGTCTTTTTTTTTTTTTTTTTTTGCTACAAATCAATCTTGATGCTTGTGGAAATAATTCAGTAATTCTGAAATGTTTAAAAATATTTTTTAATATGGCAATTGAGATTTTTTTAAAATAGTTCATCCAGGAGCCATAAAATGGTGTCATGTTACAAAGAATTCCCCTTCGTCATCATACCTTGAAAAATTACTCATGTCCATATCTGACGTTTAGAGGTACTCTAATAAAAAGTCACTACTGAAGATTGAAAATTTTTACGTCTTTTGCTCAATCGCGTTAGAAATTTCGCTTTTTCAATTTTGACACTTAATAAATCTTAAACTAATAGCCGCATTGGAAAAAAAAAATCTTCAAAATTGTCCAGGGAACATGATAAAGAACAAACCATTTTAACTTCGTAATTTTTTTAATCTGATATGTACTTCCTTGGGAAATTGTCTAAGAATCGAGCTAAACAATTCCAGTTTTCAATCCTGTGACAGCAACTTTTTTGTAAACATAGATTGTTTTGTATTTGCTTTTTAATGGTCTTTGGGGGAGTGAATGAGAAAATTTTTAACATACTGCTCCTCATACGAAGGAAACACAATTTTGTGTCGGTGGATCAGGGAGGAGCCTGTCCCAAACAATACTTTCATTTTAGAAAATTTCCAAATTTTTTTTATTTAAAACTTTTTTTTTTGTTTTAGAAATTATATTGCTTACTTTATATTGTCTGCAGCTTCAGCCCGCTTATAGAATGGAAATTACCTCAGTAATTCTTTTACAATACACTTTCGTTAATTCATAATGAAAATAAGAAGTAAATAAATAAAGTAAAGAAAATAAGAACAGAATCATACTCGAAAACCTTCAAAATTCTTCTTTATTAAACTTTACTGAGATAGTTTTTACAGATAATTAGAAGTATAAAAAGGCTAGATTTAAAAAAAATTGCAACACGTCGGGTTGCCACTCAGGTAGCAGTATTAATTAAAATAAATTACCATTATATTGTTTTTGAACCATCAACCTACTTAAAAATTCCCTTCCCAATTAGTTATAACTTTTTAAAACATTGCACTCACAAGAAACTGAATAAAACAAAATTAACTAACATTTGATGATCCTTTTCTAGTATGTCTAGCAGGGCAACTATTTTGTGCATTGCGAAAGCCACACACAACACAATTTAAACAGACTGATTTTTATGAGTGTTCAGGTCTTTAAAGTGCATTTACGTGCTCATCAAGAGTCGATCGTCGATTTGTATATCGCATATGAAGGGTTGCCATTCAAGTAGGCCAGTTCCCAAATCATCGCGAATATCGTACTCGTACACAGTTTTATCGCCGATCCGTCGCTAAATAGAGGTAAGAAATATTGTTAAAAAATATCGTCATCGTTGAAAACTGAATTTTGTTTTCAAAGGAAAATAAGCACTTTCTAAGGACTATTGACAAAAAAAAAGTACTTCTAAGGGCTCTTAGAAATGGAAGGTCAAAATAAGCACTTATAAGTACTTTTTAAGCACCCGTGGGAACCTTGTTAAAAAAATTTGATAAATTTCCAGAACAAAATTTATGATTTAAGGACTTTTTCGGGGACTAGTTTTCCGTTTTCGGGACCAGTAGACACCCTGACACATGTAAAATTTTGCAGTTTACCTGTATGCAGTCCATTTCATTTGTATGCAAATGTATAATTCCGCACAAGTTTTCCAACTGATCTTATTAAATGCAAAGTTAAAATTAGTGGGAATAAAATTTAACTCAACACAATAGATAAAAATCCCTTCCCTTAGTTGAAAAATATTAGTTTTAAATTTTATATGAACAAAATACAAAGTGACCATGACCTTTTTATTCACCGAAAAATACTTACATTGGGCTCAACATTTGGAGCATATCTCTTTACAGGCTGTCCACTTTTGTCGACTAAAAACTTCGAAAAGTTCCATTTGATGAAACTGAAAATGAAAACAAAGTTACATCACACAAAATATACATGACTATTTTGAAAATGCTACCAAATTATACTTATCAAACCAAAAGATAGTACCATGTCAAGTATGCAAACTATTAAATTAGAAAATTGGTACACTAACAGAATCACTTAAAAAAAGAATCGATTTGAAGCAAAATTTGAATGCCACTTACTTCCCCAGAGTCCCTCCTTGTTTATGTTTCAAATATGACCACAAAGGATGAGTGTTATCTCCATTGACATTGATTTTGCTGAACATGTCAAACTGTACATTATACTTTTTGACAAATTCTTTTATATCAGCTTCAGTGCCAGGTTCCTAAAAGAGAGTAATGTTACTACATATAGAATGTGGGAGAAAAGTATCATAAAATGGTAGACACATGCCCAGTCTTTTATATTTACTTATCTTAGTCTGTGGGATAATTCTTATTTAAGTGCAAAACTAGCAAACATTAGGAATTTATTTAAGAAGTACATGTACCAAAATCCCTTGGCTCAGAACAAATAAATAAGCCACAAGTTATAAAATAATTCTACTTTCGTTTGATGGTCGCAAACAGAACATAATTTACTGAAAGATTTTTATAAATTTCTCCTAAAAAATAATAAACTTGCAAAATTTATCCACAACTAATATAAGTTTTGATGTGTTGAAGAACACTTTTGAGGGATTTCTTAATTGTAAGGTTCCTTTCTATACAATGTGCACTGCAATAAAAAAGATTGAAATATCAATTCAAGTTATTTTAAAATTCAGTAAAATCTCTTAATTTAATTTACACTAGCGGTATCCGCACAGCTTTGACCGTGACAAAGTTATGCTTTAAGAAAGTCAATCTCGCCGATTCCAATAAAACCAATTTAAACAGAAAAAAAAATTGAATGTACAAAAATTAAATTTTGCTATACATTTACAGTCTTAAAGCTAAAGAAAAAAGCAAGAAAGTCAAGCTTTAAAAAAATCTTAATGCTAAACCTCACTGATTCTGACAAACAAAATAAATCAAAACCAAATTAAACAATAAGCTGCGCTTTCAAAAAAGCAAGAAACAATACAACATGAAACGACTGAACTGGATCATGACTCAAATAAAACAGAACTGTAATTCTTTCAATTTACAATCCGTTAAGAAAATGAAAGGGAAAAAAACCAAAAGAACCAATGAAATCAGAGAATTGGCAGAGTCGAAATTTGGCGTGTGTCCATTAGAAGTAATGCTGATTTAAGCAACCCTGAATGTTCTCCAGAAACAGTCAGTAAGGTCATTAGAAACTAGACATGTGTCCAAAAAAAAAAAAATGCAAGGGAGTAAAAGCTAATTTACTTATTGAAAATATTATAGTTTTAAAATTCAGGCTTTGAGGTTTACTCAGTCACTTTTAGGACTAACTGTGTGCCAAATTCAGGGCTTATAACAGGTTTTAAGATATAAAAAAATGACTAATTGAGCAGAAAAAAGTGATAAATAAAAATAATGCTAAATATATTTAAGTATAAAGATAGAAAAGAAAAAGATCCTCCCCAACTACCACTATCGTTTTCTTTCCTTTCTTTCGAAGGATATTTTTATTTTCTTCATTTAAAAAGTACATAATTTTAAAACATGAACATATAAAAAAAAAATTGTAAGTATGATTTTTAAAGTCTGTCTTTGCTGACCAGCATCATATTTGAGTTTTGCTCTTCTTCAAATCATTGCCAGAGCAAGTGCTGCTTCCTTAAAATCTTTATTTGTTTTATCGCCTTCTTGAGCCTATCATTGGCTTCCTTTAATAATTTTGAAGCACCTCATCCTCACGCATAAGTTCAAGTTTTCGTTCTTCTTCTATCACCTTTGTTTTCTTTGCCAGCTGCTTTAAATTCTTTTTTCTCTGCTTCCAATCTATCTATTTCTTTTCTGTCCTTCTCTAATTTTTCTCGTGCCTTACGTTTTATATCTTCTAAATAGGCATTGTAGGCTTTATATGCAACCCTTCCCATATCCATTAGCTGAGATGTGATTGGCACCAAACAAGGTTGACTGTCAAAATTTGCCAAGCTACTTTTAACCGTCATCAATGCATTGAGTGTGCGTTCTCACATTGATGCGCTGTCTCCTGTCAAAGTTCTTCCTGAGGCTGAGAAGCCAAGTTCAATGTCAGCACTATCATGAGAAAGTGACACAGAAGCCTTGACTAGCTTTGACACAACTGGGTATTTAGGATTCATACCACTAATGTCTCGCAGTTTGAAGAACTGGTTCCAGAAAACATCAATATGCGTCATTCTAGATCCTTTTTCCTCAAATTCTCTTTTGAGTAATTTCCACTCAACCAGTAGTATGTCTGTCGGGACATCCCATGGCATTGCTCTTGCAACTTCTAATACTTGTCAAACACTCTTGCAACTTCTAATACTTGTCAAACACTCTTGCCACTGAGTCTCTCAAGAGGACCAAGACAGTTTAAGGAGGACTTCAAAATATATTTAACACTGGCAATGTAATGCCCCTGAGCCCTTAGAAAAAAGAAATTCCTTTCTTTCCCTTTCACATTCTGTAGCACTCTAGAAATTTGATCTCCAATCACAATATCAGTCAGAGGTAACAGTTTCTGACATATATCTTATAATTAATCTATTTTCAAATCTCGAATAAATTTCTCTTCATAGATCCTACCCAAAATTGTTCTTATCAACAATTCAAGTTGAGAATGAAAGTTATGTATTAAAGGTTTCTTTTTCTGAAGAAATTTGATCACATGATTAAATATACTTGCACTTGATACGACAAATATCACCTCAGCCTTTATAGTTTCTAAGTAAATGAACAATTTTTTTTGTAGCTTAGTCTTTGTATCATGTTTGGCTTCTTTATTAGAATGTAGTGAAGGAAATACTTTCGCACTGCAATCCATTTTTCAAGCAACCTTTCAGCAGCTGGCTTTAGGCTTAGCTACATGCTTGATGAAATAGTGAGTGGGAAGTTTCAAGTCACCTTGAATTGGTTTGTATGTTGACCAACGCTTAGTCTACTGATTAAAAAATCTATGAATAGAAAAATTTAGTTCAGACACATCTTCCAAAAGCTTTAAAGCTGACTCTTTTCTTCCTATATCGAATTCCTTAGCACCAGACTATGTGACCAAAGGTGTTGTGGGGGAATCCAATGGAACAGCATTCCACTGCCTTTATGGAAATTACAAAGGAAGAAAACTATTCTGCTGCGCTGTATTTAGAGGGTTGCTATTGGTTATTTAATGACAAGATTATCTTACTTGTTGATACTTGAGGTTCTACTTCATTTCGCAAACCGAAACTAATATTACAGCAGCTGGCGCCAGTCGTAGCAACATATTACGAACACCTCAAAAAAATGTATAAAAAAGGTTCGATTTTGACGGAAACACAGGCGTCACTCAGAAGGGGGAGGGTAATCGCCCCCCCTCTGAATTACGCTCAAGTGGGGTACCTGCTGTGGAGGAAACTAGTCTGGACAAGTTCCAACGCAAGACAAAATTACACAATATGTACTAGGTTGACATTTGACTTTAGAGGAAATATGAATTTTTTAATTGCACACTAAAAATTGTTCTTCTCCAAACAGAATTTAAGAACTTAAAACCCCCTGAAAAGGTGACAAAATGTCAAAACAGTGACAAAAGGTGAAACATTATAAGCCTTGCAAATTTCATGACTAAGTGCTGTAGATTTTTCTGGACACCTCAGACACATACACAAAAACTTTCTTCACACTAATACAGTACAAAGTCCAAAATCCAGAGTCCTCAGGACCTAGGCCAATTCAGATTTTTCCAGATTATTTGCTCTTTTCGTCAAAAAACCTTATTGCAAATTTTTCATTTGAATAATAAAATAGTAGATATATAAATTGTAATAATTTTTAGAAAAGGAAAAAACCTTTTTAATACAATGCAACAAATTTTACTTGCAAATAAATCTTCTAATTTTTCTGTGTGATATTTACTTTGAACATGTCTGTTATATTGCATTGTTTCATCAATTAGGGCCAGGTTTAACTCTTTGTTCTTTAAAAAATGTTGGGAAGATGTAAAAGAGTGAGATAAACAAAAGAACGCCTGCTAGCAAAACGTCAGGATTTTGAACTTTGTACCGTAGTAGAGATAAATGAATGAATGAAAGATTTTTCAGTTAGACTTACCTGGCCCCCAAACTGATTGCAAGGAAATCCCAGAATTCTCAACCCTTTAGTCTCTGCATATTTCTCATGCAAAGCCTCCAGTTGCTGATAATTCTGAGAAGTTAAACCTCACTTGGATGCTACATTTACTATCAATGTAACATGGCCTCTGAAAATAACAATAAAAAAATTAATATGCCTGAATAGTTTATAGTATTGGAAGCACAGCCAGTGACTTCTTGATAACACATTTCATACTTTTTGGCAGTTAGCTATCAAACCAGAATTTATGACTGAAACAAGGATTTTTACTTTAATTAGAAAAGGCAGAACACCTAATTTTCATTGACCAATGAGTTTTTAGAAAAAAAAGTAGACAAAATTTTTGAAGTCGCCAAAACTTTGAAAACAAGAGTTTTAAACTGGAAAATATTAGAAACCTTGTGTACCCTATTCATCAGTTCAGGATCAATATTTTACTAAGAACTGTTTTATTTGTTTTTCGTTGCTTTAGTAAATACACTGCAAAAATTAGTATACTGTGATAAAAATCTCACATTCCAACATGCCTTTTTCTCATTTAGGCCACTAAAATATGAAAATATAAAACATAGCACTCCACATTTTTCTAAACATTTAGAGCCACTAAAATATGAAAATATAAAAAATATCACTCCACATTTTTCCAAGCATTTTTCTGATTTAGAGCCATTAACATGAAAATACTGCTACCAAGGTTGTTGGAATGTACACTGCTGGCCACCCAAATTGCAACACCAAGAAAGACAAGAGATATCACAACAAAATTTATTTTGTAGATAACATGTTGACCAAGTATCAAATGATTAAATTTATAGACTTCTGTGAAGTGTGGTTCCTGCCAAAATCAGTAGCCAGAGTAGCCGCCATTGTTGGAGATCACCGCTGCCACACGCTTCGGCATTGATTCAAAGAGACTTTGGATTGTTCTTGGGGTACAGCAGACCAAGCAGCTTCCACACGTTGCCAAAGTTGATCTGGTGTGGCAGCTGGGGATGTAATCTGGGTCAATCGTTGAGCAACCATGGACCACATGTTTTCTATTGGCGAAAGATCAAGAGAGCGAGCTGGCTAGGGAAGCAATTCAATCTGGCGATTGACGAAGAACCATTAGACAATGCGTGCCACGTGTGGTCGTGCATTATCCAGTTGAAATATGGATGTGGGCAAGCCCTGAAGGTAAGGAAGGACAAATGGCTCCAATACCTCGGGGATGTAGCGCTGGCTGTTTAAAGTACAGGCAATGCGTACTAGAGGAGTGCGAGAGTGATATCCAATACTGCCCCATACCATAATACCTGGTGCAGGACCAGTGTGGCGGTGCATAACGCAACTGTTCAACATCCTCTCTCCACTGTGTTTCCAGACTCGAATCCGACCATCGTGGTGTTGCAGACAGAAGCGTGACTCATCAGTAAAGACAATTTATTCCATTCTGCCGTCCACATCCTTCTTTCATCGCACCATTGGCGGGGGAGACATCTGTGGTTCTGCGTCAAGGGTAGACGAAGCAATGGACGTCTTGCGGACACTCTGCTGTAAACGGCGTCGAATGGTACGCGCAGACACTGGATGATGCGTTACAGACTGAATGTGCTGTGCTATGCTTCGTGATGTGGCTGAGCGATCTGGCACTGCCAAACGCACAGTATGCCTGTCATCACGTGAAGTGGTGCACTGAGGTGGATGCGATCGAACACGTCGGTCCGTCGTACCCTCCTGCATCCAACGATCACATATCTGCATTACAGTTGTTTGGTTTCATCCAACACGACTACCGATTTCTCTGAAAGATAATCCACAATATCGGTAGGCTGATATCCTTCCTCTGTCGAACTCGGATACTTGATCAAAAGATGATCGCTGTTTTCTATGAGGCAGAATTGATCGTTTTTTTTTTAAACCACAAGAAAAACACAATTGCCCTACTTGAAATTGTCAAAATCTCCAAGCCTTAAATAGCGCTTTGAAGTGGCGCCACAGGCGCACGAGAAGTGCGTCTGCGCTGAAATTGTAAACATTTGCATTTCTCACCTCCGCTAATGCATGTTGTAAATTTCATATTATTTGCATGCTTCCTTCAGGGTGTTGCAATCATGGTAGCCAGCAGTGTATTTAGTAAAACATTCAAAGGGACTAATTTTTCATTTGCTGCAGAGCAGCCGCAAAATTGTAGCGGAGAAGTCGCTCGTGTTCGAGTGCATTTGATATCATTTTGTTACTTCCTTTTTTGATTGTTGTATTTGTGTGTGAAATAAAAAATGTTTAAAACACAATCCTGAAGTGGCAGTGAATAAATTATTGAATAATAAGGAAATCTGAAAGACATTTGCAGGTATAAGAAGGACAAATCGAATGTCATTGTCGAGAGCTAAATAACAGACATCCTGAATGATGATAAACCTGCTTTTGAAAAAGATAAGGTTTTTTTTAACTTTACATTAGTTATTTTGATTAAAAGCAGGTGATATAACAGATAAAACAACGTCAAAACTAAATATTATACCCTTTATTTTTCAATTTTAAAACTAGTTTCTCTCACACACTTTTTCAACTCCTTGGTGAAAAATCCCAACATTAAATTATCTTTTGATAAAAGATAGAAAAAACTATAAATTGTATAAGATATTTCAGCATTTAAATAATAGTAAATAAAACCAGTCCCTTACTGGTTTTTAAACTTTCCCAGCAACATACAACAATGATAAAATACATGTAAAAATGAGCATGTAAAACCATTTATTACCTATATTTTTCCATAGAGACTTCATTTCCATCAATATCTATGGCAGAAAAATCATATATTGATTTAGCTGACTTCCAGTTGGCATTTCCTGGTGCAGTGCTCTGAAATGAAAATATTGTTAGTTGCGGACAGATTATACAAAATTTGATAACATAATATTAAATTAATCCCAGATCAGGCAAATTTTTATTATTTACTGCAGAAGATTTAATTTTCAAAGCTCAATAAAATAGAAATACAAAGTAAATTTTAGTTTTAATATTTGAACTCGCTTCCAAAATATTTTAGGGAGTCACAAAATGTTCATGCTTGTGCAAAGCTCTTCATGTACAAGAGTTAGGACCTTAATGGGGTCTTTTAAAGACTATTTTTCATTTTTAAAGGCTACGTAAATCACAATAGATAAGCTCATGAATGTACATGTGAAGGAATTTACTAGTACTAAGTTTGATCTCAGACCTAATTTTTTTAAAGCATCAATTTTCAATAATCTATCATATTATGTATTCAATTTTTGATCGCACACCACTGAGGAAAATAATCATTGATTTTGGTTTGTGAATGTAGATGAAATGAAATTTAAAGTCAAAGGAATTTCAGCAAAAAGGAAGGTTGTAACAAATTATCTGCAAAAATTTAAACTGCACAGCTGTAGCAGATGAATGACTGCCATTATGGCGGCTACAGAGCTATAAGCCTTGTTATCTGTTGTAATTCAAACTTAAAAGAAATTAGGTTTCATTGTTTGATGCGAGACTCCAAACTGTAAACTTTCAGAGGTGTGATTTTGTTTGTAAGTGTCTGTATTGTGTTTGTGTACCTTGTTTTAAATTGGTTTAATTAAAATTCTGTAATTGAATAGTGATGCTGTTTCTTTGATTACAAGGTTTTAAGGGCCATTAAAAAGTTAGGCTGTTTTCAAGCCCAGTAGGAACCTCAGTTAAACAAGAGTGTTTTAAAATATAAAGCTAAAAAAAAAAAACACATATTAATACCTATTAATAATACACCAATGATTGTAAATTTCTAAATTATCAATCCCTTGATATATTATGTTGATACAAGCATGTTACATGCCAAAATGTACAATGAATCGGGCAGGATTTGAAGTGTATCTGAAAATGGCATGTATGTTATTTAACATATTCACTCACAAAAGTAGTTTAATTTATAAAAATTAATTTTAATAACAAATAATTTTTCATAAAATCTTACTTTACATGTTGTTTTAGTTGCTTATCTTAAAGAGTCTTATATAATTGTATTTGTTTATTATAGACAATGTGAACAATTAAATAAAATAGCAATGGACCTTCAAGTGATATCGATAGTAATACAGATAAGTGATATACAACTGGTATCTTCAAGATAACATGAAATTAAACATTATATAACCCACTTTAGATCCTATTCTTCATCAGGTGTTAAGTACTCCCTAGAAGCTACTGAAAATTGTATTGTCCCAAAAAGATTGATTATTGTAACAAAAATTATTAAAATTTGATTACATAAAAAATCAATGGTTGTGTAAACATTGTTGTTGATTAGAATAGACATTTAAATAAGACAAATGTAGTGGGGGAAAAAAAAGGTGACATTCCAACTGGAAAGTTTAAGTACACAGTTGGGATAAATGTGGGTTAAATCACCTACCAGAAAATGATAGTTTAATAATTAAATATAGTAATTATAATTTCAATTAACTCATAAAAAGTCTTAGGACATTAAGAATAGATAAGGAGAAACTAGCCATTGCCAAAGAGCTGTTTGACGTTTACAATATAGGCTAATTTACACAAAACATAAAATATTTAAAACAACTTTAAATAATTCATATTCCCAAAAAATGGAACTTTCACCATACAAAAAAATCTTAACATACCATGTTAGCAGCAAATGGAACAACTTTACTTCCTGAATCCCAAGCTGAAAGAAAATAGACAGTAATTGAATTTCAGAATGACAGAAGTAATATAAATCATGAAACATAGGGAAGAAAATCTAGTAAACCATGACATTTGTCACGACTGTTTTCAATTCATTTTTTAAAGAGAAATTGGAAGTTCTAAAAACGATAGAAATTTAAAAGTGCTGGTATTAGACACCCAAAGATGCAAAAACCATTCCAAAGACAAATAAAAAACATACTTTTAAGCCAACTGAAATCAAATAGGCTTTCAGCTTCACTGGTTTTGTCTGTTCCTGAAAATGTGAACAATATTAAAATTGTAAACTTCAGTTGGATTCTTAAGAAATTAAAATAGCTTGTTTGGTGTCAAACGATAAGTACGTAACATGTAGATATGTGAACACGATTTGACCGGAACGTATCCAGTTATGTAACATGAAACGGTTGGTTTGTTGGGGTTTTATGGCGCAAGGGCCATATTTGGCCATGCATAATATGAAACCATACATTTTACCTAGGACTTTGAAGCAGCACCTAGTCTGCTTCAAAGCAGACACCAAGGAACCCGATGCACTTCACCAGTCTTCTAGGTTTCAAAACACTGCAGGAATGCACATCAGCTGCTTCGTTGTGCATTCCTGAAGGTGTAAAATATCTTCCCTTTCAGTGGTAATTTTAGTTTTGGGAAAGCCAGAAATCACAGGATGCCAATCTGGGCTGCAGGAGGCTGCATTATCTGGATGATTTGACATTTTGCCAACAAAAACCTGCTTAAGATGCGAGGCAGGTAATTTGTCATGAAGAATCTGCCAATCACTTGGTCACAGCTGCAGCCATTTTCTTCCATATAGCATCTCTCAATTAATGAAAAAAAGTATTCCATTTAATTACTTAACCTGGAGGTTTACTTGAAATGGTAGGTAGTTGAATTAACCTCACACTGGAGCAACATAATGGGTTACTGCCCACGGTTTGAGATCCGTCCTGAAGGGAAAGATCAAAGAATACCTTGTGATTTTGAATCACTGCCAGATGAGGTCAACACTTGAGTTGTCATTGTCAAACTCTACAAACATTCACACCACGCCAATGTCAAGACACTTGAAGGCTATGACAGACTTAACATGCACCATGTTTTGGTTGGATTGAGTTTCAAACTCAAAATTAGTTGCTAATCTATTACTTTTCCCAACAGGGTTAGTGTGGCCCTTGTACTTGCAATGGACAAAACCTTCAATCAAACTAGTCAACTAAAGGTAAAAATTAACAATCGCCACTAGCCACGTGGTGACAGAATGTTTGAATGTGGAGACTGAAAAATTTCGCTAGAGTTGCCACACTTTCTTTAAAAAATTAGTTTATATGGGGAAACCTCCAATTATACGTTTTTCTCTTCCGAGGACTGTAAATTAAAAAATAAATAAAGTCTGGACACACACATATATATAATGTGTATGTATTAAACAAAATATGTGAACGCTTGTAAGAGGCCAGTGAATGAAACAAATTCAGTAGCCACTGGCCGCTTACTAAATTTCTTAATTTTCATGACTGTCGCTCCTTTTTCAGGCAGGAAATCTAGGTGTCTTCATTGGAAAGACTTCTTAATCCTCTGAATAGTTCTTGCTGGTGAACTTACAAGACGTCTTGCAGGACATATGCTCCCAGAAGTGCATCAATGTCCTCTCTCCTTTGCTGCTAAGTTACATCAAGCAGAAACCTTTTTTGTTACATTAGTAATGGCTGGATACTTTCTGGACACAACTCATAGTATCAGCCTACTCAGAGTTATGACAGAACTAGGACAGGATTAAGGAAAAGAAGTTTCGGCCACTCTCAACATTTCCTTCTAAATGTGAGTTCAATTACCTTTCAATTAAATTGTTTAAAGCATCCAAATATGACTGTGATTTCAGGAATTTTAAATGCAATAAAATAAAAATGGATTTCAAACAATATAACTCAGATCTTTATCAAATTCCAAATTCAAATAAAATTATTGATGTCGGAACTACAGTTTAAAGAATTTGGTGTTGAACAATAAGATTTTGTTTATCTCTACAGTGGATTCTGAACTACTTTTAACATCCATGCCATAAATCAAGAGCCTGTTGAACCATGTTGCAGCACAATAAGAAAGTTGAGCAAACAAATTTTCAGAGCTAAAAACAATTGAGAAACATTGCTCAGAGATATTTTGATAAAGGTGTAGGTATGGAAAAATAAATCTGATTACAGAAATTTTGAGACATCTCTGAAAATCTTTATTCCTAAAGGGAAATAGAGATTTTCAGAGATCAGCAGTTTTTTTTAAAAGGTATATTAGTATTTTTAATTCCTCCACAAATGGCAAATACTTAGTGAAAATTGTGATAATAGTAAGTGCATCCTTACTACAAATTTAAACCACTTTGCTTTCATTAAAAGCTAAATGAATTTCAAAGCAACATGTAAACAGCAAAAATAGCAGGAATTGTACATACCTAAACTTGGTACAAACTATTAAGGTAAAAAAAAAATTATACTTTTTGCTGCCTAACAATTATTTTGAACTTTCGAATGTCACCTTGAACATTCTCTTCTTAAAAATTCTTTGGAATTAAATTAATATTCCTTTTAGAACTCAACACAAGTTTGTGAAAAAACGCTGAAGACAAAATTTAATCAGAGTGAGAGAACTTATCAAACTTTAAATTTCCGGGATTACATAACAAGGAACTCTAATAAGAAAACAAGGAAATGGAAAGTTCAATAATTTGGAAATTGTTGCACAACTCAATTATATTTTTTAAAACGACTTTCATGCACATAATTAGAAAAAATATACATAATTTTTAAATTAATAAAGCAAATTTGTTCAAACTCTGAGTGGAGCAAACTGCTTATCGAAACTGTTCTTCAAATTGCATTTTCTGTATATATTCGTTATTAAATTTAAGGAAACATGTCGTTGGAGAAACATGTTCAAAGCAAACTTAAGATAAAAACTACGTACCAAACAGCTTCCGAAGAAACATATATGAACCCACACTAACGAAGGTGAGAAATAAAACAGTGATTATAGCTGCTATCACTCTACCCCACCGCATGAGGATGAATGATAAACAAACAATTTAAAGAATGGTTGCCCGAAGGGAAAAATAAAGTTCCTAAGTGCGGACTGCAACCACTACGTTTTCAACGTGGTGTGGAATTATATTCATCTCATAAAATAAATATAAACCTTATCAAAGTGTTCGGAAACAATAAATAAATGCACAACAAAGTTTCACATTACAATTTCGAAACAAGAAACGGAAATGGAAATTAATCAAAACGAGCTCTGTGTTGCATACATCTCCATCAGCCGCAAAGAGAAAATCTATAAAACGTGTTCCTTGACAGTAAAATTTAAGAAATTAAAAAAAAAATCAAAAACGAAAAAAAAGTTTGCAGTGATTTTAAGGATGAAAAAATTATTTAGAAAAGGTTTGACAGGCACAGACAGGATGTCATAAGAGACTAAACTGAAGTGAAGTAGAAGCGGTAACGTAAACAAAAGTTTTATTAAGAGAAATTTAAAACGCGATATTAAATATGTAAAATATATTAAATATTGCTGATTTTGGGATAAATAGTGACTTAAAGAATATCAGAAAACATAGCGATGTCTGATGAATCGGTAATTTGTTTTAAATTACTTAATTACAATTCTAACCAAAGGCACATGGTTTTTCATAGCTTTTCAGACATGCCAGCCGGTAAAATGTAGCATTTTAATATTATGGATAATTTTTTATTCCTTTTGTAACAACGCTCTATAAAGTACTATTTTTATTTTCATACTAATTTTCAAAGTTCAATTATAACTTCATGTGTGCTTTAAAGTGATTGATTCATCGTTAGCAACGCAGTAGGTTTAAGTGTTTCGTTTTCAACATTATTGGTTTTGGTTTGTCTTTCGTGTTTGATTTCTCCGTATCATCACAAAACATAAGTTGAAATCTAAAAAAGCAATTTTTCGATAGAAAAGACATTTATTCTTTTTAAATTACCTAATGTGTCTGACCATATTAGATGTATGAAATTCATTTTTTGTGTGGATATGGATGCTATTTTCATTGTACCAGGAACTGCTAATTATTTTTTGTTGGGTTCTTTAAAAAGAATATCCAATAATTTTTGGGACAAATACTTTTTAACGATAATTTTTTTGTTTATTTTATTAATGATTTCTACTCATTATGCAATCTGCCTCAGTAAAGTCTTGTTTTATCTGCTATCTAACTATTTGTTTGTCAGTTTTCTTGTGTTTGAATCACAATTTTTTTTATCTTTGTTGGATATTTTTTATAATGGAACAAAAATAAAATTATAAATTAATGAAAATTAAGTGTACATTATTTATTAGCTCAACCATGTTAGAATTCCATTCTTTACAAATCATTGTTGTAGTTTAGAAATAAATTTTACTATGAATAGAGCAATTACTCTGTTGTAGCATCATGTGGAAAACTTCTTGTGTATCAAAAATGACAACAGAGTAGTAAACCAAAACCCTAGTACTCATCTACAAAAGTAACTAAAAATTGAAATTGAATATTAAGATCAACAGATCTCAACCATGAAGTACTTTTTGGGTGGATTGAAGTTTATCAATTGTCTATATATTGTTTCAAGCAATCATGATTGAACCTCAAAATTCACCAGATGATGCTTACAATGGGCTAAACTAAAATTTTAATGGAAGGTTTACATAGAATACTTAAATCTTCATTCAACACTACTTGTGTCGCTTCTACCCCTGATATTGAATCCATTTTCAATTGCTACTCAGCCTTCATTTCGCACTGCATAGCACGCTTACTAAAATGCTAAAAGTAGATATTTAAATTTCTCAGTAATGATCTTTTGAAAAACCATGCAAAATAGGAAAATAATGATTGTTTTTATCTAAAAGCATTAAAAAAATGCTATGCAATATACTTTACAATCTGACCAAATATATAAATAATAAGTTTTAATTTTAGTTTTGGACTAACATTAGAAGTTATGAAAAATTCAAAAATGAAATAAAGTTGTTCATCTTAAAATTTAACATAATTTTGGGAATTATAGGTTTTTTTGAAAGTGTATGCTACTTTAAATTTTGGGATAATTGAATTTGATAATATGAAAATTGGCTACTGAGAATAAAGTATTAAAAAGAATTTACAGTCACTAACATTAAATTCTCACATGTAAAAAAATAAGACCTAGCAAGAAAAGTATTCCAAAAAATTAAAAATTGAGTATTAATGAGTAAATTAAATGGAGTAAAAATGAGTATACATCAAATTTTAGGCTTTCAGAAATATTAATAATTTATCAGATATTTTTACATGTTTTCTCAGATGGCAATTGAGAAGTCTTTCTGTCATGCCAGCTGTGTATGCTAGTTTTCAGTACGTGGATGAATTAAGGGCAGCTGAAGTTAAATGACGCAATGCAGATGAGTCATGTACAACACGTCACGCCTTCACAATTAAATGGGAAAGCATAGCAATCACAGGGGTTAGCAAACAGTGGTCACACCTGACCCCAAGAAAAGAACTGTCACGGGCAAGGAAAATTTTACACTAGATCAATAAGTTTGGGTTTTGAATAAATAATTTTTCAATTGAATATATTTTCACAAGAGATTGTGAGGTCATGCTGATTTTTAATTTGGCCTCATTGACAATTATGTGGTCATGTTGCCTGTGGTGTTGGTTTTGCTAAGTAAACCAAGTGGGAATTCGTAGCAATCACCGGGGGTTAGCGAGCAGTGGTCACACCTGACCCCACGAAAAGAACTGTCACGGGCAATGCCATGCTAGCCACGCTGTGGCTAGTCTGGAATAAGATGAAGATTCAAAATGTAGTGTGGGAGAGTTAACTGCTAGTGAGTGCCATAAATTAACTTTCATTCCCAGAAAAGGAATTGAGAATATTAATTGTTTAAGCGAAGAGGACAGAGCTGCTGCATTTAACAGCTAAAGCTGAAGACTTGGAAACTATTTGTTTACATCATACACCCCCCAAAGTGTATATTTGAAGAAATTTGAATTTCTCCAAAAAAAAAAAAAAAAAAATGGAGGGATCCTTTGGAAAACACAAAGGACCATTCAAAAAGCTCTATGCTCTGTTATGTTACAGCAGTCTAAAGATTTTCTAGAAAAGGGAAATTTCAGGTTTTCTAATTCTATTTTTTCCACCAAAAAAACTAGGCTACAAGTACAGTGAAACTTCAATTAACTGTCATGGTTGGGTCTTTGATGGTTAATCGAAAAAACGTATAACAGAAAAACCTTTAACAACAACCTATCCATTGCATATGAATGAATAATAAAAAATACACTCTAATGAACTGGAAATACAGTGTACATACAAGTCTGTTATTTTACAGTACATACATGTATTTATTTATTTTTAAAAATGTAAAATTTACAAGGTCATCTTGCGTATATTTAACAAAATTTCAAGGTGCTATAAAATTAAACCGTTTGTGATAGAGGGAAAATAATTTAAGGGGATTTCTTTCAACCATAAGGTAAGGGTATACGCTAAATTTCTACAACATCCAAGACAGAGGATGATACGACCTCGTTGAAATGATGTGGTGTTGATTATGATGTGTTTTCCTAGGATCTTTTCCTTCAGGATTGATCCCGGACGACTGCTAAAAGACCTTTGTGTTGCTCCAGTGATAGTATTGCTGAATGTTTGGGAGGGTACACTGAAAACGCTGTCTTAAATTTTCTATTTTGTTGCCATCCTTTCAGAATTTTTATTAATTTTTTGAAAACCATTCCCAAAAATAATTCCTGTGTCTTTCTTTCCACTAGACAAATTTAATTTCTATGATTTTACAATTTTGAATATTTTTCTTACAGAATTTTTAAAAACATTCCTTTTTGTAGGTATTAATGATTTTTTTTCAAGATGCAAGTTTCTTTTTATTTTACTTTCTATTGGTGATATGATTTTTTCTTAGAAACAAGTCTTGAACCAATTAATTATTTTATATCAAAGTAATTGAAGCAATTCAAAACATTTCATTCATATTTTTGCTAAATTTTTTATGCAATAAGATTCTGAAAATTGTGTTATTGAAAACATTCATAACATAGTTGTAGAATCACGCAACCTTGCTTATCTGAGTCCAAAAACTTCATTTCTTGGTTAGTGGTTAAACTCAAAGTTATGGGCGATGCCCATATGGTTTGCGGGTAATGTGACCCCCATGAAAATAACTGTCACGGGCAACTCTGTGATGGCTGTTGTCCAATAGGCTACAAATTCCCTGCGAAGCAAACCAATAACCGCACAAAATCAACTGGCACGGGGAATGCCGGGTTAGCCACTACGTGGCTAGTTTTAAATAAATAAACACTATAAACTATACTATAATTTGCATATCTCGTGTGTCCAACAATTTTAAACTTGTATGGGCAAGAAATTAATAAATATAAAAAAATTCAATAGTAAAAATCTGATTGAAATCAAATACATCCTATGTTTTTAATAGAAATTAAATCATACCCTGTTAACGCAATCATTAAAGTCATTTTAAAATTCGTTTCCTCTTAGATAAATGTGTTAAAAATGGTTTTTTTTTTTTTTTTTACTAAATTCTGTTTCTTTTTTTTCAGTATCCTAATTTTCATTTATACGATACCTTAAAAGGCCATAGAAATGCCATTTCATCTGTCAAGTACAGTCCCTGTGGATTACTTTTGGCAAGTTGTTGTAAGTACTTTGGTGATACTTTTTTTATAACTCTGCCATATTAATATTGAATAGGAATTTCTAAAAATGCATAGTTCATATTTGCAATGTTATAATCTTTTCATCAGCATAGCCTGATACAAAGTGGAAGGAGACACTGATTTCACTAAGTACAAGCTAACCATTGAAAAGAATATGTATAAATTCTGACATCGTCTTTCGTTTGGCAAGGCTTGATCAAATATAGTCCTTGTGCCCTTAAAACTCTAAGAGTAGAAAATTTTTGCAACTGTAAAAAATTTTTATTTAAATTTTTATTGATGCTAACTTACTACTCCTAATTTCTCACTGCTAATTTATAGAACTAGCTGTTGAGCTCATTTAAAGGGACTCTAAAAATCACGTATTGATATTCGAGTGCTTATTATCTTTTGCAGAGTAATCGTTAATATAAATTGAGCATTGTAATGTATCCTTGCTATGATACAGTGTTAATGCATATTTACAACTCGGAATAATGCACCAATTAATAAATCTCATTACTCAAAAATAAATGTGTCTCATTAATAATATCACAAAAACTCTGTAATGCAGAAATCACAGCTTATAATTACATCTCAATTTATTATTTTAAATGGAACTAAAAAGTTAAACATATTACTAGGATTGTGCGTACTATAGAAAATTACATAATTAATAAATTAGTTATTCAGTACAAAATCCGGAATCCTCCGGACCTACGCTATTCCAGCTTTCAGATTAATTGCATTTTTTTGTCAAAAAAAACCTAATTTAATCCCCTTCCCCCTCCTGTGTGCAAATTTTCGCTTTTGAAATAGTAAAATACCAGATGTATAAATAAGAATAATTTTTTTTTAAAGGAAGAAAACCTTTTTAATACAATGCAACAAATTTTACTTACAAATCTTCTAATTTTTCTCTGTGGTGTTTATTTTGAACCTGTCCATTATTTTGCGTTGTTTCATCAATCAGGTCCAGGTTTAACTCCTTGTAATTTAAAAATTGTTAGAATAAAGTGAGGGGGGAAAAATGATGGTTAGCAAGACGTCCGGATTTTTGACAATTCCAGATTTCGGACTTTGTACTTTACTACACATCTGCACTTTCACTGAGTTTCTATTTAAACATTGCTTGGATTTTCTCTGTTTTATCATAAGTATTACACATGCATTTCTCGTTTCCTAAAAACAATATCATGGTTTATTATTTGTATGAACAATTATTCCTCATGGAAAGTATTTCAGTCTTAATTTAACTTTAACCAAGATAAAAGATTAAAGTTATCTATATTCATCATTGCTTGTCTTTTGCTTTGTGTAGTAGGATACTGTATCTGTAAAGAGCTAAGTTTTCAGCTCAGAGTCTTCACCTTTTGCTTCAAAATGTATGTCGACCATATTTTCTTGTGACTTTTGTATAAATCTGCTAAAACAATGCTACATGATTGATCTAATGATTGTATGTGTAACAATGCAATGTTCTATATTGCTGTTTATGCATACTTGAATTTCATGCCTATTTTTTATTTCTTGCAGCGTACGATAAACATATTAAAATTTGGTCATCTGATGATGGAACATTAGAAGATACTTTAGTTGGACACAAAAAAGTAGGACCAAGTTTATAAAAATTGTACTGCGGATATCTTTCTATATTTACTGAAACTACTAACAAAATACTGACTAAACAAAAATTACTGAAAATTTTGTTTCATGCTGTTATTTTTATTAGTGTACTACATTTTTTCATCTAAGAACCTTAATTTAGTTTTGAGTTATATCCAGAATTGAATTTTTGTAATCATTCACAACAACAAAAGTTAGATGTCTTGGTAAAAAATGTTATTTATAAAGTTTTATGTTCAATTATTTTCAGGGCATTTCGGACATAGCTTGGTCGCATGACAGTCGGCTGCTGGTCAGCGCATCTGATGATAAAAATCTAAAAATATGGAATGTTGGAAAGGTATGTTGAAACTGACATTTTATGTGCACAAATTAAGTCCCATTAATTTTTTAACGTGCCAAAATCCTATTACAAAAAAATATAGTAAAAAAGCTCATCAAAACCAAGTATTTATTTCCAAACCATATGCCTATCAGTTGAGTCACAGTGAGTATCAAAATAATATTTAATTCTGTCTTAATTTTGTAAACTAGATTTATAATTAAAAAAAAAAAATTTATGTACAGAAGAGTGTTTAAAAGAGCATACCCTAGAAAGTTAATATTTAACCCATATTATGCATTATGATAGAGGACCATAAGAAGTAATTTTCACTGAACTGTAACAAAAGATACTTTTTAATATTTAAGCCAAAGAAAGTTTTATTTGAACAATATTCAAAATGAGCGTTTTGTTACGCAGAAAAAAAAGTTTGAGTAAGCTCAACATTTACGTTCAAAATTTAATCAGATGCCATTAAATGAAATAAGGTATCATTTAAAATCGAAAAGTGTTGAACTATTTTGCTGACACAGAAATAGATATAAAGAGGCTTTGTCACAATTAAATCAAATGTTGTGGGTTCATCTAAATTCGACTGACTTATATTTTAAGCTTGAAAGCTCAAAATATTTGTTATGTTTATTGTTATTTGTTATATTAGTTGGTTTATTTAATGTAGCTAAATAAGTAAAAAATATATTTTTTTTAATCAAATGGTTTGTTGAAATGGCTGACAAATATTTTAAAGTTTCTAGTTGGTTTATTTAGAGATGTAAAATTCTTGGTAATAATCTTTTCGAGAATAATCAAGCATTTTCTTTTCTAAATGCATAAAAAATAGGGCACATACTTTTTTAATCTAAAAATGAATCTTTTCTTACCACAAAAGCCATATCTTTTGATAAATTTTCAATTAACTATCTATTAAGTTCTATTGTTAATTTATCTGCTTGGTTCAAATATGCTTGATTTGATCTATGTTGTAACATAATATTGCTAAGACTACACACACAGCTCACCTTTCTCATGAAATTTTTTAGCAGTCTGATGAGAAAACAATGATAGGTCTGGAAGACACAAATATAGCATATTTTAATGCTTACATTAACATGATCCCCACAAAAGAATGTGAGCAAACGGGAAAGTGGTTTTAGATACTAGGTGAAAATGTTTTTGAAATAAGTAATTTAGTAAGAAATGTTTTTGAGATAATTGTGCTAATAAAGTATTGTGCTGTGATGGGAACTCTTTGCCATGCTAATGGAAATGAGAAGGAAAACACGAAGATGAAATAATGTTTTTATTTTCGATTAATTGTATTGCCTATGGAGGTATGAAAAGTGCATGTTGATTCTTGTATTTAGTAAAAATGGATTTCAGGTGAGGTAGCAAATGTGAGTAACAATACTGTCATTAATAGATAAAAACAATTAAGAATAATGCTGATGCTATGCACTGGTTTGCTGGTTTTAATAACTTTGGTAACTATGCAAACATTATTATTGTCATGTGTCATCTGGATATCCTACTGTCTAAAAACCAAAATAAATTGAAGTTACATTATATTTCATACTAATTTAAACAAATAACTTGATAAAAACCAATTATATTTATTTTATTTTTCAGTCAAAATGTATGAAAACGTTGCGAGGGCATGAAAATGTTGTTTTCTGCACCAGTTTCAGTCCGTCATCTGATTTTATTTTATCTGGTTCGGTACGTTAAAGTATTTTAACTGATTTTTTTTTCTGCTTTACGTTAAATATAACGGGTGCTTTTTGGATTTTATATTTATTATAAATGTTATTAAATTTTTATTTCAAAAATTGAAACTAATTTATTTTTAAGGATGATGAGAGTGCGAAATTATGGAATGCACACACTGGAAAATGCATGAAAACGTTCAAGCTACACGGAGATCGTGTCACAGCTGTGAGTATAAAATATGCTATTAATGTGCACAGTATTAATACCTTAAAAATTATAAACCAAATTTATGCATGCTTGGATCCCAATCTGAATACAGGCTGTGTTTTTCTTGAAGGAACTCTTAGCTTCGAATACAATATTTGATCTAAAACAGGCCCTTAATTGTCCCAGTGGGTTTCCTCACATGAAGGATTGGAGGGAAATGAGTTGGCAGACCAATTAGCCGAAAGAAGTACTAAAGTCATCCGAAAAGCATCCAAGACTATCCCAAAAAAGTTACTCAAAACATAAGGATTAAAAATATGTGACAAGATAATAAAAAGAAGCTTGGCACTCTTTATTCAGACTCGGTACTTTACATATTGCCTTGCAGCACACCTGGATGGAATTGGAATATATTCCTTCAGGAATGCACAATTTGTAGAATTTCAAATTCCTGCATGGATGAGAATCTACCATCTAATCTGCTTGGGCCAAACAATATAAACTAAGTCTCAAAATTTAAAAAATTTCTTACACAAATTCAAAATAAATATTTCCTTCTCTTTTTACGCGTCATTTTGATTTAACATGAACGTGCCCCCCCCCCAAAAAAAAAAAAAAAAAAAAAACATTGTTGCCTAAATTTTAAGAAATTTTTTTTAATTTGTTGCATAGTAGTATAATTTCTATATTAAATGCACTAATAAAGAACACACTGGGAAACGTCAATGTGAACTAAAGCTGTTGACAGTCTCTTACAGAGAATTATACTACAACCTAACCAAATAAAAATGATTAATAACTGAATTCTTTCGTAAAACTGGGGAGACAGCAGCAGAGAGATTTGTGCTGATTTTTGCTCAGTAGATCACAGAAAGATATCCATTAAATAGAGGAAGAAGATGATATCCCCAACATTTCAATTGAAAGCATTGGTATTCCAGTCCTTATGCACCGTTTATTGTGAGAAAGGGAAAATGAATAAAATTGTGTTATTAGTGAAAACAGATTTTTATGTTCATGAATAGTTTTTTTATTCTTTCAGAGATACAATGCCTTTTTACACGAATTTTTTACATTTATTCAGGAATTTATCTATTGTGTAAAAACAGAGTGGTAACAGACCTGGAAAACCAGGAAATCGGGGAATTCTCAGGGAACTTTTTAATTCTGGAAAAATCAGGGAAAATTTCCAAATTTTACAAAAAATCAGGGACATTTTGACAGCTTAAACGGTTACCATTATCGTTTGTCCTATTTAGAGATGCACTATTACGAGTACTTTTGAGAATCGAATAAATCGTATTCACCAAAATTATAATTCAAATAAAGAACCATGGCATCGTAATTTTTAAACACAAAAAAAACCATGGCGGTGTTTTTTTTTTTTTTTTTTTTTTGCGGCTGCAGTGTTTTGTTGCCATGAGGCTAGCGATACAACTTGTGGTATACAAATTGAAGTTTGTGTAACTTATGATGTTTTTTGTGTATTAAATTAATTATTTTTGTTTGCAATTACATTTTTGTAGAATTTTTTATGTATATTTGCATTTGGTTTTAATGAATAGTGTGATAATGTAGGGTCAGGTGTAAAATGTCCATAATCAAAATATTTTGAATTTTTTCTCCATTTTTTTTAAATTGCAATTATAAGAGTTCCATTAAGGGTTCCAACCCTTACAATAACAAAAAAAAAATACAAAATATTTGTGAAGAATTTTTTGTCCTTCACACCCTCTGACTTTAAAAACAGTGTTGTGTGGATACTGTATATTGATATCAATCACAGATCACGACATTTCTTAAGGGAATTGTTAAATCATGGAAATTTTTGTGAGACTATCAGAGAAATCATGGAAATATCAGGGAATTTTATTCAAGGATTTTGTTGTCACCCTGAAAAACATAATTAAGTGTATATGTATAAGATTTACTGTGTCTGAAGTTCAATTTTTATGTCAGTAAGACATGCTGACGCATGAAGTGTGAACTTTCTTGCCCTTCTTGTTTTTCAAGTGGAGAAGGGAATGCATAATATTGCATGCTACTTTATCTGTTTATTAGTAAAGATTAAATATGTCTAGCAGGCTGAATATTGGTGCACAAAAACCATTGTACACTGATGTTTATTTAATGTCAAGTACAAGGCTGCCACTAAAAGATTCTGTGGAATAGATTTACAGTAGTTTCCTCTTTTCTGCATGAAGTGCAATTTCTTTTTTTATCCATGTATTCAGAATTTTCTTCTGTATTTCGAATTCTTATTTTTAGCCAATACTTGGTTAAACTGTAGAACTGCACTTTAAAATCATTTATGCTTTGTTTAAGATTGTAATTAATCATCAATAACATTCAAGCAAATAATTTGCTAGAGTGGTAACTAAAACAAGAAAAAACGTAAAACAAACAAACAAAAATAAACTGAGTATCTGGAATTAAATTAGACGATGCTGTTGCACTGGGTGACAATATTATGCATGCAATTTCCTGAAAATATGTCTCTGTATAATAAATCAGATGTTATCAGAGTTAAAATTGTTGGTTCATAAATCAGATTATCTCCATTAGCTTAACATAGATGTAACTATTTTCTGAAAGAATTTACGTAATGAAGAAAAAAATCACCTTTAGATTTAAAGCTTGTCATTTTTTGTGGAAGATATATTCCAATCTTTCTGTTTGTTTACAGGTTGATTTTGAAGATTTTGGACGTTATATGTTAACTAGCAGTAATGATGGATTTTGGTAAGCAGGGATTTTTGTGTCATTTTATTTTTGCATAATAATGAATCATAAGTTCCTAAAAATTTTCTGTGTGATTAGCCTGTATATTATCTATCACAATGCTAGAAATTATGACTAGAAGACTTAAGTACAGAATAAAGATTAGCAACACACACTCAGGATGTAATGCTTGATGTGCATCACACTGAGATTAAAAGGGAACAAACATGAAATGTGCCATTCTTTGATAGTCGTATTTTAAATTCCACTGCTGTAATTTGTGACTAATTTCATCTTTCTAGAAAAATGCTCTTCGATGTAAATGAAATATTTTTGATATCAAGTTTTAGTGTGTTTGTGCAATAGTGTTAATTTGAGATGATTTGTCTAAGTATTGAATACTCTCAATTTAACTAAAAGGATTAGACTTCTCAATTTCATTATAGTCTATCCTGTTCTTCACCCTATCATTTTAAGAGCTTATTTAAGTTTTCCGTTTAAGTACCTTATGGTATTCTAAATAGATGGCCTTTTATAATGAACTAACCATTGCGTGGCTAGCCAGTGGTGTAAGGTATTAATCTAGTGTAAAATTTTTCACAGATTTCAAATCCATTGAAATTTTTACTCTATATTTAACGGTCTTGGAGATAGAAAAAAAGAACTGACTTCAGTTAAAAGATTTATCGTCTGGCTGGAAATGTATTCGTCCGTGCAAAATCAAAACGGAAATGAAAAATAATTAATTTCTCCGCGTTCTGCGGATGAAAAAAACTTGCCCTGATTGCAAGGTCGCATGAGTAGAAAAGTTCTCTGCGTTTGAAGAAGCAATTGAGAATAAAACTATTAAATTCATTTAAAAATCTTCTAGATTGAATTTAAAAATTTGCCACAACCCAAAAATTGCAAAATATTTGGACTATCTGTGTGCCAAATCTCATTGCTGTAAGTGCCATAGAATCGTCAGGATTTTGCGACAAACAGACAGACAAACACTTCCTTTTATAATAATAAAGATTAGGAAATATTCATACTGTCAAGAAGACCTAAACTGGTTGGAAGACTGCTGGTGGCAGAACAATAGCATGCGTGTTAGCCTCGTGGAAGATAGTGGCATACCACTGGGGATAAATTTAACATTGTTGAGTACATTATGCAAATTCTGAACATTAGCTTTTGTAATATAATTATTTTTTATTCAGATGCAGTGTGACATGAAATAAATTTAAGTTGTGGTGAGTGAATTTAGCAGGTTAACAGCTTTGAAAAACAACTCATTTAATAAGTTTTAATATACATAAGAGGTTAAAAGAAGATTTAAATAAAAGGATTTTAATCATATAACACTCTCAGAGCTGACAAGCTTTTTTTCTGTTCTCTAATAAAGTACAAAGTCCCAAATCCGGACGTTTTGCTAACGGGCATTTTTTTCACCTCACTTTTTTCTCTCTTTCCGCCTCTTCACCTTTCCAACAATTTATAAAAAAACAAGGCATTCAACCTGGAACAAATTGGTGAAACAACGCAAAATAATGGACGTATTCAGAGTAAGTACCACACAGAAAATTTTAATGTCAAATTTGTTGCACTGTATTGAAAAGATGTTCTTTTTTTTTTTAATTATTCCTATTTATTTTTCTGCTATGTCAGCAGATGTGTTCCGGACGTAAATAACGCACAGGAGAGGTTAGATTAATTGTTTTTTGGCAAAAAAAAACTGCAAACAATCCGGAATGTTCGAGGTCCGGAGGATTTTGGACTTTGTACTGTAAAATCAGCTAGTCTCTGTCAAGGCAAGAATCCAGGTCACCACCCCTCCAGTTATTCAATGAACTGGGACCTCTGGGTGAGAACTGAGCACTCCTTAACTCCATCTGGAAGAAAAACTCTTCCCAGACTTATCAACTCAGGAAGATTATATTCTGATATTCAGTTAATGTTAAGGATGAATTTCAGACCCCTAACTTAGAGAATCATGAGACTGTACAGCAGAATTTAACTCGTGAAATGAATCTAATGATTTATAAATCCAGTTCTTTATGTGAGCAGAAATGGAAGAAATTAAGAGTTGGACGACAATTTATATAAACAAAAATTAAATTAAGATTATCAAAATGAAGTTAAATGAATTAGCTTTTTGCACTGTGAAGTTACAGAGTGTTTATATGTCACTAAAATTATTTCTGGTGGACTTTTAAAGGAGTTGTGTAAAAAGATTTCCGAGCTCTCATCTGGACATAGAAGAATAACTATTCTTGGTATATAATTTCCAAAATCAGAATTTTTTTTTAATTGTTCACTGATTAAGCTGTGAATGCCTCTTATTTGGATATTAAGTATGTTTGAAAACATAGGGTTAATATTTTCAAGAAGATTTTAGATTGTATATTTTGCTATTCTAGTTTTTGTTCACAACTAACATTAAAAACTGATTTCTATTATAAAAAAAAATTTAATTACTGCTTGATGGGAAAATATTTTATTATTTTGTAGCCATGTGTATGACACTCGAACTGAAGCAATTGTTCACAGTTTTGGTAAGTTTTGATTGCTATAACATTGTATATTTTGGGATTATTTTTTATTTTAAAAGAAGAGTTACTTTTATTTCCTTTTCTGAATTGTTATTAATATTTTGTAATCATTAGCACAGAGGTTAGAAACAAATTGAAGTAAAAGCTCTTATGCTGCCTACCCCTGTTATATTTCACAGATTTTGAAGCACTTTTCACAATTCTAATGTTTTCTCTTTCAAAAAGCTGCTCTTCCTGAATCTGATTCCTCATTCAATTATTTGAATTTCAAAGAAAATTTAATTTTAAGTCCTTAGGTCAGTCTAAAATAAATTTTATCCAGCCATTATTATATTAATGGTTATTTAAAATGCATCTATGCCACTTTACCTTCGGTGAAATTTCTGTTCCTGATTTTATAATGGTAATGATTATTTATGGGTATTCAGTAACTATTCTACAATGTTAGGAGGTTTTGAAAAGCAATCAAAATTGAATGACAAATGGTTTTACTACTAACAAGAAAGATCACTTGCTACTTTAGTGCAGATGTTTTAGAATTTTATTGCTTACCGGCAAAATTACTCTACCTTTTTCTGGTTGAATTGGTCTACTCTAAATTGAAGAATAATCAGAACATATTATCACTTGTCTTTCGTAGATTAAATAATATTTTAATACCTATCAGCATCTTTATAATTTGTATAACTTACTTTGGACACAAATGCTACACATGTATACCCTAACGTGTGATACATTTCACATACATCACACACTTTCTGTATGACAAAGCTACAAAATGATGAAAGGTGGCACTAAGGTTACTACTACAAAAGACAATTTTGAAGGGGATTTGGAATTCCCTTTCTTAAGTTCTTTTCATGCTCAACTCAATTCATAAAAATGACGAATCTGCACCGAGGGCTCTTGCAATCATAGTCAACAGAACAATATTTTTTTTACCTGAGCACTCTTGCATCAGGCATGCGACATTTTCGAATTTTGCCATCGTTAAGAGAAGGATGGCAAATTAATTTGATAAGATATCACTAGGTTTTTTTCAAGCAAATACATTTTTTTGTGAATTTTCAATTTTGTAACACATCTAATAATAATAATAATATAACTTGTTTTAAAATTAAATGTCTTTAATACACACTTACAAAGGCAACCTATTTCCATTTAAAAAATGGTAAATCATTATGACAAAAAATCAATTAATATTTTAAAAGTTTTAGTTCAGAATTTTTTAGCATTATTTTTCAATAACTGCAACATTACACTTAAAATTTGCTTTATTCTGACTTACATGCCACTAAATCTAGTACTTTGTGATGGTGTAGCGTTTGTTGATAAGGAAATGCAATTTATTAAAATAATATATTTTTAAAACACCGAAATAAAACAAAATGAAAGTTGCTGGGGTGGAAAAGCTTTTCTAAAGGTATTAATTCGTGATTCATATTTATCTCTTGATCTCGCACAGTTGCCACAACTTACAACTACAGGTACGCAAAATTTTGAAATGCAAAATTAATTCCGAGCTAAAGAAACAGAAAACATAAACTGCACTTGATCAACCAAAGTGAGTTTCCGTTTTGTTCCCGTTTGTCGAAAAATATCATCTGCCCAAAATATTCCGAAATCGTTTGTTTCGCAAAGAACAAAATAAAGGAAATATGAGGATTGTGTGTGTGAAATTCCATTAAAAAATTAATGCTCTTTCAGCAGTATTGATAAAACAATCCAATTAACCTTTTGACTACAGCTATAGATATAACAAGCGTGATTCTTACAACTTTCAAGGTACAACAGCTGTAGTCTAAATTCTTCCTTGGTGTGATTCTTATAACTATCAAAGTACAACTGATGTATTAGCTTCTTTCTTAGCACGAACATAGTACAACTTCTGTACCAGATGTAGTCTAAAGGTTAATCATAACACTCAATATACATTCCAGACTTTCCCAAACTACCAAATTATGGTTGATTTAAGTATACTTGGTTATTTTAGCACGAAACTTATCTAAAATATGTTAACAAAAACGTTAAATATTGCATTTACTAAAGCAAAGTACAATGTATAAAATAAAGAAAATTGTTTTCAAATATATAGAATAAAATTTATGCAATACCTGTACAAACACACTGACACCAAATCTAACATAGAACAGGAAGATGGATAGACAGACTAACACAAAACATACTCAAACAAAAGTTTTCAATAAAATTATTCTAAAAATAAACATTTGTATAAAGTAACTGATGGTATATAAGAGAAAATAGTTTAAAATATAAACTATTAGTCTAGTTTAAGAAATAAATTCTTTTTATCTAAAAATACAAATCATGTTATTTTGCAATAATTTTTCCTTTTGCGGATTCATATTTTATTTTATGTTTGTAGGGGAAGGTGCTGCTATCTCATATGCCAAGTTTTCAAAAAATGGACGCTATATCTTAGCTGCTTCCTTAGACAAGTAAATATTTTATGCTTTAAAATGCATTAAAGAAAATTTTTATTAATATATGAATGATTTACTTGGAGGTATGATGGCATTAATGCCATCTTATCTTATAGTGATGAGAACAATTGTTCTGCTACATCACTGTATTTAAGAACAAAATGTTTGTTATAGAAATCATTTATAATAGTACCCCTCAAAATTTACATATTACTATCCAATACTTAGAATAATTACTGTCATTCTATTTTATTGGGTCGTCTAGAAAGTTCTGCAGGTTTTCATATCGAAGTGCACTTTGTTGTTATTATTTTGCTACTGCTGGTAAGGAGTGACCTTGATTGAAGCAAATATGTAACTTCTGTCTTTTCTGCTTTCACTGCAGTGCTAAGAATGGAGAACCAAAAAGTTCATTTTCGTCACATTATGCTCTTTTATTTTAAGAAAGAAAAAATGCTCATCAGATTGCAAGTGCTCTTTCTGATGACACAGTTCAAAGGTGGTTGGATAAATTTAAGTGCACAAATTTCAGCAAGTACAGTTCATGATCATCTGGAGAAAATTGGGCATGTGAGCCGCCACAATGTATGGGTACCCCATACTTTAAGACAACAGAATATGCTTGCTTGAATTTAGGCATGTGATTCTTTGCTGAAACAAAATGAAGAAGCTCCTTTTTTGAAACGGCTCATTACTGGAGATGAGAAGTGGATATTATACAATAATGTTACAAGCAAAAGATCATGAGGTAAGCCAAATGAACCACCCCAAGTAACATTGAGAGGGGGCTGCATCCCAAAAAAGTAATTATTTGTGTATGGTAGGACTACAAAGGAATTGTTCATTATGAAGTGTTGCCACAAAATCAGACAATACATTCAGAAAAAAAATAATTCTGTGGAAGTCTAAAATGGCAGTATTAAAAGCAAAAAATCGAAGTAAAGCTGCCAGAACTGACCAATTGTCGAGATGTTGTCTTCCAGCATGACACTGCGCGGCCCCACACATTTCACTGACAGGCATGATAATCTTACGCAAATTTCCGCCTTTTGTGTTTTTTGTTCATGTTTTTCCCAGTTTCCAGTAATTTTCAGTGTATTTTTAACGGGATTTTGGGCGTTTTTAAGAATATGATATCATTACTGTTTCTAGCCATTGAGAATATATTTCAAGCTTTGAAGAACTGGATGTCCTAGTGACGTTTTTATATACTAGGAGGTTCTGCCCCCAGCTCGCCAACCAATTGCCTGTAACAATTCCAAAAAAGGTCGAAAATGTTGGTTTAAAGGAGAAAAAACTAATAAATCTCTATATTTGTAGCCTATTGGATAACAGCCATCATGGCGTTGCTAAATGCGTGCAATTTCGAATTAAGAAAAGATCCAATCGCAGTGACATCACAATCTCTTGCGAAAATATAAATATTTAATTGAAAAAGTATTTATAAAAAAAAATCAAATGTATAAGGTATATATATCTGGTGTAAAATTTTCTGCAGATTTCAAATCCGTTGAAAATTTCCATCTATCTTTAAAGATCACGACTTTACAAATAAGAACTGAACAATGCCAGTCGAAATGTTTTTTATTTGTTATGCTTTCCTTCACTGAAATCGTAAGAGTGCAGGAAATGTAATCTGTTTATTTTTGGAACACGAATGTTGACATGACTTCACAATCTCTTGCGAAAATATATAAGATATATTCAATTTAAAAATTATTTATTTTAAGAAAATCGCATTTTTAGTTAACGATCAAATACGAAATTTTCCGCAGTTTTCAAATCTGTTGACATTTTTACTCTATCTTTAACGATCTAGGAGATAGAAAAAAGAACAAATAACTAAAGTTAAAATTTTTAATTTGTTTTTAGTCTGCTTACAAATCTTTCTTCTGCGCAAAATAAAAACGGAGATGAAAAAAATAATTTTTGAATCTGCTATCTTTTATGCTGTTACCATTCCCAAAAAAACAATACTAATTAAATTAATTTAAAATGTTCTTGATTGAATTTTAAAATTTGCCACCACCAAAAAATTCGGACTACCTGTGTACCAAATCCCATTATTGTAAGTTCCTTAGATTTGTCACTACTTACTATGATAACGAAAAACAGAAAAACATACACTTCCTTTTAAAATATAGACTAGTCTATATCTGGACTAATATAAGTACAGGGTTCCCACAATCCTTGAAAAGTCCTTAAAAGTCCTTGAATATTTTTTTCCTTACTAGGGGCCCTTGAAAGTCCTTGAAAATTACGGAATTTGGTGAAAAGTACTTGATTTTTTTAACTATTAGATAATTGTGTAATTTTGTCTTGCATTGGAACTTCTCCAGACTAGCTTCCTCCGCAGCAGGTGTGTCATTTGAGTGTCATTCTGAATGAAGCTAGTGCATTGCGCTTTGACACTACGTGATATACTAAGAATGCTATGTCTAGATCGTCCATTTTACACAGTATACTGTCCGTCTAAGTTGACACCTCTGGTCTCCGTTAAGACATCTGCTTTGTTATGCGCACCACATCATGGCGTATCACGGCCGCTAGATAACAGCAACACTTTTTTAGGAAACCATAGCTTTAGCAGTCAGGACGTCATTAGAAACCTAGCATGCATCCAAAGAAATGAAGCCAAATGCTTATTGCAAAAATATAAAAGTTACAGTTGAAAAAAAAATTTTAAGAAAATCACATTTAAGATATTTTTTTGTTGTAAAAGTTTTTGCAGATTTCAAATCCTTTGAAATTTTTACTCTATCTTTAACGATCGCAAAGATAGGGCTTTTTTTTATTCTCTAGTCTACGTTTCTAACACCTGTCAAAACTTTTGATTTGTTTTGTTTCTCAAACAACAATCTGTGAGAAAAGTAAATATAAATTATAACCAAAATTGATGATAACCTTTCGGTTTTTGACTATCGTTAGTTTAAAAAAATAATGTTTTTTTTTTTTTTTTTTTTGACATTTTTGACATTTTTCTTTTTAATTGACAAATTTAGGTCCTTGAAAAATATTTTTTTGGTTTTGAAAAGTCCTTGAATTTCTTTTGGATAAAGGAGTGGGAACCATGAAGTAGAGATAGATCAATAATTATAGCTCCAGGCAAATATTAATTTTCATATTTTGGTTTTCCTCTTTTTTGAAATTTTGCCTTCTCATGCCTGCACTGAATGTCATTCAAAAGAAAAACAGAAAAACATACACTTCCTTTTAAAATATAGACTAGTCTATATCTGGACTAATATAAGTAGAGATAAATCAATACTTATAGCTCCAGGCAAATATTAATTTTCATATTTTGGTTTTCCTCTTTTTTGAAATTTTGCCTTCTCATGCCTGCACTGAATGTCATTCAAAAGAAAAACAGAAAAACATACACTTCCTTTTAAAATATAGACTAGTCTATATCTGGACTAATATAAGTAGAGATAAATCAATACTTATAGCTCCAGGCAAATATTAATTTTCATATTTTGGTTTTCCTCTTTTTTGAAATTTTGCCTTCTCATGCCTGCACTGAATGTCATTCAAAAGACTTATAGAGTATGGGTGAAATGCTTTGTGTCACTTTTTGGAGACTCAAATAGCACCTTGACAACTTTACAAACAAGCCTGATGATTTAAAAAAAAAAAAAATTCCCATCTGGAGGAAAGTTGTCAAAAAAGTCATCGAACAAAATGGTGCTAATGTGATTCAATAATATTTGTTTATGTTTTTGTGCTGCTTCGTTGAAATTGTATCATAAAAAAACACAGAACTTTCTGGATGACCCAATACAATGTACTATATAGCCTGATTAAAGTGTCACTTTGATACTGTAGAACTTTCTAAAGTCTGAGATTATTCATTTAATCATAGGCATAAGAATAATTCTGTAAGGTCAAAACAGGCGTCACTCTCAGCCTTAATTGACTTGTAAAATATTCCAAACGTTTTATGCTCAATAGCACTTAACTTGAACAAAATCACTGATCGATCCATAAATTCCTGGGAGAGTCTTCCAATTTAAAGCTATTTCAAAATTTCAGAGCAATGTTTACTAATACTATTTGTTTTTCTAATACAACATATTATTAATTGTAGGCCATACAATCTTATTGCACTGCCTTCTAAAGGTCCTGAAATTGTGTACGTTTGTAGGCTCTTAAAGTATCTAATATTGCTAAGTACCTGTTTGGTTGATATGATAAGACTTGGAAAACAAAAGCATCAATCTGTTGTAACTCATACCACAATTTTCTCTTTACTAAACTCTAAAGGATTTGTTTACTTTTTACTTCAACCTTGTTTTGTTCTTTTTTAGCACCATCAAGCTTTGGGATTTTGCCAAAGGAAAGGTTTGTTATTTTTCATTTTCTTGTCCTACCTACTTTACTATCATCTATCTATGAAAAGTATCAACCACTGCTAACTCGATTGACAAAAACTAGTAGTTACTAACTGAATTTTGAAAAGTTTACAAGTACTTCTACAAGCTGTACTTGCTAAAGATTTTGCTTTGTATGCTGTATGCTCTGGCCCTCATTAAAGGTGAGCTAGTAAATGTGATACATTTAATTACATTTTGTTGAAAATTCCATTCTGTTGACGCTCAACAGGAAGATGGACTTTTTAAACCTTTTTATTTCGACCATCTTAAATATGATAATAATTTTTAATATAATTTTTAAACAAGGCAGGAGTAAGAAAACTAGTCAGTTAAGAAACCCAAGCAGTAATACTTATAATAAAACTATTTATACGTATTTAATTTTAAACAACAATGTTTCTTGTTTTAATTTTTAGTTCAAATCAGAATTCGTGTTGAAATTTTGTCAGATTTATATTTTTGTATTGTGAGATTTTTTTCATATCAAAATCCACTTTGTTCTATTTAAAAACTGGTGTCTTTTTATAAAACTAACTATATAAAGTCATTTGATTCTAACATAATATTTTGAATGATTTGGATATAATAAAAAGGGATTGGCATTTAGTGCTTTGTGGCAGAAAAATGAAATGCTATAACAAGGAATTTTTAAATTCAGCTAGCTGTTACTAGAAGTATTTTGTCTCTCCAGTTAGACATGCTATATATCACTATTGTGATACTATCAATATTTTTGCTGCATTTAATTGTTTGGATTCCCATGTTCTCTCGTGAAAAATGATTATTCTCTTTATCAAAAAGTCCTAACATTCGAAAATTTTCAATTTCAATAATAAAATTGACATTAGGTTTGTGCCTTAAATCGAAATTAAACAATTAAGATTCATCATAGAGGATTTTTAATTATTATATTTCTCAACTTTTCCTTTAGTATGCATGCTGTCTAAAGTAATTCTGAATGAAGTAGTTATACTAAAATTACAACACTTCATAAACTAAATTAAATGTTAACATTTTTGTCTATATTTCTGTTCATAAAATTGTTAACTGTTCTTGCACTTACTTACTCAGACTGACTTAATATCTGAATATCTTCTAATAAAAGATGGAAGAAAACAAATTAAATGGTAAAATTTCCTTGGATAAATGATATAAAGAGTTTAGCAAGTTATTGATGAGATTATGAATTGGTTTAAAATATTTTAGTGGTACTGATTTGATAAATATCTGTTTTGAGGGCTTAAAGAAATTCCCATTACTCTGTTCTAGACTTTATAATAGTTTATTTTATTATTTTTTTTATATTATTATTATTATTATTTTTATTTTATTTTATTTTTTTATTTTATTAAACTGTTTTACTTATTCCCAACTTTCTCTTCCAGTATGTGAAAGTTTATACAGGGCATGAGAATAAAATATACTCTGTTTTTGTAGATTTTACAATTGGTGGAAAGGTCAGTTTTATTTGCATACATTTTTAATATATTTATGTTACATTTTTATTTTAAATAAAATGTATAAAAATTCTCAACTTGAAGAAAGAAAATATTTTTATTGATTGAGTGATTGAAATTTGAATTTAAACATTGACTTTTGTGTATATTCTAATTTTAGTGGATAGTATCTGGATCCGAAGATCAGATGGTGTATGTTTGGCATCTCAATTCAAAAGATATAGCCCAGACGTTAGAGGGGCACACAGGTATGATTGCTAATTGCTTAATGATATATAATTGCTTTGATTTTATCTTTTCTCTCAATGTGGTCATTTTTTATTATTAATTTCAATTTGTGTACAAAATATTTTTTGAATGATACTCTGTTTAACCTAAATCAGGGTTCCCATGGACCTCAGACCATGGTTCAAAATTGTGAGGTGTTCTCATGAATACATCGAGAATCATAGCCAATAGTATGTAGTGTTGCTCCAGTGCGATTTTGATTCACTAATTTCTTATTTCTCCTTAGGTCCTGATTTGTCACCATTATTTTTTTGGTTAATATTAAAATTTAATATTTGCTAAAAGTCCTTGAAACATTTTCGAAGTTCTAGTTATTACTGGAATACTACATATTTTAATTCACTTGCTTTCGTAACGAAGTCCATGATACTCAAGATCAACTAATGTCGGAAATCAAGGGCATAATATTTATTAGTTAACTAAATTCATGTTTTTAAAACTATCAGTTCGACCAAAACTAGCACTCACAAATTTTTCTTCAACTGTGCACTCCATGGTACTAACTCTTAGATGTGACCTTATAATCAATAGCATTTGGTCAGGAAAGTTATTCATCCATTATATCTGCTATCAAAATAAGTAATAGTTTTTAAACTCTTACGGCCATATTCACAAGTCTCGAGTTAACCCGAGGATCAGTTGATTCATGGGTTAGAATTAAACTGCAGGTTATCGAGAACTGTATTATCATATTTGGGGGTTAAGTGATCCGGGGATTAAAATGATATGCTCACTGATTGGCTACTACCGTCTCCTCATGATCACTTGATGTTGTTTACATTTGTTACGACGCCCGCATCTGCGTTCATACTGGTCAAACTCGTACTTCACCGGCAGAATTGATTACAAATTATGATTTTAATAGAATTGCATATGGCATTTTAATTTGGGTTTGAAAAGAGAAATGCAAGGGTATTTCATTTCAAATTTTTTATGAAAACCTAAATTTTTGTAAGAAAAAATTGTACACAATGCCTTGACAGATCAAGTTATCCGATTATTTTTGTTCTTGTCAGTATAGGTGTAAAGTGAAGTAACTTGTAGTGTCAATTTCTTTTGTTCATAATAAATCAAAAGAATTTTTATTCTACGACGAATTTGCCTCTGCCATGGTTATATACTACCATTCGCTCTCTCGTTGGGTTCTGGTTATACTCTGGAGTGTCAGAATATAGTTCAAACCGGAACACATCTAGGCATCTATTTTATAGAAAATGTAATCACATTCCTTTTCCAATTCATATAAGATCAGTTGAATGCACCATTTTGTTTTGCTTACTGTGTATCTCACTTCTTTCACAAAAAGATAGTATCTTGCATGCGTAACTCTCAACCAAGAGTTAATCCACCGATTTCGGAGAATCAAATGTAGCACCAAAATGGCGGTTTAAAGCTAGGATCAGGCATTGTGAATACAGTTTTTTCAATAACCCAGGGATTATCGTTGAGATCTGCGGTTTAACTTGAACTTCTGAATGTGGCCATTACTGCTTGAAAGGTTAAATATCAATCAGATAAAATACAATTGTAACAGGTTGATTTAAAAAATGTTTTAAAGGTGCTTTGTTTAATGTACAACAAATAAAATTAGTTGATTCCTTATGAATGGTTATAATTTCCTCCAACAGATGTCGTTTTATGTGTTGATTGTCATCCTACTCATAATACGATTGCATCAGGAGGACTAGAAGGAGATAAAACCATCAAGATTTGGAAAAGCTGACGAAAGTACCTGCAGTGATTGAAAAAGAAACGATCATTGTAATTTTTTGCATATTATACTACTCATAAAATGTGTATATAGAAGCATTTGTTTGACTTATCTAATATTTGTATATTTTGGTAAATAAATTTTATATAATTTTTGAAAACCTTGTGTTTACTTTGTCGAGAAATTGCATGACTTTTTTTGTTTCTTGATATTGTTGTGTATAGACTAAATTCAACATGTTTTGGTGCATTAAGAAATCTTTTACAATGTAAATTTTTGTGATATTACATAGACTAATATTTATAGAATGAAGAGTTGAATTTCTGTTTGCAGATAATTTTTTAATCCCTGGTCCCTTTTACCAACTTAGCCTTTGATTCAAGAGGCTCTCGGTTTAAAACCCTGTCTTGGTGTGAATGTTGGAAATGTACTTTAAGCCACAGGTCGTGGTCTAGTTAGCCATTTAGCAAAATCTGTTCACTAAGCAACAAAACAATCATTCAATAAGAAATGTTGTCCTCACTTGAGTTTCAAGAGTATGAAAATCCACAAATGTAGTCTTTCCTGAACAAATAGATCAATGCAAAAATCATTAGGGTAGTCTACAACTGTTATTAGTGAATTAGCATTGGATAAAGTTACATTCTCGGTACTTCTGAATTCACTTAGAACCATTGGTTTGTTCAAATTGCCCTTATGCTGCAGGAAATTACCATACAATAACAAAACACACCAATTGTTGAATAAAAGGTGACAAATGTTTCTAACCCAAACATGTTGCAAACTATTCTATGAATATGAACAGGAATCCTGTAGAAATTCAAATTCTTCTAGAAAAAAATTGAGATCTAAGAATTTGTAATACGGAAAAAAGAATAATAAATTTGAAGTAAAAGAACTAAGACACCTAAATTAAATTTTTTACTTCATTTATGTTTTTTGCTAACAGAAAGTAAAATTTTTGTCACTTTAAAACTGCAAGCTATAAATGAGTAATATCATTAACTTAAGTAAGCATAAAAGCAGTTTCAGATGCAAAAAAACATGCTTAGTTAGGTTAGGTTACATTGCCAGAATGTGTATTAAATGTTCTACTATACAAGGACAATGGTGCAACTACACTTCATAAATTTTGCTGTTGCAATAATTTCCACCGAGATCCAGTTTCTACTCTGGCTGTCAAGGAAATGATTACAGTTTGAGATAACACTGAATGAAAATTTAGTGGTAGTGTCAACGCCAAAAATTGGTCACATCTGACCCCACGAAAAGAATTTTCACGGGCAACGCCATGCTGGCCATGCAGTGTCTAGTACAATTATAATTTAAAGGTACATAACCGTTTAAAAAAAAAACTCACCCGATTGCAATTGCACATTTTACAATACATAGATGTCCTCGGCGGAGCCTGCAATTCTGATGAGTGCGAGATCGGCGCTTCGCCCTGACTAAAGACCGTCGTGTTCACTAATGGTGACTGGGGCACGTTAAATAGGTTGTGGTCACAAAGTCCCCCATGTTCCCATACCAAATCAATACCTCTGTGGGTACCTGATCAGGGGGTTATCGGCCTCTGATTGGTATCTAAATTACGATATGTGCGAGTGAATAATGTATGAAAGGGACCATCCTGTAAAACGGATGTGTCGTGTATGTCGAGCAAAGACGGACTTCCTCCCAATGGGGCTCAATAACATGGAAGGCGCAACCCCCTCGCCTCTTGCCGTCTTCGACGGGCCTGGCACTCCTCCGGTCTGCCAGTGTAGGCATAAGAAACAACAATACATAGAACAAAACGAAAGGTAACAATCGATAGGTATGAATGTTTTCTACAGATATCAATCTCTCTATATTAAAAAAAAGTTACCGCCGACGTCGCAGGATTGAAAGCTGTGTTGTTTAGGTCAATTCTTAGACGGTTTTCCGAGAAAGTACTGATCGGAAAAAAACGAAATTAACATGGTTTGTTCTTCATTGTATTCCCTGGACAATTATTAAGATTTTTTTCCGATGCAGGTATTAGTTTAGGGTTTATTAAGTGTCAAAATTGAAAAGGCTAAATTTCTTCCGCGAGTGAGCAAAACACATACAAATTTTCAGTCTTCAGCCGTGAGGTTTTTTTAAAGAGTACCTCTCAACGTAAATTTTTGCAGCTCGTCGAGTTTTTTTTTTTTTCAAACTTCAATTTGGTTCTTGATAATATTTTCTTTTGAAATTCGGGAAAAATCGGGACATTTTTGTTACTTTTTTTTTAAACTGCCGTATATCTTATTACTATTAGTTTTTAATTTTTAAAATATCGCTGTATACCTCAGAATGTACTCTTTCTTACGGTACTATTATTTTTTAAATCGGTTAATATAATTAAATTGGATGCGATCAAATGTTGGGCATACAAAATTCGGAATCTTTGGATATTTTCGCTACTTTTTGTTAAAACCGTTATACCTAAAATTTACTTAAAATTTGTCTAAGGGGCCGTCTTCTTAAACTGGGTGCTTGCTTCTTATTAAATTTCAATATGAACCTCCATTTTTATCACAAATTTGGATTCTAAACACCATTTCAGACGGAAATAAAAAAAAGTTCATCAATTTTATTGTGTATTTTTCGCCGATTTGTAAGTGTTTGAAAATTGGATCTCCTAATGTTGAATTGGTGTTTCACGTTTTTTGTTATATTTGCTAAAAACATTAATTTGCCTCGGAAATTGTTTTTCCATCCTTTGCAACCCAAACACAATCTGTAAACATTTTAACTATCAAACTAAATTTTACTATTTTTTATTAATTATGAAATTAATATTTGTAAAAATTATGACTAGAAACGTGTGTAAATTTTGACTCCATGCGATTCAACTGTTACCGAAACATCGGAATTCCAAATTTCAGCTTAGTAGAGTGGTTAAGATGTTAGCCTCTAGATCGGAAGGTTCCTGGTTCGAATCCGGGTCCGGGCATTGTAAGCGTATGGTGTAGAGGCGGCTGGTGCTCCTTAAATATGTCGTGGCCGAAAGTCCTCACGTTGGGATGGTGTGGAAATTTGGAGAGTGAGGTGTCGGCTCAAATGTTGTCTCGTCATCTGACCGTGGTTCAACATTACGAGGTGTTGTCCTCGGATCTTTGCCTTAAGGGACTGATCCCGAACCGTCGTCAATAGCCCGTTCTGTTGCTGTAGTACGTCGTTAACTAAAATTGCCATTGCCAAATTACAGCTCATTACGTGCATAATTAGTAGCGCAGTGAGACTTCAAAATTCGATGATTCTATTATCGTTATTGGGGATTGTTCACAAAGTGTGAAAACAGGAAGTTCTGCAAACAGATCCTGGGACTCAATCAGAATGGATTCTGACTTTGTCGCCAACTTAATGGACTCCATGCCACAGCGCCTGCAACAGGTCAATGACGACAGCCACTACACATATTAATATTTATAATGTGAATGTATAATATCAAATGATTTTTTCACAGCTTTTGTGTCAAGGGTATTTTATCACTCTTTGCTAGACAAAATTTAACTTCATAATTCAGATATTTCTTAAACTTAATTAACAACTTCTTATACTACTGTAGGTTAGGATTGTAACAATCCACTTATTGGACACAACTACACTAAGTGCCACACTAACAAACCTTCCTCAAGCAGTCGTTAAAAGCAACACACTACTCACGGAACGGACTATCTGATCGGAATCTGCCTTTCTATTGCGGAGTTCCAATTCTTACACGCTCCCTAAATGCTTTTTATGAATTTCTCGGTCAATTTTAAGCCGTTTTTCATCAAATATGAAATTGTGATGGAATCCACATTTATGATAAAAGATGGGGGCTCGTATTGAAATTATCGGAGCAAGCTCCCAATTTAATATGAAGACGGCCCCTTTGACAAATTTTAATATTGATATTTGTAGAAAACATTCATCCCTATTGATTGCTACCTTCCGTTTTGATCTTCGATTTAAATTGTGCAATTACGATCGGGCGAGTCGAGTTTTTTTTTACATTTATACATAAGAGTAAGTTGCTCAGGTGTCAATGCTGTATTCCTTTTTTTCTCCCTCTCACATTTACGCTGTTTGCATGTATGCTGAGAAGAACAGATCATTTAGTGAACAATCTAGCTTAATTAGTGACCAATGGTGAAGCTGGTAAACCCTAGAGTGCCTATATAATAAGAGTGGCGACATACGGGAAACACTTTCTGATTGGCTTAGAGACCTTTTTTACCGCCCGAGGCGGTCTTTTCCTAGCTCCCGTAGACTTAACATGGGAAATTTTTGTGTGTTCGAGAAAAACGTGTGTTTTTTCAATTAAAAAGATAATATAGCTTTTTCATGTTCTAGAATGTTTATTTATTGTTATTTTAGTGTTTTGTCAGTATAAATTTGAAGACTTTTTAAGTAAATAGCTTTTTTTGAACAACATGGTGTTTCCCGCAATCTAAGTTAGCGCGTTGTGCAATCCATCTCATCAATTAAGCATGTAATTGAGCGTTTATATGATTCATTTATACCGAATGTATCCATATTATAACAATCATATGTTTTTTGTTCTCTCTGAAATTATATATTAATTCGGCCAGCAACCTTCTCTGAGACGATTCTGGTAGAAAAATGGCTGCCGCGCATGCGCATTTGGCCAAATTTGGTCCCTTGTCGCCACTCTTATTATATAGACACTCTAGTAAACCCTGCACACAAGCAGCCAATCCGACATCGGCATACGAGATTCGAACTCGCATGTGCCAAGGATCATGTGAAGTATCAGTAACGTGATCCGTTGACTAATTTCGGCTGCCGGGAAGAAACGAACATTCGTCATCTGATTGGTGTACATAATTTATTTTGGCGATTTAACGACTGGTGTCTCCACTCTATAGAAAAGCTCATTCACATATATACTTATATGTTATATCGCTAAATGCAGCGATAAGAGGCAAAATCAGCCAAACAAGTAAATGTTTTATAGAGCAATCGCGTGGATACTAGTCGAGATATCGGTCAGACTTTTTGAAACTTCTCTCAATAGCACTGCTCAGCTACCCATAGACTTGTAAAATAATCATTCAACATGCCACATCAAACATTTAATAATTATTTTCCCTTCTCGCGATATTTCATCAGGATGTTTGTTTTTTCAAACAATTACAGTGCGTGCAATTCTGAGTGAACAGTCTCGAGGTGCGATGAAGTTGTTTACTGAACGTGTGGAGTATTTTTCCTCTGAAAAATAAAATATGTAGTGTTAAAATAGAAATTTGATGAAATGCAACTTAGCAATAGAAATCCTTTTACAATTTAACCCAAATATCAAATCCTGGAAAATGTATAGGTGTTATGAATCCTCTCGTACCAAAAAATCCGGTCGGACATCGTCTAATTTATATTTACAGCTCAAATGGGATCTCATCAACTACGAGAACCATAGGTATAATGTAAAGACAGGTAAGTGGAATTTCTCTATCATGCTATAGTGAAATTTTTTTATCAGATTTTAAATTTTGTTAATTTTTTTCTTCGATATTTAAATTATGACCGTAGTTTAAAATTATTAAGCGTCCTGGGATCTTTCCTTTCGAGATTGATACCTGACCATCGCCAATATCCCATTGTATTGCTCCAGCGCTACGTTAATTCAACTACCTACCTAAATATTGGAATGCTTTGCGTTTAAAGATTTTTTTTTTCACCATTCTTATAGACTAATGAGTACCTAGACATGTACTTTACCAACTTCATCACAAATCTTCGATTGCTATTTAATTTCGAATTCATTTCGGGAAGGTTTACGAGTCTCGTGGGCTCTCCAACAGTATACATTCCTGTTCTTGATTTGTGGAATTTTTTGTCAGCCGTCCCTCTTTTATTCCTGACTATGTGCGAGTGCAACCCCAGCACACCACTCAGGAACGGTTTCTTCTAATTTGGAGATGACTCGCCGAGACAACACCAGGAGGGTTTAAGAAACTGGCGTTAGAAATTCATGATGGTAATGAAATTTTTTTTTCTAATTTTAAAACATCGGATACGTTTGAACATATCAAGTTTATATTGGGATATACAGAGGTTGGACAAAATAATGTGAACACCTGTGAAAAGAGAATTTTTTTTTTATTAATAGGCCGTTGATCCTCCATTTACATGAATTACAACTTGTATCCGACGTGGAATTGACGGTACAGCTACACTCTACGTTTATGAGTGATGGCAACGGCTTGGCGATTTTTTTTGGCGCACTTCTAGTAGCGAGTTACGATAAATTAAGGCAACCCATATTTCGTTGCTGTTGTTGTGGTTTTCACGGCAACCTCGGCAAACGGAAACTTTCAATTTTCATTTTGAATATTCTAGAAAGTTCTTCCAAAATCCGTTAAAATCGTTTGATTTCATTGATTTGTTTGAAATTTTTTCTTTCCTCCCATTGGTTATTTTGTTTTTAAAATATCCTTTTATTGCATTGGTCCTTTTAAATCGTTTTCTGTGATACCATTGGTCCATTTATTTGTATTTTGACAGTTGTGGAATTTTTATTTTGTTATAATAGTTTTTTCACGACAGGATTAAGAGTTTTGTTTTTTTGACCATTTTCGTTTTCATTATTTTTTTACGAGAGAATTCTGACGTTATCAGGTATTATTTCTTGTTTTTTTCTTTTGTAAATCTTTTTCTTTTTCAACATGCTCACTGTATTTAGTGTAATTGATAAGTTTCAGGGTATTCTTACCATTCGTAGCTTAGTTTCTCTGCTGGTTCACAAATGTGTTTTGATATGTGATTAAGCTTACTACTTTTTGTGAAATTTTTTTTTAAAATATACTTTTTAAAACGTTCTGAAATGTGCTTAAAAAGTGTGTTGTAAAAAGAAAAAAAATTGTGACAGGAAAAGAGTTAAGAAATAATTATTTCCTTGGCGACTTTAGAAGTGCGCCAAAAAAAATCGCCAAGCCGTTGCCATAAGTCATAAACGTAGAGTGTAGCTGTACCGAATTGACAAATACAAGTCACGTACAACATTCAAAGGAATACGTTCCCACTCAAATTGCAAAAAAGTCCCTACTTCAGATAGTGTATTTCGAGGGTTGGGGGGGGGGGGGACCGACTGCGCAGTTTGTTTTCCAAAATAGCCCACAAAGGTTCAATTATATTGAGATCAGGGGACTGAGTGGGCCAGAGGAGGTGCTCGATTTCATCGTCGTGTTCATAAAACTAGTCTCGGGCAATTCCACAAGTGTGAATAGGGGCGTTATCATCTTGGAAGACTTTTCGTTTATCAGGAAACACAGTTTCACCATTGGGTGAAGATGGTCGGCCAGAAGACTGACATAATTCTCTCCGGTAACACGGCCATTCAGAACAAGTGGGCCAAGACCACGATGTGATATCGCACCCCAGACCATCACTGAACCGCCGATATGCTTAACCGTAGACCGAAGATAGTCAACTTGATAGGCTTTTGGAGGCGTTCTCCATACATAAACACGTCCATTTGTAGGGAATAATGTGAACGACGATTCGTTTGACCATGTTACATTCTCCCATTGTTGTTGCGTCCAATTTTTATGCTTGCGACACCATATTCGTCGTTTCAAGTCATTGCATGGTGTAATCAATGGTTTTGAAATAGCCGCTTTACCATGAATATTTTCCATATGCAGTTCACGCCGGATAGTTTTTGATGAAACTGCTTCCTATAGATATTGTAAGGAACTGAATCTAACAGGGTAGCGCATCAATCACTAGATTTCTTACAGATAGTTTTCTTTATTCTAGATTAATAAAGTTATTTACAAATTGTTTAGAGTTCAGGGACAGGATTCGGATGGAGTACGACGGACGTTCGGAACAGGATGTTCCCGAATTTGAACCAGTTTGGAACCGAATGTTCCTGAATTACGCGGCAGTTTTGGAACAGGATGTTCCCAAAGTTCAATCAGTTTGGAACTGGGTGTTCCTGAATCCTCTTAATAGGATAGATATCCTCACGAAAATGTTGGAGTGAGCGCTCGCTCTTTTCAGGACTCCACAAGTACGCAAAAAACCAGGAACCGCTGTTCCGTCTCTGGTCAACCGTCAGTCCAACGTCCAAAAGTCAAATTCCCTTTTTTCTCTTTCAAATTCAAGTTCAAGGGTCGGCGCCTCGTCCGAATTGGCTGAGAGCCTTCGTGACGTATCAGTACGATCATTCGCTGGACAATCGGCGACGTTCCCTCTGTACCCCTTCCGAAAGGGGGGAACAGGTCTCCGTTTGCAAGCTTACGTAGGCGCCAGTTAGGCCTAAGTCCAGATAGCCAGGTGTCATGTAAATGTTTAATTGGAAGAATCAATTGATTCTTCACAATATGTGTTCATCTCAGATGTTATCTGGAATGTTGTTGTCTTTTTTTTTTTTTTTTTTTTTGTCACAATCCGCTTCAAAACCCTTCTGTCTCTGTCATTCAGCTTCGATTTTCGACCACTGTTGTGCTTTTTAGATGATGTTTTTCCCTGTTTCAAATATGCTGACATTACAGTCGACACTGTACTGCTCCCAACACCTAGAAGGGTGGCCGTTATCGTTACTGAGACTCCAGCAAGACGGGCCCCAACAATCATGCCTCTTTCGAAATCAGTGAGGTCAGCCATAACGCAATTTTAACACAGAAATATATTTCGCACCCGACTTCTATCACTGCTAGTAGCAGACTGATGTGTGTACTTTCTCATCCGCTAGGTGGCACCCTTCACCGCTAGAGGGCATGAGTATACGAGAGGTTTCTTTCGAGTGCTAATTTTTCACAAGTGTTAAGATTACTTTGTCCAACCCCTGTATTTACGGTATTTCCTATATGTCTCACCTCTATCATTTTTCAACTCTAAAATATTTTCCATTTCTTCTCTGAACTCTTTGGCTTCAATAGTCTTACAATGTCAACTCGTTTTTTCGTATCATCTCGATTGTTGGAACAAGGTTGACATGACATTATCTATTCATACCTGAATAATGTATAAATACACATAATTTAGTTTTGCTGTTAAGAAAACATTTTCGTTTTGATTAATTTAACGTTATACTTTTGCTTTTCAGCAAAGCATTCCATCGACAATAAAGCACCTCTAACTTATTCACATCTATATTACAGACCTAAAAAGCTCCAAGTAAGTCATTATTGTCTGGAAATCTGATATGTATATAATATAGCTAAATTGATTTTAAATGTCGTTTGAAAATATTAACTAAATTTATAGGAATTTAAATATATGTTTTGAGTAAAAAATACCATAAATATATTTCAGAAAAGGATATTGAAAATTAAAAATTCTAATTTATATTTTATCAGTTTATGGTTATTCGTTTAAAAGTATAAATTTGATTCATGATTTTTATTAATGTTTTAGTTTGCGTACTTAATTTTATTGATACTATTTTACTGAGGCAATAAAAAGATTTAAAAAAATGAATAGATAGTGCACAAAAATATGAAGCCTGAAAACATTCTTGGAATTTACCAAAGGAGTGTTAATTATCTTTAAATAAAAACTATTAACTTTTATCCTGTTTTCCTGTCCTACTGCCAAAGCGAATGTATTCAGAAGAACATACAAATTATAAGTTGTATTCTTTTCTTTATACCTCAACTGTAAAACGTTTAAGATAAGCGTAAGTGGCATTGAAATGGATAGTATTAGAATACTGATGAATGACAATAAACGAATAAAAAGAATGTAAAACGACCACTACGGAATTTTTCTCAAAGTTTAAATTTGCTTGATTTGATCTAGAGAGCTGCAAAATATTGCTAAAATTCTACAGAGGAACTCACCGCTCTGATGAAAATTTTCAGCAGTCTGATTACAAAAGACAAAAAGAAATCTGGAGGATTGAAATCAGTATAGAGTGTAGAATAGAAAGAGCGAGGGAAAGTGAAATATCGGTATAATGTTAAAAAATACCGAATCGGGCCCTGGTGAGGGGGATACAATTGAAGGTGGACGTTCAGGTGCTAATTGTTATGGGATAACTGAATTGTGTACTTTTTACTATGCATGTTAGTAAGAATCAGCAAATACTTTTGATTAATTATTTATTTCATTTGAAGGTTTGATATGGTGAGTAAAACGATTGAATTTATAGCATTATCGGATGAAATTTTACTGAAAAAAATGAATAATTAAAGTTTATTGCACTACTTTCTTTCAAAACGTCAAAAAACAAGGGCTCTTTTCAGAGCAATTTGAAAAAACGGCCTTTTTCAGGCCCAACAATTATAGTTCAACAAGACGCCTGCACTTCAACTTTCAACAACAAACTCAATGAAAAATTGTATGGGTGGCTCGAGTGCTGAGGAAATGTACACACAAACAACATGCTGGCTATTCGATTTCCAAAGCAGCGCTCACATTTCGAGTTAAAATTTGCTCAAACTTTTCATTTGAATTCCAAATTGTTCGAGTTCTGATTCCAGAAGTACTGTATAACGAACCCACGAGGATTGCAAAGCAATCCTCCGGAGGGGGGGGGGGGTTGGGGGTTGGCTAGAGTTAGCGAGCAGGGGGCGGACCCCTAGTTTGTTGTTTGATCTAATTAGCGTTGACTACTCAAATATTATACGACATATGAATTCGAAATTCATTCTAGGAATTTGTATTGGCATAGCGCTGAAATCGTATTAAAAGAACAAGTCAAGTGACGTCACGCTTGGAAAACGCACAGGTAGTTAGGTAGTTGAATTAACGTCGCACTGAAGCAACACATTTGACTATCGGCGACCAACTTGGATCAATTCCGAAGGGTAAGATCCGAGAAGAATCCCTCGTCATTTTGAACCACTATCAGGTGACGATGTCATTACCTGTGAATTGGTACCCTACTCTCCAAAAGTACACACTTAGACAACGTGAGGACATTTGAGGTCACGACAGATTTAACATGCACCAGCATCTATGTACACGACAGTCTTTAATTGGATCGAGTTTCAAACACGCATCGATCCCGTTTCAGATCCTCTACTCTTCTAACCGTTCCACTATTCAACTAGTTACCACCGTCCCAGCCTAAGCCATTCTATGTATCGCCACGTAATGTTGAACCACGGTCAGATGACGAGACAACATCTGAGCTGGCACCCCACTCTCTAAATTTCCACACCAACCCAACGTGAGGACTTTCGGTTACGACAGATTTAAGGTGCACCAGCCGCCTCTACACCATACGCTTACAAATATCCATGCACTGACCCAGATTCGAACCAGGAACCTTCCGATCTAGAGGCTAACACTTAAACCACTATACTGGTTGGTCAGCTAGCCCGTTACACAATAAAACTCTTAACGCCACCTACATTTAGCTTGACATAATAAATGTTCAATTTCATTTGGAATTTTTAAAAATGACGTGCTCAATACTTTGTAATTTACAAAAAAAAAAAAGAGAGAGAGAGAGATAGAGAAAATTACTAGACTAAATTGTCACGTTCCTGGATTTGTTTGTTTCTTGAAATAAAATCTCCTTTTATTTTGTTTTAGCTGGAATTGGAGCGTTTCTGTACTATTCAGCGCACTAACAAGTCCCTTATGCAAAGGATAGCGACTATCCAAAGAGAGGGGGCCTGGATCGACAACAAAAATTTTCATGAAATTAAAAGGTTCAGTATGTGCACCTGCTATTTTTTACAATAAAAACAATAATAATAAAATTTGTGAGTTGGGCTTAAAGCAAAGAAAGGGAAGGACCCGTGGTCGAAAAAATTTCTTAAAAGTTATTCAAAAGTTCATATTGCTCAAAAATGTAAAATATTAGTTAAGAAAGGATGTAGTATAAGCCAAAAGGAATGCAATTATGCAAAGTTCTTATTAAATTATTAGAAATTATTTTTGTTAGAAAGCAATTAAGCGAAGTTGTAATGCTTACTTGTCAGTGTTGTAATGTAACTCATTCACTTACTAAATCCCTTGTTAATCATCCCGATTATTTATCTTTGAGTTGAAAATTGCCCTGTAGTGACCCGCCTCCTATGCAAAAACCTGTTGGAAATAGTCACCAGTTCTGGGCAAAAGATAGTTTGTTTTCCCTACTTGGATATTGATTCCTCAATTTCGTCTCGATGAGGTATTGCTCTCATTGGTAAAATCGACTTAATCAGGATGGGTGAGATACCACGGTATCAGCGAAAATGGTGAGATCTTGATGGACGAGATATCTCGTCAAAATTACTTGGAGGGATAGTAAACTTGACATTCTGAGCTTCTTTTAGAGTAGTGTATTGTTGCTTTTACCCCCCCCCCCGCCACACACGCAACATTCCCTTTAATGACTAAATAAATATCTTTCCGAATAATCCATGGATTTTATACAACCTTTTAAAAAATTCCATTGGAACTTTGTGAATCCTTTGTTACGATTCTACTCATCTTTTCCTTAGAATTGAATTATTTAGAAAGCTTGTCGTGCTCTCTTTTCATTAGAATAGAATCCTTTGGAAAGATTATATTTCTTATTTCATTAGAATGGAATTCCTCGGAAAGATTATTTTGCTGGTTTACTTAGAATAGAATCTTCTGAAAAGATTATTACTCACTTCTTTGGAATAAAATCCCTTTGAACGAATAAATTGCTCATGTCCTTAGAATTCTATCCTTTGGAAATATTATGTTGCTAATTTTATGTGTGTGAATGCGTCAAGAAAGGGTTAATTATAGCATCGCTTGGTGTTTTGACACTAGAAATAAGTTTTCTTCAATGCATCATTATTTCCTTTTCCAATAATTAGCCAAGCAAAATGTTCAACAAATTATTTTTTTATACTAACATGCACATTCACATTCCATGTGTACTGAGGTTTAAATATCGTGATTTAACTTTGCAGTAGAAATCTTTTCTTTCATTAACGAATTTGTTTATGATTTTGTAACGTACGTAATTTTCCGATTTTGCAACGTAGATTAAATCTAATGCCGACTTTACATTTTTCAGTCTCAATACATGGAAACGTCAGCAAGAGATGATTGAACTTGCTTATAATAACCAGGCAATGCTCAGTCGACTGCTAGATTCCCATACAACGTACAACAAACGTAAAATAGAAGACGAATATTTGGTGAGAAAGTTTAACTCAATGAACTCAGTTTAACAACAGTAATGTTTTAACACAGTACTACAGAATGCTAACATTACAGTTCAAAACTTAACAAAGAAATGTAACATGATATTTAAAAGGCTTTTAACTTAATGTTAATGATTTTAATTAATTTACATAAATAATTTATTTACATTAAATTATTATCGAATATTCTATTTTCCCAACTATAGCTAAAATAATCGTTTAATAAATAACTATTTATAATATCCCTGATTTGTATTTAATTTCCTGATATTAGCGTCTTCCATCTATAAGCAGCACTGCGGAAGCCCGTTTAGAAGATTAACCGATGAGCAACCGGAGGGTTGTGAGTTCGAAACTAGGTCCAACCAAAGACCATCGTGTACACGAGGACGGTTACGTTAGATCTGTTGTGACCTCAAATGTCCTCATGTTGAAGTACTGTGGAGGTTTGGAGACGGGGTGCCAGCTCAGATCTGATTTCGTCATCTTACCGTGGTTCAAAATTACGAGGTGGTGTTGTCGGATCTTTCCCTTCGGTATTGATCCCGGACCATCGCTAATAGCAGACTGTGTTGCTTCAGTGCGACGTTAATTAACTATCTACCTTCATCTATAAGCTGTTCAGTTGTACAAGGTTCTTGTTTCTGTTGGAGGAAAGAAAAGTTTTTGAAACTAAACTAAGGTAGAGACACCATGTCGCATTTTAAAAATTCAGCTTGGCAATCAGTTTTGCGATGCACGTCATGTACTGGTAAAATCCATTCTATTTCGCAAGATATTTCCAGAGCTTTATATGAATACTAGTAGAATAAAAAAAAATGTTCCGAATTATTTATTTGGAAATTAAGAATAGTAAAATAAGTTTCAGTGGGAAATGCCTGGGAAAAGGGGGCTGTATTACCAAACTGGTGATTTTTCCCTCAAGGAACTCCACTTTTAAAATAATTAACTTTTTTCAAAATGGTATTCTAACTCTAATAAAGTAGCCAGAAGAGTGTCCATAGCGTTGATAAGTCTCACAAAAGGACTGTCTCAGTGTTACACTTGTGGTGATGTGATTATCCAATGTGAGTCACACAATAACGTGTTATTAATTCAAGCGGTTTCTTACAACTTTTTAAACACATTATCCGTCCGTTTTAGGTATTTCAGAAACACAAAGCTAACGTCCAAAAGTTCCCTAAAGATTGGAGAAACATAGTCCAACAGATGAAGCTTATGAAGAAGCATATCACGGAAATGGTCATTGCTATGCGAACTGGGAAAGTGAGTAAAATGCTCATTTTCTTCATCGTGGGTGTCTACAAGTATTTCAAAAACTAATCAAATTGACTCCGTAATTCTAACTGTCAAGAAGGTTAACAGGTTTACCTTGATGTGATCGCATCAAACGATGCATAACAAAGATGGTGAATGATCCTGCATTCGCATCATTCAGACCTTTAAAATTTAGTTTATTAACCCAAACAACACAGTCACTTAATTAAGATGTGTTTGCCATAATTGAAAGGTGTCAGACGTAAGTGAATAAGACGCTCAGGTGTCAAATGACATAATACCTTTTCTCTCTATCATTTGTATGCTCCTTGCAGCGCGAATAAACGAATTGGTGAACAATGCAGCTCAATTAGAAAACAGCGGAGAAGATTTAGTAAACGTGCGTTGAGTAAGTCTTGCAGTGAACTGATCTGAAGCAGTACAACCACGATGAAACAATCGAAGGGTAGAACTGAAAAACACAGTAGCATCGCAAATTACTAAAATTTCGTAGTATTGTAACCCGTAGTAATGCAAACCAAATAGCCGTTTGGCAACGAAGACTTCAGTCGCCAATTTAGCGATGAGCTGGTGCCGTGATCTTGAGCCTTACCAACTGAAGTAAACGTCCAGCCGCTAAATTTGGTAACACGACTAAGGTGTGCATTCTTTCCATGTTGTTATTTGCAATTTGAATTCAGCCAGTAAGAAGTATCAAATACTAGGGGGCCCGCCCCCTGCTCACTAACGCTCGCCAATCCCCGGAGGATTGCTTCGCAATCCTCATTGGTTCGCTGCGCGAACATGTGCTCGCTTCGCTCGCATCAATGAAGACATGTGTCCTAGCATAAGAGAATGTTTACAAAATATGATATATATTCAAAAAAAAATATTTTTCAAATCTAAATTTTTGCTGTTTTTCAGAAAACATATATACAGTACCTATGGAATCAGAATTCAAATGAATACTTTGAGCAAATTTGGCTCGAAATGTGAGCGCTGATTTGGAAATTGAATACCCAGCATGTTGTTTGTGCGTACATTTACCCCTGCACTCGAGCCACCCACGCTTTTTTATTGAGTTTGCTGTCGAAAGTTGTAGTGCAAGCGCAGGCCTCGAAATATATTTTTTAATACAGGTGCACAAGGTGCACCTAAGTTTTTAAATTAGGTGCACAGGTGTGCCTAGCGGGAAAAAATTAGGTGCACAATTTTATTTTCATGTGCACAGTGCACCTGTGCACCCGAGTATTTCGAGCCCTGTGCAAGCGTTTTGTTGAACTATAATTGTTGGCACTAAAAAGGACCTTTTTTTTAAAATAGCCATGAAAAGATCCTACGCTTTCTTTGATTTCTCTTTTAAACTGCAACAGCTCAACTAAAACTCTTTTTTTTTTTCAATAAAATTTCATCCGATAACGCTATAAATTCAATGGAAGCGCGAGGCTTCGTGATAAACAAACATTCATACAATGTTGCCAAAACGCGATTACAAATAACGTCTTTTTTGCGTGCCACGTAAGAGAATTATATATATAGATTGCTTCAAATTTTGGATTAATTTTATTTCATTTGGCGGTATGAAATGTATATATCAATGCGAATGTTCATTATCAATAGATTTGAGCAGGTATCAGATGTTAGTATCAATGCCGTCAATGGACAAAAGATTTAGAAATTTCAACGCAGTTGTTATACACGGGATTTTTCAGTTATTGTTGGGCCTTGATAGACCAATTGAAAGAGAAACGGATTAGCAACAGGATAGTTGCGAGTTTGAAACGCGGTCCCTCCAAAGGCAAGTCGTATACGCGGAGGTTAGTGTACTTTAAATTTCTCTTGGCCTCAAATGTCCTCCGTTGGAGTGATGTGGAAGTTAGGTGAGTGAGGTGTCTGCTCATGTGTTGTTCTCGTGTTGTGACAGTGGTTCAAAATATGACGAGTCTTTGTCCTTGCATCTTTCCATTCGGGGTTGTCCCAGACGGTTGCCAATAGTCCATTAGATTGCTACAGTGCGACGTTTTTTAACTACGTACCTACTAGTTATCATTATTAGTATTTGCATTTCAGTACAAACCGGAGATGGAGAAAAGGGTACAAAGAAAGGCGTTGGAGAAAGAAGCTTTGGAGTTGCAGAAAGCAGAAAGGGCCGCAGAAGCAGCTGCTAGTGCCGAAGAGAAGAAACGCCTCGAGCGAGAGAAATGCTCTCACGCCCTGAGGGAAATGAGGAAGGGTCGAGAGAAGTCGAAGGAAGAGTCCAGGAAGTGGCGAGACGTACGGGAGGAGAGACTCCGTTTGCTCAAAGAAAAACGAGAAGAGCAAGAGCGAGTGCTCGAGCAAGAAAAACTGAGCATTGAAGAGAGCAAGAGAAAGCGACGAGAGGGAACCAAGAAGAAGCTCCAGGAGTGGAAGACGTTGGAAGCAGAACTCAAAGTGCGGGAGGAACGGAAGAAGCGCGAGGAAGAGGATAGACGTCGGCGTATCGCGAAAAGAAGGAAGGAAGCGAAAGAACGTCAAGAAAAGGCAAAAGAACTAAAACAAGAGGGACACAGAGGGCGTGGTTTGGATAGGGTTGAAACTTCCACCGTAAAGAGTTCAAGCGACGAAGGGAGTACAGATTACTATACTGAAATTGTACTAATACCCGAATCCGAAGATTCTGAAAGCTCGTCCGGTCACAGTTTCACGGAAGAGGAAGGAAAAGGACTAGTGGATGAAGAATCTAGTGAAAAGAATTCGGGAAGTAAATACGAAATAACGCATGAAGGGGAGCTTGAAGAGGTCTCGTTGCCTCCTGATTCCGAGAAGACTGAAGCTACTCCAAAAACCGAAAACGACGAGTCTGATTCTTTTGTTTTGTCCTCCAGCAGGCAAACTACAGACTCATCGGAAGGGAATGGATTCGACGACATAGATTCCTCAAGTGAATGGTATTCCGATGAATCTTTTGGAGTAGGAGAAACTGTCGAAGAACCTTCCAGCTTGGTCAAAGTTTCTGAAACTGAGAAGTCCGGTGCATGCGCTTTGAAAAAGGATGTGGTCGAAGAGTTGGATGGAAAAGGAACGAAACAAACACCCCAAGAACGTGAAGACCAACGCTGCAAGGAGAGTGGAAAGAAGGCGGATGATGGTTCAGGAAGTTTGCAAATTGAAAAAGAGATTGTCGACGATCAGAAAGCGAATGCAGCAGAAAAGTCAGGTGCAGGTGGAAACCCAACTGAGGATGATGAAGACGAAAGTCTTGATAAAAAAATTGCAAAAGGCATGAGGGAGTCATCAGAAAAGAAACACAAAGACTAAGAACTGAAAATGGAATTATATTGGATGCAGCTGATGTATGCTTAAGGCACAGTGGGACTGTAATCCATTTTTGTAAGCAAAGAGAAAATATATAAACGGAATACCACTACATCACACACCATTAAATAAAAATTGCTGAATTTCATTAATTTCTGGTGATTTACACCTGATTAAAAATAGCATGCCATTTTCAATAGGTATATAAATCAAAAAATTAAATAAAGCTATTAATATTAGGTGATATAAAAAATTTACTATACGCATTGAGAATAAATTAATTCACACACAATTGGGTTTTCTAAATTGCAGGCTCTATTTTTCCGAATCCTTTTAATGTTTTTATGATGTTCCATTCTAAATCGAAAACTTATTCCCATAAGAGTTGTTGAAAGGTTTGCACTTTGCGTACGTGTTTAAATTATGTATTAATTCTTTGTGTCAAAGAAAAAGGGGTGAAGTCAAAATAGATACTTCGCAGATTCCTAAGTCGCATATTTCACTCTTTCATAAATATTCAGAAAGAAAGAGAAGCATGCTCTGATACAAATAATTACCATTTAGATTCGCAGATTTTTATTGTTTTTGTTTTAAGCATGTTATATTATTTTTAAATTAACGACTCTATTCCTTTGAACCACTCTAAAGTCAGACGGACCCCTTTTGCCCTGACACGGATGAATTAGTAAACGAAATTTTTACAAAACTTGATTGATGTTTGATCTACAATGAAAAAATTAAATACATAACATTCAAAACAATTTTGAAATTATACGGAATATTTATTTATTTAAATCTTCCTTTTTTTTTTAAATCAAATTTTAATATTTTTTTCATGTGTTTAAACAAAATACTTATAAGTCTAATTCTCTCCCTACCATTATCTCATGGAAAAGTATATAATTTAATTTAGATTGACTGTTTTACCAATTGGATGGAGGTCGTCCATTTTAAAATATGATTTCAGAAACCATTAGGGGCAAAATAGTCTGAGAACTAACTACATAAATAGATTTAATGTACCATGTCATTTATTAATCGACCCAAACAACAATTATTTACAACATACGGCAGCGGTGCCGCACGTTGTAAAACCGGATGTGTGCACCTGGCCTAAATATAAAATGTTTTGCTTTGGCCCGGTGCACACATCCGCTTTTTCAACGTGCGGCGCCGCTGCCGCAACGCAAGTACGGTCTGAGATACATTAGATACAATGGAGTAGTGCACACATGCTTCCGCCCCCGCTGCTTCGACGCACGTCCAACTTGCGTGCAATTTGTACCTCAGTTCCCCACGGCGGCGCAGCTCGCCGCGCACGCGTCTCCGGTCTGAAGTACCTTGTTTTCATTAATAAATGGAATATAAATAATAATTAATAAATGGTTGTATCCAGTATCGTCTATTTTGTTTTAATATACTTTATACATCAAGTAAGCGAAATAAACACGTTTTCTTCGATAGAATATTTATCGCAAATTGCGCGAAATGAGTTGTTGTTGTTGTTGCTTATCCTCTTTAAAAGCTCTGACATATGTCAGATCAACTCTAGTAGGTTGTTGACGGCCAGAAAATCAATACAATAAGGGGGACAGATGTCAAGTTCTCCTTGGAAAGTCCGACGCAACTCAGTATGTGCTCCAGAGACAGGGCCGATCCTAGCAGGTGTGCAGCGCGTGCACCGCACGCGGGCGGCCAAAACAAGGGGCGGCCGCAGGCCGCATATAGTTCTATCAATCAAGCAAAATTTTTTTAAACTTATAATAAGTCGAATAAATATGCATATAAATATTCATATAAATATGCATATAAATATTCAATAAATATGCATATAAATATTCAATAACTGTTTAGTTATTGAAAAATCAAAATAAGTCCCGATTTCCCGATAGCATAGCATAGTGTAAGAAAAATAGAATGTTAGTGCATAGTTTGTTGGTCCATTGTCGATTAACGTCTACTCTTTACACACATTCTTCCTTTGATAGCAAAATTCGTGGCAGAGCCGGCAATACGGCATAGAAAAGGATATCAAATTTTAAATTTCTATCTAAAAAAATAACCAAGGGGCATATTTTTGTGGTGCGAAATAAAGACTAGGCTGGAAAAAAATTTTTACTATTGACGCGGAACAACAAAATGTTTACAATCGAGAGAAAAAACGATGGCGTGCCATCATTGAAAGAATAATTGCTGTAGTACAATTTTTAGCAAGTCAAAATTTGACATTCAGAGGAACTAGCACGAAGTTGTATCATACAGATAATGGTAATTTTTTAAAGGAAGTGGAGATGTTGGCCAAATTTGATCCAGTTATTTCAGAACAACTGAATAATGTCAGTCAATACAAAGATAACAAAACACGTATTCCACACTACTTAGGGCAACATTTTCAAAATGAAATAATTAATATTTTAGCCGAATCTATTCGTAATGAGGTAACACGCATTGTCAAAAAAGCCAAATATTACACTGTAATTCTCGACACTACACCAGATATTAGCCAAACAGAACAAATAACGTTTGTAATTAGATGTATGAACACTACTGATGGTAAAGTAGATATTTTAGAATTTTTTCTATGATTTTTTCCAGTAACTAATACCACTGGAGAAGGTCTGTGCAATTTTCTATTAGAGAAGCTATTACCTAGTCTGCAGCTCGAAGTTAAAGATATACGGGGTCAGGGTTACGACAATGGATCGAACATGGAGGGTAAAAATATAGGGCTTCAGAAACGGATTCACAATATCAATCCTAGAGCATTATACGTGCCGTGTGAGGCTCGTACATTAAATCTCGTCGTTAATGACGCTGCCAGCTCCAGTGGTGAAATTTCTGGTTTTTTGATATGGTACAAGAGGTATATAATTACTTTTCTGCGTCCCCATATCGATGGGATTTACTAAAAAAAAGTGAAAAGTCTAACTTTAAAACCGTTGAAACTAGGTGGGAAAGTTATATCAATGCTATTAGACCTCTAAAGCACGACCTAAAAAACATTATTACCGCATTAAATGCCTCAATTGAAGATACCAACAGAGACACGAAAACAAAAATGGGTGCTGAATCAATAATTAAAAGTCTTGAAACATTAAAATTTTTTGTGTTCAATTTTAATTTGTCATGATTTATTATCAAAAATTGACGTATTGAGTAAAACGCTTAAAAATCCTAATTAAACATCGCGGAATGCATCGAAGGCTTAAATAATCTTACAAATATTTAGTTTCCTAAAGATCTGACGATAGTTTTAAAATATTTGTCGATTCAGCAACAACACTTACTAGAGATTTAGGTATTGATCCCGACTTTCCTATCTCGAAGCTCAGAAAGAAGGTCCGTTTATTTTATTACGAGTGCAGTGATGAACCAGTTTCAAATCTCTTCCAGCAATTCAAGACTGTTTTCTATTTTGTAATTCTTGATCACGCGATCTCTTCGGTAAATGAAAAATTTACCTTATTATCTGAGTGCCATTCAATATTCTGCTTTCTTTATGAGTTTCACAACATTTCTAATGATGATCTCATGAAAGCCTGCATGGACTTAGATATTAAGTTACAGGTACAGGAGGAAGGTAGTATTGTGAAAGATATAGACGGTATATAACTCTTTAATGAAATAATTTCATTCAAAGATATTTTTCCAGGTAAAAAACAGCCAATTGAGATATTAGAAATTATAGTAAAAAATGATCTCATTCCCTGTTTTCCAAATTTTGCTCTAGCAATAAGAATTTTTTTGACCTTACCTGTTTCTGTGGCTTCAGGTGAAAGAAGTTTCAGTAAATTAAAAATTATTAAAAATTACTTGAAAAAGAATATGACACAAGAAAGGCTTTCAGATTAGGCCATCACATCTCTATTTAATCCGAAATCTCTGAAAAAAATAGATTTCACCGAAATTATTGACAAATTTGCTTCTCAGAAAGCCAGAAAAGTTATTTTATAGTTAATTATTAGGTAGTCTTTTTAGAAGGACTGATTTATATACTTTTCGTCTCACGAGTTTTAATGCTTTAGTACTTTTTTTTATTAGATTGTATTTTCTGAGTAAATACTGTTGTTTTGCATTTTTAATTATAAAATGTCTATTTTTATTTCAAAGGTAATATTTTTGTTTGTTTGTTATTTTTTAAAGTATTTTGTCGCTATTATAACCTATTAGCTGGCCAAAAAATAAAGTTTTGCATTTCAAATTTTATTTGCATTTATATTAATGTTTTACTTTTTATTCTTGAAATATAGTCTTTTTTATTCCTGGCTTCCGCCAATCCGCTGTGGGTTTTAAATAACTCGGTACGGAGGGATCTGCTTTCATTCAACGAAGAAGAAGGTGGAGTACGCCATTTTAAATTTAGTTTAGATCTTTCATTTGAGTACAATTCTTGGTAAGTAAGCGAAGAGCCAGTGGCCGTTTCGTCCTCGCTGCCATCTTTAGCCAATCTATCCGCTACCTCATTACCACTAATGTTTACATGTGATGGAATCCATTGGAGATGGACGTCGTGATTCTGAGAAATCTTCTTCAGTTTAAGCAGAATAGGTATGCTGGTTTCATCGTGTGCAGAGGACCAGCCCCTAGGATGTCGAAGAGCACTGCGGCTGTCCGATAATATCCAAAGTTCACCAAAATTATAATCATAAGATATGATAGCGTCAAGCCCTACATTGATCGCAATTAACTCGCTCCTGAAGACAGAACAAGTGACAGGGTTACGTTGTTTTAGTGAAGTATCAAGATGAGGGGTTCTAATATAAATACCGCTGCCAGTACGATCTTCTGTACGACTACCATCAGTATAGACCTGTACTGCATCTTTAGGAATGCAACTAATAATCCCCAGGGCCAGCTGCCTAAGATGGTCGTCAATATGAGTTTGCTTGTTTGCAGTGGAGTTCAGATCAAAGTGGGAGAAAACTCTTGGCATCCCCTCTGAGGGGTCTATACAAGATCTTAAAGATTGTGGTTCAACCTCACGAGAGATCAGGTTTTGAGTTTCCGCCAAGCTAAAAGAGCTGAATTTCCTTAGTCTTTGATTGTTGTGCCAGGTGTGCAGATACAAGGAAGTACGATGTTGGGTGCCGTAGCTGAAAATTATTAAAGCATTTTACTAAGTTCGATCTTCTTCTAATATGCAGTGGTTGTAAGTTGGCCTTGAACAGGGCTATACCAGAAGGGAAGCTATTTCTGAATCCGACGATGATTCGAGCGGCATTCAGTTGTACTCGTTCCAATTTCTGAAGATTGGTTTCAGACACGAAGGAATAGATTGAGTAGCCATATTCCAGAATAGGTCTTAAAAGCGAAATATATGTGGTTCTAAGAGTGTTTGCATCAGCTCCCCAGTCCCTGCAGGCAAGATATTTAAGTATGTTAAGGCGCTTACGAGCCTTTGAAACCAGGTGGTTAATATGTTTGTTGCTATTGAATTCAGGATCAAGAATGAATCCTAGATATTTGGGATGTTTTTCATAGGTGAGAGGCTGGGCATCAAAATACAACTTTGGTTTATAGTTATAAAGATGTTTATTTGTGGTAAAAAAAGTCACTATTGATTTAACAGGGTTGAAAGTCAATTTGTGTTCTGTTGCAAACTCAGAGAGTGCAGTCAAAGTGGAATTGAGGAGCGTTTCGATGTTAGTCAAGTCTGTGCCTGACTTCCAAATTACAATATCGTCAGCGAAGATTGCAATATCTACAAGTTCTGGTTTCCTTTTCTCAATACCGACCAAAAATAGGGAGAATAGTGTAGGGCTTAAGACTGAGTACTTGCGTCATTTCACGGCTACGTGTGCATAGTTCGGCTTCGGTGCCGCAGTGGCTCGGCACGTTGAAAATCGGATGTGCGCACCAGGCTTTATAGTTCTAAAAATCATAAATACAAAATTACTTTTGTTGTTTTAAGGACAGGTACCTCAATTTTTGGGTTATCACAAACTAATGGTTTAAAAAAAAATAGTTGTGGAAACAAATGTTTCGCTCAATTGGAAGCATGTTTTGTGTTTATACATTTTTAAAAATATACTTAATTCGCTTTAATACACTATTTAGAGAGAATATATAAAAATCTGCCACTTTTCAGGTACAAAACAAAGGGAGAAGAATTTCATTTCTCTGTGGAATGTGTTTTTATCATCATCACGCTTATTTATCGAGTTAAGGAACGCTGTAAACAGTCAAACGATCACAAATATTGTTCGAAACGATATAATTCCGTATGATTTATCTCGAGATTTAAAAATATAAAGAATGATAAAACTATTTCAAAAGTGGAAAATAATAAAATTTTAATGTTAGGTTTATTTAAATACGAAGTTGAAAAAAAACGAGGTGTCAGAACGAGATGATTTCAGTAGCTGCGCGTATTGTTTGGAATTAATACAAAGGTTCATTTCGTTCTCTAATTTCTTGCTTTTCCAATTTGTTATATTTTATGCTTCATTAAGAAGAATAAAAATACTTAAAAACAAGTAGGTACGGAAATTGAGGTAGACAGTACTTCAATTTTCGTTCAAGCACTGTTTTTTATTTTTACTTTAGATAAAAGCAATTTGTTTTTCGCCTATCCAGTTGAAAGGCAATGGTCCAAGGGAAATAATTTGAAAAATAAAAGCTTTTTTTTTTATCAAATTCAATCTCATAATGTGAAAGGTTTTACAAATATTTTAAACATAAACAGAAAAGGTTCCTTAATACGCATAAATGTGGTTCACATTTATAAGCGGTTTAGGAAATTCTTTATGATCCTATTTTTAACAAATCCATTTCGTTTCTCTACTATTATAAAGTAAAGTTTTTTTTTGTGTGTGTGTGTGTGTCACGAAGTTGTGCCCTGACGAATTTATGGCATTCACACTAATGAAATTTGGCACACATGTAGTACGAATTTTTTTGCGATTTTATAGACCAGCCCGATTTTTAAAATTTAGTCTTGAAAATTTTAAAATTAATTTAATGCGATGTTGTATTATTATTATCTTTCTTCCGAATGGCAACAGTCATGAATCGGTATTGAATGAATCCGTATTTACTGCGCGTGTGTATCCGTTGCCGTGTAGCCGCCCGGTTACTGCATATCCTTTCAAAAATGTATTGCTTTTTTTAAAGCACGTTAACTTTTAGTTAGCGTTGACTTTTAATCTTTTATATAAGTATCTTTTTATTGTGCTTACTTTATTTTTGAAACTGGATAACTGTTGTGCAATACGTTTGTTATTGTTTCTTTTTAACTTTTAGTTAGCGTTGACTTTTAATCTTTTATATAAGTATCTTTTTATTGTGCTTACTTTATTTTTGAAACTGGATAACGGTTGTGCAATACGTTTGTTATTGTTTCTTTATAACTTATAGTTAGCGTTGACTTTTAATCTTTTATATAAGTATCTTTTTATTGTGCTTACTTCATTTTTGAAACTGGATAACGGTTGTGCAATACGTTTGTTATTGTTTCTTTTTTAGACTACAATACTTTGGATTTTGATTTTTAAAGCATATTAACTTTTAGTTCCGATATTTTTTTCAAAGTTTAGCGATATTTAATTTTGATCTTTTGTGCAATTTCTGGTTTGTTTCATTTATGCAATCTTTTGTTTGTTTCTGTATAGTACTTTGGTTTTCGTATAGTTAATTTTTATCATTTTTGTTGTTGTACATACGACTAAATCAGATGACTCAAGAGTGGAACAGTATGTACATTTGACGCATCTGATTCAGATGCGTTGATGAACGATGGAAATGTTGCTGTACGAAAACTGAAGTACACAGAAATCGCTAAACTTCCAAAAAGATATAAAAACCAAAAGTAACAGGTGATGCTTTTGTAAATTTTTATATTGCATAAATTATCAAAATTAAATATTGCTATTCTTTCCAAAAGACACTCAAACACAGAAACAAACAAAAAAGTTCATTAAATAATAACAAAATTATGGCATTTTGCTATAACGGCCTCTTTTCACGTACGCCCCACAATGTTTTGTTATACGACTAAAACAAATGCTGTTTTTATGCTTTTGTTTAGTATCGGCTTCTTCCTTTAGATTACACTGCTATATTTTGCCTCACGAAAATATCAGTCATGTTTGCATAACATTGTCGTCATTTTACTGCGTTGTTGCTTTAATGTAGTTAGACCAACACCGACTTTATACAAAGATTTTGATTTTTAAAGCATATTAACTTTTAGTTTGTGTTGACTTTTAATCTTTTATATAAGTAACTTTTTATTGTGCTTACTTCATTTTTTAAACTGAATAACGGTTGTGCAATGTGTTTGTTATTGTTTCTTTTTTAGACTACAATACTTTGGATTTTGATTTTTAAAGCATATTAACTTTTCGCGAGGCTACTTTTATCCGCTATGATACGAAACAATGTTTTGCACTGTGATCCAGTTCCAAAAAGGTAGTCTTGGATTTAAACATCATTTTGCCAATGCTGGCTTCTTATATCACTGCCTTTTTTGCATACTGGGGGCTGTAAATTTAAAAAAAAAACATGTTATTGCGAAATGCTGTTATTTTGTTGATCTTTAATGCTATTTTTTTTCTGTGTTTGGGTGTCTTTTGAAAAGCATACCAATACTTTTTAATAATTTATGCAACGTTTAAATTTACAAAAGTATAAGCTTTTACTTTTGGTTTTTATATATTTTTGGAAGTTTAGTCATTTTTGTGTACTTCAGTTTTTTTATTGCACCATTTCCACTGTTTATCAACGCATCTCTCAAATGTGCATACTGTTGCACTCTGAGTAATCTGATTCAGTGGTATGTACCACACCTTCTCCGATTCAATCTCGGAATACATAGCGGCAATAAATTGATGAAGCAGGTCTCTGCTTTTGAAAAAGATATCCAAATAATCCAAACAAAAAGTTAATATGCTTTAAAAATTATAATCCAAACTATCGTACTCTCAAACAGAAACAATAACAAACAACGTATTGCACAACTGTGATCCAGTTCCAAAAATGGAGGAAACACAAAAATATATATACTTATGTTATACATTATGATAATCCAAACTAATAGTTAATATGCTTTTAAAAATGCAATAAATTTTTATAAGGGATATCCAGTAACTATCGTACTCTCAAACAGAAACAATAACAAACAACGTATTGCACAACTGTGATCCAGTTCCAAAAATGGAGGAAACACAAAAATATATATACTTATGTTATACATTATGATAATCCAAACTAATAGTTAATATGCTTTTAAAAATGCAATAAATTTTTATAAGGGATATCCTGTAATCGGGCAGCTACATACGCACAGTAAATACGTATTTAGTCAATGCCAATTGAAGACTTGCTATTCGGAGGAACACAATAATAATTAAATAGACGGACGTGTTTCTGTCACTTCCACAACGCAAATAGTGAGCGCTGTCGTTCTGTGGGATGCCTTCAAGTTGGGCAATCAATCACTCATATTGCTCTTTTCTTTGCCGTTCATTTAAATTTACAAAAGCATAAACTTTTACTTTTGGTTTTTATATCTTTTTGGAAGTTTAGTCATTTCTGTGTACTTCAGTTTTTTTATCGTATCATTTCCACCGTTTATCAAAGCATCTCTCAAATGTGCATACTGTTCCACTCTGAGTAATCTGATTCAGTGGTATGTACCACACCTTCTCCGATTCAATCTCGGAATACATAGCGGCAATAAATTGATGAAGCAGGTCTCTGCTTTTGAAAAAGATATCCAAATAATCCAAACAAAAAGTTAATATGCTTTAAAAATTATAATCCAAACTATCGTACTCTCAAACAGAAACAATAACAAACAACGTATTGCACAACTGTGATCCAGTTCCAAAAATGGAGAAAACACAAAAATATATATACTTATGTTATACATTATGATAATCCAAACTAATAGTTAATATGCTTTTAAAAATGCAATAAATTTTTATAAGGGATATCCTATAATCGGGCAGCTACATACGCACAGTAAATACGTATTTAGTCAATGTCAATTGAAGACTTGCTATTCGGAGGAACACAATAATAATTAAATATCTCATTACATTACTTTTAAAATGTTCTGGATTAAATTTTAAAATTCGTGATGGACTATAAAATTTTAAAATATTCATACTACTTATGTGCCAAATTTAATTATTGGAAGTACTATAGATTCGTCAGGACATGCCGAACATACAACACACGTAGTACTTTATTTTATAATTGTCTACACTCGCTGCCAAAAGTTAAGGACATTGTGGAATATGTTAATTTCTGTAAGCTAATCTAAACTTGCAATTTGCTGCAGAGTTAGATGGAACTATGCAAATGTGTTATGTAACAGCCAATCACAGTTTCGTGCCGACAAATATAAAAAGGAGTCGTATAAGAAGCCAGCACTGTCAAGGATTAGAGGAGTTGCATGTAAGTGCTATAAAAAGTGTTTGCAACTTTTGTAGGATTAGTTTTCAATACGGACGTGTTTCTGTCACTTCCACAACACAAATAGCACATAGTGAGCGCTGCCATTCTGTGGGATGCCTTCAAGTTGGGCAATCAATCACTCATATTGCTCTTTTCTTTGCCGTTCATTCCGTCATTTTATGATTATGCAAACAAGCCAAACAGTTGTGCAAACACCTGTGCCCCCCTACCAAAAGGTTACAACCCCTGTGGTTCATCGATATATTGCTGTTGTAGCAAACCACTCATCATACAGGGATGTGCCAAAGGGCAAATCTTTCCCAATTAAATAAATATGTCAATGCCATCAAAAAGCAACTCTTGCGAGAATTGCCCCGTAGTTTTTCAATTTACAAATCTACACACATTACGCGTCACACAAATGAGGCCTTAAAACACACGACACAGTTTTTTAATTTATTGGAACCATCTGGACTACTCTCGCACATATTGGAGCACCGATTATGCGTCTCACAAATATCAATCCACCTTCACTGTGCAATAGCACAAAACTCTGTCAAGAAACTCATGCGAAATATTATTGAAGCCACCATCGTGACTCGACATGCTGCAAGTTTAAACGTATTCATTCGTTAAATACCAATCATCACTTCTGATATCCCCCCATTCCAATTTAAAAAACTTCAGTTCCCAGTTCGTTTAAGATTCACTGTCAGCATCAACAAGGCACAATCACCTTAAAGTCGTACAACTCTGTCTCATTCAACCGTGTTTCTCCCACGCTCAAGTGTTTGAGATTATTTAATACCTTTTTACTTTTTATAAAGAGATATCACTTAAATTTCTTGCCACATATGGCTATTTTAATAAGTGTACATGTATACTCTCTCGGGGAAAAATAATCAAGTAAAAAATTCACATTTTTAAAATTTGTTTTCCTTACGCACATGGCACAGACTTATTTCATTTCATTTAATTGTTTCTAAAGTTACATTTCACATCTACAAACGTTGCTAATTTTAAAAATTCAGGTAAGCAAAAAAATAATTATCTTTGTACTCAACAAAATAAAAATAAAATACCTTTTATTTTGGTCTATTAATCTATTTTATTCAAAATTACCTCAACTTACAAAAATATTTCTAATTTTTCTGTCTCCTTATTATTTAGTAATTTGGGGTTAAAATATACTATGTTGCCCAAATCAACACATTTCATTGTTGTGTTCAAAATAAGATACACATTTCAGTTGTAAAATTTAAAAAATAATAAACTCATTTTTTCGGTTTTCAATAAAAAAAAGCATGTTTCTCACTCCTTTCACCATTCAATTTTCTCAACTGCCTTATTCAAAAACTTAAATCTCTTTTTTAATCTTAGAAAATACAATTTTTGCCATTGTAGTAATATATGCATGTGTATAAGATCGATTTAAAAAATAATATAACAATAAACACAAATTGTGCAAGTTTTTATTACAAATTTCAACCAATTTTAAATTTTAAGAAATTTGTAATTTTTAATTAACATCACACAAAAGCAACACAATTGCCTATTAACGAGGGTCTGGTATCAATTCCCTAATTGAGACATCCGAGGTAATTTTTTATTATCGTCGTACTATAGCAACTCAACGTGCTATTTACAACGGTCCGGTATCAATCCCTAAGTAAAAGATCCGAGGCAATTTTTAATTAACGTCGTACAATAGCAGCTCAACGGGCTTTTGACTACGGTCCGGGATCAATCGCCTAAGGAAAGCATCCGAGAAAATTGGGTAATTTTTAATTAACGTTCTCAAGCACTACAACTACCTATTAACTAGGGTCGTAGTTAAATCCAATAAGGGAAATATACGTGGACAATCACGGTCATATCATAACATAACACCTCAGCTGGCACCCCACCCTCCAAGTAATTGTGACGTCACACCCATTCACTCTCTTCGCAATTCCAATTTCACAATAACGAGGCCATCACGCCGTTGTCCGTGGTGTTGGTTTGCGGAGCAAACCAAATGGGAATGTGTAGCAAACACTGGTGGTTTACAAACGTTCCCAATAGACACACCTAACCCTACAAAGTACAGCACGGGCAACGCCGTGCTAGCCACGCAGTGGCTAGTAATATATAATTCTTAAAAGTTATAATCGTCCCCATTTATATTCTTATGTAATAACAAATGGGTGCATTCAAAACAATTTCATTCAGCAAGAAATAACAATTTATAAGATGTACTTAAATTAATATTATTAATTCGTAACATTTTTGTCGTATAAGACTCAAAAGAATATAGTATTCCTGTTTGGCGTTGTGGTGTCGCCGCCCCAAACGGTAGCGTGAAAACAGTACGAATTGTATACAAGGATAAGACAACCAACAGTTAATATATTTAAGTTCTTATTATTCCAAGAACATTAAGAAAACTATACAGCATTTCAACATCCTTTTATTAACATCATATTAATACATATAAGTATTTATCATCATCCAGCGCGTGGTGACCAGCCGTCACCCTCTGCATCTCCCTCTCCAACTTTCTCTGCACGTAATTCCAAAAGAACGCCAAAGGTAAAAGTCGAAAACCAATCAGTGATCATCTGGACGAACACGACCTGCAGGACGTTCTATGTCATCTGTTTTTCTCAAGTCGCTGTAATGAGTGCGACGAAAGAACACACATGGCGCCAAACAATAACCAATCAGAATATATTCGGAATCCGGCCAATTTTTTTTTCTTTTTTGCGGTGCAATTAATTTACATGCAGACCGAATTCCAGAGTGATCCTTCCTAAAGGCTGCTACACACTAGGCCAGTAATTTAGACGAGTAGAGAGTGATTTAGTAGCTCTACTAAACGAGATAACGACAAGTGGGGGAGTAGTTGTTCACACACGGTTTAGTTGGTGTTCGAGTGTCGACTGCTAAAGATGATGCAGAGAGCGAAGCTGAATCGCGATGAAAAATATGATGAAATAGAGTATATCGATGGTTGTATTATATATATATATATATATGGTAACATTAAAAATGATTCGTGGGAAAATTGCTTTACATTGGCCGGCGCCTCCGAGTGTTTTTTCACGTGCCTTTTACAGTTTCGCAGCCCATTGCATCAGAAATAATTAATTTTTGCAAGCTAAGCTAAATTCATCTTCCTAAGGCGTGATCCATCTGTTCCCGTCTATTTACTGTACGATGTCCCATCAAATGATTCCATATAAGGCAATGAAATCTGTCTGAGTATTGCTGATCAAGGAATAATTAATTTGTGTATACCCAACTTGTAACTTGCTGCGCCATCTCTTATAGCACTCGAACCATGATTGTGGTCTAATAAAGACGTCTTTTTCATTGCTCTCTGTCCTGCTTGTATTTTATGAGAACTTCGTAGTGAGACTTGTAGAAAGTCGTCACACATTATATATATATATATATATATATATATATATATATATATATATATATATATATATATATATATATATATATATATATATATATATATATATATATATATATATATATATATACACTTAAATGAAGCTAGCATTCTTTTACAAAAGAGAAGTAATTAGTCATATGACTTTTCAATCAGCATTTAATTATTTCCACCCAAGCAACGCCGGGTCATTAATTCTGCTAGTTTAAAAATAAATATAAAACACTTTCCTAGTGTTTTTAATTTTTTGTTTGATTTCCTTCTCGTGAAACTTTGGTATTCCCATCGCTTTTTCTAATTCATCGATTGCAAATGCCTTGGATGCTTTATTTTTGTTCAGAGAAGACTTCACATTCCATAAGCACTACCTTTCCACATAAGCAGTAACAAATTTGAACGTAGCATCATCACTCCAACAAATCATGGTGCCGATAAAAATGTTATTTTAAGAGAATAAAAAACGTTAAACATTTAAACATAACCGATTTATTGACTAAAGAAAAATAATGGATTTAAATTACAGCAATGAAAACGATCCGCGAGGCAATCAACAAACTGTCGCAAAAATTTAAAACTCATATGTACTATGCATATTTTAACAAAAAATACACACAAGAAAGAGACCTCGAGCAATGAAAACGAATAACTAATGAACTCTACTAAGTAGATGTGTTCATTACCTGTCTAGTGTCCCGATAGTGTGGAGAGGAGTGGGGTGGGGGGCACTACTCGACCGTCCACTATCCATTTGACTGGATCGAGTCCACTAAATCGTTTTACTAAACTACTCGACTCAATAGTTTTGTCCCAACTCGTTTAGTTGCTATATCACTCGACTAAATTACTGACCTAGTGTGTAGCAGCCTTAAAGGTCTAGCAGCACACTGTAGTTTCTCACGATGTCATTGCGCAAAAAAGCATCGCCAAATCAAAGAACAATTTCGTACATGTTTTCGGTTTATTATTTTTAATATTTCAAGTATATATAGATGTACAATTTGCAATAGTAAACGCCCTCGAACACCAGGTATTTTATTTTGGATATATTATATATATTCTAGAATCGTGAGGCGTTCAGAACTAAAGTGGATCAAGTCTATTTTGTAACATTTTTAGATACACCGAGTTATAGTTTTTTTCTCGTGTATACTTTTCCTATTCGTCGGATTTTTCTTCTGATCTGTCTGAAACCAAAGCAACTAGGGGCTTGATTCAAAGATGCACTAAAAAGATTCAACTTAAATTAGTACTGATGTGATATTATCAGAGTTTGATCAGAAAGTGGACTTGATCCACTCTAGTTCTGAACGCCTTATATATTGATTGCAAATGTATGAAATCTTTTTTGTATAACGGGAAATGTCAGCATATTGTATTAATTGATTCGAAAGTTAAAACATCTATTTTTTATCATTCCAGCAAAAATTGAAAAATGCAAGAAACAAATGTAAAATGCACGGAAATCGTGCACCTATGAAATGTAGAATTAGAAAATAATTTCCACCTTTTATAAATTTAGAATCGTATCCATGTACACAGCATGATTGAACCACGATCGCTTTCAATGCATTTGCTATGGAAGAAGGAATACGGCAAAATGAGCGTTGAAGAGAAGTGTCAAAGAATCACGTGACTACTGTTTTTGATCACATGATCATTGGAACATAAAAGGTTGTCATAACTTTTTCTTTTATATCTCCTCTTCGACCTCAGCACTCAGTGCAAGGAAAAATAAGCAAACGGAGAAGAAAACAATACTTCCTGTTCAGATCTAATTTGATTTATCACCGTTTTGAAGTCTTCGAGCCATCACCACTCTTAAAGAACCTGAATCTCTTTCAGAGATTTGAAAAATAGAGATATTCTAAATTATACTTTGAGAAGAGGTTAAAATTTGCTTATTTACACATTTAGAAATTAATTCAACGTTCCAGAGTTTACCCGTTTTTGATCTCTGAAAAATATGATATCTGGGATCATAATTTTCTGGGATCTTTAAATTAATCTCAGCGTACTGTTATACATTTAACTCCTCTGCAGTTTATACCTGGAAAATATTATAAAAAAGGTGAAAATATTTATTTAGAACACTGCACTATTAAACGACACGTTTTTTCTGTTTCGTTAAATATGTCTGTCACGGTTCTTTGGGAAAACTAGAATCTATCACAGATAAGATGGAATTTTAAAAGATCATAATTATCATAAGATGAGAAAATTCTAATTTTTTAAAAATTCGCATACCAAATCAAGCAATATTTAAAGAACGCGAAAAATGACAACTGATCAACTTTGGAAAGATCGTCTCACTCAGCAGTTCCCGCACAAAGTATGGATTGAACTTGCTTGATAGGACATCAACCGCGTATTGTTTTGTATTTAACTTCTGAACATGACGCTTTTCCTAAATCAGAATAATTCACGCACGCGATACACTACGCTAAGCTGGTAAACATGATTTTCCTTACAAGTTGGAAGTACAATAACCCTCACGGTACGTTCGGTGTATATAATTCCTAACCCGTCACGTTCCTCCATCGTAACCCGTTCCTTGATTTCTTATTGATGTTCATTGCTGAATGGCAACATTGGAAAGATAAACAAATAACAGATGACTCTAAGGCCCACGTTCGCATCAGGCGTTTCAACGCGCGTATGATGAGGCTAGCAAGGTCCCGCCGTTAAATTATCTATATATATAATTCTCTTACGTGGCACGCAAAAAAGACGTTATTTGTAATCGCGTTTTGGCAACACTGTACGATTGTTTGTTTATCGCCAAGTCTCGCGCATCGATTGAATTTATAGCGTTATCGGATGAAATTTTATTGAAAAAAAAAAGGGAAATTTTAATGAAGCGTTGCTGTTAGTTTATAATAGAAATCAAAGAAAGCGGAGGATCTTTTCAGGGCCATTTAAAAAACGGTCCTTTTCAGGGCCAACAATTATAGTTCAACAAGACGCTTGCACTACAACTTTCGACAACAAACTCAATGAAAAAGTGTGGATCGTTTGAGTGCTGGGAAAATATACACACAAACAACATGCTGGGTATTCAATTTCCAAAGCAACGCTCACATTTCGAGTCAAAATTTGCACACAGTTTTCATTTGAATTCTGATTTTAGAGATACTGTGCATATTTTTTCTGTAATACAGCAAATTTAGATTTGAAAAACATTTTTTTGGTAACATATTTTGTAAACAATCCCTTCTGCTAGGACACGTGTCGTCATTGAGGCGAGCGAAGCGAGTATAGGTTAGCGCAACGAACCAATGAGGATTGCGAAGCAATCCTCCGGGGGTTGGCGAGCGTTAGCGAGCAGGGGGCAGGCCCCCTAGTGTTTATTTATTCCTCTAGTTCAAGTAAATATCTTTGCGACCTTGAAGAGCGGGAACCCTGATAGTCTCGCCAACGGTCGTTTTACGCACCTCATGTGAACGGGGCCTAAAAGTCAATGAAGTTTGAAACAAGTCGTCAACGCTACAAAACATGAGCTCAAGAGAACTACAAACCTTAAACAAACAAGTTTGCACAAATACAAAAAAAAATTGCCAGCACCTCTGCTGTTACGTGAACAGCAAAAAGTAATATGAAAAACACTTTCGGGTCATTATTGTCGGTCACGAATACACATTCAGGGAATTTGTTTATAGATTAATCAATCACACTGTCTCAAAGAAAATTGTTCTCACCACTTATTCGATTGTCAACTGAGGAAAGAAGCAGACTAAACAAGATCTCACGTATAATCGCATTTTCTAGTTTTAAGACACTAGGGGGCTCCGCCCCCTGCTCGCTTACGCTTTGAAAAAAAATTGTACCATAAGAAAGAGTGTAATGTAATGTTTCCAGTGATGTTCTCAAATTTAAAAAATAATGGTTTTTGCTGTAGATGTAACGGGTTTAACAAAAAGTAGCGAAAATATCCAAAGATTCCGAATTTTGTATGACCAAGTTTTGATCGCATCCAATTTAATTATTAACCGACTTCAAAAATAATAGTACCGTAAGAAAGAGTATATTCTGAGGTATACTGCAATATTTTAAAAATAAAAAACTAATAGTAATTAGATATAGATACGGCAGTTTTAAAAAAAAGTAACAAAAATGTCCCGATTTTTCCCGAATTTCAAAAAAAATATTATCAAGAACCAAATTGAAATTTCCAAAAAAACTCTACGAGCTGCAGAAATTTACGTTGAGAGGTACTCTTAAAAAAAACTCACGACTGAAGACTGAAAATTTGTATGCGTTTTGCTCACTCGCGGAAGAAATTTCACTTCTTCAATTTTGACACTTAATAAAACCTAAACTAATAGCCGCATCGGAAAAAAATCTTGATAATTGTCCAGGGAATACGATGAAGAACAAACCATGTTAATTTCATTTTTTTCCGATCAGTACTTTCTCGGGAAACCGTCTAAGAATCGAGCTAAACAATACAGTTTTCAATCCTGCGACGGCGGCGGTAACTTTTTTTTTAATATAGAGAGATAATTATTACATCTAGTAATCTTTGTAAATGCGACATTCGCTCTCGTAAAGCTTGATGAAACACTAGTCGTTTTTGGTGTTTCAATGCTGATTTCATTGAGCAGTCGTCTTGTCTGGGTAAAACCTATCAGAAAAAAAGGTTTTGTCAAGGTATATCCCACCCTTTTTCAAGAAGTGTTTCAGCTGAACCACCTGTTTACAATCAGGAAATAGGATGTGATATAAGCATCTGAGAATTTTCGAAATTGAAGGAAATCCTGTAGATATGTCCGATTTATTTAGTTCCTTTTTTGTTTTACATTAAGGTGATAGATAAATCCTTCCACCACTTCAAAATTATTGCCTTAAATTACTAAACAAAATCTGAGAATGCTTTCTTTGCAGCTCATTCGTGTTTCACTTTATGTTTCATTTGTCATTGTCCTGTTTGGGCAAGCTAAGTGTCAAAGTAAGTACTCAAATTTGTCGAATTCATGTGAAATTATATTTTTGTGGAGTAATTGACTTTTCTTATTCAGAAAATTAATGCTAATCTACAAACTGCAAGTTTATGAAAGAGAAAATTTAGTTTTAGCATTAAAACATGCACAAGTCTGGAATAGTTTGATGCGTTATTTTATTTGAACTGCATTAGTGACAGTCGATAGATATTTTATGGTTTCTTTTCATTTCTAGTCAAGAATAAGTTATTGATTTCTGTTAAGTCATATATTTCCCCAGGAATAGTTTAACTACTTTCGTCTGCAATTTCAACTACATAAAATAAATAATCGTAGCCAAAATCCTCATTGTCTTCATTTTGTTTCTCAGATTTAAAAATCTTTCCACGTTGATGAGTTATCCTGGGTAGTATATGAATTCGCTAAAAGTAAACGAGTATCATGCACTCAGAAAGCAAATTTATTCCAAATGCTATCTTATGATTTAGACAATAAGTGGGTGGTATGTGTTTTTGACTTTCATTGAGTTAACTTATATTTTTCTTACAGAAAAATGTTTTGGTAGATGCAAAAAGTTTCATTTGTATTTGTGTAATGCATTCTCCCTTCCAGATGAAATAAATAATTTATTTTCAGCATGATTTGATCACTTTAAAGATGCAATGCTCCTCTCTAATATTATAAAATGAAGTGACTGTGTGTATACGGACTGTCTATGACGTATGTCTATAACTGTCTATCCTGACGAATATATGGCACTTACAATAATAGGATTAGGCACACAGGTAGTCCGAATTTTTTGCAATTTTTCTATCGCCCCCGAATTTTAAAATTTTATCTAGAACATTTTAAAATTATTCTAATGGAATTTAATAATATTATTGCTTTCTTTAGACTTTAAACATATAAATAAATGACATATTCTAAATTTATATTTTCCTCTTCCGTTTGATTCTCCCAGGAACGATTGGTCAGCAGACAAGAAAAAAAAAACAGTTTTAACTGAGTTCTTTTTTCTATCTCATAGAACGTTAAAGACAAAATAAAAACTACAACGGATTTCAAATCTGCGGAAAATTTCACATTAGATCGATACCTGAAAATATGAATTTCTTTAAATAAATAGTTTTTGTATTGAAATTTTTATATTTTTTCCAATACGAACACCGTTGCGCAGAATGATCTTCGTTTGATTCGAGATTCCATTAATCAGATTTCATTTCCTGCGCTCAGCAAAACAAATAAAAAACACTTTGACTGGAATTGTTTAGTTCTTTTTTATAAAATTGGGATCGTTAAAGATAGATTGAAAATTTCAACGGATTTGAAATCTGCGGAAAATTTTACACCAGAACGATACCTTGCATTTGATTTTCTTTTAATAAATAATTTTTTAATTAAATATTTATATTTTCCTCAAGAGATTGTTGGAATTCGCAGGGAATTCATTCAAATAGACTACGAACTTCCATTTGATTTGGGAAGCAAACCAACACCACGGGCAAGGATGGGTGTTATGCAATAGGCTACGAACTTCCATTTGGTTTGCTTCGCAAACTAAATGGGAATTCGTAGCAATCATCGGGGTTAGCGAGCAATGGTCATATCTGACCCCACGAAAAGAACTGCCACGAAAAACGCCGTGCTTGCCACGCATTGGCTACTATGACATATTATTAAAAAGATAATTACCCTTTTAACGGCGAAATAGAAAGCCCCAATTGATTCCACATAGTGCACGAAATAATTAATTATCAACTTAAAAAAGAATTGCTTTAGGTAGCTAAATTCTTTTGAATTCCATGTTTCCAATTATTACTAACTTTATTTATTTTTCCTATTTACTTGCATTTCATATCATGTTCATTAAAAATATTAATTTTAAATACTTGGGGGCTCCGACCCAAGTCTTATTTTCTTGTGTCAAGGTACTGATATATTAATTTTGAGTGATAACTTGTAATTCTTAAACATAATTAAATACAAAAGGAAGTGCTATATATATAGGTATTGTGTCAACTATTCATATTGAAATATTGATTTATTAATGAAATAGTTACGAAAACCTAAGAAAATTTTCCTCTTTTAAGTTTTGTCTGAAAGTATTTAGACGTTGATTGTAAAAGTGTAAGTGTAAGAAAAGAGTTGAAGACCCCTTTAATGATAAACTGATCCAAAAATGTTAATTGGGGAGATGAAAAAATTATGTAATTATTGTAACGTTAAAAGTATTTTAAGTTGTGGTGAATGGATTTAGGCTCAGAAACAGCTTTGAAATAACACATTTAATTAAATTTTATTTACATAGATTAAACAATTCAAGGTTGATTTCGAGGCTAAATGAAACTTTTTACAAAATAGTTTCAGTCCTACAGTTCCTTCGGAGCAGACAAGCTTTTTGTCCATCCACATTCAAAATTTCAATGACTCTTTGCAAAGGGGAGAGGGGAATGAAGTTTACCTCTCCTAAAGTTAACCGTTAATGAAGGTGAACAGTTTATAAATGAGGACTGCTGGACATTTCTTAACTCCAACTGGTCGTAAACTCAAAGCATTTCCGCTTGGGAGAATTTATAAATGGACCGTCAGTTGTTAGAGAGAAATTTCAGGCACAAAGAATGGGAACCATGGTACTAGACTATGAGTTGGAATATGCAACTATCTAGTTTATTCTTGAATTGAGATCTTGGAAACGGTTGATTTGACAATTTTTGCTTGGTTTCCAACTTTTGGCACAGAAAATATTCAGTAAGTACTACCTACCTAAAACATCAATCCACAACCTGATTACCTCTGCATTTACCAAAGACTGAGACTATTCCGAATTAAACTGTCCTCATGTATTTATCATAATCTCGATTTTTGTTTCAACAGAAATTCGTTTCCCAAAACCAGAAATTCCACTAAACCATGGTGGAGAGGCTTGTCCAAGGGGATTTCGTTGTCGTGAGAAGAATATGTGCCGTCCTAGCTCTATGGAACTCATCAGAGGGCGCCCCAGACAATGTGGCAAAAGTAGTAGACCGAGGATATGCTGTCCCGAACGATCCAGTCATTCCTCTATACCAACACAACCCCAGAAACCTCCCACTGTGCGTTCTCTGACACCGAATTCCATTCCAAGTAATCCTATACTTTATTGATTGAAGCAGAATCTGTATTAAATGCATGTGAAAAAGTGTTTTGGTTTTGACTTGTATTAATTTTGTTGATGAACACTTACACCAGCACACATCCTATTATAGCATACATATTGGGATTTACCTTGAATAGTCCTAGCCCTCTTTTCCAAATTAGTTTCTCCAATCAAGCATCAACTGACTTTGTTTCCAAGTTTGTTAAAACCAGGGTTTAACCATCTGAGCGTCAATGGATTTCCACATAGTGTAATATTGTTCTCACCCCACTTATTGACTAAATAACCACAATCTATTTGTTGAAAGAATGCAGGGATTCTTTCAACCCGTGGAAATAGTATATTGATAATTTCTTGAGGATGGAATTTTTTGAACCGATTCTATAGGTTCTTTGATCCTTGAGAATCAAATCATTTGGTATGCCCCTATTGCACCTTTCCTTACAATAAAATATTTTGGAATGATTCTATTGGTCACGTGGGTCAAAACTGTTTAGAAGGCATGTAGAGAAGACTTCAGATGGTAAAATGAAATGATGTATTTGAACTCCTCAGAGAGTTAAATCAGTTCAGACTAGATTAATCGTTTGTAAGAACAAATAAAATCGTTCGAATCAAGGAAATTAACAAATTTGTCATTGCTTTAACGCTGATGGGAATTTTCAAATTTCTTTTTATTACTAGGGGGCTTAGCAACCTGCTCGAATACGCTAGACAATCCCCGGTAATTGTTACCTAATCCTATTTGCAACACTTCTTTCGTAGAGTTTTCAATCTCCTGCGACGACGAAACTATCTTAATAATTTGTATATTCCTGATTGGACTTTCTGGGCTATATGACGACACAGCGAGTTTCACCTAGGACGTTTCGCGTTTCATCTCTACGAAGAACAATTTGTACATTGTCGCAAAATTATACTTTTAATCGCATCGAATTTATTTATAAACCAATTTTTGAAAATAATTATACCATTAGAAAGAGTGTATTCTAAGCTTTCATCTGGTATTTTCAAATTTTAAAATTAATAATATTAAGCTATAGATATGACAGTTTTAGTTTTGTATCGGAAATTACGTTCTAAAAAATACAAAAAAAATTTGCATGACCAACTTTTAATCGCATCGAATTTATTTTTTAAACAATTTCAAAAATAAGTATACCATAAGAAAGAGTACTAAGGTTTATAGTGGTGTTATCAAATTTTTTCTAAGGTTTATAGTGGTATTATCAAATTTATTCTAAGTCCATTCTAAGATTTACAGTGATGTTAACAATTTTAAAAACTAATAGTATTAAGCTATAGATATTGCACTTTAAAAAAAAATAACGAAAATTTCCCAAAATTCCGAAATTTGTATTACTAACTTTTAATTGCATTGAATTTATTTATTGTAACCAATTTAAAAAATAATTGTACCATCAGAAAGAGTACATTCTAAGGTTTCCCGTGATGTTTTCGAATTTAAAAACAAATTGTAAAAGCTACAGATATGACAGTTTTAACAAATAAGTAATGAAAACGTCCCGATATTTTCCGAATTTAAATTTGGGAACAAAATAGAATGTTCTGGGTTCATGAAATTTGGAATTTTTTTACTTTAATGATAAACACTCTTCTTATACAGGAGAATCCATCCACTAAATCCTATACGAAGGATAGGTGAAAGTTTTCCTATCGAATACACAACCAAAGTGATCTAGATTAAGTTCAAAGTGAGGATAAATTCAGGATCAATTCTTCCAAGGTCAAGAATCAAATACAAATCAGAACTGATAGAAATAAAATCTACTTTATTTGTTAGATACCTTTTATCAGTTTAAAAAACTTTTTATTCTGTGTGTAGGGGACTGTGGAAAATCTTTTGGCCAACCATCTCGAGAGGGATTTGTTATTGGTGGTGAAGATGCGCAACAAGGTGCATGGCCATGGATGGTAATACTTTTCCTTTTCATTTAGAATGCCTCTTTTTCATTTTGTTATAAAAACCTTTCGTAAACTTTTACCACAAAAGATATATCTTCAACTAGATATCCTGTGACCAATCAACTGACAAGAAATTTTTTAATCTTTGAAATAATTCTTTTGAATCCTTTCAAACAAATAACACTCTAAGATGCAGTTACTTGTAAAATTTAGTAAGATATCTTTATAACTGACCTTTTCATTTCTGGGCATTTAAAAACAGTCAATTTATTTGTTGTTAATGAAGAAACTGAGATTTAACACAGTGCTATTATAATTAATTGATTAGACACATGATTTATATTAGTTACTCCGTGCTCTTTTTCCTTTCCAAATAAACATTTATTAGTTGTGAATAAATTTATCTAGTCGAAAAATATTACTTAAATTTTTTTGTCTTAGCATAATAGCATGTCAAAGCAAATCTCTAAGTATATTTATGTCTCTAAGTACATTAAGCATAATTATGTCTACATTAGCCTGGTACAAATGTTTTAAAATATATTTGGTGCATTTTGTCTCCAATAAAGCAGAATTCCCATAAATATTTTAACTTAGAAGAAACAATTTTAAATGTATGGATCACCAGAAACAAGTGAGGAATTATAATTAAATTGTAAAGCAGTAAAATCTGTAAGATAAATACAGGCAAAACACTGATTTCAATAAATTATTTCAATCGTAATGAATATATAGTAGTTAAAAAGCTACTCTCCAATGCAGAAATGCATTTTAAACAAAGCAAAATTTTCGATTCCACCCAAACTTCTAGTTTTAAAAACATCAAAATAACCACTCAGAAAACTTCTGCGTCACTTAGCTATTGCCATATTTGACATTCAGAAATACTTAAACTGATGCTGCTGATATTTACTAATGCCTAACGCGGATCCTTTGAAGTATTACTTTTGATTTAATGCTTAAATTCAGCTTTAAAAATTGTAATTTTAAGCTGTTGACGCTTGCATTATTCATTTCACCGTGAGTGGCATTTGCTCCAATTATTTTCCTTATTGGGCATGTTTGCCATGGACAAATTTAAAAATAATACTATGTAATTTTATTTTTGTATAAAAGATCTGAGAATCTGATTCAAAAATAACTAAATTTACAACAGTTCAATAAAACAAAAATTTCAAAACATTTTTTAGTTGTAGTTCATTTTAGCATCCATTTAATACCAGCGTAACTGTCGAGTACTATTTCCAGTGAATTAACTTTGCTTTCAGTATAGGTTGCAATCTTGATGGCCAATAAAAAAGGTGTTCACCTCCCTTCATGCACTGGATTTCTGATTGACAAGAGACATGTTCTCACAGCTGCTCATTGTTTTGAAAAAAAACGGTAAGTTCATTTGACACCATTGGTATTTGTTTTTGAGCTAGCTCCAGTGTCTTGAAATAATTAACTTGATTGAAAGTTGAATTCCATTTAACAAGGGAATCAATAAATTGAAACAATTACCCGTGTTGGTATCAAGCACTTAATTAAATGCTTTGTTGAATCCAATTTAGCTAAGAAATGAATAAATTAAAGCAATTATCAGAGTGTTGTTACTGAATGTAAATATGGAATACCAATAAAAATAGATAATTTCAATATGTTCGAGGTGAAACTTCACTTAAAGAATGATCAAGAACAATTCCTTGTACTTATATTTGATGAATAAAAAAATCTAATAAGCATATAGATGAATGCTATTGAAATATATTTTCAGTGGTTGAGATTTTAAATTTTGAGTATCAGAAAGTAAACTAAATGTTGAATGTATCATTTTAAAATGGGAACAGAACTGACCATTGTCTTAGAGGATGATCAATAACAATTCATTGTACTTATATTTGATTAATAAAAAAATTTAATAAGCACATAGATGAATAATATTGAGATTAATTTTCATTGGTTATGATTTTAAATTTTGAGTATCAGAAAGTAAACTTGTCAAAATGTTGAATGTAGCATTTTAAAATGGAAACAGAACGAACCATATCCAAACTCTAGCATCCGAATTGCTCATTAAGTTATTGTCATTTATTTTTTGTTGCTGATTAAATTAAATATTATTTGTTCCTGTTATACAAATGCAACATTAAACCAAACATCGTGTATGGTGTAAAGTGATAAATTATTTCACATTTGAAAAAATACATGACTCTAGAACCTGAACTTGACATCATTATCTAATAGTTTGATGATTTAACAGTTCTATTGTAGCATTTGTAGATAAATAATTTCCAAAGTTATACCTCTCTTATTTCTCATGCATCTGCTCCAACACCCAATTTCTTCTTTGTTGTGTGTGTTTGTTTCATCGGATTGTGTGTACGGAACATCCATCGTCGTACCTATATGTTCATTTTCCCTTGAGGCTCCACCCCAAATTTCTTCAATTTCGTCATCAACAATAAAGGATTGCTTTCGTTTGTTTGTCTGCTTAGTCATCATTTTTTCTAAAATAAAAGAAGATCAAATGATTATATTGCACAAGGTAACCCATATATGTCTTAACTTTCTAAGCATCACAAGATTTCGGATTAACATATTGTTGCTTTTACGTTGAAACACAAATAACAATATTTTGGTTGAAAAGAATCCGCAGAATCTTAAAAACTTTAGAAAGATGACATTTGTCATGACAGGTAGGTAGTTTGGATTTTTATGGTTCTTGGGCCATGGTTGGCTATGCTATGCCATACGCAAGACATACAACTGCAAGTAGATGACATACACGCGCGATGAAAGCTTTACTGACACAGAAAAGAGAAATGCAGAAGGAATTCTAACCTATCGAGACCCCAGCTGGGGTGTGAAATCCATTTTACTTCTCCCGAGATATTCATATAAAGACATCTATTTTATTTAGCAAATTATATTTAACAGTTTAAAAAATTATTATAAATGAATCTGATTACTAAATACAACACAAAGAATACATTTAAAATTACGTCAAATTTTAATTTGACATTGTATTTCCACATTAATGAATCTGATTACGAATCGCAACACAATTGCTAAACTTCAAATTTCCATTTGGCATGACGCGTTTCTTGTCTTTGGACCCTATCCAAATTAAAATCTTAGCTACTCTACGATTCTATGAAACAGAAATACTCTATAAAGTTATTTTGACAGCTTACTTCGCTTTTATAAGTTGCCGAACTCATGCAAATTAAGTATGATACATCGTTAAATTCGTACCATATATCTCAGTAGTCTTACCCTTCATTGGCTCTTCTTTTATTACAGGTCTAATTAGCCTTTGTGTATGTAGCAAAACATGACAATTGAGCGATAAACACAAACCCCGTGCATAGTGCAATGGAATGTTAGAAATTGCCCCCAACTTGGTTGCTAAGAGATACCAGCGATTTCGTGTTGCCACTTTCATGGGGACGCACATATCTGATAGTATGCAAAGGTTGAACTCACGAGAAGTAACACGAGAGCAACTGATTTGATTACATAAGCTTTCGTGACAAGCATTTTTGCCGATACCTTTTAGACTTGTTCAGGGGTTTGAGTCATAGACTTTTCCTATATATTTTTCATAATTGAAAATTTCAATTGTCCTGTATTTCATATTAGTATTATATTTTACGGTTTGGTTGTTTCTAAGTAACCTATTTTGCTTAGTTAAAATTGCGTAAAAGGAATTTTTTACAGAAAAAAACCTATTTCTTGAATAACAAAACTTTTTCGTTTTTTATCATACTTTTTCAAGTATACCAAGCAGTAGCGAAATAGCTGGAATGATCACAACGATATCCTTGATAGGGAGGTTAGTAGCTGAATATACGTTGCCATTAGCCCGTTATGTTGCTCTGTGCAACGTAAATTCAACTGTAAGAAACAAAATATCCGAGCGCAGAATCTACTAATTATGAACCACGGAATCATGACGAGCACACTTGAGCCATCCACCCATCCAAACTTCCACACCTTTCTAACGTACGGACGTTAACGTGCACCTTGCTAACGTACGACAGAGTTAACGGGCATCAGTCAATATACATCTGTCTTTTATTGCATCGAGTTTCGAATTTCCAACCCTCCGGTTTATGTTGCTCCAGTGTGATTTTAATTATAATACCTGCCTACCCACCTTTGGCTAATCCGCTGCTTTAGCATATGGGCAACGTCGCACCCCAATTTATAATACGCAGTAATTTTAATGTCATACTTGACCAGAATTGACTCATATTCATCCATTTTTAATTTTGTATGAGGTGTAAAGTTGTAAAGGTGAATTAATTTCAGCAAACATAATTCTTATTAGCGTAAAATCCTATTAAATGTCTGTAGTCCAATCAATATTTAATTGCAATAAATTATTAATGTGCGTTTTGTTTCGTGTAAAACGGCCTACCAACGTCACTGCCACAGTCTAAAAAAAGTAGCTGTATCTGTAGTTACTCACAAGCTGGGGTTCACGTGGTATCCAACGAAGTTTAATTTCACTGACTTCTCCCTCTTGAAACTGCTGTATGCTCCATAGAAAAAATTTGAAATTCACCAAAACCCATAGCCCTCCTTTACATTTAGTCCCGGCGCCGCTGCCCCAACGCAAGTGCGGTCTGAGATACATTAGATCCAATGGAGCAGTGCATACATGCCTCCAGCGCCGCTGGGGCGACGCACGTCCAACTTGCGTGCAATTTGTACCGCAGTTCCCCACGACGCCGTACGGTCGCCGCACATGAGTCTCCGTTCTGAAGTACCTTGTTTTCATACACTAATATAACATATATAATAATTAATAAAAGGTTGTATCCAGTAACATCTATTTTGTTTCAAAATATACTTTTTTTACACCATATAAGCGAAATAAACACGTTTTCTTCGATAGAATATTTATCGCAAATGGCGCGAAATGAGTTTGTGCGTCATTTTACGGCTATGCGTGCATAGTTGTGCTTCGGTGCCGCAGGGGCGCCGCACGTTGAAAAACTGGATGTGTGCACCGGGCCTTATAGTCAATCCTATTAAATATTTTGTGTCAAAACAAGCTTCCTAAAAGAAACGGCTTGCGGTACCTTGGTTAAGCAGAATATTTTAACACATCTGAGTATTTTCTATTGAAGTTACTCGTTCAGGAGCAGTGAGACGCCGCTAGTACGCGCTAGGGATGCGACATCGACAACAAAACATCGATGTTCAAATTTAAACATCTATGTTATTAATACATCGCCCAAAAACCATAGATGTTTTTAAACATCGATGCATTTAAATAAATTTCCCATTTTTTTTAAAAACAGGTTTAGTAACCTCTAACATTAATGTTCACCAGGGAGGATTTAATTTGTCAGTGGCCGTGTGTATTAATTTATAACTAAGATTTTTTTTTAAACTGTCAATACAAAGTCAAAACAATTAATACGAACAATTAACAAATCTTTTATTTTTCAAATTGAATAATACAAAACAAAATAATGTTTGCAATTTGAAATAGGTACTACTAACTTTAAGTAGGTAGGTAGGTACATAAAAATAATTATTGTCAGTTATTATTAATTATTTATCAACTTATGAGGGAAAACATAACAAACTTATTTTTTATTTACTGTAAATAATAAATTTGTAGATAAAAAACATTAACATTTACTGTAAATAGTTACTCCCTATTGTTATTATATGCCCCAATATTTGTTATTTACAGTTTGTAAGAAAAAGAAGATTGTTAAGTTTTTGTTCCCCTTAAGCCGACTTCTTTTTTCCCTAACTATCCCGTCAGTTAGGGAAAAACTCTTTCTGATGGGACGTATGTCGACATTACTGTCAAATATTTAGTTGCACGGTTATTTTTCTCAACTTTTACTATGATGCTTTTTTCATTTAAAAATAAAACATCGACAACGTAAAAACATCGACAATGTAAAAACATCGATTTTAATCAAACATCGATTCCAATAAATCGATGGTAAATACATCGATGTTTTTATAAAACATCAATGTTTCGGAAACATCGACATTGATGTCGCATCTCTAGTGTGCGCCCATATAACTCGGGTAAGCGCATTGCGCTAGATACATTCGAGTTGTAGGCGGCGCAGGTTCGAATCCTGTTGGGTGCATTCCTCCCTGGGTGTATTTTTCTCTTCTGCGTCAGTAAACGTTTCATCGCGTGTTCATGTCCATTGGTATTGCATGTCGTGTGTCTGGCGATTCATGGTTAAATGGCCCTTGCGCCTCAAATCCCAATATCATTCAGTCAGTACATTCAATATGAGTCAAGGCGACTGTGGGTGATGTCCTCTTTTTTTTCTCACAAAACTCTCGGAGAGCCGACTGTTGTTGAGTGGGCCGATGTGACAAACTCGAGTGCTTCTTAAATCCTGTGTAAAAAAAAATCTGTCTCGTTTCCACAGCAGCAAACAGGTACTGACTTTCTGTGTAGAACAGTTCTCGTAATAGGCATACAATATATACCGATGCCGTGGCCAAAAGTAATTGAAATCGTACCTTTTTTGGTAGGTAGTCTTTTAATTAACATCACACTGGAGCGACACTAAAGAGAGGGAAAGATCCGAGAACAGCATCTCGTCATTTTGAATCACGGTCAGATGACGAAGTATGGAGTATGACTGGTCTAACGAGGTCTGGAGAGTGATGTCAGCTAGGGTAACTCATCACTCTCCGAACTTCCAAACCTCTCTATATAGACATATATGGCCACGGCAGATTTAACGTGCCCCCGTGTTCAGGACGTTCGTTGACTGAATCTTTTCGAATTCGCAACCCTCCAGTTTCTAATCCGTTACTCTTCCAACTGGGCAACCGCGGCCTTTTTTTATATAGGATTTTATGCAATATTTTAAACAAGAAATAATAGGGATTAACATGTATTGGTGGTAAACCACCCACGTACCGGGTTTTAACTTTCTTGCTCTTATCAACTTAAAAGCTATGGAAAAAATAATTAAAGAAAAAACCCATATTAAAACTGTCCATTATTGATCCTTGTTGTACAGTCCCGCCACGTAGCACAGAAATATGCCACCTAGTGGCCGCGAAGGCTGAAGTATCAGTCAGACACAGCACTCGTGCGGGATGCTTGTGAGATTTCGGTGACAATCAAACGCCCTATGTCCAACCTCAGAACTCCAAGGAGGCATGATCATTGCAGAGCGCCTATATGACAAAAACAGGGAACCATCTGGGTGTTGCAAGAATTGGAAGTACACAAAACATGGTGAGACGCCACCTTCGAAATAGATAAGTGGGCGAAAGTCAAAGCAAACTGAAAAGGATTGTCGTGTGTTGAAGCGGACCCTTAACATCCGAGATCCACATCCATCTTCAGGAACCCATATATACGAAAACTGAATGCTGAGGACATTCAAGACACGTTTTTCCAAAAGCGTTCCGATATCGTGTCCGATTGGAGACGACAATGGTGACGAGTGCTAAAAGATGACACAACAGTGGTAATTGGTAATTTTGTAATTAACGTCGTACTAGAGCAACACAACGGGCTATTGACGACGGTCTGGGATCAATCCCTTAAGGGAAAGATCCGAGGACAACACCTCGTAATTTTGAACTACGGTCAAATGACGAAGCAACACCTGAGCCGGCACCCCACTCTCCAAACTTCCACTCCAACCCAACGTGAGGACTTTCGGCCACGACAGATTTAAGGTGCATCAGCCGCCTCTACACCATACGCTTACAAACATCCATGCCCGGACGCGGATTCGAACCAGGAACCTTCCGATCTAGAGGCTAACACCTTAACCACTATACCAGATGGTAGGCGACACAACAGTGGAGACAGGTCATATGGTCTGCCGAATCTATATTTACATTATTTCGAACCATCGGACTTGCCTAGGAGTAGCTTGCCTAGGATTCGCACCAGAAGCTACACACTGTTGGAAAGTTTTCGACGTGAAGGTAAAGCACTATGAGGGTTAAGCATGGAAAGGCTCCATGATGGTATGTGGTGTGCTGTCTTGGAATAATCTGGGACAACTTGTGGTTTTGCATAAGGAGATCAAAGTAGTGCAATTTCTCAGCATTCTCGACGATCATCTTCATTCAATGCTCCAGACTCTTTCCTGATAAATGATCTGTCCTCCAAGTCTACAACACCCCATGCTCACTTATCTCTGTGCGATCATGGCTCGATGAGCATGAGATTGATGCGTGCCATCTTGTAAGTAGCGATCGGTATTCGGAGGGTTGCAAGTTTTAAACTCGATCCAACCAAAGATCGTCGTGTGTACGTGGAAGGCTGGTGCAGGTTAAATATATCGTACCCTCAAATGTACTTACGTTGGCGTCGTGTGGACGTTCGGAGAGTGGGGTGCCAATTCAGGTGTTGACCTCGACAACTGACGGTGGTTCAAAACTATGAAGTGTTCTCAGATTTTCCGATTGGGAATTGATCCAGGACCGTCGGCAGTAGTCCGTTGCGTTAACCCAGTGTGACGCTAATTCAACTATCTGCCTACCTAAATCCTGAGGCTGTCATGTGCGAGTAGGTTCGCTCAATTGCTATAGCAACCCGCAAGTTGTATGCGGGGCAGGTTTCTGTCAGGCTCGATTCCTCTCTTGGTGTATTTCACCCTTCTGTGTATCAGTAAATATTTCCTTGTGTGTGGCCAAAAGTGTTTCTGGTGCGAGAACATATAGAAATTTTTGCGAAATCTCCACATTTTGAAGTTTGCTATTTAACAAGTATTATATATTTAAGTTTTTTTTTTTCTATTCTTATTTATAAAGAGCAACCAGACGAAATAAATGATGCCTTACACGTCGTACTCACACGAAGAAGGCGTGAGCACTACCAAATTAATATGAACGGTAGTACAAATTTTCGTGACTCAACTTTGCGCTGCGATTGCATCAGCCAATGACGTCAGCGCAAGATCAATGAGCATATTACATTCTTTGTTTGATTCTTTACATTCTTTACTTTTTTGAACGAGATATCGTTTATCTATGTATCCTTCATGTTTTTAAAATTATTAAATTTTTCGCACTTCGCTTTTATGTGACATTAAAAAATAAAGCGTGGTACCTCGGTTTCAAAAAGTAAGACGTATTCTACGTCAATAAGTTGCTTAAATAGAAAGAACAATCCTCCTTGACCTGTCATTATGTCAAATCATTTCGTAATATTTCAAAAGTTCTAGTTCGGATTTTTTTAACAATATTATTCTTTCAATAATACAAAAAAATTACCCTTGCATGAAAAATAAATTATCTAATCTTAAAGATATGAATTTCAATAAATTACCATGTAAAGAGTTTATAATTTTTACACAAATTATCATGCACTCGCATCAGGTATAATACGAGAACGTGATAATTAGTCATACAATAAGTATGGATGACCAAATTTCATGAAACTTCTACATTTTCAACCTGTGATTATATGGATTGCTAACATAAAAAAGGAAGTGTTTAAAAGCATGCACATGCATATTTAAAAAAATACCAAAAAATGCACCTGGCAATTAATCACAGACTACTCCATAAACACAATTAAATAATTCACATTTGGGAGCTACAGCAGAAACTGATTCAAAAGATCGTGAACTTGGTAAACCAATTTAGAGTTGCACATGACTAAAAACAGGTTTATTGAGCACCAAACATATCTTTTCAAAATTTTGGCCTTTCGATTTATATATTGTCATGGAAAAGGCTAAACGAATGGGAAATTACATAGGTTTAAATTTGACCTAATTAACCTGTTTAAATTTGTCACGTAATAAAGGCATGTTAGTCTGAAATGGAACAAAAGGGTTTGAGAAATGATAAATTTTTCAGTACTTTCAATGTATTTTGCCTGAATAATGTTTTTCTGCAATTTTGTCTCAATTAGACGTGTGTCATTGCATAATCCTTTAGAGGGAGTTAATTTCTCAACAGCATAATAATGCAACCTGTTTTCATCTTTAACTCATATGGAGGTATACCTGTTGGTGTCAAGTAACTAAAAAATTCTTCAGGAAATGACTATTGATCTTGAGGATCTTCACTGAACCGTTATCAACCGCTTTGTAAACGGTTTCATTTCTCTGCATACATTCAAGCGCTTTAATGTGTTGATTTCCATGAATCACTTATTGGTAACAGTAGGGATGGGTCGACCTTTAAATTCCTGTGGGGTCACACTGTAAAAATCTTATGTTTCTACAATTTCTGTATAGGGTGTTGTATTGAAGGGTAGCATTGCAAAGGTAACATAATCGTTGAGACACTTTTTTTCTCTCCGATGTCCAACAACCAAGCATCAAAATTCCTTTCAGATTCAAGGACACGCATGTTTTTTTTGTCAGATATAACTTGTGGAATTTAAACCAAAGAGCGTTTTTTAATGACCTGGCAACAGTCAATGTTCTTGAACTTTTTAAAATTACAGGAAGAACTTGGCGAAAATCTCCACTCAATAGCATGATTTTGCCTCCAAAAGGTTCTTTACACTTTGTGATATCTTGTAAAAGTCTGTTAACAGCTATGAAAGCATGGACATGTGTCATGGATGCTTCATCCCAAACAATTAACTTGATTTTCAGCAACAAGTCTGCTTTTTCGTATTTGGCTTCAAATTGCAAGTAGATGTTCCATTTTAATCAAATGGAATTTAAAAAACAGAATAACTGTTCTTTCCTCTATTAATAGAGTTAGAGCAATACCTGTAGATGCAACAGGAATAACATCACCACCTTTACTACGTATTGTGTGAAGCAAAGTTGAATAAACAAAAGCTTTTCCTGTTCCGACAGGACCATCTAAAAAATTACACTTATCTGTAGAGTTGGTATACACTGCTCTTAATTTGATTTTAATAAAATTCCGCTGTTCACTATTTAACTGTACAGTATGCTCTTCCACAACATCAAAGTTCGCTTTTTTCAAAACACTTGCGCAGGCAAATCTATGTTTGGTATGTGTATTTTTTGAAGACTTACACTGTCGGATGTAAGCAGTTCAATACCTGTAAGTGCATAATAAGGTCCAGTCTCTTCAGAATTTTTTTTCCAATGGCAAGGCTGGGTACAGATTGCAAAGACAAATACAATACATAATACAATACAGTACAGAATTGACCGAAGTCACTGTAACCTTATACAAGGCCAGAAGTGATGGTCACTTGTGAAGGGACACCCAGTGGGTGGACCATCATTGTCCCTAACAAAGGACAGCACAATTTACATCCATGCCCTGACCCGGATTCGAACCAGGAACCTTCCGATCCAGAGGCCAACACCTTGACCACTAGACCGGTTGGTCGGCAGTCTCTTCAGAATAACGATGCACAAAGTGAAACTCGATGCTGCACCCGGATAGATAGGAACATCCACCACTTCTCCAAAGCCACAAATCATTGCGAACAGCATGCGCAACTGTCTCGGAGATTCAAACTGAGCGGTTTCACTCAAAGCATCATGTCACTGATGGTCACCCTGAAAAAGTCCATAGCTTCAGGGTCATTTTTGTTCAATTTAAATTGTGATTAAAACGTTTTCTTAAAGCAGCTCTTTTAATTGCTTATGCTTCTTGACCGTTTTGGTACACAATCAACTGATGATCTGCACAGCTAAGCGCACTATAGTGTGGGATTTATCTGACAAATTAAATTCATTTAAAAGCCACATGGCTTCAGGTGCGCTTACATTCCTACCTCCAACAAAACTTAAAATATCATCATGATTTGATATAATTGATAAGCTTTTACTTGAAATATATATATATATATATATATATATATATATATATATATATATATATATATATATATATATATATATATATATATATATATATGTATATATATATATATATACACTCCCCCAAACACCACCAAAAGCAAGTAAAAGAAAAACAAAACAAAATACCAAAACAGAGCAGGAACAAAACGAAATGAAACCCGAAGCCGCAGCCGGGATATCAACAACAACAAGCCTAAAAATTACCACCAAATGCCATCAATTAAACATTCTAACTTATATGCTAACATCATACTTCCAATGCAACGAGTCCATAAAAAGCAGAAAAATAAAAATATAAATAATATGAAAATCCCCCCAGCCCCTATTAAAAAATATATTCATAAATAGTAAAGAAATAAAATTGAAAAGCAATTCCCATGGCTCTGAGGGAGTTACGAAAAAATTTATTCATGGGTTGTGTAGGTGTTGATATTAATAAATCTTTCAAAAATATTATTAAAGAATGAATATGGGTATTTGTTATTGAGAAGTGTGTTTTTTAGATATTTACATTGTAATAAAAAGTTTGAATCAGAATTACAAAATTTTTTCAAACGTACCACTTGACCAGCTATCGTGTTGTAGTATATTCTTTTAGATATATTGGAGTCCCAAAATATTAATTTAATGACAGGAAATTTAAAATCGCTGCGTTCATATATATATATATATATATACTAGCAAAATACCCGACCTTACTCGGTTTGAATTGGTTTACTCTAGATTGAAGAGATAATCAAAATATATAATGACTTACGTTTTTTGTAGAATAAAAATTTATTTTAACATCTTTCGCCATCTTTATATTTTCTACAACTTACTTTGGACACATCCTACACATGCATATCCATTCATGTAATACATTTCACATACATCGCACAATTACTGTATGACAAAGCTACAAAATGACGAAAGGTGATACTAAGGTTACTACTATAAAAGACGATTTATAGGAAGATTTGGAATTCCCTTTCTTAAGTTGTTTTCATGTGCAACTCAATTAATTAAAATTACGATTTACGGCGAGTGCTCTCGCACTCATAGTCAACAAAACAATATTTTTTTACCTGTGGCACTCTTGCCTCCGGTATGCGACATTGTGAAATTTTGCAATCTTCTCCTGTGATTACTACAACGAATTTTTTAATGTTAGAAAAAGTTCTAGTTTGGATTTTTAAACATTATTATTATTTCAATAACGACATTATTCTTTAAATAACGGCATTATTCTTTCAATAATGGCATAACTACACTTAAAATTTACTGAACATTTATACTGACTTGCCTAACATTTTCAAGTCTAATACTTTGTGGTGCTGTTGGGTGTGATGAGAAGGAAAACACATTTATTAAAATAATAAATATTTAAAACAGGAAACAGCATAGTAAAACAAAATAAAAGATGTCGTAAAAAATTGTTCTAAAGATATTAATTTGTGATTCAATTTTATCTCTTGATCTCGCACAGTTGCCACAACTTACAACTAAAAGTGTACAAAATTGAGAAATGTGAAATTAATTCAGAGCGAAAGAACCAGAAAAAATATCACTGCTCGCGCGATCGTGTTCATTCTCGTTTCATTGAAAAATATCGTCTGTCCCAAATATTCGGAAATCGTTTTCATTGCGCAAAGAATAAAAATAAGACTCGAAATAAATGACGTATCAGAGAGGAAATTCAATAAAAAAAAAAATTTGAAGAATAATTACTTTTTCAGTAGTACTGGTAAAGCAATCGAATTAATCGTAATATTCAATAGATATTCCAATTTTTCCCAAACTACCAAATTATGGTTGATTTAAGTATACTTACTCAGGTGTTTTAGCATGAAACTCGTCTAAATATAACAATAAAAAAATGTTTAATATTGCATTCACTACATTAATAGATAATGTATGAAATAAAATACAAAGCAATCAAATATCTGGAATACAATTTATGTGATGTCTACACAAACACACAAACACAAAAATCGAGCATAGAACAGAAAGACGGACAGACAGACTTTCGCAACCAATTCCACTCACTAAATCAAGATAAGTACTCACTGTATGCAAATTTCCATGAAAATATCTTAAACCGCGTGGACGTGTATAGGGCACAACATACAGACAGACAGACACCAAACGAGAAAAAGGCGGATTCGGCATCAGAAGGGTCCAAAACGGATAGAAAACTTGAAATGCGTCGAAAATATTGAATGTACAAACAAACACTCCATTCTTATTTATATAGATATATAATCACACAGGTTTATATTCTATACAAATCTACACCGTTTGACCAATCCACACCAAATTTGGTACACTTATACTTTAGAACACTGCGGAAAACATAGGCTATTACTTTCCTGTCTTCAGACAAATCTGTAGCACTTACAACCATGAACATTGGCCCACAGGTAGTCCTAAAAGTGCCCCTCGATTCCCCAATTTTAATATCTAAAGTTTGTTTTCCTGCAATAAATTTATATGGACAAGGGAGCACGTTCTGCAGGAAACTGAAAGGATACATGGGATTGCTTAGCAAATCTCAGGGTGTTGGAGAGCAAGGGGTGGAGCTCCCTAGTAATTAAAATATTTCATTTTTCATAACTTACATTTTGAAGTGAAACACAAAAAACCCAAACAAAAGATTCATTGATCATAAAAACGTAACTTCGCTATTTGAGATCTGGCCAACCAGAAATAATGTTTTATTTTTTAATTTGATTTATATAGAATTCCGTGTTTGAGTATTTGAGTTAACACAGAGAAATGTCGCGGTCACATTTGAGCATTACTAAATTTCATAAATCATTTATCGTCTTTATCAATATTTTTCTTATCTTTTTTCAAATTGCTCTATTTCAACTTAAGAGGTCGAAATTCGCCACTTTACACATCTTTCGTTTTTCAGAATTTCCCATTTTTTTCATCGTAATTTAGATTTTGTTTGTATATGTCTTAGTATTTTGCATATTGCAATATATTATTCAGGAATTAAGTGTATATATTTGCATCCTAAGTAAATTGTAGAAACTATGAAAAAGTTGAAACGAAGTTAAAAAGTATTTGCCGTACAACTGAAATGATTGCATTTTTCTATGTAAGAAACATGATTATTCTAATTCACTTTTCAATCAACATTTATCCATTTGAACCCGAGCAACGCCGGGCTATTCAGCTAGTAAGATATAAAATAAGATAACACTTCAAATCATCCGATCGCACTACTACTTGACAATCGCGCTAAGCGCAAACCACAGAAAAGTAAAAGACCGAAGGTTCACTGCCATAGGAAGCAATATGGACTTCTAAATAACATGGGAAATCGCATAGACGCTGGCGCCCTCAGTGCGGTCACTTGACACTACTAAGGCGTGGGATCTAGGCCTCGCTTCCATAACAACCAAACTATGTTTCCATAACAACCGAACTAGGTTGCCATAATAACCATCGCAGGCTTTTTTATTCTACTAGGGGGCTCCGCCCCCTACTCGCTTATGCTCGCCAATCCCCGGGGATTGCTACGCAATCCCATTCTTTTTAAACCAACACTCCTTTTACATATACCATTTGGTTTGCTTCGCAAACCAACATTCCTTTCGCAGAGTGAAACTATCTGAATAATTCGTATTATCCTGATTTCACTTTCCGGTGCATGACGTCACAGCGAGGGCTTCGCCCTCTGCTCGTTTACGCTCGTCGACCCCCGGGGATTGCTATGCAATCCCGTTTGGTTTGCTTCGCAAACCAATACATCTTTCGCAAGTGATTTCACTTTTTTTTTTACTATAACACTTTATGCACCCTAAACTAATAGCCGCATGAGTAAAAAATATTCTGCATCTTGTTCCCTGTACAATTTTAAGTAAACCGTGTTAATTTCCAAACTTTACGATCTGTACTTTGTACTTTCACGGTAAACCGTCTGAGAACAGAGGGAAAAGAGCGAGCCTTTTTCCTCGCCTAATAAAAATAAATCGTTTTTTAGCAATTGTTGCTACTATAAATTTAATATCTGGCAAACCCGATAGTCAAAAATACAATCCTCATATGCTCCGCGAAATAAAATTAAAAAAAAATTTGTGTCACCAACTTTGGATTGCATCGAATTTATTTATGAACCAATTTTAAAAATAATTGAACCGTAAAAAAGAGGACATTCTGAGGTATACTGCGATATTTTCAAAATTAAAAACTAATAGTAATACGATATAGATATGACAGTTTTAGTTTTGTATCGGAAATTACGATCTGAAAGTTCCGAAAATTGTCTGACCAACTTTTAATTGCATTGATTTTATTTATTAACCAATTTGAATAATAATTGTACCATAAGAATGAGTGTAATGTAATGTATTCAGTGATGTTCTCAAATTTAAAAAATAATGGTTTTTGCTGCAGATATAACGGTTGTAACAAAAAGTAGCGGAAATATCCAAAAATTCCGAATTTTGTATGACCAAGTTTTGATCGCATCCAATTTAATTATTAACCGATTTCAAAAATAATAGTACCGTAAGAAAGAGTACATTCTGAGGTATACTGCGATATTTTAAAAATTAAAAACTAATAGTAATTAGATATAGATACGGCAGTTAAAAAAAAATAACAAAAATGTCCCGATTTTCAAAAAAATATTATCAAGAACCAAATTGAAATTTCCAAAAAAACTCGACAAGCTGCAAAAATTTACGTTGAGAGCTACTCTTTAAAAAAAACTCACGGTTAAAAACTGAAAATTTGTATGTGTTTTGCTCACTCGCGGAAGAAATTTCGCTTCTTCAATTTTGACACTTAATAAACCCTAAACTAATAGCCGCATCGGTAAAAAATCTTAATAATTGTCCAGGGAATACGATGAAGAACAAACCATGTTAATTTTTTTTTTCCGATCAGTACTTTCTCGGGAAACCATCCAAGAATCGAGCTAAATAACACAGTTTTCAATCCTGCGGCGGTGGCGGCGGTAACTTTTTTTATTATAGAGAGATTTGAAACGCCATTTGCATTTCTGTTTATAAGCTTAATATTCTTTAAATATTTTTAGCATAAATGCTTCAAAATAGAAATTTTTTAATATTTTCTGAACTTAAAAAGAACATTTATTTATGAACTATGAAATCTTACAAATGTATGAACTTTTTTCTTTAAATCTAGTTTATTCTTTTATGGAAATGCTTCTTAAAAAAATATTGCAAAACAAGCCCTTTTTCTATTTTTTTATATGATAAGTTGTTGATCTAAGTTGATATAGTCTGAAAAATGATATGTACTTAGTACAAAAAAAATAATATTTTATTCACATAATCACGTATTTAGTCGAGATCAGGTATATCATTCATTTTTGAACAAATTACACAACTTGAAAAAAGATCAGTATCACACAAAAGCATTTGATTTTGCACAAAAATCTTTATAAATGTTGACATAAAACCGGTTATAATTCAGAAAAAGGTCAATTTTCAATACACAAAAACAGAAAAAGTAAATAATAAAATCAACAAATACACAAAATTCAATATAATAAATAGAGCACAATTGTACAGAATTCTGAATACCACATTTTTTGTAAATTTAAGAACGATTGATTTTAATAAAATAAAAAATGCACAAACTAACACTGCAAGATTGTTAAAAATTAATTTTTTTGGGCGAATAGTCTTAATACTAAATAGAACGATTTCATTTGTTCTTCCTTCAATTTGAATTTAAAATAAAAGTGTAATTAATTTAACTTGATCGTAAAACGATTTTTAAAATGGCACATAATTCACATTAGTAGTTTCTAAGATATGAAATATATTAGTAGTTTCTAAGAATGAAAAACATAAGCAATTTACCTTTTAACATAAGCGGGAAACTTGAACAATGGCTTTTCTATTGATGGTATATTTTTAATGAACGTCACACTGGAGCAACACAACTATATAGCTATTTTTTTTTATATCTCTTGAACTCGCGCACAGTTGCCACAACTTGCAACTAAAAAGTGTACACAATTTAGAAATGCGAAATTTATTCAGAGTGAAAGAAACAGAAAATATCGATGCACGTGATCATCCAACACCAATTTATTTTCATTCCGTTCGTTGAAAAAAATGTTTGTCCCAAGTATTTGGAAATCGTTTATATGCGCAAAGAACAAAAATAAGATTCGAAATAAATGAAGTACCGGAGTTGAAGTTTCTTTTTAAAAAATAATTAACGGAAAACACACACACACACACACAATTGCTTTTCAGCAGTATAGGTATATAAAGCAGGGATGATTTCTGCAACTACATGCTTCTTTTTTTTCCAGAAAAAGTCTTTATTCGACAAGGATCGGTCACGTCGATCTGAATAAAGGCGACGTGTACCTCATCCAACACATTGCAGTTCATAGGGGATACAGAAAGAAGAAGTTTTATAACGACATAGCTATCCTAACCCTGTCGAAAGACGTGGATTTCCCGAACTTCAATCCCGTTTGCCTGCCATGGTCACTCCCGTTCAAAAATTTGACTGGAAGAGGCAGCACAGTCGTGGGTTGGGGAGCCACGAGATCAAGTATGAATCACATCTATCATTGAAGTAATCATGCTTAGTGTATCTGAAAACTAATAAGTTGTGTTACTCAAATGCGACGTAAATTCAACTACAAACCTGAATAATAATTTTGCTAGGTATTTGAAAAGTTTCGAATTTCAAGTTGACGGACCTCGACTTTGCGGATTCTGTAATTAATGAGCTTTCTTGCAGGACGCTGAATCAGGATTTTGTAGAAAAGTTATTTTTCATTGCATTCCAAAGGCAGGACTGGTAAATGCACCCTCAGGGCCAACTGCATGTGACTTTTTCCCCCTGAACTGCACAACGCTTCAGTATGATTAAACTTAAAAAGGAGATAGGATATCTTAGAAAGATGGAGAACATACCTCTACCCCTTTAAAGTTTCATTTTTAGCTGGTCATAGACCACTTCGCTTTGTATCTCTTAAAGTTACATTTACTGCACACTGAACCAGTAAGTCAATGGTGAACAAGGGAACAGACCATTGCACACTTGCTTGCCCTATCACTCAAATATTTCAGGTCGCTATTCCAGCAGAAAAAAATCTTTGGTGAATAGCACAAGAACATTGCACAAAACAAAGGGGTCCATCACGTGCTACTAAACATACCCTATTCTTGGACGTTGAGAACATGGACGTGAACAATATAAGTAGACTGAGTATCGCTATTGAGAAGAGCTTCAAAAAGAGAGACCAACATGTCCACGTGCAGTCACGTGACTGTTGCGTGAAAAATTATGTGTGGTTAAATGATTTGGCTTTTTATCGCCCCTCTTGGCGACATAGCATTTTCATACAAAAAGGTAGCGCTTCGTATGTGCATAATATTGAATATTTCTTTAATTGGATTTACATTTTAACATTGTTAAAGATTCGAATGCTACTGAATGTTTCTTGAATTTGTTTATTAATTATTTGAGCTATTATACAGTTAGCTCAAGTCCGCATTGGACGTGTATACAAAGAAAACCGTACGATTTAGATAAATAATAGATTAGATAGATCTCGGGCAAGGACTCTACAAAAACAGCCCTCTCCCAAAGGTTTAACCACTCCTTTAGCCGAATACGCCCCTTCGTATATGTCTATCCTGTTGGCAAAGCAGGTACAGCCCACCAAATATTTTTATTAGGCCCGCAAACCCGGCCGGGTGAGGCGAACCAAATCAGTTTAACATACGGTCTTGCGGACAGATTTACCCTACCTGCTTACCAGATACGGCCCTCCAAACCTGGCATTCTTTATAATGTAATATTTTATATATTTTTCTTTAACGATTCAATCTTCTGCATTAGTTGTAGGGGAAATTATCTTAAAGATAATAAAAGAAAATATTGCAAACTTCGTTTTTTAAAATTTAAGGAGATTTACACGAATTGGAATCAATTGAAAAAAATAAATGCCCATATTTAGAAATGACTGCTTCACTTAATATTTTACAGATGCATGAAATAAAAATAATGAAAACAAGATTGCGGGCTCAAATCCGTCCGGTAGCAAGTCAAAGCTTTCTCATTTATATTATGCACTCTTAATTGCTTATATATGTTTTAGTAAACGCAATTTTTTTAGGACAGAGTTACGCGTGCAAATATTATCAACTTAAAAAATTATATATGGGCAATTCCATGTGACACGTTACAATCAAACATCAATTTTCAATATTAAATTTAATGTAAATAAAAAATGGATTAAGATAACTAAACAAAAATTGATTTATAAACTCATTGAGATATGTTCCTAAAGCATCTACGTCATAATTTAGAAGTTTAATGAGAATTTAATTTCCCAAATGGTAACATTTCAGACTGTTACTCACCGTTACCAAAAAAAAAAAAAAAAACACTTAACATTTTATGTACTTCAAAAATGACAGTTTTTCTCTTCTAAGAGAAGTTAATCGGAAAGGAAGTATTTGTTTACTTCACTAGGAGTAGTAGGTCATGTTTAAACCTCTAAGAAAAATGAAATTATTCTATTAATTTATAAAATAAATTGACACTTTTATGCGATTCACGTTACATAATTTTGTGACTCACGTTACATTTGTGAATTTTAGAAACAACGTTTAAAAATGTTAATCTACTAAAACTACCTTTTTTATATATACTTGATTATAATTGCTTATTAATGAGAGAAATTGCACAGTAAAAATAATGATCCATAAACATATCTATTTTGCAGTAAAAGTCGAAGGAAATATCAATTTTCATTTAAAATGGTGTTTAGATCTGAATTTTTCTATTTTCTTCCTTTGTATCAAAAACATTTGTCTTCACTACTTTTTAGCAGCTTCAACGAATTCTCAAGCATTATTTACTAAAAACTTCTTATTTTCTTTTGGTCGAAAACATGTTTCATACTACCTCAAATGCCGTGTCCTAGGCCCTTACCATTTGATTTTGCAAAATAGTTTCACGTAATAGATACTTTGTTTCTTTGTGTGTGTTATTCAATATTTTTCACACAAGTTGAAATACTTTTTGCAACAGAAAAATATGTATTTAATAATGAACTCTTTGGAAGGATCCTAATAATCTGATATTATCGCTACAGGATGAATGGAACTCAAATAATATATACCAGCTGTAAACAGGCTCCCATGTTTCTGTTTCCACTGTGCTCCCTGGAACTCATCCTAAAAGGTACACGTGTAGTTTTCAGAAAAGTCTACTTCACCAGGCATAAATTCCCCCAATTCAAATTTTGAAACTGCAAGGTTGTGTATATATTGATAAGCTTTAGCTTGACGGAGCTTAAAGTATTAATGCAAGAGAAATAGCGAAATGAGACCCAAAATAAGTTGATACATATAAAAAATCTTCACTTTTGAAAACTGTTTTCTACATCCCTTTTCCAAAAATACCATGTCAGACTAAATTCTTCTGTTCCAGGCAATATATAGCATGTTTAATACCCTGGGCATCTTTACATTGGCTTAGCCAACAATTTCTAGGACTGCACAATACTTTTTCTGGGAATGAATGGGAGTAAACGGGAACTTCCATTATAGAAGTTTAACGAATTAACAACACTTGAAAATCATGGTGAAATTATCATGGTATATACCTAAGCAAACAATATGCAAAATCATATTTCTCTGATCAAATTGGAAACATGCTTTGGGCGCAATTAAAAAATATTGCTCTTTTCCAGTTTGAACATTTCAAACATTTTGTTCAGTAAGTACATGTTATGGCGAACTTATTTTATTTTATGGCCATTTAAAAAAATCCTAACGACGTGTTAACGTCCAGGAACTATTCAGCTAATATAATCTCGTTCATAAAACGATGTAATTGTGTCTACTTTATCTCTAGTCAAAACTGATTATTTCAAATAATTTAAACAAATCTTTGATCGCCATCAATTTTTCATTTGTAGGATGAATTCCATAAGCATCAATGACACCAAGACATGTGAGCTCGTTACAGAAAAAAATTAAAATTTTTCTTCTTTAAGTCTTATGCTTGCTTTATGTAAACATTTAAGCACTTCCACAAACCTTGCTATGTGTTCGTTTTCTCAGTGATATCTGCCTTTGAAAAATTGCTGGATCTGATGATATTCCATAGTGTAATCTGATTTACTGGCACAGTTCTCTGTGAGTTGCTATAACCGTCCAATGCTTTGAAATCTTCATCCAACTCAAGTTAATTATATGCATATCAGATCTAACTTGGAGAATTACTTGCCACCTGTCAGTGTAGAAACCAGGTACAAATGAGGTAGCCCATCTTGACAATAGAATAGACTGTATCATGCCAAGGCGTATCAATTGATCAAGTTCATAGCTAACTTTTTTTCGCATGGCGAAGGGCAATGGAGACTTAAAGAATTTTGGCTCCATATTTTCTTTCTAGTTACCACCGTCCCAACCTAAGCCATTCAGTATAGCGCCGCGTAATTTTGAACCACGGTCAGATAACGAGGCAACATCTGAGCTGGCATCCCACTCTCCAAACTTCCACACTATCCCAACGTGAGGACTTTCGGCCACGACATATTTAAGGTGCACCAACCGCCTCTACATACGCTTACAAACATCTATGCCCTGACCCGGATTCGAACCAGGAACCTTCCGATCCAGAGGCTAATACCTAAACACTAAACCGTTTGGTCGGCTGACCAGATGTGAACCTGGTTGAAAATAATCAACCGTCCAATGGGATGAGAATGATAAAAAAAAAACTTCGAGTTGCGGAGCTAGTCTCCAGGGACAATTGTCCACCGACACCATTGTGACGACCACGTTCATGTCGTGGCTTAGCCAATCAAGGCGGCAATGGACCTTTCGAGAGGAGCGTCAAATGGTCTGTTCCTGTTTTCATACTCGGGGACCTTCCTTACTCTTGTAGCAAAATCTGATGAAAACGGGGTGACACGGAGGGAAGTGTGCCCCCAATTAACTGGAACTGGGGTAGGTCTCGAAGTGGATTGTACGCTGAAGATCCGATAACAGTCAGAAATATTGCTTTTATCTTCTAGGCATCTTTCATACCATTTACCTCAATGAAGTGTGGAACCTTTCCACGTACTGAGCCCAACTTTCGATTTCCGGCCGAAACAAATAACAGTCCGAAGGGGCTATGTCGGGGCTATACGTCGGGTGTTCCAAAACTTCCCAGCCAAGTGTTACCAACGTGTCCTTGACCACTTTTGCAACATGCGGCCGTGCATTGTCATGGAGCAATTTGACGGGCCTCAAACCTTTGCCAGTAAACGGACTTTTTCGATCGATTTCCTGCTGTAATCGCGGCAATTGTTGTTTTTAGAGTTCAGCAGTTACACTTACACCCGACTTCAGCAATTTGTAATAGAGTACTCCCTTCATATCGCACCAGATGCGTAGAACTTTTTTGCAATGAATGTCTCTTTTCGGCGTTGATGTTGTTGCTTCGCCGGGATTCACCCAATATTTTTTGCGTTAACAGATCTATTTTTCATCTCCTGTCACGATTTTCGACAAGAGAGATTTTCTGTGTTGCCTGTTTAGCAGATTCATGCACTTCAAGACACGTTCGTCCTCAATGCATATGCCACCCATTCTCCTGCCTTCTGAATCTTTCCCATTGCATGTAAACGATTCGATATCGTTTTTTGTGATACTCCTAACTGTTCAGCAAGCTCATTTTGAGTTTGCAAATTGTCATGGATAGCCTTTAGTGGAGCGCCGCTACGTTGTCGATCGCTAACCTCAAAATCGCCATCTTTAAAACGTCGAAACCAATAGTCACATACTCACATGTGCTTTTCTATACGATATTCACCCCTAAAACAGAACAAATTGATTGACATGCTTTTGCAGCAATTTTGTGCTGGTGAAATTCGTAACGAATGCAGTGACGAATAAATGTCTTATCGTATGACATCTTTCACCTTCTAAATTTCAACTTTACGTTCATTTTTTCCATAGCTTCTGCTTCGGTTTGATAACTCTAATCCGGTTTTTATATCACATGACACAAACGCGGTGTACTGATTGGTATGCTATTTTGCAGTAGACGTCATACAAAACTCGCTTTAAAACTTCTTACTACACCTAATACATATATTTTAAAACAAAAACGAAAAGATTCCCTAAAGCGCATAAATGTGGTCCACATTGACAAAGCGGTTTATAAAATGCTTTAATCCAATTTTTAACTAATCGATTTTATTCAATATATATAAATCTTAGATATTTCAAGCTTTATCTTATTAATTTATCTTATGTAATTCCAGATGGGTGGCTGCAAAACAATTTCGATCAGTAGTAAATAACAATTTAAAAGATGTACTTAAGTTCTTGTTGTCGTTTCATCAAATCAGAACGATTTCACAGAAGATTTTAAAATTTGGTTGATTATTTTTAATACTTAAGCCCTTATCTATATATATATTTCTCTTACGTGGCACGCAAAAAAGACGTTATTTGTTACCGCGTTTTGGCAACATTGTGCGATTGTTTGTTTGCTAGGAGCCTCGCGAGTCATTTGAATCTATAGCGTTATCGGATGAAATTGTATTGAAAAAAAAATGAATTTTAGACGAGCTGTTGCGGTTTGTAATAGAAATCTAAGAAAGCCTAGGATCTTTTCAGGGCTATTTAAAAAACGGTCCTTTTCAAGGCTAACAATTATAGTACAGCAAGACGCGTGCACTACAAATTTCGAAAACAAACTCAGTCAAAAAGTGTATGGATGACTCGAGTTCTGGGGAAATGTACACACAAACAACATGCTGGGTATTCAATTTCCAAAGCAGCGCTTACGTTGCGAGTAAAAATGTGCTCAAAGTTTTCATTTAAATTCTGAATCCAGAGGTACTGTATATATCTTTTATGTAATACAACAAATTTAGATTTGAAAAATATTTTTTTGGAATATATTTTGTAATCAATCCCTTCTGCTAGGACACGTGTCTTCATTGATGCGAGCGAAGCGAGCATAGGTTCGCGCAGTGAAGCAATCCTCCGGGGGTTGGCGAGCGTTAGCGAGCAGGGGGCAGGCCCCCTAGTAATATATATTGTACAATTTACATTAGCAAACACACTCGAACACCAGTTATCTTGTTTTAAACATTATTTTCGATACATATTGATTGTAAATGTATGATATCCTTTCACTGACCATTGTGCCTATTGAGTGGATTGGTTGGTTGCATTGAGTGTTGGCGAGTTTACTTCGACCAATCGTGTCCGTGGAAAGAAGTCAACAGTAGCTTAAGAAAAGTAAATAGCTTTATTTCTGCAGACTGGCAGGAATCCAATGAATAATAATTCCCATCATGATGACGGCACAACACAATGAGGTATTTTCACCTTTTTTGTTTCAATTTTATTATATTAGAGGATGAAAATCAATGAAAAATGACGTATATATTATTGAAATCGGAAAACCATTACCCGAGATATTAATTTTTTAATTTCGTTTCCGGTATAGGCGGGAAAAATAGGAATTTCGTAATGGCTGCTCTGTGACGTCACAGCGCAAAGTAACCCACTGCTCCGGCGTTGCTATGGTGTTTACATTCGTGTTCGCTTAATCAGAATTAATACAGAATTAATTTGCTTCCATCTTGATTGTTGAATTTGGCAAAATGTTTATAATTTGGACAAGTTCAGTAATGATACGTAGCGTAAAAGGGCTTTATGCATTTCTACAACCTTTTCCAAAACTCTTCGAATATTTCTGTTCTGCATAATATTTTAAATTATTAATTGAACCTTTCACTTGTTTATCTATATATATAATTCTCTTACGTGGCACGCAAAAAAGACGTTATTTGTAATCGCGTTTTCGCAACACTGTACGATTGTTTGTTTATCGCGAAGTCTCGCGCATCGATTGAATTTATAGCGTTATCAGATGAAATTTTATTGAAAAAAAAAAAGGAAATTTTAGTGTGCTGTTGCAGTTAGTTTATAATAGAAATCAAAGAAAGCGTAGGATCTTTTCAGGGCCATTTAAAAAGCGGTCCTTTTCACAGGGCCAACAATTATAGTTCAACAAAACGCTTGCACGACAACTTTCGGCAACAAGCTCAATGAAAAAGTGTGGGTCGTTTGAGTACTGGGAAAATGTAACCACAAACAACATGCTGGGTATTCCATTTCCAAAGCAACGCTCACATTTCGAGTCAAAATTTGCACAAAGTTTTCATTTGAATTCTGATTTTAGAGATACTGTATATATTTTTTCTGTAATACAGCAAATTTAGATTTGAAAAACATTTTTTTTGTAACATATTTTGTAAACAATCCCTTCTACTAGGACACATGTCTTCATTGAGGCGAGCGAAGCGAGCATAGGTTCGCGCAGCGAACCAATGAGGATTGCGAAGCAATCCTCCGGGGGTTGGCGAGCGTTAGCGAGCAGGGGGCAGGCCCCCTAGTTTTTTATGATTGCCCTTTTGTAAACACTATTTGTACTAGTGATTTGTTGGTTCAGGAAGTACTTTTTATAAACAGTTACTATCTTATTTGCTGTTGCTTATGAAATAAATTTGCGAATCAATATAGACACGTGTTGATTTCATACAAGAGCAATTACGAGTGTACAGGGAGCATAGACTAGAGATGTAAACAAAAGCTCAGTTATGCCATCGACTTTCATTTTAAGGTCGATGAGCTATGCTCAATGACGTCACATCCAACGTCGACATGTTTTCGGATCACGTGATTTTGTTTCGTTTTCAACAAAATTAAAATTGATTTTATAGTCATTTCAAAATTATTTTGAAAGTTTAAACGCAATATTTAAGGATTTTTAAACTTAGAAATACTAGAAAAGATCATTTGTAAGCAAATCTATCGCACATGCAAATACCTCATTGTTCAACGAAGAGCATAACGCCAACTAATACACAATCGAAGTTTGTTGGAAGATACAGTACATACACGTCAAACATATTAATACAATAGCTACAACAGTTCGGCAGAAAATCAATGGCGTTCTAAATAGAATTAATTTCTATAGAGCAGGTCCGTATTAACCATGATGAAATACCGAAGACCAAAATCCCCAACAAATCCCGACTTTCTTTGGGATTTCATCCACAAATAACCAATTACAATAAAGCTCCAATTTATCTAAAGTGAGAGGTTTGGTTAATAAATCTGCCACATTTCGTTTATCGGAAATATAAAAAAGTTCAAATAATTTTGATGCGAAATAATCTTTTTCAAATTCATAACGCATGTCGATGTGTTCCGTTCTTTGATTTTCCACGGCATTAGAAGAAAAAAATATAGCAATCTGGCTATCACAAAATATTTTAGGAGTTTCAACAACCTGATCTGAAATAGAACTATTAGTCCGGGAGGCAGCGACATTTGGAGGGTGAGTATTTTACGCCGGCTGAATTTTTTACCCGTAATTGGTCTTCTGTAATTTAGGAAACGAAATTCAGTTGGTCCAGTTCGGGTGGGTGTAGGGGGGGAGGAGGACAATCGAAACATGTAACAAAAAGTTTTTTTTTTTTTTTTCAAAATATTTTACACCGGCTGAAAATTTGACACAAGAAAGTCATTTAGGTTTTAATAAAGAAAACAATATTCAGCTGGCTTGGTAGTGGTGGAAAGACCTTCAGCTGAGGCTTTGAAGTGGTTGCGCGCTAAATTCTATTTGAGCCTGAAGGTTTTTTCCACTACTACGGAGCCAGCAGAATGGGATTTTTTAAACCTAATCTTTCATACTATAACATACTCAAGTTTTGTATGGTTTACAATTGATTTAATTCGGAAAACATTAACCAACAACGGGAAAACATCCAAAATGTAACGATTTTTTTTTTGTTTTATTTCGTTACAGCTCAAAAGCGGTATGGTATTTTTAGTTAACTGCGTACTAGAGCAACACAACGGGCTATTGACGACGGTCCGGGATTAGTCCCTTAAGGGAAAGATCGAGGACAATACCTCGTAATTTTGAACCACGGTCAGATGACGAAGCAACACCTGAGCGGGCACCCCACTCTCCAAACTTCCACACCAACCCAACGTGAGGACTTTCGGCCACGACAGATTTAAGGTGCACCAGCCGCCTCTACACCATACGCTTACAAACATCCATGCCCGGACGCGGATTCGAACCAGGAACCTTCCGATCTAGAGGCTAACACCTTAACCACTATACCGGTTGGTCGGCCAGCTCAAAAGCGGAAAACATCGTTTAGTATGATATATATGAATATTAATAATTTGGAAGAAAACTTAAAATATTCTCATAATCGGAAATATCAAAATCATCCGTCTTTCAGTGTACTTTCTTCAGAATATTAATCAATATTAATTTCCTGTGATATGTCTGCATCAGGTCCATATGATAAAATGCAGAATGTTTTTTTTTTTTTATTATTATTATTTTTTTTAATTTTAGTTACGGAATCCGGGATTTACAAAATTCTAAAATTTTCAATTTTAAAGTTATTGTTCACAAATTTTTTCAGAAGGTATACATTGCATTTTGCAATTGTAATAACTATTTTATATTTTCAAAACTTAAATTTTTTTTTACTAAAATTAAAAAAAAAAAATTTTGACGTTGGACAAAATTGATATATCTTAAAATATTTTATAAAAAATCACTTCCTTTTTGGCATTAATTAACTTCTAAAAGTTTATGGCCGACCAACCGGTATAGTGGTTAAGGTGTTAGCCTCTAGATCGGAAGGTTCCTGGTTCGTATCCGGGTCCGAGCATGGATGTTTGTAAGCGTATGGTGTAGATGCGGCTGGTGCACCTTAAATCTGTCGTGGCCGAAAGTTGTCACGTTGGGTTGGTGTAGAAGTTTGGAGAGTGGGGTGCCAGCTCAGGTGTTGCTTCGTCATTTGATCGTGGTTCCAAATTACGAGGTGTTATCCTCGGTTCCTTCACTTAAGGATTGATCCCGGACCGCCGTCAATAGCCCGCTGTGTTGCTCTAGTACGACGTTAACTAAAATTACCATTACCTAAAAGTTTTTGATATAAATTGTCTTCGTTATTTTTGGTTCAAACAATTAGAAAAAATTAAAAAATATTTTGTTCAAAAACTACATAAAACACTAAGTTTGAAAAATTATAGAAAAAAAAAATATTTATCTATACATAATTGCTGAGGACAAATTAAAGAACTATGTTTGAAAAGTAAATGTAGGGAATTTCGTTCATTTTTGACCAGTAGATTGATGTTGCAAACACGCCAAATTTCCAACCCGACACGAGATCATTATAGAATTAGAGCCGTTTCTGGGAATGTCTTCGATGTTTAGAGGGAGGGGGCGTGTTTGCAATTCCGGTGTAAACGCGGCTTAAGCTTTCGACGAGGGTTGATGTTAAAGTAACGTGCATATTCTAGGAAAGCAAAACATCGCGCCCGCGAAAGTAAATCAATTTTAACGAACAGAACAAAATGTATTTAATTTTCTTTAGTTTAATATACACAATCCAGACACATTAATGTGACCACCACCTAATTTCAACGTCAACGTAAAATAACCAATCACAAAAGGCAGGTGGCACCACATTGTAGTGGAGTGTATACAAAGGATGTCCTAGGGCATCGGAAAGCATTTCAATCGTTGGCGTAATGCAGAAACGTAGCGATTTATCCGACGTCCAAAAGGGCATGATTATTGGCTTTCGGGCCAAGGGTGGAAGCATTTCGGTAACGGCTAATTTTGTGAACTGTTCGCGTGCCGCCGTGGTAAAAGTATACCGTGCATGGCAAAATGGCACTATCCAAAATCAGCGGCACATGTGGTGCACCACGGGCTATAGATGACAGAGGCGAACGAAGGCTACGGAGATGCGTTCGGGCGAATAGACGTGCAACTGTAGAGCAACTGACCGCCCAGATGAACCAAGGGGCTACCAAGAGTGTATCCTCTACAACGGTTCAGCGAACGTTGCTGCGCATGGGCCTCCACAGCAGACGCCTGGTTAATGCACCTATGCTGACTGCTGTTCATCGGAGACGAAGGCTGGAATTTGCACGCCAGTACCGCAACTGGACGTCCACAGAGTGGCGACAGGCGGCTTTTTCCGATGAATCAAGTTTTATGCTCCATCGGACAGATGGACGTTGGCGTATACGGCTTGAAACGTCTGAAAGCAAACACCCTGCAACAATTGCCGGAAGGATCCAGGCTGGAGGAGGGAGCATTATGGTTTGGGGAATGTTTTCCTGGCATTCACTGGGTGCACTCATCCTCAGAAACCCAATTCTCTCTCTTCCTGCACGTCTCGCAGCGGTCCACTCTGCCAAAGGTGGTTATTCTGGCTTTTGACAGGTGGTCACATAATGAATTTACTTACGCAGAAGCAGCAGATGATGTTCGATTTTTGGGCGGTATCGCTGTAAATCACTGTTTACACTTGGAGTGATATCGTTCCGTGATAATTTTCAATGTTTCCATACATTTTTGCAAATTTTCTTCTGTTGAAAAAATTAAAGGCTGTTTACCCCCCTACAGAATTCACAGTACGGTTTGTCTGGCGACATTTTCGATGCGCGACGGTCCGATCATTTCACTTCGCAACAGCGTACTGGGACGCTAAGAGCATATGCTCAAATTAGAGGGACAGCTGTCGCAAAATTTTTGAGATGGGCATGTAGGGAAGTGAGGAGTTTGTATTAGCCTGATATGAAGTGGGTGTGCGGTATCTTCACTCGTGCAGCTGAAGATTTTTCCACTACCGAACCAGCTGAATATTATTTTCTTGATTAATATCTAAATAATTATCTCGTGTTGAATTTTCAACCGGTGTAAAATATTTTGAAAAAAAAAATACTTTTTTACATGTTTCTAACGCCACTACCCCACCCCCTGCCTACACCCACCGCGGCCGTGACGGCTGAATTGGAGTTTTGACATTACCTATAAATTAGCTAACTATTGTTACACAAATTGGCCAACATTTTGGTATGACCCAAAAGTGTCGCTACCTCTCGGACTATATTATTGATTACTCTTGTCAAACATAAAAGCTCTTTCACCGTTTCTGATAAGGCAATAAACTCAGATTCCATACTGGATAGTCCAACGCATTTTTGCTTTGCAGATTGCCAAGAAATAGGTACATTGTCAATGAAAATAACATACCCACTTATAGATTTTCGATCGTCTCTATCCAATTCCCAACTTACATCTGAATAAGAATTGATATAAAGAAATCTGGCCCTTGACAGTGCAAGAAAGTTCACTGAATACATAATGTCAAGTCGAGTTCTTGACGCCAAAAACAATAAAATACCAATTAATATTTTTTAAGTGGATTATCTTTCAGGGAATTCGGTAGTCGTGTTGGACGAAACCAAACAACTGTAATGCGGATATGTGATCGTTGGATGCAGGAGGGTACGACGAGCCGACGTGTTCGATCGCATCCACCTCAGTGCACCACTTCACGTGACAGGCATACTGTGCGTATGGCAGTGACGGATCGCTCAGCCACATCACGAACCATAGCACAGCACATTCAGTCTGTAACGCATCATCCAGTGTCTGCGCGTACCATTCGACGCCGTTTACAGCAGAGTGGTCTGTCCGCAAGACGTCCATTGCTTCGTCTACCCTTGACGTAGAACCACAGACGTCTCCGCCGCCAATGGTGCGATGAAAGAAGGATGTGGACGGCAGAATGGAATGAAATTGTCTTTACTGACGAGTCACGCTTCTGTCTGCAACACCACGATGGTCGGATTCTAGTCTGGAGACACCGTGAAGAGAGGATGCTGAACAGCTGCGTTATGCAAGGCCACACTGGTCCTGCACCGGGTATTATAGTATGGGGCGGTATTGGATATCACTCTCGCACTCCTCTAGTACGCATTGCCGGTACTTTAAACAGCCAGCGCTACATCTCCGAGGTGTTGGAGCCAGTTGTCCTTCCTTACCTTCAAGGCTTGCCCACAGCCATATTTCAACAGGATAATGCGCGACCACACGTGGCACGCATTATCCTGTCCAAGGGTTCTTCGTCGATCGCCAGACTGAATTGCTTCCCTGGCCAGCTCGCTCTCCGTATCTTTCGCCGATAGAAAACATGTGGTCCATGGTTGATCAACGATTGACCCATATTACATCCGCAGCTCCCACACCAGATCAACTTTGGCAGCGTGTGGAAGCTGCTTGGTCTGCTGTACCCTAAAAACACATCTAAGGTCTCTTTGAATCAATGCCGAGGCGTGTGGCAGCGGTGATCTCCAACAATGGCGGCTACTCTGGCTACTGATTTTGGCAGGAACCACACTTCACAGAAGTCTATAAATTTAATCATTTGATACTTGGTCAACATGTTATCTACAAAATAAATTTTGTTGTGATAGCTCTTGTCTTTCTTGGTGTTGCAATTTGAGTGGCCAGCAGTGTAATATGTGCCTGTTGTGAAGATAGGAACACAGATCAATGAGAACTTGGCTGTCCACTCATCCAAATGTTCCAGGTCACACTTCCTGCGGAAAGATTTCTCGGCGAATAGTGCAAGAACGTAGGTCAAAACAAAAAGATCCATCAGTGGCTTTGTGAGCTTTAGTCTGTTTCATCGACGTTGTTGACGTCTCTCGAGTGTGATGTATTTGTCCTCTCCTTAAGAATATCGATCTATTGAGCACCTTTATCTCACCCACCCACTGTGGTGGGGAATTACCTGAAGGTTTTCCCACCTCGCAGTGTAGATTTAACACCCCCAAACCCTTCAGGGACCTGTTCTTCAGGGTGGTTATTGTATAGTATTAAAACCTTTGGAACATGTAAAAGCAAAGAGGTTACGTTTTATTAAATACCGCTTACTATGCTACTGAATAAGTTTATATTTCGTTTCTCAGATGGACCAATGAGCGATACATTGAAACAGTTGAGTTTCATGCCAATTGTGTCCAACGCAATGTGTGAAGATGTTTACAGCAAGAGGATGACCAACTTTAAAGTACAGTTCCCTGATGGAATTAATTCTTTAATGATGTGTGCCGGATTCAACGAACCGGGAAAAGACAGCTGTGGGGTAAGAACAATTTGAATTCCCGATGCAATTTTTCCTTGAAATAGTTGTTAGTAAATGGAGTCAATTTACAGCTGATCCTGGAATTTATTCGAGGGACAGTGTAATCAAGAAATATTAGCAGGTTGTAATGTCGGGAGACAAATTAAAGTGGTGAGGAGTGGTTTTTAACAATTGAAAAAAGTTTTAAAACAAGAGGCACGTATTATACGATTAAAATTTTAATTATTACAAAATTAACAAATTAAAACAATTTCGAGACTAAGTGAGGTAAATACAAAATGCTTTCAGTCCCATGGTTTCATCGTAAGAGATCAGCTCTGTCCGTTCTCATCCAAAACTTCAACAGTTCTCTCTTTGTCGAGAGGCCAGAAATCAACGTCACCTCTCCTCCAGTACTTTGTTAACGAAACGGGACAATTCAAACCTGAGGATGCTTTAGGACATTCCTTTACTATACTCAACGTAAACTTACCACTCTTTTCTCGTCGACAACGAATTCAAGTTAGTGAGGAACTTCTATCCCGAAAGGAAATCATGACGCTACAAGGTACACGATGTTCTTTATGTAAGAATATTTTATTTAGGAGTAACTTTTTACCCACCAAATGGTTTCGATGAGATATCTCGTTCATCAAGATCAGAGCAGTTTTACTAATTGCAAGATGTCTCGTCATCAAGATGTTGCCGATTTTTTGATAATAACGAGATCAAGCTCTGTTCAGTTTTCCTCTAATGACGTAATATGTAGTCCATCGGAACGTGGTTTTAAGTACTGTTTATTTAATTAATGACATTGTTTATGGAATATGACATAGACCAAAAGACTGCATGGTCGCTCTGCAAAATAGTGTCTTTCGGAAGGATTTATTCAATTTTTTGCAAATGTTTTGCTTAAGAATTTGGTTTTTGATTTGTTGGCGTTAACTCTTTCTTTTGAGTAGCCATTTGAAAAAAAATTTGGAGTGATCAATCAGAAATACGATGAAGACAATCAAAACCACAGAATTTTGGACTTTTTTGCGTCTTGGAAATGTGTTAGAATTCTCATGGTTGCACGAGTTATGTAACACCCTCCTCTATGTTGTTGAAAACATCGTACTGTAAAACTTTTATACATTTTCTAGCAAGCCAGCACGGCGTTGCCCGTGACAGTTCTTTTCGTGTGCTTATTGATACTGAAAACATCAGAAAATGTATTGAAACAGAGAAAAAATAATAATTTTAAGAACGAGTCCCACCTTCACTCAACATGACACGAGTAACAATTAAAAAATTATTTATTTAAAGAAATCACATTTAAGGTATCGATCTGGTGTAAAATGTTTCGCAAATTTCAAATACATTGAAATTTCCACTCTATCTTTAGCGATTGCGAAGAATGAAAACCTCAAATAGTCCTTGCCCGCGACAAAGTTAAAATAGATAGCAAGAAAGTTTTGCTAATCAACTATGTTAATCAAAACTCACCTTCTTCATTTGAGTATCTGTGATGTCAACTCCGTGAGTGAAGAAACAATGGGGGAAAAACTAATAAATTACTTACAATTTGTTCTAGATTAAATTTTAAAATTCAGGTTTCTAGGTGCATTCAGACATTTTTATGACTACCTGTGTTCCAAATTTCAGGGGACTGTACGTGGTATAGATTCGTCTGAAGACACCACACCACCCACACAAAAAGATACATAAATACTTCCTTTTATAATAGTAGAGATTTCAGATAAAAAGAAGTTTTGCATCATAGCCTCAATATCGTTCACAATTGACCGCAACTGCATTTTCAGTAGCATACTTGGAAACGACTTCGACGATTTGCTCATCAAATAGGTGCTCTACTAAGATGAACAAATTTATCATGAATAAATCTTCGATTTGTAATCCCCAATAACGGCTGTCCTGTTTAACAACATAGACACTGATGTCGAAATGAAGCTCAAAGAAATTAAACAAATCACGTGGTCGAAAGAGCTCGATTTTTGCAGTGATCGGAGGTGGATTTTAACGACGTTATATTCCATGAATTGACAACAATTGAGTGAACAATTTGGGCAAAAAAGATGAATAAAAGATGTTTGATATAGAAGTTATTCCAAAACTATATATATAAATGCTTCCAAAAATTTTAAGCATATGGTTCTTGTCAGAGGGACAAAATGTTCTGTGAAATTGTGATTTGAAACCTGTCTATAAGAAAAAAAGTTAAAAGGTATTTCTCGGTTGTCTCCGGTTACATTTACTTGGATAATGAGAGATATCCTTGGCGCCTTTTGCCTTTACTTGTGTTATACTGTTCTTATAATTTTTAAAAAATTTCTATTAATGCGAACAATGATGATACTATTTGATTATTATCGTTGTTATTAATACGTAGTATTTATTGTAAGTGCTGTAAATATTGCATATTATGAAAAGTCACTACTTTTTTTCTATGAAAGTGGTTAAATAAAAGTTGCATTTAGTTCCTACGGAATAATAAAAGCATCGATACGGGTAAGTAAATGCAAATGGCGCAGAAGTTGTCTCGCGAAAACAGTCGTCTACAAAATGGGATCGGAGATAGCCGAGAAGTACCATTAAAAGAAAGTAAATAAATTATTTGGTTTATTACCTCGTCATACAGAAAAGTCAACCAGGCCGTGCTGATTCCATTGGCCCAAGCCATATCTTCGAATTAAGTGTCCTCTTGTGAATGCTTTTCGAATGATGCATATTTTTATAAAATTTAATTAGTCTATTTTTAAATACAAAGGAAAATATATATTATGCCAACCAACCTCCATCAAATAAACTTAAATATATAAAACGTTTGCTTTAACAATACTTAACTAACACTAGCACTGGTCTTGCAAAAAGCATATATTAATTTGTGGAGTCACCATTAATAACGCTTTGAATAAAAGAAGAAAAAAACTGTTCGGAATAATAATTTTAAGTTTGCAATTTTCCGGGATTGGTATCTCACTTGAGCGATGTAATTTATTTTACAACGTCGTTGTTGTAAATAAATGTCTTAGCATTGGTAAGCCTTTTAGTGATTAGTGTGAAACTTACATTGGAGTTGAATATCTCAGCAACGTTTATAACTCATAACAAAAATCCAAAGCACACACACAAAGTTTTATACCACCAACTGATAGACCTAGTCACCAAGAAAACAAAAACAAACATGAAATCACATACCTGTCTTCCCTTAAGAAAAATTTCTATAGAACAAAAAACAAAATTCTATAGAATTATAAACCTATTCTAAGAGCTCTATAAAGTAACCTCTGTATAAAACTGTATAGAATTCTATAGAAGCTCATTTTTTTCTTTTTTTCACAACTTTACTTTCCTGATGAACATCCCTATCGCATAGAAATACATTTCTATAAATCAAAATTCGTTTTCTAAATAGAATGTATTTCTACGTATACGAGTTTCGTTACCTATAGAAACCTAATGTTCTATGGTACTCTATAAATTTTTTCGTAAGGGATGACTCTAGTTTGATTTATAGTCGTAATAATTGCAGATGCATTGATTTGAAGTTTTAAATTTTTAGAGCGTAAAAAAATGTAAATGTGTGAGTAAAAGTTACCAAGTAAAGCAGGGCGTTCTTGGTGATCTTAATACCTTTTATTATTTCAGGGTGACTCTGGTGGTCCTCTGATGATCCAATTAGACGACAGATGGTATGCAGTTGGTGTGGTATCCTTTGGTTACCTATGCGGTAGGGAACGTTTCCCCGGAGGATATACTAGAGTGACCGAATATTTGACTTGGATCAAACAAAACACGATGTAATATATTAAGATAAAGGAAGACGAGCTGTGCCTATATTGGAAATTATACATTTTATATGCATACGGAACCTCACTTTTTTGTTAGACATAATAACCTTCATACTTCCTTTCTTCATAAGCATTGTCAAAGTCATTCATTGCATTATACCATTTTGAATTAGTTATATGCAGGCCATTTAAACTGTCAGAGCATCTGGAAACAAACTACTAAATTTGAGTCTGAAACTTTTTTACATCGTCATTGTAAAATTGCAGATGTTCTTAATTCATTCGATTTTCACACTGCACTTTTTAGGTTTTTTTTCTAAGTATATAGCAAATTTAAGTTTACTTGTGAAATGAAGCATTCAAATGTGGAAAGATCTTTCATTGAACCTAATTATTTAAATATTGTGTAATAATATTAATTAAGCACTTTCTTAATGTTCCGAAATACCTGTTTTTTGCATAAGAGTAACAATACATATAAAATATGTTGCTGAATAGATGTACATCAGTAATATCACACCAAAAGAAAACATTTCGAAAACACTTAATAACTCTATCAGTATCTATTTTTCAGTTTCTTCCAATGTTGAAGATGTTTCATTGCTTTGTAAAATGCATCAGTGGGTATGTAAAATTTGAAGAGAAATAAAAATTATTTTTTATTGGAATGTTTATTTATTATTTTTCCACATATTTTCAAAAAGTAGCAAAGAGTGAGATCTAAGTATATGTAGAACCACAAGACAACAACAACATCTATACCTTTTTACATGCTTCCACAAATTAACGAATGATTATATTCCCTATTTGATTAAAATTATGCATTTAAAAAGAATTATTGAAAGTTAATTTTGTTCATTTACTTCTACCATAAAGCAAATTAAAAGCGTTTATAAGTTTCAGTTGTATCGGTTGTCTACTAAATTGGTAATTGGATGAGTCAAGGATAATCTGACTGATTGTTCGATATCTGAATTAGGGAATTTATTTTAATGTCGCATTTATGATTGACTGAAAATTTTTAAGCAAAATATTTTTGGCAAAGCTATTTTATATATTTTTTAAAATTTTGCTCAAAGATATGAGAAATAATTTTCAGTATACAAAACATTCATTTTTTAAATTTGTTTTACTAATGTGAGAATTTCAAATAGTTTTAAACTCAGATTTGATTGAATTTAACTATAATTTACCCATCTATTATATTTCATTTGCACTGTTTAAATAGTCCTCTTGTGGCTAAAATAAACTGCTTTTGTAACTCGTTTAAACTGAACAAATGTTGGATTCGGAATGATCTTGAAATTAAATCGCAGAATAGTAGCAAAAATTGTGGAAACCTTTAAGAAAAAGTGTATTTCTGAGTATTGATGGCTCGTATTAAAATTTTTAAATATCATAAAATTATCCATCAAAAGAAATATAATTTAATCATGAATATATTGCAATAACTTTTTTGTAGGATTATTTATTAGAACACCATTTATAAAGAATAAAAGTGAAACACAGAAAAACGAAATAGACAAAAATTCTCCCTATGTCTGTTAATGCTTAGTTGGGCAAATTTAATTACGGCCTTACAACGCATTCCCATGGAGTGAACCAATTGCTTTAGTTCTGCACCTGTTATGACGTGAAAACAAGATTTAATTATTGCTTCTATTAATTGGCTTTTATTGCTGAGTTGCTTCTGACTCACGAGTTTCTTTGGACGACTCCATAGATTTTCTATTGTATTAAGGTCTGGGCTATACCCAGGCCATTCCAGAAGTGGAATATAACTATCTTGAAACCAGTTTTTGCACACAGTAGCAACATGACACGGAGCTGAATCATACTGAAATGTAAATGTTTCATTATCTTCGAAAATATAACGTTTGGAAGGCTTCAGTTTGGGTTCAAGTACTTCATTTGTATGTTTTTGTGCCCATTTAAATTCCCATTATATACAATCACGCAAATTTCACCCACATCATTTGATGTCTTACAACGCTAGATCATAACACTAATTGGGTATTTCACGGTAGGTGTAATACAATCAGGATACAAATCTTCTATTCTCCTTACGTATTTTATGACATCTCTATCAAACAGGGAAATTTTGGTCTCTCACTCAAAATAACACTGTCAAATTGTTCCACTGTCCAGTTAAGTGAGTTAATGAGGTTCAGCCCAGTTTAATCTTTTCAACCTTTGTTTGAGAGATAAATTGTTTTTTTTGTAAAATTATAGCATTAAGACCAGATTACTGCAGTCTGCACCGAACAGTCCTTGCACTCAACTTCATATTGCATTGTGCCATTTCATTTTGTATACACTCAGATGATTTTCTTCTGTCACCTAGGCAGTCTCTTAATTCTTCTATCATCACTTGCTGTTATGCACCTTTTCCTGCCTTTAGCAGTCTGGTTTTGTAGTGACTAAGTCTCCATGAACATCTTCAAATATTTACAACTGCTACCTTTTGTTAAGTTTTCAGTAATTTTTCTTCTAATTTCTTCATAACTGTAGCCTTGTTTATTTAAAATACTATTTTACATCGCTTTATGGGTAACCAGTCAACTTTTTTCGCTATTTCTTTAATTTTATTACGTTTTACAAGTTCACTAAATGAATGAACACTAAAAGAGTGTGCCAACTTGATAGCAATCACATTACACACTGACTACTAAGCTCCTTCATAGCACACACACAAGTTAAGCAAACTGGTTATTTCACTAAAACGTTTGGAAAAATACAAATAACTGAACAAACTTTATTGCATTACATTCTTGATTAAATTTTTTTCCATTAGTACATAATTTTGTAGTATTTTGTGGTAATGCTGCTGCCCTTCGTGATATATTGAAAAATATGTTGTTCCAATTCTTTACTACGGTCAGTTATGTTTCTATCGAACAGAAAATTATTGACTCTTCCTTCTGGAAACTTTAATTCATCTACGGTTGAATGTTTACAACTACCCCATATTTTTCAAGGGACGGAGTAATTGTAAACATAACATTGCCAATAGTTTCGTTCAATTTGGATAGAAAACCAATCTGTTTTTCCAAACAATTTTGTATTTATTCGTATTTAGTACGTTTTAATTGAGTTTAATTGCATTTTTCGTGTTCCTGGGGAGCAGGAAGACTGATTTACTAAAACGTCACACATATGGGGAAGTTCTTTCAACTGACCCAAGTACACTTACGCTTGAAGGATGCAGAAGAGAAAAAGAACATAAGGAAGTCGAGTGAGAAGAAGTCAGGAGTAAGCAAGAAACCAAGAAAGAAACAAATGGAAAGGAAAGCAAAACTCGAGGACAGCGAGGATGAGATACTATTGAAGGAAGTATTTTGGAGCCATTCATGGAAACGACTACGTTTCTGCTTGTAGGTGTTGAGGGGGAAAGAGAAAGTAAACCCATTTTTCGTATGTATGAAGGGTGGATGTCGTTTCAGAAGAGGAGTTTGAGATCACCGGACTCGAATGAATCGACTAAATTCGCTGTGGTTGAAAAAGACTAATTCTGTGTTACCAAAGACCATGTCAAAGCAATTTTACCTACTCCCCAACTGTAGCAAAGAAGGCCGCAAAGAAGTTTTCCAATTTCTTTGCGGGCAATTTGAGGGCACTGCCAATGTGGAAAACATGTAATGTTTGATTTTTGTACCTAAGTTTGTATTTTTATTTATTTATTTATTATTATTATTTTTAACACTAAATACATTCTTTGTTCAGTAAATGTTTGAAATATTTATTCTTATGTATTTCCTGGAAGTTCACCTCACGATCAATGCAACTTTCAAGTGTAACTATATTTTGCTGGGTAATAAGGAGTATTTGGTAAATATAAAGATCGAAACGGGATTGTTGTAAGCATGGTATTAGAAGGGTAAAAATACCATTGGAGTTCATCCTACTGCCATGACTACTGATCATGCTGTCTGCCGTTCAATGTTCAATATCACGTGGAAAATCGTTGTTTACAATCACCCCTACTTTCAGGGGTAATTGTAAACAGCCGAGTACCGTGTTAAATTTCTTTTCTGGAATCTTCGTACTAATTAAATCTCAAATTAGAATAGTGACAAGTTTGTTTAGTAGGGTGAACAATGTTTAATTACTTTATCAAGAATTTGAAAATAGGGATTGAAAGTGAACATACAAATTCTTTTTACAATTACCCCGCCTTACCCTATACGGATTCGATTGTCGTCTCCATCCAAACAGAAGCGGGATTCGTCAGTGAAGAGCACTCGATGTCATTCGACGCCCCATCTCCGTCTGGCACGAAACCATTCCAGTCCTTGACGGCGATGTATTGGTCTACGTGAGTTTAGTCCTATATCGTGAAATCTTCGACAAAAAATGATGCGATAACTTATTGGATGATCGAGAGAGGTCCCCACTGCCCGTTGGATGTCTGCAACAGTGGCTGTTGGATCAGTACGCGCATGTCTTACAACACGTCGATCCTCTCTCGGTAAGGTTTCTCTAGGCTATCCTGAGCCTGGTTGACGCGCAATCCGTCGATTAGACCATCCACCTTCTTGGAGGCCAATTATTCGGCCTCTGTCAAACTCTCCCAGTTGCTTAAATTGGTTGCGAACTTTATTCCGAGGCATAACTCAATGAGAATAGATGTAACCAACACAACAGCATGAGTCGAAATGAATTTGATGCGCTATCGGATGTCCTTTTATGCTTCGGTATGCAGCGTGTTTGAGAGCTGCCTTGCGCGTTGGCACATGCTCATACGATTCTGAAAATTTGATCATTTGCATCTCCAATGGAGATGCACCACTCCTCCAAATATCATTTATATCGGTTTACTCCTTCCAGGTGCAACTTTTTTTTTGTCTTCGAGTGTCTACTATAGATACTGTATTTCACTAATCGAAAGAAAACTAATCAAATTTTGTCCGGGACTGATACTGACTAATTAGTTATTTCTGTCACAATACAGGGTTCGTTATTCTTATACAAAGTTTATAGTACGTGCGGTACAGAAACACAAGAATTCTGACTATCTCTGGAATGAACATTTCCATCTTATCGATGACCTGAAGTTTTGAGATTGAGGTAAGAGTGTTAATTAACTTTGCGAATGCTTATTGAACTAAATTTTGCATTAAGAAAATCAATTCATCATTAATATTAATGGGAAATGCTGTGTTATCTGCACGTTTCACTGGATTAATCGAATGTAACGTTCTAATTTTATGGTGGTTTGTTTTACACTGAAAATACAACCGTTGAGGTCTTTGTTAAAAAATTGGCAGTTAGCTAGCTAGGGACTTAGTTATCGTCAAACTGTACAACACAATGTTATTGTTTACTATTTACCAATATTTGGATTTAATCTATCTATATATATAATTCTCTTACGTGGCACGCAAAAAAGACGTTATTTGTAATCGCGTTTTGGCAGCACTGTACAATTGTTTGTTTATCGCGAAATCTCGCGCATCGATTGAATTTATAGCGTTATCGGATGAAATTTTATTGAAAAAAAAAGGAAATTTTAATGAGTTGTTGCAGTTAGTTTATAATAGAAAACAAAGAAAGCGGAGGATCTTTTCAGGGCCATTTAAAAAACGGTCTTTTTCAGGGCCAACAATTATAGTTCAACAAGACGCTTGCACTACAACTTTCGGAAAAAACTCAATGAAAAAGTGTGGGTCGTTTGAGTGCTGGGAAAATGTACACACAAACAACATGCTGGGTATTCAATTTCCAAAGCAACGCTCACATTTCGAGTCAAAATTTGCACGAAGTTTTCATTTAAATTCTGATTTTAGAGATACTGTATATATTTTTTCTGTAATACAGCAAATTTAGATTTGAAAAAAATTTTTAGTAACATATTTTGTAAACAATCCCTTCTGCTAGGACACATGTCTTCATTGAGGCGAGCGAAGCGAGCATAGGTTCGCGCAGCGAACTAATGAGGATTGCGAAGCAATCCTCCGGGGGTTGGCGAGCGTTAGCGAGCAGGGGGCAGGCCCCCTAGTATATATATAATTCTCTTACGTGGCACGAAAAAAAGGAGTTATTTGTTATCGCATTTTGGCAACATTGTACGGTTGTTTGCTCACTAAGTAGCCTCGCGCCTCAATTGAATTAATAGCGTTATCGGTTGAAATTTTATTGAAAACAAAAATGAATTTTAGTCGAGCTGTTGTAGTTTATAATTAGAAATCAAAGAAAGCGGAGGATCTTTTCAGGGCCATTTTAAAAACGGTCCTTTTCAATGCCAACCATTATAGTTCAACAAGACGCTTGCACTACAACTTTCGACAACAAACTCAATGAAAAAGTGTGGGTGACTCGAGAGTGCTGGAAATATACATACAAACACCATGCTCGGTATTCAATTTCAAAAGCAGCGCTCACATTTCGACTCAAAATTTGATCAAAGTTTTCATTTGAATTCTGATTCCAGGGTACTGTATATATATATTTTTCTGTAATATAGCAAATTTAGATTTGAAAAATATTTTTTTAGAATATGATATTTTGTAAACAATTCCTTCTGCTAGGACACATGTCTTGATGGAAGCGAGCGAAGCTAGCATAGGTTCGCGCAACTAACCAATGATGATTGCAAAGCAATCCTCCGGGGGTTGGCGAGCGTTAGCGATCAAGGTGCAGGCCCCTTAGTTTTCTGAAAAAGCTATATACTGAAATTACGTTTGGGTAATAGGTCAAGTTACGAAAGATGTTATCGTTGAAGATTCTAAACTTTTTGCACCCTCAAAGACATCACAATCGGAATACGAACATGATAACGTTGCGCCCCTAAAATAGTACCTTTACTTATATTACGTAAAATATAAGTAGACTGAGCATTACTATTGAAAGGAGCTTCAAAAGGTGCGGCCAACATGTCAAATTGTAGTCACGTGATTCCTCTGTAAAAAAATTATTTTGTTGCCCGATTTGGCGTCTTATCGCATGGCTTGGTGATACAACATCTTTTGATGGAGTAGGGTGTGAATACGAATTTCTATGGCGACAGAAATTGTGAAATCGACACTCACGCGAACCAATCAGATGATGAATACTCGTTTTCACCCAGCAAACAAAGTAGTGTTAGGGTCTCGTTACTAATAGTTTTAGTCACAGGATCCTGGGGTTACAATAGCTCACTGTTATATTTCCTCTATGACCAACGCCTTCATTTGGCTCGACGAAAATAATCATAGAAGCAAAAACTTGCCTATAGAAGTCTTGCATTTCTTTTCTTTCTATTATAAAAAAAAAAATTGTAATCTTTTTCAATTTTATTCGTTTTGCGATTGGCAATAGCCAGTCACGTGATAGCGAGTCTTGTGGTTCAACGCGGGCTAATGAATTTGGAGCACGCGCAGACGATAAAAACAGTTATATTTTTTAATTAATTAATTCACTAAATTTGAGAGCACGCGCTAGAGAGTTTGCAATGTTTTCAGAAGAACCGGTAAATTCGGTCCCCGTTTCCATAGCAACATTCGAATAAGAAAATATTAAGAAGTACTATTACAACAAACAACACGGAGAAACTAAAACATTTAAAATTATGATGCGATTTCCTCTGAATTTTAACAATAGGTTGGGCTAAAATATTTCCTTCTTTAACTGGAAATGAGATGTTTTGTTCTTGACATTATTTAAAACATTTTTTTTTTATTTACACTATCTTTTCCGTATATGAGTCGATAATTTTGGAACGTTTTCTAAAGCTAAAGTATTGGGGTCGGCTTATATTTGGATCCGCTTATCTCGCAAAAAAAGTAGGCAATTTTCCGTTACCCGAGCTTCAATTAATGTCGTACTAGAGGTCCGGGATCAATCCAGCAGCGATCCATATGGGGATGGATTGTGAAGGAATCCCCTACCCCTCATGGTTGAAAAGTATAGTTCGCAAAGCGAACTAAATATGATTGCGTGGCAATCATCGGGGGTTGACGAGCGATGAGCAGAGGGCGGAGCCCCCTAGTCTTTAAAAGTAAAAATTGATGAGATAAGTTTTTATATAAATTTTCTGTTGGAACTATATATATATATATATATATATATATATATATATATATATATATATATATATATATATATATATATATATATAGTATTTTAATGGTAGAACATACTTCCTGAACTTAAAATATGTTCTTTCTGTTCAGAGTGAGATATTTTAGATAGTTAATTAACGTCACATTGGAGCAACACAACGGATTGATAGCGACAGTCCGAGATTAAACCCGAAGGGAAAGATAAGAGGACATCACATAATTTCGAACCACGGTCTTATAACGAGGTCACACTTGAGCTGGCACCCCACTCTCCAAACTTCCCACCAAGCCAACATGAACGCATTTGAGTCATGATAGATTTAACGCGTACCAGTTCCCTTTGTATCCGACGGGGTTTGGTTGGATTCGAACTAACTCGCTACTCTCCAGTAGAGTGCCTATATAATAAGAGTGGCGACAAGGGATCAAATTTGGCCCAATGCGCATGCGCGGCATCCATTTTTCTACCAGAATCGTCTCGAAGAATGCTGCTGGGCGAATTAATATATCATTTCAGAGAGAACAAAAAGCATATAATTGTTATAATATGGATACATTCGGTATAAATGAATCATAAAAACGCTCAGTTATATGCGTAATTGATGAGATGGATTGCACAACGCGCTAACTTAGATTGCGGGAAACATCATGTTGCTCAAAAAAAGCTATTTACTTAAAAAGTCTTCAAATTTATGCTGACAAAGCACTAGAATAATAATAAATAAACATTCTAGAACACGAAATGGAACATGAAAAAGCTATATTTTCTTTTTAATTTATATACACACGTTTTTCTCGAACACACAAAAAGTTCCCATGTTAAGTCTACGGGAGCAAGGAAAAGACCGCCTCGGGCGGTAGAAAAAGTCTGTAAGCCAATCAGAAAATGTTTCCCGTATGTCGCCACTCTTATTATATAGGCACTCTACTCTCCAGTAGGTAGGGAGGTATTTTAACTAACAACACAGTAACCTAGCAACGCAGCAACACAGCAGCCTATTGACGACGGTCCGGGATCAATCCCCAAGTGAAAGAACCAAGGACAACATCATGTAATTTTGAACCACTGCAACCCTCCGGTTGCTTATCCCTTACTCTTCCAACCACCCGGTTAGTTAACCACGACGCTCAGAGTAAGGAAAAGCAAATTACTGTAAAAGAAAGCAGATCTAATTTGATTTATCAACGTTTAGAAGCTTTAGACGTTACATTTAAACCAAAGTCACATGCTGAAATCGTATTAAAAAGGAGCACAATACCATTAAAACCAAAGAGAAGTAGTATACTACTTCTCTGTGATTAAAACCTTAAAAAAAATAGATTTTCCAATTTAGATCTATTTAGATAGTTTGAAATATTCTGATTCTGGTAAAAAAAAAAAAAAAGTATGAAAAAATTTGCATTTGTTCGTTTGTAATAAGGATTTTTCAAACACAACTATTTTTGTTTTCAGTTGTTCGTTTGCCATGCTAAAAATACCTATTTCAACTTTATTTTAGATTTATCTCAGAATGGTATTTTCCAAGCATGCGCGCTCTATAACTCTGCAACTAATGAACGCAGACTCCTCAAATTTTGAATGAAAATAGATTATCAAAAGAGCTTCAAAATGAAACCAAAATTTTACTACAAAGATAAAAATGTACAAATTTTTTTTTTATATTGTGTAAGCGAAAAGGTGGAAAAAATAAATGAAGTGAAATATTAATTAATTTTGTTATATTTATGTGTTACTTAACTATGATTTTTTTGGTTCTAATTTAAAATAAAAGCATTGTGTCACTCATATCAGCCATTATTGATTTAGAAAATGCACGGGATAACTCAGAATGTTGCACACAAGTTATGCATGTTAAAAAATGACCTTATGTAAATTGTAGTAAAATATTTAATTTTCAAATATCAAACCAATTTTTCTGCATTGTGTAGTATAAAGTATAAATAAACCCTGCAAAAAATTTCATTTTGATATACATAAAACTTTTGTTGATACAGTTTACCGAAATTAGTCGGTGTTGCTTCGTCATCTGACCGTGGTTCAAAATTACGAGGTGTTGTCCTCGGATCTTTCCCTTAAGGGACTGATCCCGGACGTCGTCAATAGCCCGTTGTGTTGCTCTAGTACGACGTTAACTAAAAAATTACCAAATTACCGAAATTAGTCTATTTTAACTGCTGATTTGTATGCTTGAAAGTATTATGAAAAGAATCATGCTAAATAAAATGCAATATCGTAAAAAATTATTCTCGCCAAAAGTTCTGTCAAAGATTGGTAATGGTAATTTTAATTAACATCGTACTAGAACAACACAAAGGGCTATTGACGACGGTCAGGGATCAGTCCCTTAAGGGAGAGATCCGAGGACAACACCTCGTAATTTTGAGCCACGGTCAGATGACTAAGCAACACCTGAGTTGGCACCCCACTCTGCAAACTTCCACACCAACCCAACGTGAGGATGTTCGCCCAAGACAGATTTAAGGTGCACCAGCCGCCTCAACACCATACGCTTACAGACATCAATACCCGGATTCGAAACAAGGACCCTTCCAATCTAGAGGTAATTTTAATTAACGTCGTACTAGAGCAACACAACGGGCTATTGACGACGGTCAAGGGATTAGTCCCTTCAGGGAAAGATCCGGGGACAACACCTTGTAATTTTGAACCACGGTCAGATGACGAAGCAACACCTGAGCTGGCACCCCACTCTCCAAACTTCCACACCAAACCAACGTGAGGACTTTCGGCCACGACAGATTTAAGGTGCACCAGCCGCCTCTACACCATACGCTTACAAACATCCATGCCCGGACGCGGATTCGAACCAGGAACCTTCCGATCTAGAGGCTAAGACCTTAACCACTATACCGGTTGGTCGGCCTGACAAATATTGATAAAACATTAGTGCCCTCTGCATTTAGTTTCACATATATTGGAAATCTCATTGGGCAACAGAAAAAATATTATCTTTTTCCTATATCTTGATCCTGTAGGTAGGTATTTCAATTATCGTCGTACTGGAGCAACACAATGTGCTAGTGACGACAGTTCGAGATCAATCCCCAAGGGAAAGAACGAAGACAACACCACGTAATTTTGAACCGCGGTCAGATGACGACCAAAAATAGCAATAACCTACATTTTTAGACAACTTCTATATGTATCATACGAGATAATTTGGGTAGAAGTAAAATCTTAGACTGTCTGGTTGTGATCCTCCCAGTTCGACGTTAATTAAGTTCCTACCTCGCGAGATTCGAGCCGACTAACCCGGTCTGGTGGTTAAGGTGTTATCCTCTAGATAGGAAGGTTCCTGGTTCGAATCCAGGTCAGGGCATGTATATTTGTAAGCGTATGGTGTAGAGGCGACTGGTGCATCTTAAATCTGTCGTGATCGAAAGTCCTCACGTTGGTTTGGTGTGTAAGTTTGGAGAGTGGGGTGCCAACTCAGGTGTTCGCCGTCATCTGACAGTGGTTCAAAATTACGTGGTGTTGACGCGTATTTCCATTCTGCGGTACTTTTTTGGCGCGTGCGGGAATTTGGCGAAAAAATCAGCTAGCGTACAATGCCAACTTGTAACTTGACGTCATGCGAATGAATGTAATCAACCGTGACCACTGACCACAAGCGGATGGAGAGGGAACGATCAGCAATGTTAAAAACTTAGAAAATTCAGCAAAATAACATCTTTATTCACATGTAAACAATACAATAGCTTCATGATCGTACTGTCTTATTTTCCTTCCCATTTGGTAACAAGCATTGTAGATTATCTCGGAACTTCTTAAACAGACCGATGTATTTGAAACACCAATTTGTTTTTACTGTGATGAATCTCGCATCTTTTAATATCTAAGCATATAGAAATACAGGGTTTTATATGTTTAAATTGAGAAAATTTTTCATTTTGCTTTACTTGTACCGATTGTTCTCAACTTTTTTCCCTGAACTCTTATTTGAAACAAAGTTTGAGTTAATTTTGTGTATTTTTTTTAAATATAATTTTTATCTGATTAATTTTAAATCTCAATGACTTGTGTTGTAATCAGATGAATGAATACCATGGAATTCAGGAACACATTATTTTGGTTGTATGAAAATGTCCTTTGCTTTTTGTACCATGCAGATATCCAACACATTTTACATTTTTAAACGATTTAACTGTGCATTGCCATGGTTGATTTCTTTGGAATTCAATCAGGAAAAAAGAATCCTATCTGACTATGCTAAGCACCTCTAGTAAATACAAGACATTTAAATTTATTTACTAATTGATGCATGGATGATTTGATACATTAAATCGAGATTTTTTAAAATGTGAAATGCAGTAAGTTATAATTACCATTATTTTTAAACTTAGGGTTCAATAATATAATTATGCTTCTTAAAAGTATTGAATTTATTTGTAGATGCTTTTTTTCATCAATCCTTGTCATGGGCACCCATACAGAGGCACTCAAGCCCCCTCCATGGCCATTAGTATTGCCAAATTTGATAAATTTAAAACAATAAAATGGCCAGAAACTTTTTTTAATATAAAATATTGACGATGTAATTGCCTTTATCAAATATCTTTCCACTTAAAAAATAAATTTTAAACAAATCAGAAAGCTTTAATTGTACAATTCCATTGTAACTTCTGCATTGAAAAAATTGCTAACATTTGTGTGGATTTAAAGATAGATTTGAGTTAAAATCTCTTTTGCCCGTAGCATAGGCCTTAGTGACAATGGTCCTATCAAATTATTTTAGAGAAAATTTTATATTAAACTTAAAATTTTCAATGAACTGAAAGTCATGAAAAACATGTTTTTTTTTCCTACAAAATTGATTATAAACCAGTTTAATAACTTAGTTCAGTCCTATATTTGCTAGCATTTATCGTGAACATTAAGTACCTTCTGATTTATTTCTTCTTATTATAAGTTAGACTAGATGATTTCAGTTTGATTGGCTGTTAGTTGGAACACCAACATATGTATTATGAAGGAGGACAGCACAAATAATTAAAATATGAATTTATTAATTTTATTTTATTATGCAAATGTAACAATTTTTTATAAACAAAATTATTTCAGGCATGCTTTCAACAATTGAAGTTTTAGAAAAAGTCTAAATTATGTGGCAAATCACAAAATTTCTTTATTATTTACATGAAATAAAACATCAAATCCATTATTTCAATGAATTTTGTTGGTAAAATTAGTAAAACCTAATTTTCTTTAATTTAACTTATTAAATAGCTATGCAAAATTTATTAGCCAATAATTCTGAAGTGCATTTAGTTATTTTTATAAAAATAAAGAATATATTTGTAGAAATAATCTTTATTAAGGCTACACAGTACCCTAAAAATGATAAAAATATCGAAAAAATGTTTTTGCATTTTTTGATGGCTTATACAGTTAGGAAGCTTGCCTCAAAATATATATTCTAGATATATCCAATTAGTTTTAAAGATATTTGAAGTTTACTGAGTGTTGTCAGTGTCAAAATTTGACAGCATAGAGGAGGGGGCGTGGTTAAATTGAAGAACTCATTTTTTGCCGAGGTGCTTTACAATTTTCTGTGTGTGGCTACAGTTTAGTCGTTCTCGCATTTCACGTGGAAACATTGGTTGCAAATTATTTCAAATTCTATATTGAATCGCTTGTATTCGCAAATTCTATATTGTTTTTGTAAGCAACAGCAGTACTCTGGCACTTATGGTTGCAATATTTAATGTACTGAAAAATACAACCATAGGCCCAGTGGCATAGGAAAGGTGTGTGGGCTGCCCAAGGTTACAAAAATTTGTAAAATTAAAAAAAATGAGTGTTTTACGACACTTAAAAAAATATATTATAATTAAAATAAGTTTAATAACTTCATCTGACAATTAACTTCAATAAGTGATGATGCGTATTAAAACTTATTAGTTCAGTCAACGAAATGCGATTGAATTCGACGAATCGTATGACTAAAGGAAGCCTCTGAAGTTTGTAGTAGAGGTGTCAACAATCAGAAAATAAGCAGTTATTGGTTAACCGTTTTTTATATCAAGTTACAACTAAGGTTGCTACAACATCTCTTTTAAAAGGAAAGTGTCCAGGCGAGGATTTTTTAACTTAATCCTAAAGCATTTGTTCCTTGTACAAATCACTCTTAATCTGTAGAGTGCATTCTTTTACTACTATACAACTTCAGAAAACAGACTGCCACAGTTAATACAAATCTTAGTCGTAAATTATGATAAACTTTCTAAAGATATCCTGAGAGAGCTTCCATGAGTAAGAAAACTTCTACAAGCTGCCAAAGTTTCAACAAAAAATTCTCTGGAATGGTCTTTAAGATTTTTGGAGTTTGTTTTTGAATATGAACTTTTTCAGATTCTGTACCAAATCTAACTCTAGCTACAATGAGTAAAGCTCGGCTCTGCATTACCTATTAACTCTACAGAAGATTATATAGTTGTGGCATTCTGTTTATGCATTATGCTTGTCAGATAACCCTAACTAGCCATACAATTAAACCATTTTAACTGATTTATTTGCACACTGAATAATGCTGATACTTGGTATAAACATGACTGCATTTTAGTCAAATATATACAAGGAAAAAATTTAATGTTGCATTTAGTGACTAACAGCACATGCATCAATCCCAAGGGGGGGACAATTTAAACATGCTGTTAAAAAGAAATACACGACTAATAAAATAAGGTAGTAAAGCAAAAAATACTTTTTATTATCAAGTAATAAATTATCTCATTTCCAGTAGTCTAACACACAGCATACATTTTATATTGAAGTGTTTTTCTTCCATAATAACATAGTTCAACATTTTCATAAAAACAGGCTTTAATAGCCTTGCAGCTATGCAACCATCTTCAATCTGTTTGTGCCACGTGGAAATGGCAGAGAAGTAGCACAGATGAGGGATAAATTTCTACTAAGGCTTTTATTCCCGTTTTTGAATCATCAGTCATAAAGAGATGGCGTCTGAAAATTAAAAGGAGACAGTTGATGAATTTCAATTTTACCAAAAATAAATAATATCCAATTATCAGTGTAAAAATCAAACAATATATTTCCTGGTCAAACAATCTACATCTTTATCAGCAAGTTTTCTGATTTATGGAAAAATACTAAAATAATATATATATTTAGACATCCATTTCATATTAATACATTTATTCTATCCTAAGCTAAAATATGATGCATTTAATTGCACAATTGAAGGGGCAAGTGTATCACCTTTATCCACTTGCTCCTTCAATTAAGAATGTAGTGTATTGAGTAAAAATAAATGGTTGAACACATACACTGCAAAAATAAAATCTCCAAGACTATAAGTGTCCATTTTCTTAATAACAAGTGTTTTATTGTTTAAAGATACATTTCCAGTCATCCATTTGCCCTTCATTTATTCAGATTTCCTGTTTCAGATTTGTACAAAATTTCAAACTGGGTTGAATCTTAGAAATCACTTGTTTAACTAATTCATAATTTTTTAGTCGTGAAATATTTACATTTAATTTTTAATAAAAAGTTGTGTAAGTTCTTAACTGTACACTTAACTGATTTCATTCAAAATTTAGAATGTTTACATTCAGGCTTTGTTTACATTTAGACAATGAATTCTTAGTCCTCTGAAGTACTTTTTCAATATAATAAATGAAATTACGTTTAAAGTAGTGTTATATCTTGATATCAAAACTACATTTAAATGTCCACACTAGAAAATGTTTCTAGTCTTTGTTTACATTTAGATTGAGGTATCTTTTCTAAGAGGTTCTACAAAGTCAAATGCACAAAATAGAAAAGGATGAGTTTTTGATATTTAAATTAAACATGTATAGATTAAATTATTACACCAAAGCTGGCTAATCTTTGGAGTCAAAACCACAACCAGTGCCGTAAAGAATTTGGGGGTTAAGAATGAAAATTAAACACGTACAACATGCAAAGTGGTATTAAAACAAACTATCTAGAGCATTTCATGGCTTGTAAAGAAATAGCATTAGGAACATCATACACGAGTATAAAGTTCACAACATTACATAAATAAGTTCTTGTAAAAGCAATAAACGAAATGTTGCAAATGATTCAATAACAGGATGGTATGTAGTATCCGATACGTTACAACTTTCGAGCGATGTATTGCCAATTGTAGTAACCTTCCCGTTTTTTTTTCTTAGTTTTAAGGCAACCCTAGATATTTTCTCCTGACGATAATAAACGGGTCTCATGATTGGTTAAGGAAGAAAATACGCTTTTCCACTCTTATTTTTAATGTAGAACGGAATTAAAATTTAGACAGTCTTTGAAATTGTTGGGTGCATATAAATTTTGCTCTTGATTTATAAAATCGACTTGTTTTATTAATTTTCAAAATTTTTAGGATAAGTTTGGAAAGCAGATTGTAAGTTACAATTTTTTAAATTTGTCACTTTATTTAAATTTCAATTAAAATTTCGAAAAAAAATTTGGATTAAATTTGATTTTTGAAATTGCAGATTGGAATTTAGAATTTTTTTCCTCTTTTGGTTGCTCATTTCCCCTTAGTTGATTTGATATAGCAGTGGATAGTGTTATTGAACGTTAGAAAATGTTTTTTTTTTTTTTTGCAAACATGTAGTAGCTTGATTGGGAAGAAGGTGAAATGTCTTTCATGTGAGAATGATATGATTTTAACATTGAGAAAGGATGCTGGTGATAGGTAGGAGTGGAAATGTAGAAAGATAGGACAAAAATTTGGCAAAAGAAAGTATAACAGGAGTAAGAAATTGGAGGGTAAATGGGTGTTTGGAGGACTTGAACGAGGGACGGATAAATGTTTTATGGTTGAGGTGAAAAATAGGAACCAGAAAGTTTTGGCTGAGGTAATTCAGAGCTGAATTTTGCAAGGAACTACAAAAATTTCTGACTATTGGAAGTCATATGCTGGTATCAATACCCGAAGGACAAAGAGTTCAAGGGTTATCGATTCGAGCATATGACTGTTAACCATTGTCAGAATTTCAAGGACCCGGCTATGAGGGTAAGTTTGATTTTTGTTTAGCTTTTGGTTAGATTACAAACACTGGACTATGCTTGGGTGGGCACCCAATACGGTGACTTATACGCATGGAAGCCAACAGTGAAAGGTCCTCGCCGGCCCCGGAGGGGCGGCGAGGTAGCCGGCAGGCGGGGATCGCGCGTTATACGCTGTGACTTATCTACAAACAAATTTCTCCCGGTATACTGGTTTAAACGCATTGAAACCTTAAGCGCAATAAGCTTTGACTTCTCTAAAAAACAATTTCCTCTTGTAAAGTCGTTACAATAAAAATATTTGTCTTGCTTTTCCATATATGGCTCTATAACCTGGAATATCCCCATTGAGTTGCTCACATAATGCTTATTGCTAGAAAAATTGTGAAAAAATATTTTTTCACACTTATGGATAGCAGAAGAATTTTTGGATTTTTGGTTTCTCATCAAAAACCTTTGTGTGGATTATGATCACAGAAAAGAACTACCTTATTAAAAAAAGATTTCTTGTTTTGAATTTTCTATGCATTGCAAAGTTTCCAATTCAAAATTGATGAAAATCCGGACGTTTTAAAAAAAATCACGTTTTTTTTTATTATTATTATTATTTTTTTTTTAACAATTATAATTTTTTATTTTTTTTATTTAATATATATTTTTTTTAAGTGACAAAACTAGGATTAAATTGACGCAAAATTGCGCACATGTTCGGAGAAAACCAGACTGAAATATTAGAAAATTTTCAAGTGAAATTTATATTGCTTTTTTCTTAATTTTTAAACAAATTATTATTATTTATGCACTGTATGCAAAGGTTCACGTTGTATATGGCGGCCATCTTGGAATTGCTTACATCGGCCGCCATCTTGATTTGGCGTAAACAATCGCTTTGGCGGCCTAACGTTGCGGATGCTACCACTCCACCCAATAACACTATGAGACGAGTTTTAAATTCGTCAACGAGCACTTCATTAAAACAATATCTACAAATTTATCACAATAAATTAAACTCTAATGCTATACTCACCACGAATTTCCGCACCGAAGCACGACGTTCAGAACGACCTGCTGTACTTTTCTGATGGGCTACTGCAAACATTGCACTCATCTGGGTTGCAACATCTATCTCTTCGGTCAAAGTGTCGCCAAATTCCCGTACGCGCCAAAAAAGTACCGCAGAATGGAATTACGCGGTGTTGACCTCGATTCTTTCCCTTGAGGGATTGATCCCGGACCGTCGTCAATAGAGCGTTGTGCTGCTCTAGTACGACGTTAATTAAAAAATTACCGCGTGACTCGAGGACGCTATCAGATGACAAATCTTGATCTGGAGAGTTGAGAGTACGAAATTTGATCCAATCCACAGAGCGTAGCCATTTGTCAGCCCAAGTGTGACCTTGTCTTCTGACAGTGGTTCAAATTATGTTGTGTTGTCCTCGAATCCTTTTTTTCGGAGATTGATTCAGTATCGTCGCCTTTTGCTCAATGCTTTGCACTATAGCATACTATAGTATGACTTTCATTAAAATACCTACTTACCAAGAACTTGGTTCTTTTTATTGATGTTTAATACGCGGAATGGCAACATTGGAAAGAAAACAAATAACATATGTTTCTAAAATTCAAAAAAGTCTGAAACACCGTCGGCAACGCCGCAAACCATTAGCTCCAGAAAATTAAAAAAACCGAACAAACGAGTTTTTGTTCAAAACAAAAAAAAAGCCAGCACCTCTACTGTTTCATAAAAAGCAAACAGTGGTGACGCAAATCTCATTAGTAGTTTCCAGACATAATTATTACATCTTGTGATCATTGTAAATGCGACATTCGCTCTTGAGAAGCTTGATGAAACACTAGCGAGTTATTGGTTCGAATGCTGATTTAATTAAGGAGTCGACTGTCGTGGTAAAACCTGTCATTAAAAACAAATTTTTTGTCGAGGTGCATCCCACCCTTTTTCAAGAAACGTTTCAGGTGAACCACCTGTTCACAATCAGGAAGCAGGACGTGATGTAAATATCTGAGAATTTTCGAAATTGAAGGAAATCCAGTAGAAATGTCTTTGTTTTAATGAGTTCCTTTTTTTGCGTTATATTAAGGTGATAGAAAATCCCTCCACCACGTCAAAAGTATTACCTTAAATCGCTAAACAAAATCTGAAATGCTTTCTTTGCAGCTTATTCATGTTTCAATTTCTGTTTCATTTGTCATTGTCCTGTTTGGGCAAGCTAAAAGTCAAAGTAAGTACAAAAATTTGTCGAATTCATGTGAAATTATAATTTTGTTGAGTAATTGACTTTTCTTATTTAAAAAATTATGTTAATCTACAAACTGCAAGTTTATGAATTAGCAAATTTAGTTTTAGCATTAAACATGCACAAGTATATTTTTTTAAAGATTGCATTAGTGCAGTTGATAAATATTTTATGGTTTCTTTTCATTTCTAGTCAAGAATATTTTCTTTTAGTATCAGGGTTATACATTCAAAAATTCTCATTAGCAAACATAATCTCAATCACTTCTCAGTCTTAATTTTATATTTCCTATTGAATGCCATTGCTATAACTTAACAGGATGTCAAAGACATGATTTTCTTTCACAACTGAAATATCTGTTATACTGGAAGGAAAAGAAAATAATTGTATATAGTAAAAGTTGACATATTTTTAGTTTAAATGTTGAAAAAGTAGGTTTTTAAACTGATAGAAAAGGGGCATGTAATGATTTGATAATGTATATAATTTTGGATGAACCAAAAAAATATTTAAAATAAAGCATTTTTAGTTCTTTCAAGTTTTAGCAATAAATAACGTAGGTACTGTATTCAATTAAGTTTTTTAACCTTTCTTTGTTATTAGAATAAAAAAATTATAATTGCTATAACAATTCAAGCTTGCTTCAACAATTAGATTTTTTGAAATATCAGCAATAGGGTAATAAAATTTCGGATGTGTATAAATATGTACCTATAAAAATTGATTGATTCTACTAGATCTTTACCAAGTAAAAATGCTTTCTTTCATGAAATTTATAAAATCTTTGAAATTTTACATTTCTAAATAAAGAGCAGTAAAATCATGATAAGTTGTCACCAGGGCTGTAGTGGAGGGTATACAGCGGTATACGCCGTATACCCTCCACTCTGCTTTTTCTTAAAACTACGTACACGCTTTGCTTTTCCAAGAAAACTTCGCGCAAAACGTCAAGTTAAACGCAGATAGCTGTAGAAACAAAAGAAAAGTTTCTATTGCAAGATATCACCTTTGTACATAATTCCAAAATCGTACCTATTAATCATAAGCAATTCATTCAAAGTATTGTCGATAGAATGAAATCCAGACTTTGTTCTGATGTTAATGAAGAAAATTATCAACTTTTGAAGGATATATCCATGTTTAATCCAGAAAGTATAAATACAGGGGATATTTGCCATGGAGAAAAGGAGGTAAAAAGGATCTGTCGACGTTTTGGTATAGATGAAATGTGCACTATTCAGGGTTTGGGGGACCAATAAAAATGCCCAAGTTGTTCCAGAAAAATTAAAGCCCCTTTTGAGAACAATTGAAACATTACCATCTTCCACAGCCGAATGCGAGCCCAGGCTTAGTTTAATGAATAATATAGTGTAATCGATTTGAGATAATCTTTATTGATTTAAAACGTCTCCAATCTAATATTTATTAAGGCAAATGGAACACCTATAGAACACTTTCAACCGGAAAAAATTTGCAAATTCTAGAATGGCCAACCATTGCTTTTCAGTAGACAATAGATCGAGAGTATGCTCTATAAAATGAGACACAGAGACGGATTTTAATAGTCTAGCAGTTCGGAAAATATTTCAATGAAAATAATAGAGGAAAGCCTTCCAATTTTTTAAAACAAATTTCTGCTTAAGTCGAAGTTTCTTCAAAGTTCCTCAATTCCTTTCCTATAATATAAAATTAATATAGGATTTTTTTTCTCTCGATAATTTGAACTTCGATTAATTCGAACATATTCCCCGGTCCTTTGAGTATACCCCATGGGCGTTCGGAGGATGGGGGCATACAACCCCCTGGCTTATGGATTTCCTTTATATACATGTATGTGCGTGTGTGTACATGTTTTTTACCCCCCCCCCCCATAAAGTGTAAGTAGTAAGTACATGTTTCGCCTACCCATGGTAAAAATTCTGCGAGTGCCCATAGTATACCCTCTGTTTTTTACCCTCTACAGCACTAGTTGTCACAGAGACTGAGAAATTTTATACTTATCAGATTACCACGGTATTAACTCAATATGCATTTCTGTAACCATCATGCAAATTTTCAATTCATTGTGATGTTCGTAATCAAAATCAGTACTAAAAGTTATGTAAATGATAAAAGTTCACTATATCTCTTTATTTGATCATCTTTAAAATACTATTTTGAATGAACTGGTTACTTATCGGTACAAACTTTCTCTAAAATAATTAGCGCTTTTAATTTATGTGTAGTACCTTAAATTGATGTAAGATAATTTCATTTTGTTTCTATGGCTTCGAGAGTATTTTATTGGATGGTGAAAGCATTTCCGAATTTTTATTTTCTTCATATTCTGCTGTAAAATCTTTTATAACCACATGAGAACATACTGTTAAGCTGTTATCTATTTCTATTAGTCATTTATATCCCCAGGAATAGTATGACTAATTTCATCTAAATTCCATAAAGTATTGAGGTCAGAATTGTCACTGACTTCATTTTGTTTACTAGGTTTAAAAACCTTTCCATAGTGATGAGTTATTCTGAGTAGTATATGAATTCGTTAAGAGTAAATGAGTAGCATGCACTGAGGGTTTGATAAAATTTTACTCCAAATGCTATCTTATGATTTAGACAATTTCTTATAGTTAGGTGGTATGTATTTTTGACTTTCATTAAGTTAACACACACAAATATTTTTCCAACAGGAAAATGTTTTGGTAGATGTAAAAAGTTTAATTTGTATTTGTATATGCATTGACCCATGTGAAATAAACAATTTATTTTTAATATGATTTGAACATTTTAAAAATGTAATTCTCCCCAATAATATATTATAAAGATAATTACACTTATAACTGAAAAATAGAAAGCACCCCAAATGATGCCAGGTACTGCATGAAAAAGTAGTTATATCTTTAAAAATAATTCCTTTTCTAATTTTTACTAACTTTATGTAGGTATTCTGTATCATTTAAGTACTTATATTTCATATAATATGCATTAAAAATATTTATTTTAAGTACATTATTTACAAAACTGATCTTTTAAAAGGACATAAACTACTTTCTGAAATACTTCAGGTTTGAATCTACAGTGTCAGAATCAAAATAATACTTTTTGAATGGACGGCATAAAGTTTGATTGAACTTTAATTGTCTTGTATCAAGGTACTGATACTTTAATTTTGAATGGTAACTTGTAATTCTTAAACATAATTAATTAAAAAATAAAGTGCTATATTTTTTTTGTATTGTGTCGAATATTCATATTGATATATTGATTTAATCGGGATTATTCTTATTGAAATAGTTACGAAAACTGTAAGGAAGTGAGGATTTTTCTGAAATGATTTTGATGATTTGTCTGAAAGTATTTAGATGTTGATTGCTTTTCAAGTTGGTAAAACTTGAAAAGCTGAATCGAATACCCCCTCCTTCTTCTTTCCAGTGTATACATGTTTAGCTTACTTAAACGTTCATTATAGTCTAGATTTGCTATCCTCTTTATTATTTTTGTAGCTCTGTCTTGTGTCTCTTAGAAACATCTTTGAAATAACACATTGAATTGAATTGAATTTATAGTACTTACATAGTTTATACAATTTAAGGCAGATTTTTAGGCTTAATGAAAACTAAGACTAAAGAATTTCAGTCTCATAGCTCCATTGGAGCAGGCAAGTTGTTTCCATCCACTTTCAAAACTTCAATGGATTTCTATTAACTGGTCATGAATGAAAGTTATTGCTCCTAAAGTTTTTCGTTAATAAAGGGGGACAGTTAAAAAAAGACGGCTGCTGGACATTTCTCAATAACACCTGGTCATAAACTTTCCAGACATTTCTGCTTGGGAGGAAAAAATATGTTGGTTGTTAGGGAGGAATTTCTGACCCCAAAGAATGGGAACCATGACATTACACTATGTATTTGACTAAGCAACAGTCTAGTTTATTATTGAATAGAGTAGAGACAGTTGATTTGACAATTTTTGCTTAGTTTTTAACTTATGACTCGAAAATATTTAGTACTACCTACCTAAAACATCAATACATGACCTGATTGCATTTACCAAAAACTGAGACTATTCCAAATTATATAGACTTTTCTCAATTTCTTTTCTGACTGAAATTTGTTTTCCAGACACAGAAATTCCACTATATGATAGTGGAGAGGCTTGCCCAAAGGGATTTCGTTGTCGTGAGAGGAATATGTGCCGTCCCAGCGCTTTGGCACTCATCAGAGGGCGTCCCAAAACATGTGGTAGACTAAGGATATGCTGCCCCGAGCGATCCAGCCATTCCCCTAAACCACCACTACCACTGAGTCCAATCCCCTTGAATCCTGTGACACCGAATTCCTATCAAGGTAATCCTATAGTTTACTTCTTGCTGCAGAATCTGGATTGCATGTTAAAAAGGGTTTCGGTTTTGACGTATTAATTTTCTTGAGAAACACCTACGTCAGCACATATCCTGATATATCATCCATAATGGGATTTACCTTGATTAGTCATGTCATGGAACACCTCAAGAAGCCCACTTTTCCAAATTAGTATCTCCAACCAGGCATCAACTGAATTAGTTTCCAAGTTTGTTATGACCAGAATATAGCCCACTGAGCATCACTTGATTTCCATGTAGTGTAGTATTGTTTTTACACCATAACCTTCTTATTTACTAAATATCCACAACCATTATATGAACTGTTATTTTTGAAAGTGGTATAAGTCCATTTTTTTCATGCATCGAGGTATTTAAGGGTTTACGTTTAAATTAATTAAAAAATATTTACAAACGTTACTCAATATGGATGATGTTTTTAACACTAGAAACCTATTAAATTTTACTATGCATAGTAATTATTTAAACTGTTAAAGAAAAAAAAACTCATTTTTTTTCATAGTATACTACTTTCAAAAATAATAGCTCATATATTATTCAAACTACATTGGTGTTCAAAATTATCTTTACATGCATAGAACCACATATTACTCAGAAACTGAATTATAATTTTATGAATTTGTGTGGAATGAGACAAAAAACATCATAACACATAAATACAATGAAAAAAGTTTTAAGAACACTGCATATGATTTAAACTGTTGCATGAAACAATAAAACTGGCAATAATATGTAACAATAAAAGTTCAAAGAAAAAAAAGAATTACTCAGAAGAAAAAAAAATTACGGCTTATGAATTTAAAATAGAATGTAATTGCATTTGAACTGTACACACATATCAAATCATGATTTCATGATGTCAATAATGTTGTTAAACACAGGTTGGAGAGTTAAGTTCCACTCCTCCAGCAGCTTCATTGCATTTATATCTCTAGTAGAAGGATGTCTCTGCAACTGCTTTTTCGTGGTAGTCCCATAAGTTCTACATTGGGTTCAGATCAGGAGATTTGGTGGCCACTATATTTGCTCAATGGCTTGATTTTCAAGGAATTTGTGAACAAGGTTTGCTCAACGTGGACAAACATTTTCGTCCATAAATAACAAATCAGATCCATATGCACCTCTGAAAAGTCTTACATAATGTTCTAAGACATCTTGATATCTCTGGCTGGTCACAGATCCTCTGTTGAACATCTGTATACGTCCATTGATCATTATTCCTCCCAACACCTGCACTACCAAACATTCCATAATGTTCAAAGGAAGATTTCATGTTAGCTACTCCCTCCAGGTGTAAAAACATTTAGAATCAGATGTTAAACTAAACCGCGAGTCATGCGTAAAGAGAACATGGACCCATTGATGTTTACTCCAGTTCTGTTGTTCTTTGCACCAATTAAAGCGATCTCTCTTGTACTGTGAAGATAGTGATACACAAACCCTTCGCTTTCTGACATAAAGGACCAAATGTGGTTTATCTAATGGCCAACATATAACAGCACTTCCTTGGCTGGACCATCATACTTTTTAAAAATCAAACAGGTGGGAATGAACCACGTGGCTTGGTCGGTTTTTGCACTGCAATCTTTTTCTGTCAAAGAATGATAGGTTAGAATAACCTGTTTGGAATCTTCACTTGTTTCAAGTGTTCACAAGATTTCTTCTGTTTCTGTGTTGTTTTTGTGTTACACTTTATGAAATAGATGATATTTTAGACAATAATTCAAGCAAAAAGTTGACTTTATTATTGTAAATTTACTGGTGTACCTACCAATCAGTGGCAGATCAAAGGGGGTGCTATGGCTGCCATAGCACCTTCCTTGGAGTAATTCAATTTCATATATGATTTTAACTTTTCATATTCAAATGAGTTATTCAAAATATATTAATCTTTTTACAAATATTTCACTCTACTCTTATCTTTTTTATGTAATTATAATATAAAGTTTTTATAAATATATCTAATATGCAAGAAATTATTGATGAATGGAAAAAATAATATTATGTTTATTTATCTGTGTGTAAGTAAATTGAAATAAAATCTAGACATGATAAAACATTTCTTTTCATTAAAATATCACATTCTTCTAATTAATTAATTTACTATTACTTCTTTATAAAAAAGATTTTACACTAGAATTCTTTTTTCTTTAAAAATACACTTCGATAAGAGACATATCATGTTCATTAATGTTAATGTAAAATCACATTTTTTATTTATTGTGTTCAATTAGACTAATATCAATTTCATAATAGCCCTCTCCTTGAGCATTTTCTGGATCCACCACTGCTACCTTATTCCTCAATAAATAATTCAACTATTATTTTAAAAAACCTGGAAATTTTCTATATTTTTTTTTTGGACTATCCCACACAGAGCCAAGTGGGTGACTATCTATGGTAAATGCCAGAACAGACCAACCCTCAAAATTTGTATTAATAAGATTATTTTTTTAATATTTTCAAATGGACAAATTGTTTAAAACTATCAAATAAATAAAAAAAAAACAGCTTCAACTTACAATTTTACGAATAGATTGTTAAATTTTACATTTCAAAAAATAAATTTTTTAAATTTTCTTATTATTTGATAGTACTATTAGTGGGGATGGTCTGTTCTGGCGCTCAACGCCTCAATTCTGAATGAATTTCTGAAGCATATGGGGATCTGGACATTAATCTCCATTGACACAGAAAAAGTTTCTCAGAGTTTAGTAAATTATTCATTCAATGCAGAACAACTGGAAAAATTTGGGTACAAAATGTAATGTTCTGGGTTTATGAAGTTTAGAATTTTTTACTTAGGTGATAAACACTCTTCATACACTGGAAAATCCATCCATCCATTTTAAATGCTATGTAAAGGATGCTTTCAAGTTTTCATCTGGAATACTATCCAATGTTATCTAGATTAAGTTCAAAGTGAGGATAAAGTCAGGTTCTATTATTCCATGGTCAAAAATAAAATACATATCTGAACTGATAGAAGTAAAAACTTTTTTGTTTGATATTTTTATCAGTTCAATAACTTTCTTTTTCTGTGTGTAGGGGACTGTGGAAAAGCTTTTGGCCGTCTTTCTGGAGTAGGGGATGTTTTTGGTATGGGTGGTGATAATGCAGAACCGGGTGCATGGCCATGGATGGTAAGACTTATTCTTTTTATTAGAGTGCCTCTTTTTTATTTTGTTATAAAAATCTTTTGTAAACTTTTACCACACAAATATATATTTTCAACTAGGTATCCTGTGACCAATCCACTGACAGTACAATTTTTTATATTTTAATTTAAATCCCTTTTTTTGAATCCTTTCAAACAAATAATCCTTTAAGATGCAGTTACTTGTACAATTTAGTTAGGTATCTTTATAATTGACCTTTTCATTTCTGTGCATTTAAAAACAATCAATTTATTTGTTGTTAATGAAGGAACTGAGAAGTAACACTGCTATTTTAATAAATTGATTAGACACATGATTTATATTAGTTACTCCATGCTCTTTTTTCTTTCAAAATAAACATTTAATAGTTGTGAATAAATTTATCCAGTAGAAAAATTACTTGATTTTTTTTGTCTTGGCATAATAGCAAATCTCTAAGTATATTTATGTCTCTAAGTATATTAAGCATAGTTATATCTACATTAGCCTGGTACAATTGTTTTAAAATATATGTGGTGCATTTTGTTTCAAATATTATAGTAGTATTTCAAATACAGTATAATTAACATAAATATTTGAATTAGGAAGAAACAATTTTAAATGTATGAGAAAGGATCACCAGAAACAAGTGTGCAATTATAATTGAATTGTAAATCAGTAAATTGTGTGTAAGAAATAAATACAGACAAAACACTGATCTCAATAAATTATTCAATCCTAATAAATATATTCCATTAAAATGATAGTTAACCTGCGGTAAAATTTAAAAATATTTTTTAGTTGTATTACATGTAAGCATCCATTTAATCCCAGCTTAACTTTCAAGTACTATTTCTGGTGATTTAACTTTGATTTCAGTGTAGGTTGCCATCATGATGGCCAATAATAGAGGTGTTCAAACCCCTTCCTGCACTGGATTTCTGATTGACAGGAGACATGTTCTCTCGGCTGCTCATTGTTTTGAAAAAAAGCAGTAAGTTTTTTTTTTTAAACCATTGGTATCTGTTTTTGTACAAGCTTATTCAGTATAAACAGTATGCATTGAAATCTACAGCCAGATTCATTCAATTTAAATTAATACAATTATTGTATTCATTTAAACTGAATACACAATAATTGAATACCAGTTAACTACAGGTAAATGCATTGCACATTATTAGATGACACATTTAATAAAATTTCCGAATTCTGAATTTTTTTTGCAAATGTTTGTTATTCTATTTCAACTTGCATAAATAATTGTAGTTGAAAACAATGTGGCCAAAAGTCGACAGATATGAGAAGTAGCTCATTAAGATATTTTTAACATCTATTTATTGTAAAGTTAATTATATATAAGTTTTGAAAGTTTATAAACTTCAAGGAAAATACAGTTAAAATTAGTGTAAGATACAATACAATTTTGCAATACCTTAGTTAGTTTCTGTTTCTTTTAAAATTAAATAGTGTAAATGGATAATACATTTATACATTTTTAAACTAAGCAATATTGTAAAACACTGAAAATAAACTCACTTCTAATATAAACCTTCCTCATATTCAACATATTTTCCTTTTTGGTAAAAAACCCATTTGCATACTCCATTTATTTCGCATTCTGTTTGCGATATAAGGAAATTCAGTTGGGTAGTGGTTCGTTGTATTGTATGGCGCAAGGATCGTATTTGCTCAAACTGGAACCAAACACAAGACAGAACATCAAGTAATGGCATATACATACAACGATAGTGTTACGGACACAGAAAAGAGAAACACACTCTGAGTAAGATACATAGATCAAACCTGTAGCACTTAGAACTCGCCACCTGCTGACGTAGTGGGCAAACCCTGTGAGCCAAGACGACACCTGGAGGTTGGAGGGACACAGTATGTTCCTGTTTTTTATGGGAGATATTCGGAATTTCCATTGACAAGTAAGTAGGTTGGATTATTTTAAGAGGTGTGGTTGGCTAAGCTATGCTGTACACAAGACATACATAATCAAGTAAATGACATACACACACAAGGAAAGCTTTTACTGACACAGAAGAGAGAAATGCACCCAGGAGGAATCGAACCTAATAACCCAGCTGGGGTGTGAAATGTGTTTTACTTCTACCAAGATATATAAAGACATCTATTTTATCTAGAGAAAATTATATTCGAATATTTAAAAAATCCCTTTCACATATTAATGAATCTAATTACTAAATACAACACAAAGAATACTTTTTAAATGCTGTAAAATTTTAATTTGGTGTGACACATTGTATTTCCATATTAAAGAATCTGATTACGAAATGTAGCACAAAGGCTTTAAAAATACTGTAAAGTTCAAATTTCGATTTGGCATGACACATTGCCTTTTAACCCCTCCAAAATAAAATCGTAGCTGCTGTATGATTCTATGAAAACGAAATACTCTAAAAAATTATTTTGAACAGACTGCACCCATGGAGAATACTTGAAAAATGCCTTCAAGTCAGTCATATTGGCGCACATCATGACATCTTAGAACTATTTAAGTTGGCCATTATTTTCTTGCTGCCGAGATCTTTTCTCCGTAACCTTTTATATGCCTCCAACATTTGCGGAAAATAAATAAAGTAACATTATCTTGAGTAGAAGTTCCAAATTTCTTTGTTTCGCCCTTTTAGGAACCAATATCTATGTAGGAGCCCTATTAGGGGCTACTCTTTGCCAAATTTTGTTCAGAATGTAATTTCTAGTTTTCTTATTCCTTATTTCATTTTATTTTTCTGGAGCTGCCGTGGACTCCATGGGAAGGTACCCGGAGACCTTGAGGTTCCGCGGAGCACAGGTTGGGGACCATTATTCTAGAGTCACCCCTACTCAAAATGAGCGAGCCCTGTTTCTAACCACCCTCGTACATTCATACAATTGTTATTTTCTTTCATTATAAACATAGTGAAAAGATTTATAACTTTTTGAACCTTGATAAAAACTTATTACATTACTGTACTGTAACGATCTCCCGACAAGTGATTACGAACACAGATAAGAACAGTTGTTCTTGTGTTCTGGCTGCTACTGTTCTAACAGACGAACATCGATGTATGACAGTGCCTGTGTTCTGATAAGGTCAAGAACATGAAATCTTGGTGCTGTTCTGGATAAGAACACAAATAAGGACAGATTCGCTGTAGACCTGAGAGGAAGGGAGACGTGTTTTTGTACCGAACGGTGCGGCGTGTATATCTGAAACTTTGTATTATATTGTAAAAATAAATGTGCATGTCCAATGTAGGTATGCTATGTCCCTCTGTTCTTGGCCACTACTTCACACATTGTCTATCAAATTACACATCGCTCGGTCAATCTGACAAGCACATTGACTTTTATAAACTAAAATTTAATTTCTTGAATTTTATATTGATTGAATATTCTTTGGTACTTTTTTATGTGGTGTTCGAGTTCACACTCTTAAAATTCAATTTTTCTACATCTTCGTACTTCTTGGTGTCAGTGAATTCCCCTTTGTGGTACTACTGCAATGATTTCTATAACTACATGCTTCTTTTTTTTCCAGAAAAAGTCTTTATTCGACAAGGATCGGTCACGTCGATCCGAATAAAGGTGACGTGTACCACATCAAACGCATTGAAGTTCACAGGGGATACAGAGATGACCAGTTTTATAATGACATCGCTATACTAACCCTGTCGAAAGACGTGGATTTCCCGAACTTCAATCCCGTTTGTCTGCCATCGTCACGCTTGTTCAGAAACTTGACTGGAATAAGCAGCACAATCGTTGGTTGGGGAGCCACTAGATTAAGTATGAATCACATCTGTCATTGAAGTCTATTCATGCTTATATAGGCTATCTGAAAACTAATCAGTTGTGTTGCTCCAAAATGCGACATAAATTCAACTTCCTACCTGAACACTATTTGTGGCAGGTATTTAAAAACTTATCGAATTTGAAGTTAACAAACCTTGATTTTGTGAATTTTGTACTTAATGAGCTTATACAGGACATTGAATTAGGGTCTCAGAAAAGTTATTTTTTATTGCATCCTAAACGTAGTACTGGTAAATGCACTCTTGGACCCAACTGCTTACGACTTTTTCCTCTATACTGCACAACCCTCCAGTATGATTAAACTCAAAATGCAGGTAGGATATCTTAGAAAAAGGGAGAACATACCTCTACCCCACTAAAGTTTCATTTTTTAACTGGTCAGTGTAACAGTCCGTCTCACTTCGCCATACTGAGTATTAGGCCTTAACCAAATTAGGTTGAGACGGAGGGGGTCTTCCTCCACACAAGAAAGAAAGAAAGAGCAGTAAGCCTGTGGTGAAGAAGGGAACACAGACCATTGCACACTTGCTTGCCCTGTCACCCAAATGTTTCAGACCCTAATTCCAGCTGAATGATTCCTTGGTGAATAGTACAAGAACATTGCACAAAACTAAGGGTCTATCACCTGCTAGTAAGCAGGCCTTATTCTTGGACGTTGAGAACATAGATGTGAACTGTATAAGTAGACTGAACATCGCTACGTGAAAAGCTTTCAAAAAGTGAGACCAATATGTCCACTGTTAGTCACGTGACTACCGCACGAAAATTCAGCTTGGTTGATTGATTTGGCTTTTTATCGACCCTTCCCCCTTGGCGGTATAATATTTGCTTTTAAAAATTAGCGATTCGAATGTGTATGATACTGAATTTTGAATTTGTTACATTTTAGTTATTTGAGCTATTATATAATTAGCTGAAGTTCTGATTGGGATCAAGTTTAACTAGCACAAGCAAAACCGTACGATAAAAATAAATAAGTTGTAGAGTGATCTCAGGCCCGGAGTCCCAAAATCGGCCCTCTGGAAAGTTTATTCGGCCTTCAAGCCGAATATACATCCGTATATGTTTACCCGGCTCGCAAATCTGATATGAACCACCAAATATTTTTATCAAGCCCGCATACCCAGGCCGGGTTGGGCGATCCAAATCAGTTTAACCAACTCGCAATCCAGATACGGTCTTGCGGACAGATTTACCTGGATTACCCACCAGATAATTCCTTCTAAATTTTATCGTCCGCAGTTCAGGTACGGCTGTCCGGACAGGTTTGCCCAACCCCCAGTCCATTTCCAGTCCACCAAATATTTCCATTTGGACAGCAGACCAAATACCGGAAATGTTTAACCTCCTGTTGTACAGATAAGGCCTTCAGGACGGTTTTACGTTGCCCACAATCCAGATACAGTCCTCCAAATATTTTTATCACACCCAACCCTTCTAATCTGTTCAACCAGCCTGCAGTCTAGATACAGTCCTCCACACAGGTTTACCCGGTCCTCCGTCAAGATCGGCCCTGCCATCTTGATTTAACACTGGACTGTTATCTTTTGCTATTGTATATTAATAGAACGTTTCAAAGAGGACTGGGGGTAATGTTAATTAATTAACGTTTAAGAGGAGCGACACGACGAAAGGGTTCTGAGGATATTTACAAGTGTTTTGTCACTCATTAAAATTTTGTTTATGGTAGTTGTCATAAACTGAATAAGTTTATATTTCGTTTCTCAGATGGACCAATGAGCGATAGATTAAAACAATTGAGTTTCATGCCAATTGTGTCCAACAAATTGTGCGAAGAAGTTTACAGCGAGAGGATGACCGACTTTAAAAGACAGTTCCCTGATGGAATCAATTCATTAATGTTGTGTGCCGGATTCTTGGACGAGACAGGAAAAGACAGCTGTGGGGTAAGAACATTTCGAATTCCGGACGTAATTTTTCCTTGAATCATAGTTGTTGGTAATGGAGTCAATTTACAGCTGATCCTGGAATTTATTCTATGCACAGTGTAATAAAAAAATATTTGGAGTTTGTAACGTCGTGAGATAAATTTAAGTGCCGAGGAGTGGTTTTTAATGACTGAAAAATATTTAAAACAAACAGCACGTTTAATTCGATTAAAATTTTAGTTATAACAAAATTAACAAATTACATCAAGTTCTAGGCTAAGTTAGTTACATACTAAATGGTTTCAGTCCCACGGTTTCATCAGAGCAGAACAACTATGTGTCCGTAACTCTCTTCTAGTAACGAAACGGGACAATCAAATACGACGTTGCTTTAAAAAATTCCTTTACTATAACTTGACGTAAACTTGAGACTCTTTCATCTCAACAACGAATTCAAATTAGAAAGGAATTTCAATCCCTGAAAGAAAATCATGACGCTTCAAGGTACACGATGTTCTTTTTGTAAGAACATTTAGTTTTAGAGTAATTTTTTACCTAGTGGTTTCGACGAGATATCTCGTCCATTAAGGTTTGACCAATTTCAATAGCGCGATATCTCGTCATCAAGATATTGCCGATTTTTTTTATGACGACAAGATCAAGATCTGTTTAATTTTCTTCTAATGATGTAATATGTCGTCCATCGGGGCCTGGTCAACTTTCTAATGGCGAATCAGGTAAGTAAGGGTTAATTAAAACATTTTTGTTGATTATTTAATTTTTTTATTTTATTACTTAATTATTATTTTATTTATTTAATTCTTAAATACTGTTTATTTCTTTAGTGACATTGTTTATGGATTATGACCTAGACCAAATGACGGCCTGGCCGCTCTGTAAAATGGTCTCGTTCGAGCACATTTCCAGTATGATTTATTCAATTTTTTCGCAAATGTTTTGCCTAAGAACCGTCATTGACTTGTTGGCACAGACACTTTCCGTTGAGTAGCCATTTGAAAAACATTCGGAGGGGTCAAATCAGAGATACGAGGAAGACAATCAAGATCACAGAATTTTGACATTTTTCGTCTTGGAAATATGTTAGAATTCTCATGGTTATACGAGCTATATGACATGCTCCTTTATATTGTTGAAACCGTTGTACTGTAAGCCTTTTATACATTTACTAGCAGGCCAGTACGGCTTTGAGCACGACAGTTCTTTTCGTGTGCTTACTGATACTGAAAACATCAGACAATGTATTGAAACAAAGAAAAAATAATATTTTTTAGAACGAGTCCCACCTTCACTCGACATGACACGAGAAACAATTGAAAAATTATTTATTTAAAGAAAATCACATCAATTGAGGATATGTGAAGTAAGCTCCGCGAATAAAGAAACGATGGGGTGAAAAAAACTAATAAATAAATTTTGAAATGTTCTAGATTAAATTTTAAAATTCGGTCTTATAGGTGCATTCAGTCACCTTTAGGACTACCTGTGTGCCAAATTTCAGGACTGTATGAATAGTTTCGCATGAAGACAGTAGACCAACACATAGACACAAACACTTCCTTTTATACCAGTTGAGGTTTCAAATAGAAAGATGTTTTGCATCATAGCCTATCTATCACTGACAACTGACAGCTCGGATTTTCAGTAGCATCCTCGAAAACAAAATGGTTCTATAATGCCGTCAACGATTTGCTTATCAAATAGTTGCTCTACAAAGATGAAAAATTGTTCATGAATGAATCTTCGATTTCTTAATCCTCAACAACGGCTGTCTTGTTTAACAACGTAGCCACTGATCGAGAAATGGAGCTTAAAGAAATTAAAGAAATCACGTGGTCAAAAGAGCTCGCATTTGTAGAGCGATCAGAGGTGGTTAATTTAACGACGTTATATTCCATGAAATGACAAAAATTGAGTAAACAATTTGTACAAAAGGATAAACAGAAAATGTTTGATACAAAAGTTATTTCAAAACAAAATGGCTCTAAAAATAAAAAGCTTCCTGTTTTTTCCCTCTAGTTTGCCTAGTTATGCCTCTAGTTTGATAATATAGTTGTAATTATTGTAGATACATTGATTAGGATAGATTATAATTTTTACAGCGTAAGGTTCAGATGCAAAGTGAAAAAGACTGCGTGTAAGTAGAAGTTACCAAGTAAAACAGGATGTTCATAGCAACCTAATATTTATTTACGTGAATCTTATATTTCAGGGTGACTCTGGTGGTCCTCTGATGATCCAACAAGATGACAGATGGTATGCAGTTGGTGTGGTGTCCTTTGGTTACCTGTGCGGTAGGCCAGGTTTTCCCGGAGGATACACTAGAGTGTCCGAATACTTGACTTGGATCAAACAAAACACAATATAATATATTAAGATGATGGAAGAAGAGTTGTGTGCCTGTATTGGAAATTATACATTTTATATTTTTATATGCATAAGAAACCTCACGTTTTTTGATAGACACAATAACTTTCATACTTCCTTTCCTCACATGTATTGTCAAAGTCATTCATTGCATTGTAACATTTTGAATTGGTTATGTGCAGACCATTTAAATTGTCAGTGCATCTATCTGGAAGCAAATTATTAGATTTGAGTTGGAAACTTTTTCCATCATCACTGAAAAATTATAGATATTCTTAATTCATTCGATTTTCGCACTTCACTTTTTAGTTTTTAAATGCAGCAAATTCAATTTTACTTTTGAAATGAAGCATTTTTTCAAACGTGGGAAGATCTTTCATTGAACTTAATTATTTAAATACTGTACAATAATTTTAACTAAGCATTCTCTTAATATTTTGAAATACCTGTTATTTTTGCATAAGAATAACAATGCATTTAAAATATGTTGCTGAATAGATATACATCAGTAATATCACGCCAAAAGAAAACATTTCGAAAACACTTAATAACCCCATCAGTGTGTATTTTCAGTTTCTTCCTGTTTAGATGTTTCATTGCTTTGTAAAATGCATAAGTGTAACGTCGTGAGAAAAATTTAAGTGGCGAGTGCCTTGAAGGCAGTTGAAACAGCTTTAACAACAACAGCACATTTAATTAGTTACTGAACATATTTACAATTTAAGGCAATTTTTCATAGCTATAATATGGAAGTGACAAATATGGTTTCAATTTCGGGGACATGTCCAGCGATTCTCTCCTTTTCGAATGGGACAGGACAAAGCGTCACATCACCTGCTTCGTAAAACTGAGGTCATAAATTCGCCAGCCGATTCGCTTATCGACGTCGAATTCACCTAACAAAGGATATCTCGAAGAAAGGGGACCACCATAACGTTATGTAAAATTTGAAGAGAAATAAACATTATTTTTTTATAGGAATGCTTATTGTTTATTTTTCTATATTTTCGGAGAAGTGTTTTGTGAAATAAATCATAATGATGTAAAATTTCAACAAAATTAAATTTTACTTTTCATTGGAATTGCTTATTGATTATTTTCGAAAACTCCAAACACCCTTTCCGCGTTTTGCAAGGTCAGTTTTCGTCATGCATGAAATTATGTTTCTTATTCCCCTAATTCAAGTCTCTTATCTTTGCGATGGCTGAAGATGGAATATAAATTTCCACAGATTTCAGATCTGCGTAAAATTCTACCCCAGATCGATACCAAAACAATTTTCTTCATAAAAACAGAATTTTCTGCAGTAACTAATCTTTTTCGAAACGCTTTTGCCTAGGACATCTTTTTGGGTTGAAAAAGTGGTGTGAAGGAGAATGAAAATTTTTTAAGATATGTGCTCCACGGTGTCCACTCGTACCGTGTATAATGTACTATCCATCATGCGACGATTACAGAAACAAATGCGATATTGGGTACATCCCATTTGCAGGACTATATTAACACTCGGGATGTTTACGACTTTGGCCGCATTTGACAATGACGAGGGAGGCCATCACGGCGTTGCCCGTGGTGTTAGTTTGTCAATTTGTTGCAATCACCGGGGGTTAGCGAGCAGTGGTCGCACCTGAGCCCACGAAGTGGCTAGTTGTTTATATGGCTGAAAGAATATTTAATTTTAAGAATTTACAATTTCCAAAAATTAAATTGAGATACTTAATTTTCTTATTGTCTTAGAACTATATTTTCAATATTCAGTAATGGGGAAAAAATTTGCTTTTGTGCTTGACAGGCCATTTAAAAAGTCATGATTTTCATGCGAGCGATGCCGTTAGTTTTAAAAGTGGTATAAGTCCACTTTGAAAAACAGGGATGAGATTCTTCCGACTTTAGTCGGTATTTCCGACTTTTATCATTTTTTAAGAAAAAATTCCGACTTTTCCCTTTTTGTCTTCTATAAACGTAAAATGCGCCAAATGAAACATATCTCGCCAACATTGCACTCCTAGATTTTACCAAGCTGATAAGTCTGCAAATTCATAAAAGAATACTTAGAAGCAAATAAGTTTAATGGCAAACCTGGAGAACTTGGATTTTGAACAAGTTAACGTACGTTGTTGCTGTAAATTTCGTAGGTAAAGCTACGGTTTCCTAAGAAAGCGGAAGCTGTTATCTAACGGCCGTGGTACGTCATGATGCGGCGGAAAAGGTATAAATGAAATATTTTAAGTTGATCAGCTTTTAATGGCGGTTTTTCTTTCAACTAGAAAATAAGATGCTCGGTTATTTAAACGATAAAGTATTTCGTCTTTTATGTCAACCTCGGCAAGCGGAAAGTTTTAAGTTTCTTTTTGAATATTCTATGAAGTACTTTCAAAATCCATTAAAACTGCTTTGGCGACTTTAGACGTGCGCCAAGGAAGTCGTCTTTTATGGCAACCTCGGCAAGCGGAAAGTTTAAAATTTCTTTTTGAATATTTTAGGAATTACTTTCAAAATCTGTCAAAACTTTTTTGGCGACTTTAGAAGTGCGCCAAGGCGATGGACATCGCCTTAAACGTACTGTAGCTATTTTTTGCAACGGAAGTTTTCAAAATGATGCTTCTTTTAAGGGCAATATTGATGATTGCTTTAATAAGTATAATTAATTCTTGGATAATATGGGTTATTAATTTTAAGTTTTATTTGGTTTAAAGGTTGACAAAATTAGAAAATAAGAATATTTACGGGAAAATATAAGCCGATTGAAATTGGTTTGAGATTTTGAAAAAAGTAATTTATATTCGAAAATAGGTTAGTTTAAACTAAGTTATATTTTATTTTAAACAGGGTTACAGCTTCAGTCTGTTTTTAGCAATGACAACGGCCTTGGCGCTTTTTTGGCGCACTTCTTAAATTGCCAAGAGAAGAATTATTTCAAATGAACCAGTGAAATCAAATGACAGTTTAACGGATTTTGAAAGAACTTTCTAGAATATTCAAAATGAAAGTTATAAACCTTCCCTTCCACTAGTCCAGGTTGTCTTAAAATCCGTAATACGAATGGGTTACCTTAACCTGTCATTACTCGCTACTAGAATTGCGCCAAAAAAAAGCGCCAATACCGTTACCACCGCTATAAACGTAGACAAGCTGTACCAAAACAGGTTTTGATTTGTTTCAAATTAAGTATATTTTTAACGATTTATTAAGGTAATAACGGTGGAAAGCTGTAATTATGCTAATTTTTATTTTTACTGTTGACTTATTTTTTTCATTACATTTATGCTATTTAATAAAATTAGTATTTATTTCATTCATTCTTTTGCATAACATAGCGTTTTTATTTCCTGTTAATATAATTTTTGTATCAAGGTTTTGAAAAAATTGCAACTGTTAAAATAATCGCAACTTTTTTTTTAATGTTCTAAAATAGGCATATAAATTAGCTTTATGCAACTTATTTTATACTAATTACAGAATTTAAAAGACATTTTTTCTTTTTGTACAAAATACAGTTTTACGCGCGCCTTTTCTTATTTGAAAATTTTGAGTTTACGCGTATTTTCAGACTTTTTGTCCTTTTCCCGCTCTCATGCCTGGAAAAAAAAAATGAGTGTATTTTATTTAACAATTTGAATAATTATTGCATTATATATATATATATATATATATATATATATATATATATATATATATATATATATATATATATATATATATATATATATATATATATATATATATATACACAAAGAAAAATGTATTCAATACAATAATGAAGACAAAAAAAAATTTCATTCAGTTATCTATAAAACTGGCGGAGATATTCGCGATTTAAATTTGAATGGCCTTGAGAAAGGGGCAGTCCTGAAATTGAAAAACGAGTTCTCCGTTGTTATTCAGTTTTTCTGAGTTAAGTAACGACAAATTTAAATTCAAACAAAAAAAGTAAAAAAAAAAAAAAAAAAAAAAAAAAAACATCTGAAAAATGTATACCGGATAGTTAAAAAAAAATGACTATCCGAAATCACAATTTTCGTTCAACTAAAATGCACGATTTAAAACCTATCGGCTATACAACCACGAACGAAGATTTACTATTTAATAATTTTACCCAGATCAACTTCGAGTGAGATGCGAATATATCAGAAACAAATGCGCGTTTTTCAGTGTGGCACATTGGAAAAGTAAAAGACAGATGAGCAACAACAAGAAATGTATTGCTAAAAAAACATGGCGAGTGTGTTCAAAAAGGTCGCCATCTTCTACAATACACATTTGTATTCGATCAAGCACGCCGGCGTGCACATTCCTCATCATTAGGGCAACTTTTTTGTTGCAGTTAAAATGGGAAAAGTTGCATTTATCATTCCCTAAAGTTGCATTTATGGAAATAAAGTTGCATTTATTTTTGATACACTAAAGTCTAAAATAAATTATTCGTAAAAAATAAAAAAATTCAAAATATATTGACAATTTTAGTTGTGTATAACAGTATTATAATACATTCTTAAATACAGAAGAACGTTGAATGGCCGATCCTTGGCCAGTAATTTCTTTTAACATTGAAAAACTGCGAGAATCGCACTCATATAATGTGCTATATTGGATAGCAGAAGCGCCAAATACTTTCGCTCAACATTCAGAGATTTTAAAACGTTATATCTACTAGGCAAACAACATATTTATGATCGACACTCACCTCGCAAACTCTGCAGTTGATTACGCAAGTGTCCTCTGCATTATCAAGAGTGCCAACCAATGTGTTAAAGTACTTCTTACCATTTATTTCACTTTCGTCTTAGGACGAACACCTTCTTTTCATTAACTTCTTGTTTGATCCGCAATACTTCGGGCCGACCAACCGGTATAGTGGTTAAGGTGTTGGCCTCTAGATCGGAAGGTCCCTGGTTCGAATCCGGGTCCGGGCATGGATGTTTGTAAACGTATGGTGTAGAGGCGGCTGGTGCACCTTAAATCTGTCGTGGCCGAAAGTCTTCACGTTGGGTTGGGGTGGGGTGCCAGCTCAGGTGTTACTTCGTCACCTGACCGTGGTTCAAAATTACGAGGTTTGTCCTCGGATCTTTCCCTTAAGGGACTGATTCCGGACCGTCGTCAATAGCCCGTTGTGTTGCTCTAGTACGACGTTAACTAAAAATTACCGCAATACTTCGGTGTTCGCAAGATCAAACACACGTAATCGAAGAGTTGGTTCAGAGGGCAAAAAATAAAATAATAATTTCATATTAATTAATTTTAAGCTAAATTTTAAAAAGTTGCAAGTGGGTTGCATTTATGTAGAAAGTTGCATTTATGTTGCGGTTATAACTCACTTACAATACACCCCATGTAGGAGGAATTTTGGTTTTAGTACTTTACATGCAGCGTAGAACATGTGAAAAAAAGTTGCATTTGTTGCAAAAAGTTGCCCTACTTATCATCTGTGGTGTGACAGTTGCGCAGCTATCGATTATACGCCTCCGCAGATCCAGCAAACTTATCAACGAAGTTTCATACACCCGTTCTTTGATCTAACCCCAGAGGAAGAAATCGAGTGGGGTAAGACATGGTGATCGTGGAGACCATTCAACACAACTACCGTAGCCTATTACCTGTTGGCCAAATCTGTTCTTAAGAAACTGTTGCACTGCTTGGGGTTTGTGCAGCGGGGGGGGGGGCATCATGTTGGAACACCACAGGGAAGACGAGAACGCCAGTGGAATATCATCTATTAAGTTAGGTAACACATCCTGTAACAGCTGGAGATATTTCGATCCATTTAGCGAACCGTCATAGAACACGGGTCTGTTAGACGATTCTTCCAAATTCCGCACCACACATTTGTGGACCACTGCACTTGCTGTCTAACAGAAACTCCCCATGAGCCATTTTCTAGGGCCCAGAAATGGGTGTTGCGTAGGTTCAGCATCCTGTTTCGGTGGAACATCCTATTCCGACCATAATATGTTGGAAAAAGAATATGGGTTAACTTCTAATTCGTTCAATGCCCAATTTCACCAGTCAAAGCGTCGCTGATGGTCTCCCGGTAACAATCCTTGTTGCGGAATTGCATGATAGGGATGTGCACCATTGTCGTGCAGTATTTGCCATACTTGGCTTTATACTAAGCCAGTCTGTTTGCTGATTTGTCTATACTGCCGTAGGGATGGGCTAAAGCGTACGCCAGTATGTCTTCTATTGGTATTCTACTAGACATACGTGATCTTCCCGAAAGAGGTCGACTTCGAGTGCTGCCTGTGTCTCTGAGACATCGAACAACATTTCCAATGGTTGAAGAAGTTGGATGTGGACCATTTGGAAACCGAACGGCATAAGTCCGTGCAGCCTGGACTGCATTACGTTGGCATTCGCCATAGCGAAGCACCATCTCACAATACTGACTATTAGTGAATGTCTCCATTTCCTCACAGCTTACTGTATGAAGTAAGAACACCAGGTCGTGCGGTTTTTATCTAATACATACAGGATGACGACACTATATGGATTTGCATACATACAAAACCGCAGTAAATGTCAACTATTTTGCACCAGATCGTAGACATGGTGGAAACTTTGGTCCCTGTTTTAATCTACAAATTTCGTATCCAATTTTATAAGAACGTTTAATTCACGCTTTCATTTTATTCGTCTACAAATAAATTTTATGTTTTACTGTTGCTGTGGATCTACCAATCATCCACTGAACGACACGAATTTGTTTCTGACATTTTCTCGTCCGCGTAAAGTTTATCAGGGAAGGGGGAAATTGATTTTCTTCGTACTGGAGCTACACAACGGGCTATTGGTAACGGTGCAGGATCAATCTTGAAAGAAAGATTTGAGTACAAACTGCGTAGTTTGGAACCACGGTCAGATGGTGCAGTAACGCCTGAGATGGCACACCAATCTCCGCAATTCCACATTACACCAACGAGGGGACTTGAGAGGCCACGGCGGATTTTGCGTGCACCAGCTCCTGTTTTACCCGTCAATATTTGGATGGCACAGACGAGGATAGAACACACTCTGGTTGGCCGTCCGTCACTTTACCAATCGGACTGCCATGACCCCAAAAGTTTATCAGGATAAAATCTTTAAATAGTAAAATTCGTCTGGTGGCTGCATGGTCCAGAGGTTTTCATTCGTGTATTTTAGTTGTTGCACAAAAATTGTGATTTCGGATCGTCAGTTTTTTTTAATTTTCCAAAGTACGTTTTTCAGATGTTTTTTATTTATTTATTTTTTTAACTTTTTTTGTTTGAATTCAAATTTGTCTTTGCTTAACTCAGAAGATCTGGATAACACCAGTGAACTCGTTTTTCAATTTAAGGAAGACCCCTTTTTCAAGCAGGGAAAAGTTCAAATTTCAAACGCGAATATCTCCGCCAGTTTTACAGATAACTGCATGAAATGTTTTTTTCCGTGCCTTTATTATTGTATTGAGTACATTTTTCTTATTGAACATTTTGGCTAATCTCCTTTAGTTTTCGAGTTATTTTTTTAATTTCCTTATTTCACCGCTAGGGGTGCTGTAAGCTGACTCAATAAATTCATCATGGTCATTTTACTGTAGGTACATGTTACAACCTTGACTCTACTAGACGCGGTTTCAAAAGTAAACGGCCAAAAGGGACTTTACAGGTCACCCTGTATATATTTCACAAACGTACGTGGCACAGAAATCGCGGTTATTTGTCAATCACCGAAAGGAACGAAAACAATCTTCAATCTTGAATCCACGCTCGAATGTTTCTTGCAAATTTTAGGCATATTTTTTTTTTAATTATGGAGCTTCAGAGTGTTACTAGAAATGCTCGAAAGAAGAGCGAGACAATCTAATGAAACCTTTGAGCTTTCAGAAGAGTGAAAGGTGATTAGAAATCTCAAGACGCCGGCTACTATCAGGCTTGAGGGCTAGTAGAAGGAAACTTGAATTATTTTTTCTCTTTAATTGTAAAATTCAATTCGAAAATGTGAATAGCAAAGGCCTTTTGTTATCAGTTCTTCCCGATTTTTATAAAACTATTTTCGTTTCGTACAAGTTTTTCCTAAATTATATTTTAAGTAATTTACATAATTCTCAAATCTTTCTTTTAAAACCAAAATGATTTTTTATGCCTTAAACTAATACAATTTATTTTTAGACCAATATACATGTTTTTTCCTATTGTATTACACAGTCCAGTCACATTAATGTGACCACCACCTACTATCGACGTCAACGTGAAATAACCAATCGCAAAAGGCAGGTGGCAGCACATTGCAGTGGAGTGTATATAAAGGATGTCCTAGGGCATCGCAAAGCATTTCAATCGTTGGCGTAATGCAGAAACTTAGCGATTTATCCGACGTCCAAAAGGGCATGATTATTGGCTTTCGGGCCAAGGGTGGAAGCATTTCGAAAACGCCCAATTTTGTGTACTGTTCGCGTGCCGCCGTGGTAAAAGTATACAGTGCATGGCAAAATGGCACTATCCAAAATCAGCGGCGTGGCACATGTGGTGCACCACGGGCTATAGATGACAGAGGCGAACGAAGGCTACGGAGATGCGTTCGGGCGAATAGACGTGCAACTGTTGAGCAACTGACAGCCCAGATGAACCAAGGGGCTACCAAGAGTGTATCCTCAACAATGGTTCAGCGAACGTTGCTGCGCATGGGCCTCCGCAGCAGACGCCTGGTTAATGCACCTATGCTGACTGCTGTTCATCGGCGACGTAGGCTAGAATTTGCACGCCAGTAGCGCAACTGGACGTCCACAGAGTGGCGACAGGTTGCTTTTTACGATAAATCACGTTTTATGCTCCATCGGACAGATGGGCGTTGGCGTATACGGCATGAAACGTCTAAAAGCAAACACCCTGCAACAACTGCCGGTAGGATCCAGGCTGGAGGAGGGAGCATTATGGTTTGGGGAATGTTTTCCTGGCATTCACTGGGTGCACTCATCATCAGAAACCTAATTAACTCTCTTCCTGCACGTCTCGCAGCGGTCCGCTCTGCCAATGGTGGTTATTCTGGATTTTGACAGGTGGTCACATTAATGTGACTGGACTGTGTATTTGCAAACAATATTTGCACTTCTGACCTCAAATTAAATTTTTCTGTGTTTACTCTAAAATTTATCTTTATTTTCTTCAAGTAAATATGCGTATTAAAGCACCTACTTACCTACCAATCAAATGCATGTAGATGAAAAGACACATCAGTAAATTTAACTACTAATAGACTATCCGAAACGAAAACTAATCGTCCAACCTACTCTCTTTCAGCGAATTTGCAGCACAAATGGAACCACGAATGAAGTAACGGCTGGAAAATATTTCAACTTAAATTTTATTAAAACCCACCACAAACGCGAGAAATATGCAAAGCTAAAGTATATATTTAAGAATGACCAATAAACAGTTTTTATCAAAAACCGAAAGGCTGCGAAGAGAAAATTTCCGACTATATAATATAAAAATTTCGATTTAAGTAGCTAATAACACACTACCTTCAAGATTAAAATATACATTCAAAGAAAAGAAAATAAGCTCACAGTAAATTAACTTCAGTAAATCAGGCTAATAAGTACATTTTCAAAACCCATTTCAAGTTCAACTTTACACGATTATGTGAAAAGTGGATGAATATTAAAACCTTATCTTACACGTTGACGACATAAAGAAATTACTTCAAAATGTAACTTTCAAATTGAATGTTTAAATTTATCTTTATTTTATTGACGTTTGCCGCACATGAAAAGTCTAACGAACCGTCGTCAATATACGTTATATCAAAAATAAAATCATCTACTATCCCCCCTTTGTTGTAAACTATCTTCAAAACATGGAATACGATAACATTTTTATCCTACTTTTAATAGCATTAATATAAAGCAGTAAATTTAGGCAACTAAATACTCAATTTAAGTTATATATTTTCTATAAACGAGATAAATAGTCCTTTTTGTGTTCGTACTGAATATCTTTGTCAAATTCGTATTGCGAAAATATCAACATTACATTTGAAAAATTATTTAGTGAAAGAAAATCTCATTTAAGGTACTAGTGTAAAATTTTACGCAGATTTCAAATCAGTTGAAATTTTTATTTTATCTTTAAACTGTCGTGAAGAACCTGACGCCAGTCAAAACGACAAAAAACCTAACGCCAGTCAAAACGCATGTCATGTGAACAGTGCAGCCTATTCGTATGTACCTCGAGATTCCTTGGAAGTTCTTGAACGACCGGGAGACCTTGGAAGAGCCGGAGCTATCGGAAACTGACATTCTTGCGTTTTCTGCGTGTGAACGCTCCAGTAGAACTCGGTATTTTGGCTTCCAATATTTTGTGTCAACATCAAACGAGCCTTAGAAAACGCCTCATGTGAACAGGTCATAAAATAATGAATTGATTGATGCTCCACAAAAATGTCGGTACAAAAGAATCTTGAATATGTTGTATCTATATAAATAAGAATGGAGTGTTTGTTTGTACATTGAATATTTTCGACCCATTTCAAGTTTTCTATCCGTTTTGGACCCTTCTGATGCCAAATCCGCCTTTTGCGCGTTTGGTGTCTGTCTGTCTGTAAGTTGTGCCCTATACACGTCCACGCGGTTTCAAATAATCTCATCGGCGGCCCGGCGTTCCGTTTGATCCACCGACACAGCTGGAGTTTCCGTCGGTTCCCTAATCCCATGTCTGGGATGAAGATTTGCTGTTGGGAACCCAAGTCGGTTACAAACGGATTTTGCATTTTGTGTGGGGTTGTATTGAGTTCTGTGGAGGACATAAACATCTCTTGCCAGAGCTGGGAATTCAACCCCCCCCCCTCTCGTTGGCAGCTGCGGTACTGTGGAACCAAGCGAACGTGGATTTTAGGAGAAGACTGATTCTAGATTCGACGAGAGACAGACGTCTCTGTTTACCATTGTTACTTTGGCTCCAGGCAGGATATCGATGGTCGATGGCTGTGCTCTTAATTAATCTTGTAAATTTAAATGTAAATATTTAATTTATCTAAATAAATAGTTTAATTTTAAACCAGCTGTCCATCTAATTCTTACATGACGGTACAGCTTATTATTAAGGTGGCAGCGGGTTGGATAGATTAAAACAGCCTCGACAAATAAATCGAACCTGCCGTTTTGCCTGAAAGAGAAGGCCGATAGAACTTCGCAACCAGAAGTTCGGATTGTCGCTTTCGCTGAAACCCGATAGAACTTTGTAACCAGAAGTTCGGATTGTCGCTTTCGCTGAAACCCGATAGAACTTCGCAACCAGAAGTTCGGATTTTCGCTTTCGCGGAGACTGTTCCCTCCGCGTTGAGAAAGCGAGAAGGAGGTACCGGAGTCACCGACCCCATCCATCATCGAAATGGAAACTCGTCGCAAGAAGTTCTGGTTTTGGTTTCGAGTTGCCGGTCCTTTTCAACGGAGCGTGAGCCGAATCGACGGAAAGTTCGACAAGTCCAGTTCATCAGGGGAATAGATTCCCCACCGGTTCGTCCAGAGGTCATCTTGACCGTTTATTATTGGGAAAAGTACCCATCGGTTCGTCCAGAGGTCATCTTGACCGTTTATTACTGGGAAAAATTTCCCACCGGTACCACCAGAGGTCATCTTGACCGTTTAATATAGGTTCATCGCGAACCGTTTTTTTCGTCAGTGGCGCAGTGTTATTTGTGCGTGTTGTGGAAGAGGTCGAGACGACCTACACCAGTGGGCTTTCAGCCGAAGAGTGTGTTTGTGGGCTTTTTAGCCTAAGATAGTGCAGTGCAGTGTTTCCACCCGTGGTCCAGCTTGTGGACAGTGGTGCCAAGTGATCCAAAGTCAGCAGATACAGGTTAGTGCCATTTCCCTATTTTGTCACTGTGACTAAGTTTCAAGAATATGTGTAATCGATAAAATTTTGCTAATCACAATTAGTGTGTTCACTCTAAAGGAAATTGATTTAGCTTAAGTATTTTGAATCTGTATTGTGTATCTGAGAATTGCTAAATTATGGTATGGTATGTTGTATGGTATGTTGTATACTGTATGCCGTAAAAAGTATTGAATCGGGTGTGTGCAAGAGCAAAATAGAGAAGTAATTTTGAATTTTCGAAATGGCGTACTTGGGCAAAGGTAGGAAACAAGATCTAGAGGAACTAGCGGAATTTTTTGAAAGAACGGTTACTCCGGGATTAATGGCATCCCAACTTAAGGAGTTAATCCTCTCGCACGATTCTACGATGAGGAATACGCAAAAGTGGCGTTAGAAAGGATTATACAGGAAAGACGGGAGAGGGAGAGGCAGGAAAAAGAAAAAGAGAGAGCGCACAGGGAACAAGAAAGAAAGGCTAGAGTTAGGGAACAAGAAAGAAAGGCTAGAGATAGGGAACAAGAAAGACGGTATAACTTTGAGCTTGAAAAACTACGGATTGTGGCATCTCGACCAAAACCCCAGGGAAGTACATTTTTCCCAGCGAAAGTAAGGGAGGAGAAATACCATCCGGCCCCCACTCGAGAGAGGAACGATTTTTTCCCGCGTAGTTCCCCGGGAGGGAAATTTGACACTTCTGACCGGAGACGTACGCTGCGGTGTTTTGAGTGCAACGCGAGCGACCATTTAAGGCCAACTTGTCCGAGGTTGGGGAAAATGGTGTTAGTAGAACCGATAAATCGACGACTCGGAGGGGAGGCCGAACATGAATTACTGATGCCGTATCTACAAAAGAGATCTGAGCAAAGTAATTCAGTTGAAACCCGCTTGCAGAAGTGTGGAGAAAATGTTTCGCGAAGGGAAGAACGGTCTGTCCAATTGGTTGCGGTCCCGTTGGTAATAAATAAGACCGACGCAGAGTTGAGGTCGGGCGAGTCGATTAGTCTTCCTATGACAAAGGCTAACGACCAGAAAAAAGAACTGAAGGGACCGAGAGACGATGTTTACGGAGGGGAGTAAGTAAGTCCCCAAGTAGCCAAGTTATGCTCTCTGAGGGTGGTAATCCAGATCGACACACAGGTGCGATCGAAAGAACAGTTAGTTCTTCCAGTGGGGGTAGCAAGTGAAACGACGGGAATGTTTTTCCTGGAAATACCGAATAGCAGTAAGGGACAGATAACGGAAAGTGGCCGAGGGTTAGAAGAAGAGTTAGAGGTGTCCGTTTCCGTTCAGGAGGAAACTTTTGAAATAGGTCACGTGGGCCAAAAGGGGAAAAGAAAACAGTTGCTAGTGAGTGAAGGGGTAGAGCTAAGACCTTTAGCGTCAGGTTCCGGAGCCGGATCAGATTGGAACCCACGACTTACACTAGAACCGTTAGTGTTTTCCACGGTACACGTGAGCAGTGTTTACGCCCCGGCAGAATTGGGGCACGGGAAGAGTATAAAAACCCTAGACACCTTGCGGTATGAGAAATGGTTAGGACCCCAAACAAAATTGTCACGAGATTGGCAGGAATGTGAAATCGGGAGGGTATTGATGATTTTGGCAATACGTCAACAAAAAAAGTTGGAAATTCCGCGATCGAACACCGATCTGGGAAAGATAAAACAAATTTTAATGCCTACAGTCTGAGTCGCGCTTCTCACGAAAATTCAAAGAGTTAAATAAAATGTAATTGAGGAAGATTTGTGTTGTATAGTGTAATATAATTGCGAATCATGTTTTGAGTTGTGTTAAATGGAAATTTTTGTAGTTATGGCATTTCACTTAAATGTTTCTTTATTCTTGCTGGAGATTTTAAGTGATAAAATTTCATAAAACATCATGTTTGTGCGGAGTTAAATTGATAATCTTGTAATTATGAAATATTCATTCAATGATTTCAGTATCCTTTGCTGAGAATTTTAAATGTTAAAAGTTGTAAACTATGTTTTGCGTATGGTGGAACTGATTTTTGTAACTATGTTCTTCACTCGAGTACATTTCGCTGAAAGCTACGTGCAAATTTTAAATTATGTTTTGTGTAGAGTGGAAATTAATTTTGTGTTTAGGATGTTTTCACTCAGTCATTCTAAACAACTGTCAGAGATTTGTAGTCTTAAAATAGCAAATCATGACGTGTGTTGAGTGAAACTTAGGAATGTGGTTTTCGCTTAACAAGATTGATATTTTATATATGTTTTGGTGTATTTTGGTTTGTTTAATGAAATTATTATTATAGTTCGTGTGGTTTGTTTATTCTGGGTTCGCTTAGCGAAAATATTTTATTTAGAAATGTGCTTTGTTGTATTTTGGTCTGGTTAACGGCATTTTGTATAGTTCGTAATGTGTTTTGAAATTTTGGGTTTCGCTTAACGAAAGTCTTATATGTGATGTGGTTAGTGTGATTTGGTTTTAGTTTAAACGAATTTGGTATAATTCTTAAAGTTTAGTGTTTATTTTGGTTTTATTTTTTGTTTAGTACTTGAACCTTGAGTGACCATACTGTAAGGGAGTAGAAAGTTACTGCTGTATATGAATTTAAAATTGATTGGATTTAACTTGCCTTACACATATTCTTGAGTCACGGTTTCAGGATATGGTGGTGGTAAGTGATCTGTTATTCTAAATTGCCAGTGGGTGATTATCCAAGCGTCTGTGGATGCGTGCGTTGAAAACTTTTCACCTTTGGGAAAAGTTTTTTCAGTGGTGGGGGCGGTTGTACCATATGGTACTAGCCGACCCCTTTTCTCTAACACGTGGACGCTGGAATGTGCTCAACAGCCAGACGGTGACAAAAACAATTTCAGACTATGCACGTGCGGGTTTTGACAAAATACCGAAAGAGAGTATTTTCTCATCGGCGGCCCGGCGTTCTGTTTGATCCACCGACACAGCTGGAGTTTCCGTCGGTTCCCTAATCCCATGTCTGGGATGAAGATTTGCTGTTGGGAACCCAAGACGGTTACAAACAGTTTTTGCATCTGTGTGGGGGTGTCTTGAGTTCTGTGGAGGACATAAACATCTCTTGCCAGGGCTGGGAATTCATCCCCCCCCCTCGTTGGCAGCTGCGGTTCTGTGGAACCAAGCGAACGTTGATTTTAGGAGAAGACTGATTCTAGATTCGACGAGAGACAGATGTCTCTGTTTGCCATTGTTACCTTGGCTCCAGGCAGGATATCGATGGTCGATGGCTGTGCCCTTAATTAATCTTGTAAATTTAAATGTAAATATTTAATTTATCTAAATAAATAGTTCAATTTTAAACCAGCTATCCGTCTAATTCTTACTTGACGGTACAGTATGTAGGTATGTGCCCTATACACGTCCAGACGGTTTTTATATACTTTCATGGAAATTTGTATACAGTAAGTACTTATCTTCATTAAGTGAGTGAAAATGGTTGCGAAAGTCTGTCTGTTCGTCTTTCTGTTCTATGTTTGATTTTGTGTTTGTGCAAGCATCACATGCATTTCATTCCAGACTAGCAAAATACCCGATCCTACTCGGTTTGAATTGGTTTACTCTAGTTTGAAGAGATGATGAAAATATGTAATGACTTATACATTTTTCGTAGAATCAAAAAATATTTTAACACCTTTCGCCATCTTTATAATTTCCACAACTTACTTTGGACACAAATCCTACACATGCATATCCATTCGTGTAATACATTTCACATACATCGCACTATTGCTGTATGACATAGCTACAAAATGACGAAAGTTGACACTAAGGTTACTACTACAAAAGAAGATTTTGAGGGATATTTGGAATTCCCTTTCTTAAGTTATTTTCATGTTCAACTCAATTAATTAAAATTACGATTTACAGCGAGTGCTCTCGCACTCATAGTCAACAAAACAATATTTTTTTACTTGTGGCACTCTTACATCCGGCATGCAACATTGTGGAATTTCGCAATTTTCTCCTGTCATTATGACAAAGAATTTTTTAATGTTTGAGTAATTCTAGTTTGGATTTTTTAAACATTATTCTTCTTTCAATAACGGGATTCTTCTTTCAATACCGGCATTATTCTTTCAATAACGGTATTATTCTTTAAATAACGGTATAGTTACACTTATAACTTGCTTTATTCTGACCTACCTACCACTATTAGTCGAATACTTTGTGGTGGTGTTGCCTGTGATGAAAAAGAAACACAACTGATTAATATAATAAATATTTAAAACAGAAAACAGCGAAATAAAACAAAATGTCGGGAAAAAGTTGTTCTAAAGATATTAATTTGTGATTCCTTTTTATCTCTTTATTTTGCAGTTGCCACAACTTACATCTAAAGAGTGCACAAAATTTAGAAATGCGAAATTAATTCAGAGCGAAAGAAACACGAGTTTACGTTTTATTCCCGTTCGTTGAAAAATGTCGCCTGTCCCAAATATTCGGAAATCCTTTACATTGCGCAAAAAACAAAAAATAAGACTAGAAATAAATTAAGTATCAAAGCTGAAATTTAATAAAAAAAAATTAAATTTTTTGAAAAATGATTGGTTTTTCAGCGGTACTGGTAATCGTAATACTCAATATACATTCCAATTTTCCAAAATACCAAACAATGGTTGATTTAAATATTCTTAATAAAGTGTTTTAGCATGAAACTCAACTAAGAACAGCTATACGTTTATGAGCGATGGCAACTGCCTTGGCGATTTTTTTGGCGCACTTCTAAAGTCGCCAAGTAAAAAATTATTTCCTAACTCTTTTTCTGTCACAAATTTTTTTCGAACACACTTTTTAATCACATATCAGAACGGTTTGAAAAGTATATTTTTAAAAAACTTTCACAAAAAGTAGTAAGCTTAGGCAGATATTAATACACATTTGTGAACAAGCAGAGAAATTAAGGTACGAATGTTGGGTAAGAAAACCCTGAAACTTATCAATTACACTAAATACAGCGGGCATGTTGAAAAAGAAAAAGATTTACAAAAGAAAAAAAAAAGCAATAAATAATACAACCTGATAACATCAGAATTCTTTCGTAAAAAAATAATAAAAACGAAAATGGTAAAAAAAAACTCTTAATCCATTCGTGAAAACTATTAAAAAAATAAAAATTCCACAACTGTCAAAATACAAATAAATGGACCAATGGTATCACAGAAAACGATTTAAAAGGACCAATGCAATCAAAGGATATTTTAAAAACGAAATAACCAATGGGAGGAAAGAAAAACTTTCTAAAATAGTCAAAATGATAATTGAAATTTTCCGTTTGCCGAGGTTTTAATGAAAACCTAAAGAACCGTTACGAAAAATGGGTTGCCTTAATTTATCGTAACTCGTTACTAGAAGTGCGCCAAAAAAAAATCGCCAAACCGTTGCCATCACTCATAAACGTAGAGTGTAGCTGTACCCTCAACTAAATATAACAATAAATAAATGTTTAATATGACATTCACTAAAGTAAGAGATAATGTATCAAATAAAACACATTGCAATCAAAAATATGGAAAAAAATTCATGTGATGCCTGTACAAACACATAAACACAAAATCGAACCTAGAACAGAATGACGTATAGGCAGCCTTTCGTAACCAAGTTCACTCACTAAAGGAAGATAAGTAAATAAGAAGATATGGTATGTTGTCGTGTGGGCCATATATGCCCAATTGGGTATGCCATTGCCCCGTAGGGTTGGTCTTCTTCATACATGACACATCCGTTTTACAGGAAGGTCCCTTTCACACATCCATTCACTCACACATATCGTAATTTAGATCCCAATCAGAGGCCGATAACCCCCTGATCAGGTACCCCCAGAGGTATTGATTTGGCATGGGAACATGGGGGACTTTGTGACCACGACCTATTTAACGTGCCCCAGCCACCATTAGCGAACACGACGGTCTTTAGCCAGGTCTAAGCGCCGATCTCGCAACCATCAGAATTGCAGGCTCCGTCGAGGACAGAACCCACAACCCTTCCGATGCGAGCCCGACGCTCTACTGACTGAGCTACCGCGGCTTGAAGATATGATATGACTCACTGTATACAAATTTCCATGAAATTATTTGAAACCGCGTGGACGTGTATAGGACACATACATACAAACAGACAGACACCAAACGCGCAACAGGCGATTTGGTATCAGAAGAGTCCAAAACGGATAGAAAACTTGAAATGGATTGAAAATATTGAATGTACAAACAAACACTCCATTCGTATTTATACACAGTCCAGTCACATTAATGTGACCACCTGTCAAAAGCCAGAATAACCACCTTTGGCAGAGCGGACCGCTGCTAGACGTGCAGGAAGAGAGTCAATTAGGTTTCTGATGATGAGTGCACCCAGTGAATGCCAGGAAAACATTCCTCAAACCATAATACTCCTTCCTCCAACCTGGATCCTTCCGGTAGTTGTTGCAGGGTGTTTTCTTTTAGACGTTTCACGCCGTATACGCCAACGTCCATCTGTCCGATGGAGCATAAAACGTGATTCATCGTAAAAAGCCACCTGTCGCCACTCTGTGGACGTCCAGTTGCGCTACTGGCGTGCAAATACCAGCCTACGTCGCCGATGAACAGCAGTCAGCATAGGTGCATTAACCAGGCGTCTGCTGCGGAGGCTCATGCGCAGCAACGTGCGCTGAACCGTTGGTGAGGATACATTTTTGGTAGCCCATTGGTTCATCTGGGCGGTCAGTTGCTCAACAGTTGCACGTCTATTCGCTCGAACGCATCTCCGTAGCCTTCGTTCGCCTCTGTCATCTATAGTCCGTGGTGCACCACATCTGCCACGCCGCTGATTTTCGATAGTGTCATTTTGCCATGCACGGTATTTTTTTACCCCGGCGGCACGCGAACAGTTCACAAAATTAGCCGTATCCGAAATGCTTCCACCCTTGACCCGAAAGCCAATAATCATGCCCTTTTGGACGTCGGATAAATCGCTACGTTTCTGCATTACGCCAACGATTGAAATGCTTTCCGATGCCCTAGCACATCCTTTATATACACTCCACTGCAATGTGCTGCCACCTGCCTTTTGTGATTGGTTATTTCACGTTGACGTCGAAATTAGGTGGTGGTCACATTAATGTGACTGGACTGTGTTTATACAGCTGTTTGTAAAAAATGCAACACCATGAAGGAGTCATCAGAATTAAATGAATTTTAATACACAAACGGGTTGCATTAGTACAAATAAATGAATCCATTTTCAAAACAAAAAAACAATATTAAGTGTCTGAAATCAGTATTTGGTGTAACTACCACGCGCTGCTATAAGTGCTGCTACACGACGTGGCATGGAATGAAACAGATGTTGAATGTCTGCTTGTGGAAAAGAATTCATATTGTTTGTATGCGCACCCAAAGTTCGTCTTTTGAAGCTGTAGGTCGCGGATCACGAGCGAGACACCGACCAACCAAATCCCACACTTGCTAAATAAGCGACATATCCGGCGAATAAGCAGACCAAGGTAGAAGTTGCATGTGTTGGGCTGGAAAGAAGTCTCGAACATTCCTTGCAACACGTAGGCGTGCATTATCCTGTTGAAAGATAGCTCCACCGATGCCTTGAAGTAAGGGAACGACTTCGGGCTCTAGCACGTCATCGTACATGTCGCTATTCAGATTACTCTCAATTCGTAGCAGCTGAGATCGTCCATCATACGAAATCACACCCTAGACCATAACTCCGGGTGTTCGGCCGCTATGACGTTCGATAACACACTCTGGAAGGCAGCGTTCACCGGCATAGCGTCTAACACGAATGCGGCCATCATGGTTCCACAAATTAAAGCGGGATTCGTCAGAAAAGACAACTTGTTGTCAATCATCCCGCCAGGCTTTGTGCTCATGAGCCCATTGCAGATGCAGCCGTCTATGGTTTGGCGTGAGGGAGGATCCTGCATAAAGGAATCCTTGCAATCCATCCACGGTGCAACAGACGTCGGCGAATTGACGAAGCCTACATTATTACACCTTTAGCAGTAGACCAAAGTTCTGCCAACTGCCTGGAGGAAGCTGTACGGTCATTCACCGCCATGTGGACCAGGTGTCTATCATCGCGCGCTCACGTCACCTTCCATCGGCCACTCCCAGTTTTTCGAGCTGTCCGGTGTTCGTCGGTCCACTGCTTCCAAACTCGTATCACTGTGGAACTGTTCCGCTGCACACGAGCTGCTATTGCGCGATAGGAAAATCCACCTTTACGAAGGTCGATGATTCTCCTCCGTTCAAACTCCGCAAGTTGTTGAAATTTCACCCTATTTCAACGTGGAGGCATACTCAGTCCCTGATTTACCATTAGGCCCGTGAGGCACGGGCCTAAGGCCCCCATAATTTAAAGGGCCCCTAAGTTTCAAATGTATCTAAAAAATTTTAAAAGTTTGTAAGTAGTTACATAAATTATTAGGTATTTACGTAAATGTCCGTCGACCGTTTCCCCCACTATCACATTCTTGTAATTACATTAATTATCTAACTATTATGTTTTTAATTTTCATCTGCTTTATTTTGTTTTGCCAAGAGTTATAAGTAATGTCACTATTTTCTCAAACCTTTTGGTGACATCTGTGAAACGGTCTACAGTCAAATACGTAAGTACCAATTATTGTTATAAAATTAGTTTTTGTGATGAACAAATAACATGGGGGGGGGGTTCCTTCCTGCGTGTTGTGCCTACTATACCAAATTTTCTAAATCGGGCCCTGGGCATACTTAAGTCACACTTAACGTTCGCCACTAAAAAATAACCATGCACTATTTTCAACGTCCCGCTACAGCCCTCTATTTATACGCTTTTAGCATCAGTTCAGAGGGCGCTGCTCACACCACGCATGCATGGTGCTCTGAAGCTTTAATATTTTGCAAAACATCCTATAATTGACATTTGCTGCAAATTTCATTTCATTCGGATGATTACTTCATGGTGTTGCATTTTTTAGAAACAGATGTGTATATTTTAATCATATTGATAAAAGCTTAGTATTTCTCTATCTGCCGCAGTAGCCCGGTTAGAAGTTATGTTTTATTTTATACACTATCTATTAGTTTAGAGAATGCAATATAAAATTTTTCTTTATTTTTTATTTAGATGAGTTTCATGCTAAAACACCCGAGTAAGTATACTTAAATCAACCATAATTTGGTAGTTTAAAAAAAAATTGGAATGCAAATTGAGTATTACGATTAGTTTGATTGCTTTACCAGTACTGCTAAAATAGCAATTATTCTTCAATTTTTTTTTTTTTTTTTTTTTTTTTTTTATGGAATTTCAGCTCTGATACTTCATTTATTTAATATCACTAGGGGGCTCCGCCCCCTGCTCGCTTACGCTCGCCAACCCCCGGGGATTGCTACGCAATCCCATTTGGTTTGCTTCGCAAACCAACACTCCTTTTACATATGGCATTTGGTTTGCTTCGCAAACCAACATTCCTTTCGCAGAGTGAAACTATCTGAATAATTTGTACTATCCTGACTTCACTTTACGGTCCATGGCGTCACAGTGAAGGCTTCGCCCCCTACTCGCTTGCGCTCGCCGACCCCCGGGAATTGCTACGCAATACCGTTTGGTTTGCTTCGCAAACCAATACCTCTTTCGCAAGTGATTTCACTTTTTTTTACTTTAACACTTAATGCACCCTAAACTAATAGCCGCATGAGTAAAAAATCTTCTGCATCTTGTTCCCTGTACAATTTTAAGTAAACCGTGTTAATCTCCAAACTTTACGATTTATACTTAGTACTTTCTCGGTAAACCGTCTGAGAACAGAGAGAAAAAAGCGAGTTTTTTTCCTCGCCAAATAAAAACAAATCGTTTTTATGGCAATTGTTGCTACGATAAATTTGATATCTGGCAAACCCGATAGTCAAAAATACAACCCTCCGCGAATACAATGCTCCGCGAATTTGCTCCGCGAAATAAAAAATACTAAATTTGTGTCACCAACTTTTGATTGCATCGAATTTTTTTAAATGAACCAATTTTAAAAATAATGGTACCGTAAGAAAGAGTACATTCTGAGGTATACTGCGCTATTTTCAAAATAAAAACTAATAGTAATACGATATAGATATGCCAGTTTTAGAGTTAACGGTTGTAACAAAAAGTAGCGAAAATATCCAAAGATTCCGAATTTTGTATGACCAACTTTTGATCGCATCCAATTTAATTATTAACCGATTTCAAAAATAATAGTACCGTAAGAAAGAGTACATTCTGAGGTATACTGCGATATTTTAAAAATTAAAAAATAATAGTAATAAAATATAGATACGGCAGTTTAAAAAAAAAGTAACAAAAATGTCCTGATTTTTCCCGAATTTCAAAAAAATATTATCAAGAACCAAATTGAAATTTCAAAAAAAAACTCGACGAGCTGCAAAAATTTACGTTGAGAGGTACTCTTAAAAAAAAACTCACGGCTGAAGACTGAAAATTTGTGTGTGTTTTGCTCACTCGCGGAAGAAATTTCGCTTCTTCAATTTTGACACTTAATAAAACCTAAACTAATAGCCGCATCGGAAAAAAATCTTAATAATTGTCCAGGGAATACAATGAAGAACAAATCATGTTAATTTCGTTTTTTTCCGATCAGTACTTTCTCGGGAAATTGTTTAAGAATCGAGCTAAACAGCACAGTTTTCAATCCTGCGGCGGCGGCGGTAACTTTTTTTTAATATAGAGAGATATTTCATTCATTAATCATAATTTATTTATTTATCGAGTCTTATTTCTGTTCTTCGACCAATACAAACGATTTCCGAATATTTGGGACAGACGATTTTTTTCAACGAACGGGGTTGAAACGGAAACTAATGTTGATTGATCACGTGCAGTAATATTTTCTGTTTCTTTTGCTCTGAATTAATTTCGCATATCTAAATTTTGTAAACTTTTTAGTTGTAAGCTGTGGCTATTGCGCGATCTATAGGTAAAAAGGAATCCCTAATTAATATCTTTAGAACAACCTTTCCCTGACATCTTTTATTTTGTTTTATTTCGCTGTTTTCTTTTGTTTTCTGCTTTAAATATTTATTAGTTTAATAAATTGTGTTTCTTTTTAATCACACGCAACACTACCACAAAGTATTTGACTTAAAGTGGCAGGTAAGTCAGAATAGAGCCAATTTAAAGTGTAATTATGTCATTATTGAAAGAATAATCATTTTTAAAAAAAATCCTAACTAGAGCTTTTCAAACATTAAAAAAATTCTCTGTCATAATGACAGGAGAAGATTGCAAAATTCCACAATGTCGAATGCCGGATACAAGAGTGCCACAAGAAAAAAATATTGTTTTGTTGACTATGAGTGTGAGAGCACTCACTGTAACTCGTCGTTGTTATTAATTGAGTTGAACATGAAAAGAACTAAAAAAAGAATTCCAAATCTCCCTCAAAATCGTCTTTTGTTGTAGTAACCTTAGTGTCACTTTTCGTCATTTTGTAGCTTTGTCATAAAGCAATGGTGCGATGTATGCAGAAATTATAAAGATGGCGAAAGGTGTTAAAATAATATTTTATTCTTCGAAAAACGTAAGTCATGTGATATATTTTGATCATCTCTTCAATCTAGATTAAACCAATTCAAACCGAGTAAGGTCGGGTATTTTGCTAGTGATATTAATAAACTTTAAACATACAAAAATTAATAACTTTTATCACGCTTTTTTGTTCTTTTGCAAAAAGATATGCAAGCATAAAACAGCAGTACCATTTGGTTTATTCATAAGTAAAAAATTTTGTGTTTAAAAGTAAAAATTTGATATTCGTTTTGCAAGCTATTTCTGTGACTGTTTTAATTTATTAATTTCAGATTTTCTTTTAATCTTTCATTTTTGCATTCTTTTGCTATATGGCAATAGAAAGAAGATAAAAACAATGTGTCAATAGATGCTCCTCAGAAATGCTGGTTTATAAATGTGATATTAATAAACCTTAATTAACAATTATGAACTTTTATTTATTGGTATTCTTTTGCTATGTGGCAATAAAAAGAAGATAAAAGCAATGGATTAATGGATGTTTCACAAAAATACGGGTGCGAAAAGCAAATTGGATTTTATTTTTGAGATATAAAAACGTTTTAAATAAAAATTATATACTTTTCTACGTTTTCCTGTTCTGTTGCCAAAGAGAATATCTGTGCTCAAATGGCAAAATGTTATATAAGTCACTTTTTTTTTAAATTCTTCGTGACAACAATTTTAAGATTCATGATTCAACATGTGGTTTTCTGTGGTTTTTGGCTTGTTACAATTTTCCACCTTTGTTTTCTCATAAACTGAAATAGAAAGACTTACGACACTTTGCCACCTTCTAACCATTAACAAACCAGATTCCAGGATGTGACTTACTCAATTTTTTGGGAAAAGTGACATAACATTTTGCCATTTGAGCACAGATATATGCACGCAAGTAAGATGTTTCCATCTTGACCTTGAAGGTGAGATCAGCGATTAATTCGCTCATAAAAGAATAAAGTTTACTTAAAAATGTCCTCTTTAGCATTAAAATTGGATATTGCAGAAATTTGTTTAACTTTTGACGTATGAATTCCCATTTAAATGAAGTGACTTCCAGTTAAGACAGGAGGTACCAACCAGGAAGGAGGATGTTGCACCTTACAGAACTTTGAAATAGATAGGAAATTGTAGGAAATCCGTCAAACATCGAGTTGATAAGACAGTTCCTTTCGAATGAGATTTTCCACAACTGTGAATCCTAGCTTAATTTGAATTAGTTTAATTTGAACTAATCATGAAGCTGGAACTGATACTAGTTTTATTTCAATTTTTACTTCTTGTCCAAATTGGACAAATATGCTGTCAAAGTAAGTAATAAATTAGTTCTTCGAGTTATTACAGTCATGGTCCTTTTTTTCTGCATAATCATATTGTATCATTTGATTTTACAAGATGTTTAACACTATCAAATTATAATAATTTGTATTTCTATACCGAAAATTAATAGTTAGTCTTTAAATAGCTATACAGTAAAAAATTCTTTTGTCAGGGTTTCTGCTCTAATCCGGCAATAAAATTTCTATGGCTTTGTTCACAGACGCTTATAAGCTTAAAGCGGTTTTACATTTTAAGAGAAAAGGCTAATTTTTTTAAATATTACTTAATTTTTCTGATTTAGTAGAAACCTGTTTATTTTTTTAAAGTTATAATTTCTACTTTTGCATTGAAAACAATATATTTCAGTTCCTTTTATCATAAATGTGGAGAAGAGGAATGAAAAAATCTATTTGCTTTCTATAATTCTTTTTACGGATTTCATATAAACTTTTCTTGTAAATTCTAACTCTAAAAGTAAATAAGTTGAATAACTTAACGTGATATCTCCTTCATTCTCTTTGCGGGAATTAGTTATCCAGATTAAAAAAATCGCATGTTTTTCGATCTCCTTTATTTATTTTTTGTAAGATTCCACTGTCCAGATAAAAATAGAATATTTTTCAATATCCTTATTTTTTGCAGGAATTTGTTATTTAAATTAGAATTGATTATATTTATAGCAGCTTTATTCACTGCGAGAATTTTTTTCTATCTAGATCAGAATTTTTTTTTAACCAGATGAGAGTTGACTGTCTTTCTTCTGCATTCATTATGCAAAAATTCATTCATACAAGAATCGATTTTTTTTTCAAACTCATTCATTCACCTTACAGGAATTCGCTATCTTGATCAGAAGAAATTATATTTCAGCAGAATTTATTTTCTATATAGAAATCCGTTATCCAGATGAGAACGGATTATTTTTCTAGATCTTTTATTCACAACAGTATAATTTTTAAACAGGTGAGAATTGGTTGTCTTTCTCCTGTATACACTATGTAAAAAATCTTTATTCAGATAAGAATCGATTAATTTTAAAACTTGTTCATTCATTTTGCAAGAATTCGTTATCCAGATAAGAATATATTATTTTCATTCTCCTTCATTTTCAATCCAGGAATCTGCTATCCAGATGAGAATCGATTACTTTTAGATCCTTTATTCACAGCAGGAATTCGTATTTTAGTCATACGATAAATGGTTTTCCTTCACTTGTATTCATTATACAAAAAAAAAAAAACGCTGTCCAGATAAAAATCGAATAATTTTTAAACTTCTTCATTCACTTTGCAAGATTTCGCTATCCACATAAGAATAGATAATTTTTCAATCTCCTTTATTCACTTTGCAGGGATTTGCTGTCCAGATAAAAATCGAATAATTTTTAAACTTCATTCACTTTGCAAAAATTCGCTATCCAGATAAGAATCGAATAATTTTCAAGCTTCTTCAATCACTTTGCAAGAATTCGCTTAAGAAAAGAATCGATTATTTTTCAATCTCCTTTATTCGCTTTGCAAGAATTCGCTATACAGATAAGAATAGATTATTTATCAATCTCCTTTATTCACTTTGCAGATATTCGCTATCCAGGTGACGAAGATGATGCAAACGCAATGGAATCCTGCCAGAGAGGATTCAGGTGCCGACCGAGAAACCAGTGCAGGTCCAGGAATGTGTTGATGCGAAGAGGTCAAGCAGTGGAATGCGGCTATACAGCGGACTGGATGAGGCAGGTATGCTGCAGAACACAGAGAAGAACCTCGCGTCCACGGCCAGTTGAAATAGCACCTCCACCACCAGTTGAAATAGCACCTCCGCCACCAGTTGAAATAGCACCTCAGTCACAAGTACTACCACAGTCAACACGAACACGATTTTCGAACAATCCTCTGGTTACAAATCCACCCCCAAGTAGTGTTAGAGGTAAGAAATACACTTTTCGCGTACAATCACTTAACCCTCCAAGTGGTTTGGAGGAGATATTTCGTGCATCTAAATCTGACCAATTCTGCTAATTGTGAGATATCTCATCAAGAAGATTGCCAATATTTGGATAATGACGAGATCAAGATCTGTTCTCGTCATCAGTCTCGTTATCAGCTGTCATGAGCTCCAGTTATTAGTGAAACTGGCCAGTCTCTTCTACCAATGGCGAGATACCCCGTCCATCAGGATATGGTCAGTATTGCTTATGACCAGATACCTCGTCAGGGCAAACACGTAGAGGGTTAAATTGCTTCTGAAATAAGAAATAATTAAGAAATTGCTAGTTTTTCTTACATTAAAAAATAGAAACTTCTTTTTAAATTTCGTGTTAAAATATTTTAACGTTTATTTTAACGAAAGTTAATGGTTCTCACACCAATTATAACTAGTAAAGCGCATTCTTTCCTTTTAGTTAGAAATTTTTATGTTATTTACAAATTCTATCGTGCCATTAATCTCGTCATCTGACCGTGGCTCAAAATTACGTAGTATTTCCCTTAGGGGATTGATACCGGACCGTCGTCAATAGCCCGTTGTGTTGATCTGGTGCGACGTTAATTAAAAAATTACCAATTACCATGCCATGAATCCAAGAGCTCTCCTATATTTTTCAAACCGACAAGTTAATTTAAGGAGTTAGATAGGTAATTAACGTCGTACTGTAGCAACATAACGGGCTATTGAATCCATCCCATTGGGAAAGGTAGTATGATCTCAACACATTGTAATTTAGTTCCACGATCAGGTGACGAGGTCAACACCTGAGCTCGCATACCAGTCTCCAAACTTCCACACCACACTAATTGAGAAGATTTGAGACCCCAGCAAATTTAACGAGAACCACCCCCTTCCTTAGCGACGGACTCACAACCCTTCTATTGTTGTCTTCCACCTAAGCAACCACGACCCCAAAACTTAAAAACGGTGCTGGGGGGCTTTGCTTCTCCCTTACCTGGAGATAGTGGTTAGTACAATTAATGATATTAATACAACCCCAGGTTCACTAATTATTAAATTTTAGAAGACAGAAACTAAGGTCGCAAGTGGTTAGTACAAATGTGGTTAGCGTCATGATAAACAAAAGGCCAAAAGTTCATTAACTATTAAAATCTGAATTAACTGCAATAAACCAGGACTTAGGAACTATTTGAGTACAAGACACATTGAAAAGGCGAAGTCATTAACAATAAAAAACATTAATTTATTTAAACCATTAATTAATTATAACGGATACATATAGTTTTTAAACTAAAGTACGCGTACACAGTTAAAATACATTCTTTTAAAGAGAGTGAGAGAGAGATATATGTGAGGGTGTATTCACACGCTCTAAGATCGACTTACTTGTTAAGGCTAACATAGTCGAAAACTCGACCTGCACTGCTCCAAATCTTCCTCAAAATCTAATCTCTATTCCCAAAATCTCGCAAACTCTATATCAGAACAAGTCTCCAATCCTGGGAGATGACCGCCTACCTGAAAACCCTCGGCCAATCCGTTCTTATTTTTTGACTTAACTTTGATTATTTTATTTTTTCTGGCTTCGCTCAGTGGCTAGTCAGTCCCCTCTTAAAATACTCTCATTGGTTCTGAATTCTCTTTCAAGATTTCCCTTTTTAGATTCCGCTCAACGAGATGATGAGGGAATGTAATCTCATCATATTCCTAAACAGCAATTTTAAGAAATCACAAAGTAACTACAGAGTCGTTCACCTTTCTCGCAAGAGAGGGGGAAAAAAAGAAAACGTCGAAGCAGGAATGTAGTAAACAGATCCGCCGATTGTACCGAATAAGGAGTGGCTGCCCTTTCATGAAGCGCCGAAAAGGAATAGAAATACGCAAGATTCCAACCCAAAAGGAAACTTTCAGAAAGCTTTAGAAATACAAAGGTGAATATAAAAAGGGGTTGTCAAGTTTTAAGAATTTAGGTGCTTGTGAAAGCCAGATGCACAGGATGCCGATACTGAAGCTTAGTGGAACTTGACGTTAAATAATAATAGGGCTTCTAACCAAAATTATGAGGGGGCGTTGAGCGGAATCTAAAAAGGGAAATCTTGAAAGAGAATTCAGAACCAATGAGAGTATTTTAAGAGGGGACTGACTAGCCACTGAGCGAAGCCAGAAAAAATAAAATAATCAAAGTTAAGTCAAAAAATAAGAACGGATTGGCCGAGGGTTTTCAGGTAGGCGGTCATCTCCCAGGATTGGAGACTTGTTCTGATATAGAGTTTGCGAGATTTTGGGAATAGAGATTAGATTTTGAGGAAGATTTGGAGCAGTGCAGGTCGAGTTTTCGACTATGTTAGCCTTAACAAGTAAGTCGATCTTAGAGCGTGTGAATACACCCTCACATATATCTCTCTCTCACTCTCTTTAAAAGAATGTATTTTAACTGTGTACGCGTACTTTAGTTTAAAAACTATATGTATCCGTTATAATTAATTAATGGTTTAAATAAATTAATGTTTTTTATTGTTAATGACTTCGCCTTTTCAATGTGTCTTGTACTCAAATAGTTCCTAAGTCCTGGTTTATTGCAGTTAATTCAGATTTTAATAGTTAATGAACTTTTGGCCTTTTGTTTATCATGACGCTAACCACATTTGTACTAACCACTTGCGACCTTAGTTTCTGTCTTCTAAAATTTAATAATTAGTGAACCTGGGGTTGTATTAATATCATTAATTGTACTAACCACTATCTCCAGGTAAGGGAGAAGCAAAGCCCCCCAGCAATGGTGCCAAATAAATTAAGGGATATCTTGGGAACAATATATTTGCTGACAGACACATTGAAACTGTTTTAAATGAGTATAATTTTTCACTGTGCATATTATATATATTTAACTAGAATTTTCATACAAATGGTCATAAATCAACTCATGACATTTATAATTTGAATTATTTTATTATTTACACAAAAGCAAAAATGTCGGAAAATGAGGATACCAATATTAAACTTTCTGTGCCCGCCTTTTCTAAATTATCGGGGTTTCAATCCTTCTTGCCTCAATTTGACGCAGAAACTGTAGTAACTCCAAACTATTTTATAACATCTTTAGAAAACATCTGTGATCAAGCGAATTATTCTGCTGAAGAAAAATTAATTGTTCTCAAATCTAAATTGCGAGGAAATGCCCTTTCGCGCATTATCAAAAATCCCCAATTTTACAACGAAACAAACTACAATATATTTAAAGATAAATTCTTAAAATTCTTTGAAAAAAAAACCACGCCTTTATCTCAACAAAATGTCTTCTTAAAATTAAAATTATTACCTAATGAGTCCATCAGAGAGTTTGCCAGTAGGGTAGAAGCGGCAACAATTGAGTTTTTTGATCAGCCGAATGTGGAGGAGAGTGCGGAAATAAATTCACTAATTGAAAAAACCAAACTCACGAGATTCCTTGAAGGTATGCCTTCGGATGACAAAACGTTACTTCTAATTAAAAATCCCTCAAATCTTTCAGAGGCGGTTGAGGTAATGGAACTAATTCAAGATAACAAAACAGATAGCCCAATAGTAAACCGTATCCATAATCCCGAAATAGAATTCAAACGGTTATTAGAACTACAAAATAACAAGTTTCATGAAAAGATTTCAGATCTTAGTACAACTATCCAAAATTTGACGCTACAAAATCATGACGATAGTAGGGACAGATGCCCGTCATTAACCCGTCAAACGTGCCAGATCTGTAACAGGGAAAACCATAATGCCTCAAATTGTTTCCTTTACTTGAGGCTGTTACAACAAAGTGGTTACAATAATGTTGAGGATAGAAGTAGGATGAGGGAAAGAAATAACTATCCGCGTGGACAGTATATTAGGACATTCAACCACCGTGGCCATAATTTAACCGCACCCCATCAAACACACTCCTCCAGAGACATGAATAGAGGACCCTCCGGTTGGAACACAAATCACTCAGGGAGCAGGGGGACCCGATTCGAACGAGAGAGATCTTTTCACAGTCAATATGGCTCTCCTAATAGGGGTCAAAATTCTCGTCCCCGAGTTCAGTTCTCGATCCAACGAAGACCCACTAACTTTCGGAGTGGTGGTAATAATAATTATACTAGATATAATAGATATCCGGAAAACTATTAAGTGGGTTTGTGAATCCTAGATCGGTAATCGGCGAACCCACACACACAACTAGGTCCGATCAAAACTATATTATAAATACCCAAATGAACGAGTCTTCTCAGTTTTATCTCCCCGTGGTAAAAGTCAGAATTGCAGGAAGTTCACAATATATGTTAATTGATACGGGAGCTTGTTTAAGTCTAATTCAGAAAAATATATTTGAAAAATTAAACGGTGATCCCTCGATAAAGAAAATTGACTCACAACCAGCAGTAAGATCATTGACAGGCCAGAAATTAGACATTTTCGGTACATATAATTTTCCTATAATTATAGGTAATAAAAATATTAATCATGATTTATTAGTCATCGACCAAAAACTTAATTCATCTTATGTTGGTATATTCGGTATAGATTTGCTACAAAAATTTAAATTTCAAATCGACCTTCACAATAATATGTTAGTCTCACAAAACACAAGAATTCCCATACATAATGCAAGCGACGTAAAACTTAATAATATAACATTTGATTTCATAAAATTAACAAACAAATGCATATTAAATCCAAACGAGGAAAAGGTATACACACTATCAATAGATGCACCAGCAAAAATGGGTGCTGAAATTAAAATTTCTAAGTTACCCCATTTAACTGACATAGCAATTAAAGAAAATACTGCGCGCGCCGCGCGATTGTGTCTAAAAACAAAACAATCCAGGTTACAATCTCAAACGTAACAAGAGACCGATTTGTATTAAATAAACTTACAAAATTAGCCACCGTCGAAACAATTTCAGATGGTAGGAATATGGAAGATGTTAAGAATTTGAGACGGCAACAATTTGATATTAACGAATTTAAACTGGATCATTTGCATCCACACGTTAAACGGAAACTAATTTTGTTATTAAGGGAATTTTCTGATATTTTTAGCAGTAATTTGGAAACCATTGGTCAAACCGATCAGATAACCCCCGAGATAAGTGTTGATAGGTTTAAATTACAAACTTCAAAACATTACCCTGTTCCAATTGCTTTAAGAGACGAATTAAAATCCCAAATTGATTCATTATTACGCGCAGATATTATACAAAGAACAAATACTCACATTAGTCACCCAGTAATTCTAGTTAAGAAAAAACCAACGGATGATAACAAGGTAAACTGGCGTATTGTTTCTGATTACAGGGAGAGTAACAAATTGATTAAGTTTAATAGACACCCCTTGCCGTTAATTTACGACTTATTAGATAATCTAAAAGATTCTGAATATTATTCTACGATTGATTTACAATCCTCCTTTTTCCAGGTAAAACTAAAACCTAAAGATAGAGATATCACTGCGTTTAATACCATATACGGATCGTTTGAGTATAAATCAATGTCACAAGGTCTCTCATTTGCCCCCCAAGTCTTACAAGCATTGACTGACAAATTACTTTCTCCAATAAAAGATTTAAAAATCAGTAACTATATTGATGATTTTGCTATATCCTCTTCTAACGTGGATTCAATGTTGTTTAAGCTTAGAAAACTTTTTGAAAGAATTCGGCTTTTTGGACTCACGGTTAATCCCAAAAAGTGCACATTTTTTGTATCTTCGGTTACTTTCTTGGGTCATAAAGTAAATAAAAACGGTACTCAACCCAAAAGGAAACTTTCAGAAAGCTTTAGAAATACAAAGGTGAATATAAAAAGGGGTTGTCAAGTTTTAAGAATTTAGGTGCTTGTGAAAGCCAGATGCACAGGATGCCGATACTGAAGCTTAGTGGAACTTGACGTTAAATAATAATAGGGCTTCTAACCAAAATTATGAGGGGGCGTTGAGCGGAATCTAAAAAGGGAAATCTTGAAAGAGAATTCAGAACCAATGAGAGTATTTTAAGAGGGGACTGACTAGCCACTGAGCGAAGCCAGAAAAAAATAAAATAATCAAAGTTAAGTCAAAAAATAAGAACGGATTGGCCGAGGGTTTTCAGGTAGGCGGTCATCTCCCAGGATTGGAGACTTGTTCTGATATAGAGTTTGCGAGATTTTGGGAATAGAGATTAGATTTTGAGGAAGATTTGGAGCAGTGCAGGTCGAGTTTTCGACTATGGTCGCCTTAACAAGTAAGTCGATCCTAGAGCGTGTGAATACACCCTCACATATATCTCTCTCTCACTCTCTTTAAAAGAATGTATTTTAACTGTGTACGCGTACTTTAGTTTAAAACTATATGTATCCGTTATAATTAATTAATGTTTTAATAAATTAATAGTTTTATTTGTTAATGACTTCGCCTTTTCAATGTGTCTTGTACTCAAATAGTTCCTAAGTCCTGGTTTATTGCAGTTAATTCAGATTTTAATAGTTAATGAACTTTTAGCCTTTTGTTTATCATGACGCTAACCACATTTGTACTAACCACTTGCGACCTTAGTTTCTGTCTTCTAAAATTTAATAATTAGTGAACCTGGGGTTGTATTAATATCATTAATTGTACTAACCACTATCTCCAGGTAAGAGAGAAGCAAAGCCCCCCAGCAACGGGAAGACTTTCAGCTGTCGACTTAGCAGTGAAGTGAGCTTGAAATACGAAAGTGGTACAAAGAGTACATCGAGTGTTACTGAACCAATATATAAAAGAAATAAAACGATGAGGAGAATTTAGAATCGAAGCAATAAAAAAAAATATGAACTGAAGTGGTGACACGACACTGGGTGCCACGAGACAGAAGGGTGAAAAATGTTAGGAGGCGAACTTTTGTAGGCTACATGACCATCGAGTGTCTCGAACACTGATGGTCATGTAGGAACACTTATGTTCATTGGAGGCGTGAGTAATTTTGGAAGTTATAATCACTTCATTAGGATTGTAGTGGTATTGTAGGAGTTGCCTAAATGCAATATATTCAGTGGTATTACATTTAGTTTTAGTTTCGTTCGTCACTAGACTACGCTCACGTTTTGCTGCAGGAGGGTAAATTAAACTGGGATATACTGTTTAAAGCAGGCTGTAAAAAAATCAAACAATCGGATTTATTTTATTTAAATCGGATTTTTTATTTAAATTTCTGTAGGGCCTATAAATTTGTTAAATAAAAAATTGAGTTTCTGACATGACATGTAAACCAATATTTATTTAAAGTAAACAATCGGAATTTGTGACATGGTAAATTAATATTTTTTTTACTAAAAATCGTAGTGTGTTACATGGTAATACATTTAAAAGTGAATTTTCAAAACAAAAGCTAAAGATAAAACATTTGTTAAACTTTAAAACACAAGTTGAAATCATGCATAGTTTTTCTTGAGTTAACTAACATCATCATGTTAACAAATGTATCAGTAAGTGTAAGTGAGACCTAAATTAGTCTGATTAAATAAATATTTGTTATGGGTCACTACTCTTAAAGTGACAGGTATGTGTTCCAGGGTGCCTTTTGCAATATAAAAGATGTTCATTGAGTTTAAACTTTCATCCTGTCAAATAGAAAGCTCAGTTGAATTTTTTATAGAATAAATTATTAATCTCATTAATTGTGTTATTTTGTATTTATGTCTCAATTTAAAAAAAAGTAGTTGATAAATCACTATAGCTAAGCCATTGGTCAATCAATTAAAGGGGTAAAAAGTGGTTTAGGCCACTTTGTGGGGATTTTCTTTAACTGTCTTGACATTTACGTAGAAGTAGGCCTACTGCTTTATCTTTGAATGCTTTATTGTTTTTAACATAAAATTATGCATGAACATTGTCAAAACTTTCAAATAGATGTCAACTTATTTTTACTTTACTGTTTGTCAGAATCCCTGACTCAACACCCAACAGATTACTTAGTCCATAGACACCTCAGATTATTTGCAAGTGTCCAGTGCCAAACATTTTTTTAAAGCTCATCAGTGCGGGATGTAGCCATTAGTGCTAAAATCCTAAAATCACCATGAGTGCAGAAAGTTTAAAGCATTTGATGAATTCTCTGATTGTCCTAGGGTGTATTTACTTAGCTATAAAAATGTAAGATTGATTATGATTTAAATCAATGATTAAAAAAAAAATCATTGGATTAAAATCATGATTTTAATCGTTGAATTAATTAAAGTGATTTAAATCTTGACACCCTGGTTTAAAGTAGATACCGAACCGTTATGAACCTTCAGAATTTAATCTTTAACACTACATACACATAATACATTCGATGTCTATATATATATATATATCCATATATCTTTAAATCTATAAATCTCTATTATTATAAAAGAAAGTGTTTGTTTGTTTGTTTCTTGCCCGCAAAGCCCTGATGAATCTATGGTACTTACAGTAATGAGATTTGGCACACAAGTAGTCCGAATTTTTTGCAATTTTAGGGTAGAGGCAAATTTAAAAATTAAATCTAGAACATTTTGAAATGAATTTAATAGTTTTTTCCACAGTTCAACATTCTGCGGAATGAAGAAACATCAAAATTTAGACTTTTCGCTCTCACGTCACCTTGACGTCAGCCTTTGGAACCATGCCCAACATTTTCCGTCTATAATGGGAGACAACCGATTCGAATGACCTTCGTTTGTTTCGATATTCATACACTTTGATTTCCTGCAGTGTTTGATTCCAGTGAAGCAAAAGATATTAATTAAGTCATCACTGGCGTTATTCTAACTCAGCGATCGTTAAAGGTAGAATAAAAATTTTAACGAATTTGAAATCTGCGGAAAATTTTACACCAGATAGATACTTTATACTCTTGCTTTTTTGAAAATCTTTTGTATTTTCGCTAAAGATTGTGACGTCACGTGAACTTTAGCTTTCCAAAAATAAAAAGATTACATTTCCTGCTTTTCGCCTTAAAATAAAAATAAAAACAGATTACATTTCATGCCCTATTCCATTTCAGCGAAGGAGAGCAAAAAAAAAAACAGAAAACATTTTGACTGGGATTGTTTTTTTTTTCTTAATATCGGAATCGTTAAAGATAGATAGAAGTTTCAACGGATTTTAAATCTGTGGAAAATTTTAAATCTGATTAGTACCTTACATCACGGCGTTGCTCGTGGTGGTGGTTTGCGAAGCCAACACTACGGGCACGGGCAACGCCGGGCTAGCCACGCAGTGGCTTGTCTCTAGTATTATAAAAGGAAGTGCCGACCAACCGGTATTGTGGTTAAGGTGTTAGCCTCTAGATCGGAAGGTTCCTGGTTCGAATCCGGGTACGGGCATGGATGTTTGTAAGCGTATGGTGTAGAGGCGGCTGGTGCACCTTAAATCTGTCGTGGCCGAAAGTCCTCACGTTGGGTTGGTTGGGGTGTAAATTTGGAGAGTGGGGTGCCAGCTCAGGTGTTGCTTCGTCATCTAACCGTGGTTCAAAATTACGAGGTGTTGTCCTCGGATCTTTCGCTTAAGGGACTGATCCCGGACCGTCGTCAATAGCCCGCTGTGTTGCTCTAGTACGACGTTAACTAAAAATTACCAATTACCTATAAAAGGAAGTATTACGCAAAGTGCTGTAGAATCTATGGCACTTACAGTAATGGGATTTGGCACACAAGTAATCCAAAATTTTTGGGTTGCGGCGAATTTTAAAATTCAATCTAGAACATTAAAAATGAATTTAATGAAATTTAATTATTCTTAAATGCAACAGCATAGAAGATCACAGATTCCAAATTTATTTTTTTCGTTTCCGTTTTCATTCTGCGCGGAGGAATGGTTTTCCAGCAGACGATAAAAAAAAAGAAAACTTTTAACTGGAGTGGTTTAGCTTGAAATTTGTAGAAAATTTCACATCAGATCGATACCTAGAAATATAAATTTCTTTAAATAAATAAAAATTTTAAATTGAATATCTTTTATATTTTCGCAAGAGATTGTAACGTCGCATAAACCTCCGCAATAAAAAAAAATATACATATTAAATTATCTGCCATCTTTCGATTTCAACGAAAGACATAAAAAAAGTATAAACCATTTTGGCTGGCAATAGGCTACGAATTCCCATTTGGTTTGCTTCGCAAATCTATGAGAAATAGCCTATTGGAAGTTCCTAGCAATCACCGGGGTTTAGCGAGCAGTGGTCACACCTGACCCCACGAAAAGAACTTACACGGGCAACGCCATGCTGCCCTCGCAGTGGGTAGCTTCTTTATATAACTTCCTCTATTCAACAGTTATATACACACACACACACACACATATATATATATATATATATATATATATATATATATATATATATATATATATATACTAGGGGGCTCCGCCCCCTGCTCGCTTACGCTCGCCAACCCCCGGGGATTGCTGCGCAATCCCATTTGGTTTGCTTCGCAAACCAACACTCCTTTCACAGATGTCATTTGGTTTGCTTCGCAAACCAACATTCCTTTCACAGAGTGAAACTATCTGAATAATTCGTATTATGCTGATTTCACTTTCCGGTACATGACGTCACAGCGAGGGCTTCGCGCCCTGCTCGCTTACGCTCGCCGACCCCGGGGATTGCTACGCAATCCCGTTTGGTTTGCTTTCTCAAACCAATACTTCTTTCGCAATTGATTTCACTTTTTTTTGCTTTAACACTTAATGCACCCTAAACTAATAGCCGCATCAGTAAAAAATCTTCTGTATCTTGTTCCCTGTACAATTTTAAGTAAACAGTGTTAATATCAATACATTGTACTTTGTCGGTAAACTGTCTTGAGAACAGAGGGAAAAAAGCGAGCCTTTTTCCTCGCCAAATAAAAAGAAATCGTTTTTATGGCAATTGTTGCTACGATAAATTTGATATCTGGCAAACCCGATAGTAGAAAATGCAACCCACTGCTGTTTGCCGAACCAGCTATGCGAACTGAAAAATACGAAATTTGTGTCACCAACTTTTGATTGCATCGAATTTATTTATGAACCAATTTTAAAAATAATTGTACCGTAAGAAAGAGTACATTGTGAGGTATACTGCAATATTTTTAAAATTAAAAACTAACAGTAATACTATATAGATATGACCATTATAGTTTTGTATCGGAAGTTACGATCTGAAAGTTCCGAAAATTGTATGACCTACTTTTAATTGCATCGATTTTGTTTATTAACCAATTTGAAAAATAATTGTACCATAAGAAAGAGTGTAATGTAGTGTATTCAGTGATGTTCTCAAATTTAAAAAATAATGGTTTTTGCCGTAGACATAACGGTTTTAACAAAACGTAGCGAAAATATCCGAAGATTCCGAATTTTGTATCACGAACTTTTGATCGCATCCAATTTAATTATTAACAGATTTCAAAAATAATAGTACCGTAAGAAAGAGTATATTCTGAGGTATACTGCGATATTTTAAAAATTAAAAACTAATAGTAATTAGATATCGATACGGCAGTTTTAAAAAAAAGTAACAAAAATGTTCCGATTTTTCCCGAATTTCAAAAAAATATTATCAAGAACCACATTTAAATTTCAAAAAAAACTCGACGAGCTGCAAAAATTTACGTTGAGAGGTACTCTTAAAAAAAAACTCACGACTAAAGACTGAAATTTTGAATGTGTTTTGCTCACTCGCGGAAGAAATTTCACTTCTTCAACTTTAACACTTAATAAAACCTAAACTAATAGCCGCATCGGAAAAAAATCTTAATAATTATCCAGGGAATACGATGAAGAACAAAGCATGTTAATTTCATATTTTTCCGATCAGTACTTTCTCGGGAAACCGTCTAAGAATGGAGCTAAACAACAAAAATTTCAATTCTTCGGCGGCGGCGGTAACTTTTTTTTAATATATATATATATATATATATATATATATATATATATATATATATATATATATATATATATATATATATATATATATATATATATATATATATATATATATATATATATTTATTTATTAATATATTGGAAAAATTGTTTGAAAATCATGTTGATGTTAATTTCTGCTCATTACTTCATGTCTGTAGGTAGATGTTCTTATTATTCCAGTAAATCCCACACACACACACACACATTTACCCTCCTGGTGGAATAAAACTAACCAGATCTTGATCTCATCATCAAACAAAATCGCAATATCTTGATGAGGATATATTTCATGATTAACAAAATTGGTCAGTACTTGATCAACGAGATATCTCGTCGAAACCACTTAGAGGATTGAATATAGAATGTCTCAATGTTTGTTGCCTTTTTATCATTGTTGTCTGTTTCTAAACTACTTTAATTCTCCCTTTGAGGATCCAGATAATGAGTCATGGGAAAGGTTCTATTGGTTGGAAGTCGTTCAGGGAGGATTGCAGGTTATCCAACGTATATATACGGGAACCCGTAAGAGATTGTTGCATGAATTCTTTTAAAAATCCGTGTAATGAATGATAATCTCAACAAATACAGGGTGATTCTACGGTCATGGGACAAACTTGGAGGGGTGGTACAGCTTACTAAAACAAACATTTTTGTATAGAACTGTATGGTCGGAAGTGACGCGTGGAGCCATGAACACAAAACTTGATACATGAACAGAAAAGCATTGTTTATTTACAACATCCACAACATTGGTAGCCAGAAATTGCTCGACGTATGATTTTTCGTCGTAAGAAGGGGTTGAACCGCTAGGCGACAAAATGCTGTGTTGCTTGTTCTTTGATGTGGAGATAAGTTGTGATGAGACACGATTTGGTCCAGGTCTGCTTCCCTGCCACAGATGCAGAGGCCACTGTAATGACTATTCATTCAACATAAGCATTTCAGGAACGGGTCGTAGCTCATGTAATATTGTTTGAGCTCCGGGGTGGAGATGAAACGCTTCATACAGATGGTGGGGAAAACGAACCCTATTTCATTATATCCCTTATTCTATTCCCCTAATTATTTTCTCACTGTATTTGCTTCTTATGTTTTAGAGTGTGGCAGAGCCCCTGGAGAGGCTAATATAGAAGGATACATCGTTGGCGGAGAAGATGCAGTGCAAGGAGCGTGGCCATGGATGGTAACCCCTTCCAACTTTTAACACTAGCATTACACTACAGGCTTTTACTTTCTGCAAACTGTATTGCAATAGATTGCCGACCAACGGGTATAGTGGTTAAGGTGTTAGCCTCTAGATCGGAAGGTTTTCTGGTTGGAATCCGTGTCAGGGCATGGACGTTTGTAAGCGTATAGTGTAGAGGCAGCTGGTGAACCTTAGCCTTTACGTGCGGTGCTTAGATTGCTTTCAATCGTCTCACAGAACGGCTTTTTGCCTTGAATCATCGACCCCCTTTACCTAATTACCTAACTTGAGCGATAGCACCGTAAGTTGTATTTACGACAGATGCTTTGCTTTCGTAGTATTGTGTGGCGTATCGTTTGGCGTGAGAGAGATATCACCGGAGCGACTTTCTACCTTTACGAAAGCGTTCACACCTCACGGTCGACAACAGATATGGCAGCAACCAAAAGGAGGGACACACCACAAGATCAGTCGCTGACAGCTCGTAAATGGCGATCGATGCCAGCGGTCACTTAAAAGTGGGATTACATCCACTGTACACAGATATATACCATGCCGCTGGTGTAAACGAAATTTTAGTGGTAACAATTCTCTACCTGCCGCAGCGTAAAGGTTAAATCTGCCGTGGCCGAAAGTCATCACGTTGTGTTGGGGTGTAAGTTTGTAGAGTGGGATGCCAGCTCAGATATTGCCTCGTCATTTGACCGTGGTTCAAAATTACGTGGCTATACACCGAATGGCTTCGGCTGGGACGGTGGAAACTAGTTGAATATTGCAATAGATTACCATGCATAAATTGTAAATATGATTTGAGCAAAGTTGTAAATCTTTTTCTCTTGTTCTACAGGAGATTTTTAGTTTGTGCGACTGTCTAAAAATTTACTTCTACTCAGATTCTGTTGATTAGATGAATACTCAGAAATCTACTTAGATTTTAGTTTCAAACATTTCTCTGATTACCAAATCTTGACTGTTGTTGATATTTGGGTCTATCATATTACATCTGCTGCAATACGCTTTAAATTTCATATTAATGTGGGGAACTGACGGTTGGAAGAGTAGTGGGTTAATAAACGGAATTGTTGCGAGTTTTAAACTCTATACAACCAAAGCCAGTGGTATGCGTGGGGGTTGGTGTATGTTAAGTCTGCTGTGGACTCAAACACTGGCAAGGTGTGGGAGTTTGGAGAGTAGAGTGCCAGCTTAGATGTTGACCTGGTCATCTAACAGTGGTAAAGTATTACGAGGTATTATACTAGGACATTTCCATTGGTATAGATCTCAGACTGTCGCCATTAGTTCGTTGTGTTGCTCCTGTGCGACACTATTACTACTACCTACCTACAGTTATAGTGAAACTGACCAATATAGTGAATCCAGATGTTCACTGGCACTTAATATCTGTAAGGAAATCCAGCTTCAAAAGAAATATAATAAAATTGATAAGAGTAAATTCTAAATTGGGAAGTTGTCTTTAGTTATGCATATAGATTTGATTACAGAAAATGATTCCACACAAAATTTTCTTTCTCTCGCATATTTGGTTTAGGAACTTCAAATAAAATCCACGTATTCAGATTCTTAACGATGATGAAATAAACTCTGAATTCTTAACCCCTTGGGTACATTTGATGTCTGAGACTCGTCATGCACACTTGTTTTGCCGAAGTTACGGATGACGAGTCTAACTCGTCATTCAAACTAGAACAAAATTAAACATGTATATTCTTGTTCATGGAAAAAGTGATTGGTGGTACGAGACTCTCCTTGAATCAAATTATTCAATCGTTTTCTACAAAAATACACTTTATTTAATCTGACTCCAATCATAGAAATGTTTACACGGCAGCGATATCAGATATTCTTTTTTGGAATGAAAGCGGCGATCAAAAGGTGTGTGATCTCTCTCATACTGTTGCCATTCTAATCTAACGAAATTTTCAGAAAATATAACAGTAACTAGTGTGCAAACGATAAAACGAAAATATAAAAGTAATTAGTGTACAGACGATAATACGAAAATATTTCAGTAACTAATGTGCAAACGATAATCCGAACTACTTTTTTTCAAATAAATCTATACCCAAGGGGTTAGAAAAATACTCCTTTAGAAATATTCGTTTGGAAGGTAGGTAGTTGAATTAACGTCTCACTGGAACTACACAATGTACTATAAGCGACGGTCCGAGATTAATCCCGATAAAAAAGCTCAAGACAGGACACCACCTCATAATTTTGAACCTCATGACGAGGTCAACACCTGGGCTGTCACTCCACTCTCCAAACTTCCACATCATGTCAAAATATTGAGGCCAAGACAGATTTAACGTGCACCAGCTCCCACGTATACGCCGTTCTGATTGGATCCAGTTTTGAACTCGCAACCATCCAGTTGCTAATCCGCGACTCTTTGAACGGGGCTAACCCGTCTCTAGAATTGTTCTGATAACGATCAACTTAGAGATAATTAAAACTATTGGTTGGTTCAAGACACATAGATAAGTACAAGGTTACTTTTACAAAGTTCTTGAATAAGTATATAACTATAGTTTTTGTACGGTGTAGGGATTCGACATCTGTGTCGATGTTTTCAAAACATCGATGTTTTATAAAAAAAAACATCCATCGATGTTTTATAAAAAAACATCCATCGATGTTTTTTTATAAAACATCGATGTATTTACCATCGATTTATTGAAGCCAATGTTTGTTTAACATAGATGTTTTAACATTGTCGATGTTTTATTGAATGAAAAAGTACCATAGTAATAAATAAGAAAAATATCCTTGCAACTAAGTATTTGTCAGTGATGGCGACATCCGTCCCATCAGAAAGAGTTTTTCCCCTTAAGCTACGGTTTCCTAAAAAAGCAGAGGCTGTTATCTAGCGTCCGTGATACGTTATGATGCGGCAGGCATAACTAGGCGGCCACTCGCGCGTCTTAATGGAGAATACCAGAGATTTCAACTCAGACGGACAGAATACGGTAGAGAATGAGCGATTAAGACAGCTGTTGTGGCTTATTTTATTCTAGAAACAAAACAAAGGGGCTTTTTTATTCTCTAGTTCAAGTTTCTATCTTCGCTATCGTTGAAGATAGTTTGAAAATTTCAACGTAATTCAAATCAGCGTAAAATTCTACGCCAAATCGATACCAAAAACTGATTTATTATATAACTATTTACCATGTAATTATTAAAAAAAAAGTCGGCTTAAGGTGGAAAAATTGACTAACTTCTTTTTTACAAACTGCAAATAACAAATATAGGGCATGTGATAATTATAGGCGCCAATATTTTTTATTTACAGTATATAAAATATAAGTGTATGTTCCCCCCATAGGTTGATAAATAATTAATAATAACTAGCAATAAATATTGTTATGTACCTATCTACATGTAAATATTACTTTCTTTTATATTATTTAATTTAAAAATAAAAGATCTGTTAATTGTTCATATTAAATTTTTTGACTTTGTTTTGATAGTTAAAAAAATCTAAGGAATAATTACTAAACACGCAAATGACCAATTAAATCTCCCCCTCCCGAACATAACTATTAACATAACCCGAACATTAATGTTTGAGGTTACTATACAGCTTTAAGAAATAGGGGAAAAAAGTTTAAATACACTGATGTCTAAAAACATCGATGGTTTTTGGGCGATGTATTATCAGTGTTTTAATTTTGAACATCGATGTTTCAAAAACATCGATAATTCGTTGTCGATGTCGCATTCCTATTACAGAGACATTCACATTCGTCACTTATGATCTATTGTCTTCCCTATTTCGCGAGGACAGAAAATGAGGAACGATTAGCCCAAATCAGTAATGGAATAATGTATACTAGGGGGCCCGCCCCCTGCTCGCCAACCCCCGGAGAATTGCTTTGCAATCCTCATTGGTTCGCTGCTCCAACCTTACTCGCTTTGCTAGTGTCCTAGCAGTAAGGATTGCTTACAAAATATGATAGTCCTAAATTTTTTTTTTCAAACATAAATTTGTTGTACTACAGAAAAGTTAGTCAGTACCTCTAGAATCAGAACTCGAACAATTTGGAATTCAGATGAAAACTTTGAGCAAATTTTGACTCGAAATGTGAGCGCTGCTTTGGAAATTGAATACCCAACATGTTGTTTGTAAGCTACAACAGCTTGACTAATATATATATATATATATATATATATATATATATATATATATATATATATATATATATATTCAATAAAATTTCATCCGATAAAGCTATAAATTCAATTGAGGCGCGTGGTAAACAAACAATCGTACAGTGTTGCCAAAACGCGGTAAAAAATAAAGTCTTTTATGCGTGCCACGTAAGAGAATTATATATATAGATTATTTTACGTTTAAGGGGTTCACATTAATCAATTAGTTTCTTTCAGTGTAGGTGGCTATAACAATGGCCACTAGAAGCGGAGCACAGAGCGCTTGGTGTACTGGATTTATGATAGACAGGAGACATGCCCTTTCGGCTGCTCATTGTTTTGATAGAAGACGGTAAGAATTTGTGTTTGATAATCGTTCTTTGTATATGAAAGTCTTTAAAGTCATGCATTAGCTTATTTCCTATGTGTATCTTTTATTCATACAGGCACTCTTTCTCGGTTCGTGATTTCCCCAATTTAGACATTTTATATCAGTGTTATATAGTTTCGTAAATCCATTTAAAATTGAAGCTATAGTGGGTTAACCAGCAGTTTGTAAAGATGAAAAAACAACTAACAGCATCTAGTCAATCCACTGACGTAGATCTTCTGCTACCGCAACTTGCTCCAGAATCCACTCTAATCCAGATGCCAGCATAATTCAATTATATAAATAATGATATAATTGTATTAACGCAACTTTCGAGATAAATATAGGTTGCAATCACACATGCATTACCACTCACATAAGATTTCGGCAGGTTTAACTTCCGAATTTTGTAAGTTACTACTTGGAACAGCACATATCTTCCCCTCTTGACTCACCCAGTGGTTTCGACGATAGATCTCTTAAATCAAGATCTGACCACTTTTACTAATGACGAGAATCCTCGTCCAGACAACAACTAGGAGGGTTAACATCTCTTATCTTCTACTTAAGTTAGTGATGAGGGGAGGCATGAGAGGAGGAGGCGATTTTTAACAACGAATAATTGATTAACAATAAAGGTCATCACGCAACGGATCACACGAGAATACTAGCGTGTGTCCATCCATTCTCCTGATACAATATAATAATCAAAATTCTAACACACATACATTTGATGATCCTGGCGCCATATATGGGTCGTTAAAAGTATTAAGATACAATAAGAATATAACACTTCTTCTGGGTAAGTAGAGTAAATCTCTCGCTCACCACCGACCAAGCTATTCATTCAGGTCTTGCTACGATGCCGCTCAATGAGTTTGTCGAGGGAATGGTTCTAGGAAGCCTTTTTTCTTTGTATGATGTCAAATGATGCCCAACAAAAGGAAGAACCCTTCAACAGGTCTGATTTCGAAAGCTTGTAAATTACGATTCCATTGAAAAGGGTAAGAATTCACGTTACAACATCTGTACCAAGACTAAGTGTTAAGTTCAATACGACGCCACAGAAGCTGTACTGGCCGTGATGTAATTTTCCCACTCTAGGGTTCTGAGAATGGTTCAGACATCAGAATCATGACAAGGCGAATAGGTTCACATAAATCAGATTACGATGGTCTATGAAATAAGACATAGATGCCCAAGTGGAAATTTCACCCAAAGTCCTGCAAGATTAAGACCGAACCAGGCTTTAAATGAATAGGGAGAATAAATATGGGAATAAGGCTCAGTCCATCCTCCACCTTAAAGACGCCTAGTAGGGCTCATTAAGGTTAAATTGAAGGGCATCTACCTCCGGCCACACATGAACACGTGAAAGAAAACTTACCAGCTGGCGGTCGGCGATAGGTTTCTAATTTTTGGTTTCACAACCATTGTTGAGAAACGATTATCGTAAGATTTTTGTCACATTGTTCACAGAGACTGCTCGACATCGATAGTGACTTCAAGTAGTCTGAGTGGGGGAGCTGTGGAGGCGCTGTCGGAGTGGGGGAGCTGTAAGAAGAAGCCGTACCGTAAGGGTTGTTTAACCCATTGCTTAGGTCTTTGGTTACGTTTAGTTTAAATCCTGTGTTTCAGATTTGTTTTATGGTGTTGAATTATATTGTAAGAATAATTAAGATGATTTTGTTTACTAGGCCAAATCTGTATAGGGCAAGAATAGGCCACGTGAATCAGACCGTAGCTGACGAATACGGTATAACTCGCATTGCAATTCCTGAAGGATATCAAGTTGGCCGATTCTACGAAGACATTGCGCTGCTGACTCTATCTAGAGACGTGGATATTCCGAACTTCACTCCCATTTGCTTGCCGTGGTCACGTGATTTCATGAATCTCACAGGACTAGGAACGACTGTTGCTGGATGGGGCTCAACAACATCAGGTAAGTTTAACCCATTTGATGTTTTCGTTCATTCTATGGGGGGGCATGCTTCAATTTGAATTGTAGAAAGCTGTCCATGATTCCAGGAATCAAGCACTCCAAATGATATTTTATGTACTTGGAGAAAAATATGATCAGTTCTAATTTAGCATTCTGTTTAGAGTGTAGTACTTCTTCTTGCAGGTTGGAGAGTTGAAATGAAGTGGTAGACTATTGTTTCAAAGCATAATATGCTCACTTAAACTTTTGCAAATATATTTTTTAAACTTTGAATGGATCTTGTGGAGAACTTGGAAACAATACGTGTTGCGGTTGAGGAGATAGACTGAGTCAAACAAGGCGGAACACACAGAAATATTACATCAATCCCTCTGCCCACGAGGTGTTAAATTTTAATCACAAAATATAAAACAATTCATTCCATCACTCAAATATTTTACATTATGCATCATGCTGTTTGGATAGTATGTTTAAAACTATCTTTTCGTTAAATACATGATTAACACGACATCTTTGGAATAATAAGTGCTGCTTTTATACTATGGACAGATGTCACTTCTAATTCTTTCAATGATTGAGTGCCTAAATCGTTTCTTTTTTATTTACTTTATTGGCGGTTTGAATGCCTAATTTTAAAGTATTGAATTGCTTATATTTATAGTGTTTGATATTTTGTTTTGCACACATTCTATGCACGCCTAAAAATGTTTTACCCTCCAAGTTGTTTTGATAAGATATCTCGTCCATCAAGATCTGGTAGATTTTGCAATGTAACGAGGTATCTCTTTATTAAGATAATGTCGATTTTATATTGATGACGAGAGTCAAAATATGCTACATTTTCTTCTAATGACGAGCTATCTAGACCATCCAGATCTGGTCAGTTTTGCTAATGACGAGGTACAAGCAACGAGTTGGAGAAGATACAAAGCCAGCTGGATGTTTAATGGTTAGTGATAGGGTAGAGATTACGAAGTTGAGGCAAACCGTAGAGAGCAGACTGTTCGTATTGCGTGACTTGCAATAGAAGTCCTTTGTAAGAAAATTCGACAACCTGTGCTGAGCTGTGCCGAACCTAACCTGGCCGTTTGAAATTTATTTCCTTCTGTCTGCTTGTTTTAGTTTCGCATACTCTTTAAGGAGAAATATAAACAAAAATTTAGGTTTTGTTTAACAAATTATTTGTTTTATTTCGCATTTCTTTTAGGGGGACCGGTGAGTCTGATTTTGAAGCAGTTAGCCGCCATGCCAGTGGTGGCAAATGAAGAATGTGACAGGATTTTCGTGGATAGACTAAACAATTTTCGAAGTCAGTTCCCTCAGGGAATAAATGCAGGATTTATCTGTGCCGGATTTTTGAACGAACCAGGAAAAGACAGCTGTGGGGTAAGAACCCAGATATCTATTTCTTTTAGTGACACTGTATTGATATAAGTTAATGTTATCAGCCATTTTCATTGATTTTATTTTTTTTATAATTTTGGGATTGTAAATCGTAAAAATCCCGTAATTCCCAAAGTTTGCTAAAATTTAAAAAGTATTGATTTAGATGCGAGCCTGATACGTAATTCTTTTGACAAACAAAATATTCTTGTTCGAATTTAAAATACTTTAAAGTTTTAAATTCACTGAAATTCTGCCCACTAATTTCCGAATGTTTAGATTTTCCAGATGCAATGTTTAAAAAGAAACGTAATGGGACTGGGGTAAAATGAATTTTTGTTCGACAGTGGAACTTCATTCCTATCTGTTTTAGCATGTTATTCAGTTTTTTTTTTTTTTTTTTTTTTTTTTTGACTCATTGGAGAAATGAAATAATTCAAAAATATGGTACGATAAAGTTCGAAAAGCACTTTTATGTCATTGAAGTTTCATTAATTGGTGCCAGTTTTGAGCCATACAGAAATCTGGTGAAGAGTCAACACATTTTTTTATTTTCATTACCATTTTTCGATCTTATTCAAAACTACCAATTTCTCCTAAGCTACCTCCAAGTTGTTAGTGAAATTCGTAATTTCCTTGAACTGATATCTAGTTGCAGAAGTGATACAACCCCAAGTAGGTGTTAGGTAGTAGATTTCTATTCTCACTTTGAAAGTTTTATAATCATAATATAGAGAGATTAGTCTCTAAGCAGTTAAGTTATTTTACAGGAAGTAATATCTATGTAATATTACTTTTATTTCATTACTTGTATCTGTTCTTTGATTCCTCGAGTGGGCTAAAGACCTTGAGGGCACTATGAGGCTTGACGAATGTCCTCTGACCGCCATCTGTTGGTTATAGCCTTACATTCATTAGAAAGGATGGACGGTTCGGGTCTTAAAAATGTTAAAAGTTGATTCAACTTTTGAAGCAGATAACTCATTAGGGTTTTAAATTCTCTTTAAAGTTGTTATTATTTCTCCGATTGGTTTCGAAAAGATATCTCACCTATCATCATTTGACTAATTTCTTTAATGACGAGATATTTCGTCCTCATGATATTAGCGATAACTTTTTATGACGATGAAATCAAGGTGCGGTCAGCTTTTCTTATGACTAGATATATCGTCCATCAAGATCTAATCAATTTTTTTAATGACGAGATACCTGGTCGAGAAAACTATCCAGGAGGATTAAGTACATTTCTAAAAGATTCAGAAATGGTGCAATTTTGTTCCTTTTGAAACGAAGAAGCCAACATTTGCATTTCCTTTCACATTTCACACTTGATTAAAATCTTAAATTCTATGCACTTTAATATTAATTTATCAAAAGAATAAATTTTTCTGACTAACATACACAAAATATATACGTCTTTGTATGCTTGCCGTAAAATGAATTGTTTAGTCTTTTCGCATTTCTTCGCTAATAATAGTTTTGTGACACTTTTCAGGGAGATTCTGGGGGTCCACTTATGTACCAGAATAACGACCGGTGGTACGCCGTAGGTGTGGTCTCATTTGGGTACCAGTGTGGCGAGGAAGGGTACCCTGGTGGATACACCAGAGTTTCTGAATATCTTGGCTGGATAAGTGAAAACTTGAATGATTGATTCTTATAATTGAATTGAATTTCTGTGTTTTGATTCACGCAAAGTTCTTATTAGATCGGGAACCAAAACGATATCAATTGAAATAAATACTTAAGATAGTTTATTCACATTAATTCGATTCTTATAACTTATCAATTAGACTACAGAGCGCACAACTACATAAATGTCAGTGAAGATTCCTGTTATGTATATTGCACTTTTTCATCAATAAAGAATTTATTCATCCTTTCTGTGTAGTGATTAATAAATAATTTAAACTTTATTTTCGGTCTACCACGAGAATCGTATTCAGTATGGGTCGTTGTAGAGACAGTTCTAATTCGTTTTGAATAGGAGTCCCTCAGGGATGGTGAAATTTTATTTTGTTTTTCATGAATGTTGGTGGTAAGTAGTTAGTTTAATTAACGTTTCATTCGAGAAATACAACGGGCTATTGGCGACGGTCCGAGATCAATCCTTAGAGAAAAGATCCAAGAACAACGACTCGTCATTTTAATCCATGATCAGATGACGAGGGCAATTAATATTGCATTCGAGCAACACAACGGGCTATTGGGGACGGTCCGAGGTCAATTCTTAAAGAAAAGTTTCAAAGACAAGACAACGACTCGTCTCTTTGAACCAGGTAATTGGTAATTGGTAATTTTTTTAGTTAACGTCGTACTAGAGCAACACAACGGGCTATTGACGACGGTCCGGGATCAGTCCCTTAAGGGAAAGATCCGAGGACAACACCTCGTAATTTTGAACCACGGTCAGATGACAAAGCCAATTAATTTTTATTCGAGAAACACAACGGGCTATTGGCGATGGTCCGAGATCAATCCTTAGAGAAAAGATCCAAGGACAACGACTCGTCATTTTAATCCATGATCAGATGACGAGGGCAATTAATATTGCATTCGAGCAACACAACGGGCTATTGGCGATGGTCCGAGATCAATCCTTAGAGAAAAGATCCAAGGACAACGACTCGTCATTTTAATCCATGATCAGATGACGAGGGCAATTAATATTGCATTCGAGCAACACAACGGGCTATTGGCGACGGTCCGAGATCAATCCTTAGAGAAAAGATCCAAGGACAACGACTCGTCATTTTAATCCATGATCAGATGACGAGGGCAATTAATATTGCATTCGAGCAACACAACGGGCTATTGGCGATGGTCCGAGATCAATCCTTAGAGAAAAGATCCAAGGACAACGACTCGTCATTTTAATCCATGATCAGATGACGAGGGCAATTAATATTGCATTCGAGCAACACAACGGGCTATTGGCGATGGTCCGAGATCAATCCTTAGAGAAAAGATCCAAGGACAACGACTCGTCATTTTAATCCATGATCAGATGACGAGGGCAATTAATATTGCATTCGAGCAACACAACGGGCTATTGGCGATGGTCCGAGATCAATCCTTAGAGAAAAGATCCAAGGACAACGACTCGTCATTTTAATCCATGATCAGATGACGAGGGCAATTAATATTGCATTCGAGCAACACAACGGGCTATTGGGGACGGTCCGAGGTCAATTCTTAAAGAAAAGTTTCAAAGACAAGACAACGACTCGTCTCTTTGAACCAGGTAATTGGTAATTGGTAATTTTTTTAGTTAACGTCGTACTAGAGCAACACAACGGGCTATTGACGACGGTCCGGGATCAGTCCCTTAAGGGAAAGATCCGAGGACAACACCTCGTAATTTTGAACCACGGTCAGATGACAAAGCCAATTAATTTTGCATTCGAGAAACACAACGGGCTATTGGCGATAGTCCGAGATCAATTCTTAAAGAAAAGATACATGTACAACGACTCGTCATTGTGAACCATGATCAGATGACGAGGTCAACACCTGAGATGGCTACCACATAAGAAGTGATCACAATTATTAGGTCCTGGACTGAAGAAGATCGCAAGACATTTGAAATTTTTTGGCACTGTTTAATCTGTTTTCTATGTTTTAAATGGGAAAAACATTTTTGTTGCATTCATACTAAGTGCATTAAGGGGGTCCGGGACACAAAAATCGTCAAATTTTCGAATTTTTTTTTATTATTTTAAAAAATTCTCTGTGTTTTTCTGCTTAAAATGACGTCTAAATCATGTTTCTATCTTAATTAGAACTAGAGATATAATAATTTTTGTGGTGCGTTGTTTGGAAAATCTAACACTCTTGACAGTTGTTGTCATGGCAACAAGATCTGTCTTTAAAACTTTAAATGCGTTTTTCTCCATGATACATTTTTTCAAGATTTCCTGTATTCAAATTGCTATAAGTCGAAAACCGATAAAGTTTAAGGGTTGAAATTTGGAATATATCTTTTTCAAACATTATACTTTAATTTTGATTCAGCAAATTTGAAACAAATATTTACTTTTAAAAATATGACTTTTTTTAAAAAAAGTACCTTAAAATTTTCAAAGATTTTCATTCAAGTTTTTTTGATTTTTTATTAAATTAATATTTTTTAAATTGCTGAATCAGAATTAAAATTTATAAAATTGTGAATAATTTACTGCAAAAATTTTAAAAATTGATCAAGAATATTTTGAGTTTAGCATTTTAAAATGACCCCTCTTTTTTTCAAAAAGTTTTAATTTAAAAATTTTAAAAAACTTTTGGAAAAACTTTGTGTTGTGATTTTGCTTATTAGTTAGATGGGTAATCAGTACAAAAAAATTCAAAATTCTAAATTAATTAATAAAAAATTTTTTTCGATGTGTCCCGGACCCCCTTAAGGACAAAAATAGTCGAAACAGACGTGAGCAAATCGGACAACGATACCACGCAAACCGCTCTCGTTATATTAACAATGGCTGGATACTTTCTGGACAGACCTCGTACACATGTTCACACAACGCATCAACATACTAAAAACTACAATGGAAGCCACACTAAAAGGGAGTTTCAAAGTGGAGTTTTATTTTTTTCTAAAATGATGATCGTTAGTACATGTTTCTGTATATTCATGCAAAAATGTCATTTCACACAAAATAGAAGGAAATATCATTAACGGAATGAAATAAAATTCTGAAGGAGTATATCTAACAACTTCATTTTTCTCCCTTGTGAAAAACCAAACGCGCAAACTATTCATAATCGCCAGATTCAGTGCACAATTTCTGAAAACAGTTTTGATGAATAATATGACGAATTCGGCTCCTCGGGCACCACTAATGGACATTTCATCAGTCTAGAACTGAAGTCATCTGCACTTTATCGTCGCTAAGAGGTTTCTTCCTTTTCAAAAATACATAGTAAGCTACTAGGCCCAAGGATATTCCAATGAAAAATAGTATTAAACCTGCAGCGGCTACAGAACCTATGAAATAAAAAATATATATATTATTAGATTTTAGAAAATAAGATTAGTTTATATATATGAAAAAGAAAAATCATCCAAGCTTATAAAGCGCAGCAGCAAATTTAATCTGAATGAATTTAACAGTCATGGTAAACTTAGAGACTAAACTTCTCAAGATATCTCGAACTAGATGTAGTTAAAATTATCTAAGGACGAGATGCCTCTTCGAGACGTTTAATCTGAATCAATTTAACAGCCATGTGATAAACGTAGAGACTAAACATTCCGAGATATCTCGTTTTTCTAAGGACGAAACACCTCTTCGAGTCAAATTTGCCTTTAATGAAGATCCAAATTGGGAAAACCAATTGTATCTTGCCCAGAACTGGGACAGTTTTGAACAGGTTTTTTCCACCAGAGGATGACCAGTACAGAGCAGTTTTCGACGCGAAGATAAGTCACTAGGAGGGTTAATAAAACTATTATTAGCTATCTTAGAAATACCTGTAAGCAAAAAAGGGACCAGTACGCAAATCAGATGACTTTTCGACAGATTTACACGGCCGCCCGCAGATTAAACACGGCCCTGTAAATGTTTTTTTTTTATCAGGTCCGCAGACGAAATGAGGGAATTCTAGACACGTTACTATGCTTACTTCACTAAGTTTGTATATGCGGTTCCATGCATATTAGAACGCTATGAATTCTCTCTTGAATTGCTTCAAAAGTGAATTCAAAAAAACTCTTATCTGATTGGGAAGGTAATGGTAATAGTAATTTTTAGTTAACGTCGTACTAGAGCAACACAACGGGCTATTGACGACGGTCCGGGATCAGTCCCTTGAGGGAAAGATTCGAGGACAACACCTCGTAATTTTGAACCACGGTCAGATGACGAAGCAACACCTGAGCTGGCACCCCACTCTCCAAACTTCCACGCCAACCCAACGTGAGGACTTTCGGCCACGACAGATTTAAGGTGCACCAGCCGCCTCTACACCATACGCTTACAAACATCCATGCCCGGACCCGGATTCGAACCAGGAACCTTTCGATCTAGAGGCTAACACCTTAACCACTATACCGGTTGGTCGGCTGATTGGGAAGGTAAAACGCAAGGTAAACATTATTAAATGTTAAGGTAAAATGTATATGATTAAGTCCACATAATTATCTATACTGTAAAAAACAATGAAACAGATATGACGAGTCATTAAACTAAAATAAAATTGAATATATTACCTCCTGAAAAGCAATCACGTTTTGCACCTGCAAAAAAGAGGTTCAGGTAAAAAGGTTATATCAATAATACTAAAAAAGGCCAGTAGTACTTCGCTTGTATTAATTACAAATTAAAATAGCAATGTTTTCAGGTAATACTCTGGTAACAAAGGCAATTGATTTCAAAATTTTTACTAATACATTAGTAGTTATAAACAAAAACACTTCAGTAACACACTAATTCTGGAAAACAAATTTCTCCTAAGTCATAATTATTTGATTGAATAGAGTTCTGAGCAAATTTGATGAATTTTGGACGAGAACTAAAGAAAACTTTTATACTTGTAGGATTCTTGACCTCTTCTATTGCTGTTACCACATAGTTAATTTCCTATATAAAGAAAAAAATTAAAGCAAATATTAAGGTGTATTCTCACATAACACCGTATTTCAAATTCAAAAAAAGGAATATTGAATCGAGAATTTTGCAGGGTGGAAATACATTGACCTGTCCAAGTTTCTTTATTTTAATTGACAGCTGACCGGCAGAGGCCGCATCTTCGATCATTCTATACGCTTCATTCATGTCGGGCTCAGAGTTTCCTGTGTCCGAACCTGAAACAAACGGATTTTCCACAATAACAGAAACTTTTTTAATTTTTAAAAATATAATCTGTGTTTTGAAAACTTTTGAAGATCTGAAGATAAATTCTTTAATTTCTCGAATATCAAAGAAATTTTCAGTTCTTGAAGTTTGTAGCAGGATATAAACAGACTTGGAAGTGGAGCTGGAGAAGAGAGTGTGTTAAGATGAGAACAGGTAAAAAAATTCTAGCGTTTCGTGTTCTCTGGGGTAGCTACAACATGCGAAAATTTTGCAAACCACCACAAAGACATACAGACGCCATCTTAGTTTTATGCTTCAATTAACAGAATTTACCGGCGTTGCTCAGTTTGAAATTATTAAATGTTGACTGAAATGTGATCAGACTAATAACTTCTCTTTCATAAAATAACGTAAACATCATTTAAGTGTAAGGATAATAATTTTTAACAATGTTTTAAATTTTTAATAGCTTTTACAATTTATTTCGGACGCAAATATGTTTTTTGATATATCCATCCATATGTCATTTCATATTCATTGCACTTCTGCTCTAAGACCAACTACAAAAGTTTTTTTTTCTAAGATGACCCTACAGACGTCGATTTTGAGTTTTGGCGTGATTATGAATATCCCCCCGTACATTCATTTTCAGTAAAAATTGTGAATTTTCGGCGTATATTCTTGTATTTAATTTTCCTATTGTGACTGTGTGCTGAGAAATTCCTCCTTGAAGCGGGCGAACAAGCAACAAACATTTATTAATCTAATTTACATAACGTGGACACAATATATACTATTTACATAACCTTTCATAGCTACCCGACATAATGGACGCTACGACGCGTCTTCATTCTACGTCGCCGATAACTCACTGACTGGAGAGTGTCCTAGATCAGAGCAGGGACTAGATTTAGTTTAGGCTCTCACTTTTAGTTCGGAGGTTTATGGCTCTGCAGCTGACGCTGTGCTTATAGTTCACTTATTACACTATGGATACTTTTTACTTGTGGTATTATTGCTCTTGGTATGCGATGCTTTCGAGTTTAATTATCACTGTGAAAGGATGTTAAATTAAGTTCTGAAGCCATTTGTGAATTATTTGTTTTGAAGCAAACATATGTTTTCTTCAAAACTCTTTTCAGCGGCACGTGGAATAACAGAAACACGTTTTAAAAATAAGTATCATAAGTGTAAAGAAAACAAACTCAATCGATTATAATTTAAAAAAAAACAGAAGATCAATTTTACAGCGTTTTTGAAAGGAAAATAGCTTTCAACGAATTTTTGACACGTATCAGTTGCTTAAGAACAGCTACAATTTATATAGTAACTTAGTAACCTTCTGTTAATAAGACAAAAAATTTCAATTTTAAAAAATACATCACTAATATTACAGATAACAATTAATTATTTTTTAAATTTAGATATTTGGTTTCTGAATGGATGTAGTTACTGGACTATAGAGTACAACTTTCAATAGCACCCATGAAGCATGAAAATAAAATATACATTTAATTCCTGTTAATCGTCTATAATGAAAATCTGTCAAAATTTTGAAATATATTTGAACTACAAAGTATGACTACTAGTTTTAAATTATCGTAAACCCTCTTATTTTAAAATGTCTTCAACATGTAAAATACCGGAACACACCAATACAAACACAAACAAAATTCCGATCCTTTAAAAAATGCAGAATTCTGATTTTATAAATATAAGTGCAAACGTGTTGAATTTCGACTTTCTATATATTTTCTGAAATAGAACAATTCAACTAAAGACTTGAAAATTATTGATAATGATTTACTTACAAAAATAACACATACATTTATAATACTTAAAACTGTTCAAATATGACCGTAAACATTTCGCTGTCTTTTAACTCAAATACACAGAATTCTAAATCAAATTTAAAAATTAATCAATAATTTTGGGGTTTGCCAGATAAGGAGTGCCAGAATTACGCTTTTATGATCAATGAGTTTTTGTTTGGGCTTTTCGTGTTCCATCACAAAATGAAAGTTATGTGAAATTAAATAATTTAACTATTCATTTTTCATCAATGAAATATTCATAAATTATCAATATCATGGGAAGAAATAAGAAAAAAATTTGTAAAATTGAATTAAGACAGCCAAAAAAATGTTACTATCACATTTGAGGATTTTTAAGTATTATAAATGTTTTTGTTCTTTTTGTAAATGGATCATTATAATCGGACATGATTACTTGCAAGTCCATCTATTTAGGATTGGACTAGCCGATTCTCTACTCTGCCCACTCTGCATCTGGACATGTTTACTTGCAAGTCCATCTATATAGGATTGGACTTGCCGATTCTCCACTCTGCAATACTATACAATACTCTGCAATGCTATGCACATGACTGGGGAGCACCTTTTCAGTTGCCTCTCCCCATGCTTGACATTCGCTCTTGTGATGAATTTGGAGCTCTTGACCTTCCTGGGGCCACCCATCTGATTCATTGGACTGCAAGATACCTCATGTCTGAGAAGACGACGGCGGGCGTAATTTTAAAATAAAAAAAAGTATTTTTCAACCGTCTTTTTTCGAATTTATCTATTTTAGAATAAAAATGTTAAAGCTATTTAAAAAATTATTTTCTATCCACTTGAGTTATATTTTCATTTTTCTAAGAAAGAAAATTATTAGTTTAATCATTTTTCAATCCACATTTGACCGAGCAATTCCGCGTAATTCTGCTAATGCATAAAATTATTTAGATTTTATGGAAATATATTAAATTAATTTGTTGAGATATACTTGCACAAACATACAATCATAAAAACATAAAATGGAATGGCAGGCCGGCAGAATAACGCTGTTAGTTCGTCACTGTGAGTATTCAAAGCACACAGATTTTATGTATGATACCAGATTTACAGAAAATGTATCCAGTCGTTTGGACAAAGTACGGGATACGCATACAGACGGACAATAAAGCATTCAACGCACTGCTGAAAAAAGCTGCTAGTCAAAGGACTCATGAAATAGTTATATAAAGTTTGAAAAATAACACCAATAACGTTTCCTGTAAATCATATTTTAGTAGCTCAGATACAAAGAATCGGCTAAAGCACAAAATGGCTAATCAAGATTGAAACAAACGTTGAAGATCAACCCTAGAAGAAAAAATTTAAACTATATTTTAATAAGGTTTTCTTGACAATCTGGCAACCAGAGATTTCGATATTTTTCTTTCATGTTTGCTGCGTCTTGGTGCCAAAACTCTGAAATTGGCGTCCCTTTAAAAAAATTCCAAATTTTTTTCCCGTTTTCTATTAGTTAATAAAAGGGATGAAATTTTCTTTGACTGATAGTGAATTTCCAAATAAAATAGCCAATGTTTTGTCGACTTTTAGTCACCTGTGGGAGCATTGTTTTTATGAAAGGTTTCAACTGGTAAATAATTTTCGAATGATATAGAATGGTTCACCAAATAAACGCTACCTACCTGAGGAACTTGGCTTATCCAATATCCACCCGGTAAACTCTGTGATTTGAAGACCATCAAACGTTCCCTAAAATCAACAAAGTTACTTTATTAACTGTAATGTCCGGTGTGATAAGAATACGACGAACTGTAGAAATTATTGCTACAAATATATTCAAGTTTGATATTCAAGATTTTTTTTTTGCGGAGTAATCGTTAATAGTTAATGCTTGATATGCCTCGTTGTTCATGAACATTTAAAAGTCCAAATTAATCAGAATAATAAGTCTTACAACTTAAAACTGCATCTCCGCCTCAGTAATAATATCAGAGATAAAAACAGGACTCTGAACTCAATTAACCTTAACGACTACGGCTATAGATATAACTGGCTCGATTCTTATAACTTTCAAGGTACAACTCCTGTACTAGCCAAGTCCAAATTCTTTCTTGGCGCGATTAAGGTACAACTGCTGTACCGGCAGTAGTCTAAAGATGTGTTAAACTAACGACAGAACTGCATATCATTTACAGTCCGGCTTCAGTAAGAAAGCAGTGTTTTTAAACGTGGTCACTTGGTTTTGAAAGAGTCTATTAGCTGAATTACAGGACCGGTAGAAACATAAACAAATTCCCTCCTCAATTGTCTTCTTTAAGTGCTGATTCCTGCACCAAGATTATTGTTCGATTCTAAGATGGAGAGGGATAAACCATCCGTAGCGATCACCGAATACAGTTCTTTGTCTGCATATGGTAGCCCTTATCCAGTGCAACCTTTCACACCTATTCAGAAATGACGAGGTTCGCCAAATTGTGAAAAACTATTATGAAATAATACTAATATGTTTAATTGAAACTTTTATTGTTTTTTAAAATTGTCGTATGTTTGAAAACGAGATAAAGGATTATTCTCAAGAGCATCTGATATTAAGTGACTCCTGGACTTACCTGAAGCTCGCTGATTCTTATCACAGAAACATTGGTGGCTATAATTAGCCTAATGTACAAACGCTCTAACAGATCTTCATAAGCATATGTTTCTCTAACGATGGCAGGACCTGCACACAAAAAAGCGAAAAAAGAGTTGAGAAAAAACATATCAGGGGAATATAGAATTCAGATCATCGAGCACTTGTCCGTCAACTCTTGTCCGGGAACTTATGATACCATTACGTACTTCACTTTTCTATGTATATACACTGACAAGCCAAAACATTATGACCATCCCCACATTTTTCAATGAACTCGTCTGGATGACGTGGAGGGCACGTGATTAAGTGAGAATGGTATTTAACTGCTGCTGGAGAAGGTAAGTAATCATTCTTGAACTTACTTTTTGCAAGTGAGGGGAAAGGTTGCTGATCTAAGCTAATTTGATAGAGGGCAGATCGTAATGGCCCGAAGACTCGGAACGAGTATCACCGAAACTGCACGACTGATAGGTTGTTCAAGATCTGCCGTTGTTAGTATTCATGAAAGTGGATAAATGACAGTAACACAATCAGTAGACGCCAAGGTGTTGGTCGTCCACGCGTCATCAAAGAAAAAGGACGTCTGAGACTGTCCCGCTTGGTAAAGCAAAATCGGCGCGAGACTGGCTCAGCTGACAACCCAATACAATGCAGGTCCAAGCGCAAGTGTTTCGGAACACACAGTTCAGCGGACACTGTTAGATATGGGACTGTGCAGCAGACGTCCCACTCGTGTGCCTCTGTTGACCAACCGTCATCGTCAACTACGCCTACAATGGGCCCGGGAACATCGAGACTGGACCATAGAAGAGCGGAAGAGAGTTGCCTGGTCAGATAAATCCCGATTTCTCATTCATCAAGTCGATGGTCGTGTCAGGGTACGCCGTCTGCTAGGCGATCAGTTGCTCCCCTTTTGTACAGCAGGTCATACACAGGCTGGTATTATGCTTTGGGGGGACGTTCTCATGGGCGACTTTGGGACCCGTAGTTGTGATAGAACAGAACATGAAATCTGCGAACTACCTGAATATCATTGCGGATCAGTTGCACCCTTACATAGCGTCTGTCTTCCCAACTGGAAATGGAATCTTCCAGCAGGACAACGCCCCATGTCACAAGGCTCGGATTGTGTTGGAGTGATTCGAGGAGCATACTGATGAATTCCACTTTATGTCCTGGCCACCTAACTCGCCGGATCTTAATCTGATAGAGAATATTTGGGGTGTCATAGAGTTTCAGCTCAGAGCTCAAACACCACCATGTCCGAAAATCTAGACTTTGCGTGACCGCTGCTTAGACATTTGGTACAACCTGTCTCCAGTCATGTACCAAGAACTTGTTGCATTTATGCCCAGGCCAGGTGAGTTACAGCTGTTTTGCAGTCCAAAGGAGGCGCAACGCGTTATTTGAGAAGTTGGTCATAATGTATTGGCTCTTCAGTGTATATAAGGGTCCGTCGGCTCCGTATTTACATTCAAAGCGCTCATTGCGCTTTGAATGTAAATATGGAGCTAATCAGTGAATTGTAGGTAGCTCGGGTTTGATTCCTCCCTAAGCGTATTTCTCTCCTCTGTGTCAGTAAAAATTTCCTTGTGTATGTATGTCCATTACTTGACATTCTCTGTTTTGTATCTGACGCAGTGGGGCTAAAGCCCCTTTGACATTGAACCAAAGCAAACTTTTTGTATATAAATGTGCACTTTCTGTTAGGGGTTAAATCTTGTTGTAACCTTCAGAAAGTGGATTTTTCAAAAGTAGTATTTTCCGGTTGTGCATTATCTTGAAAACGCACAGTTAAAATTTTAAGCTGATGCTATCAATATCCTCAAAGTTACACGCACTTTTGTGACGAACTAACAGAATGCTTGACAGCTAGCGCAATGTTTTACGCATATCTTTCACTCTATATCGGCTATCGTATACAGGTTTCTATTATAGTCCGGTTTGTACTGTATTCAGGTTGGCTATATGATTGTGCTGGAAGGTCTGTGTATACCTGAGGGGGGAGATGATAGACAAATATAGCGTTTATTATGGTTTAGATATAATAAGAAACTAATTCAGTCGAGGGCATGCATAAAGCTACATGGGCTACGTATGATCACTACAGTGCAACAAATGAAAACCCTAGCCATGACAATTGCCGTTTGAAGCTGGCTAGTGATGCACTTGGCAGCCGGTGGATTGTCATCCTTTGAACATGACTTTCAACCTCTAACGACGAGTTTTAAATGCAATAAAAATCATTTTACGAATATTTGAGTAGAAAAAACGAACTCTAGCATTATCAAATATTTATTAATGAATTATTTTAATGTTCGCGCATATGATACTAATAATATCCATCAGGGGCAAATTTCAAAGACACCAATTTTCGGAAGCAGAGGGGAAAACAGTATCCTTATTTTCCTAACTAATTTATCAATAGTATTCCAGTGCAACGTTAGTTAAATACCTACTTACATACATACCTAGCTAATTTCTCAGTTGTTCTTGGAAACTTTAACTTTTGATACCGTATCCAAGGGAAAATAAGGAAAACGCTGCGGATTGAAAACGACATACTAGATAGATTCTATTCATGTTGTCTTAAGATCTGAGATGAGTAAGTCACGAGGGATTAAAAATCACCTTGGGCCGATTGGCTATCGAAGCGCAGCATGTTTTTAATCATGCTGGATAATCACTTTAACCAATTAATAATTTGTACCCCAGAGGATTCATGCTTTTCCAACAAGCAACTCGACAGATCTTTAAACCGACCTAGAGGAAGAAATAGCATGAAACTACACGCACATGATTTGTCTATTTTTATGAGAAAGGCAGTTGCTCAATAGTATGACGTCATGAATCATGTTGTAGGGTCTTTTCTATAGAAGAGGTGTAAACTGACAATATGCAGAACACGTAGGAACGCGATGAATAGGTGATAGACGGCTTTGACTGAAAGCATCGAAGAGCAACAATCCTTTCTATGCTGGAAAGAACATCACGTGAAAAGCAAGAGAGCGGTTCTCTATTTCCTTTTTTTCTTATCTCGGATCAAAATTATATCCTTTCCATGGTATCCTTCCTGCAAAAAATGTCTGGGAACATAGTAAATATCCATCCGTGACAAGTGAAAATATTGTAATAGATGTTCAGAACTAGTCATGCTGTTATCCTGAAAGATGTGACAGTCAATATAAGTCTATTTCTCCTGCTACATATTTTATTACTTTGGTGTGACTAGCTGTAAACCTTGATAATGTTCTTCTCTAAGTTAGTTATTTTTCCAGGACTTTGTGTCCAATACCAATGGTGCTACGATGCACAATTCCATTCTTTTTTTTATGCAATACCATTAACTTATACGTATTTAATCCTGATGTTGGCGTGACAGGTCATTTCGGACAAGTGTGCGATGAGCTTTACTAAAGCCATTTAACTTTGGATTTTCTATCACCGATATATTATGCAGCCTAAATCACAGCACAATACAAAGGAAGAAATAAAACTATGGATTACATTCAATATGATATAGTAAATTCAAAATTGTGTACTCCAAGCCCTGTCACATGTAATCTGTCACCTTCATTCAAATATAAGTTATTACACTGTGTCGTGTATCCTACACAAATACTAAACTTAGCAAACTCAATTACATTTATTTGCCAAACATTGATTCAAAAATATTTTGTACATTTTTGAATCAAGGTTTGGCAAATAAATATTAAAATTATGGATTAGATGGATTAGTCAACAGTTATTATTATTGACTTCCTACTAGAAAGTGGTTCCGAAAATCAACTAAGATCAGAAATTAGCTGACAAGTTGGCAACGCACTTGGCGCTTGCCAATCACAGGAAAATTTACGCCAGTAAAAGAGGCAACATCTGTTACAGAGCTAGGCTCGACACGAACACTATGCATGCTTTACATACTGAATTTGAAGCTCAATCTACTACGATAAAGTACTTGAAGCGTTAAAAACTTGCTTACCAGAAACTTTCAATCTGAATCCCTTTTTCTGGTTGCCAGCAAAGCACTGTGCGATGTCGAAAGCTTCCCATTCCTTTGGCTTGGATCGAAAGTTGCTTATTGATAAGTGCTTGACTACAGAACGCTGAAAGCATATTTTCAAGTGAGCAAACAAATATTTCATACTGGCTTAAGACACTTTTTATGAAGAATAAATACAATTTTAATTTGAGCAATTATTAGCATAGATTTAGTTAGAAAAAATAACTGCCCATTCCTAAAGGATACTATTTAATATAAGTGCGTGTAATGTTTATACTCTTTTATATTTTAACGAAACACGACGGTATACAATTTCAAAGTATATATAACTGTCCAACATCAAGTATCAAATATTTAGTGATGAAAACAAATCTATATCGTGTTGGATTGTGAGGGTTATTTAACTTGTTTTTCGCTTACCGATTGCATCTTGAGTATGTTAACTTAAAACTCATCTATTAATGAGATAGAATGGATATGACGTGGCAGGAGAACGTAAAAAAAATTCCGGCTTGATGAGGGTTTTTTTTTTTTTGTAAAATGACTAAAGGAACATTTATTATCTTATGGTAAATTTGCTCGTTGAATTCTAGCCAGTCATTTGAATAAGCTGAGAAATTTCTTCTGGAGCAAGAACGATTTGAATACATTTGTTCAGTGTTAGAATAAAACATTCACTCCTATACCAATTTAATTTACTTAACACTCTTGGTGGTTATCTCCGACGTATCTCGTCATTTTCAAAACTGACCAGATCTTGATGGACTATGCTATGGCATTTCGTCAGTATCAAAAATGATCATATTTTGATGGACTATGACATCTCGTCATTAGAAGAACACTGAACAGATTTTGATTTTGTCATCATAAAAAATCGGCAATATTTCGATAATGAGATATCTCGTCATTAGCAAAATTGATCAGATCTTGATGGACGAGACATCTCGGTGAAACCACTTGGAGGGTTAACCCTTAAGTAATACAACTCACTTGGTTTTTAAAACAATCTGATAACTTGAAGCAAACCATTTTGAGAAAAATACTTATTATTTATAAAAGTAAGAATTTACCCTTTGAAGCTTTCATGAAATGTAGTAAAGTTGTACAACCAAAACCGAGAGACATTCCAACAGCACAAAACAGAATTAATAGAATATGCGTGAATACAAACTAAATGAAATACATCATGAAGTTATGAGAAATGTCCGAGTTATTCCAGCTTATTCGCACAGATTTCATCTTCTGGACTCTGAACTTCCCCTTGTCTGCTCAGTGGAAGAAAAGATATTGTACTACACAGGATAGACGTTTAACAGACATTTGATAAAATTGCTAAATACACAATCTATTGTTTCTATTTTATCCAATTCTTATTTTGTGACAATGTATGTAGAAGACACCGTGAAATCGGAGCTATCAGCTCTGGGATCATGAAGTAAATTGTAGAAGCATTGGAAACACGATTCTTAAAATTCTTCAAGGTTTACTGAGGGGGACACGCTGTCTCACACTGACGTCATATAAATCTAAGTGATTACTAAAGTCATAAGCAGTTTAATTTTTCATAGTTTATTCCATACAATCAGAAATAGAAATTTTACAAACCTTAAACTCTTGAGTATCTTTATCTCTTTCGTAAATGTAAACATCTGCGTGTGAGAGCTTCAATTGGCTACTTCCCTCATCGTTGAGTATAATCTGGAAATGAAAGTCATTGCATTTAATCTAAGTTTTAAAAAATGATAATGCATCACTGGGATATTACAATTGACAGCAGCAAAGCTGATCTCAATAATGTGGAATAAAGAATGAAATTTAATTTAGATACCAAAATAAAGAAAAAATACCTATAGATAAATTAAAACTTTCTTGCTTTAAAAAGTGAACCCCTCCCAATGCACTTATAAAATCATGTTTCAAGCTTCCAAGCGTTTCGACATGATATTTCGTCCAAGATCTGGTCATTTTTGAAAAGATTTAGGCAACTCGTCGAGACAAAACTGTCCTGTTATCCAACGGTAATGAAGATTCAAGTAGGGGGGTAAACAAATTTTATACCTAGTCCAGAATGGGTGACAGTTTGGAACAGGTTTTTGCACCAGAGTCTGGTCACTGAAGTGCATATATCGAAGCAAAAATTTGACGAGGGTCATCAAGATGGTTATATCTTCCAGTGGTTTCGACGAGATATCTCATCAATCAAAATCCGACCAATTTTGCTAATGCCGAGATCTCTCTTCAAGATATTGCTGATTTTTTGATGATGACGAGATGAAGATCTGGTCAGTTTTCTTCTTATGATTGCGATCGTGTTTTTGCTTATTACGAGATGTCTCGTCTAACAAGATCTGGTAGGTTTTTAAAATGACGAGATATCGCGTTCGGACAACCCCCAAAAGAGAACAGCCATAACTTTAGCACCGAAAGACACAAAACCACTAAGTCTTCCTTTTACAAATACATGTTTTAACGAATTAAGCTTGCACAATTTTAGCGATTGATTTGAGCAGCCCCCATCACACCCTGGTAGTTCGCGTCGAAAGCTATCTTGTAGAGTCCAGGCTTGGTACAAAACCTGTTCCAAACTGAGACAAGTTCTATGCAAGAAAATATTTGCTTTTCAACCACCGGTTTTCATTCCGTTTGGAGTAACAGGGCATTTTTTCTCGACGAGGAATCTCACCATTTGCAAAATTGAACAGATCATGGACGAAAAATCTCGTTCAAACACTTGGAGAGTTATTGAAAGACGCACCCACCAGGTTACATGACCCCTTCTCCCTGACAAGCCAATATATATTCCAAGAGCGTACTACTTAACTTGCGTGACTGAACAATTTGTTTTCTTTTGCACAGCTGTATTATTACAACAATGAAGATGTAGCTTTTAAAACTCAGAAAACAGAAGGAAAAAAACCATACATTACAGAGAAAATACTTTCTTCATTTCCCAGTACCATGGTACCTTTTACACCACTATGAGGGGCTTGTTGCGTTTTCAGATAATAATTTTTATGTGACTCAGTCTTCTCTTTCAGAGACTGTCAAATTGCCACTGTGATAACTGTACGCTTAGTTAACTTTCTTTCTTCATTATTTCAAAAACTTTTGTTGTAGAGAAACTTAAATTTACACCATGAAACTACCTTACTTATTCTTTATTGTTTTAAAACCTAAAATCACACACATGTTGCAAAATTAACCCTCCTGGTGGTTGTCAAGACTAGGAATCTCTCGTCACTGGAAAAAGTATTGAACAGATCTTGAGGGACGAGATATCTCGTAATTAGAAGAAAACTGACTAGGACGATCGTCTTATCATCATAAAAAAACCGGATTATCTTGATGACGAGATATCTCGTTATTGGCGCAATTCGTCAGATCGTTATGGACGGGTTATCTCGTCGAAACCACTTGGAAAGTTAAGAATAATTCAATCTGAGATGAGTCTTTTGCAAAGTATCTGCACTGTAGTACCTCAAATGCCAAATGAACATTCCACAAGCTTGGGAAATAAAATAAGAGCACCCACATGCCTCGTGGTGTTACTGGGAACTAAAGAAAAGGGGAAAATGTCTTGGTGAACACACTGTAGTTTTTTAGTTATTGTGAAAAATAACGTTGTTTTGCTCTGTTAAACTTAACCTAACAGGAAATGTATTTGCTTCTGACTTTAATACAGGTTTTACAACGTCAGACAAGTCTGTCAAAGAGTTCATGTTGTAAGAATTCCCATTCCCGCAAGAGCACGTCTTTGTTGTCTTGCGGTCCTTGCTGTAATGGGCTACCCACAATGGGATTTGTGAATCACTTGGAGTTACTTATTGTGCACCAAGGGAGTGGACTCACGTTACACCTCACATTATAGGCACAGCCAGCTTTTTTGAGGTCACACATCCATTCAGGGTTCATGCCTTACACCGTATTCGAATCAGTAACCTTTCGATATAGAAGCCAGCAACCTGGGCATTAATATCGATTGGTTTGGCACACATCATCACTGGAATTTTTTTTAATGATTTCATCAATTAGTTCTTAGCATAATACTCACTTTGGTAAAATAAAAATCCTGTACACTCCTCGCATAGGTCATTTCATCTGTGAAAGTCAAACTCCAGACAAAATAAAGCATTCCAGCAACATTCCTCTGAAACAAAAAGGTTATAGTTATTCAGTGTTTTATAAAATAAATCAATAGACCGTCTTAACTTAAATATATAAAAAAGAGGCATAATTAAAGAGAACGCATTTGGACTCTGATCGTCAACCCGGAGCCAAAACAATCATGTCAGCTTATTGAATTTGTACACTGAAGTGCCAAAAGTCGTAGGATAGCAATATAAAAATATACAGATGGCAGTAGCATCGCGTAACAAAGGTGTTAATGGAAAGTACACTGTCGGGGTTTTTATTTGTACTCAAGTGATTCAGGTGAAACGTTTTCTGACGTGATTATAGCTAGTTGGAGCTAGACGCATGGGGCATTCCATTTCGGAAATAGTTAGAGAATTCAACATTTCTCGATCCACAGTGTCATGAGTGCGCCGAGAAAATATAATTTTAGGCATTACCTCTTACCATGGATAACGCAGTGGCTGACCTCGGACCGAGACCAGCGACGAGTGCGTAGAGTAGTCAGTGTTAACTGACAGGCAACATGTACGACAGACGTGTCCGTGAGGATAGTGCAGTGAAATTAAGCGTTGATGGGATATGGCAGCTGACGACCGATTCGAGTGCCCTTACTAACAACACGCTTGTGAACATATCGGTTCGACCCTAGATGACTGGGAAAACGTTGCTTGTTCAGATGTCACTATTCCAGTTGTTAAGAGCTGATGTGAGGGTTTGAGTGTGAGACTCCACGAGGCCATGGACTCAAGTTGTCAACAAGGCACTGTGCAATCTGATGATGGCTCCATAATGGAGGGGGCTGTTTTTACATGGCATGGACTGAGATCTCTGGTCAAACTGAACCAATCATTGTCTAGAAAGTGGTTGTATTCAGCTACTTGGAGACCATTTGCAGCCATTCATGCACTTCATGGACCCAAACAACGATGGAATTTTCCAGGATGTCAATGCCCCATGTCATCGGGCCTAATCGTTCACGATTGGTTTCAGGAACATTCTAGGCAATTCCAGCGGATGATTTGGCCATCTAGATCGCCAGACATGAATCCCATCGAACATATATGGGACATGATCGAAAGGTCAGTTCGAGAATTATAGACGGCTGTAAAGTAGGGGGTGGGCCGAAAAAACTCCGAAATTTTTTTAAAGTCGTAATACAGCGGAAAAGTTGCGAATTTAGGAGACTAAATGGGGTAAAAAAAGAAATAAATCGGTTTATATCTTCCGGACGCGCATGTGCTCTAACGTTTGACAAAACTTGAAAAAATTCACATTTTTACGATAATTTTTAAGGTTTTTTTAAATTAGCCTCTGCCCGAATGTAATAGCTCAAATTCTAATGTATTAAAACCACAGAAAATAACGTTTAAATATTATCTAAATCCATCAGCATCTTCCAGTCGCGTATTGCCTTCAAAGTTAATGAAATTTTGAAAAAAAATTACAAATAAAGGTAAATTACAGTTTAAGGAAAACAAATACTAACTTACAACAACTAACAACCTACTTCTAGTAAAGATAGCGATACCGACCAAGATTTTAAAGTGCCAAAAAAAGTTTCCTCGAATAATTGGCAGATGAGAATTCAGTTAAAATCTACTGCATTACTGAGCGGTCGTTATGGAGTTTCTGATCGCGCTACCGCTGCAATCGTATCAAGTGTTTTGTACGACATTGGATTAATTACCGATTCTAACGTCTCCCATGTTATAGCCGACCAACCGGTATAGTGGTTAAAGTTTTAGCATCCAGATAGGAAGGTTCCTGGTTCGAATCCGGGTCCGGGCATGGATGTTTGTAAGCGTATGGTGTAGAGGCGTCTGGTGCACCTTAAATCTGTCGTGGCAGAAAGTCCTCACATTGGGTTGGCGTGGAAGTTTGGAGAGTGGGGTGCCAGCTCAGGTGTTGCTTCGTCACATGACCGTGGTTCAAAATTACAAGGTGTTGTCTTCGGATCTTTCCTTTAAGGGACTGATCTCGGACCGTCGTCAATAGCCCGTTGTGTTGCTCTAGTACGACGTTAACTAAAATTACCATTACCATTACCCATGTTATAGACAAAAACAAAATAAGAAGAGAAAAACAAAATGTTAGGGCTGAATTGTGTCGTAAATCTGACGAAATTTTCACTTCAAGGTCTCTATTTGGATGGAAATAAGGACGACACGTAAGTGGTAGATCTAGCTGATTCGAAAAGGTTCCGTAGTGTAAAAAAGGAGGAGCATTACTCGCTAATTCAAGAACCTGGTACAGTCTACATCGATCATGTTACTCTAACTTCTGGATTTCTGAAGATATTGTCACTTCTATTATTTCTTATCTGTCTGGTGGTGGTATTTCTCTTGAAAAATGAGTTGTCATAGGATGTGATGACACTGCTATAATACACGTTGGAAAAACGGTCTGATTCGCCGAATCGAAATACATTAAGGGAAACCTTTAACAATGGGCAGTTTGCCTTCTCTATTTCAATGAACTGCCATTCCTGCATGTTTCAATACCTAGACGGTAAATCAACAAGTCCGAAATCTTTCAGAGGGCCAATCGGTGAAAAGCTAAGTGGCTGCGAAAAACGTCCAGTCATTGGCTTCAAGAGTATTGGCTGTCAGATCCCCACAATAGACTGAAGAATACTATGTAAGGATCAGCAAAATGTACTCGATATTTCCATGGCAATAAAGTCGGGAAACTGTAAAGAGGATTTGTCTGTACGAGATCCTGGTCCCTTGTCCCACTCTAAGTGGTTGACAACAGCAAATCGAACTCTCAGATTGTACTTAAGTCAGGGCTCGAAATACCCGGGTGCACAGGTGCACTGTGCACATGAAAATAAAATTGTGCACCTAATTTTTCCCGCCAGGTGCACGCGGTGCACCTAACGTTAAAAAAAAAAGGGGGGGGGGCGTGTTTTATGTTATATGATGTTTGAACAAAATATTAGTATCTACCTTTCTCGCTTTAAACGAACGTAACTAAAATTCCTAAATACACACTATGCAAAAACAAAATCACTGGGTCGTAACGTGTTTATATAGGAGGAAGGTTTACTTGGTGTCACTGCTACCATAACTTTCCGATGATCGAGACTTTTTCCAGATGGTTCTGTTGAAGCGACTGTCGCGAAAGCCGAAGGGAGAACTTAGATCACTTGAACACCCGCGAACGATAAGCATCATCCAGCATTTCTGTAAACACTTCGTGTTTCAATAAACTGTAAAGCCGTAGGAATTCTTGAGAATTATCTAGCAACTACATATCGTAGACAAATATTTTCATAATTTATCTTTAAACTCATATTTTATCTGCTTAAAATATAGTGTACTCGTTTATTTTTTATGTGTTTTTTGCCCACCAATGTCTGATGATGACTACTATTTGTTAGTAATATTTTCGCAGATAAAAAAATTGTTTACATTTTTTCATTTACTATCTACTACTAACCTATCTAAACATGCCCAACTAATAAAGTAGTTTATATTAAGTTAACGCTTTTACATTGTTTTTTTTTTAATGTGCACCTAAAATATAATCTGTGCACCTAATTTAAAAACTTAGGTGCACGAAGTGCACCTGTATTAAAAATTCTATTTCGAGGCCTGACTTAAGTGAAGAAAGTCCCACACCTGAACTTCAAGAAATAGTTGTATTTATTTTGAAGTGTGGCTTAGTATTAAAACAAGTAAATACTTTACAGAGGGACCAAAACTTGTATACCAATCAATACAATCTTCAAGGTACCTGCCTGAAGATTTATGTAATATTGTCGACCCTGTGATCCAACAGAATGGCTTTTTTCTCATCCAGAACATTTAATATTAGCTATGACACAAGATAATACAAAACACATAAAGCTCGAACTTTGACGAATTCTAAAGGCCAGGCAGTTAGATCAAAAGAGAACAACTATCAGAACATTCATGCCGCTAAAACTCAATTTCAAGGCTCAATACTACTTGGAAATAATTAACTCGATGGACTGTGATTTATCTTCTCCCCCATTATTAAAAGAGATCAGTTACGATGAGATTAAATCACATATGCAAAGTGACTCAGTCCCTAATTGGTATAAAACATTCAAGACATTCCCAGTTCAAACACAGGCAGTTGAACTATCTGTGCAATTCGTGACAGAAGCCTCATGAAAAGTTTTCGGAGCTGAGTCTGGGGAGGATTTTATCAGAACGACCCTGCTGTCAAGGTCAACCATGCTTAACTTCGCACATTAATCAGATTTCAAAGTACCTTCATCTAAGAATGAATGAAAACGGAGGTGTTCAATTGTTCAACACGATTTTCTTGAACTAACAACTCTTCAAAACAAAAACTTTGTGTTTTCAATTTAAAAAAAAATCTGTTTATAAATACTACCGATGGTTTAAAATAATTTGTTTTTATACATTTAAACTTGTATTCAATAAAGAAAAGAAAAAACCATGCGTGAGTGTTAGCATTATTTCCCCTTAAACTCTAATCTACCTTTATTTGTAAATTGTTTCAAAATTTCATTCACTTTGAAGGCAATGCTCTACCGGAAGATGTTGATGGATTTAAAATTCTGATAAAACGTTATTTTCTGTGGTTCTAATACATAAGAATTGGTGCTATTACATTCGGGAAGAGCTAATTAAAAAAATTATCGTAAAAATGTGAATTTTTCCAAATTTTAGAGCACATGCGCGACCGGAAGATATACAGGGTGGTCCCGAATTCATGGTACAAACTTTAATGGTAGGTACAGGACATTGTAACAATGATTTATTGTATAGGAATGTATAGTCGCAAGTGACGCGGTGAGGCGAAAACAGGGGAAATAACGGCCGAAAGGAAAAACAAAGATTTTATTGAAAGCGTTGTTGACAAGTGTCATGTTTACAGTAATTGTTCAAAATTGCGTCCACCAGTATCGATACATGCTTGACAGCGTCGGTGGAGCGATTGGCGTACACGTTCAAAGATGCCTGGTATTTCACGCACACCTGCAGCAGCTACAGATAAGCGAGCGACGAGATCCTCATCTGAGTCAACTGGAGTCTCATAAACAAGATGCTTTAGATGTCCCCATAAAAAGTAATCGAGGCTCGATAAATCGGGAGATCGGGGTGGCCAAGGGACTGGTCCACCACGCCCAATCCATCGAGTACCAAACGTGGCATTCAGGTAATTCCGTACATCAATGCTGAAGTGTGCTGGCGCCCCATCGTGCTGAAACCACATGCGGTTACGAATGGCGATCGGAACATCATGCAGCAGTTGTGGTAACACTTCTTTCAGAAAAATAAGATAGCTTCCGCCAGTGAGCCGCGTGGGTAGTAAGTATGGGCCAATCAAAAAGTCGTTCACAATACCAGCCCACACATTAATACTGAAACGTTGTTGAAACGCATGTCGACGCGTTGCATGTGGATTATCGGTTGCCCACACATGGGAATTGTGCGCATTAAAGACACCCTCGCGTGAAAATGTCGCTTCATCTGTAAATAGCACATAATCTACGAAATCCGGCTGCAACGCACATTGCTGCATCACCCACAGGCAGAAGTTCACGCGGCGAGGATAATCTGCCGGATTCAATGCTTGTACTTTCTGAAAATGGAAGGGGTGTAAGCGATTTTCGTTTAACACTCTGCATACAGTCTGATGACTCACACCTACGTCATGCGCAACAGTTCTTGTGCTTGACTCGGGTCTATCAGCCACAATGTTCAAGATGCTTTCTTCCAGCCTTGGAGTGCGTACAGCTCTTACTCGACCAGCGCCATGTCTGTTGACGTCGAACGCACCTGTTTCACAAAGTTGACGATGTAACCGTTGAAAAATTCTATGATCCGGCATTCGTCGATCCGGATACTCCGCGCGATACATTCGTAACGCAGCTCTGCCGTTACCATTTGCACGGCCGTACATGTAATGCATGTCTGCTTTTTCTGCATACGTAAAGTCACCCATCGTCTACGGCAGCACAATTGTGAATGGCGCTTTTCCCTACTGCGATGCATCATGTTCAACAGCGGCTAGACATCTACTGCCCTCTACCGGCAATGATACCAACCGATCACTCCATTTCTCTTTCCTTTTATTTCCCCTGTTTACGCCTCACCGCGTCACTTGCGACTATACATTCCTATACAATAAATCATTGTTACAATGTCCTGTACCTACCATTAAAGTTTGTACCATGAATTCGGGACCACCCTGTATAAGCCGATTTTATTATTTTCTTTTACTCTTTTTTAGTCTCCCAAATTCGGAACTTTTCTGCGGTATTACGACTTGAAAAAAAAAATTCAGCTTTTTCGACCCACCCTACTATAGAAGCAGCATGGCTGAATATCTCTTCAGCGGACTTCCGACGACTTGTTGAGTCAATGCCACGTCGAGTTGCTACACATCGCCGGGCAAAAGGAGGTCCCACACGATATTAGGAGGTATCTTAGCCCATATGAGGAGGTGCCCATAACTTTTGGCACTTCAGTGTATTGTCTACCAATTTTTCCCGTTAAAATCTTCATATTTGCATGATCAAAGCACCATTTTTCTCTGGTGGGGAAAATCTTTACATCTGAAATCCGTGCTTTTTTTACAAATCAAAACCTCTTGATCTAAATAGTATTTACAAATTTGATTTACACACATAATATGTATGCGTATTAGTAGTATCATCCAATTATTAGTGCCATTATATACATATAACCATAATATTTATTCGTATTAGTCGTAGGAACCAATGATCTTTTAATCATAAGTTCACTTTCGAGTATCAGAACAATTTGTGACAACTATGCAATACTTAAAATCTACGATAATTTTTTCTCTCTTTCGTAAATATAAATTATTATATTATGATAATATACTTAAAAAATTCTTCAACTAATATTGAACATCCTGGAAAATGATATTTGCAATTTCGTTGATAAGTTGTGTATGTATTGCAAATTACAATAGTTTTATAATAAGTATTATATAGTTTGCATACTTAATATTAGTTTAATAAATGTTAGATAAGTTGAAACATCATAAAATAATAGTAAATTCATTTATTTATAATTAAGTTATAACTTGTTGCCATTATCTAGGGCCCGTATGAATTTAGCATATTTTAATAGAAGTTGCATCTTAATCACATTTTCCTATTTGAATTCGTCTCAAATTTCCACCCTCATACCTTTCCCACGTAAACAGCATCTTCAAGCGATGGCTTCTTGAGGAAGAATATTTTTGGAAGTTCTGTTACTTCATGCAAAACTACATCTCCCTTTATGTCTCCTGACACACACTTGGAGGTACTCGCTACAGTTGTGTATGCCACTCCTAAGCAAAGCAGAAAATATATTGTTTAAAAATGTAAAGTACTTTGCGAAAAAAAAAACGGTTATAACTCAAGATTTAAAACAATAAGAATATTGTCGGGCAGAAATAATTGGTAATTTAAAAAATGAATTAAAGGTTTTTATTGGAGGAAGAAGAAATACTGAAAGTAGTAAAACAAAAGAGGAAAGGAATCATAAATAAATAATAATCAACGTTACATAAAATGTTAAACATAGTTTAATGTTTTTATATTGGTTAACAAGAAGCTTCTAGAAAGTGCTACGATGTGATTACCAAAATACAAAAAAAAAATGTTTAAATTTTAATAAAATCATAGTTAGTGGAAATTATCCTTTGTCTCAAAGTAGTCATGAGATTTTTGAACTTGTAACTCCTTTTCCTTTCAGTTGCATGTAACCTGAACAGTTCAGAAAATGGAATTATTATATTTTACCACATACAATGTTTCTCAACATTAAGTAGAACATTTCCTAACATTGAGTCCTCTTGAAGATATTTTTAAAAGCCCAAAACTGAAATGAATAAAATTTGAATTTAATTTTACATGAATGGTAAAGAACACATTTAGAAACATATTAGGCTAAACGCTAACACCACATTCGCTTAAAAATAACTTTTAAGTTCAAAATTTAAGAAATTCTGTCACAAAATTGAGTATACAGTCAGTCTATTTCATACCAAAACAGAATTAAATACGTAAAACGAAGTCTTGCTCTGTGTTTTTTTTTGCATGCAACTGTTTCTATTATAAAGGGCAGAAAAGTAAGATTTTGCAATATTTTTCAGAATAGTTTAGGCTATTTCTCTCATAAAATTGTTCTTACGTTTTGTGCTCTGAATATCGCGACCTTTAAGCACAAATTTTCAGAAGTTCAAAAAGGTCATGAGCTTATCGGGTGGGGATGTACAGTTGCTATTTCAGGTGGTATAAAATTTTAAATTCATTATTCTGCTATGTACCGCTTCTTTCTCTCTCTCTGTTGAGACATCTATAGACCCAAAATTTTGACACTAAATTCAAATTTTGATATATTTATAAAAGTTATTCTTTAGTAGAGTTAAATATTTCTCTCCTCCATACAAACATAGAAACACATTCATACTTGATTGGGTACAGTGGGCTGAGGAAGTGATTCCCTTTTAGGGTTATGATAAACAACAGTCATAGGTCAACGTGTCCAAAAACAGTACGCGTTTTTTGCTAAGAAAGGAAATATTAATGTTCTGAGTGATGACCGATAGTAGTATTATTAGAGTTAAAAATCAATCGTTTCTTTAACACACTATGCACACACCCAAGTATGGATATGTTTCAGAGCTTGTAAGGGTCAGAAAGCTAGCTAGAGAGGTACGAAATTTAATTTTTATAGATGAAATAATAAAAAGAAGAAATTTTTATTTTTACTGAAGAACAACTTTCAAAAAGTGCTTAGAATTTAGAGTCAAATTCTTATGTCTATCGAATAGATAACGTCTTCCCAGAGAGGTAAGGTAACTTAAACAGCAACCGTACCCATCAACATAAACTGAGATTATCAATGGGCTTGAAATTTTGTGATCCAAGTAGGAAAAAGTGGTTAAAAATCTCTATATTCAGAGCACAGAACGTAAGAATAATTCTATGAGAGAAGTAGGTAAAAATATTGAGGAAACTGTCAGGAAGCTGTCGCCAACTGGAGCGATGGGCGAGTGACAAACGCGACAACCCGGAGGAGGGTGCCCAAGAAAAAAGGGGTCTTATAAAAGACTGGCCGGAAAAACCGATTGGTTTTCTTCTGATAAAGCTAATCCATGCTACCTACCAGACAATATAATTTCTGGTGATCTTATTTTCATATGTTTTGTATTGTGTCCCTCTTTCGTATAATAAAATATCTTGAGACTGAAAACTACTGGCTTGACTTTATTCATATGGAAGAAACAGAAACAACACAAGTTGTGCTGCATTCTCCTTAGAAGCTAATCTATACATGCAAAAATATGTGCAACAAAACTTTATTTTACTCTTTCGTTGTATTTTTTTTTTCAAAATAGGCTGGGTATATACTCAATTTTGAGACAGAATTTTTAAAATTTGAAATTTAAAGAATATTTGTAAGAATATTACAATGAGTGTGGAATTGTTTGTAGCCTAATTTGTTCCTAAATATGTGCCTCACCGTTCCTATAAAAACTAAGTTCAAATTAAAGTTTATAGTGATAACAGTTTGAGCTCAGTTTCGGGGGGCACTGCAAATTAATTTAAATGTATACATTACACGATTAGATTAATTTTAAAATGAGTTACCTCCATAGATGTCAAAAATTCTGGTTGATTCCAAAAGTCCGTTGAGATCAAACTCGTCAATTCGAATCAATCGCAACTTTGAATCATACCAAACCTGAAGGAAAATAATTATAACAGTTTTTGTTGAAAATATAATCAGCAGGCAAATTTTTGCTAGCGATATAAAATCTTTAAAAGCGATTAATAAAGATAATAAAAACAATGAAATGTGCAATCGGTGTAACTTTTCAATATCCCTATTAGTCACTGTCTGGAACTTTTTTATAATTAACCTTTCGACAAGATTTTCATCTTTTAATCTAAGCGATAATTTACTTCAGTTGAAGTTAGAGACCAAACATTATAATTTTTGTTTTAATACTTTCCCTTAATTATAAAACATCAAATCGCAGCACAATTTTTTTATCGCACAGATTTTTAAATCATGATTATGATTTAAAAAGATAAGATTTTTAAATCACGTTTATACACAGTCCAGTCACATTAATGTGACCACCTGTCAAAAGCCAGAATAACCACCTTTGGCAGAGCGGACCTCTGCGAAACGTGCAGGAAGAGAGTCAATTAAGTTTATGAAGGTGTTTACTGGGATGTTGAGCCATGCCGACTCCAGTGCCGTGGCCAGCTGCGCTAGATTACGCGGTTGAGGATCCAAGACTCGAATAACCCGATCGAGGTGGTCCCACAGATTCTCGATTGGGTTTAAATCCGGTGAGTTTGCTGGCCAGGAGAGTACGGTAAACTCATCCTGGTGCTCTTCGAACCACGCACATACACTGCGAGCTGTATGACACCTCGCATTGTCCTGCTGGTAGATGCCATCATTCTGTGGAAAAATAATTCGCATGTAGGGGTGGACATGGTCCGCAATGACAGATGCATCGTGCCTTTCACAATGATGAGTGCACCCAGTGAATGCCAGGAAAACATTCCCCAAACCATAATGCACCCTCCACCAGCCCGTATCCTTCCGGCAATTGTTACAGGGTGTTTGCTTTCAGGCTTTTCACGCCGCATAAAACGTGATTCATCGGAAAAAGCCACCTGTCGCCACTCTATGGACGTCCAGTTGCGGTGCTGGCGTGCAAATTCCAACCTTCGTCGCCGATGAACAGCAGTCAGCATAGGTGCATTAACCAGGCGTCTGCTGCGGAGGCCCATGCACAGCAACGTTCGCTGAACCGTTGTTGAGGATACACTCTTGGTAGCCCCTTGGTTCATCTGGGCGGTCAGTTGCTCTACAGTTGCACGTCTATTCGCCCGAACGCTTCTCCGTAGCCTTCGTTCGCCTCTGTCATTTATAGCCCGTGGTGCACCACATGTGCCACGCCGCTGATTTTGGATAGTGCCATTTTGCCATGCACGGTATACTTTTATCACGGCGGAAAGCGAACACTTCACAAAATTAGCCTTTTCCGAAATGCTTCCACCCTTGGCCCTAAAGCCAATAATCTTGCCCTTTTGGACCTCGGATATATCGCTACGTTTCTGCATTACGCAAACGATTGAAATGCTTTCCGACGCCCTAGGGCATCCTTTAATATTTTGTATACACTCCACTGCAATGTGCTGCCACCTGCCTTTTGTGATTGGTTATTTCACATTGACGTCGAATGTAGGTGGTGGTCACATTAATGTGACTGGACTGTGTATTTTAAAAATAAAGTACTTGTCTTCATTTATTAACTTTCGAAGAGATCTAGTCGTCTTTTATGCATCCGAAGATGCAGAATCCATCAGCAACAAAGTGATGATAGAGATAACTGATAAAAAGTAAATTTATTTCCGTTACAGCATTGGTGCTCTAAATTACCTGGTAACTTCCATATATACAGGGTGGTCCCGAATTCATGGTACAAACTTTAATGGTAGGTACAGGACATTGTAACAATGATTTATTGTATAGGAATGTATAGTCGCAAGTGACGCGGTGAGGCGAAAACAGGGGAAATAACGGCCGAAAGGAAAAACAAAGATTTTATTGAAAGCGTTGTTGACAAGTGTCATGTTTACAGTAATTGTTCAAAATTGCGTCCACCAGTATCGATACATGCTTGACAGCGTCGGTGGAGCGATTGGCGTACACGTTCAAAGATGCCTGGTATTTCACGCACACCTGCAGCAGCTACAGATAAGCGAGCGACGAGATCCTCATCTGAGTCAACTGGAGTCTCATAAACAAGATGCTTTAGATGTCCCCATAAAAAGTAATCGAGGCTCGATAAATCGGGAGATCGGGGTGGCCAAGGGACTGGTCCACCACGCCCAATCCATCGAGTACCAAACGTGGCATTCAGGTAATTCCGTACATCAATGCTGAAGTGTGCTGGCGCCCCATCGTGCTGAAACCACATGCGGTTACGAATGGCGATCGGAACATCATGCAGCAGTTGTGGTAACACTTCTTTCAGAAAAATAAGATAGCTTCCGCCAGTGAGCCGCGTGGGTAGTAAGTATGGGCCAATCAAAAAGTCGTTCACAATACCAGCCCACACATTAATACTGAAACGTTGTTGAAACGCATGTCGACGCGTTGCATGTGGATTATCGGTTGCCCACACATGGGAATTGTGCGCATTAAAGACACCCTCGCGTGAAAATGTCGCTTCATCTGTAAATAGCACATAATCTACGAAATCCGGCTGCAACGCACATTGCTGCATCACCCACAGGCAGAAGTTCACGCGGCGATGATAATCTGCCGGATTCAATGCTTGTACTTTCTGAAAATGGAAGGGGTGTAAGCGATTTTCGTTTAACACTCTGCATACAGTCTGATGACTCACACCTACGTCACGCGCAACAGTTCTTGTGCTTGACTCGGGTCTATCAGCCACAATGTTCAAGATGCTTTCTTCCAGCCTTGGAGTGCGTACAGCTCTTACTCGACCAGCGCCATGTCTGTTGACGTCGAACGCACCTGTTTCACAAAGTTGACGATGTAACCGTTGAAAAATTCTATGATCCGGCATTCGTCGATCAGGATACTCCGCGCGATACATTCGTAACGCAGCTCTGCCGTTACCATTTGCACGGCCGTACATGTAATGCATGTCTGCTTTTTCTGCATACGTAAAGTCACCCATCGTCTACGGCAGCACAATTGTGAATGGCGCTTTTCCCTACTGCGATGCATCATGTTGAACAGCGGCTAGACATCTACTGCCCTCTACCGGCAATGATACCAACCGATCACTCCATTTCTCTTTCCTTTTATTTCCCCTGTTTACGCCTCACCGCGTCACTTGCGACTATACATTCCTATACAATAAATCATTGTTACAATGTCCTGTACCTACCATTAAAGTTTGTACCATGAATTCGGGACCACCCTGTATATAGGAAGTCACTTGTTTTATAACACATTACCACCTCTAACGGCATTTTCGAACAAAAAAAAGAAGAAGAAAGATGATTGCGACAATCGATCGTTCTATGTTGCCTTTAGTAGCGGTGAGAAAAGAGTGGCAACGAACAGTAAAGCTGTGATAGGTATAGAAGTAGTGTCTGCTATCACATTGCTTCAGTCAGTTGTTGGTATGGGCTGTCAATTCAACTGTTCATCTATTGAGGTTGCTCGCTGTACCTGGTAATTATCAGAAGCTATATCAGGCTAGGGATGCGACATAGACAGCAAAACATCGATGCTTTGAGACATCGATGTTGGTAATACATCGCCCCCAAACCATCGATGTTTTTAAAATTCAGTGTATTTAAACTATTTTCCCCATTTCTTAAAACTGGTTTAGCAACTAGGGATGCGACATCGGCTTCAATACATCGATGTTTTTTTTATAAAACATCAATGTTTTGAAAACATTGATGTCGCATCCCAACTTTGCACACCCTTACCCTTGGCCACTTTGGTCTAAAAGTATGTTAAATTTGCTGATCATGAAAATTATGCTACTTGGTTATATTTTAAATTTTTATAACGGTACTTTTTTCATTTAAAAATAAAACATCGACAACGTAAAAACATCGACAAGTATAAACATCGATGTTACAAAAACATGAGAATTAAATTTATTTCGATGCAATACATCGATGTTAAATACATAGATGTTTTAAAAACACATCGATGTTTTGAAAACATCGACGTCGATGTCACATCCCTAGATCAGGCTAGTTTTTTTAAAATGTGCGTGTTCAAAATCATGTCCGTCATACAGCAATTCAGTGAGATTTGCTAAATACGACACAACTTCGTCCAACAAAAAGTATTTCATGTGGTCGGTATAGTTTACACTGAATTTTTACTGTTTACTGTTACTATAACATTTGTATTGCGTGTTTGTATATACTACTGTGCTCTAAGTTAATTTTTGCTCCGGCAGCTAAGTTCACCTCAGTCCCCCTAGCCGTTAAAGAAATGCGTCCTCCTTTAAAGGGAGGGACTAACTTAATCCACAAGATCAAAATTGACTGAAACGAAAATAAGACCTACTTTCTTTTGAAAGGAGTACACGCCAATACCGGACTCAGAGCCTCCCATGTCCTCCAGAATGTGGTAAGAGAAACTGAAATATGCAGGTAGCGCAGGGATCCTCTCTCGACTGACTATGCTGCAGTAGATTCCTACAGGTGGTTGGAATATACTCGTGTCTCTAATGCCAGACCTGAATCGGTAGAAGTGATAGGCGTGATCCACCTCTGCTTCCTTCTTGTCGTTCAGACACCTGATAGAGATAGCCATGAGGGTTGATCTGCAAGCGTGGCCTTCGCAATCCGGTACCTCAATTTCTGGTTCTGCAAATGAACAGAAAAACTAAATGCACTTTCCCCATTGCAAGATGGAATTCCATAGATGTGAAAAAAAAGTAGATTGATCAGTCCAATTGAGGGGGAGCTTCAAAAAGAGTGACCAACATCGTCCAGCAATCAACATAGTCAACTAGTAGTCACGTGAATACTCAGCAAAAATGTTTCCTTGGTTGGCCGATTTAGCATCTTATCGCCTTTTTTGGCGATATAGCATCTTATGGCAGGGTAAGTATGTGAATCCGCATTCTATAGAATGGCGACAAAACTGGTGAAATCGCCAGTCTACATATATGTCTCGTAGACCCATCAGATGATGAATCAATGGATGGGCGTCTTCTGCTGTCCCGTGAAACAATCAGACGAGGAAGGTTCGTTTCATCTGGCAATTAAAAGAATTCTAAGGGTCACTTTAAAACTACACTGGTGTCCAAGATTATCTTTACACGCATGGAATCACTGATTTTTCAGAAACTGTGAACTATAATTTTATGAATTTTGTGTTGAATGAGACATAATATCATAACACATAAATACAAAAGAAAAAATTTAAGAACACTGCATACGATGTAAAACTGCAGCATGAAACAATAAAAATGGCAATTATAAGTGATAAGGAAAATTCAGAAAAAAAGATTAACTCATAAAAAATTTAAGGCTTATGAATTTAATATGGAATGTGATCGCCCCTGACTTGTACACACATATCACAACGCGATTTCATGCTGGAAATATATGGACCAGCATTATCGTCCATAAATAAATAATCACATATATATGTACCTCTGAAAAGTCTTACATAAGATCTCATCCCGATATATCTGGTCAGTCATAGATCTTCTCTTGAAAATGTGTGGGGGCGTACGGGATGACGTAACACATTGATTTACTAATCAGAAACCGTTTGATCATTTTTGATTGGTTAATGTTAACTAGACTTGTCTTTCATGCATTACCTGTAACAATGGATTCCATTTGTTGGGTATTCCAAAGAATATAATTATTTTTGGGTATGCAAAGATAATTTTGGACATGAGTGTAGTTTTGGTTACATTATCTTGGGTACACAAAGAGTTGCCATTACTCACGCTACTTTTAGATTTTCTCAGTGTGTAATTAAAACTCCAAGGAAGTTACACATGAGCATTTGTGGTACACTGTCGAATAAAGAAACTAATGGGTGAATGCATGCTTTCAATGACTATTGTGGGGGCATTGGTCAACGTATGAAAATTATTCGCTTGGCTTTGGCAATATATAATTTAAATTAGCTTTTTCTTAGAGTCGAACTGTAGGGGGCCGCGGAAGTCCAGTTGGAAGAGTACCGGATTAACATAAAAAGAGTTGTGAGTTCGAAACTCGATCCAACCAAAGACGATCGCTCCCGTGGTGGCTGGGTCATGTTAAATCTCTCAAGGCCTCAAATGTTACCACGTTTGCGAGGTATGGAAATTTGGAGGGGAGTGTTTGATCTGCTGTTGACCTCGTCCTCTGACCATGATTCAAAATGGCAAGGTCTTGTCCTCGGATTTTACCAATGGCAAGGTGTTGTCCTCGGATTTTCCCAATAGCGCATTGTGTTCCTCAAGTGTGACATAAGCTCAACTATCTATCATCCAGCCATGCCAGCGCAAGTTGGCTGCAAATTAAAATATCTTTAGAATGCAGTGAAAAACGACGATCGAGACATATTAGCTTTCTTGTTTAGCCTTTTTATTTTGAGGAAAGTCTCTGCGCTGGTAGACTAGCCAACCTATTTTGTTTATTGAACTTTTGATGTTTTTATTAACCCTCCTGGTGGTTGTCACGAAGATATATCTCTTTATAAAAAAAAGAACTGACTCCATAATCAAGAATTCAGTATTTACTTGTTACTATTAACTATAATTTAATTTGCAAGTGCTTACAATAATGCTTTTTAAGATCATGATCTGATCACAATCACCTGAAAAGACCTTTTAAAAGGTTATGAAATTTTATAGGTGCAGAAGTAATTGGATAAAGTAGTTATTTCCCTTTGTAACATTATGGTGTTATACATATTTAAGGTCTTAACTCTCACGTACCATTTCTATAATTCAAGAAACACAGAAGTCACAATCCAATTACAGAAGTTTACAAAGACATTTTAAGACATAAAAATACACAAACGGATTCACAAACTCAAAGAAATTAAAACACATCATGGGGAAAATAGTGATGTTTAGAAGTTTGAAATTTCACAGAATTTTAAAGTTCCATTGATAATGGAGGTTTATAGCTCAATATATGACGTCGCTCTAGTGACTCACCTGGTTTAAGGTTTCGTAGTTCATTAGTTAAGTTTCTGTTTTGCCATTTGTTTCGTTTCACTATGTTTATGTTTTGTAATTTGCATATATGTATTTTTTTCATTTCAATGTATTTTAATCTGCTTTATTATTCGTATTGAGTTTAAATTCAAAGATTTATTATTCCATACAGAATTTAGCTAAGGAATTTTTAAGAACATATTAGGTAATTAAAATGGCTGGAATTAAAATTTTTGAATCTATTTAATTGCAGGATAATTATTAGTCATCTCCCTGTATTTGGTGTAGAAAGATAAATTATTTAAATTCAAAATCGTCTGAATCTTATTTCATAAATCGTCTTAATTCTGAAAAGTAGTCTTATCTGATTATTTTGAAAGCATTTTAATGAAATTATTAATGCAAGGATTTTATATGAAGCAATCACAAAAAAGTTTGACTCACTTGAAAAAACGTGTGAAACAGTACAGTTGTTGCGCCCATACTGAGGAAAATCTATCTGAGCAGTGTAGATATACGTTGGGAGAGTGGTAAGTTCTTGCCTATCTAAAACCTTAAAATGCAATATTTCATTAGAAAAATGGAAAAAGAAACTTCGCAAAAAGCAACATTATAAGGTAAGAAATTCATGAATCAGTTTTGATAATTGTGGGTCCTTTAAGATAAATCAGTGAATTCAAAATCATATTTTAAAGTCTTACCGATTTCGAAAAATAGAATATTTCCTCAGGAGTAGCTAAGACCTTCTTGTTGTTCTTGTCCACAGAGAAAGGAAAGAATGAGCCTCCAACGTTGTTAGAAATGTTAGACACGGAGCACTCACTTCCTGACAGAAATAGATCAATTATATTCAAAAAAAAGTTAATAGTGCTTTGATAAAATAACTAAATTAAAAAAAAAAAAGCATTGTTTCATAAATTACAAATTTTTTCCCTGCAAATTCAAGCAAAATACTATTTTTTGATCCTACAAATTATTGATAGCTGAATAGCATTGCATAGATATTCAAAAATAAAAAAAAACTTTAAAATGCGACTAAAATAATTAAAGGTAAAAATTGTCGATAGCTATTGTTTGAGAAAAACGTTTATCAACCATTAGCGCAGAAGAGTCTGACCTTTCATTCTGATGGAAGTATTGTTCGAACGAAATACCATCAACAATTTTTTAACTTTAATTTTTATTAGTTACTAGCTGAATCACCCGGGGTTGCTCGGATTTCAAATATGACCGCGAGACCTAAAATATGACCGCGACAATTCCCTGTGTTAACTCATACACAAACACTGTAGAACGGGTTTCCATGTCCAAATAATGCAGAAAAACAAACATCACATTTTAAAATTGGGACATCGAGAGCCACTTTTAGGACTATCTGTGTGCCAATTTTCATGGCTACAGATTGGTCTGAAAGAAAATTAATAACTTTTATAAACTTACTACAAAATTAAATTACATGTTCTTTAATTCATCAGTACCTATCATTTAATACTGAGATAAATAAGGAACCACTGATCTAAAAGATCAGAAATCGAAGAAATCTTGCAGCTTTAATTTTAACCCTCTAAGGGTTTAATATGCATAATTCCACCATGCAGCCTACTGTCTCCCCTGCACGACTTCTAATAAATTTTGATCGTCTTGACCAATAGAATATTTTCAAAGGATTCTATTTTGTAATGAATTTGAGTAACAGGATTATTATCGAAGGAAAGGACCAATAGAATCTTAACTAAGGACTATATTCTGCATAATGAGCCAATAGAATAGTTTCAAAAGATTCCATTCCACGGATAAGTCCAATAGCAATATTCTAAAGAAAGATTCTATTGCAAGGCAATCACTAATAGAATCGTTCCAAAGAAAGATTATATTCCAAGGAAATCACTAATGGAATCGTTCCAAAGAACGATTCTATTCACGAAAAGGACCGATGGAATATTTCTAACTGTTAAAAGAATAAATGGATTTTTTTAGAAAGATGTGGTTACTTAATGATTGTATTGTGGTATACTACACAAAATTCGGAAATCTCGCTATGTTCAGAGGGTTAATGTGTTTATCACCTCATGTCTTCTAATATTTCACATTAAGAACACCTTACTGTTCAATAAGTAAATGCAAGCTCCTTTATTCACAGACTAGCAGAATAACCCGGCATTGTTCGAGCATCAAATATGACCGCAACATTCCCCTGTGTTAACTCAAATACACAAACTCTGTAGAACGTGTTTCCTGCCGCGACAGCTAAAATATGACAGCGACATTTTCCTGTGTTAACTCGTACACAAACCCAGCAGGACGGTGTTTCCTTATTCATGTATATTTATTGCTGAAAATTTTTTTCAATTTTAAAATTGGTGCTTCGAGGGTCATTTTTAAGACTACCTGTGCGCCAATTTTCATGACTACAGATTGTCCTAAAGACAAGAAAGAAATTACCTATGTTTTCCGCAGTGTTCTAAAGTATAAATGTACCAAATTTGGTGTGGATTGGTCAAACGGTGTAGATTTGTATAGAGAATACACAAATGAATCCTTCTTTATATATACGTATAGAGATATCGTTCAGAATTCGTTCATTTCTTCTCGTATGACACTAAAGGTAAAAAGCGTCTTACCGCCAATATAAATCAGTTCGTCATCGTTAAAATTGTAAATGCTTGTCGTCGTTTCACCCTGGTAAGTATACGTCAATGCCGCTCGATTGTTTAATTTGTCGTAGTATACAGCTCCGTCAACTTCATTTAGTTCATTAAGAAATATTCCTTGGACTTCGACTTCAAACGCATCAGGAAATGTGGGCCTTGGAACATCACCTGCCACATAAAACTGAATATTTAAGATATTTTAAAAACAGAAATACATAAAATACTCCCACACATAGAAAGTGATGTAAAATTGAATTAGTAGCCTTAAAATTGTACAATACCATTCTTACAGTGATGTTTGAGACGTCATGTTCAGATAGCACTAAAGATATTTTTCAAGAAAACTAAGCTTGCGATTATTTTTCTGTGCAATATGATACACCGAAAATTGCATAAATTACGTGTGTATAAAAGAAAATTAATATAATTTCCTTTTTTTCTAGTATTAATCGTTCATTTTACTTAAGCTATCTTGACACGTGAAGTAGTGCTTTAAATACGATCTGATAGGAACTCTGTGCAGTATCTGCAGATGTTAATCTTTAAAGTGGTTACTAATAAAAAGGTCAACCACCAATGTTTATAATAGATAACTTACAGTAGCTTACTAGACCTATAAGTCCCATTAACAAATGGATTCTTAGGTGATATCCGTTGCCTTACAAATGTATTTCTGTAAAAGTAACTAACACCACATCATATAGTATATACACAGTCCAGTCACATTAATGTGAATACCACCTAATTTCGACGTCAACGTGAAATAACCAATCACAAAAGGCAGAAGGCAGCACATTGCAGAGGAGTGTATATAAAAGATGTCATAGGGCATCGGAAAGCATTTCAATCGTTGGCGTAATGCAGAAACGTAGCGATTTATCCGACGTCCAAAAGGGCATGATTATTGGCTTTCGGGCCAAGGGTGGAAGCATTTCGGAAACGGCTAATTTTGTGAACTGTTCGCGTGCCGCCGTGGTAAAAGTATACCGTGCATGGCAAAATGGCTCTATCCAAAATCAGCGGCGTGGCACATGTGGTGCACCACGGGTTATAGATGACAGAGGCGAACGAAGGCTACGGAGATGCGTTCGGGCGAATAGACGTGCAACTGTTTAGCAACTGACCGCCCAGATGAACCAAGGGGCTACCAAGAGTGTATCCTCACCAACGGTTCAGCGAACGTTGCTGTGCATGGGCCTCCGCAGCAGACGCCTGGTTAATGTACCTATGCTGACTGCTGCTCATCGGCGACGAAGGCTGGAATTTGCACGCCAGTACCTCAACTGGACGTCCACAGAGTGACGACAGGTGACTTTTCCCGATGAATCACGTTTTATGCTCCATCGGACAGATGGACGTTGGCGTATACGGCGTGAGTCTGAAAGCAAACACCCTGCAACAATTGCTGGAAGGATCCAGGCTGGAGGAGGGAGCATTATGGTTTGGGGAATGTTTTCCTGGCATTCACTGTGTGCACTCATCATCAGAAACCTAATTGACTCTCTTCCTGCACGTCTCGCAGCGGTCCGCTCTGCCAAAGGTGGTTATTCTGGCTTTTGACAGGTGGTCACATTAATGTGACTGAACTGTGTATTTGACTTATATAACGATTATATTATATGATTATTGTATAATACAGTAACACTTTATTGTTCATTTAATGTGATCTGCTGTGCTGTATTTCAGTAATAAAATGATTGCAATTCTTAAACAATTCTAGCATAAAATTGATTGAATAATAAATTGATTATTACTTTTGACTGATTTTTGAAAAGAGGGACATCAGAGAGATATCCGGTCATTTGCAATACTGACCAGATCTCGAAGGATGAGATATCTTTTGATAAAAAAACTTTAACAAATCTTTATGTCGTCATAGAACATAAAAAATGTCGGCAATACCTTAATAACGAGATATCTCGTCGTTTGAAAAATTTATCAGATCTTGAAAGATAAATCTTGTAGGAACAAAAACATTTGGAGGGTTGAATAATAGTAAGATTTGGTTGTGAAGAAATGCTGATATTCGAATTAAATTTATAATTTCCCAGTGTTTTTTATGAAAGGGTGCCATTTTGTTTTGGAAATAACTCTTAGATAAAATAGAATTTCCTTTTTTTTTTGTACATTCTGTTTACTCAATTGATGACTATTAGTAATTTTGAGAGGATACATTATTGGTTAATTTATTCCAAGGATGCTAATGTAAATGGAGTTACAATCACTTCTTGACCATAGTGCGCGACGTTACGAAATTTCTTTATGCTTTAAATTATCGACAGGACTTACAGCATACGCGCTTTTAGCAAGATGGAGCAACGTGTTATACAACTCTAGTAGCCATGCGAATTATAAAGGACGCATTTCCTGACCGAATAAAATCTGGTGATGTCGATTTGTTCACCCTCATTCTCCTGGTTTGACCCCGCCGGATTTTTGACGTGAATACGTCTTTTCATCAGACCAGTACTAGGTGGCCAGTACATAAATTTGAGTGTTTCGAAAAACTGTGTCTCGAGTTCGATCTAATAATTTCAAAAAACAAATTAACTTGAAGCAAACCAACATAGCCGTCATTCCATAGCTGAGGGAACAAAGACTTTGAAGCAGTTTTGTTCTGGTAAATACTTGTTCACACAGTAAATACTTGTTTAAAATGTCTGACAAAGAATCTAACAGAGGTGATGATGGAATAATATTAAGAGTACTTGATACTGAGTAACTCACATTAACGAAATTAAAAAGAAGAATTTAAAGAAATTGAAAAGAAGAATTTAAAGAAATTGAAAGGAAGAATTTAAAGAAATTGAAGATTGCTATTAATGGATCAATTAATCCCAACAATTCGTCGTGCATTCAATTCATTTACTGCACCAAGATAATACTATACGTGACACGGTCTACTCAATTTTTCTTCTACAGGGCAAGAACGACAGGCAGAATAACCCGAAGTTGTTCGGATTGTTTGAATTTTGATTGAAAAATGACGAGAGATCAATAAATTCTCTTTTTCATAGGAAAAGGCAAACATCATTTAATTAATCGCACGGGAAATTACATACATTACTTAAAAAGGTTCTTGTATTTTCTATTTATTTTTATGAAACAGAATTAAAAGAATTCTAGAAACAACTACGTATTCAGCCAAACATTTGTGGAAATTTGTGATTATATATATATATATATATATATATATATATATATATATATATATATATGTATACACACACACTAGAGAGCCAAAACATTATGACCCTCTACTCGATAACGCGTTGCGCCTCCTTTGGTCTGCAAAACAGCTGCAACTCGCCTGGGCATAGATGCCACAAGTTCCTGGTACATGACTGGAGACAGGTTGTACCAAATGTCTGAGCAGCGGTCACGCAAAGTCGAGATATTCGGAAAAGGTTGGTGTTTCAGCTCTGAGCTGCCGCTCCATGACACCCCAAATATGCTCTATCCTATTGAGATCCGACGAGTTAGGTGGCCAGGACATTAAGTGGAATTCATCAGTATACTTCTCGAACCACACCAACAGAATCCGAGCCTTGTTACATGGGGCGTTGTCCTGCTGGAAGATTCCATTTCCGGTTGGGAAGACAGACGTCATGTAAGGGTGCAACTGATCCGCAATGATGTTCAGGTAGTTCACAGCGTTCATGGTCTATTCTACCACAACTACAGGTCTCAGAGTCGCCAAGCATAATACCGTAACCATTAACCTGTGTATGACCTACTGTAACAGGTGGGTAAAATTGTTCGCTTGGCAGACGGCGTACCCTGACGCGACCATCGACATGATGAACGAGAAATCGGGATTCATCTGATCAGGCAACTCACTTCCACTCATCCATGGTCCAGTCTCGATGTTCCTGGGCCTACTGTAGGCGTAGTTGACGATGACGCTTCGTCAACAGAGGCACACGAGTGGGACGTCTGCTGCACAGTCCTACGTTCAACAGTGTACGCTGAACTGTGTGTTCCGAAACACTTGCGCCTGAACCTGCATTGTATTAGGCTGTCATTTGAGCCACTGTCTTGCTCCGATTTTGCCTTACCAAGAGGGACAGTCTCCGACGTCATTTTTCTTGGATGACACAGAGACAACCAACACCTTGGCATCTACTGCTGGTGTCAACGTCATTTATCCACTTTGCATGAGTATTAACAACGGCAGATCAAGAACAACCTACCAGTCGTGCAGTTTCGGTGATATTCGTTCCGAGTCTTCGGGCCATTACGATCTGCCCTCTATCAAATTCGATTAGATCCGCAGCCTTTCCCATCACTCGCAAAAGTAAGTGCAAGAATGATTACTTACCTTCTCCAGCAGCAGTTAAATACCATTCTCTCTTAATCAAGTGCCCCCCCCCCCCGTCATGTGCAGACGAGTTCATTGAAAAATGTGGGGATGGTCATAATGTTTTAGCTCGTCAGTGTATATATACCGCCAAGAAAAAAAAGTACCCTTGTCTAGTAATTTTTTGCTGCAGATAATAAAATAATTAATTAAATTTGAGCTCCTAAATAACATATCTACCATAGAAAAAAACTTGAAAAAATTAGTACTAGCGGAAAGAAAATTCCGATCATTGAAAAAGTGCAATACTCGAAAAAAGACGTTTTAACAATACTTATACTTTAAGATTTATTTACAAAAAGAGCTCAAAATTTATAAAACTTAGAAATCCTCAAATAGGATGGTAATGGTAATGGTAATTTTTGTTAACGTCGTACTAGAGCAACACAACGGGCTACAAATAGGATGGCAACAGTTCGCTGTCGTAACTCATATACTCAAACTCGAGATTCTATACCAAATTTATAGATTGAAACATTAATTCTGGCACTGCCAGATACCGAATTGCGAAATTAAGTTTTCATGATCAATGAGTTTGTGTTTGTATGTTTCATGTTCCATTATACAAAATATAAGTTTTTTTAAATTAAATATTTTAAGTATCCTTTTTCATTAATCCAATATTCATAAATTATTTATATTACGGAAAAAACAAGAAATGTTTTCAAACACAAATATCATAGCTTAATTTCTTTTAGAAATAATTGTTTTTCGTTCAATATATATACTAGTAAAACAGTTCTATTGGAAAGTTCTTTTTCTATCAATACTGGTAAAACAGACTGATACTCGTACCGCAATCGTTTTAAACTATGTACTCTAACTTAAACCTTATCCCTATTACGATTTCGAATTGATTTTAGCCTCTTCTGCACACCTAGGGCAAATAGAAAAAGGGTTAATAATGTAACCTAAGTTACCCTCCGGGTTCTAAAGTAATGTAAGTGTTCCAAATTTGGCGTAGATTGACCAAACGGTGTAAATTTGTACAGAGAACATACAGACAGATTCCAAATGTGCGTTATATATATATATATATATATATAGTGCATAGTTTATAAATGCCTTTGTTTATTAACTTTTAAAAATGATTTGTCTTACCGTGTGTAAATGTCAAGACTGATATGAAAAGTCCGACACTATGAAGCCAAAACCGTCGACAATCCATTCTGCAGTTAGTGAAACGAAAAGAAATATCTGCCTCTATTTCCCTGGATGCATTGTGAAATATTAGATGAGAGACTGGGCGGTTCGTTCTTCAACACCCTCAGCACGGTCTAACAATGATCTGAGCATTTATCTCAGTATCGCGGTCGTAAGCGAAACAATGCTATCTTATCACCACACATTCACTCTATTTACTTTCCCAATTAATTCCCATCAGATTCTTGCAGGTCCAACCAAAACAGCGATCTATGCATTACTAGTTGAATTACCCGGCGTTGCTCGGGTTTAAGTGGATAAATGTTGATTGAAAAGTGATTAGACTAATCACTTTTCTTTCATATAAAAATGCTGTCTCTGCTTGTCCGTGTTTGAACCTTGCGTCAAAAAACCTCAACATCCAATCCAATCAGAAAAAATGCAAGCATCATTTATGTTGTACGAAAAATAACTTTTTAATATATATATATATATATATATATATATATGCATTTGCTGGGATGCATTGCGTTATCGCGGGAGGACCTACTGCGTAGCCCTGGTGTGTGGTTCTAGGGAGATTGAGGGCGGAAGGACTCATGAACCTGATCTGATCCAGATCAGTGGGATTAGAAAGTAGAAGAAGACACTTTTATAGTAAGGCAAAGTAAATTTTTTTTTCAAAGGTGACTTTAGGACAGTAGTTCAGTAGTTGAATTAGAAATGCCTCTTTGAACAGCAGTGTATGACTACCCGTTTTAATTTAACGTAACCCAACTTATTTTAAAATTGCTTTATTTTAACAGGTTATTAAAAAAAAAGAAGTTACACACCTTACTTAAAAATAGTTTGATTTGCATATTTTATTTTATTTTACGAAACAGAATTCTACATACCATTACGTATTCAACCAAGTACTTTATGAAAGTTGATCAAGACCAACAAACACGGGTAATTTCTTTCACCGCCAAGAAATTACCCATGTTTAGTGATATTTTGCTGAAAATAAATATTATTCATTAAAATTTAGCTCATAAATAATGTACCTAATGTGTAAAATACTGAAACACATACATTGAAACAAAACGAAATTCCGATAATTGAAAAAATATAAATTCTGAAAAACGAAAGATACGAGCAAGCGTGTCGAATTTCAACTAGAGTATATTCTGAACTATAAAAATTCGTAAAAAGACGCTTGAAAAATATTGATAGACCATAATGAATTATTTACAAAATGAAAACAAATTTGAAAAACTCAGAAATGCTCAAATATGACCGCAATATTTCGCTGAAAAACCAAATGCGGAATTCTAAATCAAATTCATAAAACAAGACCAAGGCCCCCAAAAATACGAAAGAGTTTATTTAAAATATTTCGTTTATTTCATTTATATTTTATATTGCTACATTAAAAAGAAAGATAGTAAAAAGAATATAAAGAATGATTTAATGATTACACGATTTAACAATCGCTTAATATTTGTTTCGATTTTTGCGTTCGATTTTTTCGCTTGTGGCTTTTTCAGCCACAAATGAAAAATTGAAACCGATTGACTAATGCAAATTTAGAATCAATTGACCCATAGAGGCTTGTGCATTTTAACGCATTATCTAGCCAACCGCGTTTTAATCTAAATTACCTATGGTATGACGTGGTAATAATATGTGATAATATAATGAAGTAATAATATATGAAATGATAATATGAAGTGAGAATATGAAGAATATGAAGTGATAATATATATGACGTGGTGTTAAAATATTAACAATAGCGAGACGGGTCCTAGTAAATCAATGGAGGACCACGTGAAGCCCGCTAGCCGGCGTCTGTGCATCCCTGTCCTAACGATTACGTTTCAACCTCTTCGCTACCTAGGTCCACTTACGTGGACTACGACTCTTTCGCCTTAAAAATAACAGGGGGCAAGCCCCGTACTCGCTGACGCTCGCCAACTACCGGAGGATTGCTTAGCAATCCTCATTGGTTCGCTGCTCGAACTTTGCTCGCTTCGCTCGCATCAATAAAGACATTATTTACAAAATATATTTAAAAAATAAATATTTTTCAAATATAAATTTGTTGTACTAGAGAAAAATTATACAGTCCCTCTGAAATCAGAACTCAAACAATTTAGAATTCAAATGAAAATTGTGAGCAAATTTTGTTTCGAAATGTGAGCACTACTTTGGAAATCGAATACCCAGCATGTTGTTTGTAAGCTGCAACAGCTCGACTAACATTCATTTTTCTTAAATAAAATTTTATCCGATAACGCCATAAATTCAATTGCGCGAGGCTTCGTGGTAAGCAAATAATCGTTCAGTGTTGCCAAAACGCGATAACAAATAACGTCTGTTTTGCGTGCCACGTAAGAGAATTATATATATAGATATGTTGATGAGGTCATGGAAAACCTGACCCCTCAGGGGCCTCAATCTCCAGTATTGGCAGTAAGGCACCCGGTAAATGGGCCTGCCTTGTTAGATTGAGATAAGGACTAAATAGAAATAAAAATATGTTTTTAAATTTTTTTTAGTATTGAGTTTTTTTTTTGTCTATTTTATGTCTAGCCCAAAGTAAATTTGTTTGATTGAAATCTTGAAAAAGTTGAGCGTTGATCTGGAATTGGGAGAGCTCCGAAGTGCTAATCAAGAGCTTTGAAATAGATACAAGCTTCTCAATGGCTGTGCGAAATAAAAGGCAGGTCTATCATTGACTCTACGACAAACGGTAACATTTACAAAAGGTGTTGATGAGGTCATGGAGAACCTGGCCCCGAAGTGTCCCCAATCTCCAGTATCGATAAAAATTTTATGAAATAAAACATTAATTATGGCTTAGCCAGATACCGAATTGCAAAATTACGCTTTTATGATCAATGAGTTTATTGTTTGGGCTTTTCGTGTTCCATTGTAAAATGAAATTTGTGTAAAATTGAGTATTCTAAATATCCATTTTTGATCATTCATGAATTACACTATCTGCCAATAAGTATTTGGACACCCAGGAAAATGACGATATCTGCGGTTCTGATATACGTCACGCCCTACGCCGTTAAATATCGTGTAGGAAACATTGGCATTAGTCGCATGCAAGATGCCACGAAGTGCACAGTTATCCGATTTCGAGAAAGGTGTAATCGTCGGGTGTCACAGAAATGGCCGATCGTTGAGGGACATGTCAAGCGAGCTGAATTATCCAAAATCGACAGTGGTCTATGTGATTCAGAAGTGGAAGGTGAGCGGTGTTTGTCGGAATGTGCCCCGAGTCGGCAGACCTACGAAACTGGGAGATACAGACCGACGAGTGCTGTCCAAAGAAATTCGGAAGAACCGCACCCAACCGATGACCCACGTAACTCCAGGAGTTTCAACTCCAGGAGCATCCGGCATTGTTGTTTCGATGAATACCATCAGTAAGGAAGACACCTGCTTGGTTTTCATGCTGCCGCCCATAAGCCTTTGATCACAAAGTCCAACCGCACTGTTCGATTAATGTGGTGCAAAGCATGTGGAAAGTTGACCGTAGACCAGTGTAAACGGGTTCTCTGGAGCGACGAATCAAGGTTCCCCCTCTACCGTTCGGTGGCAGGGTCTGGGTCTGGCGTCTCTGCCTGGAGAACGCCTTCTACCAGAATGCATTGTGCCCACAGTAAAGTTCGGCGGAGGTGGAATTATGGTCAGGGATGTTTCTCCTGGTATGTACAGGGACCCTTGGTCCAAATTCATAGTAAGCTCAACGCCGAGGTCTAGTGCACTATTTTGGACGATAGTGTACTTCCTACGTTGTGGCGATATTACCGGTTGGACCCATGTTACTTCTTGGACGACAACGCCAGCTGTCATGTTGCGAGGTCCACCATGGATTCCAAAGATTGGTATGGTGACAGTGGGGTTAACCGAATGGACTGGCCTGCCCAGAGCCCAGATGTTCGTATTTCGTAGTAGTTCAGAATCCACTTTAAGTAGTCGGATCCGACTTGATTAGCAAAAAAATGACCGCAATAGCGACAAACCACAATCAACTTAATTTATCAAAACATAAACGTATTACAGTTTTACTGACAATTTTTATTGAAAACTAGCTGAATAATCCGGTGTTGCTCTGGTTTCAAATGTGACCGCGACAGCTAAAATATGACCGCGACATTTCTCTGTGTTAACTCATACACAAACCCTGTAGAACGGGTTTCCTTATTCATGTCAGTTTATTGCAGAAAAAGAAACTTTAGAATTTAAAATTGATGCTTCAAGGGGCACTTTTAGGACTACCTGTGTGCCAATTTTCATGGCTACAGATTAGTCTGACGACAGGAAAAAAAATTACTTATGTTTTCCGCAGTGTTCTAAAGTGTACACAATTTGGTGTGGATTGGTCAAACGGTGAAGATTTTTATAGAGAATACACACACACACATCCTTTTATATATAGAGAGATATATATAACTTGCATTTTAGACTGATTAAGGAAATAATATTATGCAACTGATAGTTAAATAATTTGACTAAAATAAAAATTTTCTTTGTACTATTACAAAATCTGAAATGGGATGTGTCAGTAAACACAAGCTGATAGTTTTATGTGATACCGCAAATTTATAAACTTATGACAGTGACCGTTTCATTGCTTGTAAAATAAATCTTTCTACATTAATCTAAAGCAGATGACAGGAGCTCGGATTTTGCTTGTTTTGCATACCTTTTCTTTTTTAGCCCCAAACGTTGTTATATATATCTGTTCTGAGTGTTTTTTTAGCAATTAAAAAAAAAACAGAATTTATTTTGTATATTTGGAACCATTTTGCATATTTGGTTTTTTTTACATGTTTTATGCATATTTCGACGATTTTCTTTTTCTATTTTCAAACAATTTTACAAAAGAGAAATCACATTTCATTTTGAAGAACTTTGCTCAGTGCGTTTGGAAGGAAGATTTTGAGAAGCAAAACGCATTTGGGCAGGTTGGCCTGACCTTTTCTTGTTTAGCCAAAAATGTATAGATAAAAATAAGATAGAGGAACAGTAATTACATATAATTATACGTAAAGAGTTGGAAAACAAAAACTCAGTCCCCGATCGCCAGGACAGTGGGTGAATCGATTAATATTTTGTGGGGGTTTCACGCGCAGTAGTATGGGGAGGAACGATTCTAGGCTTTTGTTACGGATAGTGCAGCCTACATCCTGAAGGCTGGAGAAAGCCTAAAAGTTATTTTTTATCATAAGATGAGTCACCTAACATGCATGGCCCATGGTGTCCATCGTATTGCAGAAGAGTTGAGGAATAATCTACCTGATTTGAAAAAATAAATATCTTCGACAAAAAAGGTATTTGTCGAAGGTTTGTTCATTTGTTGCACCTAGCAGAGAAAGGGCTTTCAAAAATGCATATCTTAATACTCCTCTACCAACTGAACCATTAATTACAATATGGGATACGTGGATGTCTGCGGTTAATTATTTTGCTGAACTTCACAAAAATTTGAAAGAGGTGATTGGATGTTTTGATGAAACCGGTAACCAAGCTATTGCGAAAGATAAAGCTGCACTGAACAACTGTTCTATGGTCCAGATCCAATTTTGGCAATTTAATTACCACTTAGGAAAGTAGAGGAATGGATCTATGTAATTCTGTGGATATGATCGATGACTTGATTACGAAAAATAAAGACTGGAACGGTCCTATCGGGGAAAGCACGAGAAAGAAGCTGTATGCGATATTTAAAAGAAATCGTGGATGGAAGACTGCTCAGGCTGTATCAAAGATTTTGAATGGAGAGGTTGTACCAGAATGTGAGTTGACGGACCCCAACGAAATATTTGCTTACCGATTCCTCCCCATCGTCTCATGTGATGTGGAAATGTCTTTCTCTTCATTGAAGACTGTTTTAAGTGACAGATTACGAAGTTTCAAGATTGAACACCTTGAGGAAACTTTGATTATTCAATGTAATTTCAATTAGTTGGAGGACAGTCAGGGATGTGAGTGAACTAATTTCCGCCCGGGGTAAGAACTCGCCTTGGAACCTCTCCACACACATACACACACCTACCAAGCAAACCAAAACCCTCCCCGGCAACACCTGTAATCGCAACCACACATTAATTGCACTATTCCAAATTTTTTAATACAAAGATTTCAAAGGTAAATGGATTAATTTGCAGCAGTTTCATTTTTAGTATCAGATAAAATACCAAATTAATTCCAAGATATTTCATTCACAAATAATCGGACCAGAAAACTGACGTCTCAACTATAGACACTCTAAAAGCTAACCGAGTTCAGTTTCGGTTGCCAGCGCAAAAAAGCCACTCAGGAAACTTCCCAGAGACACGAGCCCGTTATCCAAAACGCTCGGGCGCTACCACGTTAAATCCCCTTCTTTACTCACATCAAAATCATGCGACACTTCACACATTCTGAATTTAGCTCCTTTTATAATTTTTGGCTTTTGTAGTCAACTAATAAGTTTTCCTCTAAACTTTTTATCATGCGTAAATATATATGTTAGTAAAAAAATACTCGGCTTGTTTAGCACCCTTCCCAATCTGTCCCAGGGGCACAAGCCCCGTCTATCCCCTAGTTACGCCCCTAAGGACATTTGAAATGTTTTCATTTTAATCTACATTTTACAATTATGTAATATTTGTTAGTTTGTATAGTTGTTGTTTTGTATATTTTTTACTTATCTTTATCTGCGCTATAAAAATAAAATTGTGAATTAATTGAAGGAAAGTGTTGCTCAATTTCATTTTATCCTCCTCGCTACCCTTTTTATAAGAATAAATTTTCTTTTTGTTGCAATTTCGCATATTTTGGGGGTTTTATTGCATATTTTGGGATTTTGAAATGCATATTTCAGGTCACATTTTTGCATATCGATTCGAGCTCTACAGATGACATTATTATTATTATAACTTAATACATCCTAATGCAGCTTTTATTTTGAAATTGAGTGGCTGAATATCGACTCAATGCATTTAAAATAATCTCTAAGTAAAATATGGAACAGCTACACTTTACGTTTATGAGCGATGGCAACGGCATTGGCGATTTTTTTTTGGCGAACTTCTAAAGTTGCCAAGGAAAGAATTATTTCCCAACTCTTTTTCTGACACAAATTTTTTTCTTTATACAACACACTTTTTAAACACAATTCAGAACGTTTTAAAAAGTATATTTTTTTTTAAACTTTCACTCTAAAAGTAGTAAGCTTAAGCACATATCAAAACACATTTGTGAACCAGCAGAGAAACTAAGCTACGAATGTTGAGTAAGAATACCCTGAAACATATGAATTACACTGAATACAGTGGGCATGTTGAAAAGAAAAAGATTTACAAAAGAAAAAAAAAGCAAGAAATAATACAACCTGATAACGTCAGAATTTTTCCGTAAAAAAATAATGAAAACGAAAGTGGTCAAAAAAACAAAACTTTTAATCCTATCGTAAAAAACTATTGTAGTAAAATAAAAATTCCACAACTGTCAAAATACAAATAAATAGACCAATGGTATCACAGAAAACGATTTAAAAGAACCAATGCAATCGAAGGATATTTTCAAAACAAAATAGCCAATGGGAGGAAAGAAAATATTTCAAACGAATCAATGAAATCAAACGACTTTAACGAATTTTGGAAGAACTTTCTAGAATATTCAAAATGAAAATTGAAAGTTTCCGTTTGCCGAGGTTGCCATGAAAACCACAACATAAGTAACGAGATGGGTTGCTTTAAGTTATCGTAACTCGCTACTAGAAGTGCGCCAAAAAAAAAATCGCCAAACCGTTGCCATCACTCATAAATGTAGACTGTAGCTGTACCTAAAATATTACGTAGCTGACAAGTGACACAGTCAAAAGTTTTGAGATATGTTTTAGCTCGCGTGCCAATCGCATTACGAAATATGATGTTTCATATTTTAAAATTCATGCGTGCAGAGTTCCAAGTGACACACCAGGTAAAAGGCTGAATTTAGAAAATGGCAACTAAATGACCGCAGAATGATTCCAGAAATTTCATATCCCTGAAAGATGGAGGACACACCTCATTGGCACACACAACTGAACGGTGAATTCTCACTATTCTATTGGGTGAAGTGATGTTGTTGGGTATATACCATGTGATTTGTCCTTTGGGTATGTTAGTCTTGAGATTCCCTCCATTTTCTAGTAGTGTAGTGTTGCTTTTGCTCTACAATGCACGCAATGAATAAAAAACCACATCTATTCGTAAGATGGCCAACCAACCGGAATAGTGGTTAAGGTGTTAGCTTCAAGATCGGAAGGTTCCTGGTTCGAATCTGGGTACGAGCATGGGTGTTTGTAAGCGTATGGTGTAGAGGCGGCTGGTGCACCTTAAATCTGCCGTGGCCGAAAGTCCTCACGTTGGGTTTGCTGTGGAAGTTTGGAGTGTGGGGTGCCAGCTCAGGTGTTGCTTCGTCATCTGACCGTGGTTCAAAATTACGATGTGTTATCCTCGGATCTTTCCCTTAAGGGACTGATCCCGGACCGTCGTCAATAGCCCGTTGTGTTGCTCTAGTTTGACGTTAGTTAAAATTACCATTACCTTACCTATTCCTAAGATGATTCCATGGAATCTTCCAACCTTTAGAAAAATTCTATTGGTCTTTTTCTTAGAATAGTACCCTTTGGAAAGTTTGTATGAGTCCTTTCCAGAGAAAAGAAACATTTCGAAAGATTCCATTGCTTCATCCCTTACAATAGAATCTTTTTGAAAGATTCCATTGCTGATTTCCTTAGAATAGAATCTTTTACAAATACAAATACAAATATTGACGACCAGCTACAGGCTCAAGCCCAACAAGGCTGGTCCTTTGTTTATGAACTCCCCAATTCCCACTGACTATCCAATTGTATCTTAAATTCGTACACTCCCTTTGAATTAACTATATTCTCTGGCAACGCGTTCCAACTGTCTATTACCCTATTAAAGTAGTAGTTTTTCCTTAAATCCCGATTAAAATGTGTCTTATTCAATTTATACCCATGGCCCCTTGTTCTGTTATCCCTTTTGAAATTTAAGCCCTCTGTGCCCCCAACTGTGGTGTTGTTTTACCAACTTGAAAAGCTGAATCAAATCCCCCCTCCTTCTTCTTTCCAGTATATATATGTTTAGTTTACTTAAACGTTCATTGTAGTCGGTGTTTGAAAGATTCCATTGATCATTTCTTAGAATAGATTTCTTCGGAAGAATTCTATTGGTTCAGTAGTTCAAAATTGATTAGAAGTCACGAAAGAAGACTGTGGGTTGCAAAGTTGAATTATGCGTTTGAACCCTTTAGAGGGTTAATGCCATTGTACACGTGCCCCAGTGCCATCAATACTGGATGAACTTAGGTTTACTTCTATTTTGATGACCATCAACGGGTATATGATGCATCGTAGGTGGAACTTTACAACATACACGTGTGTCGTGTAACGAGACGAGCACACATCGTGCATTTATAGTGTTATGACTTATATTAGGATTACGTGGTGTTGTCCTTTGATCTTTTACTTAAGGGGTTGATCCGGACGTCAACTCGAAAGCTTTAATTTCTAAATCTCTGAGTAAACTGAACCCATGTGATTTAGTGCGAATATAAAACTTGGGAACTTGCCCAAATAATATCACAATATTGAAACTCTCGCTCAAACATAGTTAAAAATCAACATGGATAAATATTCAAACAAAAGAGAAAACACACTAGAAAATTTTGACAATTTTATTGAACACAATGATTTTAGTGATTTCGAACGTTCATATGATATTCCACACACACAAACAAAACAATGTCTATAACAATAATTCTAAAGTAACTGTCACTAGAAATGAATACATTTGTCGTAAACCAAAATATTTAAATGCCTATGAACTGTGAAATGTAATTATAATTCTGTACCTCAGGTGTAAATTATCGTAACTGATGCTTGTAAAATATTACTGTATACAGATTAAAGTATTTTTAAAGGGCTTTTTCTTCACATTAAGTAAGATGCTTTAAAGACAAATAAATGGTTGCTCATTTGTGATGGTTGAAATGCCACTGTTGTAACATGCGATTGCGAAACCGCGAATCGATGAGGTAAGTAGTTTTATAGAATACTTATTAAGTAGTTTAGTAGAATACTTATAACAAGGAAAGCGATAACTTCCAGGTGAAGCGTCAGTTCAACGGTTGGGGCCATGTAATTGTGATCGTAATAAATGTCATGTGTTTGAATGTAGTGTTAATTCTATTGTAGCTTCTACATACATAATTTAAAAATGCAGTACGTTTTCGAGCTATAAAGGACACTTGAATCTTTGAACGGAATAGAAGGCGGAAACAGCCACTTACGATGAAAACCCTACGATCGAAAAATTTGCGTACGATACTTCGATGTACAGAATTGTAAATACATACCTATGTTTTCGAATTAAAAGAATGTGCATTGTAATCTTGAAAATGGGCATTGTGTATTGCATAAGGTGTTGAGAACAGTTAATTGAGAATGATTAATCAAATCTCAACTGATCAATCATGATGGAACGAACTGAGCACAAGACTCGCCATTGTAAGTAAATAGTGATACTTCTCACGCATGCGCACATGATTGAGTGACGTCATAGATCACGGGGTGAGAAACCCAACGAATACGCTGCCTTAAAAATTTTCCATGTCTTCTACACGAGTAAAGGTAGGTAAAATGGGCATCCCGGAAAGTCGTCAATAGCCCGTTGTGTTCAACCAATGCTACGTTAATTAAATATGTGCCTACCTAAAATTAGAACAAGTTCTAATTCTCATTATTTATGTATTGTACTTTGCAAAATACAGCGTTTTGAATCACCGCTAATGGCCATTGCAATGACCTTGTATTATATGATAAGAAATCAGTTTTTAATCATTAACCACAAGACTCATGACTGCTTCGTTTAAATAACAGGTAGAAACGTAAAAATGTATATTTTATTTACAGACCAATAAATACACGATTTAGGCCAGGTTCAAGAAATAGTTCACGAGGACAAATTTCGATGTGAAATTGGGCTCCATGCAGATCTGTGGCATCAGAAGAAAGTAGGTGGAATATGTTCAAATCACGTGACCCATCGGCACGAACGGGTTTGTCTCGAATTTCTTTTTTCGAAGTACGTAGTAGATAACACTTCCGACGACGAATACTCCCACGACCGTCGTCAAAACTATGGCAGCTATAGCCCCTGTAAAAATAAATAAATCAGAAATAAAATATTTAATCGAGTGTAGCAGAACACCAATGTTTTCTTCTATCCTCCCCAATCGGAACGAGGAACTGCTTATCCCTTATTTTCAAGGACTCATATTCGTACTCGCTTCTGCGCATGTGCGCTGTTTTAAAGTGCAAGCGTATGTTTCGATTGTAATAGTGCGTCGTTAATATTTTAGAAGCGAGTGCGGAGTCGTTCTGTAGTCCGTTTGGAGATGAATACTCATTTCGTTTCTTGTCTGTAAAAAATGTTGTCTCGCCCTGAGATTTGATTTGATTTCTATGTATGCGAAGATGTAGAAGATGCTATGCGAGTAGATTTCAATTAAGATACTTTGACTGAAACAATTCTTAAACTCTTAAAAGACTTCTTCATCGATTTTACACTGTCAATAACAAAAAAATATGCCTTCGGTAATAATAAATTCGGTTAAGGATATACAATTTGAGAGGCTTTTTCTGTCAGGTTTAAATGTAACTTATGGTTGTGTTACTGCGGAGATACGCGTTTTGCTGTAAATATTGTCTCTTAGCTTGGTTTAAGAACACGATCTTCGTATACGTCGCCAGTAGAAATGCCAAATAAATAGTTCTGAATGGATGTAGGATAGTCAATTGGTCAACACCAATTAAAGTAAACTCCGAATGTCGCCAAACAATGATAAACTACATTTTAAGGTAACCCTGATATGAAACATGGAGAAACATTTGGATAACATGTCCGTTCTCCGGTTGATTTGTTTGCACTAAAATCTGTCTTATCTGACGGGTTAAAGGACTTAAAAATGTAGTAGTGTGTCATTATTTAGCTTATTGGTTTGGCGAAGACTAATTAGACCGGAATTTAATTGAAGCATACATTTCGGTATTAACTACTAGAATTACCAATAATACACAATGCCATCCTTGTGAGAAGGATGCAAATAAACGAAACATACAAAAGACGAGGTTTTAATGTAGTGTTATCCAAATGCTCTCGTATGATACATATCGCGTTTACCTTAAAATGCAGTTTATCGCCACAATGGTGAAATTTGACGTTCAATTCTTAGTTTTGATCTAATCAACTATTATATTTAAATTTAAGAACCGTCGTGGCGCAGTGGATTTGTCAACTGCGTTAGCAACCTGCGAGTTGTGGCAGCAACGTATGTCCTCTTCCTGTAATTTCCCCTCTACAATATTCTTGGAAAAATTAATTTTTTACCAACACCGGTAAAACAACAGCTATTGTTTCATACTCAATGTTATTTCCATGGCGATATCGAATATAATCATTTTTGATATTTCGTATCTCGTTTCGCTCGTGACATCACACAAACAAATAAAACAATTAGAAACACCGCCTAGCCGTGACGTCACACAACCAATCAAAACTTTAATTGCCATGGAAAATACAGGAGAATCTAGCGGAGAATTTTTCAGCAATTGGCGAGCAGAGAGTAAACAATATTAAATCTATTAAAATCGTTATACAAAAAAAATGTTGTGTAAAATACTAGAGGTGGAGCCACCTTACGCTTTACAGAGGATTTATACTTTGTTGTTTTTCTAATTAGTTTCATACGTTCATCACAGGGTTGTCCAAAACCGAACTTCTTTTGGAACAAAAAAAAATGTGTTGTCCGTTTACCGATTGGACGTGACATTTCGGAGATAATTCGCATTGCAGTCATCGATCTTCTAAATAATAGACAGAGCATGTTGGCGGAGTAGCTGTCATAATATCTCAGAAGGGTAGATCATGTGGGCTTATGAATCGACTTCGGCCGATTTAATCGCAGACTAGTGTGTTTAATCACACTGGATGTAATCACTTTAACTTCAATTTGTCTCACATTAGGATTCATGCTTCTTCACACAACTACGTGACAGATCTTCAAAAGCGTAGACCAGAAGAAGTAATATGAAGCTGTTGCGCGTACATTCCCATCTATTCTATAGGAAATTCGTTAACGAAAGCTTCACGACACCACTTCCGATCATTGAAAATTTCAGCTCTAAAAACCTCAAGTAGCTTTTTGGATTTCCTTAGAGTATAGGGCATACGGAGCAGAGTTCACTTTGTATGCCTATTTATACTTACAACTAGATTTACCATTCGATCCAGCGAGTTCCTCGATCAACGTGAACTTGTATTGTATATATACTTCCTGCAAAAAAGAAAGAAAGACAGATTATCATATAATACAATGCTCAAAATGTATAATGATTTCATTTTTATATAGAAACTGTGTTTTAATTGTAACACACGTAAGTATATGTGTGTACTTAAAATCAATTGCAACCCTTGTGCTTTAAATACACTTGCATAATATTAACTACTAGCTGAATAACCCGGCGTTGCTCGGGTTTCAAATATGACCGTGACAGCTAAAATATGACCGGGACATTTCCCTGTGTTAACTCAAATACACAAACCCTGTAGAACATGTTTCCTTGTCCATGAATATTTATTGCAGGAAAACAAATTTTAGAATTTTAAATTGGGGCTTCAGGGGGGCACTTTTAGGACAACCTGGGTGACAATTTTCATGGTTACACAGTGGTCTGTAGACAGGAAAGAAATTAGCCTATGTTTTCCGCAGTGCTCTAAAGTATAAGTGTACCAAATTTCGTGTTGGTTTATATATATATATATATATATATATATATATATATATATATATATATATATATATATATATATATATATATATACAGGGTGTTTCAGTGAACCGTTTCAGAACTTCTAATAGGGGTAGGGTACATCCTGATAACTCGAAATCATATAGCAATGTGGGGTCGGAAATGCTTTCCTGAAGCGGTGTTGTACACAGAAGCACCGTAAAGAAAAGAAGCAAAAGGTACATGGATTAAAGTAAGTGTTCGAAGTTTCTTCCACGGGCTACAATGCACGCCTCATATCTCCGACGCATGGACATCCGAACATTCTGGAATACTCCAGGCATATCTCGAATTTATCCGGCAGCTACTGCAATTCTTGCAACCAGCTCCTCAACATTGTCAACAGGGGTGTCATAAACTAGCGATTTCAGATGACCCCAGAGATAAAAGTCAAGACATGATAGGTCGGGTGACCGAGCAGGCCAACGCACGGGACCACCACGTCCGATCCACTGCTGACCAAATGTGACATCCAGGTAGTTACGAACATCTCCGTTATAATGGGCAGGGGCTCCATCGTGTTGGAATCACATTGTCTGTTGCGTCGATGCAGAAATCTGTTCATCTCTCAAAAGTTGTGGCAATACTTGCTGCAGAAAGAGCAAGTAGTTAGGTCCAGTTAGACGAGACGGTAACAGGTAAGGTCCGATGAGGTGATCTCCCATAATACCGGCCCATACATTGACCGAAAATCGAATCTGTGCTGCACGACGTCGTATTGCATGCGGGTTCTCGACCGCCCAGATATGGTCGTTATGCGTGTTGAAAATTCCTTCCCTTGTGAAGGATGCCTCATCGGAAAACAACACTTCAGCAGGAAAAAGGGGATTTGTAGCACATTTTCCAAGGTACCACTGTGCGAAAGCAATACGAGGTGCATAATCCTTCGGTTGCTGTGTCTGGACACGCTGCACGTGAAACGGATGCATGTCTTCTTCTCGGAGAATCCTCCAGACGCCGCAATGGGAAACCCCGACAGCGTTTGCTACACTTCGTGTACTCGTTCTTGGATTCCCCTGTACATGTTGCAGCACATTCTGTTTGACGTCTGCAGTCCGTGCTGTTCTTACCCTGTCCCTGTCAGCTCTTTCTAATGAACCTGTCTCAGCTAACCTCTGGTGCAGTCTTGCAAAGAAATTACGACTGGGGATACGCCTCGTCGGATATCGTTCCGCGTACAAACGCTGTGCGGCTGGCCCACTACAATTTGCAGCCCCGTACGCCAAATGCATATCGGCTAACTCTGCGATCGTGTAATCATCCATCCTACTAACTTGGCGTTCTTGTGCGAAATGAAGATTCCCTACACGAAAGCTCGGAATTTTCGCACAACGCCATCTACCGCGTCAGGAAAGCATTTCTGACTGCCCATTGGGAAATGATTTTGGTTCGTCAGGATGTATCCTACCCCTCTTAGAAGTTCTGAAACGGTTCACTGAAAACATAATTTCTGTTATTATGATGTATATATATATATATATATATATATATATATATATATATATATATATATATATATATATATATATATATACATCATAATAACAGAAATTATAAGCCTGCAGTCGTGACGCGGAGTGGCAAGAGGCATCTGGATGAGGATGATCCATTGGAGGGGAGTGTAGTGCTGGTTCCATAAAAGAGACATAAATTCTCTAACAAAATCTTTATTCTTTCAATAACATCCTAGTAATATTATCAGGCGTGGAGGTTGTTAAGGGGACGCAGACCTGAACGGTTCTGTTAAGGGGACGGAGATTTGAACGGTTCTGTTCTTTTCTATTCTAAGGGGCTCATGGAAAAAGTGTATAGTACACAATGAATTCGCCAGAGGGATGAGAATTAAAAGAAAGACTGTTGGACAAGGAATCTAACAAGAAATTTCATTGGTAGAGGTCGGGAGTTAAGCGAAGAGGTAATTTTTTCTCACAGGCGATTTGAGAGGGAAAGTCATATTGGGAGGTCCGGAGGTCAAAGGTGAAAGGGGATGGCTAGATATATGACCTATTGGACAAACAAGACGAAAGACTGAAAATGAAGTGGGGTGATTAAGGGACTGGTCTCTGGTGAGAATTGAATTAGGGTTTTTTTTAGGTATCATTTCATATATATATATATATATATATATATATATATATATATATATATATATATATATTACTCTTCCATTCGCAGATTTTCCTGTTGTTTTAAAACTTTTTAAAAGTATTTTCCTCTTGGTAAAATAGACTTTTTGTAGTGTGGTATTCTTGAACAGGGTGTGTGATATTTAATGAAATACACATATTTTAATATAACCAATTGAATTATTTCGTTTTGACAAGTTCATATACAGGGTGTCCCAAAAAGATCGATCAGTACAACTTCAAAAATTTATTTAAAAAAAGAATAGGCCTACTGCAAAACTAGTTACAACAGATAGAATAACTCAAAAAGTATTTTTCTACAGTATGTTTGTGATTATAGATAACGCTGCACAACACGCTAACTATTATTAAAGAATTAATTTATTCAAAATGGCGGATCCCGTGAAGATAGCTCAATGTGTCGAGTGGATGGCCCCATAGCATGGCCGCCCCGGTCTCCTGAGATTACTCCATTCGACTTTTTATTTTGGAGTCATGTAAGAGATGCTGTACACCGAACAAAAGTTAACAGTGTCGTGGAATTGGAACAAAAAAAGATCCAAACAGCTGTAGCTACTGTTAATGTTGGCATGCTGAAACGTTTGTGGATTGAATTGGAATATCGTTTAGATATTCCTCTTGCTACGAAAGGATCACATGTGGAAATTTACTAAGGTAGTAGAAAAAACTTTTTGAGTTATTCTATCTATTGTTGTAACTAGTTTTGTTGTAGGCCTATTATTTTTTTTAATAAATTTTTAAAATTCTACTGATCTTTTTGGGACACCCTGTATATTCATAATCTTATAACTTGAACCTTATCGATGAATCTATGAATTGTATCGTATAATATAGAAAATTTTAAAACTTATATTACAAATAAATTCATATCGAAAAGAAACTGGAGAAGCAAAATATATAAAAATAATTTATATAACATGAACTGAATAGAACAAGAGGAATGTGAAACAAATCTGTCAACAAGAACTGAATTGTTTCAGTTCTTATTTTATGGAATTATGTTTTTAAAAATAAATTATAATTTCTTGCAAAATATAAAAATTCGAATATTTTCCTATTTGAGAGTGATACCGGACGTTGTCAATAACTAGTTGAGTCGCTCAAATACGACGTAAATTCCACTACTTATCTACTGATTACTTATTTACAAAAATCCACTTTTGTATCCTAATTGGTTGATAGACACTATTCGTCACAACCATTAAACGTCCAGAGAAAGCATAACTTAACCACTGGAATAGACGACAAAAGCTTTTTGTTCAACTACCGAAACTATAAATAATATATCAGCTATAGCTCTTACAATGTCTCTAGTTACGAATATTTTTGAACTATGCCAGACCTCTTTTTCTCTCTTGAATTCCATGTCCAACCTTCCAGTAGCAGCAGCGACCTTCAGCTGTTCATAAACACTATTCATGTCAGGCTCAGAGCTGTTAGCTTGGGAACCTGAAGCAGGACATCAATCATTATTAATTATCCGTATTAATGTGATACAGTTTTTAAAAACTCTAATTAAAACATTTGTTTTTAATTAGTTTCAATAATGAAAATTTGTCTTACGAGAAATTACACATTTATGTACCACCGACCTGCGATAAGAGGTAGGCGGCAATGTAAACAAACAAATCGGATGAAAAGGGAAGATTTTACTTCCGCTATCCAAACGCTTTCTCATGATTCGATACTATGAAGGTTATCTTCAAATGTCATTTATCACCGTTTCGGCATTTAATCTAATTAGTATTCACCAATCAATTATCATACATTAATTGGATATTCATAAAGTTTGTAATTTTTATTGGCAAAGTGCTGAAATCGTATGCGAAACACAAGCCAAATGACGTCACGTTCGTAATACGAACATGAAACACGTTCCACAGCAGAAACATTATCACCCCTACATTTAGCTTGACATAAAATGCCTCTCATGATGGTTATACCATATGTCTGTAGTCCAATTAGTCCTTTATTCGAATAACGGTTTGTAAGCGCATGGATGTTGATTGTTCTTATTAGGGGTAACGGTGATTACCCACTAGGTGCTTTTATAACATCATCTGATGATGTTGAGTGACACTCTTGTTCCTCTAATTTGACTTCGACAGATTTTCTTCTATATTGCTATTTAAAAAGGAAGGAATCCATGCTAATAAGCCGACAACAATTAAACAGCTTATGCAAATAATTCAGAAGAAGGTGAACCAATCAACCCGAAGATGTGCTCAAACGTTGTGAAATATGTGGTGGAAAGACCCATACTCGTATACAGCGCAACCAGCGGTGGCCATTTGACCTGTCATTTTTCATAAATAGTATAACAGAAAAATCTTATGGATGAAGAGGTAAATAGGTCGTGAACTTTTACCTTGGATTTTCTCATACCCAATAACACGGCTGTTCTATTTAATTACAAATCTATCAAAGTCAAAATAAGCGCGAAGAAAATGAACAAATCACGAGGTCGAAAGAACCCTTATTTGAAGTGTGACCAGTTTGGTGAACAAAATAGGATAATGTTTTATTTAAAAGTTATTCCAAAACAAAATGGTACCATTACATAAAACCCCTGTACTTACTAATTCCAAATCATACAAAGAAACGTGCCTCAAACTATTGACAAAATAAACTAAGATTATATACCTGCAAATGTTGGTTTATCCAATATCCAACCATTGAATTCAGTAAGGTGAATACCATCATAAACTCCCTGAAACAAAAAAAGAAACAATTTACTATTGCGATTCCATGGGAATGTTTTCAGTACTTTTTTACGAATATATAACTTTCAGCTGAAATTTTTAGGTAAATTTCATAATGTACAAATATATGCATGATAAACACAAAACAATTTATAGAAACGTCAACAGGAAGAAAGATTGAGAAATTAGGAATCCAAGATATGATCCAGACATCCGATGCTGAGCGTCAACGGACTCGGCAAGAGCGCCTCAAAGTTGATGCGTCGTACCACGCCTCTCACATAATTTAGTCTAGCACCGACCTCCTTTATGCGAGTACGACGTTTGTTATGTCATTTGCTTCGTCTCTTTGCATTTTATACAATAATAATAGAAATAAAACCTTAATATTTAATACTTGTTTTGATATTGGCCTTCAAAGTGTGAAAATTTCTCAAACATTTCAAAATGTCCGACTACATGCATAATAAACAACAGAAATACTATAGAAATGTCAACAGGAAGAAAGATAGAGAGATGGAGAATCCAAGAAATTCCGGACATCCGATGCTGAGTGTTAACGGGCTCGGAGGAAGTTCTTGAAAGTAAAAGCGTCGCACCTTCAAGATGAACAAATGTTTGACACGAGTGCACCTAGTACCTCCACCACTCAGTTCGACGCAAATAGCATATCTGATGACATAAACGTTTTATAATCGAATGATCAATCCCTAGAGGTCGGTAGCCACAACCTTCAACATCAACAGCGAGTGCATCAATTGTGATGTATGAGCGGAGCGATGAATGTTTGAAGTGTGAAATTAACAGTGTTGTTCTGATTTCTTTCACTCATTCACCATTTGGCTTCACTGACGTGTTCTACGTCTTAAACCTATCAGCCGTGTCACGACTTAGTCCCGTCCGGTTTTTTTCGGATATAGTGAGCGTTTATCACCTAACTGGTATAGTGGTTATAGTTTTTTTGTCTGCCACCCTGTAGGTACTAGGTTAGGATCTCAGTTTATAAGGGCATGATGTTGGTTGTCTCGACTACGTACCTCGGCATTAACAAACTTAACCAGGACAAAAAAATTGCGGCTTAATTTTACAGTCAACTTCAATTTTTTACAATTAATAATAACTGTTAAACGAAATCGCTAACTGCTATTTTAGTAACTATAATAAACTTTTCATAATAACTGTTATCGCAAGTTAGCAATAGCTGTTAAACCTTATCGTAAAAAAAATCATAGTTTTGCCCATCGTACTATCAGATTTAACTGTACCTCACATTACAGGTAAAAGAGAAAATGCCAGTTAGGTTGCATAAATGATATTTCAAACATTTTTCAAAAATTTTACACATTTCTGAGGTTTGTCATATTACAAGATCTGCTTATTTCTGGTACATCGCCAAGGAAAACCGTTGACTCTGAAATGTGGTTTGGAATGTCAATGACGTATTCCAACGGTAGCGCAACCGCTCCTAATTCACAGCGCATGCCCAGTGGCTAAACAGTAAATCGTTGTGAGCGTGGCTTGTTACGCTTAAGATGCAGCGATCTATTGAACAACTCTATGCAATAAAGTTTTGCTTTAAACTCGGTAAAAGTGGTAATGAAACCTTGTAAATGTTAAAGGAGGCTTACAAAGATGAAGTTTAGTCACAATCACGAGTCTACAAGTGACACGCTGCGTTTAGGAACGGCCGACCGAACGTTGAAGACAATCCGCGCGAAGGACGACCATCGACTACGAAAACGGATGAAAACATCGAACGAGTGAAGAATGTTCTGAACACCAACCACCGATTAAGTTTACGTTCAATTGCAGAAATGACAGGGTTGGCAAAACAGATGTCCACCGCATCGTTACTGACGAATCGCAAATGCGTAAAATTTGTGCCTAAAGTGTTGTCCCCCGAAAACAAAGATATTCGTGTGACGACTTCGCAGGAAATTTTTTATCGTGTATCTAGTGACCAAAACTTCCTAACAAGAGTGATAACCGGTGACGAAAGTTGGGTGTTCGAATACGACCCAGCGACTAGACGGAAAAGCTCGGTGTGGCACACTCCGAACACCCCTCGACTAAAGAACGCGCCAAAACACTACTGATCGTGTTCGTCTACTCTAAAGGAGTGGTCCATAGAAAATTCGTACCACCTGGACAGACGGTGAATTCACCCTTTTACTTGGAAGTGCTGAGGCGCTCTAAGAAAGGGGTAAACCGCTTCTGCCCAGAGATTGCTGGCAACTGAATCGTCCACCACAGCAACGCTCGGTCTCATACGGCGTTGTTTGTGACTGAATACCTAACCCGAGAACACGTCCCTGGTACTTCCCCATCCACCATACAATCTCAACCTAGCCCCCTGTGACTTTTTTTGTTTTCGTGGACGAGATTTAAGGTGGACATGAAAGAAGGCCATTTTGACACACTCCAAGATGTCCAAAGAGCCGTAAACACAAGGCTTCACGGCATCTCACAAAATGAGTTCGAACAATGCTTCAACCACTGACAGCAACGCTGGACACGTTGTACAGGGTGATTTATAAGTAAGTATACAATTTCAATGCACTATACAGGGTGGTCCCGAATTCATGGTACAAACTTTAATGGTAGGTACAGGACATTGTAACAATGATTTATTGTATAGGAATGTATAGTCGCAAGTGACGCGGTGAGGCGTAAACAGGGGAAATAAAAGGAAAGAGAAATGGAGTGATCGGTTGGTATCATTGCCGGTAGAGGGCAGTAGATGTCTAGCCGCTGTTGAACATGATGCATCGCAGTAGGGAAAAGCGCCATTCACAATTGTGCTGCCGTAGACGATGGGTGACTTTACGTATGCAGAAAAAGCAGACATGCATTACATGTACGGCCGTGCAAATGGTAACGGCAGAGCTGCGTTACGAATGTATCGCGCGGAGTATCCTGATCGACGAATGCCGGATCATAGAATTTTTCAACGGTTACATCGTCAACTTTGTGAAACAGGTGCGTTCGACGTCAACAGACATGGCGCTGGTCGAGTAAGAGCAGTACGCACTCCAAGGCTGGAAGAAAGCATCTTGAACATTGTGGCTGATAGACCCGAGTCAAGCACAAGAACTGTTGCGCGTGACGTAGGTGTGAGTCATCAGACTGTATGCAGAGTGTTAAACGAAAATCGCTTACACCCCTTCCATTTTCAGAAAGTACAAGCATTGAATCCGGCAGATTATCCTCGCCGCGTGAACTTCTGCCTGTGGGTGATGCAGCAATGTGCGTTGCAGCCGGATTTCGTAGATTATGTGCTATTTACAGATGAAGCGACATTTTCACGCGAGGGTGTCTTTAATGCGCACAATTCCCATGTGTGGGCAACCGATAATCCACATGCAACGCGTCGACATGCGTTTCAACAACGTTTCAGTATTAATGTGTGGGCTGGTATTGTGAACGACTTTTTGATTGGCCCATACTTACTACCCACGCGGCTCACTGGCGGAAGCTATCTTATTTTTCTGAAAGAAGTGTTACCACAACTGCTGCATGATGTTCCGATCGCCATTCGTAACCGCATGTGGTTTCATCACGATGGGGCGCCAGCACACTTCAGCATTGATGTACGGAATTACCTGAATGCCACGTTTGGTACTCGATGGATTGGGCGTGGTGGACCAGTCCCTTGGCCACCCCGATCTCCCGATTTATCGAGCCTCGATTACTTTTTATGGGGACATCTAAAGCATCTTGTTTATGAGACTCCGGTTGACTCAGATGAGGATCTCGTCGCTCGCTTATCTGTAGCTGCTGCAGGTGTGCGTGAAATACCAGGCATCTTTGAACGTGTACGCCAATCGCTCCACCGACGCTGTCAAGCATGTATCGATACTGGTGGACGCAATTTTGAACAATTACTGTAAACATGACACTTGTCAACAACGCTTTCAATAAAATCTTTGTTTTTCCTTTCGGCCGTTATTTCCCCTGTTTTCGCCTCACCGCGTCACTTGCGACTATACATTCCTATACAATAAATCATTGTTACAATGTCCTGTACCTACCATTAAAGTTTGTACCATGAATTCGGGACCACCCTGTATAACAGTGAAAATGTACGTTATTTTCTGTTACCTGTAAAAGAAGTGTAGGTGAATGTTTGAAGTTTTTTTAGGGACATTCACAAATGTTCTATATGTGTGCACCCTTAGTCACACTACACACATCGAACTGGTAACCCATTTCCGCCCAGAAGCGAGTTAGGGTATTTGAAGCAAGTGCAGTGATAGTGGATGTGATACACTGTTTCAACTACGCTAGATCAACAGGAAGAGGAGGGTTAAATACGTCATCCTTTATGAAGCCTCAAAGAAAAAGTCACATGGTGTTAAATCAGGGCATCTGGGTGGCCTTTGGGTTAGTGGCATGTTGTAGTCGGCGCTTCGTCCAATTCATCGGTGAGGATGTTAATAGAGGAAATTTCGCATGTCATCTAACAAGTGTGGTGGTGTACCATCCAATTGTAGAATAAAGTTTTTCGATTTTACTATCCAATTGGATGAATAAAGTTTTTGACGACATCTACCAATACACTCGGTCGTCCTGGCTTTGGAACTGTGCACAAACAGCCCGTAGTTTCAAATTTTTTAAACCAATCGTAAATTCATTTTCTGGTTGGAGGTTCTTTTTCAAATCGTGATCGAAAATGCCGTTTCACAACGGTGACAGGTTCCGTTTTGCTCAATTCAAGAACACAAAATGCATTCGCCACTGTAGACGTAGCCATTTCCACTGACTAGTCACGTGACACGCTCACTATCGCCTACGTCACTTCGCTCGGAGGGCACAAACTTTATTAGTATACCTAGCTAACAGTTCGTTTTGGGGACCGTGTCTTACACTGTTCCTGTTTTACAGCATCTGGAATCTGTATACGTAATTATGAATCACCCTGTATTGCTGCCCAAGGCGCATAATTCGAATATTATTAAGTGTTTTTCTTTGTAAGAACGATTATTTGCTTTATATAATTTTTTCTCATTACTTTTAGAACAGACCTAGTATTTTTCAAATTTTTGATTTTCCCTAATAGCACTGTAGTGATGTAAATTGAAGGTGGCGCTGAAACTATCCTGAGAAAAGAGCTCAAATTTTATCTGGAAATATTAAGTCTTTCTTGATCGATTTCTGTCAAAATGTATCAAGGTTCCTACTTTCATAATATTTTCTAATATTAATTTAATAATTAATATTGTAAACTAAAAAGTATTTAAAACGAAAACATTGTGTATATTTTGTTTGTGTACCTTAATAGCAACCTGCTGCAAAATATCAGCGCTATAGGAACATAAGTTAGGGTGATATCCATCAGTTGTTGAAACTGATTTAACATTAGGAACTCCAAACTTTCTGTACTCATAATTCCGAAACTGTTTTACCGAATGATATGAAACTCGGTATCTGAAGTTTTATTTAAAGTGTCTGTTATTGGAAATTAGGAAGTTGTGTTCAATTAAATATGCAAATTAATGTGCTCAATTTAAAATGCCTTACGCAAATTTCATGCATAGAAATTTGTAGAAAACTTTATTCCCGGACGATACAATCTTTGAATTTGCTCAACTGTTAACATTGTTTGAATGAAGAGTGGTGGTTCGTCTTTTCCCAGAGACTGTACCTATAACGAATAAATATCGATAGATTGTGTGAAAATCCTAGAAAGGATTTTATTGATCAAAATGTTAGAAGTCATGCATGGAAGACTATAGGACTAACAGAACAGAACGGATATGTGTGTAAAAACATTCAGATAATCCTAACAAAATCTACGTAACATTTATTTAATCCCAATTTCTGAATCTCTCTCTTTGTGTATTTTAATTACATAGATTCTGAAAGAGCATTTGTATTTGAAATAACATTTAAGGAGACAAAAAAATGACACGAATTCTGAAATTGGTACTCTTACTGCGAGTTCACTGATTCTGATAACAGACACACTGGTAGAGTTGGTTAATTGCATGTAGAGACGCTCCAACAAGTCCTCGTATTGTAAGGAATTTTTCACAACTGTAGGACCTGAAAAATACAAAAGAAAAATAATTATATTTGATTATGTACGTAACGATTGTATTCTTTCTTATGCTCGACACGACCTCTGGATCTACTATCTACAATTTGTAATTCATGGTCATAATGATATCAGATAATTTAGCTTCTAGGTTCAGATTCGTCTTAATTTCGTACAATGGCTCCCAAAATTGAATACACACCATAATGAGATCTCTTTAAAATCCCAAAATTCCATAGCAAATAATAATTTGAACTAAATTTTAATAGGAATGGTAAAGTGCACATTTAGAAATATATTAGCCTAAAAAACAATTAGGTCTTCGCTATACTATTTTTAAAAACAGATTTGAATTTTAAAAAAAGTAACATCAACAATTTTTAAGTCACAAAACTGAGTGTACAACCAGTCTATTTCCTACCATAATAATTGAGGGACTGATCCCGGACCGTCGTTAATAGCCCATTATGTTGCTCCAGTACGTGGTTAATTAAAAATACCTACCAAACTAACATAATAATAACGTAAAATGCTTTTTTTGTGCATTAAGTTTTTTGGAAGTAGAACAGTTTCTTAATAAAAGGACACTAACGGGAATTTGAGTTATTTTTCTTGATACGTTTTCGGGAGAAGTAACACGAAGCTGAGCAAACAAGATTTCATTACGATTCAAGTATTCATTAGACGATTGATGGGTTAATAATGAAAAGAAGAGACGATTCACCTGCCACTTTCAATCGGAATATTTTTCTCTGGTCGTGGTCGAAGCAGGCCGATACATCAAAGGCTTCCCATTCCTTTGGCATGGTTCGGAAGTTGTTGACGGAGTAGTAAGCATTGACCGACATCTGAAACGACACAAGTCTGGGGAATCAAAATGTAGCATTATCAATGGGACATAGGAATCTAGCCTGCAGAAGTGAAGGTTAGACTTTGGGGACTTGAGGCAAATGAGGCTGATACCAGAATCGTCCAAAACAAAATTTATATGCTTAAAAAGACGATAAATTATATTGCTTGTTAATGATTAGACTAAATGTACTAATTAGAACTATATTAATTTGTAATTAATTACTGTTCGTATTATTATATTTACGCTGCGACAGATAGACAATTGTTACCACTAAAATTTCGTTTACACCAGCGGCATGGTATAGATCTATGAAACTGTGGATGTTATCCTTCCTTTAAGTGACCGCTGTCATCGATCACCATTTTCGAGCTGTAAACTATTGACCTTCTAGATGGTTCCTTCTTTTGTTCGTTACCCTACCCTGTCGACCATGAGGTGTGAACACTTTGGAGGAAAGGTAGAATGTCGCTCCGGTGATATCTATCTCACGCTAAACGATACGCCACACAATACTATGAAAGGAAAGCACCAGTCGTTAATGCCACTTAAGGCTCTATCGCTCCAGTTAGGTAATTAGGTAAGGGGGTGAGACATGCAGGGAAAAGAGCCGTTCTGTGAGACGATTGAAAACATGTAAGCTCCGCAGCGTAGATAGCCCTGTTGGTAGAGTAGCAGTTCAAAACTTAATCCAACCTAAGACCGTCGTGTACGCCTTAAAACCTGTCGTGACTGGTACACATTAAAATCAGTCGTGGCCTCAAATGTCCTGACAATGGCGTGATGGAAGTTAGTAAAGTGGGGTACCGGCTCAGGTGCTGAACTCGTCATCTGGCCGTGGTTCAAAATGATGAGGTATTATCTTCGAATTTGGATCTACGGCTGTCGTCAGTAACCCATTGTATTGCTGCAGTCCGACCTTAATTCAACTACCTAGCTACCAGACGTTTGTAAGAAGGCAATTTTACTGTTGTCTTGTCTCTCTTGTCTACTTTCTCCATAGTATTATGATTTCAGGGGGACTACATGTAATGAAAGATTGACTGTTAAACATTGTGTCCTGACTTTCTCATAATTTAAATCACGCTAAAAGCATAAAAAAAAATACTCTATTTATCTGGGTTTAATAGCTTCCAGTTTTACTAATCTCACAGTCACAGTACAGAGACAACACACAAAACAAAATAAAAGATAGAACAAAATCGACACATTTCAGTTTCTTTTCTAATGAATGAGTGTCCACACACACGTTATCATCACTTTCTTCCTTCCAATTTCTTTTTGAAAGAAAAAAGTCCTTCTGGGCATGCCCGAGGAGCGCCATTTATCTGTCTCCATACAAGTCTTTGAAATTACATTCTAACGATGGAATGCATAGACACCTATTTTTTGATGATTACGAGATCAATATCTGGTCAGTTTTCTTCTAATGACGAGGTATCTTGTCCATCAAGATCTAGGCCTTTTGCTAATTACAAGATACCTCTTCGAGATGACCACCAGAAGGGTTAATGTGGTAAAAAATGACTCTGGTGACAAACTAAACTCAATTAAACCCATGAAAAGCTATACGGATTACTGTTATGTTGTGATCAACAGTGGTCCCGTGCTGGATAAATTTTGTCGATGTTTCATTCCTATATGGACGGGTTATTAAAGTGGTGTATATCACTTTTACGAAAAAAAAAACCAGAACTTCCACTTTGATCAGTTAGACGTTGAATAAAGATATGACTTACTTCACGTTTTCAGATAACAGATTGACTTATCTAGATCTGGTTTATGTGTCTAACTAATTATATTTAGTTAAATTTGGTTATATTATCTTTCTGATATATATCGGGTTTCTGTGTCTAGGTCTTTTTTTTTTTTGAAAAAGTGACTTACATCATTGTAACTTTAAGCCATCTATATGGACACAGAACTTAGGATTTCCATTGGATTGTCGAGAGTTAAGATAAAAGCGGGTCTTATACCTTTATTCCAACCAAGGGAGAGGAAGACAGGCATTGAGTGGGATTGATCGTATTGTACAGGGTGTCTATAAAATAATGTCCCAGTTTCAATGGTATATTATAACAGTTTAATTTAGACTATTTACAGCAAATCATACATCAAATTGAAGGTAAAATCACCTAGTTTTTCTTACAAATGTTCAATATGTGCATCTTAAGTTATACAGCACACATCCAACCTAAAGTCCAATTCTTCCCACACTTTGGTTAACAAGTCCGGAACAATAGCATCTTCATTTCTGTGTCTCAACTCTGGCAAATCATTAGGTAGCGGCGGAACGTAGACACGTATGTCTTTTATAAATCCCCAAAGAAAAAAATTGCAAGGCGTTATGTCAGGTGAACGTGGAGGCCAGAGAAAAAGAGCTCTGTCGTCTCGACCATTACGACCCATCCAACGGACAGGGATTTCGACGTTCAACCACTCTCGTACAAATAGATTCCAATGGGGAGGGGCTCCATCCTGTTGCCAAATAAAATTTACAGGTTCACACTCTACTAATTGAGGAAAGAGCCATTCTTTCAACATATCCAGATAAGCTACCCCTGTTACTGTAAGACTTGGACTTTAGGTTAGATGTGTGCCGTATAGCTAAAGGTGCACATATTGAACATTTGTAAGAAAGACTAGGTGAGTTTACCTTCAATTTGATATATGATTTGTTGTAAATAGTCTAAATAAAAATGTTATAATATACCATTGAAACTGGGACATTCTTTTATGGACACCCTGTATTGTCTCGTAAAAAGGCAACCTGCCTTTCAAAGCCATGAGGTAGCAAGCCAATGATCCGGTCTCTTGCCAGACAAAAATTGCTTACGTCTGAGACATCGGAAGAGTTCCAGTCGTTCCTCATCCAATGTAGAATCCGGCATCATGTCAGAGTTCAGTGGATCCCCAGATAAGCCTGTAACTTTTATCTGAATACCATCGAAATAGAGACTGATGAAAATACATAATAGAGGATACCACACTACTGTTTAAACTCTCTTATCTACTACCAAAGAATGAAGAGTAGAAATTTTATTAACAGTGTAGATTGTTTTTATGAAAGAGAAATAGAGTGTGGGTTGAGATGAGGAAAGCTCTAACTCGGAATAAAAGAAAGGTATCTGAAGTTGCTGAAGAATGCTTATACTATCTCACACTAATTCAATGTGTTTTTGAAATTATGTAACGAAATCCTGAAATAGATGAACCAAGAAGGAGGTGTCCGATTGCGACAAAAATTGATGGATGTAAAGAACATACATAGAAAACGATTAAAATTTCACAACAATTGAATGTTTTTTTTTTCAGAGTTTGACCGTTACAACGGGAGGAAGTCAAATAAAACGTTGGTCCACCTTTGACTTGGATGCAAGCAATCATCCGGCGTGGCATAGAGTGAAAAAAAATTTACTTTAAAAAAATCGTTTCATCCAAGGTCGATTGCCTTACGTCGGACCCACACTACGCTATCAATTTACTGTATCGGACATAATCACAGTTTTGTATTTGTGTTTTTTTTTCAATGTCATTTCGTAACCTATATTTGATGTATCAAGATGACATGAACATGGAATACAAATATTACTTGTTGGTTGTTTTGACGTTTTTAGTGCAAGGGCCATACTGTGTCAAGGTGCGCCAAACACAAGACAACTTCAATAAAAAAATTTAACGAAATGGGGAAAAGAGGCATTGGGGAACAGCGTAGGTGGGGATGGAAGCAGATAAATATCGCTTGGATATCCCGGGAGCATGATATCCATGTTTACTAAAGACAGTAAACCCTATGTGAAAAGAAAAGATCGCTAGATTGCTTCGAGTTCTTAAAAACTATATATATGTAACGCTAAAAACAAGCGTTACATTGGGTATGCACCCGCTAGCCAGCGAGGGAGGCTTCTATTTCTGACACCAAATGCCGAATAGCCGAAAAATGTCATCGTTTCTGGACTTCTAGGGGGCGTCCCCTAGTCACATAAAAAAACCTATTCATTAGCACTAAATCTTAAAAACAATGCAAGACAACTTCAATAAAAAAATGTAACGAAATGGGGAAAAGAGGCATTGGGAAACAGCGTAGGTGGGGATGGAAGCAGATAAATATCGCTTGGATACCCCGGGAGCATGATATCGATGTTTACTAAAGACAGTAAACCCTATGTGAAAAGAAAAGATCGCTAGATTGCTTCGAGTTCATAAAAATTATATGTATATAACGCTAAAAACAAGCGTTACATTGGGCATGCACCCGCTAGCCAGCGAGAGAGGCTTCTATTGCTGACACCAAATGCCGAATACCGAAAAATGTCAGCGTTTCCGGACTTCTAGGGGACGTCCCCTAGTCAACAAAAAAAACCTATTCATTAGCACTAAATCTTAAAAACAATGCTAATATCGCCAATCTTATCGCAGCAACTTGAAACCACTCCCAAGGTATTCGTCAAGATCAGACAGGAACTTTGATCGCGATTTCGGGTCTCTACGTTTAGTCAAAATTAAAATATTCCAAATTAACTAATTTTGTCACTGGTGATCGTGCGGATTTTTAGAGAATAATCGGTCTCGTTAGCTGCAAGTCTTCACATCCGTCTTGATCACCATCTTGACTTTCGTCGATTTCATCTGAGGACGTTCTTCGTTTTATCGGGATTATCACATCGTATCCTGATAAACTGCATTGAAACTGCACGACCACCTGATCTGATCCTGATTTTTATTCGTCTCGGAGACTGGTTGGCCTTGGAATGGTCCGATTGCTGACTTATTTAATGTGGTCATCATAATTTATCCTACTGGGTTTTTTTTGGAACTCATATTGCGCCTCAGTCATATCGCTGACCATTTCTACACGGCCTTCATCGCTTATTAAAGTTGTATAAAAATATTTATATTTCCTACTACTCAGTATATTCAAGAATTTACCATATATGGGAGACCTGGGGTTGTTTTCAGAGGAAGTCCCCTTTTTATTTTTATAAGAAACGGAAACCCACTTCCAAATTGGCCCTTTCGCAAAAAAATACTAACCACTATACATTTTTTTAATCACATCCATCCCGAACATTTTAAAATTTAAGTAATGTTGTAAGAATTATTTCAGAGTACAAATTGTTACTATAAGGTATAATTGAATTCTTACGCTTACCTCAAAGGACTGGGTTTCTGGATTTCTTCCGTACATATAAATATCGGCATGCGAAATTTGAAGTTTACCTTTCCCTCCAGTATTTGACGTAATCTGTAATGTAAAGAAAAACAAATTTACGATAATTTCCTTTGCTCATGGGAATAGATTACAAAAGTGTAAGGTTATTTGAAGTTATTTTCTCGAATAGAAAAATATAAATCTGACTGGGAAAAAAACAAGATCTACATTATTTCTGCATCGTTTATAGTAGCTCATATTCAAAGGCTCATGTGATCAAGAATAAAGTCTTCTATTAATTAATATGCATGATGAGTCGTCTGTATATTAAATTGCGCACGAATTCCATAATTTCCAAGGGCACCACAGGGGGCTCTAAATTTTCCTTTCCCTTATCTAGAAGTGGCTGGAGTTAACAAGCATGGTATTCGACGTTAAATTTTGATATAGATTTAATTTAGAATAAAAATTGGGTTGGGGTTGTTTTTGAGTTTTATGGCGCGAGGGCTATACTTGGCCAAGCGGTGCCAAACAGAAAATAGACAATATAAAATAATTGTAAAATTGGGTGTTGCCCTTGGTAATTATTAAATTTGTACGCAATGTAATATAAGATGAGACTTCTTTTGCAAATTTTATGCACATGAATTTATGTAACTCTTTCGAGCTCTTGAATGTTATCGATTGTGAGAGGCTTTTTCGATCAACTTCAATATAGTTGACGGTAGTGTTTTTTTTTTGTGTGGAATATACTTTCTGCATTGGTGTATTCCATAGTTACTTGGCTTGTTTTCAATACGAGGGATTTCAACACGTCTCCAAAATAGAATTTATCAATAATTCTTAATTTTTGTATTTTTTATTCAACTAATAATATGCCGAATACATGAAATGATAAGGATACGAACAGAATATGATAATGAATATTCCAACGAAAAAATTCCAAATTGATATGATGGTTAATAGGACAACGCCAATTAGTTTAAACCTCAAACGTCACCAAAATGGCGATAAACTACATTCTAAGGTTTTAACGATTTGTACAGTCGCGGAAACAATCGACCAACCCCTCTTCACTCAAATAATTTTAATGATAGAGCAAACTCAAAGATAGCATTCGATAGGGAATAACGTCTTCTATAAATTCATGTCCATAAAATTTCCAATAACAATCCCTATTTTGACACAAAATTTGGAATCTATATCATAATTTAACTTTAGGTAACAAGTTTATTATCATTCAGAAAATACAGAAAATTTGGAGTTTCTATTGTTAAAACAGTTTTGCAGACTTTTATGGATATTTTCCTAAATAATATTCCTATAGCACTGGTATTTTGTAGCATGTTGCAATTAAGGTATCCAAACAAAATAGTTTTCGTTTTTGAATAATTTTTAGTTTGCAATATTAATTAATAAATTAATATTCTCGAAAAAATTAATAATAGGAACATTGGTGTATTTTGACAAAAATCTATTCAGAAATTTTTTTTTAATAATTCCATAAAAAATTTCAGCTTCTTACTCTTGATAGTTGTAGCGCCACACTTAAATTTTCGTCACTACATTGAGTTTAGGAGGCTTCTAAATGTTGGAATAAAATTATGACTAAGCTGAGGAATATACATATATAAATTTTTCAACAATGTTTGGAAACATCACTCATTTAAGTAGTCTAACGAACCTTGACTTCTACTTTTCATGTGTGGTACAGTTGAACATTGGTCAATCTAACTGTAGAGACTATCAAAACTATCTTTTTACGTCTTAACTACTACTGCCAACTTGCGATAGCAGTTAGTATGATCTGTTTTAATGAAAAGCTTACTTAATAGTTACTAAAAATAACAGTTAATCAATAACAGGTGTAACAAACTGGAAAAATTAAACATTAAATAGTGATATTTTCGTCCATCAAGATTTGATACTGAAGAGACATGTCGATGAGACAACCATCAGGAGATATAAGGTTCTTTGAAATCTTTTAGTCAAGAGAGCAATAAATGAACAGTTCCTGATTAACTACAAATAATTTTAATCATCAAATAGCGTTTTTAATGTGGAGATGATCCTTGAAATTGACAACAGCTTTAACACTGAATATCTCCGGATATTAAGAATAAATTCATCAAATTTCATATTTAGACTAATTTTACGATGTTGAATCGAATTATAGCTTCAAAACATTGTGTTGGCATTGAAAATTTTTTGTTAATATAAAATTTGGTCTAAAAATGGCTTTTTATAAAATGATTTTGTATTTTAAGGAAGTTATTCCCCATTGAATATCTTTGATTTTGCTCTACTCTGAATAGTACTCGAAATTAAAACGAGGGGGTCGTTTTTTTCCTCGTGACTCTAACATGCGAGAGGTTTCGGTAAACGAAGTAAATCCCAGTCTTTCGTCTCATTTGTTTGCTTATACTAAAAATTCCTCTCATAAATAATGCAAATATAAAATTAGGCGAATCGTTTTTTCGCACAGCTGTACAGTTTAAAAGATAGTAAATTCTAATTACAAATAAATATGATATATCACAACAGAATAAAGAAACAGATATGTACATGCAATTTTGTATTTTAAAATATATTTGCTAACTCATAAATTTATTGCTATATGTATCCCAAACATGACGTCAATTGGTTTGTTTTCAATAGCATTTCAGAACTTCGCCAGTATATATGATAATTGATTGCCGACGTCAATTAGATTAAACATCATACTTCACCAAAATGACGAAAAATCACATTCTTCGGGGAGCTATGATTTTTTTCGTTAATTTACAGTGCTTTTCTTGATGATACGGGACTTAATCTAATTCTTACCGTTTTGAAAAAGAATTCTTGAACATGGAATGAATCCGCCTCAGTATCACGAACAGATGCACTCCATACATCATACGAAAGACCATGAGCTTTCCTCTGAAATATGAAACTGAATTAAAGACGGTTCTCAAAATTACCCTCGCATAATTGACATTTCATTAAAGCTAAAAATATTTCCAATGGCGCCATTTTCTAATTTGCATTATTTTAAAAATGCCTGTATACCTCTGCTCAGGCATTTCTCTAGCTATGCATTCTCAAATACAATAACATATTGCACCGAAAAAAAAAGTGACACAACGCAAAAAAATAAAATTTTTGATGTTATGTCATTGAAAAATATGCATGAGGTTCCGCAGCGTGTTATATTACTATTCTATAGAATAGAATAGTAATTACCACCATAAATACTCACCAGGAATTTAAAAGAAGCTTATACAATTTCAATATAAGTTTTATAGTATCGTTTAAGTTGATGTTTCTCAAACTCTGTATTTTTGAGTTGTGTCATTTTTCTTGCCGGGGTGCTATATGCTGTTGATAAATATACCAATTCGGAGACTTGGAAAATTTTGCCATACCTTTCCGATGTAAACAGCATCTCCTGCAGTCAGATTTTTCTCGAAGAATAACTTTGGCAATCGTGTCAGTTCGCTCAGATCTACGACATCTTTTATTACACCTTTTTCGCATTCAGCTATATGTGTCACAATGGTGTACGCAGTTCCTGTCAATGAATAGAAATATTCAAGAAACGTCAGAATACATAATAATGGAGTTTCTGGAGGGCGATATTATCCTTCATTCAATGAATGAGAAATAATTTAAATGAATCGCTTAGAAAAAGTTACCTCTGTTGAAGTCGAAAATTCTAGACGATATGAGTAATCCATTGTCTTCAAATTCATCCACACGAATCAATCTCAACTTCGAATCATACCACACCTGAGAAATACGACACAATACAAAGATTTCAGAAACCCAAGAACGTTAAATATTAATTCTTTGTGGAGAGCACAACGCCAAAAAATATTTTAAGATAGTGAGAGGTATTTTCAGTAATAAACTAAACGGACTGCAGATTTTACTTTAACTGTAAAAATGGTTTCAAAGTATGCATATCAGAGTTACCTAACAATACAGTTATGTTGTTCCTTCCCCTTTTGGCAAAGTTTAACATTTTTTTTCTAATTGAGGTTGAGACCAATCAACTGTACCATATCGAGGATAAAAATAGATCACTTATTCTATTTTAAATTCCTATATATATTTGCATAACAAATATTTACAAGCTTTAAAAAATTTACAAACAAGATCCATCACCGATACAATACAGAAGCGAAAAAAATTACAGCCAGACTACGTCATCTCAAAAAGTTCGCTCGCTAGCCAGACTCCTGTTGACGTCATCACTGACGTCATGTGCACAGCCAGCACGGGAGAGAGCGCCCCTTATAACGTGTCCTGTTCAGGAAGTTACCACAACTGTCATACATCAATTCGAAATTTATTTTTTGGAAGAAAAATTGGCGATGATGCTGAAATATTATTCGAAAAACAAGTCAAGAGATATCACGTTCGGAATATGTACAGAAAACACAACGTTCTTTCGCAGATACTATACTGTAGTAACTAATGAAACCACAACAATAAGCTTGACAGCAAAAGCCTCTCATAAAGATAGCGAAAGTGGTTTGAAAAATGCTGCTAAAAATTATTTTCATACTGTAAAACTGTAGCAGGGAACCTCAATACTCTCTCTTTTTTAAACATTTAAATCTAATTGTTATGAGATAGCGTATTCGAAAAAAAAAATTGCTTACACGAAACTGAACAAATAAAAAGAGTGGTTATCATAATAGGCGCAAAATTGTTCCAACTGTATTTGTACAAAAGACTAACAGAATAACCTGAAGTTACTCAGGTTCCAAATATGAACGCGACATTTCCCTGTGTTAACTCAAATACACAAACCCTGTAGAACGTGTTTCCTACCGCGACATTTCTCTATTTTAATTCATACACAAACCCTGTAGAACATGTTTCCTTATCCATGTCCAATTATTGCAGAAAAGCAAACTTTAGGTTTTAAAATTGGGGCTTCAGGGGGGCACTTTTAGGACTACCTGTGTGCCAATTTTAGTGACTACAGATTGGTCGGAAGACAGGAAAGAAATAGCCTATGTTTACCGCAGTACTTTAAAGTGTAAGTGTACCAAATTTCGTGTGGATTGGTCAAATTGTGTAGATTTGTATAGAGAATATATACACACATACACAGACAAACACATGCTTGTTTTTAAAAGCGGAAACGAAAAACGATTTTCTTCGCGTTTTGCGGAAGAAAAAAACTTGGCATGATTCCAAACCCTGACTGCAAGGTCTCATGAGTAGAAAAAATTATCCGCGTTTGAAAAACCAATGGAGAATCTATCTATCTATATATATATATAATTCTCTTACGTGTCACGCAAAAAAGACGTTATTTGTTATCGCCGTTTTGGCAACAATGTTTGAATTGTTCAACTTCAATTGAATTTATAGCGTTATCGGATGAAATGTTATTGAAAAAAAAAAAGAATTTTAGTCGAGCTGTTGCAGTTTATAATTTAGAAATCAAAGAAAGCGGAGGATATTTTCTGGACCATTTGAAAAACGGTCCTTTTCAGGGCCAACAATTATAGTTCAACAAGAAGCTTGCACTACAACTTTCGACAACAAACTCAATGAAAAAGTGTGAGTGGCTAGAATGCCGGGGAAATGTACATACAAACAACATGCTGGGTATTCAATTTCCAAAGCAGCGCTCACATTTCGAGTCCAAATTTGCTCAAAGTTTTTATTTGAATTCTGATTCTAGAGGTACTGTATATATCTTTTCTACTATACAGCAAATTTAGATTATAAAAATATTTTTTTGGAATATCATATTTTGTAAGCAATCTCTTCTGCTAGGACACATGTCTTCATTGATGCGAGCGAAGCGAGCATAGGTTCGCACAGCGAACCAATGAGGATTGCAAAGCAATCCTCCGTGGGTTGGCGAACGATAGCAAGCAGTGGGTGGGCCCCCTAGTAAAACTATGAAATTCATTTAAAAATCTTCTAGATTTAATTTTAAAATTCGCTGCGACCCAAAAATTGCAAAACATTCGGACTAACTGTGTGCCAAATCTCATTGCTATAAGTGCCATAGATCGTCAGGATTTTGCGACCGCGAAACAGACAGACAAACAAACAAACAAACAAACACTTCCTTTAATAATAGTAGAGAAAAACCACTAGGTGCGTACACTTACCCTCCTCTTCCCTATAGAAGGAAATTTCTGAGCCAGATCAAGGCACTAATATGAAGACTTTAAATTATGTGTGACATGTAATGAGAGGCATTTTCTGTGAAGCTAAATACAGGTTGCTGTAGTCTTTCTGTGTCGTTATTTGTTTAGAGTACATATGCTGAACATGACGACAGTTCGCGAGTTTTTCGAATGCGATTTCAGCGCGTCACCTATACAAATTACAAAGAATAAACTCTGAATGGTCAATATGAATTAAATTAAACGCCGAACGTCTACAAAATTGCGATAAACTACATTTTAAGGTAACCTATTTGTATCATGCAAGAACATTTTGACAGCAGAATTAAAAAAATTTCAAATCTGATTTGTTTGTTTGCATTGAAAATCCCTGTCATACAGTTGAATAACACGTGAAAGCCGTGTTATACAATATACAAGCAAATTCACTCGTCGTTACTCAGGATGAATTTATTAAATGTTGATTGAGAAGTTATCATGTTCATCACTTCTAGGTCATAGAAAAATGCAAGCATCATCTAAATGTACGAAAAATAATTTGTAACATAATTTTAACTTTTTCATAGCTTCTACAAATTACTTCGGACGCAAATGTGTGTATACTTAGATCCAGCCATAAAATGTATTTTATATTCATAGCACTCCTGCTGTAAGACAAACCACAGAAGACTTTTCTAAGCTGTCTACTTTAGAAGTCGAATTCGAGTTTTGGATTGACACGAATGCCCCATTTCATTTTCAGTAAAAATGACGAACTTCCAACGCTTGCACTCAGTTTTCCTATCAACATTTTTTATTAGTGGCCCTTTTGCACCATGGATGCTAAATTTTCGAATTGCATCATCGTGAGAGGATGGCAAATTAAATTGTTATGGCTTTCATAATTAAATTTCTTTGAAGCAAACGCCATTTTTTTCTAGAAAATTCTAATCAATGGCACGTGGAATTAAGGATCTTGTTTACAAAATGTAATCAGTATAGACTAAGCAAACTGAACCAGTTACAATTTTTACAAAATCACTGCTTTCAACGAATGTTTCACACATACCAAAGTTCCATAAGAACAGCTTCAACTTCAAGTAAGCAACCTCGACTTCACTTGAGACGTAAACTTTCAATTTTTCAATAGTCCATTTCAAATATTTCTTGTGACATTATTCTGTGATACTTTCTTATTGTGATACTAAGCAGTCTTATTTAAGGGGTCCGGTACCCAAAATTCTGAAATCTTTATTTTTTAAGGAATTGTCATGAAATTTTTTTTTGTTGATCAACATTATATTGTGTAATTAAACTAACTAATTTATATTTTTAAAAATAAAATTTTAAAAAGTGCAAAATTTTAACTATGTTAAAAATTTATTTTCTTAAAATTTTGTGTGTCAAATTACATAGTTTTTGTTCTAAATTACTTATAACAATAGATAATACAAATTGTGACATGTATTGTTATACACAAACATTAAAAAAATTATACACATTACAAATGTGGAATTTTTTTTAATTGAATTAATTTTTTTTTTAATATTTAGCTTCAAAAGTACAAAAAAAAAATACAACATAAAACATTTGAAAAATTATAGAAGTATAAACAATATACATATACACAATTGCCGAAGACAAATTAAAGATATATATTGGGTAAACATGTGCAGAAAATTTCATACAATTATGACAAATAGTTTTTCATTTATATCAATTTAAAGTAAGAAAATTGCAAAAAAAGCATCACTGAGAAAAACGTCGTTAAAGTTTTAAATTGATAAAAAACACTTTTACGTACTTAAATTTTTATTTAAAATCCTCCTGGAAGGTATTGTGCCTCGCTTTCTACATTTAATGCTTCATTTAGTATAATTTTGGCAAGTTGAATTTTTTTTTCTGTAGGTCTTATAGGTAATAGTTGACTTCAACGCAGCTTTCCTGAATCGACTGCAGTCCTTTCGTTAGGACAGCATTACATAAGTTTCCCCAGTTACAAGTCACGAACATTCCAGCACATCCTTTATGGTAGACGTTAGTTCCTTGTTGAAGTCCATAATGGCTCTGGCTGCAGCAATCTGAACTCGAACTTTCAAGCATTTAAGTTTTTAGGACAACGGCTCCAAACCATGTTATGTGTTATGAAGTGAATTCGTTTCGATTTTGAGTTCCCACTTTGCTACATCTTTCCAACAAAGAATCTGAAGCTAGTCTTTGAAATATTGGCATCATTTTAACAATGATGACAGATGTCAAAGTGGTTTTAAAACCCACTTTGTGCGATTCTGACTGTTTTATTAAAAATGACGCGATTGTAAAAACACCACGAATCACTTCTGTATTGGCTCGCCCTATGCACAGATGTCAAATTACTAAATTCCAAATTTCGCAGGCTCTTTAAAAGGCAGAAATAAAATTTCTGTGTCATTTTATTCAGAAATATCTGTAGTATTTTTTAATGCAATAAAAAAAATAACAATTTAAAAAAGATTTTGGTACTGGACCCTCTTAAAATTCGCTTTGCTCTAACATAAATTCTGTTTTAAATACTCGTAGAATCCTCATGTTATTTTTTTAAATTGATAGACTCAGTTCCTATATGGAAACCACGAACCTATTTAGAATGATAAACGTAACTTGACTATTGAGTACAGCTTTCAATAATACTCATGAAACATGAAACACTTGTAAATTAAATTGATTTTAATCGTCATGTACTAAAACCCTATGTTAAAATTTAGAAATATCTTTTAACTACAACGTATAGCCTTTTTTAGATTTATCATAACCTATCTTATTTTAAAATAATTTTATTTTAACGTTACCGGTAATTTTATGATAAGTTGCACTCCTTGCAGGTTTTCATTCATATTTTTATGAAACATAATTCTACAACCATTACGTATTCAACTTAAGACAAGAAATTAACCATTTCTAGTGTTATTTTGGAGAAAATTAAAATAATTCATTAAAATTTTGTTCTTAAATAATATATATGTAATATGTAAAATGCTGGAATACATAAATACAAACAGGAACGAAATTACGATCATTAAAAAATGCAGAATTCTTAAAAACGAAAGGCATGAGCAAGCCTGTGCAATTTCGACTACCTGAGTATGTTCTGAAATAAATACCTGAGTAATTTGAAAAAAATTTATATATTATAGTCATTATATTATAGTCATTATATAGTTATTTGTTAATGTTTAGAAGGTGGCAAAATATCGCAAGTCTTTTTCTTTCAGTTTATGAGACCACAAAGATGGAAAATTGTTAATAAGTCAAAAACCACAGAACCACATGTTGAATCTTATAATCTTAAAATTGCTGTCACGAAAAATTAAAAAAAGAGACTTATAACATTTTGCCATCTGAGCACAGAATATCTGTTACCAAATACCGAATAGTAAAAAAATGCTTTTATGATCAGTGAGTTTTTCGTTTCTGCTTTTCGTGTACATTACAAAATGTAAGTTATGTAAAATTAAATGCTTTTATATTCTTTTTTCATCAATCAAATATTCTTAAATTATTTATATGATCGAAATAAATAAAAAATCATTTCAAACACAATTAAAATTTTAAATTGTTTAAATATAATGTTTTTAAAAATTTATTTTTCGATCAATACCGGTAAAACAATTTTATTGTAGAATTTGATATTCAATCAATTCTGGTAAAACAAACTGAGATACCCGCTGGGTTTTCTGAAGAATAGCTGTACCAATTTTGGCGTGGATTGGTCTAAACGGTGTAGATTTGTATAGAGAATAGACAGACGTAAACTCTGCTTACTGTACTTAGAATAGTTGAGCTACTGACTCACCTTTTTGTGAGTAGAAACCACCCCGGGGTTTGTAAGATAATCTCTCATATTCTCTTGGAAGTCATAGGAGAAGCTGAAATAATCAGGGAGACCTGGGAATTCTTTGTGATTGGTCAGACTGCAAAAGATTCCGGCAGGTGGTTGGAAAACTCCTACGTCGTAAATACCATACTTGAATCGATGAAAGTTAAAGTACTGCTCCAGACCTTCCACATTGCCCCCTTCTTCGTCTTCGGTTTCTTCCTTTATGTAGGAGGGACAGCTCACATAAACGGTCAAAAGTGTTGATTGACAATCGTGAGAATCACAATCGGGTTGCTCCACCTCCTGTCCTGTAGACAATCAAAAAGTTTTTAGTGTGTTCATTCACTCTTAATCCTCTGAGTTTTTCGAGATTTCCGAGTATTGCATTTACATCTCGACACGTATCGATATCCAATATGCATTTTTGCGATTTCCACCTAGCTGCATATTTTGAGTCACCGTATCATGTTTTATACTAAGACAAAGCTATGAATCTTCTTGATTCTTATGCCATGTTCACATGAGGCGTTTTCTAACGCGCGTTTGGGAGGTTTTCGAGGTCCATTTCCGTAAGCATTAAATTATGTTTTTTTATTCCTCTAATTCAAGTTTCTATCTTTGCGATCGTTGAAGGTTGAATAAAAATTTCAATGCGGAAAATTTTACACCAGATTAAATGTGATTTTCTTTAAATAATTAATTAATTGTTTAATAAATAATTAACTAATCAAATGAAAATAATTAAAAAATAAATGTGTTTTGGTATTGATCTGGCGTAGAATTTTACGCTTATTTGAAATTTCCACTCTATTTTCAACGATCGCAAAGATAGAAACTTGAATTAGAGGAATGAAAAAAAAAAAAAAAAACATAATTTTATGCAAACGGAAAGCTGACCTCGAAACGCGCATTAGAAAACTCGCGAAATGTTAATAAATGACAAAATAAAATATTAAATTAGAAGCGCGCCTCATGTGAACAGGGCCTTAGTGGAAATGCTGAATTTCGTGAGAAAACAACCTTTGATTCGTTACTCGATTTTTCCTGAAGCATCAAAACTCTGAACGCGTTTTTGCGGAAAAAAAAACAATTTTGCAGATTAGTGCCATTGGCGTAGTAGTAACGCAATAGCATGACTAAACAACCACATTTATTGGTTAAAAGAATCATAGGTATGACTTCATTGGTCAATGAGGTCAAAACTGGTTTGAAGTCATGCATAAAAGACCGCAGGTTATAAATAACTGAACTATGTGTGGTGAATCCTTGTAGGTGTCAAATCAGTATTTAACCTTTTGACTACGGCTATAGATATTACTGTGGCGGCGATTCTTAATATTTCAAGGTACAACTGTTGTAACAGCCGAAGTCTAAATTATTTCTTGGCTTGATTCTTTATGTTTCAAGGTACCACTGATGTACAGGCCGTTGTCTAATTTCATTTTTGATGCGATCTCATGGTACAACTGGCTGTACCGGCGGTACACTAAAGGTTAAAATAAAGGTTTACTTCTTCCTTAAATTTTAAGGCCTTATTCCAACGGCTAACTCACAAATGTTATATAGGTGGATATGAACGAGGGATTGTATCCTTTGCTAGTCCTAGAAGGTTGAGCTTATACCAAAATACACATATTTAAGTATTAACGAAAAGCTATCCCTTCATCTCTTCCACGTCGAAGGAAGCCACTTGTCAGCTTTTCCCTTGTACAGCCATAGACCGAAGAGTCAGTGGTCGGGTTATTAAAAATTTATAGTTCTGACAATTATTGCTGTTATATTTATATTTAGTCTGTTTATTATTATCTGTACCACTCTCCATGTTATTACGTCCCAGTTTCTATTTGAATATGCTACCGTCCGATTTGTGCTCTACTGTGTGTTATTAGTGACACCGACAATTCAGTTTCTTTGTGTCTGCAGAATGTCTGATATCCCACTGCTGTTGTACGGTCTTCAATTTTAATCATCAAATTATTTACAAGATTTACCAAAAAATGATCAATATATACTTTTACCAAAAGGAATTTCAATCTGCAAGTTGACAAGTGTTAGTTACATCGTGGAAGGGTGGACAGCTAAGGTTTCGTTATAGAATAAATATTGAGGGAAACTAAAAATTTAATCATTTAATCAACTTACTTGTAAAAATGTGACGAACAGTGCAGTTATTACGGCGATACATTGTTAGATCAACGTTTGCTTCATATACGTAGGTAGGAAGACCAAGATAGATTCCTTTATTCAGAAAAGTCTAAAAATTGATAATAATACATCCATAAGTTCTTGAAAGTACTTATTCTAATACAACTAAATTGTAATGCGTAGTGCAGAAGAGTTCTCGTTGTAACGAAAAATTAGTTACTGCGAAATTAAGTCCAATCTTCTTTTCAGATGGTTTTAAGGCAATGTTAAAGAAAAGTTTTGATTTTACTGAACTACCGAATAACTAAAGAAATACTACATATTCCAACAGATATCATTAGAACGAGAAATATTTTGAGATAAATCTTTGAAGTTACATAAGAATTGGATTAGATTGATTTTGAATTTTATGTGACGCAAGGTCTTATACATAAAAATTAAACTCTTCTCAAATGACATATGAAGATATCATTCAGTCCATAAAGGAATTCTCAAAAGGATAAAAACTATGAAGTTTGCCGACAACGCAAGATCAACTACTTTAAAATCCCTTTCATGGTGGAAGAAAATGTGGTATTTCGTCTCTTCTCAAAAAACTGTTTTAGAATATGTACTTCCTCACCTACATTCTTAAAAAGCCCTTTGCGTGTGTGTGGTGATGTCCTAATCTATAAGGCCCGGTGATGTCCTAATCTATAAGTCCCTTGTAAAGACAAAAACCAACAATAAAACCTAAGGAGCCTAAGCAGATTCATCCTCTGTGTTTAAACGTAAATATACGCATGTCCTGTCTATGATAAGATCGTGAAAGATAAACAAGTGGGTGTGTTGGTAGAATTGTTTATTTATTGTAATTATTTCAATTACCAACGTTAACGTTAGCTACATGCCAAAATCAATATTCAATCACGTTTAGTTCAGAAATATTGAAAACGAAAACAAAAGTATACTCGAAACGCAGAGCAAAACAATAGACATTTACTTCAACGAGCTGTCTCAACTGTTATTGATCAGTCACTGTCCCATCCCGTATAGTTTTCATTAAATGTCATTTATGTGCTGAGACTAGTACCATTTTCCCTAATAACCCCAGAGTTATTGCGAGTTGGAAATCGGTCCCACAATAATATCGTGTCTACTCCAAAACATATTATAAAATGAAGAAACATAAGACAAAATCCCTACTGGGCAACTTTTTGTGCCACGAACTTAAAACTTACAGATTTTGTGAAATACAGAAGATCTTCAGGTGGATCTATATTTTTTTTACCGGTCATCTTATCTGTGGTAAAAGAGAATAATGAATCTGCCGATTCAGAAGGGATTTCGGACACCTCACATTCGTTTCCTAAAAATAAAATAAAGAGCAAATCACAATCATGTTTATGAAATTTTAGAGCTTTATTCTTCATTGGAAAACAATAAATGATATCTAGTACAAGGGAATTCTTCGCTCCCGAACAGGAGGGGGAAAGATCGGTACTGTGATGATGGGATCCGGGGAAGAGTGATTCAGGCCCGGGAGCTGAAAGTGCTTAAAACTGAACGTACATCGCAGAACAAACAAAGTCTTTGCAGAACAATTTTCCTTATTTTTATCAAAATTATGACCGATTTTGTTTTCAATCATAAGTCACGATGTTCTGCAGTTCAAACCGCGCTCCTTGACACACTTTCATTTCTTCTCTAGCAAATATTCTAGAACACCCTCCTTACAGCGCCCCAAATTACCACAAACACTTAAGAAATAACACATTTTCTACGTCAATGACAAAATATTTAACTTCAAAAGTTATCGACAGAATTACAAATTCTGAAAATATGCCTTTTTTAAAAAAGTAAAGTAAATTAATTAATTTTGATGTTTTACTATAAATATCTAATACATATTTAGCCGATGATTGTGTTTTACATCTGTTTTTGATTTTACTGCAGTTTTCAAAATTCGGACAAAATACCTGCAGAACAATTACAATTGCTTGTAGTTGTGTTGCAGAACACTGAATATAATTCTGCACCTGGGTATTCGGGAAACTAGAAGTATTTTTGAAGTGCAACGTGTAATCCGTTTTCTTGATACAAAATGTAATTGTTTTAGTTGTACTTCAGTGGGATAACCAAATACAACTTGGATTGTATTTTAATGGCGCAAAAGGTCCTAAACAGGTCAAGCTGCGCCTGAGGCACGTTAATAAAATTAAACAGCAAATAGCAGCGTTATGGTAAAGGCTAAAAATGAGAAATCAAGTATTGAGACAGACGTTTTACACAGTAAATGATAATGATAAATTTAAAAGAAATGAATTAGAAAAAAAATTGAAAAAGAAGTCTCATAAATCCTTTTGTATTCGATAAAAAAAAAATTAGATGATGTTTAGAAAAACAAATGCACGTAAAAATGAAAAACGATTTAAATGGGGATGGTCCCCAATGAAATCACCAAACTAAATTGTACTTTAAAAAATTAAGATGTTGATGATTAAACACAGTGCAGACAATCAAAATATGCTGAACAGTAAAAGGATTTGAGCATTTGATACTCTCTTCTAGCAAAAGTGTGTGTCCAATGCAAAGACGGATCAGTTTGACATCAAGTTCTTCACATGGGGACACTGGCCATTAATAAATATGGGTTTTATGGAGTGCAATTTGTTTGTTACCTTCAGGTTCCATGGCTCTTGCCACAAATAGCTGATGAACACCTTTCTGTAAATCTTGATGTCACTAAATAGATGGCTTCTTGCAATAATGAGGACTTGAATGTTCTCACGAAACTTAAAGTATCATGCTTTTGTAACGCTTTGTTGTTATTGCTTATCTCAAGAGTATGACGGAGTCAGACGAGATCCAACAGTCCGTTGACACCAAGAAAGTCGAGGAGAATCAGAAGGGGACTGGAGTAAATGTCCTCCCTAGAGAGGCCTAAACAATCGAGGATGTGTTGAGCAGAGGCTTGATGGGTTAGACACCTGGTGCAGTCAGGAAAGACCTTCCTCCCTTCACAAAAGGAGAGGCATCTAGTGTGCCCGCTGGCAAGTCTAGATAAAGCAGTCTGAGAAGCTCTGTCACACTCCAAGTCAAAAGTAGAGCCCGGTACTCTACCCATGTACCAATTATGGACAGGAGGAATTCGCCATTCGTGCATAATTTGAGATTTTTTCCTGGAGTGGAGTTCTGAGTAAGTTAGGCAAGAAGAGGTAGGGACTGCTCGACTGCAGCCCTCCTTGTCCAGAGAATCTGCTTGATCATTACCGCAGATGTCTACGTGGGAAGGTATTCATTGTAGGTGGACGTCATGATTCTGCGAATTAAGAAATAGCTTTTAGAGGATAGAAGTGCTAGTTTTATAGCCGACGGTGGTCCAACTAGGTAGATGTTGAAGAAAGAATCATTGTTTGAAGAAATCATTGCATCACCTTCTAAAAAGCATCACATTCCTCTGCGCAGTCGTCGCATGTGGAAGTATTGTACACTTGATGATGCTTGATGGTGAGTAGTGCAAATAATTGTTTGGACTAGTGTCTTGGTACTGAGTAGCACATAAAACGACCAAATAGATATTTATTTTATTCATGAATACTGGATATGCTCATAGATGAATTACTCATAAACTTCCCACAATGAAATAGACAGACCATGAGCACGGAGTCGCTGTAGTGAGATCGCAGAAGTATAGGTCACGTGGTGTGTTTCATGATTCTGCAAAATTCCAGCTATTTTCCCTGATAATTTTTCACTATAGTAAAGATAATAAGGCCTACTTTTAGCCATTTAAAAAAAAATGATTAATTTCTATTAGATTTATATAGTTTTTGGTGAAAAAATAAATTACGAGACAAAGAAATATATACACGTACACGATATATTTTTTCTTAATCATTTCACGTGCCAAACTTACAATGGAAAAACGCTACTTACAGTGTGTTTTTAGAGAAATTATCTCAAAACGAAAGCTTTTCCATAATCATTTCAGTCAGAGTAAAAATAATGATATCAAACAGTCGATGATAAGATACACTTATGATGGATATTTGAGATGTGATCTGTTTTGAGAAAAGAATGCTATTATTACCTAATTTTATGAAATGTAAAGAGATTCTACTCTTTTTAAGTACAACGACATATTGCTTGTTTTTTATTGAGTATATCATGATATTTAATTATTTTCTAGACGTATTTTTAGCAGACTTTGCGATTCCTTGTATGTTTTTAGTCATTCCAATTTTCTTTCACAAGATTCGTTCATTTCTTTTGTTCTCAAAAATAAAAGTCTTAGAAATTCAATTGTTGGAAATTAGGCCTCATATTTTAATATCATGTAACGAAAACGTTATTGTGGTAGGCTAGCTTATGTAAAAAAATATCGAGAAATTGACGAACTAGGTATCTGAATGACAACTATTGTGATTTAAACCTTTGTCTTCAAGGGTAAGTTTGAAATTCTAAAAAGATGAATTTACCTTGAAAGGATACTACTTCGTTGTCATCAAAATTATAAAATGTTTTAACTTCTTGTTTCTCAAAAGTGTAAAACAATGCCGCTCTGTTGTTTTTCTTGTCATAATAGATGGTTCCGTCTAACTTCATCAGTTCACCTATAAAAATTCCTTCAACTTCCGCTTGAAATACATCAGGAAATGTTGGTTTTGGAGCATCCTCTGCAAGATAAATAAATTAGAATGTTTTCAATTATCGCTAAAATTTACTAACATCTTTAATAAAAAGTCACTCATCTGTTTCCTCAACAGTTTCCTTGCGCCATTGAACAGCTTTTGGGGGCTTTGTCAGCTTTACCGTGCTTGTCTTCTTTTCTTACCGATTGCTGGGCTTGGAACAACTTAAGACATTTTGTGTTGGTCCCTTGCGGAATGTTCCCTATTAAATTTTTGTTCTATGGTTCAAATGGAACAACGGACGTAGCGAACTGAAAATAGTTATGTTGACTGAAAAAATGCAAAAAGAATAAGGTGTGTAGTTTTTATCACTCCAGTGATCAACATTCGCGAATGTTTTGCCATTAATTGACAGACAATAGTGTTCCTGGGCAGTAGCCATCCATGTTCAAACCTCAGTAAATCATTCCTTTCTTCACAAATGTGTTCATTTTTTAATTTTAAAAAGTGAAACGGACAAGGCTCAAAATGCTGTTCAAAGACGCAACGAGACTGCCGAAGAAAGAGATGCAACTTAGTTTATCTGAAACAGCAAAAGCATTCTGGCGAAGCCGGGTAGTAAACTATAATCTAGTGATGTATAAAATCTGCAGATTTATAAGTGTATTTTTATAAAAATCGCAAGAAGAACCTGTGAAAACAAAGAATAAAGTACGAAACTAACAGAACTTCAGACTAATTATCAAACTAACAGGCATCATGAAACGTGCAGCTGAACATTTTTGTTTAAAATTACAGTTGTATATTGGTCTTGTGACGTGCGTGTGCTCTCCCGACACACCACTCAGGAACAGTCCCATTGGCTTTAAATAGTGCATTAAGAGAGAATTTGCTTTCTCTGAAGAAGTAATCCGGATTGTTATCATTGTATTTTTGCACAGTAAATTAAATAAGGGCCGGTCTGGCCATATGTGAAAAATACAACATGGGCAAGTATGTTTGGAAGCCAGCATACTTGAGGGATGTCAGAAGATTTACAAATTTATAATTTTTTTCTATTTATATAAATTCAGGACAGTGGGTCTTTTACGCGGCTATGACCATTTTCATTCGGCCTAGATTGCTACATCAAATAAAATTTAAATAACCTTTCTAATTTGGGAAATTGTCTCCAACTGTAGATAGATACCCAAAAATCTACATGTATTTTTCATCCATTGACTTAAAAAATGGCTATTTCGGCTCATTCGAACCTAATATTATATTCGTTCTATCTGGCCTACAATCACTTCACAAATAATTATACTTTAAAGGGCAGCAATTTAAAATGACCCTTCTTTTTTTCAAAAAATTTAAATTTTTAAAAAACTTTTGGAAAAATTTTGTGTTGTGATTTTGTTTATTAGTTAGATGGGTAATCAGTACAAAAAAATTCTAAATTCTAAATTAATTAACAAAAAAAATTTTTCAATGTGTCCCGTACCCCATTAATTCAGGATGGATGGAGCAAAGGGCCACATCTGGTCAGGCAACACTGTTAAACCAAGTAAATGGGCATAAACAATGAAATTTTTATTGATTCAGAAGAAATACATCCAGGGTAGTTACAAGAATTGAACCTGCACTACCTACAGCTTGCAGTCTACATAAGCAAATTATTACGACCAAACCTACAAACATTATTTTTTTCTTGGTCAACAAAAACGCTATGGAGAAAATGAAGTCTGTCTCTAGATTCTATCAGGCCTATCTACTTGTTCTATCAAGTAAAAAGTTCTATCTATCTTATATACACAGTCCAGTCACATTAATGTGACCACCTGTCGAAAGTCAGAATAACCACCTTTGGTGGAGCGGACCGCTGCGATACGTGCAGTAATAGAGTCAATTAGGTTTCTGAAGGTGTTCACTGGGATGTTGAGTCATTGAGTCATGCCGACTCCAGTGCCGTGGCCAGCTGCGCTAGATTACGCAGTTGAGGATCCATGGTGCGAACAACCCGATCGAGGTGGTCCCACAGATTCTCGATTGGGTTTAAATCCGGTGAGTTTGCTGGCCAGGGGAGTACGGTAAACACATACTGGTGTTTTTCGAGCCACGCACATACACTGCGAGCTGTATGACACCTCGCATTGTCCTGCTGGTAGATGCCATCATTCTGAGGAGAAATAATTCGCATGTAGGGGTGGATATGGTCCGCAAGGACAGATGCGTACTTGTGCTGATCCATCGTGCCTTCCACAATGATGAGTGCACTCAGTGAATGCCAGGAAAACATTCCCCAAACCATAATGCTCCCTCCTCCAGCCTAGATCCTTCCGGCAATTCTTGCAATGTGTTTGCTTTCAGACATTTCACGCCGTATACGCCAACGTCCATCTGTCCGATGGAGCCTAAAACGTGATTCATCGGGAAAAGCCACCTGTCGCCACTGTGTGGACGTCCAGTTGCGGTACTGGCGTGTAAATTCCAGCCTCCATCACCGATGAACAGCAGTCAGCATAGGTGCATTAATCAGGCGTCTGCTGCGGAGGGGCAGCAACCATGCACAGCAACGTTCGCTGAACCGTTGTTGAGGATACACTCTTGGCAGCCCCTTGGTTCATCTGAGCGGTCAGTTGCTCAACAGTTGCACGTCTATTCGCCCGAACGCATTTCCGTAGCCTTCGTTGGCCTCTGTCATCTATAGCCCGTGGTGCACCACATGTGCCACGCCGCTGATTTTGGATAGTGCCATTTTGCCATGCACGGTATACTTTTACCATGGTGGCACGCGAACAGTTCACAAAATTAGCCGTTTCAGAAAAATTAGTTTCAGAAATGCTTCTACCCCTGGCCCGAAAGCCAATAATCTTGCCCTTTTGGACCTCGGATAAATCGCTACGTTTCTGCATTACGCCAACGATTGAAAAGCTTTCCGATGCCCTAGGACATCCTTTATATACACTCCACTGCAATGTTCTGCCACCTGCCTTTTGTGATTGGTTATTTCACGTTGACGTCGAAAGAAGGTGGTGGTCACATTAATGTGACTGGACTGTGTATATATCACACACACACACACACACTTTACTAAAATACTAAACTACATGAAACTTGATACACTTGTACCTTAGAACACTGCATAAACATAAGCTATTACTTTTATGTCTTCAGACCAATCTCTAGCACTTACAACCATGAAAACCATGCCTTAATCTAGCTCAGAATTTTCCTTGTATTCCTTCGATATTTCTCTATATTAAAAAAAAAAGTTACCGCTAAGTTTTTTAGAAATTTCAATTTGGTTCTTGATAATATTTTTTTGAAATTCGGGACAGTTTCGTTATTTTTTTAAACTGTCATACCTATATCTTATTACTATAAGTTTTTAATTTTGAAAATATCAAAGTATACCTCAGAATGTACTCTTTCTTACGGTACAATTATTTTTTAAATTGGTTCATAAATAAATTCGATGTAATCAAAAGTTGGTCACACAAATTTCGTATTTTTATTTCGCGGAGCATGTTCCAAACGCAGTGAGGGTTGTATTTTTGACTATCGGGTTTGCCAGATATCAAATTTATCGTATCAACAATTGCCATAAAAACGATTTCTTTTTATTTGCCGACGAAAATGGCTCGCTTTTTTCACTCTGTTCTCAGACGATTTAAAGAGAAAGTACGAAGTTCAGATCGCAAAGTTAGGAGATTAACACTGTTTACTTAAAATTGTAGAGGGAACAAGATGCAGAAGGTGTTTTACTGATGCGGTTATTAGTTTAGAGTGCATTAAGTGTTAAAGTAAAAAAAAAGTGAAATCACTTGCGAAAGGAGTATTGGTTTGCGAAGCAAACCATACGGGATTTCGTAGCAATCCCGTGGGTAGGCGTGCGTAAGCGAGCAGGGGACGAAGCTCTCGCTGTGACGTCAAGGACTGGAAAATCATATCAGGATTATACGATTTAATAAGATAGTTTCGCTGTCCAGGAGATTCACTCTGCGAAAGGAAGGTTGGTTTGCGAAGCAAACCAAATGGGATTGCGTAACAATCCCCGGGGGTTGGCGAGCGTAAGCGATCAAGGGGTCGAGCTCCCTAGTAGTATATGAAAAAGTACGTGTGTGTGTGTATGTGTATGTATATATTCTCTATGCAAATCTTACACCATTTGGACAATCCACACCAAATTTGATACACTTATAGTTTAGAACACTGCGAAAAACAAAGGCTATTTCTTTCAGGTCTTCAGACCTATCTGTAGCCATGAAAATTGGCACACAGGTAGTTCTAAAAGTGCTCAGCAAAGCCCTAATTTTAAAATCTAAAGTTTGTTATAATGCAGTAAATGAATATTTCAAAGGAAACTGAAAGGATACAATGGTTCTTATTTTGGACGCGTTTTTTTTCTCTATAAGCGGAACTTTGTCGCAAGAAACGTCGCGTGCGAGTAAAAATTTAAATATTTAATTTTTCATAAAATACATTTTGCAGTGGAACACGAAAGACCCAAACAACAAACTCATGGATTATAATAGTGTAATTCTGTTATTTGAGATCTGGTAACATAACCCCAATTAATTTTTTATTTTATAAATTTGATTTAGAATCCCGTGTTTGTGTATTTGAGTTAACACAGGGAACTGTTGCGGTCATATTTTTAAACATTACTAAATTTCATAAATCATTTATCATCTTTATCAATATTTTTCTGTCTTTTTCCAAATTACTCTATTTTAGCTCAGTAAGTCGAAATTCTACACTTTGAGCATCTTTCAGAGCTCTGCATTTTTTTTAAATTTGAATTTTTTTTCTCTGAGTCTTTTGCATATTGCAATATATTATTCGGGAATTAAAGGTATTTATTTGCATCTGAAGTAAATTGTAGAAAAGTTTAAACGAAGTTTAAAAGTATTTTCCGTACAACTTAAATGATTGCATTTTTCTATGTAAGAAAAGTGATTATTCTAATTCAATTTTCAATCAACATTTAACTATTTCAACCCGAAATTTCACCTGTAGAATTGTCGCACACATCTTCAAGAATAATATCCAAATTACAGGAAGCCATCAGATGACGTCGATAGTACGTCACAATGACGAGAGTGTAAGAGAGGTGTATATAAGGAATGGTAGCAAAGAAGTAAAAGTGTTCAGAAGCGTTCTGTAAGCCGCTCAGTGCCACAACCGAGTAGTTATGGTACAAAGCATGTCGATGATTTTTTACGTGGTAGATTTATCGGCCGCCTGGAATGTGGACGTAATCAGACGGAAGTTTCAGTGGAACTTGGAATCGCCCTAAGTGTCATCTCTAGACTTTGGCAACGATTCCAAAATGATGGAAATGTCAGTAGACGTTACAGTACAGATCTCCCCAAAGTTACAACGCCGAATGACGACCAGTATTTGGCAGTAACTGCAAAAAGAAGCAAACGGAGCACAGCATCCGACCTTTCTCGTCAGCTATCTTCAGCCACGGGTACGACAGTTTTAAGGCAAACCGTTTACAGACGTTTAGGACATGTTAGTCTATATGCTCGCAGGCCTATCAGATGTGTTCCGCTTACGGCAACTCACTGTCGGCAGAAGTTAGCCTGGAGTAGAGAACATGCAATGTGGACATCGTCACAGTGGGCTTGTGTGATGTTTTCCGACGAGTCCATGTTTAGCTTGCAGTCTGATTCACGGGTCACGTTCATATGGAGAACGCCAGGTACCCGCTAACACCAAGACAACATCATTGAAAGACACCGTTAGGGTGGTGCAGGTTTGATCGTTTGGGGCAGAATTATACTGGGCTCCAGAACAGATCTACATGGTCATATCGAAACCATGAGAGGCCAAATTTATCGGGACTTCATTCTGGAACAACATGTGCATATGTTTAGGGGCGGCACGGGCGCAAAATATGTGTTTATGGATGACAACGCCCGTCCTCACCGTGCAAACATTGTAAACGAATGCCTTGAATCTACGGATATTACCCGTATGGAATGGCCAGCATTCTCTCATAACTTGAATACGATAGAGCATTTGTGGGATATGATTGGCCGATGAGTTGCAACCCGTCAACCACCTCCTACATGTGTACCGGAGCTTCGGAGAGCATTGCTTGCTGAGTGGAGTGATCTAACCCAAGATCAGCTCGATAATATGATGCTCAGCATGCCTAGGCGTTGTACGGACTGTATTTCATAGCCTGGGAGACATACAATGTATTAACCATCAAACCAACCATGTCATGTTAAATTTTTGTAAGATCGCTATTTTTTGTATTTGCTCGAGTGGGCAAAAATCGTAGTTTTTATGAATGGTGTCATACATGCACCATCTTCTTTTCTGTCCTTTATCTTTTGTTTAATAAATGGGCTTTATGAATAAGTCACGTTTGTTTTGTTTCTGAACCTTTATTTGACGGAGCTGGCACTATCCTTAAGTTATGGACATGAGTGTAGAACACATAATTTAAATAAAGGTAAACATTAAAACCTCATTGTAAATTAAATAAGAAATAAAAGAAGCAATGCACAGCAGAACCTTGATTATACGAGGTAATGTGAAGCCCAGTATGGCCAATTATGGCCCTTGCGCCAATAAACGCCTCCTACCCAACCCGAGGTAATGTGAACCGATGCCACATCGGACAACCAAATACCCGGATAGTACCCCGAAAGTATAATAAAGTAAAACACCCTACACGAAATATGGAAAATACTTTTTGTGCCACATCTTACTACTACAGCAAAAGGTACTCATAGCTAGGATTAATCATCTGTATTCGAATGGTAGGTGGGTAGTTCATTAACGTCACACTGGAGCAACACCACGGGCTTTTAGCGACGGTAAGGGATCCATCCCGAAGTGAAAGATCCGAGGACAACCCCTCGTAGTTTAGAACCTGAGATCAGATGACGAACTGGCATCATACTCTCCACACTTCCACACCACGTCAACGTGAGGACAAAAAAAACACTGCAACCGTCCGGGATCCATTCCGAAGGGAAAGATTCTAGGACAACGCCTCGTAATTTAAACCAGGGGTCAGATGATGTGAGCTGGCATCAAACTCTCTAAGCTTCCATACCACCTCAACGTGAAGAAATTTGAGACAACAGCAGATTCAACGTACACCTATCCCCGTAAACACGAGTCTGTATGAACCGAGTTTCAAACTCGCAATATACATACATATATATATATATATATATATATATATATATATATATATATATATATATATATATATATATATATATATATATATATATATATGTTGTACCATATGGTACTAGCCGACCCTTTTCCCTAACACGTGGACGCTGGAATGTTTCGAAATGGAAAAACAACTTCAGACTTTGCACGTGCGGCTCATCGGCGGCCCGGCGTTCCATTTGATCCATACACAGCTGGAGTTTCCGTCGGTTCCCTAATCCCATGTCTGGGATCAAGTTTTGCTGTGGGGGACTCAAGTCGGCATGACAGACGGTTTTCGCATCTGTGTGGGGGTGTTTCTGTTCTGGAGAGGACATAAACATCTTTAGAGGGCTCGGAATTCACCCCCCTCTCGTTGTCAGCGGCGGTTCTGTGGAGCGAAGCGAAGGTGGATTTTAGGAGAATTCGGACTCGAGATTCGACGAGAGACAGACGTCTCTGTTTTGCCATTTGTTACTTTGGCTTCAGGCAGGATTCGGTTGTCAATGGCTGTGCCCTTAATTATCTTTTTAAATTTTCTTGTAAATATTTAATTTATGTAAAAAAATAGTTTAATTTTAAACCAGCTGTCCGTCAAATTCTTACATGACGGTACAATATATATAATATATATATATATATATATATATATATATATATATATATATATATATATATATATATATATATATATATATATATATATATATATATATATATATATATATATATATATATATATGTGTGTGTGTGTGTGTGTGTGTGTTTTTGTATGTATTATGTAAATGTAGTATATATTTACTATATATAATATATATATGACAGTTTAAAAAAAAAGTTCCTAAAAATCTTCACAGCTCATTTAGTGAAAATATGTTCACTAGCTCTCGAAGCTTTGAAGAAATTTTATATAAATTCTGCTCGGGTCACTAGGACACTTAGTAAAGCATAATCAATGTTCTACTGTAGTTAATAGGGTCATTGTAAAAACTTTCCACGGTAAATTTTGAAAGCCAGTCCACCCCTGTTGGATGATTTTCATATGATACATTGAATTACTTCAACACTTGTTAAGGTGTTTCAATTTTCGTAGTTGCGTTTGTGTTTCTGAAAACCTCTGTGGGTATCTAAAAGCAAATATCCCCAAATTATAACTTAAGAACACTTTGACAAAAAGCAATAAATACTGAAAAAACACTTTTACTTTACATTCGAAAAATAAATATATGCGGTCATTGAAAACGCGTTGAAATTTCTGTCGAGATAATCCAAGGTAGAATGGCTGGGGTGCTTACCTTGACAAACAAAACACAAGTTTAGTTAATAAGATGATACATTTTGATTTTATACTAAGATAAGAAACAAAGTAAATATTTCTGAGAACCGCTGTAAAGAAGAATCGAATCGTTTTGTGTGTGTGGTAATATTCTTCATCCAAAAACAGCCCTATATTTGTCGCCAAAAACTAGTGCCACACGAGCGTTCCGATGATGCAGAAGCAATAAAAATCTAAAGAAGAATTGCTATCAGACATTATTTAGTCTGCGAAAAGGGGGCAGAATAACCTATTTCCTACTATTTATTGTGATATTAATTGCTTGATTTGACAAAACCCGACGAACAGAACTGTTTTAAAGGGTGAAATGGTATTTTTCATTTTGTTTATGAAACATTTTAGGCATCTTCTGTTATTTTTTTAAATTTCTTTTTGACTGAAATAAACTAAATAAAATATATGAAAAAATACTCGAGTAGAACATTTGTGGGTTTTATAACATAATTTGTAGAATATTTCACATAATAAAATCCTCAAATAAGAAAAATATTGAACTTTTAAAAGAGGTACCTGATTATTGGGTACAGTATTTAATGCAGATTCTAATCTAAACTTACAAATTCTTGGAACAAGAAAATTCTATGGTGTGCAATTGTATTCTTGCAAAGTCCCTATAGTCCAGCTGCTGATACCATTTAGGGATAGGGTTGCCAACCGTCCCAGATAGTCCGGGATTATAACGAAATTTAAGTAACTGTCCAGAATCCCGGTTGAATGTCAAATTGCCCCGCAATTTCCGAGAACGTTATCGACCCCAATATCACCTACACTTCAAAATAGTTATTTTTATTGCAGATGACTTCGTGTACATCCATGGAACGTCCGTTCCCCCCCACTACTACCAAAGAAAATACTATATATGTCAGTCTGTTCAGAGAGGAACCATCCTTAAGAAATGGTATTAGTTGCCTTTCAATTCTATTATACTGTATATTAATTTTATTCTTAAAATTGGGGCAGGAGACGAACACAAATTTTTGTATTCGACTTTCTTAAAATAGAATCCGGAACACTCTCGGTTCTATAAATAACTAAACACGAACAATAGCTCTATTTTGTACACGAACATTACCATTTTTATTTTTTAATAGTTTCAATGCAACAAGAGGTTAGGTTTAGATATATTATTATTACTATGTATATGAAAGGACCATCAGGCTTGTATAATAATTAAAATAAAAAAAAAAGCACAAAAATAGCTATTATTTTTTACACATTTTTTGTACATGAAAAAAATTTCCTCGGAGAACTAGGTATGTTATGTTAAGTGATTTCTCAGTGGAGTGGAATTCATACTGTGAAATTACATATATGTATACTATATTTCAGTTTGGGGCAATACCTCCCGGAATTGTCTCAGAAAAAGTTGGCAACCCTACTTAGGGTACTAGTAACTGAAGCAGCACTTCATTTGTCAAAAGTTTTGTTTTAATTTAAAAACTTTTTATCTTACCTTGACCAAGAGATAAACTAAAGGTCCAGATTAAAAATGCAGCGAATCCAATCCAATGATGACTCCAACCCATCTCGCAGCTCCCACGAAATAAATAATTAAAGAATTTATTTTCAAATGAAGAAATATGCTACATTACATCTTGTCACTGACAACGTGTCTTTGTTAGTGGGGTGTCAGTAAATGTCAGTATCTACCATCCTTATACTTTATCTCGATCTGCGTACTTTAACAAAAGCAGGTGTATTATCTAAAAGCATATCAACAACTCGTTTCTCGATTAAAAACAATGGAAACATGCTTTTTTTTTTCAATGAATGAATCACTATTGCATCAGTGGATGCTAAAATAATCTTAGAAAATTCAGGTATTAGAATTTCAATTGCTTGTGAGTGGAAAGTGGAAATTCCTTCGGTTCTACAATAAATGGCATGTAAGAGATACAGATAATTTAATTTCTTCATACATCAAAAATTTATTTATGTGTTATGTTATTAACTGGTAAATATTTTAATCAAGATTAGAACTGGTAATATTCTAATCATGTTAACTAGTTAATATTATAATCGTAATCATAACTGTTTAATATTCTAATCATGTTAATAACTGGTAAATATTTCATGTTCATGTAACTGGCTAATATTTTAATAATATAATAACCGTTTAGTATTCTAATTATGTTAATAACTAGATAGTGTTCTAAGCATGTTAACAACTGGTAAATATTGTATTCATGCTCATTACTGGTTAATATTTCAATCATGTAATAGCTGGCTAATATTTTAATCATATTAAAACGGGTTAATATTCTAATCATATTAAAAACTGGTAAATATTCTAATAATGTAAATAACTGGTTAATATTCTAATAATGTAAATAACTGGTTAATATTCTAATAATGTAAATAACTGGTTAATATTCTAATAATGTAAATAACTGGTTAATATTCTAATAATGTAAATAACTGGTTAATATTCTAATAATGTAAATAACTGGTTAATATTCTATGTAATCATGTTAATAACTGGTTAATATTCTAATCATGTGTTAATAACTGGTTAGTATTCTAATCATGTGTTAATAACTGGTTAACATGATAACTACGTTAACTGCTAAATATACTGCTGTTTGTAAAAAATGCAACACCATAAAGGAGTCATCAGAATTAAATTAAATTTAATACACAAACGGCTTGTATTAGTACAAATAAATGAATAAATTTTCAAAGCAAAAAAACAATAGTAAGTGTCCGAAATCAGTATTTGGTGCAGTCACCACGCGCTGCAATAAGTGTTGCTATACGACGTGCATGGAGTGAAACAGATGTTGAATTTCTGCTTGTGGAAGAGAATTCCATATTGTTTGTATGCGCACCCAAAATTCGTCTTTTGAAGCTGTGGGACGCGGATCACGAGCGAGACGCCGACCAACCAAATCCCACACATACTCAATAGGCGCCATATCCGGCGAATAAACGGGCCAAGGAAGAAGTTGCATGTGTTGGGCTGAAAAGAAGCCTCGAACATTCCTTGCAACATGTGGGCGTGCATTATCCTGTTGAAAGATAGCTCCAATTATGCCTTGCAGGAAGGGAACGACTTCGGGCTCTAGCACTTCACGGATGTACCTCCTGCTATTCAGATTACCCTCAATTTGTAGCACCTGAGATCGTCCATGATAAGAAATCGCACCGCAGACCAAACTCCGGGTGTTCGGCCACTATGACGTTCGATAACGCACTCTGGAAGGCAGCGTTCACCGGCATAGCGTCTAACACGAATGCGGCCACCATAGTTCCATAAATTAAAGCGGGATTCGTCAGAAAAGACAACTTGTTGCCAATCAGCCTCCCAGGATCTGTGCTCATGACCCCATTGAAGACGCAGCCGTCGATGGTTTGGCGTGAGGGGGATCCTGTATAAAGGAATCCTTGCACGCAGTCCACGGTGCAGTAGACGTCGGCGAATTGACGAAGCCGGCATTAGTATACCTGTAGTAGTAGACCAAAATGCTGCCAACTGCCTGGAGGAAGCTGTACGGCATTCACCGCCATGTGGACCAGGTGTCTATTATCGCGCGCTGACGTCACCTTCCGTCGTCCACTCCCAGTTTTTCGAGTTGTCCGGTGCTCGTCGGTCCACTTGCTTCCAAACTCGCATCACAGTGGAACTGTTCCGCAGCACACGAGCTGCTATTGCACGAAAGCAAAATCGTCCTTCACGAAGGCCGATGATTCTCCCCCGTTCAAACTCAGTAAATTGTTGAAATTTCACCCTATTTCGTCGTGGAGGCATACTTAGGCCCCACTAAACGTTCGCCACTAAAAAATAACCATGCACTATTTTCAACGTCCAGCTACAGCTCTCTATTTATACGTTTTTAGAAACAGTTCAGAGGGCGATGCTCACATCACGAATGCGTGGTGGCTCTGAAACTTTACTACTTTGCATAACATCCTATAATTGACATTTGCTGCAAATTTCATTTCATTCGGATGATTCCTTCATGGTGTTGCCTTTTTTTACAAACAGCTGTGTATATTTTAATCAGATTGATAAAAGCTTAGTATTTCTCTATCTGCTGCGGTAGCCCGGAAAGAAGAGTAACGAATTAGCAACTGGAAAGTTGCGAGTTCGAATCCAACAAACACCGTCGTTTACAAAAGGGGCTGGTGCACGTTAAATCTGCAATGGCCTCAAATGTCCTCACGTTGGCGTGTTGTGGAAGTTTGTAGAGTGGGGCGCCAGCTCAAGTGTTGGGGAGTGAATGAAAAGCCGTAAAAAATATACTAATTATTGGGGGATGACAGCACCAGATGCATAACAGTAGTGTTTAAAAAAATTACGTATGCTCTATCGACGCCGAAAGTGGCTTCACGTAATTCAGGAAGAGCGTTTTCGCATGAATCATAGCAGCGATATTCTAATTTTCATGCTGAGCCATATTAAGGACAGCCATAAAGGTATCAGCACAAGAGAAGTCGTTATTGGTGTTTGGTTGAGAGTTAAGGGAGCTCGAATTAGGCAAGTTGACCAGCTCGTGCATAACTGATTGTGGGTTGAGGTAAAGGATCTCTAGTTTGTACCGTTCCGATTGGCGGTACGGAGTTTGCGTTTCTCGTTGGTGGTATGAAAATGTTGGTGGGAGGAGCTACGACATTAGGAGCTTCTGAATTATTGCGCGATTTGGGGCATGTATCTGCTTCTAAACGTAGTAATTCCAAACTAATATTCTTTCTTTGGTGTTTTTCATGGTTCGAATCCGGGTTCGGGCATGGATGTTTGTAAACGTATGGTGTAGAGGCGGCTGGTGCACCTTAAATCTGTCGTGGCCGAAAGTCCTCACGTTGGGTTGGCGTGGAAGTTTGGAGAGTGGGGTGCCAGCTCAGGTGTTGCTTCGTCATCTGACCGTGGTTCAAAATTACGAGGTGTTGTCCTCGGATCTTTCCCTTAAAGGACTGATCCCGGACCGTCGTCAATAGCCCGTTGTGTTACTCTAGTGCGACGTTAACTAAAATTACCATCTTTGGTGTTTTCACTAAAATTCTAATACGAATAAAAATAAGAATAAAAACTGTTAATTTTTGCTTCGTGGCTGTTAAGATTTGTTGTGATGGGTGATACGATGTTTACTAATTTCTATAAACTCACCATTTTCTGTCACGACTTCACACATGATGTGGCGAACAGCAAGTGGTCTAGGTATGGTAATGATAATTTTTAATTAACGTCGTAACGACGGATCAATCCCCCTAAGGGAAAAGTCCGAGGACAACACAGTTTGAACACAGTAATTTTGAACCACAGTCAGATAACGAGGCAACACCTCAGCTGGCGCCCCACTCTCCAAACTTCCACACCAACCCAACATGAAGACTTTGGGCCACGACAGTTTTAAAATGCACCAGCCGCCTCAACACCATACGCTTACAAATATCCATGCACTGACCCGGATTCGAACCAGGAACCTTCCAATCTGGAGGATAACATCTTAATCAACAGACCGATTCGTCGACTTCAGTCCAGTTATGGCGAATGAGGACATAATCACGTGGTTTTGTTACACGCATTCTTGCAAGAGTGATTGGTGTTACGAGATTCTCCTTGAATCGAATTATTCGATCGTGGTGTTGTCTACAAAAATACACTTTATTCAATCTGATTCCATACATCGAAATATTTACACGACTGCGTCATCAGACATTTTTTTTTAATGAACGCGGAGATCAGAAGCTGTGCGATCTCTCTCATACTGTCATTCTTATCAAACAAAATTATACGAAAGCATAACAGTAATTAGTGTACAGACGATAATACGAAAATATAACAGTTCCTTATGTACAAACGATAATCTGAACTACATATAACATCTGGTATGAGTTGTAAAAGGACGTTGGGTATAAATAAATCTGTACACAAGGGGTGAATACAGTTTCTTTTCGTTCTATGCTCTAACTTCATGTGTCGCATAGCAACACATGGAAGTTGATAGATGTATTTGTGTAAGTGCCCCTTAGGAACAAAAAAAAAATTCTGAGGTAAAACTAATGAACTTTTCAACGACCAAAGAAAATTTGGGATTTGTTTAAGAACGTTAATGGATTTAATATGTAAGTATTGAAGTGTATTTTAAAAACTCTCAAAGACAGTAAGGGAAATCTTATAATCAATTTAAATTAGATGAGCAATGTTCTAGAATTAAATACAAAATTGGTTAAAGTTGGAAGTGTTTTTAATTAATGTTGCACGCACTGGAGCAATAAAATGGGCTATTGGGGATGGTTCACGATTAAACACAAAGGGAAGGAAACGAGGACAACACCATGTAATTTTGAACCACAGTGAGATGACAAGGTCACACCTAAGCTGGCATCCCTTACTCCAAACTTCCATAATGTGCCAACATAAGGAGATTTGAGGCCACATTTAACATACATCAGCCCCTTTGTACACAACGGTTTTGTTTTGGATTGAACTTACAACCCTCTGGTTGCTATTCCAACTGGGAAATTGGTTAAAGAATATAGTCTAAAGAGGGTATGCTCCAAATATATACAATCTATAAATTCTTAACAATTAAAGAAAACATAGTAAACTATCCAAACGTTTAATTATGCAATATTTTTATTTTTGGAGTAATTTAATAAATAAAAACATTTGTAAGTTCTTAAATAATTAGTATTGTATAAGTAAATGCTTCATTTACCTACTTGCAGATTCATGTTTTAATCATGCAGTGTCATACTTATGCATATTTTTAGAAGTTCATGTGACTCTCTTTATTTATATCAGAGGTGAATTAGATTTGCTGGTATCTATATTGAGGATAAAATAATGCAGTTGAATACCAGTATATGCAATTAAACCAAAAATAAGGACCCAAACACATAATTTAAAAAATATATTTATATTTTAAATATCACAATAAGGATTTTTTATACTGTACATGCATATACGAAACACTTTTTCAAAAAGATCGTTCACCACCAGAAGCTTATTGATAAGCTTGTACTTAACGACCGCACAAAATGCCAACAGCCTGGAGGTATATAAAGCAAATGGCCAGGTCCTAAAATACATTCCTGATATGTTGCTTGTGAAAATAAAGGAAAGGAATCTAAGTCTGGATTTTCAACATCAACCTAGGATGTGAAAAGTAAAAGGAAAGTTTGTTAATATTTTAATAATACACACTTTTAATTACATACAGCATGCAATTTCAGCATAAAATGTATTAAAGGAGTATAATTGTGAAAGTTTTAGCAGAAAAGTAACTTATTAAGAAACAAATATATACCTCACTCGTATTGCTCAACCATGAATTTTGTCTTGGATAAAGATACTTTGTTTCTTCAGTTAAATAAAGCCTTATATATTTTTCACCAATTACCTAAAAATAAACATACATTTACTGTGGAAAATTTAATTATTTTACTGTTCATTGTATTGTTCACACACACACATATATATTTATATATATACACACAACGTAATACAAATGTATAATTGTTACAATATTATTTTTTGATCACAATTTTTGGGTTGTCTCTCTTCATGTGTATCGTAAGATTTAATTTTCAGAACTATATTAGAAAATTAAACTAACGTGCTTCTCACATATTATAAGTGGTGATTATTAAACATTGTTTCCTCAACAGTTCATTGATTAATTATGGTAACTGTCGAATCAGTAACTGTAATGTCACTTTTCTACTGTAACAAATTATAAAACATAAGAACTAAGACACAAAAAGTATTTTGAAGAGTAAAACAGCACTGTTACTAATTACAAAACTATTTTTAATAATGGTACAAAAGAAAATGTGAGCATTCAACTACCTGAGCTAATAGGTTATGCTTAGGGTCATAATGTAAAGGGGACACTGTTCCACTTGGTCCAAAGTAAATACTAATATCGACATCATCTCTATTTTCAGTAATATAATATGGTATGCTGATGTCCTCATAAAGTTCAGGTATCTGTAAGAAAAATGTTGTTTCAAATTTACATTACGGATCATATAAAAATAAACTGCTTATTGTTTTAATTACCACCCAGAAAATAATCCCTTTATATTTACTTCCATAGGGAGTTTGCAGCAGTGACTGGAATTTATTTAAAAGCAACTTAATGAACTTCTATGACTTACTTGATTGAACAAATTGTGTTGAGCTAGGTACCCAATTTCTTTCTGTTCCTTGAAATAAAAGAAAAAGTTTGCATTCAAAAATTTGAATACAAATAACTGAGAAAGCAATGCAGAAATCTTAGAAAGAAACGGAGATCTATGAAAGGGAAAGGATAAATCAAACGGAAACCTTACATACGCTGATCACATGCAAATATAAAGTTTGATTAGCAAATGGTAATTGTTTAACAAGTTTTATTTTACTCCATCATTGTGGGATCAAATTCAGAAGGGAAACTTCAATTTATATTACTTCATTGCAGGATGTAAGAGCAAGGGTGTTTTGTAATATTTGCTTTTGATTGTGACATCACAGATATCAAAACTGAAACTTTACCAAGAATGATCATATGAGCATGAAAATAAAATTCAAAATCCTAATAACTATCCAGAAATTAAAAAAAATGTTTATAGAAAATTTTTATTAAATGATAGGAAAGGATTAAGTACATGAATTAAGCCAACAAATACAAAAATAATTATGATGCAATAAAATAAGTAAAATCCAAATTTGGGTAAGCATAACAGCACACACTTGTATTCAGCTATTAACACATCCATAAACAATTTCATCATTTGGTTAATAGTATACATAATGTTTTTGTTTCAAAATAATAAACCTTTTTTACAACTATTTTCTACATATTACAAGAGACACAGTTAAACTTTCACTGGCCATGATTACTAAACCTTAGTTATTAAATTAAAATTAGTAATGACTACAATTTTTCAAAAGTAAATAAGAATACATTAAGAGATCACATACAAAACATAAATTGCAAACACTAAAATGTATAACGAAGGAAACAAAAACATATTTTCTTACTGATTTATTCCAGATATACTTCTGAATAAACTTCTCTACAGTCATCAACTTTTGCGTCCAATTGTCATCGGTGTACTTAGATCCAATTTCAATAGGAACTGTGCGAAAACAGGTTTTACCTAAGATATAATCAATGCTAAAATAATAAAATGATAAATTCTCAGCTAAACACTGATTAGTATATCTAAATCACTATTAAAATCAAATAATGAAAATAATATAAATAACAGTTCTTTAATATATGGAACCCTATGAAAGAATTTTAGCATATGAAATTTATTTGAAAAGTAATAGATGCTATCCCGTGTAAACATAAACACATTTAAACAGGAAGACTAATTAAAACTAAATTAAACTATTTAGAATTCATTCAACTAAAAAGGTATTTGACAAATAAAAATCACTGTGTGGCTGATAACCAAACACTATTTCAATATGCCCAAAAACCTATCACACATTTAAAAAATCTTTTTTGAACAATGTAGAAATTAATTTCAGAGTAGGTGTCACAAATTATTAAGTGCATAACATGGATAGTTGCTAGCTCATTATGATGAAGTTTAAAGAAAAATGTGCAGTTTTGATTACACTTTTGAACCCAACTTTTAAAACAAACCTACAACACATTACTATTAGCAGAATTACAGTTTTTAGTGTGTATTAAGTTCAATTCTTTTAGTTAAATGCTGCACAGTTTCAAAATATGTAATTACAATATACTTGACTTCTTATTGTGCACAAAATGTATATATAGTAAAAAAAAAAAAAAGCATATCTATCCTAAGCATTCAACCTTGATGAAGTCTATATTCCAAGTCGTTTGTTTGAGATACGATAATAAAATGAGTCTTTAATTAAGAGTATTATGGTTTTTATAAACAGCTAATTTAATGCAGATTTCACAACAGCATTATAAATAATTTCAAAACTATTATTTACATCACTTCAAAATAATGTTACCTTTTTCAGACTTTCAAACTAAGAAATAATGTAAAATTTCCATTTATTGTCTCCAAATTGTTTGTTCACGCATTTTAATGATAGATTATCAGAAACCGTATTGTGTGATAAAGGAATTCTTAAACATGAAAATTTCATGTGCTACTTTGGGTAATTTTTTAAGCAATTAAAATGCATGAAAAATGTGTTTTAACATGTGTTTGAGTCAATAATGAAAGTGATATCTACTTACCTTAAATAAAATAATTCAAAGCACTTATAAATTAAAAAATAATACGAGATTAAATATTAATTACCTATTTAATAAGAATTAACCTAGCATTATGCCAACATTTAAACTAGATTTGAAATCTCACTAACATAGAAGAACGTGAAATTATTTACTTCCAAGGTCTTGATGATAATGCTGGCCAATCTCTGATGGCACCTACCAATATCACAGGTAGCAATTTTCTCCAATATTTATCAAGGAATTCATGAATCGATAGATCATTCTCTTCTGTGATTTTATTTCTTAGAACAATACCTTCAGTATCAGGATTTACCTTCATTTTTTTAGCCTAGAATAAAGAGACAAAGATATTGGAAACTTTTTTTGGATTATTAAGAGTCAGCTTAAAATACTTCTGAGACAAGACACAAAGATATTGAAAAAAATGTTTCAATGCAATTTACTGTTCATTACATCTAATACAGCAATTTTATGTGTTTGCATAAAAATATTAACAAAATATATAAAACAATTTACTTTCAAATATAAGAAAACAAAAACTCACTTCGTTATAAAATAAAACAAAACAACACTAAACTATTTCATCAGTACAAACTATCTGTAAATGTCACAATAACTAGTTGTTGTTGTCGTGTCTATGCATACAGTACTAGTGCAAAAGTTTAGAGTCCTCCAAAAGCCTTGGTGACAAGATCTGCAAGTTCTGGAGCTCGATGGCTATGGAGGATTTCGATTGGGGGTGCTCCAAGTTGAAAGAGGGAACCAATAATGGCCTGGCAGTCGAAAACATGATCTAGTAGTACTTGTATTTAAAAATAAGGATTTACATTCTACTTCAGAATTAAAACTCCTCGACTTTTCTAGGGTTTCCAGACAAAGTTTTACAAAATTCCATGTCATACTTAAGCAATTCACGACATTTTAAAGATGAAAACCCAAGAAATAATTTAGCATTCAATAGCCAATAATAAAAACCAATTTAAGAATTATACATATTGGAAAATAGCCATTGCGTGCCTAGCCCTGCGTTGCCCGTGGGGTTGATTTGCGCACGGGCAACGCCGTGATGTAAGGTTTTAATCTGGTGTAAAATTTTCCGCAGATTTCAAATCCGTTGAAATTTTTAATCTATCTTTAATGGTCTAGGAGATAGAAAAAGAACTACACAACTAAAGTTAAAACTTTTTTTTTATCCTCTGCTGGAAAATCATTCCTCACTGCAAAGTGGAAATAATAAATTTAGTTATATTGAAGGCAACCTTAGAATGTTCTCTTTCTTACAGTACAATTATTTTTGAAATTGGTTAATAAATAAATTAGATGCTATCAAAAGTTAGTCATACAAATTTCGTAATATTGGGAAATTTTCACTACTTTTTGTTATAACTATCATATCTATAGCTTAATACTATTTGTTTTAAAATTTGAAATACCACGGGAAAGCTTAGAATGCACTCTTTCTTATGGTATAATTATTTTTTAAATTAGTTCATAAATAATTTGATGTGAGGAAAAGTATAATTTTGTCAGTGTACAAATTGCTGATCATGGAGAGGGAATGCTGGTTTATTCAAAATTGTACAGGGAACATGGTTTTTGAATGATCTGCTTTTAGTTTATGAAGCATTATGTGTTAAAATTTAACAAAAAAAAAGCAAAATCACTTACTAAAGAGTGTTGGTTTGCGAAGAAAACCAAATGGATTGCATAGCAATCACCGGGGGTTTGTGAGCGTCAAAGCCACCGAAGACCGAAAAATAAAATCAGGATTATACGAATTATTAAGATAGTTTCGCCGTTGCAGGAGATTGACTCTGTCATAAATTGTAACCCGAAAAAGAGTGTTGGTTTGGGAAGCAAACCAAATGGGATTACATGCATAGGCGAGCAGGGGGCGGAGGTTTCGCAGTCGCAGGATTGACTCTGTGAAAGGAGTGTTGGTTTGCGAAGCAAACCAAATGGGATTATGTATCAATTGCTGTGGTGGAGCCCCCTAGTATGACAAAAAATGCAAATAACCTGATATCTGGAAAAGTCCAAAACTTGGAATTTCCGAGGTCCCGAGGATTCTGGATTTTGTACTGTAATGAGATATCCAGTAAAGTCTGAAATCAGGAATGGCCAATGTCTGGAGGATTCCTTATTTTGGACTGTAATAGGTTACCTTTATAGGTGTGTACTGAAGACATTCAATTTTAAAACAAGTTCTTTTATTATTAGATGTTCCACAAAATAAAAATTTTCAAGAAAAAATGTATTTGCTTTAGAAAACTTGGTGACAAATACTGTATCAAATTAATTTGTCATCCTTCCCTTAAAGATGGTGGAAATAGACAACTGTAAGTAAAAAGAAGTTACTTTGTTGACTACCGAGAGAACAAGGGCACTTGCCGTAGTTTTGCAATTTTTATGAATAGATTTGAGCATAAAGAAACTTAGGAGAGGGAATTCTGAATTCCCTTTAAAATCATCTACTGTAGTAACTTTAGTGTCACCTTTCATCATTTCATAGCTTCGTCATACAGCAAGGGTGCGATATATTTGAAATATATTACATGGATGGAAATGCATGTGTAGGATTTGTGTCCAAAGTAAGTTGAACATTTTATAAAGACATCGGAAAGATGTTAAAATATTATTTTATTTTATGAAGGACAAAAGCACTTCGATATTATGATCATTTCTTCACACACACACAATCTATAGTTTAACTAATTCAACCTTAGTAGGGTTGGGTACTTTTGCTAGTAATATTATATTTTTACTCAAAAATAGCAGCACACATTGTTTAATTTTCAATGTACACACATAGACAAATATAGACATAAAAGCAACAGTTTGCAAGTAATGTAACGAAAAATACACTTTTATTGGAAGTAGAAATATACACACATACACCATATATACCTTTGTTTGGAAGTCACGCCTATTTTCCATCAGGACTAATGTTGAAAGTTTGGAAGCGATTCTGCTTAGTATATTTTTCATCAATGGAGCACCCATTAACAGACCCATATCACAAGATTTAATAATTTCCTGAAAATATAAAATGTTACTACTTTTCCCTTCAATATTTGTATAATTTCCAGTAAAAAACTTCATGTAATAAGCACACAAGAAACAAAAAATTAAATAGTAACATGTATGCCTTATTAGAAACAGAACATTGTTTGAATTAGAATAAAATGGAGTATTTACTTTAATTTAAAAAAAATCATTGCATTCAAATGCAAATGACATTCAATTAGTAGTTATAAAGTTGATTAAAATTTTGAAAGAGTTACAGAATAAAAACATTGACATACATGAACAAAAGTGTCATAGTGAGACAAGAGGAAATGGAATACTGAGCCCCTCTTTGGAAATGTTGGTATTTGATTTTTAAAGCATCTTCAATTTAAGAACTTTTAATTACAATGCTGTTTCATGCTATAAATACATGAAATATTTTTATACTCAATAAGATAATGCCAATTTTACCCTCAGAATAACAATTACTAGGAATTAATATTGAATATAACTATAGTAATAATGTAAAGACCTAATATTCATTGAGTGTGAAAGCAATGATTTCAGACATTGGTTTTCTTAGTACTGATATAACTCCAAACTAACAAATTCATATACAAGTGTATGTCGTGACATTTTAGCATAATTCACTTAGTGTAATAATAATTTGCCTTTTTGTTTCCCCATTCTCACACTTCCTCTAAACCCTCTCACATGAATAATGCTGTCGCAGAGCTAATTGTGAATAATTTCACATGCTCTCTTTGTTTACACCTTTAGCACCATAGACATCTTTTTTCTGATCATGACTATCATGTAAGGAGTTCAAAACAGAACTACCGATTGTAATGGGGACGCAATTCGATTCATGACTGCAAATTAATTTTTTAAACAAAAGGATTAGTCATGTGTTTTTTTTATTATTACAGTATCAAGGAATCCTTGGGATCCTCGATTATTCCGGATTTTGGACTTTTACGGATATTGGATTATTTGCATTTTTTGTCAAAATAACCTTAATCTATAACCTCCCTACGCAAATTTTACATTTGCAATAGTAAAATAGCAGATATATAAATGGGAATAAATTTTTAAAAAGAAAAAAATAATGTTCTTTTAGCAAATGTTACTTGCAAATTTTCTAATTTTCTGTGTGGCATTTACTCTAAACATGTCCGTTATTTTGCATTGTTTCATCAATTAGGTACAGGTTTAACTCTTTGTTCTTTAAAAATTGTCGGAAAGATGGAATAAAGTGAGAAAAACAAAAAAACGGCAGTTAGCAAAACTTCCAGATTTTGTAACAGTTTTGTACATTTGTGACGGATTTTGAACAGACATATTTATCAGGGATGATCAGCTACGTTACCATAGGCAGCCACATTTCAGGACGGAATATTTAAAAGAGCCATTTTAAAATTTAGCTTAGATTACAAGACAAACAATGACAAACTGAAACTTAGTTAAATTTTTTACTCACAGATCCTCCTCTTCCTCTTGGTTAGCTGTTGGAGCTTCAAGAAGATGAAGGATTGAAACAGGTTAAACATTAAGGTTGTTCAACTATTGAGTTTTAGAAACAGGTTCCAGAACAAAAATATTCTAAAACCAAAAAGCGTTCGCTGGAACTAATCTCGATTTGCGCTACTTTGTATTATTGCGATTCTTTGAGTCAACACTTAAATTTGTGAAAAATAAGCATCAGTCAGTTTTAACTGATCAGCATTTAACTGAGTTTGTGTGGACTGCTCTTACCAAGTCATCAACTAAACTTTCAGCAGCTAACTGCTAAGATGGACAACATTCGTAAAGCATCCACAAGCAAATATAATTCATAAAGATGTGTCCTTTACAAAATTGCTTGATAGAATCAACAATATTTTTTTTTGAATAATATTTGTACTGTTATGTTTTTGAATAATTTTGTAGCAAGGAATGAAATAAAATAATTACTTTTGGACATTGATCAGTTTTAGTTTATCATTTAATGTGTATACATTTTATTTACATAAGAGTCGCACCATTCGCATGAGAGAGCTGCACTATGACCACCTGATAAATATAATACAAAAGAAAGTAAATTTAAAAAATAATAATAATAATAATTTCAACGGATTTGAAATCTGCGGAAAATTTTACTTTAGATTGATGCCTAAAAATAGGATTTTCTTTAAATAAATAATTTTTAAATTGAATATATCTTCAATGGATTTGAAATCTGCTGAAAATTTTACACCAGATTAGTACCTTACACCATGGGCATGGGCAATAAAGTAGCTAGTTTAATATAAAATATTTTCTAACTTACAAGCATGTTTGAATCTTTGTTGGCCAAGAGACAAATAACTTTAAAGAGTGATGCAAATGTATACACATAACGCCAGTTTTTATCTACATCTTTCCAATGTCCAGTGTTCATCTTTTCCCAAGCAGTATCAAGGACAATTTTAGAGTCTGTGAAGCATTGTTGAAGGTCAACTGAAACGAGAGGTAAAAAAAGTAAAATGCATGCCTCATAAATTAAAGTACATTACAAAAAATTAATAAAGAAACCCTCATTAATAAGTAGAACCTACAAGCGAATACTGGTTGGAGAGGGGAAGATCCCAGGAGCTTTCCACATGCATTGTTAGTAGATGTTTGAGCAATAACTTTTTTTGATGTCTGGATTAAGTTTAACTAGATTGTCCACAAAAAATGTACATGTATGATACATCAGCTGTTGCAGATTGATCTCAGGTTTGGAGACCAAATACAAACCTCAAAATACTTTTATCAGGCCCACAGAACATATATAGCTCTCCAGATCGGTTTAAGCCCATAATCCACAATCCAGATATAGCCCTTCGGGTAAATTATTGGATCTGCAGATTAGAAACAGCAGTTCAAAAAGGTTTAATAAATCAACCAGGAAAATACAGCTCTTAGCATGGCTCAATCTGGTATGCAAACCATATAAAGTAATTTTTGTCAAGAATACCTAATCGCTTGTGAAATTTTTTTTTTTATTAAACCGATAGTAGTGGGTTGACCTAGAGAATCTCTTGGATGCCCATCTTGTAATCTGGTAGGTCAATAAATTTATGTCGAACTGGAGCAACAAAATGAACTATAGGCAATGGTTCAGGATCAATCTAGAAGGGAAAGACCTGTGAACATCTTAACGTTCACCAGCCCTCCAGTACACAAGTATTTGGTTGGATTGAGTTTGGAACTCATTACTATTAAATTATGAGCTATTGAGCATGCTAATTTGGATACCCACATAATCTCAACATTTGTGATTGTTATCTGTAATGTTTGGGAGACTAGGCCCTAACCACTAAAACATTGGGGCCACAAGGAGTTTGGGTCCCATGAAATTAACACTATGACAAAAATTCAGGACAACTTCGATTCCAATATTGATTTCTTCATGAAGGTATCAGAGGATAGGTGGCTAATGACGTTTACGTTATGTAACTTCTACTTCAACAAGTAAAACTAAAGTTCGGTCTTTTTTGACACTTGAAAGTTACAGGCAGTATGTTAATTTATTAAAGTGAACGTCACTTTTATGTGAATAACTCCACTGAAATCCAAAAACACAATTGTTGGACAGAAAGTCAAATTAAAATTGATTTCACACCTGATACACTTTTCAGTTTCATACCTGATACGATGTTTTCCATAAAAAATGTTCTTCCACAATTTGTGAGAAGAAAGTTAACTTCATTACAAATTCCAGAAATATTGAAGGGTAGATTTATGTAACTGCAATTCTGTAAAACAGACGCGATTTCGCTATCAAATAAATCGAAACGAAATTTACCGGTATTTGTCATAATTTCGGTTCAAATATCACATGTCCGTTTGTTTACATTCAGATTAGAAGAAAGAAAACCGGAAATAAAAAATGCACAAAGTGCGAATGACCGGAAAATGTGCAATTACGACTGAACATTATTATTGAAAAATGCTTTTCGCATACTTTCAAGATTCAGAATTTAAATAGTTAATAGCGGCTTTTTACAAGAATTCATGGGCAAATAAAGCAGAAGCACCTAAAGGCCTTTCTCATGTTATGTTTGTTATCATAGAATTTCATAAGAAACGTATTTTTCAAATATTATCCAAACAATGTTAGTGTATTACAAACAATGTTCATGTGGAATATTGTCTGCAAAAGTATTTAGAACGATTCGTTTTACAAATTTCTCTCGAGGCAAAATTTCTTTTTCTCAGAATGTTTTTTTAGTTTTTTAATTTAGAAAGCAGTGGATATTAATCTGGCAACCAAAGCCATGCTTCAGGGCAATCGTGGCATTCTATAAATTTATTTACATGAAAATTGTAAATAAACATTGTCAATTTCAGCTGGTTACATCTGATGGCATTAAAAATGATGACTCCAGGCTATACTAGTTCTATTGACCAACAATATTTTAATGACAATATGCTCACAGATGAGGACTTTCATTTCGGTGGGTGCCGGTATTTTCTTGGGCTCAGCGTCCATTCGTATTACACATACTGATATATGTTTAACCTTGACAGCTAAACAAATTGCGATGAAATCAATTGATAAATTTTGTCCATTCTAAAAACGAAAAATTACCTTTGTTATCTAGAGATTTGCGGTTAAAAATTGAAATTCCATAAATCTTGGTGATTAATTGGGAGACGACAGTTTTTCCGTTTAACTACTGACTGACATTTCTCTTTTGGCTTAAACTGCATGGAGAAATTTGACAAATCATTTTGAATTTGACTTCATAATGAGCTTTCCCATTGCACGATCGACTAATTTTCTACTAATTAGTTTTGGAAAACTAGTGACTTCATTGTGGTCTTGTATGATTTCTGAATTCCTTTATGTTAACAGCAATTTAGCGTCTTGTCATCTTCAGAAGGCTGTACTGCAAGGTTCTTGAATGGCTGCTCCTTGTTTACAATCCTAGGATCTTCCATTTTGACGTCTGGTTTGAAGAAAACTGAAATTTTCTTGTGGCGTACAATTCAAAAGCTATCGAAACAAATATGTGTTAAACTTTAAAAATTTCTTCATTGTAAATGTGAACTAGAGCTAAGTTGCGCTGCAAAAAATGACGATTATTTTGTGATGTATTTACACTCTAAGCTTTTTCAGACATATTTTAATATCATTGAACCCCACGAGTGTTAGTCTTGTAAAATCCAAGAGTAATTTAAAAAGTAACATTTGCTCTCAATTATTTTTAATTCTTTGTTACAGAAAATAGGGCATTTGCTGAAGTTCGCTAAGTTGGCATCTTATCAATGCTGTCATGCATGGGAGCTAGTTAACTAGTAATTGATCATTAAATGGGGCTTAGCAAACTTTTATTGGATGAAATTATAGGCCAGACCATTGTCCATACAGAGAAAAAGTTTCTTGCACGTATAATGTTTCTCATAGATATGAGACATTCTTTTCGCTAACTTAAATAGTCAAACTCACCAAATGGGCTTGAAAACAAGAGTTTCTCTTCATTTCTGAATGGAAATACTTTTTCATGTGGGTTAACAACATCTGCAAACCACTACCGTGGTGACAAGAAATTAAAGTCGTGCCAAGGCTGTAATTCACTAAAATTTTACCTAGTTTATTTATTTGTTAATTGAGTTGTCATTTTAACAGAGGACAAGATTTGTGTTTCAGAGCCAGACTGCTCAAAATTTTATAGCATTCTCAATCTTAATGTTAAAAAGTCCTTACAATTGCCACCCTGTATCATTTACAGTTTTGGGGAAAATATGTAATAATTCTATGAGGTTATAAGGTATACATACCAAACTGTCATCTTCAGTATAGTACTTAAAAAAGTCTAAAAAAATTATAAAACAAACAAGGCATAGAGCACAAAATTTAATTACTTTTCTTAACTACTAATACTTTTATACAATGTCCTAAATTTAATTCACATACAACCACTTTTGATTTTGCTTTGTACATTTTTATAATTTTTCTTCAAAATTCTCTACCTAAAAGGGGGAAGATCTTTAGCTTTTAAAAATAGTCTCTCCTCTTTCTAATCGTATTTGTAACTGATGCTTTCAATTAAAATTTTATGCTGGTATTAAATTTTTAATAATAAGAGGATTTAATCTATTCGCAATTTTTGAACCTCCTGTAATGAAGTTTGTCAGTTTTATTTCACAGAATCTTACTATTGTTGACAAAGTTTCACAGAATGATGTGGGGATCAATGGTATAGATTCTTAAATTCCTGTAATGAAGGATTACAGAAGTAAATTTCAATCCTCTGCAACGTCACCAAATCACATTTTAAACTATATTTCTTGTGTTTTAACTCCAGGGTCCAGATTTCTTCACATGTCATCTTTTGTTTTTACTTTATGGGGACAGTTTCTGTACTGTCTGAAATTTCGTTTGCGATGTCTTTATTCTAGTAATGTAGATTTTTTTGGTCTTTTTAATTTTTAGGTCATTTTTGCAATTTTTTTCAAGCATCTTGGTTATATTTCCAGCTTTTGGTTTTGTTTCTTGGCATAGTCCTGAAATTTAATCACATTTGTTAGAAACATTCCAAAGTCGCAATCTTTCATCTGCAGTTGTTTTTATTGCTAAACATAACAAATGACTCATTTGCTAGCTTCAGGCATCCAGCCTTCTAACAGCAAAACAAATTATTTGTGTTATTATTTATCGCTGTATCAATTACGACACCGAAAAACTTGAGGGCTGGAGTGATTTTCTTTCAGAAGAAAATTAAAGGTATCATACTTTTGGATCTTCCAGTTAATCAGAATGTTCACTAATGAAAGTATCAAATCCATTTAAAACAGTTTCCCAAATTATGATCCACAGATATTTGCTAGTTTCTAAAACAAAGAAAACGGTCTTCTTAAAATAGTAGATATAAAAAAATGCACCTCCGCAAAAGTGTGCAATCAAGATTTGCAGTGGTACAATGCACCTATGAAGGATTTATCTAATCTGATAATCATTTCTGGTCAGTAAGTGGATTGAATAAGCAGTTTGAAAAATAAAATATTTTTATAATCAAAATTTCAAATAAATTTTTAACCATTAGGGCAACAAAATCCTTGCATTGTTTGTGACTCTTTAAATTAAAAAAATTGTGTTTTAAGTAAATCCCAATAATAATACTTGAACTTACTGCTAGAAATGCACTGTTGAACTAGTAGATTCATAATTTACACCTATCCTTATAGGTTTCACATATTTGACATCCACTGACAATAAATTGACATAAATACATATGAATACCAATATATTTTCTATACAGAAATGGAGTATGCATGTCGTTGGTTTTATCGCATGCTGCTTCAGTGCGTGGTCGGGCAAAGGTTTTTCTTTAAGATGTATGATAAATGAATTTTAATGATTTTATTAGTTTGAAACTATTCAATTTCTTTAATATCTTCATCTCAGAGGTGAGAATTAGCTTTGTTAGAATTTCTATATGATGTTTTAATTTCTTATTCCAGTCTAAGAATATGGCTAAAGCAACGCTATTTGATTATTTAGTTTTTCAAGAGGATGTGAAGCAGACTATTAATTTTTCCAACTGTCTTTTAATTTACTGCTCTTAATATAAAATAGTTTGAGAACTTTTAACACTGTGAATATATTTGAAAAATAATATTTTAATTTTCCTTTAAGTGTCTTTTCTGAACAAATTCTAATCAAGGTTGTTTTCCTCACAGATGCAGAAAACTTTCTTGAAGTAACCTTAGAAGAGCAAAACATTTTGCAGAGCTTTGCAAACAAGCTACCAGTAGGTTCAATTATTTTAGTTTATATTATTTAAGTGCTATTGCTATGTAAAGGATTCCAATATCTGAATGATAATTATGTTTTATGCAATCCAAAAATGTACCAACTTGAAACTTTATATGTTTAATAATATATAAAGTTATAGAAAACGAGACTAAAAATATTTGTGTGATATGAGGACATTTTTGTATTTATGTAAATTTTTTCCCATGCATACAGACATAAAAATGGATTTGCTAGATATTTACATACTACAGTAGAACTCCAATTATCTGGATCAATTGGGACCAGACCCCATCATGATAATCAAATATCTGGATAATTTGATAGTTCACTAAAAAGGTTATTTTGTAATTTAAACAGAACAGAATAATCGTATAACCGGATTTTCTTTAAGTATCTATGAATACTTTTTTGCTTTAAACCATTAATGTTGTGTAATTTGAGTATTGATATTTTCTCAGTTTTTATTTTCTGTATAATTTGTAAATCCACTTAACACTAGAATATCTGTTGGTGTAATTTCAACACAGGAATGAATTCTTTGCTTTCACCCGTTTGCAAATTTTGACAATTTCTTTTTACATAAGAATTTTACTTGATAAGCATACAACATAATGTTTGTTTAGCAACTCAATTTGAAGCATTCTATAGCAAAATTCACCCAGAATGTCCACTGGTATCTTTTGACACCAAGCATATTTCTTGCCTAAATAGATTTCATTCTGCAAACAGTGACCATAGAATGGTAAACCAAGCAGATTTCTAATCCTGATTTGTCTAATAACTTCTTTATTTAATCATAATATATTGATATCCCTTGGAAAAGTGGAAATGAATCAATCTTACTTGCATGTTCGCATCCAAGTTAATTCTTCAGCCATTATTATTCCAATTACATCTTTTGGCACAGCTTGTCCAATTTTGGACTTTGTGCCATAAAACCCAAACCAACCATCCAATTGGTGCTTTACTCATGGGAGAGTTTTGATCCTGACACATAAACTATGTCTCACAGAAAATATTCTGAAATTATTGCAAAATATGTTTGGAAATTATTTGATGGCTCTCTCATATTCATATTTAGATTCAGACAAAGAAACTGGACTACATGGTAATTTTTTTATTTTTATTTCCAATGGCAAGGAAGTACAATTGCTAAGACAAATACAGATACAATACAATGTACAGAGTTGACCGAGGTCAGTTTAGCCTTATACAAGGCCAGAAGTGATGGTCACTTGTGAAGGGGCACCCAGTGGGTGGACCATCATTGTCCCTAACAAAGGACAGCACAATTTACATCCATGCCCTAACCCCGGATTCGAACCAGGAACCTTCCGATCCAGAGGCCAACACCTTGACCACTAGACCGGTTGGTCGACTACATGATAATAAATCAGAAGAAAGTGACAAAAGTTACTGTCAATACCTAGAATAATTTGTATTTATTTCACTCAGGTTATGGTATTGAATAGAAAATAATAGGTGATTGGTCGATTTGGTGCTAAAAATACTTATGAAAATATCGGTCCTATTTTTGTCAAGCAAAATATCAATGAATCTGATGTGTTGAAGAATCGACAAGTAAAACACCAAATTTATAAATTGGAATCAAAGTGGGAAATTTATTTGAAATGCATGAAAAGTGTAATATATTCAACCAATACAGTCACAAAACATGCTGAATTGTAAGAAATTCATTTCAGGAATTGCTGAAGAAATAGCATATTACTGTATCTATTGTTAATTAAGTATTTATGCATTACAAATTTGATAAATTCTCATTAAAATCTGCCAAAATCAAACATAAATACGGGCTTATGGAAATATTGTAAAATAGGATTCAAGTGAAAAATAATTATGCCGCTGTTCAGGTATCTCTTTCATGCAATTTATTAACTGGTGTCAAAGCAACACTGGCCGACATTTATGGGTAACTGTAGTGTCTGACATTCTGATGTTGAAGCAATTGTCACTTAGATATTAAACTTGATATTTATACTACAGTGAAACTTCGATTAACCGTCCGTATCTGTTAATCACCAATCCGTTATTACGGAACATTGCAGCTCAGAAAGCACAAACCTCGAGGAAACAAGATAGGGACGGGTTATTTTTAAATTTTAATATGTATGTACATCTTGAGCCTAAGCTGATGTATCAATGTACTGTTCTCTACTTAATATAAATTAAAAATTGTTTGTTTCTGTAAAATAAAATACATGTATGTACGTCCGTCAAAACAAACCTACTCACCCGATCGCAATTGCACAATTTATATCACAGAACAAAATTGAAGTTAGTGATCGATAGGGATTAATGTTTTCTATAAATATAAATACTTAAAATTTGTCTAAGGGGCCGTCTTCCTATTAAATTGGGCATTTGTTCTGATAATTTCAGTACAAACCCCCATCTTTTATCACAAATATAGATTCTACACACAATTTCAGGCAAAAATAAAAAAAATCATGAATTTTATTTGATTTTTCACCGATTTGCAAGTATTTGAAAATTAGATCGTATGTTAAATTGGTATTTCATGTTTTTTTTTTTGTTATATTTGCTACAAACATTAATTTCTCTTGGAAATATTTTTTTCATCCTTTGCTACCCAAAAACCCAAACACAGTCTATAAACTAAATTTACTATTTTTTATTGATTAGGAAATTAATATTCATAAAAATTATGAATAGAAACATGAGTGAATTTTGACATTGTGTAATTCAACTGTTACTGAAACATCAGAATTCCAAATTCCAGCTCATTATGTGCATAATTATTAGCGCAGTGAGACTTTTTGTAAAATTCAATAATTTTTTATCATTATTGGGGATTGTTCACAAAGAGAAAGCAGAAATTTCTGCCAACAGATTTTGGGATTCAATCAGAATGGATTCTGACTTTGTCACCATTTTAATGGACTCTGTACCAAGACGCCTGCAACAGGTCATTAGCTGCGATGGCCACTACACATCTTTATTAATATTTATAATGTGATTGAATTCCGGACATTTATACGCTCCCTCAGTGGATTTTCTCATCAATTTTATGCCATTTTACATTGTTTTTACATCAAATCCCCTTAAAATTTTGTGTAGAATCCAAATTTTTGATAAAAAACGGGGGTTGGTTTTGAAATTATTGGAGCAAGCATTTAATTAAATATAAAGATTGCCCCTTAGACAAATTTTAATTATGAATATTTGTAGAAAACATTAATCCTTATCAATTGCTACCTACCGTTTTGTTCTGTGATGTAAATTGTGCAATCGCAATCGGGTGAATCGTTTTTTTTTTTTAATGGCTGTACAGTGTATTTCTTGTTCCTAAACGTGCAATTTTTATTATTCGCTCATATGCAAAGAATGCGGTGGATTGTTTAAGGTTTTTCTGTTATCCGTCTATATGGTTAACCATCATGGTCCTGACCCTGCCGGTTAATCAAAGTTCCACTTATTTCTTAACATTTTTCTATTCTGTGTTTTCTTTCACGTTCTCTAAATTACTCAATGTTTCATCCACAGAAAAACTTTCCTCTTGAAAAGATGTTAATTGTGCCAAGCGATACAAATGGAGAATCTGAAGTAATTAATTATGTCAATGATTTAGACTTAGAGGATCTGTTAAAAGAGTGCATGAATGAAGCACAAATACCAACCTCACCTAACTCTACTGATATCCTCTCACCTGAGGTGAATTTTTATTTTGCATTGTGCTTGCTCTTGTGTGTGTAATTTATACCCTTTTATAGTAGTCAATACAGAATAACTTAAAGTTATGCATCAGATAACTGTGAGCTTAAATGTTATTTATTTATTTCTGACAACCATGTACTTCTATTAGGTCTTGTGCACTTCAGTTTTTTTGTAACCAATTTTTGAAGTCTAAGAACACAGAATGCTCATTTTCAATGCTTAAAATATCTTGCTGGATTTATAATTTTCTACAGCATTAATCTTATGTAATAAACTAAGGAAAGATAAATTGCTATTTTTAATTATGAGCATGAATTTTTAAAAATTGAGAAAAACGTTTGCACAGAGGTTCTGAAAACTCAGTTTCCTATTACTAGTTTAAATACTCTCAGATCTGGTTTCTGTTGTCATTCTTTTATTATGGAGTAAGATTAATATTTATTTTAATCATAAGAGAAAGTTGTTTAAAAGTAGTTGATTGAAATCATACGTGTAGAAAATTATTTCACTGCAAAAATATTTTCATCAGTGTCAAAAGCAGAACTAAATATTCCTGTTATATGTGGAGTTTAAAAGTAAAATTTTAAGTTACTTTAGCTTCCCTACAATTTAAATTGAAAGTTTCAAAATGACATGATTTTAAGATTCAATGAACATCATTCTTTTTTGGCGAGAATAATAAGTTTGTAATTTTATTGACTCTCCTTATTTTTTTATGTAACGGTTGACAACCTATAATGTCTCAACACTTAGACATGTGCACTACATTGAATAAATTTAGTAATAGAGTACAGAAGTATTAGGAATACAGATAGGGAATGGTATTAAGTCAAGTGCCTGGCATTTGTTTCATTCACAATTTAAATCATTTAGTTGTATCGGCAGCTTTGTAGTGACTCAAATGGGGCTGAATAAATCGAATAATTAAGAACCATTACATTTTCTTGATGAGCAGAAATGGTTTATAGTCTCCTTGTTAACTCATTTTACTTTATAATTCAACTTTTGTAATTTCTTAACTTTCAGAGTGACATTTCAGTTATCAGTATACCTGAAGATGATTCAAACTGTGAAGTCAACTGTGTGATATCAGATACTCCACCACAAACACCACCTGGACTGCTTGAGAATTCAAAACCAAATCCTCAGTTTAATCCCATCGTTCTTTCACTCAACAATATGCCTACTTTGACCTATGTTGTACCACCTTCACAAAAGCAATCAAAACAGCCTATAACTACTCCTATGAAGGTGTGCATGAATATACAACCAAAGCCTGAAAACAACAATGGACAAGACACAACATCTGCATTGAAATTAAATCATAATACAGGTAAAACAATTGGTTTTCAGAGCAAAAATTGTATTTGTTTGAAAGGTCGTTTCTGTCAAAATGCATTCAATATAGTTTAATTTCTTTGTGTGGATTGTAATTTAGTATACTTACCAACTTTTACGGATTATCTGTAATTTTTAACGTATTTCCACTTAATTTTACTTATTTATGGATGGGTCTGCCCTTTTTACGGATTTTCAATATTTCGATCGAGCAATCAAAATATTTCATTCTCTGCAACCATCCACAAAAATTTTCTGTCGGACTTGATGAGTGCAAAGATAAAGCAATGGATGAGTTGGAAAAGGAGTTTTATTGTCTTCAACTGGAAGATTTATCTGTGATATTAGAAGGACATGACCATATAGATGTGCAGTGGGTTGAAGTAGGTAAAATAAAAAGGGCTGATAAACTTCTGAAATTCTCTAGATTTGCCAAAATTTTGCTTTTTTTTTCTGCTCATCCCCCATTCCAATGCAGAGAGTGTGAGAATCTTCTTACAGCCTCGTCAGAAAGAATCGAATTAAATACTGTTCTCTCATTTCTAACAAAATGTTTGGAAGTTTTATGGTGTTGAGACACAAAGCCCCATACCTTGTTTTGAGCAGAAATTCAGTGCAGAATTTTTAAAGAACTGAAAAGCTACTACAGCTTCATTGAATTTTTCTGCATGCCCCTCTTCCAGATAGACCACTAAATGAAACAACCTTGTACATAGAAGTGTTCAGTTTGGTATTACGACACTACTGCTTTGCAAGGTTTCTGCAGTTGATAAAAATGTGAATTTTTACTTATGCATTTTTAAATACAAATAATACTAGTTATTATGGCACATACAGATATTTGTTTTCATATTAATTCATGTATTTATGTTGTGTAGGGGGTGACACTACAATGGGTGCTCGGCTCTAAAATTTACTGATGCACAGGTTTCAAAGTTGGCATGTATGATTTAGTAATAATTGAATGCAAAAACTCTTACTTTAATATTTTAAAATAATTTCTTACTTTATTATTAAAATTATTGGTTAGGTAATGAAGCAAAATACAATACAAAGTCTAAAATACGGAATCCTCCAGATCTTGCCCATTTTGCATTTCAGACTTTTCCGGATTTCAGATTATTTGCATTTTTTGTTAAAAAACAATTTCTACCCCACACACATGACGCGAATTTTGCGTTTGCATTAGTAATATAGCAAATATATAAATAGGAATAAATTTTTTTTAAAGAAAAAAAACCTTTTAAATACTATGCAACAAATTTTACTTGCAAATCTTCTAATTTTTCTGTGCTGTATTCACTCTGAACATGTCCGTTATTTTGCAACGATTAGGTCCATTTTATTTATTTCATCAATTAAATCCAGGTTTAACTCCTCGTTCTTTAAAATTTTGGAAAGATGTAAAAAGGTGAGAAAAACTATTTAAAAAATGCTGGTTAGCAAACTGTGAGGATTTAGGAATTTGTAAAATAGATAAAATTGAATGAGATTAATCCAGTATTTCAATTTAATTATAAGTTATGTATTAGAGGAGATTTCTGATAGCCTTTCTCTGGACTAATGATATTCAGCCTTTTTCATCTCATCCTGTACACAAACCAAATATTTACATTCTGCAGGTTGCAAATCACTGTTTTGAACAATCAAACAATCACAAGGTACAGTATTTCTTTGAAGATGCACAGCTGAAGATTTGAAAGGAGCATTATACCCGGCTTCAAGCATTCATTACAAATTTGGCTGTGCTATAATGTTTTGTGAATGATTAAAAAATTAAGAATTCTTGTATACTTTTTCATTTAATATCATTTTGTAAATGAAATTTATTTGCTAAAAGTTTTATTTCCTCATAGAGGACTTATAGAAAATCGTTTATCTTTATAGACAACAATTCTGTGGATCCAGATCAATTGATAAAATTGCCAAATGGAATTTTCCAAGTGAAGAGTCCAGTTTCACAACCTTCCAGGCCTGGAAGGCCACCAAAGAACACTTCTGTTTCTAAAGCTACTAAAAATGGGAAGGTTGCATTGACACGTTGTGATTTGATTGAAGTAAGACACTTTTTCAATTTGTATTGAACTTTTACAATCTTTCAAACCAAATGTATGATTTGTAGTCATTTACCATTACTTGAATCTATCGTTTTCAGGTATGTTCAGCTGCTGTAAAGAGGCAGGAAAGAATAATTAAAAACAGAGAATCTGCTTATCAGTCCCGTAAAAGGAAAAAAGAAGTAAGACATTTCAGTTTTTTTATGTTTACATGAAAAATTCATTACATTAGAACCTTGATTATCCGACTTCATATGCATCGAGACCTCCACAGATAACGAGACACTCAAATAATACACATGTAGAAACAAGACAACCAAAAAATTATGAAAATCTTTGCTATCCTACATGTTAATGCTTCTGAAAGGTTCACAAAAGAAAGAAGCTCAGTGTCAAATTTTCCTTGAATAAATTGGACACATGGCTAATTGGAGCATGGAAAATCAAAGGTCTGTGTATCTACAAAAATGCCCTCCTGCATTTTGAGAATGATGGTTTATAAATTTGATAACTTAATTATACATTATAAAAAAACTCCATTTTTACAGTATGTGCAAAAAATTGAAGATGAGCTTAATCAAATAGCTGCTGAAAATACCAGTCTTCGTGAAGAAAATTGTCGTTTGAAATCGAAAATATCAGCTCTTGAAAAAGAGGTTAGTAGTGCTATATCACTCACAGTTATTATTGCTTTTATCTTTTTAAGTAAGAATAAATCATAATCTTTAATTGAAACATTGAAGTTTCAATTTCAAATTAATGAAACTTTTGTTTGATAGTCTATTTGTTTTAAGAGTATTCAAAATAATAAACATATATTGAGAGGTTGGTGAATCCAAACAAATAGAAGTGAAAAACAATTTTCAACAGCACACTATCTAAAAACAAATGTGATTATACAAATGAATGGCATGTCAGAATGGACCATTCTGGCATACCTGTCCAGACATTCAATGGGGAGTTATGGACTCAATACATTTTCTAAGAGCAGTCTCGATAGATTACATTGTGATAGCTGATGTATTATTACACATGAAACTCAGCATATTGCTGTTCATATGTTAAAAATACCATTTTTATTGTTCGTCAGGCTACTCCATGATGATGCCCTGATTCACTAACACTTTCATTTTCGAAAATATCGTAATATCTTATATCTCTCTATATTAAAAAAATGTTACTGCCGCCACAGGATTGAAAACTGTGTTGTTTAGCTCGATTCTTAGACGGTTTCCCGAGAAAGTACTGATCGGAAAAAAACAAAATTAACATGGTTTGTTCTACATAGTATTCCCTGGACAATTATTAAGATTTTTTTCCGATGCGGCTATTAGTTTAGGTTTTATTAAGTGTTAAACTTGAAGAAGTGAAATTTCTTCCGCGAGTGAGCAAAACACATTCAAATTTTCAGTCTTCAGTCGTGAGTTTTTTTTTAAGAGTACCTCTCAACGTAAATTTTTGCAGCTCGTCGAGTTTTTTTTTTTAATTTAAATTTGGTTCTTGATAATATTTTTTTGAAATTCGGGAAAAATCAGGACATTTTTGTTACTTTTTTTTTTTTAACTGCCGTATCTATATCTAATTAATATTAGTTTTTAATTTTTAAAAAATCGCAGTATACCTCAGAATATACTCTTTCTTACGGTACTATAATTTTTGAAATCGGTTAATAATTAAATTGGATGCGATCAAAAGTTCGTCATACAAAATTCGGAATCTTTGGATATTTTCGCTACTTTTTGTTAAAACGGTTATGTCTACGGCAAAAACCATTATTTTTTTAATTTGAAAACATCACTGAATACATTACATTACACTCTTTCTTATGGTACAATTATTTTTCAAATTGGTTAATAAATAAAATCGATGCAATTAAAAGTTGGTCATACAATTTTCGGAACTTTCATATTGTAACTTCCGATACAAAACTAAAACGGTCATATCTATATCGTATTACTGATAGTTTTTAATTTTTAAAATATCGCAGAATACCTCAGAATGTACTCTTTCTTACGGTACAATTATTTTTAAAATTGGTTCATAAATAAATTCGATGCAATCAAAAGTTGGTGACACGAATTTCGTATTTTTTATTTCGCGGAGAAGGTTTCGCAGTCAGGTTTGGGTTGTATTTTCGACTATCGGGTTTGCCAGATATCAAATTTATCGTAGCAACAATTGCCATAAAAACGATTTCTTTTTATTTGGCAAGGAAAAAGGCTCGCTTTTTTCCCTCTGTTCTCAAGACAGTTTACCGACAAAGTGCAAACTACAGATTGTAAAGTTTGGATATTAACACTGTTTACTTAAAATTGTACAGGGAACAAGATGCAGAAGATTTTTCACTGATGCGGCTATTAGTTTAGGGTGCAATAAGTGATAAAGCAAAAAAAAAAGTGAAATCACTTGTGAAAGAAGTATTGGTTTGAGAACGCAAACCAAACGGGATTGCGTAGCAATCCCCGTTGTCGGCGAGTGTAAGCGAGCAGGGCGCGAAGCCCTAGCTGTGACGTCATGTACCGGAAAGTGAAATCAGCATAATACAAATTATTCAGATAGTTTCACTCTGTGAAAGGAATGTTAGTTTGCGAAGCAAACCAAATGGCATCTGTGAAAGGAGTGTTGGTTTGCGAAGCAAACCAAATGGGATTGCGCAGCAATCCCCGGGGGTTGGCGAGCGTAAGCGAGCAGGGGGCGGAGCCTCCTAGTATATATTAAAAAAAGAGGACAAAGCATCATCATAAACGTACTGAGATATTTGACCTTTGTAAAACTAATGGATCAATATCTGGTTTGGAGGAAGTGATCGCAATTAGAGAGTTTTCAAGGTGCTCATCAGAAAATTGTGATCAAATTTTACTCTTGTGCTTGATCTTGAAAATAATTCACAAATGTATGTACAGCCTAATAGCAATGACATAAATATACTGCACGATTGTGAAGAGGGATATTTTTCTCTTGAAAATACTTAGATAAAGCCAAATATTGTTTTAAATCACATAATATCAAACGTTTACGATCTTGTGTACAGCTGTCCAAGGTAAGAAGATTTGACACCCCTGATTGAAGATATGTTCTTCCTTCCCTGTTTTATTTTAGTATCTTTATTGGCACTTTTAAGACATGTATTACTTCTTTCTAGATTATTACTTTAAAAGCAACATTTACACCCAAAGCAATGAAAAAGACTGTTTGCCTGATGGTTGTTTTATTCATGCTGACATTTAATTTTTCATCTTATGGGTAAGTTTATGATGTGTAGAGCTTTATATGAAACATGACTATTTATCATTGTTCAGATTCTGTTTTATATAGTAATAAATTTTAAAACAGTCATACTCTTCAATTTGAAAAATGTTTTCTGAAATCTTGTCATTATATATAATAGACAATATCTACATGTCAAAAACTGAAAATATCCTTTTACTTTTGTAATGTATGGTGTTCTGTTAAAAGTTGTCTGATAATAACACCCATGTATAAACTTTTAATGTAATTTAAAAGTTGGATTTAGAAATATTCATGGGGAAAACTAACATTTCTATGTCTGTAATGTCTTTCCAACATAAATTTTATTCTTAAAAGAGCATCTAGCACAACGGCATAGTTTTGTTTAATTCCTTAGAGACTACCTCCATCTCTGGAGGCAGGAATTATATATACTTTTTAATAAGTGTATTTTTGAAGAATTTATGATTGCACATGGGTTTGCATTACTCAAAACTTTTAAAGTAAGAACATTATGATCAGAAAGCCAGGCATCAATTCAATGAATTTTATACACTTCACTCTTCTTCGGTAGCTTGATTGAAAGAGTAGCAATTTAGCAATTGGAGGGCTGCAAGTTCGAGTCCTACCAAAGACCGTCATGTAGATGGGGGCTGGTCCACATTGAATGCTGTTGCCTCAAATGTTCTCATGTGGTGTGGAACTTCAGAGAGTGTGGTGCCAACCCAGGTTTAGTATTGTCATCTGACCATGGTTCAAAATGATGAGTTATCTTTCCCTATGGGATTGATCCCAATCTGTTGCCAATAGCCTGTTGTGTTGCTCCAGTGCAGTGTTAATTCAACTACCTACCTACTGATTTTCCTTGTTCTATCTGCTCAAAGTTACTTCAAATTGAAATAGTATTGATGTCAATTTAATACATAGTAGTATAATAGTCAGGTTTAACTAGAACCACACTATTACAGAAAGTTACCTACACTGTAAATTAACATATATCTCAAATTTTTTCCAATGTCTCTTCAATTTCCAGCAACATATTTGAGAAGCGTGAATCAAAACCACTAAAAGTCGATGTGGAAAACCATCGAATCGGCAGGGTCCTGTTGTGGAATGAGATTAACAACACTACCAGAGAGCGCAATACTTCAAAAGTTGGGCTGCATAACCGTTTCATGAAGAGTGAAGAGGACTCGACTTTTGTTGTATCATGGGATCATTCAGATAACTCTTCAACCTGTCAACATTTTATAAATAAGTCAGAATCTTTAAGGTATGTTTGGTATATAGTTCATGTTCTCATTCATTGAATTCTCCTTCATTCTTAAGTGGATTGTGTTTTTAAATATAGTATTGCTTTTAAAATGCATAATCAAGTATGAACTGATGATAACATTTAGGATTTTAAGAAATACCCTCTTATTCTAGGAAATTCTTTTAAACTATTTTTTTTTTAATATTCAAAACTCATTGGCATTAGCAGTAGTAAAATTTCAAGAACCTGTCTCAGAAAGTGTCTTAAATCATTGTTAAAATGGTGACCACGAAGAGGGAGTTTCACCACTGGAAATAAGAAAAGGTCACACAGTGCCATACCAGGTGAATACGGAGCTTGTGGAGCTGTATTTGTTGAATGCTTTGTTAAAAAATCGTGAATGAAGGCACATTATCGTGATGAAAAACCCATGTGTTATTCCGCCACAGTTCAGATTGTTTTCGACTTGTCGTTTCGACAAATGATAGAGGAACTTGTTCATTAATGTCTTATTGTTCAACGATGGTCACTAAGCACTAATTCTCTTACCTGTTTGATACATTGATCATTAGTAGAAGTGGATGGTCTACCAAATCGCAAACCATCTACGACAGATTCTCTACCTTTTAAAACTTTTCATACCATTCAAATGCTGTTGATAAACAATTATCTGTAAGAGCTTTTTGCATCATTTAAAACGTGTTCAATTGTAGAAACAAAATTTAATACACGTTCTTTACTCAATTAATATTTGGCATTTTGGAAAATCAACAAAATAAAAATTCTTCTCTCATTGAAAGCAAATTTATTTTCGGATGACAAAATTAAATAAATCCCCGATTGTTGCCACATGTTTATATAAGTCGTAAAAATATTTGATAAAAGTTTGCAGACGGTATCTACTATATATGTATTTTAAAGAAAGCATTCTGGGTACTTTTTGATCACAGTTTTGTATTCTTTCTTCAAGTACCTTGTGAACATTTCATTTTTTATACACTGTTATCAATTTTAACTTGTAGTTTCTTAGTATGTACAAACACTTTTGTAGTCTTAAGAAGGAAATAAACTTGTGTTGGCATTAATTAAATCTTTGTGCCTCTGTTATATTAGGAAAGTGTTTTGATTTGTGTATTGAAATTTTTTCTTCGGCTCAAATTTTGAGATCAACTTATTTCAACAATTCACTCTCATGTAACCTGCATATTACTCTCATTAGTCTGCAATGAATTCATAGAATTATCTTTCGTTATGCAGATTGGAAAATGATTTGCTTGGTTGGGTGAAGCGTGTTGAAAAAAAACAGAAACAGAAAGAATCAAAGCTAAAAAAGGGTGTTAATATGAAAGCCTCCATCCCACCTTTGCCTAAACTGCAACAACTTGGAGCAAGGTTTAGAAGTGAAACTCATAAAGATATTTGGTGAGAAAAATTTAATTAAGCCGTTTGAAATTGAAAACTTCTTTGTCATATCGTTATTAAAATCTTGTTTATTTTTTTAAGGGCTAAGCGGAAAAACCCAAATGAGATATTGATTTATCAAACTCCTAGAAAAGACTATGAAGACTTTTTTGATGCTATTCATAGACGAGATGATTCATTTTATTTCATTTCATTTTCGGGGGTATGTATTTATTTTTATAATCCAATCTACCTTAGTTGTTTTGATAATCTAGTCTACTCTACAATTTCTGTACATTTAGGTTTTATTTACAATAAATTGAAAATATATAGTGATCTACGTGCGGTTTTCATTACATTGAATTATTTCGTGTAATTTTAAAGTTTGGCTGGCTGGCTGTTTTCATTAAGCTGTTAATATGTTTTTGTGAGATTAAATAAAGTTTCTATTTTCAATTTTCTTAACAATCCTTGCCTTTTTCTCATCAGATATATTTTACTTGTTTTTAGGATCATCTTCTACTCCCTGCTATTGCTCATAATCAAACACTTCGTCCACGAATGTCATTTGTCATGCCTGCAATGATTTTAAATGGTAAGGATGTCTGGTTTTTATGTTATTTGTGTTATGATTGCTGAAAAATACATCTATGAACAAGTTCATTATCTTAGAATAGAAATGACTTTTTAATGTATTCCTCCTGCAAACTATATTCCGTAGTAAATTTCGGTTTCATTTCTAGTTTACATTTGAAAATGTAAACTGAATCTGAAGTATGGTTGACAAAAAATTGTTTGAAGAAACATTTTTATAATCACAATTTTATGTTCTTGAAGTTTGGTTCTATGTATTAAATAAATCTGAAGTGAATCGAAATGTTTTTAATTTTTCAGGAATTTTGTAATGTATTATAAAACTTTTGATTATGGAAACTCTTAAAGTATATTTCTATATTGACACCAAAAAATACTTGTATTTAAATTTTATTTTTTCAGATCATACCTTATATACAGTTTTAAAACACTTCTCTGGCTACAGAAAATTTATCGAATTGTAAACCAAACTATTTTTCAATTGCCTTGTTAAATAAGAGCAAAGTGTAGAGTCAAATTATGCAAATTAAAAATTTGTTTTACAGGAAAGAGAATAACAGGGTTCGCACGCTCCTTAAAAACTCCTTAAGAACTCCTTAAAATGGATTTTCGTTTTTAAGCACTCTTAAAACTCCTTATTTTTATGTGCTACTCCTTAAAAACTCCTTAATTTTCCCCCCGCCGTTTCAATTTCGAAATGCGCTACGTTCCACCGAAATAATGGGTACCAAAACGTACCGTTTCAATTGGAACAGGATACTTAACGTTGCTCGCGGTGTATTGGCAGCAAGTCTGAAATTTTCTCATGAGAAAAGGCTATCATCAGTAAGGCACCATGTAGCGAATCACGGCCACATGCATGTCCGACCCCCTCTTACCTAATTACTTAACTTCTACGATAGAGCCTTGAGTGGCATTTACGACTGACGGTCAATAGGGTCGAACAAAAGGAGGACCCCCTTCTAGAATGTCAGTCACTGACAGATCGTAAATAGTGATCGTTAAATATTGAAGGAGCGTTACGAACGTATTAAAAATCGCCATCTGTTATCATCGAAGTTGATTATTACAAATTCTTGAATTTCTTTAGCGAAAGCGATAGTTCACTTATTAAGTAGACAAAATATTATCGCATTTCATTTATTTTGAATTTAATTCAACATTAAATCTCCATATAAGAGTAGCATTGAGAATGTATTGAAAATCGTAATCTGTTATAATCGAAGTGGATTATTTCATACTTGAGAATATTTGAAGTTAAAAAATAATTTACCTAGTCATTTATAACAAAAATAGTTGCGGATTTCATTCATTTCTGTCTGAAATCTGTCGTTTGTATTTACTTGTAGGTTACAATAAAAAATCTCAGCACAGTAAAGTCCCATATTTCGAATTTTTACGCATTTCAAACTTTTTTGCATTTCGAACTTGATTTTTTCAAATTTCGAACTTTTCCGGGTTTTGAATTTTTTCTGATTTCAAAAACAGAAAAATCTTTTCCAAATTTTGAACTTTTCCGAATTTCAAACTTTTCTGAATTTCGAACTTTTCCAAATTTCAAACTTTTCCGAATTTCCAACTTTTCCGAATTTCGAACTTTTCCGAATTTCGAACTTTTCCGGATTTTGAACTTTTCCTGATTTTGAACTTTTCCTGATTTTGAACTTTTCCTGATTTTGAACTTTTCCGCATTTTGAACTTTTTTGGATTTTGAACTTTTTCGGATTTTGAACTTTTTTGGATTTTGAACTTTTCCATATTTTGGATTTTTTATTTTTAAATTTTTTGGATTTTTCCGAATTTTGGACTTTTTTGCACTTAAGACATTTTTAGATTTCGGACTTTTCCAGATTTTGCACTGGATTTCTGACTATTTGCCTTTTGTGTGTGTGTGTCAAAAAAAACCTTAAAGAAAACCACCCCCGCAAATTTTGGATTTGCAATAGTAAAATAGCACATACATAATAGGAATATTTAAAAAAAAAAAAAACCTTTTGAAAAAATGCAACACATTTTACTTGCAAATGTTCTAATTTTTGTGTGTGGTAGTTTCTTTGAACATGTCCGTTATTTTGCGTTATTTCATCAATTAGGTCCAGGTTTAACTTCTTGTTCTTAACAAATTGTCAAAACGATGTAAAAAAGAGTGAAAAAAAAAAGCCAGTTCCCAAATTGACCAGATTTTGGACAATTCCGGATTTGGGACTTTGTAGTGTATAACTTCATCCTAAAAATATTTAATTGATATTTTATTTTGAAAAATACTTTAAATTGAAAAGAAATATGCTTGGATTTCTATTATTGTGAGTTTTAGCTGGGATTTGAGAGAAATGTGTACTTTAAACTGAGAAACGTTATACTGAGATTTCACTGTATAAGAACTGCTTACAGCAGGATCCTAGATAAAACAGCTCCAGCAAGCAGGGGGGAAAGGAACTTGTGTTGAGTTGAAATATCAAAGTATAATTTTATTGTTTTGAGTAATTAGTAATGTTAAGTGGAACTAAGTTTTTAAAAGTGATGAAACATTTTTATTTTTCACACTTGAAAATGTGTGTATAAACTTTCTAAGAGTCCTTAAAAATTTCGAAAGAACTCGTTAAATACTCCTTACATACTCGTTAATTTTTATATTCTATGACTCCTTAAAAATTTTGAGACAACTCATTAAATACTCCTTAGATACTCCTTAATTTTTGTATTCAAAATTCTGTATGAACCCTGAATAAGAGTATGAAAGTTATTTGCTTTTCCTTTGAAAATATTTGTTATCTGCATACCTTTATTCAAAAGCAGCTATGCTGATCTTATTTTTAAAACATTCTATCATTAACTTCATAGTTTTCCAGAGTAAGACTACTACCCCTGTGGGTGCTGAGAGTCTTGGGGGCAATGCAGAAGCCAGGAGGAATTGGGGCCCTTGCCAAATATACAAAAAACAATGTTACTTAAAAATGTGAAAGCAAGTACACCTTTACTTGACCATACAGATACACTCACTTCAGTGATGCAATGTCATTGATTCTTTTTAGTGATAAGTGGAACCAACTGTAAATAGTTGACTGAAGATTTAAAGATGCTGATGCAATTAGAGCCTTATTTAGACAAATTCCAGAACAGCTTTTTAAAATTCTGAAATTACACACATCTTCATAATTATTTTGGTGTAATTCAACAATTATATTCGATCATCTGTACTTGCAATTTATTATTAGTTAAAATAGTTTTCCAGATAATGACGGAAAAAAATGTCTTCATTAAAGGGCGTTGAGAGAAAAATAGTTTGGAAACTATTACCGTATATTTCCATGTATAAGCCGAAAGTGCGCTTTTTCTTCAAAAATGTACCCAAAATTCAGAACTTGTATGTAAGCCAAAATTAAAAAAAAAATTTGTGGCCTTCAAACATAATGCCATGGGCGTAAATGTCTCCAAGACCGTAAAACAGGTGGAATATTTTCCATTCAAATCACTGTAAAATAAAGCGCCACTCACCAACGATGATAGTTTTAACCTGCTAATGATTTACCCCAGTGACCAGCTCCTGATATCCGACCTCCGACAGGGGTGATTAACAGGTGATGCTGTACGGGACATTAGGATTCCAAAGGGGGAGGGGATTCATTATGGCTCTTAAAAGAAACTCGGGTAGGATCTAAATTAGATTGAATTCGCCAACTGGTTGCCACGATTTAACTTGGCAGTAAAGATGTGCAATGACTAGCATACTGAGCTTTAAGCTGCAGGTTTCACTGTGAGATTGTCTATTCGCCCCCTTTCTAAGCAATTGCAAAGGTGACCACTAATGATCTTCCCAGTGTCCCACACCTTATGCCGGACCTCTAACTGGGTGATTGACAGATGATCAGTTCAACAATAGTCGAGGCGAGCGGCTAGGGCTTGGGAATTTTTTTTATCAGTGCCACTTTTTTTTGCCGTGCAGCCTAAAACATGTGCGGAGCATAAAGTTTCAAAAGGGGAGGGGTCTCATTATGAACCTTGAAAGAATCTCAGCTACGGTAACCCTATCCAATTCCAGCACAGTTTTTCCATTCATTTGCTGTCTTCTTGTATCTGTGCTAGTCGTACTTTTTTTTATGCCATTTTATTTTTTGTTTGAAAGATGAGCGGGAAGAGAAATTCTTATACGGCAAATTTACACATTATTCAAACTTTGCAAATTTTACAAACTATTCAGAAACTTGGATTCAGACACAGAATTTGAAGGATTTAAATGACTTATTTTTCTCCTTTTGCTTAAAGGCTAAATTCAGAACGTAAGTTAAAAGATTTAAAAAATTGGAACAGCCGTTGGATTCGGATCCGAGTCGGATGGCACAAAGTAAAAAAGTAGGCTTGATTTCCCAACACCCGTTGGAGTTGCTATAAAAATGATTAATCGCTCGTAAAGAATTAGAAAATTTCGCCAAGTTGCTGCCACCAGACCGAGATCCGAATCCAACAGCTCTATCAAAAAATGTTCCCTTTCCATTATGTTATTTTTATGTGCTAATTAATTATGGTATTCAATTATTATTTTGTGTGCTATATTTGGCGATATTTAGCAATTTATTGCTTGGCGCCCGGCTAACGGAAAAGTACCTTCGTTTTTTGCGAAATTAGTGGATCCGTATATAAGTCAACACCCCCACTTTAGCTTTAGAAAAAGTTCCAAAAATTCTCTGATTAAACACGGAATTATACGGTATCTATTTATTCTTTTGTGCTTTCACTCCAGTGTCGTAAATATTCTTTTTCATTCTATTAATTAATATTATTCTTCTTCATATTATTACTATACTTCATTTCAGATTCTGTTGGAGATTCTGATGATCACATCAGCATGATGCAGATTGATTGTGAAGTAATGGATACTAAACTAGTTTACATCAAAGAATCGGTCATACCTGTACATTTACGACAGAAGCACAACAGCTCATCAAAATCGAACTCTAAATCAGATTCCAAGTATGCTATAAACAGGAATCCAAGTAGATTTCATGAATCCACCATGAAATTACCTCAACAGCCATCTGGAAATGACTGAAAATTTGAGCAACTGAAAACTTGTAGATCAAGGGGTAAACACTACATTCCACTTAAAGCTTTAATGCATTTGGATGTTTCATGACAGTAATCATGTGCATTTATTCCCTGTAAAGTTTTCGTTTAAAATGGTTCTTTAACACAATTATGTTGTCTGTAAGTCAAACTTTTGTAACTTGTCATTTTTTTCTTTGAATTTCCTTGTGAATGTCAGGAAATATATTTTGATTAATCAGTTATTTAAGTTAGTACTAAAACAACAGATCCTTCCACTCTAGAATTTGTTTAACCTATTGTATGACCAAACCAGCTTGGTCGCTGCAGCTGTTTTGGAAAAAGTTTGAAAACTGCTTTGCAATTTAGTAGCTAAGCAGCTGTATTTGGACACTGCTGTAAATGAGGCATTATTGTCTGCAGTTGCAAAGCTGTGCACAAATGGATTGAGTCCCAGTGCTTCTACAATGAGGGTTAATTGGATCAGCATTGATATTTTAAAACTTTGTCACTTCAGTCATCTTAGTCAATTGTTTGACAACATTTGTTTAACTGATAAAAGGGGATTAAGTCTTAGAGTAGGCCATTTATTTTTGTTTGCTGTAACGGACAATTTGAAATTATCTGTATTCATTACATTTGCTGTATATAATTTTGGTGGCAGTTTGTATTGTGTGTACATATTTGAGACATATTTCTATATTAAGTTATAATTTCTTCATGAATGGTACTTTACAACCTCAATCAAAAAAATGTTTTGCAAATCTCTTTACGTGTTCAGTAAACAAATTTTTGTTTGCAGATGCACTTTACTTTTGGGTTTAAAAAACTAACTGAATATATTAATCTTGTTTATTATAAAATAAATATTTAAAAATATTAGTTCGATATTTTATCAAACATAAAAGGAAACATTTCTTTTACTTTTTTACTGTACCATCTTTAACTACAATATTTGCAAAACAAATGTACTATTTTGTGAATTTATTTGACACCATGAGGTTGAGGTATTTAAATTTAAGGTTTGATAAACATTAAAGGCACAAGTAAGTTATGTTTGACATTCAATAAATGTACAATATAGAAAAGTTATATTTAAATTACGAAATTTTTGTACCTAATGCTTATTAGTATGCAAGAATTTACCATTTCACAAATGATATTCATTTGGTTGAAGACATTCCTTAAAATAAACTAAAAATGGTGCTGAAATGTTTCTTAATTTTGGAATTGAGTATGAGAATTAAGTTCAGTTTGGAAATATTTTTGTGTGGGTAATATGTATATAAGCAGAAAATGGAAAATATGCAAATTTTTCACAAATCTAGGTGCAAAAATTTTTTACTGCTCAAAAGTTTTTTACTGTCCCTAATCTTTTTATGTCTCTCAGAAGTAGTGTGTCTGTAAAATTGCTGCATTCTGAATTTACTATTTATAAAACAAAATTCTTGAAGTTATTTGTCTTAAAAAGCGTATGTTGCTCTTTTAAGCTTTCCACATCAGATAAATATACTTAATTGTAATTGAAATATATTTCTTTGACATTTTGTCATTACAGAAAATAATAGAAAATGTATAATATTCAGCTAAAATCTCTTGATCTTGACTAAAAAAACCTCTAGTTCTTTTTTTTTTAAAGGATTGCACCAAAATAAATCTCTAAAATATTAATGTATTATAGATTTTTCTGTGTTATGAATAAGAACCTTTTGGCTCCGATTCTGTTTAAAAGAAAAATTCAAACAATTTTCTAGTCATGTCTGAGTGTACTTTAGCATCGGATGAATTATTTGAATGAATTGAAAGATGTTTTATAATACATTGAATTTATAAATATTTTGTGTTGCTGTGGAGTTTGACTTTTGGATGGAAAGTACATCTATGGTAAATATTTGTTCTCTTTTATTTTGTCTACTTATTTTTAAAAACTGAATTAAATATTAACTTTAATATTGATAATTATTCTGATGTGTAACATATTGCAGTATCCTTGCTTTTAAACTTTTACATGACAATTCAATACCTTTTTTGTTTCTTTATTATCAACTTATCATTGCATCTGGAAGTTGTAAATGTGTCTTCAAATCTTCATATTAGTTGTATTAACATTTTTATTTTGCAAATTTATACTAACAATTCTGTTTACACGTAATTACATTGGTGTGCAAATGATTTTGATCAAATGTGGCGGCATATAGGCATATTTACCCAAACTTCAATAATGATGTTATTGTTAATTTCATGCTTTTCAAACCGGACCTTATTCGTATTTTAAAATGTAAATAATAGTTTATTACATAGTACCTTTGGGATACACTTGCTGTAGTGTGCAGAATCTTAGTGGGAGATAATTTTCCAGGAATCTTTATATTTGGCCCACTCCTTATTCGTGCTGAGAGTATACAGTAATGTATCAGTCCTCTCAAACTCTTGTTTGGGATATGTCTTTCAATTCAAAACATAATTTCTATGTATAAAAGGGAATATCTAATAATGTTTTTTGTGTACAAATTCTAATTTTAGACACAATAAACACTCCCATAGATTTACTCTATAATTTGTATGTGGATTTTACTTAATGTATTCAAATCTCAGCCTATTTGTTCTATAAATATCTCTTTCTTGATTTCACTTGATTCCAGGCAAACTTTAAGCTTTTATATCAATGTTAATAGTATAAACAATTTTGTCTGATGGAAGCCATAATGGAGGGTCTCTGGAACAAACTTTTAAAACATCGAATTAGATTTTTAGACAATGTTTTTTCTAGTTATGTATTTATAAATATAAAAATAAAAAAACCTGCTGTATTTTAGTTGCATATTAAATTAAAATTTAACATTTCAGTATTACATTTTTATTGCAATTTATGTTTTGAAATTCGTTTTTAATATTAGTCTCGTTTTGTATACAAAGAGAAATAACCATTAATAGATGTTTTTCAATAAAATTATCTAAAAATAAGAAAATAGTCATTCACAAAACTTTCATTCATTGAGAATAGTGTAATCTAATATTTCCTTTAATTAAAAAGAATTAGGAACTTAAATCATAGTGGCTTACAATAAATGTATTTTGTTTAAATCACAGTTTTAAAAAATTGCTAATTTTCCAAGATCTAAAAGCCTTTTTAATCTCAAAATTATTTTACTACACGACTTTAAAAAAAGTGCTTTCTCTGCTTTCAAAGGCAATTGTCTCAATAGTATCCTTAAAAAGGCAAAACAAATCAACTGCAAAAACTATTTTATTTCTTAGATAATGTTATTATTTTCTCTTAAAATGTATGCATAATGTTTGCAGGTTTTAAAACTTGTATGTTAACTATATCCATATGTTAGATTTTTTTTAAATAGTCCCATTTCATTGCTGCCACACACAATTCAAATTAATGATATGTGCAAATTCGTGTGTATATACAGTTAAACTTTGAGATTTTACTAACTATGACTCGTAGTTTTTATTTTCCTAATGCACAAACCACCATATAATCTTTTACTAATTATAATTTGTTAATCTACTTTCAATTTGGTTTGTCATTTTTAATGTTCCTAAAATATTAACCTCGTTGTATCTAAAATTATGTGAACAAAATGTGATTACGTATTTTATGAGGGTATGGAAAATCTTTATAAAAAAAGAAGATTAACACAAAATCCAATCACAAGTTTTAAAAGTTGTCATATTTTTTGGTATTCACTGAATTTGGCAACCTGCAAGTTTGATTCCTGTACTTATACTTTGGGGTACTTCTCTGGGTATCAGTAAACTTTCCTTGTATGCATACATCCATTCGATGTTTGACACAGCCTTGCCAAATATGGCCCTTGCACCATGAAACCCAACCAACCAGATCAGCAGTCATTCCAATTTCTAAGAAACCACCGAATAAGATAACTGTTGTAGAGATGGGCTTTTTACGATCGCCTGATTGTTTAATTTACGATTCCACTATCATATGTTTCCATCTTGCTATAATTTTATCTTGTTGATATTTTTATTTTGTTTCCATTAAATGGCCGAACTCATTTATACTTATAAGCCCAGGTGCAGAATTATATTCAGTGATCTACAACACAACTCCAAGCAATTGCAATTGTTCTGCAGGCATTTTGTCCGAATTTTGAAAACTGCAGTAAAATCAAAAACAGGCATAATACACAATTATAGGCTAAATATGTATTACATATTTAAAATAAAACATCAAAATTATTTAACTTCATTTATTTAAAACCAAGGCATGGTTTCAGATTTTGAAATTTTGTCAAATAACTTTTGAAGTTAAGTATTTTGTCATTGACATAGAAGATGTGTTATTTATAAAGTGTTTGGTAATTTGGGGCGGTGTAGGGAGGTTGTTGCGTAGCTAGAAAAGAAAAAAGCTGTGGCAAGGAGAGCGCTTTGCACTGCGGAACATTGTAACTTATGATTGAAACAAATCGGTTAGAATTTTGATAAAATTGAGGGAAAATTGTTCTGCATATAGACTTTGTTCTGCGACATACATCGCAGTTTTAAGTACTTTCTGCTCCCGGGCTTATAAGAAAGGTCGGGTTATGTATGTGATTTGCTGTCTTACCTGTAAACTAAGAAAGTTTTCATCCCATCAATTTTTCTAAAATTTATTTTCTGCCTTTTTTTTTAAATCTAAAACCGATCAGATTGTGGCAGTAAAAAGTGTCTGTCTGCATTTTAGGTTTTAATGTACTTGCATGTGGGTATGAGATTGTTTTGGTCAGATGTATGTAATATCAGATATATATTTATTCTTTTATATATATTTTAAGAGTTACGAAACATAAATTTAAATTCATTGTGAAATTTTACCAGTCAAAATTCCAAACTCAAGAGATTATGGATCAATTTGTTATCACTGGTCATGTGTGTATATTTATTATAATTTTTACTCATGAGTATTATGCAATTGAATATTTGAACAAACAAATGCTTGTGTTAACTAATATCAAATAAAGCACAATTTTACCAGTTTGTTTAATTTTTTTTTCTGATCATACTACGTTATCCTTGGATATAGTAATGATTTGTAAAAAATTATCTTTTTCTTTGCCTGCCTTTTGTATATGTATAGAATGAAATATTTTCATTGTCTTTAACTATGCATTGATTAAATGTTCAGTTGTTATGTTTGAAAAATATTTTTAAAAGTATATCAATCAAAATAAAAAGAACAAAATTAATTTTACCTGAATAAATCATGATTCAAGTGCTTCACTCATTTGAATGTTTATTAAACTTATGAACTTCATTGCCGAAAAGAAACAAATCTTTTGTATTTGTCAACATGAATGTTTTTTCAACATTCAGTGTGTAAATTATTGTATTTATATAAGTCCTACTGTAATTTTGTTTTTAGTAAAATTGTGGTTTATCTATTTTCTAAATTTGATTAAATAAGTTATATAAATGATGTTGGGAAGCATTTTTTGTGTTGGAAAACCATCCCACCATCTTTCTCTTTTATTGTGATATCTTTAAATGTTTAGTTTTATTTACCATCAGTCATATACAATGTTAGAGTGGATATTTTTAGTTAAACAAAATATGAGGAAATATAAGCTATTACCATAAACTTTTTAATTTCTTCATTGTTTTTATCACTGCAAGTTTTACCACTAAAAAGTTTTCAATTACGTATTTTTTCTTTGAAAGATAAATTCTGAATTCAGTAAAACCTCAACAACTATCCCTGTCAAGTGACTGCTTGTAATTACTTTCCTGTGAAATGCAAGTTAAAGCGCCATGATGGACCATTAATTTTTCCACTACTTATAGTGTTTGACCTTTTTGCTACCATAAAATCTTTTCTCTTAAAAACTCATAATTTTGAGGAAAACATCAGCTTAATGAATACTAATAAAACCAAAAGGTTAATAACTGACCTGATTTAACCCAAATTCTTTTCTTTGAATGTTGAAATCCAGATCATTTGTATGATCCAGATCATCAGAAAATGTCTAGTTTCTGTATTGAAAAACAACTGTATAACATACCAGATAGAAATTGAGGAATTTTGATATTCTGCTTTTAATCACATCCGGTGTACAGTTTAAAAGTTTCTCTTTGATGTACAATAATTCTGATCGCTTTCTGAGAGATCATTATTCTTTGAAACTCTGATAATTGCTCTAGAGGTTTTACTGTGATTAAAAAAGCATTTTGTGTGTGATGTAATTTAGAAATAATTTCTATCTACTCACTGTGTAATGCTATGCAATTTGTAAATATGTACAAATTTATGTTTACTGTGCTTTTATAAACACAAAACCTATACTTTTTTTGTTTTCGACAAATGTGTTTATTTGTGCATTTGCTTTGCAATATACCATTTTATGTTTTGCATTGTTTGTCGCAATTGCAAATTTCCAATTTATTATTTTTTGTACATTTTACACTAAATTAGATGGATTAATTTGATGCATGTTAGTTGGAGCTTTTGATAAAATTATATATGAATTTTGTATGCATGCTACAAAACTAAACGCTATGCAATAAATTTATGGTAATGAAAAATATTTTCATGATACTGTATATTTCCATTGTTTTTTCATTCATTTCAATCTTTATTCATACTAAAGTATTTTTTTATCCACATTATTTAGAATTCCTTCCACTTTGAGGATTTTAACTTAATTTTAAAATTGGGAAATATTTTACAAGTTTAATTTACGTGTTTTTATGTGCTATTGTTCCTGAATCTTTCAATTTTAAATGAAATGATAAAAATCAATTATGTCAAAATAGCCATGAAGTGTTTTATTTAGTTCAATCCAATTGTGCATCGTAAAACATCAAAGTCAAATATATTAATACTATTACATTATTTATAGGGGGGAAACAGAATCCACAGAATTGAAGAAAAAAATACTAATATTTTTTAAATGTATGTTTTTAATTTTAGTTATTTTTCACAAGTTTCATGGTTTTAGTCTAAAGGGGTGGAGAACATGAGGGCCAATGACAATAAATTAGCAGATTTTAATCCATACATGTGCCAAATAAATACATGTTTAGTTAACAATATTGTAACCAGATTAAGAGGGAAATATAGAAGTGTTGGTAATGTTAAGCGCATATTTCTGATTTGAGCTTCTAACACCGGGCTACAAAATGAATAAAAGTTTAGTTTATATAGTATGTACAAACTGTTTTTCAGAAATACTGTTGTTTAGTTGCTGTTTGAAAATAAAAGCAAAGGTTCCAAATTGTTATAACAAATGCATTTTTCTTGTTTTATAGATGAATGTAAATTTTTATTTTACAATAAACTGACAAAAATTTATTTTAAAACAGACGCATAATCTTTTGAATACAAATAATTGTGCTGTCAATAAACTTGTCTAATTTTATCAAATATATTTTTAAAAAAGCAATTGTAAGTAATACAAATTTTAATGTATTACAAAAATAAATTATGACAATTTGTAGTTCATAGTTATTGCAGATGTATAAAAATCTAATAAACTTCTCACACACTAATTTGTTTAAAAACTGAAAGCAACAATTCTTAGTTTCAATACACATCCAATAAGGAACACAAATTTACATATAAAAAAAAAAACTTTGTTGAAAAAAGCAATAATTCTTTTGTACATTCATTTTTTATTTCTTTGTACATTCATTTAGTACATGTTTAATGAATTCAAAATTTCATTTTTCTAAATATTTTATATAAACTTTTTAAAGCAATAATATAAACAAAAGAACATCAAACTTTTATAACTGCTTAATGTATATTAACATTACAAACAAATCAAACTGAATCCAAGAATTATTTTCAAAATACAAATCTAATAAAAAATTTATTTTTAGAGAAAATTTAATCCTACCATTGTAAGTTGTTAACCTAAATCTTACCATCTTAATCTTTGTTATATTAATATAAAAAATAATTTCATTCTCGCAGGAATCCTTCGTATTGCTTTGAAAAGGTAGAATTACAACTGAGTGACCAATTACTTAGACTTCTGTAGGTGAAACAATAAACTAAAGGAATTAAAAAACAATGCAAGACAGTTTGTGGTTTGACAAAAGAAATCGGATCACAAGCAGAGATAGCAGAACAGTCTACATTTAAACTGAGTCAATGCAAGATTTATTAAGATAAATTAAATCATACATTTTACTGATTTTTAATTACTAAACACATTTACTTATATAATTCAGCAAAATAAATTTGTAGCTAAATTCTCAACAAAATAAGATTTGCAACTAAATTTTTTCCAATAGACACAAAAACAAGTAAAATATGACACACACACACAAAAAAAATTAAATTATAATTCAAAATGCCATGTTCAAGTTGTAAAACACAAAATTTTTAAAGACTATTATGGCTTAAAGAATGAAATTAAATATTTGGTGATAAGTAACCAAATATGGTGTTAAAGTAGAAAACTTTAATGCTGATTATCTTCATAAAGCTTACCTTAATATACCAAATTCCAGATGCAAATTTTGGTGTTAAATGCAATAACATTGTTGAAACTTACATAAAACAGCATTTTCTGACATTTTTACTGAGTAAGGCAAAATACTAAAGTGATGAAAGCAACCCAGTTTTCAAGATGGTTGGAGAAAAACTTAATCCATAAGGTGCAGTCAAAACTTCAAAGAATATATAGAATAGATTTACAAATTCTAAAAACTAAAATCAAAATTGGGTATAACAGACATTACAAATACATAAATCTATTTCGTCTTAAAGGATAGATTTACAAATTCTAAAAACTAGAATCATAATTGAACATAACAAACATTTCAAAGATTTTAGAACAAAACTAAAAAAATGCATTGATAACTATAATTTGTGGCTATAATATATATTTTTTTAACACAAACTATTATTCCATTTGAGACAGATGCTCATGAGAAATTGTTTGATGCAACATTAAGCCAAGAACACCACCTCGATTTGCCATTTGTTGCCGAATACTTCTTTCTTGCTCTATCAAATCATCAAATTTGAAAAGAACTCGCATCTTGTCTAGATCTATCTCTGCTCTTCTGAATTTCTCCCACTGGTGGTGCTTGACACACTTCTTTTTCAGTGCTCGGCAGAATTCTCCAGTTGGTTTATCTACCACAAGGGGACATCCACAAACTTCATCATCCATAACCTTTGGTTCCTTGGAATGCTCGGGACACAAAATTTTCAATCGTTTGCAATAAGTTCTTTGCTGAATGTTATAGAAGTCACAAAAAATGTTACTCCCTTCAATATTTGTCTGATAAAAGGATCCAAACGAAGTTTGACTTTCGTATTTGTTAAAGCACTTTTCCATGTGTTTCAGAGCATTTTTAGCACTCACTTCATGTCCACATGTCACACAGTAGATGCTAATTTCAGATTCTTCTGCCTCACCTTCTAAGTTATCTTGATCTGCTCCAATTAGGGTATTTTTTGCTTTTTCAATGATTTTATCCAAGTCCTCCTGCTTTTTGTTGAGTTCTGACAGTCGATCCTTTGCTTCTTGTTGCTCTCGACGTATCTTCTCCAGAGACTTCCTGTTGTTCTCATCAGCAACGCACACTGACGTCTGCCACTGTTGGATTCGATTTGGCAGTATCTCATAAATGCGATTGGTTGCCAATTTCATTCCACATTCATTAGAACAGTACTTAGAATTTGGAAGTGAAGGGTAAACACATCCAGGTCCATAACACTGTTGAAGAGCGTCATCTTTTTTGCTGGAACTCTTATCCTTTTCACTGTGTTTCTTACGGTGCTCCACTTTGCGACTCCTGTGTTGTTTGTCTACCTGTCTATCTGATCTACGTTTGTGCCGTGAGGTCGAATGCGAACGTTTACCACGGTACGGGTCATAATCTGCATCCTGCTCGTCATCTTCATCTTCGTCATTTGAATTCTTAAACTGAGGCACAACTGGCTCTGGGGGAATGAATATTTGCTCGTTGTCTTCTGTATCATCACTTTGTGATCCAGGAAAGTGCTTGGGTTTCTTTCCAAGAATCAAACCAAAGTTCATGCATTGTCTTTGTCTGCATTTTTGCCTGATTTTATTGGGCCCTCCAAATTTTCGCATATCTTTGCAAAAGTCACAACGACCACAATCCTCAGTACGATAGCAGGCTACGCATTCACCACATCTTCTGGCTGATTTTCCCCTTTTTTCATCTTCAAAGGTTACATATGTGAGCTTTTTATAATCAACCTCTGATTTTTCGGTGTGTTTCTTCTTTTCCTTCTCTTTTTTATCTTTGAATTGGATTTCTAGCGTGGGGTCTCGCTCTCTGCACATCAGGCAAAAGAACTGCTTGATATTTTTCGCATATTCTTCAGTTATGCTGATACAATCTCCATGGTACCACTCATTACAACTGTCACAACCTATCATAAATCGGTTCGTGTCTTTTGTTCGGCATATGCAATACAACAGTTCCTCCTCGTCATCATCTCCCCCTTCTGGGTCACTATCCGATGATTTTTTGACAGGTGGTTTACAATAACTATGGTGCTCCTGATTAGGAGCATTGTAGCCAGACCAATTATTTTCTTCGGACATTTCTGGATTATAAAAAAGTTTTGAATCACAAAATGATCAGAAATTTCCAAAAGAAAAATTGATCAGATGAATGTTTAAAGTAACTTATTATTTATTGAATTCTGAGAAAGTGCATAACAAGTATGAAAATTTCATACAAATAACAGAATGCTTCTGATATGAACAATATGTCTTTAGTTTGTTTATTTTGTTCCTTCTGACGCACACTTGATCACGAAGATCCTTTAAAAGAATATGCATGTGTGCTCGTTGATTTTTTTTAGTTTACAAACCAACGGATATTTTTCGAAGTGTAAACAATAACAAACACAACACAACATAGTTTTACTTCAGTGCAGTTCTTTACATAAATAGCTCCGCTCTATTACTGTGTGATTGAAATGAAAAACTAATCGTTACTGAACATTATATATAAAGGAAGTTAAAAGTAAAACAAAGTTTATCTTACAAAATAAATTGATGTATTATCACTTGAAGCATTTTTTTTTAATTTTTGAAATGCATGTATTTGCAACTCTTTTAATATGTTAATTTTATATCATGATGTTCAGGATAAAGTAAACTCAACTTCTTGACACCTTGAATGAAAAGTCCTGGTTTGTGTATATTTGTGAGTAACAGACGGATTTACTACTTTTTATTTTACTTTTGTGATGTATTTACGGTTTTTTTGGAGTTAAAGTAAAATAGTTGTGATTTTGTTCACAAATAAAAATTCTTCCATCCGTTTACCAGAAAATACCTTGTTTACATGTTCGTTAACATGGCCTGTTTTGTTTGAATAGAGTATTTACTTGAAAAGAAGTCTACTTTTCTGATTTGCTGGAAAAGTTAATGAATATAAAACATGCAAACACAAACAAAATGCGATTAAAAACCTAACTTTCTTGTACAATAAGATGTACAAAACAAAATGTTACGGTTTGTTTAGTAATTACCATTTTTCAATTAAAAATGAAAAATTTAACTGAAATGCAAAAAGTTATGTGCAGATGCTGTCTTCTTAGACCTTCAGAAAAACTTTACATGAATGTTGAACCACTACAAACCTGTGCCTAGATAAAGATTCTAACCTAAATTTACCTTCAGAGGTTAATATTCAGGGTGGTAACAGAACTGGAAATTCTCATGGAACTTTTTACTTCTGGAAATCTCAGGGACAGTTTCACAAAAAATCAATGAATTTTTAAAATTTTGATACTTTAAACGGCAATTATTATCGTTTGTCTTATTTAGAAATGCACGATTACGAGTACTCTTGAGAATCAAATAAATCGTATTCGATAAAATTGTCTAATAAAGAACACTTGCTTCTTAATTTTCAAAAACCGCCACCGTGGCTGGAGCAGCTAGTCGCTGTGAGGCAGGCCATACAACTTGTGGTATACATTTTGAAATTTGAGTAACTAAAATGACTTCTTTTTTGTGCATTACAATTTTATTTTTTGCTTGCAATTACTTTTTTCTAGAATTTTTGGTGCAGCTTTAGTCTACATTTATAGTGGTGGTAACGGACGTAGCGCTTTTTTTGGCGCACTTCTAAAGTCGCTAAGAAAATATTTATTTCAAATGAACCAATGAAATCAAACGCCAGTTTAACGGATTTAAAAAAACTTTCTAGAACATTGAAAATGAAAATTTAAACTTTCCGCTTGCTGAGGTTACCATAGAAACCGCAATAACTGTAATACAGATGGGTTGCCATGACTCGCTACTTAGAAGTGCTCCAAACGAAAAAACATAAAGTCCGTTACTACCGCTATAAAGGAGACTGAAGCTGTAATAATTTTTAAAAGTATATTTGCATTTGATTTTGATGTATTGTAGGATAACAGGGTGGCTACAAAAATTGAAGTAAAAAGTTCCCTGAGTTTTCCCTGATTTCCAGAGTATTTTTCATGAAATTCCCTGAGTTTCTCCATCCGTTCACAGAACAATTATTCGTTAATTATGATAAACTTGACACTTGATGAACTAAAAAACTATAGACTGATAGATGACTAAAAATAAGATAAGTAAAAAATATTTTAACTGTATTCCATAATAGACCAAATAATATAAAGTTATAGATAGAATATTTAATTTTACATTTTTAACTATTTTGATGTGTTTGCAAAAGCAGCCATCAGCCTCTAAATCCGTCAATGGCGCCAGCGCTCGGTACATCTCTACTATTATAAAAGAAAGTGTTTGTCTGTCTGTCCTGTACGCAGTGTCCTGACAAATCGATGGCACTTACAATATAAAAATTTAGCACACATGTGGTCCAAATTTTTTGCAATTTTTCTATTGCGCCCGAATTTTAAAATTTAATCTAAAACATCTAAATTTAATTAATTGGAATTTAATTATTATTATTTTCCTTAGAATGGCATACGGTATAAAGACATGACATTCTAAATTTATTTTTTCCGTTTCCCATAGATTTTCTCAGCAATGATTTCAGCGGACAAACTAAACAAATAAAATTTTAACTGGAATTATGTAGTTCTCTTTTCTATCACCTAGATCGTTATAGATAGAAGAAAAATTTCAACGGATTTCAAATCTGCGGAAAATTTCACATCAGATCGATACCTAAAAACATGATTTTATTTAAATAAATAATTTTTAAATTGTAACTTTTATATTTTTTCCAATAAGAATTTGGCCACCGGCGCCGTGAAGAATTCTACCTTCGTGGTTAAAAAGATCAGATGAATTCATTTTGATTTTCTGAACAAGGGATTCGAGTTCGAACTGGCGTTCTTCGTTGCTTTTTTTCTATCTCAGCGATCGTTAAAGATAGAATAAAAGTTTCAACGGAATTGAAATCTGCGGAAAATTTCACATTAGATCGATACCTAAAAATATGATTTTCTTTAAATAAATAATTTTTAAATTGCAACTTTTATATTTTTTCCAATACGAATTTCGCCAACCAAACGATATAGTGGTTAAGATGTTAGCCTATAGATCGGAAGGTTCCTGGTTCAAATCCAGGCATGGATGTTTGTAAATGTATGGTGTAGAGGCGGCTGGTGCACCTTAAATCTGTCGTGGCCGAAAGTCCTCACGTTGGGTTGGCCTGGAAGTTTGGAAAGTGGGGTGCCAGCTCAGGTGTTGCTTTGTCATCTGACCAGGGTTCAAAATTATGAGGTGTTGTCCTCGAATCTTTCCCTTAAGGGACCGATTCCGGACCGTCGTCAATAGCCTGATGTGTTGCTCTAGTACGACGTTAACTAAAATTACCAATACGAATTTCGCCGCCGAGAAGAATGACCTTCGTTTGATTCGAGATTCATTCATTTTGAAAAGTAACGAATTCGGGTAAAGCAAAAGAAATAATTAAAGTTATGACTGGCGTTCTTCAGGGTTTTTTCTAAACCAGCGATTGTTTAAAATAAAATAAAAACATCAACGGATTTCAAAGCTGCAAAACATTTTACACCAGATAGATACCTTATACGTTTGATTTTCTTTTTATAAATAATTTTTCAATTAAATATCTATATTTTCATAGGAGATTGTGACGTCACGCTGATTGGATCTCTTCGCAAACGATTTTGGCCACATTTGACAGTGACGAATCCATCACGAAAAGAACTGTAACGGGCAACGCAAACTTTTCAACAACAAAAAAACCTCAGTGTTCGAAAATTTTCGAAACAAATTAATAACTTCTAACACATATGTTAAAAAACATATGCATAATCTATAAATTAGTACTTTTTCGTTAGCCGGGCGCAATTTTGGAAAATCGCCAATCTAGGTATTTTAGAAAAAAATGATTTTTTTTTTATGTTGATTAAATTGGAACCGGATGAACTGGCACAGCTGTAGACTTCGGTTGCAGGATTTCCGGCCGTTACAGGTTTAATAAAACAGTATACAACTCTTTTATCTCTGGATGTTTACGTAAAATATACACTTCTCATTTTCGGAATGAAAACAAAATTGGCGACATTTTGATTTTGGTTCAAAGTGGCGCCCGCATGGCTAACGGAAAAGTACCAAATGAGTGCCATTTGCAAAACGAAATTCCAACTTTTTCCCTGAGTTTCCCCTGACTTTTTCCAGAAAATGATTCTTCCCTGAGAAATCCCTGAATTCCCGGTTCTGTCGCCACCCTGGATAATGTAGGGTCAGGTGTAAAAAAGTTTATAATCAAAATATTTTTTTCCCCAGTTTTTTCAATTGCTATTGTAAGAGTTCCATTAAAGGTTTCATACCTTACAATAACAATCAAAATATTTGTGGAAAATGATCCTTTAACCACATCTGACCCTAAATATCAAAAAATATTGTCGTTGGATACTGTATAACGATATTAATGAGGGATCACAACATTTCTTAAAGGAATTGCAGAATCAGGGAAATTTTTTTTGACACTAACAGGGAAATCATGGAAATATCGGAAACTTTTTCGAGGACCTTGTTGCCACCCTGATAAGAATTTCTTATAATGAAACACTCAGGTTAAATTACAGGAATCTATCCTGCTGAGCATCATCTGTTGGCGTTTTTACAATCTTACTCATTAATGAATATAAAATTAAATACCTTCATCATTTAGTTGGGGAAGTCCATTTCTAGAAAGGTTGTGAGATGACTTGGGGAATGGACTACACAATATACCTTAAAAATATTTGAAGGGCAATGTTTTGATTTTCTAACTACATTCAATCCACAAAATAGTTATTTTTTACAGTATCCTTAATGTAAAAAATATTTTTTTGTAGTATTAAACAGCATTATTTTCTCGATCAATCATGCTATGACAGGTATTAACTATTGTTGATTCTGAATTATGCATAGCAAAGCTGATTGAATGAAGTACAGTAGAACTTCAATTATCCAGATCAGTTAAGACCAGACCTTATCCGGATAATCAAATGATTCATGAATAAATTATTTCTTAGCAAAAAAAACCCGAATTTTCCTGTAGTATGTAATGTTATTTTATGACTAAAAACAATTTTGTTCTTACATACTGAATGAAATGTATCATTGCTTGAACCTATCAGTCCAAGATGGTTGTTTCCCTGTCTTTACATGTTTCCGTGCAGCCCACTGAGAATTCATGATCCAGGGTCTGAAGAATCGCGCATTAGCCACTCGCCTACCTCCACTGCAATGTACAATTTTCACTGATGTTTATTATGTCCTCAACTGACAATTTGTTTTTGTCATTCACTGATAAGAAACTTTTTAAATGCGTATTTTGCTGATTTATTTTCTTAGAGCGATCCAGATAGCTTGAGTCTAGATAATTGGAGTTCTACTGTACCTTGATATTTTGATAGACATGCAGTTTTAGCACTAATAAATCTAAAATTAGCTTGTCTTGGTACCATTTGGCATTAAGAAATGAGGTTTACTTATTTTTAGTGTCCTACTGTTATATACAGGCTCTTTGTGTTATTTGGATACCTGATGTCTGAACATCTTTTCCTTATTGTTTTGTCATCATTGTCTAACACTCAAACCATCTGCAAAGTTTGGACATTTTAAAATGTGCTGTTTGTTCTTTGAATTTATATTTTATTTCAGATTAAATTTATAGGTTAAACTCATTAAATTTTGTTGTTTTCATGCAATCATCTATTTGAATGTATATAGATTTTTTTTCTTGCAAACATTTTCTTCTTCAAATCAAGTGTTGACTTTAATTAGACATTTATTATTGGTTAAATGTTTTTCTTCTACAGAATCATACAACACAGCTGTAAACTGCAAGACATTTTCTGCCTAAACCCTGCAGCTCCAACTTAAAGTACTGATCCAAGAAAAGTAAGGATACTTAATATCTCCTCTTAAATTGAAAGGAATATGGAACAATACATATTTAAAAATATATTGTACAATTCCATTTTACATTTTTTATTGATAAAAAACTGTATTTATTTTATTGGTGAAATGATTTATTTATTATACCCATTATCAACATGAAGATCATTATCTGAACCCCATTATCAACATCTGCACATTCACCATCAGTCTTTATACATTAATGGTAGAAATTTGAGGGTTTTGCTGGAGAACCCTCCTATATACATGTCAATCCTTTTTAAAAGAATGAGTTTTTAAGTTATTCTAAGAAACTAACAAAATTTGTTTAATCGCTACCCCATCAATTCAAATACAATAGATTCTGCTTTATAGAGACACCAGTTAGTTAGACCAGCTGGTAGAACCATATCTTAAAAAGAAAACCATGTTGGTCAAGTTTTGCCAGATTGAAGCAGCTACTTAGTTGAGTTTTGATCTCAATTAATCAAAAGTGTTTCAGTAATTAGAACAAATAGAAATCCTCACTTGGAAAAAATAATTTTTGATCACTAAAAGCTTATTTCAATATTTGTATGAAACTGATAATTTTGTTACATCTGCAACTACAACAAGAGCATGAATGTGATATGGCAAATTATGAAAGTGAAATTGTGAATAAATTTCAGAAAGCTATTCATTGTTCCACTATACCCATGCCAGTGTTATACCAATGTCTTCTATATTGGAAACATTGTTATGCCAAGGTAAATTAAAAATTTAATACATTTCCCAGCTGTTAATTTTATACCAATGTAGCCTCTTAGTCAAAAACTATGAACTGTAACCCATAGAAGTTGGTAGATATGTCATTATAACTTTCTACTAACAAGGGTTTTGTAAATAGTGGGAGGTATTTGTTATCTGCATTGTACCAGATGAGAAAATCAAAATGTTTCATTGATATTCAGTTTTGTACCCCTATTCTAGAGTACACTAAATTTCAGACTTAACATGTTATAATCTGAAACTCTGCTTCAAGAGCGTTAGAGTGTTCTTATGACCCCATCTTAAAATTCAAAAAGTATTAGAGTTCAATAAACTTTGTCTTTCAGACAAAGGAAACTACACACATTTTGTGTCATTAATTTGATGAACATTAGAATGAATCTATATGGCTTCTCTTACAACCAAGCACCAATATAATTAACTGACATAAGCTAAGCAAAAAGGAAATCCTGTATAACAATATGTTAATGATCAAATCAAAGCTACTATTCTCAATAGAGGCTTCAAAAGTATCAAAACACTACTCTTGTATTATTTCGAAAACAATTATGCATTAAAAATTATTTTTCAAAACGTTCTCTATTATAAATGAAACCAACTGTCGTGACTTGTGTGTCTACTTGAAACAGCTTGACCAAACATTGACAAAACAAGATATTAAATTGATTGATTTTTTATGACCCCTGTATCATAAAAATCCAAAAATCAGACCCTTTTCTCAGATTATTATTTACAGGTATTCTGCTGAAAATATGGTATAGAAACAAATTGAAGTCATAAATACTCTGAATTAATCAACATGCTACCAAGCTAATATTTTATCAACAGATTAAATTAAAATCTACAACACAAATATCTTTTTCCTGGTATAATAGAAACTAATTAATACAATGCAATGTAATTTTCATAGTTCTTTTTTTTTTATTTATTTATTTGTCAACAATTAGGTATATTGTAGAAGTACAGGGTGTCTCCAAAATTTGTAAACTTTTCAAAGCATCATAAAATCAACAAATTGGCATTTTAGAGTGCAGTTTACACCAAAAGAGGCTTGTTAAGGTGACTTTTTTGTCTTAAGAAAAATATTAAATCAAATTTTCACTGATAGCAGTTATTACTATCAAGTAACCAGAGCAACATGGAAATAAGCACTTAGCTAATGTATCATTTATTAATTGACATTTGTGAACATTTTACATTAGCAATTTTTCAATATATCCACCATCTCTTATAAGTGCACTGTGCAAGCATGTCATAATGATAGTTATAGATGCTTGAAGCATATCAGGGTCTATGGCAGTGATCTCATGGATGATTGCATCTTTCAAATGAGCCAAGGAAGACTGGTATTTACTGAGTTGGTCCTCCATCCACTAATTTCATGGTTCTTCAAAGAAAATAGTCCTGTAAAGACCCTTGCAGTGAAATTGCTTTTTACACTTAGTGGCAGTATTTTTAACATTTATTCTAAATAGAAGTGCTTTTTCCCATGCCCAGATTCTGCATTATGTGTGTAAATTATCCTGTGTAAAGAAAAACGGGCTTCATCTATCCAAAATATTTTTAAAAGCTACTGTACAACTTCAGTCTTTTCAAGAGCCCACTGTGAAAAATCTTCCCTCTTCACAACATCATTTGGTTTCAGCTTATGAAGAGATTGCTGTTTACAAATATGTATGTCATGCACCACTTTTTTTTGACAACTACCCATGCACAGCATGCACCACTCATTGTTGCTACTGTTAGAGCCTCTATTTGCATTGCTATACTATTTCCGTGTTCCTCTGATAACTTCAGTCTGGGTTTGCGAGGCCGATCAGTCAAGATACCAGTTTTCTCAAAATGGTGTACTAGGTTTCTAAGCCCACTAAGTCATATGCTTTGACATTTTTACATTTCTTCATATTTTTTTTAGTTTGAAATTTTTGTGAGGGTTTTGTAGCAAATTCACTGCTTAGGTAAAACAATTTCACCAGAAATGCCTTGTCCACCAATGACAACATATAATTTTACAAACGCAACAACTTGATTTGCACAAACGATTGATAATGCAACTGTCATGTTACCAGCTTTACATTGAATTAGTTTACATATTTTTGTTATGAAAATGGCACAGTGCCATGTATTGTTGTTGAAAATTTGAGTTAAAATGTTTCTTTTGCCAAAAAATCTGAATCTTGAGCAGGCTGTTTGGTGCAAACTGTCAAACTCCAACATGCCAATTTGATGATTTCATATAATTCTTTTAAAAAAATCCATTAAATTCATGGAACACTCTACATATTGTTTTAACACTTATTTTCAATTTTCACTGACTGTTCTTGAAACAATATCAAAATTACGCATTACATATTTGGGACAAATTAGTTAATTTTTACACTAATGCAGTCAATGTCTATAAATATATTATTTTTCAATCGGATTTTCTTAATTTGTTTTCTAGATTAGTCGTTTGAAATGCAGAGCTTAGTGAGGTCCGTCTTCCAAAATGGACGACGCTGCTTATTCAATAAGTCCTCTCCTTGGCTGAAAGAGCCTGCGGCCTTGATCAGCACCTCTTCCACATCTCAAAGTGACAAACTATTTGTCCACCGAGACACCAAAGAAAACAACCCTGACATACCATTTGAATTCACTCCAGAAAACTTGAAAAGAGCCCAGTCAATCATAAGCATCTATCCCGAAGGTCATGAAGCAGCTGCCGTCATACCCCTGCTGGATCTTGCCCAAAGGCAATACGGATGGCTGCCCATTTCTGCCATGCATTACGTGGGCGACATGCTTAAGATGCCACACATGAGGGTGTACGAAGTGGCCACTTTCTACACCATGTATAACCGTGAACCCACTGGCAAGTACCATGTACAGGTGTGCACGACAACACCTTGCATGCTGAGAGGAGCCGAAGACACTGTCACCCGGTGCAAGAAGAATCTGGGCATTGATGTAGGTGGCATGACAAAGGATGGCATGTTCACCCTGAGTGTAGTGGAATGTCTGGGTGCCTGTGTAAATGCACCAATGATGCAAATCAATGACAATTATTATGAAGATTTGTCTTTAGATGATGTTGATGAGATATTGAATGACTTGAAGGCTGGGAGAACCCCCAAAGCAGGACCACGCAGTGGAAGGTTGTCATGTGAACCAGCAGGTGGTTTGACCTCACTTACTGAGCCACCTCCTGCTCCTGGATTTGGAGTACGAGCAGACCTGTAAATTTAATTTAATTCCTGTATTGGAACTCAACATTATGTGTAAAAGGAACTTATAAAATTCTAGAAGTGGCCAGGTTGCTTTCTAAGATATTACGCTTGTAAATAAATTGAATCAATTACAGATTTATTTAAGTCTTTTTCTTTTAAAATATGTCTTATTTTGATAAGTATTGATAAATTTTCATCCATTTATCTTTTCTGGTCTTTAACTGAATATTACAATTATGAATTGTTTTTAAAGAACAGCATAAGTTTTTTCCATAATTTTCAGTTGAGTTTTTCTTTTATGAGCAGTTATGCTTTTCTGACACATTGTAAAATAGTTTTTGCCACTAATAAAGATTTATTTATTCTGTGAAATGTTTTTAATTTGCTTTATGTTTTAAATTTCAATACATAGTGTTTAACAGTACTCGTTTAACTTACCACTTTATTTGCTTTAAACACTTTCGGAATGTCACAATTTTATAATGATTTGATTACAGCCACTGAAGTATGTGTGTGGCATACTGTAGTTATAGGTTAAAAGTATTTGCAAGGAAGGAATTGTAAAATGACACAAAAAATTGCTTAATAAAAAAATATAAGAAAAATTTTTTAGATCTCACACACAAGTATAAAAAAAAATTGTGATTTTAATTAATTTGTTGATAATACAAAAGTTTAAATTTGTTGGACATGTGACACAAATCTGTGTAGTTTCTAGATAGTTTTGATGTATATACATTTATATTTTTTGTTTGTTTAGAAAAAAGCAGGGTAAATATTTGAAAAGCATGTCATAGGAATTAACAAAGTTAATCACATGATAAAGTAAATATAAAAAAGTGATACAAATGCCAAGTATAAGCAATGTTACTCATTTAGTATTTGCTCTATTTTGATTACTTTGATTTTCATTAATAACTATTGCAGAGAGTTTGTAACATAAATAAATAAAGTCCTGGTCAAATACCATATAAAATGTATAAAAATTTTCAAAAATCGTAAATTTCTGAATTTTTTTATAAAATATATTTATGGTATATTAACAAAATGTATACAATTTCGATACTCTCACATATAGAATTATTAATTAAAAATTTGTTTTTGATTAAAAGTCATAACGCCAAAAGAAAATATCTAAAATATATGTTTCGTCTGCAGGATTGCAAACTCGCTTTTTTCGCTCGATTCCCAAGAAAGTACGCATCAGAAAATTACGAAATTAACATGGTTTGTTCAAAATTGTACAGTGAACAAGATGGAGAGTATTTTTTTTTCCTGATGCGGCTGCTAGTTTCGGGTGCATTGTGTCATAGTCGAAAAAAGCACACCTGACCCTCACCAAGACGCATTCGAAGGAGTGTTGGTTTCCGAAGCAAGCCAAATGGGATTGCGTAGCAATCACCAGTGGTTGGCGAGCGTTAACGAGCAGGGAGCGGAGTCCTCTAATAATATAAAAAGAGCTTGGGGTAAGTTTCATGATAAAATTTCTACTATTAGACCAGTAACATTTAGCTTGCAAAAAGTACTTTTTGCGAAAACAGTTATTAGTAAGTAAACTGAAAAATGAGACAGAACATGGAAATATACTCTATAACAAAAATATCGATGCACCAAGAAGCAGGTGTGCCGGGCTCGATCCACTTGGAACGGCTCTGACTGGGTATGTATAGTGCCTATATAATAAGAGTGGCGACATACTGGAAACACTTTCTGATTGGCTTAGAGACCTTTTCTACCGCCCGAGGCGGTCCTTTCCTAGCTCCCATAGACTTAACATGGGAACTTTTTGTGTGTTCGAGAAAAACGTGTGTATATTAAATTTAAAAGAAAATATAGTTTTTTCATGTTTCATTTCGTGTTCTAGAATGTTTATTTATTATTATTTTAGTGTTTTGTCAGTATAAATTTGAGGACTTTTTAAGGAAACAGCTTTTTTTGAACAACATGGTGTTTTCCGCAATCTAAGTTAGCGCGTTGTGCAATCCATCTCATCAATTACGCATGTAATTGAGCGTTTATATGACTCATTTATACCGAATATATCCATATTATAACAATCATGTTTTTTGTTCTCCCTGAAATGATATATTAATTCGCTGAGCAACCTGCTTTGAGACGATTCTGGTAGGAAAATGGCTGCCGCGCATGCGCATTGGGTCAAATTTGGTCCCTTGTCGCCACTCTTATTATACAGGCACTCTAGGGGTGTATAGTCTGAAGTGACAAGTCCCGTTTTCAACTGTGTCCTGACGACAACCGCAGACGTGAAGGTGGGGATCTTGCCCTTAATATCACACGCCACACTTTCCCACAACAGGGCGTTATGGTCTGGGGTGCCATCTTTTTTGATAGCCGTACCCCTTTGGTAGTCATTTCTGGCACTCTTGCAGCACAGCGGTACGTGTAGAAGACATTATACGACCGGTTGCGTTACCATTCCTTTTGCGACACCCCGGACTTATTTTCTACAAGATAATGCCCGGCAGTACACTGTTGCTGTGAATTGTCTTCAAGCTTTACCCACACTTCCTTGACCAGTTAGGTCTCCTGATCTCTCCCATTGAGCACATTTGGGAGGTTATGGGATGACAACCATCCCGGAATGTTGACCATTTACCCCGACAGTTGAAGACAATTTAGAAAGAAATATTGCTGGACACCATCCGGGAACTTTTTTAGTCTATGCCACGCTGGGTGACAGCTTGCCTCCTGGCCAGAGGTGGACCAACGCCTATCTACTTCCTCCCTTTGTAACGGTCAAGCTCTGAAATAAATCATTCAATTGTTATGAAATTTTGATATTTTGTTTTTCTATGTATGTTCTTCACCCTCCGCCATTTTTATCGCAATCGAACAACTCCATGGTGCGTCGGGTTTTTTTTTTGTTATAGAGTGTACATAAAAGTAAATAAAATTGTCTATTTTATTTAAATTAAAGATTTTTTGATAAAAATTTTATTTAAATCGGTTTACCCTACTTGATCTTATTCTGATTAACTTGTTGGATTAATTTAATTTTTCTATTCTGTTAAAGTTCTATTGTGTTCGGTAAGCCCTTCCTATAAAAATGGAATACCAAAAATGTGTTCACTTGACTTCAGATTTGAACCCCGATATAGGTATTTGGCAAATTTAGTTACAAAGAAGAACTGCAAATTTAAAAAAAAAATCCAAATACAAGATAGTGTTGCTTTATCTCTATAGTCTTCACATTTGTATAGTAATAATTGCATAAAGTGGTTGTTACTGACCCTTTCAGACTGCTTTGATGCTAGTAGTTGATAGATGAAAAATAATAAACATTTCTAATCATAGGCGTTTCTTCTAAGGGAGGGGCGGCATTTCAGATATATTAAAGGTATTGTTGCTTTTTTTGGAAAAGTATGTTTACCAAAAAAGTGTGAATGCATCTTTAATGTATATTGGCATGACATCTTAAATGGAATAGAATAGTTTAATTAGTGATTGTTACTATTATTAGGTTACATTAGTACCTTTTTAATATAACTGTTATAAAAGATGATGGATCCAGAGAGGGTGCCAGCGAAATACATACGGTACGACTAGAGAAACGGCCACTATTTCCTAAGTTGCCTGGGGCCCCATTTTAGAGCTGCGTAGTGATAGGAATGGGTTGGCAAGTACAGTTAGATTTTCCTTTCAATCAGTGAAATGGGGGATATGGACATTTTATTCATCATCTCTTTAAACCCACAGGGATGTAAAGAGATGGTACTAGTAAAAAATATCACATTTTAATAAGAGTTCTTTCTCAAGAGAGTTATGACTCCTTTTTTTTCGAAATCTTTAACTAGTTTTATTTTATAGAATTTTCAATAAGAATTTTTCTGTATGCTGTCTGAAAAAGACTAAACAGGAATAAAAAAAAAGTATCTCTCTCTCTCTCTCTCTCTCTCTCTCTCTCTCTTGTGTAATAAGAGTAAACAAAATACATATTATAATCTTGAATGTAGAAAATGATTTGTGTGGTTTAGTATTGATGAATTTAATTTTCATATTACTTACACTTGAAGCAGATTGATTAAAATGACTATCAAATCGATTAAATAGCTATAAAAATAGTTAGATTAAATTGTAAGATTTTTGGTTTTCTCTACAATAGGTTTTAGTTTATTATCACGCTCCTCTATGATTTTCGCTAATGTAGAATAAATGTTGCATCTATTCAAAGTGAAAGGTTTTCATAATAAAACTAAAATTATACCACTTCCTTGAGTAATTGTTGCCCGATTCAACTAATATGTACACCACACTGCTTAAAACGTTTAATTTCCCCAGAGACCGGTAAATGGTTAAATTAAAGTTAATTATCCATTTTTTTTATCTCGGATTATAGTCAGAATTTTCCATTCTGCATTTTATGGAAGTATTTATTTACTTTAAAGAAGTGTAAGTGAGAATTCTATTTTTGCTCTTGTGATTTGTATTAAGATGAATCCTGAATATTCAAATTCCTGAAAATCTGATTTTTATTTTATTGAGCTTAGGGCAATATTGGGCCTTTTCTGGACATAGTACATTATTCTGGGAAAAATAGTGAATGAACGAAGTTATATTTGTGGGATTATAATTTTATATCTAAAAGTGAAATTAATGTCTTAAAATCATTGAATTTTCTTCCTTTTTAAATTGAATTTTCTTAGGGTTGTTTTTATGCTGTTGGTTCAAGTTATATAGCCTGTTTCTACGAAACAGGCCATACAACCTACGGCTTAACGTGATTGTATATATATTTTTAATTTGCTAAATTGTTTTAAACATTTTGAAGTTCTATTCGGTGTGTTTCATCTCTCTTATCTCATGTATAAAGTTTTAAAATTGTTTGAAAATGCATATTTTACTGTTCAATCTTACAAAAATCCCCTTTCTTTGCGATTGTAGAGCATCTTCCAAGCTGAGGGTAACATTTCCCTGTGTCCCAACAAATCAGCCCGTCATGGACAAAAGCTTATTACTAGCAAATGTATCCATAGTTCTCTATCAAATCCGGTTTTAGGAGACATAAAAGGAAATATTTTTACTGAATAGTTCCAAAAGTGAATATTTTACCAAAACAACAGTTTTATAAAGGCATTTTATTGAGTCGTAACAAATATTTTCAAAGTTCAACTTTAGTAAATATAAAATCTCTTAAGAATAATTTCACTGTCCATGAGCACATTTAGTTTCAAAAATGTGGAATTTTCTCTTTCATGTGTAGCAGAATATAATTGTTCATTTGTAAGTTACTATCTTACTACACATTTTGTCCCTTTTTGTGCCATTTTATAGAGTTCAACTCGTAACGGCTAATTAAATAGTGATTAGAAAGCATCGCTTTCTAAATTTGTTGAAGATGAACAGTGCAATCTTTTAAAAGTCTTTAAACTATCTTCTAATTGGACAGTTTTTGGAATGTGCGAATGTGGTTTTCATCTACTTCCTTTTCATGAATTTCGCTTATATTCAATGTCAATCAGAGACGGATTGCCAGCCCACGCGTCTGATAATGGAGATGTTGTGGAACTGTCTCCCTTTTCGTATCTGTTGGAGTAAAAGCCTGCTCCATTCTTTTCAGTCTCCGTAGTTGCTTTTATGATGTCCAATACACTAGCTGCGATCTCGTATTTGGCTTTGTTGCTTGATTCGTTGTCGGAGCCGAACGCATCACTTGAGGCCGCTGCTTTCTGTTTCTGTCTTTTTCTCTTTGGGTTACCCCTCACTACTGCCAGGCCACCGTTCTGGGAGGAAAACACCCTTTTGTTGGTCGAGTAATCTTCGGAATGGTTGTTCGACTGCGGTATAGCACCCGACACAGATACCGAAGTGGATATGGTCGCATTCAATTTCTTAATGTCAATTTTTCCATTCAGTAATGATTTTGAAATATCGGGCAATGTTTTGGGTGTTTGAGGAGATCTCTGTTTGAAGGCTGCTTCTTTTATGTCATTTTGGGCATTTAGGTTTAGTGGTGGCATGTAGGTTGGACGAGGCTCTGCTGTCGTGGTCTCCATTACCGTCGTGGTCTCTCTACTTGGTGTGCTGGATCTTATTTGGTTGTTTAGAGGTTTTTCCGTGCTTGCTTCTGTAGTTTGTTTCCCTTCGTTGACGCGGGGGTTGTACCTGATTTTTCTCTTGGGTTTCCTCAGTTTCCTGACTGCGGGTGTCCTCTGTGTTTTGTTCTCTTCCGTTGGCGAATCGCCGGCAGAAGTGGAAGGAGTTTCTTCTGGTTCCTGGTTTTGTGTCGAATTGGCGTTCTTGTAATTGGACGATTCCTTAGCAGCATTGGAAATGAACTCTCTTGCGGACTTCGGAATCTGTTTGATGTCCATTTTGTGCAGAGACGATTGTTGCTGCTGTGCCACTTCCTGGGGCACGCTGAAGAAGTTGGAATTGAAATCTCCTTGAGCACCTTGAGGTCTTATTGAATAGATACTTGAGTCGATTACTGGATGAGGGATGCCAAACATATCCGTGCTTCCCCTGCTCTTACTCTGTGATGATGATGTTTGAGAAGGATCAACAAGTCCTTGGAGGCCACTTGGTACACTATAAAATCCGTTATTGTCATCGTACCTGTAACTATTTACTTGTGGCTTCTGAGATGGTTGTGGACGATTCCGAGATCTGTATTGTGGTGGTCGTTGACGCTTTTGAGGTGTAACGTTGTCGTTGTTTTCTTGCTTTCTGTATGGTCTTCTGTTCGAGGGTTCAGAGTCTCTTTTATCGCTTTTGTCATCTGGGCTAGATGTGGACCTTACACGTACTTCGGTTCTTTGAGTCGGAGACTGAACTTCCTGTCTATTCTTTTTCTTTCTCCTCTGACTCTGGGGTTTCGCTCGTAGCCTTGTGCCGAAAGCTGGCTGATCTGAATCTTCACTCGATATGCTAGTGATGGATTCATCTAGCTCTGCGCTCGATGTACTTTCGCCCAAGTCATTTTGCTCGTAAGGTTTGGAAGTAGAAGCTTTTTTGTAAGATTTCGCTGAGTTATCGAAGAATTGCACAAGTTGGTCTTTTCCATAATAACCCGCTGGGGGGTAAAGACTGCTCGTTTCGATGTTCGTCGGTACTGCTCTGCTGTTTTGTAATGAATTCGGATAAGATTGGTGCAGTGGCATGCTTGTGTACTCTGCCGGGGGAGGAGGTATTTGTTCTGGTGGCGGCGGCGTTGGTGATATATCTTTTGAAATCTGCAGTGTGGGAGCAGTAGAAGTGTGTGGACGGGGTCTCCTCTTACGGTACGGTCTTCGTCTCTTTGGTGTGGCATTTTCAATCGGTGGCGTAGGTTCTATGCTGAAATTGGGTCGTATGGATCTGAATTCAGACTGTTCCCTTGGAGCATTTTGGTTTGGATGAATTCTCCCTCTTGTACTTGGTGAGTTGTAGCTAAAATAATCTGTAGTGGGCCTTTTTGTAACATGGAAATAGGACTGTGTGGGGTTTGGTCTTGGTGGTGGAGTTTTGCTATTCCTTGGGTGATTTTCCTTCCTGTCTCTATTTGGCATACTGGTGGTTCTTGGCAGCTGTGCTCCTACTGTCGTTTTTGGAGGCTTGTATCCACTGTACATAATTCTACCAGGAACGGAATCATCTGATAAAGGAGTGGTAAACGCTCCTTGGAAATACGGGAAATTGGGATATGCGCTAGCATGTACATCGAAATGTTGGAAAGGACCTGGAGGTTTTCCTGTAACGTCTAAAAGACCATTTGCTACTCTAACAGGTGGTGGCTTCATAGGTCCAAAAGGTTTATTCGTGACACCCAACGCATAAACCTGTCCTTGGTTTGTTATACTTGGAGGAAGTGGCTGTGAGAAAGGCAAGGACGGCTGATAATTCATCACAGGTGGCCTCACATTAGATGGCATTCCTAATGGACGATAGTTTGGGTTTCCTGGAAACCTTCCCTGGAAACTGTGAACAAGTGGTGGTGTTGTGATGGTTGGCGGTGAAGGCGATCGAAATTGGTTATTCGGGAAAGGATTTAAAAGATTCTTTTGCAGATTCCCAGGATGGACGGGTCGCAACATATTCGGATCCGGTACCTCTACATGAATCGGTACGGGTACTTCTTCCACAATCACAGTTTGATGCCCAGCTTGTGTCACGTGACGAACAGGTGCTGGTTGTTGGTCGGACGGTTTGAACATCGGTGGTGCTCCATACGGCGGTCTTGGAAAAGCGAACGGACTCACGTTAGAACCGGAACTGTGCAAACCGCTGGGAGAGAAAATACTTTTAAAAGGTGAAAAAGTAGGGACGAATTTCGGGTTGAATCCAGGGAAGAATTGTCTTGGAAACGGTAGAAAAGGTGAATTAGGTCTTACTTGTCTGCGATCCCTGTTAAGAACAGATCTCCTTTTACGCCTTGAAACGTACCGCATATGTGACATCATTGGATGCATTCCACCCCCAAATGGGAATCCAAATTTGAAAGGTGTAACATTTTTGTTAAGTGGAGGTGGATGGGGAGGGTACATTGTTTTGGGTTGTATGACGACTTGGGGTTGAGGTTTAGGGTGTGGACGGGGCTTACGATGGGGTTGGCTGTACGACCTAGTCGACGTCATTCTTCCATTTTGTATAACTTGGAAAGTTGGTTTAGGTATACGTGACCGAATAACTTTTAAATTAGGCTGTTTTGCGATCCTTGGAGCGGTCTGTTCACTTATCTGGTCCTTATAAATCACTCGAACGGGAATCTTTTTTGCTGACATAACCGTCTGCTTCTTTTTGGGGGCTTCTGTGTTTAGTGGTATCACTGTCATAGTAGGTCTATCCAGTGATACTTGTTTGTACACGGGTTTCATTTTCAAGGAAGCGAAATGGGCAATTTCTGATATTTCTTTATAATTTTCCTTTTCTTCTGGAGGCATCATGACGATCTTCTTTATCGATTCTTTTCTGGTTTTCTTGTGACGTTTGGGGAATTCGTACTCATCGTTTGAAAGAATCTCTTTTAAGTGTGCATTTGTTATGTGTCCACTTATTTTGATGACCTCGTGACTGGTATCAGATTCCGACTCCTTTTCATCATCGTCTTTTGACTGACCTGCGATGAAATCGACCACGTCTAAAAGCTCGGATGGCAGCTCTTCCACCTCCTCTGTAACAGTTTCTGCCCCTGACATCATATCTTCCTCCGATGTCCTGTAATTAGGATTTATCATCTCCACTTCCATACTTTTATCATGTTCAGTGACTCTCTCTGTAGGGTCCTTGGGATTGGAGGGCAAGGCAAAGAAGTCATTCATTAGTTTCAACAGTTGCTGATGGGCCTCGGTCGTGATTTTAGGCAACTCCTTCCTGAAAGGTGCGTCCGTTATTGGCGACTCCGTCGTTGGGCTGAGTTCCAAAGTATCCCCATGGGATGAAAAAGTGGAACCTACTTGAATCTTTTTCCGTTTCGACTTCCTCTTGTCACCTGACAGAGTCCAGTGAAGTCCTTCTTTGTCGAGTTGGTCTCGGACTCTAGTGTTAGGTCTTACCATATAAGAATGAGTGCTTTTGTAAGGACTCTCGGTTGTTGGTTTTTCGATGCTAGATTCATACAGGTTCGATGCATGCTGTCGAACAGGGGATAGCTCTCTTGGTTCTGCTCTTGGGGGTGGAAAGAAATCTTCTGGAGCTTTTTCCAAGCGTTCCCTGTTTGCCGAAGGGAGCGGGAAATGGAAGAATCTTTCATCATTGTTGCGATATTTGTTCTCGTTTCTGTATTTGTATTTATAGGTGGACGCTTTAGTATCCTCGAATGTTGGCTTTGAACCCTCGGGAGAAGGTTCTTTGCTTTCTTCTGATGCACTTGGACGAAGCTCAAATTCATCCTCAAGTTGCTCAGTAGGCCTTCTTGTTCTACCATTGGGATTGTGGTTCGAATCTAGAATATAAAACGTTCCTATAACGTGTTTTTATTTATAACATTTCAAAGAAAATTGAAAAAACAATTTCATGAACTTTAAATGGAATTTCGAAATATTAATCCTCTGACCATCATCAGATTCCTGAGTAGTGTACTATCTGTCTCACGAGAACGGCTCTCGACAAGAAATCTGGGTGGTGGTCACTATGAAAATAGGGCTCGTTCACTTGAATCGGAGTGACTCTGGTTGATGTCTTAGCTATGTTTCCACGAATTTTGACACGTGGAGTGGTAGTTTACTTGTATAGATCTTCTCGGCATCAAATAAAAATCATGACAAATATATTTTAAAATTTTAATTAAATGGGCCAGTGTGAAAAACTTCTTCAAGTATCGTTTTGGATGGTATCTTCATATAAGATAAGTTTCGTTTCTGTGTCATTATACAAAGGCAAGCTTTGTGTCTGGAGCAAATCTCGTGGTAGAAAGACAGTACTATTGCTTTTTTCCTACAACACATGCAATTATAAAACAGCCACATCTATCAATAGAAAGAATACTAGGATGTAATCTATGTGTCAAAAATTATAAAACTGGTTAGAAAACATGCAGAGTAAACTGCTAGTGCAATAATGAGTACACGACCCACAGAGGGCTTAAACTTAGAGCTTCTAATTTAATTTTAAGACATTCAATCAAAAAAGAAGTTTTTTTTTCTTGTGTGCAAATTTGGGATCATTGATAAAAATCTTAGTCATTTTATACGAATCTTCACCTGGAAGAACTGAAGGAATGGGAACTGTGATAGGTACTGTTGGGTCTAATGTCGTAGATAGAGGGGTAATATTTATTCAATCAGCATCAAACACGAGACAGATAATGTCAAGTAATCAACAAACAAAGCAAAGTACAAAACTTAGGAGGGCAGGCGAGGGTAAAACGAAGGGAGGACAAATCATGATACCTCAAGGCTGTGTATGTTTACTTAAAGAAATTAAGCACCCTGAGGGGTACAAAATGTTGCAGGCGGTACGAACTATTCTTTAAAACGTTTTGCAATAAATTATTCTAAAACTCTTCAGTATCTTGAGTGAACTGACCAGCAAGCTTTTCGCCGAATCTGGACCCCAAGAATTCATCACCTGGAACGGGTGTTGTCTTGTACCACTGGTTTCTGGTACGACCACTTTTTTCGATCCGTTTTCTCTTCGGGAACAACACGGACTCTTTCTCCGAAAATTGAGTGGTCGTTTCAAACCCTTCGTCCTCATCCTTGGGAAGGGGTGGCAAAGTGTAAGGCTCCACTTTTCCGGATTTAGAGAATCCTAGCCATGATTGGGACATTTCGGCACCTTGATCATCCTTTTCAGCTCTATGGGATTTGTGCCTGTAAAAATTTCGTAATTATTTCAGTAGTTGAAGATTGAATTTACTCCTACCTAAAACATTTTCTTACAAAAGTCAATCAATAAAAGAACATTCCCATTTTTTGAATTTATGTTCATGCGTGATAATCCGATATTCAATAGTATATTTGTTTTTATTTAAATTACATTTTTTATCTTATTAAAAACAAAAAACAAATTCTCTTACTGCTTGAAAAATTTATTACATGTATCAAAAATTTTATTTGAATTCACTCTCTCAATTTTAATTTTACAATAATGTTTCATTTAGCCTATATATTCATGCAAAAACAACCCATATATATATATATATATATATATATATATATATATATATATATATAAATTATTCCATCAATATTTATTTAAAAATATAAATTTAAAAATATAGCTAAAAAATTGCATCATATACCAATAAATACTAACCTTTAAAAATATTATATTTAGACATTAATTTATATGACTATTTTACTTTAATAACTATGATAATTTATAATAGGAAACGTATATATAAGTCAACATATTGTAGTTAAGTATTTGTTTTATAGATGGCAGCACGAAAATCGCAACGAACCGGTTTTCAGCAAACAAAATCACGAGACTATCATTTCGAACAAATAGGTACTTAATCAACATTTGTAATAATAAGAAAAAAAAAACACTCTTGGTTTCAAGTTTGTATTTAGAATAACATATTTGAAAAATTGAACTATCCAGAAGGACGAGAGAGAGAATTTTCGCGTTTTTCAGTTGGACCGTCCTAGGGAAAATTAAAGTGTAACAGTGATTAGACAAATCTTTTGTTACTAATTCCTTGAGGCTTATGTAAGCAGCTTGGCCAAGTCCATGAGTCTAAACACGCTCAAAAAATGTCCAACGCTAGTTCAAAACTTCCATCGATATAATTTCTTGCGAGATCAACACAGAGAAGATGACTTGGGGAGGCTTATTTAGCTATATATTTGGCTGGAAAAAAAAAAGAAACAGTAAAAGCCTTTTGCCAAAATGAACGAAGTATAGAGACTGTCCCTCAGACTTCTCACAAGTCTAGAGAGACAGTTTGACATATTCTGTCACTCGTATGTTTGAGTGAATTTAAAGGGTTGTCTCTGCGGTACCAGGTGTGTGCGTGTGTGAGTTGACAGGGCTGTCCAAATAATATTTTGTAGTAAGAGCGGACTAATAGAATTTGACTAATTACATATAGCTGGTATATTTGAGTACCGAAACGGACAGCATACCAAGGGACTATTAAACCAATATTGATTTCTCATGATCATTTACTTTATTAAATAAAACCGATAAATTAAAGATTGACACTTTAAATACAATATATTAACCCTGTTTTCAGTCGGCGAATGAACTCTGATTTTATGAATTGTTTTTATAAAATATTTGTCAAGTTTCTTCAAAGCATCAGAGTAAATTTTATTCCCCTACAGACAAATTATCTATTTTTACGAACTTTTGAAGCTTGTAAAATGAAGCGTCGACTTTGGTAATTCATATACTAAATTAACTTAAAAATAAAATAATTATTTATGAGTTTTTTTTTTCTAATGGCGGGCACAAATGCACATAGTCGTTGGCCACTACAAGGCCGGAAGTGATGGTCTCTTGTGAAGGAGCACCCAGTGGGAGGACCATCATCGCTTCCTAACAAAGGACAACACTATTTACATCCATGCCCTGACCCCGGATTCGAACCAGGAACCTTCCTATCCAGAGGCCAACACCTTAACCACTAGACCGGTTGGTTGGCTTATTTATGAAGTGGTATGCAAAATTTTTTAGAAAGTAAGCCAGATAACATTTTTCCACTGTACCTTCTGGAGCCCAGTCAGCTGTTGTCTGTAGGCAATGATATATAAAATTCAAGGATACTTTAATAAACCAAATGAAATGATAACTATTATATTCACCCATTATAATCAGATGTAGAACTTTCAGATTCTTCCCTAAATGTTTGTGCACTTTGAGTGGTTGTTATATCGCTTAGTACTGCATCTGTGGTAGTATCATTGCCCTTGGACACCTTTTTTCTTCGATTGAGGTTTCGCCTCCTCTTCCGGAAGTCTTTGACTTTGCTTCTGTCGGCTGTAAAGAGTCTGGGAGCACTTGAAGTGCTACTGCTGGTCGTGGTGGTCTCGGATAATACTCTTGTAAAATCTTCGGGCGGACCTTCTGTTGGGGAACGGGCTGACACATGTGAATGCGTCTGACGCTGAGGACAAATGATCAAAAAGGTATAAAAATTAGGTTAGAATGACCATTCTTTGTACTTAAATCTAATCATTCCTAGGTACAACTGTAGTCTACGTTTATAGTGATGGCAATGGCCTTGGCGCTTTTTTTGGCGCACTTCTAAAGTCACCAAAAAATTTTTTTTTCCAAAAATCCTTTTTCTTAATTTTTTTTTTATAATGGAAAATAATAAGCTTTAGAAACACATTTGTGAACGTTTTAAAAATATACTAATCAAAAGACAGTTAAACGGATTTTGAAAGAACTTTCTAGAATATTCAAAACAAAAATTCAAACTTTCCGCTTGCCGAAAATTTGGAATTTTGCCATAAAAAGCGCAAAAACCGAAAAACAGATAGGTTGCCTCAACCTGCCATAACTCGCTACTAGAAGTGCGCAAAAAAATCCGCCAAGGCCGTTGCCACCGCTATAAACGCATAGACTGCAGCTGTACCCATTTCTACATAATGCATTTTTGAGAGTTTGTTTTGAAATAGAATCTCATCATAAATCTTTGGTTACATTATTGCGATCGCGTTATAAATTTTTGTTACGACTTTACAATTTTATTTTTAATGTAGAGCAAAAGCTTCGTAAGCTGAATTTTTTTGCAGATTACGATAGTTCGCATTAATGAATATTTTCTTTAGAGGAGTCAAACGAAATAATTGACAAAAGTAATGCAGTTAAATCTAATATATATATATATATATATATATATATATATATATATTCCATGGAAAACTTATAACACGAACTACAACTTCAATAGAATTATAATATTGCTATTAACTACATGTCACACACCAGAGTTCTTTCATTAGTGTGGTTTAACCAGAAAAAAAAAATATTTTTATATTTAATTTCGTAACTAAGATGGATTTATGTGAAGTTCACAAAAAAAAGTATTTTCAAACAATACCTTTCCTTTCGTTTGAATTTGAGGTTCATCGGTGATATCTAGAACACGTCCAACTCTTACGTGTTTCCTTTTCTTCCTTCCCTCGATGGCATCGTATTCTATGGACACATCCTCTGCTTCACTACGCTTTGCAGAATCTTTACGAACTGGGGTGTAAACGGTGGTGTTGACCAGTTTTGAAAACGTCTTAGGGCTCGTGTCTTTGTTTATCCTGGAAGAGGGTCCACTTGTCGTCGAAGGTTTACTGAACTTACGCTCATTTTTTGCAGGTTTCTCAGTGGGGGTTGGCAGTTTGACTAGAGTATCACTGGGACCGTGGACACCTTTGGAAGCGTAAAAACCGGAAGACACAGTCAGTTCCTTTTGGTAGTCGTTGTTCATGTAGCCTAAGAGATCCTCAAGCGTCACCACGTAACCTGGGTCTGTTTTTGAATTGTTGAACGTCACCGCTGGTTTCGCCTGGTTGTATTTGGATGCATTTGGAGTGACGTATTTCTTCCTCGGGGCTTGCTTGGGTTTAGAGCTTTTCTGCCTTTTGGAATTGATGGAGCCTTCCCTGCAAATCCTAGTGTTGAAAGGGGATTTCTCCTCACACACCATCGACAGCTGATTGAATAAGGAGTTGGGGGGACAGTGGAAAGAGTTCCTGTCTCCATCAGGTTTACAGTAATGGAACACTTCGCAATGGAATTTGGAGTCTGGGAAGTACCCCGTTTTACCCTTACAATCGAATGTCACCAGAGGTAATATTTTTTTCAAAGCTTCGGACGTTGCTTCGTCCGAGGCAGGTTTGATAAGAGGTGGTCCTGATGGGAACCATGGGCTTGAAGTAGCGAACTGAAATTTAAAAAAATATATAATTTGTTACTTATTCTGGTAGTACTAATACCAAAAGTAAGTAGATGAATTTATTTATAATGTGACGTCTGCAAAAAGAGACGTTTTAGACACCTAGATCATAGTAGGCCTGCCGCGAGAGGGGAGCAGACGACCCCCCTTAAAACAAAGAACACGTGTGTTACAGTCGGTACCGACTTTTTGCACCCCGACTTTCTTGCACCTTGTTGTGTCACACATATCACTTTCTAAGGGTTCCAAGATCCGAAGAGGGGAATTGCGCGTGTGGGATCGAGACCTTCCTTTGATGTTGCAGGTGTTATTGGAAAACACTCGGTCGACATTCCAAGAGGGAAGCGGACTCCCCCGAAAAACGGAAAGGGAGACGAGGGAAGAGGGCCTTTGCGCCTGGTAGCAAAGATAGAGCTCTCAAGACTGCTATACGGTGAGGTTGAACACTGGTAAAAAAAACTAACTGTGAAGAGAAACGTTTATTTTTCAATTAAAATTCATTTCGTGATTATTCTCTGCAAATAATTTTTGAAGATATTTTTCAGACTGTCATTGAAACCTTTTTAGTAAAATAAATAGCTTAAATTGGTATCCAACTGAGTTTGAGAACAACTCCATTGTATTGCTGTGGTGCCAAAACGCCGCAATATACAAAAGCGCAATTTTAGATACATTTAATAATTAACTCTCCAGGAGCTTATCTTCGCGTCGAAAACAGTCCTGTAGTGACCAGTCTCTGATGCAAAAACTTGTTTCAAATTGTCATCAGTTATGGGTAAGGGAGACTTTCATTTTCCCTTTCGGATCGTAATTCCCTTAAATAAATGGGTAGTCTTATCTCGACGAGATATCTGTTGCACTACAAGAGCAAACTGACGACAGTTTGTGAAAGAGATTGCACTTTTTAAATATTAGTACCTAGTAGGAGAATTTGGCTTTTCTTTTTGTTTTGTAAGTATTATTTTGAAATATGTAGTATGTTAATCATTATCGTCAAGGATATTATAGACTGCATAGAATGCTGACTTGCGCTTACCAGAATTACTACCGGTCAGCGGGATTTAACAGTTTTGAAATTATACATTGATGTCAATCCAAAACAAACATTTATATTTCATTAAAAAAAACATCTAGAAAACATTTGTCACTCTTGGAAGAAGCTTATTTAGAAACAAGTTTTGCTTTTGCAGAAGTCTCAAAAAAGACATTGGTAAGTATCTCTTAGTTTCCAATGTCGTTTATGAATTAATTACAACGATAATGTATTTTAAAACTAATATTTAAACGCATTCATTTTTATCTTATAAATATCCCAAAATTTGCCTCTCTAAGATGCTGACAATTTAGAAATAAGCTGTTCTTTAAAAACGATGTTGGGGAACGTTTTATAACTGATTCAAGTCTACATAGTCAGTCTGCACTGCCCATTACAAAGGATTTGTGTCAATTACACTTTACTACTATGACAAGTAATTGATAATTGGTGAAAAGCAGCGGAACGTTTTAAAAGTCACAGAATTTAATTGCAATAATCCTCGTCGAGCCATTTTCCCTTTCGCGGTCCCCTCACCAAGAAGTGTCGAACTAATGAAGCGAGCGAAATTACTATGCCAGCGGGAAGAAAACGCCTCACGCTAAAATGTGACAGAAAGTTTTGGACTGACTGTCCAACCAAGCGTGTACAGCTTTTTTGCCGACATTCCGGGAGTACGGATGCGTCTTGAATTTGAGCACCGATGCCTTTGTGTGTCGGATTACGCTTTGTTCTACATCTCTAGTCCTATTTTTGATCAGATTCACCCTGGGGGCTCGTTTGCTCTTGAAATTACCTTCTTCATGGAAAGCCTATTAATCGTTCGGTAATTTGTTTGGAAGGAAAGAATTCCAGGACCTCGCGTTTGCCGTGCCGCTGTTTTATTCTGGGTACTACTGAATTAAATAGGCCGTGGTGACATTATCTTAATGTGCATTTCAAAGGGTGTCTTTTGTCCACTGTCGGATGAAGGAGGGACATCGTATGTGCCCATTATACGTGAAATTCCATTGATTGATTGGTTGTTTGGGGGGATTCATGTCGCAAGGGCTATAGTTTTCCAAGCTGTGCCAAACACAAGACAGAAAACGTCAAGTCGTCAACGAAAGAAATACAAAAGCTACTTTGAATAGACTACGTTCATTTCGAAATGTTCCAACAATGCATATTCTCCGAATAACGGCTGTAGTTATACATGAAATTGTTTTGACAACGGATCCTAATATGTTAATGATTCGCGCACTAGTTTAGGGTTCAACAAGCTTAAGGTTCGTAATGGTTTGGTTGTTTGGGTTCGATATTATAGAGCAAAGGCCATTTTTGGCCAAGCTGCGCTAAGAAACGTTAAGTAAACGGACATGCACAGAAGGAAGGCTATTCTGACACAGAAGCAACTCTTTAAACTGGGCTATAGTGGCCTGAAAAGTTGGTTGCTTGCATTAAGTTTTATGGCGAAAGGCATATTTTGTCGAATAACAACAAAACACAAGACAACGTCAAGTAAGACAACAAGACAACAGTAATGGACGAACATACAATGAAAATTGTACGGACCCAAAAAAGAAAAATACACCTAAGAAGGTATGGAGCCTGAGCCACCCAACTCGCAGGCTGCAAGCGCGGTTGGGAAACTCACTGACCCACGGCGACCCCGGGATGCGAAAGGAAAATTGTATTAGTTCATTACGTATGAGTGACTGGGAGAAACGATTTCCATTGACAGGGGCATAATTCATTGGTTGGGTTTTTATGGTGTAAGGGTCATACTTGGCCAAGCTGTGCCAAATACCAGACAGAAAACGCCCATAGAGGAGAGAAATACACCCAGAGAACAATAGAACATGCGCCACCTATAACTCGCAGGTTGCTAGCACAGTGTAGACACCCAATGACCCACAGCGACCCGGGATGCGAAAGGAAAATAATATATGCTCATTATGAATGACAGTTAGAAACTGGTGATTTCCATTGACAGAAGTATCAAGATTATAACCGGAGATACATACAATTACAAGTGGTAATAAAGCCATTCATTCTATAAAAAGTCGCAACCCTGAATGACAAAAAAAAATGCATACAAAAGTAAAGCATGTTATCCTATCGGTTCTTTGTTTTCGGAGGTCCATATTTCACCCCTTTTTAATTACCGTCGTGATATTGTTTCTGTTTATCAAAGGACCTTTTGTTGCGTGGACGAAAGTGTATTCACTTCGAGGTCACAAGCACTACAATGAAATGGAAAGAACGCTGACTTTTAATACTCGGTAGACCATTCTGCAGGAGGGATGATTTTGCAATTCCCCCGATAGGAGATTGTATTATAATCGTATTTGTTTTGTATTGGGCGTTGTGGCATTTCCGGTAAAAATGACCTTTGTATCTCTCTCGTTTCGGAGCGCCGCTTGAATTTCCAAGGACGGCATTCTTAACCTAGTTTTAAATAGAACGGGATCTGTCTTGTTATTTTCTGGAGGATGGATGGAAAGTGAGTTTTTATTTCGAATGGTCACGTCCAAAAGGCAAAAAGCAAGTACCAGAAACAAAGCTTGTTTTGCAGCTTAACATTAATAGCCTCCACGTGATCCGATTTTAAACTTATCCATCCTCTTTATTGAGAGCTGCTCGAGTTCCCCCAAAAACGATCATTTCGTGTCTTTAGTTGACCTTGAAGTTGAAAAACAAATGAATGGAAGCCGAGACCCGCGTATGTTCCCCAAATCATTGAATACAAACTGTCATCCTTTCTACAATGTATTCAAAATGTATTGGATAAGTGAACGTTTGAAAATTGAAGATTTAGCAAGACCCATGAAAGGCAATGCAACTTTGTCAGCCAAGAACTTCATGCAGGAATTGGGTTATACTACTATATATGCTATTGTATTGTAAATTAATTTTTGTAGTGATGGCTAAGTTCGCCATAAATACCAAAGGAGGAATAGTGAGAACAAATCATCCAACTTGAAACATGAAATAATCTTCAGATTTTAGTTATAAGTAGAAATTCAAAAGTACAATCAAACGCCTAATACCGTATGAAATATTTAGTATTCAAAATCTTGAGAGTAGGAAATAAATTTGAAATAGTGAACAACAAATGTACCTACTTTATTGTGGAGTGTTCATTAAAAATCCTTCTCAACCAAACACAAATACTTAAAGTAACCCAGAGCATTGGCGCTTTGCATTAAAGTCTAAATCACTCATTTGATTCGTGAGTGCTTTATGAGATATTTATTAAATAACGTTTTATACGAAAGTACTGTATGCAAATAAATAGTAAATTAAAGCAACAAAAAAAAACCAAGAATGCCTGACATAGGATTCTTTTAAATATATCTTTATGCTCTGGTTGAAAATATTAGAAGCATATTGAAAGCATTTTCCAAAATTTTTTTACAAATGTTATGCCGTAGGTGTAATCAAAAGTATTTAAATTAATGGTAATTTAATGAATTAATACATGAAATATAACGTTTAGGATAAGCTTTCTATTCTAGTCTAGAATATTACTGATTGTTATTTAACAACAAAACATGATTTTTATGATGAAATATGATTGGAATTCGCATATCAATAATGAATTATGAATGAATATGTATAAAAACTATTACCTGAACTTTGTTTCCAGCATCACATACTCCTCTGTCCAGCAGAAGAGCTGAAATGAAATTCCAAGACATTGTGAGTAAAGATATTTAAAGCTCTTGTAAAAATGTAACAAGTAGCAAGATACATCAAACACTTATTAATTTCATGCATTACTTTAGAAATTTCATCTATTAATAAGTAAAAACTTAGTATAAAATAGTTTCCAAGTAAAATTGTGTGTAAAAAGAGATAATGTCAAATATAGAAATTTTTTATTTAGTATTGCTACGCCTAGGGACCTGTTAAGCAACAGACTGCATAGGACAAACAGTCCTTTCTCTCGCAAACAAGCACATTCATACATTGCATTTCCTATCTAAATTTAAATAAAGTTTCACACACTACTTTTCTCAATGGGACCTTAACTTTTCTTTTATTTTCTTCGTAGGGGGAAAGTTGCTCACTATTTAGCTTCGTCACACTCTCCTACCACGATCTCTAAACATTTTAATTAATATTATGCGTGAAAGTGATTCTTCCATTATTCATTTTCCTTCAGCTTTTTCTGGGAAAGTTTCTAGAGTCACAGTCTTTGCTTCTTCAGTCATCCATCTTTGGGATTCAATTTCTACGCATGGCTACCCGCTGTCGCGTTTCTCGTGACCTGAGAAAGTTCGCCATGGAACATTGTCTCCCCCCTCGAATCTCATTAGCGGACCGAAAGGGAGTTTCACTGTCCGCTGCTCCTTAGAACGGCCACCGTGCTCCAATAAGTAATAATTCGCTTTCCTTATTTCACTCATTGGCCTGTGTCAGAGACCCCTGAAAACCTTATAGGATTACAGTTCTTGTTGCCATTTTCTATTGTAGCTTCTTAAATTGCGCCTTCGTTGAGTTGTAGGTGAAATTTATCCTTGTTAATGCTCTGCATAGTATTGTAAATACTAATTTGTTTCATGCTCAGACGACACGAAGTGTTACACTCAGTCAGAGACCCCTTAAAACCTCAATAGATTATACAGTCTTTTTATCCATTTTCTTTTGTAGCTTGTGCAGTTTTCCTTCCGTTGAGTGGTAGATACAAATGGTCCTTGTTGATGTTCTGTAAGTTATTGTAAATAATAATTTGTTCCGTGATCAACAGATATATAGTGCCATCCAGTCAGAGACTCCTTAAAGCCTCATAGGATTACAGTTATTTTTGCCATTTTCTATCGTAGATTCTTAAATTACGCTTTTGTGAGTTGTAGGCGTAATTTATCCTTGTTAATGCCTCTGCAAGTTCTTATAAATAATAATCTGTCCCATTCTCAGCTGACATGAAGCGTCATTCACTCAGAGATCCCTTGAAAACTCACAAGATTAATTTTTGTTTTGCCCTTTACCATTGCAGCTTCCGCAATTGTGATTTTGCTGAGTTGTAGGTTATCCTTGTTAAATGCTCAGCAAATTATTGTAAATAATAATTTTTTCCACGCTCAGCTGACCTAAGATAACCTTAGGATTCGAGTCTTGTCATTATGAGAGGAAAAGTATTCGAACGAACGTTATAAAAATTGGGCAAGCTCTGATTCTTTCGCACTGATGAGTATGTCAAAAGTACAATTAAAAAAGAAATTGGTTTAAAAAAATAAGACATAAGAATGAAAAGAGGTAATAAAAATAAAACGAGGTAAAAAGAGATGGAAATAATTCAAAACAAGTAGTAGAAATAAAAGCCAAAAATAATTTTGTAGATCGGAAGCATTGGGTATAATCGAGTCAGAGCAAGAAGTTTTTGTAAAATATACTTTAGCTTTCGATTGTTTATGAAAAACGGACAAAAAAAGCCTTATGTTTTTAAAATTAAGAAACAGTTTTGTGTTATAAAAAAAATACATTTCTTCTTGTTCATCAACGTGTTAATTAAACAAATTCTAGTAAAATGTACTTTTATATCAACGTTTGTTGTTAAGTGTAGTTTTTTCATACTTCTTTAAAAGAAATAGTGTGAGATGCAGATGCTATATTACCCATTGCTTTTTGCAAATAGTAGCAAACTTGCGTCGCAAAATAAAAAAGAAATATGCTACATAGTTCTTTAAACTCTCTAACAGTTCCACACATATATCCGTTCTGCAAACTGCTGACTTCTAACTAATGTTGACCTTCTTGCCCAATAAAATCTTTGGATTTTTTCAACCAATATATAGATGTGGTTATTTAATCATTATGTGTGTTGAGGGGATTAACCAAGTCTGCACTACTTTTAAAGTCTTGTGACTCTCAGATGGTTTATACAAAATTAGATGTAAGTAAATTTTGATATGCATATATAATACATATAATTTCCGAAAATTCTCTTTTCATTTTGATAATATCCTAGAATCAACATGTTATTAACAACTAATTATTTTAATATTTTGCCATCATCTAACTAATACTAAGTTCCCGGTTCGTAGATATCCAGATTATCCTACGCTTTGCTAATCGCGGTAAAGTCACGTTGTATGCAAATTGCAAGTCCAAATCGCCTGTGGTTGGGTAAGAGAGGAATTTGTTACAATACAATAGATTCAAACCCCATTTTCAAACATTGCGAAGTCATTTTCTTTTCTTTTTATTGGAGATGCTGAATCTAGATCTGGTTAACTGTTATCAGAGGAATAAGTAACTCTTCTTCGTGCATTCAAAGGACGTCTTTGTTCATAATGATTTACATAAAATGCTAATATAAAGTTCGGAATACCGTATTATCATAACGCTGTGTTACAAAATTATGCAATGAGAGAAGAAAGAAGAATGAAATCCTTTGAAACTACATTATCAACAAGATTATGGATGAATTCCAGATAAGTGTGTAAGACAGTTGTGTGCAACAAATGCTTATCGGAGTGGAAAGCGGTTTGCCTAAAGCCTTCCAGTATATCGTAGTTTTACTATCGGAATTTCGCAAGCCTTATTTTTTGTTTTTTTAGGCTTCAGCTTTTGATTCAAATATGGTAACTATACTTGTTTTAAAACCTCTTTAGCATAAATCTGTTTTAAAGCCCCCATCAGCGAATGCTTAAACCTCGTATTACATAATTGGTCTATAGTTTGGAATCTTGTCTTTCATTGATCCTGAAACACTTTGGCGTGATGTGAAAGTTTGGAAAAGTGTGGTGCCAGCTCAAGTGTTGACTATCGTCATCTGACCATGCTTTAAAATTACGACGTATTGTCCTCGCATCTTTTCCTTCGGGATTGATCCCGCACTGTCGCCAACAGTCCAGTGTGACGTTACTTAACTACCTACCAGTCTAAAAAATTTATTTCAAGAGTTATTAGGTTTTTGAGTAAAAAACAATGTATGAAGATAGAATATCATTAATGCAATGTATTTAGTAACAAATGCTGGTTGTGATCTTATAACAACATTATCAGCTAATTTATTCCAATTTTTTTCTCAATAATACGCAATTGATCATTCCAACGCACTTATAACGTGTTTAAACCCCAGAACATTGCATTACCAGATTTCCAAGTAGGGTAGTGTTACTTTTACCACTCAACCCATTTAATGATTAAACAACCACCATCTTTGTAAATAATCCACGAATTCTAGCAATCTTAGAAAGATTCTATTGGTACTTTCCTTAGAATATATTATAAAAGAATAGGCTCTATTTTCATCAGCAGCATACTATTTTCAGTAGGTTCTTCTATTTGCTTAGAAGAATCAACTACAATGCCTTACAGTGAGAGAGTGCGTATGGTCGAATAGATAAATCTTTGCTCGGAAATATGACATAATATTTAGCAACTTCTTCTTACCCATTTTTGCTCCACAGCTCCCCTATTTCCCTTACCACTCCCCTCAAGATTTCTTCAGAACATAAAATAATAGTCTAGACAATATATGTAGCTAAAAACTATCATAATTGTAGTTTCGTGATTATGGAAGTGAGACGAAGTATTATTTTAGAACATTTAAATATATTTTATACTTACCGATGATGACTGACGTGAAGATGAAGGGGGCTGAGTAGAGCCCTAAAACAACCATGGCTGCTGCCTGTTTCTTCTCTTAGGACATGCTAAGCAATCAATTTCTTCCACTCCTGAAACCTCCTACATAGTTTCCATCTCCAGCTTGGAATCACTGGAAATAAAAGCTAATTTTAAGCTATTGTTATTGCATTAAATGTTTTTATAGATTGCAAGCCATATTAGAAAATAAAAGTTACTTAAATTTTTTTGAAATTGCGACGTTCCAAATGAGTATTTTGGTAGAGTTGCTTTCAAAGGTTGAAATGCTCTTGTAGATCAGACACAAAGGAATGCATTTTCATCAATTTTTCCCTAATACTTCTATCTGGTATTTTAAAACTACGTAGATATAGCCCGAGACAAGGCGATAAGTAATGTAGAATAAAATTACAAGAATAATCAATCAAGAAAATATATTTGCTGTAACAAAAAGTATAAAAGATACAAATGTTCTTCGGATGAAATTTAGCAAAAAGGTCTAAAAATATTTATCCCGTATTCCGTTCTGTCTTTAATATAAAATTATTGAGTTGATATTGTTATTTATTAAAAAGAGTTATAAAAGAAATGGAAATTTGCAAATTTTAACAAAAAGAGAAGGCAGCGGTATACAGTTTATCACACTTTGTTAAATGTTAGGAACTACGAATAAAAAATTTCCAAATTTTAATTTTTAATCGAATAAAATATAGAATCGAACAGAGTAGAACTTAAATGGAATAGGACAGAATACATCAATGTAATAGCACAGAATACATCAATGTAATAGAACAGAATACATCAATGTAATAGAACAGAATACATCAATGTAATAGAACAGAATACATCAATTGAATATAACTGAATACATGTAATCGGATAAATAGAACATAGAATGTAGTATATAGAATGTAGTATATAGAATAAAGAATGTAGTATAGAATATGGAATGTAATATAGAATATAATCGAAGAATCAAAATAGAATAGAAGAATTTAATTTTTTTTTTAATAAAAAATAGTTGTCGGTATTGAATGCCTTTACCTTTGCAAATATAAGTAAATAAACAGTCGATATATTCAGTAGAAAAATTATTGAATAAGTTACTTAACAAGAACTTACTCAACCATAAATATTTATTCCTTGTAACCGAGCTGCTGGGACTGGAGCTTTTTCCCAAGGAAAACACCGACTAAATTCCTTCCCATTCTCCACCCAACTGAAAGGTCTAAGACACTTATTTCAAGGTCGGGAAAGACTCCAGTGACATCTAAAACGATCTGCTCAAACTTGGCCTGAATACGAAGAGAGTGGAACTCATAAAGTACATCCGAAATCGTCTGCCGACCTATTTTTAGGCATTTAAAGGATCATTCAGGGAAAAAAAGAGACAGAGAAGGATCTTTAATTAAATAGTTGTTCTGGAAATTACGCACGTAATACCATCGTACATGCACAGCTATTGTTAGAAGCTGAATTCAATTTCTCTAAAGTGGGAAGAGAGGAAATAGAGGCAAAGAACTCAACCATAATGGATTGAAGTGAAATAATTTACTTTCCCGCGCACCGGATAAAAACGACGCTCTATTTCATCTTTATGTCTTTTAGAGAAAAGGAGAATTTCTGTTTTACGTGTCTTAGGAAATGCCATTAAAAGATACAACAGCAAGGAATTAGACTGGATGTTCAGTTTTCTCTCTCATTTTTTCAAGAACAGACAGGTGGTATTCTATGTGTTCTGTAAGAAATAAAGGTCCGTCTTCAAAGTCATTGAATTATAGTTTATTAAAGCTAAAGAAGAGCTAAAAATAAGTCAACAAAGGAAAGGTTGAAAGGTTGCTATTTGTAGTCGCTAAAAAACGTTTTAAGTTGTTTTTCTTAAAGCTTTGATATGGGATTACGATAAATAGATTATGTAAAAAAAATTGTACTTGTATTATACTACCCCCGAGACTTGTAATAATAAATCTCCAAAGTATAAAATAAATGAATAAACGTAAAAAAGAATTCATTTCAGGGAGAAACCTTTTTTAAAAATGCTCATTTTGCGATAAAACTATAACTTTAGTAGACTTATAACAGATGTTGATAGATTTGAGTTATTTACCCTCCTTGTCAATTTATATTTATGAACTTAGTGTTGTTGAGGGTTAGAGTTAGGTTTTTTATGGCGTAAAGGCCATATTAAGCCAAGCTGTGCCAATTACAAGACATACAATGTCAAGTAATGGACATAGATACAAGAAAAGTTTTACTGACACAAGAGATAAATGCATTCAGGGTAAGTTACCATTTAACATTGAGTACTTTAGAATACAAATACAATAACGAGTCCATAGTTTTACGTCCATCTATCTTGTTACTGGAGACGAAAAGGTACGTTCTAATTCACGATAAAAATGTTCTGGTGCTTTTCGGGATCTTTATTGGTTATGAATAACCCGACGTTGCACGGGTTTAAAATATGACCGCGACCATTTCCCTGTGGTAACTCAAATACACAAACCCTGTACAACATGTTCCCTTGTCCATGTCCATTTATTGCAGTAAAACAAACTTTAGATTGTAAAATTGGGGCTTCGAGGGACACTTTTAGGACCACCTGTGTGCCAATTTTCATGGAAACAGATTGGTCTGAAAACAGGAAAGAAATTCCCTGTGTTTTCCGCAGTGTTGTTTAGTATAAGTGTTCCAAATTTGGTGTGGAATAGTCAAACGGTGTAGATATGTATAGAGAATATTATATATATGAATTGAAAGATGAAACTTTTATGCAGATGTCTATCAAGATCTGACAAATTTTACTAATGACGAGATATCTCATCATCAATATCCGAACAACGACTTTTCGATAATGACGCGATCAAGATCTGATCAATCTTGTTCTAATGACGAGGTGTCTCGTCCATCAAGGTCTGCTCAGATTTGTTAGTGACGAGATACCTCGTCGGGACTACCTCCGGGAGGGTTAACGTTTTACGAATGGGTGTTTTGGAACGTGGAGGAAAGGTTAAATAAATATTACACTCAATGTCCATAAATTAAGGATAATTCAGAATCACACTGAAATTGAACTCTAGAGTAAAAATTTCACCTGTAGAATTATTGCACACATCTTCAAGAATAATATCCAAATTACAGGAAGCCATCAGATGACGCCGATAGTACGTAACAATGACGAGAGTGTAAGAGAGGTGTATATAAGGAATGGTAGCAAAGAAGTAAAATTGTTCACAAGCCTTCTGTAAGCCGCTCAGTGCCACAACCGAATAGTTATGGCACAGAGGACGCATGTCGTTGATTTTTTACGTGGTAGAATTATCGGCTGCCAGGAATGTGGGCGTACTCAGACGGAAGTTTCAGTGGAACTTGGAATCGCCCAAACTGTCATCTCTAGGCTTTGGCAACGATTCCAAAATGATGGAAATGTCAGTAGTAACGGTACATTACAGGTCGACCCCGAGTTACAACACCGAATGACGACCGGTATTTGGCAGTAATTGTAAAAAGAAGCAGACGGTGAACAGCATTCGACCTTTCTCGTCAGCTATCTTCAGCCCCGGGTATGAGAGTTTCAAGGCAAACCGTTTACAGACGTTTGGGACATGTTGGTCAATATGCTCGCAGGCCTGTCAAATGTGTTCCACTCACGGCAACTCACTGTTGCTAGCGGTTAGCCTGGAGTAGAGAACATGCGATGTGGACATCGTCACAGTGGGATTGTGTGATGTTTTCCGACGAGTCCAGGTTTAGCTTGCTGTCTGATTCAAGGCGGACGTTCATAAGAAGAACGCCAGGTACCCGCTAACACCAAGACAACATCATTGAAAGACACCGTTAGGGTGGTGCAGGTTTGATCGTTTGGGGCAGAATTATACTGGGCTCCAGAACAGATTTACATGGTCGTATCGGAACTATGAGAGGCCAAATTTATCGGGACATCATTCTGGAACAACATGTACGTATGTTTAGGGGTGTCATGGGCGCAGAATTTGTGTGTATGGATGACAAAGCCCGTCCTCACCGTGCAAACATTGTAAATGAATGCCTTGAATCTGAGGATATCAACCGTATGGAATGGCTAGCATTCTCACCTGACTTGAATCCGAAAGAGCATGTGTGGGGCATGCTTGGTCGATGAGTTGTAGCCCGTCAACCACCTCCTACATGTGTACCGGAACTTCGGAGAGTATTGCTTGCTGAGTGAAGTGATCTTCCCCAAGATCAGCTCGATAATATGATCCTCAGCATGCCTTAGGCGTTGTAAGGACTGTATTTCATAGTCTGGGAGACATACAGTGTATTAACCATCATACCAACCATGTCTTGTTAAATTTTTGTAAGATCGCTATATTTTGTATTTGCTTTAGTGGGGCAAAAATCGTAGTTTTTATGAATGGTATCATACATACACCATCTTCTTTTTTGTCCTTTATCTTTTGTTTAATAAATGGGCTTTATTAATAAGCCACGTTTGTTTTGTTTATGAACCTTTATTTGACGGAGCTGGCATTATCCTTAAGTTATGGACATGAGTGTAGAACACATAATTTAAATAAAGGTAAACATTAAAACCTCATTGTAAATTAAATAAGAAATAAAAGAAGCAATGCACAGCAGAACCTTGATTATACGAGGTAATGTGAAGCCCAGTATGGCCAATTATGACCCTTGCGCCAATAAACGCCTCCTACCCAACCCGAGGTAATGTGAACCGATGCCACATCGGACAACCAAAAACCCGGATATAGTACCCCGAAAGTATAATAAAGTAAAACACCCTACACGAAATATGGAAAATACTTTTTGTGCCACATCTTACTACTAAGGCAAAAGGTACTCATAGCTAGGATTAATCCTCTGTACTCGAATTATCCTTAATTTATGGACATGAGTGTAAATGCATATGCTAGGTATTTGATTTGCATACATTTAGTTCAAGTATAGCACGGACTGTAGTTTAGGCACCGGTTTAATTAGATCTCGGGCATCAAAATTTTATAGTATGACAAATTAAGGCGTTCATATTGTCTACCGATCAAATTACAGTTAATCTATTCAGTTATAACCTTAACACATTTCATAGGTTTCACTAAAACGATTAATAGAAATTTCCTTAAATTGTTTGATTAGCATTGGTTTTATAAGTAATGTAATTAATAAAATCATGTACTTTTAATGTAAAGCATTATAAAACGAATTGCTAATTTACTAGAACTTGATGCATCTGAAAATGTCATTTTAATGTGTAACAAAACCAGTACACCTATCGATAATTCCAGTTGAAGATCCAGTTTCCTTTAAATTATAGTTTAAACTTGCAATCGTTAAAAAATTTAATTAATTTAGATATATTTTTAAGTATTTGTTAGTTTTAACCAATTGATAAATTTAGGTTTATTAGATCTAGAATAATATTTACAAATATAGTTACTTAAAGAACTCTTGTAGTTTACAAAAACAGAAGGCGCTTTCAGTGCGTTATATTAGGATGTAAAATTTATAAATAGTGGTTTATAAGAGAATGTTATGCTTGAGTGAACATATTGCACTTAATAATGTTCCAAAGATAATATTTTCCTTCTAGTTCTATGTGGATTGAATTGATCCTAGTCTGTTGTTTACGTCATTTCTTGTGCCATTGGGAAAAACACCATTTTCTCGTATAAATGTTTATTTTTATTTACCGAACACGAAAGGAACTAGAACGTAAATAAATGTTTTGCCACGAAAGTTATTTTTCTTTGTTTAAAAAGATAGTTTTCGTAATATATGTTTTTGATGTGCATTTTGGCGTTACTAAATAATAGCTCTCTGGAAAGAAAAATATTATCTAAACTTTTCTTAAAAATTTTACTTTGATACAAGCGTTACTTGAAACGGAATAATTATACATTTGGAGGTATGTGCAGTTACTTGAAACACAAAATTTCGAATTTATTTTGGTACTGTCTCTTTTGTGAAAATAGAAAGCATATAAAAAAACTGAATTTATTAAAATTACTGTAATTCTACTTTTATTTACCTAATTTAATTCTATTTTCTTTCTATATGTATTATATTATTAAAAAAATATTGTTTAAATTTAAAACTTATTTAATTTAATGTATATAAAAATATATATCTTTCAATCACACAAGTACCTACCAATTGTAATGTTTGCTTTTAAAACGGCAACCATATTTTAATTATCAATTTCTCATTCAAGTATGTACAGTAATGTACAGAAAGATTTTTCATCATCAACACACCAAAACAATTTAATTCTGAAGCTAAAGGATACTAAAACGAACGAAACAACGGAAGTCCTTTGTAAAACAAGTATCAAGTTTTTACTTTTACTGTTTGATAAAAAATAATTTAGAAATTTTAGTTTTGAATGAATGTCATTTGATAAAATATTTTCTTGATATTTTACTGATGACATACTACTAAGCAAACAATGCGTACTTATCGCTCATGTAATCAGAGTACAATACAATTTTTCAGAAATTTTTATTGTTTAATACTTTGACTTTATTATGGGGTGTATTGGTAGTAGAATGTTTGTAAAGTTTGTTTTGAGGGTATTTTGTATAAGTCAACTTTCCTGTTCCACTATTTTCGAATATATTGTACTGTATTTCGACTGTCACTATTCTTAGATAAATATTCGTCCTTCTAGAATGAAACGAATTCTTTAAAAACTTATTTAAATATGGGCTAGGCAATGTGTCCTGCTTCTATTTCTTCAAGCATCATGGGGTCTGTATACGGAGCTGCTTGAATGGAAACTTTGTGTCATTTCAACATAAGTGTTATGTCAGTAATAGTCAATCGACTAATATTTCCTTATTGATTTACCTACTGAATAAAATTCGGATAAGGAAGTTAAGCAGTCCGTGATATACTGAAAATGACTGGATGTCTTTTTCTTAGTCATTAGCCGTTCGGAGGCCACCGACAGATTGACCTAGACTCCGAAGTTTTGATTCTTTTTTCATTTGAAGACCTGCGAAATCCTTTCGGAGGAAACTTCAAAGGCTGCTCTATTTAAGTCCTGTTTTTGCTGTTTGAGGGAAAACCTATCCCAGATCAATAAAATGCAGTTGTGACACCTCCCATTTGAAAGTATGAAAAAAAGCACATTTTCTCAAATATACCTGAAATGTAAAAGTGCTCTAGATTCTAAAACGAGTTTAGAACACTAACTGATTTGTTCATGGGGCACCTGTAGCAAAATGTGTTAAAATCAAATCTACTTCTAAGGCGCTGAACTCCGTATTTGTCTTCACCATAAGATTTATTAAAAAGTAATTTGCACGTTATTTAATTAAATTTGCGACGAAAATTATTTTTTATTAAACTTGTCTCCTGTTTACTAAAACAAGAGAAATAAAAATACTTAAAAGTTGAATAATATGCTGTAGTAAATAACATTCGAAATACAGAAGCATTAGTAAATGTAATTCATTGTTCATTAACCTCAAAAGTTATGATATATTTGATTAAATAAATTCTAAATAATGTAGATGATGTGTCATACTTTAAAGATCAACCTTATGCTGCAATTTGAAAAGAACGTCACTTAATAAACATTCTTTATTTAAGTATTGAACAGTTCTTTTCTTTAAGTATTGAACAGTTCTCTTCTTTAAGTATTAAACAGTTCTTTTCTTTAAGTATTGAACAGTTCTTTTCTTTAAGTATTAAACAGTTCTTTTCTTTAAGTATTGAACAGTAAAAGACTGAGCTACAATTCTACCTAAATTGCTTGGTATTAATGAAATATAATTGATTTCATTCGTAAACTTTACGAAAATGGAGGTTAATATTTATTGATGGTATTGTAAATTAGGGTTAGTAATTTGAGGATAAAAGGGGGTAAAGCCAATTTATTTCAGCATAATAGAATGATAGAATTGCAAAAGACTACATATCACTCTGAAATTGTTTTTCGTTTTATCCTATAAAATTTTAAATCGTTTTACTCCAGACGTTGATTGCGTTCTTTACATTGATTGCAAAGCTTTAAATTTTTGTAAAATTAATTTAATGAAGAATATTTTTAGGAGTTTCCATAAATGCACTGTAATTTTCATTGATAAGTTCAAAATCCAATCTATTAACCCCACAGATTGGTTGCATATAGTAACTGTAATTATCAGGATTCCTTTCTTAGTTATGGATATTCTGAGTACTGATATTACATTCAGTGTGAAAATAAAGGACTATTCGCAAATGCTTAATTTGTTTCCGAGTGCCATAAGAAAATCCACGAGGCTCGAAAACGAAATTTAATTAAATTTTGGAGGTTGTGTTTTAATGGATATATTGGTATACTACAATGAATGCATACTTAATAAAGAATTCTATGTGATCACGCGTGTAGAAAGCATTAAATTATTTCAACTTGAGAATTTTACTGATTAATAAATGTAGAAATAATTATATATAATTTATTTTTGTACTATAATAAAATTTCATATAACACCCAGAGGATTTATAACAGTAGCTAAGTTGTAATAGGCCATTGTTAAATGATCTTCATTAAAATCCTCCCTATTATTAACATTAAGATATTAATTACCAAACATCTCTGCCACAGCATAGTATTGTTTACCACATTGAATCCTATTGTACTTTCATTAAAAGCATAACGATCCCTAATAGCATGCTTAGGATGACTAATATATCCCAGATATTATCAAATATCTTCCAAAACTCTACTGGTAATAGAGGTAAAACCTAAAAAGCTGTCAATTTCGCCTCTAATATCACAGTCACAATTGGTTATATGAGAAGGATGTAAAGATATTCGATTGCGTGAGTAAAGCAAGCTAATATTATGCTCTTATGAACATAATTTTGAAGTCATTCGGTTTAATCAATTTTACATAATTTGTCGTTTCAAAATCATATTTTCTGATAATTATTTTAAAATATGTATATAAAAATTTAATTCGAATCATAAAACAATAAATGTAAACGAAATGTTCCAAATCTGGTAAGCGTTAAATTTGTTGTGGCCTCAAATGTTGGCTTAATGAGGAAGTTTGGAGGTTAGGGTGCCAGTTCAGGTGTCGAACTTGTCATCCGAAAATGATTCAAAATGGCGTGGTGTTGTCCTCGGATCTTTCCTTCGGGATCTGTCCCGGACCATCCCCCATAGCCCCCGTCGTTTTCTTCAGAGCGATGTCAATTCAACTACCGATCAACACTACCAAGTGATTTGCGGACATAACTCAAAATTAACGTATTTGGACATCGACCTTTATATTTACCAAGGTTCAGGTGTTATAAATTTTTTTTCCAATCATATATTTTTGGTCGCAAGTGGATGTAGTCAAATTTCGATTATGTGAATGTGTAATGAGATCACTGAGATCAGAAAAAAACGCAGCACAAATTCAACACCAAACCCCAACAGTCCTATTAGATTCTGCCTATTTCAAAGCAATTGGAAAAAAATAGTTTTAAAATCAAATTATTTCCGTATCAGTCGGAAAGTGATCTTAAAAACCCTAACAGCGCTTTCCATGTCCCAACGGTAGCCGAACTCAATTGATGGCAACCGGCAATTTTCGAGAACTTAACAGTTGTCTGTGGATATAAAAGCCCAGTAAAAACGAAAACAGCGTTGGAAAGCAGGGCAATGGGTAAATCTTCTGATGCGGAACTTTAACACCCCAGGGAAAAAGATATCGATGTATGTCAAGGCCAGCAGAGCGTACAGATAAACTTCAAACATTAGAGAGAAAAAAATTCCCGGATAACTCGGATGTACATTTGAGAAGGATTTACGAAAGAGAAGTTTTTTAGTTTTCATGAGGTAATCTCTAATCCATCTCTCGGAAAATCAGGAATTGGAAAGATTAGTCGATTTTCGTTTTCCATTTTTTTTTCTGTTACGCAATGGTAATATTTTGGTCTGTGATTTTGAAATCAAGATGCTCTCATTTTCTATCTTTTCAAAGAGATTAATAATCGTGTTTGATTAGAATTCTTTATTTTAATCGCTTTCGACAAGAATCTATTGTTATTACACGTTCCTGCATGTGGATTAAGGTCTTGGACTGGTTTTTTTCCGTTATTTTGATCAATTGGGAGAGAGATTGACTATTATCATTACTGTGGACAAAATAAATTTAAAGAAACCTGAAATCAGACAGAAAATACTGAATTTTAAAATATTAATTTATTTGTAGTTGGATTCTCTTTACCATTGGGATAAGGTCAGTATCTTTAACAATGTCGCAAAGAAACTTCCCTCGACATTCAAGATCCTCGTAGAATAGTTTCCTTAGTCATCCGTTTCTAAGAATACTTTTATTCTTTTCAAGTTAAAAGCATGCTATTCATAAGTATGTTTTATTATTATCAAAAGTGTTAAAAATAAGGTCACTTTGCACTCTAAAATTTACAATATTTTAAGATAGTTTGACCTATACATTTGTTTTGTTATATGTTGCACGCAATGGTTAATTATAAAATGAAACGAAATTAGACATTTGAATCAGAAATAAATTTTCTGGCACTTTTATGTTATGCAGATTCACAAAACAAGGTTAACTATTGAAAAATTAAATGAAAAGTGACGAGACTTCGTCTATCATTCAAAGAAAAGTAGTAAACATTTCTTTTTAATTCAACTTTAACAGATAAACGCAGACCGGTTTCTAAGTCACAACCACAAGAAAAATAAATGTCGAAAAGAATCAAATGCAAGAAAAGATAAAATCTATAGAAAAATATCCTTTTTCTTCATATTTTCATATTCTTCAAGAGTGTAAGAAAAGTATTTAGTTCTAAGAGTCATGAAGTATTATCTGTCGTTCTCTTCTTACGTTGGTTAAAATCATTATAAAAACTGAAAGTGAGAGTTTTGTCTATAAATATAGTATCTTCTCCTTCAGATAATAACAATATTGCCGAAACCTGTTCCACCAAACAAAAAGTATTTATCACCTTTTGTTATACGATCTTGAGGAAGTCAGATTCTCAAAATTCATTCAAAGAACTTCACACGTAACTTGCTCAGGACTTAAGAATAATTATTCTTTTTAATAAGCCATTCTTTATTTGATGCATAATATATCATTGCCTGTATGTACACACAATCGGATGCCACATCAAAGAAACTCGTCCTTGATCAAACGAATCTAACTGTTAGCCAAACATTTGAAGCTCAGTTTGAATAGCAGTTCATACGTCAAGTAAATAAGTTTGCATTGCAACCTAACCCAGTATCGAAGGTTTACCGGATGAACGTTTTGAAGTCACACACGCGACTCATGTCAGCAAAGTGCCGTACTTAAGTGCACGCGAAAAAAGGCCTCGCACGCGATCGGCAAGCGTATGTCGTGCAATTTGTGACCGAGCATTGATGATGGGAGATAAAAGAGGTGATGATGGGATGTACTAATTTGATGGGAATGAGAATGGGAGAGACACGAGTTCTTCCGGATGTTGATATCTCTCTATGCCTGGAAATCTGTCAAACATTGTGTGGCCTAGGAGATGAATTGAATGAGTCAGCTCGACAACATGTAAAATGAAAGGAATAAGAAGGGAAATTGAGTGAATAAGACACATCTTTTTTTCCATGGTACGAAATTCGAAAGATAAAAATATTCTATTTCATATTTACAACACAGAACTGTTCAATTAGTTCAATGTTTAAATTCAACTTTAATTAAACAAGTAATTTAACCTGTTCCTGATAATTGACTTAAGCACTTTGCTAATTAAAGTTCCTCCAAAGAATGAATTCCGAATTGGATTGTTAAAGTTGATTGGTTTATTCCAATTAGATTAAACGATAAACGCCACCAATAAAACGGCGATAAACTACACTTTACTTTCCAAAGATATGAATTATGTGAGAGCATTTGGATAATCAAACTACAATCTTCACTTAATTCAGATTTGTGTTACTCAAAATCCCTCTCGTGAAATAATAGTTTGAAGTGGTGATGAAATGATAATTTTCTTCTTCTATACAGTAGTGCAAAAGAAAATTCAGAATTAAGAAATGTTATAAAAATCTAACAAATTAATGCGCTACTACAAACCTGCGAAACGATATCAAATGCCAATCAATCAAACAATAAATTTAATTTGCATATAAAAATAATAATATTCAATCTAGCAAACAATAAATTTAATTTGCATATAAAAGTAATAATATTCAATCTATGTCATTTTGTATTAGTTTGTAGATCAAAAATATAAAGTATATTGTTATAATCTAACTTGTAAAAATATAATATATAAAGGCCAATGTATTTTTCAGAATCATGAAAATAACCAACCGTGCTCCGTAAAAATAACAACTAATGAGTTCTACTCTCTCTAAGCCGTAGATATTGCATAACATATTATGCTTGTTGTAGTAAATCTGATAGACTGTTAACTACATTGCGTTCTAGAAACCAAAGTGTGGAAGTTTCTTTCGCAAAATTATATAGACTATATATATTAGATACCATCAGTCTACGTGCTTTTTTTGGAAGAAGTTATATGAAAACGGATAATTGCAAAGGGGACACTGTGAGGGTATGGTCCCCATTTTGGATGTACCCAGTCTTTAAACAATAAAGCCCACTCGTTTATTCTGCCTTGTCATTTTTCTAGCAAGAAGTGACGGTATAAGGGAAAGAATACATGCTTTAATAGAGGGATGGTCTCCAATACTTCTGCAATTACACTAGTAACCCTTCTGGGCATACTTTCAACAAGGTTTGGATACATAGCTATGGGTAGTTATGTCCATTACTGCTGCTAGAATGTCGCCAACTCAGCTGTAGATTTCGGACGAGGTTCCCTGGTCGCTCTAACGCGTCCCACAAATGTTCTATGGGGTTTAGGTCGGGACTCTGAGCAGGCCAGGGAAGACGTTTTACATCCATATCTTGATACCACTGCTTGAAAGAAGCTGCAACATGATATGGAGCTTTGTCGTCCTGTAAGTAACATTCGTCCATTCCATAAAATTGCCAGAGCGTAGGAAGAACCTGATTGTCCAAAATGTTCATAAAGGCATCGGAGTTCAATTGGCCAGGAATAATATGCAAAGGTCCCTGGCAATACCACGAAAAACACTCACAAACAAGTAGTAAAATTTTATGCAAATCCGCTGGCGTCCGGCCCATTATTGTAGGATAGTGTGTATTGTGATAGAATGGGACTTTTGCAGTGGAGCTATTTAATTTTTCATACATAAATTAAATTCTTTAACCGTCGCTAATGATTACGGCAATATTTATAATATTTTGTAAGCATGCATATTCTTTAAAGAATCTCATGACCTTGAAAATCACTGAAAAATACAGATGCATTAAGCTACCATAAATAAGTTTTTAAATATTTATATTTATAATTGTTTATAAGATCTGTAAACAGCGCGCTATAGATGTTCTTTTATTAATCTGATAGAAAATTCTAATGCTCTATTAGCGGCATAGAACTAGACGTGGATGATATATTAAAAGTCAAGGGAATCGTTTTCTACACGCAGTCTCCACGGCTGCAGAACTTGATAATCAAATTGACCATCTTTGATTAATGGTGTTAGGGAAACTAGGCGAAATTTGAATAACGGCCACTTTTCGTTTTTAGCAATTCTGACTACTTGTACGTTTGCGTTTCGTTAACATTCACTCCAGCAGTATAACAAATTCAAATAAGTAGGTAGATGAATTTACGTCGCACTGGATCAGCAGAAGGGGCTATTGGCGACGGTCGGGGCTCAATTCCTACGGGGGAAAAATCCGAGGGTAACACCACGTAATTTTGAACAACGGTGAGATGATGAGGTCACACTTGAGTTGGCATCCCGATCTCCAAACTTCCACACCTTTTCAAAGTAAGGACATTTGAGGCCACGACAAATATAACGGGCACCAGGTCACGATCTTCGGTTGGATCGAGTTTCGAACTCGCAACCATCCGGTTGCTAATTCGATACAACCAACTGGACTACAGAGGCGTGTAACAAATTCTGATATAAGGTATTTTAGTACCTTTATATAAATGAATGAATGAAATGAAAGAAACAACGAGCTTGTTGATGAGGTTTATGAGCTTATATTCTATTCTCAGGAACAAGAGCTTTTTATATTGCTTTACATCCTATCCTATCTATTTTTTTACTCTTATTCCTCCGAATGGAAGATTCGTTTAAATAATTCTATCGGAATTTTCAGTCTTTGAAATATTTTAGTACGAAGACATTCTCTAGCGTTGACTCATAAAAAAAAATTAACTAATAGCTTCAAAAACCGAAATCATTCGTCATACTCTATTAAATCAATTGGCGAAGGTAAATGCAATATGAACGAACTCCTTGCTTGTTATGAAATAATTGGCTTGTCAACATATTTTATAGCTCAACCAGATCACATTTAAAGTCACTTTTCGAATAATTTTATTCGAACATGTATTCACTGACCTTCAAATGAAATACAGATAGTATAGGGATGGAGTTGGAGTCGTAAGATTTCATTTGCGTAGATCATGTGGGCTTGGGAATAGGGCTGATAGGCTATGGAAGCACAAATCAGCGTTTTTTTACTGTGTTATGCACTTGCGTTAATCAGTAAATAATTAGTTGTTGATTATGATTAAATATGCCTTCTCACAACACCACGCGACAGATCTTCAAACTGAGCGATCTAGAGAAATAACATGAAACTGCTAACACGTTCTCCGCCTATTTCTAAACAAGGTTGATGCATATACTACAAAATGTTCTGTACCCGCAAACGTAATGAAAAAATGAATTCGCTGAAGATTTCAATTCACCCATTTGTTTAAAAGAAACAAAGCATTTCATAAAAAACAAAATGTCGATGACCCAAATAATATTAGTTTGGCCTATGTGATCTCGAACTTCTGTAAGTGAGGAGCAAAACACCGATAAAAAAGTTAAACGCTTAAAGCTATTATGTTGTTAGTGCATTTTTTTGGAAAGATGGAAGTTTAGGTCTCTCAATTTAAGGTGGTGACCTACAATGTTTTGAGAAAAGTTTAAGTTCAAGGTTCTTAACGTTAAATGGAGACACCTGAAAATTGCTTTATGGTCAAGGTGAAAGAAATGTTACACTGACCTAATCACTTAATTTCACCCGATCTATTTTCGCGATACAAACAAACTTATCCGTGAGAAAGTGTAATTAAATAAAAAGTTATATTTGTGAAAATTACTTTAAGACCGAATTAAAAACTTTTATGTGTGAATTTAAGTTTCATCAGTCCTTTTCGGCACATTCTTAGAATTGAATCTTATATAGTCTTTCTTGACGCTTTTGAGTCTTCAAGACTCGATTTAATTTGTTTTCATTTAGAATACAAAGCAGAAATCAAATTTCATACAAAGTAATAAGTTTAATTGAGATTAAAATTATTTTATTTATTAAAAATACAATGATTCCATTAAACTAATACAAATGATGAATTTATAGAGGAATAACTTAATTTCGACGTCATGTTGTTTAGTAATTAGCTTTCATAAAACTATTTTCAAATTTGATACATACCTCAGAGGCAAAAATATAAAGAGAATCTATAAATCTATAATGCTTAGCAGTGTATCAAATTAAGTACGGTTTTATGAATGCATAAAACTTAAAAGGAGGAGACTTCAAAAGTAAGAAAATCATTTAATATAATCAATTAAAAGTATTGTGGTAAATTTTGTTTTGATCAAAGTCTAAATTTTAAGTATACATTACGTATAAGATTATGATATACAGCAAATATATAAAAAATTATAGTAAATATACGTTCAGTTGGTTGTTATGAGTGTCATGTAAGAACTAGGTTATTGAGAATCCGCGTTATTTTCAATACTAATTTGTTTCAATCGCTTTTATGATTTTAATTCTCAGAATTTTATTTTCTATACGCTTAACAGTCGTGTATAGAATTTATTAAGATATAAATAATATTTTTATCTAATTGTGCACTCACTTAATAAAATAAATATTAACTGCCTTGAAAAGGATGCTTTGATTGTTTGAAAATAAACTGTTGATACGGTAGATGTCACTTTGCAGGGACTACTCCGGAAAAATTCAGTCTCTGCTTGTATCTCACAAATCAATCCAATACAAACTGGTCTAATCCACATGTCTTAAGTTTTCACACGTATTATGTATAAGTTGAATGATTACTTTCAATCCAATAGCTCTCGACTTCCTTGTATGACAAGACAGTGATTACAAGTCCATTAGTATGTCCATAAAATTGAAATTCATCATTACTAAATTATAGGCGTTTGCAGCAAAAGCAGCATGAAATGTTATTCTGAATGTTCAAAATTGTCTACAAATGATTTGTGATGAGTAGTTTGCATTCACATCTTGCAATGATGAACAGATTTGCATCAAGGAAGTTAAATTTGAATAAATGTAAAGAAGGTGGTGAGAAAAAGGAGATTAATTAAATTCCTTTTATCAAACTATCATTAGAAAAATAGTGAAAAGAAATTAAACAACCATACATAACTATAGAGTCGAACATATTTTTTTCAGATATGATGATAATCTTTGAACTAAATTTATAATATAATATTGTGTGTGTGCAGTTTATTTTAGTATTTAAATTGCTTTTTTTTAGCAAACTGTTAAAACAAAAGCTATTGTAAGTTATGTTTTTAAACGGAATATATAACATCATGTTTGAATAATATTCGGATCTTTCCCGTGGAGATTGATCCCGGATCGTCGTCAATAGGCCGTTGTGTTGCTTGAGTACGACATTAATTAAAAATACCTACCTACCTTCAAATAATATAATTTTAAAATTTATAGTTAAATTTATGAAAAGATAGGGTTTTGATATTATATCTATTTGTTTCACCAGGAAACTGAAGCTACATTCTTTTTAATAAGTTCGTTTCTTAAACTATTTAAGAAAAAATGGTTTCGGCATTTCATATTTTACTACTTAAAATCCACGGTTTGTTTATTTCAAAAAGAGAGAACATTCTTAATTTACACTTCTTTTGAATTACAATCTCTGTTTATTTACTAAGTATATTTTTGGAATTGAACTTTTCCGTACAATCTAATGTTTTGCCTCATAACCGTTGTTTTTATACATATCGCAAGTGTATAGAAATTTGACGGAAAATATAAGAATTGAATAAAGGTAATAATCCCCGCTTTACAAAATGATTATTTTGAGGTAAATATACTTTCTCCGTGAAATTATTTCTTGTTAGTATTACCATCTCATGATAGAACAAAACATAAGTCGAACGATTGCTATATCAACGGACCAAGATGAAGATACTCGTTTAAGTGTGCGAAAAAAGGAACTTAAAATATCCCTGTTGTTTGTGATTGATGCTATCATAACAAAAATACACGCGGAACTAACAAAAAGAGTTTTTACTTCGTCAATCCAATCACAACAATTGTTTCTTAATCACTGTAAGAATATTAAAAATTATAAAACTATGTTTTAAAAATTCCAAGAAAAATTGCTCATATATATATATTTTTCTGTGCCAAAAAATTTTCTTTTTATTTCTTAAGTAGTATTGAATGACAATCATAGCGTATTTTTTTAATGAAAGATGATAATGAATTATAAAGATAAAATGTAAAAGACATGCTTTAATATACGAAAAGTTCATGTTTAATTCTTTCATTATTTTAGTTTAAATATATATACTAAACTAAAAGCCCAACAAAAAAGATCCTCCATATAACTTTCAAAAAAAGTTTGTGTTGTTTTTAAAATTATTTAAGCACATTGAAACAACTGTGCCCTTTAAGGATTTAATATATTTGGATTTACCATATTTAGGTCATAAATTGAAAATTTACTATACAAAATATTTGTACTTTGGAGTTTTGGAACATAATAAATGATTACAGCTTAATAAAACAATATGACAGAAGCAATAAATGAAAATATATAGATGGTCTGAATAGAAATTATATTCTTTAATAGCTGTTGATCTTGACTCTAGTTGAAATTGTATTTGTAAAATTTCAATTATTAACAACTCTTTACAATTATTAACAACAAAATTTCAATTTTTTCAATCACTGGTTAACATATCGTCGGATTACACATGAAACATTCACATTCAAAAACATAGAACGAAGGGAACGAAGAACCAAGAAAACGAAGGGGAAATTCTAATCACAAAGTGGGTTTCTGAGGAAGAAATATAACCTCCATGCAAAGAAAAAATGGAATAATCTAAAAAACACCAAGTTCTGGTCTAGAAAATTTTAGAAACTCATAATTTGAAAATTTTGTCTTGGTTTATTTCAATTTTGTTATGGGATCTTATACTTCGGTTTCATTTCACAGCAATTCACTTATTAGTTTAGAAACTATTTTAAGGACTACTAAATATTTTTAATCAAAAAGTAGAGTTTAAGTTTTGAATTATTATTCAACTTCATATTTTAAAACGACATAACACTCAAAATTTCATTTTACAACCAATATAAAATAAAAATGTATTACAAAATTCATCAATAAAAGTAAATACCTTTTTATCACACAATTTGATGGATTTTAAAAATGTAATCAGACTATTCCCTAATTAACTCACTTTTACAAAAATTTACTAGTTCGTTATTGTTTTTGTTATTAATGGGGTTTCATTATACTTTTATACTTCGAACTAAAACTTTGTCAATTAAGATAATTTAATTTAAATGTAATCCATAAATTATATATATAATGTCTACAATTATTTTGTAAAGTTCAGTTTTCTGACTAAAACTTTGCAGATCTTATATAAGATAAAATCACAGAAAATGTGATCTTCTATAGATATATTTAATGCAATAAAATAGTGAAAAAAAGGCGCAGGATTTAAATCATAGTATGTTTATAATTATTTATTATTAACATTAACATTAAGTAACATTTATAAATTTGATTATATTATAATCAAATATATAAATGTTACTGTTTTTAGTTATGATTATAGTTTCATAGCTCACTCTTTACTTTTAATCTGTGTACTAATATTATTTCACTTAACATAATTTAATTTAACTATACGACTTAAATAATTTATGACCAGTCTGCAAAAACCCATGAAGTCCAGTTTTCTAAACAAATATTTTCAATTCTTATAAGAGTTCTCAAGTTGTAAATAAGTAACTAAATTGCAAATCTTATGTAATTTCACAGGAGCCATGAATATATAATATTAAATAAAAATTAAGAATAAATGCTTACCAATTTACTCATAAAGGCACTAATCAGTCTGTAGCCAAACAAAAGCAGCGCACTCGAGTACTCCGAAGATTTCTGTGATGGAAAAAGTTGCCCGAGGAGCGAGCTGATCAAGATACTAAATAAATGAGCTTGCAGTAGAGGAGTTAAAGGATATATACTGAACACGGCGTTTAAGAGCCCGAAGCGCTTCGATCGAAATGAACTAGTTTTTCGTTTTCGCTTGAGCAACTCTAACCCAAGATATCCTCCACTAGAAACGCATTTTTGCCGGATCTCAAATATGGCGGCCGTGTGAATTTCGGCTTGTGATTCCGAAAGTAATCGTCTGCTCTTTTGAATATTTTTCTTTTTTGAAATAAACATTAATTTCTTTTCATCCATTATAATTCTATGAAGAATAGAATTGGCATGGAATTTGGGTTTCTTTTTTTTCAAAGGAAAATTACTTTTTAAATTTAATTTTTAAGCAAGGAATGATAGTTTAATTTAAATGTTTTCCTTATTTCGTTCTTAATTGTTTGGAATACTAGTTTTGGAATTACGATTAATTTTAATCGTTAGATAAACAAGTTCTAAAGAGAACTCGCGTTTTCTTTTTCTTACTATACCGCCGTTTAGAATGAAATTTTAAGAGAAAACATAAAAAATAAGGTTTACTGCACTCAAGTTGTAGTTGTCAAGCAATACTTTGTAGGTAATAAGTTGGTAAGAATAATAAACAGCTTCAGGTAATAAGTTGTCCAAAAAAAAATTTACTTTTAATAGTGTCTTATATTTTAAAATCTCAGCGAAATATAAAAAGAATTATTTTCAATAAAATGAAAGCTAATAGAATATCCTTATACGTTGATATAGCTGTGGAAAAGAGGTGGAAAATCCTGCTCAACAAGAGTAATAAAATCCCTAGTTCCCAACCTCGGTCTTTTGGAGTTGCTTGCTTTCGTATGACAATTGGACATGATTACCTGCAAAAATATTTACCTCAGATAGGCGTCAGAGATTCAGCTTGCTTCCCTTTGTGTCACCAGGGTGATGTGGATGGTGACCACCTCAAGAACTGCCTCACTATTTTAGAGTTTATTACAAACAACTCTATGGAGGCTAATTTTTATTCTCGCTTGTTTGCTTCTTCATCATTTTATTGGGCTGATTATCGACTGATGGCAGATATGCGGCAGACGGGCGTAGAATAAAAAAACATATATTTTAATATCTCGAATTAAATTATTTATAAAATTTTTCTCGCGACAATAATTTTATAAAACAACTGCTTTGACAAATATTTTGATCAAATGGAATATAATTTTTTTGGTAAAAACTGGATGTCAAAACTCAGTCTTTTTATGAAAGCTGGCTGTACTCAATTTAAATTGTTCTAGGTTCATTCTTAAAACGATGCTTTTTCCCAAGATTTGGATACTCGCATTATTATTTAGATTTAGGCTGAATCAGTCAGTAATTGACCATTTATAGCAAATGTTTATTGAAAAAATTAACTAGACCTAATTTGCTATTGTAGTTTCACGATTTTTTGTACATGGTAATTTGAAATGATCGTAATTAAAATGAGCTAGGTATTGTACTATTTTTAATGCTTGATAGTTTTTCAGAATTTTTATCTCAAAGTTCAAAATAACTATTGTACTAGCAATTGACCACCACACATCCAGTAACTGAAACATTTATGCAGCTCTTTTAGCATTCAACAGTAAATCAGTATGAAATATAGCTAGGCTAAACATTTTTTACGATTGTAAAACTTTGTAAAAGAATATAAACTATCGAGGAATGTGAGGAAAGGATGAACTACTGTTGGGTGATCAGAGACTGGCACACAAACAACTTCACACTACTAATTCAGAAATAACATTAACCAATGTAGAAATGACTATCTATAAATGCTTTGTTTTTAAAATGCTTTATAAATTAATGAATATCAACATTAAAAAAGCATTTGTGCATTGAGCCAGGATTTTGGAGATACAGGGCGATTTAATATACAAACATTATACATAACTGGCACGGTTAAGCAGTATACATTAATACAGAAAAATAAGTAAGTCTTTTGTGTTTTTACATCCTTTTGAGCACTTCAGCAATAAATTATCAGACATTCAAACAGAGTGAGTTGATACTACAGCAAGAGCAATATATTCAAGATGTGTTCATTCTCAATGAGAAACCTTTTAGGCGTTCTAGCTTTAAACACGAATTTATCTATCAACGAAAATATTTTTAAACAGTAAAGAATTCGACTGAAACTTACAAATAAATGAAGAATATACCATACATCCTGTACTTGTGGTGTGGAAGAAACTAACGCCTTTAAAATTCCAAGAGCATATCTGAAATGTATTAAAACAATTAGTAAGTTGTGTCAAGGACACAAGCCGTTGTTATGACGTAAATACTCTGACCTGATGTTGGATTGTGGAATGAATACAGACATATGAACTTGCAGTGATTGTTTATTGTGAATATTCAGCGATTAATTCAGTTTGAATGACTTAAGTGCAGTTTAATATCAATGTTGAAGGATGATTGTATTTATTAAATGCCTTTTATTGTAACGTAGTTCAGTAGTTTTCGACTGGCACCACTAACGCAGTCCGCACTCTACGCAATCCAAAATTACTCTGGCCCAAAACTCGAACAATATCATAGAATTTGCAGACCCTTTCCCAGCGCTTACTATGCCAAGGCACGCTCATTGATGTCAAGTACGGACAGCCTTTGTCAAAACGATGCTATACTCTATAACAAAAAAAAATCAATACACCAAAAAGGAGTCCAGGAGTTGTTACGAGCTGTATCAATTTGAAACGACGTTGAATGGGGATGTATAGTCTTTAGTAACAAGTCTCGTTTCCAACTGTGCTGTAGATAACCGCAGACGTCTCTGGAGACATCCAGGGCAGCGTGGGATCCTTCCCTTACTATCACACTCCACACATGCCCACAACAGGGCGTTATGGTCTGGGGTGCCATCTCCTTTGATAGCTGGACCCCTTCGGTAGTCATTTCTGGCACACTTACAGTACAGCGGTACGTAGACGACATTCCTCGACAGGTCGTGTTACCGTTCCTTTTGCGACACCCGGGACTTACTTTTCAACAAGTTAATGCCCGACCGCACACGGCACATGTTGTTATGAATTGTCTTCAAGCTATCCCAACACTTCCTTGGCCAGATAGGTCTTATGATCATTCTCCCCTAGAGCGAATTTGGGACGTTATGGGAAGGCAACCATCCCGGAATGTTGATAATTTAGCCCGACAGTTGGAGACAATTTTGCAAGAGAATCCGCAGGACACCATCCAGGAACCTTTTCAGTCCATGCCAAGCCGGGTGACAGCTTGCATCCAGGCCAGAGGTGGACCAAAGCCTTATTGTCTTCCTCCCTTTGTAACGGTCAAACTCTGAAATAAATCATTCAATTGTTCTGAAATTTTAATCGTTTGTTTTTCTATTTATGTTCTTCACATCCACCAATTTTTATTGCAATCGGACAACTCCTAGTTGGTGCGTCGATTTTTTAGTTATCGAGTGTATATTTATCTTGTAGTTCTGAAATCCTAAAACAGTTATAATACTTTTTCGTAACTCTCAGCATTTCATGCATCCCTCAATACTGTTCCAATTTTAAAGATGTATTCACATCAAAATAACGTGTCATAATTGTACCACTCCTCAGTATTGTGAAAACATCTTACCAGTTTGCTTTTGAATACGCTTAAATAATCCAACCTTCGAAATATATGTTATTAAATATTAAAAAAGCCACATCAAATGTTTCTTATTAGAGATGTTAACATGATAATCTGTAAAGGTTTGCTTAAAAAAGAGGATATTGGTAACCTATCCTCTATGAAGAAAGTTTAGATATTCAAACTCAATCTTCCTTTCATGTTTTGATTGTGAATGCCAGTGAATATTCGATGTTCGTATAGTCCAGGAGTGGGCATATGCAGCTCTTCGTTGACGTATGTGCGGCTCCTATTATATACTTAAATACGTTTTTTTATACTATCGGAACTTTTTTTCACGAATATTGTTCAATTGACTAAGTAAGTGAAGCGTTCAAGTCGTGCATAGTCGCTTCGATAGTAGGTCTTCGGTTGAATTGGTTAATGAAGTGTACAAGTCGTACGCAATCGCTTCGAAAGTAGATACTCGGCTGTGTCGATTGGTCCTTCAAGGAGTCGTAGGTGCTTGTTCTCGACCGTACAACTGAGCGTCGAATTGGTGCAATTAGAAAAAATGTTGAAAATAGTTTGATGCGTGATTTGAAAAATTGCACAGCATTTAATCTTAGCTCTCGACGAGTCTAATCCAGAATCGCCCAGAGATTTATCCTTATGGTATATAGTAAGATGTCTGGAACTCTCTCTCTCTCTCTCTCTCTCTCTCTCTCTCTCTCTCTCTCTCTCTCTCTCTTACAATGTTTTCAGTCGTTTTGTGGAACTCTAAATCATATCATAACATTTACAAAGAAAAATAAAAAAATACACATAATTAGAAAATGAAACTTGGCTTTCTGACTTAATGTTCCTTATAGAGATATGGTAGAACATTTACAAAAACACATAATTTGGCTTTACATGGAAAGAAAAAAATATTATGGATTTGTCGCAAGCTGTATTCAGATTTGAATTTAAACTTCGGCTTTTTATGTACGATCATAACAACAAAATATTTAATCATTTTCCATGAGTAAAAGCAAATATAATTAATATCAAAGAAGAAAAGTTAGACGAATACACAAAGAAAAATCGGAAGAATTGGAAGCAGATTTTAAACACAGATTTGAAAAGTTTTAAATCTACATTTGCTATATTTTGTGAACCCATTTATTTGTGATATTATTGAAGATGGATTACCAAACTCTGGAATAATTCTTGTTGGAAAAGCGGTCGGGGAATTGTAGTTATTAGAGATAACTAGAGATATTAGAGTTATTAGAGATCAGATATTGCATATGCAGCACAAATCTACTTCTTTTGGAAGCTTGTACCAGAATCACAAATATATACACTTAATAAAAGCTGCTTGCCGTCTAAAATTTGAATTTTTAGTACAATATATTGCTGTGAATCTTTGTACTCCACAATGAAGTTCGTGAAGTCGAAATATCTTTCTCCTAATTTTATTTTCTTATATGTGTGTTTTACATAGCACTTAAGACTTGTATGCACCCGACACGACCATCGACGTGATGAATGAGAAATCGGAATTCATCTGACCATGCAACACTCTTCCACTCATACATGGTCCAGTCTCGATGTTCCCGGGCCCACTATAGGCGTAGTTGACGATGACGGTTGGTCAAAAGAGGCACACGAGTGGGACGTCTGCTGCACAGTCCCATATTCAACAGCGTCCGTTGAACTGTGTGTTCAGAAGCACTTACGCTTGGACCTGCATTGTATTGGTCTGTCAGTTGAGCCACTGTCTCGCGACGATTTTGCTTTACCAAGCGGGACAGTCTCCGACGTCCTTTTTCTTTGATGACGCGTGGACGACCAACACCTTGGCGTCTACTGCTGGTGTCACCGTCATTTATGATCATTATCATCATACTTTGTATGAATACTAACAACGGCCGATCATGAACAACCTACCAGTCGTGCAGTTTTGGTGATACTCGTTCCGAGTCTTCGGGGCATTACGATCTGTCCTCTGTCAAATTCGCTTAGATCAGCAGCCTTTCCCATTACTCTCAAAAGTAATTACAAGAATGGTTACGTAACCTTCTCTAGCAGCAGTTAAATACCATTCTCACTTAATCACGTGCCCTCCACGTCATCCAGACGAGTTCATTGAAAAATGTGGGGATGGTCATAATTTTTTGGCTTTTCAGTGTATATGAAGAACCGGAATTCGGCTTTCATTGACCTCATGTGTGTCCACCTCTAGCAATCCGTCCGAAATGGTCCAAGACACGTTCTTTTAATTTTTTATTAATTATATTTTTATATTGTTACATGTTTAACATGGGTATAGATTTGATTTGACGAGTGTAGTTCAGTTGGTTTGATTCCTGCGCTAGCAACCTGCGAGTGGGGGGGGGGGGTTTCGATTCCTCCCTAGGAGTATTTTTCTTCTGTATTAGTACAATTTTCATTATGCGTAATCCATTTCTTGACATCGTCTGGCTTGTGTTTGGCACAAGTTGCATATACCCTTGCCCCATAAAATCGAACCCAAAAAACCCAACTATTACGAGCATTCGAATATACATTACTGGGGTTCAAACCTTGAGCTTGTTGAAACCAAAACTAGCGCATGAACCACTAACTTAGTTGGATCTATTCTTAAAACAATTTCACGTATTTGTACAACAGTAATTTGGAGAGCCAGATAGAGTATTGAAACATTTTCAAATAAAAGTGTCTATTCAAATGGGAAAATGTTCTACGTTGCTTACATTCCTTTATGCAAATACACATTTTTTAATGCCTGTTTATTGAGTTTCAATGACATCTTTTGACTGAATAATAGTTCAGCACTGCATTTCCAATTTTATGCATCCATTGGAATAATCCTATCAGAATACAGCCCCAGGATCACAAAACTAAGCAATTAAAATGCATAACGTAAGCCGCTAGATGACACGAATAATATAAAAGCTTACATTTGGTTACTTACTAACTTGTATAAGAAGTTATGAGAGAGATTAAAGTGGAATTTTTATGTACGAATTAACTCATGCATGCAAAAATACAAAAAAAGAAACTTGCTCAGATTAGTGGTTTCCCAGTCTCCATACTACTGGAGGGGGTACTAAAATAGTTGTTTAAATTTAAGAATAATGGTTATTAACCCTTTTGGTGACTTATCTTCGCGTCAAAAACTGCCCTGTAGTGTCCAGCGTCTTGTGTCAAAACCTGTCCCAATCTGTCTCGAGTTCTGGACAAGGATTAATTTGTATTTCCCACTTGGATCTGCATTCGCCTTGGAATGAAAGGGCAGTTTTGTTCTGGTGAGATATTTTCTTCTCAACAAAATAGACCAGATCTTCGACGAGATATCTCGTCGAAACCCTTGGAGGGTTAACTCCTGGTGGTTGCCTTGACGAAGTATCTGGTCATTAGAAAAAACTGATTAGATCTTGTTCGACAAGATATCTCGTCAGATGAAAAACTCTACATCTTGAAGAACGAGATAATCTCGTTAAAAGCAAAACTGACTATGTCTTGATGAACGAGATATCTCGTAATTAGCAAAATGTATTATATCTCTACTATTATAAAATGAAGTGTTTGTCTGTTTTTTTTTCGAGGCCGCATAATCGCGACGATTCTATGGCACTTCCAGCAATGAGATTTGGCACACAGGTAGTCCAAATTTTTTGCAATTTTGGGTCGTGGCGAATTTTAAAATTCAATCTAGAAGATTTTTAAATGAATTTAATAGTCTTATTCTCCCTCGGTTTTTTAACGTATTTCTTCCGCGAAAGAAGAAACTCCCGAATCTGGACTTTTTCTACTCACGTGACACCTGCCGTCAGCCTTTGGAAGCATGCCAAGTTTTTTCATCGCGGGTAACTCGGATAATGTTATTGTTTTCGTTTCCGCTTTGATTTTCCAGCCAGACGATAAATCTTTCAACTGGATTCACTTAATTCTTTTTTCTATCTCCTAAAACATTAAAGACAGAGTAAAAATTTCAACGGATTTGAAATCTGTGGAAAATTTCACTTCAGATCGATATCTAAAATTATTATTTTCTTTAAATAAATAATTTTTAAATTGAATATATATTTTATAGTTTCGCAAGAGACTGTGACGTCACGTGAAACAGATTGCATCTTCTGTCCGTCGCGTTAAAAAAAAAAGAAACAGATTACATTTCCTGTCCTATTTTATTTCAGGGAATTAGAGCAAAAAATAAAAAACATTTTGACTGCAATTGTTAATTTTTTTCCGTAAAATCGGAATCGCTAAAAAAAGATTAAACATTTCAACGGATTTGAAATCTGCGGAAAATTTTACACCAGAGTAATAACTTACACCACGGGCACGGGCAACGCCGGGCGTGACCACGCAGTGGCTATTTTTGTTATACATCTCGTCAGTAGAAAACATACTAGATCTTGATGCATGAGATATCTCTTCATTTTCAAAACAAAGTATAACTTGATGGACGAGATCTCTCGTCATTAGATGAAAAATTACAAGATCTTTACTGACGAGATATATCGCAATTTGAAAAACTGTCTAGATCTTGAAGAACGAGATATCTCGTCATTAGCAACACTGACCATATATCGCATTATTGAAGTATACAATATTTTATTAGATATCTCGTCAGTATAAAACTTACTTGATCTTGATGAATGATATCTCGTCATTTTCAAAAGTAGATCTTGATGGACAAGATTTCTCGTCATTAGAAGAAAAATTACTAGATCTTCATTGACGAGATATCTCGTATTTTGAAAATTGTCTAGATCTAGAAGAACGAGACATCTCGTCATTAGCAACACTGACCATATATCGCATTAGTAAAATATACTATATTTTATTAGATATCTCGTCAGTAGAAAACTTACTTGATCTTGATGAAAGAGATATCTCGTCATTTTCAAAACTAAGTAGATCTTGATGGACGAGATCTCTCGTCATAAGAAGAAAAATTTCTGTACCTTGATTGAAGAGATATCTCGTAATTTGAAAAACTGTCTTGATCTTGAAGAACGAGATATCTCGTCATTAGCAACACTGACCATATATCGCATTAGTAAAATATACTATATTTTATTAGATATCTCGTCAGTAGAAAACCTACTTGATCTTGATGAAAGAGATATCTCGTCATTTTCAAAACTAAGTAGATCTTGATGGACGAGATCTCTCGTCATAAGAAGAAAAATTACCATACCTTGATTGACGAGATATCTCGTCATTAGCAACACTGACCATATATCGCATTAGTAAAATATACTATATTTTATTAGATATCTCGTCAGTAGAAAACCTACTTGATCTTGATGAAAGAGATATCTCGTCATTTTCAAAACTAAGTAGATCTTGATGGACGAGATCTCTCGTCATAAGAAGAAAAATTACCATACCTTGATTGACGAGATATCTCGTCATTAGCAACACTGACCATATATCGCATTAGTAAAATATACTATATTTTATTAGATATCTCGTCAGTAGAAAACTTACTTGATCTTGATGAAAGAGATATCTCGTCATTTTCAAAACTAAGTAGATCTTGATGGACGAGATCTCTCGTCATAAGAAGAAAAATTACCATACCTTGATTGACGAGATATCTCGTCATTAGCAACACTGACCATATATCGCATTAGTAAAATATACTATATTTTATTAGATATCTCGTCAGTAGAAAACTTACTTGATCTTGATGAAAGAGATATCTCGTCATTTTCAAAACTAAGTAGATCTTGATGGACGAGATCTCTCGTCATAAGAAGAAAAATTTCTATACCTTGATTGAAGAGATATCTCGTAATTTGAAAAACTGTCTTGATCTTGAAGAACGAGATATCTCGTCATTAGCAACACTGACCATATATCGCATTAGTAAAATATACTATATTTTATTAGATATCTCGTCAGTAGAAAACCTACTTGATCTTGATGAAAGAGATATCTCGTCATTTTCAAAACTAAGTAGATCTTGATGGACGAGATCTCTCGTCATAAGAAGAAAAATTACCATACCTTGATTGACGAGATATCTCGTCATTAGCAACACTGACCATATATCGCATTAGTAAAATATACTATATTTTATTAGATATCTCGTCAGTAGAAAACTTACTTGATCTTGATGAAAGAGATATCTCGTCATTTTCAAAACTAATTAGATCTTGATGGACGAGATCTCTCGTCATAAGAAGAAAAATTACTATACCTTGATTGACGAGATATCTCGTAATTTAAAAAACTTTCTAGATCTTGATGAACGAGATATCTCGTCAGTAGTAAAACTGACTAGATCTTGATGTACGAGGTATCGCGTCTTTAAAAAAACTGACAAGGTGTTTGCCTTGATTGACGAGATATTTCGTCATTTGGAAAAAATGACCAAATCCCGATCTCATCATCTTGTGTACAAGATGTCTCGTCGAAATAGATTGGAGGCTTAAGAATAAGCAGTTTTTTTAACTATATAAAGCAACGTTTAAATTTTTATCATCGAAAAAGAGAAAAATTAACTTTCTTGAAAACAGATGCATTAAGCATTTCCCCATTGAACTTTCTGTTTTCCATACTTCATATGGAACTAATCCACGCAAGATTTTAATCTTAAGAGGATCGGAAGGGAAATTTTATTTTTCGTTTTCTGCTCTAGTATTAAGAGAGAACGTCAAGACAGGTATCTACACGCAGCAATCCTCGCGTGGGAATGATGTTACAAAATAAATGCGATTTCGAGCCCGATCTGTTTCATTTTCGCGTGATGCTGAGACATGTCTTACAAACAGGGATTCACCCAATTCACAAATGAAAGAACAAGAGAATAAGGAAAAGATGCTTAGAAAAAGTTGCATTCTTTTCGTGTGACATTGATTTGCTAATTTATTTTCAAGAAAATTAAATTCGTTTTATGTATGCGAATATTAAATTTGTTACCAGCACGTCACATAGTATCTGCACTAAACTTTCGTAATTTCGAATATATAAATTGATGCCGGTGTCGTTACTGGTGTAGAGGCGGCTGGTGCACCTTAAATCTGTCGTGGCCGAAAGTCCTCACGTTGGGTTGGCGTGGAAGTTTGGAGAGTGAGGTGCCAGCTCAGGTGTTGCTTCGTCATCTGACCGTGGTTCAAAATTACGAGGTGTTGTCCTCGGATCTTTCCCTTAAGGGACTGATCCCGGATCGTCGTCAATAGCCCGTTGTGTTGCTCTAGTACGACGTTAACTAAAAAATTACCATTACCATTACCGGTGTCGTTACTCACGTTAAATACCTTGTTTCGATCAATATATAATAATTATAGTATTCATACTCGCCGAAACGAATTTCGTACCTCTAAATGAAATTAAATAATCAAAAAATATAGTTGATTGATCGGTTTTTTAATTAACGTCCCACTGATGCAACACAGCGGGTTATTGGTGGGCAGTAAGGATCCATCATGAAGGGAAAGATCTGTAGACCCCCTCGTAAATCGCGGTCATATTTGAGCGTTACTAAATTTTATAAATCATAATCGTGCTTATCAATATTTTTGTCCGTTTTCGAATTGCTCTATTTCAGCTTAGGAAGTCGAAATTTGACACTTTGCACACATTTCGTTTTTCAGAATTCTACATTTTTTCATCGGAATTTTGTTTTGGTTTGTATATGTCTTAATCTTTTGCATATTGCAATATATTATTCATGAATTAAATGTATATAATTGCATTCGAAGCAAATTGTAAAAGCTATAAAAAAGTTAAAACGAAGTTAAAAAATATTAACTTAAAAGGATTGCCTTTTTCTATGTAAGAAAAAAGTGATTATTCTAATTAATTTTTTCAATCAACATTTTACCATATTTACCTATATTTAACTGGCTGAATAACTTTAACAACGCCGGGTTATTCAGCTAGTTTGAATGTACATTGTACAAAATATACATTTTTCCCATGTGCAATCTTTTTTTTTCAAACTAGCTGAATAACCCGGCGTTGTACAGGTTATTCAGCCAGTTTGAAATAAAGATTGCATATGGGGAAAATGTACATTTTCTGTATGAATTAATTTAAAAAATGTAATTTCGGCTTCCTTTTAACGGAATTTAAACTACAATAATTGTTTTCAGATACTTTTGAATATCTTTTTATGCAAGGAATTTTCAGTCAAGCTAAATGTAGGGGGCGGAAGTAAATCTGAGGCGATAGGCGTTTTCTGTATTTACTTTGAACGGATGCCACTTGGTTTGTTTTACAAATATAATTTTATCGACGCCAATAAAATTTCTGAATATGAATTCGAAACGGATGGATGGTAGTCGATTAGTCAACACTTTAGAATAAGTGACAAACGCTTCCAAAATATCGATAAACTGTACTTTAAGGTAACCCGGATATGTATCATGCGAGAGTGTGTAGACAGCAGAAGTAAAATCTTCGCTTTCCGTCTGGTTCATTTGTTTTACACTAAAAACCTCCCATATCACAAATTGGCAAAGAGCACGATTGTTCTGAAATGAATAGAAGAGAATTCTCAATTCTGCATTGTTTCATCTAAACAGAACTCAAACTCGAAGGTCGCTAGGTACGCATTTTTCAAATGTATTTCTTTTATACTATTAAAATGTTGTCTTGGAAAGAAAGTTCTATAAACACTTCTAATCTGTAAGTAAATTACTAAATTTTATACCTTTATATTTTTTACTATAAGCAAGTATTTTACACGTATTTTGATTCTGTTACACCAGCATACGCCCTGGTACCTAATGTATGTTCAAATTTTATTGTTTGTGTAGGTGTGGTTTAATATATAATTTTGTGATGGAGACTAACAGGGTCATGGTAGTACGCGTATACAGCGCATACACCAAGGCGTTTTAATCAACAGCATGCGAGAATGGGTACAAAGTTCTTTTTCACACGTATATCTCTGAAAAATATAATTGAAGCCTGATTTGGGTCAAAGCGCAAGATTATATAATTGAAATTAAGGACCAAGTTAAGAGAAGTAAAAGAGTTTGGAATGGAGCATTCCACTGTGTCACGTATAGAACACTTACACACAGAATTTAGTAATGCAAATGTCTGTTTCTTTTATTATCTATATATATAATTCTCTTACGTGGCACGCAAAAAAGACGTTATTTGTAATCGCGTTTTGGCAATACTGTACGATTGTTTGCTTATCGCGAAGTCTCGCGCATCGATTGAATTTATAGCGTTATCGGATGAAATTTTATCTCTCTATATTAAAAAAATGTTACCGCCGACGCCGCCGCCGCCGCCGCAGGATTGAAAACTGTGTTGTTTAACTCGATTCTTAGACGGTTTCCCGAGAAAGTACTGATCGGAAAAAAATGAAATTAACATGCTTTGTTCTTCATCGTATTCCCTGGATAATTATTAAGATTTTTTTCCGATGCGGCTATTAGTTTAGGTTTTATTAAGTGTTAAAGTTGAAGAAGGGAAATTTCTTCCGCGAGTGAGCAAAACACATTCAAATTTTCAGTCTTCAGTCGTGAGGTTTTTTTTAAGAGTACCTCTCAACGTAAATTTTTGCAGCTCGTCGAGTTTTTTTTTTAATTTCAATTTGGTTCTTGATAATATTTTTTTGAAATTCAGGAAAAATCGGGACATTTTTGTTACTTTTTTTTAAAACTGCCGTATCTATATCTAATTACTATTAGTTTTTAATTTTTAAAATATCGCAGTATACCTCAGAATATACTCTTTCTTACAGTACTATTATTTTTGAAATCGGTTAATAATTAAATTGGATGCGATCAAAAGTTCGTCATACAAAATTCGGAATCTTTGGATATTTTCGCTACTTATTGTTAAAACCGTTTTGTCTACGGCAAAAGCCATTATTTTTTAAATTTCAAAACATCACTGAATACATTACATTACACTCTTTCTTATGGTACAGTTATTTTTCAAATTGGTTAATAAATAAAATCGATGCAATTAAAAGTTGGTCATACAATTTTCGGAACTTTCAGATCGTAACTTCCGATACAAAACTAAAATGGTCATATCTGTATAGTATTACTGTTAGTTTTTAATTTTAAAAATATTGCAGTATACCTCAGAATATACTCTTTCTTACGGTACAATTATTTTTAAAATTGGTTCATAAATAAATTCGATGCAATCAAAAGTTGGTGTCACAAATTTCGTATTTTTCAGTTCGCATAGCTGCTTCCGAAAGCAGTAGTGGGTTGCACTTTCGACTATCGGGTTTGCCAGATATCAAATTTATCGTAGCAACAATTGCCATAAAAACGATTTCTTTTTATTTGGCGAGGAAAAAGGCTCGCTTTTTTCCCTCTGTTCTCAAGACAGTTTACCGACAAAGTACAGATCGTAAAGTTTGGATATTAACAATGTTTACTTAAAATTGTACAGGGAACAAGATGCAGAAGATTTTTTACTGATGCGGCTATTAGTTTAGGGTGCATTAAGTGTTAAAGCAAAAAAAAAAGTTAAATCACTTGCGAAAGAAGTATTGGTTTGAGAAAGCAAACTAAACGGTTGCGTAGCAATCCCCGGGGTCGGCGAGCCTAAGCGAGACGCACCGAAGCCCTCGCTGTGACGTCATGAACCGGAAAGTGAAATCAGCATAATACGAATTATTCAGATAGTTTCACTCTGTGAAAGTAATGTTGGTTTGCGAAGCAAACCAAATGGCATCTGTGACAGGAGTGTTGGTTTGCGAAGCAAACCAAATGGGATTGCGCAGCAATCCCCGGGGGTTGGCGAGCGTAAGCGAGCAGGGGGCGGAGCCCCCTAGTTGAAAAAAAAAAGGAAATTTTAATGAGCTGTTGCAGTTAGTTTATAATAGAAATCAAAGAAAGCGGAGGATCTTTTCAGGGCCATTTAAAAAACGGTCCTTTTCAGGACCAACAATTATAGTTCAACAAGACGCTTGCACTACAACTTTCGACAACAAACTCAATGAAAAAGTGTGGGTCGTTTGAGTGCTGGGAAAATGTACACACAAACAACATGCTGGGTATTCAATTTCCAAAGCAACTCTCACATTTCGAGTCAAAATTTGCACAAAGTTTTCATTTGAATTCTGATTTTAGAGATACTGTATGTATTTTTTCTGTAATACAACAAATTTAGATTTGAAAAACATTTTTTTGGAAACATATTTTGTAAACAATCCCTTCTGCTAGGACACATGTCTTCATTGAGGCGAGCGAAGCGAGCATAGGTTCGCGCAGCGAACCAATGAGGATTGCGAAGCAATCCTCCGGGGGTTGGCGAGCGTTAGCAAGCAGGGGGCAGACCCCCTAGTTTTTTATTAATCAGAAAACTTTTTAACTTAAACTGTCTTCTCCAAGTAAGTTAAAATTTTTCTTAATGGCCTAAATTTTTTAGCACATCTGTTATATTTTATTGGATAAAAAAATTTCATATAAATCTATCTCAAGTAGGACATCTCTGGTCACATTGAGATGTCCCATACGTGACGACTTGTTATTGGCTCTTTTTGAATACAAAAAATGACAGATATGCCCAGTTTGAAATAAGCTGGCTTAATCTTTCGTCACTTCAAGGGACGATAAACTAAGCTCAAAAAGTGTTTTGATTAAGTAATGATAAAAGATGTACCCATTTCCATGATTATGATCTGTGTTGTGACCACTGACCATCATATGAAACAGACGGAGTAGGAGCGTGGAACGTCATGCCATTTCTTCCTGTTGCTCGTTATGAAGATCTGTCATGTAATTGGTGATTTAGACATGAATCCTAATGTGGAACAGTTTATTGATTGGTTAAAGTGGTTATCAGATTAGAAGCACACTTTTGTTTGTGCTTCAATATCCAATCGTCCCAAGTGACAACCGTACAACAATGACTCAGCTCACATACTAACACACTACACACTCTATCTATTTCATTGGAGAGAGTGTGATTTTCCTATGGAGGGCATTGGAATGTCCCTAAGTGCTAAAATTATTCATGAAACCTATCATATTTTATCGAAAACTAGCCACTGCGTGGTTAGTCCGGCGTCGCCCGCGCCAGTTGCTCTTGTGGGTTTATTGGTTTGTTTCGCAAACTAAATGGGAATTCGTAGCCTATTGGATAACAGCCATCACGGAGTTGAACGTGGTGTAATATAAATATTTAATTGATAAATCATTTATTAAAAGAAAATTAAACGTATAAGGTAAGGATATAGTGTAAAATATTTCGCAGATTTCAAATATGTTAAATTTTTCATTCCATCTTCATCGATCGCTGAGATATAAAAAATCACTGAAGAACGCCAGTGATAACTTTAATAATTTCTTTTGCTCCACTCGAATCCGTTTCTCAGAAAATCAAAATGAATTCATCTCGAATCATACGAGGGTCATTTACATCTGTTTGCAAACATTCCCATTTGTTGGCAATACACGAAAACAGAAAACTGGCATGATTCCAAAGGCTGACGACAATAGTGACGTCACAGAGGGAGAAAAAGTCATTATGTATGTGGTTCTTCGGATGCGGTAACATTCCGAGAGAAAAAAGGTGAAAAAACTATTAAATTCATTTAAAAATGCTATAGATTTAATTTTAAAATTCGCCGCGACCCAAAAATTGCAAAAAATTCGGACTACCTGTGTGCAAAATCCCATTACTGCAACACTTTTAGCACTAGCAAAATTATGATTACTTACAATTGTATGATTACTTAACAGATAGCAAAATTGAATGACACTGTAATACAAGAAATTGCAAAAGTGTTTTGAAATTTCTTTATACGTTTGAAAATATCTTTTTTCGCGATACGCATCATATCATTTAAAATGCTGAAGGTGATAAAGAGAAGTCCGGTTTTTTCTATATAAAATTTTGCCGTTCTTTCTCTAATAGCGATTTTCCGCTACAATGCGCAAAACATCTGAAAGAAAAAATGTCTTTTCCCCGACGCTTTTTCAATACAGAACATCTTATTGTGATCTTTATGCAAGTTTAAAAGTGGAAATAACGTATATATTACCAAACCCCTTTCAATAAAAAAGTTCATACAATTCATTAATGTAAGGGCCTATACTTCGTATACCTTAATGAACTGTATGCCATTAATGGGCGTAGTAAGCAATATTTTTAGCACTAAATATAGCTAAACAAAAAAAAACTTATATTTTAACATAATATTCACACAGTAAATGTAGATAGCTAGTCATGTCTTTTCAGTAATTTTTATACGCTTTACTAACACCAACACTCGATCCGGTACCTTTCACTTTGGGGTCGCTCGCAAACAAGAAATAAAATTTATTAAAGAAGTAAATATTAAATCAGAAAATATAACAGAAAATTTAGCGAAATTAAACTAACATAAATGTTGTGAGGAAAAGGTGTTCTAAAGGTATAAATTCGTGATTCTCTCTAATCTCGTGATCTCGAGAGATTTTCCACCACGAGGTTTCGTTTCTGTTCAGTACGCGTTACACACTCTCTCGGGTAGATTGGTAGGTATTTTAATTAACGTCGCACTGGAGCAACACAACGGGCAATTGATGACTGTCCGGGATCAAACCTAAAGGGGAAGAACCGAGGATCCCTCTCTTGGGCTACATACATTGGGCTCTCTTGGGCTACATACATACCTTGTGCGTCTATATATACAGTATAACAGGGGTTGGGCACGCACGAGGTCAATGAGAGCTGCATTCCAGTTTTTCATGTTATAAAGAGTCACACCATAGTCCCATAGTATTATAAATCCACAAAATAAAATTTAATTTAATTCAATTGATATGGTTACGAATTCTAAACACTAATCTTAATTGCTCTGTAAAGTACACATTTAAGAAAATAAAATTAAAAGAAAGATAATACAAAATATTTGTTTAAAAATTTTAATAATACAAATAAAATATAAAAAAATATATATTAATAAAAAGAATGAATGTAAAAATGGTATTTAAGTATGGTCAAACCTTCACAAAGTCAATTTAACAAAATTTATAAAAAGTTCTGAAAAAAAAAACCGGATTTAAATATTTAATGGAAGTTGCACTTAACTCAACAAAAAGCCGCATGTGGCTCTGAGACCTGCATTTTCCCACCCCTGAAATATAATAACACACGTTCAAGAAAAGTATTCTTCGTGCAATGTTAGTTTCCTTCTAAATAACAACGCTTTGAAGCAAATTTTCCGTAAAAAATGTTTGTTGTCTTGTAAGTTTTAAAATTTCTGGTGAGAACGTTGATAGAAATTTGTTTATTTTAAGGTAATTATGTACAAAGAGACCTACTAACAATGTAAATAGATTGCAATAAATAAAATTAAGCATTTAATAAAAGAAATATTTACACAGTTAAGAAATAATTGGGTTCTTCCGATAATTCAGCATCATTCATTCGAGAGCCTGTTGCAGATCCTTCCTTCTTACGGCAAGATTTCTCTAACTTGTTCTTTTAAATATATATATATATATATATATATATATATATATATATATATATATATATATATTCACTCTAATACAGTTTTAGGCATTGATCAAGATAGATCTCTGGAATAGTTTATATAGCTTAAAAATGTTTCACTCTATAGCATTCAGTTTCCTGAAAAATGTTATCAATGCAGTATTTTTTTGCTGAAGAAAACTTGTATGTTCTAGACTCTTATTCGCACAAAAACTACTCTACAACAATGCACCTGTTTTTGTTTCGGAAAATTTTGAATGGACGGATGGATTTTTATATTTTCTGATATTTGTAAATAGTATAATGGAATAAATAATATTCTTTTTAGTTACTAAAGGATTTACTCGTTGCTTCGTTCTTTCTTGGCCAGAAAACCCTTCTTTTTACAGCTTCTGAATGTGTTGTACAATAATTTCAGAAGCCACTGTGAATAAGTCCACTAACATAAACTTTGAAATAAAAACTAAATTATTTTTTCGATATATGTTATTAACTTGAGGTCGCGTCCGTGAACAATTCTTTGAAAAAAGTGTAAACTAGAAAATAATCCGTCATGTGACCTCAGTTTTACGAATTCTGAAGTTGCATTTACGAACGCTTCCATACATTACAACATGAACTGATGAAACACCAGAACAATCTCAAACAATCTATTTTTACACAAATTTCTTCAAATTAATAAACAAAAAATATTAAAAACCAATGTATTAAAAAACATAATTTTCTCAATTTTTGTTTTCTGGACTTTACTGCATTGGTTTCTGAGCGACTCATTAAGCCAATAACATCAAGTAAATGGACTTACACTCACAAGGAAAACTACTGACGAAGAAGAGATAAATACACTCCAAGAAGGAATAGAATCTTCTCGAATATCTACAACTCGTAGATTGTTAGCGCAGTGAGCAAACCCAGAGAACCACGACGGGTACCGGAATCAATTTAACTCACGGACCCCTCATGCTTGTTTAGGTTTTATGGCGCAGGGATCATAATTGGCCAATCTGCGCCAAACACAAGGAAACCCGCTATAAGCATGTCATGATTCCCTGTCTTTCGTCTTGTTGATTACGAACACAGATAAGTTACAAGAACAGTCGTTCTTGTGTTCTAGTTGCTACTTGTTCTAGTGGACGAACATAGATGGATGACAGTGCCTGAGTTCTGATACGATCAAGGACATGAAATATTGGGTGCTATTCTGAAAAAAAAAACACGAATAAGGACAGATTTGATGTACACTTCAGAGGAGTGAGAAGTGTTTTTGCACCGGACGGTGAGACGTGTATATTTGAAACTTTATATTGTATTGTAAATAAATATCCGTGTCAAATTTAGGTGTGCAGTGTTCCTCTGTCCTTGGCCACTCTACACACACACACACACACTGTCTATCAAATTGGACATCGCTCTGTCACTCTGAAAAAGCACAAATAAAGTTTCAGGGACAAAAGACAGATAAACATCCAGGGAGGAATTAAACCTAGCGTAATAGACATACCCACTAAACCACGGCGGTTTCCCATAAAAGTTTGGAAAATGAATTTTAAATTTTATTACGTTTTTCGATGTTTTCAATCCGTGTCGTGCGCATTTGTTTTTCTCTGATCATCAAAAATAAATAGTGGAATCTAAATTCCTTCCGCTCTAGGCTGCAGACATCTCAATCTATTCAGAGTAGCGGATCTGGACTGCATTCGAACTTTACGATTACGATGATCCATCTATCAAAACTCGAGGTGAATTCATTGCTCAAATTGCAATCCAAGAGCTGCCTTTCATCGATTCACAACAAATACGTGCATTGCATATGCATTTCTCGATGCAGACAGTCCCAAGACATGCTCCAGAGACCACAGTACTTTCCATGATGCTCCGAAATGCACGAAGCATGAGTAAACAGTTTTCGAAGGGACCCAAAAATACACCCAATTTCCTCCCCCGAAGAGGCATCCTCCGAACGAACCGACGATTGAGAAGAGAAAGAACGAAAAAACGAACGCGTCGGAGTGTGCTTATTCACAGCGGGACGCTTCATTTACGACACTAATTCCAATTAATTTGGTTCTCCTTTTCTTTGCTCCAGAATCCCGATTTCGAAATGGCGTGTCTCTGGAATCGCCCAGCGCCGCGAAGAATCGGAGGATCTCGAAGAGTAAGTTCAGCCGATTACTTTAAAACTCGAGAAAGTTGAAATGGATGATTGAGGCTCTGGGAGTGTCTTTGTAAACTCTTGCCGATGAGAACGCTCAAAAATATTCGAATGTTCTCATGGAGTCTTCGTGCTGTGAAGAGTTCGAGAACTGGAAAATGCGGGTGGGTATTCTTGCCATTATCACAACTTAAGGCGCCATCTGAAACATAATGTCAAACCGTAATCAAACAAGCTCTGACACAGTTAAACTGATTGAGTTTCAGTGTCAGTGAAGTACAGTGCAAGTAAATGAACTGTATAATTAAAAAGTATTTATATATATTTACAACAAATTTATTCACTAATATTAACGTTTAGAGGATATTGAAAGTAAGTTCAGACGATTACTTTAAAACTCGAGAAAGTTGGAATAGATTATTGAGGCTGGGATTGGTCTTATAGTAAACTCTTGCTTTCGGAAAAGTTCGAATGTTCTCGTGCAGTCTTTGGTGCTGTGAAATTTTAAGAACTGGAAAGATGTCGACGAGTTTTCTTGTCATTCTCACACAGGGCACCATCTGGGAAAAAAAATAGCAAACCTCTAATTAAGCAAACTGACACATTTAAACTGATAGAATATCCGTCCGATGAAGTTGGATGTACTGCATAATTATATACAAGCATAAAAATTGTATAAAAAGCATAGTTATACTTACAACAAATTCATACGCTAACACTAATGTATGCCGTGAAGAAAAGGATCATGAAAAGTAAGTTCAGCCGATTGCTTTTATAACTCGAGATATTTGGAATAGCTGATTGAGGTTGGAATTGGTCTTTGTAAACTCATAGAAAGGTTATGGAAGCATTCAAATGTCCTTATGGAATTTTTTTCGTGCTGTGAAGAATTCAAGAGCTGATGGGTTTTCTTGTCATTATCACAGCTAAAAGTACCATCTGAAAAAAAATGACTAACTTCAAACAAGTGGTAATTTTTAATTAACGTCGTACTTGAGCAACACCGCACCTCAAACAAGGGAAGGGGTAGTTAAACAACGTCACACTGGAGTAACACAACTGACTATTGGCAAAATTCCCTGATCAATACCGAAGTGAAAAATTCGAGGACAACACCTCGTCATTTTGAACCATGGTCAGCTGACGAGGAAACACATGAGTTGGCACCCCACTCTCCAAAATTCCACACCACGCCAACGTGGGGATATTTGAGGCCTCGGCAGATTTAACCGTCTATTTCTTCAGAAAGTCGATGCGGAATACACGTATCGCTGTATACATTTACTTCGATAGAAAATGTCTTATAGGTATTAGGTCGACGTAAAGTTAATCGAAAACCTCTAAATGACGAAGAAAAGAGTTACAATGACATTTTTAAATGTCGCCACAACTGGACTCTAAAGAATAAAACAAAATTAAAATACTAACTAACCTTAATTCCATAAACCATATCGTCTACTTACAAGCGTAAACCACACTAAATCAAAATTTTCAATGACTTTTTTAGCTTTTATAGACCAGTGAGGCGATCTTTAGACTGGTGGAAGTGTCCACTAATTATCCTTTGCAGGAATGTTAAATTACTTCTTGAAAAGTACACTCAGTGATTTTAGTTTTGTAAGTAGAATTTGCACCCCTTCGTCTTCTCAGAACTTTGTTTTTTGAATCCTGTGAAGTGTTTCAATTGTAAGCCGAAAACGTTACTTTCTGTCCAAAATAGTTCAAAGGTAAACTGAATGATAATCTCATATGAAGCATTATAAAAATTTGATATGCATGTTTACAGTGATTATACAACGCTAATTGTGTGTATGTGCAAGCATGCATCAAAACTTCATAGGGGAAATTTTTGGTGACTGTAATTGTTTTGTTTAAAAACGATTTCATTTTAAACAATCATTTTTGGTGGAAAAATAAAACGTTTAGAATTTTGTCTTGCCCAAAGAAGAAATGGATTTGACTTGATGATAAGTTGATACACACCTTGCGATTAATTGACGTAAACTACCAAAACACGCCGTATCCGATACTGCATTCTACCTATCTATCTTCTGATCCTTCCCTTCAGGATTAATTCCAGACAGTAGCCAATTATCCATTGTATTTCTCTAGTGCGACGCAAATTCAAGCACATGTCTCTTAGGGATTGATCCCGGACAATCACAAATAACACGTTGTGTTGCTTCAGTACGACGTTAAGATATACCAGATTTTTCAAATTAGAAAACACTTTTAAGCGAAAATGTCCAATTAAGTAAACTTACACAGAAACTGAGCAAGCAGCTTTTCGTCAGTTCTCAAAATTGATCATCGTGTATTCAGAAGTTAAGAGAAGCTGCCGAATGCCTTTTTGTGTTACTTTTAACGGGTAATCACACACTGAGGCGCCACGAAAAGCTGAAGCCACTACTTAAAAATCACTTTGAAAGAATTATATCTCCTTTCATGACCTGTCCATGAGAAGATAACAATGACGAACGGGATTGAAACATCACACAAAGCATTTCTTGAAGAAAAGACGAACATCCTACTGTAAAGAAACAAAATAAAGAGGCAGTGCGAAAGGAGAGAGGGAAAAAAGAGGATGATAATGAGACCGTCGGATGCTTCAAAAGTCTATAAATGGAACGGCCGACACATTTTACATGCATTTGGCTTGGTTGGGCAAATATGTGATTTAAAAGAAATGACGGCTTGGGCGTTTTAGTCTGAAATAATCCAAAGATAGATAAAAAAAAAAGTATCTCATTTACTCCTAACAAAGCCTAATGTGCATAGTAATGACAGTTCTGAAAAAAAAAATCAATCTCCGTTTCTACGTTCGACTAAATAAACAGTTATGACGTTAAAATGGGTTTTTTTTAAATTAAGGGAACTATATGTTTAGTTTAAAGGTGTTGATCACTACGCTCCTTTTGTCTGCCCACGAAAGCCTCTTTAATTAAATGATTGAATACAGAAGGGTGTTAATGGGGTTCGAACCACACCCACTTTAAAACAATATTTATTATAAGATATATCGTCGTCTTACAGCAAAAATTTATTACAAGATATATCCTCGTCTCACAGCAGAAATTTATTATAAGATATATCGTCCTCTTACAGCAGAAGTTTATTATAAGATATATCGTCGTCTTACAGCAGAAATTTATTAACTGTCAAATTTTTGGAGGCACTAAATGCTTATATTCACGATGAAAAATGTATTACTACATTGTAATCTATTTAAATGATCTATCTCAATATAAATTTTATGTTTCAACCTAAAAACTAGTACACTACTGTATGTGAAAAATGCAACACTATGAAAGAATCATGAGAAATAAATGAAATTTATACCACATATTACTTATATTTAAATGATCAAATTTACAGAGTAATAAAACAAAGCATCTTGGGCAGCCGCCACTCGCAGCGATGAGAGCCTGTAAACGTCGTGGCATCGAATCATACAGATTCTGAATGTCGTGCGGATGAATGGCATTCCAGATGGCCTCTGTCTGATGGCAAAGTCCAGGCTGTCGGGGGACTCCAACCACGTCTTGGATAACCTAGCGCGCCTCCCACATGCCAGGTTCTTCTTTCGTTTCTCATTCGAGGCTTTCCCTGAAAATCCGCTGTGGGTTTTCGGTAACTCGGTACGAAATTCCCCACAATTTGGAGTAGGCGGGATCTCGCCCATGATATCCAATAGCACCCCAGACCATAAAGCCTGGTGTTCGTCCAGTATGCCACTGAATAAGACACACTGGGAGAATTCGTTCACTTCTGTAGCGTCGAACGAGTACAACTCCATCGTTACAGTCCAAATTGTAGCGTTACTCATCTAAGAAGACGACTTGTTACCAATAGACACGCCATTGGCTGTGTTGGTGATTCCATTGTAGCCGGAGGCGTAGGTGGTTCAGCGTCAAGGGAATCCTGCGCAGAGGAATCCTTGCTCGTAGCCCATGGCGCAGCAGACGGCGACGAACCGTGGGGGTAGACAATGACACACCTGTAAACATTGCGTGGCACACTAAAGGGGTTTCGACCTGTCCGGTTCACCATGGCTCGTCTCTTTCACACACGCATCAATGTTGTGGCGACGATTTCAGAATTCGAAAGTCCACCCTCACAGAGGCCGATCATGCGGTCACGTTCAAACTCCGTTAGTTGCTTGTATGGCACTCTGCGTTTTTGGCGAGGCATATTGACTTCTAATCAATAATTTACAGCAGTCAAACGACTATACACACATTTCGACGCACCTCTAGTGCTATTTATACACGACTCACTTGGACGTTTAGAGGATGTTTCTTGTCCCTGTTTTGCATTTCCTGCTAGTTTCGTTTAATTTGCACGATTCCTTCATGATGTTGCAATTTTCACTAACAGTTGTGCGCAATAGGTTGGTAGGTATGTAATTAACATCGCACTCGAGCAATACAACGGGCTATTGGTGTCGTTCTTGGATACAATGAATATCCGAGATTGATCTTGGACCGATACCAATAGTCCGATATGTTGCTCGACTGCGACTTTAATTAACTGCATACCAAATATGTTTTAATTAAATCGCCTATCTTTCAATTGGAGGATTTTATTCCGAATTTTTTTAACCAGAGTCAGAGATGGACGAGAACACTTGAGTTGACACCTCGCTCTCAAAACTTCTACACCCCGCCAATGTGAAGATATTTGAGGCCACGACAGATTTAAGGTGCAACACCCATCATGTATATGACGGTCTTTGGCTGAACCTAGTTTCGAACTCGCACCCCTACGGTTGTTCTTCCAACTGGGCCTACCACAGCCACTTATAAAAACAGATTTGTTCAGATACCGTATTTTCTTGTCGATACAAACCGTCGATTGATTGCAGAAAAAACGAGTTGCAAAAACTCCCTCGAAAATATTAAGGATCAATGCCCTGTTTCAGAACATCTAAAATTATCCAACAATCAAACTCGTACCAAAAGGAGCCTATTCAACAAAATTATTAATTAAAGGAGCTACTTTTTTTTTGCATCTACCAAACACCAACTTCAGACTGTCGGAAGGAAAGATTTAAAATTAGAGCGCTTTCAATCATTCGATGACCTTGGCTGAACTTTTGACAAAACGGGACCAAAACCAAGAGTGCCCATCTCCTCCTGACACTGAGGTGAAGGAAGACATCCTTCGTCCCTCGGAGACATGTCCTTCAAGTATCCATCGACAAGTAACAAAAATTACATCATTAGACTCGTATTAATATTGACTTTTGTCCATTCTCAGTCAACCCGTTTCTGCATGTTTTCCTCTAACAGAATAATAGCCTTCACAGGTGGAAGAAACTTGATTGTCAGGTTATCTGCCAGTCGCCGTTATTTGGGAATTTAATTGGGGATTAATTTTAGTCCAAAATGTTGGGACGCTTTTTTTAATTCTGGGAGAAATTGATAGCATTATGTGGTCACTTTCCTTCTGGGTTTGTTTTTATTGTTGCCTTGGATTAATGGAAAGGCCATTCTCCAGTCTAAAACGGACTTTTCCTCAAAATTTATCGAACCCTGATTTAAATTGAATGCATAAAATGAATTTTTATTTGTAATTTTTTTTAAAGCATAATGAAGGGCTCCTACCTCTGCTCTTTAACCTCTGAAGATTGGCTAAGCGATCTTCATTGATTCGTTGTGCGATCCATGATCGCTTCGTTAGCTTGCAATCTGTTCCTACATCAAAACATACTTCAGTTATTTTATTAATAAAATAATAAAATAATCGATTTAAAGATGGTAGGCTGGTAGACAGATAAGTAACATTTAGTCTACGGCCGGTGCAGTAGTTGTACCATGATCGCGCCAAGAAATAATGTAGACAACGGTAAACAACAAGGGTGTTTAGACAAGGGCAACAAGGGGTTTGCGAAGCAGACCAACATCACGGACAAAGCCGTGATAGCTGTTATCGAATAGGCTACGAATTCTTATATGGGAATTCGTAGCAATCACTGGGGGTTAGCGAGCAGTGGTCACACCTGATCCCACGAAAAGAACTGTCACGAGCAACGCCCTGCTGGCCGCGCAGTGACTCGTATACAATAACCTCAACTTTCTTATTGATTACACAATTTAGAAATTACTGTACCATAGGTTTTCGTGGATTACGAATGTAGTCTTTCCATGTGCTTTGGTAGTTTGGAACTCACTTCAAGTTGTAAGTGAAAAGAATCATCGAGTCCAATAATGTCTTTTTGTGATTTATTTTGACAGATGAAACAAACAGCACAAACGGTACAACTACACAACAAATTAGTAATACACTCTATAACAAAAAAAATCGACGCACCAAGAAGGAATCATCCGATTGCTTTGAAATTTAGTATGCAAATATGTTTTGATCAAATATGCAAATGATTAAAATTTGGTCTCCAATGAATAAATAGTGCGATCTCCAGCGCATCGGAACTGCGCATCCAGCAGATGTATAAAAGGAGTTGTTCTTGAACTGTTGTTAAAAATTTCTGTTGCATTGCGATTTAGGATACCTTTCAACGACTGAAAAAATGCCTCGCCGCAGGATTCGAGCTCATTACGAGCAACTTTCAGAGTTTGAAAGAGGTCGTATCATTGGATTGAAAGAGGCAGGTTGGGCAAATCGGAGAATCGCTCGTCATGTGAATCGAAGCGATGCGGCGATTAGAAGATGCTGGCAAGAGTGGGTGGACAATGGCAGATTTCAGCGTCATGATGATAGCGGTCGACGTAGGGCCACAACAGATCGCGAGGACAGAGTGATTGTCAGATCAGCTGTCACAGCTCCCGATTCATCGCTATCAACCATCAGTCGTGCGACCCACACACGAGTGTCCAACATGACCATTCACAGACGGCTGAGAGAGCGAAATCTACGCTGGTACCGACAGTTACGCTACCTGTCACTCACGCCTGCACACTGTCGAGCCAGATTACAGTGGTGCTTGGCTCGATCAGGCTGGAATGATGCTGACTGGGGACGTATAGTCTTTAGCGACGAATCCCGCTTCCAACTGTGTCCTGACGATCATCGAAGACTTGTCTGGAAACGCCCAGGGCCGCGTGCCGATCCTGCTTTCACTATTGCGAGCCACACGGACCCTCAACAAGGAGTTATGGTCTGGGGTGCCATTTGCCTTGATAGCCGGACCCCTTTGGTCGGCATTAGAGGTACACTTACTGCACAGCGGTACGTTGACGACATTTTGAGACCTGTTTTGCTATCTTTCCTTTAGCAGTACCCTGGGCTTATTTTTCAGCAATACAATACCATACCACATACGGCACGTGTTGCTATGAACTGTCTTCAAGCTTGTCAAACACTTCTTTGGCCAGCCAAATCACCAGATCTCTCTACCATCGAGCATGTCTGGGATATAATGGGAAGGCGACTGCATCCGGTAGGTCCAACAATTGGAGCAAATTTGGCAAGAAATACCGCAGGAGACCATCCAGGAGCTTTATCGGTCTATGACACGCCGTGTGGCAGCTTGCATCCAGGCTAGAGGCGGGTCAACACCTTATTGAGCTCGTTACTGTAACTCTGAAATAAATCATTCAATTGTTCTGAAATTTTAATCATTTTCTTTTCTGTACATAATTTTATTATCCACCTTTTTGTGTGCATCGGACAACTCCTTCTTGGTGCGTCGATTTTTTTGTTATGGAGTGTATTATACTGAAATACGTTACTTCGAGTTTCTAGAACAAGAAGAGAGCACATCAAGTAAACTCACTCCTCAAAGCTGTGCCATAAGGAAGTCTAAAAAAAAATTTTTAATCGCATTCCTTTTCGAACGATTACGTGGTCTCGCCGAGAATGACAGCAAGAAGCTCCACACTCAACAACATCCAGGTGGTACAATCCCATTCTCAACAGTAAGTGCTATTCTAATTAGTCCTTAAGTAGCAATAAATGACTAGAGGCAGGTAGTCCGTTGTGTAGTTAATGTTCAATTAACGTTACACTGAACCACACAATTGACTATTGGCGACGGTACGGTAATTGGTAATTTTTAGTTAACGTCGTACTAGAGCAACACAACGGGCTATTGACGACGGTCCGGGATCAGTCCTTTAAGGGAAAGATCCGAGGACAACACCTCGTAATTTTGAACCACGGTCAGATGACGAAGCAACACCTGAGCTGGCACCCCACTCTCCAAACTTCCACGCCAACCCAACGTGAGGACTTTCGGCCACGACAGATTTAAGGTGCACCAGCCGCCTCTACACCATACGTTTACAAACATCCATGCCCGGACCCGGATTCGAACCGGGAACCTTCCGATCTAGAGGCTAACACCTTAACCACTATACCGGTTGGTCGGCGGCGACGGTACGGTATCAATCTCGAAGTGAAAGACCGGTGGACACGCCTCGTAATTTTGAACCACGGTCAGATGACGAGTTCAACACCTGAGCTGGCACACCACACTCCATACTTTCAAACCACGCCAAAGTTAGGACATTTGAGGCCGCAGTAGATTTAACGAGTCCAGTCTTTGGTTAGATCATGACTCTAATTCTCGAACCTTCGGTTGCTGCATCTACCGGCTATATCCGAGTGGATGGTAGACGGTTGCTACCTCGCTTTTCGAACCACAGTAGTCGAGTCTACCGACTGGGGTACCACGACTCAAAAAATATTTTAATAATTCTAAAAAAAATTAGGGTTTTGATATAAATATCTGCTTAACGGAAGTATGGCCAGATCTAATATTGAATTCTTACTAAGATTAGGCCTAGATCTAATATCGAACCAACCGCGGCCCCGATTAGTGTACCAGAGTGGCGAATCAAACCATCTACTCGATGTACCGATTGAACTCGTGTTTAGTGGTACCTCTCTAGGATAGCTTCTGCATGAAGCATATGGTTCATCGGTGACTTAGATTTCAGGAACCAGAGGATGAGTGAACCCTTTAACGGATGAGTTAGGTGAAAGCTCAGGTGCAGAATTATATTCAGTGTTCTGCAACACAACTCCAAGCAATTGCAATTGTTCTGCAAGCATTTTGTCCGAATTTTGAAAACTGCAGTCAAATCAAAACAGACGTAAAACACATGGGCTAAATATGTATCACATATTTATAATAAAATTAATTGCCTTACTTTATTTAAAACCAAGGCATGCTTTCAGAATTTGCAAATCTGTCGACAACTTTTGAACTTAAATATTTTGTTATTGACATAGAAGTTGTGTTTTTTATGAAGTGTTTGAGGTAATTTGGAGAGGTGTAGGGAGGTTCTTCCTTAACTAGAAAAGAAAAAAAGATGTGGCAAGGAGCGCGCTTTGCACGGCAGAACATCGTAACTTATGATTGAAAAAATAAATCGGGCAAAATTTTTATACAATTAAGGAAAAAGTGTTCTGAAAAGATTTTGTTCTGCGACGTACGACGCAGTTTTAAGCACTTTCTACTCCCAGAGGTGAAAGTTTGGAAAACATTGTTTAATTGCACTTCATAAAGCACTGTTTCTTTTCAAATAGAAAAATCTTAGACCATAACTTGATTTATACCGACACGATGATCTTCCGTTTCCTATTGTCTGCATTATTTTACTTTCTGAACTAGAAAGTATTGAATTTGAGTTGTGAAACGACGTTCGCAATTCGATGACTGCGTAAAGAGATCTTGGTAACTCCCTTACTAAACGACAATATAAACTAATTCTGAAAACAAAGAATGCAATTGAGGCATATCATCTTATCAAGAGAAATAGGTCTTACATCACGAAGTAAAAAGTACTTTTATCGCAGCCTAGGAAATCTAAAATCTTAACCTGTTTCCATAAGGAACAAAGAGAAAATTGTTGTAACTCGAATACACAATTCGAACGAACTATTATGTAACCAACAGCGCAATCATGCCATGCATTGGTGAAGTCTCAAATATAATTTGCGTCTTCATTTTGTTAAGTAATAATGTAAATCACATATGATATCTGCATTTGGAGTGGGATCGAGGATTTTGAACCGACGTCACATCTAAGGTTGGCACCCAACTTTCCAAACCTCCACATCACGCCAATGAGAGGAAATTTAAGGTCATGGAAGATTCAACGTACGCCAGCCTCCATGTACACGATGATCTTTGGTTGAATCAAGTTTCGAACTCGAAACCCTCGGGTTGTAAATCCACTACTGTTCCATCCGGGATACCACGGCTTCGTTTTCAACTAGGAAGAAAACGAAACGGAACATTTACGATCGTCACACGAAACTTGAGCTTGCACAAGAATATTCTTAATTTTTCGGAAGAAAGTTTTCCAAATTGTAACGTTTACAGAAGTTTAACGTATCGAGAAGTCCGCAAATCATGAAAACAATAATCATTTCGCGCTTTGATTCCTGTTCTAGAATTAGGGCTACTTCTAATTCATTTCTAAGGTTTCCAAAAGGAAACTTGAGTAAAGACAGATAAAAGAACAAAAAATGCCGGCAAAATGGCAAAAAGAGACGTATAATCGATCGATTTAGAAGGATTGGGAGAAAAGAATACAAAAAAACAAGCAGCTTCTCTAAAATCATTTCGGAAGCGCTCCGCTGCTTTTTTGTCATTCGCTAATGGGCTTCGAAATTGCTTATGTAGCGCTATTTTCAAGTACTTAAAGTTACGGTTCTATTATTTGTATCGTCACTTGTGTCACCCTTTTTTCTTCATTTCGTTTCGAATATTCTTTTTTACTTAAAAAGCATTTTTTTTTCGCATTTCACGCATTTTAAACATTTGGCCCGACGCGGATTGCAGCTATGAAAGCGAGGTGGACGAATGTGAGAATGATAATGTATTTATATAACAGTTATTACAGTGCGTATGTTTCGTAAAATGAGGTTATGTGACAAAAAATATCACTGTGTGCAGACCTATCAAACGAGCACTAAAAATAATCTTTGTAATAAATGAGTATGATTTGCGAAGAATGCGAGATGGAAGTTGGGTGTCGTGTGTCCGATCTTCGGTAAATATTGGGTTTTGATGCAAAAGTTCGTCCCGTTCATGGCGCTAGATGGCGTTGCTTCGCAAAACCGAAGTGTTGGCTGCTTCACACGTGTGAAGTTTTGATGTTTGAACTAGGGATGCGACATCGATGTCGATGTTTTCAAAATATCGATGTTTTTAAAAAAAACATCGATGTATTGGGGTCGATGTTTTTGTAACATCGATGTTTCTTCTTGTCGATGTTTTTGTAACATCGATGTTTCTTCTTGTCGATGTTTTCACGCTGTCGATGTTTTATTTTTAAATAAAAAAAGCACCGTTATAAAAATTAAAAAAATAACCAAATAGCATAACTTTTATACCTAGCAAATTGAACATACTTTTAGACCAAAGTGACCAAGGATGAAGGATCTGGAAAGTAGGGATGCGACATCAATATCGATGTTTTCTAAACATTGATGTTTTAGAAAAAACATCGATGTATTGGAGCCGATGTCGCATCACTAGTTGCTAAACCAGTTTTACGAAATGGGGAAACAAGTTTAAATACACGGAATTTTAAAAACATCGATGGTTTGGAGGCGATGTATTATCAACATCAATGTTTTAATTTTGAACATCGATGTTTTGCTGTCGATGTCGCATCAATAGTTGCTAAACCAATTTTAAGAAATGGGGGGAAAAGTTTAAATACACTGAATTTTAAAAACATCGATGTTTTTGGGTGGATGTATTATCAACATCGATGTTTCAAAACATGGATGTTTTGCTATCGATGTCGCATCCCTAGTTTGAACGAAGGAATTCCAGCGAGTACTAGAGGTAATTATTATTTAACGTCGTACTAGAGCAACACAATAGGCTATTGACGACGGCCCGGGATCAGTCCTTTAAGGGAAAGATCCGACGACAGCACCTCGTAATTTTGAACCACGGTCAGATGACGAAGCAACACCTGTGCTTGCACCCCACTCTCCAAACTTCCACGCCAACCCAACGTGAGGACTTTCGGCCAAGACAGATTTAAGGTGCACCAGCCGCCTCTACACCATACGCTTACAAACATCCATGCCCGGGCCCGGATTCGAACCAGGAACCTTCCGATCTAGAGGACACCTTAACCACTATGCCGGTTGGTCGGCACGAGTACTAGAGGATGATATTTATGGTAATGGTAATTTTAGTTAACGTCGTACTAGAACAACACAACGGGCTATTGACGACTTTCCAGGATCAGTCCCTTAAGACTAGAGGATAAAAATTGTGTTTGTAGGTTTTGTTTTAAAAATTTCGTTAAAGCATTAAAAATGTTTGGTTGCTTTTGGGGGTTTTTATGGCGCAAGGGTCATATTAGGACATGCTGCGCCAGACGCAAGACTAAAATATCAAGTAATAGACACTTACAATACCAACATTTCGAACCAATTATTATGTAACCAACAGTTCAATCATAACATGCATTGCTGTAGTCTCAAATATAATTTGCATCTACATTTTGTTGAATAATAATGTAAGTCACAAATGGTTGGTTTGGTTTTAATGGCACAAGGTCCAATAGAGGAATAGCTAAATTACAAATGATATCTGCATTTGGAGTGTGATCATGGATTTTGTGTCGGCTACAATACTGTGTAATAGACACCTATAATACCAAGTAATGGACTTTTACAATACCAAGTAATAGACACAAATATATAAGAAACTGATGCAGAAGGAAGTATACCCAGGGAAGAAGCATGAAAAATGGCAGAAAATAATGAGCACTTTCGATAGATTATGCTTCTTATTTCCAAAAAGTCAAGAATGCTTCGGAGACGCAAAAGACACGTGTTGAGTAGGGTGAGGGTGTCGTTGGACGATTCCACATGCCTGAAGTAGTTCAGAAAGTTTCGTCACCTGGATCAGTTCTTTAGCCAGAAACTTCAAACCTTCTACGAGCGCGGGATGATGCAGCTACCGGAGAGATGGAGAAAGGTCATCGAACAGAACGGCACATTGATTAAATGTAACTTTTAGTAAATAAAATAAATTTTCTAATTTTGACAACGGAACGAACTTTTGCATCAACCCAGTAGAAATAGCTGATTGCAACTCGTTCATGGGCGCTCATTTCTCTATGAAGATAGTCTAATGATTCTCTCCTGAATGTTCTCTCCTGAAGATAGTCTAATTGATTTCGTGTAGTAAAACAGGGATAAACATAGAGCAGCAAACCTAACCAAATTTTAATTTGTTTTGGATCGTTGAATCAGGGTAAAAATAATTTGGGTCAGGGAATCAAATTTCTATCAGGATAATAAAATTTTGAAGCAAAGAAATAACAAAAACAAGAATTATCAATAAGTTTATCAACATTTTGCAAGGCTTCAACATTGTACGTTGTACATTCAATATTGTTTATCGACATTGTACCTGCTTCGCATAGTGTTAGCGCAGTGGTCAAACCCAATGACCCAACCGTTTCAAGGTGGTGGGACATCAGACATTCCATTGTTTTAACCTTACAAGTCGTTTCAACGAAATATCTCGTCCATCAATAAATGAAAAATTGCAAGTGACGAGATGTCTCTTCAAGGTATTGCCGATTTATTTTAGGTTGACGAGATCGAGATCATCTGGTCAGTTTTTCTAATTGACAAGATATCCAGTCCATCAATATATCGTCAATTTTGCTAATGACGAAATACCACATCTAAACAACCATCAAGCGTGTTAACATTCCCAAAATATTTATATACCTAGCCATTCTCATTTCAATATTGATTGATTAGGTTTATGGCGCACCCGGGAGCAGAAAGTGCTTAAAACTGCGACGAATTGTCTTTGCAGAACAATTTTTCCTTAATTTTATCAAAATTTTCGTCGATTTTTCTGTCAATCATAAGTGAAGATGTTCTGCAGTGCAAAGCGCGTTTCTTGCCACTCCTTATTTTTCTTTTCTAGATACGGAACAACCTCCATACACTGCCTTAAATTAGCACAAACACTTTACAAATAATGCATCTTCTATGCCAATGACAAAATGTTTAACTTCAAAAGTTATTGACAGAATTGCAAATTCTGAAAGTGTGCCTTGAATTTAATGAAAGTTATTAATTTTATTGTATTCTCTCTATCTCTCTATATTTAAAAAAAGTTACCGCCGCCGCAGAATTGAAATCTAGGTTTTTTTGCTCGATTCTTAGACGGTTTCCCGAGAAAGTACGGATCAGAAAATTACAAAATTGACGTGATTTGTTCAAAATTGTACAGGGAACAAGCCAAATAAGATTTCCCCCCGATACGGCTATTTGTTTAGGGTTTATTAAGTGTCAAAGTTGAAAGAAGCGAAATTTCTAACGCGAGTGAGCAAAAAGACGTACAATTTTCAGTCTTATCAGCCGTGATTTTTTTTAGTGTACCTCTAAATGTGAATTTTTGCAGGACGCCGAGTTTTATGGCGAGCGTAGGCGAGCAGGGGGCTGAGCCCCCTTGTATTATAAATATGAAAACATATTTAGCTGATAATTGCGTTTTGCGTCTGTTTTTGATTTGACTGCAGCTTTCAAAATTCGGACAAAATGCCTGCAGAACAATGGCAATTGCTTGGAGTTGTGTTGCAGAACACTGAATATAATTCTACTCCTGGGATGGCGTATATTTTACAGAGTTGCGCCCGACACAAGACAAACAACGTCAAGTAACGAACATATACACACAAGAAAAGTTATACTGATCCAGAGGAGAACTACACCAGGGTACAATAAACTCCCACTGCGAGCTGTAAGTATCGCGCCACCGACAGCTCGCAGGACATTAGTACAGTGGGTGATGCCGTTGAACCGAGGCGGCCCCATCAATAAGCGAGGACGCATCACCTACAAAGACGAATACAAATTCAGGATGGAACCGAATGAAAATTATGCCTTAGCGATTCGTACGATTGCTGTTGAAATAAAGACATTGATCCGTTCAATAGTGATTGGGCAGGAAGATCTTATTACTATTCTGATCATGGATTCAGGAAAACAAAACATTGGTTTGCTAGCTCACTCAGTATTTGCATCTTATATTTCAATTGTAATACCAGTGTGTACAACATATCGATGAAATTTAATGGTTCAGCTCTCCTTAAATGTAGGTTTTTTTTTCTGACTACATCTTGTTATTTTTCATGGCCTTTTTTTCCCCGCCGGGGTTTCACATTATTTTTCCAGCAAGTCTCATATGTATTTATTATACCTTTTGAGTTACATCAACCGTGATACAGTAGCATTATCTAATAAAATGTAGAAATAAATAAGCTATTGTTAGAGACGTCCTCAGTGAAAAATTGAGAATAAAATATTCTTTGGAATAAGCGAAATGAAGGATAGAGCACGGTTTGCCACAGTAAATCGAAAACATTTCTTGAAGACCATCAAGGTAGAGAGAATCCATTCATTCAAGTTAAATATTCAAATTTAGTTTCATAAGTAAATCGACAAATCAGGTAATCAATTATACATAACGTTAGATAAAAACTTAATTTTGGGGAAAGATTTGACTTCAGCTATGGTTTGATTCTATCCGTCTTACTCTGGTTGTATATCTCTCTTATGTGCCTCGTCATCTGACCATGGTTCAAAATTACGAGGCGTTGTCCTCGGGTCTTTCCCTTAAAGGATTGATCTCGGGCCGTGGTCAATAGCCCATTGTGTTCCTCTAGTGCGACGTTAACTAATGAGTACCAATATCTTCTGTGCAAGAAGGGTGCACATTATCCATTTTGGCTATAAAACCCAACTAACCTACCTACATAATTAGAGAATTTTGTAATTTTTTTAATCAACGTCGTACTAGAGCAAAACAATGGGCTATTGACGACGGTCCGGAATCAATTTCCTAAGGGAAAGTTCCGAAGACAACACCACGTTATTTTGAACCACGTTCAGATGACGAGGCAACCAGTGAGCTGGAACCCCACTCTCCAAACTTCCACACCAACCCAAAGTGAAGACTTTCGGCCACGACAGATTTAAGGTGGACCAGCCGCCTCTACACCATACGCTTACAAACATCTAGGCCCGGACCTGAATTCAAACCTGGAGTCTTCCGATCTAGAGGCTAACACCTTAACCACTATACCGGTTGGTCGGTTTGTCGCAGATGGTGTTTGCAGCATGTTACGCAAATTGGACAATGACCAACTAATCCTGGCACAGAGCGCGGTTTGTAAAACTTCATTTGAAATTTGAAAACCACAAACATTTCCTGCTGTTGGGTGCTCAACCTCATTTTCTTATGAAACTACTGATTCAGAATAGCCCGTTGTGTTGTTCTAGTACGACGTTAATTAAAATACCTTACCACCACAATCTCCAAACTTCCACATCAACCCAACGTGAGGACTCTCGGCCACGACAGATTTAAGGTGCATCACCCGTCTCTACACCATACGCTTACAAACATCTATGGACTCGGATTCGAACCAGGAACCTTCCTATCTAGAGGATAACACCTTAACCACTATACCGATTGGTCGGCCTTCGCAACTAGAACAACACAATGGCGAATTCTTGAGAACATATGACAGGACGCAATGTATTCCCTGATGATAATTTTAATTAACGTGGTACTAGAGCAACGCAGCGGGCTATTCTGAATCTGTAGTTTCATAAGAAAATGAGGTTGAGCACCCAACAGCAGAAAATGCCTGCGGTTTTCAGAGTTTAAATGAAGTTTTATCAACCGCGCTCTGTGCCAGGATTAGTAGTTCACTATCCAATTTGCGTAACATGCTGCAAACACCATCTGCGACAAACTAAATCCTATGAAACTTGCGGTGGACAGTTGGTAGGTAGTAGAATTTACGTCGCACAGGAGCGACACAACCAGTTAGTGGCGACGGTCCGGGATCAATGCCGAAGGGAAAAATTTGAGGATCTATCGTCATCCACAGTAGTCAGAGAAAGTGGTCCTCTGCCCGCAAGAATCTTATTCTTCTCCTGGTCCGCCCCTCATCGGTCCTATAAGAACGGGTTGGTTGGCTTGACCCAAGGGCTGCATTTGGCACCAAACACAAGACCAACTACGTCAAAAAATGGACGTACAAGAAACTTTTTTGACACAGAAGACAGGTTGGTTGGGTTTTATTGCCAAGCTGCGCCAAACACAACAAATTACTCAGAAGATGACAATAAATACAGGATATAAGTTAGAGTAATCTATCCAGCTTTACCTGCAACTCGCAGGTTGGTAGCACAGCGGGCAAACTCACAAAGCACCGACGCTCCATCATAGTAACGAAGCGAAGATATTACGGCGGAACGGTACGAAAATTTTCACCCCAAAGGTGATTGAACGGAACCTTGAACTTGAATCCGCTTCTTTTTTGTTTCACTTCGAAGGTGCAAACGCGTCTGAGGACTTCTCCAAATTCAAATGAAAAAAAAATAGCGATTAGAAAGGTTTTGAGGAACCATTGAAATGAGGAGAAATCGAGGCCATTAGGTTGGTAGCAGATTAGTTCAGCCTGGAAGGGCTTAAGAACAGGAATGCCGGACTACTGTTATCTTCAAGGCTTAGCACAGCTTTCTACAATGGATGAATCACTTGCTTTTTCTTAATGACCGTGAGGAACGACCCAGACGTGCATATCACTTGTTTTTTGCCCCACTCACTCAATATTTCGAAAATTTAAAGTGGTACCCATCAATGTTTAGGATTAACGCCAGGTCGGCATTCTAAATTTAACGCGTGCAGAGTATCAGTCGACATGATAAGAAATGATAGTTACCGTTTTCTGATTACAATCAATTGATGCTTCAGCGACTCGATGCGATTTGAGAACAGTCGGAGTGAGGGATCAGTTCAGCTTTGAGGACTGAGTATGTTGGGCTGTTGATTTGAAAAGCGACAGCAATTTCTGTAGTTAGCGAGAATAATTACACGCTTTAGTTTAAGTATCGCAAAACAAAACTAAGCCTACTAGTGGCTTCGACATCGACAACAAAACATCGCCTCAAAACCATCGATGTTTTTAAACATTGATGTATTTACATTTTTTTTCCATTCCCGACTGATTTAGTAAACTTTAACATTAATGTTCGCCCGGAGGGGGGATTTAATTTGTGAGTCGCTGTGTTTATTAATTTATAACTAAAAATTTTTCTGTCAAAAAGTAAAAAAAAAATAATAATAATAATACGAACAATTAACAAATTTTTTGTTTTCAAATTGAATACAAAAGAAAATAATATTTACAACAATTTGAAATAGGTACTATTACCTACAAGTATAAGTAGATAATTATTATTAATTATTTATGTACCTAACAATAATTATTGTTACATCTTATGGGGGGAAACAAACTTATTTTTTATGTCCTACAAATAAAAAATATGGGGCCTATAATTATTATACGCCCCAATATTTGTTATTTAGTTTGTTAGAAAAAGAAGTTTAACATTCTCTCCCTCAGCCCACTCCTTTTGGACTAAATGTCCCACCAGTTAGGGAAATAGCTTTCTGATGGAACGGATGTCGCCATCACTGACAAATACTTAGTTGCACGGTTTTATTTAAATTTTTACCCAATGCTACTTTTTCATTCACAAATAAAATATCGACAGCGTAAAAGCATCGATGTTGTAACCAACATCGGCTCCAATAAATCGTTGGTAAATTAATCGATGTTTTTTTTTATAAAACATCGACTTTGATGTCGCATCCCTAGCTTCGACGAGATATCTTGTCCATCAAGAAGTGACCAAATTTGCTTATGACGAGAGACGAGATCTTGGCTTGGTAGACGAGGTATCTCGTCCAACAAGATGTAGTCAAATTGCTAATGAGGATACCTTGTGAAGACAACCAGTAAGAAGGTTAACAAGATTTCGATGATTAAAGTAAGGAAAAGAATTCAAGAATAACGAAGGCGTTCTAAGCAAGTTTAATATGTGAATTTATTCTTTTATACCTAGATCTGTTTTTTTTTTCATTTGAGATAGCAACCATATTTCTGTACTAGTGCTGCAATTAAGACGGTATAAAGTGTCTTTTTATTATTTTTAGTGAGTATTCAGTTGACGCTCACGTTTTAAAGTGACAGTAAATGATACCCACACACACAGCAGCAAAATTGGCCCCACATGAAACACAAATATGAATCGCAAGTACTCGATATTTAACTTGCACAAATGTATATAATTTTTCCCCAATACACCAGTTGTACACTTTTATTTTTACCCAATGTAAAGATTTATACCCTTTCAAATTTGAAGAGAATGCACCATAGCAGTACAGAAACTTCACATTTCCTGGGGCCCCAATTAGATCTTTAGGCTCCGCAATAGGTTTACAGTGAGTACTAGAGGATATCAAATAGTGTTAGGAAACCTTACTTTTTGCAGCCTACATAATCTCTTCCTTTAGACCCATCCGTGAATACTGGAAAACAATTGCCAAACAAACAGCGGTGTAAGTGATATAGTATGTGTTGGAATATTGTTGGAGCCGTCAGACTTTGCGTATGGAGTGAAAGGGTTGATAAAATTCAGAGATGGAAAGTCCCATGGTGGGGAACGAAGTTTCATTTTGTATTGGGGCACATTATCACTAAGGTACGAATCGTATATGGTCATATGCTTCAAGGTATGGGATGACGACGATTTGATCTGATAATAGTTGGACAACTTCTTCCGTCGCAGGTCAAGTGGTAGCTGGTGACATTTCACGTAGAGGTTGTTAGCTGGAGACATGCGAAAGGCACCAGAGCATGTCCTCAGAGCAGTGATGGACTATGTCCAATTAGCGTAAATTGGTTGCATTTGCTGTGTCAATGCAATACATTCGCAGTCAATGCGAGACAAGGAGACAGATTGATGTACTCGGAGTAATTCTGTAGAATCTGCTCCCAAGGATGTATTGGAAAGTACTCTCAAATACGTTGAGTGTTCTCTCACTTCTTTCTCAGGTGTAAAATGTGAGTTTTTGTCGAAAATTACTCCGAGGAATTTCACCTCGTTGACAACAGGAATCTGCGTGTTCTTGACCTTGACTGTAGGGTCGTTGCCTATAAAAATGAACCCAGCAATTTTTGCTTCAGGACAGCGTACGACTGTTTTGGTCCCCCCCCCACTTACCCAAGTTAGCAGCGGTCTGAAGTTGCCGTTAAATCAAGCATGTATCCGATCCCTGACAGGATATTTGCAAGTCATCAACGTTTTATGATTCATGAACAGATGGTTGAAGAGTATGGATGTCATTAAAATGAAGGATAAAAAGTGTAGCACTTAAAATGCTCCCGAGGAACACCCTCAACTTGGATGAAAAATCTTTAGAAAAGGTTCGTCCAGTGCACTGATATTCCCCGTTCTTGAAATACTTCATATAAAAATGGGAAGATTTTCTTTTAAAACAAAATCGAACATACGCAGGAGAATAGCTTGTCGCCACATGTGGGTACCTTCAGTATATCAAAAAAAAAATCGAAACTAAGTAGTTTTTCCGTACAAAATCATTTCGGATTTGGGTCTCCAGGTGCATGATGTTATCAAGAGTAGACCTTCCTTTCCGGAAACCACTCTGTTGTGGAGGGGATGCAATTGTTTTGTTCAATAACGTACGAGTCTGGCATTGACCATACGCTCTAAGATTAGGTGTTAGGAGCCCTAGATAGAGCCTTCTTCGTCTCCACATTGTGAGCGCGTGTAGTTTTGATATTAATTGGTGTTCTCTCAGCTCGACTGTCACCTGAAAAGCTGAACTGCAAGAGGGAGCTGGACACACTAGCAAAAGCCTCTCCGATAACGATGATGGTGTTAAGAGGAGTGGAATAAACAGCAGCACCTGTTTCTACTATTGGGATGGGAAAATCCCGATAGACCCTTGGCTTCTATCACTTTCCTCCACAAGTGCTTGCTCGATGTTGACGATGTGATAGAAGAGACATATATAGTTAAAGAATCTGGCTTTGACCGTCTCGCCTTTCCGAAATATGTTCCATAACCTCCTTTACTTTTTGTAAGCAGATTGTAAACCACGATGGAACCAAAACTGCCAAAGTCTGCGAGGCATCGACGAACATTTAGGGATAGTCATGTTAGTAGTTTCTATAACATAGGTGACATTTTTTACTGCCTCATTTATATCACATTTGACCATTGCTTCCGTAATCATCCCATGTTGTGAGAATAAAATCTAATTCACTCGATGGTACAAGTAGGTAGGCGGACGTTGTCTCACTCTACTGCTACTGATATGCAAAATGAAAAAGGGGTAAGTGATCACTTGTGTATGTCACTCTCACTTGCAAAACAAAACAATGGCATAGGAGAAGAACAAAGTGTCAAGTCTAGTGAATGGAATATCCTAATGGGTCCATGAAAGTATGTCTTCTCGTTGGAATTGAACAGATTGTGATCAGAATTAAACAGTTCGATCTGTTGACCTCGACGGTTCGTACTTTCATTTCCCCACAAGGAACCGTGACCATTAAAGTCATCGAGTAGTATGAACGGAGCTGAAAATTTGTTTACCAGCCCGTTTAGTTCCTCTTATTGGATGACGTCATGCGGTGGCAGGTATAGACAGCAGAATGTAACTAGGGAATGGAAATTGATTCGCAATGACGCAGCCTGCAAAAAATGTGAAGTGAACTAAACTAGTGTTGGGATAATCATGTGAAATGAAAATACACACGCCGAAGTCATACATAATATTTTAGAGTAGGGGCCTTTTGACGTAAACATCGATACATTTTTGGCAAATCTTTTAGTTTGTACAAACCACTTGCAAAATTGACGGACATACTGAGCCTCATATGAGATGGAATTTCAGTAAAGCGAACCGGACGGTCTACGAAGAGTTTACTATTGCTGACTTTCTCGCTTTATAGATATCGGAGTTACCTGAAAATTCAGTTTATTACCGTTTTGTCAACTTTGGCGGTTAAATCTAATTCGTTTTCATCAATCATCATATATCAATTCGGAATTCATTCATTAGAATTTTTATAGGCGAAGTGCTAATGCAGTTTTCGTAAAACCAGCCAACTAACTAACGTCACGCTCAGCCTAGGTTCTGGTAGGTTGAATTTTATGAGGCAAGGATCATACCTCGCCATGCTGCATCGAACACAAGACGGGCAACATCAAGTAATGGACATACACAGTTTTACTGAGGCAACTCAACGGTCCGAAGACTGTGCGGGATCAACTCCGACGGAACGGATCTTAGGACATCTCGTCATTGTGAACTAGTCATATGACGAACACAAGCTGGCACCCAAGTATCCACGCCAATCTGAGGACATGAGGCCACGACAGATTTAGCGTACACCAGCCCTCATGTACTCTACAACCTTTGACTGGATTGAGATGCAAATCCGCTACTCTTTCAACTGCGCTACGGTGGCCCGTTTTGAGAAAGGACTACGACTAATTTTCCGACGATAGGCGGCTGTAGGAATGTATTTAATTACTGTTACTGATACACTGGTTGTGTCGATATTAAATTGCCTAAAGGTGTATTTGACATCTTCGCCAAACGAGATTTTTCGCGACCTTGCAGGTAGATTGAGTTAAAACTCATCGTGAATAATTTACTCGATAATTAGATATTCAATGTCGTCTGTCCAGGTTTTTATGTGAACTGCACCGGGACTATCCTTAAATGGGTCACTTTTTTTCGTGTATGCTGTACACGCTCAATCTCTTGGAGATAAATCTACATTCTTCACATGCAAACAGTTTGCTTGTTGTTTTCCCTTCTCAGAAAATAACAAAGATACGAACATTTAAGTAAGAATATAAAGTAAAATCGTTTAGTTTAACAATAGCCCAAGAGATGGCACCACTGTTAGGTAATAGCAGGAGTACTTGCAGTTGGTCTTACAACATGACTCCGAATTGTATCAATTGCTAAATTCTGTCTTACTTCTATCAAAATTGTCCGTCTTCATTCTCGGAAGAGAAGAATGAAAAAAACTAATCAATTCATTTTAAAATTTTCTAGAAATTTTTTTAAAATTCGGACGCGATAGAAAAATTGCAAAAAATTGGGACTACCTGTGTGCCAAATTTCATTACTGTTTGTGCCATAGATTCGTCAGGACAGTCAGACATTATTGTAAGTGCCATAGATTTGTCAGATAGAGAAACACTTCCTTTTACAATAGTAGGGATGTGGAGGTTTGCAGTTTTCTCCTAGGTACTCCGTAATTCATATGTTCGTTCAGTTCTTTATAACTCCCGTCGATTGTCTCTGAGTTATCTAGTCTTTATGCAAAACTAACTAGATCTTGATTGACGAGATACCTCGTCATTGGGGGAAAAATACCATATTTTAATTTTTATCAAAAAACAAATCGGCAAAACTTGACGAAATATCTCGGAAAAACAAAGTTGATCAGATCTTGATGGACGAGATATTTCGTCGATAACACTTGGAGGGTTGAGGTATGACACTCTTATTTTGTGCACACTTTTGCTGTTACTTATGAATGCGATAGAAGCATACAGTTTTCAAACATTCAATAAAATTAGTCTAATGCAAGACAAAAGCAAATTTTCATCAATTTCCTACGAAAAAAAGCGTGACTTATGGAGGGTTTTGTGAAGCAAGAGAGGGCCATATTTGGCCAAGCTGCGCCAAACACAATACAAAATATAAAAACCTAAACAAAATCACAAGAGGATTTATCAAAATTTTGTAATTTACAGTTGAAACTAGTCAAGGTATTCATTTTTAATATTCATAGAATAGGTAACTATAAATGGAAAGCTAAAATAGAATTCATTCCATTGTCACTAAAATATTAAGAACTAGTACAATACTGAACTTCCCATTGATAAATGTAGAAAAACTGGTTGGAACTATGCAAGTATTAAGGAGACCAGTGCACAAAAAATCTTTCAAAATTTCGATATATTTTTTTAATTTAAATAAATGTTTATACAATTCTGTTTAAATTGATATATTATTTATAAAAATACGTTAAGTAGAAGTATTTTAAATAATTATTTTTTTGAAAAATACCTGTACGTACCTAAAGATCAATTTATTGTTTAAACTTCAAAATCTCAAATTGTGTGTATTTTTTCCATAAAAGGAATTTTTTTTCAAAGACTGTTCGAGCAAATGTAAAAAGAATTGGTTTATAAGTGTAACACACTCTAACATATTTTAACATTGGCATTTTCCCCCATCTGGTCAGAAAAGTTCATTTTGATTGTTAAAAAAAAAGAGAAATAGGAGTTGAAGAAAAAAGATATCAAAACTTCAAATTTGAAGGTTTTTTTTAAATCAGTGTTAGTGTCTTGTGATAATCTGTCTAAAAAAATTCAAATCAATACACGTAAAAGATTCTGAGAAAACGTTCCTTAAAATTTGACCATTTCCAACTTTACATAGATGGTACTGCACTGGTCCCCTTAAAAATGAAAGATGGATTTAAATTGAGAAAACTAGATTGGTGAGAAAAAAAACTGAATTGTTGAAACTAACTCATGTATTAGATAGTATGATCACTATCCACTTAAATAAGGTTGGCTTAGAGCAGAGAAACTCATTAACTGACATATTTTAGGAAACACTAAACGCTCGCGTATATATTTTCACGAGAATTACATTTTTGTACAGCAACGTTTAAGATATAATAGCACTGTCAAATAGCTTATTTTTATTTTTTGACCTTAAAAATTAAGTCTTTAAACAGCAAAATAAAGTTAACTGTCAAGGAGTTTCTTTTCAAATGGTGTATCCCTTTTGCACAGGACTGCAGAATGTTTAAGTGTTTTATAGACTGTCAACTTGTGTATTGAAAAATTGAATTCAAATTGTGTAGTGAGAAAAATAGACAAAAGCAAAATAGTGAAATAAAAAAAGATGGATTTAATTCAACTTTATATATTATATATATTAACAGATTAAAAGACTTTAATTTATAGCTTCATAAGGCTCAAATACTAAATGAAAGCAGTAAATGTAAATAATACTACTAGAATTTTTATTACTTGAATTCAGTACTTTTAGAATTCTGTACACAGATGCATCACATTTTTTACAAAGCACCTTCACTGTTTGAAAACGTTTCATGTTAAAAAAAAATAAGACTGATTTCTAAATAGAACAAAATAAATAACAATTTATAAGCTATATTCCATGAAAAAATTAATACTAATGAAACTGTTTAAGTAATATCTTTACATTTCGTGAGTTAAAGTTCCTACTTTAGTTGGTAAGGTTCAGATTAAATTTTCTGGTCCCATAATGCAAAACATAAGAAAATGTTATGATCAGAATGATACAGCTTGAAGGATTGCTTCTACTTACCATGAGCAAACAAATGGTAGCTGGTTTGAAAATCAACAGTTCCTGTATCTGATAAATACTGAATCAAAATAAAATATATTAATATACAGCACACATTTAACCTGCTTTTTTTCAAGCCATCCGTACGTTAGATGGTGTAAACTGAATTTTTTAGAAAAATATATAAATGTAAAATTTGTGTAAATGACAAAGCTTTAGTTGACTTTGCAAACATATGGATCTTTTTAAATATATACAATAACAATTCGACACTTGATGCAGCATGCTCATAATGGGCAGATATTTTAGAAATACGATTAACAGTATCAAAATACATAATCGTAATTATATTTTCTCAATTATACGTGTGAAGAAAATGTGTTATTTTTATATCCCCTTTGAGTTTGTACACTCAAGTCACGTTAGGGGCAGTGATTCAAATTGTAAAAGTTTTTAGGAGATAGCAAAATATTAATTCACCGATTTACTAATATCCCAAAATTTCTACCCACTACTGGCATAATAAAAAACAATGAGCACAACAGACATCACGAACACACATAACATACATGCTGTAAAAAAATAATACAATGATTTTAAGGCATAACTATGTAGTAGTGCTAATACTGTTAATAATCAATATACAGTGAAATATTGCCAAAGAAAAACATTGATCTTCTGCTCTGCTATAATTAAGCTACCAAATATATAGTGTGTGAATATTTAAAGAGATAATCAAATATTTATATTACATTCAAACAAAATTAACTGCATTTTTAACATATGGCGATAAGACTTTTAATAAGATGATGAAACTTGTTCTTTCAGAACAATGGACATTATTCGGCACTAATAAATTGAGAAAAGTGGATTTAACTGGAATCTTCTTTAAAATACTTGACAAGTAGTTGCAGATGGCATCCTTTGCGACTGTAATAAATAAGGTGTGGTTACAGCAGATGTGATTTTTCTCAGGCACTAATTGTTGTTTGAGAATTAATGTATTAAAATTGCTCGTATTTTTAATCGCGTGAAACAGTCCAACAACGTGAATAAAAAAAGGAGACAAAACTAAAAACTTCATCAGCACATGGCATGTGCAAAACAAAACAACTAAAAACGGTGTGCGCATTGTTCATGTCCATTACACATGAGGACCTGAGGTGATGTTAATTCCAAACTGTCACTGTAAAAATGTCTGCAATGATACAAGTCTGTGGAACAAAGTCAGATCTTTCAAAGAGAAATGAGAATTCCCTCCATAAGTAACTAGGAAATCTGTAGGCACATATTCACAGCACATTGTACAGCTTCCTCCACTTTTTCAAACACTGAAACACCTGCCCTTGTGGCAAGATCAGAGAGGTACACGCGACCTCTGTTATAGTCTTTGACGGCTTGTGAAGAAAGCTGAAACAAAGGAAGAAATCAATAAATAACTACAAATCAACTGTCAACAACTTTTTAAATAGACATGTGTGCACAGCAAAAACAGATCTGACATTTTTTCGAACGGAAACGGCACAGAAAGCTTATATTCAGGATTAGAAATACAGTTGCATTGTAATATGTTTGACATACATAACACTCTCAAAATGCTTATAATTACTATTTCTTAATCTAAACATCTAAGTAGCTGTGCTCTAATAGGACAATTTCATTGATAGTAAGTCCTTATTACTGTAAGAAATGAATGAAAAAGACTGACATGTAAAAGCAAGACTAACAATTCAATTAATGTGTGCATAATATAAACACATTTTACTCAAATTCAGAGTTTAACTATAAACTGAAAAAAATTAAGTATAAATTTCAAACTAATGAGTGTTTCTTACATAAATCTTTTCGTATGTATTCTTTTAAAACTAATAACTGTCACATCTTTTGTGCATATCCTGGTATACATCTTTATTTGTAATCAGGTAGGTGGGTTAAGATTTAAGTGCAGTGTAAGAGCCAGCTTTTAGTTCAATCAGAATTTGAACCATTTTTCAACATACAAAAACTGATAACTCAATATTTTGAAAGGGACATAATTTAGAAATTCCAAGTATAAAATGATTTCTGGCCGAGACATCACAACGACCAATTTCATAGAATGGGTATTTTATGATCCCTAACATCGCAAACATGTGCACTATTTGACAGATAATTTCAAGGAAACTTCAAAGGGGTAAAATTTTGTAATTCATTACCACGTAGTAAATAAGTTATTTTAATTATTAGTTTCATAGCTATCTAGTGGTTGAAAATACAAAATAACTTCATATACAGAATAAACTGTGGGTACAATAAGTGACACAACCGGCAACACTTAAGAGGCTTTGAACCTTTAAATGAATTTTCTATACGTTATCCGACGATGTAAGGTTATATTTGTAATGCAATTGTCACTGTTAGCCAATTAGTACAATCGCAGAAGCAAAATGACTTCTAAAAGTAAATCCAAAATGGCCACAATGGGAGAGATTTTGTAACTAAGAATTCAATTAAAATGTTATTCATTAAATATAATAGAAAAGTATACTATTAATGTTGATAGTATATATCAAAGCCTAATCACTCAGGCAAGTAGAATGGTGTGCACAAATTGCAATATAATCAAAACTGGTATCAACGGTAAATCAGAGATAATCAGAAAACCAGAGTACTTGTAGCTCAAGATGGGTAGTTAATCTGCAGTGACAAGAACTACTGGGAGTATACTAAACACAGTTTGTTGATGAATCAGGATGAGTGGTTTGGTAAATTGTTCTAGTCATCTTTTGCTATGCAGTGGTTAATTAGATCAAACTAATATCGCCTCTTCTAAAGTATATTTGCAGTAGCAGATTTGCTGCCTAAATGAATTTACAAATTACATCTAAATTAGAGGTGTTTGAAAAATGATGACAAGTTTAAATCACAAGGATGCTAATGCAAGACACTCAATGAGCTGTACATTCAAAAATTGTTTTAACCCTTCTTTGCATGATGGTGGAAATTTCCATCATAACATTGAATGCCCAAAAATTATATAAAAGAACAAGTTCACTTTAAGTTGATCGCGTCTGGATACCTTTTTAATGTCCATTGCATAAAAAAAAAACATAGCTGTCAAAAATAAGCATGTGCTACTATCAGTAAAACGAGCTTGAAGTTGTCATTCCGCTGTTTGTTGTAGTTGCAATAAACATATTATTTCGTTTTTAATTTTGTTTTATTATATTTGAGTTTCTATTGCTAAAAAAGTGAAAATGAGTGGAAGAAAGGTTTGTAACATGTGTTTCTGTTATTTTTAGAGCCATTTCTGAAAAAGTTTGCGTTTAATTTAAAAAATACCACATGATAGAATTTTACATCACTATGCACTAATTATCATAAAGAATAAAAAATATCCAATGATATCCTCTTTTATTTCTATTTAGTACTAAGCTAATGATCTAACTTTGCATGATGATGGAAATTTCCATCATATTGTTTTTTGCTAAATTTATACTATAAATATATACTAAGATTTTTTTTTAACCATTTTCCCTTTAATTTTGAACATGAATTATATCACCTTGATTTATTTCACCAATAAAGAAAAAATCATGCAAAGAAGGGTTAATAGATCGTCCCCCTAGCATGCCTCCCATTTCAGTTTTGTATTTTCATGATACAAAGAGGTTTCATTGGAAATCAATGCCATAAGAGATTAATCAACTGATAGTAGGAGATACTCGAAGAACAAGTAGGTCTATTATAAAATTTGTGACTGTTCTATTTAAAACTGATAATCCCTGTCAGTCGATTTAGAACAGGATTTTAAGAGTATTATTGTGTTGAATTTAGGCAAATAAACAATTAGTAACAAATAAATCCGACTTAAAAAATAACACTCATTGAATACAGTAATTTGAACTAAGGTATGAAATGAATGGGTTCTTTACCTTTTCCCCTCCAATTTCAGTTTCCTCTTCAATATACTGTATACAAAGTACAATTTGGCATCCCAAGCCGACATAATGAGCTGCCTAAACATTGAAAAGAAACAGAAGGTTGAAACAAAGTAGAATAAAATACACTACTGTTAAATCGCAAAACTACGAAAAAATCATTAATATAAATGAAATTTATTTTACATACTACTTATAGTGGTTTAAATAAACGATTAAATTTACAGAGCAATAAAACAAAAATAATGCCAAAAATCAATATCTCGTGTAGCCACTATACACAGTAATGAGAGCCGGTACACATCATGGTAACGAATCATAGATGAATGGCATTCCAGATAGCCTCCAACTGATGTCAAAGTTCAGCCTTACTCTCTGCTCGACGAGCAGTAAAAGCAGGTCCCCTACCGATGTAATCCCAGACTTGCTCAATGGACGACATATACGGGGAGCGTGCAGGCCATAGAAGCGAAACCTGTCGTGCACTGGTTTTGTACATTCTGAGCATTATGTAGACGGGCATCGTCTTGCTGAAATCCAGCTCCAGGAATGCGTTGCAGGAGGGGGTAGGACCTTGGGGCACACAACTATGAAGTAGCGCTGCAGTTCAGGGTTATCACAATCATGGTCGGGATCGCTCATGATATCCAATTATGCCCCAGACCATAACTCCAGGCGTTTGTCCAGTGTGATGCTGAATAAGACACTCTGGGAGAAGGCTTCATCTCAGTAGCATCTTACAAGTACATGTCCATCGTAAGTCCAGATTGTCATTTCAATGCATTTTTATTGTGTCCATGTTTCTTCTTCAGCTAACTCTGATACCCCCACTTCCAGTTCCTTATCTAAGCCCATTCATATTATTTTTATTTGTTCTGTAATCTTTATGTTCTATCAATAAAATTTTTATTACCGGGAGATAGAGGGCCTTTGGCACAAAAGCTTCCAACAACTCTTCACCCTCTTCCTCTCCTAGTCCATATTGGAGTGGGACTCATCTGAGAAGACGACTTGTTGTCAGTTGGCACGCTATTGCTGAGCCCATTGTAGCTGGAGGCGTTGGTGGTTCAGCGTCAAGAGAATCCTGCACAGAGGAATCCTGGCATGTAGCCCATCTCGCAGCAAAGCTGGACGAACCGTGGGGACAGACAATGACACACCTGCACCAATATTGTGCTAACACATGATGATGCTGCACAGTTCATCACTGTCACGAGGATGAGGTGTCTGTCGCTCCATAGTGATGTCATATTGCATGGCCCACCGCCGGTGCTTTGACTTGTTTGGTTCTCCATGGTCCATCTCTTCCACACGTTGTGGCATTACGACCCATGCGAGTGGCAATTTCACGATTTGAAAAAAAAAACACTCCCACGGAAGCTAATCATGCAGTCCTGTTCAAATTCTGTTAGTTGCTTGTATGGTACTCTGCGTTTTTGGCGAGGCATATTGACTTCTAATCAGTCATTTACAGCACTCTAACGATGATACATGCATCTCAACGCACTTCTAGTGATTTTTATACACGGCTCACTTGGAAGTTTAGAGTGTGTTTATCGGCCCACACATGCAGGATTGCTTTGTAATTCTAATCATTTGCATATCCTTAGCTGTTTTGAATTTCCTGCAAGTTTTAATTTCATTTGCATGATTCCTTCATGGTGTTGCAATTTTCAAACAGTAGTGTAATAAAGAGATACAGAAACTAGTTTAAGTTAAATTTGGCAAACAATGCTCAGCACAATGCTTGAAAACTCAATTTTCATTTTTTGTAGCTTTTGTAGTTATGCATTGGTCATCATAAATGTTTGAATCTCTTAACTTCACAATCGTTTAATGGTAAATATTGCTACTTTTAGTTCTTACTCTCCGAGGGTGCTCATTACCTGGGAAATTAAATTTTGAAAACCTTCAATGATTTAATGGTCTTTAGTTGATATAATAAGGCTTTATTAAGCATAATTCAAGACATAGTTTCCCTAATTTCTCACATCAATTTCTAAACTATGAAATAAAATATATTGTTTGTATTATTTTTAAAGTTTAAATTAAATTGGAATTTCTTATTCACCATTAAGTTTTCATATTACAATCATTTAAAAAAGTATGAATAGTAGACTGAAGATTACATAAAAACAACTAATAGATTTTTTGGAATTGTTATTTTTATAATGTAATACAAAGATAATTTAATTATAAAGGGAACATTTGCAAAATGCCCTTGCCACTTTACCATAGCTTAAGGTACCAGAGTTCCTTAAATTTTAATGGATTTTGTAGAAGAGGTGCAAAATAAACAATGCACTTACCAAAATCATGTCGGCTAGTGACCTGGAGTCATTTTTTATAACAAATAACAAAACTTGGCTGTTTTCCATGTTAGTAGCTTCCATGGGTATCAGCCTTTCACTCCAGACACCATCTTGAGGAATAAAGTATGTAAGACCTTTCTTCCTACAAACAGAAAACACTTTTGAATATTACTCTAATTTCAACTACAGGCATGATTATTGTTATTAAATTCAAACAAATAGTATACACATTTTTTTTCTGCAGGTTATGTATTGGCATAAATACCAAAATCTTGGAATTTTACATTTAAAAACAATGCAATTTTTTTTTCTGCAAATATTGACAAATTCCTTGGAATATACATTAAAAAGTACATTTTTCCTTTGTTTATCTTTACTGATTGATAGGAAATGCTAAAATAGATTCCAGGAACTTCAACTTTAAATTGAATTTAAGTAAATTAAGTTAATAAATAATATTAAGTTAAGAAATTAAAATATATTTTTGAACTTTAAGGCTAAACAGTGCTTTATATTCCATCACCATTGTTAAGAGATTTCTTCAAGTGCTGGCACAATCATATGAACATTTTGTTTTTGCTACAATGGTTTGTTAGTTATCTTGGTGCATGATATTTCAATGAATATCGGAAGGTTAAGCAATATCTTGAAAGTGCTACAAAGTCTGAGACTCTTTGTTGCCATAGAAACAAACTACATTACTTTTCCATAGGTGATATTGAAGTTTGTCCCATTGGTGCACTTTATGACATATTGGTTTGTTTTAGAATTTCACAGCACAAAGGCCATATTTGGTCGAGTCATGCAAAATAATATTAAGTATGTAAGTCTCCAGTCCCTTTGGCGCAAAATATGACAGCATCAAGTAAAAAATGTCATGTAAGGGAAAAAAGAGGGACTAAGGAAAGAATGGTGAAATTAAAGCCAAAAAAAAGATCGCATATGTATCTCAAGATTTCAACCTGACAGTAAACTTCATGGGAAGAATAGATTACTCCAGTCCCTTTGGTCTGTAAAGCATGTACACACCCAAATGAGAAGTGCCCTTGAGGGCTATGACGAATTGGAAACATTTAAGACATTTACTTACACATTACTTGTTTCCATTGCCAACAAAATAAAATCACGTCATCCCAAGAGACCCAAACGAACCTACTCAAAAATGAATGAGCCCTGTTCCTAGATCAACCATCTAGTTTGGTATCTGGAGCAGTTCTCACAGTTTTCACAGTACATCGACATCCAAAGAAAACATAGGGGAATGTTATGTTATGTGTCATGTATTATGTCAGTTCACCTATCGTAATACCCATGCCCTGGTTCCCTCAGATGATAAATTCTAAATATTCACCAATCAGTCCTCATTTGCCAAACCAAATAGAAGAAACTGAATGGTTCATTCCTTTGTCTTCTTCATATGTATGTATTCACAAAATGATTTCCTACAGTATGAATTGCAGTTTTATATTTCGTCATGCTAATTAGCAAAACTTGTAAACTCCTATATGTTAAACAGTGGTGTTACGAGTTTTGCTAATTAGCATAACAATTCATGTAACATTTATACTACCATTTTCATACCGTAACCGGCGACATCATAAGCACAAAATAGTATTTCATTTTGACAAACCCATATGCTTTTAAAAATTGTAATGAACATGTAGTTTCACAAAAAAATACCATGTATATACATAAAAATGATGAATGCGATTTTGGCTTACTTTAACAATGGAATGGCAATATCTTCTCTCCATGAGGAAGGTTTTCTCGTACCGCCCAAATAAACATCTCTGTAAGTTGTGGCATACATAATATCATTTCCGTTATTCTTTTCATCGAGACTCGGTCGACCTTCTGGCCGAACCCAATCTTTAAACAAAGAGCAGTGTTAAAAGGGAGAGAAAGTGAAGAAAAATCTTGAAATGATTTGATTATCAAAATCTAACATCAAGAATTAGGATTGTAAGATGCAGACATTTGCAACATATCATAGTTATACAGGTGAAACACCATCTAAAACCATAGTTCCAAGAAAAGGAAGGTAACAATTCTACTCACTGTACTAAATTCACTAATTGTGTTTTTTAAAATGAGGGAAAAACTTTGTGTTAAGTAAATACCATTGTGTGTGTGTGTGTGTGTGTGTGTGTGTGAATCAGTCTAAAAACTACATTCTCGTCTAGAAAAGTAAAAAAAAAATGTAAATTTTCAGGGTTTCACTTTGAAGCCAAAAAGTTGAACATTTGTAGTATGTTTATAGAATGATTGCAAGAGGTGGTTAGCTTTTAGTTAAACGGTTTTTCATTTGAATTTGCCTTTTTAAATCACTTAAGTACTATGCAAACAAAGCCATTAAACACCAATTAATTAAATTCCATAGAAAATTTGATACAACCTTCTACCTTATATATCATACATGTTAGTTTATGGAGTTGTTACTCAAGTTGTTTAAGAAAGCCTCTTGGAAAATTAATGCTACGAACTAATAATTTAATCTAAGTGTTATCACATTTTTTTGTTTTAGTGGTCACTGCTAATTCATGTCTAATTAATCTAAAAGCAAAACATTTAATCAATTTTTGTTATTCAGATAAATTTAAATATACAACTGTTTACAACCGTCCAAGCCTAAGACATTTGGTGTATTGCCACGTAATTTTGAACCACGGTCAGACTACAGATGCAACACCTGAGCTGGCACCCCACTCTCCAAACTTCCACACCAACGCAACACAAGGACTTTTGGCCATGACAGATTTAAGGTGTACCAGCCACCTCTACACCATACGTTAACAAATATTTATGCCCTGACCCGGATTCCAACCAGAACCTTACGACCTAGAGGCTAACACCTTAACCACTATACCAGTTGATCGGCAGATATATTCGAATATAGCATTTTTATCATTATGGGGTTAGCATTGCGAAATAATGAGATTAAACTATTAGTTGGATTGAATTATTAGTTCATTTAATAATGAACCTTAAATTTCACAAGTCACCTAATACATTCAATACTACTTCAAAAAAATACCAATAGCAACAATGATACTTTTTTCGAGGTATGAGTTTTGTATACCCATTTGTAATCAGAAACTAAGATACATATCATGTTGATTAAAAAATATACTTGCATCACTTAAGTACTATGTAACATGCATCATAAACAAAGAAATCATTTAACAGGAAGTGTGAATATTTTTTTAAATGCAACTTGGTTATAAAGAACTTCACAATTTTATAATAGAAAAAGAGAGAAAATGTTATGTTTAGAAAGTAAAGGAATTAAATACAAGTGATGGATGTAAAGTTTAACTTAAGGCTGTACACACATTCAATGATTCCAATTATAAAACAGCCTACTTTTATAGAAAACCGATTTCTCAATAACATACTATAATACATTTTAGATACATGAAAACATGGATTACACAAATTTTAAGAAAAGGATCCTTACCAACCAACTTTGATAGTGGCGTAAGAACTGAACACAGAAGATCCGATGCTTTTTCTTTTAAAGCAGAAAAGTTAAGAAATCCACTTTCAGCCTGAAAATAAAAATTGTCAAGTATTAGTGAAATTTAAAAAAAACTAGTTTCATTTGAGACAGACAGTATAGACAAAGATTTTTTTTTTGTATGTCAAATCTGTCACACACAATTATTGCATTTAATTAGTAAATTAAAAAATAGTCATTAAATATTTTTCAAAAAAAAAAGAGCTTTTATGAAACTTTTAAACAAAATTTAAACAGTTTAAAAAATTTTCAAAAAACTTTAGTGCAAAAAATAAAGATTGTGTCAGTTGTAACATTTCAGTAAATATGACTGTTTAATACAGAAAATCAGTTTAAATTTCAGTGTCTTCCAATTCATTTTATAAATAAAATACAAATCATAAAAAAATTACTTGAAATAACTATAAATTGCCAGTAAAAAATTAAAAAATTTTCAGTGAAACAGGCACTGCAACAAATCAACTGTCTATCTATCTCGATATGTGCTCCAAGCAGAAAGTCTGCATGTTTGTTATTGTAGAAACAAGAACCCACTTTTTTTGGGATTCTTGAGTTTGTCCAATTGTTGCACATAGCAATGATTGGCTCTCCAGGAGTTGGTGAGGTAAGAGAATATCACCATCACCAAACCACCCATCATCAAATCAACCAACACCTTAGCCCCACTTAAAATGTACCAGGCCTGTTTCTATGGTGACTGCCAATATCTAGACCTTCTGCTTGGATCAGTCCTGATAGACTGACAGTACACAATAAAGATAATTTAATTAAATTGCAAACAATATTTTTGAAGATGTATGGTTATAAAAAAAGATAGAATATGAGCAAGGAGTGATAAAAACAATGGATTCTAACCTGATTTCGAAATTCAGTCATAATACAGCAAAATTGATTGAAGTCAACTCTGAAGTCATGAAAAGCAGCATCTTCAAGAGAATCACTATCCTGACCATTTTGCTGAGATACTATTGATTTCAAATTATCAATCGGTAGTTCTGTACTTGTCAGTATTTTAAATGCCATGCTGACCTAAGACAAAAAAAAAATACACATTTGTAAAGGAAGTGAATGCATCGAATTTTTGCAGGAATGCAAGTAAAATAGTTTTCAATAATAAAATTGATCGAAAAGTCAATAATTTAATTTTTGCGATAAAATTAATTGGTATCAAATTCTGTGGATAGCTAAACTAATTTTTTAATTGTGCTAGCTAGCGAGAGTTATATATATATATATACAACATCAAAGATTTAGTAGATAAGAGTAAAACTAGTATAAAAATGCGGTTTTCGCCTATTGAGATTGTCATGCCTCATTTCCAAAATGTTCTTTGCACACACATCTGGTTTAAATTGATTTACTTGAAGTATCTTTTGGATATCCCCTGTAATCTGTTGTATATATCTAAGTAAAAATAAGAAATTCATCTGGCTTCCAAATTTTGGTTTAAAAATGCTGCTTAACCTGGTAATATAAAATTAACCTTTGGTAATATTTAATACAATTTCTTGCTTTTCAATTAAACCATACTTATCAAATTGAGTTAATTTGATTTATACATCAAACAAATTGTGAGTTAAAATTTTGAATACATGTAAAATTAATGTTCATAGGGGACGTATTGATTTTCAATAATTTATCAAAAAAAAATTACACTATTTTTAACAACTTTTGAATGACTTAATATTCTTGGACTAAACTCCATATATAGGCTTTTTAGTAGAAACTAGTCTGAAAATTTCATATAACAATAGGATAATAACAGCAAAAGTTTATTTTGTAAGGCCTTTTATGAAAAATTTACAATAAAATTCAATGATCATGTTATTATGATTAATAAAGCAAGTCAGAATATCAAAATTTTGTAAAAGCATAAGCAGTTAGAGTACTTACATCTTTTAGAGTGATCATGCCTAGGTTATCGGAATCCAGATCATCAAACACTTCTCGTAGCTTTCTGTGAGAAACAAAGCAACTGTTTTAACTACAATAACTTGGTAGCTAATTTTGAAAATTAAGTCGCTTAGGAAACACCAATACATACATGAGTTTATCACCAATTTGCAGATAAGCCATCTTTACAGGATGTGCTGCATCCTGAATGGTGAGATCTTGGGGTTTTATATTTTTCTGCAGAATAGTTGCAGTACATTGGACAGCATGGTTTATGTTATTAAAAACAGGAATACCCTGTCTTTCCACCAGGTCTTGAAGATACCTTTGACCTTGCTGCAAATCTCTGAATTCTCTGAAAAATGAGTTAAATGTAACATTTAGAACAACAGTTCAAGAATACCTAGGTAAACAGATGCAACTAGATAGTCCATGTCATGACAACAAGTCATGCACCTTGGATTAAAGTATAAAAAACTGATTTATGATATAATAAAACAAATGAGGGTTAGTAGTGAATAGTGAGCTCAATAGTGAGATATCTGTACTGTGTGGTAGTTAACCCTCCTATCTATCTCGTCTTGCTAACCAGATCTTAATCTTGTTAACATTAAAAAAATGGTGTTAAACTGTGTCAGAAGAAAGAAGTTGTGTGAAATGAAAAGCAGAATGTGTAAAGGGTGCAATCAAATCTTGGTTTGGTGTCGCTTGTTTTTGAGACAGTGTAGTAATGTTGAATTAGTATGTCTTACCAGAGAACTTGATTGAGAAATGATAAACTATTTCATCATACTGTATTTAAGGAAGTGTTTTGGTATTTTGTTACCCACATACATGTTACCAACCTAATGTTTCTAGCCTATCAGTTAAATATATTTAAAAAAAATCAAAGCTTTAATTCTTTTCACTATACATTATTAAGCAATTTTTCCAGTGCTAACGCTAAGTATTGACTGCACATTTTACTGCAGCCACTCGTGAAATTTGTACTTCCTGATTTATGTGTATGTGAGCATCAGATTTTAAGTTCTAAAATAATTCAGATAGAACTGACATGATAGTATTCTCTCAAACCTGTACTTTAAAGTCACTTTAAAAATTCGATTTCAAAGCACAATTTTTCTTTAGATATAGTTATCAAAGTGAATCTCGTCACTAACGCTGCATTCTTAAATACATGGAACTTTAAATTGCAACATAAAATTAAATGATACACAAGAAAATGAGCATACATATGATGCCATATTGAAGTAAATGCAGATTCTTGGGTTTTCATAAGAAATTAATCTATCTGTAACAATATGAATTTGATTTTCAATAAAATGTAACAATTCATGTGTAGTTGTTTCAGAAATTAGAATTAAAGATATTCAAAAGCAATGTTATTATAGATTCTGAGAGCAGTGACTTAACTAAAATGACACAAAAACAAATTTAAAATGACATATCTCAATAGTTTAAAATTGAATTATATTTACTTTTCTGTTATCGTTTCTCCCATGACCACAGATCCAGGTTTCTCAAACTCATGTACAATCAAAATCAATTTTCTCTGTGTTCCTAACAAGAACATAATTGGTTAATACATATATTAATAAAAAGCATTGATTTGTAAAATTATTTTTCTGTCACAAATTAGAGATATGCAGTGGAACTCAGAAAGTAGAAAACAAGTCAATGAACAAAAGAATACTCAGGTGTATGACATCCGATTTATTGCAGCATTCTAGAAAAGAAGAAATAATGCTGCAGTTTTAAATAGTTTCTCATCAAAACCAAAATTTCCATGACACGCTCAACAATCTGAAGGGAAAGCATGTATATAGCTGCTATGCAACCTGCATGAATCCTAACCAATTTTGACCTCCTTGATTATAGAATCTTTACTAAAACCTTACAAATTAATAATTAAATTCTTACAATCAATCTGTGTGGTTATTTCGTCATTACGTTGGTTGTGGGGTAAAAGCAATAAATATTACACTACTCAGAAATCTCCTGACACTCAGAGTTAAACACCCCAAGTCCAAACTCTCAAAACCGAAAACAGCAAGCCTCTATTGTTAAACTATCTGAGATTCTTTAATGACTTAGTTAAAACACCACACATTTTATATCATGCAATCACTTTACTTAAAACTGACAATATATCGCTATGGTGTACTAACCTGCGACTTGAGCTGCCTCGATCATGGATGCGACTGATCTCGTTTGATTATCAATAACAAAAAACATAACTTCTGCGTTCTGAAAAAAAATACAAGCAAATGAGAAAACTGATTCAAGTTTAGCTTACAATAATAAAAAGAAGCTGGAGACTTTTCAAATCGAACTGTTATAAAAATTACCTGTTTGGCTTGATTTTCTAATTCAATAAGTTCTGGTCCCCACTGCGCAACTTGCTGAAAAAGTAAGATAATTCTATGAAACGGTAAAACAAATAAAAAATTATGTTACAGAAACTAAAACCGGTTGCATCACATATTTTGAAAGTTACTACAGTTAAGAGTATGTAATATTTTTTAAAGCATGAAAAAAGGTCTAAATAACAATAATGGTTAAACAATCCATTCATCATGAAAAGAAAAACTAATAATTTCCTTACAGAATAAAATTCGAAGCTTAACAAGAATTCTAAAATAAGATTTAAAACAGCTGTCATCTGTACTACAAACAAATCTAAGTCTTTAAACGCAATATATTCAACCTAGAAAAGATACAAATTAACACTGTCCAGAAAGTATTTTTAAAGGAATTCCAAATGTTTTTGCTATACCAGTCTTGGTAATAAGGACTACAATAAGAAAATGTAATGAAATAAAGTAGAAATAATTAATACTTGAATCTTACAGTGATTTTAACATTAAAAAATTAATGCTACAAGGGGTGAAAAATAAAATCAAAATATAAAATTGACATACTGGATTATAATAAGTAATTCCAAGTCTTTTGAAGGTGGGTATGGCTATATCTTTCCGCCATGTAGTAGGGTTGCAAGATCCTCCGAGAAACACTAAAGAAAATATTCATGTTAAAATTTTACATGAGCAATAAGGACTAAAAATACTTTTAAAGATATTCTTACATAGAAAAGAAAGAAATTAAGATGTTTTAACTTCAATTCTCAATAATAAAGAGACTTACCTTGATATTTTGAAGTACCTGTAAAATAAGAAAATATATATTAGTTCAATGAAATAAGTATTTAAGGGTCAAATGATTACTAGGTGAAGATTACAACATTAAATAAAATAATTTTTTTCTCTTCGCAAAAAAACTTTTTGTCAATATATTACTTACGAGGTAACGTATTCCGTCTTCGATTTAACCGTCTAGTCTCTTTAGGTGGTTTTGATAAGGGTGTTGGCCGAGGTATTCTGTAAAAAGGAAATCAAGTTAAAAATAAGGAAAATAAATTATACAAAATTATTAATCATATTTCCTATTATATATGCAAGATAGCATACATAAGGAACACTGCATAGAAATGAGAAGAATTTATCTTTTGATAGTCAAGAATTTATTTTAAAGTTTCACAGCTTTATATAAAAAAATTTTAATTCACATTGCATTTCACTTTTAATTGTAGTATAGTTTCAAAAGTATAACATAGTTGTAGCAGTTATGTGAAAGGGAAATTTTTTTTTAAACATGCCAGATTTTTACTAAAAAATTATTTTAATTAGTTTACAATTTTCAGTTTAACTTGCTTTTGAAGTTTGAAGCTATGCTATGAAAGGACAGCAATGCAATTAAAGCAAAAGCCACTTCTTTAACACAATTATAATTTATATACTTTTATTTTATGAGAAAAATGTGGCGACGAAAATCGAAAAACATCAAGATCCACAACTTACTTATTGTCATAACATGATTTCAATTCTGATGCATAAACACAAAACTCCCCAAATGTAATATAATCTCCATTTTGTCTTTTAGAGCATTCATTAGCACATTGTAGCATTTCATGAACTAAATGGAAAGTAATTATGAATCAAAAAAGGATTATTCCCTCGATAGATTTTATACAATGAGGCGTAAACCTTCACAACATGTAAAAATATTTAATATACAGGTGGACAAAATAATAGGAACACCCATTTCAAAATGCACAGCAATTCTACTTTCCAACACATTCTGCCAGGGAAGACCCTGTACCTATTCTTGTAAGGATTTACTGGTTTAGTAGTCTCCCTTGGTTGTTTATTAGTTTCTTATTTGCAGAGTTACTGCTAGGTTTTCTTGATGGTCTTATGGGAACTGTTCACGTCGTAGCTATAAAATCCCTGCCGCAGATTGTCAAAATATCACTGATTTTGCAAATGTTTCCTCTGCACTTCCTATGCTTTAGTGGGAGTCTATTGGTGTCCATTCCATCTATTGGTGGCGAAAGCAAAGGTAACAGTCGAGCATTAGCTGATGTGAAAGTTGTATACTTGTAAGAAAATTCAACTGTGCAAAAGAGGCAACATTTTGTTATCAACAATGTCCAACTTCTCCGACATGGAAAGAGGCATGATCATTCTAGCTCGTCTGGACAACTGTGACAAGAACAGTCAACCTTGTGGGTGTTGCAAAGACCACTGTCTAGGGTTACCACAGCCTAAATAAAACTTGGAAAGATTTAATCTGCAAAGCAGAATAGTGGGTGAAAGTTGAAGTTAACTGACAGGCATACACGAGTGTTAAAGAGGATAGTTGTCCAAAAACGCAAGACAACATGCCACAGATAGTCTCTGAGATGAACACCCATTTAAAGAACCCTGAATCAACCAAAACTATTCTACAGGAGCTGCATGCATGTTGGGAACATTCATGACAGAGTAGCTATTCCAAAGCCATTAGTGTAACCACATAATGCTACAAGTGACAACAGTGGTGACAAGACCAGCAAAACTGGACACAATACTAATGGGAACAAGTCATCTGGTCTGATGAATCATCATTTACATTATTTCAGGCCACCAGATGCGTGTACATATGGCAAACACCAGCAGAAGCATTTCATGTTGACTGTCTGGTTCCTACTGTTAAGCATGGAGATGTCTCTTTGAAACTGTATGGCTCGATACCTAGGCATGGCTTGAGGCCACTCGTAATCCTGAGGGGGAAGATCAAAGCTGATCATTTTCACCATATGCTTCATACTGTTTCTAGGAGAATGCCCCAGTTAACGTGGCTTGCTGTGTTCAAACACTGTTTGATGAGCATGATGAAGTGGAACATCTCACATGGTATCCTCAGTCACCTGATCTCAATATCATACAGCCTTTGTGGGGTTTTTAGAGAATAAAATCCATGCTTGGTTTCCACTTCGACGCATAATATCTGAACTCAAGACCAATCTGTTTAAGAAAGGGGTTCGAATTTCCTTGAACATAGTGCAAGACTTTTATTTGTCAATGTCAGATGCAAGCTGTAATTTAGGCCAAGGGTGGCCCAACTCCCTAAAAATAAAATTTTAGCATTCTTTCACAAGTGTTCTTATTATTTTGTCCACCATCTGTAACTGCTTATTACAAAATGAATTAGAAAGACAATGCCTAAAACACAGAAATTTAACAGCTGATAGCTCAGAACAGTCTTTAACAGAAAAATTCTATACTTAAATTAAATGAAATTAATGTATTATGACTTTATTTTGAAGAATTTCAATATGAAAAAAAAGTAAATTATAATATGTGTGTAAACATGTTCACTTTTTAATAATTGTTTACCGAAATGGAAATTCTAGGTTTTGAGGTCTACAGGAAATTTTAACGAATTAGTTCATTTGATTTGGAGCACTAAAATTACTGTGGCATCTAAATGGTTGGTTATTTGGCATACAGTCCAAAGTAGGAAAAACTGCATCACATATCAGAAAATAATAAAAGACAGTAAATGCTGCGTAACTGCCATAGCGTTTTTTTTTTTTTTTTTGCCACCCAGTCTTAAATTTATAGTATTCAGAATAGCTGTGGTGTTTTTAAAACTAGAGCAGGGCTCGAAATACCTGGGTGCACAGGTGCACATGAAAATAAAATTGTGCACCTAATTTTTTCCCACTAGGCGCACCTGTGCACCTAATTAAAAAACTTAGGTGCACCTGTATTAAAAAATATATTTCGAGGCCTAAACTAGAGGTACAAGTGATGATTCTGAAAATTTTTGCTGAGTTTCAATTCATAAAATGCTTGCTTTTGTGGATGGTTAAAAATCAAAGTCACTTGACACCTCAGTAGGTCCTGTGTACAAATCCTGGTTTGCAAGCACACGGATGTTGGTGATTGTACCTGTTAGGAGTAACAGTAGCTTACCCACTGGATGCCCATTCACAAATAGACATTAATTTCCCTTTTGTGGTCAGAAGTTCGACAGTGGAAATATAAAAAAATATTGTAAATAAATCCATTCCAGGACAAATTATCAAAAATTCTTAATCCTTTAGAAAATATTTATTAAAAAAAATTTCATTTTACAATTTAATTGCTTAAATTTCTCAACAATGAAAGTTTGAAATGTTTATGCCACCTAATTTGAATAAAAATTCCGAAGGAAATTAAACAAATAATGCTTTGGAACTGATTGAGTCAAGGGGGTAGACACAATTTACCAAAGAGTGTACCAACTTTGCTGATATCTATCATGTCTTTTGATCTCCAAGCTGTAATCACAAGTCTCGGTCCAAAAAATCCTGCTTTTGATCTACTTTCCGAGAGACTTAAATTCATAGCTTTCATAGTATTAAGAATAGCTATGGTATTTTTAAAACTAAAGTTGCATGTGAAGATTTTGTAAATTTTCGTCGAGTTTCTATTCATAAATTGTGTTGCCTTTGTGGGTGGGTAAAACAAGGTCACATGACTCCTCAGGTGGAAATTTTTTTAGATTGTCATTTGTACAAATTTGAATTTTAAGAAGTTATGAATTACTTTCATTGCCTATTCCTATTTGAAGAAACTATTTTTACACTTGAAAATATTTAAAAGAAAATTAAATCAGGCAAAAAAAAAGGTTTGGAAATGCTAGTTTCCAAACTCTTTTAGTCCCCAAATAGTATTTATAAAATTTTATTGTGTTATAATTTATCATTACGATTTTTTGCATGCATAAATGCACATATTCTTCATTTTTAAAACAAACAAATAAAATAAATTAATCTAAACATACAATTTAACACTAGGGGCTAAGACAATATTCACAATGGGATCTAATTAATAAGACTATCTTATTAAGAATCTTCAAAAAATATTTTATAATACAGATATGTGAACAGAAGTAAGCAATATAAACACACAAATGAATTTCTGAACTTTGTAACTTTTGTTAAATTTACATGACTTAACAAAATAAAGTTAAATCCCAAGAATTATCTAATTAACAAATTTGCCATTGTTAGTTATTAAAATTATTTATCAAGTAAAATTTAATGAGCAATTTAATTTGCTTTTAAATAAAATGGCTTTAAATTTTCCAAGCATGTGGAATAGGTTTAGATTTGTACTAAAAAAATTAATTTATAAATTTAAATTTAAATTTTCATATTTAATGTTGTATTTAATGTTGTAATGTACAATTGAACAATGTCTAGGTTTTCTAGCTCTAAATAATGACTCATAATACAAAATTTTCAAGATGTATCAACATCGCTTGACTTCTTGTGTACCCTTTATATTTTTTAAAGTATTTTTAGTTTGAACTGTTCTCATGAAAAGTTTTCTCAAAAAGACACAGAACTTAATACTCCTATAAAAATTGTAAAATAAATGTCCAAGGTCAAACTTAACAACTTTGTATTCCACATTCCAGTACTAGTTTCATAAAAATATTGTATTTAATTTTCATACAGGTATAACAAATTGAATTTTTTTACAATTTAGAAAAAGGAATTTTTACAAATTTCATAAAATAAATATCGTTTTAAATTTTTTAAATGGAGGCAAATTAATCTAAGTTCTTTTAAAATTTGCATATTCAAGCATAACCTATCTTTTATTCACTTTTGTATCAAATAAACAAATTTTAATTTTTTGATTTATTGTTTCTTAAAAACAAATTTTTCAATTATTGCAAAATTAATTTTACAAAATAATTATGGTTTAAACTTATGTACCAAACATAATTATTCACCAAATATTAAACAAAACAATTGAATAGACAGTTAAAATTTTTTTTAATTTACCTTGAGATGAAGAAGGGAACATGTCCATATCATGAAATGTATGTGGAACAACTTGTGATCCCATTGTATTTACTGAGTCTGCCCTTTCATTCCATATTAGAAGCAGTTTCCTAAATCGAAAAACAAGTTACAAAATTAACGTTAATGCAGATTAAAATACAACATGAATTAAATCCGCATCAATCCCCAATGAAAATTTTCTATAGAATAGAATGTGGTCTATGGAATTATGGCGCGTTTTTCAGAAAGTTCTATAAAGCCATTTCTAGGAAGTCTACAGAATTATCTGTATAGAAATCTTTATAATTTAGAAATACATTTATTTTGACTTAGAGCTAGTTTACTCAATAGCAATGGTGACCAGTTACATCTTTTGAAGCCACACTTCAGGAAGGAATATTGAATGTGTCATTTATTTATCTTTCATAACAAAACAAGTCATCAACGAAACTTGAGGCAGATAACTCCTAAAATTCGTACAGAATTCGTAATCGTAACAACTTTCGTAAATAATCCACAAATGAATCTAATTTTAGATTTTCTTACAAAATTGTTTGATAGAATCAGAACAATATTGTTGTATATCATATATACATTCTATATAATATACATCAGAGCATCATCACTTGCCTAAGAGAACCGAGCTATGACCACCCCTGCTTTAGAGATATATGTCAGATTCTATGGAATTTTTCGTAAGGGGTTCTAACAAATCAATAGACCCATGATGTTTCAATATTAAGTTGAAGTCCATAAAATGGACAGTTCAAAAAAGCGTCTCAACAAGATTCGATTTTTGAGATCAAGTTTTGCAAACCCCAAATCTCACCCAACAAAATATACTAAAATGAAAGATGAAATTAATAATTTTAAAAGAATATAGAATTTCTTACTCGATAGCACCAGGAGGGAAATGAAGATCCAAAGTAATGTTCGAAAAGATAATTAAGTTATCCATTGTGATGAGTTGAAAATTTGTTCAGTTGAGTACTTCAAAATATCAAATATTAATCGTGGGAGGTAGAATACTTTTCAGTTTGTATAACACATGGAAAAATGTAAAAAAATAAAAATAAAGCAAATAAGTATCAACTAAATGTCATTGCCTCTTCATACGCCGGAGTGCATGCAGTCAACATGTCTAGAATATTTTTATAGAGATGCTCCTTATCAATCGGCGCAATTTGCATAGTATTTATTCCTTGGAAAAAGGCGACCAATCAAATGCGCTGCGTAATCGTTTGTCGCATTGCTCGATATCGCGCTTTCGTTTTTTTAAACGTGTTTCGAAATTCGGAAGATGACGTCGTCCTGATGCGGCTTTTGCATTGTTCTCAGTAAACCTCGTGGAGCGGAAATGGCGCGTTCTTGTAAACAGCTCCGGAGATAGTAAAATCGAACGCGGTTTTGCGAAAAATCTTGGAAAGAATGTGGTTTTACAAACTGTTTGGGAATCAAATGAAATGCAAAAGTTTTTATTGGTTCCAGTTTCTGCTATTTGCATACTTCGATGAAGTTTGAAACAAGTTACAGATTTTCGATAAACCTGATCAGTTATAAAATAAGTTCATCTTTATCGACAAAACAAAAAAAGTTAAGCAGAAATTGCAAACGAAAACATATCGTCAATGGTAGTAAATTAATGTCGCACTGGAACAATACAACGGGGTATTGGTGACGGTTCCGGATCTGCGAAAGGAAAGATACAAGGACAACGCTTCGTAATTATTAACCACGAAAAGTTTTAGGGGCATTTTCAGTGAAAACTGACCAGACGATTGGAAAGATTTTATTTCTGCCTTTCAAATGTTCCAAAATGATACATCTATATTTCAATAAGAATGGAGTTAGTTTGTACATTGAATATTTTTGACCCATTTCAAGTTTACTATCCGTTTTGGACCCTTCAAATGCCAAATCCACATTTGGTGTCTGTCCGTCCATCTGTCTGTGTGTATTGTACGTGCCGTATACACGTCCACACGGTTTAATATATTTGCATGAAACTTTGTATACTGTGAGTACTTATCTTCATTTAGTGACTGAACTTGGTTGCGTAACTGTCTGTTCGTCTTTCTGTTCTGTGTGTGTTTGTACAGGCCACATAGGAATTTTATTCCAAATATTTGATTGCATTGTGCTTTGTTTCATACATCATATATTAATTAGTTTGGTGAATGAAGTATAAACTTTTCTTTGTTTTTATATTTAGATAAGTTTCATGCTAAAACGATTTCCGAATATTTTGGCAGACGATATTTTTCAACGAACGGGAATGAAACGAAAACTCGTGTTGGTTGATCGCCTGCAGTGAGTTTCTGTATCTTTCGCTTTGAATTAATTTCGCATTTCTAAATTTTGTGCACTTTTTAGTTGCAAGTGGCAACTATGCAATATCAAAGAGATAAAAAAGGAACCGATAGTTAATATCATTAAAACAATTCTTTTCCCGACAACTTTTATTTTGCGGTTTTCTTTTTTCAAATATTTATTATTTTAATAAATTGTATTTCCTATTTATCACATTCAACACCACCACAAAGTTTTTGACATAAAGTGGAAGGTTAGTCAGAATAAAGCAAATTTTAAGTGTAATTATGCCGTTATTGAAAGAATAATGTTTAAAAAAATCCGAACAAGAACTTTTCAAACAATAAAAATTCTTTGTCATAATGACAGAACATGGCGAAATTCAATAATGTCGCATGCCAAAAGTAAGAGTGCCACAAGTAATAATTTTTTTTACTACGAGTGCAAGAACATTCGTCATTTTTATTAATTGTGAGTTGAACATGAAAAGAGCTTATAAGGGAATTCCAAATCTCCCTCAAAATCGTCTTTAGTACCCATAATCTTAGTGTCACCTTTCAACGTTTTATAGCTTTGTGTTATATAGCAAGGGTGGTGAAATGCGAAGCGTAAAACATGAATGGATATGCAAGTGTAGGATTTGTGTTCGGAGTAAGTTGTAGAAATTATAAAGATGGTGAAAGGTATTAAAGTAATTTTTATTATACGAAAAACATAACCAAAATATATAATCACTTATCTCTTCAATTTAGAGCTAACCAATTTAAGTGTTCAGTTAACCAGTTTAAGCTAGTTTCGGAAAAACTTAACCTGTAGTGTATCGCTCTTTTGGCAACATTCGACGTTTAATATCATTGGGGTTAACCAATTATCAATCATATATTAATTGGGAATTTATTATTTGCTACTTTTATTGGCGGTACAGAAATCGGTTCCGAAAACGAACAGGAACAAGTCGCGGAAACACATCGCCACCTACACTTAGCTTTGACAGGAAATGCCTCAGAAAGATGGTATTTTTTTTTTGGGGGGGGGGGAAGGCTTCAAAGACGTTACTATCAAAAGAAAAATACTTTTCCGCAATAAATGTTACTTCTTTCACTATTAACTTCATAAGTTATTCGGAAGCAAATTGTGCTGTATTCAGTTGAAATGATTCCCAGTATTACTTGGTGGTGTGGGCCTAGTCACATTTAAAGTTCTGCAGATCGATTTTATGAAAAGGAAACGAATCAGCTTTATGTGGAGATATCATATTAAGTTGTCATAGGATCTTTGTAGTTGGTTGATTTAGGATTTAAAGTTTTAGGTATCTTTTTCGAATAACCTTTCGTCTACGAAAATAAGAGCTCGTGATTTCATCCGAATCTTAGTAATTTCGAAGCAGGTTTTTCTTTTACTGTACACAAATAAAAATTACCGTCTCTAAAAATTAGAACAAAACCTACACGTTATCCTGACGTGCTTCTAAAATAATGAATATTCTAAAAGGCACCAGACAAAAATATCAAGTAAAACAAATTTTAGCGGAGCACACTGAAAGCAAAACCACAACCTAATTTTTTATTTAATGTACGATTTTCGGATTAAATTATGCGATTCATCCCCAACGGTATAAAATACAGTTAATTTATTCAAAACAATCAAGTTCTTTTTCGGGGAATACGATTTAAACGCTTATTCCATATCTTGCAAGGGATTTTCCAGAAAAGAATACTTGAATACTGATCTTCCATTTGCGTAAGTGCAAAGTGAGGAAACCACAAAAATTATGTGGGTTTTGTACTTCTTTCTCAACACCATCATTATTATCACCTCTCGTTCCCACAAAAATTTGTCTCGGGTGTTGACCTCGTCATCGACCGTGGTTCAAAATTAATTTATTTTGATTGATTGATTGATTCCACAGACCGTGGAAAATACCAAGAAACACACAAAAAAAATTTAAAATCTATGTAATTACAAGAAAGGTCTAAAAGTGAAGGATCGTCGAGTATTTCCAACTAAAAACTAATTTGAATTTTGTATTGTTGTCATGCAATGGATTCGTCGTTCTTGTCGTACAATTCATTCATTCTCTAGGTTCGGTATCGTCGGGCACAGGTGACATAAGATATTTGTCGCGGCACAGATAAATTATTTTCATTAATTTCTTGAAATAATGAAAACTTATTTTCAATGATTCAAATTTGTACTTTCCTAAGTACACAAAGGTTCTTTGAACGAAACGCTAGCGATATCAGCAAATCGTGTCAAGAGATAGGGCACTAACTGAGAAGTTGGCGACGTTCTTGGCGGTTGTAAGAATACGAAAAGTTACGACCAATAAAGAGGAGCGTGAACTTTCACGGATATACGCACAGCGCGAACAATATTCAACTTAACTTGATGGGATTTGAACCACGATGGACTAAAAAATATCAATTTTTGTCAATAAATATACTACACTAACATAAAAATGTGCAACAAAAAACCCGCACACGTAACACGTGGGAATAGTTACACCACTAGTCCATATGTTATGATAAAAACACATAAATTCGCTGTCACAAAATAAGAGTAGTCGGGATATTGCTGATCAAATATACCTGGTCAGATGGGAAATGCCATCAAAACCCTATTTTTCGAGGTTAAAAATATATTCAGTACGATCCGAAAGGCAGGATATAATTTTCCTATACTTTTTTATCAAATATACTTCCGAGTTGCATCAGTGTTGAGATGGCAACAATAATACATCAGTAGTAAAGGAAAAAAACTTTTTCTATTACTCTAGTTTCGGCATTTCAATTTTCGAACTGTGGATCTTAAACTAGAATTGTAAGTATTTATCCAACTAAGTAACTCATTTTCAAATAAGTGTCCGCACACTAACTTTAAAAAATAGAATCAATACTGTCAAAGTACTGACAAAAACACAAAAAATTAAAAGCTATATATATGCTTAAACTAATATTACCTACTTATGCAAAGAAATTTTTTTTTTTTAAATATGTTCGAACATTTATACAAATCTGATTATTTAAATCAAAACTAACATTTCACGAATTTAATTGTTATTACAATTTAAACTAATGGAATATTTTAATTTAAAAAAAATTATAACGGACTTTAGAAATATAAATCATCTAAGAATAAGTATCGCATACATTACTGACATTTCAAATTTGATCATTAAATCCCACTACGCTTGTATAAAATACAAAATATTACAATTTTTAGCTTTACTTTTAAGCTATCAAGAAATCATATAACATAGAAATGGTTCGAATAAAATTGTTCCACGCAGAAGACTTCAAAGAAATTAAAACTTGAGATGCAACATGCAGTTCTTGTTTTAAATGATTCCGAAAGATAAGATGTTGCCATTGCTGTTCTTAATGCAACTTCAATTTTCACAAAAAAGCTGTTTATTACTTTTTTTACATAAAATTTTGAGCAAACAATATTTACCGTGTAAAATCTCCATATGTGGGTGTTGACATGCTTCAGGTGTGAAACCACCCAACCACGTCTGATGCTTTGCCCTGAAAGTAAAAATATCGTTCATTCAATTACATCGATACACGCAACAGTACGTACAGTTCATTACTTGTGAAAAAGAAACAAGCGATCACAAAAAGTTAGTGAACAAACAAAACAAAGACTTGGTAGCTTAGACGAGCGCGAAAATAAGCACACTTGAACTGAAAAACATGCTCGAACGAAATTATATTTTGAAAAGGAGTCACTTATTCAATTTTGTAAATAGAAAGAAAATTGAAAATTAATTATGATACATAGAGGTAGATAATTGAATAGACGGAACACTAGAGCAACAAACGGGCTATTCAATTCCAAAAGAATGGATTCAAGTCGAGAACAGGACCTCGTAATTTTGAATCACGATCAGTTGACTAGGTCAACACCCGAGCTGACACCCCACTCTTCACACCACACCAACGTGAGGACATTTGAAACCCATGAAGGATTTAACGTGCACCAGCCTCCACGTATGCGACGGTGTTTGGAAGAATCGAGTTTCGAGCACGTAATCCTCCGTTTGCTAATCAATGACTATAACTGGGCTAACATTTAAATTCTTGCTTCCACAGTAATATACTTAGTACAGATCGAGACACCCATAACAAGATCAAACCCTTCTCAAGACGCGGTAGCCCAGTTGGTAGAGTAGCGGATAAACACCCAGATAGTTGTTGCGATTGAGCCAAAGACCGTGGTGCACGTTAAATCTGTAGTGGCTTCAAATTATCCTTACGTTGACGAGGTGTGCGAGTTAGGAGAGTGAGGTGTCAGCTTAGGTGTCGATCTCGTCATTTGACCGTGGTTTAAAATGTCCAGGTGTCCCCGGAACTTTCACTTCGGGTCTTTGGTCTTTACTTGTCATACTCCAGAAACTCCTACACATATTTTAAAATATATTGATGTTTCTGAAGGACGGCTCTTGGACCAATAGGAATTGGTCGCTGAGTGACTTGTACAGCATGGTCGACTTAGTCTAGATTATGTACATACACTATAGATTATATCTTGACTAAGAGAATTAGTAACAGATTCTGAAGTACCACAAAACATTGCGGTTGATAAAAATAAATCAGCGTTATAAGATTATATATTTATGGTTTATACTAATAAAATGAGCGAATTTGCCTAAAATCTCGGAGTATCCGGTTAATTAAAAATAAGTACATCTACGTAGGTATTTAGAGTTAGTTTTATAAGACGAATCAAATTAAGATGAAAACGTGTTCGATTGCGAATGTAAGAAATAACGATGAACAAAAACAGTAAGGCGTATTTTGTTTTTTTTTAATATAATTTTCGGCGCAAATTAGAGCCGATTGTCGTACATTTTTTTATTTGACCTTCAAAAAAATATCGATTACCTTCACGTACCTTACTTTACTCACCTTACACTAACAAACTTAAAATTATATAATAACAAAACAAAAAAAAGATCATTCTCATTGCCCTAATATTCAAAACTACAACAATGGGTCTGATCGAATGTGGCAAAATAAATGTGTCCATCTGGTTCTTATTGGCTTTTATCAATATTCAATAATATCGCGATTTCAAAAATGGAGTAGAAACCGCTTTTACCCAGCTCTTGAAAAGATCACATAAAGCATGGAAAATTCAAAACAGGTTTTCGTAACTTGAAATCAGCTTAAATTAAGTCAAGGCAATTTACCCTACATTGATTGAATCTTTAAATGAACAAGATTTTCATGTATTTTAAAAGTATAATATGCATCACAAAACAGGTTTATCAGATAAATTTAACGAATAAAAAAAATTATGGAAAGGTTTACTTTTAATCTATACTTTACATCAGCGATTTTCCACCTGTCTTATGCATGGTGAGACTGTTTCAATTGTGTAAAATTTATTTCATTTCAACAGTTAAGTTGGAACTTTTGAAAGTGTGTTTACAAATAAATTAAAGCAAATATATCTACATAATTTTGTCAGGTCGGCAAAAAATATCACACTTTGGTGTACCGCAGAAAAGTAATTAGTGTGTTTCCAAAAAAGAAAAAAAGGTAGAAAATCGCTGACATAGGTAGGACGACTTGGTTGTAAGAAAATTTTTATAAGAGCTTGCGAGGTGTTAACAAATATACATATTTAAAATCGTAGCATAATAATCAGTGCATTTACGGTTTTGTTTAAAATAAATCCTCAACCAGCATTGAAAAAACAAAAACTGTGACGTTAAACCTATTTTTGACGCAGAACTAATTAAGTCCGTTTGTGGAAAATGCGAATTACACAATTGAGATACCAAGAAGAGAACGAATAGCGATATTCAAAATATCCGTCTCTACCGTAATAAGTTTAGTCACTTCGTTTCAATAGCGATTGCAACGACGATGAATTTCAAATAACAAAACCACACGTCAACTTTACACACAGAACAGTTTTAGAATAATCGTTCATATTTTCCGATTGGAACGTATATCAGCGTCGTAAACAAAGTATCCAGTTGAAAGTGAACTCAAAATCAGAGGTTGGTTCGTTGTTTTGGTATTATGACGCAATGGTATATTTGGCCAAGCTGCGCCAAACACAAGACGACGGCAAGTAAAATATGTCGTGAATGGAAAAAAGGGATTTGGGAACAGAGGTGTTCAGAATCGGAGGAAAAACCATAACTAATCACAGCTAAAAACCTTGTTTCACATAAAAAATACATAATTTCAGTAGGGGTATACAGATATGGCTCTCACGTCATAAAATAAAAATATAATCAGTCAATCAATAAACAAATTCTAATCACATTTCATTGAAGAGTGCAGAAGGCAAATAGATGCAATGCTTGGACATAAGATGTCGGACAGATAGTGCAACATAAAACCTTATTCTTTACATTGATATCGCTTCAGATATACCTGGTGTATGATTAACTTACAAATTTTGAGTTGGTACTATTCATTCTAGTACGTCATACGCATGTCTCTGAATTTTGTATAATTTCGAAAATTCTTTTAAAATATACATTTGCAACTAATGGTTGAAAACACTTGAAGCTGAAGTCGCTTCCCTTTGTCTCAGCTTCAAACAATGAATGAAAAAGTGAAGCTTCCACAATCGTGATGCGATTTCAAGGCAGTTAAGCAAGGAAGAAATTGCGTTCAGTGTTACCCCCAAGTGTTGCCAGAGATAAAGCGAGTGTTACGCCCACGTTTTCAGATTCGTCAAGGTTCCCGACTACGTACCTCTTTCGTAAATGGCATAGCGGTGACAAATTTAAGTGAATTTGATAAACCTGTGTCTCACTGAGAACCTCATACCATAAAAAATTAAAAATATCTCAAAAATTAAAAAGTTATTGGCGCCGCAACCGCAGGATTGAAAACTCGCTTTTTTTCGCTCGATTCTTAGACGGTTTCCCGAGAAAGTACGGATCAGAAAATTACGAAATTAACATGGTTTGTTCAAAATTATACAGGGAACAAGGTGAAGATTTTTTTTTTATGATGCGGCTATTAGTTTAGGGTGCACTAAATGTCAAAAGTAGAAAAGGGCGAAATTTCTAAAGCGATTTAGCAAAACACGTACAAATTTTCAGTCCGCAGCCGTGATTTTTTTTAGAGTACCTCTAAATGTGAAATTTTGCACCTCGCCGAGGTTTTTAGAAATTTCAATTTGGTTCCTGGTAATATTTTCTTTTTGAAATTCGGGAAATCTGGGGCTACCGAAGGCCCAGATTTAATTAGGATTACTAAATATATGGTGAGCGATCTAAAAGCGGTTCAGCAAGAGATTTGACTAGCAACTACCATGGCAACAGATTTTAAAGCAATCTATCTAAATTGGGCACCAGCTTTTGTAGTGCTCTAAACTGCAGTGTGAGCCATGAATTTTGAAGTGAATAGAAAAGGCCTGAATTCGTAATCAACGTACATAATTTTACCCAGGTCGTCGTGGTTCAGTGGGTATGCCCACTGCGCTAGCAACCTGCGAGTTGTAGGCAGCGCATTTTTGATTGCCCCCTACGTGTATTTCTGTCTTTTGTATCAATAAAACCAATTGCTTGATGTTGCTTGTCTTGTTCTTGGCAGAACATTGTCAAATATGACCCTTACACCATAAAAAACAACTCAACTAACCATAATGGTACACTGTACTTAGTCTCTCTTATGGAATATCTGTTTTGTATAGGCTTATCTAGAAATGCATAGCCAAATTCAAATAGAGGCTCAGCCAGCGATGTGAAGTCAGCATCCATTTTCTCCGTCCTGCAGATTTAAAATGAACTTCAAAGAACTTAAAGATTCGAAATTACATCCGCGTATGAGCATTGAAAACAAATACTAGCCATCTAAGTGGTTTCGACGAGATATCTCGTACGCCAAGATCAGACCAATTGTGCTTCAGACGAGAGATCTCGTCCCCAAGATATTGTCGCTTTTTATGATGACGAATACACCAAGATCTGGTTAGTTTTCTTCTAATGATGAAATATCCCCTCCATCAACGTTTTTTCTAATGATGAGGTACCTCGTCGAAACAACCACCAGAAGAGTCAACATATTTGTACTAAAAATTGATACATAATAGAGGGGTATTGCAAATGATTCATCGGGCCGAACTTGACTCGCATTTTTGTGTCGTGTAATGAGACACTGAATCATTGGTAAAAGCGTTGTGACTAAAATATTGAACAGTTCTAGTTGTTTCCATATTGAACTCATTATTTTAGTGATATATTTTATGCAATACATCGTTTTGAAACCCGATCAATCATTTGTAATAACCATGCACATCATATTAGGTACTCGGAAATTATGTCCTCAATTTATGTGTAAAATAGAATTCATGTGTCTAAGGCAACTTTCAATTTTTTTTTTTTTAACACAAGAATATGTTTAGATTTAAAGGTCTGGGTATATATAGCTTATATTTTTTCTCGATTCAAAAGTGACACCTCAAATGTGTTTATTTATAGAAAAGTATGATAATGCAAGCATTTGTTACTTTGTTTCAATTCTATTCTAATCTCGTTTAAACAAACGGGCTATATAGACTGCTTTAAATGAATTCCAAATCATTACATCCATTCCCAGACGGATGTAGAATAGGAGGCAGAGCACAAACTACTATAAGCAAGAAAATATTTGCAAGATTGGAAATGTGGATGATGATAATAATAATTGTTACTCATCAAAAAAATTGAAAACATCATTCTGGAAATTTCTTTACCGTTTAAGAGATAAGTACTTTTTTAGAGATAAACTACGAGCATTCTCGTTCCATTTTCATAATTAGTTTAAAATAAAGTGTTACTTTAACTTCAATTACCAAAACTTTTTACTTTTTTCTACACGCTGATGTACACGTTCTTGCAGATGTAGAACTTAATTCCCATGAATTAGTAACAATTTGTTTATTCACCTAACACATGTTTTTATGAGGGGGGACAGTTGAATTGATGACTCACTGGAGCAATACAACGGGCTATTAGCAAAGGTCCGAGGATAACACCTCGTCGTTCTGGACCATGGTCACCTGACGAGGCAACACCTGCGCTCGCAAACTTCTACACATTTGAGGCCACGACAAATATAAAGTGCCCCAAATATATGACCGTCTCCAGTTGCTAATCGGCAACTCTTCAAACTAACTAATCGGCAACTCTTCAAACTAACTAATCGGCAACTCTTCAAACTAACTAATCGGCAACTCTTCAAACTAACTAATCGGCAACTCTTCAAACTAACTAATCGGCAACTCTTCAAACTAACTAATCGGCAACTCTTCAAACTAACTAATCGGCAACTCTTCAAACTAACTAATCGGCAACTCTTCAAACTAACTAATCGGCAACTCTTCAAACTAACTAATCGGCAACTCTTCAAACTAACTAATCGGCAACTCTTCAAACTAACTAATCGGCAACTCTTCAAACTAACTAATCGGCAACTCTTCAAACTAACTAATCGGCAACTCTTCAAACTAACTAATCGGCAACTCTTCAAACTAACTAATCGGCAACTCTTCAAACTAACTAATCGGCAACTCTTCAAACCAATCGGCAACTCTTCAAACCAATCGGCAACTCTTCAAACCAATCGGCAACTCTTCAAACCAATCGGCAACTCTTCAAACCAATCGGCAACTCTTCAAACCAATCGGCAACTCTTCAAACCAATCGGCAACTCTTCAAACCAATCGGCAACTCTTCAAACCAATCGGCAACTCTTCAAACCAATCGGCAACTCTTCAAACCAATCGGCAACTCTTCAAACCAATCGGCAACTCTTCAAACCAATCGGCAACTCTTCAAACCAATCGGCAACTCTTCAAACCAATCGGCAACTCTTCAAACCAATCGGCAACTCTTCAAACCAATCGGCAACTCTTCAAACCAATCGGCAACTCTTCAAACCAATCGGCAACTCTTCAAACCAATCGGCAACTCTTCAAACCAATCGGCAACTCTTCAAACCAATCGGCAACTCTTCAAACCAATCGGCAACTCTTCAAACCAATCGGCAACTCTTCAAACCAATCGGCAACTCTTCAAACCAATCGGCAACTCTTCAAACCAATCGGCAACTCTTCAAACCAATCGGCAACTCTTCAAACCAATCGGCAACTCTTCAAACCAATCGGCAACTCTTCAAACTAATCGGCAACTCTTCAAACCAATCGGCAACTCTTCAAACCAATCGGCAACTCTTCAAACCAATCGGCAACTCTTCAAACCAATCGGCAACTCTTCAAACCAATCCGCAACTCTTCAAACCAATCCGCAAAGTTGGTTGCTTGCATTAAGTTTTATGGCGCAAGTCATATTTGGCCGAGCTGCACCAAATACAAGACAACCGTATAGTAATGGACAAACATAATGACAGCTTTACTGTCACAAAAGAGAAAAAAACACACAGGGAGGAATTTAATAGCCGCCATCTACAGGTTGCTCACAGGTGCACCGCCTCACAGGTTGCTAGCGCAGTGGACAAACCCACTGAGCCGCACGAAAAAATTGATTGGTTTAGGGCTTTATGGCGTATGGGTCAGTTTGAGACAAACATAAGACCATGTCAAGTGATTGTGAAAAGAAAGGATGGAGAGAAAAAGTAGAGAAAGATCGCTTGGGTATCTTGGGTTCGCAATCCCCTTGTTTATCAGAGGCAGTAAACCCCATGGGAAAAGAATAGACCACTAGGCTACCTCGTAATCATGAAGCCCGGAAGCACCTAAAGATGTTGAATTCCCAGGGTTCCCACACTATTTCAGAAATAAAATTACGACTTTTCCAGGGGAATTATTACAAAATTCCAGGTTATACATAACCACCTCAGTTCAGAAGTATCACATGTGATACTCCCGTTTCTGAATTTTTCTCATTTATGTATAAAGATTTGTGTAACTTGTAAAAATAAAATGTAATTTAAATATAATCCTTCAATTCTTAATTTTTGATTTTGTAGTAGATTAACCCAGAAGTATTATATGTGATACTTGCTTTTTTTTTTACTTTTCTCCAAAGCGTCTGAGAGAAGCCATAATCAATCATTTTCTAGGTCATTGAGGTGATCATCCCGGTATTAGACGAAAATTCGTAATTTACCCATACTTTTCCCCGATTTTGTTCGGAAATAATTAATTTCCCTGACAATTCCAGGCTTTCCATGGATTCCATACTTATAAGTAGAACTACGCAAGACAGAGAGAAGAGAGTTTAACGAGTCAAAGTGTCATGTAAACATTTTCTCTTCCAGTCCCATGTTCTGTGACAATTAACAATCCAATAGTCACAGAATGACACCAATATTTTGAGCTTATTTTCTCCGTGGGAGGATAGGGTCGTTAGAACATACCTGACCTATCCCACTATGAGTTCAAACCAGAAATTTTCAGCTGTGTGTGTGTGTTATCTGACACAATCGGTATTCTTTACCTTAGTTGTCAGTCGCTATCAGAGTTATCAGATACAACTCGGTATCGCGTTCTAGATACCACTCTGCGGTTGACAGATTTCCTTTTATTCAGTTACGCTATCTTATCGCTCCCTCTATTTTCAGTTGTTTACACTGAATAGGGCCTGTATTCTTTTACTACAGTATGCCATTAGATAATATCGTATTTTTTTACGACGGAAAAAAGACATAGCGATATTCTGCTTATTAAACTTTTATATCTTTACCCTCCCTCGTCGTCTAGTCTAGTACCAACACAAAACTGCGTTTCGATGTCTGCAGGGCCGTTGCTTCAGTAGTGGTATGATGGGCGTGAACAAAACACGGCGGCCGAAAGACAGGCGTATATATATATAATGTCTTCAACTTGAATTTTTTTTTTTAGCAATAAATGTTCCGACATTGACAACTTTTACATTACTTATTAGTTGACAGCAACATTGCAGCTAAAAGTATAAGGATTCAAATTCCAAATATCGCCCCTGTGCTTAATATCGCCCACACGTGTTTGCAAGCTACTGTAGCGAGCGTAGCTACCACTCCACAACTTAACGTACGAATGGGTAATATAAAATATACCAGTGTAACCCAACTCTTCCATGAAGTACTTTTTGGTAGACACTAAGTTACGCTGGTTCATTAGCGCTTGCTATAAGTGATGACTACGGACGTGATTTGAACATGCAATAATTTACAAATTCGATGGATGACCCACGATGTACAGTAGAAATCGCCATGGTTGATGCTAGTTACTTTCAACCACTAGGGGGCGCTGTGATAGCAGACACTTCTAATGTCGTATCACGGTCTCCGTCCGAATATTACCGCTCAGCCTTTGCTGATAAAAGCAACACGGCGACTCTGATCTTAATACAGCTCTCACAGTCTAACGCAAAATGGAAATCATTCAACTAGTGATATCATCTATCGAATTTCGGCGTCTGCTAAAATTCTGGAGGGGGAGTACTGTAGCGAGCGTAGCTACCACTCCACAACTTAACTTACAAATGGGTAATATAAATACCAGTGTATCCAACTCTACCATGAAGTACTTTTTAGAAGACACTAAGTTACTCTGGTTCACATTAGCGCTTGCTATACTACTACGTGCGACTTCTATGAGTTTATATAGTTACCTTGAAGGTCTAGGGTTTTACCACACATTGCGCCACCGGCAAGTTTCCTATCAGTTATAACAACAACACTATTGCATCTGAAGTATTTGAGGCAGTGATCAACGTATTTTTTGTCTCCAATCCATTCAGGAAATATCCAGATAAGCGTTTCCAAATCATAATTTCGTTTATGACTTGAAAGTACATTAAATACTAAAGGTAGGTATGTATGCTCTACCAGCAACTCGTTTTAAATAGTAGATTCTAATTTCGCTTGGTGGGTGGTAATAAGATCAGGGGTAGGCGATATTAAGAACCCACTCTTGAAAATTCGCTTGGGAAACTTTTTGAAGTTTTACTAGTCAACTTAAACTGACATAAGTAAAGAAGGTTTAGGATCTCAGGAAACCAAAGGAGAATAGATTCTAGTGATATTCATTTAGTTTCCAGATTGATTTCCCAACCCAGAAAGATGAGATACATAGAAATAGTTAAAGTAGGCGATATCTGGAACACCTACCCTATAGTCACCATTAATATTCGTTATTTATTTAGTTGCCCTCATCAACTTATTCATTACTCATAACTTAACATTTACGTATTCGTTATTCATTTAGTCAATACCGGGAATTATACTGCAATTAATACTTATAAATTTGCATATTTCGTTCTCTGGAATACTCAAAGCAATCATCAAGGTCCGGGAACACTCGGACTTGATGATAGCTTTGAGTATCAAAAATATACCCGATATGATTTTGATTGGTTGGGTTTGATTTTATGACGTATATAGCCAAGCTACATCGACCTTAAAATGAAATAGACGGAGCATGCGACCGCAGTTTCAAGTTATTTCTTCCAGTTGCTCGGTTTGAAGATGTGTCACGTGGTTGTGGGTAAAAGCAGGAATCCTCAGCTATTAATTGGTTAACGTAACTATCCACCGTTATTAAAAACACTAGTCTGCGCTTCCATAGCCAATCGGTTAAGTCGATTGTTAATTTACCCTTCAGAGATCTTACGACAGTGACTCCGCCCACATGATCCGTCTATTTCATTTTAAGGTCGATGCCAAGCTAGGCAGAACAACGTCAAGTAAATGGACAAACGCACAAGAAAAGAGGCATGCAGGTATTTAATTAACGTCGCACAGATCAACACAACGGGCTATTGGCGAGGGTCCGGGATCAAACCCGAAAGGAAGATCCAACACTACGTGATTTTGTATCAGTCGCAGTTTGACGAAATCACACCCGAGGTGGCACCCCACTCTCCAAACTTTCCACACCACGCCAACTTGAGGGCATTTGAGGCCACGGCAGTTTTAACGTGCACCAGCCCCCACGCAACGGTCTTTGGTTGGATAGTCAACACTTCTGTTGCTAATTCGCTACTCTTCCAACCGGACTACCGTGGTCCAAGGGACCGTCGTAACTCAGTGGGCATGTCCACTATGCCAGCAACCTTCGAGTTGTAGGCAGCGCAGGTTCGATTCCTGTCAAGTGCTTTCCTCCCTGAGTGTATTTATCCCTTCTGTGTCTACTTTATATTGTATGTCTTGTGAGGCAGCTTGCTGAGGTTTCTGTGACCTCCGAAACGGACCTGCCTCCAGTAGCTTAATACTAGACCCGGAAAACGCAGAAAGGCTCCCAAAAAAAAAAAAATTAAAAGCCATTTTTTTTTCAGTTAAAAAATTATAAAAATTTTTTTTTCTCTAGATCGGTAAAAAAATTTTCTGGAGTCTCAGAATTTTAGTAATTAATCTGTACCACGAGATGAAAAAAGATTGAAGATCGCTAGTGTAAGAGTATAATATAAAATGCTACGATTACTAAATTAACACGTGTCGTTGCAGAAAGAATACGCACAACACAACGGCTAAATAAGTAATTTTGAACTTTGCCCAGATGATTTCGAGATTGTACGCGACATTGTATAGAAACTGTTTCCCCAGTGGTACAACATAATCGAAATGTTTTCTGGAGTATTGCGAAACAGCAATCATGTCGAAGAAACCAAGATGCGAGTAATTGCAAACTTTGATTACGGCAAACTATCTTTGCATAGCTAAAGCGCAAGTACCCCTTCCCGGCCGTCAAATGATAAATCGCTTACGTTACGCTCCCGCAATAATCTACTTGAGTCTCTCATTTAGACAAGGTCTTCGCCTTTCTAAACTTCCCAGATGAAGGACTTGTACTTTTCGCAAATTTTTGGAACAGTTTACATTTTTCAAAACAAGGTAAAGGACATAGGTGATAAGGACTGACGGTTGGTTGGTTTCTATGGCGCAAGGGTGACATATGGCGATGATGCGTCAAACGACGTCAAGTAACGTAGACATACGCACAAGGAAAGCTTTACTAAAACAGAAAAGAGACACCCAGGGTCATAATTGGCAAAACTGCCAAACACAAGACAACTTCAAGTAATGGACATACAGACCAGAAGTTTTTACTGATAGTTTGTACGTCGGGTTTTATGGGTACAAGGGCTATTTTAACCATTTTTCAGAGACAGAACAGAGAAATACACCCAGGGAGCATTCGAACCTTCGCCACATACTACTCGCAGGTTGCTAAAGCAGTGAGCCAACCCCACTGAGCGTACCCATAACGAACAGTAAATTTTTAAAATCGATTTTTAAGGTATCCTTAGATACTTCATCTGTTCCATTAGAACAAATTCATACGCGACAAAAAAAGTCATATGGGGTCTGGGGGAAAATACGGTTGGTTGGTTGGTTTGGGTTAATGGTGCTTAAGTTCGATAGTAAACAAGCTGCTCCAAACGCACGTTAAATCATATTTAATATCAATCTAAGCAACAAGAAAAGGAGTTTAAAATACGTACATTCTTACACGAAACTTTAAAAATATGGAAAAAGGTAAATATATATTAAAATCTGTCAACACGTAAGAATTTTGTGAGAAAGTGACAAAGCAAATTGAGCAGCAACATGAAATATATAAAACTATGAAAATGATATGTATATATACAAGTAATGAAAGAACAATTTAAAGTTTTTAATTGTAAAATAGAATTAAAACATAATGATATATAGTTAAGCAAAATGCGATAAATAGCCAGTGATGTAAAAAGGTAAATAGTGATGAATGTGGAGAATGATCCAACAAATCAGACAAAAGAGGTGATGTGTTAAAGAAAGGGTAAAACTGTCGAGGATCAAACAAGACGTGAAATATAATTAATGGAAAGAGGTTGTTGACAATGCTGGCACGATGGTGAGTTTTCTCCGGCCAGTACAATCTGAGCGTGAAATACGGACACATTTAAAAACAGCACTACATAACTATAAATCCACCTCAATCCCCAATTTTAAGCTCATCAAAAACTCCCACTCAATAAGAATCCGCCCACAGACGAGATAAACTGAAATCCCGACAAAATAATCCAAGATTGGTGCAATCCACAACAATGGTTTTCCCAGAGATCGGCCGCGTAAAACAGGGATTGAAATAATTTTTCAATCAATAGACAACGCAGCACTGTTGCTAAGCCTCTGCGAACACAATAGGTTATCGGGCACTGTAATCAAACTTAATCAGATATTACTTGAATCAAAGTTTGCGCAGACATACTAACATTATTTTTTTTTTATCTTGAAGGGGCACCAACTAGTATTTCGACACCCGAAGCCCACGAAAGTCGAAGGAACTTCCTGGTTTCATTTGGAATATCTGGAGGTGTGTTGAGATCGTCATGACGTCCGAAACGGAAGGACAAATATAGCTTTTCTTGGTCAGTTTTTTCCGATATTGAATCCCGGATTCTTCTATTGATTGACGTGAGAACGGCATGGACGTCAAAAACATGGAAGCACACGTGAGCTGCGTCGTGGAAAGGTCATAATTTTTCATCTTCCAATAGATAACGGGATTTTAGTGCAGTACATCCAAGGACGGACAAGCGAAACAGCGGTGCAGTTACGTGGAAATGTATGAATAGGGAACGGAACGGACGTATCAATTACGGAGTACCTTGCAGAGAACTGCGAACCTCCACATCAGAATTAATAAAGAATTTAATGATTGTAAACTTAAAAATGAGGGAAGAATGTTGAAGGTAGCGACAATACACTATGAAAAAGGTAAATAATTATAATAGACGATAGAGTTTAATAATTGATACAATTAGAAATAAATGTATTAATAAAATATTTATTAAATATTTTCAAGATTTTGCGATGTGACTGAAGATAGATACGTTGGTATTTGTCGTGTAACGCGTTTTATTGAAAGACAAATAAACATTGCTTTATGTTCACGCCGTTTGAGCTCATTTGACAGCGAAAGGTGTTCAGTACAGTAATGAAGTTTGCGCAACGTCTACAACAAAATAGAACCTTTTCATTTGCATATGAATATAATTTGCCCATATCGACACCACTTTCACCACGCAATCCAACACAAAAAACCGAACATTCCCATTCAAGAAAAAGGTGTGTGTGTTTAACAAACCTGGAAATCCCATTTAAAACATCCATCGACACGGTAGCCCCAATGTCGTTGTCATCACAATTCCAACCTCCAGCGGTTCAATGAACTCGCCGACCGACAAAATTAAGTGAAAGAAGGAAGGACGGAGAGGATTGCCCACTGCCCGTCTTTCACTCGCACGTGAAAGAGAATGTTTCCGAGTCCACAGGACAGCCAGAATGCGATTATGCGAGGCATCCTTGGTATTTCGGAAATTGCCCCAAATCTACTTCCTTTTCCACAGCCATGGAATGGTATACCATATTGCGCTCTATCAATATATTCCGAGCGCCATAAGTAATTTCAATCACGTCTGAAACAAGTATGTTTACCATCAGACGGGTTGAATAGAGATGGATAACTTGGGTGAAATATGAAAAAGGATAAAGAATGCAGAGTGGAAGACAGAAAAATGATCACTCTGCGGAAGTTTTGCATTTTAAACCTTCCCGGTGGTTGTCTCGTCGTTGGAAAAACTGACCAGATCTCGATGGACGAGATATCTCGTCATTACAAAACTTATCGTATCTTGATTTCGTCACCATGCAAAATTGTTAATATATTGAGGTATCTCGCTCGTCATTAGCGAAATTGCTTAGATCTCGATGGACGAGATATCTCGTCATTACAAAACTTATCGTATCTTGATTTCGTCACCATGCAAAATTGTTAATATATTGAGGTATCTCGCTCGTCATTAGCGAAATTGCTTAGATCTCGATGGACGAGATATCTCGTCATTACAAAACTTATCGTATCTTGATTTCGTCACCATGCAAAATTGTTAATATATTGAGGTATCTCGCTCGTCATTAGCGAAATTGCTTAGATCTCGATGGACGAGATATCTCGTCATTACAAAACTTATCGTATCTTGATTTCGTCACCATGCAAAATTGTTAATATATTGAGGTATCTCGCTCGTCATTAGCGAAATTGCTTAGATCTCGATGGACGAGATATCTCGTCATTACAAAACTTATCGTATCTTGATTTCGTCACCATGCAAAATTGTTAATATATTGAGGTATCTCGCTCGTCATTAGCGAAATTGCTTAGATCTCGATGGACGAGATATCTCGTCATTACAAAACTTATCGTATCTTGATTTCGTCACCATGCAAAATTGTTAATATATTGAGGTATCTCGCTCGTCATTAGCGAAATTGCTTAGATCTCGATGGACGAGATATCTCGTCATTACAAAACTTATCGTATCTTGATTTCGTCACCATGCAAAATTGTTAATATATTGAGGTATCTCGCTCGTCATTAGCGAAATTGCTTAGATCTCGATGGACGAGATATCTCGTCATTACAAAACTTATCGTATCTTGATTTCGTCACCATGCAAAATTGTTAATATATTGAGGTATCTCGCTCGTCATTAGCGAAATTGCTTAGATCTCGATGGACGAGATATCTCGTCATTACAAAACTTATCGTATCTTGATTTCGTCACCATGCAAAATTGTTAATATATTGAGGTATCTCGCTCGTCATTAGCGAAATTGCTTAGATCTCGATGGACGAGGTATCTCGTCATTACAAAACTTATCGTATCTTGATTTCGTCACCATGCAAAATTGTTAATATATTGAGGTATCTCGCTCGTCATTAGCGAAATTGCTTAGATCTCGATGGACGAGATATCTCGTCATTACAAAACTTATCGTATCTTGATTTCGTCACCATGCAAAATTGTTAATATATTGAGGTATCTCGCTCGTCATTAGCGAAATTGCTTAGATCTCGATGGACGAGATATCTCGTCATTACAGAACTTATCGTATCTTGATTTCGTCACCATGCAAAATTGTTAATATATTGAGGTATCTCGCTCGTCATTAGCGAAATTGCTTAGATCTCGATGGACGAGATATCTCGTCATTACAAAACTTATCGTATCTTGATTTCGTCACCATGCAAAATTGTTAATATATTGAGGTATCTCGCTCGTCATTAGCGAAATTGCTTAGATCTCGATGGACGAGATATCTCGTCATTACAAAACTTATCGTATCTTGATTTCGTCACCATGCAAAATTGTTAATATATTGAGGTATCTCGCTCGTCATTAGCGAAATTGCTTAGATCTCGATGGACGAGATATCTCGTCATTACAAAACTTATCGTATCTTGATTTCGTCACCATGCAAAATTGTTAATATATTGAGGTATCTCGCTCGTCATTAGCGAAATTGCTTAGATCTCGATGGACGAGGTATCTCGTCATTACAAAACTTATCGTATCTTGATTTCGTCACCATGCAAAATTGTTAATATATTGAGGTATCTCGCTCGTCATTAGCGAAATTGCTTAGATCTCGATGGACGAGATATCTCGTCATTACAAAACTTATCGTATCTTGATTTCGTCACCATGCAAAATTGTTAATATATTGAGGTATCTCGCTCGTCATTAGCGAAATTGCTTAGATCTCGATGGACGAGATATCTCGTCATTACAAAACTTATCGTATCTTGATTTCGTCACCATGCAAAATTGTTAATATATTGAGGTATCTCGCTCGTCATTAGCGAAATTGCTTAAATCTCGATGGACGAGATATCTCGTCATTACAAAACTTATCGTATCTTGATTTCGTCACCATGCAAAATTGTTAATATATTGAGGTATCTCGCTCGTCATTAGCGAAATTGCTTAGATCTTGATGGACGAGATATCTCGTCATTACAAAACTTATCGTATCTTGATTTCGTCACCATGCAAAATTGTTAATATATTGAGGTATCTCGCTCGTCATTAGCGAAATTGCTTAGATCTCGATGGACGAGATATCTCGTCATTACAAAACTTATCGTATCTTGATTTCGTCACCATGCAAAATTGTTAATATATTGAGGTATCTCGCTCGTCATTAGCGAAATTGCTTAGATCTTGATGGACGAGATATCTCGTCGAAGCCATTTGGAGGGTTAGGTGTAATCATTCAGCTACTCAGCGGTTGACCTTAAATTTTAAGCAATTTTTGTTCTCCAATAAATTTAGTCTAGCAAGTGTTAAGCGTTTAAGAGAGAACAATATTATGGTAAATCAATTAACATAGAATTCCAATGAAATTTAACTTTCTAAACACTAAGCAGCATGATTTACAAGTGCCACAGGGGATAAATCAAGGTTTTTTAAAAGGTTGTGTTGGTAGTTTGATTTGGGTTTTATAGCGGAAAATCCAAAGATGGATAAGCTGCTCCAAACAAGAAAATAGAACTCAATATAAAAGTTTAAAAAAGATCAGAAAAACAGCAAGACCAACATTAAAAGAGAAGATTTGATACATAAAACCAAAAGAGTTATCTAAAAAACAAAAGTTTCAATTTTAATAACAAGAAATGTAAAACCTTATAATGCAATGAGAATTAAGAAGGGTTGGCAGGGAGTTTTCATAGGGAAGGGCCATATTTAGCCACTGCGCCAATCACAAGACAGACAACCGTTAAAGAGTAAAAGAAAATACACCAAGTTTATACTAACACAGAAAAAAAAGAAATCCAAAGTTATATGAATCGAACGTGTGCTCGACTACAACTAGATTTTAAAGGGATATTAAGTAAAACTAATATTCCAAATTTTAAAATGTTGTCTTAGCCCTAGAAGTTGAATTTTCTGCAAGGTATAGTTTAATAACTACTGTTATCGTAGTGGTTGGTTTGGTTTTATGGTATAAGGATCACATTTGGCCATACTGGCGACAAACACCCAGAAGGAAAAGGATATGAAATCAAGGTTTTGTTAATTTTTTATATCAATATTTTAACTTTAGACTTACGAATTCACGCAATCATTTTTCACACTAACTCTGCAAGGAAATTATTTATAACGGAGGAAATAAACTTCACAGCATTGTTTGAAATTGTTTTACTTTCAAGAAGCAATTACAATTCGGAAACCTGAAACTAGAAAAATTATCCAGGTGCAATAAAAATGTCGATGTCCTCAGAAAAAATTAACCATACAAATAAATTATTGAAATTTGATAACTCGTATAGAATATCCAATGAAGAGCACAAACGATGGGATATTGTTCTTCCTTTGATGATTTGAGCATTTCTCTAACCAAAGCAACCATCTAATTAAGGCTCTCTGTTGTGCGTATACACTACTAGAATTTTCAAACCTTCAAAAAAGTAGTCCTCGTCAACATCGTGACATTGAGAGCACTGGTTACACAAAAACAGCATGCGGACAAGAAATATCTGGAACTCTAAGTGCATCCCAAATAAAATATGTGTGTAATAAGTGTACAAGGAGACGTATCTTGCTGCACGTACGGCAACTTCTTATGTTGTCAACATAAAGAAATCATACTCTCAAATATGGAGAAAACAAGCAAACAGAAGAGATAACAAACATAAAGAGACTATAAAGGTTTATCGGTGTGAAAACACTTGTTTCTTGAGTCAATAACTTGTGATATCAGAAGAAAAATATCAGTAAAAAAGTAAAGTAAAAAAAAAAAGAATTTGTATTTAAAGCGTAGGTTTCCTCAAAGCTTTTGCGGTTGAAAACGAGGGAGCTAAATGTTGTAATTTGTTATGCGTACACATACATGTTTTTCTGCAGTGAAATTAGTACTGCTCATAAGTCAGTGATGAGCAAACTGGAGACCAAACGGAAACAAGTCGAACTAGGATTGATTGCTTGGATTTTTTTTAATGGAGAAATGACGATATTTGGCAATGTTACTTCAAACACAAACCATACAACGTCAAGTAAGACATACACACAAGGAAAGGTTTACTGACCAAGAAGAGAGAAATACATCGTTGATACCCGGAGAGGTATCAAACCTGACAGGAACCTGCACCACCCACAACTCGCAGGTCAAACTTAAGAGCTATTCACAAGTCAAAATTGTGTGCAAACTGGATACAAACCAAGTCACAATGGTGTGCAAAATGAGTACAAACGGAAACAGACATAACTAGTAAAACTAAATTACAGATGGAGTAAGACAAGTCAAACTGGAGAACAAACGGAAACAGGACAATTTGGGACGGAAACAAGACTTGCAAACTACTCACAAGTCAGTGTGCGAGCTGGGGAACAAAGACAGAATCCCAAACGAATGCTATGGTTCGCACAGAACACAGCCAAACGAAACTCGATTTCGCTACCAAGGCGCCGCCATACATTTCACTCTATCAAACTTGAAGGGACGTAATCACTCCAATCCACTCACCTCTACACAAACGTCAACTCTCCCCCGCCTCCTCGATTGGAACAAAACATCCAAAAGTCCTACCTCCACAAGAACAGTCCTTCACTTCCATGGCAAGGGGGCGCCATTCGCAAGCGGCTCATCTTTTACAAATATCAGTGATCAAACCGCCCGGATGGGTTTCACGCCACTTTCATAAATCATCAGTGAACGGTAGCGGAAGGTATCCAATCACACTCTCACTTTCGAGTCCAGGCACAAATGCCAAGAGACATAAGGGAGAAGGTATATCCTGAACCATTTAAATGTCGGCGACTCAAAGGAGCTGCCTGGAAATACAACGATATCTATCTATATATACGAATTAAGAAAAAGGAAAGGCGCCTTTTTCTTCACCGCGTCTTGGGCCTGGTCCAGGATGGGGCCGGGCGATTGCAGGATAAAGGAGTAGTAGTGTAAACTTCAGCAGAAATCCGCGGCGTGGTGTTTTGGTGCAGGTTTCCTGCCACACCGTTTCGAATAGATAGCGTGCCACGGGACGGTATGTCGTGCGAATGCTTGTCACCTTCTGCGGTAGCTTCGGCGAAGTAGTTGCCGCAAAAATGTGCATTTAGGTGTTGGAAGGTCTAACCACGTGATGTCAAGAGTACTTCGGTGAACGGGCATCACAACACCGAGGTACACGAGTGGGATCTGCCTTCTCTTCTGTTTTACCCTCGCCTACCCTTTTGCTTTTTATTCCATCTCTCCTTTGTGTCTTGTGTCTGGCGCAGTTAGGTCAAATATGGCCTTTGAACCATAAAATCCAAAACCAACCAACTAACTAATCACGAACTGCAACCGGTAGGTATAAAGAGCATTCTTGGTGCATTATCAGAATCGCGCAGAGTTCGTAGGGTTTGTCGCTCTAGTCATATTTTTTGCAACACGAAGGGCTAACCAGACCGGGATCTACGGCTGAAAGTGTATTCCGGATCAGTACGAATGCTCATACCATGATTAGAACACACTCAGAGTCTGAAGGAACCGAGAACCACAGCGCTAACTACTCGGATACCAAGCATGCGAATCAGTAACGAAAGGGATGTTGATTTATTGTTGGTAAAATATGCAAATTCTTAATTAACGTCGTACTAGAGGAACACAACGGGTTATTGACGACGGTCCGGGATCAATCCCCTAACAAGATACGAGGACAACACCTCTTAATTCTGAACCACGGTCAGATGACACGATGCAACACCTGAGTTGGCATCCCACTCTCCAAACTTCCACACCAACCCAACAAGAGGACTTTCGGCCACGATATATTTAAGGTGCACCATACGCTCGCAAACATACATGAACTGAAACGGATTCGAACTTCGTAGTTCCTCCTCACGGTTAGATGACGAAAACATTCCAGTTCGAAATTCGCAAGCAATATATCTTATAGCTAAATAAGAACTCAGAGTAAACTTCTAAACAAATGTAACAAAAGAATCACGAAATTCGAGTTGCAATGTAAATATCAGGGGGATAGATGAAGATGACACCGTAAGCTTGTCGCAAGGGATTCAAAGATAAGATTAAGAATAGTTTATCCAAAAGCTGACAACACCAGTTTTAACCTAATAACCCCTAACAAATAAAAAAAAAGAGAACATTAAATGGTGTTGCGGTTTTACAGCAGGCTCTTTTATCCTAAAACAATAAAAGATCGGGTATAAATGCGTGCTATTGACATTTAGCCACAAAGTGCGATACGCCCACTCGCTACGATTCACTCTGGAAGATAACTCTCTGTTCCTTATCAATTCAGAATCATTACCAAGTTTATAGGTCTTGTACAATTTCAAAAGCGTTCAGTGCTTAAGAGCTTCAGAAATGTCATGTCTAAAAAGGTGTCTTTACAGGGAGGGGTGATATCTAATTTATTTCCTTTTAGTAAAAAATGAAAATAGTATAGGCATTTATGTTCCTCTAGTGCTTCCGAAAATGATTTGATTTTCTTCAAGCGAGGAGAATTTTAACATCTTCAGAATTTCATCTTTTTAAACATTTATTAAACATTATTTTTCATTTTATTTCAAAATGACGGGGGCAAGTAAAGAAAGGCCGACAAGATGTCGGTTAAGGTCTATCGGGAACGGTAGGTGGCTGAAGTTTCGTCGCACTGAAGCAACATAGTGGGCTTATGGTGACGGATTGGGTAGGTAGATATTTGAATTAACGTCGCTCTGGGTCCCACAATGTGGCATAGACAACGGTCCGGGATCAAAGAGATCCGAGACCACCACGTAATTTTGAACCACGGTCAAATGACGAGGTCACACTTGAGCTGGGACCCCATTCTCCAAACTTCCACACAACGCCAACGTGAGGGCGTTTATAGCCACGACATATTTAACGTGTACCAGCCCTTCAGTCTTTAAGTGGATCAAATTTCAAACTCGCAATCCTCCGGTTGCTAATCCGCAACTACCAACTGTGCTAACGCGATCTGTCAACCTGAGGTAATCAAAATATTTAAGTTGACTGTTAACACGGCATTCATTATGACGAAATCTAAAGGAAATTTTCAAGTGTTTAAACTTTTAAGCATTTGAAATTCAAAGTCATTTGAACCATTTAATGTATTTCTAAAAAAATAAATAACGAATTTGTTAACTCTACAACACAATGTTAAAATGTTTGTATTTTGGAACACTTGGAACAGATTAGATAAATCTCCCACAAGTGTCGATCAAATTATGTCAGTCAAAAGAATATCTAGCTATATATAAACACATCCCTTTAAAGTACATTTAAATTTTCATGCTGCATTACATGTATCTGTATTATTTCCACTAGTTATAAACATTGTGTGCTTTAAACAGTGTTATAAAATAAGTTTTTATCTTACAATAAAGAAATGGTACAGCGTTTTTGTGATGCTTTTGTTCAAAAGCAAATGAAGGTCAAGTACAAATACAAAAGGTTTACATTTAATGGTGTGTAATGCATCAATGAATTAAAATTTACTAAAGTAATGGGTTCATTCCGTTAAAAATAGACACTAAAAGTTTCTTATTATAAATTGCAAAATAGAGCCGATTCCTTGAAATAGGTCTCTAATGAATTCCCTAGTTTTTATCCCAAATTCATCATTACTATTGGAAGCATCATTTTATAAGAATATCGCAATCGAGATCCATTCTTCCAAACGTTTGGAGTCGATCATGTATGCCGACAATACACACATATATGATAGGACTAGTCTAAGAGCGCACCCATTTAAGAAACATCAAAGATTAAATGAGATACCATCGACTTGATATAGGTTCACAATAAACTGTACTGTTTTTTACCAAGGCATCATCACCATCCTTTTGCACCTTATCAAAACATGTCCCAATAGACATTATTTTAAACGTTTGAGACGGTCACATAAACGCCAATACACGATAAGACAAGATTCCAAAAACGTAAGGGGAACCCTTTTAAGAATGAATTTAAACGGGATGTATTCGATTTAAAATAGATTTCTAATGAAATGCATTACTTTTTTTTCTAAGGCATCACTAGGAAACCTCACATTTTGTACAAAGACGTTTCAAACGTTTGGAGATGACCAAGTAAACCGACAAAACACAGTGTAAGTATCTTTTAAAAGAAACATCAAATACAATGAAAGGCATGCATTCGAGACTTTTGATGTAGATTCCCAATGAACTATTACTTTCCTCTCATTAACATCACCACTATAGGAAGCATTATTTTGCACATTATCAAAACAAAAATTATCCCAATCAAGACCCATTGTCTCAAACGTTTGGTTGGATTGTATGGAGCAAGGGCCATATTTGGCCCCAGACGTTAGAAGATGGCCACGTTAAACCGACAAATTCGCAATAAAAAAAAGACTCAAATACTGCACTTGAATCCTTTCAAAGAAACACCAAAAACCAAACTGGAATCATTTGCGACTTCACTTAAATTCCCAAAGAACAATAGCTTTTTTCGCAAACCATCCCTATCGCAAGCATCATTTTGATTATCAAAACCATGCCCCGATGTTTTGAACGTTTGTAGGTGCACACGTAAACAGACAATTCCACGATCAAAAGACCACACTATACATCCATTAAAAAAAACATCAAATAATTTAAATAAATACAATCGAATCAATAGATTTCCAAACTTCATTGCTCTCTCTCTCCCCAAGGCATCAACATTATCGGAGAGATCTGATCATCAAAACATATCCCAATCTAGACCCATTACTTCAAACGTTCGGAGATGAACACACGAACCGACACATCCACGGCAAAACAAGACTCAGATAGCGTTCGTGCACCCTCCACCGAAAGCCAAAAAGAAAACCAAACGCATCCTTACCGCACATGATGCATGAAGGAGGGTATCTCACAAATCCAAGAAACCGGACAGTCCCAAGTTCACTCGCACGTTCACCGTAAGCCGGTCCGCGAGTATTACACCGCACGGACGTTCGTTAATAGCCGTAGTAGTCGGGCAACGTGTTTTGGAGGAGGAAGCAGAACAGATGATGGTGGAGCGTAGAGGTAGGTTGGTGCGAGCGGAATAAAGAAGTGCGTCGTAAAGGCTTGCCAAGAAAGGCCGGCCCGCACCTCTTCCCCACCGCCGCGAGTCTCCTGCTGACAGTAGTACATACTTACCCCTACGTAAAAAGTTGTAAGAGACTTGCCGGTTCGGGTCGCCCACGAGAACCTCAGAGAGAGAGAGAGGGAAGAGAGGCAGGAAAACGCCGCACTCGACGCCGCGGATTTGGGACGATTGAGCGAAATTCGGTCTCCAAGTGCGGAAGAGGGCGATTCATCACTTCGTCCTGAGAGTTGACAAGGAGGAATTTTTCGTGTCTTGTTGTGGGCATTCTGCACCAATATCAGTGCAGAAGCGAAAACGTGAGCAGTACTTTAGGTAGGTCGGGTTTTGTGACGCGAAGGCCATATTTGGCCAAGCTGCGCCAGGACACACAATATCGAGTAATGGACCTGCAAACGCACACAAGGAAGGTTTCACTGACACAGAACAGCAATACTCCCAGAGAGAAATCGCCTCCACCGCCTCCAACTCGCAGGTTCCCAGCGTAGTAGGCATGCCAACTAAGCCAAGATGGCTTACCGTCAAGTGGTGGACGTAATTTTTAATGTCGCACAAGAGCAACACAAAGGGCTATTGCCGAAGGTCCAGGATCACTCCCTTCACGGAAAGATCCGAGGACAACACCACGTAACTGAACCCCAGTCAGATGACGAGGCAAGACCTGAGAAGGCACCCCACTCTCCAAACTTCCACTCCAACCCAACGTGAGGACTTTCGGCCACGACAGATTTAAGGTGCACCAGCCACCACTACACCATACGCTTACAAACATCCATGCACTGACCCGGATTCATACCAGGAACCTTCCGATCTAGAGGCTAACACCTTAACAACCAGACCGGCTGGTCGGCGTCCTAGTGGTGGACATACACATGGAAAAGTATTGCTGGCACAAAAGAGAAAAATACGCCCCGGGTAAGTTAGAGGAATGGAAATTTTGCCAGTACTTAATGCCGGGGGCTTCCAAGATGCATCCTCACGAAATAAGACCAGAATTCAACACTCGAGAACGAAGGTATTTTTCGATAACGAATCCTCCACCCAGGACATAAACTCCCATTACACGGCTGTCACAACCAAAACAAGAGTGAAATAGAAGAGAATAGAAGCATTCGCAAAACAAAGTCTTTCAAGTCCCATTAAAGTAGCAAATTTAGTTGCTCAGATACACAATGAATCGGCTAAACACAAAATCTAATTAACCTTAGACTAAGGCCGGTACAGCAGTTGTACCATGATTGCGCCAAGAACGAGTTTAGACATCGGCCAGGTAAATCAGTCGTACCTTAAAAGTTACAAGAATCGCACCAAGAAAGAATCGCGCTTTCTATATTTATAGCCGTAGTCAAAAAGTTAAGTACTAAACAGACGTTGAAGATCTTGCCCAAAACCAATGAAGTCCTTACTGAGATATTCGTGACAATTGAGTTACCAGAATCCGAAGTTTGCTCGGCTCGACGCCGTAACTGCGAAATTGGCGTCCCTTGAAAATTTTTCTCCGCCGAGAAATCGGAAACATTTTTTCCGCTCGCGAAAATGGGATGACTAAATTTCCGTTGATTTTGGTGAATTTTCAAAAAGTCAACGAGTATTCAATTTGAAATTTTAAAATTAGTATTATTTTGCTAATAAAGATACCCATAGCAAACACATGGCGGAAGTTACAAGAAAAGAAAATCATTTAGAAAAGAGTAAGCTTACTTGAAGTAAATATCCAACAGCGAGGGCCCAAATTCCACTCCGAACCGTCAAAGAAACGCCACAATTTAAAAAAGTGTCACCCGAACAAGTGATAATAACTACAAGGTTACGTAAATCTAGTAAACAGGAATGATTCACAAAAGACGCAAACAGTCAAGCAAAGTAAAAGGAGGAGAACAGTGAAGCAAGACTCGACGAACTTCCCGGCATGTTTATTAGCGGTTTAAGTAGAAGTGAAAGGTTATCCTTGTCCATATCTTAGGAATTTAATGGTCAGCCAGCATTTCAAAAGGGCAACTGACAGGAATTCCGTACAAATTGCAGTACTTACTCAAGCAACGTCACTAACATGACATTTCGCTTTTCGTTGTAAAACACCCAATGCCAACCCTGTGGCGATCAGTGATTGCTGAGTGATTTCCATCTACACCGAACTAAGTTGTGTGTTGCGATCACAGTCTTTCAAATCATGCTTTGAAATGAAGGTGCTTAAATGTAAGATGATACAGGAAATAATTTCCAGGAATTGATTCCTAAATACACTAGATCAAAGACATAAGGTCCAATATCTATCGGATGAAAGTGTTTGTAAATACATTTTCTCAGCACTTATCGGAAGTTCCCATTTGATTTTTATTGAAAAACGATATTTATAAAGACGACCATTTTCATGCTATGAATTAGACTTTATTTTCCAACAAAAAGCGCTCGAAACTAAGACGAGATATGCTGATGAATCCTGAACCTATCGCACACCGGCAAGAAAAGTAACATAAGTCAAAAAATAAAAATTTTGTTATGTCATTGGAAAATATGTACGAGGTGCCCCAGCGTGTTATATTACTATTCTATAGAATATAATAGAAATTACCCCCACCATAAATACTTACATATAAAAGAAGCTTATACTATTTCAATTTTAGTTTTATAGTATCCTTAAGTTGATGCTTCTCAAATTCTGCAATTTTGAGTTGTGTAACTTTTCTTGCCGCGGTGCGATATGCAGAAGTAAAGAGTTTCAATGTTTTTGCTGCAACAGCATTCCATAATGCAACTGTTTATAAGTGCTTTCAACTTGTTATATAATCAAGGATAAGAGAAATTAGGTACTGAAAGTCAGGTGTCGATGGCACCTAAATATTTTTCTTCCGTTGCCAAAATGAATCTTTGCGGGAGCAATTTCAAAACATATTTTGTTTTTCGAGATTGGGTATAAACAGTGTAATTAATGACTAGAGCCAGGACTTGATGACTATTTGCATCTGGGTGTCTACTTTCTGTCTTAAGATTTTATTTTAATTTTGAATTATTAAATTGCGTTTAGAGACACCGGTTTACAAATAGTTTGAAGAACCGAAAAAACGGCTTGTGAAGCAAAATTTGCGTCAGAAAACTTGATTGGCTCGATGTGGTCAAAACAAAATATAAAGTGCAAAATACGACAAATTTCGAACAATGTCTAAAATGCTCCCCGAATTAGATTGAGAGAAAATGGCAGAAGTCATTCTGCTAAAAACTGCCTAACAATTAATGACAATAAAAAATTACAAAAAATAAATTATTTAAAACGACAACACAATATAGACTAATAGGTGTACATATCTTTGGAATTTGCACACTTAAAAATAATTGCAAGTACAGAGAGGCATGTTTGGTCGAGAATAAAATAGTTTTCATCGTATTCCAATGGATGCACGAAAGCAAATTTGACCGATTAGCCCATTGGTAAACATGCCACAATTAAACCATTCCAAAAATCCTCACAATTTCTTCAAACAAAATTTGATTTTATCTATAGCAGTTATCTTTTTATCGCATGGGTGAATGTTTGAAAGAAGATTTTAATAAACCAAAAGGTAAAACTTTAAAAATTTTTAAATGCACTCACGAAGTCCTAATCAGAATTCATCTGACATTTGTCGGATCAGTGGAATAACTAAGTGATTAAATGCTATTGATAAGTAATGCTTAATGAATTTTTCATGCATATAATTCAATTTGTAAAGACATAATTCCCCGAAATAGATTAGTTTAATATTATCGAATTATTTTTCATCTATTATCATGACCACTTCGCCAGAAAAAACTCAAAGTAACACACCCGCTTTCAAGTAAGCATACAGCACTTGTGTAGCCCGATGCCATTTAAGGCCAGGTGCACACATCCGGTTTTTCAACGTGCGGCGCCGCTGCGGCACCGAAGCCCATCTATGTACACACAATCGTGAAATGACGCAAGTACTCATTTTACGCCATTTGCGATAAATATTCTATCGAAGAAAACGTGTTTATTTCGCTTACTTGATGTACAAAAAAGTATATTTTGAAATAAAATAGACGTTACTGGATACAACCATTTATTAATCTATATATATAATTCTCTTACGTGGCACGCAAAAAAGACGTTATTTGTAATCGCGTTTTGGCAACACTGTACGATTGTTTGTTTATCGCGAAGTCTCGCGCATCGATTAAATTTATAGCGTTATCGGATGAAATTTTATTGAAAAAAAAGAAGGAAATTTTAATGAGCTGTTGCAGTTAGTTTATAATAGAAATCAAAGAAAGCAGAGGATCTTTTCAGGGCCATTTAAAAAACGGTCCTTTTCAGGGCCAACAATTATAGTTCAACAAGACGCTTGCACTACAACTTTCGGCAACAAACTCAATAAAAAAGGGTGGGTCGTTTGAGTGCTGGGAAAATGTACACACAAACAACATGCTGGGTATTCAATTTCCAAAGCAACGCTCACATTTCGAGTCAAAATTTCCACAAAGTTTTCATTTGAATTCTGATTTTAGAGATACTGTATATATTTTTTCTGTAATACAGCAAATTTAGATTTGAAAAACATTTTTTTGGTAACATATTTTGTAAACAATCCCTTCTGCTAGGACACATGTCTTCATTGAGGCGAGCAAAGCGAGCATAGGTTCGCGCAGCGAACCTATGAGGATTGCGGAGCAATCCTCAGGGGGTTGGCGAGCGTTAGCGAGCAGGGGGCAGGCCCCTAGTTATTTATATTCCATTGATTTATGAAAACAAGGTACTTCAGAACGGAGACGCGTGTGCGGCGAGCTGCGGTGCCGTGGGAAACCGCGGTACAAATTCCACACAATTTGGACGTGCGTCGCCGCAGCGGCGCCGGAGGCAAGTGTGCACTACTCCATTGGATCTAATGTATCTCAGACAGCACTTGAGTTGCGACAGCGGCGCCACACGTTGAAAAACCGGATGTGTGAACCGGGCCTAACTCAGACCCAGGGGGTTCTATAACTCTCCAAATTGAAATAGTTACCTTTTACAATAACTAACTGCTACTACACAACCAAGTAACTATTTCACCTTGAACGCGCGGCGATTCTAAGAAAACCCAATATTTCCCCTTTGATATTTTAAAACTTCATATATCAACTACGTCACAAAGAGATGAATGGGCAAAAGAAGTTGAATGGAAGATTCCCACAAAAAAAAGAAAAAGATTTGACATTTCTTCGGGTGGCGTTACATTGAAAACGTAACTTTCCTCGAGCGCAGCTTCGTTCATTTGAATGACAAGGAGGTTTCTTTAAAAGCGAATACGATCGCTCTCCAAAACTGGTTTTGATAGCGAAAAAATTGCTTTAGTTCAATGACGCACCGACCAGATTCCTTCCGATTCGGTAGCAGAGGAAAAGTTGACATTGAAAAAACGGAATCCATATTTGGTCGGGGTGGCCATGACCTAATAGTAGGAAAATTGATACCAGATATAAAAAAACTCATTTGGAAAAATTGCACCACCTTTCTGGGGTGGCTGAAAGATTGACCAGTGAGACATTCCTTCCGGAACATTCTTGGAAAATATATCGCTAAGATGGTAAGAACGCGGACGGAAAGGATTCCGGTGACGTAGAGTGGAAATCAGTCCCCCACTTAGAAACATCATCACGTTGTTGTGCAAATGGTAGCTAATTACTATCGGCGTAGTGCTAACATTTCTTTTATTCAAAGCGGAGAGTGGAAAGAATATTTTGAATGTGGTAGACCACTTATGACGTTAGAGGCTGAGCAATGCTTGCTCCGAGTGCTGAAAAATTTCTGGGTTTTAAAATTCCTTTGATTCCATGTATGGAAATAAAAATGAAGTTGACTTAAATGTTTTTATTTTAATGAAGTTGGTTGATACTTGCATGGCGCAAGGGTCATATTTGGCCAGAAGTGATTAGGTACAAGGTTTAAGACTCGGCTAATCTTAATAGGGGTAATATTGTAGGTAGTTAATTACCGTCGCACTGGAGCAATATAACGGGGCATTGGCGTCGGTCCAAATCAATCCCTGAGGGAAAGATCCAAAGACAAACGCTACGTAATTTTTAATCAAGATAAGATTATGAGAACACCTGAGCTGGCACCCCATCTCTCCAAACTTCACGCCACGCCCACGTGGAGAAAGTTGAGGCACAACGGATTTAATATGCACCAGCCCCATGTACACGTAGGTCTTTGGTTGAACCAAAGTCTCAATTTTCTGTGTAGTGGGTATTTCTACCTGCCATGTGATCAGGATTTCGAATTGGTAGAAAAAGGAAAAAAGTGTCACCCCAATATTAACCTTCCCAATGACTGGGGAAAAGTGATAAAAGTGGATGAAAGAAAAAACTCTTGCAATGAAAGATCACTTTTTAAATTCAAAGCGTTTGGAAAACAACATAACGAGAAGAATGATATACATGCAAGACCAAAGAAAAGATGGAGTGGTTTCAAATCCAGTGACTAAGGTTTGAGAGCTCCGAACCTCTTTGCATGAAATGCAGATATACAAAACAGGACGGAATACCCTTTAATGAGCCGGACCAACAAAAAAGAACATCTCAAACTGAAACTGTATAGGTGTAGAAAATAATTTGTAAAATCAAACACCACACTGCAACAGTGGCCTAACCCACATTTTGTTTTTATTTTTCTTCGAAACGTTTTTTTATATTTAGAATATTTGAATCTGCACAACTTCTTGTGGATCACTGAAAAACAAATTTCTAGAATTTAAAACCATACTGTGCACAAATAAAAATGCATCAAAAATGGTGATCGTATTTATCTCCATTGGGTATGTTGGTGGGTTAGGCCACTCTTGCTACCTCAAATACACTCAGGGTGGAATCCAACCTGCGCCGCCTACAACTCAAAGTTTGCTAGCGCAGCGGGCATTTATACCCACTGAAAAACGACGACCCCGCGCATCTGTCTAGAAAGAGGCTGTTTTCTAGTAGCGTTCTCCATAACTAAAGCAGCGTTTTCATATAGCAGAGCAGTCAATGGAACGGAAACCAGAGCATCAACCAGAGTCGCCTACAAATAATGTGGAGGAATTCGAGATTATTACGGGCCCACCATCCGATCTGTTGCAGCTGGACCGAGCAGTGGGCACACGGCTCCTACGAAGTGTCATGCGCCATTCAATCTGCGAACGAAAGGTTTTCCGTGCCAAGAAAAAGCGCGATGCCCACATGCCGCAAGTGGGAGAAGGGTGCTTTTGGATAAGGCGGTGGAATTTTTAATAATGGGGAGGTGGAACACATCCACAGCATTCGGAAGTTGGCTCCTTGGCTCAGATCGTTCAATCTCACCTTTTCAGCACTGAACATTTCTTGGAAGAATCCATACAAATCGCTTGCTGCGAGATTTAAGGTCGACATTTCTGTTGATGCTTTCCATCTTTTTACAGCTCCCTACTTTCGAAAGCCGTAATCTTCAACTATGACAGTTTTGCAGCAAGCAGAATTCAATCTTTCTACACACTAGCAAATCTTTTTTTTTTTTTTTCAGTTAGGGGGATATGTGGATGATGCATCTAATAAACGTGAAGGTATCAACCAATCTCTTATGCAACACATTTTCACACATAGGTAGTTGAATAACGTCAAACTGGAACTGTTGGTGACGGACCGGGTTCAATCCCGAAGGGAAAGATCCGATGACAACATCAATCCATTTTGAATCAGGTTAGAATATGAGGTCAACACCTGAGCTGGCACCCGACTCTCCACACCACAACGTAAGGATATTTGAGGTTATGACAGATTTAACGTGCCCCCCCCCCACGTACACAACGGTCTTTCGTTGGACGCAACTTGCAAAATCTTCGGTTGCTAATTCGTTACTCTTTCTAACTGGCATTATTTGTTTGATTGCTTTGGAGCTTTATGGCGCCAGGTCCATATCTGGTTAAACATAAGACAACAGATAAAAAATGTTGTGAAAAGGGAAAAAGATGCATAAGGGAATACTAGCAACCCTCCTGTTACTAATCTGTTACCCTTCCAACTAGGCTACCACGGTCCCTGCTAAAACTGTCAGTTTTGCAGCATGGCAGAAGCATTTAGTCTTCCAACACATCGCTAGTAAATTTTTTTTAAGTTAGGGTAGTGCGATCTTTTAAGCTACAAGTCTTCACAGCGAAATGTTGGTTATCTGTAAGGACTATCCTGAACTTCAAAGAAAAACTTTAACTTGCTTCCCCCAACTTGCGTGAAACTGAATTCTCCCCTACCTTACCTAACCAACCCGAAATCAAAGTATTAGATCTCAAATCTACTTCTTAAATTAGATTTCAGGTCAATTCGATCAGATTTTAAATTCAGATGGAAAGCAGACCAAACTGAGTGACACTACTGAAATTATGGGACATTAAATTAACATTGTAGTTTTTTTTTTTCTTACATCAGAACTGTTTCTTAACTCAAAATAACCAAACTTAATGTAGTTGGTTTTTATGGCACAAGGGCCAGATTTCAATATGCTGAGATAAACAATGTCAATAGTTCCTAATTGCTTTTAAATTGGAAGAACAAGTTTTAAAAACGATGTATAAAATTCAATAGTAGAATTGGTATGGTCAAACATATAAAGTCTAAATATAGTTTATGAAACAGTATCAGAGTAATGAATAAAAATACGTTTTTATGATGTGCGTCCGTCAACAAGTCGGTAGGTAATAAGGTAGATACCAAATCCAACCTTAATGTGAAGTTTTAACATTTAATAATCTATTTAACATAGATCTAAATATTTTACTCCCAAAGATGAAAATAAGGATCATATAATTAATATACATAAGCTAATTAATATAGATAATTAAGTACATAAGCTCTATATAATTTTATAATCAAAGGGGGTTAGTGAAGTGTTTAATTTTCAAGGGGAATTTGACTGAAAAAATTGGGAACCCACTGTTCTACACCATGGCAATTCCATCCATTCCATGGCATGGTCATCATACCACATACATCTGTGAAGATAAGAACAGCGCACGTCATATGCGAAGGATGTTATCAATTCAGGTAGTTAGTTGAAGTAACGTCACATTGGAGCAACTCAACGAACTATTGGTGATTGTCCAAGATCAATCCCTAATCGCAGAGGAATGAACACCCCATACTATAAGTATATTCATACTATACTAGATCAAGAATTAACCAACCATTTTACTCCGAAAACTCCTTCCAAGAGCTAGCAGTGTTAATGAAGTCAAAAAAAAAAAAACCTGTGTGGGCTGTTGTTTTTACACGCAATTTAATGAAGGCCGTACTGCCCGAGCGCAGTTATTAAGAGCTCCGACCTATTAAAGAGGAACGTAGGAAGCCACCTTCACTTATGTTAACAGGAGGAATATTTGCGTAGAAGTTATTGAACTAGAATCTGTGTGAGAGTTTAGCAATACAGTGACCTGAACCTGGGTTTGCACCAGCCCACCTGAAAAGAGCATATCTTTATTTTGTTTTTACGAGTTTAAACTAAGGTTTTCACACATTAACAGCATTGCGAAAAATAATTTAATCTGATAATATTAATCATTAAAATGAGGTCGCATTTAAAATTATTACAAAATCATGTCTAAAAAGCTATTATTTCTCCATATAAATTTTTGAGTGATCGCGTGATTTGAGGTAAACATTGCATGAAATTCTAGTTGCATTTTGTTCCATTAAGAATCAATTTATGAAGCCCTACCAATTTAATATAAATTTAAGGGGTTACTGTACCGGAATAGGACCATTATACAGGGAGTCACCGGATCCCGAAAGCTATAGGACCCCGGATTGCTTGGTTGTTTTTTAAGGCGCAAAGTCCATATTCAGCCAAGCCGTGCCAAAAATGACAAAGTCAAGTAAATTGGAACAGACACACGAAAAGGTTTTCCGACACAGAACAGAGAAATACTCCCAGGGTAGTTAAACAAGAATCGCCTGATGTCAGCCTACAATTTGCAGGTTGTCAGCACAGTAAGCAAACCCATTGAGCCCAACTTGAGATCCGGGAAAGGATATCTTTGTTCTCTATTGTACAGTCCGTTTTCTAAAGTATAAAAGTTATGAATATTTTCATTGTGCTATCAATAATTGTACATAACGTCCAAATCAAAAGAATAAATGCATACTAAACAACGAGTATTAGAAACTATATGTAGTCCATGACGGGAACGTACTTGGTACCAGGACAATTGTCTATCTCAGTAAAGGCCAGGATTGTAAACGTGTAGGCCCTGGTCCATAGTTTGAGCAGTTTTTTAATGCCGCATAAGAGCATTTACAAAACCAAGTTTATAAATTCCGAAACAAGCAAAAATTTGGAACAAACAAAAAATGTTCGTCGAATGAAGAGACAAACTGCATGGATCCAATTCAATCTAGCATTAGAATTTTAAAACAAATTATCGAAGCAATGATTAAAATTCAAACGCCTTAGTCAATAGCACAAAATTATAGAGAATGAGATTAAATTATGTTGATCAACATACAAAACGAATCATCCAGGAGGTGCCACACAAGTCATCCGGCCACTTGACACACTCCAATCCTTGATCTTCGAATCCATGGGTTTCTTTGAATTAGAACAATAAAACTACCAATCACCGTTTCTAACGCCAATCCATCGAGCAGCCACTAAACACATTTCATAACGCAACAGGAAGGACGGATGTATTACTATAATTACGGAGCGCGACATCGAAAAGGCAGATCCTCAACGCAGATAAATGTCTTGAGTGACAAACTTAGTAAGTGGTAATAGTGGAGAGGTTTTCTCAGCGTATGACCGCGTTGGGAAACTGAATGAGACGAAAAGTCTATTTATATCATTCCCAAGTCACAGCAGTCGTCACCTGCAGCAGCGAAATCGTGTACCCGAGCTTAGGTTGTAACGAGGGGAATGGGCAATATATGCAAATTTTCAGAGTTTTGTGCCTCATGCGACAAGTCCGTATTGAATCCATCGGTCAAGAAATCTGGAGGCCTCGGAACTTTCGGGGAACAGAATTGAAATAATCAGCACAATGCAGCATTCTATTTTTTTTTTTTTTGTTATTTGATTTGAATTTTAGGTTAGTTGTTTGGGCTATGTTTGGCAAATTTGCGCCAAACGCAAGACAGGCGAATTAATGTAAAAAATGCCAAGAGAAAAACATGGTCGCCCACTAGTAGGTCGCAATGAAGTAACAATAGACTACAGGCCTCGTAATTTTCAACCATGGTCAGATGGCAGGGTCTACGCCAGAGTTGCCACCCCACTCAATAAACTTCCACATCACGCCAACGTAGACATTTGAGGCCAAGACAAATTTAACGTACACCAGCCTCAACGGCGATCTTTGGTTGGATCGAGTTTCTAACTCTCCCGGTTGCTAATCCAGTCCTTTTCCAAGCGGGCTAGCGTGGCCCAAAAGAAGGAGGGATTATCGAAGAATATATTAGGATGGATGTTAGGATTTGGCCCGTTTGATGAGTTGGTATTTGGTTAAGAAACACTGAGCTTTAAAATAAGACGTTTATTCTTGATGAAAACACGGAAAACTGACATTATAGTTGATAATTAAATAAATGTATACAGTACAGATAAGAGGCCCGAGAAGGGGACAGTACATCCACCCTCTACTTCAGACACAACCGGAAGACTTATTTCCCGCGCACTTTTTACCCACAATGCACTACAGCCTATCGGTTGTAGTTACGGGTGGTGCTCTCGCATTCGGTTGTAGTTAGGGGTGGTGATCTCACATCTCCCTTCCGAAATTGGACACAGAGGTCCTAAGACCTTGAGGCCATATACTTTAAAATTCACTTAAAACACACAGAAACAACACTAATTCATCATAAAACTGAACAACAACAAAACACATAAGTATCGAAGTTTCACCCAAAATTGTCTTGGACATCAGCAAAGTTTTTAATCAGTCAAGTTATAGATGATTGAGTTAATACCAGTGCAGTTTACGCTATTCTACCCTTCAACGCATGCATCGTTCGAGAGTCGAATTAATCAGGATAGTACGTCTACGTGTAGGATCTGCACACCAGCACGATGTTGCACTTCTAGTTCATAATTATGTAAAGCTAGAGCCCATCTTTGTAGTTTTGAGTTCTGCGGAGAAGTATTACAGAGGAAGGATAAAGGATTGTGGTCCGAAATCACAATGATTTCCGTCTCGAATGTCCATTCCTCAAACTTTTTCAGCCCAAATACGATTGCGTTTGCTTCTAGTATAGCTGGCCACTCTCTCTGAATCTACGTTTCTGGCTTGCATACCCGACAGGTCGTTCGATTCCACCATCATCCAATTGAGTCAAGCAAACCCCTACACTGTTCTGACTAGCATCAGATGTAAGGTAAAACTGTCTACCCGGAATAGGAGATATTAGAATTGGAGAATTACACAATTTTTCCTTCAAAATATTGAAAGAGTTCCTTCTCTCCCCAAGTTATTTTATCTGGCATATTCTTTTTAGTTAACTCAGTTAACGGACGCGCAATTTCTGCAAAATTAGGCACAAAATTCCGGTAGTACCCAAACAATCCCATTAAACTTCGTACTTGTGACTTGGCAGTGGGTCTGTCTAATTCTTTAATCGCGTCTAACTTATCAGGATCTGGTGATTGTGTCTGAGATCCTACTACACGACCTAGGAATTTAACTTTATGTTGGGCAAATTTACATTTGGCTATATTACCCGTCCAACCGTTCTTTTCTAATTCATTTAACATTGCACCCATATGAATAAGATGTTTCCCCCATGTTTGAGAAAATATGCAATATCATCTAGATAAGCGTCTGAATAGTTCTTATGTTTAGCTGGTATTCTATTCATAGTTCTTTGAAAACTAGCTCCTGCGCCTGATAATCCAAATTACATTACCTTCCATTCATATTGCCCACTATGGGAAGTAAAATAAGTCAAATATCGGCTATCTTTATGCAAGGGTGATTGCCAATATCCGCGTTGACAGTCAATCGTAGTAATGCAATTTTCCCCTCCTACTTAAGCTAATAAATTTGGAATGTGTTGCATTGGAAATGCACTCAAGCAGGTATGCGAGTCAGCCATTCTAAAATCGCAACATAATATTAATCCGCCATCCTTTTTTTACAACACATACAATCGGATGACTGAATTCCGCATCTGACGGTTCAATCAAATCCAAATCTAGCAACTCTTGAATTTGCATTTCTACCTGTGCTTGCATTGGCATAGGAACTTTATTGTATCTATGAGTAGTTTTTAATTCGCTTCCCACCTTTAGCTTTATTTCATACATTCCAATCTTACTCCTTCCCCCAGAGAAGAAATTAAGAAATTGCAAAAGATCTTTACGTAATCGTGATCTCTAATGATCGGTAAGATCATTTACTTCCTTCTGCAACTCCTCTAGATTATCCCGAAATTCATTTTTCTCTACCTTCCGTGGTTTCTCGAATATCTCCGAATTCTACATCCACCTACAACGACATCAAACTACAACGACTACTGAACACGAAAACTTAAATTCACTCATTTTACTTATATGAAACGTTCATTGTCCACCATTCGGAATTTCTACAAGATAACTATTCTGTTTGACTCTTTCTAACACTTACTGGTCCTTGCCAAAGTGCATACAATTTATTTGTAGAATCAGGGGCAATAATTATTACTTGATCACCCTCCTTAAACTTTTTCATTTTAGTTTTCCGATTAAAATAATTCTCGTGTTTCTTTTGATTAATTTCGGCTCTTTTCAAACCTCTCCTTTAATTCCCTTAAGTACTCAGTTGCACCTTTGATCATTCCCATCGGTAGTGAAATTTCATTTTCACAGTACGTTTTAAAAGATTAGGAACTCCTCTTTATTTTCTCCTAAATATCATTTCAAACGGTGAGTAACCAATCGTACTACTAGAAATTTCATTATACGCCCAAAGACAAAATGGTATGCTCTTATCCCAATTTTTCCGATCGTTTCTAATTGCAAAACGAAACATGTTCTTCAGTTTGGTTAAATCTCTCAATTAAACCATTACTTTGTGGGTATCCTGGTGTACTAAAACGTGGAGCTACACCTAATATTTCCTCCAGTTTTATCGTTAACTCACCAGGTGAAATTAGTCCCGTGATCAGATGCAATAATTTCAGGAATTCCATATCTTTGAAAAATACCTAGCATCGCAAGTAGCTTCAGCAGATAAGGATTTTAAACAAACAGCTTCTGCATAACGAGTATTTTTATCTATAATAGTTAGCACGTACTTATATCCTCTAGCAGATGGAGGTAAAAATTTTCCAACACAATCAACATTAAAAATTTCCCAAACGTTTTTAGGTCTTTCTACCCTAGTTATAGGAGTTCCATCGGATCTAGTAACTTTCCCCTTCTCAATTGAGTCTTTACAATTCTCGCAGTATTGCCTTATTTTAGTCTTCATCCCTGGTCAGTAAAAATAGTTTCATCCTTTCTAAAGTACGCTTAAATTCATGATGCGCAGAAAAAATAACACTGTGCGCTAATTCTAAAATTTAGTGTCTTTCCCCTTTACGTAACGCCAACTGACAAATAACAATATCCTGCATGTATTCGTCATGATAAAGAAAAGGTACACCAGCCTTGGTTGGAACGCGTTTCAAACTCACGCGGTTGCTAATTCAATCCTCTTCCAAGCGGACTAGCGTGGCCCGAGAGAGGGATTAGCGAAGAAAGTAATAGAATGGAAACATTAAAAGTTCACTGGTGTATCGCAGAAGCGCGACCCCCGTGCTCACTAAAGACAGTAAACTCCATCTTTAAAAAATCACAACCTCGAGTCCGTTAAGCCTTTACATACGCAAGAGATGTATGTGCCTTTGAATGCTTGTTTTTATAGAATTCCATGTCTTCTACGACACACCTTACAAATTCCCTATAGTAGTCACCACAATCAAACTTTCTTAACACTTCAACGCTACAGAGCCAATCACGCGCCAGCGCATGGTGTGGAGTGATGTCTCAGTAGCCAGTCACGCGTTCGCGCGGGAAGACCTGCGCCTCACTTATCAACAATTTTAAGGTTGGCGTAGTATGATTTGGGTTAAACGGCGTAAGGTCCAAACTAAGACAAGTTCCGCCTAAACAAAATTTTTTGAGGATTTCCAGAAAATGTTTAAAGTTTTAAGGGCCCTTAAAAACTGGTCACAAATCAGGCGTTCTAAAGATGGGTTGGTTGTTTTGGGATTAATGGCGAGGTCAAGCTGTGCCAGACAAAACACTGTTAAATAAAAAATGTGAAGGGGGGGGGGAAAGAGGAAAAGAAGGATAAAGGACAAAGTAAATGGACGACAGCAGCGTCACCTGTGTTTACTAAAGACAGTAAACCCCATGGAAAGAGGCAGGATCGCCAGAGTACCTTAGATCCGTGAAGCCCGTCGCCTAAAGGGATGTGCCTCTGCGGCGCGTTGTTAAGGTTTTAAAGATCCGTGGATCCATGGTCCATATATCTTCCGTGTCAGGGGAAAAGGGGTTAAGAGTCTGACTTTTGATGGGTCTAAAGAAGTTCAAGTACATCATTACTATAACAATTATAATAGCAATCTCTTTTATTATAAAAGGGAGTGTGTCTGCATGCGTGCGGTGTCCAGACGAATCTATGGAACTTACAGTAGTGAAATTTGACACACAGGTAATCCTAATTTTGTGCGAAACACGAATTTTAAAATTTAATCTAAGACATTTTTTAATAAATTTATTGGCATTTATTAATTACTAAGGGGCTCCGCTCCCTGCCCACCTATCCCCGGTGATTGCTACGCAATCCCATTAGGTTTGCTTAGGAAACAAACATTCCTTTCGCAAGTGATTTCGCTTTTTTTGTTTAATTTAACACGTAATGCACCCTAAACTAATAGCCACATCAGTAAAAAACTTCTCCACCTTGTTGTCTGTACAATTTTGAATAAACCATGTTAATCTCGAAATTTTCTGATCTGTACTTTCTCGGGAAACCGTCTGAGAATCGAGCAAGAAACTAAGTTCAGCCTTTTGAACTTTCCGGCCATGACGTCAGAGCGAGTTTCAACGGCCCAATGAGAAAAAAAAATCGTAAATACGGTAATTGTTGCAACGATAAATTTTATATCTGGCAAATCCGTTAGTTAGAAGTGTAACCTTTCATTCCCGTGAGTAAAAAAATGCACGCTATTGCAAAATGTTTAAATTATACTTTCATCGCATCGAATTTATTTATGAACCAATTTTAAAAATAATTATCCCATAGGAAAGAGTGCATTCTAAGCTTTCACGTGGTATTTTCAAATTTTAAAACTAATAGTATTTATCAATAGCTATGACAGTTTTAACAAAAAGTAACGAAAATGTCCCGATTTTTCACGAATTTCAAAAATATACTACGAAGAACCAAATTTAGATTTAAAGAAAAACTCGACGAGCTGTCAAAATTTACGTTTAGAGAGGTACTCTATAAAAACCTCACGGCTAAAGACTGAAAATTTGTACGTGTTTTGCTCAAACGCAGCAGAAATTTCGCTTTTGTCGACTCTGACACTTAATGCTCCCTAAACTAATAGCCGCATCCAAAAAAAATCGTCTCCATCTTGTTTCCTGTACAATTTTGAACAAACCATGTTTATTTCGTAATTTTCTGATCCGTACTTTCTCGGGAAACCGTCTAAGAATCGAAAAAAAAAGCGAGTTTTCTTCGTCAACGCTTCTCTAATTTTGAGATATTTTTTTCTTAGAATGGTAACAGTGTGAAGAGATCAGATTCCAATTTTATTTTTTCCTTTCATTTCCTGAGCACATACAATTCCAGCGAAGCACAAGAAAAGATAAAAATATTTGACTGGCGTCATTATTTCTTTTTTTCTCTTTTGTCCAAGTTTCTGTCTTTGCGATCGTTAAAGATAAAGAGCGAAAATTTCAACGGATTTGAAATCTGCGGAAAATTTTACGGTAGATCGATATCTCAGGTAATCTGAATTTTATGCGAATTTTGTAGACACGAAAAGAACTGTCAAGGGCAACGCCGAGTTGGCCTGTTAGTTTAATAATGCTAGAAATCAAAAAATTAATCTGCGAAAACAAATAACTGTCATTTGTATTATAGTCTGCTTTTTCTACCTGAATATTTGTGAGTTTGAGCGAAACATCCAACTTAAGGTTCTGAGAAGCGTTCATTTTGACTTTACCCTTTATCCCCCGACACCGAAGATACGTGGACCCCATGAATGAAGATGGGTTTGGTTTAAAACCGCAAGGTCTAGATAGAGAACACGGACAAACTGCGTGGAAAGATTACAAAAAAAGGCACGATTCAAACTCTCAAATCTCTCCAGATAAAGGAGGAATGATGCACACAATTTGGTAACCCGAGCATTCTTCATTCAGTTGAGAAGATTCGGAGATTTAAAGACATACGTCTCAGACAAATGTGACGGACAGCCGACATACGAGGAAGAGAATGCGGCACAAACACATCGTACACGTCACAATCGATAATTCCCACGGATAAAAAAAAAGAGAGCCCGCGATATCCTAATATGGTAAACGCAGAAGCGATAGGGTTAGTCGCGCCTACGGTCGCGCGCGGGCCTCGCCCAATCTCAAGTGGGATTTAATTCCGCGGTCATTCACCAACGCACACAGGTGCTTCGCTTCCCAAAGCATGTGGGATAAAACACTTAAGGCAGCACTTTGTTTAGTTTTAACAAAATGACGCGCAATTAATTAGGAAATTAATTTTTGTGATTGGTATCCTCTCTTCCCACTTAGTTCATGAAGATTTTAACCAAAACGGCGAAGTTTTCAAGTGCCATTACCTTATAAAAATTTCGAACTTTATCAGCTAGGTAGGTAAGCAGACTACTGTCGCACAGGAGCAACACAGCGGGCTATAGTCGATAGTCCGGGAAACCCGAAGACAAAGATCCGAGGACACCAAGACACAAGATAACATGTTTGGTCAAAATGCGCCAAACACAAGACAATGGTTCTGAAAAAGGATGGAGAGGTAATGGTAATGGTAATTAATTAACGTCGTACTAGAGCAACACAACGGGCTACTGACGACGGTCCGGGATCAATCCCTTTAGGGAAAAATCCGAGGACAGCACCTCGTAATTTTGAACCACTGTCAGATGACGAAGCAATACCTGAGCTCGTACCCCACTCTCCAAACCAACCCAATGTGAAGACTTTCGACCACGACAGATTTAAGGTGCACCAGCCGCCTCTACACCATAAGCTTAGAAACATCCATGCCCTGACACGGATTCGAACCAGGAACCTTCCGATCTAGAGGTTAACACCTTAACCACTATACCGGTTGGTCGGCAAAAGGATGGAGAGGAGAAAGAAAATAAATTGCTGGCATCCTGAGGTCGAGACCCCCCCCCCTTCCATGTTTACCAGAGGCAGTATATATAAACCCCGTGGGAAAATAATAGATCACTAGTGTACCTTGGGTTCGTGAAGCCCGTTCACACCTAAAGATATACCCCTGAGAGGTGACCTTCACATTAAATAGACGGAGTATGTGCAGGCAGATTCATGTTGATCAAAAACACTACACTGCAATTCGATAGCCAACAGGCCCAAGTCGATTCGTACGACAACGTGCCTTATCCTTCCACAATCTTACGTCAGCTATTCTGCCCATAGGTCACGTCTATTTCTTCAGAAAGTCGATGCAGAATACACGTATCGCCGTATCAATTTACTTCGACAGAAAATGTCTCATAGGTATCTATATATATAAAACACTAACGTACGTGGACCCGAAATCGACGTTATTTGTGTATCGTCGAATGGCAACAATCAAACGTAAATAAAATAACCCAGATATTTTGAAACGTTTGAATAGATACGTACGTATTTTTTCTCTTCGGAATTTTGCATTTTTTCAAGGATTGGAATTTTATTTTTGTTTGCATTATATGTTCTGGTATATTACCTATTGTAGAAATATTATTTAGGAGTTAGATTTTAATGATATGTCTATTTCCTGCAAACTATCACTAGACATGTATAATTTTGTAGCGGTATATGTATATTTCGACCAACTTTCCTTAAATATTTGATTGAATACGCTCGCAATGATTTGAAGAATTGTTTCATAAAAATAAATAAAATATACAAATCAAAACATGCTTGATTACGGTGCGTAAAAAAGTTTAAAAAAAGCACTATTACACACCGCCGAGCGCTAGCCGGCGCAGCCCGGCTAGTATTAAAAAAAACGCGTAAGTTGGTAGTTTTAGCGTCCATTTATAACTACTGAACACCATCACCGTTCCTGAGATCCACATATGGGACCTTCAAGTTTACCTTTTGAAATCGTTAACCATGAATTTATATATTAATGTGTTCACTGAATTTTCACAAATTCGAATCCATGATTACAGTGAAAAACCTTGCCCAGTTGGATTTCAAGAAACAAAAGCCACGGTACATAGACTAGCCGTTGCGTGTACAGCACAGCGTTGCCCGTGACAGTTCTTTTAGTGGGGTCGGGGGGCACTGTTCGCTCACTACTACATATTCCCATTTTGTTTGCGAACACCACGGGCAACGCAGATGCAATTGCCACTGCTCGTAAACGTTCGCCAACCCCGGTGATTGCTACGCATTCCCATTTAATTGCGAACAGATTCAATAGACGTGACGTTACAATCTCTTGTGATAATATCAAATATATTCAATTGAAAAGTTATTTTTTAAAAGAAAATCAAAAGTATTAGGTATCGATCTGATGTAAAATATACGCAGATTTCAAATCCGTAGAAATTTTTATTGTCTTTAACGATTGCTAAGATATAAAAAAGTAATTAAGAACGTAAAAGTCGTGACATCATTGTCTAATGCGCCCATATTGTAACCCTTCGTATTGCAAAAATCAAAAAGTTACAATTTAAATACTGGAAAATGGTATCTGATCTCTCAATAGCAAAGATCAAAAATTCGTATAAGAAAATATACAAAAATTACTATTTAAAAATGATTTATTTAATGAAAATCATAATTTTAGGTATCGATCTATTGTAAAAATGTTTGCACATTTCAAATCCGTTGAAATTTTTACTAATCTTTAACGATCTAGGAGACAGAAAAAAAATAATTACATAACTCCAGTTAAAACTTTAATTGTTCCGCTGAAATCGTTGTTCGGAAACGGACAAAAATAAATTTAGAATCTTTGTTCTCTTTACACTGTTGCTATTCAAAGGAAAACAATAATTAAATTCCAATATATTGATTTTAAAATGTTCTAGATTGAATTTTTAAATTCGGGCGAGGTAGAAAAATCAAAAAAAAATTCACACTACCTGTGTGCCAAATCTCATAGATTCGTCAGGATACTTGTACAGAGACGACACGAACACTTCCTTTTATAACAATAGAGATAACAGGTTGGCAAGATTGTGTGGCGCAAGGACCGTATTTGGTCCAGCTGAATCAGAACTTTTGGTCTCAAGAGTACGTCAAGTTGGACACACAAGGAAGAGAAGTTTTACTAACACATAAAAATGCAACCACAGGAATCGAACCTGAACCGCTAACACCTCAGTTTGCTAGCGCAAAGGGCGAACCAAATGAACCACTGGATTTCAGGAACGAAGTGTACAGGAATAATAAAATGATACGGGTGCCGGCGTATAAATTTACAACTTAGTGCGTTGACAATCTCAACGGCTTTTCAACTGAAAGGAAGTATGTCCTCAACAATCACGATTATTGCCTGATCACACAGGGCATAATACTCAAGAAACGAAACATGCCATTGACCACTAAATCGTAAACCATTTTAAAGGAATATTGAAACAACTAAGGTCTGTCAAAAGGGAGTGGATCGGGCAGTGTTGGCAGTAGCTCCTTGAGTTGGTTCTTATCAAGATTGGGTTTGAAACATAAGGGCTTTTTGTTGCTTCTACAATTAGCTTTCATTCATGACGCACAATCAAATTTCTCACTGATATCTAAAGCACAATCGTTGATCATAAATCAATTTATGTATATAATGAAACTAATTAAATTTTAATAACCCATAACGAACCATTAAGTTACAGCAACTCCCGATTCGTATCTTTGTAACAAAAGTAGCTGTTATATCAAAATCTAATAATAATATCGTCGACAACAGTGTGAAACCACGGAAGTCGAAAAAATTTGCTTTCGGGTGTTCCGTAAACACATGCGCAGTAAAATCATCTGCATCTGTCAAGTCAATTATCAGTTTTTCATTTAGATAGCATATTTAATATACTATCTAGTTGGAAAAAACTAAAAATTGACTAGACATGCAGATGGTTTTACTGCGCATGTGTTTACGGAACACCCGTAATAAAAAATTTTCGACTTCCGTGGTTTCACACTTTTGCCGACGATATATCCTCATCTATCAACAAAAGAATGAAATTATTACTGAAGAGAGTAGATAGATAGTTGAATTTACGTCGCACAGGAATGGATAATTGGCGACGTTCCGGGATCAATCCCAAAAGGTAGACGGGTATTTTAATTAACGCCGTACATAAGTAACACCACGGGCTATTGTTGGCGGTCTGGGTAAGGTTAGATACCTAGATAGATAGGGTAAGGTAGATAGGGTAAGGTAATTAACATTAACCTCGTACTAGAAGCAACACCACGGGCTATTGACAGCGGTCTGAGATCAATCCCCAAGGGAAAAATTCAAGGACAACATGTAATTTTGAACCATGGTCAGATGACGAGGCAACACACCTGAGCTGGGCACAACTCTCTCCAAACTTCCATATCACACCAACACTAGGGTGGTCCAAAAAAGGCCTTTTTTTTAAATAAAGATTTTTATTGGTCCTACCCTCCTATTTGGTTCCATCTATGTAAAAAATAATTATTGTGAAGTTTGAGCTCATAATTTTAATATTTAGGGGTAGCTCCACACCCTCAAAGTTCTGTTGTTTTTCTATTTTATGCTATAGATGTAGAAGAAAACAAAACTCCATCTAAAAAAAACATAAAATTTTAGTTTTTTGAAATTTCTAGCATTTTGTGAGTTAAAAATAATACAAGTGAAATTTAAACAGCAATGGGTGTGCTTTGTGCTTGTGCTAGCGCCTGCTAAACTCTGCTTTTTGCAATCGGGATCAACTCGTCAGTGTTCTTCGATAACCTGCAACACGAATTGTAGTTGGTCTTCACTTTGTGTTATTTTCCTATTAAACTCTTTTATGAGGGCTATACCCCTTTCAACAAGATCATTTACAGCTGGAATTCCTTCAATAATTTTTAGTGCTTTGTAATAATCCTCCTGATGCTCCCAGATTTGTTGATCTATGTGAAGGAATGTATCGGGTAAACTCATTCTTTTAAATAACAAAGCTGACTGCTTTGTTACAAAGTCCTCAAATTTCATGTCCATAAAAGTTTTGAGCTTAATGTCAGTACATTTTGAAAGATTTTTTTCCCCATTTACTTCTTTTATAACCTTTATCAATTGCCTTTTAATGCAATGAAGCACTTGATTGTCAAAAAGAGCTAAAGCCACAAGATCCTTGATAAATACCAAAGGTGATTGACTAGTTTTTCTGATGCAACTTTGCTTATTTCTTCAATCTTTTTATACTTTAATAAAGATTTCATTAAATTAAAAGCATTGCATGGTGCACTTTAAGGTAAAGAAGCTGCCTTCCAAGCTTTAAATACACATGTATAGCAAATGTACATATCTTTTGCAATCCTTTTTCTTCTGTTGGAGTGATGGTAAACTGGCAACTAAACATCCATATTTTAAGACAGTACAATATTGTTGACATCCATCGAGCTTGGTGCATAGCTCCAGGTGCCATAAATCTGATTCCACAAGAAGGGGCTTTACCAAGAAATATTAAAATCAGTTGATCAATAAGAAATTCTCGATAATCATCTCCCGAGTCGGAATCATGCAGTAATTTTTCAGCAAGTTCAATTCTATCGTTCTTTATATCACCACTTGGGCCCAAATGTCCTTATTATTGATTCCTATCCTATACTTATTCTTATCAATGAACTCCCAGTAGGCTTGGAATCTTTTAAAAGAGAAGTACATCTGGTGCAGAAGATAATCCCATGCATTTATTAAAAATCACCAATAATCAATTCCATGATGTGGTGTCGACATGACAAATATAGTAGGGCCTTGTTCATTTTTTGTTTTAGTAAGACACTGGTGCCATTGCTTTAGCTAGTATTCACACTCGTTGTGTCAAAGCACATAGCAGACACTTTGTCAGCTAAGCCCCAGTCCTGCAAAGCTGCATATACTGCAACAGTTTGATTTTATCCGGTTCTTGATACAAGTTTGGCCACTGTAAGTAATTGATGGACACTTTTTTTTAGATACTTTGACAGGACGTCTATCGACGTTTTTCCCAGTTTAGTTTTGTAACAGTTTACCATCCCAGTGAACTGTTAATTTAGCATTCTGCTCCTGTAATTCAGTTTTCAGCTGCTGAAACATATTAGAGAGGTGTTTCATTCTTTCTCGGAGAATAGAACTTCTACTTCACAACCCAAACCTCCTTGCCGTTTCATCAACAAACACAGCCTTGCAATCTGACGTTTATATAAAAATGGCGTTTTTATAATACAATTATTTTTTTGTTGATTACAATATAAATTTTATTATTGGTTAATTTGGTTTTTTGACAACACACTATTGAACAATGATGCAAACAATTTAACACTATTGAACAATGATACAAACAATTTAACACTATTGAACAATGATGCAAACAATTTAACACTATTGAACAATGATGCAAACAATTTAACACTATTGAACAATGATGCAAACAATTTAACACTATTGAACAATGATGCAAACAATTTAACACTATTGAACAATGATGCAAACAATTTAACACTATTGAACAATGATGCAAACAATTTAACACTATTGAACAATGATGCAAACAATTTAACACTAGTGAACAATGATGCAAACAATTTAACACTAGTGAACAATGATGCAAACAATTTATACCTATTGAACAATGATGCAAACAATTTAACACTATTGAACAATGATGCAAACAATTTAACACTATTGAACAATGATGCAAACAATTTAACACTATTGAACAATGATGCAAACAATTTAACACTATTGAACAATGATGCAAACAATTTAACACTATTGAACAATGATACAAACTTGATCTGCATTGAGCTACCTCATATTATTAAAATGTTTTCAAATTTTGTCTGATTTATTTTTTAATACATTGGAACAAAATGGGAGGGTAGGGCCTAAAATATTTTGACCTTCGAAATTTTGGACCACCCTAACCAACACGTGAGGTCATTTCAGGTCACGACAGATTTAACGTGTACCAGCCCCCTTTGTACACGGTGTTTGTTGGATTCGAACTTGAAACCCTCCGGTTGTTAATCCGTTACTCTTCCATCCGGGCCACCAATCCCGAAAAAAAAAAATCCGAGGGAAACGAATCCAAAGGGAGATCCGACGACAGCATCTGGTAATTTTAAATCACGGTCAGATGACGAGATCAAACCCTGTGAGCTGGTACCCCACTCTCCACACCAGGACAACGTGATGAGAGAAATTGAAAGCCACGACAAATTCAACGTGAGTCAGCCGTCGAGTAAACGAGTCTGGTTGAATCCAGTTTCAGTCTCGCAATCCTTCGGTAGCTATTCCGTGACTTTAACAAGTGTGATTATTAAAGAGAAAGTAATCAAACTGAAGAATGCGAGTAATCAAACTGAAGAATGCGAGTAATCAAACTGAAGAATGCGAGTAATCAAACTGAAGAATGCGAGTAATCAAACTGAAGAATGCGAGTAATCAAATTGAAGAATGCGAGTAATCAAATTGAAGAATGTGAGTAATCAAACTGAAGATATCAAACTGAAGAATGTGAGTAATCAAACTGAAGATATCAAACTGAAGAATGTGAGTAATCAAACTGAAGATATCAAACTGAAGATATCAAACTGAAGAATGTGAGTAACCAAACTGAAGAATGCGAGTAATCAAACCGAAGAATGCGAGTAATCAAAAAGAACGCGAGTAATCAAAAAGAATGCGAGTAATCAAAAAGAAGAATGCGAGTAATCAAAAAGAAGAATGCGAGCATTCAAACCGAAGAATGCGAGTAATCAAAAAGAAGAATGCGAATAATCAAACTGAAGAATGCGAGTAATCAAACTGAAGAATGCGAGTAATCGAAAAGAAGCATGTGAGTAATCAAAATCAAAACGTGATAGTCACATCACATTTACGGCTAAAAGCATCACAGAAAGCTATCGATTTTTTTAAATGATGCAAACATTTTATTCATAGAAATTTCTTAACTCCAATTTCTATAAATAACCCTGATGATTGGAACGAACATTAAGAGTGTAATTCCATCTATTTAAAGTTAGTCCGGAGGAATCCAGTTTCAAAACCAACGGATATGCAAACCCTCCCTTCAACGAAAAGAAACCGAAAATACGCATTTTGCTACTATGACTATACTACATTACTTCACGTAGCCTTGGCTCTGACGGAATTTCCTATTATGCATAACTTCACGCAACGTTCTATCTCTGGCGGAACATTGACCCACAACTGAACGGATATAATGAATTGAGAAATGTTACTGATAAAGAATCGCTTAAAATTAGAAATCGAGAGCGAATAGATACAGGAATCGGCCAATACGTCGAAAGCGCTGTCAAAAGTAGAGCACATTGAAATAAAATGGAATCCCACCGACACCAGGTCAAGACATAGGTAGTCTACAGAGTAGAATTAAAGTCGCACTGGAGCAAAATAACGGGCTATTGGCGACAGTCCGGGATCAATACCAAAAGGGAAGAATCGAGGACAAAACTTCGTAATTTTGAACTACCGTCAGATGACAAGGACAACACGTGATCTGGAAACCAACTCTACACTTCCATACCAACCCCAAGTGAGGAATTTCGGTTACGACAGATTTAAAGTGCACCAGCCGCCTCTACACCATACGCTTACAAATATTCATGCACTGACCCGTACGAGACATTTTTATGCATGCTCAGAACAATTTTATGCATTCTGTTTAAAATTGGCACTCTAGAAATTTTACTTTTTTACTAAGCATTTTAATTCAACAAAAATATAAAATGGTAAATATAACATTTATTTACAGCTGTGAAGTTAAGTATTTAACAATTGTAAACCGTTTTAGAGTATGGTAGTTGTTACCTGTGATAAATAGGAATTACAATTTAACAACGAAAGCGGATGATAGTTAGCCAATTCAACCCGAACAACGCCAGGTATTTCTGCTAGTCTTAAATAAAATTATTCGCGCAGGTTGCAATACTTTAAAGTAAGGTAATGTAATTTTAATTAACGTCGTACTAGAGCAACACAACGGGCTATAGACGACGATCCGGGATCAATCTCCTAATTGGTAATTATTAGTTAATGTTGTACTAGAGCAAAACAACGGACAATAATCGACGGTCCGGGTTCAATCCCGTAAGGGAAAGATCCGTGGACAACACCTCGTAATTTTGAACCACTGTCAGATGACGATGCAACACCCGAGTTGGCACCCCACTCTCCAAACTTCCACACCAACTCAAAGTGAGGACTTTCGGTCAGAACAGATTTACAGTGCACCAGCCGCCTCTACACCATACACTTACAAACATCCATGCACTGACCCGGATTCGAACCAGGAACCTTTCGATCTAGAAGTTTACACCTTAACCACCCGTTGAGTGGAGTTAGTTGTGAGGAGAACTCAGCAAATTTGAGAAATTTTGTATTTTAATGCGGTCGCTATCTTCGTTTCGAAAGTAATAAAAATATTATTTGCAATTATAAGAAACCATTCGCAAAAGTGTGCACAGGTAGGTAAGTATTTGAAATAACACTCACTGGAGCCCACGGACGACGATCCGTGACAAAACCCAGAGGAAAATATCTGAGAACAGCCCCCTAACGTTTACCTCGTCATCTGATCTTGGCACCTCCTCTTCAAACTTCCCCACTACGCCAATGTAGACATTTGAGGCCACGGCAGATTTAACGTGCACCAGTCTCCATCTAAAAGAGGGTTTTTGGTTGCATTTTTTCGAACTCGCTATCCTCTGGTTTCTAATCTGCGAGTCTACCAACTAGGCTATTTGGCCCACTGAAAGTATGAGGAACTCGCAAATATAAGCTCAACAGATACGACTTTTGCAGCTCCCATAAGAACAATTCGAAATGCACTAATTTGCACAACTCGTCTGTTCAAAACTGGTTTGCAATTAATTTCACAGCTTACTGTGTTAAAATGCATTGGATCCATCGTTAGAATAGATCCAATATATTTTAGGTGGTTTTTTTTTTTTTTTTTTTTTTTACAAATTATTAGAGCATGCGTATCACAAAATATATTATTTATAGTTTAATGGTGTAAAGTGCAATAATAGTATCCAATCTGCCAAAATATATTAAGGTTACGGTTGCAGATAAAAATATCTACGTCGATAAACAAATAAACATTTATCAAACTCAAAGATCTTCCTTAGAAAGTTAACCTAGCGATAAAAATACAATAAAAAAGCAGAACAAAACGAGAGAGAAACAATACATAAAATTATTTGTTTAAAAATTCGCACTTTGTAACATATTTCAAGAATATTCCGAATATCTTTTCCAAACGGTCTACTCTTTTTTTTGTTTACTAAGTAGTCATGGTAACGATTTCTCACAACGGGGAAATTTCGAAGTGATAACTGCAACGTGTAGAAGCAATTAGATAAAACTACCTCTACGTAAATGAACGCATTTCACGTACCTGAAATGATAATTCTACGATTGGTTTGATGTATTATGACGCAAGGGGAGATAGGTCCGTTGCGCCCAACACAAGATGGGCAGCATTAAGTAATAAACACATGCCCAAAATAAAAGCTTTACTGAAAGAGAAGAGAAGAGAAATACACCCAGGGATAAATCGAACCTGCGCGGCTTATATCTTTCAGATTACTAGCGCAGCGGGCTAAACCACTGAGCCAGTGATCTGCATAATTATACTATTTCGTAAAATATAACTATGCAGATTAGGTTCCATACAATTTAGTATGCAGTTCCATACAATTTAGCAATTGTTATTCGAAAAAATATCAAGAGAGAAATGTAAATAGTTTAATTTTATGCCCTGACGCCAAATAATTTCATTTCATTGAAACGACTAAGGTTTATCCGCTGAATATCAACAAGTAAGGAAAATAAGACAAGTTCAGGGAAAGTTGAGTATCGAGAAGCAGTATTAGCGTAAATCAGAAATTACATTCATGCATTCGAAGCAATAATGTAATTTTTTTGTTTGGGCTGAAGAAAAGAAATAGGTTTTTATACAATCTCTACCATTATAAAAGGAAGTGTTTGTCTGTCGGTGTTTCTTGCCACAAAATCCTAACGATTCTATGGCACTTACAGAAATGAGATTTGGCACACAGGTAGTCCAAATTGTTTGCAATTTTGGGGTCGCGGCGAATTTTAAAATTCAATGTAGAACATTTTTAAATGAATTTAATGAAATTTAATCATTATTGAATGTTACAGCATAGAAGAGATCACAGATTCTAAATTTATTGTTTTCATTTCCGTTTTGATTTTGCGCGGATGAATAATTTTTCAGCCAGACGATAAAAACAAACTATCTTTTAACTGGAGTCAATTAGTTCTTTTTCTATCTCCTAGACGGTTAAAGATAGAGTAAAAATTTCAGCGGATTTGAAATCTGCGAAAAATTTCACTAAAAAGCCATACCTAAAAATACGATTTTCTTAAAATAAATAACTTTTAAATTGAATATACCTTTTATACTTTCGCACGGGATTGTGAAGTCACGGTAACTTTCCCTTTCTAAAAATAAACATAATTTCGCGCCCTTCGCGTTAAAAAAAACACAGATTACGTTTCCTGCCTCTTTCAGTTGAGCAAAAAATATAAAACATTTTGAGAGGCATTGTTTAGTTCTTTTTCGCAAAAGCGGATTCGTTAAAGATAGATTAAAAACTTCAACGGATTTCAAATCTGTGGAAAATTTTACAACAGTATAATACCTTATACCACGGGCACGAGCAACGCTGGGCTAGCCACTCGGTAGCTAGTACACAATACTGCTCCAGTACAACAGATTAAACAAACTCATAGCACTGTAGTAATTAGCGGCGTAGATGACAGGCGGAACCCCAGAACTGACACCCCACTCTCTAAACTTCAACACCACGCCAACGTGAGGTCATTTATCGCCAGATTTAAGGTGCACTGGCCCCAAGTACACAAGGTTCTTTGGCTGGTTATTTTCGAACTCGCAACCATCCGGTTGCATATTCGTGACTGTACCAACTGAGCTACCACGGTCCTTGGTAGCACATGCTAACCTTTTGATTACGGCTATAGACATAGCAAGCGCGATTTTCTTATAACTTTCAAGGTACAACTGCTGTAACGGCCATTGTCTAAATTCTTCCTTGGCGCGATCATGGTTCAACTGCTGTACCGGCCTAGTCTAAAGGTTAAGGTGACGCCATCGGCGACGGTATTGCCGAGACATATCACCAACCGCATTCGCATCCTGAAGGCACCGTAACGTCCGAATCCTACCATCGTTGTTTACAATAGACAGTAATCCCATGTGAAAAAGAAAATATCATTAGAAGCATCTCGGATGATCCGCAAAAGCACCTGAAGGAGAGTTGTGTCCCGAATGGCCCTTAAGAAACGGAAGCGATCAGACTCGTCCCAAAAAGAGTGTCGTTGTTGCACGACAATCAGAGTCACCGTAAAGCCAATTTAAAGAGTCACTCACTGACAAAATCCAAGTGGGAAGCTCTCGGTCATCTTCCGTACAGCCCCGGGTTTGCACCAAACGATTTCCATGTGCTCAAACTCTCAAACAACATCTTTTGGGAGGTTAGGACAAATTGAAATCGCTTGGAACAAAATCAGGGCTATAGGGGGATGCTTTAGAACTACTCACTTGGATTTTGTGTGTTTCTTTGATAGTTTTGGCTGCACGAGAACGCATATTGTCAACTTATATTTTCAGGGAGCGCTAATACGATGACGAGGAAAGAAAGGGAGGTTGGTTGGCGGAGGGGTATTATTCGTCAGACAAGATACTAGTGAATAATGAACGACGAAAGTTTTACTGGGAGTTAAGAGAAGAATACACCCAGGGAACAGTCCAAACTGCACCGCCTGCTATTCGCATGTTCTTAGCGCAGTAGCCATGCACCCACTGAGCCACGAGGACACCAACGAGGTAAGAAGAGAAGTTACCAGTTGATTCCAACAGCAGCTAAAAACATTCTACGTTGCAGGATTTCAAGGACTCGTGAAAAGATGCGACGTGTACGTCAATGTGAAGGGGTTATGCAGTTGAATTTACGTAGCACTGGAGCAACATAACGTGCTATTTGGGATATAATCTGAATCCCTAAGAGAGACAACCGAGTACAACGCCTCGTCATTTTGAACCACTGTCCGATTACGAGGTCGACACCTGAACTGGCATCCCTCTCCAAACTTACACACCACGGCAACGTGAGGACATTTGAGGCCACGATTGATTTAACGTGCACCAGTCTTCACGCACACGACGGTCTTTGGTTGGGTCTAGTTTCGAACTCGCAACCTTGCTTGTCATTCCGATACTCTACCAATCGGATAGTTTTTCTCTTGGGGCTTTATGGCGCAAGGGCCATATCTGGTCACACTTCGCCCGACACAAGACATACAATATCAAGTAATTGACACGCACAATCAAAGCTTTTACTGACACTGAAAAGAGACATAACCAACCAGGGAAGAATGTACCTCACAGGAATGGAACTTTCGCCGACTGCAACACGAAGGTTGCGAGCGCGGTGGCCATACCCACGAAGCCACAACGGCCCCAAATGTGGATAGGAATTAAGTTGAAAAATAAAATCGGTACACACATCAGTAACGACTTATTTCGTTTCAATTCTACCTCGACTTGCAAATGACACGCAGACATGCCCCTCGCAGATAGGCATACACGAAGAGACACCAACGGAGGTGGCAGAACACACAAAACCTCCGCTCATTACCCAAACACACAGCGACCCAAACTCAAAAACAAACAAAAACGGGTTCTCGAACACCCACCCCGACAGTAAACACATTCAAAGCGGCCTACTAACCAATAAATAAACGCTATGGTTCGCGTCTCGCTCGTCTTCCCACAAGGAGCAGAGTGAAATGAATACAAATGCAAAACCGAAAAAAAAAGGAAACAAAACGTCCCATTCTGTCCGGAACGATCAGAGAGAATCGAGAGGCGCGAGAACTCGCACCCCAGCAGAGTGAGACGTCAGAGCATTCCAAACCTGATACGACGCCCACGAGTGGTGGCGATTCGTGAGGTCAGGGAGAGAGAGAGAGTGGATGCAGAAACGTGATCGGTGGAAACGAATTCCAGCCTCGGATCATCGACGCAATCGGATGTGCTTGAAATGTCTGTCACTGGAAAGATTCGGTTTGCATAACACGAATGGCTGGAAAACAATCATAGAACGAGGCATGGTTTTTTGGCTCCCGTGAGAAGGTCTTCAGGAGCAGAGTCGCCGCCACAACCCGTAGCAAAGTAATTTTTAAATAGCAGCATAGAATTTATAAATAGTAAAAGTCACCTATTAGACCTTATTTAAGAAGCAATTTCAGTTGCTCAGATACAAATTCAATCGACTAAAACACAAAATGTGCCAAGTATGGTTGGTGTCAAGGCTCAAGTAAATCTTAGGTTGAATGCGCCAGCGTCATCTATGTAAAACAATGGAAATGTACAATCTGGCACACAGTCAGTGGAGCTTGAACATGTACCGCGAGAAGGTGTATGAGCGCATCTTCCTCAATGTTGAGTTTTGTTGAGCAATAAAGATCCACTAGAGTATTTGTGAGTTGATTATGAGCTATCGATGGACCCAACAGTTGGTTTCGGTTTTATGGCCACACCCAACGTCCAAAATGGACAAGCTGCGCCAAACACAAGTTGTAAGTTGGTAATTTATAACTGTTTTAATTCACGTCGTACTGGAGCAAGACAAGGGGCTATTAACGACGGTCCGGGATCAATCCCCTAAGGGAAAAATTCGAGGACAACACCACGTAATTTTGAACCACGGTCAGATGACAAGGCAACACCTGAGCTGGCACCCCACTCTCCAAACGCCCACACCAACCCAACGTGAGGACCAGCCGCCTCTACACGTCAATGCACTGACCCGGATTCGAACCAGGAACCTTCGAATCTAGAGACTAACACCTTAACCACCAGACCTGTTGGTCGGCCCAAACACAAGATGATGCAAACCAGTAAAAATAAAAAGGTAAAATAGTCTGATCAACAAAAGTGCATATTTATACTTTAAGTTATACATTTTACTGTAAAGATATGTACTTTTGATAACATAAAAGATGCACGATAGTAGATGTAATGGTCACCATTAGTAAAATCAAAGTGTGAAGGTTAAAAATAAGTGATTTTTGATAAAAGGGGGTATTCCCATCTAAGTCGGTTATTAAAATCCTAATGAAATGCAATTTAAAAAAATGATGAATTATAACAATGATGTAGGAAAGTAGGGATATACGAAGCTAATTTAAGTAAGGAACAGACATTTAAGAGATCGCGCCAAGAAATTTAAATACAAAAATTAAAAACTAAATACAGGGTGGTCCCGAATTCATGGTACAAACTTTAATGGTAGGTACAGGACATTGTAACAATGATTTATTGTATAGGAATGTATAGTCGCAAGTGACGCGGTGAAGCGAAAACAGGAGAAATAACGGCCGAAAGGAAAAACAAAGATTTTATTGAAAGCGTTGTTGACAAGTGTCATGTTTACAGTAATTGTTCAAAATTGCGTCCACCAGTATCGATACATGCTTGACAGCGTCGGTGGAGCGATTGGCGTACACGTTCAAAGATGCCTGGTATACGCAGCTCTGCCGTTACCATTTGCACGGCCGTACATGTAATGCATGTCTGCTTTTTCTGCATACGTAAAGTCACCCATCGTCTACGGCAGCACAATTGTGAATGGCGCTTTTCCCTACTGCGATGCATCATGTTCAACAGCGGCTAGACATCTACTGCCCTCTACCGGCAATGATACCAACCGATCACTCCATTTCTCTTTCCTTTTATTTCCCCTGTTTACGCCTCACCGCGTCACTTGCGACTATACATTCCTATACAATAAATCATTGTTACAATGTCCTGTACCTACCATTAAAGTTTGTACCATGAATTCGGGACCACCCTGTATTTTCATGACGATCTAGCAACTTCATTCCGAGACCATGTTTTTCCTTTCATGGCTTGGCGCCCAAACTTCAAAACTGGCGTCAGTTGGAAAATTTTCAACCTCAAGTTTGGTTTGATTTATGTTTTATGGCGCAAGTGATGGCCAAGCTGCGTCAAATACTGACGAAGAAAAATATGTAGTGAAGGGGAGGGGAGAAGAGAGATCAGGCGATCAGAGTCGTGGGATGAAATTATTAGGGGCGATCAAAAAGTTTCCGTTCGAAGTCTGTACAGTCCATATTTGGTATGCCAGTCATGCAAAAGCGCCTTGAGTATTTAGGCAATCATCCCACAGCTTCACCAGGTTGAATATACCTCTTTGGTAAAACTCCTATTTCTGCTGCTTGAAGAAGTCCTAAGCTGCCTGCTGAACCTCTACGTCCGACAAGAACTGTCGACCGAGGACTTTTTTTAAGGGACCGAAGTCGTGAAAATCGCATGGGGAGAGATCAGGACAGGATTGTAAGGCGGGTGCTCGTTTGTCTCCCACTTTAGTGAGTGTAACTTCTGCTTTACGACATTTGCGGTATGGGGACGTGCGCTACCACAAGGATGCTAATGCAAGACACTCAATGAGCTGTACATTCAAAAATTGTTTTAACCCTTCTTTGCATGATGGTGGAAATTTCCATCATAACATTGAATGCCCAAAAATTATATAAAAGAACAAGTTCACTTTAAGTTGATTGTGTCTGGATACCTTTTTAATGTCCATTGCATAAAAAAAAACATTGCTGTCAAAAATAAGCAAGTGTCACTATCAGTAAAACGAGCTTGAAGTTGTCATTCCGCTGTTTGTTGTAGTTGCAATAAACGTATGATTTCGTTTTAATTTTGTTTTATTATATTTGAGTTTCTATTGCTAAAAAAGTGAAAATGAGTGGAAGAAAGGTTTGTAACATGTTTCTGTTATTTTTAAAGCAATTTCTGAAAAAGTTTGCGTTTAATTTAAAAAATACCACATGATACCATCCTATTGTTTTTTGGTAAATTTATACTATAAATATATACTAAGATTTTTTTAACAATTTTTCCTTTAATTTTGAACATGAATTATATCACCTTGATTTATTTCACCAATAAAGAAAAATTCATGCAAAAAGACGGGTTAATTTCTCCAGAGTTTAGCAGTACCGTACCCCATTGATGAACCCAAAAACATCGATGTTTTTAAAATTCAGTGTATTTAAACTTTTCCCCCCATTTCATAAAATTGGTTTAGCAACTTGTGGTGCTACATCGACAGCAAAACATGGATGTTCAAAATTAAAATATCGATGTTGATAATACATCGCCCCCAAACCATCGATGTTTTAAAAATTCAGTGTATTTAAACTTTTTTCCCCGCTCCTTAAAACTGGTTTAGCAACTTGTGATGCGACATCGGCTCCATTACATCGATGTTTTTTTCTAAAACATAAATGTTTAGAAAACATCGACATCAGTGTCGCATTTCTACTTTTCAGACCATTTATCCTTGTTCACTTTGGTCTAAAAGTATGTTCAATTTGCTGATTATCAAAATTATGCTACTTGTTTATTTTTTAAATTTTTATAACGGTACTTTTTTCATTTAAAAATAAAACATCGACAAGTATAAACATCGATGTTACCAAAACATCGACACCAATACATCGATGTTGTTTTGAAAACATCGACATCGATGTCGCATCCCTATCTTGAACACATCTTGGGACGAGAAGACGAAGAATGACACCACTGCATGGTCGCCCCCGCCCTACAGTCCAGATCTCTCTCCATGCGATTTTCACGCCTTCGGTCCCTTAAAAAAAGTCCTTGAAAGGTGGACGGTTCCTGTCGGATGTAGAAGTTCAGCAAGCAGTTTCGGACATCTTCCAAGCAGCAGAAATAGGAGTTTTACCAAAGGGGTATATTCAACATGGTGAAGCTGTGGGATGATTGCCTAAATGCTCAAGACGCTTTTGCATGACTGACTTACTAAATATGGACTGTACAGCCCGAACGGAAACTTTTTATCGCCCCTTATAGAAAAGGATCGCTTGGGTTCGCCAGGTTTCTACCCAAAGAAAAAATCCGGGATCAATACCCAAGGGAAGGAACCGTGCATCAGCTAACGTGCACACAACGGTCAATGGTTGGACCTAGATTCGAACAAAACCACCGATTGCTAATCCGTTACTCTTCCAATACGATGTGTTTTCATGTTTTAATTTTTAAGCATCGAGGCATTTCAAGAAAGGGCATTGATATCAAAGTATTTCTTATTTTTCGTATCGATGAATACCGACGTGGTTAAACTAATACCAAATACACCGATTAGCAACTGCAGCGCTGTTATTTCGATACGTTGACCATCAACGACCACAACAAGACCCTAAACTTGTTAATTATTCTATTTTAAATTAGCTATTGTTTCAATATTCCGATGAACATAACAATTGATACTCAATATGATCTCAAAATTTTGAAAGCGTCAACACACGAATAAGAAATGTGCAGCGATCCAGAATTCAAAATGAGTTCGATTTTACCTTTAAATTATATTTCGTGGAGAACAAGATTAGTACCAAACCTATTTTTGCTCACTTTTTTTTATTTTCGTTGTTGGAAGTAAGATCCTTTGGAATTACTCATAATAGGCCCCATTAGTATGCAAAGCACATTGCTTACAAAGCTTTGCTGCGCAATACCTTCCTCGCATTGCTACATCGTATTAGTCTCCCAGTTAAATATAGAATGGAAATCTTGAAAAACAATCACAGAATGATGATCCACTTTAAATTCTCGGAAGGAAAATTAGCTTTCAAATTTGCAACTCGTTTCGAAATTTTCAATTTAAATCGTAGCCAGAGCTTATCTATGTAAACTCTACCGAATTCAACATTAAATTTTGGCCGTTTAAAACGAAGAGAAACAGACGTTACGGAGAACTTCACTTTTCTTGCACACCCAAGCTGTACCATCTCAAAAAATACAAAGGCGGTGAAGCAAGAGCTCAAGACCGTTGTAGTATGAGAACTGTGTACAGCCTTCATTACACAAACTAAATTGAATTCTTGATAGTGAAATAGAATAGTAAATGATTGAAAAGACAAAAGAGCAACTTTTGAAATTCCGAACATTTCACCGCACAAATGAAACTACAATTGAAATGGTCGGTCGGTTTTGGGTTATATGGCGTAAGGGACAAATTTGGACAAGCTGCGCCAAACACAAGACAACAAATGAAGGGCAAAAGCAGAAGGGTAGGCGACGGTAAAACAGGCAAGATCACTCGGCACTTCGGGGTCATGATGCTCGTACACCCCTAAAGATGTGACCCCGAGAGCACAATTGAAATTAAAATCGATTGATAATTTGTCTTTACTAAGAGATGGCAAAAGTATTATCTTGGAGTTGGGATAATAATTATATAACTTGATTTACACACAAAAATTTAAACGTTCAACTTAAAACGGGATTCCTGAGAATTCTAAGATACATTCGTCGGCTTAAAAGTGAAACACACATGAAATTTTCAAGTTTTTCAGCTTCACTAAAATAGAATGTGGTAATCTTTAGACTGGTGCATGAAGGTTAGATTTCTTGAGAAACACGTTTAGTGAGTGAAGCTATCTAGTAGATTTTTTCCCTTTCGCTTCCTCGGAACTGTTTTTTGACTTGGTTCGTTTTACTTGTAAGCCAACAATGTTACCAAAATTATACCAGACAGATCTTCACTGTTTTCTTTTTACTTTATGCGTTTCACTTGTAAGTTAACGATGTTCCAAAATTATACAATAGTCAAATGTTCAGATTATAACAGCAATAATTAAGTTTAAACATTTATAAGGAATTCAACATGATTAGTTGGTTGTTTTGACGTTATGTGGAGCAAGGATCATACATTCTATAACAAAAAATCGACGCACCAAGAAAGAGTTGTGTGAATGCGATAAAAATTGATGGATGTGAAGAACATACATAGTAAAACCAACGATTAAAATTTCAGAACAATCGAATTATTTATTTCAGAGTTTGACCGTTACAAAGGGAGGAAGTCAATAAGGCGTTGGTCCACCTCTGGCCTGGATGCAAGCTGTCACCCGGCGTGGCATACTGAAAAAGTTCCCGGATGGTGTCCTGCGGAATTTCTTGCCAAATTGTATCCAACTATCGGGCTAAATGGTCAACATTCCAGGATGGTTTCTTCCCATAACGTCCCAAATGTGCTCTATGGGAGAGAGATCAGGAGACCTAGCTGGCCAAGGAAGTGTGGGGAAATGATGAAGATAATTCATAGCAACACGTGCCGTGTGTGGCAGGGCATTTATCTTGTCGAAAAGTAAGTCCGGGGTGTCGAAAAAGGAACGGTAACAAACCGGTCATAGAATGTCGCCTACGCACCGTTGCTGCAAGTGGGCCAGAAATGACTACCAAAGGGGTCCGGCACTCCAGACCATAACACCCTGTTGTGGGCATGTGTGGTGGGCGATAGTAAGGGCAGGATCCCCACGCAGCCGTGGACGTCTCCTAAATCGTCTGCGGTTGTCGTCAAGACACAGTTGGAAACGGGACTCGTCACTAAAGACTATACGACCAGTCATTGCCGTCCCGAGTTGATTGAGCCCGGTACAGTTCATGGAGAACTCCTTCTTGTGGCGTCTATTTTTTTTTTTTGTTATAGGGTATTTGGTCTGACTGCACGTAAGATTACGTCAAGAAAAAAAATGTTGTGGAAAGCGAAGAGGGACTGGGAAACTTAGTGGAATGACAGCAGAAAAATATCGTTTAGTTATCGAGAGAGCGTGACCCCCGAGTTGACTAAATACAGTAAACCCCATGTGAAAAGAAATGATAATTGGAGTACATCGGATCCGTGAAACCCGAAAACACACCTTCAGCACATGTGCCACTGAAGGCGAATTCAGCATGAAACTGAAGTACTTCACAAAAACGTCCTGTCATAAAATCGAGATTAGAATATTTATTCCCACTCAGTCTTCAAGCTATTGTTTCCAACCACAACACCGTCTGGAATTCTATTTCAATTTCGACAACTATAATTTGTCTCCCCAATTCTTGTTAACTTTATGTCAAAAATCTTGCAAAACTTAATCATAATTTATGACACAAAAGCCCCAAACCACATGAAACTAATCTGAAACACTCGCATCACAAGTCGATCTAACCACGCTTTCAGTTGCATCCTGACAGCGGAAAGCGCTCATGGATGAACGTGTCCTTTCGAATTCCACCACAAGACTCCACACGTCAAACCGCATCGCAGTCTTGTGATCACCATATGTAAATTATATAGAATAAATTTAAGCATTTATTAGATTTTCAGAATTAGACATGTGGAAGTACTTTTCGAAACCACAAACGCACTTTCAAAATTAGGAATAGTTAGGTGGGTAGTTAATTAATGTCGCACTGGAGCAACGCAACCGGCTATTGGCGGCGGTTTTTGTTGTTAGATCTAAGTTTTAGGGCGCAGCGGCCATTTTTGGCCATGCTGCGCCAGACACAAGTAATAGGCATACACACAATGAACACTTTTTACTAACACAGAAGAGAGAAATACACCCGACGAGGAATACGCCTGACAGGCGACGGTCCGGAATCAATCCGAAAGGGAAAGATAAAAGGACAAAGCCTCGGCATTTTGAACCACGGTCAGATGACGAAGCAACACCTGAGCTGGCACCCCACTCTCCAAACTTCCGCACCAACCCAACGAGAGGACTTTCCGCCGTGACAGATTTAAGGTGTTGTTGTTGCACATCCCCCTGGTGTAGGAAAGCCTACACAAGGTCCAGAAGGCCCCGTCGTGCCAGATCCCCATATACTTGCAAAAAGTCCTGATCAACCAACAGCTGCTTATACGAAGCGCCAAGACAGAGAAGAAGGTGATCAGGACTGGCAGGTAGGGAACACGAACAAGGAGGGAAAATTCTCTCCCCGTTCTGAAATGTGATACTTTTAAGATGGCCACTTCGAAATCTGGCCATGGCCGATTGAAAAGGCCGAGGGCCACAGCATGTGATTGATAGTCCAGGGTGATTGCCAGCATACCAATGGTGGGATGGCGTACGGCGCCACAAGGAAAGTAAACGCTGTTTTCCCAGGGAGTGGACCTCAGTGGGAGTGAGACGATTCAAACAGTCCATAGGAAGATCACAGCCATTCTTGGCGAGTACATCGGCTGTCTCGTTGCCATACACCCCGATATGCGATGGAATCCATTGGAGGCTTATTGGTGTTTTCAGGCCAATCTCGCAGAGAAGCTTCAAAATATTCTGGTCTGGGATGTCAAATATTTGTGGCCAATTTTTGAAATACTGTATAGCACTCCTACTATCAGTCAAAATTCAAGTACAATTTTTATCAGTGGACTGTGCATAATTAAGGGCTGCACCAATTGCTATGATCTGATTTAAGGTGTACCATACGCTTATGAACATCCATGCATCTGATGAAGATAACGCCTGAAATTTCGGTTTGGAAGTGTTTTTCTTTCTTAGGCTTCAAGCTATTCGCTTTCTGAAAAAAACGTGAAATTTTGAAAGAATGTACCTTCTTGCGATCTTTGACGCTAATCTTGCTAAACAATCATAATTTATGAAACAAAAGCCCCAAACCACATAATTTGAAACACCCTTGCATAACGTTGATCTAACCAAGCTTTCTGAGTAGCATCCTGACAGAGATAAACGCTCTTCAACGAATGAGTCCTTTCAAATTACACCTCATGAGCCCGCACTGCAATCCGCATCGCAGTTCTTGTGTGTTTTGGACCTAACACACACTGCCTCAAACAAGAAGGCCCGTTCCATGAGTAAATTTGAATGGAATAAATTTAAACATTTATTAGGAATTCAGCATGGAAGTACTTTCCAAAACTGTATAGGCACTTTCAAAATCGGGATTAGGTAGGTAGGTAGCTAATTAACGTCGCACCAATGCAACAGAGGGCTATTGAAAACGGTCCGGGAACAATCCAAGGACAAAGACTCGTAATATTGAACCACGGTCAGAGGAAAACAGAGATTAAATCATTTATTCTTTCCCCTATATAAAAATGGATTTACTGAAAATTCAATCTGAAATCTGACAGCTATAATTTGCATCCTCACAATTCTTGTGATCCAATACAAATCTTTCGAAATTTAATCTTAGTTTATAAAACCCCGAAATCCATGAAACTAATTTGAATCAAACACAACGCGCTTTCAGAGTAGCCTTCTGACAGAGACAAACGCTGTTCGACGAATGTGTCCTTTCAAATTCCACCCCATTAAAAGAGCATCGCAGTTTGGTGTGTGTGTGTTTTCGGACTTACACCCACTGCCAATAAACAAGCTGGCTCGTTCAATGTCACCTTGTGTTTTGATGTCTTCTTAGGATGCGAACTTCGGGATGAGGAGGAGGAGGAGGATGGGCGAAGGGGGGGGGGGAGGAGGAATGAGTAGAGAATAGAGGAGATGGGATTTCAGTGTAGGTGAAAGACCTTCGAGGGTCAAGGCGGCCGAGCGCGTAATTCGATTTTTCTCTCATCCACGCTGTTTGGATATTTCTAACTTGAGAGATGAGGTGATGAGGTTTTCTTTATTTTTCCACGAGCTCTACTCAGAAAGGACAAATGGTCAAATTGGTTTTGTTGCTGGGGGAAAGGGGTTGCCACAAACTGCAAGTCAATCAATGCTTCTGCGATAGGACGGCCCGTTGCTGGCTGATCAGTTGAGTTGAGTTAAGTTGATATCGGTTTTTTAAATTTATTCATTTTTAACTAAATTATTAGATGTTGAATTTAAGTATATATTTTCCAAGCTACTTCGGAATTTAGGGTTGCTTTCGGGTTTTTATGGCGCAAAGCCCACATTTCGCCAAGTTGCACCAAACTCAACGAGGGAGTAAGAAAAAGCAAAGAGCAGAAGAGCAGGGTAAAAATGAAAGGGAGATGAGATCAAACGAGCACCTTGGGGTTATGATGCCCGGACACATGTAAAAAAAAAAGATGTGCCAATGAGGACCAGCATTTCTGGTAGGTAGTTAATTAACGTCGCTGTATAGCAATACAATGAGTTACTGGAAACGATCCGAGATCACACACCGCGTCAATTTCAACCATGGTCAGATGACGAGGTTAACACACGAGCTGACACGTCACTCTCCTGACTTCCACGCCAGGTCTATACGAGGACATTTGAGGTCACGGCAGGTTTGACACCAACCAGCCTCCGCGTACACGATGGTCTATGGTTAGACCTAGTTTCTAACTCATAACTCTCGTTGGTTGGTTGGTTTTATGGCACATGGGCCATATTTGGTCAAGCTGCACCAAATATGGTATAACGCCCACTTTGAGTCAAGTTGCACCCCGAATAGGTATATATATTTCAAGCTACTTGAGGAAAAGGGGTTGCTGATATTGGGTCAATCAAGTAACCAATAACCAAGCTGATATTGGGTCAAGCTGCATCAAATAGGGCACAATGGCCATATTGGGTCAAGCTACACCAAACTCAAGACAACAAGAGGAAACAACAGTAAAAGGCTGAAGGAGTGCAATTAAAACAGAAAAGAGAACAGATCTTTCGGGTACCCTGAGGTTGTGATCCCCGTACACACCTAAAGATGTGCCCCTTGGGGAAAGAGTTAAGAGAAATTCAGGGTAAAAGAAATACAATGGACGAAAGGGGGCGTTTGACACTGTTCTTGAAACAATACTAGAATGCGAATTCAAAATTTAAAAAGTATATTATTCAGAAATAATAAAGCTTAGACACACACACACACACAATCAATGCATGATACTTCGTTACAAAAATAACCACCAAATTTTTTTCCTCATTGAGTATGCACCTTTTGTTTCCTACTTCTTTTCATTATTGCTTCAAGCAATATTCGACATTTCGTAACGCTACACTTATTTTTAATAGACAAGTATACTTGGAAACCATTGCACGCCGAAGAAACAATTCTTACCACATCAAAGCAGAAACTAGCGAAAAAACCACAACAAAGGCTAACGCGTCAAAAAACCAGAAGAAAAAAAAATCACAAACGAAGATTATTATACGCGTTTCCGAGCTAAATATACCATACGGAAACACAGAAAAAGATGGGAGATCCAAAACCATCTCCCCTCATCAGAACCTCAAGGGGAAAAAAAGAGAAAAGGCAGAACTTTCGCAAGTGTAAGGTCGGGGGAGAGGGAAAAAAAAGGTGCAAAGTGCACAAGATGAGGAAGAGGAGTCTAAATATAAAAGAAAACAATCATCAAATCTTGAAGAGCTAAAAGTGGACGCGCTGAGTCGAGCAGGCCTTGCTCGAGAGACAGACATTGACGAATATCGGCTATGGACTAGGGCAAGGCGAGCATCAGGGAGGCATGCGAAAGGTTAAGGTCCTGAGGAATTTGGACTAAGTGCAGTGAGCATGAGTTTTAAATCCAGATTTCAAAAGAAAAGAGCGTGCTGAAGTGAAAGAACGAAATCGGGTAGCCTCCAAAGAAACAGATGTAAATAAATGAAAAGGTCTAGAAACAATGTGCACACAAGGTTGAATATTGCAAATTCGCTAGATTTCGGTAGTTGAATTCGTCGCACAGGAGCAACCCGACGGGCTATTCGTGACGGTCGGGGATCAATGATGGTTCATGGTTTTTGGGTTCTATGGCACAAAGGCCATACTTGGACAATATGTGCCAAACACAAGATAGACATCACGAAAACAAGTAAAAATGTGAAAAGAAAGGAAGAGGCCAGAGAAAGTTGGAAAAGATCCCTTGTGAATCCTGTGACCAACCTTCCCCATGTTAATCAGAGGCAGTAAACACAGTGAGAAAAAAAAGATCACTAAAGTGCCTTGGGTAAGTGAATTCAGTGCACACCTAAAGATCTATCCCTGAGAGATCAATCCCGAAAGACGATCCGGGTACATTTTGAACCTCGATCAGATGACAGGGTCAACACCAGGGTCGGATTCCCACAATCCAAACTGCCACGTCAAAGTGAGGCCGTTTGAGTACACGAAAGGATTGGATTTTGGGGTTTTAAGGCAAAAAAGTCCAAGAACGGACAAGCTGCGCCATGAGTACACGACAGAATTAACGCGTGTTTGGTTGGTTGATAGTTGAATTTAACAAATGAATAGTCTATAGTAAAAAAAAATCAGGTTTTTTTAAGGCTGGTGGAAACCTTGTATCAAGCGAAATTATGTAGTTAATTCTGAAGTTTGAAAAAACCAAGCTGAAAATTTTTCAACACAAAATCTTCACTAAAACTCAACACCAGGTCTGCATTTGCAACATTTAAATCTGCCATGGATACGGCGCAAAAAAAAAACCCACACATTTGGCATTATTCGGTAATGAAAACAAATGTTCAAATACAGATTCGGAAGATTAAGCACCAGAAGGTTATTGTTATACTCTGATATCCAACAGAAATAAATTTAACCCCAGTAACATAAAATAATATTCAAAATTCATACGTAATTGCTCGTAAGGTATCCGAGAAATGACTCAATTGCTTCAGATTTAGTCGCAAAATATGTAAGGATTGCACAAATAACTATTACGAGTGCCTACCTAGAATACACGATACCACAAGTAAACACAACCATCGAAGGATTGAATTTTAACCAGAATGTGAGAATGAAATTGGCAAAAATTGCGATTCCCAAATTTTATGGTGATGTAAGTCAGTGGCTCACTTTTTTGGAATTTCCTTGAAACGGCGATTTATGGAAATGAATTTTTAAATCAATAGACAAAAATTGTATCTTAAGGCGCAATTAGGACGTATTTGAGTACTATTGAATGTTTAGCCAGATCGTCCGAAAATTATTCCAAAGCAGTTGAACAGTTAGAAGATAGATTCGGTCAAAAAGATGTTTCGATAAATACACACATGCATAACCTGTTGCGTGTCGCACCTTTTAAAGCTCAAGTGGTATTAAGGAATTTAGAAAACTTTTTGACAATTGTCAATCTTAAATAAATTTGGACTCTCTTGGAGTTTCATCTGAGACTTTTGGACGTATAATGTATCCTGATTTTAAAACTTACCTCGTGATTTAATTCTTGAATTTCACAAAGAATTCAACAATGGTGGTTTTACTCTAAATCATTTGATCGGTCTTTTCAGAAAGCAATTAAATGCACGCGAACGATGTGAAACATCTTATTCAGATTATGATACCCACGTTCTTTGACAAACCTGTTACTGGGATGAGTGAATTCAATTGTTCAAAGATTTTACCTTTCGGGGTGTTGTTCAATGATTTGAAATCCAAATAACAATTGCATCAAAGATATTGAGTAATGTCGACATCTGTGAAGCTTTTCAACCGAAGTAGTCCACATTTGTAACAATTCCAGCACAATGCATAGCTTATCAAGCGAATACGGACTTACCTATAAATAAAAGAGTGGATACAGTAATTCGTTAGTTGTATAAAAAACAGACATCCAAATTAAACAATAAAAGCGAATTTATATAGTAAACTAATACAAAATTGCACGGAAACATTCGTCATACATTTTAATAAACAAAGAAAATCAAATGGCGACAACCCATGAAGCCAAAAAGAGCTTATATAAGACTTGCTTGGAAATATTTTTTGCTAGCAAACACGTGCATAGCACCTTCTCTGCATAATTTTTTTGTTTATCGATCGCAAAGTGTAGTTGCTTACATTTCATAACTTATATCCTACCATTTATAATGAATAAATAAGCCACATTCATACCTCAAATGGAATTGAATTACCCAAAAATGTATTACAGCATTTCGTTTACTTTCTGGAGTGAATTCTTATTCTCGATCAAATGCGTGGAGAAAACATGCCTCAGTCCAGTTACCACAATTAGATTCAGAACATCTACTTTAATTTCCTTCCATTCTCTTGTTCAAAGAAGTTGGGGCATTTTTTTTGACGCTATACCTGTTTAGCTCTTTTTTTTTTACTCCGCTAATTTATAGCTTGCAGATTTCTCACGGCTATAGTAATCAGACTGCTGAAGAATTTCATTAGAGCGGCAAATTTTAAAATCTAAAGTTTGTTTTTCTGCAATTAATAGACATGGATAAGGAAACACGTTCTACAGGGTTTGTGTATGAGTTAACACAGGGAAATGTCGCGGTCATATTTGAAAACCGAGCAACGCCGGTTAGCATATTCAGCTAGTTGTTTATATATCTGTCGTTGCCCTTCAATCATAATAATTAACGTCGATTTCTGAGTCACGAACGGGTTAGTGAAATATACATACGTTCAGGGTGGTCATAAAATAACTTCGACTTCCTACATCTACCGATTCCTTAGCAACCGAAATTTACAATGAAGCGGTTGGTAGGTGTTCAATTAGCGTCGCACTGCAGCAATACAGCGGGCTATTGGCGACCCTCCGGGATCAAACCCAAGGATAAGATCCGAGGATAACACCCACGTAATTTTAAACCAGTCAGATGACGAGTTTATACCTCAGCTGGCACCTCACTCTCCAAACGCCATTTGGGGCCAAAACAGAATTAACGTGCACCAGCCCCCTTTGTACACGAAGTCTTTGGTTGGATTCGAACTCGCAACCCTCCTGTTGCTAATCCGTTCATCTTCCAGTGGGATTATTTCCGCGGCCCTACAATGGATCGGTGAAGAATTTGAGATTTAGAGATTACAAGGCATGCGCTCGAAAGTTACGTAAATAACAAGAATCGAGCACTCACGTTTGCGGATAGTTAACAAAATTCCGAAACATTTTTAGCAGCAACATCCCTCCTTTTGTTATCACTATGTGATCAGTAGTTAAAATCCAAAAATTATTACAAGAACTACAAGAACGCTGTCGAAGATGAGTATAAACGACAAATGAAAAAAACATAACATTTTAATCTTTACTAGCTGAATAACCTGACATTTTTCGGGTTGAAATGGTTAAATGTTTATTGAAAAGTGAATTAGAATATTCACTTTTTCTTACATAAATAATGCAATCATTTAAGTTGTACGGAAAACTTTTTAACTTTTTCATAACTAAAAATTTTTTTTCAGATGCGACTAAACAAATTTAATTCCTGAATAATATATTGCAACATGCAAAAGACTAACAAACAGAAACAAAATTCCGATGAAAGATTGCAGAGTTCTAAAAAACGAAAGATGTGCTAAGTGTCGAATTTAGACTTCCTGAGCTGAAACAGAGCAATTCGAGAAAGACATTACAATAATATTGATAAAGACGGCAAAAGATTTATGAAATTTGTTATGCTCAAATATGACCGCGACATTTCCCTATGTTTAGTTTCCCTTAGAACGTGTTCCCTTGTCAAAATTCAATTACTGCAAGAAAACAAACTTTAGATTTATTAATTCTGGCTTCGACGGAAACTTTTAGGACTACATGTGTGCCAAGTTTCATGGTCGTGTAAAAGCTACAGATATGGTCTGATTTGGTATTATTCTGATGACAGGATTGTAATAACCTATGTTTTCTCAGTGTTCTAAAGTGCAAGTGTACCAAACTTTGTGTGGATTGGTCAAAAGGTGTAGATTTGAATAGAGAATATACATACTCGCATATCCTTTTTATATTATTGGATTATCCGGAAAGTTCTGCACGTTTTGAAATCGAAACTAGCTTTGTTATTATTTTGCGACCGCTCCTAAGGAGTGACCTTGATTGAAGCAGATGTTTAAATTCGGTCTTTTCTGCTTACACTGCATAATTATAGCATGTGTTGTGGCATAATTTTTGTTTCACTGAAGTGCTAAGAATGGAGAACCAAAAATACATTTTCGTCATATTATGTTCTTTTATTTTAAGAAAGGAAAAAATGCTAGTTTGATTTCTCGTAAAATGTGTGCTGTATATGGACATAGTGCTGTTTCCGAGACCACAGTTCGAAGGTGGTTTGATAAATTTAAGCGTGGAAATGTTAGCCTCGAAGATGATGCCCGCTCAGGATGACCATCCTCTGTAAAAGGCTTTCTGTATGGTGGGACTACATAAAAATCGTTACTCAAATAACAATATTAAAAGCAAAAATAGAAGTAAAGCGGCCATAACTGACCAATCGTCGAGGTGTTGTCTTCCAGTATGACAATACGCGGCCCCACATTTCACTGGATGTCAGACAAAGACTTATTGAGTGTAGCTGAAATGTTTTGTGTCACCCCCATTTTCACCAGACCTTGCCCCTCAGATTTTCACCTCTTCAGGTCATTTCAAAATTCTCTGAACGGTCTGGAGTTCCGATTCTTTGGAGACTGTCAAAATAGCACATCGACAACTTCTTTACAAATAAGCCAAAGGATTTTTTAAAAGAATTTCCAGCAGCAGGAAAGATGGCAAAACGTCATTGAACAAAATTGAGCTTATGTGATTGAATAAAATTTTTTCATGTTTTCGTACTGCTTCGTAGAAAATTATCTTAAAAAACGCGCAGAACTTTCCGGATGACCCAATATATACTAGTATGCAAAACTTAAGCAACTTTTCTGATTATGCCGCAATTCCTCAAAAAATCAACCGAGAGACACAAAATTCATACTACAGAGGCAAAATGTAGTATTTAAAAGATGAAGAAAGCATAGTAGCAAAAAAATTAATAAGACGCATACACTATGGAACGAAGCAGAAAAGGGCATTATTGACAAAATGGAGTTTGTACAAAACACTGTCTGTCCAAGAGGGAGAATAAGAAACCAAATTCCCTTAGTAAGGGATATGACCTCCTCTAACTGCAATGATTGCGTGACACCTTCTGTCCAAAATCAACACAAGATTATCCAACCAGGGTGGCAACAAAATCCTCGAAAAAAAATTCCCTGATATTTCCCTGATTTCCATGATAGTGTGACAAAAATTTCCCTGATTTTACAAATCCCTTAAGAAATGTCGGGATCCGTAATTGGTATCGATATACAGTACCACACGACACTATTTTTAAATATTTTGTGTCAGATGGATGTAAAAGGATAATTCTCCACACATATTTTGTATTCTATCTCGTCAGATATTTTAATTGTTATCGTAAGGGTTGGAACCCTTAATGGAACTCTAACAATAGCAATTGAAAAAACTGGGGAAAAAATAAAAATATTTTCATTATGAACTTTTTACACCTGTCCCAACATTATCCAAATATACATAATAAGCAAATGCAAAAAACTTAAAAAATTAGTACAGCTTCAGTCTACGTTTAAAACGGTGGCAACGATCTTTGCGCACTTCTAGTAGCGAGTTGGGGCAGGTTAAGGCAACCCATCGGCATTACGATTATTATGGTTTCCATGGCAACCTCGGCAAGCGAAAAGTTTAATATTTAGGCCCGGTACATACATCCGGTTTTTAAACGTACGGTGCCGCTACCGCAAAGCAAGTGCGGTCTGAGATATATTAGATCCGATGGAGTAGTGCACACATGCCTCCGGCACCGCTGCGGCGATGTACGTCCACCTTCCATGCAATTTGTACCGCAGTTCCCCACGGCGCAGCAGCTCGCCGCACACGCTTCTGCAGTCTGAAGTAATTAATAAATGGTTGATCCAGTAACGTCTATTTTCTCTTTCAAAATATACTTTTTTTACACTAAGTTAACGAAATAAACATCATGTTTTCTTCGATAAAATATTTAACGCAAATGGCGCGAAATGAGAACTTGCGTGATTTCACGGTTATGTGTGCATATTTGGGCTTCGGTGCCGCAGCGGCGCCGCACGTTGAAAAATCGGATGCGTGCACTGGGCCTTAGATTACGGCCGGTACAGCAGTTGTATCATGATCGCGCCAAGAAATAATTTAGACTACGGTCGTTACAGCAGTTGTGCATTGAAAGTTATAAGAATCGCGCCAAGGAAGAATCGCGCTTGTTATATCAATAGTCGTAGTCAAAAGGTTATATTTTCATTTTGAATCTCTAATAACATAAACGGAAGTGTTTGTCAGTCTGTCTGTTTGTTTCCTGCACGCAAAGTCCTGACGAATCTATGGAACTTACATCACATGTAACTCGAATGTTTTTGCCATTTTTGGGTCGCGGCGAATTTTAAAATTCAATCTAGAACATTTTAAAATGAATTTAATAAAATGTAATTATTATTGAATGCAACAGCATAGATGATCACAGATTCTAAATGTATTTTTTTCGTTCCTGTTATCATTTTGCGCGGAGGAATGATTTTCCAGCAAACGATAAAAAACAAATAAACTTTCAACTGGAGTTATTTAGTTCTTTTTCTATCTACTAGACCGTTAAAGATAGAGTAAAAATTTCATCGCATTTGAAATATGCGGAAAATTTCACATTAGATCAATACATAAAAATATGTTTTTTTTTTTTTAAATAATAAGTAAAAGTTTTAAATTGAATATCTTTAAAATTTTCGCAAGAGATTGTGACGTTTAGAGAGATTTTCAGCGAAAGAGGAAAAGAAAAAACATATTGGTTGGCATTGTTTAGTTCTTTTTTGTAAAATCGGTATCGTTAAAGATAGATTGAACATTTCAACGGATTTAAAATTTGACACCAGATAGATACCTTATACGTTTGATTTCTTTCAATAAATCATTTTTCAACAAAATATTTATATTTTCACAAGAGATTGTGACGTCACGCCGAATTCCCATTTGGTTTGCGAAACAAACCAACAAACACCTCGGGCAACTCCGTTATGGCTGTTATCCAATTTGCGAAGCAAATCATAGTTCACAATATTCATAATTTGGTTAGCTTCGCAAACCAAATGGAAATCCGCAGGCAATTCATTCCTAAAGGCTACGAATTTCCATTTGGTTTGCGAATCAAACGAAAACCACGAGCAACGGCATGATGGCTGTTATCCAATAGACTACGCATTCTCTTTGGTTTGTTTCTCAAACCGTCTTCATAGCAATCACCTGGGGTTAGCGAGCAGCACCTAGTTAATTAGCACTTGACCCCACGAAAATAACTGTCACGGGCAACGCCGTGCTGGCTAGTATTCTTTAAACTTCTTTCAAAATTCGTAGAACTGTCAGTTGATTCGATTGGTTCATTTGAAGTAATTCCTTCGTTGGTGAATTTAGAAGTGTGCCCCAAAAGCGGCAAGGCCGTTACACCGCTATAAACGTAGACTGAAGCTTTACCAAAAAGTTCTACAAAAATGTAATTGCAAGCAAAAAATATTAATTTAATGCACAAAAAAACCCACATAATTTGTTACACAAATTTAAAATTGTATACAACATGTATCGCTGGCCTCACGGCGACGAGACGCTCATGCAGCGAAATCCACGGCGGCGGTTTTCACTGGGTTCGAAAATTACGACGCCAGTGTTCTTTATTCGAATTACAATTTCGGCGAAAACGATTTATTCGATTCTCAAAAGTACTTGTAATCGCGCATCTCTAAATAGGCCACAAACGACAATAGTTACCGTTTTCATAAAAAAAATTTAAATTCCCTGATTTTTTGTGAAATTTGGAAATTTTCCCTGAGAATTCCCCGATATTTCCAGAATTAAAAAGTTCCCTGAGAATTCCCTGATTTCCCGGTTGTGTTACCACCCTGCCAACAGTTGTTGGGGTAAGAGTGCGCATTTCTCAATGTATTAGTTGTCTAGTGTTCCCCAGAGGCTTCTCCCCCAAAGCATCCTACAAATGTTCAAAGGAATTTATGGAGACAGCGCAGGCCAATCCATTCTACTTATATCTTCACTTTCCAGAAGCTCCTGGACAGCATGGGACCTGTTTGCTTTTATGGACGACAACTCAAAGCTCAAGTCTTGACCAATGGCACTGCACTGCACGTACTGACTCCACGCGTTCTGACTTACGTCACCTCTGACGTCATGCTCTTAATATTTTCACATGCATCATTTTTCTGCTGGATTGGCTTTTTATTGTACTGGTCACAAAAAGCCCCTTTCTAGAATTTCTGGGCTGTATGCTGAAAAGTGACTTTGTTGCTTAAGTTTTGCACACTAGTGTATATATAGATCACAAAATGCTGGTGCCATTTGTCGTTGTTATTGCTGTTTACGATTTATGCAAATTGAGTGCATTATCACTGCTGCTTGTTGCCTTCTTTACTCTTTCGTCATACACTCATCTTTGACTCCTCTTGCGCATTCGTTTTTTAAAGCAAAAGGTGGGAAGTTGAATTAACGTCGCAATATTATATGGAGTAGCAGAGCGTTTAGACCTATAGGTAACATTTCAATGCCAATTTTTGTATTTCACTGTACTCTGTCACATTGCAATGAAAAAGTAGGTATTACTACTCGAAATTTGTTAGCTGCATCCGTAACACTGAGATCTCTATTATCGTTTACTTACAATTATCGAGTGCCATACCTTAAAATATCACGTTTCATTCCAATTCTCTGAAATTTGAAAAAGCTAGGGGCTCTACCGAAAGTCGGATTTTTGTCGAGTATTTTAGTATTATAAGAATAAATATTTCATCTTTAATTACCACAAATAAAGCCATACCATGTAATAGAAGGTCGATGTTTGCATACGTATGTAGTGTTCATTTGGTTTAGATTTGTCACTAGTCATATTTTGGTACACAGGGACTAAATAGACTGAGTGATTGAATTTTTATGGTGCAAGGTCCAGGTTTGGCCAAGCCTAATTTTATAAGACTAGTAAAATGTGTTCAAGAAAACTTTTATGAGCAATTAAAATAAATTACTCGTATTTTTACTTCCAAAATGAAGTTAGTTTCTGCAGATGAATTTATGAACATCGATGTCATTGATTTTCGTAATTCAGTAACAATTTCAATTTAATAATACCACGGAATTCATACATCCCAACTTTGTATTTTTCCATGCAGCAAAAGTTCTTTTCGTGGCATGTTATTTTCCAAACAATAAATTCCAACGAATAGAGGAGCAAAAGAATTGCTTTTTCACGTTTGGCCATTTGATACGAGATGTGGAGGGAAAATCTACATTTTATAAATGAACTATACCTTTAAAACCGGTATTTTGAAAGCAACTTGAACCCGCCTAAGCAATTCTTTTTTTAGACTAATCATCTTCGTATTCTTATTGTACTCGCTTTGTGAAACGTCATTGAGAGAGAAACCCAAGGCTAAAGTCCAATCCCACACAATTGTAACGGCTTCAGAATTTTAATTCTGTTGTTTACAAATTCTCATGAATGATGTTCAAGGGAACAACCGTCTCAAACAATTAACACATCTAGATCTTAATAAAGTAAAATATCATACTGGACCAAAAAACTAGACTTAATAAAAATAATCTACTTTCAATTTAATGGATGAATTTTAATTTTCATTCATATTCAACCCAGTTAGTAATATTTGTGTACATGGCATTTCTTCGAATTGAAATGCTCGAAGTCTTTAAATCAATTTATATTTCATTCATTCAGTTTCAGAACAGTACAATGCAAGGTCATATTACTTCCAAATAGTCCGGAATTAAAAATTAAGAATGTTTCACTGATTCAAATATTATTTCCCAATTAAAATAGCAAAATTTGAGAAGATATGCTTCACAAATCTAACTTTTATAGCATTTTGTAAAGAGTGAAATAGAAGCGCAGCGCCAGCTGCGGAGCTATAAACCTCAGATCTGTTGCTCTGGGCGCCAATTTTGTAATGAAAGTGAGTCGCTCTAGACATTTGTTTTCAATTCTAAATAAAACTTTTTAAATTTACTTACACAAGTAGAGACAAACATTAAAATATGTCGGTCAGGTTAGGTATATAATTAGCGTCGCAATGGAGCAACACAAGGGGCTATTTTAAAATTATCTCGGCGAAAAAGGTTACAAGTCTGTTTATGATTAGCCGGCGTGAAATTGTTTTTGTTCCCAATTTTTAATTCGGCAACAGTTCTGGGTTTATAGCTCCGCAGCTGGTATTGCGCTCGTAGTGCACCTCTTAAATCTTACATTAAATAAACTAAACAGAAGTGTCATCAGTATTATTTTTCTTGTTTAAGAATTTTATAACTTTACTTTAAAAACTTGTCCAATTGAACACGTTCTTTGGAATTTTTCTATTAAGTTCCGAAATTTAAGTTACCAACCTATAAAAAATGGCGGCTGCATACTCTCAAGGTAACCCCAATGGAAGGTCGATGTTCTACGAAAAAAATTAAATTTTTTACACAATTCCCAGTTGTATATTCATCCAAAGTAAAATACCAGTCTAATTTTTAATAACCTGAACTAACAGGATTAGTAACGTTATTTTTTTAAACGGTAAAATTGCCATATGAACCACCCTGTACGAAACTGAACAAATTGCATCAAGTGAAGTCTTGTTTAGAATGTGTGCAACATATTCGGTAGGTAGTTGAATTTACGTCGCAGACAATCTGCATAACGGGCTATAGGAGACAGTCCGAGACCAATCCAGATGAGAGAGATCCGATCAATAAACCCCGTTATTTTAAACCATAGTCAGATGTCGAGATCAACACCTGATCTGGCACATCCCACTCTCCAAACTTCCAACCACACAAGCGTGAGGACATTTGAGGTCACAAGAGATTTATGTACCAGCCCCCACACCCATGACTGTCTTTGGTTAGATCGAGTTGCGAACTCGCAACCCTCCGGTTGCAAATCCGTGACGCTACCAACTGGGCTGCCGCTACATATAAGATACCCCAAAAAAAATTTCGTATAAGGTTATACAAACAGCAAAATAACAATACTCAAGAACGGTTTAAAACGTCGCGAAAATTGAAACCTCCGCCATCTTAAAATTGCTCCCCATGGCAAGGCACAATTCAAACGTCGTAAGCCAGAGTATTCATTTGAATGTGCTATTCACAAAGCAATACCAGGCCACTTAGAATGCCGCAGGCACAAACAAATGCAAATAAACGACTCTGTTCAGATAGTGGCAACAATTTTATTAGGCGCAGAACATAAAAAATCCGCGAAGGCATAAACCGCCATCGCGTGAATCAGAAAAGTTAACCCATGCAATTTCAGAAAATCCAAGCAATAAACACCGCAAGTGATAACTCACGAACAAAGACAAGACCACACACAACTCCCACCATGAGATACGGAAAGAATTAAAACGTGAAAACTGAACGAAGGAAAGCCTCAAGAACAAGATAAACAAAGCGGGGGCAGAACAACTTCACTTTTCAAGGTTGGTTGTGCCGACGTAGGTTCAAACTCAACCGCACGGAGAAAGTTAATCAATTTTCTTATTGAAGAGAACATTGTATTCCTTTACAACCTACGCAACGCTTTGTTTATCATTGCCATAGCGCACTAGTGACGAATTATCTGCTATGGTCGAGATAGCCAAATGCTACCCGCAAACCGTACCTTTCAGATTAGTTTCGGGTTTTATGGAGCAAGGGTCATATTTGGCCAAGCTGTGTTAACACGAGGAAAAAAGCAGAATGATAGGAGTGGAAGAAACAGAAGAGAGCAGATCACTAGGATACCTAGGGGCTGTGAGACCCGTACACACATAAAGATGTGAATTGAGGACAGCGTACTTTTTTGTATCCAAAGGTACGCTGGTACAATGGTAACTAAGGACACCTTTCTGGCATCAAATTCCCTCGAGTATAGGTTTACACGAAGTTTAAAACACTCGTGTGTGACACCCGACACATTTTATAAAGTGAACACTTTTCGCCATAGATGGCAAATAGGGCACAGCCCAGAAACACAAGCTGTATTTTTGAAAAAGTGGGGTTTTGTACAAGATTTGGGATACATTTTATTAATTATAACATAAATTACAGGATTATACCACTGTTTCTAAAATGTTACATTTTTGTGTTATTGCTTATAATTTGACTTTGTAAGCACACGCATTTCTATTTTAAAACTTGCCTTGGACGATTTTGCTGCAAATAAATCTGTTACATAGAGGCATTTTCAAAAATGTGTATACATATCAAACCATAGTTCATGAAGTCAAAGAAATTTGCAACAAATGTTTAATATACTATTATGAAAGACTGCATTTTTAGATCAAGCCTTTATTCCAGCACACTATGACTCAGATCCATCCCTTTGTCTGGCAAATATTATTGTATGAACCTACCTGTTTTCCTTACTTGCATTGTGTTTAATAAGCTTTCCATTAGCGCATGAAGGGGGGGGGGTCTAGGCAAAAAAAGCAAAACCTCAAACTCTAAAGAAATACGCGATCACAACGCGTTTTTCATGTGTTTGAGGATTGAATTTGAGGATAACACCTCGTAATTTTGAACCATGGTCAGCTGACGACAACATTTGAGTTGGCACCCCACTTTCCAAAATACCACACCGCGCCAATGCGAGGATAATTACGGACACGAAAGATGTGACGTACATCAGCCACATGTCCACTTTGGTTGGATTGAGTTCGAAACTCGTAACCTTTCGGTTATTAATCCGAGACTCTACCGACTGGGTTGTCGTGGCCCCGCTCATCGGTCGGACCACGAAAGGTTAGTTGGCTTATTTATTGACTTTGGGTTTCATGGTCCAAGGGCCACATTTGGCCATGATCCGCCTAATACAAGACCCACAGCGTCAAGTAACGAACATTCACACATGTAAAGTTTAACTGACATATAATAAAGAATTACACCCATGGCGGTAGCGCATTAGACAGAAATCGAACCAGCGCCGCCCACAATTTGCAAGTTGCTAGAGTAGCGGGTGAACCCACGTCAACCCGACGACCCGAAACAGAAGTTAGAAAAATAGTAAATGATCTACTGTATAAACTAATGTATTCTACGTTGTAGTTTTTTATTTAAAAAAAACAGCGTTATTTTAATGCATAATTTGTGCTTTCTGTCCTTTGTCATTGGACAAGGTGAATACCACCCTTTGGCTTTTCGAAAATGGCAACTACATTGAAGGTCTAGGGCTAGGTTAGGGTTTAACGGTGAGTGCGTGTTATATATACGGTGAGTAGGTTTATGAAAAGCTTCAAAACATGCAGAACTCTAGAATCGTTTTCAAGATAAAATTATTGATGGGAATTTGAAATTGTTTTTCATTTGCGACTGTTATTAGTTTGTTTTTCCAGATCTTTCGAGGAAAACACACCAAGTCCAAAATTTCGTATTCTGTTTACAGGAAAAGGCACTTTAAATGTGAATAATTTTTATAAAACTTCCTCCGCGATGGAACTTTGCAAATATGAAGTGCGCATTAGACAATGCATTGTTAACCAGACGCGATGATCTCAAAACAATATTTTCCCACTTTATCTTTTCCTGGCAATCTCACGCTATGTGCGTCTGTGCTGCTCTCGCCACTTCCTCGATCTGCAGGATACAGTTGGAAACACGATATTCTTCAGACCGTATTTACTCTTCAGAGATATAGTGTCAAATTTTTGTGTCCCTAAACAAACTCAAATAGTATCGTGTTGGCTGGAGGCCAACAACTGCAGAGACAGAAGACAATTTATTATGTTGATTGAGTCGGTTGGTTGGAAATTATTAGTAAGCTGAGGGTCACATCAGTCATTTTCTAGAGGATTCAGATCCTAGGGCTGCCAAAACATGAGTGAAATGGTAGCAGAAATTTTAAAAAACAAAAAAAAGTCTCCGAAAAATTAAATATTTTCTTAATAGGATTTTCGAGACAATGCTGCTAACAGATCTCAAAGTTTTTATTTCATGTTAGCCACGGCTTGGTGGCAAAAACTGCTTAAAAAACTTAACGGCAAAAACTGGTTAAAGGAATTAAATTTTCGTTGGCCTATGGTGAATTTCAGTCAATAATTTCCCAAAGTCTTCAAAATTTAAAAATATAGAAGCTTTTGTGACGATTTTGCTTAAATCCCTAGTCGTAAAATAGTAGAAAAAATTCTATTTTAGTCGCCTGTGGCAGCCTTGACACTGCTTAAATCCGATTCAATGCACCCGAAACTCCATCAGTCAGTTTCTAGTGATTCAGATCAACCCGAATTCTGTTGGTGTGGTGAAGAGGCCTTAAGCCAGGGATGGGCAAACTACGGCCCACGGGCCAACTCCGTCCCGCCGGAAGGTTTTATCCGGCCCGCGGATAGAATTTTAATTTGCCGGTCCGACGGAAATTAAAAGAAAATATGATTTATATATTATACTAGGAGGCTCCGCCCACTGCTCGCTTACGCTCACCAACCCCCGGGGATTGCTAAGCAATACCATTTGGTTTGCTTCGCAAACCAACACTCCTTTTACATATGCCATTTGGTTTGCTTCGCAAACCAACATTCCTTTCGCAGAGTGAAACCATCTGAATAATTCGTATTATCCTGATTTCACTTTCCGGTCCATGACGTCACAGAGAGGACTTCACCCTCTGCTCGTTTATGCTCGTCGAACCCCGGGGATTGCTACGGAATCCCGTTTGATTTGCTTCGCAAACCAATACTTCTTTCGCAAGTGATTTCACTTTTTTTTGCTTTAACACTTAATGCACCCTAAAGTAATAGCCGCATCAGTAAAAAATCTTCTGAATCTTGTTCACTGTACAATTTTAAGTAAACCGTGTTTATCTCCAAACTTTACGATCTGTACTTTGTACTTTCTCGGTAAACTGTCTGAAAACAGAGTGAAAAAAGCGAGCCTTTTTCCTCGCCAAATAAAAAGAAATTGTTTTTATGGCAATTGTTGCTACGATAAATTTGATATCTGGCAAATCCGATAGTCCAAAATGCAACCCACTACTGCTTGCGGAACCTGCTATGCGAACTGAAAAATACGAAATTTGTGTCGCCAACTTTTGATTGCATCGAATTTATTTATGAACCAATTTTAAAAGTAATTGTACCGTAAGAAAGAGTACATTCTGAGGTATACTGCGATATTTTAAAAATTAAAATCTAATAGTAATAAGATATAGATACGGCAGTTTTAAAAAAAAGTAACAAAAATGTCCCGAATTTCAAAAAAATATTATCAAGAACCAAATTGAAATTTCAAAAAAAAAACTCGACGAGCTGCAAAAATTTACGTTAAGAGGTACTCTTTAAAAAAACTCACTGCTGACGACTGAAAATTTGTATGTGTTTTGCTCACTCGCGGAAGAAATTTCGCTTCTTCAATTTTGACACTCAATAAACCCTAAACTAATAGCCGCATCGGAAAAAAATCTAAATAATTGACCAGGGAATACGATGAAGAACAAATCATGTTAATTTTGTTTTTTTCCGATCAGTACTTTCGCGGGAAACCGTCTAAGAATCGAGCTAAACAACACAATTTTCAATCCTGCGGCGGCGGCAGCGGTAACATTTTTTTAATATAGAGAGATATCCATCTCCTTTTCTACTTTGTTTAAATATTTTTTTTCTTCCTTTTTTTCAAAGGACTGATGATCTTTTTACTTTCTCTATTTTTGTTCTACAAAGCATAAATCGACGGAAATAGCAAGCACAGACACCTTTCAATCGGTAAATTGTTAAAAGCGGAAGTTCTTTGTTAGTTATAGCTGTAGACTGGCGCCAACAAGCGTTATTTCTTTCTCGTGGAGCAGACATATGGGAATCCAATATAGGTGAATTAGACCTCACATGTGGCAGACTGCGCATTTTAAGCTCCAGCCAGCGGCTTTTTCTTTTGGCGCGAGTTTTAATATTATTGATTGCGTATCAAAAGATTGCGGACATATAGCATCATTGTGAATAGTGGTGAAAGTATTAAAAGTATAGCGTAGCTAGTGCTTGTTTGGGTTATTCGTGAAATATTTCAACCCCAAAATGGCTACTAAAAAACGTAAAGTTGATTCAGAGTGCCCTGCTTTTAATGATGAATGGACCTGGAAATATTTTTTTTACAGTTGTTAAAGATAAACCAGTGTCTCTCATCTGCAATGAAACTGTAGCAGTCTTCAAAGAATATAACGTTTCCCGTCATTTCACATCCAAGCATAAGAATTCCAATTACGAAGCAATGTCCGAATATGAAAGAAAACAAAATGTAGAAAGTCTTTGTAGAAAATTATCAGGCCGACAAAAGTTTTTCAAGAAGGTAAACACTATCGAAGAAGCAGCTATACATGCAAGTTACATTGTAGCATACAATATTGCTAAAAATAATAAAGCTCTGAGTGATGGGGAGTTCGTTAAACAATGCATGCTCCAAGCTTGTGATGTTTTATGTCCAGACAAGAAAAATAATTTTGAGACTGTAAGCTTATCTCGAAAAACGGTGACTTCTAGAATCAAAGCCATCGATACAAATTTGACATCACAATTAGAGTCCAAGATTGGCCAGTTTAAATTTTGCTCCATAGCTATGGATGAAAGCACTGATATAAATGATACTGCTCAATTAGTATTATTTATAAGAGGTGTTGATGAGAACTTTGAAATTACCGAGGAACCGCCATGCATGCGTTCTTTAAAGGGAATTACAACGGGATGTGATATTTTTCGTGAATTTCAGGAAGGGCTTTTAACTGTAAAAGAGAGTGCCTATATAACAAATATGTGTAATATTACGACCGATGGAGCACCAAATATGACAGGAAAAAAATCTGGATTTCTTGGACTCTTTAATCAAAACTATCCCGGGAACAATGTTGTTTTTCAACATTGTGTTATACATCAAGATGATCTGTGTAAATCTGCATTGAATATGAAACCCGTGCTTGATACAGTCGTGAAGCTTGTAAATACTATTCGATCTCGTGGGCTTACTCACAGGCAATTTCGAAATTTTCTTCAGTCCGTGCAATCTGAATACTCTAATGTACTGTATTACACGAAAGTAAGGTGGCTTAGTGCAGGATGTGTTTTCGAGCGAGTTTGGTAGCTGAAAGACGACATTGTATCCTTCTTCCATGAGAAACAGTGTTCTGCGGAGTGCGAAATGTTAGAAGATACAGAATGGCTTTCGGGCTTTGCATTTTTCACAGATCTTCTTTGTCATATGAGCAACTTGAATGTCAAGGTGCAAGGGAAAAATCCATTTATCGACGATATCTGGGCCCATCTCAAAGCTTTTAAACTAATACTTAATCTGTTTGCTGGGCAACTAGCTAGGAACGACTTGTCTCATTTCTCGAGGTTAAATTCAATACCCTCAGTAAATGAAGAAAAGCTTAAGAATTATGAAGATGGCTTGAAAAAACTGCATTTTGAGTTCGAACGCAGATTTCAAGATTTCAGTGCCATTCAAACAGAATTGGATATTTTTACCATGCCTTTCAACGTATATTGTGAAGCAGTGAGGTCAGATTTGCAGCTTGAATTAATTGAGTTGCAATCTAACAATCATCTCAAGCAGTTGTTTCTAAATATGCCAAAGTTAGTTTTACAAATCATTATCGAAAGTAAGTTTCCCAAATTTAATATCTCACGCCCAAAATTAATGCTATGTTTGCTTCATCTTATATATGTGAACAAGTGTTTTCAACTATGAACCTTAGAAAGAATTATTTCAGAAGTAGACTGACAGATGAGCATTTAGCCTCGTTCCTTAGAATCAGTACATCTCACTTCGAAACTCAATATAAGGAACTTTTAAAAATAAAATCGCAATTTCATTCATCTCACTAACATATTTAAATTGTAATACTTGTATATTGTTTTTAAAATTTTAGAAAAACTAGGGGGCTCCGCCCCCTACTCGCTTACGCTCGCCAACCCCCGGCTGAAGACTGAAAATTTGTATGTGTTTTGCTCACTCGAGGAAGAAATTTCGCTTCTTCAATTTTGACACTTAATAAACCGTAAACTAATAGCCGCATCGGAAAAAAATCTTAATAATTGTCCAGTGAATACGACGAAGAACAAATCACGTTAATTTCGTTTTTTTCCGATCAGTACTTTCTCGGGAAATCGTTTAAGAATGGAGCTAAACGGCACAGTTTTCAATCCTGCGGCGGCAACTTTTTTTTACTATAGAGAGATTTATCTTGGCCCGCCAATTTTTTTTTTTTCGATTTTTGGCCCGCGACCGAAAAAGTTTGCCCATCCCTGTTTTAAGCTAACGAATAATTTCCATCAGGGACCAAATCCGATGGACTCACAGCACCATAAATTGCATTCTGCGTTTCCTGAAACACACACGATACTATTTGGGTTTCCTGTGGATCAAGAAAATGCACATACCGTGATTACCAGGAAAAGATAAAGTCGGAAATTACCGTTTCGAGATCAACGTTTGAGTCATTTGCACTGCGGGCCCTATTACCAGGTTAGATGGCCGATATCCCTCACTTGATAAATTTGTTTCCCACGTTGTCTTCGTTTCCCCTCTTGGTGATTGTCTCGACGAGGTCTCATAATTGACAAAATTGACCAGATCTCAATAGACGAGATATAGAATCATTAGAGAAGTCATCAGAAGAAAAATAACCAGACCCTTGATCTCGCAATAAAAAAAAATACAATACCTTGACAACGAGTTATCTCGTCATTGGCAAAACTGGTCAGATCTTGATGGACAACTCTCGACGAAACCACTTAGAGGGTTGACTAACACAAATGTAGTCACGAAGGGTTAACAAAGAGTTAAATGCAGCTTCATCAAATGTAGTTTTTTTTTTAATCTGAATACAAGGCAAGAGAAACCATGTGTTAAATAGGCTAAATAATCTGTTGGAAAATGTCTAATAGTAAATTAGGCCATTGTTAACGAATACTAGAAGAGCTCAACAAACATTTTCGTAAGTCATAAACCGTATACAATTTCTTTTGACACACACACTTAATGTAATAAAATAGCCAGCATGAATACACTGCACATTGTAAAGCGGATAAATATTTCCTCAAGATTTCAAAAACTGAAAATTTCATCGAGGTCGATACCTTGTAGCCCTTTTGCACCAACATACAAGATAAAAAATATGTTACACGCATGGAAGTCACTGAAAAGAAATGAATACTTCATTCGCAGCTAAATGCAATCCAGGAAGAAGTAGACAAAGGAAAACATCGGTGAATGGCATAGGCGGCGCAAACCCTGATGTGTTTACCGAAGAAAGACTATTGCACCAAAACGGAAAATAAAATTATCAAAACTTGAATACGCTTTCAATCAATTATGGGCACTTAAATACACATTTTGGGTTTGTTTGAAAGCGAATGGCAGCAACGCGGAAGGGTAATTGTGTTGTTGACCACTCGCTTTTTAATGAACAACCTTAATGGTCTGGATCGGATTGCAACACGAACTCGCAACACAGTAGTCCACGGTTATTTATTTTTATGCTCGGGTCATGAACATTGTCAAGTGCTGTGCCCACAGGAAGAAGCAGGTGTTCAAAGACAATAAAGTAAACTCTTACCTATTCTTGTCAATGGACGATAAGACCTTTGAATCACAAGATACACATCGTACGCGCATATAAAATGGACGAGAATATCACTTGAATGAAAGGAAAGGTAAGTCGAATATAACATGGAGAAAAAAAGGAAGCTGAAGGGTTTTCAAACACCTTTCGGATGGCTGTAACTTCTCATATTAAGAATCGTTCGGAATATGAAATCCAGAGTTAGTTGGATTTTACATCGCTAGAGCCATCTTTGGCTCAGCTGTGCCAAACACAAGCTAACGTCAAAAGGACAGACTCGCAAGAAAAGTTTTACCGATACAAAAGATGGAATTACAGAGCATAGAGCTTACAAAAATCGAGCTCTGTGCCGCATTCACATACCCGAACACACACTGAAGCTACCCCAGTTTTTTGAGAGAATGAATATAAAACAGTTTCTTGATTGCGTATTCCAAAATTATATGCTTCATGTCGTTTTATGGCACAAAGGTCATATTTGGCAAAATTGCGCTAAACAGACAAAGACAAGTAAAATATATCGAGAAAGGGAAAAAGAAAAGTGGTAATGGGATGAAAGTACGGAAAGATCGCTTGGGTATAACTTGGGAAAACTCGCGCGCTTGGGAGAGCGATCCCCGAGTTTATTACAGACATTAAATCCCATGGGAAAAGAAAAGATCCCTAGAGAATCTCGGGGCGTCAATGAATGCAACAAGGTAATTCAGGTTTTCGGGGTTTTGAGATAAAGGATTAGTTGTTTGGATTTTTCATGAGTCAGTCACATTTGGTCAAGCTTTGAGAAACTGAGAAAACAGTTTCCACGAAAATGCCTATTTCATTCAAACCTACATTTTTCAACACCTGGTAGTGGTTTAAAAAGTTACCTAGCTTTTACATTAAATTCAGCATGCTCTTAGCTTTAGTAATTCAAGTATAACTCAAAATGCCCAATTTTCGAGTTGCCTAATTCTTGCATTCGGGTGGATATCGACTTATCTTAAATTGAGTGGTTGATAACCAGAGTACCGCATGTAACATTTCAACAGTTTTGAGATAATGGTTGGTTGTTGAGGTGTTTCATAGCACAAGGGTCATATTTGGCCACGCTGAGCCAATTACAAGACAACGTCATGTATAAACGATACTGATTCGCCGAACCCACTTATAATTGTCATGCGCTATCAAACTTCGCACGCCCCCGATAACCAAAGAGTTATTGCAGGTCGAAATCAGTCATACAATTAAGTCGCGACCCCCCCCATACAACACTAATCTATACTATCCCATAAGACGTAGTTCTATGTTGAAAGAACAACTCTTAACATACTTAACACACAATATGTTTAAAAACCTGAAGCTTTTCTAATTAATTTTTTTTTGTCAGGCGAACGTCCTGTTGATTGAAATGACAATAAATTGGACGGGGGGAACAGAGTGGCATGACTGAGCCAACAAGGATGGCCCTTTTCAGACTTCGTTGAAATGTCATCACCTTAACTACATTACGTAAAGCGCATGAGAACATTTTAAAAACCAAATTATGCATTCTTCAGTATTTATCCAACTGTACCAACGATCATCAGAATAAGGTTACATTGGCATGAATATCTTGGCAGCTATGTTATTGAATGGGGTCTAATGGAACAATATTTTTAAACGCGCAAGGATCTTTCAACAAGGCATTGCATTATTCTTAACAAATGTAGATACTTAGGTAACGGCGCACTGGAGCAATATAGCTATTGGCGACTGTCCGGGATTAATCCGGAATCTTAATTGAGGAAAGAAGCAAGCTTCATATCGCCACTATTCCGAATAGGAAGAACAATTGTAAGAGTTAGAGCAATTGTAATTCAGGAGTTGGCAACGCAAGTTTAACACAATGGAGGATTTTCTCCGATCAACAAGTCTGTGAAATGGGTGAGGCGTATGCGTAGGCTTGTTAATTTTACTATTTAAATTTGTATTGCGGAATCTTGTAAATGTATGGATGTATACAGGGGAACATTTTATCTAGGTTGGTTGGGTTGGATTTTATGGCACAATGACCACATTTGGTCAAAGCTTCACAAAACACAGGGCAAAAAAACGTTACAAAATCTAGGACTGATATGTAGTAATTTACAAATTCAAATCGAAAGTAGTTAAGGTGTAAAGTCTAAAAAATGTTCACAAAATAGATGTCAAAAATCACCCTAAAGGTCTTACAAGGTTGGTTGAGTTTGTTGGCATAAGGACTATATTTGGTCATGCTGCGCCAAACACAATAGACAACATAAAAAAAAAAAAACACATTTTCACATATGGTAAGTATTATTGTCACATAAGAAAGACGGCCCCTTTGTTACAGAGAAATCGAACCTGTGCCGTCTACAACTCAACAGGTTGCTATAGCGCAGTAGGAATACCCACTGAGCCATGATGGCCCCTCTTGTAACTACGGCAGGTACAGTAGTTGTACCTTGTTCGCGCCAAGAAATAGTTTAGACTACAGCCTGTACAGCACTTGTACTTTGAAAGTTATAAGAATCGCGACAGTTACGTCTATAGCCGTAGTCAAAAGGTTAAGGTGGGATTTGAAACTAAGTCGGATTTGTCTGTTGTTAGAGGCTCGGCACACTAAAAGTGTGTAGAGTTGGTAACGGCAAGTTTAACATAATGGGGCAGGTTCCCTCTCAATGGGAAGTCTTGTTAATTGTACATACCTCATTTTTCTATTTAAATATGCATTGCAGAATCCTGTTATGCATGGGTGAACACAGTGCATTACTTTAGGAATACACTACACACACTAGACTACACACAATTTCACACTAGGCAAAAGGACGTTATTTTTCAACCGAATTCGCAACGAAAAACCACGTTAAGCCAGGCACAAAAAAAAAAAAACGAAAACGTCAAGCGCAAGTATTTCTCTCGCGCATTTTCCATGTATCGCGAACCGTAATTTGGAAAAATGCAGTTCCACGGAAGAATTAAGCTATACTGAAAATGTAGTTTAAGGAAGCTTTCCTACTTTTCGTGTGAATTCGTGTTGAAACACTTGCAAGAGATAAAAGGTACCAGGAAGCTCACGTCTGTTAATTAATTTCTTATCAAGACGTACCCATCCGATTTCCGTTACTTTGGCGAACGAGGTGTCGATCATCTATTTGCTTTCCTTTCTTTTGATCCATTGGTTACTGTTGACTTCACAAGCAGTTCAAATAGAAATGTGTTTATCTGTCTTTCTTCAAAAGACTGGTGCAACACATGTGCAATAATCAAAATGAATGTAGTTTCAGATGCTTAATTTTATAATTTATTTAATTTTAGATGCTTAATTTTTTCATAACTAATATGAACAGAAATCGTCACTAAATCATGAAAATTAACAAGCATGTCAATTTTTCTTATTGATATTTTCCAACCTCCTCCTTGACTTTCAAACGTTACTAAGGTCTTGTAAATATTCCGAATATTTTCTAGTTATAAGGATTTTTCGTCAATCACTGCCGCCATGTACAAACATGCATCCAAAACTTTAAACTCAATTTTTTTTAATTGTTTTTGCAGTATGCTTTGTTCAAATGATAACCCAGCAATGAATTTATCTATTATAAAAATACTTTATAACAAAAAAAATCGACGCATTAAGAAGGTGCAGAATTACATCCAGGCCAGAGGTGGACCAAAGCCTTATTGACTTCCTCCCTTTGAAACGGTCAAACTCTGAAATAAATCATTCAATTGTTCTGAAATTTTAATTATTTGTTTTTATATGTTCTTCACATCCATCAATTTTTATCGCAATCGGACAACTCCTTCTTGGTGCGTCGTTCTTTTTGTTAGAGTATAATTATAGGATTATAATCTATATAATAGTGTACTACACTTTGATCTATAATCAAATTTATTTAGTTAAGAAATTAATACTTAGTCGATTCTTGAAAAAATTTGATTTTTAATGATTTTTGGGTGAAAAAAATACGAAATAAACCTATTCCCTCCAGCAACATGATCGTTCCAAACATGAAGTTTAGTAGAAATAATTTACAACAGGAACTGTCTCTAAAATTAGAATTTGTGGTACCACTGTTCAAAAAGCATGCTAATTAGCTAATATGTACATTAGATAATTAATGATTAGCTCCATCTGATTTCCCACACCGGAATTATTTTGAGCATAAACCAACGACCTATAGTAAAAAAATGGGTTTTTTAAAGTCAACATTTAAAAAAAATCTTCTAGTGAAAACTACACCTTAATTTCGATATTTTGAGCATCGATATGGTAATGTACGTTCATCAAGGCTTTAAACCCGTCGTTTCTCAGGTTCACTTATGAAACTTTGGTTTTGCATTTTGAAGCCTAGTTAAAGACAAAAGATTCTTTATAGCAACCGCGGATTCACATTTGTGAATATTCAATGGACACGAGTACGTGATTACAATAAGGAATTTTAGCCTTGAGTTTCAAAAAGTCAAAACAAAAATTTTTTCAAAAAGTCAAAATACAAGGCCTTTTCAATGCCGTTTATTCTTTTTTAAGGCTACATTTAAATCGAAGTAGATTAACCTGTAAATGCATAGGGTAAGAAACTTTCATGGATGCGCTACTGTTGGGTATCATTAAAGATACCTGTGCAAGGTCAAGTATCGTTGATATTGCCTGTAGCGAGCGAGAGCTTGTTTTGGGGTTTTAAGGTTAAAAAGGACTATATCTGCCCAAGATGTGCCAAGCACAAGATACAAGATCAGTTCAAAAAAAGTCGTGGAATATTTGTTCAAGCTGAGCCAGACAAGACAAACGACAAGTAATGGGCATACACAAAGTTTTACTGACAGACAGAAATACACCTAGGCAGGAAAGAAAGTATGCAGAAGAGACAAAGATCGCTAAGGTATCCTGGGGTCGAGACCTCTATGAGGCAGCAAACCCAATGGGTTGGTAGGTTTTCGAGCTCTTGCAGCGCAAGGGTCATGTCTGGACATGCTGCGCCGGACACGACATAAAATATCGAGTAATAGAAATATACACACAATAAAAGTTGAATTGACACAGAATAAATACACTCGGGGAGGAATGCAGCTGACAGGAATCGAACCTCCGCCAACAACTCGAAAGTTGCTAGTGCAGTGGGCATACCCATTGAGCCACGAAGGCCTCTAAAATCCTCATCTAAAAATAATAGATCACTGGGGTTCCTCGGGTACTCCACCCTGTACACACCTAAAGATGTGTCCCTCGAGGAAGAAAAGAGGGCATTTTTTATTACCTACGCACTGGAGCAACACAATGGGTAATTGGGGACCCTCCAGAATCAAACCAGAAGGTAAAGATCCGATGACAACGCCACGTAATTTTGAACCACGGTCAGATGACAAGGTCACACTTGAGCTGGCAAACATCCACACCACGCCAACGTGTGGACATTTGAGGCCACGACAGATATAACGCCCCTTTGAACACGGCGTCTTTGGTTGGATTCGAACTCGTAATACTCCGGTTGCAAATCCGTTACTCTTCGACCAGGATAAAGAGGGATCGAGTAATAGAATTATGGGATAACAGCAGGGGAAGAAAGCTTGAGTACCCCAGGAGTGCGACATCCAAGTTTTCTTAAGAGATTAACCCATGTGTTGAATATTGGGGCTTCATGGCACAATGTCCAAAAGCAGACAATCTGCCCAATATCCACCCATGGGGTAAGAAAAGATCACTGGAGTACCTTGGTCTGGAAAGCCCGGACAACACCGAAAGATGTGCTGCTCTGAGGGCAGATCTGTCAACGGCTCACTTGTTCTCTATAGTTGTGGTAGTATTGCAACATGCAGAAGTATTTAGTCTTTCTACACGCAAAATTAGTTTATTTTTTGTTATGGTGATATTGCAAGAGTGCAAATTATAGACCTCCGGAAAAAAAGGTTGTATAATTTTGCATCTTCGTCTCGAGAAATAGAAACATTTACTCATAGCGAACGATTTTCGTTTTAATTATCGAATTTTAAGGTTGTTCTAATCAGTTTTAAAGATAAGATTGCCAATTAAATAGTGCTTCAAAAGAACTTACTCGACAGGATTAAACGCGCTCAAAACTATAAAGGGTCGTATTGCAATATTCGCGCAGACAGGACGCTATGGACAATGCAACAAATTTGGTTATTTTACTTCATTGATAACATTAATTTTGGATGATTTGTAAGCACCTTTTCAATCACTTTTTGGTGAAAGGTGAAGCAAACATTACAGTAAACTTTAAAACAATTAAGGCCCAGACCAATTTAATATGCGCCAGCCCCCGCGTACACGACGGTCTTTGGTTGGATCAAGTTTTGAACTAGTCTTCCGGTTGCCAATTCGTGACACCACCAACTGGGCTACCACAGCCTTGGAGGTTTTCAGTGCTAACAAACCACACTGTCTGCGAAGATTTTACTTCTACTGCTCAGATTCTGTCGCGTGAAACACATCGGTATTCCTTAAAATGTAATTTATCTCCGTTTATGCGACGCTTAATCTAATTGGCGTAGTTATGGGGCTGCCGCCGGCCACATCAACATCGGCAATAAAAACCAGCTTCCAAAAGCTTCAGTATGAAATTACTAAGCAACTTAATACAAACTCTTGGCAGAGCTATTGAAAAGTAAAATGCACAACTACAGTGATGCATACAAACTACATATGATTAACTACATATTTGTTATGTATTTTTGTCGAGAACAAAGAATTTCCACTAAATATTGAAATATAAATGGCCTTTCAACTATAAGACACAATAACGGTTTTTCTTTTTCAAGGTTCTTGTAAACGTCAAATACAATGTCCAGCCATATCTCGCACGATTTTGTTTTCAGGCATTCATTTTTACGATTTGGGCATTATCGCAAATTCTTCAGTCACCGGTTGGATTGAGTTGAGTTAAATGGCGCAAGAGACATTGGCAGGCTGCGCCATAACAACGTCAAGTAAATGGACTTGCATATACGAAAGTTTAACTGACACAGGAGAAATATATATTCAGTGTGGAATCGAGCAACACATATGCATCGCAAGTTGATATCGCAGTGGAAACGGAGTCGCAGAGCAGATATTTAGATTCCTGAAATTAACGTCGCATTGAACTGGCTATTGGAGAAGGTCCGGGACCAATCCCGAAGGGAAACATCCGAGAACGCCTCGTAATTTTGAATCACGTTCAGATAACCCAGATATTTAGGAGAGTGCAATATTCTTTAAGATTTGAAACTGATTAAGAAATTAAAACTAGTCAATAAAGTTAATAAAATGGATGTCAGCAACGAATAAAAATAATTTAGTTCAGAATCTCCCAAAAGCTAGTTTAAAGTTGCATGGGAGGCAAGGGCCATATTTGGCCATACTATGCCTCATTGCAAATTACGCATTTGCATAACACTCATTACAATTTTCACAACAGAAAAGAACTTTCAGAAAAAGGTTTAAGTTTCATACAATTATTGATTTTTCTGAAATGTGGTAGGTATTTTAAGGCGTAAGGGCCCGTTCTGATCAAGCTTTAGACGAAATGGATAGAATTTCGACAACAGAAAAACTGTTTCAGAAGCAAGTTAAAGTTGCGTTCAATAATTAATTTTTCTGAACATGGGCTGGTATCGGCGTAAAGGGTTCGGTCCGGTCAAGCGTCAAAAGAAAAGGATAGAAGTGAATTCGACATGCTTTAAGCGATTTTGAACTTTTTTTCGGAAATATAATTCCTATTCCAAATTTAGTAAAACTCAAGTTCTCTGTCAAATGCAGTTTTTTTGGAGGGAGGGCGCAAGGGTCAAACATGACCAAGCTTCGTCAGACAATGTCAAGTAAATGGGTATTTACACATAATTTTACTAACACTGGTTGGTTGGGTTGGATTGGATTTTGTTGCGCATGGGCCAAAATGGTCAAACTGTGCCAAACAGTGTCAAGTAAATGGACATGCACTCACAAGGAGTTTTACTAACACGAAAACCGAATACACCCAGGGAGCAATCGAACACTGCGACTTACCTAACAGAACGGAAAATACTGAACAAAAAGAAACCACGTTTGTCAACAGTTTTCAATTTCACCTAGTTGTCCGGAGATTTATTCGCACAAATTTTAGGTCTCGAAGCAAAACACGCACGATCTAGTTCCAAAAGACAGATAATTCCAGCAGAGAAGGGGGAAAGGCAAAAAAAAAATATCCCCTTTCTTCCCCAATGGCTGAAGTGCATCTTCGCCGTCACTCACCATTTTCGGCATTCCCAAAACAGCAACGGGCTCAACGTCAACAGCAACAACCCATCACAACACTTCCAGAGCAGGCTGTTAAAAAAGCGTTCAACGGCGGGGGGAAATCACGCGACTGCCAATTCCGTCCACGGATGCAATGAAGTGGAAAAAGTATCCCCGTAACCTTGTCCCACTCCCAAAGCACAACAGACAGGGAGGAAAAAAAAGAGGCCACTGGAGGTTAGACAACCTTTGGCTTCTTGTGCGTTGACCTCAACAGTCCCAAGGATGGTTTCTACAACTCGTGTACCGATCGTCTGGAAAGTTGGTGTCCGAACCATAGATTAAGGATTTGCATCTGAATTTGTAAGCACCTTGGGTTGTTTGGCCGTCGAGATGAGAACAATACGCCGAGTTTGTAAATGCTATAGTGTCGGATGTTTTGCTATCTCGGAATTTTACTTTAAGCAATCCTTTCCACCACAAACTCCATTTCTCAGAGATGTACTTATGACACAGAAAAATAAATTAAAACCAGTGTTCACTTGTGAGTTGGAATGGCATTTGTTTCCAGGGTTGGTTGGGAGTTTTACGGCGCAATCTATATTTGGCCAAGCTGCGCCAAACACAAGACAACGTCAAGTAAAAAATGTCGTGAATGGAAAGAGTGATTGGAAATAGTAGTGTCATGAAAGCAGAAAAAAAATAACACGGGTATTCCGGAACCAGAAGAGAGAAATACACCCAGCGCAATTCGAACGTGTGCCGTCTACAACTCCCCAAGTTGCTAGCACGGTGGGCAAACCCACTGATCCACGTCGACCCTAGCGATTGCGAGGTCAGATATGTATTCGATAGGATTTCTTAAAAATGTGCAAATTACTTGTCAAAGGTCATGTGTTATGGTAGATTTTGAATACATTCCAATTGCAATAGAAAACATTTGTGAAAACACGAAATTCTAACAAAAATTCGAATCAACCTCAGTCAAACTGGAATATTAAATCAGTTTCCCGAATGGGTGCTGTCGCTCTTCACTGTGGAATCTAAAAAGAATCTTGGGTGTCAATGCTGGATCCGGGGAAATTAGAGGCGGGGGCGTTAAGGAGCAAGAGTGGATAAGATGCTAAAATGTGTCTAAACAAACATTAATCTAATTGACAAAAAGGTAACTCACTACAATGAAGCATTGCGAGATTCTTTTGACCTTCTGAGGGGTAGTCTAAAGAAAGGACCATTAGAGAATCTTTCTAACGGATTATAATCTTAAAAGACCGATAAAATCTTTCTAAAGGTTGAAAAGAATAAACGGGTTCTTTAGAAAGATGTGGTTATTTAGCCATTGTGTGTTGTGGTGTAAAAACAACACTACCGAAATATCGCGACGGGTCAACTAAACCAAACCGATTGAAAATAGTTGACTAAATTTAAGGACGCAGCTGGCGAAAATAGTCTAATATGGACAAATTGGTTGTGCACTAAAGCTCGAACGTCTCATTAGTGATTTTTTATTTGATTGATATTAATTATTGATAATAGTAATCAATCTAGTGTGGTGTCAATTTATTTTTTATTTCATCTTAATAGCTTTATAATTTCAGCTCCAAGTTGCTTTAATTCCAAACTAGCGCTTTTTGAAACATTCTAAAATCAATCCTTTTAAAATATTTTGATGATATTCAAAAGTTAGACACAGGTTACACTTGCAATCTATTATTAGTCGAGACAGTTTTCCAAAGAGACCACCAAAAAATTGTCTTTAAAACGGAAGTCTTGAGACAAAAGTTTGAGTTAGTTTGGGTTTTATGGCGCAAGGTCCAATACGGACAAGCTGCCGCCAAACCAAAAGTGGGGATATTGGATTAGATTAACAAAATTGCAAGCTTTGCTAAATGGTCTGTGGTAGCTTTCTCATGTTATATTTATCAAAATAACATTTCTGGTTTTTGAAATTTAATTAACATTTCATCTAGCTCATTTTTGGATGGGAAAAATTTATGGAGCAAAAACCTGTTGCCGCATGTTCCAATCAGCATTCACTTTCCTGCAAAATATGCAATGGGGCTTTTCAAGTACAATTACAGCAAAAAAAAAACGTTTCTTGGTAAGGAAATCCAGACAGAATTCTTAACTAATAGACAAAATAAACTATCAAGCGATTGGACACTGCACTCAGACAATGCACTTTCGAATCGTCTAGGAGCTCAAGTAAGCCCAACAAAGGAAAGCGAGGGTCGTTGGTTTTTTTTATCGGCTCTAAAAAAACACGATTGCCTTAGGGGATTGCAACCAGCACTGCAATCGCTTATACAAACAGGGCAACAGGCAGAGAGAGGGGAGGACCTGACAACTCAACTGTCAGGAACAGAAAGCCGGAATCATGCGAGAATGGATATCGCCCAGATATCTTTATTTTCACCCGCATTTACCGGAATTTCCCCGAATGCTTGGAGGAGGTTTCGTTTTTAAAATAACCGCTTGATAAACAACCAAAAATATTGTTTCTGTCGAGTTGTATTTTTTCTAAACGAAAAATGTTATCTAACTGTGGGTCTGAGATAAAGACCATTTATTTATTTTCCAAATTCCCGGACAATTGAACATTGTTCATTTAGATCATACAAGGCGGTTGGGTTGTTTTGACATTTTATGGAGCAGGGTTTATATTTGGCCAAGCTGCGCCAAACACATCAAGTAAAAATGTTGGGAAAGGGGAATAAAGAGGGTTTGGTAACATAGTAGCGGGACGAAAGTACAAAAAGATAGCTTGGGGTATACCAGGGGCGCGAACCCGTGTATACCAAAGACAGTCAACCCGTTGGGAAAAGAAAATATCACTCGGGCGCCTCGGTGTTGTGGTTCCCGTACACACCTAAAGATGTGCCCCAGCGGGCATTAGAAGTGGCGGATTTGTGATGGTAGGATGCGTATGGCTATTCGGCGCAAGGGTCATGTCGCACCTTACATTTGGCCAAGCTGCTATAAACGTCGAGTAAATAGACACATACAGAGAAAGCTTCACTGACGCAGAAGATATATATACCCATGAAGGAATCGAACCTACGCCATCAAGCATTACAGTACATTACCATCTACATTATTTTTTTACCAAATTCCCGGACAATTGAACATTGTTCATTTAGATCATACAAGGCGGTTGGGTTGTTTTGACATTTTATGGAGCAGGGTTTATATTTGGCCAAACTGCGCCAAACACAAGACATCAAGTAAAAATTTTGGGAAAGGGGAATAAAGAGGGTTTGGTAACATAGTAGCGGTTGCAAGGTTGCAAACCCACTTAGCCATGGCGGTCAACTTGGATATGTGAACCACTTTGCGAAACCCTGGAACACCATGGGGTGGTTCACAAAACACCCCATATATACCATATGCTCTAGGCACAAACCGTTTATAGAGGCTAAACATTCATACCAGACAAACATCCATGCCTTTCCACGTATTCCTGCGAGGAGCCTTCCTATCTAGAAGCTGGCATCTAGACCACAAGACCTGTCTATGGTGGTCTGAGTTACTTTTTCCAAGACCATTTATTTAGTATACCCGTTTTGAAATAGCATAAGTTTAATATTGAGTGTCCAATCACGAACTTGAGGAACAGAAAACAGATTTTCAACTAGTACATCGATGGAAAAAACTTATTCCAGAAATGAGTGATAATAAATACAAACGAATGGACAAAAGCTATCGAATCGGTGAAGTGGCAATTGCGTATCAATTCTGTCCTTATACTTGACGTCAATCCTTCGCTGATTTTCTGATTTGGGAATAAGAGAAAAAGAATTCAGGATTGAATGATTTTAGCGGAAGTTTCACGTCGTCATGGCATAAAAATCAAGGTAATAGCAAATATTCGAAGGTAGCAGCAGTACATAGCACATTTTTCTCTGCTACTGTATTGCTTGAAGCATTTGACAGTTTGATTCAGGAGAGATATTTTATTAATTTTAGATCATAATTTGTATCGTTGAAGGTTGGTGACTTAATGTTCGCCATCAAATTGTTACCAACAACAAGTTAACATGGATACCTTACCCATGTTTATAAGTAACCACACAGACGACCACTTGATACACTAGACTGGACAAATGGAACAAGTGACATCACATACCACAATACTTATAAATTCCATTAGAATATTGTATTCTATAAAACCCAACAGATTACAATGCGGAACATGAAACCATCGGTCCACCTATTGGTCAAAAGCAGATTTGTTGTTCAAAATTTTACATACATGAATCTCAATTATTTTATTGAAACTGGTGCTCATGAACCCAACACGATTGAATGGGTTTAATGTTCAAAGACCATATATGTGGCCAAGCTGCACCACATACAATATTGCCAAACATTGAACGCATACACAAGGAAAGTTTTACTGATGTTGAAGAGAGAAATACACCCAGAGAATCGAACAGTGCCCATCAGAGTACAAAATTAGATGATCCTTTTATAACACTAGGATGCGAAACTTGTTGTTGTTTGTCTTTTATTAAAATTTCAATATCAGGAGCAATGAGCTTAACTTCACTCTTAAGTCCTTCGTAGAATATTTGGGTCGCTCGTATCATCCTTGCGTACCACCTGAAACGTTGCCGCGTACCACCGGTTGGGAATCCCTGCCCTAAAGGCAAAGATTCGAGGACAGCACTACATAACTTGGAACCATGGTAAAATGAAGAGCGCCGACTGTAGGAACGCGCTGTTTTTGTTTCAAATGACCCCTAATTTAACTAATAGACTCGTTCAAAACCACGTGACTCAAATGCCTACTCGGCCAAAGTCTTGCATACAAGAGTTCAAAAAAACTTTCGTGTTTACCGGATCCCTCCTACCCAATAAGATTTAAACGTCGATCTTTCCTGCAGAGAGCTGAATTTGCACAAGGTATCAAGCAGCAGGAGGTCTTGTTAAAAGTAGCCACTTAGCGAAAATAAGCACAAAACCTCGCACGTCAGCGATTCAATGACACGATGGGGACGAAGGCCTCGTCTAGACACCACATTCCTGGTGGTTGTCGAGGCGAATTTTTTCTTTCATTAACAAAATTACCTAGATCTTAAAGGACGAAATATCTGAAAACTGTTCAGATTTGGATCTCGTCATCGCCTGAAAGTCGGCAATTTCTTGATGAGTTATTTCGTCATTAGAGCAAAATTGGTAAGTTGGTTGATTTGAGATTTATAGCGCAAGGTCCAGTATTGAAAAATTGGTAATATCTTGACAGACCGGATATCTCGTCGTAACCGCTTGGAGAGTTAAAGCTAAAGAAGAAATTGCTGTGTATTTCTGGCACTGGGTTCTCTCGGGACATATTGAGCCAAGCACAAGATAAATAAAACAAATAAGAAAAATTCCGATTTTACTAAATTTGGTCTTAAATTTTAAAAAAAAATGTATTTTAATAAAAATTAATTTTTTTACGAATTTACAGGATTGAAGCAGTAAATTCAATGAATCAAATCAAATGAAGAAACAAGCAGAGTTTAAAATAAAGTGTGGTGGGTAAAGCCAGTGGCAGTTTAGAAAGTTAAAATTTTGTCAAAAGGGATTCTTCCCCGAGAAAAAATCGAACTGGTATCTTGCCAAAGGCACGCTCTCGGCGCTTGCGGTTTTATCAAAGGTCCTCCACGACCCGAAGGATCGTTCATTACGGAGGTAAACAAAGGAGATAACTTCACAATTGGTTAAAGTTGTCACTTCCGCTTCCAATGGGCGCCTTATCAGCGCCTTCAAAAACAGGTGGCGAGATACAAAAATGCAAACGAATAAGTTAACAAAAAATATCAATCCCATCACACTTATCAGCAGAGAAGAGGATGTAAATAAGCATACGTAACGATTACATCACTGTTCTCAAATGAAAGCGTTATCATCTGGGCAAATATGTATAAATTGACAGTGTTGACGCTTCGGCGAGAGGGGAAGGATAGCTGATTCCGTCCTGCTCTAGGAAGGATCAAAGAATGTAACGGGAAAAACTAAACGCGTAAAAAAGAGTTGGGAAGCCTACTTCTCAGGCCCCACCACCGTTGTACCGGAGATATCACCAACACTCTTGGATCCAGAACCAATTTAGTTAACTAACAACATCACACTCTCCGGTATTTACTTGGGATGCGACAATCAATGTCGATGTTTGTAAAACATCGATGTTTAATAAAAAAACATCGATTTATTGGAGCCGATGTTTGTTTAACATCGATGTTTTTACGTTGTCGATGTTTTATTTTTGAATGAAAAAAGTACCATTGTAAAAATTATAAAAAATAACCGTGCAGCTAAGTATTTGTCAGTGATGGCGTCAACTGTCTAATCAGAAAGAGCTTTTTACCTACCTGGTGGAACAGATAGTGAAAAAAAAGTCGGCTTAAGGGGGAGAAATAATTATAATATATATATATATATATATATATATATATATATATATATATATAATACCATAATATTTTTTACTTACAGGACATAAAAAAATAAAAGTTTAAGTCCCCCCCCCATAAGTCGACAAATAATAACTAACAATAATCGACTAACTAATAATAAGTAATTAACAAACTAATAACTAACTATAATAAAACTAAACTAACTTATAACTAAAACTATCTAAACTTATAACTAAAACTAACTTAAAACTAAAACTAACTTAAAACTAAAACTAATAATAACTAATAAGTAAATAATAAATAAACTAATAATAAATAAACTAATAATAAATCGACAAATAACTAACAATAATTATTGTTATGTACCTGCCTACTTATAGTTAGAGGTACCTATTTCAAATTGTTGTAAATATTATTTTCTTTTGTATTATTCAATTTAAAAACAAGACTTGTTAATTGTTCGTATTAATTTTTTTGACTTTGTTTTAACAGTTAAAAAAGTCTTAGTTACAAATTAATAAACACGGTTGGAGGTTACTAAACAAATTTTAAATAACGGAAGAAAAAAAATTAAAAATAAAGTTGGTTTTGGTGCGATGTATTATTAACATCGATGTTTTAATATTGAACATGGATGTTTTGTCGTCGATGTCGCATCATAGTATCTACTCCGCGAGACACTTTACTGTTGACATTTAAACAACACCCGAACGACAGCATGGGGCTATCGTGGCTCAATGGGTATAACCCCCTAAGCTAGTAACCTGCGAGTTGTCGGCTGCGCAGGACCTCCCTCGATGCATTTTTCTCTTGTGTCAGTAAAATGTTTTTGTGTGTTATGTCCATTACGTGATGTTTTTCGAATGTTTGGTGCAACATGGCACAATACGGCCCTTGTGCCATAAAACCACAATTCAACCAATCGAACAGCGTACCAGGGTTCCCACTCTATTTCAGAAATGAAATTCTGACTTTTCAAGGTTTTCCAGACAAACTTTTGCAAAATTCCAGGTCACACTTAAGCAATTTACGACTTTTTTTTAAGGTGAAAAACTAAGAAATAATTTCGCATTTCATAGCCAACAATAAAAACCAATGTAAGAACTATACACTGTACAAAATTAATACACAAATCACTAGTAATTTTGTATTCAAATAATCCAACATATTTTCCTTAAACCAACTTGTGATTTAATGTATCACAAACGTGAAATTCTTTAAGCCAGTGGACGAAACAAAATTCTTTACCGTTTAAATATTAACTGTTTCTTTTAAAATCGGTTGAAATATTCAATTCATAAAATAAAGTGATACGCGAAGCTGTGAATGAATCTTATTGGTTACTTTTCTCCTAAGTGTCTGAGAAGACATGATCAATCATTTTTACGTCATTTTTTAGGTTTTAGACGAAAATTCGTAATTTTCCCTGATTTTTTTGACAAAATTAAATTTTCTGACAATTATAGGTTTTCTCTGACCCGTGGGAACCCTGTGTACTCAGATTTATGTTTTACAAAACTTTATTTTAAGAGAATTCGGATTAAATTTTAGAGATGACCGCGACCGAAGTGGCTGAACTTCCAGTGATCCAGTTGGGTCTGGATAATATCCCCTGCGTTGCTCAAGTCCAGTTCAAATAAAGGAAACAACTGACAGAAAATGTTTCTTTAACTAGTTAGGCGGCTGGAAGTTTGACAATTAAATTTTAATTTGTGTCCAACTTGGAAAATTGACATGTAATGGGAAGTGGCCCTTAGACACAAGTCCCGGAACCATAGCACCGACGCGACTGGGAAATGTATCAAGTTTTTTACTGCAATATGCTGTCTCCCAAGATCAACACGCTTAATTATTTTCGTTGCGTTTTTAATTGATAATGAGAAATTTTTGAAATGTCTACAAGTTACGAATTGAACACTAGGAATACATATTCCTATTTCAAGGAGGGGGCCTGACACACTTTTTAATATTTTGTCGAACTAATTTAACATTATACATCTTGGTATGATGCCTAATTTTATACAACTTCTCAAGAATAAATTTAAGAAACTGATTACTCAGGAAGTTGAATACGAGAACAGAAGTGCATTTGCCAAGTGGAGAAGATCCAACTAGAGATTTATGACGAATGACATCCAAGTCTTAATATTTAAGTTTCCAGACTTTTATCACTTATATTTGTTTCATAAAAGTGCTCATAAGGTGAGGAAAACATAAAACAAATCTATATTCCTTCATATATAACCATCCACTCTTTCGTAATTGAATTTGAATTTATCGCTGCGGTAACAAATGGACTTAAATGGAAACATCTGTGGCGACTTGTTACTTCTATCATATTCAAAACCTGACGTCGTGTTTCCTTGAAACACGATTATTCTGTTGAGTTAAAATTAAATTTGTACTCAAACTGAAATCTAGCCGTTGAATTTGAAAGCAAGAAATTAAGATTTTATCTAAGAATCGTAGAATCCAAACAATAGTTAAAGTTGAAAACTAACACACAAATCATCTGAGGTATAAATCTTCATAAGAAATATCAAACAAATATACATTTTTTATTTGACTTTTAATGTCATTATCGAAGTTTTACGATTCTAGAAGTCACAATTAAGTAATTGTCAGTTGGTTGAACTACGAAGTTGCATTTATTTTTTAAATGCATTTTATGTTCACTTGGGAAGTGACAACCTTAAATGACAATTTTATAAATTAAACAAAATTCTAATAAAAAATCAACAGCTCACAATTGTATGTTTGACAAAACCGCATACTTTAAATTAATTAATAAGAAACGTAACGATACATTTATTGGCCTCGTGAACTTTCATGAGCATTAAAATCATGTATATAAGAAAGTACGAACCTTCACCAAAACATTTGATTTTCACAGCTGTTCTTAGTATAGGACACATCCGTAACTGAACAAATAAAAATGAGAATACCCAAAATCTTTTTACCTGAAGAAAAAAAACTCGTAGCAGAAGTCAAGGGAACCGCATCCAGCCTCGAAATTACTTCACCGTTCTCTCTTTACCCCCAAGTCGAGTGCTGTGGTGACCTCAACGTCCCGGAGCTCAACCCATAGACGGCATCAAGTCGCTCATTATGACACAAAACCCATGCGAAACATTTTCATTGGCTGCGTGCGGATTCATTCATTGTAAGTGGTCAAATTGTAATAACTCGGATAACCTCAGGATGTTGCTCCAACGTGGGACGAATTGTGAGGAAGACAAGGGATGTTTACTTGGACCCTTCCATCACTTCCATTGACATTTGTTTAACTGCAGATAATGGGTTTGTCACTCGGAAAGGAAACTTTTTTTGTTTGTGTATCCGCCACCCCCATCCAAATGACACAAAAGAGGCTTTTAGTTTGATTGTCTGATTGAAATCGGATGGTTTTTTTTTTTTTTATGCTGAGTGCTTACACGGTGAATTATTGGTGGTGTAATCCCGGAGTCGAATTTCTGGCTGAACGGCAATAGCTCCGTTTCTTTATCCGTCCGCTGTTTTCCATTCGTTGTCTATGCAAATAAAACAGAAAATCTATACGCAGTAAAAAAAAAATTGTGGACAGATCAAGTTTCTTCAACAAGAAATCTGGCTGTTATTTCTTTTCAGAGCACAAGAATGTCGGTTGTTTTGGGGTTTTGTGGCGCAAGGGCCATATATGGCCAAATTATGCCACAGAAATAACAGCAAACAAATCATTGCATCGATTGCAACTTTGACATGCAACGAGCAAAAAAAAAAATTGTTGCTAATTGATCAAGTCAAAGACACTACATACAACGTCAGGTAATGAACAAACACACGCGATGAAATTTTTACTGATACTGGAAAGAAATATGCACTGCGAAAGGTATGCGAGCGGAAAATGAGGACAAGTTCTTTTTATAAGAGACTAGCTGAATATCCCGGCGTTGCTCGAGTTTCAAATATGACCGCGACATTTCCCTGTGTTAATTCAAATACACAAACCCTGTAGAACGTGTTTCATTATTCAAGTCCATTTATTGCAGGAAAACAAACTTTAGATTTTAAAATTGGGTTTCGAGGGGTATTTTTAGGACAACCTGTGTGCCAATTTTCATGGCTACAGATTGATCCAAGGACAGGAAAGAAATAGCCTAAGTTTTCCGCGGTGTTCTAAAGTATAAGTATACCAAATTTGGCGGGGATTGGTCAAACGGTGCAGATTTGTATACAGAATGCGCACATCCTTTTTTAAAAAGATGTTCTGGGAACCTCAACAATATCAAGTACTCCGAACGCATGATTTGAATTTCATGAAAGCTCGATCTAACTTTATATTGACATGGGATCCGGAATGAGATCCTGGCGTGGCTGCTTTGGTTTAGTTTAGGTATAGTTTTATGGCGCATGAGCCGGATCGGTTCTACAACTCACAACAAAATCAAGTGTGGATAAATTATACAACTCACACGACATTTGTTTTAGCAATGCTCCTAATATTTTGGTAGCGAAAAAACTTAGTACATGTGCAAGTCTAACTTTCTCTGCTTGTATTGAAGCCAGGGTTAGTTTTTTTGCAGTTTTATGGCACAGGGGTCATATTAGGCCATGCTGCACCAAAAACACAAGACAGGCAACTTCAAACATAAATTGTGAAAGGGAAATAAGGAGGGATTGGGGCAGAGGAGTGGGATGAAAGCTTGAAGCCCTGGAGATATCCTCTTTTAATTCAATTGCACTAAATTGCAATCTATCAATTCTTTGAAGCATCTTAAGTGTAAAATCTGTATAAAAAAAATTTACTGAAAATCCGAGTAATCAGTAAATTTAGTGTTCTACGGAAACTTGATATTTTTTTACAAAGGATTTTTTGACTAGAGAACTTACTGCTTAAATGGGCACTCCGAAAACTTAATGATAAAACTTTATAACCGATAGTTTGATAAAATTACCATATCAAGCTGGAATCAAACCTAATCACTGCACTCGTAAGGGACTTGACAAAGTCTACAATTTTTTTTAAATTCAGATTTCTAATTATATTTTAAAATAATTATAATAAAAAAGTGAACTGATGTAATTGTTTATTGAAATAAACACTATAATGAAAGGTTAAAAATTGCTCATGAATCAGCACAACGAATGGATTGTGATGATTCAAATTCGGAAATGCAAACTTGTTTGATGTGAATTTTCAAAATTTCCGGGTAACAATTGCATTTCTAAAAGACTCGTGTCGCAACAGCATACGTTTTAAGCTAATCACACAGGATGTATGTCTAAAATGATTTCGACAACGAGTAGCATTCACGAGTGTGTCTTATAACCAAATATAGCAATTGTAAGTAATTGCATACGTCACAATTCAACGCAATGTGAACAGAAATGGACTTTTTCTCCAAAACAATTTTGTACTTGAGTTGACAGTTCTAGGGATGCACAGCATTTACCCACGAAAAGATGATTATATATATATATTATTCAGATAGTTAAAGATAAAATTTAAAAAAAATTGGTGCCACAACTCAGTCATTCATCTACACCCACAAATGTCTGCAAGATTTTTTTTTTTTCATTAAACAAGATGCAATTTATAAATGTTCCATTATTTGAAATCATCACATCACTGTAAATACCAGACAAATGTTAGCTACTGTTAGACGTGGATCGTAAAATAGTTGCAACAAAAGCGCCTCTTATTCTCGAGTATTGACTCTACACTCAAAAATGTGAACCCACACAAATAAACGCTGATCTGTAACGGGCAAATCAACTTAATTTTAGAAATTCTATCATGCAATAATACTGTAATCAGATTAAATAAACTTTGAACTTGAATCCAGCCCTTCCCCCCATCTGATTAGATTTTCCTTAAAGTTGGAATTGAATGCTAAATAAATCGTGACTATGACCTGGGATTTCAGTAAGTTGCACATAGGTCCTCTGACACCAAAGGGGCAACGAAATACGGACATGTATGCATACATATTGCCTCAGGTAGAGTAAAAATAAGTGGTAAAAACAGGTCAAAGATAATTTAACCTGAATTAGATTAAAATAATTAGAGAAAAATTTGAATGAATTAAGATGTGGAGTTTGAAAATTTTTTGAGTTGATCGCGGCGTCTTGGTTGGTCACGCTTCCTAAGTACTCGTCGCGATGTTGGGTGCTAACTTTTGGACTCTAGTTTGAGTCGGTGCTGTACGAGTTAGGCCATCAGTTGTTATATTGACATGGAATTGAATAAGTTCAAGGTTTAAATGCTGAGAGAAGCTTCAAAAGCTAGGGAATTAGGTGGTTAAAGGGTTATTGATTAAGTGTTGAGTGGTGAATATATATGACTCTGAGGGTGGGACCTTTAATATCACGGCAATCTCTGTTGAGGAACTACTTACAGTTACTCTGCGATTTCTCGCAACAGGAGAGAGCTACTCAAGCATCCAGTATAGCACACGTATCCCTCAAAGTATTGTGATAGTTTTCAATTGTATTAAAATGAAATGGGGATGGATATATTTAAAAATAATATTGGTTAGTATTTTGAGAAATGCCAACTTGAAAGTGGGTTCCCGTTTCTTATATAAAATAAGAATGGGACTTCCAACAACAACGGCAACTCCAATAATAAAAAATGAATTCTTAAATATACGGAAGAAGATATGATATATAAGTCATTAAAAAGGAATTCGGGAGATATTTCTGATCCGATAAAAATTATAAAAGAATATAAAAATGGCATGTATACAGTACACCGAAGGCTTGTAAATATTGTATCCGTCAGTTCCACTATTTATACTGTTTGTGTTTTGTAATAAGAACTCCCAAACTGTAATGAACCTTCGAAAATTAAATTAACTTAATTTTAAAAGGTAATTGAATTTCCTTAAAAATATTTGAATCATTATATTAGTTTGTTTAGATTATTGCTTAACAATCATATTAACTTTATAAGAATATATATGCATTCTTAATAATAGCGTATGAATTACTATTTTGTACTTGCACTTTTAACATTTTCGCAAGGTACTGGCTCCTCAACCTATTAAGTTTCTTTTTCCCATCTCCAGTGGTATACTGGAATCCCTTTTCTTTCAAAACATTAACTATTTCTTTATATATGTATATCCAACCGTTTGTTTCTGTTTTTGTAGTCAGCATGTCGGGCCTCATGGAGAAATTCAAAGCCCTGATATTCATATATTAAGAACTTTGTAGCTCCCACTGACTACCTATCACTCATTTTTCAATTATTTGATCAAATCATAAAGTATGTTGTGGTGTCGTCGCCCCAAACGGTAGCGTGAAAACAGAATAACGGTCTCATTCGTGATCCCCTACAGGGGATTTCTTTTCCAGAGCGGAACATTCCTTGCATTCGTATTCGGAACGTTCCCAATCGGAACATTCAAATTCAAGTCTTCAGCAATCGAAACTAGAATAGAAAGTGCATCAACATAAATCTTTTATCAAATATTGGATGAGGAGGCTAACTTTGATAAAAGAAACTTTGACGAAGCGCGTATTTTTCAAAATTGACCATTACACTATCATATTTCGTTGTCAAACTTATTTTATGAAAGATCTTAGTCAAAGAACTTTTATTGTGTAATAGCAGTCTAACAGTTAGACGAGTGCGAACGTGGAGCCTTAAGTTGGGTCATGCAACACTGATTGCGTATGGGTTCTTACCAATTTCCCATGATACAGTCTTAAGAGTCCATTAAAATGACAGCTAAAAAAGGTAAAACTTGAAATTCAGCTTAATTTAAATGAGGTAAAGCAAATTATTTTCCAGAAGCTGTTTCTAGACACCTGAAAATTGGATTTCTACACTAGACAAACTCCGACGTGTCATTTACGTCAATGTTTGAAAGCAACTGCGAAAATTCAGTCTGTCGAACCGACTGATAGTCACGTAGTTCTTTTCTAAGATTGACAGCTTCCTAATTAGTCAGAGATATAATGATAAGATTTTGGAGTCATTGGCAGTTTCTTTTACGTCATGCGAATCTGGCAAGTTCACATGCAACAACACAGTTCATTGTAACATCAAGGATAAGCTCAACCTTTTGGGAGAAATATAACTTTTTTTTTAACACGTTGTTTGATTGGTTTGATATAGGTTTATGGCGAAAGATGCGGTGCCAAGCACGTGGTAATAGGAAGATAATTACATCATAACATGAGACATTTAATTTTAAATTACAAAAAACTAATGTCCAAAACAAACAAATTAGCATTCCTGTGGATCTATTTTAGAAGAAATTTTAGGTTAAAATCTGTACTGCCGAATTACCGTTGTGGTGAACTCAAAACTTTGGACAATCACAAAATTTAACATCGATTGGGATTTTTAGATATTTGGATAGTCTATTTTATACACTTTAAAATGATACATTTAATATTATTTAAGCTCCTTATAGAAATTCTGAAAATATAAAAAGTATAACTGAGAATTTAACTCATATTTTGTACTTTAAACTGTCTTTTCAAAATGAAAATTTTCGGCCTTGGAAGTCAGTTGCAATTCCAAGGAACTACAACACATTCCACAAGCATCAGATTTTAAATTGGCCGTTTTGTTACTTAAATTATATTTTCCAAATTTAAATAAATCTATATTTCAGTATATAGATAAATGTGTAGTTTTCGAAACGATTCAAACCGGCATCTTCGATATATTCCGAGATTAGGTGCATTGAAATAAGGTAAATTGAGATTGTCGGTATTGGATCTTCAAAAACCATCTTAAATATATCGTATTCCAATGTTTAAAATTATGTAAATGAAGGGCTCCGGGCAGCATAATGATAAGCAACAAATGTTTTCTGCAGAAATATAAAAAAATATTCAAAGAGGATCAAAATAATTTCTGGTTGTTTGAATGAGTACTTAATGCTTGAAAAGGTTAAGATAACATGACCTTCTGCATGTGAATAGGGAACAAACTATTACAATTTTCGAAACTTTAAAACTGTTCTGAAAATCCTGAAAATGGCTTAGATTGTGTTGTTCCCCGATTGATGCCCTTCAAATTATACAAATTCTACTTTAAAACATAGGTAAATTGACATTGGTCAATACTAGGCACCTTCCAAAAACGTCTAGTATTTTCATTTTCCGTCATTTGATGATCCAGATTAAGAAGTTTTCCCATCTTTGGGAGCAAATTTAAAATGTGGGAGTATGCTTCAGTAAAGATAGATTTGAGCACATGGTTTGAGATAATTCTTCACATTAGTCAGTTTCGATTGGTTTGGTTTAATGGCGCAAAGTCTCTAACACGAACAAACTTCGCCAATCACAAGACACGACGTTGAAGGAAAGGTACGATTGATCCCCTCATTTGCATACCACTTTCCCTGTTGATGAAAGTATCTTGCCCTTCGAGACGGATATCGGACCGTAACAAACAGCCGTTTTATGTTGGTAAAATGGGACGTAAATTCAACAACCTTAAGGTGAAAGGTAGATAGATGGAACAACACAACGGGGTATTAACGACGGTTTGAGGTGTTGTTGGGGGGGGGGGTGTTTGTGGCGCAAAGGCCAAGTTGCGCCAAACACAAAACAGCCAGGGACAAAAAAAAAAGATAGGAGAAGGTTTAACAGAAAGGGAGGGCAGATTTCTCGAGTACCTCGATGTAGGCAACGGTCCAGAACCAACCCCGAAGGGTAAAGATCAAGGAACAACAATCTCATCAGTTTTAACCACGGTCAGAAGACGAGGTCAACACTCCCCGGTAATATGAACCAGTCAGATGACGATGTCAACACATGAGCTGGCACCCCGATCTTTCCACACCACGCTGACGTGAAGACATTTGAAGCCGCGGTAGATTTAACCCCAGGTGCAGAATTATATTCAGTGTTCTGCAACACAACTCCAAGCAAAATTGTTCTGCAGGCATTTTGTTCGAATTTTGAAAACTGCATTAATATCAAAAACTAGGGGGCCTGCCCCCTTCTCGCTAACGCTCTCCAACCCCCGGAGGATTGCTTCGCAATCCTCATTGGTTCGCTGCGCGAACCTATGCTCGCTTTGCTCGCCTCAATGAAGACATGTGTCCTAGCAGAAGGGATTGTTTACAAAATATGTTACCAAAAAAATGTTTTTTCAAATCTCAATTTGCTGTATTACAGAAAAAATATATACAGTATCTCTAAAATCAGAATTCAAATGAAAACTTTGTGCAAATTTTGACTCGAAATGTGAGCGTTGCTTTGGAAATTAAATACTCAGCATGTTGTTTGTGTGTACATTTTCCCAGCACTCAAACGACCCACACTTTTTCATTGAGTTTGTTGCCGAAAGTTGTAGTGCAAGCGTCTTGTTGAACTATAATTGTTGGCCCTGAAAAGATCCTCCGCCTTCTTTGATTTCTATTATAAACTAACTGCAACAGCTCATTAAAATTTCCTTTTTTTTTCAATAAAATTTCATCCGATAACGCTATAAATTCAATCGATGCGCGAGACTTCGCGATAAACAAACAATCGTACAGTGTTGCCAAAACACGATTAAAAATAACGTCTTTTTTGCGTGCCACGTAAGAGAATTATATATATAGACAGACGTAAAACACAATTATCGGCTAAATATGTATTACAAATTTATAATAAAACATCAAAATTAATAACTTTACTTTATTTAAAACCAAGGCACACTTTCAGAATTTGCAATTCTATCGATAACTTTGGAAGTTAAATATTTTGTCATTGACATAGAAGATGTGTTATTTATAAAGTGTTTGTGGTAATTTGAGGCGGTAAAAATAGATTGTTCCGTTGTTAAAGAAAAAAATGTGTCAAGGAGCGGGATTTGCACTGCAGAACATCGTAACTTATGTTTGAAAGAAAAACAGCCAAAATTTTGATAAAATTAAGGGAAAATTGTTCTGTGACGTACGTCGTAGTTTTTCTCCCGTTCTTACGCTACCGGGGTTTTAACGTCCATCAGCCTCACGTACATGACGGTCTTTGGTTGGATCGAGTTTTGAACTCTAAGCCGTCCCCGGTTGCAAAAGCCGTTACTCTTCCAAGTGGACGGAAGAATGAACATGAACGACTGGTTTATTAAGTAATTGATGTTTAGCTTCCATCAAACAAACGAGCACTGTAGTAGCGAAATAAGACAACAAAGGGAAATAAACGTAGGCACGAAATATAAGCAGATAACTATCAAGAAACCTCAGCTCACAGCAAGTGCACACCTTCCAAACGTTTTACAACAAACGCAATGTTGATTCGGAATAAATTACACGGATACAAGCTACTTAATGATCCGTTTAAGGATTCCATCACAACAGGTGATGACAGAAGCGCCCGATTAAAACCACTGGCGAAACGACGAACAATTTAGCACGCGAACTTGAATCTTTTTGTTTCGACACAAGCTGTCATTACTTGCAAATTGTAGGTTGTGTTGTTAGTTTCCATCACTCTCCTGGCACGAAATGATGTAATAGTTTATTAAAACGCAACAAGGTCAACTAACCTTGAAGAGAAATAAGTTAGTTACGCTTCGCCTCGGATGCGAAATACAAGAAACGTTTCGTTCCCTAATGAAAAAGTTTCCGATTTTTAAGTCAATTTGCTTTTTATTATAGTTTGGTATACAATCAAGCCCTGTGGTTAAGTAGAAAGTAGCAGTCGAGTTCTTTTACCCAATAGGCGCAGTTCTAGCCTGCAATGTATACATCCTGGAAAATAAACCAAGGTCTCATGAAACCTTGAATTTCCTCACACCAACCTACTTAAAATTTGCGAACACAGTTTAAAAACCTGTTACATTTTTTTTTAGTTTAACAAGGCATATTTTTATTTAAGGGATTGAATGCTGCTGCTCACCAATGAGGATTCGAATTCGGTCTTCAAGCGATCCTATTAATAATAGTTTCGTGCCATGCAAATTTAATATACAAATTCACCGGGAAGCTGCAGTGCGCTACTAAATGCTGTAATTTTTTGGGTAATGGTAATGGTAATTTTAGTTAACGTCGTACTAGAGCAACACAACGGGCTATTGACGACGGTCCGGAATCAGTCCCTTAAGGGAAAGATTCGAGGACAACACCTCGTAATTTTGAACCACGGTCAAATGACGAAGCAACACCTGAGCTGGCACCCCACTCTCCAAACTTCCACGCCAACCCAACGTAATTCTTTGGGAAATAACACGATTCAAACTGATCAATCTGAAAAGGTAATAATTGACCAGACGAAATTTAAATGTCGGGTTGGTTGGGGTTTATATATAGCGACATCAAAACTAAATGTCTCAGGATTTCTAGAGCGAAGACTATCTGGTCCCAGGGTGTTTCCTTCAGTTAACTACGTAAATTTAACTATCTTATGATAGTAAACAATTAGGTACCCGGTCGGATGATAAGCTGATAAGCAACCGGAGTGTTACGAGTTCAAAACTAGAACCAATCAAAAACCGTCGTGTACGTGGGGGCTGGTGAACTTCATATATGCCGTGACCTCAAATGTGCTCACGTGGGTACGGTGTGGAAATTTGGAGAGGTAGGTAGTTAATTAACGTCGCGTTGGAGCAACACAATGGGATATATCAATCCCAAAGGCGAAATATTCGAGGACAACACCATTTTGAACCACGTTCAGATGACGAGACAGCTCCTGGTCCTGATCTGGCACTCTATTCTCCAAACTTCCACACCACGCCAACGTGAGCAGTGTTTGAAGTCACGACAGATTTAACGCGCACAAGCTCCCATCACACACGGCGATCTGTGTCTGAACGAAGTTTCGAACTCGCAACTGTTCGATTGCTAATCCGATGTTCCTCCAACTGGGCTACTGCCAGCCGGAAACTTTGGAGGTGATCTTGTCATCTGACCGTGGTTTAAAATTAAGGTGTTCTCGGACCGTCGTTGTGTGGGCCCAGTTCGACGTTAATTCAATTACCCACCCATAATTTCACGATTTAAAATTTGTTTTACTAGCCCATGCAGTTTAACTGAGATTCTAAATTGCTGACCTCCAGCTTGCTATCGTTTCTTTAGTTCGAAGCAGGAGTGAGAAAACCACAAACTCGAAGGTTTGTTGCGAACGTATTCGCAGACTAACTACGATCTGCTAGAGATCTATGCACGAGAATTTTCTTTTTTTAAGCTTACACCTTACGTTCCAACATTTTACCATGTTACCAACTGATTTAAAAAATGAAATTTACTCTGATAATGTTTTACTGTTTTTACATTGGATTGAAAAATTACTTCGTCCGCATATTTGTTTTGAGCGTCTTTACGTATACTTTGCTGTCCTTGCAAGTACCGAATCTCAATCTATATTACTCTACAAAGTAAACATAACTTTAGTATATTGAATTTGATGTACTGATGAGCACATTTTAATCGTGAATCAAGAAAAATTATGTGGGAGTCAAGATTCGAAATTATTTGCGATGCTTGTAAGGAATTTCGAATCGTTATTAAAATTACTTCAAATTGTTAATCGAATGAATTGAAATTGATGTAGGCCAACCTGTTGGCTGAATGGTTCAATCGGACTCTTATTTTCAAAAATACCAGGCTGGATTGAATTCGCAGAGGTTCGGCTTGTGCTTTAGTTCGAATATACTTCAATTCCGATCGAATGTAGTATAAAGAGATCGTAAATAAACCCGGCGGGAATTTTGATTTCGGTAATTTTGACAACATAAAAAAAATTACATTTTTTCTATAAAATGTAACGAATTTTGAATCAAATACACCCGTGCTTTACAAAGTTTCTGAAAACAATCCTTTGTCTTAGTTAATTCTCTGTTTTAATGAAAATACACGATATCGCCAGTTCCGAAGATTTGAAAACAGAAGATTCTGAAATAAATCAGTTTACATTGATTTAAATAACATTCATAAGCTTAGAACTATAATGCAGAAATTGCTGAAACGTACTAGCTCTGTTGCACGTTTGAAACACAAAAAGAATTCTATTCGAGACTGATTTTATGAATCAAAACATCCGTTGACAATACAATAGAACAACAAAACTAGTATTGAAGTTTTTCTTGGAGTATAGGCTGGTGTGACAAAAATAAATATTTCTCGACGAATACATCAACGTTGGCAATGGGATTGCTAGATTAGTGAAGTAATCACTTCCGTGCTTTCATAAACTAGAACTGAATAGCACAAGTATGCTGTTAGCTTACATTATGCAAAGATTTACTTCAAATGCTTTCGTTATTCAAATTATTGTGCAGCATGATATAAAATGCATAACAATTTTGACCACTTTACCTCAAATTATCAGTACCTCTTTTTAGCTAAAAATCACACACGTGTACATAGCATATGGTTAACACCTTTAAAACGAGTCGATTCATACATAGTGCAAACCTATTTTCCTTTTCTTTTGACTTTTGGAAAAACACATTTAGAAGTTGTCCGTTTAAGAAAAACCAGAAAAAAAAAACCTCGCAAAGTAGAATTACTACACACACATTAAATATTCAGTCAACTTGACAAGTCGGGAACGAATAGACTTGATGTTACAATTATTTTGAGTTCGATTGTAATTGTAGTAATCGAAGCCTTAAATCAGAGATTTTCAACCTTTTACTTTTCATGGCACACTAATAAAATTCTGACGCATCAAAAAATATATTATTTGCCGAGCTGACAAAAAAATAGGTATGATTGATTGATTAATTAATTAATTAACAAAAAATAAGCTATCACACACCACTTTTTGCATTGAAGTGATTATTATAAAAAAAATCTTTTTGAAATAATTTGATGCTTTGCAATAAAAAACAACATTTATTTGTACGGATATCAAAATAAAATATTTGTGAACACTTGTCTGAAGTACAAAACTAAACCATTGGAATGAAATAAGTCTTGCATAATTTAAACAGCTTCAACATCCGAAAAGCTCACCAGTGTCAATCTTGCGGCACGCCAGTTGAAAATCACTGCTTAATATTTTTGTCATTTATCAAAAAACAGAAATTGGTTTGTACAACACACAATATCCCATAAAGGACACAACAAGCTGAATAATCGATCATATTCTGGATACTTAAATTTCAATCATGTCGAGAATCCTTTTAATAACTTTCAAAGTACTAAAAATCATGCATCCGTTAAAAATAATCTACTGTCGGTGGTTTTGTACTCGTGACATCCGCCTTTGAGGTTTGTATGCTGTTGATGCAAGACACATTTCAAGACAAAAAAGGGAACAGAATACCAAATAATGTCAAGTTGTATAACAAAAAAATCTTACTTCCACATTATGCAATATTGTGTTTATAGAAGGCAACTTCGAACGGAACACAGCAACCAATGAAGAGCAATGTTTATTTTGGTTCCCAAAGAAGTGTTCGTCATGAAAATGGCTTTGGTAGAACCGACGTTATTGTTCCTGTAATGGAAGACGAAATCTTTCCAAGTATCGAGGAGATTACCCGAAGGCGTTGCCATCCCGATTTGAAGATATGACGAACAGAAAGTAATTATCCTAGGAAAAACCTAAGCTACAACCGCAAAAAAAATTCTGAAGACAAATCAGAGCAAGTTTTCGTTACTAATAGGCAAGATCATCGACAGTTAACGAGTCGAATTGCAAAAATTGGCAAATGGATTAAAATTCCAATGTCTTGCAATCAAGTAAAATTGTTGATTGAATTAAATTGAATTCAGCAATACAACACTGGAAATGCTTTTGGGACCGAAGCAGCCCGGTTAGAAGAGTACTGGATTAGCAACCAGAGTTGAGAGTTCGAATCCAAACTAAGACCGCCGAGTACAAAGGGGCCTGGTGCACCTTAAATCTATCGTGGCCTCAAAACTTCTCAATTTGGTGTGGTGTTAAAAGTTTGAAGAGTGGGGGTGTCAGCTCTGGCGTCATCTGAACGTGATTCGAAATTGGTGGATGTGTTGTCCTCGATCTTTCCCTTCGAGTTTAATCCCGAAACGTCACCCATAGCTCGTAGTGCTGCTTCAGTACGACATAGTGCCGACGACGTTAATTGGGATACCTACGAACCGAAAATGTTTTCATGGTTGCAATGTCCAATTACAGAAATTTTCTGACAGATTCCGACAGGTAGGTAGTAGAATTAACGTCGCATGGAAGCTACACAATGGGCTATAGGCGACGGTACGATATCAATCTCGAACGGAAAGATCAGAGCACAACTCGTAATTTTGAAACACGGTCAGATGACAAGGAAACAGGTTTGGAAAGTGGAGCTGGCACCCCACTCTCCAAACTTGATCACCATGCCAACGTGAGGTAATTTGATGTCAAAACATATTTAAGGGGACCGGGAAAGCAAAATTCGACTAAAAAATCAATTTCTATTTTATTGCTCCTTTATATAGTTCAAAATCTCTTCTTTCCAATGATATATCACACTAGGTAATAGAATAAGAGGAAGTTTGAAAATTATGCACGTTTCCAATAAGCACTTCACATCTGACACGGCCTTTCAAATGTAAACAAACCGTTTGTGGACATTTCTAATCTTTGTTGCTCAACAATGTATGTTATATTTTTTACTTTACTTTACTCAAATTATTTTCGATAATCTGGTAACAGTATTAACTGTAATCATTTAGTTTTTTTCTAACTATTTTTATTAATTTTACCATGCGATATAAGTTAGCACTTTCTGAGACATGACATTTGATCTATTATGGACTAGCAATAAGGATAAATGTTGGTTTTCTGCACAATATGCAACAATCTGTCTGGGCAGAATATTCTTATTTACTGTCAAGTAACTTAAATCCAAATCACGGTCTTTGTCCAGTTGGGAATGAAAGCTGGTGGAAATTTCAACGTGCTGTAGCTAAAAGTGATGTATATTACCATGATCAACACACACATATTGCCTTGCCTTATACTGCCTACATTTTGAAGACAATTAAATCAAATTTCAGAGACTTGGCGAATTCAGAATTGTTGAAAAAATGTGTTCACGGAGAGACTTAAAACCCAATTGAATCGGTGAACAATGTGATTTGGACTCGCGTTCAAAAATTGTGTTTGTAACCATCCAAACTTTAAAACTGGGAGTGTTTGATGCTGTTTCCTGCTGCAACAGTGGAAATATTATAAAGTGCTATACATTATCTAGAGTTAAAATCAATCCAGGCTGCCATTTTATACAAATTTTTGAGAAAACTGGACTAAGACCGTGTTATCGATGGAGAGCGAAAACTCTCCGAATACAGTAAAAAGGCCCGCCATAGAAAGAAAAGCATTAAAAAAAAATTGAAGATACATGTATTAAAAATGAAAGAGATCACCCTTTATATAAATCAGGATTTCATTAAGGTTAGACGTAAAATTATTTATAAAAATTCATTTGAAATGTTTAAATCCATTTTTCTCAAAACTTAGATTTTTAAGTTTCATGCCCCATTTTCTCAGAGTCTACTGAACATAATGACTTAATATTTTTATGACATATTTGTGTTATATCTCTAAAGATTTTAACACGGGCCTTTTTTGCTTTTTTGAAAATTGAATTTTTTAGAAATTTAAATGTGTTAAAAAATGCTATCTGAAAAGTGATATTCAGTTAAAAATTTCTATAAAATTAAAATTTTTAAATAAAAAAAAAGTGAGCTGTTAAAGTTTGTATAACATATCAGTCTAACCACCATAAAAATTTTGTGTTGATTACTATTATAGTTATTGAGAAAAAGGGTCTTGAATTTCGTGAATTTAACATGGAGGAGATAGAGTCTTCCCGGTCCCCTTAATGTGCGCCAGACATTTCGTATCGGATACCAATTCGTGTGATGAAATGGAATAAACAACGCCCATCACATTTGGTAGTAGTACATGGCTTTTAGAATCGAACCAGGAATCTTCCGATCTAGAGGCAAACGCCTCAACCATCCGGCCTGTTGGTCGGAGTGGTTATACTAGACAAAATCGAAAAGTCCCCATCTCTTAAGGGTTCAAATCCTTGGTGCCCTTCAATATTTTGATGTTACTTTTCCCAAGTATGAGCGATTAGTTTTACAGATATTCGAAAATGAGCAATCCAAAATCACAAATATTTATGAAGCTATTCCCTTCGGGATTGATGCCTGACCGTCGCCAAGAGCTCGTTATGTTGTTCCAGTGCGACGTAAACTTAACTCGATCTTATACATCTGATTTCGACTTGACTCTACCTTAACATGCCCCCTACAAGAATTTTCCTGAATTGGCCGTCATTGGTCACATGGTAGTTGAAAGGACAGATCTGAAGATGACACCTCGTAATTTTGAACTACGGTCGGATGAGAAGATCAGCTTCTGAGCTGGCACCCTACTCTCCAAGCGTCCACACCATACCAAAGTCACGAATGAAAATGAAACATTGTTTTCGGAATTAAAGGCAGAAGCTAGCAAATTGAGCTCTATAGGGTTTTTCGGTTTGATTCTTATTTTCTTGTCTACCAAGAAACGACAGTTAAAGCAGATCCCAAGATCAAGCCAAGAAATCGGATTATTTAAACTTCAAAATCCAAATTTTTTTCTAAAAAAAAAAAATCGTGTGTTAAAAATATTACAAAACAAATTACAACGCGTAAATTCTGTTACAGCCTCTCCATTTCAAATAGTGTTTTAAAATTGCCATTATAAATGAGTTTTTGATATAAAACTTAAGAAATGTAGGATTTGCTTATTCACAACACTGAGCTGGTTCTTGAGAGCCTCTACTCTCATGGGCTAAGATTTGATGTAATTTTATTTCTACCAAAATAATTAGTATAATAGGATTTATCAACTATCTTATTGAGGAGAAATCCTAGAATCGAAACGGTAAGAATGAATCTTGCACGTTTCTTGCAATGGGGACCAAGATTTAGTACATCTCAAGATCTTTTTTCTCTCAATGCTTAATCTTTTAATTTTAAGAATATGTACTCATCTATTTCATAAGTAAATTAAAGCTCCGATTTATCTTTACATCCTTTAAAGAAACATCCAGATTACCAGAGAGAGAGAGAAAAACCCATATCAACCAACCAGTTTACCAAATTTGAGGGCCATGAGTTTTGAGAGCAAGACAAATGGGCTGGCTTTCATAAACTGGAACAGAAACCACATGTTGCTGGGAGGCAAAGTACAAACGAATTGGCACATGGTGGTGCAACACAAAATCACACACTTCAGTCAACATCCTGTACAATTGGTTGGACGCTTTGGGGTTGGTTTGTTCTCCTCCACCTACCGAGGACGGGCAAATTTAAGGACCTGTCTGGCGGTTTTTTCCAGAGATAAACACCAAGTTCAACTCGCGGGGTAACCAGATCATCCAGAAAAAGATAAAAATGTGTTGCAGGTTCAATTAGTGAGGACATTAAATCTAAAAAAGAAACGCTAGCAATGGTGCAATTGGAAAAACCCCAGAATCGGTATGCGGGATTACTGGGCTGAGGTAATATAGTTCAAATAAAGAGAAATGAAACATGACAATGAACCCTGCAACACTTCATTCTATCCAGCATCATTTTAAAATCTGAGATGTCACCCTACCTCAGTGGTTTTGCCAACTGAACTAGACGTGATTCAAAATTACGTGAGGTTGTCCTCGGATGTTTCCCTTCGAGATTGATCCCAGACCGTCGTCAATAGCCATTGTGTTGCTCAAGTTCAATATAAATCAACTAGTTGCAAGCACAGAACAGGTTCGATTCTTCCCTTTCTCCTGAGTCAGTAAACCTTTATTGTGTATATCCACTTCCTTGACGTTGTTAAACGTAGCTTGTCCAAATATAGCCATTGAACCATAAAAACGTATCCAAACCAACTGAATTAAATCCCGTGTGCTTCATTAAATTTACCCAGAATCAAAAAAATAGCCGAAGTGTCTTCTGTACTTATAGGTTTCTAAAAAGAAAACGACTAAGAATAGATTAAAATCATTTTATATTTCATGAACACAGAGTAAACTCCTACAATTAAATTAAATATGAATACGCCGTTAGGCAAGCCACACATTGGTACGTGTGTCCTGTGTTACTAAATTTGCTGAAATACGCATGGTGACGACCTTTACGTATACAGAAACAGAGTGCGCATGCGCAAGCTACTTCACATGCTGATTCAGTGTGTGCGCGGGCTTGAGCATGGCACAGGACAACAGAATTGGAAACAATATAGAAAATCAGAATATTAATCTGTTCAAAGTCACAATGCCTTCCTCATTTGATGCCACTAGAAAAACTTTCTACACGTGAAATTCTGAATGTGCTTTTTCAGTCCTAATTTAGGAATTGACAAAGCACCTCATGGATCACGAAAGTTGATCATGAAGGAAATATAAAAATTGTGTGAGCAAAGGCACATACACATTTTTTTTTTTGTACTTAGGATGATGAGACTAAAACCAGTAGTAACGAAACCCTTAGAATACTTTTGTTTGATGGGTGGAGCCGAACATTTATCATCTGATAGGACCACGGGAGAGAAGACGCCCATCCATTGATTCGTCATTTGATTGGTTCACGTGATTGTAGTAGAGTTTGGCGATTTCACCACTTTTTTGTTGCAACTAATGAAATGCACATTCACACACGTATCCTATCACAAGATGTCATATCATCAAATGAGTCGATAAGATGCTGAATAGATCAACCAAGTGAATTTTTCAGAAGTCACGTGACTACTAGTCCATATTTTGATAACGCTTTTTAAAACTCCTCTCAATAGCAATGCTCAGACTACTTCTATTTCACGTCTATGGAGCTAATAGCGTAATTTACTTGATTTTACTTTCAAGCGTCAATATCTTACTTTGAAAGATCTTGGCTCTTACAAGACCCAAAACAACTTTTTCTTTTAGCAGAAATTGCTCAAAAATTTACTAAAGCAGAAAGAAGATTTTTGTTTTAAACATATTTTTCTTTTTGGGTAAGTACATCGTTCCGATTTACAAAGAAGGCAGGTTGAAAGAACACCGCAGAAACATTTCGCGTTCAATAAAAAGACAATATAACTATCAAAATAAAACAATCGCAATGTCGTCTACTCGCAACATTTAAAAATACCCAATTAATTCAGAAAAAATTCCAAATCTTTTGTAACTATGCATGTGATTGAGAACCTACTTGCGACATGCGAACGTCACGGAGAAACATTTCCAGCTTGACACGCAACATTCTCATCAGATCGAAATTGATAACTTCCCGCATCGAACTTGAATCTGCACAGACCACAGGAAGAGAAATAAAAATCAGACATCGTGAAATTCCTTCGCAGTGGGAAGAATCGTGTAATGGGATATTTGAGTGATATCATTCCTTAGGCCACAGTGGGAAATACGTCGAGTGCGGTCCACCTCTGAGCAACCGAGATGTTAACAGATGACAGTTTTGTCTTCCATTATTCGCAACACTCAAAATATATGCAGGCATTTATGAAAAATTAAATCAAATACACGTAAGCATTCAATAACAGAGCACTTTCTATTCCTGGCGGTTCCCTCATATTTCAACTCCGGTATATATATATATATATATATATATATATTTAATGAACTCCGTATTGGAGCAACACAACGTATTGACGAAGGTCCGAGAACAATCCCAACAGGTAGGTCCGAGGACAACATCACGTAATTTTGAACCACGGTCATATTTCAACTCCGGGGACCCAGTACCAGTTTCGAAGGGTTGGGTTGATTTGGGGTATATGACGCACATCCATATTTGGCCATGCTGCGACAAACACAAAAAAAAGCGTAAAGCAATTGTGAAAAGAACGAAAAGGGGGGAAAGAGTGGCTGGTTGTTTTGGGATTTTATAGCGCAGGGTCATATTTGGTCAAGCTGCTTCAAAAACAAGTCAAAAACGAGGGAGGAAAAAGAAGCAAAAAGCGTGCTTTGGGTTAAAGTGTAGGCAAGAGTCAAACAGAAGGGAGTATAGATCACTCGGGTACCTGGGGGTGGTGATGCCCGTACACCTAAAGATGTGCCCCTGAAGACAAAAAGGGGAAGGAGAAGAAAAAGTAAAGAAAGGTCACTTAGCCTCCTGGGGTTGCGATGTTTACTAGGTTTACTCTAGACCCTATGTTTACTAGAGCCAGAAAACCCCAATGAAAAAGAACAGATAACTAGGGTAGCTCGGTTCAATGAAACGTATAAAGATGTGCCCCAAAGGTAGTACCAGTTACTAAGACGTGCTCTTCGTGAAATATAAATGTATTCCAAAGTACTTTATGCTCAACTAGAGAATGCGTTATCTGCTTTTCCTTAGCACAATTGTAAAAAACGAAAAACACTTTCAAAACTAATACGGATTAGGACTTAAAAAAGACGTCAATGACCATTTCGGAGGAGCAAAACGTCCACCATCATCAGGACAGAAGTCACATGGAAATGCGAGTTTAAATATTTGGTCAGGGGAAAATGTTGCCATACACGTTACCACGTGTAAGGGCAGGGAAGCATCCGCATCCTTCACTAGTGTGTTCGATGACTTAAAAGGATTTTGATTTTTAATTCGAGAATAGATCGCGGAAATTGGACCACTTTTGTTGATTTGAAACCAAACTTGTGAAAAAATTAACAACATTGATGAGCGATGGCAGATTAGTTAATTTCCTCATTCTTGACACACAATTGTTGTACACCTTTTATGGCACACTCAAATATTAAAAAAAAAAAAGCAGAATAGAGTAATACAAATCATAAATTATCTTACGATATAGATTAACCCATCCAAACCCCTTAATTAGTTCCACACCATTGCGTTTTCCCACCTTTCTTTCGAACTAGATTGTCTGCCTGCCTCTTGTGCTCCTTTGGAACGTGAATTGGACTAATTGTATCAGTTACACTAAATTCTTCTTTACCATGGCTATGTTCCTATCATCCAGCTTTTATTTTAACTTCTCTCTTTCTTTTATAGCAATGTTCAATTAATTATACAATTTTATATTAATTATGAAGTGGAGGTACCCTGACTTTCAGTAAGGTACTCCGTAATTGTACGTCCGTTCCGTAGATTATATCTGTAAAACCCTGTGGTACTTGTCTTCCTCATAAGCACTGGTTAAGAATCCTTCACTCACAGTTAAAAAAACTACACCCATCAATTCAATTTCATACAATCTTAAACTATCTAAACTTGCACTCGATTTTAAATATCTCAATCAATAGATTAGTTTAAATATGATCACTTTTCTTGCAATGATCAGTAATAGTCACTATTTAAAACTGTATAGCCCACAAGGCGAAAATCGGAGATTGGAATCCTCAGATGGGCATTTGAGTTGATTTGATTACTCCACTACTCTAGGACCGGAGAGGAGTGAAGTCGACCTGCGGCGTCAATATCAACCTTTTTACTATAAATACTCTCATTTAATGTTTTAATTTAGAAAACATTCGCATCGCAAACTTTTTACGTTTCTCGGGTCTGCCTCCGATCCCAGTACCACGACCTCCACACACGGTACCGACCGGTTTGTAGTTGCAAAAAGTTGTGAAGATTTACGTTGCGTTGAGAAAAAAAGCGTACTATTGTATTCTGAGGAAAATAGAAAATTGTATACATTTTCTGTAAGTTAAGCATTGAGTACTTTGGTAGGTAGTTGTAGGTAGAGTTAACGTCGCACTGGGGCTACAGAGCTATTGTTAAGTACTCGGAAGGGATGTTTTTATTTCACAAGGGACTAGTATTCTAAACTGGTGCGATTGACACGGAATGCAAATGGAGAAGGGGTGATTCGTTAATGAACGAATTAAAGTTCTAATGAAAACATTTATACTGAGGTTCTTAAAGTAAACGCATTGAATTTCTGGATGCTTTGCAGCAATGGACAGAGCGGCTACACGGCAGTCAACCTTGGGTCAGTCGATTTTCCAATAAATGTGAAAGGTCGTTGGGAGGACTGCCATATGCAAAAGCATGAATGGTGATCACAGAGGATGGCTATCTCCCCATCAGTTCATTATCGCTGCTATAGCTTATGGCACCGAACGATTAAATTATAGCCAGAATCCAAGCTAAAGACGACAGTAGTGGAAGCGTTTTGTTGGCATACCAACCAATAACCGTATCCAAAGAAAAGACTCGTTCAAAAACACTGCTTGGGGTTTGACTATATACCTAGGTGGAATTTTCAGATATAACAATTTTTTTCAGCACGTGATAAATATCTAAAACTTGGTTGTTTTTTTATCAATTGTGAAAGTAGAATTATTTGGATTACGTGCACTCTGAACTAGGACTTAAAAGTCTGCAGACGCCCTTCATTGTTTTAAAGAGGAACAGTGTAGTCCTATCTCCGTAATGTTAAAATGGACAAATTTTAAGGAACATTTTCTCAGAATCTTTTATGTGTATTGATCTGAATTTTTTATACATGTTATGAAAACACTTTTAAACACTTTAACACAAACATTTTTAAAAATTTTAAGTTTTGAGAATTTTTTTTTCTCAATTTTTTATCCTTTTCAACAATCAAAATGAACTTTTCTGAGCAAATAGAAAAAAAAATGCCCGTGTTAAAATATGCTTGAGTGTGTTACACTTGTAAACCAATTCTTTTTACATTAACTTGAGAAATGTGACTGAAATTAAAAATTACTTTCAGAAAATGTTCCTTTTATGGAAAAAATACACGTTTTGAGATATTGAAGTTTAAAGAATACATTGACCTTACTTCAGATACGTGCAGGTATTTTTCAAAAAATTATTAAAAATACTTCTACTTAACGCATTTTTATAAATAATACATCATTTTAAACTGAATTTTATCAGCATTTATTTAAATTTATAAAAAAAATCTTAATTTTGGATGATTTTTGTGCACAGGTCCCCTTAATGGCGCAAGGGCCAGATCTGTCCTAAGCCTTTTTATCACCGAAGGGATTATATTTTATCATACAACCACTTGTAATGAAAGATGCTTTTATCGCTCCCCTTTTCTGCACCACAAATATTATTTAGAAATAACACTAATTTCATAGCTGAAGTTGTGTATAAAGGTAACTGGAACATTTTATAAGCGCTTATACGAATATTCTTTTTCAGAAATTTAATATGCATTTCTTATCTTCCATATCAGAAAGTTAAATTAAAGTATAAATTTCAGTAAAAATTAAAAAAATTCAAACTCAAGTCAAATTGTTCAGTTAGTATCCCATCGAGAGTTTTTGTTGAACTTCCAAGTCCATCCCAGATTATCAATGGACAACGATTATGAGCCGACATTACGGTACAATTCCGCTACTATACAACCAATTTATGAGGACTTCGCAAGTCTATCCTCAGTCATGTGGAGCAACGATTTATCCCATTACTTCCTCTGACAGTTTAAATTTCAGAATAAGGCCGCATGTATGCATTACGAGCAAAGTTCCACACCGCTAACGCAGCTGCCAAGTTCGGAAAAACGAACTGTAATAGTAGCCACAATAGTCATGGAGTTCCATACCAGGGGTTGCCCCCCCCCCATTTGGGATTAATTTTCTTCAAATCCTTCAATTTTGGAAAAGGGTGATAAAGATCATCTTTCCACATGTGACTGGTCAACATTGAAAAGTGTAGAACTCAATCATTGTAACGAAGGATTACATTAACGACCATCCACTGAAGCAGTTTCTTGATCTGAAACATACTCAGGGTTGCAAAAGCACATGTTGAATAGTAGCATTAATTTTTTTTTTTAATCTATAGTAGCAATAAGGTCTCCTTTTGAGCTCTAATAAAGCAAATAGAGTTGGTGAGACACAAAATGAATCAGCTAAAACAAAAATGTACTAATTAAGTAGGAAGCACACGTTTCAAATCTTGGCAAGAAATTAAATTCTAAAATAAAAATAATTAACCTTTTTCTTAACCTTTAGACTGCGGCCGGTACAGCAGTTGTACCATGATCGTGCCAAGACAGAATTCAGACAACGGCCAATACATCATTTTTACCTTGAAAGTTATAAGAATCGCGCCAAGAAAAAATTTAGACTACAGCCGTTACAGCAGTTGTACCTTAGAAGTTATAAGAGTCACGCCAAGAAAGAATCGATCTTGTTATATCTATAGCCGTAGTGAAAAGGTTAAAAGTTTTCATAATCTAGCTACCCTGAGATTCCGATGTTTTTCTTTTATGGTTGTCACGACTTGGTGCGAAATCTTCGAAATTTGTGCCCCTAGGAAAATTCCTCCCCATAAAGAAAAATCCGACAAATATTTTTCCTTTCGCAATTATATATCACCATATCAAAGGAATCAAATTTCCATTGACCTCTAATGAAATGTTTTTAAAAAAATCGCCAAAATTTTGAAAATATGAGTTTTTTTAGACGATTTTGCTTAAAAAGACAGCTCTTGTCGCCAAAGTTGGAAAGTAGCAGCAAAAGGACGTCTTTTGTCGCCTGTGGCAAACTAGCAGACTACACATTCCACTTCATCAAAAAGTTCACTACAGGCCACCTGAATATTAAAATGAGGTCGGATAAACTCCTAATCAGAAACCGATTCTTCTATTTTATTGATAGTAAATGAGTCAAAGAATCCACAAATGAGACAACATGGAATTTCTACAGCATATTTTATTCTAAACAATGAAGAAATATTCCTTTTCTTAGGTAAATTAGGTACTCCCTGACAGATATTCAACATTTACTCGGAATCAACCCACTTGAGGGATCTTCAAGATCAAACCAATCTTCCAGACTCATCAAATTCTAAAAGAGATAAAAATACGAATAGATATTAAATTGAAAACAACTTTCATCCAACAAAATTTGAAATACGAACAATAAATACCGCCAAAATGTAAATAACATCCCAAAAGAAGAAACTTCAATAATGGAAGTTAACTCATCACGTGATGGGTGCCCCATCTTAGATGATTATTAAATTACTAAAATGAAATGCAACTGAAAGATGATCTATTGAAACAGTGGTAAAAAAAACCTGAGTATTCTAAAGCGATAAGTGCAAAAGAGGACTGAACAAGTCTGATCATGAATTGTTAAAATATTGAATTAAAAAATGTTAAATTAAAATGTGAAGTATAAGAGATAGGCAATGATGGAACGGTTTCATCCAATAAGAGATGTCGATGTGTCTCTCGAATGGCCTATTCGAAGATGAGTTGTTAAACCACCCAATCGTCTTGAAGGAGTGAAATTGTGGGATGTATATAAAATAGTTTATTTATTTACTCCAGGGGGTTCCAAAAGGACATTGCAACATAGAAATTATTCCTAAACTGTTAAACTACGCTCATAAATGTAATTATTTAAAAAAAGCCAGAGGGTTTACTCTTTCGTTCATTAAAAATTACATTGAATGGTTAAAATCTATATTTTGATAAAAATGATTTGACATACATCAGCATAAGTTTTTATGCAAAATTTCAACAATTATATCTTATAGTTTAAATGTTACTCTCGGTTGTCTTTTTTTTTTTTAATTACATCAACGAAACTCACAGCTAAATCGAATCGGAACACCAAATAAAATCTTAAATAATGTTCACTATAAGGTCACGGAAACTAGTCAAGGTCTCATGGGAGAAAAATTCAGATTGCAATCGTCATCGGTAACACTTGTAACGCAGGGAAAATAAAGTCGGTGCTAATGATTCTATATTACGTAATTCCAACTTTGATATTTGCCATTTTCATTCCGAAATCAAATACCGCACGCAAAAGAGAACGCTATTAATTCAAAACACGTCTCAGTTTCTTCACTAATCTGGTTCAACTTCCTAGTGTCATTTAATTTTGTGAAAAAGTTGACTGTCACCAACGTCGAGGGGAGTTGTGACATTTTTCATGATGCCCTTGAGATCGAGTTTTGAAAGAAAATGGAAATTTCGACACCATGGAGAGGAAGCCCGAAATTCCCACCGTTACGGACAAGCTGCTTTGTTGCCAACAAAATATCCAAACCCGCCAAATAAATTATTTAAGAAATCGTTTCGAACGGGTGAGTGAAGGAAATCCGAAATTGCAGACTAAAAGCGAAACACATTCATTCGTCTTCATTCGTAGCGAGATTTATTGGCCTCAGAACAGTGCGCCGAGAGCATTGCTATACAAGGCATGAGCCAGAGATTTTTCGACCACAGTTATTATCACGGTAATTTATGCTTCAGGATAAGCTGAAAATGTCAGAGGTCTCAGATCTGCACTTTGGGGTCACGGTAGCCCAGTAGGAAGAGTATCTTATTAGCAACCAGTTGGTTGGTAGCTGAATTAACGTCGTACTGGAGCAACAGAAAGGGTTACTGACAACGGTCGGGTCAATCATATACGTGAAACTTATACGTGAAATATAAGTAGAGCATTGCTATTGAGAATAACTTCAAAAGGTGTGACCAATACATCCACTAGTAGTCACGAGATTGTTCTGAAAAATTGACTTAGCTAGCTGATTTGGTATGTTATCGCTTCGTTTGCGATGAAATGTCTTATGGCAGAATAGGTGCGTCAATCCACATTTCTAGAGTGATGACAAAAGTGGTAGAATCACCAAAGTCTGCTACTTGCATTTGATCAATCAAGGGACCAAATCAGATGATGAATCAATGAGCGGGCGTCTTCACCCGTCCCGTGGAACAATCACATGATGAATACCAGGTTCCACCCAGCAGAAGAAAGCAGTGTAGAGGTGCGATTCCAATGTGACGACTGAAACGACTACAGCCGCACGATCCGAGTCGCTTGTTCAACTTCCAATCCCACGAGTATCAATCGCTACGTGAAAGTCATCGCTGTTGGAACAGTGAAACGTCGATTAACCGTCAGGGACGAGGCCGTGACGGTTAATCGAATAGACGGATAACAGAAAAACCTTAAACAACAACTCAAACTTATCCATTGCACATGAACGATTGTTAAAAAATGCAAGTCACAAGAAAAATACACTGCACATACATATATTTTATTTTTCGCGGCAATTTGGTTCCTGTACATAGAGTACATTAAGTGCGTACGTACTAATAACTTTTATATGTAATTAATTAACTTTTAATAACGGACTGACGGTTAACCGAAGTTTTATTGTATCTTATCTTCTTGAGGAAGGATTGGATTGGATGTTGAGGTTTCATGGCGCAAGGTCCAAACACGGACAAGCTAAGCAAATAAAACACTATAAGTTATGTATAGATGAAAAATTTTAAAAAAAATATGGAAAAATCAAACGCAAAAACTTTTTTTTAGAACCCCCTCACACATAAAACTATAATTTTTTTTTCTTATATCGGTATTGCAGCCCGGATGCGATATGTAGGAGCAAATGGAAAGACGACTGCTCTGCACAACGTGCCCACATTTTTTCGAGCAGGAGTCATGACGAAAGGATGTGTTACAGACGTGAACGAAAGAATGATTGTGCATATTGTCTGTAATGAATGTTGCACTCACATTCAAAAAGATCAGCAAGCTTATGGAATTTTGCAATGCTACAGGACTAATGTTGGAAAACGCGTCGTTCGCAGTTTGTTCGTATCCAGGATCCGAACTTTAAAAGAGAGTGACGTCTCAGTCCTTGTGGTTGGGTGGGTTTGATGGAGCAAGGGGCGCGTTTGGCGAAACTGCGTCAAACACACGGTAGATAAAGTCAAGTAATGAACACACACACTGGAAAGTACACAAGAAAAGGGGTTGGGTTGGTTTCGTTAGATGGTGCAAGCTTCATATATGTCTAGGCTGCACCAAACAAAGGACAATGTCAAATAACTGTGAAAGGAAAGGATGATCAGGAGAAAGAAAAAGATCGCTTGGTCATACTAGGGTTTCGATCCCCATGTTTACCAGTGGTAGTAAACCCCATATGAAAATAGATCATTTGGGTACCTCGGGTTCGTGAAGAAAGATACAGGTTAGAAAGTGAAATTACAAAAGGAAAGGTGCACTTGACCCCGAGACCATCGAATTTCTTCATACATTCTCAGGAATTTCATGTACGGGTTAACCATAGATGTAAAATTTAAGTAGACTGAGCATTGCTGACGAGTTTCAAAACGTGACCAACATGTCGACTAGTAGTCACGTGACTGCTCTGTGAAAAACTTACTGGGTCGCCTGACTTGCATCTTATCGTTTCGTTTGGCGATATGTCTTGAAGATAGGTGTGTGAACGCGCATTTTTATATAGGATTGACAAAAAAAATGGTTGGTTTGTTGAGACGAATGTAGAAGAATTGCCACGTCAGTACTAGTTTTGGTCACATGATCCCTGGTCACCATAAAAAGGTTACAGCCATTGCTCACTCTAGTTTTATATTTCCTCTATGGTGTTAACTCTGCTTCTCAAATACTTTGACCGTGTACTGAAATAGAGACATACGTAGCCTTTGAATTTCTGCAAGATAATTCGATCCTAGGTGCGATAGCGAAAACATTCAAACTTCAAAAGTAATAGCAATTCTTCAACAACAATAAGAACGGTATTGTCTGCACAATTTAGAATATCAATATGAATACTGCTTTTTTGGATAGTTTGTTTCTCCCCCTAATGATTTAATCGTATGCTTCCCACAGTTTAATTTCTTGTTGGTCTTTATGGAGAGAAGCGAACAGTATTGGGCTGCCACAGCCAAAGCACCGGTGATATAGTAGCCTTGAAAGTATAAATGTTAAAAAATACCCCCTCCCCAAGTCTCCATGTAAACCCTATTTTAGTAGCAATTGTAGTTACTCAGACATAAAATCAATCGGCAAAAATACAAAATGTGCTAATTAAGTACGAAACGGACGTTGAAAACCTCCCGACAAGAAATTTAAATTAAAACAAAACTTTTTATTAATAAGGTTTTTATGACAATTTACCAACCAGTTTCCGATGGGTTTTTTTTTTTCATGGTTGCCACGGACAAATTGAAAAAACAATTTCTGCCCACAATTTAAAAAAAAAAGGACTTAACTTTCGTTGACCGTCAGTAAGTTTTCCAACGGGCGCCACAATTTTGAATTTGCTTTAAAATATACTCTAATTTTAAAAAATTGACCTGTAAAACTTTACACATTTCCAAGGGCTCCTCTGTCCCAGATACCATGGTGGCTACTGCCCCCAATCTGTAAGACATGCGTGGTAAGTGGTACTAGAAGACAAAATTCTTCTTTTACATTTTCCCAACATTTCCAGTCCTGTACTGCTATGTTTGCTTTGAAAATAACAACCATTTATGTATTATAACTGATGGTGAAATATAGAAGTTATTGGAGGAATAAAAACAATCAATCAACGCGTGGGCGGGGTTTTGGAACTTCTTGTCGTCGCTTCGAGTGCCAATCTGGCCCGTGTTTGATAATGATGTCATACATCAGACATGTATGATTTTTTTTATTTTGTTCTTAATTTAGAACATTTGTCTGACACTCATTGAATTCCGGGTTCGTAAGCGCAAAGATGTTGGTGATTGTGCTTGATATGAGCAACAATTTACTCTCCCTGGGTGCTTTTTCACAAATAGTAGTCAGATCTCTTGTAGCACCGAAAGTCGAAGAGGTCAAGCATAAAATAAAAAGAATTCATTTTTAGAATTGTTTCTCGAGGGAGAAAAATCATTCCCTCGTACGACGAGTCTCGTGCTCGTTTGTTTAACCCTCCTGGTGTAGTCTTGGTGTGTCTCGTCATTATCAAACACTGGCCAGATCTTAATGGACGATATATGTCGTCATCAGAAAATTAACCAGATCTTGATCTCGTCATCAGAAAAAATCCGGAAATCTTGATGACTAGATATCTTGTCTTTAGTGAAATTGGTCAGATATTGCGATAATGAAGATATTACGATGGTACCACTTACAGTGTTTATGGTATGGTGCATTTATTGTAATCAATGGAATCGGAGAGGCGTAATTAATTTATATTAACCTTTAGACTACGGCTAGTACAGCAGTTGTATCTTGAAAGTTATAAGGAATCGCGCTAAGAAAGAATTCAGACTACGGCCCGTACAGTAGTATTTTGAAAACTAAGAATCGCGCCAGTTACATCTATTGTCGTAGTCAAAAGATTAAAAGAGCTACAGTTCAAATTACCGATTAGTTAAATAAATATCTTGGAATCACAAATACGTTTCGTTTTGTCAGCTACACATTGGTCCAACCCAAATTGGGTGAAATACCGACTGCGCATCGACATATTTCCTGCGCAGAAACTGAGTACGCACATGTTCCTATGCCCTGTCCCTTCGTAGCTACAGCGAGCATCCGAGATTATATTCAGTCAGTCTCAAGCCAGTCCGAAACCCACATCTCCATCCTCCCCAACATGGAATCCGGTCCACTCATCATTCCCGCAGGAAACACTCTCCTACACTCCACATTCCTACAACTGCAAGTCAATAAAAATCCCACCCAACTGACATGTCCCACCTCCAGCGCATCCATCCAATGAGCAATCCTCATGTCCCAACAAATAAAAACCGCCACAGAATCCACTTCTGTTCTTCAACAACGTCCAATGATCCGATCGACAGACTATCTATATTAATTAAACCACCAACAACCCGTGACAACTTGTGGGTTATTCGACTGCACCGATGACACGCTCAGTAAAATTTCACTAACTGAATCGACGACGCGCTGCATACTAAGCAGGCGGCTCTTGTGTGACCCTGCTTGTCACTGTCCCATCCATACAAAATGTCATGACAACCGTCCCCCAGCGGTTAAGGACAGAAAGGAGGCAAAGCAACCAACGCCTTCCTGGCAGACCAGGATCATTGTTATTATTGGTGGGTTTCTCTTCCAACACGTGGTTGAGTTTACGGTCACTTAATCACCCGATTAATGGGGGAAGAGTAAAAATTGTTGTGGAGCAAAAGGGAGTGGGGTGAAGCTTGGCGTAGGCGGACGAACCAGTTCTGAATGGCAGCAGGGTGGTGGACTTGTGAGCACGGTTCGTGTTTTCCGCACTCACTACTACGCATTTTAAAGACGCAGCCCTGACTGAATGGGGAAAAGAACAGGCAGAAGGTCAGGCCTTTGGCTGGAGATTGATTGGTGATAATCATAAAAACAGTTCTCGCCGCGCTGCATTTCAATTTATATTCCGTGATGAAAAGAATTTGTGTCAATGTGTATTTCGGCCTTTATATTCACTCGGTTTCTGAAGTTTCCGGTTTTCTAAAGCGGTTTTTCCAACTCTTCAGTCACTACACTGAGTTCCTCCCAACCAGGGCTCGAATAAGGTTTTGAAGCTGGCAACAAATATTGCTGCGAGCTTTTATAAGCTGGCAGCAAAAACTGTTCAGCTCTTGGCAAAACCTAAAATTTCCGTAATAACGGTAAAATACAGTTGCAAATTTTTCGCTAAATTTTAAAACCATTGAATGAATATGCAATGAGAATAAAAACAACTAGGGGGCCTGCCCCCTGCTCGCTAACTCTCGCCAACCCCAGGAGGATTGCTTCGCAATCCTCATTGGTTCGCTGCGCGAACCTATACTCGCTTCGCTCGCCTCAATGAAGACATGTGTCCTAGCAGAAGGGATTGTTTACAAAATGTTACAAAAAAATGTTTTCAAATCTAAATTTGCTGTATTACAGAAAAAATATATACAGTATCTCTAAAATCAGAATTCAAATGAAAACTTTTTGCAAATTTTGACTCGAAATGTGAGCGTTGCTTTGGAAATTGAATACCCAGCATGTTGTTTGTGTGTACATTTTCCCAGCACTCAAACGACCCACACTTTTTCATTGAGTTTATTGCCGAAAATTGTAGTGCACGCGTCTTGTTGAACTATAATTGTTGGCCCTGAAAAGGACCGTTTTTTAAATGGCCCTGAAAAGATCCTCCGCTTTCTTTGATTTCTATTATTAACTGCAACAGCTCGACTAAAATTCATTTTCTTTGAATAAAATTTCATCCGATGACGCTATAAATTCAATTGAAGCGCGAGGCTTTATGATAAACAAACAATCGTACAATGTTGCCAAAACTCGATAACAAATAACGTCTTTTTTGCGTGCCACGTAAGAGAATTATATATATAGATACTTCACTTCTCTAGTAAGCTTTCTGCAATTTCATAAGCCCCTAAAATACATGAGATTTAAAAAAAAAAAAAATCAAATAATATATTGTAGACACGTTTATTTCCTTATTATCAGTTAATAATTAGGCTGAAGAAAATTGCAGTTTCATAACTCCAAAGCTAAAAGCAAGATCTGCGATCACATGCACGAAAGCATTTCTGAACTGCTCGATCAACCTTGAAAGAAAAGAACGCAATTGTCCTCCCTAAGGCACATAGTTTTTATCTTTAAAAAAATTTAATAGCCGGAATTTGAAAGAGAAATAATGAAACACATTCGGTTTCAAATACTCGCAGCAAAACTTGGTAAAGCAAAATCGGAGCGAAACAGAGGCTCAGATGACAGCCCAATACAATGTAGGTCCAAGCGCAAGTGTTTCAGAACACACAGTTCAGCGGACACTGTTGGATATGGGACTGTGCAGCAGACGTCCCACTGGTGTGCCTCTATTAACCAAGCGTCATCGTCAACTACGCCTACAGTGGGTACGGGAACATCGAGACTGGACCATGGATGAGTGGAAGAGAGTTACCTAGTCAGATGAATCCCGATTTCTCATTCATCACGTCGATGGTCGTGTCAGGGTACCTGCCAGACGAACAGTTGCTCCCCTCTTGTAAATCAGGTCATACACAGGCTGGTGGTGACGATATTATGCTTTGGGTGACCCGTAGTTGTGGTAGAATAGACCATGAACGTTACGAACTATCTGAACATCATTGCGGATCACTTGCATCCTTATATGGCGTCCGCCTTCCCAACTGGAAATGGAATCTTCCAACAGGACAACGCCCCATGTCATAAGGCTTGAATTGTGTTGGAGTGGTTCGAGGAGCATACTGATGAATTCCACTTAATGTCCTGACCACCTAACTCGCTGGATCTTAATCCGATAGAGCACATTTGGAGTGCCATGGAGCTCAGAGCTCAAACACCACCATGTCCGAATATCTCGACTTTGCGTGACCGCTGCTTAGACATTTGGTACAACCTGTCTCCTGTCATGTACCAAGAACTAGGAACATCTATGCCCATGCGAGTTACAGCTGTTTTGCAGACCAAAAGAGGCGCAACGCATTATTGAGTAGGTGGTCATAACGTTTTGGCTCTTCAGTGTATAGTTTTACCAAAACATCGTGGAATTCACGCACAATACAAGGCTGAGTACTTAGGTACCGACACACCACTGACATGTCAGTAATATTATAGAGTCGTTCCAATTGCACATACAAATTCCTGAATTTTGTTCACCTTCGTTATCACTCTCATTGTCGATACTTTACTAGATGTAGAATGTGAGAAACGCATGCGCTTTTAAGAGTTTCAATCTACACATTGAATGTAGCAATTGTCTAATGATGTAAATATGATGCGGTATATGGTTCATCCCAAAATTTTGTCTCACTGTGTATTTCTTGTGATCATGTTAGAAATCTTACACAAAATTGTGCAAGATGTTTGAATTTATTCTGTTTTGGTAAACATAAAACTTTAGAACTGTCATTAAGTAGAGGAAAAATGGAAGCTTTTATGAAGGTGTAAGGATAAATTTTGAAGTCTTTATACAAGATGATTAAGAACAGATTTCATTAACCATCTATTTGAAGTTGGTAATTTAATATAGTATTATTTGTGTACGAAGGTGGATAGGTATCATATTTTGTTTTGAAATGTTATTTTGTACCTTTCTTGTATTGCATATTTTCTATTGTTGAGAAATTCGTGAAAGTCTTTCGGGAAGGTAAGACTTTCCCTTCTAAATGGAGAATATGAAACGATACATACTACCCACTTTCCTTTCAGTCTTTTGTCCCGTTTCTTCAATAGGTCAATATATCTTCCCATCCCTTGTCACCTCAGGACCTCCCAGTACTTTTGACCTCCCACGAACACTTCTCTTAAATCGTCTGTAAGATAAAAATTACTCCTTCGTTTAACTCCTAACTTCTACCTATGAAATTTCTTGCTAGATTCCCTGATCCAATGGTCTTTCTTTTAATTCTTATCCCTCTGGCGAGTTCCTTGTGATCTATGCACCTTTTGCATGAGCCCACTGAAATAAGAGCTCTCAGAGCCGTACCAATCTCCGTCCCCTCAACAACCGCCACGCCTGACAATGTTACCAGTATGTTATTGAAGTAATAAAGTTTTGGTTTATAGAATTCCTGCCTCTCTATTTGTGGAACCAGCATTACACTCCACACCAATGAACCATCCTCATCTGGTTGTCTAATACCACTATTGCTACTCCGTCACAACTGAAGGCTGAAATTTCAGTTATCATGACATAAAAATATATCACAAATAGATATTATATGACGAGGGTGCCGGTATAAAATTATAATTCTTTTTCGGGTGCCGCCACGACTTGGATAAGTTTTGGAACCCCTACAAGGGAACATTTGTCACGTGGTAACCCCAAGGTGATTGGTTGGGTTTTTTGAGAAAGGTTAAAGACTGACAAGCCGCGCCACACGCAAGATGGAAACCGTAAAAACAATTAGCATAGGAATTTTTAAAAAGTGCGTGGTACAACTTCTTCTAAAGTGTTGGGTGAATTCTCATGAACTCCAAACAATTCCTGCGCGGCGTAAACATATTTTCCTTGGTAACGTCGAAAGATCCGACCCGAAACGGTTCCAGAAGACGAAAATTAATTACGTCCCCCAGTCACAACCAACTCTTCTGTTTCGAGAAAAAGTTATGAAATTCGCAGGTCTATTCCAGTCTACAAAAAGAACGTACACACAAACACCGGACCACGGAGGAAAAAAATCTGAAACGACCTTGGGGAGTGGGAAACATCAAGCCTTCTACTTTTAACGCTTCCTTGGCCTCAGCCAATGACAGCGTAAAAAAAATGCCACAGAGTAAACAAGTGGCAACACTTCAGTTCCACAAACAAAACTCTTTTTCTCCTACGCTCGCAATTTAACAAGTTAACGAGGTGGGATGGGACTAAGTTCAGTGAGGATCGACGGGATTCAATACAAGAATTGACATCCCTCGAAATTATTTCGAAAAACAAAGAATGCCCTCACCGCGGTTGTTTGAATTTCCTAACATCCAAGATCCTTGACTCGATGACTTTAAATACCTCCTAGCAATGTCAAAGGCCGCAGTAGTCGAGTTGAAAGAGCAAAGGATTAGCAAACGGAGGGTTACGAGTTGGAAACTGGGTGCACGTGAAATCTGCAGTCGCATCAAACGTCCTCACATTGTGGTGACAGCATAGGTGATGACTGATGACTTGCACATCTGACCGTGGTTCTGTCCTTGGATCCGTTGCGTAGCTCCAGTACGATGTTAATTGAAATACTACCTACCTACCACATATAAATCCCATTCTTAAAAACTGATGTAAAAATTAAACGGCATTTCACATTTACTTTGCATGCAAACATAACTAAGTGCAGTGACTGAACAGGCCACGGTTGGAGGGATTTCACGGCACGAAGTCCATATTTGGCCATGCTGCGCCAAACACGAAAAATATCAAGTAACGAACATGCACACGAGGAAGGTTTTACAAACACAAGAAATACACTCAAAAAGGAATCGAACCTGCTCATCCTACAAACTAAACCAACGCCGTAATACTGTGGAAATACCCAGTTTCCACCGCCCCCTTCCACCCCCCCCCCCCCACCCCAAAAAAAAACTAGTCACGAAAACCGAGAAGTTTTATTTCCGTTCGGAATCATTATGGTGACTTATGAAAGTAATATACAATTATATAGAGGGAAATGGAAATTTTACTTAACGTCGTACTAGAGCAACACAACGGGCTATTGACGACGGTCTGGGATCAGTCCCTTAAGGGAAAGATTCGAGGACAACACCTCGTAATTTTGAACCATGGTCAGAGGACGAAGCAACACCTGAGCTGGCACCCCACTCTCCAAACTTCCACACCAACCCAGCGTGAGGACTTTCGGCCAAGACAGATTTAAGGTACACCAGCCGCCTCTACACAATACGCTTACAAACATCCATGACCGGACCCGGATTCGAACCAGGAACCTTCCGATCTAGAGGCTAACACCTTAACTACTATGATGTAGAGGGATATTTGAGAAATAAGCACTAGAAATTTATCATCCTTAAGAAAAGAAGGAATACCTACTGAAAAACAAAAGATTTTTAAACACGTTATTTTTATTACAAAATGTTAACAATTTCAACCCTTCTGAAAATAAATTAGGTTCAATTTTTTGCACTTGCAATGTTTGTATCTCAGCCAATTGAAAATATTTGGCTCAATTTATTAGCAAATGAAATCCACACAACATGATATTGCTGATAATTTTGAACGACTATTACACATCTCAGTATATTGAATGCTGTCTGGTGATTATAATAATTAGATATAATTATTTTATAAAAGTTTCAGATATTTTTTGAAGCGTTAAAAAGTAAATATTCTAAAAATTTAAAGAAACTTATCCAAATATAATTTATGCTTTAGCAAATTCATTTCAAAATTTACTTAACATGAATTTTTATGAACTGTGATGGAATGTTACAATTGACTCATATTTCATTATTGCTTAAGAAAAGACAGTAAAAATACTACTGCACTAAAACAAGAGAGTCATCTAAAATAAATTCAACCAATTATTCTAATCACTGACTGAATATAAAGATAATCAATTCCTTAATCCCAGTTTTGATGTAGTTTAATTGAAATTCAATGAACTATTTATGAATCTTCACAAAAATTAATATAAATGTGCTTATTTCAGTTCCACTAAATGAAAAATTAACTCCACTCTTATTTGTTTTAACTCTATGATAGAATGTTTGATAATACTTTTAAAACATTGTTGGTTAGATTCAATAGCCAGTAATATGTCAAAAAATAGTCATGGTATTCCATTGCACTAAATACATGGTTTTTTACTACTTACAAAAAAACAAAGCCACTTTAGTTCAAGTACAAAAACAATACACATTTAAATAAATAAATATATATATATATATATATATATATATATATATATATATATAAAATTTACACAGCTTGTACCGAGATCCTTTTCAAATTTGACATACATTGTGACAGTAAAAAATATTGTAAACTTAACCAAATGTTTAATAATTGTGCGATTTTCGTTACACATTCTAAATGAAGTGTAAAAAGTTGACTCCTGATTCCAATTTGCTACAAATACTAAATGTATGGAATACTGATGGTTGGTTGTCATTCTATGATAAATTTTTGCTTCTGAAATATTGATGAATTATATATATTAAAACTATTTCATACACATATGGCAGTTTTCTCCTCATTACCTAAAATTGAAGCAATGATTTGAAATTTAATAACTAATTTTGAAAATAGTTAAATAAAACTCATGTTGGAATTTTAGAAACCTGAATGGGCCACATAAAAGTGTTACAATGTTTTGATAAATGCAAAATCTTTAATATGATGAGCAATTTGAATTTTAAATATTGTTACCCGAAAATACATTTACATACAATCAAAAAAAAATGTATCTTGAATTCCAGCTACAGAGGGTCAACTTCACAAGCTCAATGATTTCAAATGCATTAATTTTTCACAACAATTTATCAATCCTATTATCTCATTTTTCATATTGTGATTTTATCCATTACTTTAGAATAGCCTGACCCCCTATTGTAAAAGAAGAGCTCAAAGTTTCAGGCTTCTAAGTTGGCACGTGTGATTTCAGAAAAAGAATCAACGACAAATAAACAAGGTTAAAATTAGATAGATTACTGACATGGGCATCAGTATTTTGAAAATGTCTTAAAAAACTACAGTGTAAACAATCTTATCAAAGTAGCCTTCAAATAGAATCTTATCAATGAACAATCTTATCAAAGTAACCTTAAAATAATATATTCACGTATAATCAATAAAAACATCTAGAATTTTAGAGATATTAGATAAAGAAACACTTATGATGATGGTGAGATATAAAACAAAGACATATCTCACTCCCTGACAGCTATTCTTCCAATAAGTTTGTTTTTATATTGTAGCGCGAGTCAATTTCTTGAAATGTCTAATATATCTGTAAAAATTACTTGATATTTTGTCTGATAGATGTTGGTAATGATAATTGTTGAAATTGGATCAAAACATACATACACGTACAAAATAATAAATACATGATAGTAATTTTAAATTTGCCTTTCAAAAGAACTAGTTTTCAGAAAAATCAGACAAGGTTAAAAATGTTAAACACTTTGATGCAAGTCTAATAAAATTGAAACATTTTTATCCCTTGTAGAAAAGAAACTTCCTATTTCAATTTTTCAAATTGTTACTAACCAAGTGAAAAATCTGCTTCAAGCATCCATGCTTTAACATGCAAAAGTAGCTGAAAAGTAGCACACACATATCACATTAGTATCACTTCCATAGTAATACAAGATACTTGGGGAATAAGATTGGTATGTGTGTGTGTGAATTATTCAATTAAGAAATTCACAAAAACCATTTCTATATGACCCCAAGACTGATTCACTACTACAATTAAATTAAATTAAAATTTGATAATATTCGAAATTGCTAAAAACGAATTTTATACATACAGTGTAATCATAAACTCAATACCATTCTTCCTAGTTTTTGGAAAATAAAGAAATGAGATCCATTCAAGACAATAATCTGAACCTTTTTAGCGAAAAATTCCAAATGAAAGAAAAGCAGTCACTGCAAATAACATTTCAGAAAACAGGTATATAGTACATGCAAATAAAAATCTAATCAATCCACTAAAAAATATATTCATGGATTTACTCTTCTAAAAACGAAACTTTGTGATTATTTGAGGCATGCACATGTTGTTAAAAAAAAGGAAGAGGGGAAAATCTACAGCAAAACATCGAAGACTCAGACTAAAATCATGCACCAGTTCTACAACAGATGAGAATCATTCAGTTTACAAATGCTCTTCAATATACCTAATGTAGAAACTTGAATCTAGGTCACATTAACTTGAATAGTCTTCTCAAAAGTTGCTCGCAAGAACTAAAAACTAAACCTGCAAAAACAAGGCGTTTATGTTTTGAAATTGAATATGCCAACTTCGCCAAAAAATAATCGATATTTGTATGGAGCTACCGTACATTTTAGGGAGCCTTGGCTATGAATCCAAAATCTACGTACTACTACCAACTACAGAAGCTGTATGGCGTACTATTTAGGTCTGAAAAGATGATAATAAGTGAAAAGTTCTAGGAACATACAAAAAAAGAACATTTTATTTTTGGACATGATCCAAATCGTGTTAGGCTTAGACTCGAAAATTGTTTAAAATACTTTTTAAAAACATCCTGTTAGTTACCTTTCATTTTGACCGCAGATGTGCAGGCTCATTTTATCAATTTATAATTTTTGCTGTTGCATTCTGTATGCTTCGAAAACTTCCTTGCACCATTGTTTTCTCCATAAATCTAGAGGAACATAACATTTTGACACATCAAATATTATCCACATGGAGAGAGTAGTATTTCTCAAATTTCCATTTTTGTTTACATTAGAGTTGATGAACATAAGAAGTTAAATAACGTGCTGCCATCTACACACACTATAAAAAAGTAAAAATGATATTTCGAGAAAACCTGATTTAGACATTTAGTTTTTATATGCATCAACTCTAGAATAACTGTGTCATCATAATCATTGTGTCTCCAGATTCCAAGCTGAAAGAATAAATACTGTATATTTCAGGAGAGAATAAAAATAATAGAAAAAAATCGAATGCTACATGAACATAAATTTTACCATTAAAAACCTTCTTTTATAAGCTAAAATGATTTTGGAACTATGCAAATTTTATTTCAAGTTTTGACTTTTAAAAATCTGTATTGCGATCATTTGGCTTGTTTCAACATCTGCTGAAAAGGTAATTATCAAAATTCATGGCTCATGCTTGCAACAACTAGTGAAAAGGTAATTATTATCCCCAAAACTATTTTTACGGAATAAAAATTTTAATTCCTTTTGTTTTGTTTGAGCCTTATTTTTTCTTCATCGAATATATAAAAATTCTAAATATTTGGGACATACGATTGTAATTAAATAAACAACACAAAACCTTTTTGCTTTTATAAATTTCTGTATAATCCATTAGCTTATATTCCAGGAATCCAGTTTGTACAGAAAAAACAGATGCATTCATTGCTTTTCGAGTTCAAAGCTTTTTAATTATTTACGTTTTGAGAGGTATTTACGCTTAGCATTTCCAATTTGATGTTTTTCGTTGAATATCTAATCGATAAGTAAATGTTTAATTTCGTGAAAAAAACATTTGTATCACTGTATGATAATTTTGGGAAACGCTTTTGTTATCAGAAGGACATACTAGGCATTTATATATGCATTTTCAATTATTCTATACATTCTGGGTAACAATGGCATCAAAATACTTTTCTTTCTTACTAAAACTATACATTTTACAAAAATGTTAAAAGTGACATTTGCATTTTGGAAATTGGGAATTAATAATTGTGTGCCTTTATTTGAGTGTGGTAGTTGTATCATGAGATAATTAGGAATTGTAATTTATTAACGAAAACGGAAATTAGTTAACCTATTCAACCCGAGTAAAGCCGAGATATTCTGCTAGAAAGTAAAATGAGTTAATTACGGGCTAACTTTCCAAGAAGGTCCGAGAAATCACGAATTGTATCTTCCAGATATTACTCCATATCTCCTTTTGTTTATAATGTCAGCCTTGAAAATTCTTTTTTATAATATTTTGATTCAAACCGATAAGAACCCAAATCAGGTACGCTATCAGATATGAAAATTTTATTGATCAACGTAGCCACCACGATTTGAAACAGTAGTGAGACAAGAAAGATAGGATTTCTACGTGTTTATAACTTTAACCCAAAATAACTTTTTTAAGGCTTCCCAATTGCATTTTAATCAAATAGTTAAACACCTCTATTTTGATACTAAAAAACACTTTAATATATAGCTAACTCCTTCATACAAAAATTAAAAACAAATGTCGTCTTTTAAAGAGAGTGTATTTTTAAGAATTGATAAAGATAGATTTTTGATAATATTTTTTCAAAAGGCTGGAAGTCTCGATTTTCTAAACTCATTTCTTTTTAGTGTTTGTTTTGCGTTCATTTGAAATATTATACATTTTAGTATAACAGATGGCAGCACTAACTTAATAGTAAATAGTGATGCCATTCATGATATTTAAAAGTTGCGGTATGGGTAGGTAGGGATTTTTTTATCACACAACCGCAACATGACGAACTATTGGTAAGGTCGGAGATCAAACTTGAAGGAAACGAACTGAGGACAACGCCACGTGATTTTGAACAACGGTCAGATGACGAAAGGGGAGGTTAATTTTGTTTTCACAAAAGTTGCATTTTCAAATTTCACACAAAATATTGTTCATGTTAATTTTTTTTTTTTATTTTTATTTTTTTTTTTAAACCTATAACTTTGATTAAGATTCAAAATACCGATTCCTTTTCAGTTGAGTAGTAAACCCACACACCGGGAATATACGTGTGTTCGATAGTTCAATATACGTCACACCTAAGCAAGACAACAAACAGTTCGTTTATGGACCGATGACAGTCATGGATCAATCCCAAAGCGAAAAGATCCGAGGATAACACCTCGTAATTTTTAATTATGGTCAGGTGACGAGGTCAACACCTGAGCTGACAACCCACTCTAGTAGTATCTTCCAAACCAAAGTGAGGATATATGAGGTCACACCATATTTAACATGCACCAGCTCCCTCGTACAATGCTGCCTTAGGTAGAATAATCTCAAACTGGCATCCCTCCAGTTGCTGATCGACTCTACTAACTACACTAATCTATTAACTTATTTGCATGTGAGTTGAAATACTTTCACTGGGAAATTACTTAAGGACTGAGTTTAACAAAGATCAATAGTAATATTTTCTATGCATTTTACATTTCGATCAATTTAAAATTTAGTTTTAGTGAGTAGTTATAATTTAAAAAACTAAAGTCGTTGTTATAAACAGGCCAATTATATTATTTTTGTCCAAACCAATGCTCTTGATAAAAAATTTCTCAAAAAGGTGGTTGCTCCTTACAATGAGCTCGTAAAATTCGGGTCTAAGAATTAATGAATTCTCCTGAGGTATTCTTTAGAATAACATCCATCTATCATTTTAAAACTTAAGTTGAATTCGCTGTTTAAATTAGACATAAATATTAGATAAACTGAAGAATGAAACTTTCTAGCTATGATTCAATGTACAAAAAAATTCATGAATGAATTTTAAAATGCTATTGTCTGTTTGAAGTCATTTACTTTTTTCTTGAGCCAACCTTTTTATGAATAGACTAGCCACTGCGTGGTCAGCACGGCGTTGCACGTGACAACTCCAAAAAGGTCGAAAACGATTGGTTCAAGGAGGGAAAAAAACTAATATATAAATCCCTCTATATTAAAAACTTTGCAAACCAAATGGGAAATTTTAGCCGATTGGATAATAGCCACAACGGAGTTGCCCGTGGTGTTAGAATGGGAATTCGTAGCCTATTGGATAACAGCCATCACGGCGTTGACAAATGCGGCCAAATTCGAATTGCGAAGATATCCAATCTCGGTGACGTCACAATCTCTTGCGAAAATATAAATATTTAGATGAAAAATTTATTAAGAGAAAATCCAATGTATTCGGTATCTAACTGGTGTAAAATTATCCGCAGGTTTCAAATCCATTGAAATTTTTAATCTATCTTTAATGATCCCGATTTTACTAAAAAGAACTAAACAATTCCACTCAAAATTATTTTTATTTGTTTTTATTTCCTTCGCTGAAATCGCCGACCAGCCGGTATAGTGGTTAAGGTGTTAGCCTCTAGATCGGAAGGTTCCTGGTTCGAATCCGGGCCCGGGCATGGATGTTTGTAAACGTATGGTGTAGAGGCGGCTGGTGCACCTTAAATCTGTCGTGGCCGAAAGTCCTCATATTGGGTTGGCGTGGAAGTTTGGAGAGTGGGGTGCCAGCTCAGGTGTTGCTTCGTCATCCATCTGACCGTGGTTCAAAATTACGAGGTGTTGTCCTCGGATCTTTCCCTTAAGGGACTGATCCCGGACCGTCGTCAATAGCCCGTTGTGGTGCTCTAGTACGACGTTAACTAAAATTACCATTACCATTACCTTCGCTGAAATCGTATGAGCGCAGAAAATGAAATCTGTTGATTTCTCAAACGCCGCGTAACGTCACATCTCTTTCGGAAAAAAAAAACATTTGCAATTCAAAAATCCATTATTTAAAGAAAGTCATGTTTTTTACGTATCGTACTAATATGACATTTTCCTCAGATTTCGAATCCGTAGAAATTTTACTTTATTTTTAACGATCTGAGAGATAGAAAAGAGAACAACAAAACTCCAGTTAAAAATTGTTAATTTTTTTTTTTAGTCTTCTGACAAATTGTTCCTCCGCAAAATCAAACGGAAGCACGGAAAAAATAAATTTAGAATCTGCGACCTTTTATGATGTTGCCATTTCAAAGAAAACAATAATAATTAAATTCCAGTAAATTCATTTCAAAATATTCTAGATTGAATTTTAAAATTCTACGTAACCCAAAATTACAAAAAAATTCGTACTACCTGTGTGCCAATTCCCATTACTGTAAGTGCCATAGATTCGACAGGACTTCGCGTGCAGAAAACAAACAAACAGACAAACACTTCCTTTTACAATAGTAGAGATTGTTATTTACTTTTTCCTCTCGAAATCTCTTCTTTTATGCTGATCCGATTATGTTGAGCCTCTAGATCGGAAGGTTCCTGGCTCTAATTCGTGTCCGGGCATGGATGTTTGTAAGCGTATGGTGTAGAGGCGGCTGGTGCAGCTTAAATCTGCCGTGGCCAAAAGTCCTCACGTTGGGATGGTGTGGTAGTTTAGAGAATGAGGTGCCAGCTCAGGTGTTGCTCGTCATCTGACCGTGGTTCAAAATTACGAGGTATTGTCCTCGGATCTTTATCTTAAGGGTTTGATTCCTGACCGTCGTCAATAGCGCGTTGTGTTTCTCTGGTACGACGTTAATTAAAAATTACCAATTACCAATTACTCACACTCATCCTTTTCTTTAAAACCAAACATTGCAAATTACTAAGAACTCACTTTAAAGAGACGCTAAAGTGCCTGATATAGGACAAACGTATTTTATACTTTTTTTTTAAATACTTCATACTATTTAGTAACGCTACACTAGACTAACACAACGGGCTATTGATGACGGTCCGGATTCAACACCTGAAGGGAAAGATTCGAGGAGAACACCACGTAAATTTGAACCACGGTCAGATGACGAGAAGTCCCTTTATGATTTTAAACTTTGTTACTATTCTGAGATTCGACCAAGCACATTCCCTGCGTGGAACTTGGACGCCGAAGTGGCTGGGAATAGCCCTTGCTTCAGAACGAATAAGGCAGTCATCCATCAACGCGTCGAACTGTAAATCTGAGTGCCGACATGTCCCCCTGCATAGGATCGATCCGCTCTTGATTTACACTCGACGGAGACAAAGGTGGGAAAAGGGACAAAGACTTTGCGATGGCCTCACACGAAGTAGAGTCGCAAAGGCAAATCGAACACCATCGATCCAGGACTTGCTACTTGAACTCAAACCATGCTGGCCATCTTGTCCGAACGCCCTGTTCGGAAACGCAAGCCCGGAACATCCTAGAGACCTGTGACCAGGCCCTGATTTACCATTAGGCCCGTGAGGCACGGGCCTAGGGCCCCCATAATTTAAAGGGCCCCTAAATTTCAAAAGTATCTAAAAATTTTAAAAAGTTTTTAAGTAGTTACATAAATTATTGGGTATTTACGTAAATGTCCGTCGACCGATTCCCCCACTATCACATTCTTGTTATTTCATTAATCGTCTAACTATTATGTTTTTAATTTTCATCTGCTTTATTTTGTTTTGCCAAGAGTTATAAGTAATGTCACGATTTTCTCAAACTTTTTGGGGACATCTGTGAAACGGTCAACAGTCAAATACGTAAGTACCAATTATTGTTATAAAATTAGTTTTTGTGATGAACAAATAACATGGGGGGGGGGCCTTCCTGCGTGTTGTGCCTACTATACCAAATTTTCTAAATCGGGCCCTGCCTGTGACACCAGACGACCATCCCGGACAGATCAAAGACGTGTGTCCAACGTGTAGTCCAGGGGTTCCCAAAGTGTGTGCCGAGGCACCCTGGGGTGCCACGTAGAGAGATTAGGAGTACTTCGAAGCAGTTGCTGTTGTAGTGAGCGAATATTGTTCGAAAATTAATGTCATAAAAGAAATACGAGTAGCTGTATCTTAATTCCACGATTCGAACAATTGTGCAGTGAGCAGCAGGCTAACCTGTCGTACTAAATACATATATATACCTCCAAGAGCATGTTGAATTTCATTTTATTTGTTGTATCTAAATTTTCACCTACAGCTAACTTTTCCTATTAAGTACAATTAAAGTATTTGTGTGAATTACGGAGTTGTATTAATTATGTCGTTGTTCTTACCACTTATTTTTTTTTTCTAATTTCTTCTTCAAAGTCGTACAAATACGAAATATATATATATATATATATATATATATATATATATATATATATATATATATATATATATATATATATATATATATAATATACCACAGATAGATATTACATTACGAGGGTGCCGTGAGACAATTCTAATTCTCTTAAGGGTGCCACGACTTGGATGAGTTTGGGAACCCCTGGTGTAGTCAATATTTGCAGATAGGCGCAGATTCTCTTTGCGGCCTGGAATCAGACAACACGATACCAATAAATCTTTGTGATATCAAGTTCGAGTGTTTATTTCTGTACGTCCCCGTCACCAATATACCTGACGCTACAATGATTGAAGTTCTGCTTCTCATGCAATTACATTGGAAGATCAAAATGCTTTGAGATACCATACCTCAATCAAGTTTAAAGAAACATCATCGGTTTCATTAATTTCGCGACAATGATATGTAAATTTTGAATCAAGCATTCGAACTATCATCAACAACTCACCTGTTCCCAGTACCTACAAAGCCATACAAGTTTGTGAAAACGAAAAATATCTGTTCCTCTTCTGACTGGGATAACGATCTATAGGGATTGCGAAACGCACTTATCAAAATATGACATGGTTGCTCAATATATTAATATCGATTTATGCAACTTTCCCGAACTTTCCTTAAAAAGCCCGGTGATGACTCACAATGAACACATAGCTAATGCTCTTTTAGACATGATCCAGCTTAGATTAGGCCAAATTAGATAAATATGACCCAAGATAGGACGTAACTTAAGTATAAGATTGGTATCTACTATTTAACTTTCACAGAATTTTCTTAAAAAGTCCGGTGATGGCTCTCCATGAACTCAGAACAAACGGTCTTTTATATACCGGGTCCAGTTTACATTTGGTCAAATGGGATAAATGACCTTGTTACTGGAATAAGTAAGACCTAAGATAAGATCTGAAATAAGTGAGATTCATAAATACGTATATAACTTTCGCAAGATTTCTTTTTAAAAATTTCAGTTCTGGATCTCAATAAACTCAGGGCCAACTGTCTTTAAGACCAAGAGCAGCTTAGAGTAGGCCAGACTTTCATTTTTTGAGGAAACAATTATAGATTAATAACCAGATGCATATTTATGACTACGCTAAAAATTGACATACTTTACATGAAGTGTAAAATATTATGTTTACTTATTATCATTTTAATTAGCTTTATAATAGTCATTTTAAAAAACAACTTTATTCAAATATTTATTCAAAATTACAAAGTTTGTGGCATTTTTTTTCAGTGAAAGTTTGTATGTTTTTTTATATAAATAAATGTCTCTGGTAAATAAAGGATGGAAACTAACTCCGACGGGCATTTCTGTGCCCCAATACTGTTCTGACAGCATCAGACATTGTAATAGGTTATCAGTTTTTGTTTCGATTCCTTTTGGACAATAGACGTATAAAATCAATTCTAAATTCCATGGAATCAAGTAAAACAAGCATTGAAACAAATTAGTTCAGAAACATCTAACAATAACAAGAAGGTTGAATTTATGTTGTAACTTACAAACCATTCAATAAAAATAAAAACTAAGTTAACCATAAACAAAATAATAAGTGAAGAGAAAGTTGATTTTTTTATTAATGTTATGCATTTCCAAATTTTGTGGATTGCTAATAGAATTCAGATTTTTCATCTCAAAAATCTTAATCTTACTTTTATTTTTATTCTCTAACACTAATTTTTAAAATAACATTTCATGCTTCTTTTTTTAATATTACTCATTTACTTTGACAAACTATGGAATTCCGTTCGAATTTCAGTGGAAAATTTGGATATTTTAAATAAATTTTAAACTGGTATACAATGGGGTATCTATGCTACTTCTAATTATTCAATATTTAATTGCGATATAGAATGTTTTCAATCTTGGGTAAAAACTCACTTTATTGAACTGAAATAGGGAACAGTTTCAATGTCGTAGAAATTGAATTTATTCAGCAAAGAAAAACCATAACATTCGTGAAGACTGATAGGAAAGAAAACTTATTTTCGTGTGAACCATAGATTATCACTTGAAGAGCTTTTTCTAACAAAATCAGACATCCATTTTTAGTACAATTGCATAAAAAAGCAATTATTTAGGATTTCTTTCTTACTACAGTACTACTTTATCAGTACTTCTGATGAGTTGTAGGCGTCGCAGGTTCAATTCCTGTTACTTACCCACGTGTATTTATCTCTTCGGTGCCAGTAAAATTTTCCTTGTGTGAGAATGCCTTTTACTTAGCGTTTTGTCTGTCATGCTTTTAGCGCTGGTTACCCAAATATGGCCCTTTCGACAAAATGCTTAACCAACCACTACTTCTAATGAGCCTGGATTTGACTAGATTAATAAGTAACTTTTTCCAAAACCCTCACGAAAATTTTTTTGAGTTCCATAGAAGAAAATTTCGTTTCCTATAGAGATTTCTATAGAGAAACGGAATTTCGTTTTTGTAGACAAAATTCCATAGAATTGTGTAGAGATTTCTATAGTGAAAACGAGCAGTGATTCTACAGAAATGTATTTCTCTAGAGAATTCTATAGAAAAAAGTTATAGTCGTGATACAGGAGACATGACCTTTTATAGAATTCTATAAAGGTTTCAACATACATTTCTAAAGAGGTTACTTTATAAAGCTTATAGAAAAACGGGTCATAATTCTAGAACACATTGTATAGAATATTTTACAGGGATCAGTTAATTAACGTCGCACTAGAGCAACGCAACGGGCTGTTGGCGACGGTCTGTGAACAGTTCCGAAACGAAAGTTCCAAGAACGTCTCGTAATTTTGAACCACTGTCACATGACGAGAACAAAACCTGTGCTGACAACCCCCTTTCCAAACTACCACATCATGTCAACTTGAAGAATTTTGTATGGAAATGTTTCGTAAGGAAAGACACGTAATATTGCTTTCTTCATCTGATAGTGACGATGGCTGCAATTTTTGAAGAGAAAGTGGATTCGTCTGATTTGGAATGAAAACTCTTCATTGATCCAAATCTAAGACACAATCTATGAGGGAAGCCAATCAAAGAGGTAGTGCAAAATTTTCTTTTCAGAGGCTTATGCATTCCTTCCTTCCATACGATTCCGAAAGGGTCGGAAAACCAGCTTGGGATGTTGCACTTGCTCCGGATGACAGCACACCTTGGGTATGTAGTTGTCGATCCAACCGCAGCGAATGGGATGGTTGCCCGCTGACATCGCTCTTCTGGCCGCATAACAGTAGCGAATGTCGACGCAATGACCAAGGAGTCCATTATCAGTCTTGCAAGGCATTTCGTCGTACGATCTGGGGTACAAAAACCTGGAGGACTGCACCACATTTGATCCTGTAAGGAAAAATTTATAAATTAATGGTTTTGATATAAAATTTCACATATAATGTAAGATTTCGTGTCAAATTTAAAACAAGTAACACTGTTATCTCTCTGTATTAAAAAAAAAGTTACCTCCGCCGCAGGATTGAAACCTGTGTTGTTTAGCTCGATTCTTAGGCGGTTTCACAAGAAAGTACGGATCAGAAAAAAACCGAAATTAACATCGTTTGTTCTTCATTGTGTTCCCTGAACAATTGTGAAGATTTTTTTCCGATGTACGTCTCAAAGTGAATTTTTGCAGCTCGTCGAGATTTTTAGAAATTTTAATTTGGTCCCTGATAACATTTTTTTTAATTCGAGAAAAATCTAGACAATTTCATTACTTTTTAAAAAATTGTCATATCTATATCTTATTACTATTAATTTTTAAGGCAAGCGTATTAGTTGTCGAGCGTCAACGAGCAGGGGGCGAAGCCCTCGTTGTGACGTCATGGACTGAATTATTAAGATAGTTTCGCCGTTGCAGGAGATTGACTTTGCGAAAGGAATGTTGGTATGCGAAGCAAACCAAATGGGATCTGTTAGGAGTGTTGGTTTACAAAGAAAACCAAATGACATTGCTTAGCAATCCCCGGGAGTTGGTAAGCGTAAGCGAGCAGGGGGCGAAGCCCTCGCTGTGACGTTATGGACCGGAAAGTCAAATCAGGATTATATGAATTATAAAGAAAGTTTCGCCGTCGCGAGATTGACTTTGCAAAAGGAAGGTTGGTTTGCGAAGCAAACCAAATGGGATTGCGTAGCAATTCACGGAGATTGGCGAGCGTAAGTGTTACGTTACGATTTCCGATGGCCCTCACTTCCTCCTATGTATGTGCGGAACTTGGGGATTCCCGCTGGATTGGCGAGAGTCGAGGTGAAACGAAGCTCTTGTCCTAACGAGAAGGGGGTGCTTCGACCCCTTTCTGGCTGGCCTAAGAAGGAGGAGACGACACGAGACGACGAAGGGAAGCGGACCGGACTGAGCTGTTCCTGAAAAGCAAGGGCGACCCGAACGACATCTCCGGATGCGATACACCAGTGATGCCCAGCTCTTACGACTGATGTCCATAGGTTCCCGACGAATCCATTCCCTCTTCATCTGACGGAAAGTCTCGGTCTCTTGCCATGATCCAGCGGTTCCCCAGGTAAAGCTGATTTTGCCTATTTAACTGGACACCAATAAAGAAAAGTTTCCCAGGAACTACTAGTTGCATTCATTTCAACTGAAAAGCAACTTAACATAAGGGAGCAGGGGGCGGGGCCCCCTAGTATTTAAAAAAAAACATAATAATCGTTGTGAGGAACTCTTGTAAAAGGTTGTGGAAGTCTGAAAAGTGTTGGTAACCCCATGCAGTCAAACTTCCTGGTGGTTAATCAACCTGTAGGGACCATCCTCTGTTGTAAAAACCTGATCCAACCTGTCACCGTTTCTAGGCAACGGACAATATGTTTCTTCTACTTGGATCATCATTACCCCATGAATTAATAGGGTGGTTTTGTCTCGACGAAGTATCTTATCATGAGCAAAACTGACCAGATCGTGATGGACGAGATATCTCGTCGAAACCAGTTGGAGAGTTAAACACTTCCAATTCTTTAAGTTGCTATAAACTTTTAATTACAGACTAGCCTGTTAGTGTACTGCGGCTACGTGAAGAAGGCAGATAACCTTGGGTCGGTCAATTTTTGAAAAGCTGGGAAAGCTTGGCAGGCTAAGGGCTGAAATAAGCAAAAGCATGTACTGCCATTGTAATAGATGTGTGCCTTGTCAAAGTTTGGGGCTCGTATTTATACAGAGCTAAAGATATCAGCGTGTGTTAAAGACGCTAGTTGGAAAGCTATTTGCTACGGTATTACAAGGAAGGAAATATAAAACTAGAGTGAGCAATATTAACTTTTTTTATGCTCAGGATCATGTGACTAAAACTAGTAGTCAGGTGACCCTTGGACTTCTTTCGCCAGCTGGGTGGAACCGAACATTCATCCTCTGATTGATGTAGTAGACTTTGGTGAATACATCAATTTTTTCACCACTCTATAAAAATGTCAAAAGGAGGCGAAAATGTACCAAATCGACAAAAGGAGAAATTTTTTACAGCGCAGTCGCATGACTACTAGTCGTGATGTTGATCGCAATTGTATCTTCTAATTGTTGACAGAGTTGTGATTGTTGGAAATTCAGTTGCCATCAACGTTACCATAAAAACTATTTGCTCTTAAAAATTGTTTATCTCAACCTCGCGTTTCAAGATGAGGTTCAATTCCTTCCACTTCACTGCAACAATATGAATTAATACTATGTCTCTTATCTTTGTAGATTCTCATAGCTTAACTTGCTGAAGACATGAACAATATGACACTAAGCGAAAACAAAACAATTTGTGAAAAATTTCTAAAAAAGTTTGATTAGTTTTACCTCGGTATCGTATTCTAATAAATATGGATAATTAGATGCATCTAAAAATTACAATCTGATCCCTAGTACTCCAACAAAATTATTACTCTAAATATTACCGTGTAATTAGAATTGGACTATTTATTATTAGAATATCATAAAACACTACAGAGAATATAATAGAAGACCATAAAACACTTCTGAAGCCTATGTACTCTCGATTTTAGACATTTTTGGCTGGCATTCCTGATTTTAAAAGTAGGTAACACTACATAATCAAATAAATATTGAATTTATAATACCAAAATATTACGTTGGAATTTGTATTTGTGATTTGGATGATCGGCACTGGAAATGTAACCCTCTATTGGGATGGATAAATGTAAGATGAAAGAAATCCGAGGTTACTGTGCACTAATATACAAGTCTAACCCCTCCTATCGGCTCATCATCTGACCGTGGTTCAAAATTACGTGATGTTGTCATCGAATATTTCCGGGTTTGTTCCCGGATCGTCCCCCAATAGCCCGTTGTCTTTTTCAGTGCGACATGATTTCAACTAACTACCTGATTTGACGATGGACACAATTTAACATGCATATATTCAGCGGTATAATTTTGATTTTTTTCAATGTAATACGCTGCGCTTCTAAAAATAATATGTATAATAATTGCTTACCTTTGATAATTTTTTATTGCTATTCCACCACTTTACGCATTCACTGCATCGGGTTTCTGCCCAAAGACTCGTTATCGTCGTAATTTGTATCAATTAGTACCATAAATAACTTTAGAGTCCGGAAGAATAAATATTCCCCAAAACACCGTGTTACTGATAGCTGTTAGAAATAGTACGCAAATGTTTCTCTTAATCTGTCTCATACCAAGGTAGGTAGTTGATTAACATCGGACTGGAGCAACACAGGAGGGAATGGCGACGGTCCGGGATCAACCCCGAAGGGAAAAATCGAGGAAGAGGCCTCGTAATTTTGAACTGCGGTCAGATTCCGAGGTCACAATTGAGCTGGCATCCCACTTTCCAAACTTCCACACCACGCCATTGTGAGGACATTTGAGGCTACTACATAGTGCAACAGCCCTACATACACGACGATCTTAAGTTGGATCAAGTTTCGAACTCAAAACCCTCCTGTTGCTGATATGCAATTCTAGCCATTAGGGTACCGCGGTCCTCTTATGGGCAGGTCACAAATTATTTGGTGTTATCCAATAGTCTGTATTCTTAAGTTTTCCATCGTTGCAAATAAAGGTAAAATCGTGCTTCCTGTTCAAAGTACAGAATGTTATCTCCTTATATTTTATGTGTTCTCAGCCATCACGTTGGTACATTCCATTTAGCATTATCTGGAGGAAACACAAGTAGTGACCAAAGCAACCATTGAAAGCTTTTAAAAAAGTTCCTTCAGATAAAAATCCTATTAGCGTAATGTCTTTGAACAACAGATATTTATTTTTATTCGAAGACAAGATACGACGAAATGCAAGCAATCAGCATTCAAAACATCCCGTTTACAGTTTTTTATAATGGTGCTTTCATCTGTAGTTCAACGTTAAGCAGTATAGTTGTAAAGTACCAATTTTATGCTGTTACTTCGCGCTAATTTATGGATTCAATTTCTTTATCGACACCATTTACTTGTGAAGAGATGTACGTACCTCTATCTCTCTCAAATGTTGTTCTAGTGTTCGTGCATAGTCGTATCGTTTATCCAGTGAAGATACAATGTCAATTACTGATAAAAACCGTCACAGGTGAATTTAGAATATCAATCTTTCAAAAAATTCCGAAAATTTTCCGATATACTTTTTAATATTTAATATATTTATGAGAGCTGAAATTATTATGAAAGCAGAAAATGCTTGTTTTCGAATGCATTTGGACTGATACTAATTCATTCAAACAATAAAAACATCATGTAATGAAACATCATATAGCACATATCAAAACATACATCATGGTGCATGACCCTATGAGGAGTGCACACGCATATATCCGCTGAAATCCTGCAGTGATTTTTTTTCATTTCTTCTAACCAGCTTTGTACTTGAACAAAACATTGTTTAACACGATTCTTTCAACCAACGGATGTGACTATTCATGGTTGATTAATTTTGTGATGTAGATACAGTATTTTCTACACGTAAATATAGCGAAACTCAGAAGTTATAATACCCTCAAAAAATCCCTAAAATATCAAAAGTTTGTTTTTGTAGTAAAAAATTGTTTAATTTTGGAGTTGTAACTACTGATTAAAAAACATATACAAAGTTAACCAATTTAAATTTGTAGAGCAGAGTAAATTCATCTTCATTGTATGGAATTTTCGATCAAATAATGGGATCAATATATGTAAATTAATTTTATCAATGGGTATATTTTGCACTCTACTATTATAATTTTTTTTATTCCAATAAAGCAAGCTACTCTTTCTCTAAAGAAATAATTTTGATTCCGTTCGGAGAGACTAATCATAAAATGTCAAAGTTTGAAGGATTTTGATTCTTATCTTATGATGACAAAACTTCCATATGAATTTTAAGGGTATTTTAGTTAGGTCATGGAACATATGCAATCCGTAGAAACATTCACATCTACAATGTCTCCATGGAGTTAATTTAAGCATAATTCTAAAATATAATTTCATTTGAAAAGTATTCAGCGAATAGTTTTACAGAAAAGTATATTTATCCGCGTTTCGAGTATGAAGTGGCGTTACACTAGAAATAAATACCTTCTGTTCGATATTAATATTAAGATGTAAAAATATAGTTATGAAATTTACCATTAATTTGAGAACATCTGAACAATGCATCTGAAGATTAAACTGAGCCAATGTAACTATATTCGCTTAAATGTCTTATCATTGGTCATTTTTTCATTTCAAATCAAATAAAAGATTTTTTTACCTCACTCAGAGAAAAATAATGTTTATTAAATTTTTTCTATACGCAAGTGTAATTTCTGTACATATTGTTTCGAGGTAAGAGTAAGGTGTACATTAAGACTACGGCCGGCAGTTGTACCTTGATCTCGCCAAGAAAGAATATAGACTACGGCCAGTACAGCAGTTGTATTTTGAAAGTTATAAGAATCGCTCCAAGAAAGAGAATCGCGTTTGTTATATCCATAGCCGTAATCAAAAGCAGGTGTTGCTTCGTCACCGTGGTTCAAAATTACGAGGTGTTGTCCTCGGATCTTTCCCTTAAGGGACTGATTACGGACCGTCGTCAATAGCCCGTTGTGTTGCTCTAGTATGACGGTAACTAAAAAATTACCATTACCGTAAACAAAAGGTTGAATTAACATCGCACTGGAGCAACATAACAGGCTATTGGCGACGGTCCAAGATCACCCCCGAAGGGTAAGATCAGAGGACGACACCTCGAAAGATTGAACCACCGTGGTACCGGTCAGATAACGAGGGCAGCAGCTGAGTTACACCTCACTGTCCAAACTTTCACGCCAAACTAACGTGAGCACATTTGAGGCCACTCTATATTTAACGTGCACCAGGCCCCGGATTACTGCAGGACAAGAACAGCTCCACAGAACATGACAAGAACGAATACCTATTTAAAAAATAAGTGTTCGTTTCACAATGCTTCAACGCACCGTACGTCATTAATACGTCATAATTGTCGAGATTATCTCAACGTTTTCCGAATGTAAACAAACGTTTTCTCTCTTACCTGCTTCTTCCTCGTTCCTCAGTCTTCCTATCAACACTGCACTGCATAGACTCGTTACGCAGATTGCCAGGAAGCAATTCAATACCAAGTTCTGCATCTTCTTGCCAAAGTACTGATTCGTGAATGTGTGGACTAAAGGTGGTTCAGCGGTTTTGAAGAGATTAGTTATTGCGAGAAAAGGGTGTCAATCGTGTGATCGCTACATGTCGTGCCTCGCTGTAGTGTGGTTCTGACCAGAGAGGAAACTCGAATGTCTAGCGAGTGCCTCGCCAGTCACGTGAACATAAAAGTTGCTTTGACCCTGAAAGTGATAGGATCTATCCCCGGCACTGGGGCCGCATGTTGTTCCACTTAAAACGTGATGGAAAGTTGATGAGTGTGCTCCAATAGTCGGAATTTTTTTCAGAAAATTTCGTCTCTCAAGTTTGATAGCTTGTGCTGTCATTTAAAATATAGAAATAGTGCAAGATGTTAAGTTTTAATTCGATTGATCGAACTTTTAAAATTCGCGGATATTAGTATGAGAGGCGTTTTCTGTCCAGCCAAATGCGGTAGCGGTTGTGCGGTGGAATGGGCTTCCGGTACGTATTTCGTACGTGATGTCACTTAGCTCGGTTTTTCTATGACGGATTTCTGGACTTCGACAATACGAATTCCAGAGAATGGAAAAGGAAGTTAACCCTCTAATTTGTTTCAATGAGGTATCTCGTTCGATCAGATGCCATCAATTTTCTTAATGACGAGATATATCGTCAACAAGAATTCCAATTGAATTCCCAATGCAGATAGTGACGTTTTTTCATGATGCTAATGTTAAGATCAGGTCAGTTTTTCCAATGACGAGATACAATACCCTACAATAATGGACCGGACAGCAAGATGGGATGGTATAAGGGAAAGAATACGTGCTCTAATAGGGGGATGGTCCCCCACATGCTGCAATTACACTAGCAACCCTTCTGGACATACTTTCAACAAGGTTTAGATACACAGCTATGGGTATTTGTGTCCATTCCTGCTGCAAGAATGTCACCAGCTCAGCTGTAGATTTCGGACGGGGTTCCCTGGTACGTAAGCGTCGTTATATCAAACACCAAACGTCTCCCCAAAAAAATACGTATAAGATAATCCATATATTTATCATTTGGGTAGCGGAAGTAATCTTCGCATTTTGTCTGGTTTGTTAACACTGAAAATCCCTCTCATACGAATGTGATATGCTAAAGGTTTACTATTGTCATGGTAGACTCTTCAGATTTCATGAATGTAAATGTTTAAAAAGAGATTTTCAAAGTCCTTACGGTTGACCGAATTGGGATGTTAGAAGCAAAAGGACAGAGCTGTTCCCAAGGTGTCAGCTGCACACGGGCAAACCTCAGCAAGCCGTCCCTCTTCATAAATATGTATGATTTTTTTAAAGGACACCTGTCATCAAGCACCATTTTGGATAGACCGTCTTCATTCTCACGTTTCCCTATATGCCATCATGTTAAGCAAGCATTACGCTTTGTAAGTTTTATGTCTATTTTCAGACTACTGATGCCGCCACACGTATTTTTTTCCTATATGATTTACCAAACTTTGATTTCCCCTCTTTGATTCAACTGTATTCATCGTGTATCTTTGATAGTCTTATTATTCCAAAATGATTTCGATGAGAGTTCGTTTCTCGAGGGTACATAGAAAAAATATAAATTTAGAGTGGGTAATGGTAGCCTTTTATGTGTCCAGGATTGAATTATGGGGCTTTATGGCGCAAGGTTCAAAGACGGTCGAGCTGCGCCATTTATGTGTCCAGCATCATGTGACCAAAACTAGTAACGTGACCTTTAGATTTCTTAGTTTAAGAGCAGCCCTTCCTCTCCGACTAGCTAGAGTCCCGGATGTTGGAAAGTCCCCGAATTGTCACAGGTCTCGACAGTTAATGTCAAGAAACGTTTCTCGCATGGTCGTGAAAACGAAAATTAGATATAGCGTGCCCACAACAGTCTGACAAGTTTTTCACGGTGTACATATGCAGATAGGTAGTAAATCAACGTCACACTGGAGCAACACAGAAGTGTATTCGCAATTGTCCAAAATCAATCCCGAAGGGAATGATTCAAGGACTGCGCCTCGTCAGTTTGAACCATGGTCAGAGGACGAGAACAAACCCCGAGCTGGCCCACTCTCCAAACTTTCACACCACGCCAATGGGAGGACATTTGAGGCCACAACAGATTTAATATGCATCAGCCTCCGTGTACACGACATTCTTGTGGTTGACCAAGGGTCGAACTCCCAAATGTCCAGTTGCTCTTCCAACTGAGCTAAGTGGCTCGTCGAAGGTATGTGTCCTTCAGGACAATCCTACTTGGTCCCTATTTGACGTCTTTAATCGGGGGACGGATAGGTTCTCATCCCGATTTTATTGTTTTACCATTTAGTATGGCTTTGACTTCAGCTTGCAGGACTAAATGAAATTTCAACACAGACATCTGTGTCTTATTTCAGTGACCGTCATGTTTTTGACTTACATGAACCAAGACGCTTTGTCAAGTTTCTGATGTCTGGACAATTCTCCGAACTCTTGGAGGTAGGCTATGAGTATATTTGGTAATTTGGGGCTTGGATAAATTTCTTTACGACATAAATTTCCCAAACGGCTTCAAGATCCATGCCTAACAGACTCACCAGAGGGTGTAGTCCTCAACGTGTACGTGGCACAGGGACTTCCAATGCACGAAAGAGGCTCAAAGGCAAGCCCATCCTATCGGACAGATAGGACACATGTCCATCCCACAGTTTGCACGTGTGGCTTTTATTTGAAATTCAAATTTTTACATATTTACAAAGGCACCACAACAATTGAGCCGGACAATACTTCGCTTAAAGAAACAGTAAAGTATAAAAATTCACTATGCATATATAACATGTGAACAATCTGTAAACACAATGCTTAGGCCCAAAAAGTATGAGAGTAATAAACAAAAAAATTTTTTCATATGACAAAACAAACACATAAATTGTACGTGGACCGCTAAAAATGTTACCGAAAATATATATAAGAACTTACTTCTAAAATTCTAAATTATTTAAAATACGCCGGTTTATAAAGGCATCGGTTTATAAAAAGGAAAACCGGCTTATATTTAGACACCGGAATTTACGCAGTTAAGTGAAAGCATACATACTAAGTATAAAACATTAAAACACAAAGTACAAAAGTACCCAATGCCCAGATCCTCGGTGTCTTCAAAATCTCCAGCAGTATGGAGGCCGACCAACCGGTCTGGTGGTTAAGGTGTTAGCCTCTTGATCGGAAGGTTCCTGATTCGAATCCAGGTCAGTGCATGTATGTTTGTAAGAGTATGGTGTAGAGGCGGCTGGTGCACCTTAAATCTGTCGTGACCGAAAGTCTTCACTTTGAGTTGGTGTGGAAGTTTGGAGAGTGGAGTGCCCGTTCAGGTATTGCCTGACCGTGGTTCAAAATTACGTAGTGTTGTCCTCGAATCTTTCCCTTTGGGATTGATTCCAGACCGTCATTAATAGCCCGTTGTGTTGCTCTAGTATGACCGTTAATTAAAATTACCTTACCTTACCAGGTTGTAGATCAAGTTTAGATAATAACCCAAGCGGCTGATCACTCGGAGACACTTTGGATGATTTTAATGTCACTGGGTTGATCTTTAATAAATGCAAGTCACTATCGGAGGTCAGTAGTCTAGCAAGAAGTGAAGAGAATCACCTACTTAAGCACATAAACCGGTGTCCGACGTCAGGTACCCCATGCGGAGAAAGTATTCCAGGAACATTCCGTAGTTTCTAATAGATTGTTTTGAGAATGGGGCAGCAGCTCAAATGTTGCACTCGTCATCTGACCGTGGCTCAAAACTATGAGGTGTTGTCCTTGGATATTCCTCTTCTGAATTGATCCCTGACCATCACCGTTGTGTTGGTCCAGTGCGAGGAAAATTCACGTAAATACCTTTTATGCATGCAGCTTTATTTGACAAGCATTTAATTTGCTATCCCCTTTGGAAAAGTGAGGTCAAAAATTTCAAAATTCATTTCCACCCAATATGCCTATAAAGTACACCAAAAACATTTCATGAACATCTCTTAGAATAGACATTCACTTCTAAGAGATGAAATCCAAGGTTTTATATATATTTATTTGCTAAGAAGAAAGAGTTCAATTACCAGCAAAATGGATCAATTTGCTTTGGAACAAAGAAATTTGGGGTGCGAACATTGTGTTAGAAAGTTTGACGATCTTTTTATCGTGGAATGAAGAAAATTGCAATACAATTTAATTCGACTCTTTCAGTTGCCTGGATCCAAAGCTTCTGCAGACTAGACTGCAAGAAGACTATTACCATCTCTTAAATACATATATGCGTCATCTGATCGTGGTTTACAAATATGAGGTGTTGCCCTCGGATCTTTCCCTTCGGGGTTGATTCCCTTTCGGTCGCCGCCCTTTTGTGTTGCTCCCATGCGAGATGTAAATTCAACTACCTTACTACCTAAATATCTGTACTGGTCATAAACGTGAAATATAAATATACAGAACACAGCTATTGAACAGAGCTTCAAAAAGTGTGACCAACATATCGACTAGTAGTCACGTGACTGCTCTGTGAAAAATGGACTTGGTTGGCCGATTTGGCATCTCATTGCCTCATTTGGCGATATAACATCTTATTACAGGGTAGATATGCGAATTCTCAAGAGTGGCGTCAAAAATGTTTATATCGCCAAACTCGATCATGCCGCGCGGATCATTCAAATGATGAATTTGTGCATATGAGCCTTCTCAGGTCCCGTCAACCAATCAGATGACAAACGTTCGTTTCCATTCGGCATGCTCAAAGTAGTCTACTAGGGTCACGTTTCTACTAGTGTTGCTCCCATGAACATGGGTACTTAAAAAGATTTCCATTGCTCACTCAGCTTGTATATTTCCTCTATGGTAAGCCGAACAAACGGTACAGTGGTTAAGGTGTTAGCCTCTTGATCGGAAGGTTCCTGGATGTTTGTAAGCGTATGGTGTAGAGGCGGCTGGTGCACCTTAAATCTGTCGTGGCCGAAAGTCCTCACGTTGGGTTGGTTTGGAATTTTGGAGAGTGGTGCTCCAGCTCAGTTGTTGCTTCGTCATCTGACCGTGGTTCAAAATTACGAGGTGTTGTTCTCGGATCTTTCCCTTAAGGGATTGATCCCGGATCGTCGTCAATAGCCCGTTGTGTTGCTCTAGTACGACGTTAATTAAAAATTACAAATTACCTCTATGGTAAGGATCGCCGCTGATCTAGCAATTTGCAAGTTGTAGGCGTTGTTCGATTCCTCCCTTGGTGTACTTCTTCCTACTCTGCCAGTAAAATTTTCCCTTAAATATTTGTATTGTTAAGTTATTAAGGGGATTTTGTCATTAAAAGACACATTAATATTAAAAAATTGCTAAATTAATTCCACGATATCTTTAATGAATGATTTAAGAGATCGATTCATCTCTCAGCACAAAAATGTATTCACCAATAGTTAGCATTTCGTGCATCGTAAACTAGATGGACAAAGCTTTCTCTCTAAAAGCCTCCTGCCGAGAAAGCGATAGTTGTTTAACAACTTAAAAAACGTCTGAGAAGTGCCTTAACTGTGAATTTGATCTCTGAGGAAGATCACACAGCGTGACTGGCGATTTAAACTCTCCCCACCCTCTCGGGAATCCCTAAGTACTAACCTTGAAGTTGAGGCCGGGTGTTTGCTGTACCTTTAAGATAAAAAGTGGCATAACCTTCCTTAATTGACTCTGCTCTCAGAGTAAAAAGTGTGCTTGGTGTGTGTTCCTTTCCGACAGTTTGATTTTATTGAAAACAATTTTGAAGGCCTTTGTAGCTTTTCATCAAGGACATTGCACTTCACAGCTCGCTGCATCGTTATAGTGGGTTTTAACAGTACTTTAGTTAACAATTGCGATATACTATTGTGTAGTAATGAATTAATTTTCTCGAGACTATTGATTACTAGCAGATCCGCTAAACATTCATGATTGCTTATATCTATTGATGGCAAAGTGTTGTTACTCACCTTTCATATCCTATTTCAATCTATTTATTATGAATATAGCATCCCCATAATCATATAAATGGATTTCAATCCCTGTAAAGAAGCTAAAATTATCTAAAGATATTTAATAGCATTTCGTTTGCTTCTACTGGTTGGAATTCGTATAACCTATAAAATGTATGTGGCAAAAGACACTCCTCAGTCATTTTACCACAGTTAGATACTGAACTCAATTTCATCCCATTCTCTTATTCAATGTCGATTCGGCATTTTTGACGCTAAACCTATTTTTGTGCACATTTTCTTTTCTGCGCTGCTGCCTTCTAAATTTCTTCAACAGACTTATCTTCCAGATTTGTCATTGCTTTCTGAAATCAAACTGCTGAAGAATTTCAATTGAGTGATGTTCTCTTCCGTGTAATTTCAACAATAATATGCAGCTCCATAGCTCAAATAAAGGATAGTTAAACTAAGCTGCATATTGGGAGAATGAATCCCATATTTGTCGATTTTGTATTGTTTATCAATGTTGCTGCCATTCGACAGCAAAAAAATGTCTATTTTTGTGCCACGTTCTTTAATGAAATATGCGTATACATATGATGCAATATTTTATAGCATAACACTTTATTTTACTCTTTTCCGTCGATCCTGATCTACCTATCCCCTTGAGTCGCCAAAAAATAAGTGAAGAGCTACAAACCAAACGTGAACTTTAATGGAACGATCTCAAATTTAACAACTGTATCAGATAACTATTTAGTTTTTCAAAATTCAACCAATTTCTTCCACTGATATACAACAGCCAAAATTATTCATGGTTAAATTCCTACCAAATCAAGTACTATGTAACAAAGAAACCAAGATGTTTCTAACGCCATCGTGAAGATATTTGAGGTGTGATGTCGCGTAAGATTGGACCTCCCCTCCTTTCCCCCGAACACGACGAGTTTGAGTTGAATCGAGTTTCGATGGAACGATCTCCAATTTAACAACTGTATCAGATAACTATTTAGTTTCTCAAAAGTCAACTACTTTCTTCCACAGGTATATAACAGACAAAATCATCCGGGATTAAATTCACACCAAATCAAAGAAACTAAGATGTTTCGAACGCCATCGTGAAGACATTTGAGGTGTGGGGTCGCGAAAGATCGGACCCCCCCCCCCGAACACGACGAGCTTAGGTTGAATTGAGTTTCGAACTCACAATCCCCCGGTTCCTAATCCGCTATTTTTTTAACCGGACTGCAATGACATCCTCGATCCAGATGGGAAAGATCCGAAGACTGTCGTCATTTTGATCACTGTCAGGCGATGGTCATTTTGATAAAAAAAAAAAAAAGGACAAAGAATGACAAGAATTATAAACGAGTTAACGGTACCATGTTTCAAAAAAGACATTTCAAATTAATTTTAAAAATCACGGAATATTTTTAATACCCGACCATTGAGCTCTTCGGATTTCCACATACACAACAAGAGGCGAACTGACGGCTATCTATGAAGGAGCACCCAGTGAGAAAGTCGCCGTGGCTCCCAACAGGAACAGTCACCAATATTATCCATGCTCTTACAAACCGAGATTCAAACCCGGTGATTACTGGATTAGATAAACACTATGATCATGATGCTATGAAACACCTATTGTAATCTACAGAACTTCATTGCAAGCACTGCGTCAGTTTTCCTCAAAGAATGAAAATATTAACGTATGCTAGTAACAATAGTGCGTGTTGTTAAAATTTCTGACATATGCAGATTGACATCAGAGATCGTGAATGGATCTGTGGGAGTTTCCCCTTACAGTATGTTAAACACGAAGGTCAACAAATTTTATTTTCCTAATGATAGACTCGCCCTTCACCTTGGAGTTGACCTTAGTTGCCTAATGTATGCTACTGATCCTGCGCACACACTCATACACACTTATATCTGAGCTTACACAAGAACACATTTTTAAAGGAAAATAAATTTATTTTGAAAAACATAATTAACTTGAATTTAGATCGAAAGAAAACTCTAAGAACCGGTGCACACATTTGATATTTCAATGTGCGGCGCCAAAGACCAACTATGCGCACATAACCGTTGTAACGTTACAGCTGGGAGGTCCCTCTGACCACAGCTTTCATGGTGGTCCATGAATTTATGGCCGGATGGGGGTATCCCCTTCTCTTTGGTCGTTAGCGGCTTCGGAAGAACGTGTGGGGTCTTCTCTCGAGGAAAGGAGAATCGTGAAAAACCGAAACGTGAGCGGACGCCGGAACTCTGCTCCGGATTTGAAGCCGCGGGACTGGAACCCTAATTTGTACAGTATCTATTAGCCTCGAAATAGTTTTAACATATATGTATTCTTCTTTAATTTAATTAAATGTGCTGTAATTCTAAACGTCGTTTTAATTATCTTCAAGCCACTCGCCACGCAAACTATACCCACGACGTTACACCGTGAAATGACGCAAGTACTCATTTAAAGCCATTTGGGACAAATATTCTATCGAAGAAAACGTGTTTATTTCGCTTACTTGATGCAAAAAAGTATATTTTGAAACAAAATAGACGTTACTGGATACAACCATTTGTTAAGTATTATTTATGTTCCACTTATTTATGAAAGCAAGGTACTTCAGACCGGCGAGTTGCGGCGCCGTGGGGAACTGCGGTACGAATTGCATGCAAGTTGGACGTGCGACGCCACAGCGGCGCCGGAGGCATGTGTGCATTACTCGATTGGATCTAATGTAGAGGTGCACAACCTGCTGCCTGCAAATTAATTTTGACTATAAACTTCCAAGCGGATTTAAGTTGAAAAGCAAATTGACTGACAAACATTTAGAATCAGTCTTAAGAGTTTCTACTGGCAGTATTGAACCTAACATATCTAAATTAGTTAGTAAAACTCAATATCAGCCATCTCATTAGCAAGCTGCAACATAATTATTGTTTATGCCTTAGAAATTTTATTATTAAATATATTTGATGCAGTAATTTTTTTTCTATTTTTAGTGATATCATTAATTTCTGATACTCATCTCAATATGCTCATTGTACTATTACTGTTATTAAATTTGTAACCTAAAATAATTTGCTGAAGTACATATGACGTTCTTGAGACATATTCTTAAAAGTAATTCTAAAGGAGTGATGAAAATGTTTGTTAACTTCTTTTTTTAAACTATTCCCAATACTATTCATTTAGCTCTGTAACAAGCTCCTAGATTTTCTAAGAAAACATTTGTGAGTTTAATCTTAAAAAAAATAAGAGATTATTTTTTTACTATACATATTAAGTGTAATAACAGCTGTACATAATTGGGTAGTAGCACTTTCATTGTGTCTGTGCTGTAACTTCATTTGCGGCCCCCCATGTCTCAATCAATGGTGCGAGTGTCCCTTCTCCCAAAATGATTGTGCACCCCTAATCTAATGTATCTCAGACCGCATTTGCGTTGCAGCAGCACGCCTCACGTTGAAAAACCGGATGTGTGCTAAGGGCCATAGATCTTTTTCTAATCAACCCTCATGTTGCAAAAAATGACTGAGGTAGGCAGTTTGCAGTTTATGTAGGCAGTTTAATTTACGTCGCACTGGAGTTGGTTAATGGCAACCGATGGTCCTGGACTAATCCCGAAGGGAAAGATCGAGGACAACTCCTCGTTATTTTGAGCCATGGTCAAGTGAAGAGGTGAACACTTGAGATGTAATCCCACTCTCCGAACTTCCACACCAAGCGTCCTGAAAATGACGAAAGAGTGACAAAGTGAAGCTTTAATGATTATCCAACGCTCTCGCTCGTTAGACAGCGAAGTTTCATTAAATTGCAGCCTTTAACGTAAGGTCGATCGATGTGTGTGTGTAATCACGCACATCACTTCCGAAATACGTATAGGAAACTCGTCCTACCACAAAAACACTAGCGCCGTCTACATTTTAAATTTCAGAAAATCTATATATATAATTCTCTTACGTGGCACGCAAAAAAGACGTTATTTGTTATCGCGTTTTGGCAACACTGTACGATTGTTTGCTTATCACGAAGTCTCGCGCATCAATTGAATTTACAGCGTTATCGTATGAAATTTTATTGAAAAAAAAAAAGAATTTTAGTTCAGCTGTTGTAGTTTATAATAGAAATCAAAGAAAGCAGACTATCTTTTCAGGGCCATTTTAAAAACGATCCTTTTCAGGGTTAACAATTATAGTTCATCAACACGCTTGCACTACAACTTTCGGCAACAAACTCAATGAAAAAGTGTGGGTCGTTTGAGTGCTGGGAAAATGTACACACAAACAACATGCTGGGTATTCAATTTCCAAAGCAACGCTCACATTTCGAGTCAAAATTTGCACAAAGTTTTCATTTGAATTCTGATTTTAGAGTTACTGTATATATTTTTTCTGTAATACAGCAAATTTAGATTTGAAAAACATTTTTTTGGTAACATATTTTGTAAACAATCCCTTCTGCTAGGACACATGTCTTCATTGAGGCGAGCGAAGCGAGCATAGGTTCGCGCAGCGAACCAATGAGGATTGCGAAGCAATCCTCCGGGGGTTGGCGAGCGTTAGCGAGCAGGGGGCAGGCCCCCTAGTCTCTTATAAAGCTTAGTGCAAAGGTCGTTAGTATTTTGATAACTTCTTCCACAACTTGGCTGTTTCTGATACGTAAAATCAGTATTTCGTTTTTAAAATTAGCGCCCAAATATGAAAACAATGACAAATGAAACAAGTGCTTGACTAGTAATATTGTTTCTTCTTTGGTAGTTTGTGTTCACACTGAAAAACTCTCATTTTCAATGAAAGGGATTAATTAGTGCATTACGCAAATCGTCATAAATCAGCTCATATGTTTGTGTTACTTGGATTGAAAATCGCCCGAACTCTACCACTCGAATATCATCCTTATTTTAAATTGGCCTGTGAGATTAAATGAAAAGACGGTATTGCGTAAGGTAATCAAAGAGGTTCCAATTTCGTCCCACAATGCATATTATTAAATGTCTTCTTGTGTACATAGTTGCCCTATATACAAGTTAAGCATGGTTTTAAATATTCGTAATACCGATAGAATATTAGGCCGCACATTTAATAGACATGAATTGATAAATTCTCCACTCAGGGTGTTTAGTTTCATTTTTTTAAGATAGCTCGTGGTTTTCACAAATAGATATGTGTCGGATTCCATCTTATAAGAGTTATCATAAAAGTACTTGTATTTAATTGTCTGTAAATGGAGTATGTGTATGACGATGTGAATTATTTAGAATTTTCCCACTTATTTATTAAATAATGGCTTTGACTGCATTACACACAATTATTTCTTTTGCATGCCTAGAATGACGAACCTATGAATAAATGGATATTCCATTATTAGAGGTGGTAAACCTCACTGTAGGAATGAAAGGACCTGCAATGAATTCCTAGGGGAAAACCGCCTTAAATGATGTTTTGAAATTCCAGTAGTGAGGGTTTGCATTGATTGTTCTTAGGATTTTCCCATTTCTAATGAGTATGTAATATCGAGTGCATACTTTATTTATTCGAGGAATAGATCAATCTAAAAGAGAATGAAAACAACGAACCACAACTATTCTCTGGGCTAACAGCTCTCCCACATTTATGAGGTTAAGAAAATTCCCTTGCTTTAAAGGATTTTTTGTAAGAGGACTCAACTGACGGAAACACCGATTGTCATGTTAATGTGTTATGTTAATGATTGCACAAGTCTCTGAAAGGATAAACTGATATATCTTATCTTATCAGACTATTCAACTATCTAACTGCCTTTTTGAGGAACCCTTCTGTGTAATGAGCCTTAATTGCATTGTAGAAAACATTCTATAAAATATTTTTTTATCGTGCGAAACAACAAAAATGAACAATACGAGACTTGATAGGTTTTATTGCATTCAGTACAAAAGAAAAACTAGTGGAATAGTTGCTGATGGTTCCAGTAATTTTTTGAAAATAAATTTTACATACTTAATGATACATCTATTAACTATATAATTATACTTGATCACTTACATCATTACGAATATCTATTATATTCGAATTTCTTTTACCATGTCTTGAATGGAAGTATAAAAGAATTCGGAGGAAAAGGTTCGCCATCGTTTATTTAAAATATCTTCATAGTCCAGCTCCAGTAAGATGGCTGTTGGATCACGTGGCTTGGAACGAGTCTTTTGGTTGAATTAGGAGACCTGGTGGAAGTGCAAACAAACCACTTCCTCAATTGCAGTATTTAGTGATGATTCTGGCACCGAGTTTATTGTTCGATTTCAAAGTTGGAGAGGAATAAACCATCAAAAGCGATCGCCAAACATGTATCTTTGGGTTTTGCGTACAGCAGCCCTTCTCCAAGATAATTTCACACCTATTCAGATATCAACTGACCCAAGGTCAGCCACCTTCTCACAGGAGCCGCATTACACTAAGTGCTTACATTATGTATTAGTGATATCAAACTACTTTTAAGGGAACGTCACTTTTACTAATGGCTTGCATTTCAAAAAGTATACAATACCGTAAAAAAATATACAACATCAAATATTGTTTTCAGATATTCACAATAAACATATTCATATTTCAATTTTAAAAAATTATGCATAATTATCTGTGTGAATTTTTGTGACACTATATGAAATTTATGTGTCCTCTTCCCTATAATTTTGAGCAATTCTTTTAGATGCCCTCTGAACATTTTATAAGTTTTAAAACGATACTAAGTTTTAAAACGATAACATAATATCATTCTGTCTAGATTTCACCACACTTAATTTCAATCGATATTTGAATTATCGATTATTTTCTTGAATAATGTAAAATTATCGAACGTAAAATCACATATCGTCGTCGTAGAGCAGAAACACACTAACTGGCATTTTTTGTAGAGATTAAATGCTTATTATTGATGATAAAAAAAATATATAGTCATATTGTAATTTGGTTATAAGATACGGGATATAAACGCTGTGTGTGTCAAAATGCTTACAATTTCTATTTTTATCTAAACACTAATATTTTTCAAACTTTTGTACAGTGAAAATAAATTGTTTTGTAAGTTAATGAGATTTTTCTCCAAGTCGACGATACCTCTCTATATTAAAAAAAAGTACATCGAGAAAATAATTTGTTGATTGAATGTGAAGAACATGAGGGTACTTTTCATTTTGCATTATTTCAAAGTCGAGGAGCATGATAGATATAAATTAACTATATGGTCAAAAAATATTTTTGCCTTTTGTACTGAGGTAATGGCAGTAGGATTATTGCAAAAACTTGTCACAGAATTTCTTCTTCGAAACTCTTAGGGAAACGTTTCTATTTCTGTGGCTGAGGGAATGATATAGAATCCTCTCTATCACACGGACCTGAAAAAGTATATAAAACTCTTAGACAAGATTTCTAGTATGAGTACTGAAAAAATATATGTAATAGTTATTTTACAAAAGAAGGGAATTAAATAAATTATATCAGATTCTGTCTAAAAAATATCGTATAAATTTGTATCTGGAAAGTATTATAGACATGGAATAGCATTCTACCTTAGGCTTACTTGCTTTTCGCTTACTTGGTATAAAAAAAAGTACATTTTGTAACAACATCGACGTTACTGGATACAAGCATTTATTAACTATTATTTATATTCCATTTGTTTCTGAAAACAAGGTACTTCAGTACGGAGACTCATGTGCGGCGACCGTGCGGCGCCGTGGAGAACTGCGGTACAAATTACACGCAAGTTGGACGTGCGTTGTCCCAGCGGCGCTGTAGGCATGTGTGCACTGCTCCATTGGATCTAATGTATCTCAGCCCGCACTTGCGTTACGGCACAGGCGCCGCACGTTGAAAAACCGGATGTGTGCACCGGGCCTTAAACCTCCTGTTGGGGTATCTCGGGTCAAACACTATTCTGTTACACGAGCCCTCTGGTACAAAAACCTGTTTCAAACCATCACCAGTTCTGGGTAGAGTGCCTATATAATAAGAGTGGCGACAAGGGACCAAATTTAGCCCAATGCACATGCGCGGCAGCCATTTTTCTACCAGAATCGGTTGCTGGACGAATATGTATCTTCCATCGGTTTCCCACATTTCCTCCTCTCTCTTTCTTTTGGCGATAGTGTTTATGTCCCGTAATTTTTATGCTCACGACTTATTGAACTTGTTTTCGTGAATATTAACAAGAAAATGAATAAAGTTAAGCTTATAACTTCAGTGTTAAATAAAATAAGATCTGATGTGTTGTCTCCCTCAGGCACAAGTTTTTTCTTTAAATTCTTTCCATGCTATGTGATAGAAGTTCACGCATTAATTTTATAACATTAAATAAAATATAGATTTGAAATGTCCTGCTATTAATGGATAGTTCCTTAAAATAAAACTTTCTTTCAACCAACTGTTCAACACATGTAGTTTTTTTTTAGTGTGATTAATCCTTTCCTTACATTAACCGAACCAGAAAAGATACTGAACATTTTTATTTGACCTTTTTAATGCATAACACAAAATTTTAACCCACTTAAATTTAATTTTAAGTTTCATCCATTTATACAAGTCAAAAGACATGTAATTTCAAAAATAATCAACACCATCAGTACACATTTGTTAAAAAATCTACCACATTTTGGTATGAAAAATAGAATTAACAGATTGAAACTAAATTATGAGCAAATATTGGCCTAAACATACAAGAATAATCTCAAGATAAAAAATAGTTAACAGCATTTGTACGCATTTATATCCAAATTCACAGATAAATGTTGATGTGGTGGTTTTGTTCCGAGATCTAGCAGCAAAATAAAGATGAAAGTTTTCATCAAAAATAACACTTTTATATAAACATTTCTTTTATTCTTTTTATATAAAGCACTGCTACAATGTACTCTCTGCTTTTCTGATGATTCAATTCGGCTTAGGTTATTGAAAACCTATAATAAGGAAACAGCTAAAAAAAACAACGCATTAACAAAAGTTTAAAACTTGCTAACTGCCTTTGGCGCGATATTTACATCGCCAAAGTAGCGGGAAACAGCATGTTGTTCATAAAAAGCTATTTACTTAAAAAGTGTTCAAATTTACACTGACAAAACACTAAAATAATTATAAATAAACATTCTAAAACACGAAATGGAACACGAATAAGCTATATTTTCTTTTTAATTTAATATACACACGTTTTTCTTAAACACACAAAAAGTTCCCATGTTAAGTCTACGGGAGCTGGGAAAACACCGCTTCGGGCGGTAGAAAAGGTCTCTAAGCCAATCAGAAAGTGTTTCCCGTATGTCGCCACTCTTATTATATAGGCACTCTAGTTCTGGGTAATGGATAATTTGTATTTCCTACTTGGATATGCACTCCTCTTGTACTAGTAAGGTAATTTTGTCTCAACTAAATTATTGTCAGCAAAATTGACTATATCGGACAAGATACCTTTTCGAAATACTTGGAGGGTTAATGTAGATAGGTAGTTGAATTTACGTCACATTGGAGCAACACAACAAGCAATTTGCGACTGTCCTGTATCAATACCGATTTGAGAGATTCGAGAACAGCACCTCATAATTTTGAACCACGATCAGGTGACGAATTTAATTTTAAGATAAATATTTAATTTTTTTAAGTCATTAAGATTGTATTGGATAGTTCCAATTTATTATAGCCTCATCGCCACCAAGATATTTCCAGCATTTTGTTATAACGAAATAAAGATATGGTCAGTTTTCTGATGACGCGATATCTTGTGTGTTTCGAGATATTGTCAGTTTTCTTCTAACAACGAGGTAATTCGTTTAGCAAAATATGATCCGATTTGCTTATTACGAGATACCTCTACGAGACAACCATCACAAGGGTACAAAATTTTCCTTTTTTTTTTTTTTAATTGATTGAATTAGCTCAGAATTCTAAATTAAAAGAGATTTACTGTGAAACCTCGTTTTGACGAATTCCACGGGATCGTAAAAAAGTACGTTTTAAACGTAGTTCGTGTTATCCGAATATTCAGAAAAAAGCATTAGTATTTCAACAATAAAATAAAATTTCAATGTTTTTTTTTTTTGTAATTATTTAGTGTTCTTTTCTTGATTCATTTTTCTTGGATAAATTATATTCTTTGTCACACAGATTGTACAGATAATTCTTGATAATTCAGATGATTCTGAAATTTACAGGCAATTCTGGATTATACAGATAAATCTTGATAAAACAGATAATTCCTGCTTTCACAGATATTTCCTGATAGCTCTTTTTTTGTCTTGAAATAGTCAGTTATATCGATTTTCGTTTTTTGTTTCATTCGTGCCATTCTTTGAGAAAATTTTCTATGTGGTTAACGCTGCTTAACTGAGCAAGTAAATTTTCACTGCCTTACAAAAAATGGTAAACAATTTTTATGTCAGCAGTGTCAAATCAACCAGAAAAATACGTTTTCCAAGCTGATGTAATGGATTTGGTTTATTTTTGGAATTTTTGCTCCTTAACATCCGAGAAATTTTATAAAATGTTGTTTTTTATTTTTCCTGTTGCCGATTTTTTAGTTTATAAATTTTCAAAGTAGCCAAAATGTTCAAAAAACCGCTCTTTGCCAAAATGTCAAATGCAATTTGCAAGCGACACGTTTCAGATACAAAGCTGGTTATGGTATCATTTTAAAGCGTATGAAGAGGGCTTTCATTTAATATTTGACATGCGTGGGTTTTGAATAAAAACATTTTTTAGCAATAATGCAAAATTTTTATTTTTCAATTTTAAAAATCGAAAATTTTATTTTTCAATTTTAAAAATTGAAATTTTTAAAATTTTGAAAAAAGTTTACACATTGGTACAAATTTACTGAAGGCACAGTCAAAATTTCAGGATGGCATCTCTGTGGTATCATGAGTGAGACACAATTAAAGTCAATAGTGCACAGGATTTTTCAAGAATGAGTCATCTCTTTCATGCTCATTCATGCTCCCACTTTCTTTTCCAAGTAGTTAGTTCAGTTGGGGTGTAGCTGTCAGAGTGTGTACATCTGAGTTAAGTTTTGTATGGTGAATCGTTTATCTTTTATTCTTGATTTATTTATAAGTACTACCAAATTTTTTTCCTCGGACTAGTTTTATAAATTTTACTCGATTAATATTATATACTAGCCACTTCGTGGCCAGTACGGCGTTGCCCGTGACAGTTCTTTTCGTGGGGTCAAGTGTGACCACTGCTCGCTAAAACGCGGTGATTACTACAAATTCTCATTTGGTTTGCTTCGAAAATAAATGGGAATTCGTAACCTATAGGTTAAGAGCCATCACAGCATTGCCCGTGGTTTTCGAAGCAACGGGTAACGCCGTGATGGCCTCGTCATTGTCAAATGCTGCCGAATTCGAATTTCGAAGAGATCCAATCGACGTGACGTCACAATCTTTTGCGAAATTATAAATATTCAATTGAAAATTATTTATTGAAAGAAAATCAAATGTATAAGGTATCTATCTGTCTGGTGTAAAATTTTCCGCAGATTTCAAATCCGCTGAAATTTTCAAACTGTCTTTAACGATTCCGATTTTACAAAAAAGAACTAAACAATGCCAGTCAAAATGTTTTTTATTTGTTTTGCATTCCTTCCCTTGTAAATCGTTTGAGCGCAGGCAATGGAATCTGTGATTTCTCGAATCAAACGAAGGTCATTCTTCCCAGCGGCGTTCGTATTACAAAAAATATAAAAGTTACAATTTAAAAATTATTTATTTAAAGAAATTCATATTTTTAGGTATTGATGTCTAATGTGAAATGTTTCTCAGATTTCAAATCCGTTGAGATTTTTTCTCCATATTTAACGATCTAGGAGATAGAAAAATAATTGCATAACTCCAGTTAAAACTTTTTATTTGTTTCGTTCTTCGGCTGAAAGCGTTCGAACGGAAACACGGAAAAAAATTAATTTAGAATCTGCCATCTCTTTATGGTGTAGCTATTCTAAAGAAAACAATAATAAATAAATTCCATTAAATTCATTTTAAAATGGTCTAGATTGAGTTTTAAAATTTGGCGCGACTCAAAAATTGCAAAAATTTTGGACTGCCAAATCCCATTACTGTAAGTGCCGTAGATTCGACAGGAGCGTGCACATATACAAACAAACACTTATTTTTATAATAGTAGAGATGGATACCAAAAGTAGTCTATTTTCTGATGTAATCCATTAAAAAAAAGAGCGCTGGGTTAGTAAAGACCTGTGAAACATGAGCGTGGATGATCTCTTCAAATAATGGAATTGAAGAAAACATGAAAATTTGCACTTCCTGCAGATTGCATATGATGATTGCGAGTAATTCTCAGAAGAATCGCATGTTACCATAGCTTCATCATTCTTTTCAGAAAAAAATGCAGATTGGTGTTTGGCAATGAAATCGTGTCTCTTTAGGTTAATCAGTTGCGTTGAAAAATCTTCAACAAATTCCTCTGTGCTTTTACTAATTTGTCTCAAAAGAATAAAGCTACACTGAAATTCACTGTTGCAGTTTATATTTTCATCCAACTCTCCTTCAAGGCTGGTTCGCAAGACTTTCTTAAATTCGATGATGATGGGGGATAAGAATCACATTCACTTAAAATACATTTCTGTTGTGGTGGATTACATATTATTTTCGAAAGGTAATCTTGGTAGGTTTTTAATGGATTTTCTTTATTTCTCTCTCTCTCTCTCTCTCTCTCTCTCTCTCTCTCTCTCCTGGAAGTGTCACTTTGCTTAAGTTAATCCCAGCAGTTATCATTAGATTAGAATTTCGATGAGTGGTACAAACACATAAAACGTGAGTAGCACTGGCTCCCGGTATTATGCAGTTCTTGAATCGCAATTATTTCGAAAACCCGATATCCAAAAGTGAATATTTGGATTTAAAAGTCTACCTCTCTAGCAGACTTCACAGAATCATTCTTTTTTGAATGTCGATACGTTTACCATCCGTGTCCTTCATGGAAATATAGTCTTTCTTTCCAAGCATTTGCCTGCTAACTTCATCACAGCAGTAAAAAATGTTTAACTACGAAGACAGCTTCTTCTGGAAAGGTTTTTCCTCGTTTACGGTCGGGTGAGGTCAAAACTCTTTTCTCTTTTACTAGTTTTTTTTTTGTTTTTGTTTTCCTAGCAATGTAATTACTTACACCAAACTCTTTGTCAATTCTTCCAGCTGCAATGACCAGCTTTTTAGGAAAATAGTCAAAATCATTACTATTTCACTTTTATATGCAGTTTTCAATCTCTCTTTCAGTTTCTCAAGTATTTCGGATTCTGAATTAATGCCTTCAGTAAATGTATACCAACATAAGTAATTTTTTTTTTTAATTTTAAAAGTTTCGATTTTTAAAAATTGAAAAATAAAAATATGGGACAAAGTAAAAGCTCTCTTCATAAGCTTTAAAATGATACCATAACAGGTTTTGTATCTGAAACGGGTAGCTTGCAAATTACGTTTGACGTTTTGGCAAAGAGCGGTTTGACATTTTGACAATTTTGAAAATTAAAAAAACGGCAACCTAAAAAATAAATAAAAAAAGTTTTCTCATTTTTCAGATGATAAGAAACAAGTATCCCAAAATTTAGCCAAACTCATGACGTCAATGGTTTATGCAGTGGTTGATTTGACACGGACTGACCCCGGTAGCTTATTTTAAAGTAGGCACGCTTATTCCTTCGTCTTCGTAATCTTCCTTTTTTCTTCCTTCTTCACTCTCTTCCACAAATATATTTACTCCCATTTCAGAGTCTATTAGTGTTTCTGATAATACGATTGATAAAAATCAGTTTGCCCTAAAGTATCGAAAATATTTCGTCTTACCGGCGATCAGCATAATTCAAATTATTCTTCATTATTCTCAAATGAATGTTAGTATTATTGTGATACACATTTTGATGGGGATTGGAATTGAGTTCGTATTATCATCAGTTTTCCAAGCCGAGTTGCTTGCCATTCGAGCAGCTTCATCCTTCAAATTTGCTCACTCCAAAATTGCTCAGAAAATACGTATTTTTGGGACAGTCTGTCCATCGTGACTCTTTTTGACCGACCTTTTCACTACTAACCCGATGGCCCAAAGAATACATTTCATCATTGAAGCGGCAACTCCATCGACGTGCATTTATATATCTTGGGCCAGAGGTTATTCCGGTTATTGATAGAAACGAAGCAGCAGATCATTTTGCAAGAAGCGCCACCGGTAATACGTCCCTCCGCCTGCATACCCACCCTCTCCTGGCATCTCATCTGAAGTGGTCCCTCAAGCTTGTATCAACTAACAGCTGGCAAAAGAGATGACTAAACTCCATCAAAGTTCGGCGAACATTCGGGTTTTTCCCCAAGGTCTGCACGAAGCGCCTCATCTCCACCTCATAGCTCATACACTTTTACATGGCACGTTCCTACAGTATTTATTTCGGATAAATATCCATTGTAGTCACCTCTGCATTTGTGGCATGGAAGTAGACCTGGACCACTATGTTACCACATACCCTATCACATCTCATATACACATCAAGGAACCAGCAACTCAGTACTACGACACCTGGCTTAAAAGATAGGCTGTTCATCCCTTGCGACAAAGAAAAGTCATACAAATGATGCGATTTGTGGCTTCCAGGGAGTTTGAACACAAGCAAGCGGTTTAAATTCACTTTTGGATTACGACACATCAAATGCCTATTTAACCTCATAGAAGAAAAAAAAATTTAGAGTAGCATTGCTTAAAATTTCTTCTTTGCATCGCACAAATTTTTTTTTTCTCATTTGGTCATCTTTTAAGTTATGGGAAATTTTGTTTATCGTAAACCTTTCGTTTGATCGGTATCCCACCGATGGAGTTAAGTTCGTATCATCAATTATTCGCATCAAGCGAGTTCGTCATTTTGAGGTTTGACTGTACATTCAATCCTTTGTTATAAAAGCGGAAAAAATAAAGAATTTCAAACAGTATATAATCCAATTTCCGTAGCGCTTGTTCACTTAGACTCCCGTCAAACCAACAGAATCCGGGTTAATCTGAGCCGATCGAATCAACATACATTCAAGAAACAAATTATTTCTGTACAGAGGATGTGTTATATCTACCTTCAGAGAGAGTAATGCTGTTTGTTAAAGCATTGACTGTAAGCTTGGGTTATTGGGCATTTCCTTTTTCGCAACTCCTTTCTTATTCTCTCTCTCTTTTTTTCTCTCTCAATCTTTAACTCTCGTATCCTAACTGAAACATGCGATATTAATGGAAGGTTAGCAAAGCGAAAAAATAATTTTCTTAAAGAAGTGTTTGGTTAAAATGAATATCATGTGTGAATGTTACTATAAAAGTTCTTTGACAAAGATCTTTTATAAAATAAGTTTGATAACGAAATATGATAGTGTAATGGTCAACTTTGATAAAATACTCTCTTTGTCAAAGTTTCTTTTATCAAAGTTAGCCTCCTCTTTCAATATTTTATAAAAGATTTATGTTGATGCACTTTCTATCCTGCAGTTTCAACTGCTGAAGACTTGAGTTTGAATGTTCCGATTGGGAACGTTCCGAATAAGAATGCAAGGAATGTTCCGCTCTGGAAAAGAACGGGGATTGCTCCCTGTAGGGATCACGAACGGTTTTCACTCTATCGTTTGAGGCGACGACAGCACAACATACTTTGTGATTTTATCAAATAATTGAAAAATGAGTGATAGGTAGTCAGTGGGAGCTACAAAGTTCTTAATATATGAATATCAGGGCTTTGAATTTCTCTATGATACCCGACATGCTGACTACAAAAACAGAAACAAACGGCTGGATATATATATAAAGAAATATTTAATGTTTTGAAAGAAAATAGATTCCAGTACACCACTCGAGACGTGAAAAAAAAACTTAATAGGTTGAGGAGCCAGTACCTTGCGAAAATGTTAAAAGTGCAAGTACAAAGTAGTAATTCTTACGCTATTATTAAGAATGCATATATATTCTTATAAAGTTAATATGATTGTTAAGCAATAATCTAAACAAACTAATATAATGATTCACTTATTTTTTAAGGAAATTCAATTACCTTTTAAAATTAAATTCATTTAATTTTCGAAGGTTCATTACAGTTTGGGATTTCTAATTACAGATAACAAACAGTATAAAAAGTGGAGCTGACGGATACGATATTTACAAGCTTTATATACTGTATTACTTGGCCATTTTTATATCCTTTTATACTTTATATCGGATCAGAAATATCTCCCGAATTTCTTTTTAATTACTTATATATTATATCTTCAGTATATTCCCGAATTTATTTTTTATTATTCGGAGTTAGTTGCCAGTGTTGTTGCTCGAAGTCCCCTTCTTATTTTTATAAGAAACAGGAACCCACTTCCTAGTTGGCATTTCTCAAAATACTTACCACTGTTATTTTTAATTACATCCATCCACATTTCATTTTAATACAATTGAAAACTATCACAGTACTTTGAGGGATACATGTGCTATACTGGAGGATTGAGTAGCTCTCTCATGTGGCGAGAAATCTCAGAGTAAACTATAAGCAGTTCCAAATGCGTCATTTGCCGTGATATTAAAGGTCCCACCTTCTGAGTCATATAATTGCAAGTACCTTCCTCCATGCTTAAATAGTTCATACAACTTCTATGATCTTCCGTGGCCAACTCAAGCAGCAAGTTACTATGAACACTTTTCAACTCTCGCCGAACAATCCATGGTTTTACACACCATCACGATTCCTTTTTTTTCTTATACTTTAAAATCGAAGCCATTGTATTGAATGGAAATGATAAATTTGCTACAGCAATCGGTAAAAATACTTGACCCATAGCTACCACCGGTAACGACATAAATAAACTCAAACTTATCAAAACTTTTATAAAATATTTTATAAATCTTTTATACAGTGTTTTATGTTCCATTTATTGTCTTAAAAGATATTTTATAAAATAAATTTGAATAAAAGTTTAAAAAGATCTTTGTCAAAGAACTTTAAAAGTGTAATAGCGGCCTTAGATAAACATTGAGTTTCAATTGCAGAACCTACATTTTCTCTAACCAAGTGTTAGAAACTCAGCGTCATCAATGTGGGTAACAAAGCACACATGCTTTTGTTTGTTGCAAGCGTTTTGAGAACATACAGATGTATTAATATGTAAGGAAGTATTATTTTTACTCCAGTAAAGTGTTTCTCAAACGCTGTGCTGTTGCCCGGTACCGGGCCCTGAAATTAATTATATCGGACCGGTTCCCCTTGAAATCGTCATTTTTTGTTTTTAACCATCTTCATGAATAAACTAGCTCTTGCTTGGCCCGCACGGCGTTGCCCGTGGCAGTTCTTTTCGTGGGGTGAGGTCTGACCACTGCTCGCTAACCCCCAGCTACGATTTGCGAAGCAAACCAAATGGGAATTCGTAGCCTTTTGGATAACAGCAATGACGGCGTTGCCCGTGGTGTTGGTAAACCAACACCGCTCATTGTCACATGGGGCAGAATTCGAATTGCGAAGAGATCCAATCGGCGTGACGTCGCAATCTCTTGCGAAAATATAAATATTTAATTGAAAATGTATTTGTTAAAAGAAAATCAAATGTATAAGGTGTCTATCTGGTTTAAAATTTTTCGCAGATTTCGAATTCTTTGATATTTTCAATCTATCTTTAACGATCCCGATTTTACAAAACAGAAAATGCGGCCAAATTCGAATTACGAAGAGATCTAATCGGCGTGACGTCACAGTCTCTTGTGAAAATTGAATGGATATTCAACTTTAAAATTATTTATTTAAAGAAAATCATCTTTTTAGGTTTCGATCTATTGTGAAATGTTCCGTAGATTACAAATCCGTTAAAATTTTTACTCAATCTTTAAAGATCTAGGAGATAGAAAAAAGAACTATTTAACTAAAGTTAAAACTTTATTTGTTTTGCATCGTCCACTGAAATTTTCTCTGCAAAATGAAACGGAAAAAAATAAATTTGGAATATGTCATGTCTGTATAATGTTGCCATTCCAAAAAAAGCAATAATAATTAAATTTCCATTAAATTCATTAAAAAATGTTCTAGATGGAATTTTCAACTATCGCAAAAAATTCAGACTACCTGTGTGTAAAATCCCATATTGTAAGTGCTATAGATTCGTCAGGACAGTCCGTCCAGACAGACACGCAGACACTTTTTATAACATACTGCTGTTTGTAAAAAATGCAACACCATGAAGGAGTCATCAGAAAAGATAACTTGTTGCCAATCAGCCCGCCAGGCTCTGTGCTCATGAGCCCATTGCAAACGCAGTCGTCGATGGTTTGGCGTGATGGGGATACTGTAAAAAGGAATCCTTGCACGCAGTTCACGGTGCAGCAGAGGTCGGAGAATTGACGAAGCCGACATTAGTACACCTATAGCTGTAGACCAAAGTGCTTCCAACTGCCTGGAGGAAGCTGTACGGTCATTCACCGCCATGTGGACCAGGTGTCTATCATCGCGTGCTGTCGTCACCTTCCGTCGTTCACTCCCAGTTTTTCGAATTGTCCGGTGCTCGTCGGTCCACTGCTTCCAAACTCGCATCGCTGTGAACTGTTTCGCTGCACACGAGCTGCTATTGCGCGACAGGAAAATCCTCTTTCACGAAGGCCGATGATTCTCCCCCGTTCAAACTCCATTCATCGTCGAGGCATACTTAGCTCACTAAACGTTCGCTACTAAAAAATAACCATGCACTATTTTCAACGTACCGCTACAACCCTCTATTTCCATGCTTTTAGCATCAGTTCAGAGGGCGCTGCTCACAAAATTAATGCTTCGAAATTAGGATCCCTTCCTTCTTCCTTTCTACCAAAACAAAGATCTAAAAAATATTTTTCAGTCAGTCTTTAGTTGAAAACGGGACTAGATTTTCAATATCTGATAAAATTTTCAAGAAGAAAAAGTCATCACAATTTTTAAATTAGTACTCGTTACATGGTCCATTACCATCTTGCCGCGAGTGTGTGTTGGTGTTAGTTATAATGAATTACTGTGTTTTGTAGCAGGAAAACATATCGTTAGAATTTGAAATAATAAATTAAAATGTTCCACAACTCACATCTCTCCAACATTGATTCTAGAATTGCAATTTGCTCGCTGATCGAATTAATTCTGCCATCCCTTTGTTGTCTTCTCTCCTCTGCGTCTTCACTTGAAGCTTGAAGCCGCCATGCTTCAAGAGCATCTATGCGCTGAAAAGTAAACAGTTACATAAATACTCAAACTTAATACATAGTTTGTAAAAAGATTATGGGATCCTGGGGTCACAAGCCTGTTCCCCCGAAAGTGTGAGTTTCTTATAAATAACAAATGAAGTATCAAAAATGCATTTGTCGACTTACAAGTACCATTTGAAGTGATTTATCACTACCTTGAGCAACGTATTACCACCCGGAGGGTTGCGAGTTCGAAACTCGTTCCACCTAAACACCGCCGTGTACACGGGGCTGGTGCACGTTATATCTGACGTTGCCTCAAAAGTCCTCAGTTGGAGCGATATGGAAGTTTGGAGAATGGGTGCCAGCTCAGGTGTTGTTCTCTTCTTCAGATCGTGGTTCAAAATTACGAGGTGTTATCCATGATCATAAGGCTATCCCTTCGGATTGTTCTCGGATCATCGCGAATAGCCCCTTCTCATGCTCCAGTACGACTTTAATTAACTACCTACCTGCATATTTTGTTATTCATAATTTCGGTTCATTTTTTCACGATCCAAACCACCCAGTTTACTATACTAACTAAGCGTTTAAGGCAGAGCAAAGAGAATGGACGGATAGCTGTAAGTTATTAATATTTATCTTTCGTGTTTGGGGGGACCGGGTTTCAACGATTAAAATAAGGGACCCCATTGGTATGGGCCCCTTAGAGTTTGTGTTCATGAATAGGAACATCCGTGCCCAGACCTGAATTCATATCCAAGATTTGATGGATTGAGCCAGGTAATGAGGAGCCAAACATGAGAATATTTTATTGAGATAAAAAAATTTCCAACGAACGTAATAGTATATATGGTATGAGAAATTCATGTAGCAGTTATTATGCACAATTTTTGACTAACATACTACTTGAAACATTATGACGAAAAAAGTTGGTGATCTAGATTCTTTGTGACGGCAGTTAAATCCATCGAAAAATGTCAACATTTGTTCATTTACTCCAAACTTATTTTCATGATACTGCAGTAAAAGTTTACCTGCTGAAGTTCTTCGATTTTCTCAGCAAGCTCTCTACCTTCTTTCTTAAGTTTTTCCTCTATGACATTTCCTACAAAATTATTTTAAAAAAAATATTTAGAAATCAATAGCATGAAATATGATAGCATGTTGTAAAATATTTTGCTTCAGCGACTGCTAAAACAAGACCAGTTTGTTTTTCTCACATTCACAGCTAAATCTCAGATTCAATGGAATAAATTTTGTAATTGATCTCCAAAACTCTTGAGGGTTCTACAGATAATACTAGCGCGAAGATGTGGGTTGAAAACACCTCTACCAGATAGTGGTACAATAAAGAGGGAGTTAGGTTGATATGAGCTCACCCATATAAGGGCCCCTTCACGTCAACAGAATCCAGGTCAATATATAGTATATACAGTAGAAACTGACTAACATAAATCCGGTTGCAATGAAGACGAACGCTCCGGTTACAGGCAGTGTAAAAGATTTTTGATGAACAAGCTATTTCTTTGGAAAGCAGCTGCTTTCCCGAAAAAACGTGAGCTCACAGAGATCCATCTTCAGGTGTGTATGGACATAACAACACCGAGTGATCTTTCTTTTCATTCATTTTTACTCTTGTCTACCCTTCTGCTTTTTGCATTTTCCCTCCGTCATTGAATTTGATCGTCGCTAGAAAACTATGTGGGCGCTGTGTAAGCAAAATGTGAGTTACAGCAGCATAGGTTCCATTCCTACCTGGATATATTTCTCTGTTTCTGCCAGGAAGTTACCTTGCGTGTATTATGTCCATTACTTGACATTTTACGACGTGTCTGGCTCAGCATGGCCAAATACAAAGCTGATCCAGAAAGTAAGTACCTATTGCGCATATCTCCAACGCATCTGACGGCACGAAGGTAGCTCATGCGTAGTTACATCCTTCAACTCTAGAACGAATTAGCCTAGCCATTTTGTTTGTTTACGTTAACGTTTCGAGGCATTATTTGTCGGTAATCATGTTTAAAACAATCGATCGACAAGTCAGCTGTGAAATAAGAGCCGTTATCACGTTTTTGAATACGAGAAATGTTCTACATTGTGAAATTTATCGTCAGATAAGTAAAACTTACGAAAGTGGGTGAGGATGTTTAACGAAGGAAGAGGAAATGTCCACGACGAGGAGCGCAGTGAGCGCCCGTCGTTGATTACAAAAGAATTGGTGCGCTGCATCGACGACAAAATTCGTTCCAATAAGCAATTCACAATTTCTAATTTGTCAATGAATTTTCAAAACATTTCACGATCTTTATTACAGAAAATTATGACTGAACATTTGCACTACAAAAATTGTGTTCGCGATGGGTACCTAAAACACAAACGGACGTTTAAAAACGGAAACGCATAGGAGCAGCCTTGGAGTTTTTGCAGTGTTATGCGACAGAAGGAAATAATTCTTTGAAAAGGATTGTCACAGGCGATGAAACATGGATTTGTTACGAGACACCTAAAACGAAACGGTAGTAACAGGAATGGCGGCCTACTGGTTCCCCGAAACCGAAGAAAGCAAAGCCACTTCTTTCTTCAAGACAAATCACGTGCACCGTGTTTTGGGACTGTCAAAGAAATTTTATTAGCTTATTTCACATATGGCGGGCCGATCGATTGTTTTAAACATGATTACCAGCAAACCATGACTTCAAATATTAAGGTAAACAAACAAAATGGCTAGGCTTATTCGTTCTCGAGTTGAAGGATGTAACTACGCATACGCGAACTTTGTGCTATCAGATGAGCGAAAGATATGTGCAAACGGTATTTACTTTCTGGACCAGCTTTGTATGTCCCTTTGCCATAAAAAACTCAAATACAAACCAACAAGAATCTTCGTTAATATAAATTCGGATTTATCCGGATTTTGTTGCGTGAAATTGCAATACAGAAAAAATTAAAATATGTTCTACTGAAACAACTTCTATTTTATGATTAAAAAAAATCACTATCGTTGTTTACAACTGCGAAAAGTAATTAGATTTGCCATCATATTACATTACATGCTTCATACTGTTATTTTAAATATAGGAATTGCCTAAGACTTCAAAAAAATCGCAACATTTCAGCTCTTACTTTCGCATTTCCTCCCATCCGATTGCAATGTGTACCCTTCTTTGCAAGAGCATCTGTATGATCCTGGTGTATTTATGCAGTCATGCTCACATAAGTCCTTCTTTTCAGAACACTCTTCAATATCTAGAAAAAAGAATGTCAGAAAACTTCGCCAATAAACCTTTCTTTCAATCAGTAACTGGCATACCATATGCGCTAAGCTTTCTCAATTGCTAAAATCAATTGAGGTCAAATTTTCGATACTCAATTTCATATACTATTTTAATCCATTTGTAATTAATTTTGCATCAATGTCTACATAAATGCATTTCATAACTCTAAGTGAAATAAAATAAGTAACCAAAAGAATATATAAAAACATTTTGTTTAATTTTACTGGTGTCAATTATCGCATACAATGCATCAATATATTCTTTGCATCGATTCTAGCAAATAATATTCTTGCGTATAAAACACAAGGTAAAAAGCACACCTCAATTATGTTACCATGGGAACATACAGAACGTCTCCTACAATTTCATCCCATTCTCTTGTTCAAAAGCGATTCGCCAATTTTTGACAACAAACCTATTTTTGCTCGTATTTTCTTTTCAGATTTTACGTTGTTGGAATATAAAACGGTCATTGCCTTCTGAAAACAGACTACTGATAAATTTCATTACAGTGACGAGCTCTTCCGTGAGTTCTAGCAATGTTGCGCCGCTCAATAGCTCATATCAAGCATATTTAAACTAAGCGCGAGAAAATTGGGGAAGGAATCCCATAACGGTCAATTTTATGTTGTTTATGTCAGTTATTGGCATTTGACAACAAACAAATAATGCATATTCCTGTACCATGTATGTTAGCGAAATATATATATATATAACTTCGAGAGTTGGTATTGTAATAGTAGCAATACATCTGAGAAACAAGTATATCCCATACATTTCGTGCAGTGAACTTGCTTTCTCCCTAAATGGTCATGAGACCATGAGCTCTTCTACCGCATGTCTAGAAGCAATGTTTTCAAAATTAACGAAAAGGTATCAGTAATGACAACGCATACCGTTCACCAACGACAGACTGTCATTGCGTTTGATATACAAGCGCTTCTTTCTTAACGACTGAGATCAATTCCCTGCGACTCGATCATTAAGCCAATTGGTCAATGATCAAAGAAGTTAATTTTTTATTCTGAATTATTAAGAAGAGGTCGAAACCCTTACGAAAAATTTCTATTGAATGTGGTCTATGTGTATGGTATGCGTGCAGTTTTAAAGTGGAGATTCTTTGGGTAAGTCCACTCACCATCGTGTACGACACACTCCAGAGCATGTTACAGACGATGTGAATTGTGTTCGCTCCAGACTCCTTTCCTTAAAATGAACGACATCGTGACGTTTGATTCAGAAGTCATAGTAGAACCAATCGTTAATAACCTTCTTGCTTACTTTTTAACTTTAGATACGAAAACTACCGTTTGCGATGGAGAAATTAAAGCTATCAGGGCTTGTTACTGAATAACTATTAGGGGTACCCGTAAATAATGTGTCGTCCAATATCGTTGGATGCAAACTTAGTGCATTATTTTTAAAAAATGGCATTTAATCAACTATGTATTCAACTTAGTTTTCTATGATCTTATCTCATCAGGTTATCAAGTATTCTATCTCAACTTTAAAAATTCTGGGTTTTGAGTCGAAATACTCAACCAATACGATTTTGATATGCTAGTAAGAATTAAATTTTTTCCCAGCAATAAAGTGGCTGTAAGGATCTGAAAATATTTTAAACTGATGGGGAAGGTGCGGTGGGTATAGAGGATAGGAAGAACTTCCCATCTTTAATACTGTTTCTGATGTTTTGTCGAGTGATTATCATGTTGGAGGATAACACCTTTCCTATTGATCAAAACTGGATGCTTTTCTGCAATGGATGCTTTCATTCGGACTTGACCAAAATAAACGTCTTCACTAACGGTTTCTACGATATTAAGCAGCTTAAAATGAGCCACACCGTGAATGTTCCACTTAGCGCATTGGAAAATCTTTCTTCCCTGGATATTGAAAGTTGGAATTTTTCAGGGTGAATTTCCAGAGGACAATCATTGTTTTTAATCACTGAGTAATCGAGAACCCATTTCTCGTCTAACGTTATAATACGGTCAAAAGACGGGATTTTTTTCAAGGCTGTTTATGAGAAAGTTGCATATGGAGGACCTTTGCAGTTTGTTCTCATCACTGAGCATATGGAGGACCTTTGCAGTTTGTTCTCATCACTGAGCATATGGAGGACCTTTGTATTTTGCTCTCATTCTCACTGAGCATATAGGGTACCCAGACACGGCTTGCTGAAACTTCTCAATGGATTTCAAGTGGCATTCGAATGTTCATCAAGAAGCATTTGACGTTTCTGAAATTTCCTCATTTGTTAGCCGTGGATCTTCTTTCACTATAGCCCGCAAAGCGTCTTCATCAAATTGAACTGAACGACCACTTTTGGGGGCATCTTCTGGGTCAAGATCGCCGCTACAAAACCTGTTGAACCAGACAATCGTGAACGTCTAAGCAATTTGTGTAAATTGCATTGATACTCGTAGTTGCGTTATGACAGCAACTAAACTGAGAGAGCATATAATGCCTAATACGAGATTCTACTCCCAGGTTTACCATTATTCATTTCGTAAAGGATATTTAATACTCTCTAAGAAAATTTCAACTGAAAGCACAAAGGGTACAATACTTTAACTACGAAAACTGGAGTGAACTCAATGCTATAGTTACCTTAAGAAGCACGCCACAAGTATATTCCTTTAAAACGAAATTACTTATGAATACCGATAAGCTTAAAAAATGGTTAGATTGACTGACTAAATATCTAGAATTCAGGTAATTACTTCATATACTCACCCCTAAATTGTCCGAGACTTAAGCTATAAAATTAACTTGGGAAAACTAAAATAACAAAATAAAATTGTCACTCTGCAGTGACTTCCAGCACATTATGGTATCAAAAGAAATTAGATAACCGACATATTGGCAAAAAAGGCTCAAAGATTTTGCAACTTTCACAAAATGACTTTCCCTTATTCATCTATGTATTACACGAATTATAAAATACATAATGGATAAAAACACCCAAGCTAGGCAGACAGAAGAAATCAAAGATAAAACTTCTAGGGAAGCACTTTCTGGAATTCCGGCTACGCCTCGTCCAGAGGCTTCTGTTGCCTTCAGATAAGAGGCTGGACATGACTGCCTAGCCAAAAAATTTTAATCCAAATTGCGTTCTGTATGGAGGTAGTGACAAAACGGACTCCACGCACATTGGAGTTTGTACAAAATTGTCAGGAGTCAAAGATATTGGAAGGCAAGAGATCTACTTCAAAGTCTACAGACCTATCAACTGCTGTTTATTTATGATTTTTATACCTAGTTTTGTCCTTTTGATCTTTGTCTCCATGTTTTTGTGTTGAGTGTTTACTCTAGAAATGAATGTACACTGCTGGCCACCCAAATTGCAACACCAAGAAAGACAAGAGATATCCCAACAAAATTTATTTTGTAGATAACATGTTGACCAAGTATCAAATGATTAAATTTATAGACTTCGGTGAAGTGTGGTTCCTGCCAAAATCAGTAGCCAGAGTAGTCGCCATTATTGGAGATCACCGCTGCCACACGCCTCGGCATTGATTCAAAGAGACTTTGGATGTGTTCTTGGGGTACAGCAGACCAAGCAGCTTCCACACGTTGCCAAAGTTGATCTGGTGTGGCAGCTGGGGATGTAATCTGGGTCAATCGTTGAGCAACCATGGACCTCATGTTTTCTATCGGCGAAAGATCCGGAACTGGCGATTGACGAAGAACCCTTGGACAATACGTACCACGTGTGGTCGCGCATTATCCTGTTGAAATATGGCTGTGGGCAAGCCCTGAAGGTAAGGAAGGACAACTGGCTCTAACACCTTGGAGATGTAGCGCTGGCTGTTTAAAGTACCGGCAATACGTACTAGAGGAGTGCGAGAGTGATATCCAATACCGCCCCATACCATAATACCCGGAGCAGTACCAGTGTGGCGGTGCATAACGCAGCTGTTCAGTATTCTCTCTCCACGGTGTCTCCAGACTCGAATCCGACCATCGCGGTGTTGCAGACAGAAGCGTCAGTAAAGACAATTTCATTCCATTCTGCCGTTCACATCCTTCTTTCATCGCACCATTGGCGGCGGAGACGTCTGTGGTTCTGCGTCAAGGGTAGACAAAGCAATGGACGTCTTGCGGACAGACCACTCTGCTGTAAACGGCGTCGAATGGTACGCGCAGACACTGGGTGATGCGTTACAGACTGAATGTGCTGTGCTATGGTTCGTGATGTGGCTGAGCGATCCGTCACTGCCATACGCACAATATGCCTGTCATCACATGAAGTGGTGCACTGAGGTGGATGCGATCGAACACGTCGGTCCGTCGTACCCTCCTGCATCCAACGATCACATATCCGCATTACAGTTGTTTGGTTTCGTCCAACACGACTACCGATTTCCCTGAAAGATAATCCACAATCTCGGTAGGCCACTATCCTTCCTCTGTCGAACTCGGATACTTGATCAAAAGATGATCGCTGTTTTCTACGAGGCATAATTGATCGGGTTTTTTTAAACCACAAGAAAAACACAATTGCCGTACTTGAAATCGTCGAAATCTCCAAGCCTTAAATAGCGCTTTGAAGTGGCGCCACAGGCGCGCGTGATGTGCGTCTGCGCTGAAATTCTAATCATTTGCATATCTCACCTCTACTAATGCATGTTGTAAATTTCATATTATTTGCATGCTTCCTTCAGGGTGTTGCATTTACGGTGGCCAGCAGTGTATTTATGCTGCTAAAAATATGAAAGAAATTGATCCCTGATACATCCTTCACGACGTAGACGACATAGTAGTACGAACCACCAACGAAGCAGATGGCAACAATGGCAACCTACGACTGACATATCACTCTGACAATGGCTCTATACAACCCTAGTGACTTTATATAAATGTTATTTTCGTTGTATATCAGTAGTATATAATTGTAGTTACCACTACCAAAGTTCTAACCATCGAACATTGAATAACTATGCCAACACTAGGAAATACTTTCATTAGCAATTATAGGTACTTTTGATAAGCTAAGTAGTGCGATTTTAAAACTAGAACTGAAAACAAGTATATAAAAGGTATTCCAGGATAATTACCTGTGGCGCATGTTTTTCCAGTCCATCCTGGGACACAAGAGCAAACATCGGGTTTAATGCAGATTCCACCATTTTGACATTCTTCTCGGCAGATTGCTAAATAAATTTAAAATAAAGTGATTACAGTACAAAACCAGTGTGACTGTAACAAGAGATTTATTTGTTCAGATATGTTGGAAAAGCTCTGTGTAAGAGAGACGTGTATTCTCAGTTATGTACACAGAAACCATGACGCTAAAAGCAAAATTTTCTTACGATAAATTATTATATCTTAAATAAACTTATCTTAAATAAATAGCCTCGTTTGGTGTGTGTCTGTAGGTATGTGTGTGCCTATTGGGGTACTCTTAAGTCCAAATGGTTGAATATATTTAAATGAAACTTTTCATACTACGAGTACTTTTATTAAGTAACTGAGCTTGGCTGCGTAAATCCGTCTTTCCGTTCTATGTTCAATTTTTTGTTAGTGTGTTTCTTCAAGTATCACATATACAAGGGATTTAACATTAAATAATGCAATGTTCTATAATTGATACACCATTTTCTAGTTTAATGAATACCTTATTTAAAATTTCTCTGTGTTTATATACTTAGACAATTTTGATGGTAGAACCATCTGAGTAGGTATCTATACTTAAACCAACCATAATTTGGTAGTTTTGGAGTAGATGTAGGTATGGTATATTGAGCAGTTAAATTACTTGGGTTGTTTTACCAGTGCAGATTAAAATCGATTATTTTTTTAAACAATTTTTACGGAATTTAAATTAAAATTCTTTATTTTGAGCCTTTTGTTTCTTTACGAAATATAAAAAAATTCTGAACATTTGGAACAGGCGATAAATATAATAAAACGTTGTGAATAAAATATACAGGGTAGTGGTAGATAGGCAATTAACGTTGCACTGGAGCAACACAGCGGGCAATTGGCGACGGTCCGGGATCAACCCCGGATGGGAAAGTTCCGAGGACAACACCACGTAATTTAGAACCACAGTTAGATGACGAGGTCACATTGTATTGGCACCCCATTCTCCAAACTTCCAGGTAAGAGGTAACGCCAACATGGAGGACATGTGAGACCACGACAGATTTAATGTGCACCAGCCCTCTTTGTACACGACAGTATTTGGTGAGATTTGAACTCGCGACCCTCCAGTTGCTAATCGGTTACTTTCCAACTGGTCTATCAGGGCCCTAATATAAGCAAAACAAGAGCTTTTAAAAAATAGCACCTGTAGATAAAATAGCAACCTTGGTATTTTTTTATAGTTTGCTTTTTTAAATTTGTAGCCGCGTTATATTCCAAGAATCAAATTTATAGTAAAAAAACAAACACATTCATTACTTTTCGATCAAAAATTTTTTTTAAATCTGTTTTAAGGTGTATTTCTAGATTTTTAATTTGATGCTTTTCGTTCTACAACTGTAATCAAGGTAAGTATTTTGATTAGTTTTGAAAACAGCATTGTATGACAATTTTAGTTAACCCTTTTGTTTTAAAATTACATACGAGGCATTTATATGCATACTCAGAACTATTTTATGGAAAAATTTGGAAATTTTAAAATTGGAAACTCTAGAAACTTTACTTTCTTATCAAGCATTTTAATTCAACAAAAATATAAAGTGGTAAATGTGACATATATTTACATTTGTGAAGTTATGTATTTAACAATTGTGAACCTTTTTAGAGTATGGTTGTTGTTACCTGTGATTAGTAATTGGTAATTTTTAATTAACGTCGCATTAGAACAGCACAACGGTCTATTGACGACGGTCCGGGATCAATCCCTTAAGCGAAAGATCCGAGGACAACACCACGTCATTCTGAACCACGGTCAGATGACGAGGACAGAACTTGAGTTGGCGCCCCACTCTCCAAACTTCCACACCAATCCAATGTGAGTACTTCCGGCCACGACAGATTTAAAGTGCACCAGCCGCCTCTACACCATACGCTTACAAACAGCCATGCACTAACCTGGATTCGAACCAGGAACCTTCCGATCTAGAGGCTAACACCTTAACCACCAGACCGGTTGGTCGGTCCACTTGATTGGTTATTTTAAGGAAAACTAATTTCTAGTTTTATATCTATTGAGTCCTTCTTCGTGCAACTGTACAACTAGAACAAATTGGGTTTTTTTTAGTTGTGACGGTATTGCAGACGTGATGAGATATCTTAACCCTCCAAGTGGTTCCGACAAGATATCTCGTTCATCAAAGATGTGACAAATTTTTCTAGTGACAGTCGTCATCTCAATATAAATCCAATGATTGAAGATGATGACATCACGATCTGGCCAGTTTTCTTCTTATGACGAGATATCTCGTCCATCAATACCTGGTCAGTTAAACTAATGATGACATCTCGTCAAGACAACAACCAGGTTAATAACAGCCACAACAAGTGTTAATGTTATATTGTTGTTGTTGTTGTTTCTTATGCCTACACTGGCAGACCAAAGGAGTGCAGGCGCGTCGTAGACGGCAAGAGGCGAGGGGGGTGCGGCTTCCACGCAAGTGAGCCCCATTAGGAGGAAGTTTGACTTATCTCGAATTTTTAGCCAACAGATGGCAGCACATCGACACATCTCGTTTTTACGGAGAGGTCACATTTTCACGACATTCAATCATACTCAGGCACACGGTTGTAATTTTGATCCAAACCAGAGACCAACTAATCCCTGGTTCAGCAACCCCAGAGGTATTGATTTATATTAGTGAGTGTTATTGAACAGTATAATTATGGTCTTTAACAATATGCGGTGCTAGTTTTTATGATGGATGTTTATTCCTTACAAATATGTACCAGGTTGCGTTGAAGTTTAATCCATGTATTACGAATCTTTAGGTAACAAAACAGGTTAAACAAAACATATAAATCTCAAATTAAACTTCAATAGAAAAGGAGAAATATTTTATGCATCCGGTCGGTAGATCATTGGATTAGCAACCGGAGGGTTGCGAGTTTGAAATTCGATCCAATCAAAAGCCGTCGTGTACGAGGGGGCTTGTGCACGTTGAATCTATCGAGACGGCAAATGCCCTCGTGTTGTCGTGGTGTGGAAGTTCGGAGATTTAGGTGCGAGATCAGGTGTTGACCTCGTAGTCTGATCGTGTTTGAAAATTGTAAGGTGTCCTCGAATCTTTCCCTTCGAGATTGATCCAGAACAGTCATCAATAGCTCGTTATGTTACTTCAGTGCGAAGTTAGTTCGTGGGAGCAGTTGTAAGGATGTGAAGAGTGTAAGAATAAAATTCTTGTTTTAGTATTACCTCTAATACTGGTAATTGAAATAAATTTAAAAGATACAAATAAATGGTACATTAAAAAAATTATTTCTTTGTTGCCTCAATATTGCAGCTTTACAAATTGAAACAATCTGTTTCTAATATTATAATCTGTCCATAGCTAACTTTAAAAAAGGCCTCGACTATTTTTCAAAATGGAAAACAATATATACTTTCTATTTACCTGAACATTTGAGAGAATTGTAACAAAATATAATGTTTTAAATACTTATATTTTAGACCAAAATATAAACTTTAATCGTATTGAAAGAAACTAAGATTTATTTAATTTCCTTCCCCAGTATATTTTAAAACTAAATCCCAACTATACACCCAAAGTACAACTTATTACACCCAAATTCTTTACCTTAACCAGTTTTACTAAAAACAATATAAACTAACGGTTCATGTCCAAGCAAGATTGTGCGAGACATTATTTATGTGTCAAGTGGTTTATATTGATAGATATAGATTAATTTCAGAAATTATAGTGGTTTATATTGATAGATATAGACTAATTTCAGAAATTAGTGGTAAGTTTATACATTAAAGCGGTGTATAAAAACGTATTCTGGCACAGTTACATAAAATTTGTTTCCTTAAAAAGCAAATTATAAAACTTTTTTCAACAATGCATAACGAATTTATTTAACATGCCAAAACACACTATACTGTACACTCTAAATAAAATATTCTTACCTTAAATACAACGTGCAATAATGGAGACAGTAAAATATGTTTTCAATTAAACAACTATAACATTATTTTAATTTTTTATAACAAAGATTTTTATTATTAAGAAGTATTATCTATTCAGCAACAATACAGAAATTCGTTTAACAATATAGATATCGAATAACTATTATCAGTTTCAACAGTTACATTCAGTTTATTGTATAGAAATGATCCTACATTTATTTCTTTCACATTTTAAACATCTATTAAGATAAAAATCTTCAACTTTCCTAAAGCTCTGCTATCAAATTTCAGAGTGTGTGCCAAGGAGGCACTCACCAGTCAGTAGTCAAAAGAAAACCCTTGCAATATTCTCAATAGATTTAAAACGTAAGTTTAAAACATTTTACTTACAACTCTTAAAGCTAATGCATGCATGAAATTCCAATCCTGCTATGAGTACGAATTTTAAGGAACATTCTGCCTCTCAAGTTCCGTACTTTTGTGATATTATTCATAAAATATATTCAACCTTTCTTTTACAGCTTATAACCAATATCATCTATTCATCCTCCTCATCCATCCTACAGGGTGCGTGCCAACATAAAGAGCACGCACCCGTCAATAATTATCAGAAGTGCTTCACAATATTCTCAATAGATATGAAACGTAAGTGTAAAAATTTTACTTACAACTCTTAAAGCTAATGCACGAAATTCCAATTCCGTCACGAGTAAGAATGCTGAGGTACATTCTGCCCCTCAGGTTATGTACTTTTCTAAATTATTCATAAAATATATTGATCCTTTCTTTTACAGCTTCAAACCACCAGCATCTTTTCATCCTCCTCATCCATCCTACAGGGTGCGTGCCAACATAAAGAGCACGCACCCGTCAATAATTCACAGAAGTGCTTCACAACATTCTCAATAGATATGAAACGTAAGTGTAAAAATTTTACTTACAACTCTTAAAGCTAATGCACGAAATTCCAATTCCGTCACGAGTAAGAATTCTGAGGTACATTCTGCCCCTCAGGTTATGTACTTTTCTAAATTATTCATAAAATATATTGATCCTTTCTTTTACAGCTTCAAACCACCAGCATCTTTTCATCCTCCTCATCCATCCTACAGGGTGCGTGCCAACATAAAGAGCACGCACCCGTCAATAATTAACAGAAGTGCTTCACAATATTCTCAATAGATGTGAAACGTAAGTTTAAAACATTTTTACCAACTACTCTTAAAGCTAATGCACGAAATTCCAATTCCGTCACGAGTAAGAATTCTGAGGTACATTCTGCCCCTCAGGTTATGTACTTTTCTATATTATTCATAAAATATATTGATCTTTTCTTTTACAGCTTCAAACGACCATCATCTATTCATCCTCTTCTTCCATCCTACAGGGTGCGTGCCATCATAAAGAGCACGCACCCGTCAATAATTATCAGAAGTGCTTCACAATATTCTCAATAGATATGAAACGTAAGTGTAAAAATTTTACTTACAACTCGTAAAGCTAATGCACGAAATTCCAATTCCGTCACGAGTAAGAATTCTGAGGTACATTCTGTCCCTCAGGTTATGTACTTTTCTAAATTATTCATAAAATATATTGATCCTTTCTTTTACAGCTTCAAACCACCAGCATCTTTTCATCCTCCTCATCCATCCTACAGGGTGCGTGCCAACATAAAGAGCACGCACCCGTCAATAATTAACAGAAGTGCTTCACAACGTTCTCAATAGATATGAAACGTAAGTGTAAAAATTTTACTTACAACTCGTAAAGCTAATGCACGAAATTCCAATTCCGTCACGAGTAAGAATTCTGAGGTACATTCTGCCCCTCAGGTTATGTACTTTTCTAAATTATTCATAAAATATATTGATCCTTTCTTTTACAGCTTCAAACCACCAGCATCTTTTCATCCTCCTCATCCATCCTACAGGGTGCGTGCCAACATAAAGAGCACGTACCCGTCAATAATTAACAGAAGTGCTTCACAACATTCTCAATAGATATGAAACGTAAGTGTAAAAATTTTACTTACAACTCGTAAAGCTAATGCACGAAATTCCAATTCCGTCACGAGTAAGAATTCTGAGGTACATTCTGCCCCTCAGGTTATGTACTTTTCTATATTATTCATAAAATATATTGATCCTTTCTTTTACAGCTTCAAACCACCAGCATCTTTTCATCCTCCTCCTCCATCCTACAGGGTGCGTGCCAACATAAAGAGCACGCACCCGTCAATAATTAACAGAAGTGCTTCACAATATTCTCAATAGATATGAAACGTAAGTTTAAAACATTTTTACCAACTACTCTTAAAGCTAATGCACGAAATTCCAATTCCGTCACGAGTAAGAATTCTGAGGTACATTCTGCCCCTCAGGTTATGTACTTTTCTAAATTATTCATAAAATATATTGATCCTTTCTTTTACAGCTTCAAACCACCAGCATCTTTTCATCCTCCTCATCCATCCTACAGGGTGCGTGCCAACATAAAGAGCACGTACCCGTCAATAATTAACAGAAGTGCTTCACAACATTCTCAATAGATATGAAACGTAAGTGTAAAAATTTTACTTACAACTCGTAAAGCTAATGCACGAAATTCCAATTCCGTCACGAGTAAGAATTCTGAGGTACATTCTGCCCCTCAGGTTATGTACTTTTCTATATTATTCATAAAATATATTGATCCTTTCTTTTACAGCTTCAAACCACCAGCATCTTTTCATCCTCCTCCTCCATCCTACAGGGTGCGTGCCAACATAAAGAGCACGCACCCGTCAATAATTAACAGAAGTGCTTCACAATATTCTCAATAGATATGAAACGTAATTTTAAAACATTTTTACCAACTACTCTTAAAGCTAATGCACGAAATTCCAATTCCGTCACGAGTAAGAATTCTGAGGTACATTCTGCCCCTCAGGTTATGTACTTTTCTAAATTATTCATAAAATATATTGATCCTTTCTTTTACAGCTTCAAACCACCAGCATCTTTTCATCCTCCTCATCCATCCTACAGGGTGCGTGCCAACATAAAGAGCACGCACCCGTCAATAATTCACAGAAGTGCTTCACAACATTCTCAATAGATATGAAACGTAAGTGTAAAAATTTTACTTACAACTCTTAAAGCTAATGCACGAAATTCCAATTCCGTCACGAGTAAGAATTCTGAGGTACATTCTGCCCCTCAGGTTATGTACTTTTCTAAATTATTCATAAAATATATTGATCCTTTCTTTTACAGCTTCAAACCACCAGCATCTTTTCATCCTCCTCATCCATCCTACAGGGTGCGTGCCAACGTAAAGAGCACGCACCCGTCAATAATTCACAGAAGTGCTTCACAACGTTCTCAATAGATATGAAACGTAAGTGTAAAAATTTTACTTACAACTCGTAAAGCTAATGCACGAAATTCCAATTCCGTCACGAGTAAGAATTCTGAGGTACATTCTGTCCCTCAGGTTATGTACTTTTCTAAATTATTCATAAAATATATTGATCCTTTCTTTTACAGCTTCAAACCACCAGCATCTTTTCATCCTCCTCATCCATCCTACAGGGTGCGTGCCAACATAAAGAGCACGCACCCGTCAATAATTAACAGAAGTGCTTCACAACATTCTCAATAGATATGAAACGTAAGTGTAAAAATTTTACTTACAACTCGTAAAGCTAATGCACGAAATTCCAATTCCGTCACGAGTAAGAATTCTGAGGTACATTCTGCCCCTCAGGTTATGTACTTTTCTAAATTATTCATAAAATATATTGATCCTTTCTTTTACAGCTTCAAACCACCAGCATCTTTTCATCCTCCTCATCCATCCTACAGGGTGCGTGCCAACATAAAGAGCACGTACCCGTCAATAATTAACAGAAGTGCTTCACAACATTCTCAATAGATATGAAACGTAAGTGTAAAAATTTTACTTACAACTCGTAAAGCTAATGCACGAAATTCCAATTCCGTCACGAGTAAGAATTCTGAGGTACATTCTGCCCCTCAGGTTATGTACTTTTCTATATTATTCATAAAATATATTGATCCTTTCTTTTACAGCTTCAAACCACCAGCATCTTTTCATCCTCCTCCTCCATCCTACAGGGTGCGTGCCAACATAAAGAGCACGCACCCGTCAATAATTAACAGAAGTGCTTCACAATATTCTCAATAGATATGAAACGTAAGTTTAAAACATTTTTACCAACTACTCTTAAAGCTAATGCACGAAATTCCAATTCCGTCACGAGTAAGAATTCTGAGGTACATTCTGCCCCTCAGGTTATGTACTTTTCTAAATTATTCATAAAATATATTGATCCTTTCTTTTACAGCTTCAAACCACCAGCATCTTTTCATCCTCCTCATCCATCCTACAGGGTGCGTGCCAACATAAAGAGCACGCACCCGTCAATAATTCACAGAAGTGCTTCACAACATTCTCAATAGATATGAAACGTAAGTGTAAAAATTTTACTTACAACTCTTAAAGCTAATGCACGAAATTCCAATTCCGTCACGAGTAAGAATTCTGAGGTACATTCTGCCCCTCAGGTTATGTACTTTTCTAAATTATTCATAAAATATATTGATCCTTTCTTTTACAGCTTCAAACCACCAGCATCTTTTCATCCTCCTCATCCATCCTACAGGGTGCGTGCCAACGTAAAGAGCACGCACCCGTCAATAATTCACAGAAGTGCTTCACAACGTTCTCAATAGATATGAAACGTAAGTGTAAAAATTTTACTTACAACTCTTAAAGCTAATGCACGAAATTCCAATTCCGTCACGAGTAAGAATTCTGAGGTACATTCTGCCCCTCAGGTTATGTACTTTTCTATATTATTCATAAAATATATTGATCCTTTCTTTTACAGCTTCAAACCACCAGCATCTTTTCATCCTCCTCCTCCATCCTACAGGGTGCGTGCCAACATAAAGAGCACGCACCCGTCAATAATTAACAGAAGTGCTTCACAATATTCTCAATAGATATGAAACGTAAGTTTAAAACATTTTTACCAACTACTCTTAAAGCTAATGCACGAAATTCCAATTCCGTCACGAGTAAGAATTCTGAGGTACATTCTGCCCCTCAGGTTATGTACTTTTCTATATTATTCATAAAATATATTGATCTTTTCTTTTACAGCTTCAAACGACCATCATCTATTCATCCTCTTCTTCCATCCTACAGGGTGCGTGCCATCATAAAGAGCACGCACCCGTCAATAATTATCAGAAGTGCTTCACAATATTCTCAATAGATATGAAACGTAAGTGTAAAAATTTTACTTACAACTCGTAAAGCTAATGCACGAAATTCCAATTCCGTCACGAGTAAGAATTCTGAGGTACATTCTGTCCCTCAGGTTATGTACTTTTCTAAATTATTCATAAAATATATTGATCCTTTCTTTTACAGCTTCAAACCACCAGCATCTTTTCATCCTCCTCATCCATCCTACAGGGTGCGTGCCAACATAAAGAGCACGCACCCGTCAATAATTAACAGAAGTGCTTCACAACATTCTCAATAGATATGAAACGTAAGTGTAAAAATTTTACTTACAACTCGTAAAGCTAATGCACGAAATTCCAATTCCGTCACGAGTAAGAATTCTGAGGTACATTCTGCCCCTCAGGTTATGTACTTTTCTAAATTATTCATAAAATATATTGATCCTTTCTTTTACAGCTTCAAACCACCAGCATCTTTTCATCCTCCTCATCCATCCTACAGGGTGCGTGCCAACATAAAGAGCACGTACCCGTCAATAATTAACAGAAGTGCTTCACAACATTCTCAATAGATATGAAACGTAAGTGTAAAAATTTTACTTACAACTCGTAAAGCTAATGCACGAAATTCCAATTCCGTCACGAGTAAGAATTCTGAGGTACATTCTGCCCCTCAGGTTATGTACTTTTCTATATTATTCATAAAATATATTGATCCTTTCTTTTACAGCTTCAAACCACCAGCATCTTTTCATCCTCCTCCTCCATCCTACAGGGTGCGTGCCAACATAAAGAGCACGCACCCGTCAATAATTAACAGAAGTGCTTCACAATATTCTCAATAGATATGAAACGTAAGTTTAAAACATTTTTACCAACTACTCTTAAAGCTAATGCACGAAATTCCAATTCCGTCACGAGTAAGAATTCTGAGGTACATTCTGCCCCTCAGGTTATGTACTTTTCTAAATTATTCATAAAATATATTGATCCTTTCTTTTACAGCTTCAAACCACCAGCATCTTTTCATCCTCCTCATCCATCCTACAGGGTGCGTGCCAACATAAAGTTCACGCACCCGTCAATAATTAACAGAAGTGCTTCACAACATTCTCAATAGATATGAAACGTAAGTGTAAACATTTTACTTACAACTCTTAAAGCTAATGCACGAAATTCCAATTCCGTCACGAGTAAGAATTCTGAGGTACATTCTGCCCCTCAGGTTATGTACTTTTCTAAATTATTCATAAAATATATTGATCCTTTCTTTTACAGCTTCAAACCACCAGCATCTTTTCATCCTCCTCATCCATCCTACAGGGTGCGTGCCAACATAAAGAGCACGCACCCGTCAATAATTCACAGAAGTGCTTCACAACATTCTCAATAGATATGAAACGTAAGTGTAAAAATTTTACTTACAACTCTTAAAGCTAATGCACGAAATTCCAATTCCGTCACGAGTAAGAATTCTGAGGTACATTCTGCCCCTCAGGTTATGTACTTTTCTATATTATTCATAAAATATATTGATCCTTTCTTTTACAGCTTCAAACCACCAGCATCTTTTCATCCTCCTCCTCCATCCTACAGGGTGCGTGCCAACATAAAGAGCACGCACCCGTCAATAATTAACAGAAGGGCTTCACAACATTCTCAATAGATATGAAACGTAAGTGTAAACATTTTACTTACAACTCTTAAAGCTAATGCACGAAATTCCAATTCCGTCACGAGTAAGAATTCTGAGGTACATTCTGCCCCTCAGGTTATGTACTTTTCTATATTATTCATAAAATATATTGATACTTTCTTTTACAGCTTCAAACCACCAGCATCTTTTCATCCTCCTCCTCCATCCTACAGGGTGTGTGCCAACATAAAGAGCACGCACCCGTCAATAATTAACAGAAGTGCTTCACAACATTCTCAATAGATATGAAACGTAAGTGTAAACATGTTACTTACAACTCTTAAAGCTAATGCACGAAATTCCTATTCCGTCACGAGTAAGAATTCTGAGGTACATTCTGCCCCTCAGGTTATGTACTTTTCTATATTATTCATAAAATATATGGATCCTTTCTTTGATAGCTTCAAACGACCATCATCTATTCATCCTCTTCATCCATCCTACAGTGTGCGTGCCAACATAAAGAGCACGCACCCGTCAATAATTAACAGAAGTGCTTCACAATATTCTCAATAGATATGAAATGTTCGTTTAGAACATTTTTACCAACTACTCTTAAAGCTAATGCACGAAATTCCAATGCGTGAAACGAGTACGATTTCTGAGGTACATTTTGCTCCTCAGGTTGCGATATCGTCTATATTTGATAAAAAATCATGTGGGTGTTGAATATACATATTCTATACAAATCTGCGCCTTTTTCCAATGCACACCAAATTCGGTACACATATTTCAGAACACAGCGATAAACATAGGCTGTTACTTTCTTGTCTTCAAAACAATCTGTAGCACTCTTACAATCATAAAAATTGACACATGTAGTTGTAAAAATGCCCCTCGGTAGGCCCAATTTTAAAATCTAAAGGTTTTTTTTTTTTGCAATAAATGGATATGAACAAGGAAACACTTTCTACAGGAAATGATAGGATACATTGTTCTTATTTTGGACGTACGTTTTCTCTACTGTTATAAAGGCAAGTGTTTGTGTCTACTGTCCTGACCAATCTATGGCACTTATATAAATGAGACTTAGTACACAGATAGTTTAAATTTTTTGCAATTTTTGTACGAAGCCTAAATTCTAATATTTAATCTAGAACATTTTTAAATGAATTTAATGAAAATTGAATTATTATTGTTTTCTTTGGAATGGCAATACTATAAAGACATGACAGATTATAATTTAATTTTTTCGTGCTTACGTTGGATTTTGATGAGGAACGGTTTCAGTGGATCATAAAAAACAAATAAAGTTTTAACTGTAGTTATGCAGTTCTCTTTTCTATATATTTCTTATATATTTCTCAGCCACCTTATTGTGTGTGCCAGTGTAAAGAAACCACTCGCCAATAGTCAACAGAATTATTATTTCGATCTTTTTACTCGATATAAATGCTAAGTTTATGCATTGAATTGCTTAAATGCAATCCCTAATGCTGATTTCAAAATCGGTATGATGCCGCCATTGAGATAAATTCAGTGGCAGTTCTTTGTACCTTTAATCAATTCTTTATCTGAATGCAGTCAAGAGAAGTTTTACTTGTATATAAAATTCTAATTATCTCTTTTTTCTAGTTCGAAACCTTCCTTAATCCTTAGCACCTAATCGAGACCAAATGCTCCTACAATCAGAAAGAATTCATGCATAGACTCCGACCGACATAGAAGTCTTAATTGCAATGAAATTATCAGGAAAAAAGGATTAGAACTGCAATTGACAATGAAGACATTCTACAGATAATCTGTTATTTTCATCTACTCATCCAAGCATCGCATAACAATAGTTCTTGATATAATATGAAAAATCCAATAGACAACTGTAGGTGATGGTGCCGGAGTTTATTCGTCTACCAATACCAGCAAATGATTTAAATTTATATGATTTTCGACATCCGCGTATTAACAAAACTAAAATAGCCAACAGCAAACTTCTATCTCAAGACTATCACCATCAGCCTTCCAATTACTTTGTCAGTTTTTTAATAAAATTACGTTTTCAATCTCTCTCTCTCTCTCACTCCTTTAATTTTTTCTTAAAAAACTCATCTATCTCTTTATGTGTTTCAGTTTATTTTATATGTATCAATTAAAACCTCATCAAGTAAAAATTAATCTATTTGCTTTACATAAAAAACTATGACGTGTGTGCTGAATGTTAGTAAAATGTATGTGAATTGAAGATATGCAGTATTTTGTTTAGACTTTTAGTATGCCAATTTACACAAAGCGAGACATTTTTTCAATTTTTTCAATTCCAATTTTTTAAATTACTTCAACTGTGAGGAAATATTAAAAATTTCATTCACTTCAAGTCCTAGCAAAATTTATAAAATGTTCTGACAAACCCATATTTTTTCTGTAATTAATTTTTGTTTAAATTAAAATTAAAATTTGGTTAATTAATTAATAATTAAAATTTGAGACTAAGGATTACAGGTAATTGAACAAAGTATCTGGATGCAATTGTAATCTATAGTAAATTAGATAGTGAAAATTGAGTTTCACAAAAGAAACAATACGTACGAAGTAAAACGTTTACACGTAATAATAGTTAGCTCCTGGCTTTTACTTTGTTGATTAATGTTCCAAACATTTAGAGCACTTACACATTTATCTTCATGGAGTGAGGAATCTGATGTGTCCGATTAAACAGTTCTTAAGTGTACGATCTCTCAATGTACAGAATGTTCTGTTAAGAGTATTCTTACCATAGTTGTAAAGCATATTTTTCTCAATAAGAGTATGCAGTCTTACAATGATTCGAGTATGAATGTTTTTGAGTCTGTTGTTTTTTTCCAAAAATCAATTTATTTATTTATTAATTTACAGTATTTTAGCTTCCTATAAAAAATAAACAGTCTATTGATGTTTTTTTTTTCATTCGAATAATGAAATATAGTGTATACAAATGGAGATAAATTTTAAAATGAAGGAGAAGTAGAAACAGAAATAGTCTGGATATACAAGTTATTCCTTAATATTATTTATCAAACACATACGTCTTTTAGTTTACAAATCAATTATCGATATTTAAAATATTTTTGTGAATCGTTAAGGTATGTATGTATATTTGCATTTCGGATTTTTGAGGGGGGGATTTGAATTTACAAAAAATTCTGTCATGAAAATCTTTGCTTTTTTTTTTTTTTTTTTAATATAAAATTGCTCAACTCAATTTATAAAAAGGATGAATCTACAGCGAGTGCTTTCGCACTCATTGTTAAAAAAGCAATATCTTTTGCTGGCGGCATTTTTGCATCAGTCATGAGACATTGTCAATGTTTGCCACCTTTAAAAAATGACTAATTAATTTGATCAGATATTCACTAAGTTTTCTTAAAGATAATGCCTTTTTTCTTGAAAATTACATTTTGTAGTAAGTCTAATAATAAAATAACTTAAAATTTAACTTTGAACTTACTTTCTTCGGCTCAAATTATTCTCACTAGCATTTACTTTTGTACCAAACTCATATAGTTAACATACATGGTTAACAATGATATAAAAGAAAGATAATTGCAAGTGTGTGTGTCTGTCTCAAATAGAATTGAGATGGAATAACATATTGCAAAAGTTTTTATTTTTTACAATGGCGGGCACATATGAACTTGTTTATTGACCAACCTGAATCATTGGCCACAACAAGGCCGGAAGTGATGGAGCAGCCAGTGGGAGGACCACCAATGCTCCTAGCAAAGGACAGCACAATTTACATCCATGCCCTGACCCCGGATTCGAACCAGAAACTTCACAATCCAGAGGCCAACACCTTAACCACTAGACCGGTTGGTCGGCACGTTGCAACTGTAAACATGTAGATTTTTTATATTACCATTGATATGATAAGAAAGGGAAATGAACCAACCTTTCTTGCAATCAGATGCAGATACTCTAGTTTGAGTCCATCCTGGGCAACAAGAGTTCACAGATTCTGTCTTTGCTACCATCCTTTGAACCGTTCGGTAAGAGACTTCATACACTACTCTGAAATTTAACATGTATCAGGACTATTACGTGTCATTAGAATTTATAAAGATCTCTGAGATCAACTAAATTTTATTTACAGATAGGTAATTCACGAGTGTAAATGGCGAACCGGTGATTTGAAGTATGTATGCTCCGATTTCCTAAGAGGGAAATCACTCAATGCATACGTCACACGCGGGATATATTTCTTTCTTTGGAAGTCATCGACTTTCCAAAGAAACAGACAGAGAGGGGTCACGTGAGCTTACGAATCGACTTTGACCGATTGGTTTTCGGAACTCAAACAATCTTTTTATAATCACGCGGGATCAATAACCCTTTCACCAATCAATAATTTGTGACACATGAAGATTTAGGTTGCCCCCTCATACTCTGTCTATTTCATTCATCGACCTTTTAATGAAATAAACGGATCATCTATGCGCTGCTTCGTGTTATTTCTTCCGATCACTCGGTTTGAAGATGTGTCACGTGATTGTGGGAAAAAGCAGAAATCCTAATGGGGTACAAATCATTGATTGGTTCAAATGGTTATCCACCGTGATCAAAAACACTAGTCTGCGCTTCGATAGCCAATCGGCTTAGTTTATTAATAAGCCCACGTGATCTACACTTCAGAGATCTTATTATTAGATAAATGGCATAAGTTAGAAATATAAGAAATTTAAATTCACATAGGAACTTGAAACCAAAATAGTGAACCTGTAACCCGAACAATAACGTGAGCTGTCCTTGTCGCATCTTCTCAGGTAAGACTGATAAGCAGGTTTGCAATAGGATTGCAGGTCCTTCATAGGCAGCATCGTCACCCTGTTTTGCGTGCACACGTGGCGCCTGAAATGTAAGCAAAGTCTTAATACAAGATAATGTCTTCTGCACAACTAAGAACTATCAGTCGTAAATATCGGCACTGATAAACAAGACCTTTTACCTCCTAGTACCTAGTTACCCCGAATTATTATGACCACATAATGCGTTGTTGGTGGACTCAACAACGTCTGTATGCGTGGAAACACTGGGCAATGCAATTATGGCACCCAATTTAAGGTAGGTAGGCAATTAACGTTCCTCTGGAGCAATACAAGTGGCTTCTGGCGACGGTCTGAGATCATTCCGAAGGGAAGGACCCAAGGTGAGTAGGTAGGTAATTAATTAACATCGCACTGGAGCAACACAATGGGCTAATGGCGGCGGTCAGGGATCAATCCTGAAGAGAAGGACCGGATGACACATTGTAATTTTGAACCCCGACAGATGACGGTCAACAACTGAGCTGGCACCCCACTGTCATTACTTCCACAACACGCCTACGTAAAGGCATTTGAGGCCACGATAGATTTAATGTTCATCAGCCCCTGTGTACCCGACGGTCTTTGGCTGGACCTAGTTTCGAACTCGCAGCCCTCCTGTTGTTGCCGACCAACCGGTATAGTGGTTAAGGTGTTAGCCTCTAGATCGGAAGGTTCCTAGTTCGAATCCGGGTCCGGGCATGGATGTTTGTAAACGTATGGTGTAGAGGCGGCTGGTGCATCTTAAATCTGTCGTGGCCGAAAGTCCTCACGGGTGGTTGGCGTGGAAGTTTGGAGAGTGGGGTGCCAGCTCAGGTGTTGCTTCGTCATCTGACCGTGGTTCAAAATTACGAGGTGTTGTCCTCGGATCTTTCCCTTAAGGGACTGATCCCGGACCGTCGTCAATAGCCCGTTGTGTTGCTCTAGTACGACGTTAACAAAAAATTACCAATTACCCTCCTGTTGTTAATCCGAAACTCTTCCAACTTGGCTACCTTGACCCCAATTTAATGACAACCTGGTTTTATTAAGAGTATTATTATCTGCTAAAATTCACCAATAAAATAATTGTTCCCATTTTCCCAAAGGATGATGCTGTCTGAAAATTATCATAATCCTGTTTGATGGGTGGGAACAAAACGTACATATACTCCTTTTGGCATTTAAAGGTACTCTTTTTTTCGTCTATTCCCGTCCCTAAGAATACAAACCTACCTAATATAGTGCGGCTTCAGTTATGAGGCAGATGACCTTGGGGAAGTTCATTGATGCAAAGGTGATTAAACTCGCCTGGAGAAATGGTTCGTAAACATATATAGTTACCGTTTTGGCGATTATTTGTTTCACAAACTCGTAATCACTGATATCGCTTCCGGCACCAAACGATTAACTCGTAGTCAGAAACGGCGGCTAAGGTGCCAACTGTAGGAACGAATTGTTTTTGTTTCACGTGCTTCCTAATCTTTGTGTAGAATCATCCAAAACCTCATGACTCAAGTGCCAACTCGTCGGAGCCAAACTAGATCCGAGTGGTTATCGCTTTAGGTCTCGATTGTATAGACTGCGTATTCAAATCCCGATTTGGGCGTAGTTGTTCGGTATCCACTTAAACAGCAGTTAAGCAGAGTGTGACCGTAGAACAACAAAATCCTCCTGGTTGAATCTAGTGGTAGGGAAGCATATAATTGATATGGAGAAGACATTTGATTTCAAGTAAATCATAAAATATTTCTCAGCAAATCAACTTCAAATATTTGTATTTATTAATCAAATAAACTTCAAATGTCCTCACGTTGGTGAGGGGTGGAAGCTTGGAAAGTGGGATGGCAGTTCAGATGATGTTCTCATCATCTGACCGTGGTTCAAAATGACGCATTGTCCTTCCCTTCTGGATGGATACTGGGACCGTCGCCAACAGCCTTTCGAGTGTGACGTTAATTAACTATATACCTACCTACCTGAGATGTGTCGATTTTTGATAAAATGCTACAAAACGTGTTCACGATTTATCCAGACTTGAAATCGATTTGAATTTTTTTGTGAGGTGTTTTTTTTTAATAGTTTTTATTAATAATTTTTCGAGTGAAGTTTTTGAGATACCCTTAATTGCAATCCCTTGTTTTCCCTGGACTTCATGTATCAATCTGATAAAACTTCCCGACAGCTGAGAGTTTCTTCATGTCGAGCAAAAAGGAAGAAAAAAAGGAAAGTCAAGAAACAAGGGGAAAAAAGTAATCTCAAACCATTATTGTTGGCGTTTTCTGTTCTTTTCAACGGGCTTCTTTGTAGAACTATCACGAAGCCGTTATTAAGAGCCAAGAAAACGCAGTGTCTAAAAGTAGACGTTATAGACTTTGAGGAGAGCCTATGCTACTTCGTCGGCCTTATACACCCGCCGATACCGTATAATATTGTCCTTTTGAGAGCAATCTCACAAGCACTGTTCATGTTTTATTCCAGTTGCATGGATAGAAATTTCTAAGTTGCAACGAAGTGGAAAGACAACGAATCTCAAAATCGTACTCGGTCTGTCAGGAATATTTTGGCTGACTTTTGCAGTAGCGCAGGACAGGATTTCATTTAGGAACAGGATCGAAATTAATGATTCAATTTTCATTCCAACTGACCTAATTAAAATTTTGAAAATATTTGGCTAAAAGCCTTCATTATATTTTGTATACAGTAAGGTACTATTGCGGACGTACAAAGTGACGCATATTCGGTATATTCAAGTACAGAAATAATATTACAGTGGTTGTGTTCGTCAGGAATGTGTTAAGAACTTACAGGAGTGTGTCGAACTCTCTCGAAATTCATTTTATCTGTTCGTCACTTTTACGCACTGCTTCATACTTAATTATTAGATTTTTTTTTACTCTCTGAGTGTATTAAATAAATAAGCTTAGTAAACTGTTAATATCCTAAACGTTTAATCTACTAGACTGTTAAGTTTTAAGACAGTTAATAACTAAGCTTTTTAAATTGTTAATTAATTGAGAAAGCTAATTTTATTTAAAGAGTATTCTATCTATATTCTAGTTAGAAAAAGGATCTTGTCTTAAATTTAACTGACTTTGTTTCCCGGATTTGCTGAGATTTTTTGCTGTTTCAGACAAACCGAGTCACGCCGTTTTCCTCCGCAGTTTCGTTGCGTCGTAGAATATATTTTTGAGCTTTGTTCGCTTCACATGTATGTGTTCTTTCCTCGTCCGATTGCTCGGCTTGTGACAGCTTCTAATGTTGTGTTTTTATTCGATTAAAAATTCGGATCTACTTGCGTAACGTTCTGTGTTAAATTTTATATGTGTTTCTCAGGAAATGACATAGCGAGCTGCAAATAGTTGAGTCGACCCAGAAATTCTAGACATAATAAGCTGGCCAAACTTCATGAAGCCAGAACTCAGTGTTTGGGACAATTAGGGAGAAAATTGGGTGTTTTTGGAGACGGGAAACTGAACATTTTCGAGAACTTCAACCCCAGAAGCCTCTTTTAACAACGCCACTGGGCTTGGGGTTTGCGTAATTGGGATATTTTGTTAATCATAATTTCTTTCAATAACGAACTGGTTAAAAATTGAGCAGGTTGTGATTGAGGTCCTACAAGAACATTAGGCCCGTTACGATCTACTAGCAGGAAAATCGTAATTGTACTGTTCCATAAAGAATTCATTGAAAACATTTAAAGGAAGTCTACAATGGCTAGGGAGATATTTTAATTTTTTTTCTAATAGCGGGCACATTTGACCTAAGTCATTGGCTACTACAAGGGCGGAAGTGATGGAGCACCCAGTGGGAGGACCATCACTGCCCCTAACAATTTATACTTCCTAATTTTGAACCATGTTCAGATGACGAAGCAACACCTGATCTGGTATACGCTTACAAACATCCATGCCCGAACCCGGATTCGAACCGAGGACCTTCCGATCTAGAGGCTAACACCTTAACCACTATACCGGTTGGTCGGCACGGATATTTTAATATGCAGAGATAAATCTTAATCCAGATCCCGACATAATACAAATTGAACTCTATGTTCTTAAATGTTTACGTAGGATATGATAGTAAATAAGTGCAGTACGATGATATTTTCGGGCATTCTTGGTATTCTGTGACCTCTTTTTTACAGGCATTTTTCAGTTCTTAAGACATCTTTGTATTTTGTGGCGTTTTTATGTCTTTACGAATTATATGCTTTAGATTTGTTATTTTTTGCTAACTCTCCATAAACGATTAAGTTTTCATTTATATCATTACAATTGTTTTCATTTGTATCAGATTAAAATACTGAAAACTAAGATTGAAATCTGATCAGGGTAAAAGATAAGCATTCAACTAAACGTCGCTAGCTCTGGTAATTTTATTCAAGCACTGGTGTTATTCCATGTGAGAGGGTTTCATTGGTTTTCTATAGTCCTATTTTGAAAATAACTGAGAGGATAGAGAACAAATATTCAATGTTTCTTTTCTTTTGAGGTTTTATCGTACATTTATATAAAAAAAAGACAAAATTATCTTTCATAAATAAGCAAAGTTTGAAATTAGTTAATTTTTAATTCCCCAAAAAAAATCATTTAGACGATTCTTCCTCCAAATATCAAGGCAGATTTCAAGTTTTGCAGGGCAGTTTTCATCTCTTTAAGATCCTCTTCTTGAATATTTTAAAGGCATTATTGGAAAATTATAGGTTATCAGCATACAGACATGACGAGAGAAGAGTAAAATGTAGTACACGCTTTCAGCTATTTATCTTTTAATTTAACATTTCTTACACTAGCGGGCTTCGCTCCCTGATCGTTATCGCTCGTCAACCCCCGATGATTGCGTAGCAATCATATATAGTTCGCTCTACGAACTATACTTTTCAACAATGAGGGGTAGGGGATTGCTTCATAATTCATCCCCATATGGATCGCTACTGGATTGATCCCGTGCCTCTAGTACGACATTAATTGAAGGTTCCCTTCCCATTGCGATATTTATTGCATGCGCCCGAGTAACGGAAAATTGCCTACTTTTTTTGCGAGATAAGCGGATTCGTATATAAGCTGAACCCAGTACTTTAGATTTAGAAAACGTTCCAAAAATTCTCGGCTCATACACGGAAATACAGTGCAAATAAAAACAAAATGTTTTTAAAAATGTCAAGAACACAAAACATCTCATTTCCACATAAAAAAAGGAAATATTTTAGCACAACATATTGTTAAAATTCAGAGGAAATCTGATCATAATTTTGAATGTTTTAGCTTCTCCGTGCTGTTTGTTGTAATGGTACTGCTTAATCTCTATATATATAAAATTCAAATACCACTCACTCACTCACTGACTCACTGACTGATTCATCACTGTATCTCAAGAACTACAAGTCCTAGGAAGTTGAAATTTTGCAGGGTGATTCTTCTTATACCGTAGGTGTGCACTAAGAAAGGATTTAGAAAAATTCGAATCCTAAGAGGCCTAAAATTGACCTAAGGCCTAAGCCAAAAGCAATTTGAAATCGACATACAAATAACATTGAGTATAAAACGATTGCTGTACGCATCTCAGATTGCTTTACCAGTGTTGATCGAAAAACCATTTTCTTAAAACAAATTAAATTATAATGTTCATGTTTGAACTGAATTTTTACTTCTTCCCATGATGAAAATAATATTTATAAATATTTGATTGATGAAGAAAGCATATTTAGAACATTTAATTTTATAATTACTTAAATTTTATAATGGAGCACGAAAAGCCCAAACGATACTCATCGATCATAAAAGTGTAATTTTGCTATTCGGTATCTGGCAACCTCAGAATTAATGTTTAATTTTTTAATTTGATTTATAGTTCTTTTATTGAGTATTTGAAATTTGAATTGAAAACGAGATGGTTGCCGTCATATTTGAGGAATCCCAAGTATTATAAATATGTGTTCTTTTATGCTTATAAATCATTGTCTTTATCAATATTGTTCAAATTTTTTGTCGAATTGTTTTACTTCAGAATATATTTAGGAAGTTGAAAATCAACACGCTAGAACACATTTTTTTTCAAAATTCTGACTTTTTTAAGGATTGGAATTTTGTTTCTGTTTGCATTATGGTGTTCCAGTATATTACCGATTCCAGAAATATTATTTAGGAGTCCGATTTTATTTATTTATTTCCTGCAAAATATCACTAGACATGGGTACTTTCGTGGTGGTATATGTATATTTCCGCTAACTTTCTTTAAACCTTTGGTTGAATACGTAATAGTGTGTAAATAAAAAATAAATAAATAAAATTTACAAATCAAAATATTTTTTAAGTGTGTAATTTGTTATTTTAAAATGACATGAAAAAATTCAAAAATAACTTTTAATAAGATGGGTTACGTTAAATTAAAACTGGTAGTCCTACTTTGTAGTTCAAAAAAAATTTCAAAATTTTGATACAGCTTTTCATTGAAAGACGATCAAAATAAACTAAATTTCATTTGTTTTTCGTGTTTCATGGGTGTTAAAGCTGTAATCCATAGTCAAGTAACTATATTTATCATTCTAAATAGATACGTGCTGTATGTGCGTTGGAGAAAAGGGAATTTTTAACAAGACTTTGTTGATCTTGGAACAATATCAAATTAAGTAATTTTGAAAAATTGAAATTTTATATCTTAAGAGACAGAAAGTCGAGGTTTCTTACTCTATTTATGGAAGCTGTTCTTACGCAACTTAGATGCATGTGAATCGTTCGTTGAAAGTGATTTTCTTTTAGTAAAAGGCGCTGTAAAATCAACCTTCTGTTTATTAAAAAAATTTTATTGATTGGGTTTAATTTGTCTACGCTGATAACATGTATTTCTAACAAAAGCTCTGTTATTCCACATGCCACTGAATGGAATTTTCTGGGAAAAGTGCCCGTTTGCTTCAAATTAAATTAGTCACGAATGCTGTAACAATTTAATTTACCATCTTCTCATATTGATGAAGAAATTCGAAAATATCGCATACTAGGTGAAAGAATGGCACAATGAAAACATATTCATAGGAAAACTAAATGCAAGACTATCCACCGAAATTTCGCCATTTTTACTGAAATTGACTGCACGGGAATATTCGTAGTCACTCGAAAACTTAAAATCAACTTCAGCAGAAGTGTGACGAACATGAAATGGTGTATATGGTTGGATATAACATATATGCATATTTGAGTCCGAAGTTAATTGTAGAAGCGATGGAGAAGTTAAATTTTGGTATTAAATTTTTTTCCCGTACACTTAAATGACGCTATCATTTTTTTATAAAACTAGGGGGCTCCGCCCCCTGCTCGCTTACGCTCGCCAACCCCCGGGGATTGCTGCGCAATCCCATTTGGTTTGCTTCGCAAACCAACACTCCTTTCACAGATGTCATTTGGTTTGCTTCGCAAACCAACATTCCTTTCACAGAGTGAAACTATCTGAATAATTCGTATTATGCTGATTTCACTTTCCGGTACATGACGTCACAGCGAGGGCTTCGCGCCCTGCTCGCTTACGCTCGCCGACCCCGGGGATTGCTACGCAATCCCGTTTGGTTTGCTTTCTCAAACCAATACTTCTTTCGCAATTGATTTCACTTTTTTTTGCTTTAACACTTAATGCACCCTAAACTAATAGCCGCATCAGTAAAAAATCTTCTGTATCTTGTTCCCTGTACAATTTTAAGTAAACAGTGTTAATATCAAAACTTTACGATTGTACTTTGTCGGTAAACTGTCTTGAGAACAGAGGGAAAAAAGCGAGCCTTTTTCCTCGCCAAATAAAAAGAAATCGTTTTTATGGCAATTGTTGCTACGATAAATTTGATATCTGGCAAACCCGATAGTAGAAAATGCAACCCACTGCTGTTTGCGGAACCAGCTATGCGAACTGAAAAATACGAAATTTGTGTCACCAACTTTTGATTGCATCGAATTTATTTATGAACCAATTTTAAAAATAATTGTACCGTAAGAAAGAGAACATTGTGAGGTATACTGCAATATTTTTAAAATTAAAAACTAACAGTAATACTATATAGATATGACCATTTTAGTTTTGTATCGGAAGTTACGATCTGAAAGTTCCGAAAATTGTATGACCTACTTTTAATTGCATCGATTTTGTTTATTAACCAATTTGAAAAATAATTGTACCATAAGAAAGAGTGTAATGTAGTGTATTCAGTGATGTTCTCAAATTTAAAAAATAATGGTTTTTGCCGTAGACATAACGGTTTTAACAAAACGTAGCGAAAATATCCGAAGATTCCGAATTTTGTATCACGAACTTTTGATCGCATCCAATTTAATTATTAACCGATTTCAAAAATAATAGTACCGTAAGAAAGAGTATATTCTGAGGTATACTGCGATATTTTAAAAATTAAAAACTAATAGTAATTAGATATAGATACGGCAGCTTTAAAAAAAAGTATTTAAAATGTCCAGATTTTTCCCGAATTTCAAAAAAATATTATCAAGAACCACATTTAAATTTCAAAAAAAACTCGACGAGCTGCAAAAATTTACGTTGAGAGGTACTCTTAAAAAAAAACTCACGACTAAAGACTGAAATTTTGAATGTGTTTTGCTCACTCGCGGAAGAAATTTCACTTCTTCAACTTTAACACTTAATAAAACCTAAACTAATAGCCGCATCGGAAAAAAATCTTAATAATTATCCAGGGAATACGATGAAGAACAAAGCATGTTAATTTCATATTTTTCCGATCAGTACTTTCTCGGGAAACCGTCTAAGAATGGAGCTAAACAACAAAAATTTCAATTCTTCGGCGGCGGCGGCGGCGGTAACTTTTTTTTAATATAGAGAGAAATAATTTCTGATGACTTTTTAATCAAAACATGTTATTAATTCAACCCGAGCAATGCCGGGTATTTCTGCTAGTATTTTCATATTCGACTGTTGCTATGGAAATGGCGGCCGAATTTGCCGGTTCTTCTAAAAACACTGCAAACTCTCTAGCGCGTGGTCTCAAATTTTATGAATGAATCTATATATATAATTCTCTTACGTGGCACGCAAAAAAGACGTTATTTGTAATCGCGTTTTGGCAACACTGTACGATTGTTTGTTTATCGCGAAGTCTCTCGCATCGATTGAATTTATAGCGTTATCGGATGAAATTTTATTGAAAAAAAAAAGAGGAAATTTTAATGAGCTGTTGCAGTTAGTTTATAATAGAAATCAAAAAAAGCGGAGGATCTTTTCAGGGCCATTTAAAAAACGGTCCTTTTCAGGGCCAACAATTATAGTTCAACAAGACGCTTGCACTACAACTTTCGGCAACAAACTCAATGAAAGAGTGTGGGTCGTTTGAGTGCTGGGAAAATGTACACACAAACAACATGCTGGGTATTCAATTTCCAAAGCAACGCTCACATTTCGAGTCAAAATTTGCACAAAGTTTTCATTTGAATTCTGATTTTAGAGATACTGTATATATTTTTTCTGTAATACAGCAAATTTAGATTTGGAAAAAATTTTTTGGTAACACATTTTATAAACAATCCCTTCTGCTAGGACGCATGTCTTCATTGAGGCGAGCGAAGCGAGTATAGTTTCGTGCAGCGAACCAATGAGGATTGCGAAGCAATCCTCCGGGGGTTGGCGAGCGTTAGCGAGCAGGGGGCAGGCCCCCTAGTTAATTAAAAAATATAACTGTGTTTATCGTCTGCGTGTGCTCCAAATTCATTAGCCCGTTGAACCACAGGACTCGCTATCACGTGACTTGCTATTACCAATCACAAAGCGAATAAACCTGAAAAAGATTGTAATTTTTTTACCCATGGTCAAATGGGTTTTGTTCTCGGAGAGGGTTTTCAAGTCGTCCGGTGTAAGAAAAAAAAATATAAAGATGTAGGAATACTAAACAACGGTAGTTGTCTACTAGTCTGGAAAGAACTCATTATAAGAGCAACGAGACTGGTAGGAGTCAGTTGCATTGTAGTAGGAATGCAAGGCAAGACTGTCACGAGCCAGTCACATTCCGGTATTCAGTTACGAGAAAATTAATAGAACAGACACTTTTTTTACAGCTATCAGTTCATGTATCACAACGTCCAATCCCTCCAAGCGCATCATGAAGACATTGCCTGTGATCATAGTTTCATGCATAGCGATTTTCTATTGTTGGCCGAAACGTGGACGATTCCAACCGATCGCTTCAAGTTTCAAGACTTTAAATTGTGCATCGAGATTCATTCGAGCCAAAGTCGCACGAGAAAGCACAGCGGTGTTGCCATTTACGCCAATGATAATATTGAAACACAGGAAGCTCTACAGTTCCCAAATTATGACACGGGAGTTCACATTGTTGTCGTCTATTTAAAAAACAATGTTCGTTTGGCCGTACTATATGCCAAGCCAGGTTCGAGTACAGATGACATTTTAGAAGCGATCTCAGAAGCATTGGGCACAGATTGTGACGAGTATAAATCAGTCTTGGCTGGAGACTTTAATATCAACATGAGCACTGAAGATGGGAAAGAATTCTGCGAAGTGTTGAGAGAAGTCTATTGGTTGGATCTAAAGACAAATCCTAAATATTGGACAACGAGAGGCAGAACTTCGATTGATGCAATCTTTTCCACGCACGATTTTAAATGTTGTGGAGTTAACGAGAGTACGTTTAGCTATCATGTTCCGCTTTACGGAAGACTAACATAAAAATTTAAGCAACTAGTTATATATCTATTATAAAAAAAAAAAATAAAAAAAAACATTTGACCATGGGTAACTTGTAATTGGCTTTCAAGACAATTACAGATAAAGTTTTTTTTTTTTTTTTTTTTTTACAATAGAAATAAAGTTAATAGAAAGAGACAACTGAATCTTTGAAATCTTTGTTCATATTTCAAATTTTAAAATTTAGTTACGTTTAGTTTCGTCCAAACATTCCATTCCTTGGCGTGTCAAGTTACATAGTAATGAAGTAACGTTGGAAGATAATAACTTATTCATTGCTTTTAAAATTATCATAATAAAAGGTTTGAGTAGCAAGGTTCAACAAAATTAAAGGTTCGTCGATTAACAATTATTACGCAATTCCAATTTTTTTTTTAAATCCCTGACCGCAGAATTACAAGTGCCCTCGACACACAAGGCTAAACCGTATTTGCAACTTTCTGTTTTATACAATTCGTCGCGAGGACACAGCCAATCGAGATGCATATCATAGTCGCCAATTACCTATTCCCTTTGATCTCGTACTCTCTTACCGCAAAAGTCATTTATTAAATAATTTGCTTATTCGTATCACTTAAGGGTATTAAGGAGGGATTTGTGAATCATAAATGGTAGTCAAAACCAGCAATGAGCTAGATTTACACTTCCTTAATTACAGTGTTTTATATTCACTTCGTAAATTACATTTATTCCTGCCAAATAATATTCCATCAATGAAATTATTACAATGAGAGGAAATCGATTTATACGTCGTTACTCCGAAAATGTTGTTTTCGTGAACAAGACTATTTCAAATTAATTTCACGCAATTCAGAAAGGTTGAAGTAGAATTCGGGCTATTTCTAAGACTAATCCTGCAAATTGAATAAGTTTTTTCATATACGGAGCAACGGTTTGTCATGGCACTGATTCTAAGCTTGTACCGCATAAACCGCATCAGAGTATGATAAGTTGTTTTCCGAAAACCAATAAGAATAAGTAGGTTGCATGAAACAAGAATTATAATTTGATGATAGGGGCTAGTAACAGTTTTCCCCACTAACCAGCAATTTTTTTTGCATTCTTATTAGCAAACTAAATCATAAATCCAATCAGCAATCCAATTAAAATGTTGTTGTTTCGTAGATATCTAAAACCTAAAATCGACGACCATCATATGACCGTGGTTCAAAATTACGAGGTGTTGTCCTCGCGTCTTTCCCTTCGGGATCTATCCCGGACTGTCACCAATATCCCGCTATTTTGCTCAAGTGTGACGTTAAATAACTACTTACCTGTATATTCCAAACATTAGCATTACATGTTTGATTTTTTGATACGCAGAATAATAAGTTTTTATTTTAATGGAACAAGTGAAGTTATTACACAATAGTGAGATTTATTTAAATTTATACGTTATTCATAAAGGATTATTAAACCTTAAATTATTTGTCTTTAATTTTTGAATAAGAAAAGTTCTTTTGTGCGAAGAGTGTAATCACGGAAGATAATAAATACATAATTTCACTTTATAACATATTACATTACATGCATATATTAAAATAAAGAAATGATTTTTTGTTTCAATTTTCTAATTAAAAACTAAAAATATATCGATTAATGTATTCAATGTACTCAAATATTCATTAAAGACTTCGATGTAAATTCCATTTTTAAACTTGTTTTCCGTTCAGATAATATTCATCCACTAATTATCAGCACTCGGTTTTATGCATCAAGAACATGTCACTTTCAATTTGGAATAAAAATTGAAAACTACCATCACCGAATAAAACTGTCAAGGACAATTTAGCCGAAGCTTTTTTTTCATGCCGTCCTTGCAATAACGCATTTCACTTGAAGAAAAACATTTTTATAGGAGATTATGAAAACATGCGATAGTATTTCTAAATTAAGGGGAAAAAATCTGCCTATCAACATTTTCCCGACATATTCCGTGGTCCGAAAGGAGACCTTGATATGAAAATAAAACTCAAAAAAATTTCGGCTCATTCATCTTGAGATGTCTGATATTCAAGAATAGAATCGGCATCCCCTGTTTCTCTTATAGAGCAAAAAGAACTTATGAAAATTAAATAGCAGATTACGGTTTTTCTTAGGAGCGAGAGAAAGTGACTGAAAAGGTTTGGATGTAAGTTTTCAGATTATGGAAGTATTTTATTAGATTTTATTAAATACACTACCCAACAATAATGGACCGGACAGCAAAATGTGATGATACAAGGCAAAGAATATATGCTTTAATTAGGGATGGTTCTTCATGAGCTGCAATTACACTTGCAACCCTTCTGGGCATACTTTCAACAAGTATTTGATACACGGCTATGGGTATTTGTGTCCATTCCTGCTGCGAGAATGTCGCCAGCTCAGTTGTAGGACGTGGCTCCCTGGTCCGTAAGCGTCGCTCTAACTCGTCCCACTAATATTCTATGGGGCTAAGTCGGGACTCTGAGCAGGCCAGGGAAGACGTTTTACATTCATATCTGTTGTTTGTTGTTTCTTATGCCTACACTGGCATACCAGAGGAGTGCCAGGCCCGTCGAAGACGGCAAGAGGCGAGGGGGGTGCGTCTTCCATGTTATTGAGCCCCATTGGGAGGAAGTCCGACTTTGCTCGACATACTTGACACATCCGTTTTACAGGAAGGTCCCTTTCGTAATTTAGATCCCAATCAGAGGCCGATAACCCCCTGATCAGGTACCCCCAGAGGTATTGATTTGGTATGGGAACATGGGGGACATTGTGACCACGACCTATTTAACGTGCCCCAGTCACCATTAGTGAACACGACGGTCTTTAGCCAGATCGAAGCGCCGATCTCGTAATCATCAGAATTGTAGGCTCCGCCGAGGACAGAACCCACAACCCTTCTGATGCGAGCCCGACGCTCTACTGACTGAGCTACCGCGGCTCTACATTCATATCTTGATACCACTGCTTGACAAAGGCTGCGACATGACACGGAGCGTTGTCGTCCTGGAAGTAACATTCCTCCATTCCATAAAATTGCTAGAGAGTAGGAAGAACCTGATGTTCCAAAATGGTCATGCAGGCTTCGGCGTTCAATTTTCTAGGAACAACATGCAAAGGTCCAGGCCATACTACGAAAAACACCCCCAAACAAGTAGTCGGATTTTATGCAAATCATCTGACGTCCGGTCCATTATTGTAGGATAGTGTATATATTACCGCTAGAGCTCGAAAGCCGTTAATGTGCACATTGCGTAGCTGATCTGCAGAATAACGGATTTGCTCCGTTAAAGTGCGGAGTTTTCCGTATTTAACCTAGGTAACGCGCACATTAATGGCTTCCGTATCGTTAAAGTTCAAAAGTTTGTTTCCCTCATTTCCTTTCCCTACACTTTTAGTTTTAGTTTGGTTTCGCCAGCGTCTCGTTGTTTTTATTTATCATAATTTACGTCGGCTACCAGTGAGTAGCATAACTAATTCTGTTTACAAATTCGTTTCTGCCTGTTGCCGAGTGAATTTGTGTCGTGATTTTTTTTAAAGCGGATAAATTAACTACTAGTATGCAAGCAAGTAACGAATTGGTGTGTAAAATGAAGAAAAGATTCTTAGCAAACCTCTTTTGCAAAGATTTAAAATATAATAGTGTTTTAATGACGAAACGAAAGTATGATTACATAATTGAAGATGCAAAGCGAATAAAAGTTTCCAAGAAAAAAGAATCATCTCGAGATTATCGAATAAGTCAAAGGTATGATGTGTTGACTGTACGTTCCTGTTGTTCCAGCAAAGATCTTATTTTCACTTTAACGAGTGCCTAGTAGGTAATTTGCAGATTATCTAGGTAATTTACAGATTACCTAGGTAATTTGAGAAATTGAAATAATTTTCGCCACTTTAACGGATTACCCTAGTTAATTGGAACATTACCTAGACAATCTGTAGAATAACTGATTACTGCACTTTAGCGGTTACATATACACATCTCTTTTTCACAGCTTTCCCAAGGAAAGAAGGGCCGTGGAAACCCAGCCGGCGCAGCCTGGCTAGTACTCGATATTTTATTAAAATATGAACAAATTGCACAAATTTCAAATTAAGAAGTGAAATATGCTTAAAGACTTTCAATTTTCTTTCTAATACTTTCGATTTTTTAATTTGTTATCACTCGAGTTGGTGCTATATATCATTTCAAAGTTTTGCCATTTTCCAATTTTTTTTCCTCCTTTTAACCGTACTATTATTTCCATTCATGGAAAAATACTTATATTCATTGTAAAAATCATACTCTTATCTGCTTAAAAATTTTCATTTTAACGACCTTGTGAATTGAAAGCAAAAATTATACCGGATGCAGTAATATATTTTCCTCAATGAAAAATTTTAAAACAAAATATTAAAGAATCAAAAGAATTTTTGCTTGTTTGAATAATTGCGTAATACTTTAAAGTATACAATAACATGACCACATGAATTGTGCACAAATCATTACATAGATAATTTTGGGATCTTTCAAAACTTGAAAATTGATAGTCTGAAAAATTTGAAAAGATACTAATACAATGTTACCCTTAGCCTTCTAAAGAAAAAATAATCAAAAGCGTTCGAACAGACCCCACTTTCTCGAAGATTTTGTTTCATCATGAAGAAATTAAATATTCGGTTGATGTGAAATGAAGGAGGTTTGATTGTGAAATGGTGAAAATGAATCGCTTATATTGAAATTTATGGATTATGCATCGCAGCTCCTAATAATAATTTATCCATGGTAAGAAAATGGATACAATTGTTTTTAACTGCTTTGCGAAACAGCGATTGCCAAACCTTTCGAAATTTATTCCATAAAAATTCTATTTCCAATATGTTAAATTTTTTTTCCAAATAATTGGATTCTTGAATTCATTTTATTCTCAGTCAAAAATTCCGTAAGCGGTAATAACATTTTACCACCGCACACATCATCGACGGTGTCCACGCAGTAAAATGTTTAAAATATGCATGTGTATAAGACGGATTTTAAAAATAATACAACAATCAACAGAAATTCTACATGTTTTTATTAAAAATTTCAACGAATTTGAAATCTGAGGAAATTTTTAATTAACATCACACAAAATCAACACAATTGGCTATTAACGAGGGTATGGGATTAATTCCCTAATTTTGAGATCCGAGGTAATTTTTAATTAACGTCGTACTATAGCAACTCAACGGGTTCTTAACTACGGTCCGGGATCAATCGCCTAAGGAAAGTATCCGAGAAAATTGGGTAATTTTTAATTAACGTTCTCAAGCACTGCAACTACCTATTAACTAGGGTCAAAGTTTTATCCAATAAGGCAAATATACGTGTACAACCACGGTCAAATTATAACATAACACCTCAGCTGGCACCCCACCCTCCAAAAAATTGTCACGTCACACCAATTGGATCTCTTCGCAATTCCAATTTCACAATAACGAGGCCATCACGGTGTTATCCGTGGTGTTGGTTTGCGAAGCAAACCAAATGGCAATGCGTAGCAAACACCGGTGGTTTACAAACGTTCACAATGGACACACCTAACCCCACAAAGTACAGCACGGGCAACGCCGTGCTAGCCACGCAGTGGCTAGTGTTTTCAATACGCGATAATTTCGCGATCGCTAACCAAGACCGCATCCTTTGAGGTCGGAAATTAGATCCAGCATTGAGTTTAGCTTAAAAGAAAACCAAGATACAACATTAACGACCCATAACTCCGAGTAAACAACCTCAAAGTATTTTTTCATTCCCATCGTAACTTTAAACCTAAGATTTACGAGTAAGTAGTCGAATCAGAGTTGACGAATTGGTGGTGATTTACGATTCACCACAGCGTGGAGCACTTCTCGAGATATTCTTTTTTTCTTCTAAATTATCCTTTTTTAGATCTCTACTCCATGTCCCGCTAGAGAGTGTTAGGGAAATATTGGTATCTTAAAACCTGCGGTGAAAGAAACTGCGGAAAATGAGCCATAAATGATAAACGAGTGCAGTATTAAGAGTAAACCACACCTCGCAGCTGTTGTCTCTCCCTCGTTCCCTCACTTCACCATAAATGAATAAAAGGCAGTTAGTTGGTCGAAATAGGATATCTTCTGAATGGGGAATTACTAAGAAGACGTAAAAGGAGGCCTTTACCACAAACTGAACTGGTTCTTGCAGAACTTCTTGAAATTGTTATGCACGATTAAGGTTTTCTCAGGAGTTCTCAACCATGGGATACTGTCTGTCACGAGAACTGCTCCCGACTACAAGCCTGGGTGGTAGGGCTCGTAGCTATCGAAACAGTTTTTGTTCATTTCGAGCAGGGGTGATTATTGGGTATGACGTAATTTCATTTCCTTTCGAATGTTGGCGGCAGAAAGGGATGGCTTCTGTTGCATATCTTCCAAGCTTGGAGGAGAGTACGGTGTGAAAAAATGGTGAATACTTTTTCAATGAGCGTTTCTAATTTTTCTTTCCATCCACCACACCAAACAATCTTGGCCGTTTTCCACAAGCACTCAAGACAGACTTCTTAAAAATTTGTTTTTCGTCCCTCCTGCATTTACTTGATACATGAAAGTTGATTTATCGTTCTTTCACTAGCTCTCATCTTTTAATAACCTCTGTTCTGTTATGCATCGAATTCATTAGCCTACCTAACCCTTTTCTTCTTAGTTTTCCTGTCCCATACGGACAGTTGATATAGTGAAGCTCCGGAGAGAAGGTACATGATCTTGAGAGAGTTCATTTGAAGAAAGGTTGTTAAGCTCGCAGAGAAAAGGCGTACTCAAAATCTTGTAATAGCGATTGCTGTATGAGATTATATGTTTCGACTGATCATCATTAAAATGGCTCGTGGAGAAAAACGATAGACTAGGAGCCAGAAACCACGTTAAGAAGCCAATTGTGGGAACGCCTTGTTTACGTTTAACCTGTCCCCTGACTGAACGAATAGATTCGTTCAAACCACGCAACCTAAATGCCAGGAGACAAACGACAGCCGAGAGTTTATTGCTCTCGTCCTTGCAAAAAATATTCTTTAGGCACTCTGAAATTTTAATAGCGTGTTTATTAATTACTATTGAAAATATGTGCAAAAAGCCAGACGAATACGGCGGTTTTAAATAATAACCCGACGCAAATAAAGATTTTACATAAGTATCGGCAGCTGCCGGGGAACTGGCTACCCTAGAAAACAGTGCCTTGGCTCGCCGGTCTGTGATTGATTGCGGAGGAATCACGTGGCTCGAGTGTGATCTGCAGCTCGGGTTAATTAGGCCAGGTGCACACATCCGGTTTTTCAACGTGCGGCGCCGCTACCGCAACGCAAGTGCGGTCTGAGATACATAAGATCCAATGGAGCAGTGCACACATGCCTCCAGAGCCGCTGGGGCGACGCACGTCCTACTTGAGTGAAATTTGTACCGCAGTTCCCCACGGCGCAGCACAGGAGTCTAAGTTCTGAATTAGCTTGTTTTTATAAACAAATGGAATATAAATATTAATTTATAAATGGTTGTATCCAGTAACGTCTATTTTGTTACGAAATATACTTTTTTTTTACACCAAGTAAGCGAAATAAATACGTTTCCTACGATAGAACATTTATCGCAAACGGCGCGAAATGAATTCGTGCGTCATTTCACGGTTATGTGTGCATAGTTGGGCTGCGTTACTGCAGTGGCGCCGCACGTTGAAACACCACATGTGTGCATAGGGCTTTATTAAGCATTTTGGATGAGTTAATTTTTTTTCACGCAAATGTGACCACGCTGAAAATTATTTTGAGCTCATTCTAATTTTTTGTAAAGGTTTTTTAAATACGGTTTTAATATTAACACTTTAAGCATTAGCATATGTACATGTGTATATACATAGTAGCCCGAGAGCTGATGACGAATTTGGGGAAGGTATTTTAGGCACTGTGAAGTTGTAAAATAGTAGTAAATCAATGTTAGTTGATTAGGGAATCGAGAGTCGGGAACGGCGTTTGTGGTTATTTCGCTACTGCGCAGCATATGACATTTGCAATAAATGAATCCCACCGAGTATCCTTTAGGCACTTAGAAATTTTTTTTAATCTCTTATTTTAGCATTCATAGAATCCAGAAATAAAACTTCCAAACTGTTTGGACGGTTTTAAAGTATAACCCGACTGCCCCGAACTTGTATTATAATGAACGCAAAAAATATTCTTTGGGCACTGAAATTTTTATAGCATGTTTGTTAATTATTATTGAAAATATGTGCAAAAAAGCCAGACGAATACGACGTCTTTAAATGACTACCCGAAGCAAATAAAGATTTTACATAAGTATCAGCTGGATGCCGGCAGCTGCCAGAGTCCTGGCTTGCCGGTGTGTGTGATTGATTGCTGAGTAACCACGTGACTCTAGTTTATTGTACAGCTCAGGCTGCTTGCAAAACATTTTTGAGAAGTTTATTTTTTTTCACGAAAATGTGACCACGCTGAAAATTATTTTGAGTTCATTGTCATACTGTTTTTTGAGGTTTTTTTAAATCTAGTTGTGTTATTAGCATTTTAAGTATTGACATATACACATGCATATAAATATGTATACATGGAAATAATCAATTATTATAGAGATATAATATTTGTTTTTATAGAGACTACGTATTTTATATGTTATATATCATTAATTTATAATGGAACTAAAAACTTTGAGTTGTGTAATTTGTAAAAAAAACCAATAATGATAAAGTGATTATTTTTAACAAAAAAAAAACTAGCACAATGCAAAAACATTTTAAAAATTCGCCAAAAAACCGGCTTGAAATTTGCTAAAGTGATTCTACCATCAGATGCAACAGCGACAAAAGGGTACCATGTTCGATGTTACAGAAATTTTTCAGCTGTGATGAAACAAGTTTACAGCTTTCAAGATGTTCATCGAGTCAGAGCCCCGGCAACTTCAGGCGCAGACGATAAACGTTCTCTCGTACTCATATCTACCCATAAGACTTTTTTGTCGCATTCATGTAAAATCTTTATTTGCGTCGGGTAGTTATTTAAAACCGTCGTATTCGTCTGGCTTTTTGCACATATTTTCAACAATAATTATTAAACATGCTATAAAATTTTCAGAGTGCCTAAAGAATATTTTTTGCGTTCATTATAATACAAGTTCGGGGCAGTCGGGTTATACTTTAATACCGTCCAAACAGTCTGGGAGCTTTATTTCTGGATTCTATGAATGCTAAAATAAGATATTAAAAAAATTTCTAAGTGCCTAAAGGATACTCGGTGGGATTCATTTATTGCAAATGTCATATGCTGCGCAGTAACGAAATAACCACAAACGCCGTTCCCGACTCTCGATTCCCTATTCAGCAAACATTGATTTACTACTATTTTACAATTTCACAGTGCCTAAAATACCTTCCCCAAATTCGTCATCAGCTCTCGGACTACTATGTATATACATAGTTATATACACATGTGCATATATTAATGCTTAAAGTGTTAATAGCAAAAACCGTATTTAAAAACCCTTTAAAAAAAATTAGAATGAGCTCAAAATAATTTTCAGCGTGGTCACATTTGCGTGAAAAAAAATTAACTCATCCAAAATGCTTTATAAGGCCCGGTGCACACATCCGGTTTTTCAACGTGCGGTGCCACTGCAGTAACGTAGCCCAACTATGCACACATAACCGTGAAATGACGCACGAATTCATTTAGCGCCTTTTGCGATAAATATTCTATGGTAGGAAACGTATTTATTTCGCTTACTTGGTGTAAAAAAAGTATATTTTGTAACAAAATAGCCGTTACTGGATACAACCATTTATAAATTATTATTTATTTTCCACTTGTTTATGAAAACAAGCTAATTCAGAACGGAGACTCCTGTGCTGCGCCGTGGGGAACAGCGGTACACATTTCCGGCAAGTAGGACGTGCGTCGCCCCAGCGGCGCTGGAGGCATGTGTGCACTACTTCATTGAATCTAATGTATCTCAGACCGAACTTGCGTTGCGGTAGCGGCGCCGCACGTTGAAAAACCGGATGTGTGCACCGTTCTAAGTAGCTTGAGCTGCACATCAAACTCGAGTCACGTGGTTCTTCCGCAATCAAGCGCAGACCGGCGAGCCAAGGTACTGCCTTCTAGGGTAGCCAGTTCCCCGGCAGTTGCCGATACTTATGTAAAATCTTTATTTGCGTCGGGTTATTATTTAAAACCGCCGTATTCGTCTGGCTTTTTGCACATATTTTCAATAGTAATTAATAAACATGCTACAAAAATTTCAGAGTGCCTAAAGAATATTTTTTGCGTTCATTATAATACAAGTTTGGGGCAGTCGGGTTGTACTTTAAAACCGTCCAAACAGTCTGGGAGTGTTATTTCTGCATTCTATGAATGCTAAATTAAGAGATTAAAAAAATTTCTAAGTGCCTAAAGAATATTTTTTGCGTTCATTATAATACAAATTCAGGGCAGTCGGGTTGTACTTTAAAACCGTTCAAACAGTCTGGGAGTGTTATTTCTGCATTCTATGAATGCTAAATTAAGAGATTAAAAAAATTTCTAAGTGCCTAAAGGATACTCGCTGGGATGAATTTTTTGCAAATATCCTATGCTGCGCAGTAGCGAAATAACCGCAAACGACGTTCCCGACCTTCGATTCCCTATTCAACTAACATTGAATTTCTACTATTTTACAATTTCATAGTGCCTAAAGTACCTTCCCAAAATTCGTAATCAGCTCTCCTTCTATTAAGGACGTCGTCTTGTCGAGACAAAATGACTCCATTACTTCAAGGGGAATGAAGACCAAGTAGGAAAAAAATGGTCTACTGCCCCTTACTGAACTGGTGACAGTTTGTAACAGATTGTTGCCCCAGAATCTGCCCACGACAGATAGTTTTTCGACACGAAGATAAAACAGCAATAGAGTTAAATATACATCTATCGACACGACTATCTAAAACCACATCTACTGGTTAAAAGAATTCTAGAAAGTATTATGTTGTTCAATTAGGCTCAGGGGCGCACCCAGAATATTTATCTGGAGAGGCCTACATTTTTATATTGTATTTCTTAGGGGTGATTTTGAAATTTAAAAATTGCTTTGAAATGTAGAGTAGTTTTAGAGTACATTACTGAAACAGACTAGTTTTGAAGAGTGTTGACAAGTGACTAGATTTTTGGAGTGTTTACTCAGACTACTTTTAGAGGGCGGTACCTGGAGACTAGTTTAGTAGAATATTACTAGTGACTAGTTTTAGAGTGTCTTAGCTAGAGACTAGTTTTAAAGTGACTGCTCTCACTACTCTAACAGAAGCTGTGTTGAAGACGAAATACACCAAAGTTTTAATGCACGATTAAAAATTTTCTATTATTTTATCCAGCCTCTGTGAATAAGAAATATAACACTTGTTAATGGGGCTGAATGCAACAAATAAATACTAAATAACTAAAAAGAAAGTATCAAAACATCTTTATACGCGTTTTTTAAAGAAACAATCAATGAGTTAAATTAGGTTACTTTATTTTTCTTTTTAAACAGTCTTATAAAGGCTTACGCTCCATAGCCCCTTCCGTCTTTTCGTCCCTTATAAGATCCAAACCTGCACGGATTTATGCGAGTGAACCTCAAAGAGGGTTAATTTAACCTATACCTATTGCTTTCAGAAATTAAAAAAACGACAAGGTGAAAAGGAACCCGTTCTGTGATATTCTGTTGAATTCACTTGTGTGTGTATTTCTTGCAAATTGCATGTCTTGCGTCAGGCGCAGAATTGCCAAATATGGCCATTGCGCCATAACACCCCAATTAACCATCTTTTGAATTCGCAGATATTATCAGTTCGAATTAAAGGTTTCCACTATTCCAAAATTAAGAATATTGCCACATAGGACTCTTGAACTTACCCAAGACCCCTTGTAGGGGCCACGATAAGAACAAAAACCGCTTTCGAGAAAAACGTACGATAAAAAATAGAATCTTTCACTTTTTTGAACTAAGTGAAGCAATGTTACGAAATGAGACACACACGTCTAAAAAGAAACATCAGAGTCTATCAATCACTCGCACTAACGAAAGCAAAAAAAAACTCACCCGAACAATCGACGACTTGAATTATCTTCATTGTTCAGATGTTTTCTCTCGTGTTTGGCAACAGTCGGGGACTTGTTCAGAGCGGCAGATTTTTGCTCCCAGTAGTTGACGTCGTTGATTCTCTGGGGTATTCTTCCACCTGATCCTCGAACTTCGTTGAAGAAAACGCAGAGGATGACAACAATCCAGACATGAATGTATTTCATGGCTCCTTGTAGTTTTTTTTCAATCAAGGATGAAGAAGAAAGTTATCTTTATCCAATACCCATCAAGAGCAGTACGTCGGAACTATATGAGGGATAAGAGAGTGATATAAATATGAGTAGACTGGGGAAATGATTATTCTTGTTTTTCTTATGGCTACCAGCCAACTATATTAAAAACGACTTTTATTCTCGTGCGCGCGTGACAGGAAAAAAAATAGAAAAATTAATTTGTTCGAAAAAAGTTGTTCTAAAAGGAAGAATTTAAGTGGAAAACAGTGTATAGGAGAAACAGCAAAAAAATTATTAACCTAACAACGTCTTCTCACATGTTATTCATTAACGTAAAGGGGTCGCAGTAACTCGGTTGGAAGAGCAACGGATTATCAACTGGAGGACGAATTCGAAACTCGATCCAACCAAAGATCAAACAAAGATCTACCCAAGATAGATCTTTCTATTCGGCAATGTTCTCGGACTGTCACCAATAACCCGTTGTGTTGCTCCTATTTGACGTTAATTGAACTACCACCCTTCAACGTTGTACATGTGTACGTTTTAGGGTTAACTCTCCTAATTTCATTTATAGCACATTCAGTAGTAGATTGGCACAATTTAAAATGAATATTTTGAATTCTGTGATACACTACCCTACAATAATGGACCTGACAGCAAGATGTGATGGTATAAGGGAAATAATACATGTTTTAATAGAGGGGTGGTCCTCCACGTGCTGCAATTATACTAGCAACCATTCTGGGCATACTTTCAACAAGGTTTTGATACACAGCTATGGGTATTTGTGTCCATTTCTGCTGCAAGAATGTCGCCAGCTCGGCTGTAGACTTCGAACGTGGTTCCCTGGTCCATAAGCGTCGCTCTAACTCGTCCCACAAATGTTCTATGGGGTTTTGGTCGGGACTCTGAGTAGGCTAGGGAAGACGTTTTACAACCATATATTGATACCACTGCTTGACAGAGGCTGCAACATGACATGGAGCGTTGTCCTGGAAGTAACATGCGTCCATTCCATAAAATTGCCAGAACGCAGGAGGAACCTGATTGTCCAAGATGATGTAGGTGCTCAATTGACCAGGAACAACATGCAAAGGTCCCAGGCCATACCACGAAAAACACACTCAAACAAGTAGTCGGATTTTATGTAAGTCCGCAGGCGTCCGTTGTTGTATTTCACTAACCTACGAGACACAGAAATCGGCGTTATTTGTATTTTGGCAAATGGTAACAAACTGATATAAACACTAAGGGTTGGTTGGAACTTAATTAGCGTCGCACTTGAGCAATCGAAAGAGATATGGTAATGTCCCCGAAGGGAAAATAGATAACACCTTGTAATTTTGAACCACTGTCAAATGACGAGATCATCTTAGCTGGGGATGGGCACCCCACTCTCCAAACTTCCACATTATGCCAATCGACCACTGCAATATTTTGCTGGTTAGTTTACTTAATTTCAACTTTAGATCTGAAAACATCGCCAAAACTCTACGGATAAAGATCCGTGAACAACATCTCGTCATTTTGAACCATTTCCCTCGTTTGGGCCTCAAATGTCTTCACGTTGAAATAGTGTGGAAGAGAGTGGGTTTCCAGCTCAGGTTGACCTCGACATTTGACCAGGTACATAACTACGATGTCCTTCCCTTTTGGATTGATCCCAGACCGTCGCCAATATCTTAATATGTTGTTAGAGTGCGACGTAAATTCAACTACCTACTTCAAACCGAAAGTTTATCGAGTAATGGTAATTTTAGTTAACGTCGTACTAGAGCAACACAACGGGCTATTGACGACGGTCCGGGATCATTCCCTTAATGGAAAGATCCGAGAACAACACCTCGTAATTTTGAACCACGATCAGATGACGAAGCAACACCTGAGCTGGCACCCCACTCTCCAAACTTCCACACCAACCCAAAGTGAGGACTTTCGGCAAAGACAGATTTAAGGTGCACCAGCCGCCTCTACACCATACGCTTACAAACATCCATGCCTGGACCCGGATTCGAACCAGGAACCTTCCTATCAAGAGGCTAACACCTTAACCACTATACCGGTTGGTCGGCGAAAGTTCATCGGGTGTACCAAAACTCAAAAAACAATGGTAGCTCCTAACTAATTGAACTAACGATGAATTATGTGGTTTGTATAAAAAAAATTCTTCTTTAAAACGGTAAAATAAAGACCTTTTCAAACAATAGTATTATGTTTGTACAACAAACATTTATGCATGTACAAAATAAAAATATATCTTGAATAAAAAAAATCGGACTCGACACATAATATTCCACGAACTGCCGTTAACGACGCATTAATATTTATGTACTCAAAACGATTCAAGCAATATATCATTTGAATTGAACTGATGATTTCTCTGAAAAATACGGGTGATTTATAATTCCAGGCGCTAATATATTTATAAAATCAGCGCGCTAATTACGGGCATTGCCGAAATTGGGTGACAAGTAAAAAAGCAACATTGCAGCATATACTCGCACCGACAGATTACAGTATCATGAGTTTTCACATTGCTCAAAACCATAGAGGAAATATCAAAGTAAAGTGAGCAATGGTGACCTTTTTATATGTGACCAGAATCATATGACCAAAACTAGTAGTAAATTGACCTTTAGCGTCGAAGGAGTGCGAGTGGAAACTAACATTCGTCATCTAATTGATCTATAGGACGGAAGAAGACGCCCATCCATTGATTTATCTTCTGGATGGTCCAAGCGACGTAGTAGTAGACTTTGGTGATTTCACCATTGTTGTCATCAATTTATGGAAATGCTCAGTCACAGACCTACCCCATCATAGGATATTATATTGCCAAAAGAGGCTATAAAATGCCAAATAGACCAACCAGGTCATTGTTTCACAAAGCATTCATACGACTACTAGTCGTCTGTTGGTCACATCTTTTGAACCTCCTCTTCACAACGATCGGTCTACTTATATTTCACGTCTATGCTCAAGATGGAAACACAATTTCTTTGTTACTATTTCTATCGTCTACTCGTTCTAATCAATACATTAACACGCTATTTTACATTCTTCATCTTGAGACGTTGTGGTTTCTCACGAAACGAGTCTGGAATACAAATGTGATGCAAGAAAATCAGAATAAATTAATTCTGAAGAGTTATAAATCGCCCATATGCCACTGCACCTAGGAATATGCAAATGTAGCTGCTCTTTAATACGCTGAGAAGTAAGCACGCTAAAAGAGCAAGGGTGTAAAAGTGAATGATTTGTAGACTTTTTTTGTAGGTAGTCAAGCGTCTATACTTGGGGGAAAGAAATTTGTGAGATTGTATTTCCTTCAATTAAGTTAATTAATAGCTCAGTTGTGGTACTGTCTTATTTTTTAATCATAAGGACTTGTATAATTTGATAACTGGTTATGAAATAAGTTTGTTATGCAATCATTTAAATTTGAAGTACGTACTTTCTGAGATATAAATACGTAATATTTTCATTCAGGGAAGCAATTTGAATTTGTTATTTGTCTCTACAACTCTCTACATCCTCATAAATACTGATTTAATGAAATTATAAATGTTAAGTGTCTGCATAAAGTTACTAAATATTTTTCGAGTTTTTTTTTTTTTTTTAGCTCACATAAATATATCTAAATAAAATGTTTGCATTTCATGTGTTTGGTCAGTAGAAATGAATTTTCGCGTCTTCAATCAAAGTTGAAGTGCTTTGTACATTTAATCTCTATTTGAATTAAAATTCCCTCTTTATGTTCAGAAATTTAAGTCTAAAACTTTCGATGGTCTATTTATTTCTGAACGTAATTTTGTGTTTGTTATGGTGCACCAAAAAAAAATCATTGTTATTGTTGTTGTCGTGCGGGCCTTATATATGGCCCAATTGGGGGTGCCATTGCCCCGGAGGGAAAAAAATCATTCCCGATGATATATACCCAATACTATTAAAGAATTATAGGTATCTCACTCTGGATATTTTAATAGCTTTGTCTTTTACAACCTTAGTTCCAAACAATGGCAGTGCTTTGCAATATTAATAAGATTTAAAAAATTAACTGTTATAAAAAGTTTTGTTGAATAGAAAAGTACGCATTCTGTCTTAAAATTATTTTTCACACATAAAGTATTTAAAACACATAAAACTTTTTCAGTTACGAATTAAATGCAGTTAATTACTAGCTGAAAGTGTTCAAGAACTGCTTTGATGTCATCCTGTTATTTCAATACTTTCATTTAAATATCTCAACAAGCTACAGCGTTAATTAAATACAAGACTTTTCTGAACTTTTCAGATAATTTTCAGATTTAATAATTTTGTGACTTTAAGAAATTAGATTAAAATGTTATACAATGGTAAAATAAAAAATAGTAAAAGAAATTATTATCAGGGGAGACAAAAAATAAATTAGTAATAATTGTCCTTAGACAGCAGGGGCCGTGGTAGCCCAGTTGGTAGAGCAACGAATTAGCAACCGGATAGGTGCGAGTTCCAAACTCGGTCCAACCAAATACCGTCGTGTACACGGGGTCTTGTGCATGTTAAAGCAACGTGACCTCAAACGTCTTCTCTTTGGCGTTCTGTGGAAGTTCAGCGAGTGGAATGCCAGCGCAGGTATTGACCGAGGTTAAATATTACGAGTCGTTGTCCTTGGATCGTCTTCCTAGTGATTGACCTCTAGCGGACTGACACCAATAGCCCGTTGTGTTGCTTCAGTGTGACATTAATTAACTACCTGCCTACCTTAGACAACAAGGTCCATTACATGGGTATCTTTCTGAGTCTTGGCAGCGATTTTTTCTTTTGTTTCTCTTTTTAGTTGTCCTCTACTACTCGGTTAGTATAGCTAATTTAAACCAAAAATTTATAAAAAAAAAAAACATTATAATTCATTTTCCGTTCGACAGTATTTCTTCTTTTCGAGCTCTCAAGTTGCGTTCAACACATTGCGAGCAAATTTATGCAGAAAATGAAACGTAGTGTAAGGTTTAGCTTATCGTCACGTTTTTATTCTCTTCTGGAAACATCAAAGGAGAGAGAGTTTAAGATAAGAATAGACGAATATGGAATAAATCTGCACTACTTTAATGATGACCTTGAAATGCTGAATCTGAAGTGAATAATGACGAAAAGTAAGAAATTGAGAGGCATCTTTCATTGTGAATTCACTTAAGGTGAGAAAGTATGCTTCAATAATTGTAGTTCTATCTTTTTTCCTAAATAAATCTTTAAAAAATACATACATAAGGCCCTGATAATATTCTAAGACAAATTCGGCCAAATTTTTTTTTAGGCAGCTCAGTTTTATTTGTTGATTTAAAGCTGTATTTCTTAACAGGTATTTTTCAACTTTTAGAAAAAGGATTCATAATTAACTTCTCTATCAAAGAGGCAATTTCATTTTCTGTCTGATGGAATGGATTTTTTAAATAATATCTACAAACTAAGAAGGTTACTCACTTGTTGGACAATCTTAGATCAGATTATTGTCTTAATAAAGACCTTTTTCTAGAAATCGAAGCACTAACGATCGATTATTAGAGAATGGATTCATTCAATGGTAGCACATGGACTATAACGTAATACATAGATATCATACACCTTCTACTACCATTTTTTTTTGACAGAAGCGCCATTCCTTTCAAAGGACGTCCAACATATAATCTCTTTGACATTATAATAGTAATTAAGCGTGATTAAATTTGATAATTTTAATCAATCATTATCACATTAACAAATTCCTATAACCTTTTCGTACGGACATGGTGGACTTATGCGGGACCTATTTTAAATCACTGCTTTTATCTACTTTTTATCGCCACATAGTAAAAGAATATCAATAAAGTTAAATATATAAATTTATTTTTAAAATTAAAAAAATTAAAATATTATCAAATCAGAATTTTTACTTTGAAATAACTATCGTTTGGTAAAATGCATTCCTGGTATTTATCCTTAAAACGTATCCCTTAACGTGGTGTATTAAAAAAGTAACGTATTCTTAAAATAAATGTAAATAATAAATAATGTTTATAGATAATATCGTCCGGCAATAATTCTTTCCCCGCAAAGTAATAAAACATACAGTGGCTCCCAAAACACTTCGTACACTTTAAAAATGTATAGAAAAGCGCTGTAGCCTGGTATTAAATTCGAATATAAAGTCCAATATTTTTTCATATCAACTCCATGTGATGTTGTTAAAATGTCCTAAAATGTTTTTTAACTGTTGACTCATTTTCTTTTTATAAAAATGAAAATGCAATGCGGCGGAGAAATAACACGTCACAAAAGTGATCGCACAACGAAATATTTTCAGATAAGTTCATAAATAAAATTATCGCCTATCGCTTTTTTTTTTTTTTGGATTGTGATGACATTTAAAAAATTGTTTAGCTTTAATCTTTACCTGCTTACTTCGTAATAATCTATTTATTATTCTAAAATGGTTCGTAGTTGTAAGGAAACAACAAACAGCATTCAAAAATTGATCATTTTTCATCATAGTAGTGGTAAATCAGTTTGGAATATCGCTAAATTAGTAAGTTTATCCCATTCTACGTTTTAGTATGTGATAAAACGCTTTAAAGGAGAAAATTGGATCTAAAACAAAGTATGTAAAGGTCGTCATGCAATGTTATCTTAACGTGATCAGATTTATAGTTAAAAAATTTGTGAACAATCCACATTTGAGTGCTGTAAAAATTTCTAATAAATTTACTGAAACTTTTTTGGTTTCTATTTCATCTGAAACTGTACGACGAGTGCTCAGATCAGCTGGATTAATGAGTTTAAATAGGCCTTCCGTCCGAAGAAAAATTATTGTCAGTGCGAAAAATAGAAAGCTTAGTTTTTCATTCGCAAAATCAATGATGAAAAAACTCAAAATGCGCGTATTGGAATCATGTCTTATTTACAAATGAAAGTAAATTTAACATTTTGGTTCCCATGAGCGTGTAATTGTTTGGAGAAGAAAAATGAGGGGAACATAATAAATGTTCGTGAACACTTTTGGGAGCCACTGTATGTGCTTCCAAATATTTATCGAGTGTTTCTTTAAAAGGAATTAAAAATGAAACAGCATTAGAAAATAAGATTTATTCAAAGAAAGAAAAAATATTGATTTGAACTGTAAAAAAATTTAGCTGTGATTGATATCATCATTATGTTCTGTATAAATTCAATTTTTGGAGGTTTCGTCTCATTTTATTCACTATGATTACAAAAACATTATTCCTAAATGTGAAAGAAAATGCAAACCTTTTAGAGAGAGAGAGAGAGAGAGAGAGAGAGAGAGAGAGAGAGAGAGAGAGAGAGAGAGAGAGAGAGAGAGAGAGAGAGAGAGAGAGAGAGAGAGAGAGAGAGAGAGAGAGAGAGAGAGAGAGATCTGAGTAATATATAGAAACATCAAACTACGAAGTAAAAAGCACAAATAAAGTATTGAGATGAATAGACAGTTTAAGGAAATGTATAAAAAAATTACGAAAACAATTAATAGTATTGGGATTCAACGAACCCAGCGAACTCATGCACGTGAATTTATCTCGAATTCTACTTCCAAAACATGCCAGGTGTGTACCAAGAATGCGAGTTAAAATCATTGCTTTAAAAACAAGTTCAGTTTTTGGATTCAAAGAACGGATAAAAACATTTTAAATCAAAGCAAGAAACAGGAACACTAATGTGTTCATTGAATTAAATTATCAGTTTCTTTTTTTATAATTCAATTTTCTGGTGAAATATTACATGCAAATACATGCACATATAAAATGTAAATAGAATAAATCTTTACGGGAAAAAGAAAATGACAGAGTTACTATTAAGATTTATATATTATTTGCTTATTTGTGTGCATGTGCAAGATGCTTTTAGTATACTAGTAATCTGCTAAATGTATTTTAATTTATTATTCAACTAATTTACTTTTCGGTATATGTTTTTCTACTGTGACTCGTCGGTATACGTTTTTCACTGTTACTCGTTTTGTACATATTCCTGTGTGATCCATCAACACTCTGTAATATTCCATCTGGAATATTACATGCAGAACATCCAATTTAAAACAAAAACGTTTGTTTAGATTTGTTTAGATTCATCCTTTAACATCAAAGATGGAAGTAATAGATGCTGCTTCAAATAAAATATAAATCAAAACACTCACCTATTTTTTTTTTTTTTTATCCGAGCAAATTTCAATAGTAAAAACCATTATTTTCGTGAAATAAGTTGTGTGTGTGTGTGATTTCAACCTCAGAACAATTAATAAAATCCTGAAAATTCCTAGAGAATGATCACAACACGTGCGACAGTTCCTGCGTTAAGAGCCTTTTGAGTTACCATCTGCAAAGGAAATTCTCTACTCACGTAGGGAAAAAGCGAAGTTGTTTTCCCCTATCAGCGGTGGTTTCGTTTTCAAGCTGAAAATGAAATGCGCTTTCGAAATCGTTCGGATCCACTGGCACGGGGTCAGCCTTTTCCAAATTGTTTCCCGGTTCTTTCATTTCTATTAATTTATTTATTCGTGTATTGCACAACCAAAAATTTGTTTAAACGAATGGTAGGTTGTGACGGACACACAGACAGTAGTTTTGACTTGAATACTCGGACCTGACGTTAGATTGCGGAATGAATAAAGCAGACATAGGAAATTTAAATTACTGTTTATTATGAAGATTCAACAATTCGTTTGAACGATTAAAGCGTAGATTGATATTAATTGTTATTCACTAGTAATTTTCGCATAGTTCAGTAGCTTTTGAATGACATCACCTACGCTGTCTTCACTCCACACAGTCCAAAGATACACTTTCCCAAAGCTCGCCCAGCACCTTAGAATTTCGACATCTAGCGGACACCTCAGTGCGCCTACAAACTCAAACCGAAGGTCTTGTCAGGTATGGACAACCTTTGTCTATTCAATGCTATATTTATCTTCTGTATGAAACTTCCAATTCCGAAATCATAATACAAAACAGTGATAACGTTTTGATGTAACGCTAGACTTCATGCATACCAATTGTACTCTTCAGATTTTGAAAGACGTATTCACGTCAAAAATAAAAATAAAAAGTCAACAAAAGGTAGGTAGTTGATTTAACGTCGCTCTACAGCCACACATCGGGCTATTGGCGACGGTTCCGGATCAATCCGAGGACGACTCCTCGGCATTTTCAACCTCGGCTAGATGACGAAGTCAATCCCTAAGCTGACATCCAACTCTTTAAACCCACACCACGACAGATTGAACACTCACCAGTCACGTACACGACTGTCTTTGGTTTGACTGATCTTCGAACTAGCAGTCATCTGCTAGCTAATTCGCGACTACCAAGTGGGCTACCGTAGTCCCCGTAAAAAATAGAAACAAATAAATAATTATTGTTTACCGTAATACACCGTAACCCCTCAGAAACTTATAAATAGCGTTGTCAGGATTGTGGTAATATGTATGTACTCCAGACTTGTTCTCGATATACGAAAACCACCGAAATGATACTTTTTTCCCTGTAGCTTCTTTCTGCTCTTTTTCGCATCCTTCCTATGAGGGCCGACCAACATGTATAGTGGTTAAGGTGTTAGCCTCTAGATCGGAAGGTTCCTGGTTCGAATCCGGGTTCGGGCATGGATGTTTGTAAACGTATGGTATAGAGGCGGCTGGTGCACCTTAAATCTGTCGTGGCCGAAAGTCCTCACGTTGGGTTGGCGTGGAAGTTTGGAGAGTGGGGTGCCAGCTCAGGTGTAGCTTCGTCATCTGACCGTAGTTCAAAATTACGAGGTGTTGTCCTCGGATCTTTCCCTTAAGGGACTGATCCCGGACCGTCGTCAATAGCCCGTTGTGTTGCTCTAGTACGACGTTAACTAAAATTACCAATTCCTATGAGGTATGGTAATGGTAATGGTAATTTTAGTTAACGTCGTACTAGAGCAACACAACGGGCTATTGACGACGGTCCGGAATCAGTCCCTTAAGGGAAAGATTCGAGGACAACACCTCGTAATTTTGAACCACGGTCAGATGACGAAGCTACACCTGAGCTGGCACCCCACTCTCCAAACTTCCACGCCAACCCAACGTGAGGACTTTCGGCCACGACAGATTTAAGGTGCACCAGCCGCCTCTACACCATACGTTTACAAACATCCATGCCCGGACCCGGATTCGAACCAGGAACCTTCCGATCTAGAGGCTAACACCTTAACCACTATACCGGTTGGTCGGCCAATTCCTATGAGGATCCATTTAAAAATTAAATGTCTTATATAGGTACAAATTCGTTTTTAAAGTAGTAATTTTAAAAACCACTTATCCCATTTATTTTTATTTAAATCCGGTGAAAAATAATAACCGCCAATGGTAGATTTAATTCATAGATGCAATAACTATGTGACTGATGGTTATCGTTGCCAAATAACAGTCCTAAATTATCTTAATTTCATTTTGAATATGAGAGGGTTTTTTTCCTGTAAAGCTGAATGTGTAGATGGGGGACACGGTAGACCTGTTGGAAGAGCAACAGTTTAGCAGCCGGTGGTTGACGACTTCGAAACTTTGTCCGCGGAAAGACCGCTGTGTACACGAGGCTGGTGAACATCAAATTTGCCGTTGCCTCAAATGTCCTCACGTTGGCGTGGTGTGGAAGCTTTGAGAGTGGGGTGCCATTTCAAGTGTTGTTTTCGTGATCTGCCATGGCTCAAAATTACGATGAGTTGTCTTTGGATCTTTCCCTTCGAGATTGTTTCCCGTCCGTCACCAATACCCCATTGTGTTGCTGAAGTACGACGTTAATTAACTATCCACATGTCCAATCTATGCAGTTCTACTCAAAATTATTTAACAATGTTAGTCAGTTGGTCAAATTGAAGGTAAAAAAAGTAAATAACATGAAACATTCAAACTTTAGAAGAAATGCAATAGTGGCTTGTAGGTGGCCGTGACACAAGCCTTTTTAGATATACTTAAAACTATACTTAAAAAATGCTTTTTTTTTTCAACATAGCTGTTGATTCATGGTAGGTAGGTAGTTGAATTAACTTCTCACTCGATCACGTAAATATATCGTGGCCTCAAATGTCCTCACGTTGGCGTGGTGTGGAAGTTTGGAGAAGAGGAGTGCCATCTCAGCTGTAGCCTCGTCATCTGATTACGGTTTTTACCTGATTACCTTTTTAGATATACTTAAAACTATACTTAAAAAATGCTTTTTTTTTTCAACATAGCTGTTGATTCATGGTAGGTAGGTAGTTGAATTAACTTCTCACTCGATCACGTAAATATATCGTGGCCTCAAATGTCCTCACGTTGGCGTGGTGTGGAAGTTTGGAGAAGAGGAGTGCCATCTCAGCTGTAGCCTCGTCATCTGATTACGGTTCAAAATTACGTGGTCCTTGATTCTTAACTTTGGGATTGATCCAATAGTACGTTATGTTGCTCCAGTGAGACGTTAATTACAATACCTATACCTACCTCACATTACATTTATAATAAAAATACAGGATGCGAATGAAAGGTAGGTATTTAATTAACGTTGCAGTGGAACAGCACACCGGGCTATTGGTGGCTGACCGGGATCAATCTTGAAGGAATGGTAATTTTTAATTGACGTCGAACGAGCAATACATCGGGCTATTGACGATGATCCGGGATCGATCCCCTAAGGGAAAGACCCGAGGACAACAACATGTAATTTTGAACAATGGTCAGATGACGAGGCAACAGCTGTACTGAAACAGCTCTCAAACTATTGGTTCAAGAAAAGTATCGTTTGTTTTCAGGAAATTCAATCTTTCATATAAGCTCCCAAAAATTCCGTCGTTTCAAATATTTGGGTCACCATTTTCTTTAAATAAAAAAATTCATAGGGTCGGCGTTTATAAAACCGTGGTTCAATCCAGTTCCAGTCCTCAGAAAATAATAGGAAAATGTAGAAGAATGTCTCACGCAAAGATGTAGGAGTATATTCGGAGGTAGATTGATTACAGTGACATGGTACCGGTTATCTATCGCAAGGGCATACCTGGTGAGATCTACACTGGTATGTAAGGAGGATGTGGATTTCCTAATTGAAATTTCGGGAACACGGTTGACAAACGTAATTTTCGAGTCATAAAAATACGTTTTGGTTTGGTTGTCAGGAAGAGTTTCCAAATTTGTGAGAGTTATAGCAACATAGTTATGCAACATAGTTTTTAATGCCTTTGTTGCAACATTGAAACTGACTGGATTATTCAGTAGTTTTCTTTAAAAGATGAAAACGATTGTATAAATCGAGCGATTAGCTTTTTCACCTGATGCACTACATTTTAGTGATAATCGAGAACCCTTCAAGTGAACGTGTCAAAAATCTGTTTTGCTCTTGTTCATTTTTAAATGAGCAAATGACCGCGATAGCCCAGTTGGTAGAATCGCGGATCAGCAACCAGAAGGTTGCGAATTTGAAACTCAATCCAACCAAAGACCGTCGTGTACGTGGGGGTAGGTGCACGTTAAATTTTTTGTGGCCTCAAATGCTGTCACATTGGCGTTGTGTTAAAGATTTTTAAGTGGGATGCAATTACAAGTTTTGACCTCGTCATCTGACCGTGGTTCAAAATTACGAGGTATTGTCCTCGCAACTTTCGCTTCGAGATTGACACCGCGTCGCCTATTGTGTTACTTCAGTGTGATGTAAATTCAATTACCTATCAAACTTGTACATTTAAAAGCTAATGAATGTTTAATTTAATACTGAAATGTGCAACTTTGTTGAGTATATATTGAAATTAAATTACACCCAATTTATTATTTACTCTTTCAAGTTGGTTGGACGTCTCGCATCCTACCACTTGAAAGGGTTAAAGCTGGATACATAAGTGTTCTATGTACTATATTAAGAATGCTAAAGTACACAAGTATCCTCTCAATTGACATTCGGATGTCAAAAAGAGCGCTTAAGATATATCGCATCCCGACAAAAAAAATGACTCAAGTCAAAAAATAAAAATTTTGATGTTATGTCATTGAAAAATATGTATGAGGTGCCCCAGCGTGTTATATTACTATCCTATAAAATATAATAGAAATTACCACCATAAATACGCACCTAAAATTTAAAGGAAGCTTATACTATTTCAATATACGTTTTATAGTATTCTTTTAGTTGATGTTTCTCAAATACTGCAATTTTGTGTGTGTGTGTGTGTGTGTGTGTGTGTGTGTGTGTGTGTGTGTGTGTGTGTGAGTTGAGTTTTAAGTAGAAAGTACAAACTAGAAAACTAGATTGAAAAACTATGAAAGATAGTTTTTTCTAGAAAATACAAGCAGATTAAAAATTATAATCGATTGTTTGAGATAGAAAATACAACTGGAAATTAAATAGGGAGGTTGTAATAGATTATTTTCACTCTAGAATAAACAAATATATTGTGAAATATTATAATATATCATTCACGCTAGAGAAAATGTACTCGGGCCTTAAGGAGTCTTTCTCAGACCCAGTCAACTATTCTAAACTTCGAGAGAAATTTATGAATGAAACTATTTAATCTTAGCAAGCATAATAGAGAGAACCTTTACACCAAACAAAAATTAGAATTGGAATCTCAGTTATAGGTAGGTATTTTATTAACGTCGTTTTGGAGCATCACAACGGGCATGGGAAGAGATACGAGGACAACTAAATGTAATTTAAACCACGGTCACATATGACGAGATCAACACCTGAGCAGGCACCCCACTCTCCAAACTTCCACACCATGACAACGTGAGTACATTTAAGGCCACAGCATATTTAACGTGCACAAGCCCTCTTTGTACTCGACGGTCTTTGGTTGGACTCAAACTCGCAACCCTCCGCTTGCTAATCCGTTACTTTTCCAACCGGAATTCCGCGGTCACACAGTGAGTAGTAAGTACCTACTACATTCAAGAGAGCGTAATCACTGCTGGCTTGATGTATAAAACTCAAACCAGCAGTAAAAGTGCGGGTTTTTTTTTAATTGAAATGTATGCTTTGCTATATACATTTTTTGCTTTGCATAGAGTTAATATTGTGAGGATTTGTCACTTAAGAGGTGTTTTCGTAGTACTTTACGAAGGTATGTACCAACGAATAATCTCACACATATATTTAGTCACTAATTACTATAAAATCCGAAAGTACCATGGAAGTTCATAGTAAAAAAATTCATAAGTCAACATTCCCAATAAATAACTCTCACGCACTAATAGAAAACCCAAAAATCTATATACTATATTCTTACCTTGTTGGTTATTGATTCCACAGATGTAATTCCAGCTTTTACTTCAGCACCAAGTTGATTATTCCTGGAAAATTGATTATGAAGTCGATTTGATTACATAAGAGTTGTAATTCGTATCCTTCTATAAAAAAATTGACAAAATTCTTAAAATAAAAGGCATTAAGAAATACTTTTGTTCGCAGACAGTAATGCGAAATCTTCTCGGAGCTTCTATTCAAAACAAAACTGAACCCCCGCACCTGATTGGTATCTAAAAGTAATTTACAATTTAAGGTATTTTCATTGGGACCAAAAGGACCTTGTTTTTCTATTAGATTAAAAGGCTTATAATTAGTAAGGTAAAGATTTGGTTGGTCGCAAAATACCGGAGGTTCATTTTTTACAACACAAGGGTTAATTAGACCGAGGTACACTGCTTAATCCTATTGTTGGTTGTCACGATAATCGGCTAATGGCGACTTATCTCGTCAAACTGACCAGATCTTGACATCTTGTCCGTCAAGATTTGGTCAGTTTTTGCTAATGACTGCAAAACTGGAGATGGTATTGGACTTCGAAGAAAACTGATCAGATCTTTATCTCGTCATCATAAAAAAAAAATTCACAACATATTGATGACGAGACATTTTGTAATTAGAACAATTGGTCAGATCTTGATGGTCGAGATAACTCGTCAAAACCACCTGGAGGGTTAAAGAAGTAGGATAAAAAGGGGAATAATTAGAAAATACGATTTAAAATTATTGACATAGTTGTTCTAAAACTCCTAAAACTCCGACATAGTTGTTCTAGAACTAGTGTTCTAAAACTCCGCTTTTCAACGATAAATTACTATCTGTTTAACTCAAAAATGTTTTCAATTTTTATCAATATAGATAAAAAATAAAAACACTTTTTAGTTGGACAGACTCTTCGTTGAAAAGCGGAGTTTTAGGTCACTATACTATATATATGAGGCTATCAAAGCAAGAGTAACCTAACCACCAACTTTATGGAGAAAAACGCGTTTTCTTGCTCCCATTTTTTATATATTTTTATTTATCAACAATATGATTTGATATTCAGAAAATGTATTTAACAGTGATCAATAATAAGTTATTGTGTAATTTTTAAAGACTTGATCCTCCGCATTTTGAAAAAAGTAAAAGATCGTAGTAAAATTTTCGGAATTTTGTGGGTTAGACCACTCTTGCTCTGATAGCCTCATATACAGAGGCTGTTCACACATTTTTTAGACAATGTATATTGTATTCACAAAACTAAATTACATAAAATTCTTGTGTTTTAAATGTTCTATTTGATAGCCCTTATTCTGAACTATCTTTCAACACCGTAATTTCCAGGATAATAATGAATTTTGAAGTGTCAGAAGAGGTATTCTTTCCCATTCCTCCTGAGCAGCTTTCCAGAGTCCTGGAAGGGTTGTGGGAAGACGCTTGGATAATACAGATTTTAAAAGTCCGAAAGCACAAAAATCCATAGCTTATACATCGGGAGATTTAGTAGAGATATCAGTGAAAGTATGACCTTGATACCGGTTTTTTGTTCCATTTCGTTTAGGAAATTTACAGTGGATTTTGATGTGTGAATGCTAGCTTTGTCTTGATGGAGTTCCACAGATTGATGGCACTGTGGGTTAAGCGATGGTATTTCATTCAGAAAAATTGGCGATAAAATATGTTCCTAATAGTATTTAGAGTTAATCTTGACATTTTTGTCCACTCTCTTTATTTTTAACTTGCCATTATATGAAAAACCAGCAACAATCATGAATCCCTTAGAAAAACTTTCTTTCGATTCTGTGAACCATTTATTAAATTTTTTTTTCCCCTTTTATGATAATAAATGGCTCTTTTTTTACTGCAATCATTTAAATACACTCATGATTCATCTATTGTGACAATTTTTTTCCATTTTTCTTTGGATAAGTGTTTTTCATATAGAATTCGGCAGCGTGCCCTGCGTTCAGCGATATGCTTTGGAGAAAGACGATGTACATTACGTTTTTTCGCTTTCTTAAGATTTAAATCAACGTTTATCATTTTGTTTACAGTGGACACCGAGCATTTTAATGATTTTGCAACTGTCCTTTGACTAGGGGGATTTTCTTTTAACATTAAACAACGTACCTTTGCAATAGTCGAAGATGTCCGTTTCTTCCTTGGATACTTGTTTGGAATTTTTGTCCCACTTGAGACTCCAATTTGACGTTTTTTTACTTTCTTGTTGACGATATTACCTATCGACGCTTTAGATATCACAAAACCATGACTGTCACATCAGTTTTGGATAACGGAATATGAATATTTCTCTTCGGAAAGAACATAAATATAGCCTTCGAACCACTGCTTCGTTAAAAACGCCATTTTGAATAAAAACAAACCTCTCAAGCCGCAGACGATAATTTTGACTTTTAAAAACATAGTACAACTGCAATTATTTCTTTTGCAGCAAACGATTTTTTATTATCGCTAACCAAAATCGTCTAAAAAATGTGCGAACAGCCTCTGTAGTATATATATATATGTATAAAATATATACCTAATTCCAACAGGTTGCTTTCATTTGTGGAGCGACAAAAAAGGAACGAAAGATAGTTTACTTACAACTTCAATACCAGAGAACAAAGAATTCCTCTCTCTGTTGAGTTTCGACATAGATATTCACTTAACTTACATTAGATTCAAGAAAGCGGATCTCTTGGTACAAAAAAATACGGCAAAACGCAACACACAGTTAAGAAAAAAGAACAGGTTTTTCAAGGTACATACCCCCTTAAATCTATCTTGATTAATTGCTCTGAGCGTATTTAACAGGCCGTGTAAGAATGTAACTGATAGCCATGGCACACAAATCACATTTAGGCTGTCGTGTTGAGCTCAATAGTATCGATTCATCAAATATCTTGATTCAGCTACATTTGGAGTCAGGTCAGGAATATTCCTCTGGGTATGTAGGTAGGTACTTAATTAATGTCACACAGGAGCAACCAATGTGTTATTGGCAACGGCCCGGGATCAGGCCCGATGGGAAAGATCCGAGGACAGCACCACGTAATTTTGAACCAGCGAACAGATGACGAAAAATTCCTCTAGGAACGGTGACAAATGTGTGGAACACTCAAGAAAAAGACACCTAATCCAAAAACAAAAGACTGGTTCTTTGTAGTAATAAAGTCCAAAATTTAGTGTACTGTCTACACACACAGTTAAAATTCATTAAGAGCTAACTTTTGTAATTTTTTTACAATAAAAAATATATTTTGAAAGAACATGAAGGGGATAATGCTTGCCCCTCTGAGCATCACGTGATTTCCGATTAGAATAGCATTGCTTTTTCTTTGCAAAACGCTTAAGGGGGTGCTGCACCCATGTTAAATTCACAAACTTTGGGGGCATCTCATTTAATCATAAATTACTTCTATTAATCTGAAATTTTTGCAGTGTAACATTTTAATACTGTTAAAAACTTTAAAACGGGTTTTTTTTAATTTTTTTAAAAATTCACAAAATTATAAATTTTTTTAAAAATGACATAAAAATTAAAATATTTTAGATAAAATATTTTTTTAAGTATGCGTTTTATATCTTATTCCTCGTGTTAAAGTGTTCAAAAGTCTTCATAAACAATCATAAATTCAAATCATCATTATTATTTATAATAATAATTTAATTATTTATTATTTAACTATTTACCATTTGATTATTTAATTATTTATTAAATAACTAAATATTTATTTAAAGAAAGTCACATTTAAGGTATCGAAAATTTTCCCCAGCTCGATTATTTTCTTTAAATAAATAATTTAATAATCAAATGGTAAATAATTAAGTAATAAATCTGTGTTTGGTATCGATCTGGTGTAAAGTTTTCCGTAAATTTTAAATCCGTTGAAATTTCACTCGATCTTCAAACCTGCAAAGATAAAAACTTGAATTAGAGGAATAAAAAAAACATAATCTAATGCTTACGGAAAGCTGACCTCAAAGAAAACGCCTCATGTGAACAGGGCCTTAAAGGGGAAAGTGTGTGTGAATGTTATTTTTATATTCTTATGCAAATACACTTTACTAAAAGAATCGGTATTGTGATAGCTAAAATACGAAGAAAAATGTCGGGCTGGTTTTGTAAAAAACTTTTATGTCTATATTTGTGTATTTATTTAATCTTTATGATTTTTTACTATTGTTATTTTAATCCTCCAAAATTTACATATTACATTAGAAAAAAATTTAACAATATTAAAGTGGCTTTTAGTTGATGAAACATCTTTCTATAAACATATCACTTTTATGTTCATCATTAACGTTTTCGTTTATGCTTTTTTTGTATTGTACCTTAAATCCGTCGAAATATTGTTGTTCAAAATGATATTTCACATGGTAAATAATTTAGAATTACGAAACTTGAAGTGAAAACTTGCTGCGTATTGTTTAAATAACTTCGAACGATATTTAATGTTAACATTGATTCTAAGAACTGCCTGTGAATTCCAATGATTCTCTATCTAATTCGGCGTTTTTCAAATATTCTATGTGTTGTTATTAACTTAGGAGATACGCAACGAAATGCATGGTATGATAAATGATTTTAACTAAGGTAAAATTTTATTTAACATAATTTTCTGGACTCCATTTAATAGGCTTCAGACAGATCATATAATTTCTGTACGTAGTTTTCATTACCATAAGTAGTTACAGCAAATTAATTTCCGTAAGGTGAATCTTAAAAAGGGAAATAAATATCCTTCTTACGAAGGGAACTCTTGTTATAGCAGCTGCAACCATTCGCTTATCAAAAAACTTCTGCAATATCCAATTAATAAATGGTAGTTCAATAAATACCTATACTACAAAAACAGTTTAATTTTAATTGCTAACGGTAATGGTAATTTTAGTTAACGTCGTACTAGAACAACACAACGGGCTATTGACGACGTTCCAGGATCAATCCCTTAAGGGAAAGATTCGAGGAAGGACAACAGCTCGTAATTATTTTTCACCGGATTCAAATAAAAAATAAATGGGATAAGTGGTTTTTAAATTGTTAGTTTAAAAACGAATTTGTACCTATATAACTTTTACACAGATAAAATAAAAGATAATCAATTTGTAAATGGATCCTCATAGGAAGGATGCGAAAAAGAGCAGAAAGAAGCTACAGGGAAAAAAGTATCATTTAAGTGGTTTTCGTACATCGAGAACAAGTCTGGAGTACATACATATTACCACAAACCTGACAACGCTATTTATAAGTTTCTGAGGGGTTACGGTGTATTACGGTGAACAATAATTACTTATTTGTTTATATTTTTTACGGGGACCGCGGTAGCCCACTTGGTAGTCGCGAGAGTTGGATGTCAGCTTAGGGATTGACCTCGTCATCTAGCCGAGGTGGAAAATGCCGAGGAGTCGTCCTCGGATTGATCCGGAACCGTCGCTAATAGCCCGCTATGTGGCTGTAGTGCGACGTTAATTCAACTCCCTACCTTTTGTTGATTTTTATTTTTATTTTTGACGTGAATTACATCTTTTAAAATCGGAAGAGTACTGGTTGGTATGCATGAAGTCTAGCGTTACAACAAAACGTTATCACTGTTTTGTATTATGATTTCGGAATTGGAATTTTCATACAAAAGATAAATATAGCATTGAATAGACAAAGGTTGTCCGTACCTGATAAGACCTACGGATCGAGTGTGTAGGCGCACTGAGGTGTCCACTAGATGTCGAAATTCTACAGTGCTGGGCGAGCTTTGGGAAAGTGTATCTTTGGACTGTGGGGGTGGAATGAAGACTGCGTAGGTGATGTCCTCGGATCTTTCCTTTAAGGGACTGATCCGGGGACAACACCTCGTAATTTTGAACCACGGTCAGATGACGAAGCAACACCTAAGCTGGCACCCCACTCTCCAAACTTCCACGCCAACCCAACGTGATTAATTTTAATAGGAAAATAGATTCAACAGTTTGATTCTGATAAGGTAGGTAGTTAAATTAACGTCATACTAAGAGCTGTTAGCGACGGTGAAGGATCAACCCCAAAAGGAAATATCCAGGACAACACCTCGTTATTTTGAACCAAGGTCAGATGACGAAGCAACACCTGAGCTGGCACCCCACTCTCCAAACTTCCACGCGAACCCAACGTGACTAATTTTAATAGGAAAATAGATTCAACAGTTTGATTCTGATAAGGTAGGTAGTTAAATTAACGTCATACTAAGAGCTGTTAGCGACGGTGAAGGATCAACCCCAAAAGGAAATATCCAGGACAACACCTCGTAATTTTGAACCACGGTCAGATGACGAAGCAATACCTAAGCTGGCACCCCACTCTCCAAACTTCCACGCCAACCCAACGTGATTAATTTTAATAGGAAAATAGATTCAACGGTTTGATTCTGATAAGGTAGGTAGTTAAATTAACGTCATACTAAGAGCTGTTAGCGACGGTGAAGGATCAACCCCAAAAGGAAATATCCAGGACAACACCTCGTAATTTTGAACCACGGTCAGATGACGAAGCAACACCTAAGCTGGCACCCCACTCTCCAAACTTCCACGCCAACCCAACGTGATTAATTTTAATAGGAAAATAGATTCAACAGTTTGATTCTGATAAGGTAGGTAGTTAAATTAACGTCATACTAAGAGCTGTTAGCGACGGTGAAGGATCAGCCCCAAAAGGAAATATCCAGGACAACACCTCGTTATTTTGAACCACGGTCTGATGACGAAGCAACACCTAAGCTGGCACCCCACTCTCCAAACTTCCACGCCAACCCAACGTGATTAATTTTAATAGGAAAATAGATTCAACAGTTTGATTCTGATAAGTATGTAGTTAAATTAACGTCATACTAAGAGCTGTTAGCGACGGTGAAGGATCAACCCCAAAAGGAAATATCCAGGACAACACCTCGTTATTTTGAACCACGATCGGATGACGAGATCAATACATGAGCTGACACCTCACTCCCCACTTTCCAAACTTCATCACCATGCCAACGTGTTGGTTTTAATAAAAAATATAATAAGGCAATATGGTAATCCGTAGTGGTTAGTTTCCCCATTACCTTAGACTTTCTCTTTTGTACCTTTAATCTTATCTTTGTTTCCTTTACCTTTAACTACTCAAAGTGGACTTTTATTGCTTATTTAATTGATTTAATGCACGTCTCTAACAGTGACGGAGTCAGGGATAAAGACTCAGAAGTTATCCCCAACCCTGCGGCCTTTAGATCTACTTATGATGCCGAAGACACGTCATTGTGGAGGCACGAGAACACTTTCGTTTGACGAGACGTTTTTACGAAAGATAAATAGCTCCTTTTGGAAAAAGTCTTCTTTTCCTTCATATGAAGACCTTCTTTCCCACGTTCATTAAAAGAGAAACTACTCCCATTTCTGCGTGTTTCGTTTTGTTAAAAATCTAAAAACGGAGAGAAAAACAGTAAACTGAGTCCTGTTTTCTTGTTTTGAGTGTAGAAAAAAGTAAACAATTACTAAAGCGCCTAAGAATGAATTATAAATTTTACCATGTTTGGTTATATTTTATGATTCCAGAGCCATATTTGGCCTAGTAGCGCCAAACATCGTCAAGTAAATGGACATACAGGAAGCAATGGCAATGAAAGTTTTAATGAAACAGAAGAGAGAAGTACACCCAGGGAGGAATGGACCCCCGTTGTTGGACGTTTTGGACTCCTTTGGACAGGTTGGACCAAACCCACTGAGCCACAGTGACCCCTCACCAATGAGGTCTTTATAATTTCACCAAGATTTTAATACTTCATTCAACTTATTGAATATTATGAATTTCGCATTATGAATCGACCATCCACATATCTTTTCGCTCAATTCGTCTTTATGTAAGGTATCAATCTGGTGAAAAATTTTCCGCAGATTTCAAATCCGTTGAAAATATATTCAATTAAAAAAAAAAAATTTAAGAAAATCATATTTTTAGGTATTACTCTGAACTGAAATTTTCCGCAGATTTCAAATCCGCTGAAACTTTTACTCTACATTTAACGGTCTAGGAGATAGAAAACAGAAATGTGGCTATAGTTAAAAGATTCATCGTCTGGCTGGATAAACATTTCTCAGCGCAAAATCAAAGCGGAAACGAAAATAATAATTTTCTGAGCGTTCTCCGAAGCGATGAAAAAAAGTCAAGTCAAAAGTCGTAGGTAGAAAAGTCAAGATTGGTTCTATTCTTCTTTCCTCCGGACGAAGAAGGTAGAGAATAAAATTATTAAATTCATTTAAAAATCTTCTAGATTGAATTTTAAAATTCACTAATGAAATTGAAATTTTGGACTACCTGTGTGCCAAATCTCATTGCTGTAAGTGCCATAGAATCGTCAGGATTTTGCGGCAGACAGACAAACACTTCCTTTTATAATAGTAGAGACTTTCACTGCGTAGCCAGCACGGCGTTTCTCGTGGGGTCAGGTGTGGCCACTGCTCGCTAACCCCCGATGATTGCTACGAATTCCCATTTGGTGTTGGTTTGCTTCGCAAACACTTTCATTTAGTTTGCTTCGAAAACCAAATGAAAATTCGTAGCCTATTGGATAACAGCCATCATGGCGTTGCTTCGCAAACCAACACCACGGGCTACGCTCATTATCAAATGCGGCCAAATTCGAATTGTGAAGAGATCCAATCGGCGTAACGTCCAAATCTCTTACGAAAATATAGATATTTAATTGAAAAATTATTTTTTTAAAGAAAATTAAATGTATAAGGTATCTATCTGGTGTAAAATTTTCCGCAGAGTTTAATCCGTTGAAATTTTTAATATATTTTTAACGATCCCGATTTTACAAAAAAGAACTAAACTATGCCTGTCAAAAAAATTTTTGTTTTACTTTCCTGGGCTGGATTTGTATGAGCGCAGTAAATGGAATCTGCGATTTCGTGTACACGATCAAAGTCAAATTCGTGATGAAAAAATATAAAAATTACAATTTAAAAAAACATTTATTCAAAGAAAATTATATTTTTAGGAATCGATCTAATGTGAAATTTTCCGCAGATTTCAAATCCGCTGAAGTTTTTATTCCACTTTTAACGATCTAGAAGATAGAAAAAAGAACTACATAACTCCAGTTAAAGGTTTTTATTTGTTTTGTTCTTCGGCTGAAAGCGTTCAAACGGAAACACGGAAAAAATAAATTTAAAACTGCCATCTCTTTATGGTGTTGTCATTCTAAGGAAAACAATTATTATTAAATTCCTTTTAAAATGTTCTAGATGGAATTTTAAAATTCGGAGCGACACAAAAAATTCAGACTACCTGTGTGCCAAATCCCATTACTGTAAGTGCCCTTGATTCGTCAGGACTTTTATCACAGAAAACAGACAAACACTTCCTTTTATAATAGTATAGATATTCAGATACAAGGTTTACACTAGACGAAACAGGGTATATCGAAATCTAATGTAGTTAGAGTCTAGTAATGTAGTCGGGGATTTCTGTTCAGTGGGGTTCAAATTTTGAAATGCATTTTTGTATAAGATCTGGACGTTATTAGAAATTTAGAAAGGTTCACTAAAAGAAAAGTCTATATATATTTTATATTATCACTGAAATAATTTTAAATTAATAGATAACATATTCATAAAAACGCCGCCTCTTACTTAATCCGGAATAGCCCGTTGTGTTTCTCCAGTGTGACTTTAATTAACACCTACCTTTCCTACTTAATCCATCACAAAAATGATTCTTAAATTGTTGTGTTTAATCGTTATGATAATAAAACAACATGAAATTTTTTTTTTTTAATTTTCTCGGAACTCACTTTTTACTACTGTCAGAGTGACCTAGCTACGTCTACTTTGATTGACAGTGTGTGTTGTAGTTGCCAAGAACAGAGGGACACTGGTCATGGATATTTATTTACAATACAATATAAAGTTTCAAAATACACGTCCCACCGTCCGGTGCAAAACACGTCTGACTCCAAATTGTAAAACAATTCATGTTCTTTTTCATGTTCTTTCGCACCCAATATTTCATATTCTTAATCGCATCGGAACCCATGCACTGTCATACATCGATGTTCATCCACTAGAACAAGTAGCAACTAGAACACTAGAACAACTGTTCTTGTAACCTATCTGTATTTGTAACTCTCTGTCTGGTGTATCTGCTTCGTTACCAACGTGGGGAAAGACAGGGAATAGTGACAACTTTTTTCACTATTAAAGCTTTGTTACGATAGCCAGAAACACGATTATGGGTGATGGCTGTCTGTAAAAACAAATTATTATTAATCATGCTGTAATCATTGTTATTAATAATCATGCTTTAATATTTCCGAATAAGTTAATAATTTAATAAATGATCAATTAATGTAATATTTGTTTTGTTAGCTAAAATTATTAGATGCATTTTTAATGTTTCGCTTTTAAAAGATGCAAGATAGGTTGGTAGTAAATTAACGTCGTACTCATGAGACTCATGTGCGGCGCCGTGGGAAACCGCGGTACAAATTGCACGCAAGTTGGACGAGTGTCGCCCCAACGGCACTGGACGCATGTGTGCACTGCTCCATTGGATCTAATGTATCTCAGACCGCACATGTGTTGCGGCAGCGGCGCCGCACGTTGAAAAACCGAATGTATGCACCGGGCCTAAGCCCCAACCTCGGTGTAGTTTTCCCGATTTACGTGTGGGTGTGTCCGTCACATAGCACTGTTCGATTCCCCAAAGAGGTATAACACTCTTTCCCATACGCAACAAAAATTCCCAAGCTACTTACCTGACGCTGACTGTGGGAAGTTGTCTTCGTGATGGACATGCCGCTTCAAGTCCTTCAGTGTAGGTCGAAGAAAAAATAGAAGACAATTATATTTTAATGCTCTCATTATATGTAAGTGACAGGGTCCTCTTGTCATCACTTGAAGTTTGAATGAGTGATTGGCTTCGCGAGACGAGGGAAATTGCCCGCTATCGTCTACCAAATGTGGCCTTGTCTTCCTTTTCGAACACATCGAGGCTTTTTTGCTTGGAATAATTCATTCCCCAGGTTCTTTTTGTTTTGCTCGATTTAACCTCGGTTCTGCCTCAATGAGGGATCGTGTGTCACGTTAGAAAAGCAGAGGGGACTAATTATACATGTGCGGTTTGAAGTCTGTACAGCAGTGGCTTTGTGTCCATGGAAACCCGAAATCCTCTCATAAAAAAAATTAAAATTCGGCGGAAAAAATATAATAATCAATTTTAAAACTTGAAGAAGAATTATTTTGTAAGAACTTACATCAGACTGAGACGTCCGATTTGATTTAACGTCCTTGAGTCTCACCTCAGAAAGTTAACAAGGGACTGCTGATGCTCCATTAAGCCTCAAATGGTTTCTTACTATGGTTGGTCGAAGACATATGTCATGCACAATACATAATTTCAGCAAAAACTCTTCTTCCCTACCCCATGTTTATTACTGAGGCTATTACCTAGTCCCGATAACATGCGCAGTTGATATTTGCGTATGGTCCCTATCTGTTCTCTATGATTTTACCGGGGGATCGTCGTGGCCCACTGGGTTTGCCCATAGAGGACTAAATATAAAAGAACAGTGAGCAATGCTAAGTTTTTTATGTGTACAGGATCATGTGACCAAAACAAGTAGTAACGTGTATCGCTACTATTATAAAAGCAAGTGTCTGTCAGTCTGCATGTGTGGACAGTCCTGACGAATCTATGGTACTTACAACAATGGGATTTGGCACACAGGTAGTCCGAATATTTTGCAATTTTCGTACAAAGTCCGTATATTTTGCAATTTTCGTACGAAGTCCGAATTTTAAAATTTAATCTCGAACATTTTGAAATGAATTTAATGGAATTAAATTATTATTGTTTTCTTTGGAATGGCAACAGCATAAAGAGATGACAAATTCTAAATTTATTTTTTCCGCTTCCGTTTGATTTTGCGGGGGAACGATTTGTCAACAGACAAATAAAGTTTTAACAGGAGTTATGTATTTCTTTTTTCTATCTCCTAGTTCGTTAAAGATAGAGTAAATATTTCAACGAATTTGAAATCTCACCTAAAAATATAATTTTCTTTAATAAATAATTTTTAAATTGAAACTTTCAAAATTTTTCCTTTGCGAACTTTGCTGCTGAGAAAAATGAACTTAGTTTGATTCGAGATTCATTCATTATGATATTTTGAGCAACGGATTCGAGTGGAGCAAAAGAAATAATTAAAGTTATGACTGGCGTTCTTCATTGCTTTTTTGTATCTCAGCGATCGTTAAAGATAGAATGAAAATTTCAACGGATTTGAAATCTGCGGAAAATTTTACACCAGATGGATACATGATTCGTTTGATTTTCTTTTAATAAATAGTTTTTAATTAAATATTTATATTTTTAATTAAATATTTATATTAAATTTTATATATAATTTATATTTATATATCTCTTTGCAATTCGAATTTAGCCGCATTTGACAATTAGTTCATAATATTGAATAATTTGGTTTGCGAAGGATAATTGGAATTCGCAGGGAATTCATTCCAAAAGGCTACGAATTTCCATTTGGTGTGCAAAGCAAACCAACACAACGGGCTACGCCATGATGGCTGCTATCCAACAGGCTATGTATTCCTATTTGGTTTGCGAATTCGTCACAATAACTGGGGTTTGCGAGCAGTTGTCACACCTGACCCCACGAAAAAAACTGTCACGGGCAACGCCGTGCTGGCCACGCAGGTGTAACATAAAAAAGGGATAGATATTTGACTTATTTTTGTGATATTGATATTAAAAGTTGATTAGTAGTCTTTTTTATTTATTTAAAAAATGCTGATACTAAATACAACAGTTTAAAAGTTTAAAAAAAACAATTAATCTTTAAAGAACCCAATAAAGGAAAGAGAAGTGTATTTTCTTACCGCTCACATTATAGCCCCTCACACACATACGAGGGTGATTGTTCGAAAATACCCGTTTGAAATAAAACACAGAGCAATTAAAATTTTTCAATCACACTTTTTACTTCATATTTGTATACCTTGTAAAACTTTTCTACACAGTCCCCTTGCAAATTTAAACATTTGCTTTATCCTGTGACGAGCTTTTGAATACCAGCTTCATACTCTTAAGCCGCCAATCCATTGAGATAAACAGTAACAACGTCTTGAAGCTCCTCATCGTCCGCAAAATGTTTCCCACACAGAAACTCTTTAAGTTTTGCGAACAAATGAAGATCACTGGGGCCTACGTCCGGGGGCGGTGATCAAGAATTTTACAATGAAACTTGTTGATCAACTTTCGCAGCTGCGTGAGGCCATGCGTTGTCATGCAAGAGGTTCATGTTGCTAGACAACATGCAGCGTCTTGGATTCTGAATTGCTCGCCGTAGCTTCTTTAATGTCATAGTATGCATCGGCGTTTATGCAGGCTCCCCGTGGCATAAATTAACTATGCAATATTCCGTGACGGTCCCAGAAGACCGTAGCCATGAGTTTGCAAGTCGAGATTCTTTGTTTAAACTTTTTTTGGCCTGGTTGATGAACGAGCATGATGCCACTCCATAGACTGACGTTTGGTTTTAGGTGTAACATAAGAAACCAAAGTTTCATCTCCTGTAACAAAATGAGAAAGAAACTCATCTCCTTCATTTGAGTAGCTTAGCTGAGCGCCAAAAAGCTTAACGCTGCAGTGTTCGCTTGATTTTGCGGGCGTCATTGAGCATGCGTGGCACCAACCATGCCCAATTATTTCATAATTTGAGGTGATCTGCTACCACTTTGAAAATGACAGTGCGTGACATGTGAAACTTATCATGAATTTCATCCAAAATCACACTACGATCTTGTTTGTTGAATGTGTCGACAGTCTTGACAAGCTCATCAGTGATGACACTTGGGCGGCGTATCGTTCCTCGTCACATGGACGTTCTCTCTTCCCTCATTAAAATTTCGGCACCAACGACGCACACATGATTCATCCATCACATCACCATTCACTGCTTGGATTTCATGATAAATTTTGCTTGGTCGCACATTTCACTTCACATTTGGCGGCACGCTCGAAATTCTTGGACATTTTATTTGTTTACCAAAACAATAACCGTTATAATGTGATGTAATTCAGTATACAGCTGGCAGACGAGTCCCTTAAACTGACTGACCTTGATCGATGCACCTTCCACTGTCCGAACGACCATAGTATTTGCCTTCCTACCCCTGTTCCAGTTTAGAGAACGGCGGTAGTATCAGATTAGATGGAGGTATGCAGGGTAGTACTAATTAGATAATTGCATCAGCACCACTTTAAGCTGCAGATCCCACATAGAGATAGATAATGCATACCAGTATCATGATATATGCTGTCCCAGTACATGTTTACATGATGAAAGACCCTAGTACGAGGTAAAGGATCCCAGTACCAATTCAGAGGAAGAAACCCAATACTACTTTTGATGGCAGGTGTCCGTACCAGTAAGAGAATGGACCAATTTGCAAAGCAAACCAAATGGGAAATCGTAGCCTATTGGATAACAGCGATATAGGCGTTGCCCGTGGTGTTGGTTTGCTTCACAAACCAAATGGGAATACCGTATAGCCTATTGGATAACAGCCATCATGGCGTTGCTTCGCAACCCAACACCACGGGCAACGCTTATTGTCAAATGTGGCCAAATTCTAATTGAGAAGAGATCCAATCGGCGTGATGTCACAATCTCTTGCGAAAATATAAATATTTAATTTAAAATTATTTATTCAAAGAAAATCAAATGTATAAGGTATCTACCTAGTGAAAAATTTTCCGCATATTTCAAATCCGTTGAAATTTTCAATCTGTCCTTAACGATCACGATTTTACAAACAGGAACTAAACAATGCCAGTCAAAAAGAAAAAATTGTTTTGCTTTCCTTTTCTGAAATTGTATGAGCGCAGGAAATGGAATCTTGATTTCTCAAACGCCGTGTGACGTCACAATCTCTTGCAAAAATATAAAAGATATTCAATTTAAAAATTATTTATTCAAATAAAATCATATTTTAGGTATCGATCTAATGTGAAATTTTCCGCATATTTCAAATCCGTGCGAATTTTTACTCTATCTTTAACGATCTAGCATATAGAAAAAAGAACTACATAACTTCAGTTAAAACCTTTTTTATGCGTTCTGTTCTTCGGCTGAAAGCGTTGCTCAGAAAATCAAATGGAAACACGGAAAAAATAGATTTAGAATCTGTCATTTTTTATGGTGTTGCCAAACTAAAGAAAACAATAATAATTTTAAATGCCATTAAATTAATTTGAAAATATTCTAGATAAAATTTTAGAAATTCGGGTGCGATAGAAAAATTGCAAAAAATTCGGACTACCTGTGTGTCGAATTCCATTATTGTAAGGTCGACCAACCGGTATAGTGGTTAAGGTGTTAGCCTCTAGATCGAAAGGTTCCTGGTTTGAATCCGGGTCAGTGCATGTATATTTGGAAATGTATGGTGTAGAGGCGGCTGGTGCATCTTAAATCTGTCTAGGCCAAAAGTCCTCACGTTGGGTTGGTGTGGAATTTTGGGAGTGGGGTGCCAGATCAGGCGTTGCCTCGTCATCTGACCGGGGTTCAAAATTACAAGGTGTTGTCCTCGGTTCTTTCCCTTAAGGGATTTATCCCGGACCGTGGTCAATAGCCCGTTGTGTTGCTCTAGTACGACGTTAATTAAAAATTACCAACTACCCATTATTGTAAGTGCCATAGATTCGTCAGGACAGTCCACACACAAACACTTCATTTTATAATAGTAAGAGACTGAACCCATTATCAGTTTACATGACGAAATACCCCTGTACCAGTTTATATGACTAACCCCGCATCAGTTTAGAGGGCGTGGCCCAATATTAGTTTGAGGACGTACCTCAGTACCAGTTTAGTGGACGAATCCCAGTACCAATTTGATTATGGACCCCAGTACTAGATAGATTATGAACCCCAGTAATGTTACATGACAAAGGGCCCAATACCAGTTACATATATATATATATATATATATATATATATATATATATATATATATATATATTACCTAGTACCAAGATGAAGACCCAGTACCATGATGGGGCATGTGGAAGACCTGTTGAAAGATTAACGGATTAGTAACCGGAGGGGAGCGAGTTCGAAACCCCCACCCAACATGAGGACTTTTGGCCACGACAGATTTAAGGCACACCAGCCGCCACTACACCATACGCTTACAAGCATCCATTAACTGACCCGGATTTGAAACAAGAACTTTCCTATCCAGAGGTTAACACTTTAACCAACAGACGGGTTGGTCGGCCTTACGATTTAAGAGCACAGTGGTATTTATATTTTTATTGTCAATGAATTCGTTTGTTTACACTGAAACTTGCATTAAACTTTATTGAAATCTGATAGTAAATACCAAATGCCTATGTACATTCTGGTGTAACTCTTCCGTATCTGTCGACCAACCGGTCTGGTGGTTAAGATATTAGCCTCTAGATCAGAAGATTCCTGGTTCGAATCCGGGTCAGTGCATGGATGTCTGTAAAAATAAAAGCTGGCACACCTTTAATCTATCTTAGCCGAAAGTCCTCACATTGGGTTGGTGTAGAAGTTTGGAGAGTAAGGTGCCAGCTCAGGTGTTGCTTCGTCATCTGACCGTGGTTCAAATTTGGAAGTTGATGTCCTCGGATCTTTCCATTAAGGGATTGATCCCGGACCGTCGTCAACAGCCCGTTGTGTTGCTCTAGTACGACGTTAACTAAAATTACCATTACCATTACCCGGACCGTCGTCAATGGCCCGTTGTGGTGCTCTAGTATAACGTTAATTAAAATTACCTTACCTTACTATCTTTCTTGTCTGGGCAAAAGTTGTTAAATCAGAATGGCTTACTCACAGAATCTTAAGCCTGGGGTTCAATTCCCCGCACCTCCAAAGTTTTCTGATTTTTGTGCCAGCTCAGGATTTCCTAATCATCTGATCGTGGTTCAAAATTACGTGATGTTATCCTCGGTTCTTTCCCTCAGGAGATTGATACCGGACCGTCGTCAATAGCCCGTTGTGTTGCTCTAGTACGATACCATTACCATAAGGTGTTAGCCTCTAGATCGGAAGGTTCCTGGTTCGAATCCGGGTTCGGGCATGGATGTTTGTAAACGTATGGTGAAGAGGCGGCTGGTGCACCTTAAATCTGTCGTGGCCGAAAGTCCTCACGTTGGGTTGGTGTGGAAGTTTGGAGAGTGGGGTGCCAGCTCGGGTGTTGCTTCGTCATCTGCCCGTGGTTCACAATTACGAGGTGTTGTCCTCGGATCTTTTCCTTAAGGACTGATCCCGGACCGTCGTCAATAGCCCGTTGTGTTGCTCTAGTACGACGTTAACTAAAATTACCATTACCATTACCATTACCATTACCATAATCTTAAGGTGAATATTTGACTCCTCAAAAGTATTCAGGAAGAAAAGAATGCCGAGATATAAAAAAATTATATTCACAGATTCATTTAGTTTCAGATTCCTCTGGACCGATGAAAAGTCAAATTTTTCTCCGTTTGCCGTTCCACGGATGGTAATGGTAATTTTAGTTAACGTCGTACTAGAGCAGCACAACGGGCTGTTGACGACGGTGCGGGATCAGTCCCTTATGGGAGAGATTCGAGGAGAACACCACGTAATTTTGCACCAAGGTCAAATGACAGCGTAACACAAAGAATTGGTCTTTGTTTAGCAAGAATAATGACCGCAGTAAAATGTTGAGCATCAAACCAAATCAATAAACTAATTTATGTAGTACTATAATATTTAAATCGCCACTCAAACTCAGATATGAGATCAATTTTCAGCGTAAACAAGCAAACTAGAAGGTGGTCTTACTTTCTGTTACTTAAATGCTCTGGTATGATACATATGGTAAATCAAATTTTTTGGATAAATCGTTTTGGCATTATTTAGAAGCATATTTTATAATGATACATGCTAGAGCAACACGACAGGCTATTGACGATGGTCCGGGACCAATCCCTGAAGGGAGAGACCCGAGGACAACATCTCGTAATTTTGAACCACGGTCAGATGACAAAGCAACACCTGAGCTGGCACCCCACTCTTAACTTTCACGAAGGTGATATTTAGGTAGTTTAATTAACATCACACTGGTAATTCTAATTTTAGTTAACGTCATACTAGAGCAACACAACGGGCTATTGACAACGGTCCGGGATCAGTCCCTTAAGGGAAAAATCCGAGGACAACACCTCGTAATTTTGAACCAAGGTCAGATGACGAAACAACACCTGAGCTGGTACCCCACTCTCCAAACTTTAACATCGCACTGGAGCAATGGACTATGGTAATGGTCCAGGATCAAACCCAAAAGGAAAGATCCTGGACAACGTCTCGGAACCATGGTCCAGACGTCCTCCTTTTAACCATGGTCAGAATATAAGAAAATAATTGAGAATAAATTTATCTGAATTTGTTTATTTCAAATCGGTCTGAATCAAACAAAGTAATACCTTACTCTAGAGTGCCTATATTATATAGGCACTCTACCTTACTCTACTTTGCATCAATCCACGTCGATGTATTTTCGCAGTTAAAATTCATCATTAACTGTCACCTACTCACATTCATGAATACAAGAAAAATTATGAAGTGTAAAACAACATTTTAAGTGTCTATATTTGTATGTTTAATTAATCAGTGTAACAAAACCAATCGGACACCTGTTTTTTTTTCCAAATGAAAACTAGTAAGTCTGCCTTGCCAAGTAGTGAGTTTGTGAAAACAAATTATGTTTGCTGTGAGATGGAATTTATATTGATTTTTAAAAAAAATAAAATCTATAAAATCGAATTTCTAAAATTCTTCAGGATTAAAGTATTTTGTTTTGTTTTTTTATAAAACTGTCTGTTTTTGATTCAAAACATCCCAGTTTATTTTGTTTACAAAATCAGACAGGTTGCTTTTCAAATCCAGAGTATCACTTCATATTTAAACTGAGCACTTCGTGTTACGTTAAATCACTAAAAAGTCTGCTTTTTATTTTTCTAATGTTTGCGAGCTGAATAAGTAATTATAAACATGCTTTCTGTCCCGATTGAGTTGTAGAATTTAGTATGGTCGTTTTGATCTGGTACATTTGTAATTTAATACTGCGTTATTTTAAAACAGAAATAATTTTGTCTCTACTTCTGAACCCAGCAACTTCGTCTGTTTGAGAAATAAAGTTTAATGCTAATTTTCCCTCTAATTTATTAAGTTATTCATGAGGTAATGCATCACATGCAAATTCTGACAGTTTTGATGCATAAAAAAAATTATCTTTGCACTGAACTAAAAAATGTTTTACATTCTTTGTTGACCTGCTTACTTATGCTGTTGCAGAAATTATGCTAATTCTTACATTTATGAGAAAATTGTCAAGTGTTTAATGCGTCGTGAAAATTTAATCCTGCTGTCTCTTTTCCATTGCATATTGAGAAAAGAGTGTTGCTGTTGAAAGCAGTTCTTGATGTAATGACAAACTAAATTGGAGGGCACACTGGTCCTGCCAAGTGTGCATTGACTTTTTTCAATGTTACACATTAAAAAGGACAACTGAAATGTGTTTTTTTAGTATATCTTAAAATACACTACTTTTGAAATTAATTTTTTTATGGCATGTAACTATGGATGAAAGGGAACACCACAGTGCTCTGTAATCTCATTTGTCATAAAAGACCCACACTGTTAACAGGGTTAAATGCATGGTTTTAACCAATTTTCTGCATGCTTAAGTTTTTGCAAAAATGTTTTCATGTTGCATTTCTTGTCCAGACCTATTTGTTTATTGAAACTTTTGTGTAAATGTTATTTTACAGAATATTGAAAAGCTTATTTTGATAGAATTAGTTTGTCATGACTCATCCCTTCTAAATTATACAAGCACAAAATAGGTTTGTATTGTTTGATACATAGTTAAGCAAACATTTTTAATGTTTATAAGTACAAACAATAACAATTTAATTAATTGTGTGATAACTTGTGTACTATGAAGCAAATTTTAAAATACTCTAATTCAAAGTATGCCAATTTAAATCTACTAAAAAATTTATTTGGTACAGTTTACGTTTATAGCAGTGGAAACGACCTTGATAATTTTTTTGAAGCACTTCTCAAGTTGCCAAGGAAAGAAATGTTGCAAAAATCTTTTTCTGTCACAACTATTTTTCTTCTAGCAACGGTTAATGAAAGCCTGAAAACACATTTCAAAACACAATTGTGTACAAGCACAAAAAATAAACTGCAAATGTTGGTAAGAATACCCTGAAACTTATCAATTACATAAATACAGTGGGCATTGTTGAAAAAGAAAATGATTTTTAAAATAAAAGAAGCAAGAAATAATAAAACTGAATACATCGCATCTGTTCAATGAAAAAAATTACTAACAAAGAAAATTCCACAAATGGTGAAAAACTACGTCTACCATCAGAACTTTACCGTAAAAAAATCATAATGAAATAAATTCCACAACTGGAGAAAAAACATTAGTTAACCAATGAAATAAAAAATTTCAAAAGGACCAAAGCAAGCAAAGGATATTTTCAAATTAAAATAATGAATGGAATCAAAGAAAAATTTTCTAACAAACTAAGAACTTTCTAGAATAATCCAAATGAAAAGTTTCTGTTTGCCATAAAAACCACAATGACCGTAAATACAGATGGGTTGCCTTAGCCTACTGTAACTCGCTACTAAAAATCGCCAAGGCCATTGCTATCGCTATAAACGTATACTAGCTAAACCATTGATTTAATTTAAATCAAGGGATTTATGTTGAAAATTAATGTTTTAAATTCTGTGTTTTCTTATAAATTTAATATCTTACAAATTTTTACAACAAAAATTAATGTATTGATTGGAATGCAGTTTGGGCTAATTAGTGAAACTATTTGGGGCCTATGTTGAACACTACTTGCTCCAAAAATAAATGTCTGGGAACTATTTTGTTTACATAAATCATTATACATCTTGCCATAAATCATTACATTACATAGCATAGCCCTGTGTAATAGTCCATTGTTTTGATCCAGTGCAGGGTTAATTACCATATTATCAGAAAATTATAATATTTGTCCCTCGGAGGAGCCATGCCTTAACCAAAGAGAAAAATAACCAGCAATTGAGGTTCCTGGGACTCTGTACCCCTTCTGGTAAAAGGGCCTATTAATGGAGATTTTAGCTCTATGTATTTAGTTACTTGTATTATATCCCCCATGTTTTGGGGTTCTGACCCTTATTATAGAATTGTTGGAGTTCCAAGGGGTCCAGCTTCTAAGGCATGCTTGGCGTTGATGGTTTTTAAAACACAGGGTTCCCACGGTCCTTGAAAGTCCTTGAATTTTATTTTCCAAACTAGGGGCCCTTAAAAATCTTTGAAAATTACGAAACTTGGTAAAAAGTCCTTGAAAGTACTTGATTTTTTTTGACTAGTACATAATTGCGTTGGAACTTGTGTCCAAACTAGTTTCCTTCACGGCAGGTGCGCAATTTTAGCATCATTCTGAAGTGTTATGTGTTTTAACACCACGTTTTATATATATGAACAACCATAATGGGTGATGTATACATGAACCACATGATATGTATATATGAACACACAATGTCATACACCATGTTTCATTGATGCGTCGTCCCATCGCTTTTTTGCATAAACTATACAAACATGAAAGAGTTCCGCCTCTTTGAACATTTCTTAAAATTGTCTCGGGGATTGATGAAGAAATACAAAGAAAATATTAAGGTTTTTTGAAGGGGGTCACTGTTTTTTTTTTTTTTTTCATTTTTATAATATTAAAGAAATTATACAATTGACGTTGTACACACACACACGTTCAAGAATGAAAACTTAACAGTTTAGGATACTGAATTATCCGTTTTTGTAAAACGAAGAAGTTTCTTCAAGCACGCTCAACAATTCGGGCTTTGCATAAAATTTGGACTACCTGAGGTATCAATCTGGTGTAAAATTTTCCGCAGATTTCAAATCCGTTAAAATGTTTGCTCTATTTTTAACGATCGCGAAGATAGGAAACCTCTTATAGACATTTATTGTGTTCGTAATGAATATCTTCGTCAAATATGGCCGAATTCGTATTGCGAAAATATAAAAGTTACAGTGGAAAAGTTATTGATTTACAGAAAAGCACATTTAAGGTATCCTTGTAAAATTTTCTACAGATTTCAAGTGCGTTGAAATTTTTACTATCTTTAACGATCGTGAAGATAGAAACTTGGACCAGAGAACAAAAAATCCGTAACACAGCAGTCAAAACTTTGGATTTGTTTTGTTTCTCAAACAAAATAAACCACGACAGCCATCTTCTGTAGTGGCCGTGGACGAGAGCAAAACGAAAACGGAGATTGTGTTGATCGAACCATGTGTCAAGCTCCCATACTCTTCCTCGTGCCACCAAAGAATTTATCGTACGATATTTTACCGCACGACCGAAATTGATATGTGTGCAAATAGCCTAATAGTTAGCATTGAGATGTAAAGCCTACTTTGCAAAAAAATTCACAGGTTCTGTGATAAAAGAAAATCCAAGTTATAACCAAAATTGATGACAATCTTTCCTCTTTTCTTTAAATGTCAGACTTTTAAAAAAGAGTAAAAAAAAATTGGTGTTTTTTTTTTAAATATATTTTTCACATTTTTCTGTTTAATTGACAACTTTTGCACATGCTTTGTTTTAGGTCGCTATAAAAAATTTTAGGTCCTTGAAAAAAATATTTTTGGTTTTGAAAAGTCCTTAAAAGTCCTTGAATTTTTTTTGGACAAAGGCGTGGGAACCATGAAACAACTTATTTGTGGTTTTCTCATTTAAAATATTTATCCCACTCATTTGTGTGGCAGACACAGGGGACTCTAGCTTCTAGGAGAGAGCATCCATGTTGGGATAACAACTGACTAATAAAAATGCTTTTTCATTTAGAATGCTTAGTATGTGGCGTTATCAGTGACAGTTCTTTTCGTGGGGTCATGTGTGACCTGTTCACTAACCCCTGGTGATTGCTACGAATTCGCAAACGAAATGGGAATTCATAGCCTATTGGATAACAGCCATCATGGTTATGATTGGTGTTGGTCTGTTTCGCAAACCAAATGAGAATTCGTAACCTATTGGATGCCATCCATCACAGCGTTTCCCTTCACAAACAAGCACCATGGGCAATGCTATTGTCAAATGTGACCAAATTCAAATTAAGAACAGATCCAATCGCCATGATGTCACAATCGTGCAAAAATCTAAATATTTGGTTGAAAAATTATTTATTAAAAGAAAATCAAACAAATAAGGTATCTATGTGGTGTAAAATTTTCCGCAGATTTCAAATCCGTTAAAATTTTTAATCTGTCTTTAACAATCCCAATTTTACAAAAAAAGAACTAAACAATGCCTGTCAAAATTTTTTTAATTTGTTTGCTTTCCTTGGCTGGAATTGTATGAGTGCAGGAAATGGATTTCTCAAAAGCGAAGGTTGGCGTAACATCACAGTCTCTTGCAATATAAAAGATTCAATTTGAAAATTATTTTTTGAAAAAAATAATATTTCTAGGTATTGATGTACTGTGAAATTTTCCACAGATTTCAAATCCGTTGAAAGTTTTGCTGTCTTTAACAATCTAGGAGATAGAAAAGAGAACTACATAACTCCAGTTAAAACTCTTTATTTGTTTTGTTCTTCAGCTGAATCTTTATGCTATTGCCATTCTAAAGAAACAATAATAATTAAATTCATTTTAAAATGTTCTAGATTGAGTTTTAAAATTCAGGCACACACACACACAATAGGAAAATCAGAAAATGTGGACTCCCTGTGTGACAAATCTCATTATTGTGAGTGCCATAGATTTGTCAGGACAGTCCACACACACATAAACACTTCCTTTTATAATAGTAGAGATGTTGAACACAAATCAGTAGTATCTAGAAACGTCACTTGATTTAGATGTTTCGTGTTTTAACAAATTTTAGCATATAGGTGCAAAAAATTAATTAAAATCAAAAATCTATTTTCAATATTTAAAAAATTTATTTAAATCTAAATCCTTTTTCTTCTGTTTTTTTTTTTTTTTCACTAACTCTTGATTTAATTTACATGCATTTCTATGTATTGCAGAGATGTTTTTAAGGTTTTACTTTTGTTTATGTAGTGTTTCTTCTGTTTAAGTTAACAAATTATTTTCTCTTTTATTTTTTTTTCTTTAAAATTCGTTTCTACATAACACACAAAAAGTTTCTACTTTTTTTCTATCTGCATTTTTCACTTACTCTCAATCTTGACATAAAAATCCAAAAAATATTTCAATATGCCTATCAAATCATGGAGTATCCTTCGACTAATATAATTTCTCTGTTCACTTATTCTTCAGCCCACATGATAGTAATGATCTCTGTTACATTGATGGTACAAGTTAGCTGGTTGCATGACTATTTAATGATGAGAACGACTTTCTCAAGTTCTTTGTTGATTAAGAGTGTTTGAAGAATTAAAAAGTTTGATATAAACTTCATTTTTAATAAAAAAAATTATGCATATTTTTATGATTTTTTTTTACTAAGCTTATATATGGTCTTCCATTTTGTGGGAAGTCATATACATATTTTACTGTCTTTGTTTAGTATCATTGACACTGATAGTACAAATAAGCTTTTCTTAAACCACCTAACATCCTATTTTATCAAAGCCTTTTGAACATAGCATGCAAAGATTTGGAAAGAGACGAGGACTAAAATTAAAAAGCAACAGGGTTAATTTTTGGTGGGGAAGATTAATGAATTATATTTTGTATGCATCCACACATACAATTTATCAAACCTTTTGAAAAATAACCGAATTTATCATTCATTTTTCAAATAAATATCTGATGGGGTACCGGGTAGAAATGCTAACTAAAAGCTATTTATGAAAAGCTATATGTTTTAGGCATTGTGGTCAGATTCCAATTTCAACCAATTCGCACTTGAACAAGATTATGAACAAACACAAATTCTATTATGTGTATCATGGCTGTCAAATGTGACTTTTTGCTTCTACTTTTGAACTTCAATAATTTCTAAGGATATTTTTTTTAACAAAAACATCTTTAAGTCTATTTTTGAAGAAAAAAAATTTCATTCCTTGTTAGTCAAAAAAAATTTAGGCCTTTTCGTTTAATTGATAGGGGGTGCCAAAATAATTATTTTTCAGATTTATCTTTTAAAAAAAAATTTCAAGGAATGCTGATTTCGAAGTTGATATTAAGCTATGGCAATAATAAATTATTAGAATCTGATTGTTAATGTATGCTACTATTTCACAGATGTTTAGCCATCCCTGTTTATAGGCTGGAATAGAATGCTTAGTTCATAAAATTGTGCTGTCTGAAAATTGAGTTGAAGGCTTTGACTGACCTTATTTTCCTGTTTCCTTACAGTGTGATAGACCTGGCTTATAAAATGGGTGAGATTCTGCATTCAGATTTGGAATGTCCACCTTCTCCAGCTCGTCTAGAATATACATCTGACAAGCATCCTCGTCATACGCTCGAAGCTATCAATTTGCTGCGGAAACACAGGGAATTATGTGATGTTGTTCTGATTGTGGGTACTCGCAGGATATTTGCCCATCGTGTGATCTTATCAGCATGTTCTCCGTACTTCCATGCAATGTTTACTGGTGAACTAGCAGAAAGCAGACAAACAGAGGTAACCATATCTTTATTTAGTTTTCTAACTTGTGCTCAATTTCTCTATTTCTTACTTGTAGTTGCAGTAATTAAAATTATTTAGGAAGAAATCATCTTATAAAAATCATGTTTCATTTCTTTCAAAGACTTTGTTTTGCATTTGTCTAAATAGTCCTACTGTGGCAAAAAAAAAATGATAAAACAAACCTTCAACATTGTTTAACTGCTAAACAGTGATCCACAATTCAACAATTAATGCACTTGATTTGTACCTTAATTAACAATTATACCTTATTGCTTATACTTTGGACTTTGTTAACGTTTCAAATCACAATAGATATTTTTCTTCAATAATATTTAATTTGTATGATCTTAAATGAGTGAATCTTGTATCAACATAGAAACAGCTAGTATTCCATTTTTTAGGTGACAATCAGAGATATAGACGAGCATGCTATGGAATTGCTCATAGATTTCGCATACACTTCTCACATAATTGTAGAAGAGAATAATGTGCAAGTCTTGCTTCCAGCAGCATGTCTCCTTCAGATGGCAGAAATACAAGAAGTCTGTTGTGAATTTCTTAAAAGGCAACTGGATCCTTCTAATTGTTTAGGAATAAGGGCTTTTGCAGATACACATTCATGTCGAGAACTCCTTCGGATAGCCGATAAATTTACACAGCATAATTTTCAAGAGGTCTGTATGTTGAAATTCTGTTATCAATAGAAATTCATTGTCGATATGATATATAAAATTACGAAACCTTATTTAATATTTTTAAATGCAAAATATATTTAGGTAATTAACTTTTAATTTTTCTAATTAACATAATCTTTCTAATTTTACTTTTTAAGTCTGCGTGAATTATTTAAGCCTAACTACTTTTGTGTAGTAATATTTAATTAATTTAGGCACAATTTTGCTTTTAATGGAATGATTTAAATTAATTGTATTTTCAATTATTTTATTTCATGTTGTAGGTTATGGAAAGTGAGGAATTTCTTTTGCTTCCTGTTAATCAACTTATTGATATAATATCAAGTGATGAATTAAATGTGCGAAGTGAAGAACAAGTTTTTAATGCTGTTATGTCTTGGGTGAAATACAACATTACTGAAAGACGTCAGCATTTACCTCAGGTATGATTTGAACATGAATGCTGCATCTTATTGGTTTGATATATCTTGATATCTGATGAGAAAATGCTTCTCAAAATGTCGTGTTCGATTTTTATTTCTCACTCAACTTTTAATTTTACCTGTCATTCCTGATTGTGAATGGGGCCACCGTGGCTAAGTTGGTTGTCCACTGAGCTAGCAACCTGCAGATTGAATGCAGTGCATGTTCAATCTCTACATAGGTGTATTTCTCTCTCCTATGTCAGTAAAATGTTCCTTGTATATGTATGTTTGTTGCTTGGCATTGTCTGTCTTGTGATTGATGTAGCTAGGCCAAATACAGACTTTTCACCATAAAACCCCAACAAAAGGATTACCATAAAGTAACAAACTGCAGGTTGACAGAGTTCTGTTCACTTAGTTGCATCAATAAATGAGCCGCGGTAGCTCAGTCAGTAGAGCGTCGGGCTCGCATCGGAAGGGTTGTGGGTTCTGTCCTCGGCGGAGCCTGCAATTCTGATGATTGCGAGATCGGCGCTTATACCTGGCTAAAGACCGTCGTGTTCGCTAATGGTGGCTGGGGCACATTAAACAGGTCGTGGTCACAAAGTCCCCCATGTTCCCATACCACATCGATACCTCTGGGGGTACCTGATCAGGGGGTTATCGGCCTCTGATTGGGTCTAAATTACGATATGTATGAAAGGGACCTTCCTGTAAAACGGATGTGTCATGTATGAAGTCCAACCCTCCGGGGCAATGGCACTCCCAATTGGGCCATATATCGCCCGCACGACAACAACAACAACAATAAATGTCTACCATGCTTCGTTTTATGTTTGTATTTAAACAATTCAGAATGGTCTATCCACTGATAAACATTTGAAGCACGGTTTACCTAGTTATAAATCTGGTAAAATAAAAGTAGTTATAAAAGTGGTATCGTTCAATAAAAGCTGTTTCAAATTTTATACCAATTGGGTATTTCATTAGTCACTTAACACATTTGTTAGTCTTTTATGAAATTTCCAAATTGCATATGTTAGAACTTGCATGCTTTACTACATGTTTAATTCTTTCGTTAGCAATAGTTTTACTGTTGCGTAGTGAAACGATTTCAAGCATTCAAAGTAGAAAACTATAATAATGCATTAAGATTGAGTATTTCACGACTGGCAGAAATCAGAAAATATACATAGCACCTTCTCATTGTAGCAGTTCATCTATTTTACAAAAGGAAGTGGAGTTCTAATAATGGCAATCTGCTTTTTTTAAATATATCGATTGCAATATCCTCGCCAAACAGCATAAATAAAATATACGTGAATGAAACCTCATTCTCCCATCTGCCATCAATGTGGTGGAGGTTTTGTTAAGACCAACCGACCGACTAATATTATCAGACTCAACAGACTTGTACTTTGATATGACAAATTGTTTTATTCAATTTGCAGGGCGAGGTTTTATGCATTCATTTGCAAGCCCATGTGACACATTCGGGCAGCAAAATGGGGGGTGCCCTATGAAGGGCTTGGCCTCTGCCAAGGTCACTCATAATAAAGGGGTGTGGTTGGTGCAGTAAAACCTCATTAAAAAACATCGTCCGCTCAGAGACGGCATAATTTCTGCTTTTTTTTTTCCAACAAAGATATAATAATGACGATGACAAAAGTATTAAATAGTCTAGTCGGAGTGGGATTTTGGGCTTCTGTGTTCGAAGGATATTAATATTGAAAACTTTGTTAGTGAAATTCAATGTTTAAAACCTCAAGTTATGGAACTCATTCAGGATATTGAGTAGAGCACTGGCACCGGCCACACAAAAAATGCTGATTAGCTTTAGGGATTATTCATATATATGGTTATCAATTTTTCGTGATTTTAAAACCCCTCTCCCCTAAAATATCAAACAATGTAACAAGAATCGAAATCCCTCCTCCTCTCATTTGATATTGATATCCCCCAACGAAATTTGACACTAAAAATCTTCAAAAACTAATTTTTATTTTATTTTCAATATGAATTTAAAGTGTGGTGTCGATATCAATTGCCAGCCAAGAGTTCCCTCCTCCCTCATCTAAATAACATGGCAAATCTTTGAAATGGCAATAAATTTCTCTTGTACCGGCCCTGCTCATTAGCATTTATTTAGTTTGCTTTTGTTAACTTTTTGTTTTATGTTTTGCAGGTACTACAACATGTGAGATTGCCTCTTCTCAGTCCAAAGTTTCTTGTGGGAACTGTTGGTTCTGACCTTCTCATTAAGAGTGATGAAGCATGTAGAGACTTAGTTGATGAAGCCAAAAACTATTTACTTCTTCCTCAAGAAAGACCCTTGATGCAAGGTCCTCGAACGCGACCTCGTAAACCAGTTCGAAGAGGGGAAGTTTTATTTGCAGGTAATTTTTCTGCTTCCGCATGCTCAATCATCAGGTTGATAAGATTCATCCTACAATCATATATATTGTTTGTTTATCATAACAAACTACAGAAACTGAATTTTTTTGTCATTATTTTTTTATATTTAAAGTGGGCTATTGTTTTGTTAGTCACTTGTTTCTTAAATGCAAATTTGATTGCGTTAATTAAGGGAAAATAGAATTTAAACATTTAGTATTGTGTAGATGGTGTTACACATGTCGACTGGTATTTTTAGATTTAATGGTCTTAGAGGCACACATTAAGTGACTAACAAAATTGAGTACACACCATGAAGAGATTTCTTTAAAAGCCCATAATTCTGTTGTAAATAATAAATTTAATTTCTACAGGAATCCATATCCATTGTAACATTTATACAGATTTTAAATGTTAAATTTGAAACATTCTATGTTGCCAAAACTGAGATACACTCAGCCTATTTTGTACAGAAACAGTTAAAATGTAATTTTTTTTTTGCTTGTACAGCAGCTAAACCCAATAGGCTCGAAATTTGAGAAGCTTTTCTGACTATTTTTCTCATAAAATTGTTTCTATTCTGTGCTTTGATAGTGATGTTTTTTAACCACTTTTCATACCGTTACCACAATGTTTCAAACCTATAGAGGTCTTGAGGCTGTAGTGGGATGTATAGTTGCTGTTTAAGGTAGTGAAGAAACTGTTTTAAGTATTTTTGCTTTGTTCTCTCTATGGAGACTTCAGCTAGAAACAAAAATTGAGCTGTAAATCCCAATTTAAATTTTATTCTTTTGAATTGTTCTTCAATAGAACCGAATAGTTCACTTTTCCATGATTTCATCAATAAAAATTAAATTTCTAACCCCTCCAGCTAGCAATATAACCCCATACAAGCACTGAAATACTTCCATCTTCGAAAGTTGTTTAAGGGAGCTGAAGAAGCAGATCATTTGTGGGGTTCTAATAAATCTATCATTGCTCATCACCTCAAATGTAATATGGTTTTTAGCTAAGAAAGCAAATCCATCCTCAACGTGATGGCCGATGACAGACTTAGAAAACAATAAAAGGGGGTTGGCTAGCACTGGGTAAAGCCCCCTAGTCTCATCAAATTTTCCAGAAATCTTTGTAGAAGAGTTATTTTATTACTTGCCTTTTTCATTCACAACCTTGAGTTGAACAAAGCATTACCTGGTGGTAGTTTTGTTTTATGTATAAAAATATGAAAGGTGACTGCTTTTCATATAAGTGCAATTAACTATACAACATGCGTTTAGAAAAATGCTCATCATAAACTCGCTTATCACTTGCGCAAGCAAAATACCAATTCTTGAAAGTGGCGTTTAAATTATTTTTTTTGTCGTTGTCTTTAACGAACTTTGTATTTTTATATTAGTTGGTGGCTGGTGCAGTGGTGATGCCATAGCTAGTGTGGAAAGGTATGATCCACAGACAAATGAATGGAGAATGGCTGCACCCATGAGCAAGCGAAGGTGTGGCGTTGGTGTAGCTGTCTTGAATGATCTTTTGTATGCTGTTGGGGGTCATGATGGACAATCATATTTAAATAGTATTGAAAGGTAAGGTTTTATGATGCTAATATGTGCCTTTTGCTATGTTTGAATATTTTATTCAAAATAACCGAATTTTAAAGTAGTCCAAATGTTTGTTTAACTGAATAGAATCAAGGTGTTTATTGACTCCATTTTTATTTAGGGTTGATAAAATTATTTTACATTTTCTTATTGATTGTCTGATGTTTCAAGAAAAGAGTTGAGTTCTTATGTTATTTATGCTTTTCTGTGAGAGTAATTGAGCTGTTATATGTTAGTCATTATGCTTTATGCACCATACTCAGATTCAGAGTGCCAAGTATAATTGTATGTTTTAAAGATTTGCCTCACTGATGACTACTATAGCTTCATGGATTAATTTGGTTTTAAAATGTAATGCATTATAAGGACATGTCAAAATCATATTTAAAAACACTATACAGGGTGGTCCCGAATTCATGGTACAAACTTTAATGGTAGGTACAGGACATTGTAACAATGATTTATTGTATAGGAATGTATAGTCGCAAGTGACGCGGTGAGGCGAAAACAGGGGAAATAACGGCCGAAAGGAAAAACAAAGATTTTATTGAAAGCGTTGTTGACAAGTGTCATGTTTACAGTAATTGTTCAAAATTGCGTCCACCAGTATCGATACATGCTTGACAGCGTCGGTGGAGCGATTGGCGTACACGTTCAAAGATGCCTGGTATTTCACGCACACCTGCAGCAGCTAGGACTGGGCGATACATCGTGGTAAACCGGTATGAGATCGAAATCGTCACACCGGTTTCGCGATTTCGATGATGACGATGTATCATGATACATCGGTTTTTCCCGATGTCGATTTTTTCAAAGCGCATGCGCGGTATCGCGGTTTTTCCCGATGTCAAGGAGCCGATCCCAGAGCACATATATCACGATTTCGATATTTTCAAAGCGCATGCGCGATATTGCACAGCCAATCCCAGAGCACAAGTATCACGGTTTTCCGTAATCGCGATGTCTCCTGTTGCTCAGCGCCAACGATTTCTATGTTTTCTTAGAGGAATCAAATGCCCCGTTATTTCTATTTTTATGCTTTTGTTTTTTTCCTTCTAAATAAGCTATTTTTTAATCTACTTGAGCATATATGGTGTGTGGAACATACTAGGACAATAGGTGTGAGTGTGAGATCGTCATCGCCACATCGGTTTCGCGATTATCACGCTGGCGATGTATCGGGTCGTTATCGCCATACCGGTGTCGCGATTTTCAAGCTGCCGATTCATCGTGATATCGCGATATTCCCCGATGGCACGCAGACATCCCTTAGCATAGATATCACGGTGTCGCGATGTTGTAGTTCAGCGGCAACAATTTCGATGTTTTCTTAGCGCATGCGTGATTTCTCTGGTTTAAACAATGGGTTTTTTTTAGCAAAATTTGGGGAAATTTGGGTTTTGGTTAAGACTAACAAAACGATTCCGATGTTACTTTATGCGCATGTGCGATTTTTTACCAGGCCTGCTAATGAGAATCTTTTGTGATTTCTGCACTGTTATTTTTCGAGAATATTCTGGCAAGTGGCACACATATAAAGATTGAAAATTAAAGTTTCAAACTGCGGAGAAGCTAATTCTACTCTACCAGGATTCATACAGAATTTTGAATACAAAAATTAGGAATATTTAAGAAATTCTTTCGAAATTTTTAAGGAGTCATAGAAAGTTTATACACACATTTTCAAGCGTGAAAATAAAAATGTTCTACTACCGTTGATATTGAGCAAAAATCAATACAAAAGAAATAAATGTAAATTATTTTTATTTTTTGTATTCAAGTCTGTAACAAATGAGTACATTACAAAGTTGTTAGTAAATAACACGTAACACTTAAACTTATTAATGAGGTAGGTAGGGCAGATAGTTTTAAATTTTTAACAATAATGTTTATTATTTTGAATTATAAAATTCCACTGTATTACTTTTACTATAATATGAATTCAGTTTATAATTCAGTCTAAATAACACGTGGCCGGCTATGCTAATCACTGTATTGCGTTTACTACGAAATAAATTTAACTTATACTTTAGACTCAGCAACACGTGGTGGTTATGCCATTAAATTGTAGCTTATGTGAAACGTTGGTACTTTCAACACAGCGCCATCTGTTAAAATACTTACTCAATCCAGTCAACAGATACCGCAATAATTTGCAATAAAATAATATCGCGGCTATAAATTGAGATGAAGGCTATCCTATCTTTTAAGTTAGATCAAACTGCATACGGTGCTCAAATTTGATTGAAATCGGTTAAGTAGTTTAGGAGTCCATAGCGGACAAACAACGTGACGCGTAATTTATATATATATATATATAATATTAATAACTATATATATATATAGTTATATATATTATAACTATATATATATAATATAATATATATATATAATAATATATATATATAATATATATATATAATATATATATATATATATAATATATATATATATATTATATATAATATATATATATATTATATATAATATATATATATATTATATATAATATATATATATATATATATATATATAAAGCTTTTACTATGTATAAAATGCACGGTTAACATCGCGGTATCGTGATGTTAGAATGCCGATGTATCGTGATGTGAAAATCTGAACATCGCCCAGGCCTAGCAGCAGCTACAGATAAGCGAACGACGAGATCCTCATCTGAGTCAACTGGAGTCTCATAAACAAGATGCTTTAGATGTCCCCATAAAAAGTAATCGAGGCTCGGGAGATCGGGGTGGCCAAGGGACTGGTCCACCACGCCCAATCCATCGAGTACCAAACGTGGCATTCAGGTAATTCCATACATCAATGCTGAAGTGTGCTGGCGCCCCATCGTGCTGAAACCACATGCGGTTACGAATGGCGATCGGAACATCATGCAGCAGTTGTGGTAACACTTCTTTCAGAAAAATAAGATAGCTTCCGCCAGTGAGCCGCGTGGGTAGTAAGTATGGGCCAATCAAAAAGTCGTTCACAATACCAGCCCACACATTAATACTGAAACGTTGTTGAAACGCATGTCGACGCGTTGCATTTGGATTATCGGTTGCCCACACATGGGAATTGTGCGCATTAAAGACACCCTCGCGTGAAAATGTCGCTTCATCTGTAAATAGCACATAATCTACGAAATCCGGCTGCAACGCACATTGCTGCATCACCCACAGGCAGAAGTTCACGCGGCGAGGATAATCTGCCGGATTCAATGCTTGTACTTTCTGAAAATGGAAGGGATGTAAGCGATTTTCGTTTAACACTCTGCATACAGTCTGATGACTCACACCTACGTCACGCGCAACAGTTCTTGTGCTTGACTCGGGTCTATCAGCCACAATGTTCAAGATGCTTTCTTCCAGCTTTGGAGTGCGTACAGCTCTTACTCGACCAGCGCCATGTCTGTTGACGTCGAACGCACCTGTTTCACAAAGTTGACGATGTAACCGTTGAAAAATTCTATGATCCGGCATTCGTCGATCAGGATACTCCACGCGATACATTCGTAACGCAGCTCTGCCGTTACCATTTGCACGGCCGTACATGTAATGCATGTCTGCTTTTTCTGCATACGTAAAGTCACCCATCGTCTACGGCAGCACAATTGTGAATGGCGCTTTTCCCTACTGCGATGCATCATGTTCAACAGCGGCTAGACATCTACTGCCCTCTACCGGCAATGATACCAACCGATCACTCCATTTCTCTTTCCTTTTATTTCCCCTGTTTACGCCTCACCGCGTCACTTGCGACTATACATTCCTATACAATAAATCATTGTTACAATGTCCTGTACCTACCATTAAAGTTTGTACCATGAATTCGGGACCACCCTGTATACTCATGACTCAGTTACTTAAAGATATGAATTACAAGTGCTCACACACCTGAATGAAATTCATTAATTTAGTAGCATTGGAAATAACTACGCATTAAGCAATTACAGTGGGAGTGTTCATCGAAGTTTTTTGAATTTTTAATTTGATACTTGCAATTTTAATGAAAAAGCACTTAGTTTACTATCAGTTTAAGAGCACAACTTTTATCTGAAAACTTAGCAGCCTATTTCTTGCTATGGATTTTACTGTCACCATACTTAGCTGAGACACATAAATTAAGGCCCACAGATTGTATCTATTTTTTCTTCTCGTAAGTTCGGATTATCCCCAGTTCAATCCAAGAAAATAGAAACTAAACTTTGTGTAACTTATGTGATTCTGAATCCATGCAGATTTATTATCAATCACTAATATACTAGACTGCATAACATCTGCTTGAGTATTTTATTAATTATCTCTTATTGATGGCAGTGTCATCGCGCACATTTCATACTTTACATCAATAAGAGATTTTAATTGAAATAAATGTTATGAAAATGTAGCAGCCTTTTGTGCATTTTTTACGAAGCATTATTTTTATTTCCGATTATGTGTTGGGCAGAAAATACACACCTCAGGTGTGTTAGTATAGTACAACATCCAAAATTGTCGAATATTCAGACATTTTGTGCACACCGCGTTTTTTTCTCCCCCTTACTTTTTCTATCTTTTGACAATTTTCAAAGAACAAGGCATTTAACTAGACCAAATTGATGAAACGCAAAATACCAAACATGTTTAAAGTAAATACCTCACAGAAAAATTAGATTTGTAAGTACAATTTGTTGCCTGTCATCAGACTACTGAAACACTCCATTAGAATGCTGGGTGACCTCTTCTGAGTATTTTGAACTTCATTTTAGAGCTCCATCGCTCAAAAAAATTAGCCAATGAGTCCCATATTGGTTAATTTTATATTGTTCACATTCATTTGTTGCCATTCTCCAAAAAATGTTGATTTCTTTGCCCTGTATGTTAGTGAAATATTCTTTTTTTCACTATATCTTGCACACCAGTTGGAATCTTTATCCAATAAAGAAGTACATATCAGGACATAAAAAATATTGTCGATTTATTATGGAATGATACTTTTTAACTGTTTTGCTTTACCTTTATTTGCATGCCAGATATGACCCTCAAACCAACCAATGGAGTTGTGATGTTGCACCTACTAGTTCATGTCGCACAAGTGTTGGTGTAGCTGTTCTAGATGGGTATCTATATGCTGTAGGTGGTCAAGATGGAGTATCGTGTCTTAATTTTGTAGAAAGGTATGGTTTATGCACAAAACATGAAATAATATTTTTAAATAATTTTAACTCTACAGGTTAGACTTACAACTTGATTACCTGTCCTGAAAAATGTGGTTACTCTTGATTCTATTACAATTTCATATGAAATTGTGTTAGACAAGTGGTATCCAAACAAGTTTAGTATTGTATCAATGAAATAGATTTATATCTAAGTGGTACAGGGGAGAGTATTCTGCATACATTTGAAACAAATTTCTTTAATTATACAAAATTCCTTTTTAAATTTGCATATAGGATGGATATTTTTGAAACCAGTGCTTTAAGTTAATACATTCCTTAAAGCTTTTATACCAAAAAATGAAAGTTTCATGAATGAAAGCTAGAGCTTTGAATAGTAAATTTAGTAAATAATATGTTTGATGTGTTTGCTAATTTATAAATATGTTAGTTCTTCAGATGAAATATAAATTTTGGTTTATAATCACTAGACTTTTCTAAAAATAAGTCTATTTATCTTTGCAAAGTATTTTAATTTAAAAAATATGTAAGAAGTTAGACTGCTATGAAAGCTGGGGGAGGGGGTGACATATCTTTATGTAAGAAAGAGGGTTGGGGTATGTAAACTTTAGGAAACCACTGTTGTATTCCTTTCCAAAGCTGAGTGATAACTTTCTTGGAAGTTATGCTGTATAGATAAAGAGTTAGTCAAAATCAATCTTTATTGAAGTTACCTGAATATAAGTAATTTGTAACTAACACAATTTAATTTTAAAGTTAATAACTGAGTAAGTCTTAACTCAGAACATTGTGGATCACCAATGAGCCATGAAATAGCTAGTGTGATGTAAAAACTCAAAACATAATGTTTCTAGTAGAGAACCAGTTTACAAGTTGAAAAAAAAAATTCATGGGCTGGGTTGCAAATAGAATGGTAATTTCTATAAGCAAATAACTTATAATAGAATAAAATGTTTAATTATATCTCAATACTCTTGGGTATATGCATTAGGTAACATAATTTAAGTACTCAAATGAAATTTTCCAACCTTACATGGTGTCTCATACTTCATAGCTTCCAAAAAACTCAACTTGATTTTTTTATCATCAACTTTGCCGCTTTATTCTTAAGTTTTCCCTGCTATGTATGTCTTAGAATTTAGCTAAAATATATATTCTCCAGAAAGTCTTGAATTCAACGTTTTCTGTATTTCACAAATCAAGGTTTTAAAAAATGACATTTGATTTTCAGATATGATCCTCAGACTAACCGCTGGTCAAAAGTAGCTCCAATGAGTACCAAGCGATTAGGTGTTGCTGTAGCTGTACTTGGTGGATATTTGTATGCAGTTGGTGGATCAGATGGTTCAGCGCCTCTTAATTCTGGTATGATTTTTCACAATCTGCATTTAAATAGTGTCACCCTTGTGTTCATTTTCTGCTTTATGCTTAATACTCTGAAAAGTTATACTCTACAACAAAAAAATTGATGTGCCGAGAAGGTGCAGAATTGCAGTTGTGCCAGGCTGGATCAACTTGGAACTGTGCTGACTGCGGACGTAAAGTCTAGTGACGAGTCCAGTGTCCTGACGACAACCTCAGACGTATCTGGAGACGTCCAGGGCAGCATGTGGATCCTGCACTTACTATCACATGCCCACAACAAGGTGTGTGATAGTAACCACCATCTTCTTCGGTAGTCATTTCTAAAACACTTACAGCAAGGTCATATGTAGACGACATTCTACGACCGGTTGTGTTACCATTCCTTTTGCGACACCCAGGACTTACTTTTCAACAAGATAATGCCCGGCCACACACGTTGCTATGAATTGTGTTCAAGCTTTCCCAACACTTCCTTGGCCAGGTAGATCTCCTAATCTGTCTAATATTTGGAACGTTGTGGGAAGGCACAATTACATCCATCTCGGAATGTTGACCGACAGTTGGAGACAATTTGGCAAGAAATTCAACAGGACACCACCCGGGAACTTTTTCATTCTATGCCACGCTGGGTGACAGCTTGCATCCAAGCCATAGGTGGACCAATGCCTTATTGACTTCCTCCCTTTGTAACGGTCAAACTCTGGAATAAATCATTCAATTGTTCTGAAATTTTAATCGTTTGTTTTTCACATCCACCAATTTTTATCGCAATCGGACGACTCCTTCTTGGTATGTCGATTTTTTTGGTTATAGAGTTATTTTAAATCGTAATGTTCTGATTTTATGTCAAAAGGTTCGAAAAGTTTCGTATTGGGCTTAAATTTTCGGTATCGAGAAAAAGTATCATTATAGCAAGGCTCGAAATACCTGGGTGCACTGTGCACATGAAAATAAAATTGTGCACCTAATTTTTTCCCACTAGGAGCACCTGTGCACCTAAATTAAAAACTTGGATGCACAAGGTGCACCTGTATTAAAAAATATATTTCAAGGCCTGCATTATAGTGATATTGTATTCTGTTGCATACAGAGCTGCCGCAGGTAACTTTTTGTTAGCATTTTTTAACCTTGGCCAATATGGGTGTATTGTCTAGCAAAATGTTGTCAAAAGCTCCCATTTTCAAAAATTTTGTTTTGAAACTTTTGAATTAAAAGTTTTGGCAACTTTCTGAAATTTTTGGTGACATTTTTCAAGGCGGACAAAACTTTAAGTGCCCTCCTTACCTTAGGCTATGATGAATGGTGAATTTGCTGTGGTAAATCTCTCAATAATAAAACAGTGTGATCAGCAAAACTTCATATTGGCAAGCTACCATCCTTTTCCAGGAAAGGTTGACAGTGTTGGAAATTTAGATTTCACATAGGGAAAATTTTCTTTTTTTAGTTTAAATTTCATTGAGCTCAATCATTTGTTTCATAATTAATTAGCAAAATTTGTTTGTCAGCTGATTCACTCTGTATATGGGCAATTAAAACTGCTACTAAAATAAGCTTTAAGAGAAAACTAATTTTGCTAATAATTAAGAATTTATACAACCAAAAATTGCTGCTATTTCACAAGTGCATGACTGGCAGCTCTGATGACATTGAAAGCATAAAACAAATGTCAGAGCACAGAAATTATTGTTGCTTAGCACCAGTGGGGTATGTAAGCAATAGGTGGTATATTGAACAATACTGACCTAGATTTCTATTACATGCTGTATAAAAATAGTAACTGAGGTGCTTTAAATTTCGAAGTCATTGTGTTCTTATGATTCAGTGTTTGTTTTTATCCGACCTTATGACTCATTGGTGCTTTTTAGTGTTCTGTAAATTTTTCGCTTGAATTGCACAGTCATTATGAACTTTAACATACTCTGAAATTTGATATAAGAATATAAAGAACACTAATTCATTCAAAAAAGTGATTGTAACAGTGATGAAGATGTATCCAACAAACAAACGTTTTATTGCTTGAGAAGTGCTTTCATAATTAGAGGAAATGTGAAATTTTGTCTCTTATTCATTACAAATAAAGATTTTTTATGGTAATGTAGATAGTTAGTCTGGTAACATTTTTCATTTTCAAATGAGATTGTACTTTATGAAATGCTTGCTATTTCAAGAATTTTAATACTAATATTTCTGACAGATTGCCACTTGGAAATTTAACTGTTTAGACATCCTGAAAAAAAAATTTGTATAAATAGCACTAGGCTATATTTAAATATCTATTAAAGTTTTTTTTTTCTCTGTTAGTAACCTTCTTTCATTATCTCCTGTTTGAATTAGAATTTGATTTCTGAAGGAGCAAGAGATCTCCCTTATTAATTTGATAGGTTTTAAGCCCTCTTACCTTTTAATTATAGAACCCCTTGTCTATTTTATGGATCTCCTATATCTTGTAAATTACTTATGCTAGCCATTGTTTTAATTATAATTGATTGTTTAATCATAAAAATGTTTACCTTTCGAATATTTTCGCTTAGCAAATTTTGGCTTGTTTGAATTCTCAGCCATTTGTCCTCCAGTTATCAAAAATAGCAATATTTTTATTTGATGTTTTTGGATCTTAATCTCATTTCTGTATATTTTGTTGTAGTTGAGCGATTTGATCCACGAACAAATAGATGGAGTTCAGTTGCATCGATGGGAACAAGGAGGAAACACCTAGGTTGTGCAATTTACAACAATATGATTTATGCTGTTGGAGGGAGAGATGATACAACTGAACTAAGTAGCGCAGAGAGATATAATCCACAAACGAATCAATGGCAACCTATTGTAGCCATGACATCTCGGAGGTCTGGGGTAAGAAACATTTATTGTTAATTAGCTGCATAAAACGGCGTTGCTCAGGTTGAAATGGTTAAATGTTGATTGAAAAGTGAATTAGAATGATCACTTTAAAATACTTTTTAACTTCTTCATAGCTTCTATAATTTACTTTGGATGCAAATATATACATTTAATTCTTGAATAATTTTTTGCAATATGCTAAAGACTAATACACATACAAACAGAAACGAAAATCTGAAGAAAACATGCAGATTTGTAAAAAACGAAAGATGTGCAAAGTATCGAATTTTCACTTCTTGAGCTGAAATAGAGCAATTCAGAAAAGACATTAGAAAAATATTGATTAAGACATTTGGGATTTATGAAATTTAGTAATGCTCAAATATGATTGCGACGTTTCCCCAGAGTTAAGTTTTCTGTAGAACGTATTTCCTTGTCAATATTCATTTATTGCAAGAAAACAAACTTTGGATTTTAAAATCAGGGCTTCAAGGGGCATTTTTAGCACTACCTGTCTGCCAGTTTTCATGGTTGCAAGTGTTACAGATTGCTCTGAAGACAGGAAAGTAATAGCCTTTTTTTTCCGCAGTGTTCTAAAGTATAAGTGTACCAAATTTGATGTAGATTGGTCAAACAGTATAGTATGTATAGAGAATTTACACACATATCCTTTTTATATATATGTATATATAGATTGTCATTTGCCCTCCATTATAATCTTGTCTTTATTGTTAGCCGTGGTACTTTTTGTGGCAATGCTTTTGGATTGCTTTACATGTATGTCAATTTAGGAAAATTTCTTAGAAAAACAACCATTAGGCTTTGTGGAAAAACACTTGAAAAATTAATTAAAATAATTTTTTAAATGGAAAAAATCCACACAAATGAATATCCTTTTTTAAAGTTTTTTTTTTTGACTGTTAATCCTGATTCCTTGAGGAAATAAAAATAGCTATTTATGTTCTTTCCTAGTTACACCCTCATTATTTCGTTTTTATAATGCATAGAGTATTTTAGGGCATACTTATAACAAATAACTAAAAAGATGTGTTATTTAAATTTATAAATACTACATTTTTACAATCATTCACTTTATTGCATAATATAGAAAAAAACTACACCTGTGAGGATTCGTGCAACCATCTGAGGCTTAATTGACCATTTGAAAATTCATGTCTCGGATTAAATCTTGACACACTTGAACTTTAGGTATTAAAATGTATCAGACAAGACTAAATTATTTAAATTTTTGGTTGCATTAGTTTAAAGGGATATTTACGTCTTGTTTGTACTTGGGACACAATCCCTTCATGAAATAATTTTCTTGTCTTTCTACAAAACAAGGTATTGTTATTATACGTTACTAGCCACTGCGTGGCCAACACAGCGTTCTACGTTCTTTTCTAGGGGTCAGGTGTGACCACTGCTCATTAACCCCCGGTGATTGCTATGAATTCCCATTTGGCTTGCGAGGCAAACCAAATGGAAGTTTGTAGCGTATTGGATAACAGCCATCAAAGCGGTTCATCAGTTGGTTTGCTTCGCATACATATACCACGGGCAAATTCACGATGGCCTCGTCATTGTCTTATTCGGCCAAATTCCAAGTGCGAAGAGATCCAATTGGCGTGACGTCACAATCTCTTGCCAAAATATAAATATTTCATTGAAAAATTATTTATTAAAAGAAAATCAAATGCAAGGTATCGATCGGGTGTAAAATATTCTGCAGATTTCAAATACATTGAAATTTTTACTCTATCTTAGACAATCTATGAGATAAAAAAAAATAACTTGGAAAAACTTTGTTTTTTACTCTGCTGACAAATCGTTCCTCAGAATCAAACGTAAGCGGAAAAAATAAATTTAGAATCTGCGATCTTTTATGCTGTTGGCATTCCAAAGAAAACCATAAAAATTAAATTCATTTAAAATGTTCTGGATTAAATTTTAAAATTCGGGCTTTGTGCAAAAATGGCAAAAAATCCGAATTACCTGTGTGCTAAATCTCATTACTGTAAGCTCAATACATTTGTCACAACAGTCCACACACACACATAAACACTTCCTTTTATAATAGTAGAGATGAAATAAATGTTTTGCATGCTAATAGTTTTATATGACTAAATACTTTTCTATACAAATAAATTTATCACTAGTATTTTCTGTTGCCCATAGAAAGTAAATTGTAAAGGCTTGTGAATTGGAAAATACTTTGCACATGTTTTTTGTAAATTACATTTTTTCATACTTACTATAGTGGTGATAGCAGTATTATCTTTTAAATCTGGATTTTTCTAGAGTTCGTTATTTCTTGTTTTTATGCTTAACATATGTTGGAACCTACATATATCATTAAAATTTTGACTTTTTTTTTTTTAATTGTATGGTTCTATTGAAAATGTAGTGTGTAGTGAGTTACAAAATGAATGATAGTGAAATTTATATTGAAGGATGCCCTTGAATTTTGTTTGAATCTTCATTTAGTGTGGGAACTCTGTCTTTAATATAATTTAAATTTCCTTTCTAGGTTGGTCTTGCTGTCGTCAATGGTTTGCTTTACGCTGTGGGAGGCTTCGACGGAACATCTTACTTAAAAACCATAGAAGTTTATGATCCAGAACAAAATCAATGGAGATTATGTGGAAGCATGAACTATAGGCGATTGGGTGGTGGTGTTGGCGTAGTAAGATTGCCGCATCATGAAGCTCACTACTGGTGACAGTTTGAGGAGTGGCCAACTCTCTCCGATATTTAGCAGGTTTTGTACAGTTCGAGGTACGGACACTATAGACATTGTTGACCATGATCTGACTCATACATATTTATCAAGTACATGTAAAACATTACAATACACAGGAAAATTATCTAACAAATTAATCGGTGCAGCAATCAAGTCGGCATTGTGTTCAACATGTGTAAATACTGTGGAAAAATATGTATATAGCATTTGTGTGGGGAAGTTGTATATTAAATAACCTCAAGTTGTATATCTCTAAACTTATTTTAATTTATACATTGACTGCTGCCAAAATTTTAAAACATTTAACCCTCTGAGTGTTAGATTTCTACGTCGTATTGCTTTTACCCTGCAACGCATGTAAAGTCTAAACAGATGTGTCCATTAGTTTTGTATCATTTGAAAAATTCCCAGGAAACATTCGTCGAGGCTACAAATGGTTAGAAGCCATGCAGAGAAAATTGAATTACAGTGTCAAATAATCCATGCATGACCTCAGAGGGTTAAAGTAATGCACTCCCCCTATTGTAAAAGTGGATATTTACTGTATAACATTGTTATGGCAATGTAAGATTTTTTGTCTTTTTACCGAAGCAGAGTGTTAATTTATAAACTGAAATAAATATTATATATAGCAAGCTAATGGTTTTTTTTTAAATTATGGTCTTTTGATGCCTATTATTTGGACCTAACTAATGGAAATTAAGTAGTGTAATTGCCTTCTAATCTTTTCTTTCCTCTAATTTGAAACTATTCTATGAAGGAAATTGAAGTTACTTAGTAACATTTCTTTTTAAAAATCTAGGAATTGTATTGGCTCAATTTCATGTTTATCATTTTCAAATGTGTGAACAACTCGGAACTAGAGTCGTTTTTTACGGGTGTCGTATTTTTAAATAAAATGTAGGGTGTTTTTTCCCCCCATTTTAATTGTGAACAGTTTCTATTTCATGCTTCCTCATTCATTAAACATACTATAGTGAACAATTTGTGTCAAATTCAGAGCTTTTTGTACATCTATACCATATAATTTTGCAATACCTAATAATTTTGCAAATCTTATTCCTGCATTTACATTTTTGTTTGTCCTTCACATTATTTCCAAGCTACTCGCCATAAAGCTATTACCATTCATTGAATGTGTAAATGAGTTTGATTTAATCAATGATTGGTCAATTTCTAGTTTAGTAGAGCCAGTGAGATAGCAGAAGTCATAAATTGTTCCCATGACACACACACACAAAAAAAAATTTATGCAATTTTAAATTATTTCAAAATTGAAAAGAAAAGAATTTATGGCAAATCCCTATGAATTTTGGTGTGAAATTAATTTTTAAATGCTAAGGTTTATTAAAATTTCTCAAGTCTGTTTTTCAGTTTCCAATCTAATAGTGCTCTCTTGAGTGTGAAATAAAAATAACATGAAAAAAGCAAGTGTATGGAAATTACGGATATTTTCAATCTTGATTGTCCCAATTCCATTGTAAAAATCAGAAATAAGCTAATAAAATTTTTACGACTGTAACGAAACTGCAAAATGCGTTTTTCACTGTAAAATGAGTGGATTGATGCTTCATATATCATTTTTCTATCAAAGCCATGTAATAAATATCGCTCAATCCTTTCAACGTCATGTCTCAAAAAACGTGATTTTTCAGGAGAGTGATTTTAAAGTTTAAAAGTAGAATAAAATGCATTAAAAATAAATATTACTTCTGCTTTCTAGTGGCTAATTATTGAGTGGTGAGATATGACAATCTTGCAGGGATATACTACTCTTTCAGAGCATTCTGAATGAAGGCATAACTAAAAACCACCGATTTTAGATATGACGTTGAAAGGAGTAAGCGAGATATAGAAAGCCAATTCTTTTTATAAAAAAAGTATTTGGTAAAAAATATTTTTTTCAATTTCTTTATAATGCTTTTTTTTTTTAAGACATTAAAGTGGACCTTGCATAGCATGTGAAAACATTTTTTTTATTTTGCTGCGGTTGAAGCATTGATTGTTGGTGTCAGTGTGCAAGCTTTAAAGGTTTCTATAATAGAATTTTTAAACCTTTAGCATTCAAACCTATTTAGCTTTAGTTTGTAATCTAACCAGTGGTCATTAAAAGAAAAATTGTTTGAAATTAACATCAAGATTTAAGTCTTCACTTAAATAACCAGCCATAAGTCTTGTTTCGAGATGTATAATAAATTTAATGTGTTTGAAAGCAATATGTGTAATATAGAAATGTTTGGAAATCCTTGTACTGAATTAAATCCCCAATAATGTATCTTAAAGGTTTGTTATTTATAATAATTAAAATGATACTGATGTGCTTGTATTGAAAGCAAGTTAAATTTCCTATTTACAGGTAAAAATTGTATTGCTGAATTTTGCTTTAGTTTTACGTTTTAAAATTCTGGTATACGCTTTCAGTTAGAATTTCTTTACATGATTTCTAGATAGATTGATCATTCTACATTTGATAAGATAAACTCCTTGTTTGAAATATCAATGTTTATCACCTTCTGTATCGACTTTCTTCTGTAGTAACATTGATTGAAATTCAGTCTGTTATTGATCCTGTATGGCTTTTAATGTAAAATTGGCTTTTATCATTCATATTTTTGTAAATGTGAATTCATGAATTGTATGGTGTTATGAGCATTCAATTTTTATTTTCAATGTATTTATTTATTTTTGTGAAGTATGGTCTAAAGAGATAAGGTCAATAAAGACTGATTTTGATTGGTATGTTTTAAAATTTTTAAGATAACACAAAACAATATTTTAATGTGCAGTGAAGCCTTTCAATTTTTTTTAAACTTCATTAAACCAAAACTATTTGTCTAATTGAATTTGCCGACACAACATTCGTCCAGGTAAGTATAATTTTTTTTATGGTTTGAACGGCTTTTTGAAGCATATTTCATACTTTTTTAACCAATCGAATTTTTGACAGATATTTGTTTTCCCAGTGCAATGCTAGTGTATTACTTTTTTCATAGCTTATAGCTGTCAAGCCAGCTATAAAATGTTACAGCCAACAAGATTTTAAATACCATAAATTAGTTTCCTTTTAGTAATGGTCTAGCATTTGTCAACTGCAATTTACTATTGCTAAACCAGGGTTTATTAACCTACAAATAAATTATGGAAAAATTAATATTGACTTATCTTGGAAGTAAGGTTTGACATTAAATTATTCTCATGTCAGTCTTTTCACGGTCCGGGATCAGTCCCTTAAGGGAAAGATTCGAGGACAACACCTCGTAATTTTGAACCACGGTCAGATGACGAAGCAACACCTGAGCTGGCACCCCACTCTCCAAACTTCCACGCCAACCCAACGTGAGGACTTTCGGCCACGACAGATTTAAGGTGCACCAGCCGCCTCTACACCATACGTTTACAAACATCCATGCCCGGATTCGAACCAGGAACCTTCCGATCTAGAGGCTAACACCTTAACCACTATACCGGTTGGTTGGCTCAATATTTTTGGGACCCTTGGAGATTGATTGAATTGGGCCCCATATTTTGTAAGGTCAGCCCTGGCATTAAGTTAGGATTGTACAGCATGAAATGAAGGCATAATGTTTGTCAAATTAAATTTATATTTTTCTTTAAAATCTTATTTTTTATCAAACCTCAAACTGGAGTTTGCAGTACTTAGTATTTTTTTAATTAACGTCATACTGGAGCAACACAACAAGCTATTGTTTGTAGTACTTTAAGTGTAGATGGGCAGAAATAGTTTAGGTAAAAGACAATGGACATAAATAATACAAACTTTTACCACAGAAAAGTCCCAGAGATTTGACAAATTATTAAGGTATCAAGTATATTTTTATCTATTTGTTCTTCAAGTTATATATACATAGAAGCTGAATACACTTAACAAAATAGACCTGGTCATTTGTGTGACATATAAATCAAGTAATATTTTGAAATAAGATTTAAATATTTAGACAATGTTTTTCTTATTACTAATAAAAAATATCAATATACATAACAGCCAGATGGATACATGAAAAAAATATTGGAGGGGAATACATAATTTCTCCATTAAGATTATTTATCTTCAAAACAATGCACCTGCTAAACGTTTTTTAACATTCAAGAACTTCTTCAAAATGTGTTCAGTAAAATCACACATCCCATAAAAACTAACATATTTTTAGACATCTTTCACTGCAATAGACATTTTTAAAGGTAGGCTCTTTTATGATTATTTAATTATAATTTAGTTTTAAATATGGACACTTTTAACCGTTGAAGTTCTCTTAAATATCGTCAGAATAGACCAATGTTCCACTGCCACATTAAGATTACATCATGAAAACCACAACCAACAGTGCAAATAACATCCAGCGTCAATCTATTTCACAAATTCAGTATCAATAAGAAAATGCATGGATTTTTTTGTTTTTCATCAACACTGAGCATCACACAATTTCACATTAGTGTCTGTATCTTTTATATTGCAATCACATGACAAAATAACCACATCCATTGGTTGAAATAATCATAGAAAGGATTCTATTAGCCCAAAAGTCAAACAATTGGCAGTCTTGCAGGGAAAACTGCAGGTTTAATGGTGGCACTAAAATAGTTATAACAGAATGATAAAAGGTTCTCACTAACTCATGCCAAGTTAGCAATTAAATTCAAATTGTTGTTCCATTTGTAAGTATTTACTCAGTACTTCAGGTGAACTTTAATTTTGAATGGGTTCCCTCGAAAGCTGTAGTATTAACTAGGAAAAAACACATATCTCTTATAAAGAAGGACCAAAAAATAATTGTGATAACTTTGTAATCTTTAAATAAAAGGTGAATTGATAAAACTTTTTGAACACAATTTTATTTTGATACAGGGATTTTAAAATGGGTCACCTATGTTCAGCTGCGGGTAAAAAGGCTAATAGGTTATTGGGGTATATTAAAAAGACTAACTTCAAGGGATAAGAATATAATCTTGCCGTTATATAAGGGTTTAGTAAGACCACATCTAGAATATGCTGTACAATTCTGGGCTCCATATATGAGAAAGGACATAGCTACAAAAATAATAAAGGGGCTAGCAAATTTCGACTATAATGAACGTTTAAGTAAGCTAAACATGTATACACTGGAAAGAAGGGGGGGGATTTGATTCAGCTTTTCAAGTTGGTAAAACAAGGGGACACAGAGGGCTTAAATTTCAATAGGGATAACAGAACAAGGGGTCATGGGTATAAATTGAATAAGACACATTTTAATTGGGATTTTAGGAAAAACTACTACTTTAATAGGGTAATAGACGAATGGAATGCGTTACCAGAAAATATAGTTAATTCAAAGGGAGTGTACGAATTTAAGATACCATTGGATAGTCAGTGGGATTGGGGAATTCACAAAGGACCAGCCTTGTTGGGCTTGAGCCTGTAGCTGGTCGTCAATATTTATATTTGATACTGTTTGTTCAGTATTGGTGTGATTCTTTGGTTGCATTAACAAATGAACTTAACTGAATTGTTAAGTTCATATTTAACTAGATAGTTAAAAATAAACTCAACTGAATTGTTAATGCAACTAACAACCACAGGATGAATCAGGCAATTTCCTTTATTCTGCTGGATCAATTTGACAAAAAAAGCTCATATTAGCATAAAACCAAAAAATGCACAGAACACAAATAGTAGCAATTTATAACTATTATATACCACCAAAACAGATGTTTAGCATACTTTTTCCAGAAACTAATTCAATTAAAAAAACGAACCAAGTGTTTAATTTTATCGAGAATTGTGGTTATTTTCCAAGCCTACTAGGAAAACAGAAGTTAATGCTTCTGTAACGTATTGATTTCGTGCACATGAACTTAAACAATTGAAGCTTAAGCGAATTCACATTTTTTTAAAGTACTTTGCATAGGAGGTGCTTGTTGATGCTTCATAAACTCGTTTGTAAAAATTTTGTCTTATTTCCAAAAGATTTTGTAAAGATTTAACATTGTTTGCTTGTTTACTAGGCTTGTAAAATGCTATAATAAGACTGAATAGGTCTTCTTTCGACAGATATTTAGCTAACACATTAGTAGAATCAGGATTTAAAACAATCTTTTTCTTATCTGAATTATGTTCATTCAATTCAAAGTAAACTTGTGTTGAAGGTAAAATCTTCATCAGAGTTGACTTTTTTGATGTACTTTTAAGTTTGTCAAAAATAACATCATTGTAAATGGGAAAACAATCACGTGTCAGAATTTCACATGATTTTTCAGCAAATTCTACATCATTGTTACTAAAAGAGTCGCGAAATACATACTGTGGTGTGACAACTTGGAATAATGTAAGATTATCGTTCAATCTCTCCCTTCTCATACGGTTGAGTTCACTGTTGCAGCTATGTTGATATCTTGAAATAACTCTATAAATGGGACGTCTGTAATAAGGACGTAAATCAACAACACCAGGTGAGTCGCATAGATATTTCCTGAAATTTATTTCACAAGCTTTCTTTAATATGGTGTATGTGATTAATACTTTTAAGCAAGGCAAATCATCGAGCAAAATTGCATTATCTAAGGGTGAGCAATGATTGTCAGAACCTTGGCATTCTTGATTTTTCACATTTATATCAGCCCCTTGCGTCACCAAATGTTGAATGACACGAAGATTTTTGTCTCTCCTTTTCACAGCATAATTTAATGGAGTGTTACCTTTAGAATCCTTTGCATCAACATCCGCTCCGTGGTTTAAAAGTGTCTTGATGATTTCAACACTTCTTCCATCGATGACAGCTGAATGCAGAGGTGTTTTCTCGTGCAAGTTTCTTGCATTCACATTGGCACTGTACCCCAAAAGATCGCAAGCGATACCTGCACTTTTGGCGGTGTGCAGCATCGTGTCGAGACTTTCATTTACCGTGTGATTAATATTAGCTCCAGTGGAGAGAAGGACCTTTACTTCATCACAATTTCTCTCATTGATGGCTCGTTCCAATTCTTTATTACTATTAACAACGCCGGTTCTGTAAAACATTTTCTTGTAACCCACTTGTGACGATGCACACGAAAGAAAGTGTTCAAGATCTAGAGAAAAATAAATATAACTTATTTTCTACTGGTGTTGGTGCTTTTCTGAAGATTTCGAGAGCCTATTGGTGAAACACAAAGCGTGGCAAAGGCTAAGTTTAAGTTATTTTATTATTATTTATTTATTATTATTACTAGCAAATCACAGAAACACTTTTACACTGGTACTTTTGAATCGCAGTTCTACCTGCTACTGTATCATAAAATTAACAATGATATGATGGCAGTGGCAGAAGTCAAGGGTCAGAAGTAACTGTGGATGGGCTTATCTGTGATTTGGAAAGAGTGGATGGGCTTATCCGTGATTTGGAAAGAGTGGACGACTTTCTGTGAGATTTTCATCAACCGGTTTACTAAGCGAACCGTTCTTTTCAGACAGCTGAATCGAGTCTCAGGATTCGTTCTTCTTACACCGGAAACGGAAATAACAACTTAAAATAACTCACTTTGGCTTTCTTGTACATACAGCGTCATCTGTTGGTACATTTTCGCACTATGCCGTTTTGCTTGCTGTTGTTGTCGTGCGGACCATATATGACCCAATTGGGGGTGCCATTGCCCCCGAGGGTTATGGTACGGTATATTTTAATTAACATCATACCAAAGCGACACAACGGGCAATTGTTAACGGTCCAGGATCAACCTCCAGTGGGAAAGATTCGAGGACAACACCTCGTAATTTTGAACCACGGTCAGATGACGAGATTACACCTGAGCTGGCACCTCAACTTCCAAACTTAGAACAACGTGACGACATTTGAGGCAACGGCAGATTTAACACACATTAGACCCCTTTCTACACAACGGTCTTAGGTTGGATTCCAACTAGCAAAACCCTCCCGGTTGGCAAACCGTTGCACTTCCAACAGGGCCCACTTGGTGTGGAAGTTTGGAGAGTGGAGTGCCAGCTCAGGTATTGCTTCGTCATTGACCGTGGTTCAAAATTTCGAGTTGGTGTCTTCGGATCTTTGCCTTAAGGAATTGATCCCGGACCGTCATCAATAGCCCGTTATGTTGCTATAGTACGACGTTAATTAAAAATTACCTAATTACCAACATGGCCCACTTATCCATCAGGGAGCTATTGTAGTCCTGCTATCAAGACTATGTGTCGGATGAAAATTTTACTTTTAATGTTTAATTTTTTTTTCAGTTAACGTTGTACTAGAGCAACACAACGGGCTATTGACGACGGTCCGGGATCAGTCCCTTAAGGGAAAGATCCGAGGACAACACCACGTAATTTTGAACCACGGTCAGATGACGAAACAACACTCTCCTAACTTCCAAACCAAACCAACGTGAGGAAGTTCGGCCACCGCAGATTTAAGATGCACCAGCCGCCTCTACACCATACGCTCACAAATATCCATACACGGATTCGAACCAGGAACCTTCCAATCTAGAGGCTAACACCTTAACCACCAGATCGAAGACGTGTGTACAACTTAATAAGTGAATTCTGAATCAGAACGAATATCTTTGCCATGACCAGGATTTGAACCTATAGCATGTTCAACCGAGTACCAAAGCGCTTTGAGTTATATAACAAGATTTCTCTCGAGAAAACACTCGTCATCTGACCCTGGTTCAAATTTACATGGTGTTGTCATCGAATCTTTCTCTCAAGGGATTGATTGGCCGACCAACCGGTATAGTGGTTGTGTTAGCCTCTAGATCGGAAGGTTCCTGGTTCGAATCCGGGTCCGGGCATGGATGTTTGTAAACGTATGGTGTAGAGGCGGCTGGTGCACCTTAAATCTGTCGTGGCCGAAAGTCCTCACGTTGGGTTGGCGTGGAAGTTTGGAGAGTGGGGTGCCAGCTCAGGTGTTGCTTCGTCATCTGACCGTGGTTCAAAATTACGAGGTGTTGTCCTCGAATCTTTCTCTTGAGGGACTGATTCCGGACCGTCGTCAATAGCCCGTTGTGTTGCTCTAGTACGACGTTAACTAAAATTACAATTACCATTACCTCTCAAGGGATTGATCCCGGACCGTCGTCAATAGCCCGTTGTGTTGCTCTGGTATGACGTTAATTAAATTACCTTACCTCAGTTTCGCTTGAAGATTCAGGAAATAGCCCGTTGTCTTGCACCAGTATGACTTAAATTTTAATACCTACTCAATAGGTGAGCCACTGGGAGAAAGTGATCATAGAAGTATCAGATTAAGTATAAATTTTCATTCAGCATACACAATCAATAGTAGGATAAATCCAAATTTCAGAAAGGTAAATTTTCATAAGATAAGGGAAGAGTTAAAGGAAACATTCAAAGGGGGATTATTAGCACCGCATCATTCTGAACAATGTGAGGAATTCAAGAATAAGTTAGACAGGGTGTTAAAAAAACATGTAACGTTCAGGAAAAAAGGAAAATCTAGAAAATTGCTCCCTATGTGGTTTTCAGGGGAAACACACAAAGCTTTAAAATTAAAACAAAGAACATACAGGGTATATAAAAGCACTGGTAACGACAGGGACAATGAGGCATATCAGAAAGCCAGAAAGGAGTTTAAAACTATTAGTCGGAAGCAAAAGGTGTCCTTGGAGGAAAAATTAGCAAGGGAAATAAATATAAACCCAGATGAATTTTTTGCATATGCAAGTGGTAAAAATAAATTTAGTACTACACTGGGCCCGTTGGAGGGGAAGGGAGGTGAATTAATTCAAGACGAGCTGTGAATGGCAAACGTGTTAAATGACTTTTTTCTGGGGGTTTTCAATGGTAACTATAATTTAAAAAAGGATCCCAAGGATGGAGCCTTTGCAGGGAGTATAATTAAAGAATGCAAATTCAACAGGGAAGAAATAGTACATCAGTTGAAAAGAATTAAGCCATCCAAAGCACCAGGGCCAGACGATATTTATCCGAGAGTACTAGTGGAATGCGCGGAAGAACTGGGGGAAGTAATTCACACGATATTTAATTCAACATATAGCACAGGTTGGGTACCAATGGATTGGAAGTTGGCCAACATAACTCCAATTTTCAAAAAGGGAATACAAAGTGATCCGGGCAACTATAGACCAGTAAGTCTAACATCAGTAATTTGCAAAATATTTGAATCCCTGTTAAAAAAGCATATAATGTTGTACTTGGAGGAGGGGGGACTGTTATCAGAGAATCAGTATGGGTTTAGGAATGGCAGATCCTTCTCTACAAACCTTTTGAAGTTCTACGAAAAAATTACTGAGGAGCTGGATAATAAGAGCAGTGTGGATATCATGTACATAGATTTTCAAAAGGCTTTTGATAAAGTACCTCATGAGGCATTACTGTTTAAATTGGAAAGGCTGGGGATTCAGGGAAAAACATTAATATGGATAAAGAATTGTTTATTGGGTAGAAAGCATAGAGTGCAGGTAAAAGGAAATTATTCACAGTGGACAGAAGTTATAAGTGGGGTGCCTCAGGGATCAATTTTGGGACCAATTTTATTTATAATTTTCATAGATGATATAGGTCAGGGGATAAAGAATAGAATCAGTATATTTGCAGATGACTTAAAAATATGGGGGACAGTGGATACCAAGTTACAGATAGAAAATTTACAAGGGGATTTTGATACGATATCCGAATGGGCTGTAAAATGGGGTATGTCATTTAATGTAGGGAAATGTCAAGTTCTGCATATGGGTAACAGGAACAGTGGAGCCGAGTACTGTCTGCAGGGAGTAAAGGTAAAGGAGGGAGAAACAGTCAAGGATCTTGGGGTGATAATTCACAGGGATTTTAAAATGGGTCACCAATGTTCAGCTGCGGGTAAAAAGGTTAATAGGTTATTGGGGTATATTAAAAAGACTGTAACTTCAAGGGATAAGAATATAATCTTGCCGTTATATAAGGGTTTAGTAAGACCACATCTAGAATATGCTGTACAATTCTGGGCTCCATATATGAGAAAGGACATAGAATTAATTGAAAGGGTTCAGCACAGAGCTACAAAAATAATAAAGATGATAGCAAATTTCGACTATAATGAACGTTTAAGTAAGCTAAACATGTATACACTGGAAAGAAGAAGAAAGAGGGGGGATTTGATTCAGGTTTTCAAGTTTGTAAAACAAGGGGACATAGAGGGCTTAAATTTCAATAGGGATAACAGAACAAGGGGCCATGGGTATAAATTGAATAAGACACATTTTAATCGGGATTTAAAGAAAAACTACTACTTTAATAGGGTAATAGACAGTTGGAACGCGTTGCCAGAAAATATAGTTAATTCAAAGGGAGTGTACGAATTTAAGACACAATTGGATAGTCAGTGGGAATTGGGGAATTCATAAACAAAGGACCAGCCTTGTTGGGCTTGAGCCTGTAGCTGGTCGTCAATATTTGTATTTGTATTTGTATTTGTAATTCAGTGTGAAAATAGTGTAATTAAAGTGAATGAAATGACAATGTCAGCGAAATCAAAACCAAATGTAATAAGGTCTAACGAATAAATTTTGCAACAGAAAGTAATTAATTTTAACAAAGTAATAAGCTTTAACGGAAAATAATTAGTTTTAACGGAATGGGTTGAGTAAAGCCTGCTACTATACGTATAGACCTGAATATTCTAAAGTAGCAGTCAGTGACGTCTTGAACAATCATCATGCACCCGCCATAGCAAGCACCGCGGCAGAGTGGAAATTTGTCGTGCGTTGAAAAGTAGGATTAAAAGCAAATAAATTAATTTCAAAATGTTCTAGATTAAATTTTAAAATTCAGTCTTCAAGATGCAGTCAGTCATTTCCAGGACTAGCTGTGTGCCAAATTTCATGACTGTATGTGTAATAGATTCGTCTGAACACCGCAGACAGACAGACAAACACTTCTTTTTATAATACAGTACCGAAATCCGGAATTGACCAAAATCAGGACGTTCTGCTAACCAGTTTCTTTTTTCTATCTTTCTGCCTCTTTCCCCTCTTCAATTGTAAAAAACAGGCGTTCAACCTGTACCAAATTGATGAAGTAGTAGATTGGAATTTGCACCCATTCTCAATTTTCCCACTCGTTTGAAGTGTTCGAGCATCGTTCAATAATAGCGGCAAATTATTCTGGTATCCATTTAATTGTTTCCTTATGTTTCAGCTCCCGGTTATGTCGGATGTGGGATTTTAATGGTGAGTCCTTCTATCTGATGTCTTCAAACTCTTGATCGATTTGGTATGGGTCAGAGAAATAGATATTATAAGCGCTTGCAGAGTGGTATAAAAAACAACGCATGCAATATACATTCCAATTGCCGAAAGTTAATTCCGTCCCATTGTCGAATGTCTGTTCCGATCTATTGCCAAAAGCTGGTTCCGACCTATTGTCAAAAGCTGGTTCCGACCTACTGTCAAAAGCTGGTTCCGACCAACTGTCAAAAGCTGGTTCCGATCTATTGTTGATAGTTGGTTTTGTCCAATCATCGAAAGATGGTTTCATCCAAACTTGGAAAGTTGGTTCCGACTGCCGACCTATTGCCGAAAGTTGATTCCGTCCAATCGCCGAAAGTTGGTTCCGTCCAATCGCCGAAAGTTGGTTCCGTCCAATCGCCGAAAGTTGGTTCCGTCCAATCGCCGATAGTTAGTCCAATAGCCGAAAGTTGGTTCCGTCCATTTTTTTTATGGTTTCATTCTAGTTTTATATCATATGCAGTGTTCTTAAAAAATTTTCCTTTGTATTTATTTGTTATGTTATGTCTCATTCCAGACAAACTCATAAAATTATAGTTCACAGTGTCTGTGAAATCCGTGATTCTATGCATGAAAAGATAATTTTGGACACAAGTGTAATAAAAAAATGTTTCATTCATTTAGCTATAACTAGCCACTGCGTGGCTAGCACAGCGTTGCCCGTGCTGTACTTTGTGGGGTTAGATGTGTTAATTATGAACGTTTGCCAACCACCGGTGTTTGCTACGCATACCCATTTGGTTTGCTTAGCAAACCAACACGACGGACAACGCCGTGATGCCCTAGTCATTGTGAAATGCGACGAAATTGGAATTGCAAAAAGATCCAATCGGTGTGACGTCACAATCTATTAGAGGGTGGGGTGCCATCTAAGGTGTTGTTATTATTTGACCGTGGTTAAAAATTACACGATATTGTAAACGTATATTTTACTTATTGGATTTAACCCCGACCCTAGTTATTAGGTAGTTGTATTGCTTGAGAACGTTAATTAAAAATTACCCGATTTTCTTCGATACTTTCCTTAGGGGATTGATCCTGAACTGTAGTAAATAGCCCGTTGAGTTGCTATAGTACGACGTTAAAAATTACCTTGGATATTTTGCTTAGGGAATTGATTTGGGACCGTGTAACAATGTTGAACAACTGGGGTGTATAAGTTTTGGCAGGAAGGATATTGTAAGAAAGCTGAATATTGTATAGAAAACAAATATTCTTTATTTCTCGGTTATTTATTATATACAGTGCTGTTCTGTTAAAACATAAACAGAGTCTCCACCGGAGACTTAACTCCCAAAATCTAGGGCGTCGCTAGTACGCCCTCGAAACAACGACCAAACTCTTCTCGAGTCAGTCAGAGAATCTCTTCGCAGACCCAGCACTCTCTGCTCCAAGCCTCGAAGCTCCGGTCCGTGGGAAAAACCCTTGGGCAGTTTTCCACCGCCTCAAAACTCAACTCCAAGATAGGAGCTTCCCTGCCTTTTCAGTTCTATCCCCACAGAGGGGCTGGCCATTGTCCCACAAGGAACGATTTCAGCCAGCCAGGCGACTGGTGAAACAAGAGGTCCTTGTATCACTACGCCACAGCCCTTCCCCCATAAAAAAATTTCCTTGTAATGACGAGGAAATTCAAGCAAGGTACAAGTGAGCCTATCCAGAAAAATCGTCCGAGAGGCAGATCCTTAAATTCCTCACAGTTCCTTTACAATAGTGATACACTATCACATAGCAATAGGAAATGTAACTAATTTTTTTTTAACAAAAGGCCCACCTGTGCTCAGTAAAGGAATCTCTCTAGAAAATAGTTTTAGGCTCAAACCATTTAAACGAAAACTCTAACACTCCACGAGACAGCTAAATTACTCTGCTCTCCTACTTTTCGGTAAAGGGTTTTATCAATCCAATGCAGAGATTAATTACTTAACTTTATCTACATTTGAAACAAATCACTCTGCACAGAATGCTAACCCAAGAAAATATATTTACATTGGCTTTACAAAGCCATTTTCTGAACCAAAAACAACCATTAACTGACACAAAACAAAAATTTACACAATTTAAAATTCATCTTATACACTAACCCATTATAATTTCATCAAAAAAAAAATTTTTTTTTAAGGAGGCTGTCTACTCAGACCATCGGCATTTCCGTTGTTTTTCCCGGCTCTGTGAACAATTGTGAAATTGTATTGCTGCAAACATAGAGCCCATCGGGTCAGCCGCGAATTGCTCCCCATCATTTTATTTAGGAAAGTCAGTGGGTTGTGGTCCGTTTCAATTTTAAATTTTTGTCCGTCCAAATAGTAATTTAATTTTTTTAAACCATATACAATAGCAGCCAACTCTCGCTCTACTGTACTGTAGTTCTGCTCTGCTCTCGAGAATTTTTTACTCAAAAACAAAATAGGGTGCTCCTCTCCTTCTAGGTTCTGGGACAGTATAATTACCGCACCTGTTGCGCTCGCATCCGTTTGTACTATAAATTCCTTAGTATAATCCGGAGCATATAATACCGGATTTTGGACAAGCTTCGATTTTAGGTTCTTAAATGCCTGAACACATTCGTCTGTCCAAATCACCTTTTCTTTTGTCACCCTTCCTTTCAAAGCACTTGTCAAAGGGGCGGCAATAACCGAGTAATTCGGGATATATCTGGAGTAATAACCCACCACTCCTAAAAATGACCGAATTTGGGTTTTAGAGGTAGGAGTGGAAAATTCTTGGATCGCCTTAATTTTCGCCTCGTTTGGCGACCTTTTCCCGGATCCAACTTCATGCCCCAGAAACTTGACATGGTCCTGTGCAAAACGGCACTTGGCCGGTTTGACCGTTAACTTAGCTTCTCCCAACTTGCGCAATACCCTGCCAACATCCTTAAGGTGTTCTTCCCAAGTTGGGGAAAATACCGCGATATCGTCTATATAAGGGGCCGCAAATTTTTCCAGTCCGCCTAACACCTGGGCCATCAATTTGCAGAAATAAAAGGGGGCATTAACCAGGCCAAACATCATTTTCTTAGGGATAAACATCCCAAAAGGCGTCACGAATGCTGCATATCTTTGCGCTCTTTCGGTAAGAGGTATTTGAAAGTATCCCTTTGTCAAATCCATGACGGTGATGAAAGGGGCGGCACTTACTTTTTCCACTACCTCTTCGATATGAGGTAAAGGGAAAAATTGGGTTCGGGTGATTGCGTTTAGCTTTCGATAATCTACACATGGTCTAGGGTCCCTACCTGGGCTCTCAACTAAGATTATTGGAGAGGCATAATCCGATTGACCTACCTCGATCACCCCCAGAGCCAACAGTCTCTGAATCTCATTTCGCAAGATGTTTACTTGTCTAGGAGACATGCGATATGGCCTGGTGCGCACCGGAACCTCACTGGTCAATTCGATGTCCATTGTTATCAATGCGGTATTACCCGGGTCCGAAGAGAACACCTTTCTATGAGTTTTTAGCATTTCCCCGAATCTTTCGATCTGGATATCAGACGCGCGCTCGTCAAGTCGGCTCTCCATTACAATTTCTTGCAAATCGAAATGAGTGGGGTCTTGTAGCGGATAGGGGATCTCAGCTTCATGCTCTACCTCTTCGTGCTCTTCATCGATAATCAGATTAACACACTCGGCCCTGCTATGATAGGGTTTCATTAAGTTAACGTGATAAATCGTGCTTTTGTCACGTTTTTCGGGCAAATCTATCAAATAATTTGTGTCCGAAATTTTGCTCGTAATTTTACCAGGCCCCATCCAGTTTACTGCCATTTTATTCGGTTTAGATGTAGCTAAAACTAAGACCTGATCTCCCACTTTAAAATTTCTCGTAACCGCATTCTTGTCATACCACAATTTCCTTTTTAGTTGGCATTCGCCCATTCTTTCGGTAGCCAACTCTTGGCACCTCTTTAACCGATTTGTCAGGTTTAAAATGTACTCTACCACATTAGAGTCTGAATCCTCAGGTTCAAGCCAATTCTCGTACACAATAGTCTGGGGGTCCTTAAATTCTTTCCCAGTACCAGTTCCGCAGGACTGAAACCTAAACTTTCATGGGTCACCGTTCGTAATGCAAATAGTTCGGATGGTAAATTCTTTTCCCAATCCTCACCTGTTTCTACGCAGAGCACTTTGAGAACGCGTTTAAGACTCGAGTGCCATCTCTCCACCGGGTTACTCTGAGGATGGCAGACCGAACTGTGCACCACTCTGATGCCAAATTTTTCGAAAAATTCAGACGTCAATACACTTGTAAACGAGCTACCTAGGTCGCACATTCACTTCCGCCGACTCCAACCAATTATCTAAATAACCTTTTAATTCGTAAACCAGATCGGACCACAACGCCCCTGGTTTCCTGTGGTGCTCCTCAAATTTTAGTCTTAAAGCAACCGTGCTTAATCTGAAGCGTTTCATGAGCATTCGCTTCATGTGGTAGTAGTCGTCTCCATTCTCTACAGGTTCTTTTACTACTAGCTCTGCCACGTCTGCTGGCAACAAGGGAATTAATTGGGATACCCACCTATCCTCCTCCACTTTTTCTTTCTGAGCTTGCCGCTCGAATATCATTAAAAACAGTGCTATATCAACTGTTCTCGGATCAAATTTTGGAACTAGATCTTTTAGACAAATTATTTTATTAGAAACCTCACTGGGTAAGAAAACCATAGAATTTGCACTTGCCGTTTCTAGAGTATTTCCCATTCGCAATTTTTCTAGTTCAAACTCCCGTTCTTCTCTAACTATCTTATCTGATCTTTCCTGTTCGGTACGTTTCTGTTCCCTTTCCTCCTCAATCTCTTCCATTATTCTGTCTAAGAAACATTCCGTGGTTTCCTCCGTGAAATCTGGTGCCTCCAGAATATCTTTGATTATGTTTTTCACTGGGTCTGAGTCAGACACCTCAACCTCAAATTCCGCTGCTAACTGCTTTAACGTGCTCTTTTTCTGCCTGTTTAGGCGTTTTATGAAAGACGACACATGGCTTCTTGAATAAACCAAAATTAAATCTATGAAAATTCTATTCTGGTGTAACAAGAAAAAAATAGTAAACACCAACGTTTCACAAGCACTACAGAGATTCCAACTGAGTCAAAGGGGTACAATATAAAGACTCACTATAAATAACCATAAATCAAACGCAAATAACCTTATGCACTTATACAACCCCAACACATAAAAACAAAATTCTTAAGAACTAAGTATATTTCATACCAGAATGACCGACCAATCACTAACCCAATTTTATACCCTAACTAACTGCCTCTCGGAATGAAGTTTTCCAAAATAGGACTCACCTCTCTCTTCCGTCCGGACAGCAGGGCTCCTTTTTCGGGGTCGTGGTGCTTTTTCTCTGGGCTTCCAGAACCCGTCGATCGTATCCCTCCGACGATATTTTGGTCCACCGCTAAATTCCAGCACTTCAGCTTCCGAAGCGGTTACTCGTATCCCTCGTCGTAAAAGACGGGATTTCGGTCCACTGATGATGTCCGGCAATTCAGCTATACGAACTGTCACTCGTATCCCTCGTCGTAAAAGACGGGATTTCGGTCCACTGATGATGTCCGGCAATTCAACTTCCGGAACTGTCACTCGTATCCCTCGTCGTAAAAGACGGGATTTCGGTCCACTGATGATGTCCGGCAATTCAACTTCCGGAACTGTCACTCGTATCCCTCGTCGTAACAGACGGGATTTCAGACTTAAAGTTCTCAAGCAATGGTCGATCCTGACCAGGTTCGTAGCTCATTAACTCGAGCTAATAATCCAATACCGCTGCCACCAGTTGTAACAATGTTGAACAACTGGGGTGTATAAGTTTTGGCAGGAAGGATATTGTAAGAAAACTGAATATTGTATAGAAAACAAATATTCTTTATTTCTCGGTTATTTATTATATACAGTGCTGTTCTGTTAAAACATAAACAGAGTCTCCACCGGAGACTTAACTCCCAAAATCTAGGGCGTCGCTAGTACGCCCTCGAAACAACGACCAAACTCTTCTCGAGTCAGTCAGAGAATTTCTTCGCAGACCCAGCACTCTCTGCTCCAAGCCTCGAAGCTCCGGTCCGTGGGAAAAACCCTTGGGCAGTTTTCCACCGCCTCAAAACTCAACTCCAAGATAGGAGCTTCCCTGCCTTTTCAGTTCTATCCCCACAGAGGGGCTGGCCATTGTCCCACAAGGAACGATTTCAGCCAGCCAGGCGACTGGTGAAACAAGAGGTCCTTGTATCACTACGCCACAACCGTTGTGAATAGCACGTTGAGTTGCTACAGTACGAAAATTTAAAATGATCTATGATCTCTCAATTAGGGAATTTATCCCAGACCCTCGTCAATAGCCCATTGTGTAATGTTAATTAAAATTACAAATTTCCTCAGATTTAAAATTTTTAATAAAAACTTGTAGAATTTCTGTTGATTGTTGTATTATTTTTATAATCCATTTTATACACATGCATATTTTACACATTTTACTCCAATGCCAAACAATTGTATTTTCTAAGAATTAAAAGTTTTTTGTTTTTGAAAAAGGGCAGTTGAGAAAATTGAATAGTGAAAGGAGTGAGAAAAAATGCTTATTTTACTAAAAACAGAAGAAAAAAAAATGAGTGTTATTTTTTAAATGTTACAACTTAAATGGTATTTATTTTAACACAACAATGAAATGTATTGGTTTGGCCAACGCTGTATCTTTTAACCCCAAATTACTGTGATAATAGGGAGACAGAAAAATTAGAAATATTTTTGTAAGTTGAGATAATTTTAAATTTTAAATAAAATAGATTAATACACCAAAAAGGAATTTTTTATAATTTTGTTGAGCACAAAGAGTAAATTATTTTACTGCTTATGTGAATTTTTTATATTACCAATGTTTGTAGAAGTGAAATGTAACTTTAGAAACAATTAAATTGAATGAAATAAGTCTGTCCCATGTGTGAGAGGAAAAGAAAAAAAAATTAGCATTTTATACTTGATTATTTTTTCCCGAGAGAGTATACCTCTACACTTATTATAATAACCACATCCAGCAAGAAATTTAAGTGATATCTATTTATAAAAAGTAAAAAGGTATCCAATCGAACACTTGACCATGAGAGAAATGCGGTTTAATGAGACCGAGTCCTATGACTTTGAGTGATTGTGCCTTCTTGATGCTAACAGTGAAACTGAAACGAACTGGGAACTGAAGTTTTTTAAATTGGAAAGTGGGGGGGGATATGAGAAATGATGGTTGGTATTATAGGAATGAATATGTTTTAACTTGCGGCATATCTAGTCACGATGGTGGCTTCAATAATGTTTGGCATGAGTTTGTTGACAGTGTCGTACCATTGCAGAGTGAAGGTGGATTGAGATTTGTGAGAAGCATAATCGGTGCTCCAATATGTGCAAGAGTACTCCAGATGGTTACAATGTGTTAAAAACTGTGTCGTGTGTTTTAAGGCCTAATGTGTGTGACGTTTAATGTATATAGATTTGTAAATTTGAAAACTACGGGGCAATTCTCGCAAGAGTTGCTTTTTGATGACATTGACATCTTTATTTCTTTGGGAAAGAATTGCCCTTTGGCACAGCCATGCATGATAAGTGCTTTGCTACAACAGCAATATATAGATGAACTGCAGGGGTCGTAACCTTTGAGGAGCGGGCCACAGTACTTTGGACAACTGTTTGGCTGGTTTAGAATTGTTTGTATTATCATAAAATCACAGAACGAACGGCAATGAAAGGAGCAACATGAGTGATTCATTGCCCTTCTTGAAGGCATCCCACAGAACGGCAGCGCTCACTATTTGCTATTCATGTTGTGGAAGTGACAGAAACATGTCCGTATTGAAAAGTAATCCTACGAAAGTTCTAAACTAACCCTTCACAATGCTGGCTTCTTATAGGACTGCCTTTTTTTATATTTGTCGACACGAAACCATGATTGGCTGTTACATAACATATTTGCATATTTCCATCTAACTCTGCAGCAAATTGCAGCCCCTAAAATTTAGATTAGCTTCCAGAAATTAACATTTTCCACAATATCCGTAACTTTTGGCAGCGAGTGTAGACTATTACCTGTTAAATAAATTTATTGCCGAAATGTATTCCAAAATGGAATCGGAAAGGGTGTTGTACATAAGACTGAATAAAAGTGGAACAGTATGCACATCTGTGAGATGCATTGATGAACGGTGGAAATGCTGCGATACAAAAACTGAAGTACACAGAAATGACTAAACTTCCAAAAAGATAAAAAAACCAAAAGTTAAAAGTTTATGCATTTGTAAATTTATACATTGCATAAATTATCAAAATTAAGTATTGCTATGCTTTCCAAAAGACACCCAAACACAGAAACAAACAAAAAATAGCATAAAAGATAAACAAAATAACAGCATTTTAATCGCTAAATTTCCAAAAAGATACACAGAAACAAACAAAAAATAGCATAAAAGATCAACAAAATAAAATTTCGTAATAACAGTATTATTTTAATTTACAGCCCCAATATAAAAAAAAAGGCAGTCGTATAAGAAGCCAGCATTGTGAAGGGTCGGAGCATTGGTGTGATTAACAAAATAATGTTAAAATGCAAGACTGCATTTTTAGCATATTTCTCAAAACAAAACCGTGATTGGCAGTTACCTAACGCATTTGAATACTTTGTTCTTTTTTTTTAACAATTCCCTTATCTGATGCGTCAGTAGAACGATCGTTTTTTGTTTTAAAGCGTGTAAAAAATTAATAAAGGAGTACTATGGGAAAAGAAAGATTAATTAATATGGCCATTCTGTATACAAAGCAAAAAATTTTGAAACCGAATTTATAATGCCAAAAAAATTGACGAATTCGCAAAAAATAGAGCAAGACAGAAATTCATGTAAAAAATATGTTTTTTTAATAAATTATGATTTAATGTGTTATGGTATGGAATTTTTTCTTTTATTTTTTTGCTGATAACTTAATGAGAGTTTTCTTGAAACTTTTTTCTAACTTGAGTTTGAGGCCCCCGAAAATTTTACCGCTTGGGGCCCCTACTTGACTTGATCCACCACTGCACACAGTGCTTCTTGGTGTAAAATGCAGTGATATTTTAGTACATGAGGATAAAAAAAACTTTCATGTAAAGGTATAGTGCCATTGACTTTACCTATCACTGACGGTGCTCCGTCAGTACACACACACTGATGAGTTCACTATATCCTAATTTTAGGTTTTCTAGGCATGATTTCACTTTTTCAAATATGTATGATCCTCTTGTGTTACAATGCTATGGCCCCAGACTGGTAAGTTCGTCAAAAAGACAGTAAAATAAACATCGATTCCTGTTAAAAAATGCCTAGTTGGGCTACATCGTATATGTCTGTTGATTCATCCAAAGCTAGATTAAAGAATGGACAAGGTCTTCAAGTTGTTGAAATAAATCCTGAGAGAATTGTTCGTCTCGTAACTGTCTGCCTTGATATAGCAATTTCGTCTGCTATTCTTTCAATACCTTTATTACCAAGACGGCGTGCAAATATTTGGAAACAAGGCTTAGTTTCTTCTTCGTCAGAAAAATACTTCTTTTTTTAGTCAATGCTAAAGCAATTTCATAAGACGCTTCTGTCCATCGTTAAATGTTCACAACTTACTTCAGCCAAAATATTTTGTCTTCTGATTTCTTCTTTTTTCTTAGTCACATATTCTTTTCGTAACTCAGACCCAAGAACGAGCTTCATTTTCCCTTCTATGTTTTATATTCTATGTTTCTGTGTTTTATAGTGTCTATTAAATCATGTCTTCCATTACGTGAAAGAGTACTTTCATAAACAACACAAAGCATTTTTCTGATTGACTTTTTATGAATAACAACTCGATTTCCCACTGTTCATTCAATTCACGCTTACTATCACTTTACCTTCTTCAAAAATTATCTTCTTATTTTTTCCGTTTCCGCTTTCATTTTGCGAAGAGGAATAATTTTCCAGCAGAGGATAAAAAAAGTTTTAACTTTAGTTATGTAGTTCTTTTATATATATCCTAGACCGTTCAAGATAGAGTAAAAATTTCAACGGATTTGAAATTTGCGGAAAATTTTACACCAGATTAATACCTTACATCACGGAGTTGCCCGTGGTGTTGGTTTGTGGCACGGACAATGCCGGACTCGTCACGCAGTAACTAGTCTCTCTATATTAAAAAAATGTTACCGCCTACGCCGCCGCAGGATTGAAAACATTGTTTTTTGGCTCGATTCTTAGACGGTTTCCCGAGAAAGTACTGATCGGAAAAAAACAAAATTAACATGGTTTGTTCTTCATCGTATTCCCTGGACAATTATTAAGATTTTTTTCCGATGCGGCTATTAGTTTAGGGTTTATTAAGTGTCAAAATTGAAGAAGCGCATAATTCCCGGGGGGTCGGCGAGCGTAAGCGAGCAGGTTGCGAAGCCCTCGCTGTGACGTCATGGACCGGAAAGTGAAATTAGGATAATACGAATTATTCAGATAGTTTCACTCTGCGAAAGGAATGTTGGTTTGCGAAGCAAACCAAATGGCATATGTAAAAGAAGTATTGGTTTGCGAAGCAAACCAAATGGGATTGCGTAGCAATCCCCGGGGGTTGGCGAGCGTAAGCGAGCAGGGGGCGGAGCCCCCTAGTATTATATAAAATCCAAGCTGCTTGGCGGCATTTTCTAACTCTGCCCATCTTTTCCCCCATCCTGGCATTTTACATCCTGGCACAAGATTTAAGTTTCTTCGTCACGTGATTCTACCAAACAACCTGATTGGACCCTGCCTCAGTGATCGCCCCACCTCCAACAATGCTAAGAAAAAGCCAACAATTATCCATTCAAGTTAATCTTGAGTTAGAGCTGCTTCTCAGGATCTTACGGTACGGCAAAACACCGCTTGATGAGCAGTAACTGTTGGAAAAAAAGAGTAACATTTAGTTTTAAATTTCCAAATGCTTCAAAGCAATGAAACAATTTAATTTTTTCGGTTTAAACTTTTTTTTCAAATATTCTGAAAAAGTTCAAGAAACAAAAATGCCTTCTTACTATTCCAATAAGATTTTATCCAGAAACTCTACTTTTTCCGAAAGGAAGTGTTTATTTTCTGCACGCTAAGACCTGACGAATCTATGACATTTACAGTAATGGGATTTGGCACATAGGTAGTCCAGAATTTTTCGCAAATTTTGGGTCGCGGTGAATTTTAAAATTAAATCTAGAGCATTTTTAAATGAATTTAATTATTGAATGCAACAGCGTAGAAGATCAGGTTCTAAATTTATTTTTTCGTTTGTTTTCATTTTGTGCGGAGGAATGATTTTCCAGCAGACGATAAAAAACAAATAAACTTTTACTTGGCGTTATTTAATTTATTTTTCTATCTCCTAGATCGTTACAGACAGAGTAAAAATTTCAATGGTTTTCAAATCTGCGGAAATTTTTTTCATTAGATCGATACCTAAAAATATGATTTTCTTTAAATAAATACATTTTTTAAATTTAATATCTTATATTTTCGCAAGGGATTGTGACGTCACGTAAACCTTTGCGTTCAAAAAAATAGATTACATTTCCTGGCCTTTTACAATTTCAGCAAAAGAAAGCAAAATATATATATATATATATATATATATATATATATATATATATATATATATATATATATATATATATATATATATATATATATATATATATGTGGGTTCGTAAAAGGTAAAAGATAAATAACTCTTAAAGTTTAAATTTAAGTTTAATTAGACAATTGATGTATTTACAGTATATTTACAAACATCTTTAACAATTAAGAATATCCGACAACTAAGAGGCCATCTGCCTAAAAAGTCATGGGCCGTCTGCCCAACTGCTAGCTTCGGTGTCTGGGGGAACATCTGTCTCATTGCTGCGGTCGCTTCTGAGCGGACGCTTCCTCTAGGTGGCGTTACTGCTGCGGACGTATCAGGCTTTGGCGCGCTCGTCGCACAATCCCACAATCGGCTATCCTGACTGTAATTTCGTCCTCGAAATTCGCCGTCTTCAACATCAGTAAACAGGCCATAACATTCTCACATATCTGAAATACAAACAAAAAAGAAGAAAGAAAGAGGGAAAAAAGGCTTATATATACATTTTTTTTTTTACTGTTGACCAGTGGACCAGGGTTTCATGTAATCAGCTGCTGAAGTAGTTAGGCGTGGACCTTCATGATCGCCCACTTTTTCAATGGCATATCTGTCATTAGGAGACACTTTTACAACTCTATAGGGTCCCAAAAATTTAGGTTTCAGCTTAAGCCCAACTCCAAACTGCGTACGCTGAATGGCCACTAGATCTCCTACTTTGTACACTCTAGATTTTTTTCTCCCTTTGTTATACTGACGTTTATTTTCCTGTTGCAATTTGAAAATATTGTCTTTTGCTTGTTCGCGTAATTCTTCTCTCTCCTTCATCATGGACTTTTCATACTCTTCTTCCAATATATCTTTTATCTTCAGATCTTCTTTATTTTTCATTGTGATGCCAATCATCAGTTCGAATGGCGTATGCTTCGTACTTCTGGATGGTGTACTGTTTATGATACTTTGTAGACTTGGAACATATTTGAACCATTTGCTAGGCTCCTCTATTGAAAGTTTGGCAAGAACAGGAATCAGCAGACCAATAATCCTTTCTGCCTGCCCATTGCCTCTAGGAATTCCGGTTGTTATTTTACAATGTTCAATTCCCTGATCAGTACAATAATCAGTGAATTCCTTCGATGTAAACGCTGATCCCCTATCTGAAATTATTCGTGATGGGTTTCCAAAAGTAGCTTGTTGTAATTTCAGCTTTTCGATAGCATCGCTAGCCGAGGTAGATTTCACTGGGTACAACCAGACAAACTTCGTAAAGGCATCGACTACCGAGAAAATATGTTGGTATCTTTTATTCGTTGTTGGAAGGGGTCCCAAAAAGTCGATATTGTAAGTCCCAAGTGGAACGTTGTTTTTCGGCACTGGATTAAGAAACCCTTCGCCTTTTCCACGTTTTCTATTGCAGAGGATGCACTGTACGCAATTAGAAATAACGATTTCAACATGTTTTCTTGCATTAGGAATAAAAAACTGTTGCTTAAGAATTTCCTCTGTCTTGGCAGCGCCAAAGTGACCTTTGTTGTGAACGTCTTTAACGATGTTATTTTGCATCGCCTGAGGAACCATTAGTAGTTCTTTCCCATTCTCATACTTGTACACAATTCCTGCTTTAATGAAATGTTCATTGTCATGTCCTTCTTCAACTAGAGTTTTAATTGCTTTAATGTGATCATCTTGATGTTGTGCAGCTTCTATTTGGGTTGTTAATTCTCCTTGTGCACGAGTTGTTATCAACAATATGTTCCTGCTTAGGGCATCCACATGCTTCATTTGGGTGCCTGATCTATGGACAACCTCATAATCATATTCTTCGAGTGACAATGCCCATCGAGCAATTTTTGGTGTAAGCTCTTTTTTCTGCATAGTCCTCTGAAATGCAGCGCAATCGGTCACTATTTTGAACTTAGTACCCAACAAGTAGTAGCGAAATTTTCGCAAAGCCTCGATTACAGCCAGTACTTCCAATTCGTAAGAACAATACTTCTCTTGTTGAGGAGTAGTCTTCTTGCTCATGAAGTGAATGGGATGAAATTTCCCACCATGAGCTTGCTGAAGCAAAACAGCTCGAAAGCCGTGGCTACTAGCATCCGTATGTAATTCTAAGGTTGCTCCTTGCCTAAAGAGATGCAATACCGGACTACTTGAGAGAATTTCCTTTAGCCTTTCAAATGCGTCGACTTGCTCAGAGTCAAATGTCCATTCGACATTATTTCGAAGCAGATCACTTAATGGTTTTGCAATTCTTGAAAATCCACCGACAAATTGTCGAAAATAAAAGCAAAGACCCAAAAAACTCATGACTTGTTTTACATTTTTTGGCTGGGGAAAATTTTTCACTGCACGAGTCTTGGCTGAGGAAGGTTGAATTTTGCCGCCCTCGATAACGTATCCGAGAAATTCTATCGAATGTTGAAGAAATTGACACTTTTTAAAATTTATTATTACGCCGTATTCTGACGCAACCTTCAAAACCCTTTTAATTTTTTCCAGCCCTTCTTGTTCATCAATGGAAGGTATAACAATATCATCCATGTAAATTATTATAGTCTTGTCTCGAATTAAGTCTCTAAACACCGTGTTTATGTACCTCACAAAAACACTTGGTGAGTTACTACATCCGAAAGGTACAACATTGAATTCGTACTGTCCTTCGTGGGTGACAAATGCTGTGTAACGTGTCGAATTAGGGTCCATTGGTATGTTGAAAAATGCGTTTTTTAAGTCCAAAGTGGAAAATACCTGTGCGTTTCCCAAGCAATCTAAAACATCTTGAATTAATGGGAGTGGATGCTTATCTTTGATTAACTTTCGATTAACCGATCGATAATCAACGCACAATCTGTATGAATTATTACCCTTCTTTTTACACAAAACAATGGGTGAAGCGTAGTTAGAACAGGAGGGTTTAATTATTCCGTCTTTTAACCATACTTGTATTTGTTCCTCAACTATTTTCTGTTCTTTTAAAGACATTCGGTGCGGTCTCTGACAAATCGGTACATCATCAGTTAAAATTAAAGTCATTTTTACTTCTGTGTCTTTAATTTTATGCGGCTTATATTCACTAATCAAAATATCTAACTCGTTTCTTATTTTAGGATCTTTTATATGTTGCAATTCAATTTCATCCATCAAGGAAATCGGCAATTCGGATAAAGGATTAAAAGTCAAATCATTTTCTCTAACATCCTGTACACAAGATGACGCAACGCCTATCATTGGAATATTAATGGCAGTCGCCAATAGTTCACACCTGTTTTCTTCTTTGAAAGGGTGAGTCAGGGGGGAGGGGATACCAAACATCTGCCTTTCATTACTTTCGGATTCCAAAACAGTGGCTCCATTTCGGCAACTCGTTTTTGTTTTTATTCCTTTACTTCCTGCATGGGGTCCCTCAAAACGCTTAGCTTTTATTTTTTCAGACTCTTTCACTTCCGAAGTGTGTGTGAAAGAAAGATTAATAGAATTTTCTCGAAAGCTCAAAATCTTTAAATCATTTCCTGATATTGAAATATTAAGCTTATTAATTACGTCCATACCAATCACAATATTACAACATAAGTTTTCAATAACAAAAAACTCAGTGAGAATATTAAAATTGTCAATAGTAATTTCAGCACAAAAATAACCAAGTGATTTTACACTTTGATTTCCAATACCATTTAACATTATGTCACAGGGGGTTAATTCTGGTGCACCAATTTGCATATAAAAATCATATTTCAAAATAGATAAATCTGATCCCGTATCAATTAAAGCATCAACATATTTACTCATAATTTTAAGACATTTATACAACTTCTTTTCATGATTACTGGACATATTAATTAAAACCTTCTTTTCTTCATTTATATCAGTTTTTACACCTTTATTACATTCGAATTTACGGTGTCCATATTCATTACACTTTAAACATTTAATTCCTTTATTCTTATTTGGACACTCAGAAATTCTATGACCAATTTCATTACATGAAAAACATTTAACATATTGGTTAGTAACACTTTGGTGAGCACGGACGATCGACGGTTTATCATTGAATTTTTTGGAGCGCTGATGACTTTGTGTTTCAGCTGATTTCATATCTCTAGCTCCCGGTCTTTTAAGATGGAATCGTGCCGCCTCGTACTCATCCAATTTATTCACTAATTCGGCAACTTTATTCAATTTCGGTAATTCATCAATAAAATGCTCGCGCATTTCAAACGGTATTTTCCTTTTAATTTGATCCGCCACTATGAGATCTTTCAATTCTTCATATTTAGAGATACTAAGACCCACAACCCATTCTTCGAAAAAATTATCTAACTCGTAGGCGAAATCACGCCAAGATGCGGTTGTTTCTTTTTTATGAGTAAAAAAGTGCTGTCGAAACTGCTCCGGTGTTAGTTTAAATCGATTCAGTAAAAGTTTTTTCACGTGGTCGTAATCATTTGCGAGCGGATCAGGCTCTCTTGCAATTAAATTTGCGATATCCAACGGTAAAAGACTCACAAGGAAAATAACCCAATTTTCTTTAGGTATTTCTATGCGATTAATTTGTTTTTCAAACAAAGATAAATACATGCTTAAATCACAGTTTCCGTCGAAACGTGTCATTAGTTTTGAAAAGTCAGTTTTAAGTGGGGAAATAAAATCGAAACTTCCAGTACTTTTGTTTTCTAGCTGTAACTTCTTCAACTGAAATTCGCGTTCTGCTTTCTTTTCGTTTTCTTTAGCTTCCCTTTCGCGTTCAGCTTTATCGTCTCTTTCCTTTGTTTCTCGTTCAGAAACAATCCTTTTTAAAAGCGTTTTTGTTAATTCCTCACTGTATTCATCGGCTTTCGTTATCAACTTAATAAGCTGCGGAATTTTGGTTCCTTCCGTTGCTATTAGTTCTAATTCTTCTATTAGCGCTAGAAGATCGATCTTGCGTGCTCCGGCTAAATACGTAGCCATGTTAGTGTCAAAATGAAAAATCTGTACTCACAGTTCAGATGAAGTATTCCTCAAGATCCAATATGCTGAGTCACGGTCCTTCACTCAAATGAAGTTCTCACCTCGAATCCGATGAGCATCAGGCGAATATTGGAATTGTCTGCGTCTCGAACAGTTGAGGTAAAATGCGTTTCTCGAACGGTTCAGATAAAAACGGCAATCTTCGGCCTTTAATTAAATCCCGGCCGAGCCCCCAAATATATGTGGGTTCGTAAAAGGTAAAAGATAAATAACTCTTAAAGTTTAAATTTAAGTTTAATTAGACAATTGATGTATTTACAGTATATTTACAAACATCTTTAACAATTAAGAATATCCGACAACTAAGAGGCCATCTGCCTAAAAAGTCATGGGCCGTCTGCCCAACTGCTAGCTTCGGTGTCTGGGGGAACATCTGTCTCATTGCTGCGGTCGCTTCTGAGCGGACGCTTCCTCTAGGTGGCGTTACTGCTGCGGACGTATCAGGCTTTGGCGCGCTCGTCGCACAATCCCACATATATATATATATATATATATATTTTGCCTAGCATTGTTCAGTTGTTTTTTGTAAAATCGGGATCGTTAAAGATAGATTAAAAATTTTAACGGATTTGAAAACTGCGGAAAATTTGACACCAGATAACTTCCTTATAACCTTATACGTTTAAATTTCTTTTAATAAATAATTTTTCAATTAAATATTTATATTTTTTCGCGAGATTGCGACTTTACGCCGATTTTTCGCATGTGGCTTGCGAAGCAGACCAACAACACGGGCAACGCCATGATGGCTGTTATCCAATAGGCTACGAATTCGCAAACCAAATGGGAATTCGTAGCAATCACAGAGGGTTAGCGAGCACACCCGACACCGTGGAAAGAACTGTCACGGGCAACGCCGTGCTGGTTGTGTTAATATTCTCGATAAAGTTGTGTAATTTCGAAATAAGTTATCAAACCGCTATAGGAACAGCTGGCTCTGAATTTTTGGTATTCGTAAACAATTTTGAAAAAGAAAACTCTTGGAAAAATTCTTTCTTCAAACAAGTAACATTTCTTTGATCAAGTTCACATTATCTCAATTTACAAATTTTCTGGTGATAATCCACGAAAGAGACAGTGGATTTGCAATGAGTCTCCAGATATATTGATGAAAAATTCATGAAACTTCACAAGTAGATTAATTTGACCCAATGTTATATGGAAAAATTTTGTAGTTTACGAGTTGAGAAATTTGATAAGATGGCCCCTCAATTAAAAGACATTATTTCGTCCCCTACCCCTCAGCTAAACATAAAATTAACTATTTTATGAAGTTTCTGCTTTGTTGCAAATATAATAAAAAAATGTTTAAAATATTAGTCGGAAGCAAAAGGTGTCCTTGGAGGAAAAACTAGCAAGGGAAATAAATATAAACCCAAAAGAATTTTTTACATATGCAAGTGGTAAAAATAAATTTAGTACTACACTGGGCCCGTTGGAGGGGAGGGGAATTAATTCAAGACGAGGTGGGAATGGCAAACGTGCTAAATGACTTTTTTTCTGGGGGTTTTCAACGGTAACTATATAAATTAAAAAAGGATTCCAAGGATGGAGCCTTTGCAGGGGGTACAGTTAAAGAATGTAAATTTAACAGGGAAGAAATAGTACATCAGTTGAAAATAATTAAGCCATCTAAAGCACCAGGGCCAGACGATATATATCTGAGAGTACGAGTGGAATGCTCAGAAGAATTCTGGGACGTAATTCACATCATATTTAATTCAACATATAGCACGGGTTGGGTACCAATGGATTGGAAGTTGGCCAACATAACTCCAATTTTCAAAAAGGGAATACAAAGTGATCCGGGCAACTATAGACCAGTAAGTCTAACATCAGTAATTTGCAAAATATTTGAATCTCTGTTAAAAAAGCATATAACGTTATACTTGGAGGAGGGGGGACTGTTATCAGATAATTAGTATGGTTTTGGGAAGGGCAGATCCTGCTCTACAAACCTTTTGAAGTTCTACGAAAAAATTACTGAGGAGCTGGATAATAAGAGCAGTGTAGATATCATGTACATAGATTTTCAAAAGGCTTTTGATAAAGTACCTCATGAGGCATTACTGTTTAAATTGGAACTGCTGGGGATTCAGGGGAAAACACATTGATATGGATAAAGAATTGGTTATTGGGTAGAAAGCAGAAAGTGCAGATAAAAGGAAATTATTCACAGTGAACAGAAGTTATAAGTGGGGTGCCTCAGGGATCAGTTTTTGGACCAATTTTATTTATAATTTTCATAGATGATATGTCAGGGAATTAAGAATAGAATCAGTATATTTTCAGATGACTTAAAAATATGGGGTACAGTGGATGCCAAGTTACAGATAGAGAATTTACAAGGGGATTTTGATACGATATCAGAATGGGCTGTAAAATGGGGTAGGTCATTTAATGTAGGGAAATGTCAAGTGCTGCATATGGGTTACAGGAACAGTGGAGCCGAGTACTGTCTGCAGGAAGTAAAGGTAAAGGAGGGAGAAACAGTCAAGGATCTTGGGGTGATAATTCACAGGGATTTTAAAATGGGTCACCAATGTTCAGCTGCGGGTATAAAGGTTATTGGGGTATATTAGAAAGACTGTAACTTCAAGTGATAAGAATATAATCTTGCCGTTATACAGAGTCCAGTCACATTAATGTGACCACCTGTCAAAAGCCAGAATAACCACCTTTGGCAGAACGGACCGCTGCGAGACGTGCAGGAAGAGAGTCAATTAGTTTTCTGAAGGTGTTCACTGGGATGTTGAGCCATGCCGACTCCAGTGCCGTGGCAGCTGCGCTAGATTACGCGGTTGAGGATCCATGGCACGAACAACCAATTCGAGGTGGTCCCACAGATTCTCGATTGGGTTTAAATCCGGTGAGTTTGCTGGCCAGAGGAGTACGGTAAACTCATCCTGGTGCTCTTCGAACCACGCACATACACTGCGAGCTGTATGACACCTCGCATTGTTCTGCTGGTAGATGCCATCATTCTGAGGAAAAATAATTTCCATGTAGGGGTGGAACATGGTCCGCAAGGACAGATGCGTTCTTGTGCTGATCCATCGTGCCTTCCACAATGATGAGTGCACCCAGTCAATGCCAGGAAAACATTCCCCAAACTATAATTCTCCCTCCTCCAGCCTGGATCCTTCCGGCAATTGTTGCATGGTGTTTGCTTTCAGACGTTTCACGCCGTATACGCCAACGTCCATCGGTCCGATGGAGCATAAAACGTGATTCATCGGAAAAAGCCACCTGTCGCCGTCCAGTTGCAGTACTGGCGTACAAATTCCAGCCTTCGTCGCCCATGAACAGTAGTCAGCATTGGTGCATTAACTAGGCGTCTACTGCGGAGGCCCATGCGCAGCAAAACGTTCACTGAACCGTTGTTGAGGATACACTCTTGGTAGCCCCTTGGTTCATCTGGGAGGTCAGTTGCTCAACAGTTGCACGTCTATTCGCCCGAACGCATCTCCGTAGCCTTCGTTCGCCTCTGTCATCTATAGCCCGTGGTGCACCACATGTGCCGCTGATTTTGGATAGTGCCATCTGCCATGCACGGTATACTTTTACCACGGCGGCACGCGAAGTTCACAAAATTAGCAGTTTCCGAAATGCCCTTGGCCCGAAAGCCAATAATCATGCCCTTTTGGACGTCGGATAAATCGCTACGTTTCTGCATTACGCCAACGATTGAAATGCTTTCCGATGCCCTAGGACATCCTTTATATACACTCCACTGCAATGTGCCTGGACTGTGTATAAGGGCTTAGTAAGACCACATCTAGAATAGGCTGTACAATTCTTGGTTCCATATATGAGAAATGATATAGAATTAATTGAAAGGGTTCAGCACAGAGTTACAAGAATAATAAAGGGGATAGCAAATCTAGACTATAATGAACGTGTAAGTAAGCTAAACATGTATACACTGCAAAGGAGGGGGATTTTATTCAGCTTTTCAAGTTGGTAAAACAAGGGGACACAAATGGCTTAAATATCAATAGGGATAACAGAACAAAGGGCCATGGGTATAAATTGAATAAGACACATTTTAGTCGGGATTTAAGAAAAAACTACTACTTTAATAGGGTAATAGACAAATGGAACGCGTTGCCAGAAAATATAGTTAATTCAAAAGGAGTGTACGAATTTAAGATACAATTGGATAGTCAGTGGGAATTGGGGAATTCATAAACAAAGGACCAGCCTTGTTGGGCTTGAGCCTGTAGCTGGTCGTCAATATTTGCATTTGCAAGAGATTGACAGATGTTATGCTTGTAAATAAGCCATTTATGATTATTAATCAATTGCCACTCTCCTGTTGTTCATGAACATGAAACTGATAACTTAAAGCACTTTAAAGATTAAATAGAAAAATTTAAAGTTTATGAACCACCGTTGTGGTCAGATTTAGCCATGGTGCCAAACAAAATAGATATGTAGAATTCTTTTTTACAATTAGTAAGATACTTAGCCATTGGATGGACTCATCCTGATACAATTTCCTGGGAGTATGATGAAATCTTGAGAAAAATTTGCTCAGGAGTGTGGGTGAATTGGGGAAACCAAGAGAGGGAGAGTTAGAAGAAAGTGGTGTGTTGCAGTGCAGTGTGGCACTGGAGGAATTGTTAAAAGCTTCTGTATACTTTGATATTTGTTGATCAAATAAAAGTTAAGTTTTCAACAACTGAGTTCTGTATCCTTGGAGATTAATTTACACTCTAGACAAATTTAAAGGAATGGAATCACCGACCAATCTACAGCTATATACACATAAGGGTATATAAAAAAATAAAAAATTGCAAGTGTTAAAATTTCAAGACAAATGCAAGTTTCTAAATTAAGAGTTTTTTTTTTAATTCAAAGTTATTAAGTGCTGCAAGTAAAATGAGTTACCAAATATTAATTTCAAATTCTAGTTGTTAATAAAACTGGACAAAACTTTCAACTTAAAATGAATATGGTTTCATGTTAGTTTAGTATTTTTAACTCCATTTGAAAATAATTGTGTAGTTTAAAAACAAGGACATGTGTTATGAGCAGATTAATATTTTCAAAGAATCTACTAACGTGTGAGCTATAATAGCAGAAAACTTATGAACAGCATTTTTGCTCTAGAATGTTATACCCACATGCCAACTTTTCTGAAATGTACATATGTAAATAAGCGAATGGACGTTTCACAGGAGTAGAGAAGTTTCAACTGTCAGAATGTAAACATGTATAATACAATCAAAACTGAAAGGACTTGTAACAAAAAACACATGGAAATTAATTTTTAATTTTCAGCTTTAAAGACTTTTACATGTGGAATTTCGATAGCTCTTCACATAGGATTCACAGCTCCATCTAAACAGTTACACCATGTTGAATACGGAAAAGAAAATGAGTTCAGTACCAATCAATTTTAACAGTAATGATGAAATCCTATCAGAACAAGGTGTTGTAATACTGTCAATGTCGATAATGAAGTGTTTAACCATCCCTGGATTTCATGTACTTGATGAGGTCAACAACTCTGCAGCTGTATCCATATTCATTGTCATACCTGGAAATAAAATAAATGCAAAAAATTTATTTAACGAGTTTCGAATGGTTATTTGATATAAAAGCCAGATTGAAAAATGCACACAAAACTCACCAGGACACAAGCTTCACAAAGTTATTATTGAGAGAAATTCCAGCCTTGGCATCAAAAATGCTGCTATGGGTGTCTCCAATGAAGTCACTTGAAACAACCTGGAATTAGAATACAGCACATTAGCTTTCTTAAAAATAATTTACCCAAATTCCTATTCCACAGATGAACATGGAGCAAGAGTTAAGGATTATAATACATTTGGAGATTAAAGTTTGCATTTTGAAAGTATCTCTCATCGTAAGGTCTGTTGTTTCTCGATCTTGGACAAAAGTAAACCATCTTGAAATAAAGCACGGAATATTACTTTATGATTGTCAACCCAACTTATATCCAGCTGCTTGGAATAATTCACATTGAAAAGTCAAGTTAAACATAAAAATATAGTTTTTCAGCCAGCCACAAGAACTCCTTAATGTTCTTTAAAATATCAATTATGAAAATTCTTACTGCAAATTAATCGAAAATAGAAGACATAATGATGCTTGGTCACTTTAAAATAGTGCTTTAACACAAAAATACAAGAAACTAAGGATTTCTATGTATTAAAGTAAAATTAAATTTTTGCAACATGGAAATGAATGTGGATTTGTAACAACCCTAGAAAAGGGAAGACAAAATTCAGGAGTTCTGAATCATACTATAATCAAAGGGATTGGATGAAAAAAAAAATACATTATTCTGTTAAAGTACTCTTTAGCTCAAAGGAACACACATTTACAAAAGCAGATATTTAAAAACATTAACATTTGTAATCTCAACATTAAAACTCAAATTTCTTCTGAGTAAAATTCATATGGTTCAACAAAAAACTCATGAATGCCTTGAGTACACCCAAAGTAAAATTTTCAAGTCTTGTTATGAATAAAAACGCTTTAAATAAAGGCAGCAACACAAGTTTGAAGTACTTATAATTGTCATCTTTAATAGAAATGATACCAATGTACTTATAATTGAGTTAGTAATAAAATTACCATAATGGTATACTTATTTTCATTACTGAAAGCAATATAAAGGGAAGTTATAAATAAACAGATCTTTATTGGTCTGGGTAGAGATCCACAGATTTGGTAGGTCGCTCTGCAGTTCAACACTCTTTTTCACTATGAGGGTCAATTAAATCTAGACCAACAGCTTTAAGTGAATTCTGAACCACTGCCATTGATTAAATAAGAACTTAAAAAATTATGATAGAAAATAACTTATTCCTGATTAGTAATTTGCGTAAAATATGGGTAGCCTTGTTCTAAAATTTAACTACATAAATATTTAACCCATAAAATGGCTTCATATTCACTATATTAAGTAATTTGAAAAATCTTCAGGGAATAGATTTGTATTTATGACAATCACTAACATATCAATTTTAAAATAAAATCACAATGCATAAACAAAATATTACATTAACCGTTTTGCAAGCATAGCTGAAAAAAATAGAGAAAGCTTGGCAGAAAAAAAATAAATAGAGATTTCCCACCTAAAACCAAAATTTTCAACTGAAATAGCCAATTCCAAATCAGTCATGCTAGTAATCTCAAGTGAAACAGAGCCTACTGAACCAAGAGTCTGAGCCCAAACCATTTGATTAGCAGAAAGAATAACTGGATTTAAACTCCAATATTAATGCATAGTTTCTTTACAATGGAAATTTTCTCAAATAAAAATAATTAATATATTCAATTTAGGCAAAATTATCATAAGCCATACCTCATCTTCAGTGTATCCCAAGATACCCTTCCAGTTGTCACTTTCAGATGCAGCTTTAATGGCAGCTTTGATTTGATCATAGCTAGCTTCCTTTTGCAGACGGCAAGTGAGGTCAACAACCGACACATCAGGAGTGGGAACACGGAAGGCCATTCCAGTAATTTTTCTAAGATTCAAAATTTAATATTTTTAATAATAAATTAAAAAACAATAGCACTAACAAGATCTTGTAGAAAAGTTGAAATACTCACCCATTCAATGCTGGGATTACTTTGCCAACAGCTTTCGCAGCACCAGTAGAAGCAGGGATAATATTTTGTGCAGCACCTCTGCCATCACGCCACAGCTGAAAGAATGTAGGAAGTGAGGACAGAAAACAACAAAATTGTAAAAGAAATGCAACATATTCTAAGGAGTAATTGACTTTAGCTAGATTAATATATAAATTTGAGATGCGCATTCATGAAAGGAAACAAAATATTTACTCTTTTTGATTGTCATTTTTAAAGGGCCCCAGTACCCCTTGTGAATGATAATTTTATTTCACAAATGCCAAAGTGTACCAGTCAATAACATTACAGAAGCAAAAGTATTTTTTAGTTAAAAGACTAAGATATTTTGTTTTTATGCCAGCAAATTTGCACTTAAAATATATTTTATATTTTCCTTGGAAGTACCTCCATTTTATGCATGGGTTTGCATGAACTATTGTCATTTAGCAACAAATATTTTTTTTAGACACTATAAAAAGTAATAGATAGATTTTGTTAGTTAAAAAACAATTTTTCTTCCATAAATCCTTATTTCGTGTACAAAATTATCAACTACACCATTAAATCTTCATGCTAATTACAAAAGCCTTAGCACTTTAAAAATATTGGTTATTAAAAGCAAAAAAATTGTTAAAAAGTTAATTAACTCCCAACATTCAATGGAAAGACAAGCTATGTTTGTAGAGTTAAGTTATGAAATTTTGTATGGAAACTTTCATAGCTATAAGAACTAGTATAAGTAAATATTAACGATTTCATTTAACAAGAGATTTTATCAACAATAGCTCCAATTTAATCAATTATAGTATTCTGTTATTTGCGTGGCAAGTAACATCTTTTATAATTTGACAACTTAAATAAAAATTGATTTTAGAAAACATGACATATTTACCTTGGCACTTGGTCCATCAACAGTCTTTTGAGTAGCAGTGATTGCATGGACAGTAGTCTGAAATGAAAGAATTATGAGTGCGAGCCCTTGTACAATAACCAAGTTAAACAATAATAACTTAAAGATGTTCATTTTACTATTTATATCTATAATAAGAATGTAGTTTGTTTGTACATTCAGTATTTTCGACCCATTTCAAGTTTTCTATCCGTTTTGGACCTTTCTGCTGCGAAATACGCATCTTGCTCGTTTGGTGTCTGCCCATCTACCAGTATGCGTGCCTTGTACACGTCCACACGATTTAATATATTTTCATTAAACTTTGCATACTGCGAGTACTTATCTTCATTTAGCGACTGAACTTGGTTGCCTAGTCTGATCAATGTTCAATGTCATGTTCAATTTTGTGTGTTTGTACAGGCCTCACATTCATTTTATTAGAGATATTTGATTACAATGTAATTTGTTGCAATATTAAACTTTGTCATATTTAGATAAGTTTCATGCTAAAACACCCAAGTAAATATACTTAATTCAATCACAACTTGGTAGTTTTGGAAAAACTGATTGTACATCAAGAAAAATGATTACTTTGATTATTTTACCAAAACTTCTAAAAAAAAAAATTATTCTTCCAAATTAAAAAAAAAAAAAATGAAATTTAAACTCTGATATTTTATTTATCGAGTCTTATTTTTTGTTCTTTGCGCCAATGTAAACGATTTCCGAATATTTGGGACAGATGATATATTTTTAATGAACAGGAAACTTTTGTTGGTTGATCACGTGCAATGACATTTTCAGTTTCTTTTGCTCTGAATTAATTTCCAATTTTGTCCATTTATATTTGCAAGATCAAGAGATGCCACAAACCTGAAGCAAGAATGCCACAAGTAAAAAAAAATTATATACATATATATTTTACTATGAGTGCAGGAACACTCATTGTAAATTAGTCATTTTTATTAATTGAGTTGAACATGAAAAGAGCTTATAAGAAAGAATTCCAAATCTCCCTCAAAATAGTCTTTTGTACTCAATCTTAGCGTCACCTTTCATCATTTTGTTCATGGTTCCCACTCTTCGGTGGGGAAAAAAAAAAATTCAAGTACTTTTCCAAGCCCCTTTGAAGCTTTGCAAGGACTATCGTAAAAAGGCAGAAATTCCCTCTGTAAACCCCCATTTTAGTAGACAAATTTTCTGAAGAACCGTTCCTATAATGTAACCTAACCTTATTACGTAATCATTTACACATACTTAACAATTCCAAACATATTTGTAGTCAATATTCAAACATGTTATGGGAAAGAAAAAGTAAAATAGCTAAATTATTATACTTGGGTTCTTTTTGCTCGAACTGACACAGAATCCCAATGACCTTGAGCAAAGAAAATAAACTCATGCCTTGAAGAACAAGCATATTCTTCAGAACTGTAATAAAACCATGCCTTCTATGCGCGTTGCGAGGTCAGTGCGTTTCAAGCCGATTCATACTCGAGAAAATTCCAGATTAAAAATTTTCTAAATAAATTCAAGGACTTGCAAGTACTTTGCACCAAATTCAAGTATCTTCCGGGGCCTTTGAAAACGAAATTCAAGTACTTTTTCAAGGCCAGTGAGAACCCTGTTATATAGCAATGGCGTGTTGTATGCAAAATGTATTACATGAATCGATATGCAAGTGTAGGATTTGTGTCTGAAGCAAGTTGTAGAAATTAATAAAGATGGTGGTAATCAAAATTAATGTATTAAAATATTGTTTTATTCTACAAAAGACATAAGTGATTATATATTTTGATTATAAGCGATTATATATTTATATATCTTTTCAATCTAGTTAACCAATTAAAACCGAGCTAAGTCGGGTATTTTGCTAGTTTACCATAAAAAGCTTAACTATAATTATAGAAGTACTTTTCAACCTAGCATTTAAGAGCGTCATGCAGTTTAAATATAGCATGTGACGTTTCCAGTACAAACTGAAACTCATTTGCAGGGCAAGTGATATTTCATCATTGACAGACAAAGTGCAAGACCCATTGTTAATATGCCACCCACACAAAGATAAATTGGTCATGAGAGCATTGTGAATGATATCCCACAAACTAAAAAATATCATGAACAAAATGAAATAGCATTTCAATGTCCAGATTTAATTGAAGTTTGATAGAAAAAAAAATTGACTCGCAATTGCAAAAATGTAGAACAAATTTTTAAAAAAATGTTTTACATGGCAAATGATTAATAGCAAATGATTAGCCTTTCATAAATTGCTATTATCAATTCCACAATTGAATTTAAGTGAAAAAAAGTAATAAATTTAGACACCCACTCATTTAAATGTCTATTTTTTATTAAATTGAAAACAAAATTAAGTGATTCAATTAATTTTTAAAAATAGAATTAATCATGTAATTGGTATATGTTAGTGAATAAGTGATGTACATTTTATAAAAAGCTGCAAATTCTCAAAATTCAAGTCCCACTCAACAAAGACACTTACCATCAAACCTTCAACAATTCCAAAGTTGTCATTGATGACCTTAGCTAAGGGAGCAAGACAGTTAGTAGTACATGAAGCGTTGCTAACAATGGACATCGAAGGGTCATAAGAATCGTGGTTAACACCCATAACAAACATAGGAGCATCTGCAGAGGGAGCAGAAATAACAACCTTCTTGGCACCACCTTCAATGTGAGTCTGAAACAGAAACAAGAACTATTTAGACACAAAGAGGACTTCTTAGAACAGCTTTATCTTAACATCTTAAGAATAGAGAAATAATGAAAACTAGCAGTAACAGCACAGCGTTGCCTGTAACAAAGTTATGCTTTTAAAATATCCACCTCGCTGATTATGACAAAAGCAAATTAAACAGTAATAAACAAAAATTGTATAAATGATAAAAATTAAATATAGTTATACTTTCAAAAAAGTCAAATCAAAAGAAAAACGCAAATAAATTTTAAAATGTTCTAAACCAATAAAATAAAAGGAAAACCAGAATTGAGATGCGACAATGATAAAAAAAAAAACGAGAAACAAATATGTATTCTGCGACTCAAATAAAATAAAACGCCATGAAAGGAAAAAGTAACATTAAGGCCAAAACTAAAGAAAAAAAAAGCAAGAAACAAATATATTCTGTAACTTTCACATGGTCCAAGACAAACGCTGGACAAAAACAATCAGTTGTAAAAGGAAAAAACAATAATAATCAAAGGAGAATTGGCAGAGTATTCCTATTTCCAACAACCTTAATCAAAAAAAAAATAAAATAAAAAAAAGGAAAAAACTTTGTGAAAGAAGAAACTAGATTTCACACTGTTGCTATTCTTAGGAAACCAAACAATAAAAAAGGCCAATAAATTAAAAAATGTTCTAGATTCAATTTCAAAATTCGGGCTTCAAGGTGCATTTAGTCACTTTCAGGACAACTACCAGTGTGGCAGATTTCAGGACAGTAAACGATAGATTCGTTTGAAAACACAGACAGGCAGACAAACATACTTCCTTTTATAATAGTTAGATACACATTTAAAACTTTCATAAACTTGGATTGAAAACAATTACAAAAACCCCATCTGACATGCATAAGGACATTTCAAGTAAAAAAACACAACAATGCATTACTATTTTTAATAATCTAGAAGTGGTTCTAATAATATTAGCTAAAATCAAGCATATTTAAACACAACATCAAAGTCAGATATGGTTGTGTGATTTTATTAATAAATATTTGGTTGCCAAGAACCATTATACAAATAGTCAGTTTTTGAGCCATGTACATGGCACAAAAACACACAAGTGAGAGATTTTCTTCAACAGATCCATTTTACAAACACTTCATAAAAACAAGTGCAATTGAATATTTAATTCCTGTTCAATTTTAAACCAAAATTATGACACAGGCACTATTTTCAGCAGTCTTGGGTGTTGGTGGTTTTAACCCTATTAGTGGCACACATGCCCTAACAAAGCTCCTAACATTCCTGCATGGCAAATGGAAGACTTGAAATACTCAGACGTCCAACTCTGAAACCTAGACCAGTTCTAAATATTTTGTGCCTGCTACTCCTGTCATACAAAATTGCACCCTCCAATATGAACTTGGTTAAGCCACTTGGATAATTAAAATAAAAATACAGGATAGAGTTTCACAGTAAAAAAGAAATCGCTGGTTTAATAGTTATATGTGGGAGACATCCGTCAACTAGAAGCTAAATTTCTCAACAGCTCTAGCATCTATGAATAGTTATCAAGAGTTCAAGATTAACAAGTACCATTTCAATGCTTAATTTAATGCAATTCATTGTACCAATAAAAATACTTACATTTGCTTTCTCCAAGGTAGTAAATACACCAGTGGATTCAACTACATATTCAGCACCAACTTTGCCCCATGGAATACTGCTTGGCTTCATTCTAAAATGGATAACATAGTTTAGAAAAATTAACTTCACATAATATAAAATTATGATACCAGCTTCTTAAAAAGAAAAAAAAAATGCTTTCATCTTAGTATCATTTTTCGTCACGTTCATAATAGTAAACCGAGGAATATCTTTATGCTGTATCTATGTATAGAATTGCAAATACTCTTCCGTGAAAAAATTTATTGAAAAATTCATTTAACAAAGGGCTTAGATTTCAATCTGCAGTTCATTACATATACAAGATTGAAATAAGAATGTCAATTAGGAAAATTAATATATCACTTAATTAATTTGAAAAATGTTACTCTTTAGATTTGGTGTAAATTTCTATGGAGTGTTTTAACTATATACCACAATTTTATTGATATATTAAAGCAAATTTATCAATAAAAATATGCCAAAAAATAACAGTTTTTTATACTCTAATTAAATAAGGGGCGAATTTTAATAAATTTTTTTCTTAGGGATGTATGAGAAATTCAAAATCTAGTAACCACAACTACCAACATAGATGAGGTACATTTTAAAACAGTCAATCAAAAATACCTTTTTGTCGTTCAATTACATAATATAAAAAAATATATCATATGATTTGCATTTAATGAATTTAAAGGAGTCAAAACATTAAAAAAAAGCCAATATTCCGAAAGATGTCTAAAGTGTGGGCACTTAAATCTGGAGAAAGGTCTGACCATATTAAGTGCAGGTTCAAAAATGTCATTAAGCCATACAAGGAACTTACTCTTGGAAGACATGGATTTTTTGGCCATCAACCACCAACATTCCACCTTCTTCATGAACATCGCCCTTGTAACGACCGTGAGTAGAATCATACTTGAACATGTAGACCTATATAAAAGATTTCTAAATTAAAAAACAGGACACTTCAAACATCGCCAAAATAAAGTGGAGTACTTTTCCAAGGTGAAAAGGAAACTTTAAAAGTTCTTTTCTAAAAAAAATATTAGCTTAAAAAAAATATATATTAAATGCTTTTGAATCATACAGAAAATCTCAATTTCTGAAAAACTATTCCTCCAATCAGTTTTTTACTAGGAAGGTTAAAAAGGTATATTTTATGTATTTTTACAATTTTTAACAAGGAATACGAATTAATTTATGACAGACGAGATATTGCCATTTAACTGCAATTTCTTACAGTTAAAATTTTTAAGTTCATGAACTACCCATTCCTATCGAGTTTATTTCAATGAAAAATCTTACACAAGATAAAGTTATATGTTGGCAATTCTTAGTTGATGTTAACGTAGGTTCAAAAATAAAAGGATTATAAACTGTTATACTCACCATGTATTTCACATCAATGAAGGGATCATTCACAGCCACAACATTGATTCCCTTAGAAAGGGCAGCTCGGAGCACCAAACGTCCGATACGTCCAAATCTGCAAGGATTTAAAAATTTTATTTACAAGATCCACTTAATATATGAATTTAAGACAAATGTCTTATGTAAAAGTCCTTAAGTACCAAATACATACCCATTGATTCCAACTTTGGCCATTATGATCAAGCAAGTCTGGAAGAAAAAAAAAATTAAACTTTGTATTTATTATTATTAAAAACAAATTATTAGAATTAAAAATTCATAACGATCATCACCGTTAAACTAACATAATTACCAATACAAAATTTAAATAAATTTGCAATATTTGGACCTGCAAAAGCAAATATTGATCAATCAGCTAATCCAAAAACAAGTAAATTGGAATAAAATCGCTAGTTTGAAAATAATTCATCTCGTGAAACGAGCCGCGGATGTACCGAGGACCACAGTGAACACCCAGTTCAATAAACTAGAGTAGGATATTTCCATTCAACTTCCCAATACGTGTATAATCTTATTTCCATGGCTATATTTTAGATTTTCTTGCTTAACTGTTTGAAATCTTGCACGGCAGGTCTTCATGAAATATTTACATTAGTCTATTAAAATGAGAGCAATTCATTCCAATTATTCAATGTCCGAATTTAAAAAAAAAAGTACATTTCAAGTTGTTTTGAAGAGTGATTCTCATCAAGTGAAAGAGTGCAATTGTATCTTAATATTAGAGCCTAAGATGTATTTTGCTTATTACTTCAAAGGACACAAAGGTTACGTCACGTCACCGCGCCTTTGCACACGTCAAACAACCGGCATTTAAATGCCATTGCCGGTATTTAGCAAGTTTAAACTCTTACAGGTAATTAAAAAAAAGCATTAAACCTGAAGCAATTTAATTTTGTGTTCTTCGTTTATAACATTATAGTGCATTTTTAATTCATCGAAATTTCAACAAGTAGGCAAATATACCGATCCTCATTCCACGAAATAAAGTTTAACATTAAGATCAATATTAAAAGAACAGCTGAATGCAATTCTAATTTTGTGAACTCACATCAACTTAAGCGAGCTAGTTTTTTTTCACAAACGTACGACTCTAAATGAAGTTTTTAACAAAACATCAAATATGAAATTCGAACACTTCAATGAAAATGACGATTTTTTTTTTGTCAATGAAAAATTAAGTTGCAAGAAAAGAAATGTTTGTTCTGTTATGAAAGCAGAATCATTCACTGAAAACAAGCATCTAAAATGTGAAAGTTTCTTAAATTTGGAACAGCTTACTTACAGTACTTCTGGTTCTGAAATCTCTCTCTTTCGATTTCACCTTGTGAAGGTCAGATTATGCTTTGAACTGCAATATATACTATACGTACTCTCGACCCCATCTACTGAGATGGGCGTGGCGTTTTGGCGAGAACTGTCAAGTCACTATTTTGTGGCGAGATTTCTGAATGAAAAATGTAGATATTTTTACTTTGAGCAGTGTGAAAACATTTTGTGATTGAACTTATTTTCTGGTGAGAACGTTGGACAAAACTGAGTAAAATAAAGCAGAAATATATTTGTTTCATTTAAAATAATACAATGTATTGATGTGATTGCAAAACGTGTGGTCTGCAAAATCTGATTGACTTTGCCCCTTTTGAGAATTGTTTTTGAGAAAATTCATAGATTTCCAAAACATCCTTGTGGTTTTTTCATATTGAAAAGTCAGAAAAGGCATTCTCGAAGTATCACATATTTTTTTATTTATAAACTCTAATTGCGCTTTTGGCGAGATGTGCTATAGTGTAAAACGAGCAGACGAATTTGCTCTTCACATTTTGCAGTAACCCCAAATGGCACCTTGAGAATAGCTAAGGTCAAAGTTTGAAAAATGAAAGAACGAAATGAAACAATCAGTTCGAAATAGTACACGTGCCGACTGTCTGTAGGTTATTTTTTAAAAAATGAACTGAACAATAGTTTATATATTTCTTTCATTCCCAAATCTATATGAATAAAATTGAAACCAAACATCTGTAGGAAATATCCCCTTGATCTTAATTCCGGTTTCTGTAACATCTATTACACTAATCCGATTTCTTAAAAACAAACTTCTTTCCTTGTAGATACAAGCGAAACAACATTTCACATTGGTATCTGTGAGGCAGGAAGTTAGTTGTGAGTACAAATTTATTTACCTATATAAATCTTTTGTATTTATGACATGTTAGTAACAACCTTTTCCTTAGAAATTATACTTTCTGAATCCCATAAAATTCTACTTAGATTTTCTTTTTAATTATCGAATCATGGTGACCCACTTTTTTTTTTACAGAATTCTAGGCATTCCTTTGAACAGAGTGAGTTTTAAAATATTTTGACCAAAATATAAGAATCCCATTTAGTGAAATTGTAGGTTCTTTTTATTTCAAGATGTAAATCCTGCTGAAAAAATTTACTTATTTTTCAGTGGGCATTCGAAGTTGCATCAAAATTTTTGTTTCAATCTATCTTGATAAGTAGACAGATCATTCCTATTTTACTATGTGCATATTTTATTCATATTCATTAGGCAATTCCAATGGATTTGGATTATGCATACCTTAATTTTACTACTCTAATTCAAGAAATAAAATGCTGTGAAAACTGAGACAGTATTTACATTCAAAATTAGAATCAGTCACACTCGTCATATCCACTCATGAATTGATCTTAATATTTCCCAAATGGATACAAAAGTTCAAATTGCGATGCTATATCGCAAAACACATGTTTCTTTATTTCAAAATAATATGTGCTTGTGGATTCTACTTCAAATACATCAATTATAGAAATCGGCTTTGTTTTCAACCATGGATGTGATGCTCCAAATACTGGGGCATTACTTATAATTCAATTCACAAGAAATGTAGAATTAACTTTCAAAGCTTATAGGTGTTATAGATGATTCATTATGTAGAGGCTGTCGGATGGTAGAGGAGAGACCTATACAGCTGTGTGATTGTGATTATTACTCTGCCCAACGATTTGAGTATCTGGGTACTTAACTGTAACATTCCAATCAGGTAAATGCTGAAATTTATTTTGGCAATCGGTCCTTAATAGATCAGTAGGGGATTTTAGTACAATAGACTACTGGTCACGGTGCTGGCACTCTTTAGAGTCACCCCCACAATGAGTCATAACTTTCAAAGCTTCGGTAATAGTTTTTAAATTTTCATGTATAATCCTTAAAGAAACAATGTTTGCAGTCTAATGTGTGAAAAATTACATTCTGTGGGCAAATATTAAAATTGAAATAAAATATTTTCATATCAGTTTGAAATTACATTACAGCAATTATAAATATGTGTTATCAACCCTTCATTAGTCTTGGGTCATGTTTAACAAATGTGTTGTGCATTTTTGAGGTGCTCAATTCTTTCTTTCCTAATTATTCAGGAATTGTCCATTCTGTTGCTCCAGCACAATGTCAATTCAACTACCTACCTACAGTGGCATTAATTATTCATCAAAAAATATATGTAGTGTGTTTTAGGACATTCTATAAAACGAGAAACCAAAAAATTGTATCATTTGGATTTATAAATAATATATTTTTGCAGTGCAACCATTGGAGGGCCAAAAATATTCCTAAACAAAACATCAGGTCTTGCAGGCTACAGTAAAATATGGGATTTGTTCTCTTAATGCCCTAAGCTAAGTTAATTTTGACTTATTGTTAATCCCTTTATTTCCCATAAACCAAGAGAAGAAAGAAAAGAAGCAAGAAAGCTTAAAATATAAATCTGGTACCTTGGAGGTATGGGACACAATGTCCATTTTTTACCTGGCCACGACAGCCCTGTTGGAAGAGCATCGGATTAGCAACTGGAAGGTCTTAAATTGGATTCCAGCCATAGACCGTTGTGTACAAAAGGGGCTGGTACATGTTAAATCCGCTATGTCCTCATAGTCATGGGGAAGTTTGGAGAGTAGTATGCCAGTTTAGGCGGTGCCTCGTCATCTGACTGTGGTTCAAAATTACATGGTGTTGTCCTTGATTCTTTCCCGTTGGGATTGATCTTGGACTGTCATCAATAGCCTGTTGTGTTGGTCCAGTACAACGTTAATTAAAATACCTACCTACCATTTTTTACCAAATAGGATAACTACACCTATACATGTTTTTAGAAGTATAGAATGTTTTGCTCTTCATCTATAACTATTTGGGAAGTTACAACATTCCAATTAGCAGGAAAAAAATAAAGGGACATCAAAATCAAACATGTACAAGCTGCTCTACTGTAAAGTTATAATGCTTGGTTAAAGTGACATTGTGTCCTATACCTCCAAGGTACAGAAATAAGCTGTTGAATGGCAATTTTTAAATTCCAAATTTTAGAATCATTGCATGTAGAGGGAGAAGGCAATATAAATATCAAAATAATGGAAACATGCTGCATCTTAATGTACAATTAAAGATAACCTTTACGCATTACCTATTCACTATGAAATAATTAAATTATATAACACTTAAAATTAGAAAAAGCTTATAATTTGATCCGATGAATTTACAATATAAAATTTTCACACTCCATGAGGATTCCAGTTATGAAAATGCTGAGTTTGGGGATGTTAAAATATTGATGTCTGGTGATGAATTAATTTGTTAATTTTTACATGGAAATTATCAAAAACAGGAAAAAGAAATATTTTTGTATAATCTTAATTTTGAAAGAAAGGAATCAATTTTTTAATCAATATCCTTTACAACAATCAGAAAACTGAATTTAAGACATTTGATTGTAATAAAATTGCTATTTTCCAAAAATATAGAATAGGACCCAGTGATTTATATCATGCAAGATAATGCATTTTCAATAATTTTTTGATTAAACTGGCATCTGGAACCTTTATTACTTAATTCAAACAAAAATCAAATTAAACTCAAATTTTTGTGCTGCTTTGAATTAATCTTAGATCAAAAACAGATATGTTATATGACCAAAGACAAGAGTGAGTTGCGAAATAAAAACAATAATCAAGATAAAATTCTATCCATCTACTTGTTTGATCTTGAAAGAGATGCTAAGTGTGGAATATCTGCCTAAACTTCCTTCATTTTCAACTATAATTATAGAAATCTATTTAAATACAATTTGTTAGTTTCTTATCAGATTGATCAATCTTCTTGTTACTGACTTAAACAGTTTATTATTGTATCTGGGAAACTAGAAAATGCTAAACCTCACAAGGAAGGTCAAAGGTGTATTATGAAAACTAATAGCTAGACATATGAGATGTGTGTATATTAAAGACTTGTGTAGTTATAATGCTGATAGTGCAGTGAATAAATCATCTAATCACTTTGGATCTAAAATATCACTTTGAAATGTTTTTAGACCATGAGTTTAAACTTAATGAAATAATATTTCTATCTGGAATTCGTGAACAGAAACTTGGTAATAATTAATATAAGTAGGTAAGTTTGATAATACAAAGTTTGAAAGATGCAAAGGTGGAGAATAATAGAGAATTTACTTTCCTTTATTTAAATGTAAATATTCTCTCTGAACTCTGGTTAAAAGATAGTTTTATTTGTGAGGATTTATAAATTTATTTTAAACATAAAATTTATTTTTTGTTGCAGATAACTGAACAAATATGGCATCTCAAACGCCACCGGCATCTATGCCAAATTACATACGTTTTGTATTTGGTGGACTTGCTGGGTAAGAATAAAATTTTATTTGTTATAAGAAAATTATAAATGAAGGGATAGTTATATTGAAATATGTTAAACAAACCAAAAACTTTTTGTATTTTATTTCAGGATAATTTAATCATTAAACTAATAGTTTTAGAGTTAGATTTAAAATATTTTTTCCTGTAAATATATTGCTATGTGGAATTTTCTGTCAAGCAAAATGCAAGTGGTATTAATCTATCTGGCAGAATGTAGCTGCTGTGGGTATTCTGAAATTTAAATCACTTGGTTTGTTCTTTTAATATTACATCAGCACTTGACTAGTAAAAATTCAAGAAAATGAATTTAGAATTTGTTTTTGATAGTTTATTGGTAATTCTAATAAGATTTGTCAAACTTTGAAAAACTACATTTTATAGTAACTCCATTGTATATCATGTAATTGAGCATTTGGATATCAGAAGTAAAATCTCGACTTTCGTCTAGTTTGTTTCCACTGAATAATCTTCTCATATAAACAGAAGTTATACCGTTTCATTTGTCATGGATACCATTGATTTTATGATGCGTTGTCAGTTATAAGTTACTGCTACATAGAAACTGCATAATATTTAAATTTAGATTTGAAATATATAAATAGGAATTGTTTTCAAAATAGTTTACAGGAGTTTCCAAATAGATTGGAGATATATTTTTCTGTCACAACTTTGAATTCTATGACTTATCAATCATTAAAATGGAAAGTGAATGTAGCTTAATTTAAAAAGTTATTAATTTTCATTGCAAATTTAAAATATAACTTTGAAGATAAGCTGCAACTTGTATCAGAGAAATATTTTTTTCTCTTTGCTAAATGGTATCTTTTGCAACATTTTAACAAAGAATACTTATAGAACTGGTTCCCATTAGATGTTTTGAACACTTAAGTACACATTTTATTATTTTTCTTTAATAAATTTTGTATTTAATCCTTTCTGATCTATAAGTTATAAAATAGTTTTTAATCACAGATTGATGTAACATATTTTCAGTATGGGAGCAACATGCTTTGTGCAGCCTCTTGATCTTATCAAAAATAGGATGCAGCTAAGTGGTAAGTTGCATTACAATAAAAATTAGTAATTTTTTTGAGAATTTTCAAAATTTCATAATTGGTTCAAAAGATGGGAAAAAGTGAGGGGAAAAAAAAAAAAACTCGGGTTAGCAAAACGTCCAATATTTTTTTTCTTCTAAATTTTTGACTATTCCGAATATTGGACATCCACATTTGGGACTTAAAAGAAATTATTTGTGCTAATAGGGAATATTATGACTGTTTTTAAAGAAAAATCTGTAGACATTTTATTTTTGTCCTTATTTTCGCGTTGCTCCGGAAGAAAAAGACAAAATTAATTTCAGACTTTTTCAACAACAAAAAAATAAGACATAATTTTTCAAAGAAAAAGAAGAAATTCTTTAAGCTGTGTCAAAAATAAACGAATTAAAAAATCATAATTCTGATTTTTTTTAAAAATTTTTATGTTAATCTTTTAAAATTATATACTTTTTAAATGAAGAAAATAAAAATATCCTTCCAAAGAAAGAAAAGATATAGGTAGCTGGGGAAGATCTTTTTATTTTCTATCTTTATACTTGAATATATTTAGCATTATTGTTATTTGTTATTTTTTTTGCTTGATTAATCACTTTTTGTACTCGATTAGTCACTTTTTGTCACCTTTTTAGACCTTGAAACCTGTTAGGAGCCCTGTAAATAACATTTTGTTGGGTCCTTGAACTTTGTCCAAGACTTATTCAAAAAATTGCAGTTTAAAATCTTGCAGAGTGATTTTGTAAAAAGATTGAAATATTTTCCATTAAATTTTATCCCTTTCAATGATTTTGAATCAGTGTACCACAAGAACGACAATGATGTGCCTTATAGATGATGAAATGGTTTTAATTATTAGAGTTATTTCATTTCAACTGTTTAGTTTTGAACTTTTGGCAAGTGTGTTCACAAATAATTTCGACTGTTTTTTTTTAAATTTAATGTTTATTATAAATAAATTGGATGATCAATAATTTGGATAAGCAATAAATAAATTGGATAAGCAATTTCTCTAAATGCTTTTAAAAAAGCCCCTTTGGAGCAAAAAGGGTAGGCAATTGCTATTTGTTTTTGTATATCAATCAAAATTATATCATCAACAAAAAGTATCATACATTATTTAATGTGTCACAGAAATTTAGTGATTAGTTTATAAGTGTGCTATGCAGGAAAAAGTTTGAAAGTCACTGGTCTATTTTAGTCTTGGTAAAAGTATGAATGCCCATCTAACAACATGAGGTCCTTGAAAATTTATCCTCAGAGTATGATCATCACAACCATGAGTTACCTTAGTGATCTTGGTACTTTTCCATTAGCTGGGTACCAGACAAATACCACCAAATTACAGCGGTAACTCAGTCAAACTAACAACCTTTAACTGTGCCATCTTTTAAGCTTGGCTGTGATTTGATACCCAGCTTACAGAAAAGTTCTGATCCGTACTTTTCAGTTTGCTAGGTACCAGACAAAAAACATCAAATTACAGCGATAACTCTACCTAACAAACAACCTTTAAAGAGTTTATCTTTTACGTTTATAGCAACCCTAAAACAAATGCCTGGAAATATTCTTTTCTCATCAACATTTAGGCTTGCCGATAACTGCACCAACTTTTAAGCTTGACGTTTTTTTGATACCCAGCTAACGGGAAAGTACTGTGATCTTTCCTCCCTTTCATTTTTACCCTCACTTACATGTCTTTTTGCTTTTTCTTCCTCTCTCTCTCTCTTTTTGACGTTTGTCTTGTGTTTGGCACAGCTTAATCAAATATGGTCATTGCACCAAAAAACCTGAAAACAACCAACAAACCTTGAAAATTATTCTGGGAATACTTGAAAAGTTCTTGAATTTGTTTAAAGTTTGAGAAGGATTCCTGATTATCATATAAATTAATGCAATTATAATTTTATGAATGTGTTTTTTTCTAGTTATACTTTTTCTCCTATAGGTGAAGGAGGTAAAGCAAAAGAACATAAAACTAGTCTTCATGCAATTAAAAGTGTTATAAAAAATGAAGGTTTATCAGGCCTTTATGTTGGGTAAGATGCCTGCCTTTTTTTATGCAGAAGTAATTATAAATTCATTATGTAATCCATATGTCCTGTTTTACGGCTAATATAAAATTTGTCAATAAACTTATATACTGTAAGAGATAAAAACAATTAAGACTTGATCCTTGAAAAAAACAATTAAGTATCACTAAAAGTCTATATCTTATACTTCATCTCTAAATTTTAAAATTAAGATATTTCATAATTTTGAAGTTATGCATTACTGTTAATTCAATTGCAGAAATTGTTTTAAAATATTTGTATTTGCTAAAAAAATATTGACACTTAAATAACATTAAGCAAATATTCAAATCTTGTTTCTAGAAATGCATTTTTTATTTAACTCACTTTCGAAAGGTTGATGCAATATGTGACATAGTAATGTTGGTGAAAAAAATAAATTAATAAAACTCATACTGCTTTCATATTTCCTAGTACATGAATAATACCCTTTTGCTATGCCACTGCAATTAAGATGTTACATTTTTCAACAGAAAAATACTAATCAGGAAGCTGTAACATGGTCTGATTACAATAGTTTTCATAGAATATTTCCAGAAACAATTTGTTGTTTTCACACATGGTTTCAGATTGACACTGGAAAGCTTCTATCTTACAAAAATGTAGACTCTTGGTTCAATACTTCCTTTTGATCAGATCCTCTATACATCAATAGAGTTCCCTTTTTATTGATTAATATTAAAAGTGATACAACTTTAAGTTTAAGTTCTTTCTCTTTTTATATTTAATAGGGGTGTTTAATTTCAACATTGTTTTTATCAAACTCAATTTTATGTATGAACAAATTTCACACTCATGTATTCAGAAAATACTTTTTGGGTTTGCCCATTCTTTATTCTCCCAGTTCCCTATTCTTAATGAATTGTTGTAATACGAAAAAACTATCTGGTTAAATAATTTTGTTCTGTTTTTAGATATGTCTATGTGCAATTTGCAAAACTTCAGTTTATGCTGATTAAAATAGATTCAGCTTGTATTTGTAATTTTTTTCAAAGACATTTATTATTGCACCTAAACAAATTTCCATGGTCCCTTTCTCTGAATGCATCTGATTTTTACAGCATTTTCTATTTGTTCATCAGTGATAGATTGCTTCATATTTTGAAATTGCATTAAGAACTTAATTGAAACAAACTAAGTAGAGATTATCTTTGAAACTATTTTAGCAAAACTACCTTTTCTCTCTAAAAACCAGACACTGGTGGAACTAAAGTCTGGGTAATTAACTGCAGTTATGTAGAGTAAAATTAAAGCATTTAATCTAAAAAAAAGTAATATAGACAAAAAAGTGTTAAAAGAGCTCCTTCATGGAGTATAACACCTGTACTTCATAAGAATATATAAATAAGTAGACACAGAAGAAATGTCTGTATATGACAATACATATTTCCATCAGATCAAAATTGAGTACAAGAAGTTTATACCCTTGTTAAGCCGAAAGATTAGTAACTTTAGCATCCTTTCCTTATTTATTTTATCAAATAAATTGTGATCTTTAATGAAAAGTTATTTAAAAGTTATATATTTTTTTCAGGTTGTCTGCGGGACTTTTACGACAGGCTTCATACACTACTGTGCGCATGGGTGTCTATTCCACTTTGTTTGAAAAATTTTCGTAAGTCTTACAACTTTAAAAAGTTTTAAGCCTAGATAGTTAGTTAGTTGATAAAGTATTTGATTTTCAGTACAATTATTATGACATCTTTGTATACAGGCTGATCAAAAATATTTTGCTCAAAGGCTGTAAAAGCCCAGTGGATTTGATTTGTTTAAAAGTAATTATTACTACAAAAGGCACTTCTCTATTCGACAAACTAGGTTAAAATGTATTCTGTGAAAAAGTCATGACGACTATAAATAAGAAGGTTGAAGTTAGCTTGGTTAAAGTCACCTTAAAGTCCAATACCACACCAAAATCCTTAAATTTGTCATGTGTTAAACCATCTCTTTCTGGAACTTTCTTGTGCCACAGTAGCTCATTTGGAAGAATAAAGGATTAGCTATTGGAGGGTTGAGAGTTCGAATCCAACCAAAGCCCTTTGTGTTGCTCCAGTGTGACGTTAATTAAAATATCTACCTACCTGTAACTTTCTCAGCAGTAAAGGCATGGAAATCCACAGGGAAAACAGTTCATACACCTGAAAATCCTCTAAAATTCTAGAAAAGGAAAATATTTTTCAAAAGCCCTGGAAAATTCCTGGAATTTATTTAGGACTCCTAAAGATCTTAAAATGCTGCTGAAATTAAAATGTCCTTCCTGCTTTATAATGCAAGAAATTAATTCGTCTTTAAATTGACAAAAATATTTTTGTCTAGTTAACATTAAGAAATGAAAATTGGTTTATAAAATAGCTATTAAATCTTGCCACTAAGAAAAGTTTTAATTAAAAAATAATAGTGAGACTGAAATTAAATTTTTGGAAACTGCATTTTTGTTTTGGCATTTTTATCAACATCAAATACTGTTTAAATTGAAAAACCTTCAAAAAAGTTTACTTGAGGTCTCGTGTTTGGTGCAGCTTGGCTGCAAATATGGCCTTTGTGTAATAAAACCTTTTTACCCTTGTGTTTTACTCTACTTGGCCAAATGTAGCCCTTGCACCCCAAAACAATCAACCTGTAAACTGAAAAAAGCAATATGCACAAGTTCTAGTATGTTTACAAGTAACTCATAGCCTTGTAATATTTTGTAGAATTCATGCTATAATGCAAAAATTATTTTGCTTGACTTTAAAGCAGTCAAATAATGCTATAATTTTAGAACCAAAAATGATTCATGGAAACTCATTTTTGTCAGTCATTACTCAAATTGAGAGTCGTGGATATCTACATACAGTACACCCCTGGTTAACCAAACTAAAAGGGAGGAAGCCGTTTGGGATAACGATTTTTTCAGTTAAGCCATGAACATCTATTACTATGTATTTTGTATCTAATTACAGTATCTATGTAATTCTGAAATGTTTTGAAGGTCAAACAAATTCAAAACTCTCTTTGTAGGCTACACTTTGTTCAGGATTAAAATTAAAATTAATTTTTTTTAGGATTACAGTACATCAATATATATATTTAGTAATAGTTTGTAGCATATGAATTACTGATTAAAAAACTCAATAATTTTTGTTTGTTTTTTGCATCCTTCCCAATGTTTTTGAGCAGCAACAGGGTATCTACTGGTCCTGAAAGTCCCGAAAATGTATCACATTTTTTTTTAAAGGCCAAAACAAAAGGTGGCTGCAGCTGAACTGAAATAAATGAGAAAAAAAAATTGCAAATAATGCAAACTGCAAATGATGAAATCGAACAATTAGACAAAGAAATTATGAAAACTGAAAAGAAAACGAAAATGGTGTAACTCCCCCAATCCAACCAACCACATTTGGAGACAGTTTTTTTAAGTACACAAATCGATATATAATTTTTTTAAAAACTTCATTTGATGCATGAAAATTAAAAAATTACATTATGAAATGTTTTTAAAGTAAATGTTGATTTTTTTTCTTCAATTTTTTTATTAAAATTTCAAGTATTCAGAAACAAAAATAATTAATATATTTTTTTTTAATCCTACGCCCAGCTCAAGGCCTTTCGGCCATACGCTGTCTTGCCGTCCAATATAGCGAATAAAGTCCTTGGGGAGAAGTATCCCTGGTGTCAATGTCCTGTAAACTAGAGCACTCCGCAAGGTGTTGTCTGTTCATAAAACCATCGCTACAAAGCGGACAGATCGGGGAGATAGCCACCCCAATCTTATGTAGGTGTTGTTGGAGATAGTCATGTCCGGTTAATATAATGAATATAATATAGAGTATTTGTTTAACCTTTTAATTTTTAATTTACTTTGAAATGATTTATGGTTTGTCTTTATTTTTAAATTTTTATTTAGAAAACAGCTTATTAAAACTGAAATTTGATACTAGAGTCCTTTTTTCTCGAGATTAATCTGTAAGCAATAAAAAAAGTGTGATTTCAAAGTATAAGTGCTTCTAACTGACCCACATAATCATGGAAAATCAGATCATGCATTTATTTTAGAAAGTACCTAAAAGGTCCCGAAAAAGCCCCTAAATGGACCTACAGCAATTTAGTAGACACCCTGAGCAATGTCCCGTCATCTTTTCATTAGAAGGATTTTGAATAACCCAGGTTTAGGTTAATCGGAGTTTTACTGTATTATTTTTAAAATGTGTTCATTTTATTTTCTAACTTTAAAAAAATGTTTTTCATCTCTGTTTTCAAATTGGCTAATAACATAATGTAAATCTTAAAAAATGATAGATTTTAAACCAAAATTTTCTATGCAGAGGAGAGGGGAAACCACCTGGTTTCTTCATGAAAGCAGGGATTGGCATGGCTGCTGGTGCTGTTGGTGCCTTTGTTGGCACTCCTGCTGAAATATCTCTTATCAGGATGACAGCTGATGGCAGGTAATATTGAGTGATATATATTGTTGGCTTAGAGCAGAAACACATTAACCTTCTGGGGGGTTCACATGCCTATTTCTGTTTTGCAAATTGCAGTATTCCCTGCAGGACTTCTAACAAGATAAAACAACTGATGTTTCTCGGAGATGCTTGATACTCATTATCATGATGATGAGAAATACAGTCCTTGTAATCTGCTTGAAAAATACATATAACACTTTTGTTGCTTAATTTTTTTGTTGTTGACCTAAAAGCTTAAATATCTTGAAACAGCTGTACCATAACAATTTGTTTTGATCATGTAATGAGTTTCTGCTCTAAGTGGAGGATATACTAGTGGATGTATAGCCCTATTCTCTCTGTCTGGGATTATTTTCCAAAATTTCCATTTTAATATCTTTATTTTGACCTTAAAATCTTTGATTTTTATTCTAATATTTAGATATGTCTGCAGTAAAATGAGATAAATAAATATAGAAAGCGTTTATTCTCAGTTTTACCTGACAATAAAGATAATTACGTTTTTTCTACATTATGTGCTCACTTTAATTTTAATTTCACATGAAATTTTAAAAGATTATAGCCAAATACTAGATATATTTATTAATTGTCAAGTTACCTTCCTGTGTTTAAAGTTTTATAATTTTTTCGTTTTTTAATACTTTAAATCACTAATTTCACTTGTAAGCTTGTAATTTCAATTGTCTTTTTCTGTAACTTTTAGGATGCCAGCTGCTGAACGAAGGGGCTACAAAAATGTTTTTGATGCCTTAATCAGAATTACTCGAGAAGAAGGTATCCTTACTCTTTGGAGGGTATGAAATTGTAAAATTAGATTAAATCTTATCTATTTCACACACATTTTATATTTTCTGACTGTCTCTTTTGAATTATTTACTTTTCTAGGGGGCTCCGCCCCCTGCTCGCAAACCAACACTAATTTCGCAGAGTTTTCAGCCCTTTGCAATGGCAAAACTATCTTTATAATTTGTATATGCCTGACGGGACTCTCCATACCTAACATCACAGCGAGTTTCATCAAGGCCGTTTCACGGTTGATCTACACTCATCTACTCGAGGAACAATTTGTACACTATATCGCAAAATAATACTTTTCATCGCATCACATTTATTTATGAACCAATTTTAAAAATAATTATATTTTAAGAAAGAGTGCATTCTAAGGTTTCCAGTGATGTTTTCAAATTTAAAAACTAATAGTAATAAAATATAGATATGACAATTTTAACAAAAAAATAACAAAAATGTCCCGATTTTTCCCCAATTAAAAAAAAAAAATTATTCGGAACCAAATTGAAATTTCTAAAAAAACTTGATGTGGTGCAAAAATTTACGTTTACAGGTACTCTAAAAAAAATTCATGTCTTAAGACTGAAAATTTGTACATCTTTTGCTCACTCGTGTTAGAAATTTTGCTTTGATATTTAATTTGATATTTATTTGATAATTTTGATATTTAATGCACCCTAAACTAAAAGCCATATTGAGAAAAAATCTTCTCTGTCTTATTCTGTGTACAATTTTGAACAAGCCATGTTAATTTCATAATTTTCCGATCCGTACTTTCTGTACTTCTCGGGAAACCAATTGAGCGAAAAAAGTGAATTTTCAATGCTGCGATGGCAGTAACTTTTTTTAATATAGAGATTTTACTAAACGTAATTAAAAAACAGTCAACTTAACTTCATTTATTGGTTCTATTACAACTTCAAAATAAAAACCATACATTTTTATTGAAATGAGTTTTAAGCATTTGGGCCATATTTTTTATATTGTTTCACTGTGGACATGAATAAAAGGCCTTGCATATAACTATGAAATATTAAAACTACTATTATGCAGTGGTTGATTAAACTAAATTGAAACAATCATTAAAATTAGTTGTGATGTTGAGATGTATGTTTTTATTTTTGTATTTCTTGACGTGAGTTTTGTCAAGCCCAAACTTGAAGTTTGTTAGTTTGTACCGTAGAGGTAACCTCTCATAACTCCAATTTTGTCAATGTAGATCAAGATAAACATATGTAAAGAGAAATTGACAAAATTGGAAATACAACTGCTTTGGGCACAAATGTGATTTTGGCCTTCGTGCCCATAGGAAAATTCATTGCGATCCCGTTTTCATTTCCTCAAATCTTTCGAGCATAAATTTTAAAAAATCTTTGTTTTCTACTTACAAAAATTTTATTTCGTAGTCAAGGCTGTGAAATTTTTTTGAAAAATACTCAAATATTTTAGTGCTTGAATTATTGTGATTTTTTTTTATTGTTCTTTATTGAAATTCTTTTTTTAATTTAATTATTTTCTTATTTAATTGGTTTATTTTTATAAATTGTAACTACCTTTATAGGAACACTAAATTATCATATATTTTTTATTAGGCATATGAACCAGAAAAATTTCAACTTAGGCCTTTGATCATATTAACAACGAGAGTTAAATATGTTGTGAACTATAACCACAAAATAGACTTACAGGTCAATTACGAATTGAGTGCTCTGATTCACATTCATATCGTAAAATATATGATCACATTATGAATAACAAGGATTCAAAGACAGCAAATTTGAGTTAAAGAATTATTTAATTTAACAATAATATTTAAGAGTCACAAAAGAGTCTGTACATTAATTAAATAAGCTATCAACTAAAATCATTAAATTAATTAATTAATTATTAAACATCATTTTGTGTTCTTTGGGTCAGGCTCCTCACTAATGACGCTCTGACCCACCAAATACTTTCATTTTCAAAAAAAAAAAAAAAATATATATATATATATATATACACACACACACAAAAGTATTTGGACACTAATTTTCAGAAAAAGTGCTTTATTATTTTATTTAGTAATGGGTAGACCCCTCTTTTTGCTTCTATTACAGCTGCAACAAGTTGAGGCATACTTTCCACAAATTCTCTGTAAGTCAGGGCTGGAATAGCTTGCCATGCCTCTTGCAAGGCTGTGAGAAAAGATTTTTGTTAAGTTTGGCGGGCGTGGCGATGTTGTACTGGTCGCTCCAGTTTATCCCACAAGTGCTCAATCGGATTAAGATCAGAGCTTTAAACAGGCCAGTCAAGCAAATTCACCTAATTTTCAGGAAACCAGTCCAGCATTCGTTTTGTAGTATGCAATGGAGCTTGATCCTGTTGGAAGAAACAACCATCATCGCCAGAGTGTAGGCAAAGCCGAATTATCCAGAACGTCGAGGTACACGCATCAGCATTCATGGTACCAGGTACATAAAGAAATGTGCCGAGTCCTAACCACGAAAACAACCTCACACTAAAATGAATCCTCTGAGTTTCGGTAGTGTCCAAATACTTTTGTTCAGTGTACGAGTATAGTTTGCTGTGCATTAAAATTAATGAATGTGAATAAAATTCTGATTTTGTTGGGTTTACTCAAAGTTAATATTTTTGATGAAGCAAAAATAACCTTGGATACCATGTAACTTTGCTACATCATAATTGTTTTCTGTCTAAAGTTTATGAAATTTGTAGGGATGTTTACCAACAGTGGGTAGAGCTATGGTAGTCAATGCTGCTCAGTTAGCTTCATATTCTCAGGCAAAGCAGATATTAATGTCTACAGGTATGGTTGAAAAAATTATTTTTTGTATTAAATATAATTTAATAATTGTTTATTTTAACAGTTTATTTTTTCAATATTTGAATTGTTTGCTCAGAACTAAACACCAATGAGCGTCAGATTGATGAAAATAAAAATTTTCTAATGCCATATGTTACTTTATATGCCTTGTCATGTTATAAAATTTGAAACTTATATTGTCTTGTTCATCAACTGTTAGTCTATTTTACCTAAGTCTACTCTTAGTCATATCCTTAAATTTGTTGAAAATTTGTTTTGTTTATTTTGATATTGACAAGATATCTAATTCACATTGTCTAATTAAATCAGGAACTCATTAACACATTTGTAGGTAAAGCATTTTTTGACACTAAATGATTATTTTCATGATTAAGAGAAACAAAATGTCACATTGTATTCGTTTTTGATAAAAAATACAACACTATCAAAATGTGTTTAAGATTTTTATTTTTGACCTTAAAATTAGTAATTAGTCTTGAATGGACTGTGCTAAAGATTTGTTTTTGTCAGTTAATGAGTTTCGGGTGTAATCTGTCAACATCAATCACGTCAAAATAAGGAAAACCAATTTCCAAAGAATTTGATGTTAATGTTTTTAATTTAAAAGGATTTTTCATGTTGATATGGGTAAAACTGAGATATGTATCTGTCTTTGATTGTTTTTTATTCCATTAAATCATACTATCTTGCTATGTTAAATATTTCTTTCTTTAAAATGTGTATAATTTTTTATAGGTTACTTCAGAGATAATATTATGTGCCATTTTGCATCAAGTATGATTAGTGGACTTATCACTACTGCTGCATCTATGCCTGTAGATATTGCAAAAACTAGGTTAGTGAATGTATTTAAGTACTCAGAAGTTTAATGAGAATCATTAGATTGGTAAAACTATTTGATTGACTAAAAGTTAAGCCCAAGTTCAAGATTTAAAATAAAACATTAGATAATTTAATGGTAATATTTTGTGTCGTGTAAAACTTATTTTTTTATCTAACAATTTTTAGAAATGTGTAGAAACTGATAATCTGACAAGCTTGAACTCAATGAGTAATGTTTTTTAATGTTAAAGTATCCCAAACTTCTCTTCATCAAGAGGTTGATTTGTTTGAGTGTTTAGTGCAACATTGTTGTTTGCTTTAAAGAGCTGATTGCAAGAGTTGAGAACAGATAACGATTAAGAGATCCAGAGAGAACATAAAAGGACTTCTGAAGGAGGAGCAGTTAAAAGAGTGGGAATTATGTTAGGTTAACTCCTCCAATAGCAGTACATAAGTTATACAACAAAGTCTCAACTAGGAGACTCCAAGGTACATTTGAGATAAATAAACTGCAGACAGGGCAAGGATCCCTAGGGGAATACCAACATAGATTTTTTGTTAAGACTAATATGTGTAAATGCAGAGAAGAGGAAGAGACAGTGGATCATATTATCAACAGATACAGACAATGGGATGTTGAGTGAAAAAAAATTCCAGGGAATTACAAACATTCTGATAGAAAATTATTACTTTCTGATAAAAGAACTAGGGAAGGCCTTAGATTCATAATGAAGGGAATTTTGGACAATAGATTACAAGAAATGGAAGAGACAGGATAGTGAAGTTGATGCAACCCATAACAAATCATATGCCTATAGGGGAGGTGGATGGGGTGGTAACCAAATCAATATTATCTTATGCAGACTCTTAGTTATGAGTTTTAATTTATCACTCATGATCTACTTATTTAAACCTTGTGATTTCTTTTTAAATAATTTGTATCTCATGTGTAAGAGTTGCACCTTTGAGATGTATGACCTTAGTTCAGCTTTTTACCATTTTCAAATTCTTTTATTTTTCGTCCTTTCTTTAATATTTTTTCTTGTAACTTACCTTATATTTATAGTATTACCCAAAATATATTTTTTTATTGTCTCTTACAGATCGAAGTAAAAATAGATAACTTTTACTCCTAACAATTTTTATTATTTGTTAAAATGTGCAAAACTTTTTAACTTGTAAATTTCTCACTCATTGTATTGAATTTATTGAGTTTTCTGGTTTATGAAACACTAGCCAATGCATAGCTAGCCCGACGTTGCCAGTGCCAGTTTGTTTTATGGGGTTATTGGTTTGCTTCGCAAACCAAATAAGAGTTTGTAGCCTATTGGATTTGCACATGACAGTTTTTTTCATGGGAGTCACATTGCAAACCAAATGGCCGTTGTCAGGGACAGTTCTTTTTTGTGGAGGTCACATAGCCTGTGTGGTGGTTTGCTTCGCAAACCAAAAAAAATAGAAATATTTAATTGAAAAATTATCTATTAAAAGATAGTCAAACGTATAAGATATCAATCTGGTTTCAAATTTTCCGCAGTTTTTTGAAATCCTATGAAATTTTCAATCCATCTTTAACAAACCCGATTTTACAAAAAAGAACTAAATAATGCCAGCCAAAATGTTTTTTATTTTCTTGCTTTCTTTCGCTGAAATCGTAAGAGGGATGGAAATCTAATCTGCTTATTTTTGGTACACGAATGTTAGTGATGTGATGTTCTCTTACAAAAATATAAAAGGTATTCAATTTAAAAATTTATTTATTTGAAGCAAATCATATCTTTAGGTATCAATATAATGTGATATTTTTCACAGATTTCAAATCCGTTGAAATTTTTACTCTATCTTTAACGGTCTAGGAGATAGATAAAAGAACTACATAACTAAAGTTAAAAATGTATTTTTATCCTCTGGTGGAAAATCATTCCTCCGCGCAAAATGAAAATGGAAAAAATAAATTAAGAATCTGTCATATCTTTATGCTGTTGCCATTCCAAAGAAAAAAATAATAATTCAATTTCATTAAATTCATTTTAAAATGTTCTAGATTTAATTTTAAAATTTGCAGTGCCCTAAAATTTCAAAAATTTTGGACTACCCGTGTGCGAAATCCCATTGCAGTAAGTGCAATAGATTCGTCAGGACTTTGTGTGCAAGAAACAAACAGACAAACACTTCATTTTATAATAATATAGATTACTTCCAAGTGTGCCATGAAAGATATATTATGAGCTATTGTATGAAATTGTTGAATATTGAAGTATGTTTGTTCTTTTCCTATAATTATCTCAAAATTTGTCATTTTCTTTAGAATACAAAATATGAAAATAATCAATGGGGTTCCAGAGTACAAAGGAGCAATAGTAAGTTCAATATTTTTTCTTATGAAATATGTAGCATGAAACAAGAAAAGTAATGAAATTAAATTCACTCAAGATTTTCAAATTGTCTGCCCCCAGTCACTTGTTGATGGAATATGTTGCAAAATAGACAACTTTTTATCTGCATTTGATGTATCTTGCTATTTATGTTATCAAATCTCCATATTAATGAAACCCTGATGTATAAAAAAAAAATTCACTAAGTGTATGAAACAATATTTTTTGAAAGAGTTAGTAAGAAAATGCTTTGTGATAATTTTAATTTAGCTATACAATTTTTTGAAGTATTGACCTAGCCCTCATTTATAAAACTAAACATGCATAGAAATAGCCAATATTTGGGATATCAATTTTTACTTGGACATATAATTAAGGTGCATGCCATATATTTTCGAGTTTAAAGACACTCTCATCGAACAGTGAGGCTTAGATTAAGTAGTGTCAAAGATTGAAATATAAACTATTTTGTAATTTTCTGTCAACTTTTTCATTAATTAAAAACCGTGTTCCCAAAATCTGACACCAGCTCATAGAACATAAACAGGAGTGATTTATTGATTATTCATGCTGAATAAAGTAAAATGAGTGATGAAGATATAATGAACCCATGTTGAATGCATACTCTGAAAGAGTTACAGGACAATTATTTTCATTATCTTTCTTTTTTCTTTGTTTTGAGTTTTTCTTGTACGTAAGGATAGCATTGTCTATGATGTCATCATATATAATTGCATTCTCTTTTCTCAACTTTAAGATAAAATGTTTTATTACCTTTTATACTCACATTCAAAATTATTATATGCCTTGCGATTGGTTTTGACTTTGTTAACCTTCATCTATTGTTCGTGCCCAAGAGGTTGAGTGTTATTTAATTAATGCAGATTTAAATTTGTGGGTATAAAAATTAACAAGCTCTCTTCTCTTTCCCCCCTAGACCATATAACACTCTAAACCTAACGGTGAGTGGGTCTGGGGTGGGTCTAGAAGAAGAAGAAGCTCTCTTCTCTAGTTAACTTAAGTTTAAATGCTTGTTTTAATTTGAAAAGGTATATATAGAGGCTTAATTTTGGGGGTCTGGTATAAATTCTAGAAAAGTCCATGTCACTCTTGTCCACTCACTGCCAAAAGTTAAGCACAAAAGGTAAAATGCTAAAAAACCAGACAAATACAGCTTTGAATGACACTAAAATAAATTATAAGATGAAGTCATATTGGAGTCATTAAAAGATGATGTTTAAATCAAAAACCAATAAAAACAAAACCGACATTAATAGGGTATGTGACCATCCCGCACCCTAATACAAAGTTTACAGCGTGTGACCATGCTTTCCATGAGCTCAACCACCCCAGAGTCAAAGTGCAGACAAAGCATGGCCGAAGGCATTCCAAAGATTTTCAATGGGATTAAGGTCGGGCGAGTATGCTTGCCAAACCATACGTGCAATACCCTCACTCTCCAGGTAGTCGTCGACGATGCCAGCTCTATGGTGACGCGGATTGTCATCCATTAAAATGAAAGAAGGACCAACTCCTGCAGCGTACAATTTCACAGTGGGTTCTAGGACTTCATCCCGATACCGGACAGGCGCTGCAGAACTCCGTCTATAGATGTACAGGTCGGTGCGATATCCCCACGAAATCCCGGCCCACACCATGATGCTTCCACCTTGGAATGCGTGATGCTCGATAATGTTCTGGGAACGATGTGCCTTGTTCTCTCCGGAACCTTGTTTGTTTGTCATCTGGCTCCAGGGCAAATATCAACTCATCCGTAAACATAATGTTAGCCCAAACAGACACAGTCCAATTCACATGTTGCCGACACCACTTTAATCCTACCCCTCTGGATTGGATGGATAGAGGAGTGGTATCCAGGTGTACAGTATATTCTTGTGTACCTTCGGTGCACAGTAGTGGCAGATATAGTCTTACTAATGGATGCTGCAACCATAGGTGTCACATGTGTGGAGGTCGTTCTTTGATTCCGCTTTGCTACAACAGCAATATATCCATCTTCCATGGGTATAGTAGTTAAGGTGTTAGCCTCTAGATCGGAAGGTTCCTGGTTCGAATCCGGGTCCGGGCATAGATGTTTGTAAGCGTATGGTGTAGAGGCATCTGGTGCACCTTAAATCTGTTGTGGCCGAAAGTCCTCACGTTGGATTGGTGTGGAAGTTTGGAGTGGGGTGCCAGCTCAGGTGTTGCTTCGTCATCTGACCGTGATTCAAAATTACAAGGCGTTGTCCTCGGATCTTTCACTCAAGGGATTGATCCCGGATCGTTGTCAATAGCCCGTTGTGTTGCTCTAGTACGACGTTAACTAAAATTACCGTTACCATTTTCCACGGAGGTCGTAACCCTTGGGTTGCCGGTCACAGGTCTTCGGACAACTGTTTGGCTAGTTTGGAATTGTTTCCATATTCATGAAAGGACGGAATGTTGAACACAGAAGAAAAGAGCAACATTAGTGATTGATTGCCATGCTTCACAACTCCTCTAACCCGTCATAATGCTGGCTTCTTAAACGACTGTCTTTTTTGCATATTTCTTGACACGAAACCATGATTGGCCGTTTCAAAACACATTTGCATACTTCCATCTACCTCTGCAGCAAATTGCAGTCTCTCAAATTCAGATAGGCTTCTGGAAATGAACATGTTCCTCTCCAAGTCTTAACTTTTGGCAGCGAGTGTATTTTGAACAATGGAATAAAATGTGTCATGAACCCAAGACACCCTGGTGACCTTTCTTTTCCTATGGGGTATACGGTCTATGGTACACATGGGGTCGTGACTAGGGATGCAACATCAACCACAAAACATCGATGTTAATAATACATCGCCCCCAAACCATAAATAAATTTAAACTTTTTTTACCATTTTTTAAAAACTGTTCAGTAACCTCCAACATTAATGTTATCCGGGGGAGGATTTAATTTGTCAGTTACCATGTTTATTAATTTATACCTAAGATTTTTTTTAACTGTCAAAACAAAGTCAAAAAATTAATACGAACAATTAACAAATCTTTTGTTTTCAAATTGAATAGTACAAAAGAAAATAATATTTACAATTTGAAATAGGTACTACTAACTATAAGTAGGTTGGTAAATTACAATTATTGTTAGTTATTATTAATTATTTATCAACTTATGGGGGGGGACATAAACTTATTTTTTTATGTCCTGCAAATGAAAAATATTGTGGCCTATAATTATTATATGCCCCAATATTTGTTATTTATAGTTTTTTAACACTCTCCCCCTTAAGCAGACTCCTTTTTTCACTAACTGTGCCACCAGTTAGGGAAAAAAGCTTTCTGATGGGACAGATGTCGTCATCACTGACAAATACTTAGTTGCATGGTTATTTTTCTTAATTTTTACCATGGTACTTTTTTCATTCAAAAATAAACATCAGCAATGTAAAAACATCAATGTTAAACAAACATCGGCTTCAATAAATCAATGGTAAATAAATCGAGGTTTTTTATAAAACATCAATGTTTTGAAAACATTGACTTCCATGTCGTATCCCCAGTATGCCTAATCGATCTTTTTCTACTTTCTCCTCTCCATCCTTTCTTTAACAAATACTTGGTATTGTCTGTCTTGTGCTTGGCACAGCTTGGTCAAATATAGCCCTTTGCACCATGAATCCAAAAACCAATCAAGGTATGTGTAATTAGAAATCGATAGTACAGAAAATAAATTGGAACAGTAAGTTTGAGTGTTACTTGAGTAGTGGAAGTTCATATTAAGTGTACAAAGCGTAGGGGGATGTCATGTATTACATTGAATTTATTAAACTATATTAATCCAAGGTTTTTTTATATTTTTTCTCATTATATTTTAATTATCTTTATCTTTTTTTCTAGGATGTTCTGATTCGAGTTATAAGGAATGAAGGATTCTTCAGCTTATGGAAAGGATTCACTCCGTATTATGCTAGACTCGGCCCTCACACTGTCCTGACCTTCATTTTCTTAGAACAAATGAACCAATATTATAAAGTCTATGTTTTAGGAGACAAATCTTCTGGGGGAGGTGGACTGTAATTAACAAATTTAGTCATAACCCCCACATCAAAATGGATTCGTTCAGTTTTATGAATTAAAGTGGCCATCTTTTAGTTACATGGGTAAGATTTGCAAATAAAATGACTTTGTAAATGGTGTTAACTAATTTAGTTTCATGGGAGTCAATTTATAGTTTTTTCTTGATGAACAACTTGTGATCGTAGATAAAATTTATAAAAAAATGTATATGTCCTGTCATTATGGGTTCTGATCAATTCAGAAGGGTTAAATTCATTTTGTCCGTCAGTGTTGTCTTTATAAAGTTTATTTTGAAATTGTATATGAAAAAAATATAGGGCTGTTGACTTCCTTAAATGTGTAGTTTTTGTTTCAAATGATTTTTATGCATAAATTTAATACTATGTGATGAATGCTATCTTTTAATGAAAATAAAAATTTATATTAGCTCTGCATCTTTTGATTTTTTAGTTATTTTTATGTACAAGGCTTACTTTAAATTAAAACACTACTTTTTCATCAAAAGTGAAGATAAAATTGTTTTACCTTCAAATATATTAAAAAATTATTTATTTATTTTTCAATTGGCTCTTTTATCTCACGCAATAACATTTGTCAAATTCTGGTTATTCGTAAAGAATATTATAGTTTCTAATTGAACACATCCTATTAAGTTGAGACAGTAATTAGTCACAGGAGGATTGCGAGTTTGAAACTTGATCCAACTAAAGACCATCGTGTATGCAGGGGTTGGTGCACATTAAATCTGACATGGTTTCAGATGTTCTTACGATGACGTGATGCGGAAGTTTGAAAAGTGGGGTGCTCTGGTGTTGACCTCATCATCTGACAGTGGTTCAAAATTACGATTTGTTATCATATCTTTCAAAATGAACTTCTACTTTTTATTGTGTACAGCAATTTCACATATGAACATATAATTTTTAAAACTTTATTTATGAATAGTTTTATGCAAACCACTAAACAATTCCAAATGAATGATATTTCAGTGAAGGTAGTATTTCCATCAGGAATATGAAAGAATGTGACATGACTTGTCCCATGATCTTGGTGTAAAGAACTCCCAAGAAGATTCCTTAAATGAAAATAAATATGTTATGAAAAATATTACAAACACTTAGGAGAAAGAATTCATATAATAATAAGTTCATTATGATTTGAGGAATATATCTGTATAAAGGCCAGCAGAACTGAAATAATTTTATACTGTTAATGTATTGATGGAAATTAGATATTAGAAAACAACTTGATGGACATTAGATATTTTTATTTCCAATTGCACATTTGAAGTTTGCTTTATTAGTATTGCTAAGAATAAATTGTCAGCCCAACAGTGAAATTCAAAGTCAAAATTTTCAAGATATGAGTTTTTCAGCTTTTCTATACTTGAATGTGATGATCTTTAGACTGTTAAAGTGATCTGGTTACATGAATAGTGGATTGACAACCAGAGGGTTGTGGTTTCGAAACCTGATCCAACCAAAGGCCGTCCTGTACGTGGGGGGTTGGTGTGCATTAAATATCTTGTGGCCACGAATGTCCCCACGTTGGCATGGTTGGAAAGTTTGGAGAGATACCAGATCAGGTGTGACCTCATGTTCAAAATGATGAGTTGTCCTTGGATCTGTCCCTTGAAATTGATCCCAGATTGTTGACAATGTCCATTGTGTTGTTCTAGTGTGACTTTAATTTATATCTTCACCTGTTCTTAGATTTATTGAGAAACACAGAGTATAATTTTTTCCCCTTCATTTTCTCAAATCTGTTTTTGGGCTTAGTGCAGTGCTGCGTTTCCCAAGTAGAGGTATAAATTTTTTAGGTGAGTACAATTTCAAATTATTAGAAACTGTCGGGTAATTTTTCTAAAAGATCTATCCCTCCGTTCGCCACAAACATTCACCAGATTCCAATATAAATGATGAACATAATTTTCTATAACATTTTTTTTCCATTGTAAGATTTAGTTGATGGAACAAGGTTGCTGTGGGTATTAAGATTCCATGGTTCAGTGAAGTGTTGACATTCTACTAGACCCAAGTTCGGTACTCTACCTTACTGCGATAGAATTATCGAGTTTTGTAGTTACAGTCGCGATATACCCATGTTAATTTGATTATTGGAAAGTGCCCTGAATATTCTATGCGACAACATTTACTTTTTCTTTTGGGGAGTATAAAAAACTTCATCTCTCCAGCCTTGAGGCAAAAGATATCCTGCATGTAGCTTTCTATTACTTAAGCTGCAATAAAATTACTTGTATCAAAACTGTATGTCCTAGTCTGTAAATGACAAAAACTTTTAAATAATTTTTCATAGTTGTATAATGCATTTTTACTCCAGCCTGGTAGCATGAGAAAGAAAATTTAACCATAAATTTCTGTTTTAACTACTGTAAGATTGTAGTATAAATTTTGATGCTTCTCAATCATTAATAAGCTTGTAATAGTCAATCATGTTTTCAGTCAAATAATATAAATAACTAATAAAAGTTTACCGTTGTCTTTTGGCAGTTGACTCTTGCATACCACTCATATGCATACAGACAAACAACAACACCCCATCCAGCAAATAACATGGTCCACATGAAGGTATTCCAAGTATTGGCTGTTCGTTTCTTAGTCAAAAATACGACTATCACTAAAAATATACAAAACCATTCATAAAAAAAGTATTTGTGGCAATTTCATTTGTGTTAGAAATTGCCTCTAAATTGTAACTGTTAAAGTAAAAATTAGTTTAGTCGACATACCTCCTATTGTCGTATAAACAACCATCAATACTGGGTAGAAAAATCCTAAACTCAAAGCAATGATGTATTCGTGAACAAGTGCCGAGAAAAAGAAGACAAACAATAAGGACGCAGTCCTGTTAAATCCCATCTGCAATGAAACGATTGGAATTTATTCAATAATTTGTTATTTGTGAAATTCATTATTGAAATTGCCTAGTAGATTTATAGAAATATTTACTTTGCTAGAATCAATATAAATGTATGCATGAAGCCAGTCGTAGACTACTATATTCCATCTCCTGTAATACTGAGAAAATGAGGTACTATTCCACCAGTCCTGTTGAAATGAAAAATAATTTTAAAAAGGCCACGACAAATTTAACGTGTAACAGCCCCCTTGTACACGACGATCTTTGGTTGAATTCGAACTCGCAACCCTCCGGTTGCTAATCCGTTACTCTTCCAACCGAGCTATAGAGACAACAATATCTTGAGAAATAAATTAATCAATGACAAATATTGAAATAGGAACTATATATTTAATGAATTCAAGTTATGAAATTTGTTTTATATGCGGTCAGATTCCTAAACTAAACGTCCTCACGTTGGGTTGGTGTGGAAATTTGGAGAGTGGGCTGCCAGCTCAGGCGTTGCTTCGTCATCTGACCGTGTTTCAAAAGTACGAGGTGTTGTCCTCGGTCCTTTCCCTTAAGGAACTGATCCCGGACCGTCGTCACTAGCTCGTCAACTTGGTTTCACTCGTATAAAAGAGGCTTTAACTGAAATTTGTAATTCAGAAAAAGAAAGAAAAGTTACCATAGAGGCGACTTCACCTCTGAAGAAAATAGACAAATATGAAACCGCCCTAATGACAGTTGTTTGGAATGCTATTTATAATGAATAAATGCTACTAGTAAATCACTGCTATCAGTGGAATGCGAACTATTGAAAGGATCTATCCTACTGAAGTCATTAGAAAATTTTATCAATAATTTCAGAGAAGAATTTGAAAAAGTTGAAAAGAGGCAACTGATTTATCAGGGCCATCATTTAATGTGGAAGATGGACAACAAAGAGAAAAATGTTTTTTGGTGTAAACAAAGAAGTCGGATATGAATTTATAACAAGACAAAATTTTAGTCAATTCATTTTATGCCATATGTGATAACACCAAGGCAGAATTATCTCAAAGAACTCAGACGTATAAAGTTGTTGTGGAGCCTTTTCGAATATTTTTTGATTGGGATTTATCAATAGAAGAAAAAAAAAAGAACACGATAAAAAAGTTGAAAGATATTTACATTGATGCTTGTACTTTTGAAAATGAGTTTGACCATTTTTAATATTTCTAAAAGAAAACGAGGATACCATGAAAAGCACACCAGGCATCTACCAATCCGTCAAAGAAAAGTCTTGCACATTTCCGAATATGTTGAAATATAATTAAATTTTTTTTTAACAATTCTCTTATCTCATTCGTCAGGAGAAAGTTTGTTGGAAAGCGTGAAACAATTATTTAAGGAGTACTATGGGAGAAGAAATATTAATTAATATGGCCATTCTGTATATAGAGCAAGAAATTTTAAACCGAATTGACACTGTCAAAATAATTGATGAATTTGCAAGAAATAAAGTAAGACGGAAATTCATGTAAAAAATGTATGCTTTTTTTTAAATAAACTTATTTAATGTGTTATGGTATGAAATTTTTTTGATTACTTTTCTTTTTTGTTGATAACTTCATGAGAGTTTTCTTGAACTTTTTTTCAAACTTGCATTTTTTTTTTTTTTGAAAAAGGGCCAATGTACAAATTCACTGATTTTTAGTTATGTCCACCCAAATCGCTTAATTAATTTAATTAATATTTTAGGGGTTAATTTTTTGTATCTTTTCCTATATATTTTTTAGAATTTGTATTTATATATTTCATCCCCTATGTTATGCGTTATATTTATTCTTTAAGGGGCTCCGGGACACATTGTAAAAAATTTTTATTAATTAATTTAGAATTTTTTTGTACTGATTACCCATCTAACTAAAAAGCAAAATCTCAACACAAAATTTTTCCAAAAGTTTTTAAAAATTTTTAAATTAAAATCTTTCGATAAAAAGAAGGGTCATTTTAAATTGCTAAAACTCAAAATATTCTTGACTAATTTTCAAAATTCTTGCAGTAAAATTGTCACAAATTTATAAACTTTAATTTTGACTCAGCAATTTAAAAAATATTAATTAAATAAAAAATGAAAAATATTTGAATGAAAATTTTAAGGTACTTTTTTTTTAAAGTCATATTTTTAAAAGTAAATATGTGTTTCAAATTTGCTGAATCAAAATTAAAGTATAATGTTTGAAAAAGATATATTCCAAATTGCAACCCTTAAACTTTATCGGTTTTCGACTTATAGCAATTTGAATACAAGAAATCGTGAAAAATGTACCATGGAGAAAAACTCATTTAAAGTTTTAAAGACAGGTGTTGTTGCCATGACAGCAACTGTCAAGAGTGTTAGATTTTCAAAACAACGCACCACAAAAATTATTATATTTCTAGTTCTAATTAAGATAGAAACATGATTTAGACGTCATTTTAAGCAGAAAAACACAGGGAATTTCTTAAAATAATAATTAAAAAAAAATCGGAAATTTGGCGATTTTTGTGTCTTGGACCCATTTAAGGGGGAATTGGAATTAACATCCCTGTCTGCTGATATACATGTGACATGTGAGGCTAAAGCCTTTTCCCACTCTTAGATCACGTTAAATCGTTTTCACAACCGGTCACCATGTTCTAATTGGTTGAAGTTCCGTGCCGTTCTTTTCATTATATTCTGATCGGTTGAAGCAGATGCGTCCTGATTACTGTGGGACTGCTCAAAGCAGAGCGGGAAGAAATTCATTCTAATTGACTTTTCGCATGTAGTAAACAGATCATGCTGGTTATCAATTTTGTAAATATTCCATATTTCTTCTCATCGTTAGTAAATAGTTTTTTGAAATGCGAATCCTTGCATTCTGTACAGAAAACTATACGATTGCATTTGTCCCAAGTTGGGGTCGTTTCGGGCTTGATGTACATTAATTTTTATTTTCACATACAATGTATTTTGAGTGCTGTACCTTTTAAATCTACCTTTTATTGTTGATTTATAAAATTAATTTTAAAGTATTTAATTTATAATGTATCTGGTTACGGTTTGTGTTTGACGTAAATTGTTCGCTTTTGGACCTTGCGCCATAAAACCCAAATTAACGAACCTACCTTTCTGTTCAACCTAATGGATTACTGAGGTGGATGACACTGCATGTTGGTCTGCCCCTGTACTCTGTATATTTGGATTCTTTTATTTCTCATATTTGGGAGGTAAAAATAATTGAAGGGGACCGGGAGTCCAATAGTTGGTGCTCTGCATGTAATAGGGATCGTTTTCCCTTGCGTAAATGGCACGTGCTATAATCGTGCCGTTAGGGAGGTTGATAGTTGAATTTACGTCGCACTAGCAACACACGATTATCAAGACTAGAGATGGGCGATCCGCTCAGGAGCTGACTCAAAGAGTCGACTCTCTTGACGGAGTGAGCGAGCGCTGATTCGTCAAAAAGAGCTATAGCTCTTTTTTTAACCAATCAGGGCTGAAGAGCGGTAACTCTTTTTTAACGAATCAGCGCTTCCACTCTCGAAGAGTCATTTCCGCATGCGATCACCAGCTCAGTGATTCTTTTGGGAGTTGATTCTTTGGGAGTTGATTCTTTTGAGAGTTGATTCTTTTCGGAGTTGATTCTTTTCGGAGTTGATTCTTTACGAGAGTTGGCTCTTTCGAAGAATCATTTCCGCATTCGATCGTTTGCGCTCACTGATTCTTTTGGGAGTTGATTCTTTTGAGATTTAACTCTTTGGCTCTTTTCGATAACTATCGCTCTCGAAGAGTCAATTCCGCATTCGTTCTTTTGCGCTCCCTAGCTTTTTGTTACTTTTTTGAAGTTTCAAATTTTTAAATATCTATGTATTATCATAAATGTTATTTTTTTAAATTTAATTCAATTTTAGATTGAAAGGGTGTTTTTACGGCTTAAGTCATATCACGCCTTTTAGCACTAATTAAACCTAGTCTTAAGGTTGTTATTAAAACATATTCTAACAGTTATTATGTTATTCACTTAACATTAATATAATAATAACCTTGATTTCTCGGGAGTGATATCATTTTAATAAAGCTACACAAAATTAAATTAAACGTAACTCGTTTTTATTGCATTGCCTTCACAAAACAAGGCATTTTGAAAATATTTTATTAAAAGACAGGGAGGGGACTTGGATTTTGAAAATCTTTGGGACAACGAGTATTCGAGGGTATTATATACCTATATCTTAAAATAAATAGTTAAAAATCTTAAGTACTTAAATAAATTATTAATATTTTTATTATATGATTTTAAAATATCATTTAAATTATTAGGAAGTCTCATTTGGTAACTAAGTGGTTTTAGAAAGAAATCTTAATGTATCCAAACACGTCCAAGACACTTTTTTTAAATGTGGTATAGAAACATTTTAATGATATTTTTATGTTTTGTGTTTTAAACAATAGCAATGGGCTATAAATATTAAAAGTATATATTAATAATTTTGTAAAAATATGATAATTATGTATGAAATTTAAAAGAAATGTGTCAAAAACTTCAAATGTGCTACATGAAAAACTATTTAACCAATTTGAAAAATGATGCTACCAAAATAAACTACATGCATATTTCTAGGGAATGAACTAGAATAAAAGGATATTTAAATAAACAACAATTTTACAAGTGATTGAAAAATGAATAGAAGATTTTTTATAGTTTTACAGTTCTATTTCTTAAATAAATAGAGAGTAATAATTTAGAAACTTTTGAACTCAGCATAATTATTCTAGTTCATTCACTTGACAACATTATAAATAACAAACTCTCAAAAGTTTACTAGAATCCAGTTATAAGTTTTTGTATTATAACATTTGAAGTGAAGAAATAATGCAAAAATATTAATTTAGAGTTAAAGGTAGTTTCAAGTGCATCGCTTGCTCCCTTGCGTTTGCTCTTTGTGTAAACAATTTTGTTCTTCCTTCTCTTTAAAAAAGTTCACCCCATTTCCAAAAGAGAAACCATTTAAATATTTGAAAAAACTTTCTAAAATTATATTTGCAAAAAAAAAGTCAGGTTTAAATTTAGATTTTGCCATGTTTTTGGCCTTTTAATGGCCATTTCCAGTGTTTTCCATTCTTACTTCTTGTTTTCCCGCCTTGATTAAAATCTTAATACTTCTTCAAGTAATTAACAGAGAAAAAATTAAATATGTTTTGGAAAGTCAAATAAATACTCTATCCAATAAAATCGAAAACTTTTTTGAATTCTTGGTCAAAAATGAGATTTTTAACGTGTTTGGATATTTTAATTGCTATTTCTGTAATCTCAACGTGTTCATGACGGGAATTACAAAAGTAGAAGGGTCCTCAAAGTAATTTATTCTTTATGGACAATTTCAAAGTTATATGAATTGACATGGTTTTGGGCCATCTTATGCCTTAGCAATTAAATTTTACAGATTAGCAGCCCTATGCTGCAATGCCTATCGTCCTCGGGCCCCGTCTCCCTTCTTTTGTTGATTTTTGAGGTAAACTGCGCAATTGCTGGATGAGTGAGTGTTTCAAGTGTTGTGTGCGTGGGTGTTTCAAGCACGCTTGGCGCCTCTTCGTCTGGACACATGCGCTCACGTGACAACGAGGGATGTTCGATGGCCCAAACATATTGTATACATTTCCATATGTTATATACATTATTATATATCTCAAACTAGCGGTGAGTCATCAAAAAGAGCTAGCTCTTTTTAGTGAGTGAGCGGTTCCGATCCGATCCCTGAAAAGAGTCATTTTCCCCATCACTAATCAAGACTATTGACTATGGTCTGGGATTAATTACGAAGGGAAAGAACCGAGGACACCGCATAACTTTGAATCATTGTCAGATGTTTAGGTCAATACCTAAGCTGGCATCTCGCTCTCCAAAATTTCACACCACGCCGACGTAAGGCCGTTTGAAACTACGACTTATTTAACGTGCACCAGCCCCCTCGTAAATGGTCTTTTGGTTGAATCGAGTCTTGAACTCGCAACCCCCTAGTTGTGCACATCCGCGCAACTGGGATGATAGGGAGATTTACGCAGCGAAAGTTTTACGCCATCGACCTAGTGAGGTAGTGAGCATATGGGCCACTATCGTTAGATCTCAGAAGGGTCAGTCACGTAGGCTTATGAATCGACTTGAGCCGGTTGGCTATTGAGACTAGAGTTTTCAATGACGCTGGATAACCAATTGACAATTTGTCCTTTATTGCAGTGCTCCCCAACCTTTTTATCACCGCGGACCGGATCAACGTTTGATAATTTTAAAACACAGCCCGCTGAAGGGGGGGGGGACGTTGATTGTTTATATTTTAGATTGTTTTGCTTTAATTGTATTCAAACATGCATTTAAAATAAAATACAGTTACACCAAAAAATTAATATAAAGTGATTTAACATTTTAACTCACTAGAACGCTAAATCAATGAGAACCCTGAGCTTGTTTCTTTGCTACGAAATGGTTTCATCTGGGAGTAATAGAAGACAATGACACCCGAAGTGTGTTGCTAAGGTCCAGTTAATTCCGTTGTTTTGTTTTGGTTGCTGTCACTGCAGAAAACTCCGCTTCACACAGATAGGTTGTTGGGAATGGCAATAGGGATTTAAGTGCTGTGGTGGCAATCTCAGGGTATTCCGCAATGATTTTAATCCAGAACATCGGCAAAGTTGTTGTCTCGAACGTAGTTTTAATGCCGCCTTCATTTGCAATCTCCAGCAGTTGATCTTCTTCTTGCACAGACATGCTAGATTCGCCTGATTTGTTGACAAATGGGTCGCGGATCCATTCCTTACTAGTTCGTGGGTCTTTTGAGGTTGGGAAGTAGCGCTCGAACTCTTTTAAAAGCAAAGACAGGTGATCGTGCACCAACTGGGAGAATGAATGTTTAGGCTCAGTCTCGCCTAAAATATCCACTAATGTCTGAAACATGTCCAAAATGCATCTGTTCACGTGCCGTCCCCACAACTTCAGTTTGGCTTTAAATGCAACTACTTTGTCTGCCAACTTGAAAACAGTGGTCAAAATTGGAAAGTAGAGACATACAGAATTCAGAAAAGAAATACACCATAGTAAATAAAATGGAAATAATTTAATGTTCCTTCGGCGGCTCGGTACCATTTGATCCGGGGGTTGGGGATCACTGCTTTATTGTATTCATGTTTTATCACACAACCAATATATTCAAACCGAGAGCGGCCGAAAGAAAACACGAAACTGCGTGCACATGTTGCATCCATTTCATTCGAAGGTCGATGTACGCTGCCAGTGAGGGAACACGTCGCACTGCATGTTGATATTCTCTATGCAATTTCGTTTCACTTAATCTACAATCTCACAAATTTCTATTATTTTTTGTTCATTGAGGTATCTTGTTTTTGAAACGGAATCGCGTTTTGCAAATACGATTGGGTGATAATTTCGATGAATTAAAATCGAACAAAATCGTCTAGTTCAAAGGAATACAATAGACAAAGGCACTACTATCGCATCTGATAAACCAGTCACGGTATGTAAATCGCGTGAGTTCGACTTGAAAGGTGCTGCAAAAATGTTATCATGATGATGAAAATGTGACATTCATGTCGCTGAAATACTATTTCTAAAGATTAGGACTTAGCCAACTGCGACAAAAGTGACTCCTGAGCTCTATCTATATCTGTTTCTACGAATCTTATTTCTTTAAACAAAATATTTGTGACAGCGGCCATTTATCATTACCATCCTGCATCACATTATTTCATCAAATTAAAAGCAAGTATGCATTATTTAGGAAATCTGTATGTTCAGATAAAGAAAACATAGAAATTTACAAAAAGTATAAGCAAATTCGGCAAGAAAATGAAGACTCTTGCAAAAAGACAAACTTTAGAAAAGAAACAGATTTTGAGAAAATACTGAAGAAAGAAATGACTTCATATGAAATGGAGTCAAAGGAAAATATTTGTCTTTTATGTACAACTGCTTAGTAACAGTTAAACCAACTAGTGTCGAAGCTGAGAGGACCTTCTCGGCCGCTGGTTATATTTGCAGTTCATTGAGAAGTAGGTTGAGGGCTGACACAATTAATACCATTTGTTTCTTTAGATCGTTCTTTCAAACTCAAAGGTGATTTTCATCACTATATAACTTCGATTTAAGCAAATAAGAAGAATTAAGAGTTCAGTTGTTTGTTATGTTGACCCAAAACTGCCAAAGATTAGATTTTTATGTTTGTATGAGACAAGGTTAGGTACAATTTATATGTCATTTGCTCAACGACATTAGAGATAGACTACTTAATTTTAGATAAATAGAAAAGTACTACGTATAAAACAAACGGATGTTTTTTGGTGTTGGAAACTAGTAAGACTGATCATCATCAATCGTTTAATACTTACTACTAGTAGTTACTATAATTAATTGTTGGTGATTGATTCCCTACCTATGGATAATTATTAATAAAGTTGATTTTCTAATGCTAAAATAAACGTTTTGTTCGTCAATTTGGAATAATATCCTTTTTACCTACTTTCACAGCCGATTTTGGTAATGGTAATGGTAATTTTAGTTAACGTCGTACTAGAGCAACACAACGGGCTATTGACGACGGTCCGGGATCAATCCCTTAAGGGAAAGATCCGAGGATAACACCTGAGCTGGCTCCACATTCGCCAAACTTCAAACCTCGCCAACGTGAGGATTTTCGGAAACGACAGATTTAAGATGCACCAGCCGCCTCTACACCATACGTTTACAAACATCCATGCCCGAACCCGGATTCGAACCAGGAACCTTCCGATCTAGAAGCTAACACCTTAACCACTATACCGGTTGGTCGGCACACAGCCGATTTTGGAAAAATACATACTGGTTAGATAGACTTATTGACAAAGTACCAATCCGGTCGGATAAAGCCGGATTAATGTCAATCCCGAGGACCAACACAGCGGGCTATTGGAGACTGTCTGAGATCAATCCCAAGGGAGAGATCGGAGCACAACGCTGCGTAATTTTTAACCACTGGGTCAGATGGCGAGGTAAACACCTGCAATCCCATAGGGAAATCTTGTCAATTCCAGAGGTGTCGCCGATATATCTCGTGCATCGAGATGCGGTCAATTTTGTTAACGGCAAGGTGTTTAGTCCGGCAGGATTTGGTCATCTATGCTGATCTAGAGGCAAAACTGTCATTACTCCAAGGGGTAATGGAAATCCAAGTAGGATAAAGAAATTGACTTACGCAGAACCGGTGACAATTTGAACAGGTTTTTGCTTCAGAGGTTAGGCCACTACAGGGCGGTTTCTGACGCGAAGATTAACCACCAGTAGGGTTTAATATACAAAAACTGTTTTAGTTATGGAAAGCTGTTTTACTTGGTAAAATTCCCTGTCTCCAAAACGCGTCAGTTCTGCACAAGCATTCATCCAAGCATGTAGAATGCAGTAGAATATCATGAACATCATCACTGCACCGACCACCATCGCTCCAGCTAAGGTCAATGCTGCTTCAGGAAGAGTGAACTCCCGGATTCCAGTACTTTGGAAGACGTCAACGACGAACCGCATGAAGACGCAGTACGCTATGAAGATACACGCATGGAACTGAAACAACATGTTGGCTACGAACTTCCAGTTGATTTCTCGTTTCCTGAAAAGAAAAGGATACACGAATTAATCAGTTATAAGATGCATTGTGTTACGCGTTATTGACGTTTCTTTGTCTTAACACTAGTCAAACACTGTTGTAGTCTGTTTATTTTAAACAATCACACTTCTAATTTTACATGGAAAATTCTAAACGAAATGCTCTGCATGGAATATTCTAGATGGATCACCGAGAAATATGTACAAAACGAGTAACTCAGTAGAAAAACACATACGAACAGTGCTGTCAAATAATAAATTACAATCGTTAAGCAGATTATTAGAATACTACAAGCATCTTGCACATGCACAAGGCAAATAAATATTGTAAAGAAAAATATTTGAGGCTTTACTTTATACCACTACTTTCATAAAGGCCGTCAAGGACCATTCTCTCCTCTCAACGTACACTATTATGTAACCACGGTAGTAGTGTCTGTCTTTCGCGATTGACCCCACGAACGTACTTAACCCCCTACAATTAAAACTACTAATTCATTTGAGGATTAAGGTGGAATCCAACCATGAAACTGAAGAAAAGTCAGAAAAGTGAATATAGTATTTGGACGGAGGATGCTCATTATAAGCGGAACTTTAAGACACCTATCTCAAAATTGTTCATTGAAATACTATTTTAATAGTTCCTAACTAATGTAGAGATGAGATTCAGAGTTTAATGTTCAAGAACATGATTGGATCTGGATTTTAGCAGACAATCCATCATAACACACAAGGTTGATTGAAATGCTTGTTTTTTTTTCATCTCATCCATGGTTTAAAATTACGAGGAGTCTTCTGATCTCCTCCTTCGGGATTGCTCCCGAACCGTCGCCAACAGCTCGTTGATCCAGTGCGACGTTAATTCAATTACCTACCTCTACATACGGTTTGTATGAAAATTTTCCAAGTTACACTTCATTATAATTGATTAATTATAAGTTTAATTCATATTTTGTAAAAAAATATATAAATACATTTGTAAAAAAAAAATTTGTCTGTAAATCTGAGAATTTAGGCCAAGGGGTCTCAAAGCTATATACTGTGGCGTTTTTGGCACCACCGTAATACAGTGGGGTCGGACTCAACTTGTTACCTTTACAAGTTATTTGTTACACTTAAAAGGTTTCAATTGACAAATAAAAGACTATCTACATGTCATTTACAACGAACAATCAATGAACGAATGTTCATGAAGAAACAATAAGTTTCTCTTCCCAGTTTGTTTTGGTTCCCCGGTGTTTAACTTCACCGTATAGCTATCCCAAACGACCGCCCCCTTCTCTCTTCTCCCCGTTTTTGTTTTCTCCGGGGGAGTCCGCCTTCCTCTTGGAATGCTCCACAGCTGTGCTTGGAATCGTTAGAAAATGACGTGTATGACAAGTAGGTGCAAGAAGTTGGATTAACATTAACTCCTACGACAGATTTAACGCCATTCTGGCCTGAGTTATAACAGAACTGTAACACGTGGTCTTTTTAGGTGGCCGTCTGTTCCCCTCTCGTGGAAGGCCCACGATGATCCAGGTGTTGAAATGGTCTTTTTTTTTCTCCAGACGTCACAATACAAGAGGATAGCGACAGCTCATGTTATTATATTATGGGTGTGAGTATCGGGGAAGGCCAGTCATTTAGCAATGTCAAACGAAATACATGAAGCGATCAGCTGGAATTGGCACTATTTTTCTTTCAGGCACTAAAACTAGAAGCATTACATCGCACACAGAAAAGAAAACGCTCTACTTACTGTGGATAGGAATCCCTGTATATTAATGCTGGAGCAAATAGATAATACAGGAAGTGCTTTGACGTAGGATACAGAGAGTGTTCTTGCTTTCCATCTGTCAACGAAAAAATCTGTTTAAAAATTTTCAAATTATGTCATATTTTAAGCATAGAATATTCATGAACTGTTTCAGTCTCTATTATGATGAGTTTTCGTCATCTGAACGTTATTCAAAATTACGAGTTATCCACGGAACTCTCCCTTCATGATTGATCCCGGACGGTCGCCGATAGCCCGTCATGTTGTCCCAGTGTGACGTTGATTTAATTATCTACCTTGTTAGCGCCTCATTCCGAATTGTAAAGTAAATGTATTTAATTCATGTTCTTTTTCTGCAATCGCATACAATATTTAATGTTCTTAATCGTATCAGAATTCATGCATTGTCATTTATCGATGTTCATTTACTAGAATAAGTAGCAACTGGAATACAAGAACAACTGTTCTTGTAGCATATCGCACTCGCAGAATGGAAGTAGTCAGTGTAGTACCTCGCAGGTCTCATTCAATAAAGTTGTGTTTGTAACTGCATCGCATTTTCTTTTCTTAAAATATAATCGCATCGCATTTACCATATCGCAATCTCAACATCAAGGACACGTCTCCTGCAGGTGTGTACGGGCATCACAATCCCGATGTACCTGAGTGATCTGTCCTCCCTCCCGTTTTACCCTGGCCTACCCATCCACTTTTTGCTTTTTATTCCTGCATCGTTGCTGTCTTGTGTTTGACACAGCTTGGTCAAATATGGCCCTCGCACGATAAAAAATATGTAAGTGGAGACATGATTTTGAATTTAAATGTTTCAAAAATATATATATAGGGTGTGCAGGAGCTTAAAAAAGTGCTTTGACAGTATAAGAGCGACTGTATATAAAACTACTATGATTGAAATAGGCTACCCCCTCCTGGAAATGCTTGTAGATGTCCTATAGATTAATTTCACCGTTAGCGCTCAAAATTTCGTCTGGGAAGATGCATTGACTTAAGAACATTAATGAAGTTTTAAATACTCTTGCCCGCTCACAATAGTATGCATTGCAAACAATAAAATAGTCAATGTGAAGCATTCGAATCATCATGAGGGACAAGAACGACCCCACGAAATAGCATTAGAAAAAAATAGAATTTTTCAATTATACCAATGGGTGTATGAACAAATCAGAGTGCAAACATGGTAGTAAATAATCTGGAAATGTATGGTAAAAATAAGTAATTTTTTTAAATTGTCGGGACAGTAGTAATTGGCTCAATATGAGCTTTGTGTTCTGGTTGAGATTTCGGTTTCCACTTGTCCCATCTCATCCTAATGAAAAACGTTAAATAGTGTCTGAATTTCAATTACCGTAAATAACCGATAAAACATTTCCTTGGTACATCTTGCCTATTTTCCCAACATAATCATGGCATTCATATGTAATTTAATCATTTTTACTTACAAAATTTTATGACAAAATTGCCACTCCAGATATGTATTAATTTAAAAAATAAGTGATCCTAATGAATAGTTTGAAGTTATTATTAGTTATAGTGGAATACAGCATTAATGTGTAGTTACCTTTTGATGCGTCATACTTTAAAACTCGAGGAGCACTCTCTCTGACAAAGGAATACGCTTTCATAAATAATCGTACCTGATTTAAGGAAAAAAGGAAAGTTTGAAAGTAGAAATCATAAAAGTATTTCAGAATTAAATAACGTTATGAAACTTATTGCATGGAAGTCATGAACACTTTAAAAAGTGACAGCTTTAAAAAGTGAAAACTTTATGAATTATGGAATTCGAATAAATGTATACATGAGAAAGAGAGAGAGAGAGAGAGAGATGTGTTTTAAAAAACTAAAGATAGGCATTCTGATCCAAATTATTAATATGATAAAATTCTTTGAGAAAATTAAGTTTATGTAAAGCGAACATGACTGGCTTACAAAACGAAAATGGAATTTATAATGTTTTATTTTTTAGAATGTTAAATACCTTACTACTTAATTTATTTTTGTACTTTAATGACATGGTTTTTTTTTTTGTGTATTTAACTGTTATTATTTAAATTTTTAATAAATATTGATTTGCACAACGATAGTCTTATTGAATTTAGAATTCGTCCATAAACTCGACCATGACAATACCTATATTTATACCACAAATTTAGTCTCGTATGTTGTTAATCCTGAGCTCAATATTTGCTCTTGTTAATAAACAAACATCCTCACCTGCTCTGCCATTATTGTAAAGCTTGTAATTGGATGGACGGCTTGTTGCAACATTACAAATGTAGTTGCTGTGAATATGAATGCAATACTGGAGAGGTAGAGGAATAAGAAAATCACATCGGCAAGCTAGAAAGGTAATATTTTAATGTTTTAAAAACTAACAAAAGACTTTAAATACGAGGCTTATTGTATATATATATATATATAACAAAAGTAGAAATAAACTTTTCAGTTATAACAGGAAGAGTTTTTCTGAGAAATATTGTAAAACAAATCACACACACATAAGAAACACAATCATTGACATTAGAGCATCTCTGATTTGGTTATTAACTATTCCACCACGCAGGCAGTGGTGGAATAGTTTCTAATGTGTGACCAGTCACGTACTTACAGTGGCTGATCACACATTAGGCATGCCAATTAGGGTGTATTGTTAAAGGGCTTTTCGAAACAGAAAAATGAGATTACTAAATAAGTATTTTTCATAAAATTTCCAGCAAAATAATTTTTATTTCCTAATATTTGCGTTTGCTGAGAAACCTACTATATAATAAGTCACTGAATCTTTCAGGGTTTTTTCCGGATCTCTGTTTTCCCATTTTCTCTTGATGGACGAGTTGTATTGTCGAAATCACTAGAGGGTTAATTTAACAGTTACGGTTAACGAAACTAAATTTTTTTCTGAGGAAAATATTTTCACATTTAATTAATTTTGTGTGATGTTATAGCAACTCGAAAAGCTAAAAGAACGATCAAATTCTTTAAAAAGTACTTCACCAGTCTTGCTTTCAAATTGAGATGATAAAGCCGAGGTAATCTGAGAGACAATATAGGTACTCGTATGTGATTTTAGATAAGAGTATGATGCACTTCCATGATTTTTGATGCCGCATTTCCGTACTACCCCACACAATAAAGATTTTTCACCCCAAAAATGACAAGGACATATCGGATATCAAGACCGTTATTTACACTCAATATAACAAACAAAATTAATCAAAATCTAACCCACTTTTTGCATTGTGATAAAGTTCTGTTAATTTCAATCGAAGTATTGCGTCTTATCTGTAAAAATGTTGATACGAATGTAGCGATACGAAGTATTTGACTCCGAAGCGAAGTGTTATCGTAACTATAAGTGATACTTGGTGCTTAAGTATGAACAAAATTTCACTAGTACGTGTTCCTAATAACGTGTTTTTGCCTTAGGCATGTTTACTAGCAGTTAAAATAAGCAGAGTTGAAATCTGAACGCTATGTTTTCTGTTTTTCGAAAATAGACCGCTCTGTTGCTCTGCTCCAGTGTGACACTAACTACCTAACCTACTTTACAATTAACGCATGGCTGAAATACTGTATTTTAAGTAATTAAAAATGTATAATTTCGGTAGAAACAAATTCAAAATTATATTTTGTTACTGAAATACATGGGCCAAAAGAAGAAGAAAAAAACGTGTTTCAAATTTAAACAGGCAAATGTTGAGGAAGAAATGATTCGTTAAGCGTTTCGAAAATTTGCTTAATTCTACTGGCAATACGACCTTTTACTGTAATGGATCAACGTACAGCGGATATACAAAGTAATACAAAGCAAGCATGGCTACAGAGATTGCGGGAAAGTGTTGCAAAGTTCAAAAAGGGCCAAACTAGCATTGGCCTTTGTCAAAGGCAGTAAACCTGCAAAGAGATTGCTGAAATCATTGACACATGATTACGAACTGCCCGGTGTATTATTAAGTACTAGGATAAACGGGTGCATAACAAAGTTTATTTATTTGGTCAAACACTTCATTTATATAATTTTTAAAACCTGACGGTTGGTGATCACTGGTTATGTATAAACCTTTTTTAACCACTATCTGTGAACTTTTGCTGATCACTGGCCATCTATAAACTTTTTCCCACCACTATGCGTCAACATGCCTTGCTTTCACATGACTTGCTGACAACATGACTATAAAACTTCCTGATATACGACATTTATTTGTAAAAAAATTATCAGAATTTATATATAGAATTAATTTTCCTTGGACGATTTTTATTTTATGTCCCTTGATCGTCGGACTCTGGAAATTGACACATAATCCCTGACCGAAGGCTGGTTCTGGTAGATAAACTCCTGCCTTTTCTAATGATTGGCTCCGGGCCCTATTGATTGTCTTAGAAAAGGCTAATTTGACTGGTCATTGTCGACGCTTTCGAGTACATGGTAGTTCTGTGGAAGTAGGGGGACAAATCTATCCCTCTATATTAAAACAATGTTACCGCCGCCGCCGCAGGATTGAAAACTGTGTTGTTTAGCTCGATTCTTAGACGGTTTCCCGAAAAAGTACTGATCGGAAAAAAACAAAATTAACATGGTTTGTTCTTCATCGTATTCCCTGGACAATTATTAAGATTTTTTTTCCGATGAGGCTATTAGTTTAGGGTTTATTAAGTGTCAAAATTGAAGAAGCGAAATTTCTTCTGCGAGTGAGCAAAACACATACAAATTTTCAGTCTTCAGCCGTGAGTTTTTTTTAAAGAGTACCTCTCAACGTAAATTTTTGCAGCTCGTCGAGTTTTTTTTTAAATTTCAATTTGGTTCTTGATAATATTTTTTTGAAATTCGGGAAAAATCAGGACATTTTTGTTACTTTTTTTAAACTGCCGTATCTATATTTTATTACTATTAGTTTTTAATTTTTAAAATATCGCAGTATACATCAGAATGTACTCTTTCTTACGGTACTATTATTTTTGAAATCGGTTAATAATTAAATTGGATGCGATCAAAAGTGGGTCATACAAAATTCGGAATCTTTGGATATTTTCGCTACTTTTTGTTACAACCGTTAACTCTAAAACTGTCATATCTATATCTTATTACTATTAGTTTTTTATTTTGAAAATAGCGCAGTATACCTCAGACTATACTCTTTCTTACGGTACCATTATTTTTAAAATTGGTTCATAAATAAATTCGATACAATCAAAAGTTGGTGATACAAATTTCGTATTTTTTATTTCACGGAGCAAATTCGCGGAGCATTGTATTCGCGGAGGGTTGTATTTTTGACTATCGGGTTTGCCAGATATGAAATTTATCGTAGCAGCAATTGCCATAAAAACGATTTCTTTTTATTTGGCGAAAAAAAAGGCTCGCTTTTTTCCCTCTGTTCTCAAACGAATTACCGAGAAAGTACTAAGTACACATCGTAAAGTTTGGAGATTAACAGGGTTTACTTAAAATTGTACAGGGAACAAGATGCAGAAGATTTTTTACTCATGCGGCTATTACTTTAGGGTGCATTAAGTGTTAAAGTAAAAAGGAGTGAAATCACTTGCGTAAGAGGTATTGGCTTGCGAAGCAAACCAAACGGGATTGCGTAGCAATCCCCGGGGGTCGGCGAGCGTAAGCGAGCAAGGGGCGGAGCCCCCTAGTTCTGGGAAAAAAAACTGTGACGTCATGGACCGTAAAGTGAAATCAGGATAATACAAATTATTCAGATAGTTTCACTCTGCGAAAGGAATGTTGGTTTGCGAAGCAAACCAAATGTCATATGTAAAAGGAGTGTTGGTTTGCGAAGCAAACCAAATGGGATTGCGTAGCAATCCCCGGGGGTTGGCGAGTGTAAGCTAGCAGGGGGCGGAGCCCCCTAGTTCTGGGAAAAAAAACGTTTCGTGTACAGTAGTGCCTGTCAATACTTCCGCGATTATTAAATTTGTTTTTAAATTGTTTACTGCTAATCGCGTTCCATAACATAGACCACGTTTAGTAAATGAAAGCAAACAAAACTATTCCCACTCGTGACATCACACAACTAATCAAAACAATCAGAAACTCCGCCTACTCGTGACGTCACACATTGGAACCAAAACAGCTGCAACAACGCAAGCCATCTTAACATTTTATATAAATAGAATCATCCGCCTTCTCGTGACATCACGTAACCAATCAAAACTTTAATAGACACAGAAACGCAGCTGGTCTTAACGTCTCATATAATTAGATTGTAAAGATGACTGTGTACCATCAACCTAGTGAAACATTGTATGATCGAAAAAAAAAGTCCTGAATAATCATGGCCGAAGATCATTAAAACGCTCAGTGAACTCTTATCGCAAAAATTCGACCATAGATCGCACAATTATGTTCAATAGTTGTAGCAAGATCGTTTCTACTATCACGATAAGACGAGAACTTAAAGCAGCGCGATTTAATAATTTTGTTACAATAAAGAAATCACTGGTCAGTGAGTCTAGTTGCAAAAAAATATTCCACATTTTGCCAAGGAGAGAACGTAAAGATAGGACTTTACGTTCCAAGGCAAATTGGAATTTTTTTCCTATTAGGCTTACTAACTAGGGATTTCCTTTAGATAAATAATTTCGTATTTCCTTTAGGTAAAGATTGGACTTTGTAACTCAGGCCTACTTGAATCGTGTTCACCTGTCAGACTCCAACAAGTGCCAACTTATTTGCCTTGACGAGGAAGAGACTTGGGAGCAATTCTTGTTCAACTACACAGAAGAGAACATTTTTAGAATCTCCTTAAAGATAATGTGTGATTCATCTCAGATTTTTACTGTGTTTTCTAACGTTCATTTTATGTCTATTGCTACGCTGGCTTATAGAAGACATCGTAAAATCGGTGTTAAAACACCGGACTCGTGTATCAAGATGTAATATAAGGCAATTGCAAGGTAACTGAATGCAATTGCACATTCCAGGATGATAAAGTCACGATTCAACTATCTAAAATTGCATAAGATTGGTTCGAGAAACAAGAGGCATCAATCACAACTTGAATTGACCACCTCAATCTCCTTGAGCGTAGGTCTGATTTTCTACAGAAGCATCTAAGGAGTAATCTCATTCTTCCTTCATCAGTGAAGTATCTTGACAAAATGTTAATGCAAATCTGGCCAAAAATATGCGTGTATATGTTACCGCTAAAGTGCACATTACCTACAAGGCACTCGTTAAAGTGAAAATAAGATCTTTGCTGGAACAGCAGCAACGTTTCTGTAAGCTTTACTTAACATATTGTTATTTATTTCTTTTTCAATACCTAACGAATCAAGTTAATACAATCAAACAATCAACAAATTAGTTGACAGAATCAATCATCAATCCATTAAGAAACTATAGTAGAAAGAATCAAACGGTTTAAAATATTACTACAATTAAGGAAACAAACTCAAAGTGGAGGGAGAGAGGGAAGGTGTAGGAAAAGGAAATGAAAGAAACAAATTTTTGAACTTTAACGATACGGAAGTCGTTAATGTGGACCTTACCTAGGTTAAATGCGGAAAAACTTTTAATTCCGCACATTAACAGAGCAAATAAGTTAATCTGCAGATTAGCTATGTAATGTGCACATTAACGGCTTTCGAGCTTTAGCGCTAACATATAGACTATGTATAAACTTTTACACTTCCACGATAAATGCGTGCTGTAATTCCTGCTGAAGGTGGTCCAACGAAATATTAACCCACCAAGTGGTTTCGACGAGATATGTCGCTCACGAAGATCTGACAAATTTTTCTAAATACGAGATATTTCGTCATCCAGATACTGCCGATTTCTTTTATGACGAGATTAACATCTGGTCAGTTTTCATCCAAGAACGAGATATCTCATTCATACAGATCTGATCAGTTTTGCTATTGGCGAGATACGTCGTAAAGACAACCCCCGGGAGGGTTGATAGAAGACCATTTAAGGGGCCACGCAATGTATGTCAGAACTATTCTTGCTGAAATTTTTTAAGTATTTATCTAATTCTCTAGATTATCTTTTGACTTCAATTTAGTACTTTGAAATTGAAAGAACGTATAATTCTTCATGTTTTCATAAAATGTGCTGTAGTATCTAGTGGTGTGCCAGTGAGTAAGCAACCAAGGATGGGACTGAATTAATTACCAGCACATCTTCAATCTGTGAAATGACAAAAAATCATGGTGCCGCTGTCATATTTAAGATGGTAAAAAGTATCAAAATATTTTCACTAAGTAAAGTTCACCATTACGAAGTCACCTTGCCTTTGAATTGATCGTGTTCCTGACTCGAATCCACGTTTTGAATCCTAGGAAAACTGCAAAGGCGTATATGTTGAAGCACGGCCACATTTTAAGAAAAAGTAATGGATTGGATGTTGCCCATTGCATTATTTTGAGGTCCCGTCGGAGCCTGAAAGAAATAATTTCTTTTATTAGATAACTTTGAAGAGAACTGAGAAATTCAATCAACAATTCTGTTTACATCAGGCTAAATAGTCTAAAATAACGAAAATCTGCGTCAGTTTTCCGGATTTGAAAATTCCTTGTTAAATCTCGAGTTTCACTTTACCGCCACAAAGCGCTGAATGCCAACCCTATTGCAATGTTGCCACTCAGAGAAAGTTGAACATACAAGCATTTGTATTACATATAAATGAGATTAACAATTATTTTTGTAATCTTCCAAATTTTTAAAAGGGTCGCTGGTAACCCGATTGTGAGAAATTGCTAAAAAAAAAAAGGAATTAGAAACCGGAGGGTTTTGATTTCGTAACTCGATCCAACCAAAGACCGTTGTGCACGTGAGGGCTGGTGCATGTTAAATCTGTCGTGGCCTCAGATGTCCACCTTGGCATGGTGTGGAGGTTTGGAGAGTGGGATGACAGCTCAGGTGTTCTTCTCGTCACCTGACCATGGTTCAAAACGACGAGATGTTGTCCTCGATCTTTTCCTTCGGGATGGATCACAGATCGTCACCAATAGCCCCGTTGTGTTACTCCAGTGCAACATTAATTGAACTACCGAATCTTTAAAATGTTATTTTAGTACTATTTTGAATCAATGACTTTATAAAATTAGTTTTTAACCCTTATATGCCTTAAGTTTCAAATTTGTTACCGGACTTTTACAGCGAACTGTACACTTTCAATTCGTTTGTTTTTAATATTTGGCTGTATGTATGTTACCAATAGATAATGTTCTTTTGAACAAAAGTTAAAAAATAAACCTCAGCTGTCAAATAATATGACATTTTGTTTTCCCGCCGTATTGAACGAGTGACATATTTTTAGAAAAAGTTTAACGGAATAAATCTTTGACGCATTTCATTTTTTCGAAAAATAAAAATACTTTTGAGGTAGGTGAGTATCTTATTTTTACTATTATGTAATTATTTTTAGCAAGGGTCTGTTTTGCTTGAAGAAAATCTTGCTATTTTTGTTTGTATCAATTTTGATACTTCAGGCATTCCAGGCTGTATGAAACCTACTTACCTATTCTTTGGCTAATAGTATTTTTGCTTGTATCTTTACATTTTTGTTGTTTCTCTGCTTGGTTTGGTGTTGGAATTAAGTTTTTTTACTTTTGACTATTTTTTGACTAAGTTTTTTGACCCGGCAACAAACTGGAAAGACACTAAGCAAGTTTTATTGCTTTCCACCCATGTTGGTTCTGAACCAGCAGAGACCTATAACCCGCTACGACAAAAAACTGAAAATGAATGCCAAGTATCATGTCCTCGGGTCATAAAAGAATACAATGCCCACTTGGGTGGCGTTGATCTGATGGACAGCTTCATCGGTCGATATCATATCCGCATAAAATCAAGAAAGTGGACAACGAGGTTGTTCTATCACTTCCTGGACATGACTGTGACAAATGCTTGGGTACTGTACAAAAAGTTAGTACAATGAAAGGGAAATCTCAGAATGACATTATGAAGTTAGCTGACTTCAGAACCGAGCTTGCTGACACCTTATGCCGGTATTAAAATAGGTCATAAAATAAAAGGGAAAGACCAAGTACCAATAGTCGACGAGAAGAGACCCCAGAACCCTCCAAAAGACCACGGTCAAGTGTACAAGTCCTACCTTCAACTGACGTACGTTACGATCGTGTTGGACATGAAAAAGTATTTATGGATTCGAGAAATAAATGTAAATATAACAACTGTAGAAAGTTTACCTCTTGGATTTGCAAGAAATGTAAGGTTTCTTTATGCGATAACAAAAAACAAACAATGTTTCGCATTATTTCATGCCTAAGTTCATCAACAGTTAGTGCGACATATTTATAGCCTTTTTGCCTAAAGTAACAAAATTGATACCTGTTTTTTTTTCGAAATAAATACATAAAATATTTATTGTAATTTTTTTATTTTATTATTTTTCCCTTTATCTGGCTACTGCAATAAATACATTGAAATTTTTTAAAATTTAATTTGAAAAATCAGGCTTTTAATGGTTAAATAAAACAAAAGCAAATGTTTCCTCTCGTAAATCGAAATAAAAATTTTTTAAACCTCCAAATGGTTTTTACGAGATATATCGTCCATCAAGATGCAGCCGATTTTCCTATGTTGACAAGATCAAGATTTGGTCGGTATTTTTTTCTAATGACGAGATATTTCGTCCTTCAAGACGATCATTTTTGCTAATGTCGAGAGGCCTCATCGTGACAACCACCAGAAAGATTACAAGCCCATTCACGTGTCAACAGAATGGAAGTTCAAAAATATGTTCTCTCTCCCATAGAGCAACTTTGGGACGTTAAGACAGGCAACTATCCCGGAATGTTGACCATGTAGCCCGACAGTTGGAGACAATTTGGCAAGAAATTCCTCACTATCCAGGATATTTTTCAGTCTATGCCATAAAATGCCATATCTTAAAAGTACTTTTTCTATCCACAGAAATTGATAAATTATTTTTAAACCCTAAATTTGAAACAAAAATAATTTTCTACCAATTTTGGTGATTTTGAAATCTTGCTGTTCTCTTAATGATAACTTGTGTTAGCATTAGTGATAAGACATTTGTTTCTTGAATTTAAAAGCATCATATTCTTTTATAACTTGTCAAATAAAAAACGAGTATCTATACGAAGATAACAAAAACAGTAAAACTTACATTTCTGGAGCTGTAATGTAGTATATAATGGCATTTAGAAGAAGGAGGTTGAATACAGACACACTGATATTATGCACAGTTTGCAAGTGAGTCACAGACATCAGGTCCCTGTTGACAAAATTCGTTTGGTTGTAAACTCGAAATTAGGCATATGGAGAGAAAACACAAATAAAAGTTACACTAGTAGAAAAGAGAGTTCATATTCACAATTGATGAATGTTTCTTTTCATTGGCTCTTATTGTTACGCACAAGTATGAACCCTCACTCCTTGATAAAGCGTTTTTCTTTAAAAGATTTGTTGACGTTGGTCTGTCTTGTGTTTGACACAGCTTGGTCAAATATGACCCTTGCACCATAAAACCCAAGACGAAATTTTTTAAATTTGAGACCTAACAAGACTTTTTGTGTCCCTCAGATGTTAAAAATTCTATATAAGAAGTCCGTGAGAAAAGGCTACATAGAACGCTGGGATTATTAATTAATAATTTAAAAACAGCAATTCATGAAATTAAGAATATATTATATTTTGTTATCCTTGTCTCCTCTTGCCCATGTCAGGAAACATAAAACTATTTTACAGGCACATATGAACGAGCTATATTTTGAGAAGATTAAAATATTTTAATATGTTGAATACACCCAATCAAGAATTATATCACAATTGAAAATATTTGATAAAACCGATACAACTTTCACTTTAAAAAATTAAATTCACTGTAACAAGGGTGAAGTTTGTAAAACAGCAAGGTTTTTTTTTGTACTAAACAATTATAGGGTTTCTGTATAGCACCTTAAATAGATGACTCATGTACTGAGATTCTAAAGAAAGGAGAAAAACTTTAATGTTTTAGTTGTTTGTCAGAAAACCATCCTGATGACTTATGTATATAGGGTTATCTTTTAGCCTATTTCTCCGTCATTACCACCAATAGAGATCACATATATAAACACAGATAAACACATGTATTTGTACACTTTTAATTTATTTTCATTTTTTTATTAGGTAAGCTGATTTAAAAATTACATTTAATGTAATGTATTTTTGGAATTTATGATCTTTTAAATGCTAAAACAAAATATTTTACGAAGCATTGAATTTGCTTATTTGATTTATATTTGATCGTCAGTAAGACTTCAAAATTTGGTTCTATATAAGTATATAAAAAATCCAGCGGATTTTTTATAATGTGGTATGAAATAGTGATGTATTCACCCGTAACATCTTGCAAAACTTATTTGGTGCTAACATTTTTATACCACAGGTACGTTGTCAAAAAGTAATTTTCAAGGGAGATCCAAATTTTATTCATGCTTTTTATTACAAGCATAATACGTTATTTATGTATAGAAAGTTCGTAAAAAGCAGCTTTTAATTCTATTTGATATCGGTGATGTTTTAATCATATTTATTGTAAATAATAGACTTACGTTAAGACAGAGTTCCTATGTGTGTAGACTTTTTTCGGCTGTTGAGACCCCAACGATACATTTCTGAAAAAAATACTCTATTAAAGCATTCAATTAAATAAAACAACGTTTAGTCATCATTTTTAAGTTCCGTATTAAAGTTAAATTTATTCGTTGCGCAGTCCATCTATATGTTGTCCTGTAAGTTCTGGAAGCCATATCTGCTTTGGGGTAGCGTAGGGTAGAATAGTACAACAGGCTACTTAGCGACGGTCTAGGATCAAACCACAATCCGAGGCAACACCTGAGCACTTACCCCCACTCTCCAAACTTCCACACCACGCTAACGAGTTGATATTTGAGACCACTACAGATTTAACGTTCGCCATTTCCCACTCACACGACAGTCTGGTTGGATCGAATCTCGAACTCGCGACCCAAATTCCGCGACTCTACCAACGGCAAATCTACTTTGGAAAATGGAGCTTTGTATTTAAAGTAATTATCTTAACACCAAACCTCTAATTTTCAATCACGTAACAGTAAGTATTTAAAAATTGTTATCTATGCTCCTTATAAAAATTTGTTACGAAAGAAATTAGTACACAGAAAATTAAAATGTATCCAACTCCAAAAAGTTACTTAAAGATAAGTAGTACCTACCTTTTTTATCACACAAAATTCTCAGGATCTTGTTCTTATGGGGTATTTCCTCCTGATGAATATTTTAGAAAATATAATAAACACTAGCTACTGCGTGGCTATCCCGGCGTTGCCCGTGCCCGTGGTGTTGGTTTGCGAAGCAAATTTTAATCTATCTTTAACGAATACGCTTTTATGAAAATGAACTAAACAATGCCTCTCCAAATGTTTTTTATTTTTTGCTCTCCACTGAAAGAGGCAGGAAATGTAATCTGTTTTTTTTAACGTGAAGGGGCCCGAAATGCAATCTGTTTATTTTTGGAAAGGGAAAGCTACCGTGACGTCACAATCAATCTCCTACGAAAATATAAAATATATATTCAATTTAAAAGTTATTTATATAATGAAATCTTATTTTTAGGTATGGATCTAAAGTGAAATTTTCCGCAGATTTCAAATCCGCTAAAATTTTTACTGTATCTCTAACGGTCTAGGAGATAGAAAAAGAACTAATTGACTCCAGTTAAAAGATTGTTTGTTTTTATCGTCTGGCAGAAAAATTATTCATGCCGGAAACGAAAACAGTAAATTTAGAATCTGTGATCTGTTCTATGCTGTAGTATTCAATAATGATTAAATTTCATTAAATTCATTTAAAAATGTTCTAGATTGAATTTTAAAATTCGACCCAAAAATTGAAAATATTCGGACTACCTGTGTGCCAAATCATCAAAACTCAAAAAAGCTGTAAGTGCCATAGAATCGTCAGGATTTTGCGCGCAAACAGACGAACAGAAAAACAGACCAACATACACACACTTCATGTTATAATAGTAGAGAAGAGATGGTATTAATATGTAACTATTCCTATATATTAATCCACTGAGGGATGCACACGTATCTATCCGTTCTGCTACCTTGCATGATTTCAAAATAGCTTAAACCTTCTCAACCAATGCAATATTTCGTAAGAGACTTTCAATCAACAGATGCGGTTATTTAGTCATCATGTATGTTGTGGTGGAAAAGCAATACTACACTGTTCATTTTACACTACAATATTTCATAGAGTTTAAATCGATAAATGAATTACTAGGAAATATTGTGAATTTCAAAAGGTAACTTACTAGAAAAGTATATACAAAAAAAAAGCTGTAGAGCATTAAAAGCATTGCAAATTTATCTGAGTGCATGATTTCCAGCATTGAGGTTTTATACTATTTATTCCCATACATCATTACACGTTCCAATAATACAAATGAGGCTTGTTTCTATTAGGGATGAGACGTCGACAACAAAACATCGATGTTCAAAATTACAACATCGAAACAACTAACTATAAGTATAATTAGGTAGGTACATAACAATATTTATTGTTAGTTATTATTAATTATTTATCAATTTGTGAAGGGGAAGCATAAGAAAATAATTTTTTATTTACTGTAAATAAAAAATATTGGGGGCCAATAATTGTTATAAGCCCCAATATTTGTGTTATTTACAGTTTCTAACAAAAGAAATCTGCAAACTTTCTCCACCTTAAGCCGACTTCTTTTTTCACTAACTATCCCACCAGTTAGTGAAAAAAACTCGTTCTGATGGGACGCATGTCGCCATCACTGACACATTCTTAGTTACACGGCTATTTTTCTTAATTTTTTCTATGGTACTCTTTCTTAATTTTTACATTGGTACTTTTTCTTAAATTTTACTATGGTACTTTTTCTTAATTTTTACTATGGTACTTTTTATAATTTTTACTATGGTACTTTTTATAATTTTTACTATGGTACTTTTTTTATCAAAAATAAAACATCGACGATGTAAAAACATCGACAACGTAAAAACATCAACAATGTTAATACATCGACGTAAAACAAACATCAGCTCCAATAAATCGATGGTAAATACATCGAGGTCTTTTTTATAAAACATCGACATCAATGTCGCATCTCTAGTTGCTATGCTTTAAATCACGTTCGTACAACAAGTGGTTTTAATGGATGCGTTTCTAAACAGAGCTAAGAGAAGCAATCCAGAGTAGATATGTTAAAATCAATGACCATGCACTAAAGACTCAAATCTGAAGTACTCTTGATCATCATTATCATTTAAATTTTATTTATTTTTTAACAATTCCATTTTACAAATTTGATGCTTACAATGGACAATAGCTATGAAAGAAACAGTTTATATTTTAATAACAATTTTTTTTTTTTTTTTTGGGGGGGGGTAGCATAAATTCTATTGCATAGTTGTAATCTAATTTTAAAAATCATTGTCATTATGCTAATCATAATTTAGTGTGGTTATCACGAAAAAAATAATTATCTAACGAGAAAACTGCACTTAACTGTTTTTTTAGAGATTCTTCTTTTTCATTTTTATCTCCAGGTTTCGTAGCATCTTGAGAGGCGAGAGGACTCATTTTGTTTCCAGAACACAGGCACCTGGAAAGCAAATGTGTTTGAAATAAATATTGCACCACATAAAAGGGGTATTCGAGACAGATTAACACATCTCACAGTACACGAAGTGAAATTCAGTTTCACAATACATTCAAATTCTGGTTTATGAATTATCCTTATCTGGTTTAAAGTTTGAAAAATCATGAAGCGATAATCCTTGTCACAGTTTGAGGTAGTTGAGATGGATTTCAGTATATCGAAGGATAGAAAATTAAATGGTTGAATTTTCCATGTTTTAGGTTCTCTTAGATTCATTTAACTTTTCCAAGTGGCTTCGACAAGATAACTATCAGTCAAAATCAGACTAATTTTGCTAATGACGAGATATCACGACATTAAGATACTGTCGTTCTTTTATGATGACGAGACCAATACCAGATCAGTTTTTTTTTGACAAGATATCTCTTTCATTAATCCTCAAGTTCTGACTAATTCAGGAGGATGCTCGAACTACTCTTTTTCCAAATCGAGCTATAAGCTTGCCGTTATAAAATTCTCTGCGATTTGTACTTTCTTAACCTATTTAATATTTGAAAATTATATTCAACAGGCTATTAATATCTTCTTTTTTTTTACTTAGTAATTAAAATTTTCTTTGTTAAAGAATTACAATTGATTGCGTGCTCTTTAAATCAGAAGATATGGTAATAGTTTTTAAATTCCGAAATGTGTAGGGCATTGAACGTAGACATTAAATTTACCTGCGCACTCAATTTGCTTTTTAAAAGTCAGTATTAATTTGTTTATACACGATTAATAAATTTTTCAAATATTTAGAAAACCGCATTAAAAAATTACATATAAACAAATTGTTTTTTAAAAAAATGAAGGAGCTCTTAAAGTATGAAATGGCAATAACCTTGCGTCAACTTTCCTCTTAATTTGTTACATACATTTAGGTTATTATCTATTTCTGACGATAACCATGTAAAGAATTAAGTGGCTTTTGGGGGAACCAAAGAGTAATTTGATATTCATTCCACCCAAATGAATTAAAAATGTAACTGTAATTCTAAACTATACCACTGGGTAGCCAAAAACTGCGAAGACTTAATTTTTCAGTAAAATCAATCTTCAAATACGAAATGTTTTGAAAAATTAAAATCAAAGCAGCAAAATTTAAAAAAAGTCTAAAGCAGAGTTTTCAACGATTTAAAACAAATATTCTACACGGATATCATAAGAATGCATAATTCGGATAATTATTAGTGAAAGTAAATTATAAAATGATAATTCAACTTCATTTTTCCAACTAGCTGATAAATGAACCTTCATTCTTACACACCGTTTACCGAGTCATATTTATAGTTCTAAGAATTAAAACCCTTTAAAAATCACTGAAAGAACATTTTAACACCTCGTGATAAGATACCAAAACGAAAATGCTTACCCTGTTACAACCACAGCTATTCAATTATCAGACTGGTGACAATTGTTCAGTGCGAACATCAATGTTGATCACAGAAGAACACAAAGGGCAAGCTGAGTTTATTTCCTTACTGCAGTGCCCGAGTCCAGTGCCGATGTACGGAAATTATTCTATGTTTTAAGCTGATTCTGAATAAGCAGGGGACTTCGTCATATGTGATAAGAGTTGCACTCCGGAATCATTGTAAGTTGAGATTGCGATAACGATGTGTTACCGACACTGCGTTTGGGTGACTTCCAAGCGAAAGTCTGGCACATAGACGTGAAATGTAAGTAAACCGAGCTTCAGAAAGTGTGTCCAGCTTGTCGACTAGTAGTCATGTGACTTCTCGGTAGGTAGGTGTTTAATTAAAGTCCTACTGGAGCAACACGACTGGCTATTAGCGATTATCCGTGTTCAACCCCGGAAGGAAAGATCCGAGGACAGTAGCACGTAATTTTGAACACAGTGTTCACTTCACCTCTCTAAACTTCCACGTCACGCCAACGTGAGGACATTTGAGACTACGGTAGATTTAACGTGCAGCAGCCCCTCTTGTACACGACCGCACTTGGTTCGATCCGAATTCGCAACTGTCCGGTTGCTAGTCCTATACTCATCAGTAGAGCTCGGATCGATATGCAAAAATGTGACCTGAAAAATGCATTTCAAAAGCCCAAAATATGCACTAAAACTCCTAAAATATGCGAAATTGCAAAAAAAAAAGTTTCATTCTTACAAAAAGGATAGTGAGGAGGATAAAGTGAAATTGAACCACATTTTCATTCAATTAATTCACAATTTTATTTTTATAGCGCAGATAAGTAAAAAACATACAAAGCAACAAACATACAGATTAATAAATGTTACAAAAAAAAACTGTAAATTTAAATGAAAGCATTTCAAATGCCCTCAGGGACGTAACTAGGAGGGGTAGAAGGGGCATGTGACCGGCTGCCGGATTGGGAAGGGGTGCTATATAAGCCAAGTATTTTTTTACTAGTAAAACTGATTACGCATGACAAAAAATGAAGAGGGAAAACTTATTAGTTGACTACAAAAGCCAAAAACTATAAAAGGAGCTAAATGCAGAACGTGTGAAGTGTATGAGTTTGATCTGAATAAGGATGAGGATGGAACGTCGTAGCGGCAGAGTTTAGGATAACAAGCTCGTGTCTGGGAAGTTTCCTGTCTCCCAAGTGGCTTTGATGCGCCGGCAAACGAAACTGAATTCGGTTAGCTTTTAGTGTCCTGTTCAGATATCAGTTTTGCGGTCCTATTATTTGTCAATGAAATATCTTGGAATTAATTTATTTTATCTTGTACTAGAAACGAAATTGCTGCAAATTAATCTATTTGCCTTTAAAATCAAGTCCTTATCATATAGGTTGAATTAAAAAAAATTGGAATAGTCTAATTGATGTGTGACGGCGATTACAGGTGTTGTCGAGAAGGGTTTGGGTTTGCTTGGTCAGTAGAGGCGCCAAGGCTTGCTTCTGAAAATCTTCTTTCCCAACGCACTGTGCTTATTTGAAAAACAAATTTGATTTTTTTTTTCGGTAAAAATGTTTGACAATAGAAAAAATTGTCCACACAAATATTCACAAAACATACAAAATAAATTCGGGTTTCTTTGGTTGCAGCTGCTAAAAAAACAGTCAATACGGATTTCTATCAACATTAGGGACTAAAAAAATGCAAAATATGCAAATTCCGAGCTTTACTCATCAGGTGTCCGATACTCATCAGGTGTTGCCTCGTCATCTGACTGTGGTTCATAATTACGTGGTGTTGTCCTTGAATTTTTCTCTTGGGGTTGATCGAGGACGTCGTCAATAGCCTGTTGTGTTGCTCCAGTATGACGTTAATTACAATACCTACCAACCTCTGTGAAAATTAACTTTGTTGGCCGATATATGACACCTTATCGCTTCAAAAAAAGAAAATGTTATCACCTGCGCTGCCATAAGAAAAAAACATCTCATGACAGGGTAGATACCTATGTGAATGGGGCATTTTTATAGAGTACTAACAACAATGGTGAAATCGCCAAAGTCTACTATGCCGCGCGTATCAATAGGATGATGATTCAATGGATGAGCGCCTTCTCTCGTCCCGTGGACCAATCAGATGACTATTCATTTCCATCCCACAGACGAAAGTAGTCTGAGGGTCATGTTACTACTAGTTTTGGTCACGTGATACTGGACACATAAAAAAATTACCATTGCTCACACTCTGCTTTTATATTTCATATACGTACTAGCGCCTACTTTTGTGGGGTTAGTGTCCAACTCTTGAAATTATGGACTGTTTTTAAATATATTTAAAATTGACTAGTATTTGTGATATTCTAATTAATAGAATAGATTGTATAGAAACATGACTTAGATGAATTACCTACTGTTGAATTGTCTATCAGCTTTAGCTAAAAGAGGGTTAGTTGAACACCAGAAATCTCGTTTTTTATTTTTTAGCTTCTAAATACTGTTTGAAACTTTTAAAAGAAAAACTTCTCATCTTTATGTTTTTAAAAATCAATATTTCCTTTAACTTTTTAGAGCAATTTAGAGCAATATTTGCTTCGTTTTTTTTTTTAATTCCATATAATAAATATGTTAAGGAGCCATTCACACATAACTCAGTCTAAATAATTTTCGGTTAAAAAAATATAGCAGAGTCAAGCTAAATCATACGATTGAAAATAGCAGTATTTAGATCAGTGAATGACTTTCCATATTTCCTGTTGGAAAAGCAGCGAATTAGCAAACTGAGCGTTCCGAGTTCGAAACTCTATCCAACCCAAAACCGTCATGTACGTGGAGCTAGTACATGTTGAATCTGTCGTGGCCTCAAATATCTATAGGTTAGTATGGTGTGGAAGTTTGGAGAGTGGAGTGCCTGCACAGGTGTTGACCTCATCAACTGGCTGTGGTTACGAGGCTTTGTCCTTGGATCTTTCTCATCGGAATTGATCCCTGACCGGCATCAATAGTCCATTGTGTTGTCCTCGGATATTTCCCCAGGGGTTGAACCCGGACAGTCGCCAATAGCCAGTCGTGTTGATCAGGTCGACGTTGTTTTGATCTAAATACTATCTAATTCAACTACCTTGTATGCAGTTATCAACTCTGTACAGGTTTGAATGGAACCTCGAGCGTTAGATAGGGTTTGCTATTCGGTAATAATCTTCAAATGCGCGATAATGCTCTGATCAAGGACGCTTGAACTCAGTGCACTGACTCCCGACTTATCTGGATGAAGAAACTTTGTATGTTTCCAAATAGAAAAATAGCGAGAAAATGAAAGTTCGAGTTGTTTCCGTCTATTCATAGTTCTCTTATCGTTTTGCACTGAAATTGGCTATTACAATGTAAAAATGTGTAAAAAGAAAAGACAAAAACAAAATTCAAATATATAACCGAACTAAAATCATTAATGTTAATGCTCTGCTTTATTAACTTACTTAGACAACAATAAATTGCATTCATTTTGTTACTAACAAAGGTAAGAAGGTAGATAATTGAATTCCGGGATCAACTCCGAAAGGAAAAATCCGAGGACGATACCACATTCTTTTGAACTACGGTCAGATGACGAGATCAACACCTGAGCTGGCACCCCACCCTCCAAATTTCCACACCACGCCAACGTTAGAACCTTTGGAGCCTCCGCGTACACGACGGTAACCGTCCGGTTTGTAATCAATTGATAGTTAGATATAGCTTCCTGCCAACTGGGCTACCACGACCGTCTTGACTTTTAGGTTTGGAGATGTAACTAACAAGGCATTGCATTGACGTTTTTCTTGATTTCGATTCCAGCTCAATATCCCAAACGCAGATGTTACTCACATCACTAAATAAAGAACGTCAATAATTCTTGTGTTGTTCAGAAACGATGTACAAATTCACAAAGCTTTCATCATAATGCACATTACTCTTCAGTTATGTCACTAATTGACATATTCAAAGCGTAACTACTTCGCCGTCTAATATTTTATTACTGTGATATTAATCGCTTTGACCCACTAACGAGATAAATGAACCCAAAGGCAGCACGCAACTAAGCAAAAAAAGTTTTTCGTAACAACCCCTTTTTTATTATAAATAACTTTCCCACGACAGCCAGCTTAGACTGGAATCTCCATCAGATTGTGATCAGCCATGCTCATCCAAGCATTGCATTTGCTAGGAACAAACCGAGCTCTTTTCTGAACACGTGTGTTGCGACAGTGTCTTTTGTTGTAAAACCCCTTAAATGCCAATCAAATCCCAACCTCATTATTTTGATATGTGTGTTGCATAAAGAATAGCACTTTGGAGAAAACAAATGTTAGACGGAACTTCAAGTTCGGGGCCACTTTAATCCTTCATATCAACTTCTCCCTGCTACCAGAAGCGTATGTTTGGTAAAACAATGCAGTTACAAATACCACACATAGCATTTTCGACAGGACAGATATACAGTATGGTAGGTAGGTAGTTAATTAATGAGGTTTATCTGGAATGGCCACTGCCCCAGGTGCAGAATTATATTCAGTGTTCTGCAACACAACTACAAGCAATTGCAATTGTCCTGCAAGTATTTTGTCCGAATTTTGAAAATTGCAGTAAAATAAAAAAAAAGAGGTAAAATCGGCTAAATGTGTATTACATATTTTTAATAAAACATCAAAATTATTTAACTTACCTTATTTAAAACCAAGGCATACTTTAAGAATTTGCATTTCTGTCGATAACTTTTGAAGTTAAATATTTTGTCTTTGACATAGAAGATGTGTAATTTATAAAGTGTGATAATTTGTCGGTGTAGTGAAGTTGTTCTGTCGCTAGAAAAGAAAATAAGGCGTGGCAAGGAGCGCGCTTTGCAATGCAGAACATCGTAACTTATGATTTAAAAAAAAATCGTACAAAATTGGGATAAAATTAAGGAAAAATTGTTCTGCAAAGACTTTGTTCTGTGACGTAAGTCGCCATTTTAAGCACTTGCTGCTTCCGGGGTTAGGTAGTTAATTTATGTGGTTTATCTGGAATGGCCACTGCTTCAGGCCAAGGGATATAGCGGTCTCTTAATCGACCGTCTAATGAAACTAACTGAGTATGTGAACGCACCTTTATGTTTTTTTCCCGATCACTCGAATTGAAGATCTGGCATGTGGTTGTGGGAAAAAGAATGAATACTATTAAATTATTGATTGGTTAAAGTGATACGGTGTTGATGAGGTCATGGAGAACTTGGCCCCGAAGGGTCCTCATTCTCCAGTGTTGACAGTATAGCACTTGACAAATGGGCCTGCCTTGGTATTAAAGTGATAATGCACCATGATCAAAGACACTAGTCTGCGCTTCGATAGCCAATAGGGTATGTCGAATCGTAAGTCCACGTCATCTCCAAAGATCATAACACAGCGACTCCGTCCACATGCTCTGTCTACTTTGTAAATAAGTCGATGGATCGATCATTGTGATGTCATTGTGGTCCATCATAGACTGATATCACCACAGCCTCCTAAATCAATAATGAGTATATTAGCAATGTATTTAAAATAAACTAGCAGATCCGTGTATATATAGCAATCTGCGCTTCACTTTCTTAATTGTTTATATCTATTGGTGGTGAAGCTATTCTTCTCACATTTCATTTCCATTTTATATCACTCCATTTTAATAAATATAGCATCCATATTCAAATACTAAATGTATTTCATACCTATAAATGAAATAAAATTAATCACAAAATATTCAACAGCACTTCGTTTACTTTTACTGATGTTAATTCTGATTTCTAATTCAATTCATGGCAAAAATCACATCGAAATTAGGTTATGGGCGTCTACTTCAATTGCATCCCATTTACTTTGTTCAAAGTCGAATCCGAATTTTTTTAGGCTAAACCTATTTTCGCCCATTAATATTTATTTCTGTGCGGATTTCCATTTTCTAGATTTCCTTGCTTTCTGCAATCATAGAGGTAAATAGATAGCTTCATTTAAGTTACACTTGAACAACAGAATGGACTATTGATGATGGCCTTGGATCCAACCCAAAGTAAAAAAGAGCCGAGGACACCTCAAAATTTTGAACCACGGTCAGACGACGAGGTCAACATCTGAGCTGGCATTCCATCCTCCAAACTTCCACACCACGTCAACGTGAGAAAATGTGAGGCCACGGTAGATTTAACGTGCACCCACATACACGACTTCTTTGATTCGATCGAATATCGATCTCACAACCCTCCGGTTGCTAAATCCATCAACTGGGCTACCTCAAACAGCTTTAATCATCGAAGAATTTCATTATAGGGACAAGTTCTACCGCATAACTGCACACAATCTTAATCTTTAGCTCATATAAAATGCTCGAACCAAGCGGCAAAATTGATTGAATCCCGTATGGTCGATTTTATATAGCTTATTTCCGTTATTGTCATTCGACAATAAACAAATAACGTCGGTTTCGGTGCCACATGTGGAAATGAAATATATTACTTATTGTTGTGTCTTAACACCAGGAATATCTGTATTAGTTAACTGTATTCTATGTCGGAGTTAATCTTGGTGTCGGAGTATTGACAATCTAGAGGAAAGTAATATACGAAACATTAAGTTTCCTATATCTGAGAAGATCACACCTTATATCCACTTGTCACCTCCTCCAAAATTTCTTGCATAAACAAGATCTCCAATCTTGAATGATGATTTGGGCTTTGATTCACAGAGTTTCGGTGAGTGTATCAAATCCAATCGTCCTCTAATGTGTCTCCCAAGTAATAATTCAGCCGGAGACAATCCTGAGGTCTTGCTAATCTTGCAGGAAGTGAATCAACTTGTAATTTTTTAGTCTTTTCACAAATTAAACTGCTCTCTATACCTGGCCATTTGAAGAAGGGTGGTATGGGGAGGTGAGTAAATATCGAATACAATTGCTTTCATAAACGCTTTAAATTCATCAGAAGTAAATGCAGTTCCATTATCTGTTACCAGGGCTGTAGTGTAGGGTATACGGCGGTGTACACCGTATACCCCTTGGGTTTTCCAGCAAATTCCGTATACCCTCTGCTTTTTTCTTAAAAACTACGTGCACCCCTTTGCTTTTCCTAGAAAACATCACGTGAAACGCAGATAGCTGTAGAAGCAAAATAAAAGTTTCTATTTCAAGATATCACCTTGATACATAATTCCAAAATCGTACCTATTAATCAAAAGCAATTATTTCACAGTACTGTCGATAGAATGAAATCCAGACTTTGTTCTGATGTTAATGAAGAGAATTGTCAACTTGCTTCCATGCTTGATACAGAAAATATAAATAGAGGGGATATTCGCCATGGAGAAATGGAGGTAAAAGAGAATCTGTCGACGTTTTGGTATAGATGAAATGTGCACTATTCAGGGTTTGAGAAACCAATGAAAACGCTCATTTGTTTCAGAAAAATTAAAGCCTCTTTTAAGAACAATTGAAATATTACCACGCGGGATTAGTTTAATAAATAACACAGTGTTACAGATTGGAGATAATTTTAGCGATTTCAAACGTTCCAATCTAATGTTTATTAATACAAATGGACCACCTATAGAACACTTTTAACTGGAAAAAATTTGTAATTAACTGGAATAAATCTTTAACTGGAATCACTTTCTGGAAACTGGAACTTAACTGGAATAAATCTTTAACTGGAATCACTTTCTGGAAACTGGAACTTAACTGGAAATCTTTAACTGGAATCACTTTTAACTGGAATAAATAGAGGGATATTCGCCATGGAGAAATGGAGGTAAAAGAGAATCTTTCGACGTTTTGGTATAGATGAAATGTGCACTATTCAGGGTTTGAGAAACCAATGAAAACGCTCATTTGTTTCAGAAAAATTAAAGCCTCTTTTAAGAACAATTGAAATATTACCACGCGGGATTAGTTTAATAAATAACACAGTGTTACAGATTGGAGATAATTTTAGCGATTTCAAACGTTCCAATCTAATGTTTATTAATACAAATGGACCACCTATAGAACACTTTTAACTGGAAAAAATTTGTAATTAACTGGAATAAATCTTTAACTGGAATCACTTTCTGGAAACTGGAACTTAACTGGAATAAATCTTTAACTGGAATCACTTTCTGGAAACTGGAACTTAACTGGAAATCTTTAACTGGAATCACTTTTAACTGGAATAAATAGAGGGATATTCGCCATGGAGAAATGGAGGTAAAAGAGAATCTTTCGACGTTTTGGTATAGATGAAATGTGCACTATTCAGGGTTTGAGAAACCAATGAAAACGCTCATTTGTTTCAGAAAAATTAAAGCCTCTTTTAAGAACAATTGAAATATTACCACGCGGGATTAGTTTAATAAATAACACAGTGTTACAGATTGGAGATAATTTTAGCGATTTCAAACGTTCCAATCTAATGTTTATTAATACAAATGGACCACCTATAGAACACTTTTAACTGGAAAAAATTTGTAAATTCGTGGTTGGCCAACCATCGTTCTTCAGTAGACTATAGATCAAGAGTATGCGCTACAAAGAGACACAGAGACGGATTTCTCTCGTCAAGGAGTTTGGAAAAAATTTCAATGAAAATAATAGAGGTAGGCCTTAAATTTTGTTAAGAAAAAAAACCAAAATTACATCTTACTTTATATAAATTTAAATATTTTTCTCTTAGCATTTACTGTAATTATTTTATATCATAGTTTTAAATATTAATATAGTGATATTTTCAAATTTGAATATCACTCGATGCAAGTCTGCATATTTTGGCTTGCATAAATACAGTAACTCACAATAACTCAAACCTTGTGAACACGAATTTTTGCTTAAGTCGAAAAGTTTCTTCAAAAGTTTTACAATTCATTTCCTGTACTAAAATTAATATAGTCTTTTTCTCTCGATAATTTGAACTTTGATTAATTCGAACATATTCCTCGGTCCTTTGAGTACCCTTTGAGTATACCCCACTGCTGGAGGAGTGGGTCAAGGGGAGCGGTTAACCCCCTGGCTTATGGATTTCCTAGTATATGTTTCGCCTCCCCATGGTATACCCTCTGATTTTTTTTTACGACTACAGCACTGTATGTTACCACACAGGAAGGAAGTCAAAAGCGAGCAAACAGTTTGTATAATTAATTTCTCTATGGTTGCTGATGAAATTACTGTCGAAAATGAATTTTGCACAGTTAAAATAATTTTATTCTCGAAAAGTCCTGTATAATCAATATGCATACGTGACCAGGGTGTAGTTGCAGCTGGCCATGCTTGTAAAGCTTTGTGAGCCACATCTGCATTTTGCACACAAGTAGCGCAATACCTTACTGTATCTTCAATATTATGTTTAAATTAGGCCACCAAAATAATGATCTGGTAATATTCTTCATGTCTGTAATTCCTTGGTGAGTAGAATGTAATTCACTCAGTACTTTTGGTCTCAAAACACTTGGATTTACAACTCTGTTTCTCCAAAGATAGAATTTCTTTTTCCACTATAAGTTCTGATCGTTTTCTATAGTAGGACAGGACATCTGAGTTAATGTTTCTTGGTGACAACTATCATCCAACTTGAGTTATTCTGGACACCAGAGACATCACTGGACCTAGACATCAATGCTTTTTATAGCATGACAGCTGCAAATAAAACGAGCCTCACCCATCAGATAATGTAAACAAACTGTTTTGGAGTCTATTTTCTGCTGTTTCAGCTTTAAAAAAAAATTTATTATCATAATTTTAAACGCTCTTTTTCTCCTTTTCTGTTAAATGGGATTTCGATAGTGAAAAATGGATTTATTAAAAAACTACTAGTCATAAATGAATGATATTTTCCACAATTACTTTTCAAATAATTTCTTTAATTTGTCCTCAGCACAACTGTGTATATATCTATTTTTTTCTATAATTTTTCGAACTGCGCATAATAATACTATGTGTTTTGTATAGTTTTTGAAAAAAAATTTCAAATTTTTTTTAATTGTTTTAACTAAAGATTACAAAGACAGTTTATAGTATGAACTTCTAGGAGAAAACAAATGCAAAAATGAAGTGATTTGTTATAAAATATTTTAAGATATACACTCACTGACAAAAGTTAAGCACGGAGAGGAGAATGTTAATTTCCAGGAGACAATCTCAAATTGAGAGGCTGCAATTTGGTGCAGAGGTAGATGGAAGTATGTAAATGTGTTATGTAACAGCCAATCACGGTTTCGTGTCGAGAAATATGCAAAAAAGTCAGCCGTATCAGAAGATAGTATTGTGAAGGATTAGAGCATTGGTGTCATCAACAAAATGATGTTTAAATCCAAAACAAATAAACAAAAGAGACATTAATAGAGTATGTGACCACCCCTCATCCTCATACAAAGTTTACAGCGTGTGACCATACTTTACAAGAGGTGATCAACCACCCCAGATTCAAGTAATCACCATTTCTCCTGTAGAGCATTATGCAACTCCGTGAGAGTAGCTGGGGTGGGAAACGTGCAGGCACGGCACGGCCGAGGGCATTCTAAAGATTTTCAATGGGATTAAGGTCGGGCGAGTACGCCGGTCAAACCATACGCGCAATCCCCTCACTCTCCAGGTTGTAGTAGTCGATGTCAGCTCTATGGGGACGCGCATTATCATTCATTAAAACGAAAGAAGGACCAACTGCTCCAACGTACAATCTCACAGTGGGATCTAGGAATTCATCCCGATGTCGGGCCGCCGTCACAAAACCCCGTCTATAGATGTGCAGGTCGGTAAAATATCCCGAAATCCTGGCCCACACCATGATGCTTCCACCTCGGAATACGTCATGCTCGATGATGTTCTGGTGCGGATTGCGTGTGCTTTGTTCTCTCCAGATCCTTACACGTTTGTCATCTGGCTCCAGGCAAATCTCAATTCATCCGTGAACATAACGTTAACCCAATCTGACACAGTACAATTCACATATTGCCTACACCACTTTAATCGCGCCCCTGTGGCTTGGACGGATAGGGGAACGCAAACTTGTGGCACCCGGGCGTACAGTCCATTCATGTGTAGCCTTCGGCGCACAGTAGTGGCAGAAATCGTCTTACCAATGGACTCTGCGACCATAGATGTCACACGTGTGGAGGTCGCTCTACGTTTCCGCTTCGCTACATCAGCAATTTTTTATCTTCCGCGGGGGTCCCTTGGCGTAACCCTTGGGCTGCTGGCCACAGTTTTCGGACAACTGTTTGGCTTGCTGATGGAATTCATCGTACAAATGAAAAAGTGAAGGCGATCAAAGACGCACCTGAACCTAAGAATTTAACAGAACTTCGTTCTTTTCTGGGGTTATTATAACATTATTCAAAGTTTTTGCCGAACATGAATACAACGTTGTCATCACTCTATAAATTACTACAAAAGAGTACAGCATTTGAATGGTCGACTGTGGAAAGGTCAGCATTTGAAGATGCAGAATTGGTACGGTACGTTGCGATTCATCGGTTTTAATACACTTTGATCCCTCAAAGAAACTAGTACTTGCTTGCGATGCCTGCTCATATGCACTAGGTGCGGTATTATCCCACAAGATAGATTCAAAAGATAGAGCAATAGCTTTTGCTTCACGTACACTTACATCTGCAGAGAAAAATTATTACCACTTGCAGAAGGAAGCTCTTGAAATAGTTTTTTGGTGTTACTAAATTTAGAGACTACCTACTAGTGAGGGTCGTAAGTTTAGACCACTCTTATTCCTATGTTACAAGACAACACATATACTATATTAAAGATTTATAAAATAAGAGTTTCCCTTACCTTGTAAAATTGTGTATCGCCAAAAACTCTGCAAAGCTTTGGAAACAATGGGAAACGCATTAAAATATCTTAACACCATCTCGTCATCTAAAAGCGGTTCAAAATTGCGTTCTGTTGTCCTCGGACCTTTTCCTTCGTGGGATGATAATTGAAGTCGCAAGCTCAGGTGTTGCTTCGCCATCTGACCGTGGTTCAAAATTACGAGGTGTCCTCGGATCTTTCTCTCAAGGGACGGATCCCGGACCGTCGTCAATAGCTCGTTGTGTTGCTCTAGTACGACGCTAACTAAAATTACCATTACCATTACCATTGAAGTCGCCAATAGGCTGTTGTGTTGCACCAACAAATCATTGTTGAGTCAGCAAATCACTGTTGCATCAACCAATCAGTGCGACGTTAATTAAAATATCTACCTGCCCTAACATCATCACTGCACCGGCTACGAAGGCCTGTGGTAGCGTCTGTGTGTTGTCTAGTAGTGTAAACTGCCTGATGTTGGTAGTTTTAAAAACTTCGATGAAGAATCGCGTGAAGGTAGACAACGAATATGGATCCAAAATTAATCGCAAAAACATACTGTTTACAAACTTCAAACTGACTGTTTGCCTACTATAAAGAAATAAAATAAATTTAAAAATATAACCGATTTAATATATTCAATTTCATAACCTTTTGTATTCTAGCATATCCATCGATTCCATCCGCAGTTTCTTTGTTGTTTATATTTATCTATGGCAGAGTCCTTACTGACCTTTAGAACCTTTTACAAATCCATTTGTAAGGAATACAAGCATAAATACCCTCATTTCATACATCCAAATGAAATAAAATTAATTTAAAATGTTTAACAGCATTTCGAGTCCTTATTAGCGTCAATTCTTAAATACTAGACAAAAAGGTTTGTACCTCTCTCATGTTGAAATTAGCTTCTGAAAGTCCAGTTCGATTGCACCCATTAGCTTGTCCTTAAGAGATTCTGTATTTTTTGACGTCTAAACCTATTTTGAGTTCGCTCACATTGACTCTCTTCTGAGCTGATTTCTACCTTCTAGATTCCTCATTGTCTCGTGTGATCAAATTGCTGAAGAATGTAATCAGTGGTGTCTATTCCGTGTAGTTTTAGCAATATTACATTGATGCATAGCTCAAATCCCATATTTAAACTAAGCGGCAAAATTGGCGAATGAATCTCATAGTTGTTCTATGTTTTTTGTTGTCATTCTCCAGTATGCAAATAACGCAGATTTCTGCGTCGCGTATATTAATAAAATATATAATAGATAACATAAAATTTATAAATATTAAAAATAAACAAATAAAAAGAAGGCATCAAAAATATATATCTCTCTCAATTTTAAAAAATGTTACGGCAGCATGATTGAAAACTGTGTTGCTGCTCGATTCTTAGCAGTTGGCGAGCGTAAGCGAGCAGGGGGCGGAGTCCCATTTTTGTTTATATATGAATGGAACAGACGCTCTCATCTCAACCAAAATAGATTTTTTTTAAAGAATGTTTTTTCATTGATGACAATAATTCTATTTTAAGACCAATTTCCCGTTTTCCGTTCCGTTTCTGTGTCATGAAATTCTGACATGATCGCATCTGATCAGCACGTGCAAGGATTGAATTTCAAAATGATCTCAAGCGTTTTAAACCATACAAACGATTTGTCCGAACAATTCGTTTTCTAAAATATATTTAACTCTTGCAGATACAATCGCATACAGCGGTATGTTGCAAACACTCGTAAAAGACACAGAATAGACGACAGCGCTACGATTAGAGTTTAATGGAGAGAATAAAACAAAATGAACTTACAAACACACACAGCCGACTATGTCTCCTCAAGCGTGAGAATAAATAGCCGCATTTTGCAAGTCATTATACTCAAGAAGGAAATATTCTTACGTCGTCTTTCTGAAAGAAGCAATTTCGGAACGACCGGGCAATTTTCTAATGTAGCTTCATGAAACCTTAAATGTGTCTTTGAAAATTTCATTTATACAGTTTATTCTTATTTTTAAATGACCGTCGTTATTTCTCTTAAACATAAATCCAATAAAAGTGGATGGAAGGTTAAAGGATTATCAACCTGAGGGTTGCGATTCCGAAATTGTCCAGTCAAAGATCGTCGTGTAAATGGCTGGTACACGTTAAATAACATCATGGCCTCAATGGCCTCGAGTTGTCAGGGTGTGGAAGTTTGGAGAATGAAGTGCCAGCTCGAGTGTTGACCTCGTCATCTGACCATGGTTCAAAATGACGTGTTGTCCTCGGATCTTTCCCTTCGGGACACATCCCCTATTATCGCCAATATCCCGTTATGTTGCTGCAATGCGACGTTAAGTAACTACCTATCAACTTTAAATATATTAACAAAAGTACAACAATCCTTGTTGATGTCGTATGTGAGAAAGTCGACTATTATCCTTATCAAAATGCTGCTATTGCTGAAAGCCTTTGGCAGTTTTGGTACCAAATTTGACAATCTCACACAGTGGGTTTGTGCAAGCTTGACGATATGTTGACTCTCAGGTAATTAAGGTCAGTTTGCGTTTGATTTTTGTTTTTAATCTTTAGACGCCGACTGTAGCAACATTTAAAAAATATCTTCGGAACTGTTTTTTCGTCTGTTAGAATTTTTCTTCTAACTGTACGTCGACCTCTAAGCTTTAGCGCATATTATTTGTAAGGACGCATAGAAGCATTATTTTAGAGCCAGGATCTCTGTTAGCGTATACAGAGTTGTAAAGTAGTAGATAAGTAAATTTGTTTTAATTCTACAGTGAATTTACTGATATCTACAAAGTACGGACACAGTGGTATATCAATAGTTACCGTACACAATTATTTAATATACAGCTAGATACAATTTGAAGTGGGAAAAGCGGATTCAAAGAAAATTGGAACACTTTTATACAAAATGTTTCTAAAATGATGTCAAATGTACATAAAGAAAAGATAGTTTACTTCGCTCATTTACTGTGTTGGATTTTTCAGGCTTACACATATCAAACGAGGTTAAGGGAATTCCGCAGTTGCTCTTAGAACAATGGATTACACTTAAATTGCTTTCCTTATTCGTAAACAAGTGGTGTTTTAGAAGAAAAAAATAGCTTCCTTGTTTCTCGAGATAATATCGATTCGAGATTATTACAAAAACTGAGAAAAAATATGAGAAAACTTGCGAACGTTTTGATTTTTAGGGAGATATTTAATACTTGTTTTCATGCCGCAGTGTTAGTTGCGTATTAGAGTAGGGCCATACATTTTCACATTTGCATTTGGTACCCAATACCAATTTAGAAATGAAATAATGTGAATTCCAAGTACCGTCTTGAGAATCAAGTCCTTAACTTGCACTGAGGTATACATGTTTCTACTCATTCCCTTTATACAATTACTGTGTACCTTTATCATCTCTACTATAGGAAGTGTTTGTCTGTGTGTCTCTATGTAATGCTCTGACGAATTTATGGCACTTACAATAATGAAATTTGGCACACAGGTAGTTTGAATGTTTTGCGATTTTTGGGCCTAGCCCGAATTATAAAATTCAATATAGAACATTTTAAAATTAATTTATTGGAATTTAATTATTATTGTTTTTCTTAGAATGGCAACAGTATAAAGAGATGACAGATTCTAAATTTATTTTTTCCATTTCCGTTGACGAGCGATAGCGAGTAGGGGTCGGAGCCCCTTAGTCTTTAAATAAATAATTTTTCAACTTTAAACTTCTTTTTTCTGCAATACGAATATGGGCACATGACAATACGAACATGGGCAATGTGACGTTACAACTTTTCCGTCCTTTGAAATTGTCTTCGCGATTGTGACCCCACGAAAAGAAGTGATACGAGCAAGGACAATTTTACAATAGATCGATACCTTATTCATTGGATTGGTTTGCTTCGCAAACGAAATGGGAATTCGTAGCAATCACCGGGGGTTAACGAGCAGTGGTCACACCTGACCCCTTGAAAAGAACTATCACGGGCAACGCCGTGCTAATCACGCAGTGGCTAGTTAAAAATACAATAGAAAAGTTTATAACTTTTCGAACTCAGAAATGAATAAATTTTTATCTTAGAAATGAAATAATCTCTGCAAGCTGCTCATTACAATACAAAAAACTGTTCACATGTACAAGCCAACCTTAGATTTCATTGGCTTTACTACGTACGCTCTCCTTCAAATGGGGGACCTGCAGTTATGGTTTTTTAGCATCGCAATGCGTAATACCCTTGATTGTCCCTAATACTTGGCTGAATGGCCGTCAGGAGCATATATTTAGGCGTGTACGGGCATCACAGCTTCTAGGTATGCAAGTGATCTGTCCTCCCTTTCATTTTACCCTCAACTACTCTTCTGCTTTTACCCCCTCCCTTCTTCGGATCTTTCCCTTCGGGGTTGAACCTGGAACGTCGCCCATGGCATGTTGTGTCGAGTCTTCGATTGCATCGAGTCTCGAACTCACTAATCTGCGACTCTACCAGGCGGCCCTTAATTTCAATGGATATGGAAAGAAAAAGAATTGAGATTCAAGAACCTCCGTGTTTGTAAGCAGGTAATTTCCGCTTTTTAGTGGACCTTGGACCACGTGGCAAAAAGAAATCCGTTCGGGTTAGATTTCTGAAACCCCTTTGTCAAAAACTGGTGGCCATACACGCATGGATATTCCCCGTAGTAAACATACTTTTATGCTATTTAAACCTCAACCATAAAAATATTGGTAAGTGGCATAGAGGTTCGGCCGTCTAGGAAGTGGCATTATTGGTGTGGGTGTTTTGTTGAACCAGCCTATTTAGTAACTCATTGGTATTATTTTAATACTTAGCCATTCTCTCTTTCGAGGGGGCCCGGCCCCTTCTTTAAAATTAATGGGAGACAATGTGTCCCGGCTCCCAGAGGAAACATTCCCAGGAGCCTGTTGTGAATTATTTTTAATAGGTTTATACGGCCGTTACTCGCCTTGGTTGTATGTGTGTATGTAATTATATAAATAAACTATCAAAACTACACGATCTTACTCGGGTTAAGGGGACCGGGAAGGCCTTATCTCCTCCATGTTAAATTCACGAAATTCAAGACCCTTTTTCTCAATAACTATAATAGTAATCAACACAGAATTTTTATGGTGGTTAGACTGATATGTTATACAAACTTTAACAGCTCACTTTTTTTTTATTTAAAATTTTTAATTTTATAGAAATTTTTAACTGAATATCATTTTTTAGATAGCATTTTTTAACACATTTAAATTTCTAAAAAATCCAATTTTCAAAAAATCAAAAAATGCCCGTGTTAAAATCTTTAGAGATGTAACACAAATATGTCATAAAAATAATAAGTCATTATGTTCAGTAGATTCTGAGAAAATGGGGCATGAATCTTAAAAATCTAAGTTTTGAGAAAAATGGATTTAAACATTTCAAATGAATTTTTATAAATAATTTTACGTCTAACCTTAATGAAATCCTGATTTATATAAAGGGTGATCTCTTTCATTTTTAATACATGTATCTTCAATTTTTTTTAATGCTTTTCTTTCTATGGCGGGCCTTTTTACTGTATTCGGAGAGTTTTCGCTCTCCATCGATAACACGGTCTTAGTCCAGTTTTCTCAAAAATGTGTATAAAATGGCAGCCTGGATTGATTTTAACTCTAGATAATGTATAGCACTTTATAATATTTCCACTGTTGCAGCAGGAAACAGCATCAAACACTCCCAGTTTTAAAGTTTGGATGGTTACAAACACATTTTTTGGAACGCGAGTCCAAATCACATTTTTCACGGATTCATTTGGGTTTTGAGTCTTTCCGTGAAAACATTTTTTCAACAATTCTGGATTCGTCAAGTCTCTGAAATTTGATTTAATTGTCTTCAAAATGTAGGCAGTATAAGGCAAGGCAATATGTGTGTGTTTATCATGGTAATACACATCACCCCTTTAGCTACAGCACGTTGAAATTTCCACCAGCTTTCATTCCCAACTGGACAAAGACCATGATTTGGATTTAAGTTACTTGACAGTAAATAAAAATATTCTGCCCAGACAGATTGTTGCATATTGTGCAGAAAACCAACATTTATCCTTATTGCTAGTCCATAACAGATCAAATGTCATGTCTCAGAAAAGCTAACTTATATCGCATGGTAAAATTAATAAAAATAGTTAGAAAAAAACTAAATGATTACAGTTAACTACTGTTACCAGATTATCGAAAATAATTTGAGTAAAGTAAAGTAAAAAATATAATATACATTGTTGAGCAACAAAGATTAGAAATGTCCACAAACGGTTTGTTTACATTTGAAAGGCCGTGTCAGATGTGAAGTGCTTATTGGAAACGTGCATAAATTTCAAACTTCCTCTTATTCTATTACCTAGTGTGATATATCATTGGAAAGAGGAGATTTTGAACTATATAAAGGAGCAATAAAATAGAAATTGATTTTTTAGTCGAATTTTGCTTTCCCGGTCCCCTTAAATTGGTTAACTTTAAATTGAATAAAAATTATGTGAATATACAATCACTTTTGACTTTTTCGTGGAATAAAATAATATTTTAACACCTTTCCTCGACAACTTTATAATTTACTAGCAAAATACCCGACACTTCTCGGTTTGAATTGGTTAACTCTAAATTGAAGAGGCCCCCAGGGGCATTCCTTCTTTAGGTTTGTACGGGCTTCACAACCCCGGGGTACCTGAGTGATCTTCCCTCACTTTCGTTCTTCTCCTACTCTACCCTTTGCTTTTTCTTCCTCCCTCGTTGTGGTTGCCTCTTCGGAGGTGAGGGCTCCCCTTGAGAAGCTTTTCGCCGCTCTGTCGCTTTCAGCTCCTCTTGGGGATTATATCACCCACGTGTTTGCCGTGCGTGGAGACCTGTGTCTTCGGAAAGGGTGATCCTGGTGATTGAGGGACAACATAACGCCCCAATACATTGCTTCGGCTCCTGCTTCGAACAAACAGGAGGTGTACTTTGGTCCCAGTACATTGATCGGCTGGTGGGTATATCCTGCTAGGACTAAGGACCTGCTCACCAACTAGCTCCTTAGGGCAGTCATAGAGGTGAGTTGGGTCCGTATAGTCCCTGGTTAGCACCGGTACAGGAACCTGTATCCCCTCGTTGGACTCCATGGTGGGTGGTGCCGCCAGGGACTGAACATCTATTTTTCAAACATGGAAACCCAAAGTTCAACTTCTCCTTCAGTGGAGCAAATGTTAAATAAAAATATTACAAACAGTATACCAGAGCAAAAATTTTTCATTATGAAAAGTAACGAGGGCAACTTAAAAAACATATCAGCTATTTTACTTCATAAAACAATATTGGGAATGGTAGGCGATACAAAAAATATAAAAAAAACCCTAGCAGGAGATGTACTTATAGAAGTATCAAATAAAACACAGGCTATTAACATCCTAAAAATAAAATTTGTCGGTCCAATAGCAGTAAGTGTAACACCCCATAAAACTTTAAATTCTTCAAGAGGCGTAATATCAGAATCTGACTTAGTTTACGATACGGAAGAAGATATCTTAGAATCCCTGTCCCAACAATATGTAATCAATGTAAAAAGAATAACTATCTCAAGAAATGGTCAAAAAATTCCCACCAAACATATAATATTAACTTTTAATACACCAACTATACCAAAACACGTAAAAATAGCTTATATGAATTGCCCAGTTCGACCTTTCATTCCTAACCCTGTCCGGTGTTTTAAATGTCAAAGATTCGGCCACTCTTTCCTTGCTTGCCGTGGCAAAGAGACTTGCGCTAAGTGTTCTAGTACAGAACACAAAACCGATGTTTGTACGTCACCATCCCTCTGCTGTGCGAATTGCTCAGGTGATCATCCATCTTACGCCAAGTCCTGCCCTAAGTTTCAAACAGAGAAAGAAATCCAGACAATAAAAGTACAACAAAACATTTCATTTCCGGAGGCACGAAAAATTGTAAATGATCGCACCCCGAAACCTGGAATATCTCTCTCTCTTACTCTACAATAGTAAAAAAAACCTTCAAAACTAGCTCTACACAAACCGATGTCACTATTTCTAAGCCATCTGCACAACATAAAACTTCAATGAACCAACCTATTGCGCCTCTTTTTTCTAAAGCATCAGCTACAACCTCATCAAATATAAAACAGATAAATCAACCAAATCGATCTATAAATAATTCTTTAAAAAGAGCCATATCATCTGAACAAAATAATATTAAAATAGCTAAAAATACTTCTCAAACCTCACTTCAGCCTGATGTTACATCCAGAAACTTGATAGCTAATCCTTCTACCAGTGACCTTATAAATTTATACAACACCGAAAGTGATATTTCCTCTGTAGAGAGTGATGGCTTGGAGACTTCGCCACCCAAGTCCAAGAAGGATCTTCGGCAAGACAGGTCTCGTCCTAGGACGAGAAAACACAAGTAGTTTTTTCTTTTCTTTTATATTTTATTTTTATGGCTTCATTTCTTTCCTGGAACTGCCGGGGTTTTCGTCATAAAATTGATGATGTCAAAGACATCATAAACAAGCACAATCCAGTTGCAATCGCCCTCCAGGAGACCTACTTAAGAACCAATGATTCCACCAACATTCACTATTTCACTATCTTTAGAAAAGATTACGATGATGGCCAAAGAGCATGTGGAGGTGTTGCATTGCTTACCTCACATGACTTTCCAGTAACTCAAATTAACCTAAAAACAAATCTGCAAGCTCTTGCTGTAAGACTTCATGTAAATATTTTAATAACAATATGTAATTTATACTTACCTCCTAACACCCATATCGCCACTTCTGACTTAAATAATTTAATAGATCAACTTCCACAACCATTCATCATACTTGGTGACCTAAATGGCCATCATATCCTCTGGGGCAGTTCAGACATTAATAGTAGAGGCAAACAAATCGAAAAAATAATAACAGACAATGATTTATGTATAATGAATAACGGCCAACCTACTTACTTTCACTCACCTTCACTTACTTACCATTCAATAGATCTGGCAATTAGCACTCCTTCAATTTTACCATTTTGGACCTTTTCTGTGGATCCCTACCTTTACAATAGCGACCATTATCCAATTAAACTTAAATATGCAGGCCAATATCAACCTCACACTGACAGACAATCCAAATATATTTTTGAAACTGCCAATTGGCCACTTTTTACTAGCCTTGCAGATATTTCTAACACGGTTGAATTTGGTGACATCGATGAAGTTACTAATAAAATTACAGATATAATTATAGCAAGTGCGGATGCCTCAATTAAAAAAGTCAATAATAAGCCTAAAAAACAAAAGAAACCTTGGTGGAATGAGGATTGTAGCGATGCGTATCGGAAGCAGAGGAAAGCCTGGAATATCTTCAATAGATATCCAACCACACAGAGAAAACTTTATTTTTTACAAAAAAACAAAAGCGGCATTTCGAAAAATACAACGACAAAGTAAGAGGGATTCTTTGATAAATTATGTCAATAGTATAAATAATAAGACCACCAGTAAACAATTATGGAACAGAATTAAAAGAATTTCCGGTGTTTACCCCAATAGACAAATTCCGATTCTAGAATACAATAACCAAATACTATCGGCACCCAAAGACATAGCAAACACAATTGGTTCATGCCTTTCCGAAGTATCCAGCTCCAATAACTACTCTGAAAGTTTAAAAAAAATTAAAATTGCATCTGAAAAGAATAAAGTTAATTTTACTTCAAACCGTATATTATCTTATAATTGTGATTTTACTCTTTCTGAATTGACAAAAGCTTTATCTATAGTTCACAAATCAACTCCTGGCCCAGATAATATTAGTTACATCATGCTCAAACATCTTTCAAATAGTTCTCTTAATCATCTCCTGAAGTTTTATAACAGAATTTGGAATGAGCACACTTTTCCGCAGTCATGGAGGTATGCTACCATAATACCAATACTGAGAAACCGAACAAAGACTCCAAGAATCCTTCAAACTACCGTCCAATAGCCCTGACAAGCTGCTTATGCAAAGTACTAGAAAAGATGGTCAACGCGAGGTTCGTTTATATTTTAGAAAAGGATAAATGTCTCTCTCCTTTTCAAAGTGGTTTCAGGAAAAATCGATCCACGATTGATAATCTTGTCGCTCTCGAGACCGAAATAAGAAACGCTTTTGTTCAAAACAAACATCTCGTCTCGATATTTTTTGATATAGAAAAAGCGTACGATCGAACGTGGAGACATGGAATTTTAAAGGATATTTTTAAAAACGACATAAGGGGAAATCTGCCTATTTTTATTCAAAATTTTTTAGAGAAACGATATTTTAAAGTACGGATTGGATCAATTTTTTCAGATGTTTTTATTCAAGAGGAGGGAGTGCCACAAGGCAGTGTTTTAAGTGTGACTCTATTTATTTTAAAGATTAATGATATTGTTTCTAACTTGCCTCCGTCTGTAAAAGGTCTTATTTATGTTGACGATCTGCAAATTTCATGCGCAGCTAAAGACATTCGTTTAATAGAGAGACAACTTCAACAGGCCGTTAACAAAATCACTAATTGGACTAACGAAAATGGTTTCAGCTTTTCACCTTCAAAAACTGCATGTGTTCATTTCTGCAGAAAACGAAATCTTCATCTTGACCCTGAAATATTTTTCAAAGATATTTTAATTAATGTTGTGCAATTTAAAATTTTTAGGTATCATATTTGACAAGAAGTTGACTTTTCAACCGCATATTTTAAATCTACGCAAACGTTGCGAAAAGGCACTTAACATTTTACGCGTTTTATCAAAATTATCATGGGGATCCGATCGAGCTTGTCTTTTAAAAATATATAGAGCATTAATACGATCAAAATTAGATTACGGCTGCGTGGTGTATGGTTCAGCAAGAAAAACTGCTCTTCAAACTCTGAACACCATCCACCACACAGCTTTGCGCTTATGTACTGGTGCATTTAGAAATTCACCCGTAAAAAGCTTATATGTGGACGCTTTTGAACCTTCTCTTGACTTAAGGCGACAGTTGTTGTCCTTAGAATATTATTTTAGAATTTCTTCATTCCCTCATCACCCGTTGCATACCATTCATCACAGTCCATATCTAATACGCCTCTATCAAGCTAAAACATCCTTCATACCTACATTCCACTTGATAATGCTGGATTTGTTGAACGGATCCGAAATTTCTTCACTTGTCGTCACCCAGAAAAAACTTTATTATTTTCCTCCTTGGTTTAATCATGATTTTGTATTTCAAAACCCCTTCAAAGATTTTTATAAGGCAGATACTTCTGATATTATTTACAACCAACTCTTTCAAAACCATATGGAAAAATACTCTAAGTTTATACATATTTATACGGACGGGTCTAAAAGGGCAAACTATGTTGGAGCTGCGTTCACTATTAATCATTCTGTTCAAAGTTTTAAACTTCATTCTTCATGTTCTGTTTTTACCTCTGAAATCATGGCCATATATAAAGCATTAGAATATATATCTGATCAATCTCATAAAAAATTTATTGTTTTTACAGATTCATTAAGTGTTTTACAGTCATTGAAGAATCCTGATCATTCCAGTCATCCCGTTGTTTTAGAGTCATTAAAAATAATTTATCATCTTTCATCCAGGAATTTTAACTTAATATTTTGTTGGATTCCATCTCATGTTGGGATAGCAGGAAATGAGACTGTCGACAAAGCCGCCAAATCGGCCGCAAATGACATTGACCATACCATTCCTTATCGCGACTTGGAATCATTCATTTACAAATTTTTAGAAACAAAATGGCAGAACGAATGGAATGAAGAAACGGAGAACAAACTTCACGCCATCAAACGAAATATATCTGACTGGAAATCGCTATCTTTAAGAAGGCAGCAGGTAATTATAACACGCCTCCGTATTGGACATACTCGGATCACCCATAGACACCTCCTCCTCGGAGAAGATCATCCTATATGTAATTACTGCATTTGCCCACTAACAGTAAAACACATTTTAATTGAATGTTCTCATTTTAATATGCAACGGCTTATACATTTTAATTCATTTACCTTTACTCTAGAAGACATGGTTGGAGAGAATCCTCATCCAAATATTTTTAGCTTTTTACATGACATTGGTTTTATCCATCTCATATAATTAAAATAGTATTCATTTTATTATGACTTGACTCATTTAATTCTATTATTATATTATATATCTGTTTTTCATCTTGAGTTTGGCATAATATGTCCCAAGAGGACTCAATGCCATAAAACCAAATCCAATCCAATCCAATCCAATCCTAAATTGAAGAGATTATCAAAATTTATAACCACTTATGTCTTTCGTAGAATAAAATAATATCTAGATTAATTTGATTAATTTGACAAATTAATTTGATAAGATATTCATCACTAAATTTTTAAAGAGGATCATTTTTCTTAAAAATTACATTTTGTGGCGCGTCTAATAATAAAAGAACTTATTTCAAATTGCATGTCTTAAATAAACCTACAAAGATAGCCTTTTACCATTTAAAAAAAAATGATGAATCGATTTGTTTCGATTGCTTTCTTAGAGAAAATCATCGTTTTCAAAATTTTTTAACATACATCTATATAAATAAGAATGGAGTGTTTGTTTGTACATTGAATATTTTCGACCCATTTCAAGTTTTCTATCCGTTTGGAACCCTTCTGATACCAAATCCACCTCTTGCGCGTTTGGTGGCTGTATGTATGTATATGTCCTATACACGTCCACACGGTTTAATATATTTTCATGGAAATTTGCATGCAGTGAGTACTTGTCTTCATTTAGTGAGTGAAAGTGGTTGCGAAAGTCTGTCTGTCCGTGTTTCTGTTCTATGTTCGATTTTGTGTGTTTGTTTAGGCATTACATGAATTTCATTCCAGATATTTGATTGCAATGTGTTTTATTTTATACATTATTTATTAGTTTAGTGAATACAGTATTAAACATTTCTTTTTTATTATATTTAGATTAGTTACATGCTAAAGTCACCTGAGTAAGTATACTTAAATCAACTATAATTTGGTAGTTTTGGAAAATTTGGAATATAGATTGGGTAAGACGACATTTTTCAAAGAACGGAAATAAAACGGAAACTCGGGTTTCTTTCGCTCTGAATTACTTTGCATTTTAAATACTGTGCACTTTTTAGTTGTAAGTTGTGGTAACTGCGAGGTAAAGAGATAAAAAGAATCACAAATTAATATCTTTAGTGCAACTTTTTCTCGACATCCTTTATTTGTTTTACTTCGCTGTTGTCTTTTGTTTTCTTTTTTAAATATTTAATGTTTTAATAAATAGCGTTTCGTTTTCATCACACGCTACAACACCACAAAATATTCGACTTAAAGTGGCAGGTAGGTCAGAATAAAGCAAGATTTAAGTGTAATTATGCCATTATTGAAAAAATAATGCAGTTATTGAAATCCGAGCTTGAACTTTTCAAACATTAAAAAATTATTCGTCATAATGACAGGAGAAGATTGGGAAATTCCACAATGCCGCATGCCGGATGCAAGAGTGCCACAAATAAAAAAATATTGTTTTGTTGACTATGATGGCGATAGCACTCGCCGTAAATCGTCGTATGTATTAATTGAACATAAAAAGAACTTATGAAAGGAAATTCCAAATTTCCCTCAAAATCATCTTTTGTAGTAGTAGCCTTAATGCCACCTTTCGTCATTTTGTAGATTTGTCATACAGCAAGGGTGCGAAGTATGTGAAATGTATTACATGAATGGGTATGCATGTGTACGAATTATGTCCAAAGTAGGTGGTAGAAATTATAAATATAGCAAAAGGTGTTAAAATATTATTTTATTCTACGAAAAACGCAAGTAATTATTTATTTTGATAATCTCTTCAATCTAGAGTAAACCAATTCAAACCGAGTAAGGTCGGGTAATTTGCTGGTATATAATAAGTTGCTAATGATTTTATTTATTATTCCAAAAGTTCTAGTTCGGAGTTTTTTAACATTATTACTCTTTCAATACCGGCAAAACTACGCTTATAATTTGCTTTATTCCTACTTACCTACCACTTCAAATCGAATACTTTGTAATGGTGTTATGTGTGATGAAAAATAAATGCAATTTATTAAAATAATAAATATTTAAAACAGAAAAGAAAACAAAAAAAAAACAATGAAATAAAATAAAAGTTTTTGGGAAAAAGTTATTCTAAGAATATCAATTCGTGATTCTTTTTATCTCTTGATCTCGCACACACTTGCCACAACTTATAACTAAAAAGTGCACAAAAATGCGATATTAATTCCGAGTTTCAGTTTCGTTCACGTTGGGTGAAAAAAAATCGTTTGTCTCAAATATTCGGACATATTGTAGATTCGCAAAGAATGAAAATAAGACTCGAAATAAATAAAGTATCATAGTTTAAATTTCATTTAGAAAATTGGGGAGGAATTAATTAATTTTTCAGAAGTACTGGAGAAAACAATCCAAGAGTCGCAATACTCAATATACATTCCAGATGTTCCAAAACTACCAAATGATGGTTGATGTAAGCACACTTACTCAGACATTTTAGCATATGCACTTATATATATATGAGCCTTTTAAAGCCAAAGTGGTGTAAGTCCACTTTTTGAAAAGTCTGAGTTAATGCTAGTAACAAATTCTGAATATGGAAAACTACTTGTAGGAAAGGTGGTCTAACTCCTAAATCCCCGAATAACCACACATATGGCAGCACAATATTATGCAGTCAGTGAAGATATCTAACTGCTGACAGCCAAAGTGGTGTATCTGGGAGTTACACCACATTTCCAGTGAATATTTGGATTTTTTTTTTATTAGAATGGATATAAAATGGAAACCATTACTGTTTAAAACTTTTGTTGACCGCGAATGGTAAAACCATTTCTGCCTTTGTTCTTTTTGACCGTATGTTGCGTTTTTGTGTTAGTCCTAAATAAAGCTGTATATTCTATGTATTGAATTTGTTGTTTAATTCAATTATTCAACTTACTCCACATCACTTTGCTTGTTCTAAGTTATATTTAGTTTTTTTTTAAGAGTGAATCTGTTAGGATATCATATTCAGATTTTTTTTTTCTATACTATATTAATTACTTTATATTTTTTCCTTTTTTAAAATATCGATGTTTTTTATGTTCGTGATCGTTTTCACATTTCAGCCGTTTAAAGCTAAAGTGGTGTAACTAAATAAAACACTGTTTCGAGACATAGAGACTTTTAGTAGAATAGTTGTTAAAAATTCCAGAATACTACCAAAAATATTTCCATCCCATGTGCTCAAAATGGATTGTTTTAGCTCATGTATATTGTTTTTACCTACCTCCAGTTTATAAGTAAATTATAAGCACTTAAGTAAGTTACACCACTTTGGTTTTACATAAATTGAGGTATTGGTTTTGAAGGCAAAACCTTGTATCATTAACAACATGAATGCTATTTTATTTTGAAAAGCGTTCCTTTAAAGTCGATTTTAAAAGCGTTTCCCTTAAAATTAAGATGAACTCCTCAAAAGATGAACATGAAAAGAGAGAACTCGCATTACAACACGAGATTCACCTACGAAAGGCCGAGAAAGTAAGATATACTATTCAAAAGGATTCTGAAAAATGGGTTTCTGATAGCCCCTATTATTCTTTCGCATTTGATTTGGAGAAGTCGTTACCATTCCCGAAACTAACATGCCAAATCGCTTATTATAAACGTAATTTATACGTTTATAACTTAGGTTTCCACGAATTATCAACAGGATCAGACTACATGTACTGTTGGGATAAAACAGTAGGATTTCGGGGCTCACAGAAAATCAGTGCATGTGTAGTCAAACACATAAAAAGCAGAACACCAACCGCAAAACACTAGTTCTGTACAGCAATACATGTACAGGACAAAACAGGAAATAGAAGATGGTATTAAACTTAATGAGACTAGTTCCGAGTGAAGACAACAACATTGAAACGATTAATCAAAAGTTTATGCAAAGTGGAATTCCTACCTTCCGAACGTCTCGGACTTTGGCTCAATAGAACTATACAGTAAGAATCAACAAATCTTTTGCCCTTCTGACTGGTTTCAAGTAATCACTAAATATCAAGAAAACAAATCTTTCCACTGGTAAAGGGCTTTTATCTACAGAAAACATAGAAAAATCCATAAACAAAAGAAAGTTTAATGAAGAAAAGCAACTAGTTTCATGGCTAAAGATGCAATGGATTCGGTACCAGAAATCCAACCCTTTTACAATTTCTTAGAAGGAAAACTTGTTTATTGACATTCCGTTTTACGAGCTAAACATAAAACCACAAGGAAAACGAGGACTTCCAGCATCTCTGGCAAATGTACTTTTGTCTCGATTCTACAATGAACCCCGGGCCTGTGACAAAAGAGAAAAAGAAAGATATGCAAGGCCTTTTGGTCTACATTCCCCCTGTCAGTCATGCATATTATCTAAGCCCTTATAATTCTGACTCCGCTGAAGACAACGGACCACTGGGTGCTGATGACACTAGGGATATTGAGTAACAGAACGTTTTGTGGGAGACTTCAAACTAAATAACATTGATTTATATTTTTTTTGACATAATATTCCTTTTCAAAATAAAATAACATTCATGTTAATGATATAAGGTTTTGTCTTGAACCAAAACCTCAATTCATGTAAAGCCTATGTACCATATGGTACTTGCCGACCCTTTTCCCTAACACGTGGACGCTGGAATGTTTCGGAATGCGAAAACAACTTTAGTCTTTGCACGTGCGGCTCCTAGACGGCCGGCGGCCCATTTGATCCATTCATAGCTGGAGTTTCCGTCGGTTCCCCAATCTCGTATCTGGGATCAAGTTTTTGCGGTGGGGGACTCAAGTCGGCATGACAGACGGTTTTCGCAGCTGTCTGGGGGTGTTTCTGTTCGGGAGAGGACATAAATATCTCTAGAGGGCTCGGAATTCACCCCCCTCTCGTTGTCAGCGGCGGTTCTGCGAAGCGAACGTGGATTTTGAGAGAATTCGGACTCGAGATTCAACGAGAGACAGACGTCTCTGTTTTGCCAATTTTGTTACTTTGGCTTCAGGCAGGTTTCGGTTGTCGATGGCTGTGCCCATAATTATCTTGTAAATATTTATGTAAATAAATAGTTTAATTTTAAACCAGCTGTCCGTCAAATTCTTACATGACGGTACACCTAAGTGGTGTAACTTATTTAAGTGCCTTATAATTTACTTATAAACTCGAGGTAAGTGCAAAAATGCATGAGCTAAAACAATTCACTTAACACATGGGGTGGGAAAATTTTTGTTTGGTAGTATTCTGTAATTTTTAACAACTATTCTACTAAAAGTCTCTATATCTCGAAACAATGTTTAATGGAGTTACACCACTTTAGCTTTAACGGCTCATATATGAACAAAGAAAAGTTTAAAATTGCTCTCACTAAACTGAAATACGATGTACAAAATAAAGAACATTGTATTGCAATAAATAGAACAAAATTTATGTGATACCATGTGTACAAACACACAAAGTACTAACGCTACCAAGTCCAGTCACTAAATGACTGTAAGTACTCGTAGTACAGGTAGCACAGGTACACACATACGAGTATATTGGGTCATCCGGAAAGTTCTACGCTTTTTTTTTTAATATAAATACCAACGAAGCAGTACAAAAACATAAGAAAATTTTATTGAATCACATAGGCCCCATTTTGTTCTATGACTTTTTGCCATCTTTCATAGAAAATTCCTTTAAAAAATCATTAGGCTTATTTGTAAAGAAGTTATCGAGGTGCTGTTTGACAGTCTCCAAAGAATTGAACTTCATACCGTTCAAAGAATTTTGAAGTGACCCGGAGAGGTGAAAATCTGAGGGGGCAAGGTCTGGTGAATATCGGGGTGACACAATACATCCCAGTCATACTCAATAAATCTTTGTCTGACATTCAGCGAAATGTGGGGCAGAACATTGTCATGCTGGAAGACAACACCTCGACGATTGGTCAGTTCTGGCCTTTGTTTCGATTTCTGCTTTTCATATTGCCATTTGAGAACAGTATTTAGACTGTGTGATAGTTTCTTAACTGTGTAATATGGATTTTCAAGGATAGCAACTTTTAATAGGTCCTCGTTTACAGAGGATGGTCGTCCAGAGCGGACATCATCTTCGCTGAATTTCCTGATCTTGCTTTTTTTCGGGGCTGAAATTTCCACACTTAGATTTAACAATCCACCTTCGAACTGTGACCTCAGAAACAGCACTATGTCCACATACAGCTCACATTTTACGAGCAGTCTGACTAATACTTTACCTTTCTTAAAATAAAAGAGCATAATATGACGAAAATGAACTTTCTGGTTCTCCATTCTAAGGCCCCGTTCACAAGAGGCGTTTCAACGCGCGTATAGCAAGCATATTTCTGTAGCAACGCTAGCAAGGTCCCGCCATTAAATTATGTTTATTTATTCCTCTAATTCAAGTATCTATCTTTGGGACCTTGAAGAGTGGGACCCTGATAGCCCAACACCTCCTATAGAAGGTCTTCTATAGGAGGTGTTGATAGCCTCATGTGAGCGGGGCCTTAGCACTACAGTGAAACACAAATTATGCTACAACACATGTTATAATTATGCAGTGCAGCAAAAAAGACCGAATTTAAATATCTGCTTCAATCAAGGTCACTGCTTATCAGCGGTAGCAAAATAATAATAATAAAGCTAGCTTCGTTTTGAAAACACGCAGAACTATCCGAATGACCCAATACATAGACATCAAACGCGCAAGGGACGGATTTTGTATCAGAAGTACCCAAAACGGATAGAAAACTTGAAATGGGTCTAAAATATCTAATGTACAAACAAACACTATTCTTAATTATATAGATATAGTGTCGATTGTTGGTGAGGGTATGTTTTATTTATTTTTTCATAATTTACGTATGTTTTGTTATTTTATATTCAAATTAGCATAAATAAGCATTATTAAGCGTATTTATGCTAATTTGAAAATTTTTCTACGTTATTTTATTGAATACTTTGATGGGAGGGAGATATATTTAACCCAAATTAAATACACATAGACTCTGAACTAAATCAGCTGTCGCTCAATACTTGTATTTCCAGTGTTGAACCTGTACAAACTACAGACAATAATAGTTGCAACAAAGACAATAACTATTGCCTGAAGGGCCCAATTACCTACAAGTTCAAGCAATATTCTGAGAAGTGCTATAAATGTGCTTCATTTTTGGGGGGGATTCCTCTATTCAATTACTAGCTCAGTACATGCTATAAGGATATATTTCAATAATTTTCCTCTTAGATAAGAGGTTTCGCTCTTTGTTCAAAACAATTGCTGTTCCAACAATAGTTTCTTGTTTTAGACACGTTTCCTTATCGCGTATGGAAAAACAGATTAATTTTCGTTATTTAAACTTAACATAGAAATCAGTTACTGACATTTAATAAAACAACATCCAGGTGAAATGTGTTTTAAGCAGTTAAATCGTTTGTTAAAAATATGAATAAGTTCATATTATATATCGGTAATCTAGATTATTATTGTTATTAAAAAATAAAGAGGAATTAAAGCCAATAAATGAAAATACAAATTTAATTTCCGTAAATAAGAAAAATACCGATCCTATTCTCACAAAAACTTTTTTGTTTTATCGTCAATCTACAGCACTCCCAGATGGAGAACATTTATATATCTTAGCACTTAACTCATCTATTGGTCTCTAAGAAGTTCTCAAGACTTCCACGTGTTAACATTCGAAGTGTGGTTTCAACTCTAGGCCAACAAGACATGACTAATTTTGCTAATGCCGAGACATATCTTCATCAAGATATTGCCCCTTTTTTATGACGTGATACAGTTAAGGCGAGTTTTTTCTAATGATAAGATACCCCGTAATGTAAAAAAATATACATATTTTTGTCAATAAATAAGATTAGTCTTATTATGAGATCTGGTTGTATTTAATGTTATCAGCTATACTAAACCGACTCCTGAAAACATGGTTCTTGAAAAGAAATTGGACTCTCAAAAGAAATCTTAATCGTTGTACTGCTGATGTTTGGCTCTTTTGGGGACTAATAAGTTTGCCGACCCTACTGGCCTAGAACATTCTACAGTACTACTCGGGAAGTTCAACTTTCCATGGGAAGTCTGTGGATCTATATGAGAAGGTTTGAAAAAAAATCGAAACATTTTGTATAAGTAAGTAGTTGGATTAACGTCGCACTGGAGCAACACATCGGGCTATTGGCGACGATTCGAGATCCATCCCGAAGGGAAAAGATTCAAATACAACACCTATGTAATTTTGAACCATGGTCAGATGACGAGGTCAACACCTGAGCTGACACCCACTCTCCAAACATCCCCCACCACGCCAACTTGAGAACATTCAGCCCCCGTCTCAGTACAGCCAAGGACGGTGTTTGGCTGAGCTCACGACCCTCCGGTTGCTAATACCCTACTCAACAACTAGACTGCTGCGGCCCTGGTGCATTTTTGGGAGCAGTTTAAGATGTTTTTTTACCTGGTAGGTAGATAGTCAATTAACGTTGTACTGGGGTAATACAACAGGATATAGCGATCAATCCCAAAGGGAAAGATCTGAGGTGGCATCCCACTCTTCAAACTTCCCCGCCACGTCAACTTGAGGATATTTGGGGCCACTACGGATTTAACAAGACGGTCTTTGGTTGGATCCAGTTTCGAGCTCTCAATCCTCTGGCTGCTAATCCGCGTTTCTACCTACTAGTCTTCCGTGGTCTTGAGACATTTTCGTAAGGAGCTTAGGTGACCTTATATCTGGAGGGAATAATCAGAAACCTCCATTCGATTTCCTCCAGAAATCTTCTGTGCGCCAAGAATACCAATCCCTAAGCATTTCCAGGTGAGATAGCATGTGTCCCACTTGTTCTCTGAAACAATTAAGTTAAGGAGTTAAGAGAGCAATACATGTGTGTTTCAACACTGCTCGCAATTCAAATTTTGTATTGAAATTCTTAATAGTATAATTGATGGCTGCATAGATATTTTTTCATCTCATGAACGCAATAACAAAATTATCTCATTCCAAAAACAGAAGCTCTTGTTTATCCTAATTGCAAGCATTGTATTTCGGGAGAGCGCATGTTGATTTGTCGCGGCATCCACACCACGATTAAACTTCCCTTTCCTCCAAGTCGCTGAACCATAGAGGCCAAGGTTGGCACTTAAATACACTGATTGCGATCGACACGTTCTTGCGGTAGCCACGAGAATCGGAAAGTAGGTAGTTTATAACCATTTCCCCCTATTCTCCCTCACATAGAGTAACATATTCAATCCTTTCCCCGTATTATCTGCGTACACCAATGAGGACATGCGTTATTTTGCGTCACACTCCGAGGTGATTTCTGAAATCAGAAAAAAAGATGTCTTTGTTCTAATTTTTCATTCTGATTGACTTCGCATATCCCAGAGAGTAAGCAGCAGTGGATGGCTGATCAGTATGTGTTGAGATTTGTGTTGAATCGTGGGATTCACTTGGTCAGTATGTCCATGTTCTAGATGCGTAGCTTTGCAAAGAGGAGTTGACTGATCACTAGGTATGATTATATGAATAGTTTTCAATAATTTATTTTAAAACGAGCGCTTTGGATATGTATTGTTCCCTCACTCGGCAAAGATAAATTTCACCAAGTTAATTAGATACAAAGTAATTCAAAGATTTGTAAAATGCTTACTTTAAGGATCAATTCGTAAAACTGTATGTAAATATGATCCCATTGTCTCATGACATTATTAATATTCATTACGGAAATACATTGAACGTGATTGTATTTGCAAGCATAATTTAACAGTACTTTAAACTTTTTATTGAATGTTTATTATCATATAAAATGTATGCTTTTTTTTCCCATCTCAAATGTCTCTTCAAAATACGCCAAACTGTAACCGAGCTGCAAAAGGTGTCTGGTAGCGTTTGGTTAAGAGTTCGAATCTCGTATGTGCCAAAGTCAGGTTGACTGTTTGGGATTTCCTGATTTTTTCAAGACGATATTCGCTGCTTAGCAACCGAAGGGTTACGAGTTTGAAACTCGATCCACCCAAACACCTTCGCGTAGACAGTGCGCGTTTAAAGTGTCGTGACTCAAATGTCCTGATATTGGCTCGGTGTGGAAGTTTAGAGAGTTGGGTGCTAGCTCAGGTGTTGACTGCTTCATCTGACCATGTCTCGAAATGATGAGGTGTGGTCCTCGTATCTTACCCTTCGAGATTGATCTCGGACCTTCGCCAATAGCCTATTGCGTTGCTAGAGGGCGACGTAAATTCAACTTCTTCGAGAAGATACGTAAATGCTGTTCAGCTTCTAAAAAGTCCTCCAGGAAGTCATGTTACTCCCAAACCATTCCAGCTCTAGCCGGATGGGATCTGGTAGAACCAAAGACCGTCGTGTACACGGGGGCTGGTGCACATTAAACATGTCGTGGCCTGATATTTCTTCATATTGGAGTGGGGTGAAAGTTTGGAGAGTGGGGTGCCAGCTCAAGCATTGACCTCGTCATCTGACCGTGATTCAAAATTACGATAGACGTTGTCCTATGATCTTTCCCTTCTGATCTTTATTTCAGAAAAAAAAACTGCACTTTATTTATAACTAAAAAACCTTGTAAATAACATTTGCGTTAACATTTCTTAATTGCTTAGAATTATTGATGGCAGTGTCGCTACTCAAATTTCATTATCTTTTTTTAATGCACTTATGATGAAAATAACATTTGTATTATATATGAATTTTATTCTGCTAAATGAAATACATTTATCCAAAAATGTATAAAGAATTTAATTTGCCATTACTGATGTCAATTATCATTTCCATTAAATGGAAAAAGCACACCGTATTCCATGTTACCCAATTAGATTCTAAACTTCTACTCCAATATCATCCCATCTCCTTGTTCCAAGGCGATTCGTCATTTGTTGACGCTTTACCTCTTTTGCTCGCAAATTTTTTCTGTGCTGATTTCTACCTTACAAATTACTCATTTACTTTTGTCATCGGACTGTTGAAGAATTTTATAAGAGGGGTGAGCTCTTCCGTGCAATTTTAGTATTATTTGCTCAAGTCAAGCATATTTCAACTAAGTGGCAAATTGGCGAATTAAACCCCTTAACTGTCGATTTTTTAATATTGTTTATTCGTTGTTGCCATTCGTTGCAATAAACAAATGTTGTCCATACTATCAGATTATGAGGTTAAATACCTGAGCTGGTACCCCTTTCACCAAATTTTCGCACCATGCCTGAGTGAGGACATTTAAGGCCACGACAGATTTAACGGATGAGCAAAGGATTATCAACCTTCTGGTTGCTAATCCGTTGCTTTTCCAACTGGGCAACCACCGCCCAAAGAATATACTACGTAGGATTCGCACATATTTCAATCAATTAACGAGGTACTGATTCCATTTCCCTTGAATTGTTTCAGGTAGTGTGGAAAGGGTTGTATTGCGCTGTGTTGTGATCGACCCACAAGTGAGACCCAGTGAATGAATTATCTGTGAAAGCACATGGGACTCGTCCGAGAGTATCTGACAATGTTGCTGATAGTACTAATATGGGTTCTGCTGGGTTTCTCGAGACCGGTCAGCCCGGCAGTGGTGCCCGAAAAGGCAACGCTGAACGCAACTGTGCCACCCAAATCTTTGAAAGACATTGAGAAGGATGTTGTAAATGCAGTCACTATGGTCACGAAATTCGCAATGCCTTACTTCGTCAGGAATTCCGACCTGAATATATCATCATCCTGTGTGTCTACGCTCATCAAGATGTTTATTGATATCAGGAAGATGAAAGTGCCAGCCGTCAAATGTGAGTATTTATGTATGTTTTGTCCGTTATAGTGCACGTTCAATCAAGAAAGTGAATGTTTATTTCTCATAGGATCCATTACCGAACTGTAATATATGATATGGAACCAGTACCTGATCTGGAAGGTACGTTTACAGTCTCCTTGTTGAAGCACGTCTACAGTCTTTGTGTAAGGAGGTAGGTCTGGTCTAGTTGTGAACACATAAACAGGCCAATCCAGAACGTTCAGAGAGCTCTCACAGCCAAGCGATTCTTGTGTCCTGAGCGTGATCGCTAACATTTGAATCCATAATGTTCAAAGCGGGTTCGTGAACTGGCGAATCCGCAATATTCAGAGTGTGCACGTGAACATGTGAATCCATAGTGTTCAGAGAATTCTCGCTAACAGATGAATCCATAGTGTTCAGAGAGTGTTTTCTAACAGGTGAATCTATAATGTTCAAAGCGTGCTCGTGAACAGACGAATTGATATCTTCAGAGCGGGCTCATGAACAGACATATAACTTTCAAAGAGTGCTCGCTAAACGGTGAATCTATAGTGTTCAGAGCGTGCTCGAGAACAGGCGAATAAGTAAATATCAGACTGTGCTGGCGAACAGGCGAATCCATATTGTTCAGAGCGTGTTCATGAACAACAGCGTTTAGAGAGTGCTCCCTATCAGGCGATCCATAGTGTTCAGAGAGTGCTAGTTACATCTTACATTGCATAATGTGCAGCTCGGTTTGAAGCAACGCACACACTAACGAATAGCTTCATTAAAAGTTCACGAGACCCGTTCGGGTTCGTCCCCAAAATTAAATTTAACACTATCGGATTGCTTAGAACGTTACACGATTGTTCGCGAAACTTGTTCGACCATTATTCGCTCTAGCGAATGACGATCGAAAAAGTTACTTTAGCGGTTACTTTACATATTACAGTTTAGCTGGTGATTTAGCGACTTTATACGAATAGGAAGTTAATGGTTAATTTAGTTTCGATCAATTAAATCCGAATTTGACACTCGTACTTCATTTCCAATCCTTATGTATACTTGAATGCGATAGTTATCAAAGGCTGAAAAACTCTTTAATACCACCATCGGGTTTCAACTCAAATATTACTGGTGGTCCATTATGGGAAGTCAATAATTAAATTTGTGATATTTGTATTGTAGCAATGACATCAGAGTATGGATCGTCCCACAGCGTGAAATGCTATATTTTTTGATAAATTTCATTCGGGATATAATGACTAATTTACGTCTGGTTCCATCACACGACACTCATTTAGATAAAAAATGGCCATAAAACGCTAGTGTCAGGAGTGTAATCGGAATTCAAAAGAGAAAAGTCTTCATTTTGTAAAGAAACGGGTAATTTTTAGGGAATAAATTGTTTGAACATAAAAAATTACTGAAATCAAGATTTGATCATTTATCTTTGCTTTTAAAAGGAATTTATCAACATAAAAATAGTCCGAATTTACAGCCGAATACCTTCGAATTCTACTCTCAAAGTTGAAAGTCCCAAAGTCACGAGTAAAAAGGATAAAATCAAATTTTAAAAGGAACTTAAAAGGAATGAGGAAGTACCATATTTTTGTGAATAGTACTCTAGTACTTTACCTTCAAATGCAAAATATAAACGACCATTTCTTCCCACGAGTATTCTGCAAATAAGTATAAATGCACACTTTAACATGTGTTATGTTTGCATTCTTAGTAATATAATTCTTATAGATGCAAGAATTGAAAATACTTTAGTTGCATTTATTTCCTACAACCTTCAACTGGTACAGGGCAATCAACTTACCTTATCAAAACAAGTATTAAATACCTGATATAATAAAAAAGTTAGCATTTGAAATTATGAATTAGAATTTTTTGTAAATGTTATGTTAAATTTCTAAAAACGGTACATTTAATATTATTCATTATACAGTCAGTATGTAACTCCTTTTGTACAGTATGAACAATAATATTAACTGAATATCTTATCAAAGGGAAACCATCCTGATCATTTAAATAAAATAAGATTATTAATTGTTGAAATTTAATACAAAAGATGAAATTTTAACACAGACGAGCATCATTGTCATGAGGCTATAAGAGCAAGAGTGGCCTAACCTACCAACATACTCAATGGAGAAAAACGCGTTTCTCTTTGCTTCCTATAATAAAATTTTCGGGATTTTGTGGATTAGGTCACTTTTACTCTTATATATATATATATATATATATATATATATATATATATATATATATATATATTATATTAATTTTAAAATAAAATGAAATCCGTAATTAAAAATCATTCCTTTTTGCTGTGGAACTTATATAGGTGCATATTTAAAAAAACCTTTGTGCTGGTCTTATGCGCCATTCACTTTAACCCTTTTCCTAAACCGAGCAGAAATTATATAAAATGACTGGTAATAATTACGTATATTGAGTTACTCTCTTCCATTAAATACAGAGGCTGTTCACACATTTTTAGACAATGTATATTGTATTCACAAAACTAAATTACATAAAATTCTTGTGTTTTAAATGTTTTATTTGATAGCCCTTATTCTGAACTATCTTTCGACACCGTAATTTCCAGGATAATAATGTCTTTTGAAGTGTCAGAAGAGGTATTCTATCCCATACCTCCTGAACAGCTTTCCAGAGTCCTGTAAGGGTTGTGGGACGACGTTTGGATAATGCAGATTTTAAAAGTCCGAAAGCACAAAAATCCATAGTTGATACATCGGGAGATTTAGTAGGGATATCAGTGAAGGGTATGGCCTTGATACCGGTTTTTTGTTCCATTTCTTTTAGGAAATTTACAGTGGATTTTGATGTGTGAATGCTAGCTTTGTCTTGATGGAGTTCCACAGATTGATGGCACTGTGGGTAAATCGATGGTATTTCATTCAGAAAAATTGGCGATAAAACATGTTCCTGATAGTATTTGGAGTTAATCTTGATATTTTCCCCCACTCTCTTTATTTTTAACTTCCCATTATATGAAAAACCAGCAACAATCATGAATCCCTTAGAAAAACTTTCTTTTGATTCTGTGAACCATGTACTTAAATTTTTTTCTCCCCTTTTATGATAATAAATAGCTCTTTTTTTGCTGCAATCACTTAAATACACCCATAATTCATCTACTGTGACAATTTTTTTCCATTTTTCTTTGGATAAGTGTTTCTCATAGCGTGTCATCACGGCAGCGTGTCCTGCGTTCAGCGATATTCTTTGGAGAAAGACGTACATTGCGTTTTTTCGCTTTCTTAAGATTTAAATCAACGTTTATAATTTTGTTTACAGTGGACACCGAGCATTTTAATGATTTTGCAACTGTCCTTTGACTAGGGGGGTTTCTTTTAACATTAAACAACGTACCTTTGCAATAGTCGAAGGTGTCCGTTTCTTCCTTGGATATTTGTTTGGAATTTTTGTCACACATGAGGCTCCAATTTGACGTTTTTTCCCTTTCTTGTTGACGATATTACCTTTCGACGCTTTAGATATCACAAAACCATGACTATCACATCGTTTTTGGGTAACGGAATATGAATATTTCTCTTCGGAAAGAACATAAATATAGCCTTCGAACCACTGCTTCGTTAAAAACGCCATTTTGAATAAAAATAAACCTCTCAAGCCGCAGACGATAATTTTGACTTTTAAAAACATAGTACAACTGCAATTATTTCTTTTGCAGCAAACGATTTTGTATTACCGCTAACCAAAATCGTCTAAAAAATGTGCTAACAGCCTCTGTAGCAGTATTTATTTCTCTTGTGCAATAGACGCCTAATTTGCTTCAAGTTTGACCGATAGCGAGACGCTAAGTGCCGATCACTAACAATTAGGTCACTACACCTGTCATTTATGTGAACGAGACAATAAATACAACATTCGTTTGGTGACAAGTTGTTCCCCAAACGAGTATTTCATTTCGATTAAAATAATCAGAATAAATGCGCCTATAAAAATTATAGCCACTTCATGAATCTTATTTTGAGTTTATACCTGAGGATATTTACAGTTCCTCTGCCAGTAGACGTTTGTTATCCTAAAGTTAGGGACCTTTAAAGAGTTAAGACGAATATTCTTTTTCTCGCTTTTGTATTTTCACTTCATTTTATTCTTTAGGCTCTTAACACAAAATTTACCAAACATATAGCATGAAAACCAATATTGTAACCCAAAATTTGGGTTACAATTGCATTTAAGTTGTATCTCTTTACCTCAATTGACTTTACACGATTTTCCCTGAAATGTTTATAAAATTAATTTGGTACTTTTTCTCTTCATCTCCCTGCATTCGACATACGTATGAAGTTACTTAACAAGGAGAGGTCATTTGACCGGTTTAATATTTTATGTATTTTTACAACATTGTCCACTCAAAAACCCTTCCATATACACTGCAGTGTAAAATACGTACACACACACCACTGTAAAGAATTTCATATGCTTCATTGCATCTTAACGATTCATTGAGGAAAAAGAGACTAATATGGCGGCAGAACTGACAATCTCAAGTAAGGTTACTAATGTGCTTATAAATTGCCAAATAAATAACTTATTTGGCACTTTATAAGCATGCCATGAAAATAGGATTGTTCAAATCTGTTCGCTGTGCAAGAAATATGTGTGCCGAAATTGGTTAGCTGAGCAATCTTGCATGGGCATAAAATGCTGCAAATGATCGAGATTTTATTATCAACTGCTCAAAATAGGTGGAATTACTGAATAAGAAGTCAAAGTAATGTCTTAATTATAGTTTTTGAATTTTTTTTATTTTGTTTATAATTATTCAAATATTGTATAAAACGATAATTTATTTATTATTTCAAGCACTAATTCCACTGTTATCTATATTCAAATAGAAATAGGTCTTTTAACCCATTGTGGTAAAAATAGGTCTTTCAACCCGTTATGGTAAAAATAGGTATTTACAAAAGGTCGGTAAATTTAGTGTTAAGCATATGTGTGTCAAATTTCAGTTCGAAATTCACAAAATTAACCGAGTTAAGTTATCAAGAGACATGTCCAGGTGTAGAATTTGAAACGTATATGCCACTAAATAAAGATTTTATTACGCCGTAATGTAAATTTTATAACGAAGAATTACAGTTATTTGTCACCAATGGCCTTCAAAAGATAATCACACTGCATGGCACCGCTTTTGCAGATTAGCAAGAAAATACAAGAACCGAATATGCTTCTGTTACTTCTTGAAACTGCAAGCGCATTTTTCTCGGAACTGTTTTTTTAGAGTGGGTTGGGGGTTTGCTACATATATAAAATATTGTTGTATATAAAACTACTGGATTGGTCAACTTGAAATTGTTGAGTTTTTTTTAATTTTGAGTTTGGGCATATGTACTTTTTCATCTGTAGATCTGCTTCACCAGTTTATTCCCTACTCAGTTTAAAATACTTACAGAGAGACATTTCTCGAATGCAATATCCCTGAATCGGTTGCTTCTCGGTTCTCTGTAAACATACCCACTTACTACAAAAAGTTGTTGACCTACCATCCTGAATGAAACCAATGTGAACATTACCCATAGCATGGAATATAACATCATATATTCACATAATCCTGAAAAATAATGGTTAATTTAGTTTCTTTATGTGGTAAAGATGCATTATAGGGAATAATTAACTTGGCGATTCTGGTAACACCAATTCTGATAACCTGAATTTTCTCTTGTTGAATTGCTATTGATGTGGTAACCCTTTTGGAATTGGCAAAAAAATTATTTTCAATTTGGCGACTAAACGTATCGTAACCCTGTACAGTTTTCTGTGGTATAGTGACGAAATTATTAGATTGACTCAAAGTAGACCCCAGTTGCTTTATGAAAATACCGTCGGCATAGAACAGAAACTGACATTTTTTCGGAGGCACTAAATGCTTATTTTCATGATTGTGAGGAATGCATTTCCATTTTGTAATCTGTTTAAAAGATTATTAACACAGTCAAATTGTAAAAGATATATGCGATATATGTTGACCGATATATGCGAGTTTTTGGAACAACAATTGTTTTGTACTTTCATTACCAATATTAACCTTCCAAGTGATGTAGACGATATGTCTTGTCCATCAAGATCTGACCAATATTGTTAATGAAGAGATATATCTCGTTATCAAATTATTGCTGTTATTGGATGGTGACCAGATCGAGATCTAGTCAATTTTCTTCTAATGAAGAGATATCTCGTCCATAAAGATCTGGTTAGTTTTGGTTAGTGACGATATACACTAGTCGAGACAACCACCAGGGGGGTGACTGTTTTGGGTTTCTTTCTAGCATGAAGAACAGAACCCCAAATAAAAATATCTGTATGGGTTAAAGGAAGGATTGAAACCCAAGGAGTATGATGTGTGTAGTATCTATTCATTTTTACTAGTTCGTTAATGTGTTTGTGTAGCATCTATTCTTTTTTAATAGTTCGTTAATGTGTTTGTGTAGTATCTATTCTTTTTTACTAGTTCGTTAATGTGTTTATGTAGTATCTATTCTTTTTTACTAGTTCGTTAATGTGTTTGTGTAGTAACTATTATTTTTAACTAGTTCGTTAATGTGTGTAGCATCTATTATTTTTTACTAGTTCGTTAATGTGTTTGTGTAGTATCTATTCTTTTTTACAAGTTCGTTATAATGGGTTTGTGTAATATCTATTCTTTTTTACTAGTTCGTTAATGTGTTTCTGTAGTATTTATTCTTTTTTACTAGTTCGTTAATGTGTTTCTGTAGTATCTATTCTTTTTTACTAGTTCGTTAATGTGTTTCTGTAGTATCTATTCTTTTTTACTAGTTCGTTAATGTGTTTGTGTAATATCTATTATTTTGTACCAGTTCGTTAATTTGTTTGTGTAGTATCTATTCTTTTTTAACGGTTTCTTGCAATGAATTTTTTACTGATCCCTAAAACGCCTTCATTTTGATATGGATATTCTTTATTCAATGCAGTGATGGACTCCATGCCAAAGCCTTCATCTGGTCTTCTGGGTGGTTCTTTCGGAGTGATGGGTGACTACGACGAGTGCCTAGAGGTCAGTTCGACGAAAAAGGGCGATGTAGCACTGACCAAAGCGGAGGAATACTACCACGGGCAGTACTGCACCGTGGTGGCCGAATTCCCACCAGAGATCCTGAAGGCCATGAAGGGCTTCGCCGAGAAGAAAGCCAACTGGACGGAATTCGGCAAATTCGGGCCTGTATGTGTTCTTAGCAATGCTTGTTATCTTAATTGTGAGATGTAATTAATGTAGGAAATACATTTTAGGTTAACTCTAATCTTGGAGGATTAGCATCTAATAATCCAAATCGTCTAATAATCTTTAAGATATTTTTAGATATATCCTACTTTAATTAACATCACACTGACGCTTTTCAACGGGTTATTGGCAACGGAGCTGGATAAATTTTCCAAAGTAATCTGTAAGACTACTATTCAGTGCCTGGCAGAGAACTTATGGAAGTTAACGTTAGAAATAGCTTTCACCCACAAAATAGCTTTCACCCTCCCTCCAAAGACTTCTTAAGTTACGCTTCCTATACATTCTGTGTCATGGCAAAAAGGACCAAGTCAGACTTTTGATGAGTTCAAATTTGTCGAGTTCATCATTATAATTTTAAAACAATATACTATGCTTTGAACCAAAACTAAATGAATCTGCGAATTTAGATCACAATTATTTGTATCTTGGCAAGTTCTTTTTCCTGAATATTTGTGCATCAATAGACCATTGTGTTTCTCTAGTACGACGTTAATTAAAACACGGAAGATATAATTTCTGAATGCCTGAAATGTTGACAAAACCATGAGGTAAATAAGGTAATTTAAACCTAGTTATCAGTGGATTGCTCCATAGAAGTTGAATGTGACAGGAAAGCTTCATATTGTCTAGTGTAGCCGATCGACCGGTCTAGTGGTTAAGGTGTTAGCCTCTGGATTGGAAGGTTCCTGGTTCGAATTCGGGGTCAGGGCATGGATGTAAAGTGTACTGTTCTTTGTTAGGGGTAATGATGGTCGCCCATTGGGTGCTCCTTCAAAAGTGGCCATCACTCCTGACCTTGTAGTGGCAAAATGATAACAAATCAAAAGTGCCCGCCATTGGATAAAAACAAATATTGTCTATTGTCAGATGACGTTCACGGCTAGAGGACAACTGTAGGTTGATTTCTTGTGACACAAGGGTCAGATCTGGCTCGTCGTTGTTTTCTTTCCTTTAAAAGATGGACTTACAGACATGGAAGGAAAATTTTACTAATGAAGAAGACAGAAATACTGGGAGAGTATCGTTAACTGTAGAGAGGGTAGTTGAATTAATGTCACACTGGAGCAATACAACGGGCTACTTGTGAAGGTCCTAAATCTATCCCGAAGGGAAAGATCCGGAGGTAACACCTCGTCATTTTGAACAACGGTCAGCACCTGAGCTGGCATCTCACTCTCCAAACTTTCACCACCAACCCTTACCTTCCCCGAACACGACGATCCTTGGTTGGATCGAGTTTCGAACTCGCAACCCTCCAGTTGCTAATCCGTTACTCTTCCTACTGGGCCAATACTTTTGAAGCCAATCATTAAATGTTTTTCGCAGCCACTTAGCTTTTCACCGATTGGCCCTCTGAAAGATTTCGGACCCGTTGATTTAACGTCTAGGTATTGAAACAGATGCAGGAATGGCAGTTCATTGAAATAGAGAAGGCAAACTGCCCATTGTAAAGGTTTCCCCTAGTGTATTTCGATTCGGCTAATCAGACCGTTTTTCCAACCTGTATTAACAGCAGCGCCATCACATCCTATGACAACTCATTTTTCAAGAGAAATACCACCACCAGACAGATAAGAAATAATAGAAGTGACAATATCTTCAGAACTTCCAGAAGTTGAAGTAACATGGCCGATGTAAACTGAACCATGTTCTTGAATTAGCGAGTAATACTGTTCCTTTGAGCCGCGGTAGCTCAGTCAGTAGAGCGTCGGGCTCGCATCAGAAGGGTTGTGGGTTCTGTCCTCGGCGGAGCCTGCAATTCTGATGATTGTGAGATCGGCGCTTCGACCTGGCTAAAGACCGTCGTGTTCACTAATGGTGACTGGGGCACGTTAAATAGGTCGTGGTCACAAAGTCCCCCATGTTCCCATACCAAATCAATACCTCTGGGGGTATCTGATCAGAGGGTTATCGGCCTCTGATTGGGATCTAAATTACGATATGTGTGAGTGAATGGATGTATGAAAGGGACCTTCCTGTAAAACGGATGTGTCATGTATGCCGAGCAAAGTCGGACTTCCTCCCAATGGGGCTCAATAACATGGAAGGCGCACCACCTCGCCTCTTGCCGTCTTCTACGGGCCTGGCACTCCTCTGGTCTGCCAGTGTAGGCATTAGAAACAACAACAACAAACTCTTCCTTTTTAACTCTACGGAATCTTTTCGAATGAGCTAGATCTACCACTAACGTGTCTTCCTTCCCTCATCCGAATAGAGACCTTGTAGTGGAAATTCGACAGATTTACTACACAATTCAGTCCTAACATTTTGCTTTTCTCTTCTTGTTTTGTTTTTGTCTATGACATGGGAGACGTCAGAATCGGTAATTAATCCAACGTCGTGCTATCGATGCACTTGCGCGGTTGCAGCGGTAGAGCGATCAGAAACTCCATAACGATCGCTCAGTAATGCAGATTTTAGCTGAATTCTCATCTGCCAATTATTAGAGGAAAATTTTTTATAGCACTTTAAAATCTGGGTCGTTATAGCTATCTGTACTAAAAGTAAGTAGTTAGTTGTAAGTTATTAGCATTCCTTTCCCCTGAACCGTAATCTAACTTTATTTGTACATTTTTTTTCAAAATTTCATTAACTTTGAAGGCAATACGCAACCGGATGATGTTGATGGATTTAAATAATATTTAAACATTATTTTCTGTGGCTCTAATACATAAGAATTTGAGCTATTACATTCAGTAACAGGCTAATTTAAAAATCTTACAAACTATCGTAAAAATGAAATTTTTTTCAAATTTTGGATAACTTTAGAGCACATGCACGACCGGAAGATATCAACCGATCCGTGGTATTACGACTCGAAAAAAAAATTTTGAATTTTTCGGCACACCCTAATGTACATAAACGGCGTTTTACACATAGGCATCAAATAATTATTGTTCTCTCCTTGGCCTCCTCAAATTCTAGAAGCAAAATCGCTATAAAAAAGGGATTTACGCCTCCAAGATAAAAAATAGTCTGAAGCGCCTGTTGCCGTTCTCAACACGCGCTCCAAGCATTCCTTACCACCTGAAAGGTTTGCCACATCCATTTAGTACCTAATAACATAGTAATTTAGAAATGGTAATTTAGTAATTTTTAATTTATGTCGTACTAGAGCAACAGAGCGGGCTATTGGCGACGGTCCGGGATCAATCCCCTAAGAGAAAGATCCGAGGACAACACCACGTATTTTTGAACTTTGGTCAGGTAACGAAATTTACAAATGTATAGGATCATAGCATACAAACTATCTTTTAATTATTTTAGCTTGATTTGAGGATCCCTTAAAAACAATCTACAAGTTTAAATTAATATACTACATTGCTTTTTCGCAATACATATAAACAAACTTTGTCTTTTCAGTTCATCAAAGAGTTTCCGGCTATGAATTTCGCAGTAAACTACTTCAAATTTCACATTGGAATTTGTCTCCCATCTACTTGTACAGCTAATGACCTCACAGCCATGTTGGGAGCTGGTAAGCACGAGAGCTTATAATATTCGTTAGTGTGTGATTCCCGGTGCTTATACTTTGCACATTTTATGGCGAAAACTGTTTTCTAAAATTTAAATACCGATTTAATCTATCAAGTTAAAGAAAACACCATAGGTATGACGTCCAAAGAAAAAATTATAACCGCGGTTTATATAAATAAAATTGACTGATTTATTAAACTTTCAAAAAAATTTGGAGACGAATCAAAACTGAATTTACAACTCAACAATGTCATAACTGCTATACATACTAAAAATTAATCACTTAAGCCTTAACTTTTAATGATTACGTAGAACTAAGTTGCTTTAAGCGGTTATCTCACTTCGTTTACTACCTCAGTATATTTCGATATTCCATTGGTGTCCCAAAATTATCTTTGCTTGTATAGAATCGCGGATTTCTCAAAAACTGTGAACTATAATTTTGTGAATTTGTCTGGAATGATGCATAACATCATGACACATAAATACAAAGAGAAAATTGTAAGACTACTGCATATAATATAAAACTGTAGCATGAAACCATGAAAATGGCAATACTTTGACAAGAAAAATTCAGAAAAAAAAGGAATAACTAAAAAAAAATTAAGGCTTATGAATTGAATATGGAATGGGATCGCCTTGACTTGTGTACACATATCACAACGCGATTTCCTGCTGGCAATGATGTTGTTAACTTAGTTTGGGAAATTAAGTTCCACTCCTCCAGCAATGCGGTCTTCAGGGCATTTATATCTCCAGGAGGAGGATGTGCAACTGCTTTCCTAAGGTAGTCCCATAAGTTCTCTATCGTGATCAGATCAGGATATTTTGCTGGCTACGGTATTCGCTCAATGGCTTCATTTTTAAGGAATTGGTCAGTGAGGTTTGCTCGATGTGAACGAGCATTATCGCCCATAAATAAGACATATATAACAGATCCTCTGTTGAAAACGTGTAAGGGCTTACGTTTATTGGTCATTATTCCTCCCCACGCCATCACACAGCACTACCAGAACGATAACATTTTATAATGTTCGAAGGAAGATTTAGCGTTTCTGACTCCCTCCAGATGTAAAAACGCTTAGAATCAGATGTTAAACTAAATCTCGACTCATCCATCAGTAAAGAAAACATGTGTCCATTGGTGTTGACTCCAGTTCTGATGTTCCTTGTTCCAATTAAAGCGGTCTCTCTTGTGTTGTGAAGACAGTGAAACACACACCCTTGGCTTTCTGGTATAAAGGCTTTTTCATTAAGCCTTCTGTATACAGTTTGCCTTGTTTAACAGTTTCCGTGGCGACTGCAAGCTCTGAACTTAACAACCGAGCAGTAGACTTCCTGTTACGTCGAACAGTTATTGCCATATATCGATCCCGAGAAGCAGTTGTTATACGTTTACGACCTTGTCCAGGCCTCCTTACAACAGTTTCAAAGTTCTGAAATCGTTTCTATAGCGCAGAGTGACTGTCTTCAAATATTCACACATCTCCCTGCTTGCATGATTGTCTGCCCTGCTTCTAAACGGACGGTAATGCGCCACTTCACAGATTCTTCCAAATGATACTTCGGAGCCATAGCAAACCGTTTCGAGACCTAAAACACACACTAAAATCAAAAATGCTGTATTGCAGAAATTCACTCAGATATTCACTTTACGCAAAGCCCTTGATGCACCATCGGATGACGAAGCGCCTAGATTTGCGTATCAGAAACCGTTTGAGCACTTTTGATTGGATCATTCTAATAAGGCTTGTCTTTCACACATTCACTGCAAAAATGGATTACGTCGATTGGGTATTTCACAGAATATAATTATTTTAGGGTATGTAAAGATAATTTTGGACATGAGTGTACTTTGGATAAGTTTAACAAACTAGTCTCTTCATACGAAGGTTATCTGAACATCTTTGGCATATTGGAACACACACACACACAACATGAGTTAAACTATTAACCCTAATTCAATTTGATAATATAATTAAACCATCAAACTAACAAAAAGTATCACTTTTGACTCGTAATCGAAGTATTTTGCAAATTAGAATAATTTAAGAAACTGACTTCAACACTCCTCGTGTTTTTTCGACGACTTATCTCCTCATTAGAAAAAGTGACCAGATATTTTTGGACGAGATGTCTCGTCATTGAAAAAAAACTTACCAAAATTTGATCACGTCATCATTAAAAAATTGACAAAACGATATCTCGTCATTACCAAAATTGATCAGATCTTGATGAACGAAATACCCCGTCGAAACCTTTTGAAGGGTTACGTCATTCCTGGAACCATTTGAAGGGTTAAGTCATTCCTCGTGAAAAGAAAATGTTTTCATCGATAATTTATGGAAGATCGAGTTGGTAATATGTGAAAGTTATTTTAAGTTTCAATTTGTTTAGAGTCAACTTATTTGTGTAAGCTCACTATGACACACATGCTTCCATCGAATTTTAATATTGTGACCTTAAGGACTTCATCAAGACTCTATTTATTTACAGTTCCTATAGACTATGTTCCCTTGAGTGTCAAACGCTGCGAGGATGGCACCATGAAGCCTTTGACTGTAGACCAACTAGTGTTCTTGTGAGTACCTGTTTCAGATAATTCCTTCCAAAGCTTTGTAGTAGTTCAAATAAAAAAACTGATTGAACGCATGAAGTAAATTAAATATAGTTTAATGACTTATTATTATTATACTAATTGTATGTTTATTGCAGGCTACACAAATATTCTAATATATTCACCTGTTGCAGTGTGTTTTCAGTTTCGCTTAACTTTCTTTTCAGTGCTTATGTGGATATAGATTTAGGAGTACATATTTGACGTAATTCTTTTTTACAAGGGCTGCCCTATTGCCAGATGCTTTAGATTCAAATGGTAGAGAATCAAAACACCCTTTTTAGAGAAGTGTGTTGATTTCAGTTAAGTTGTAATTGATGGATGTGTACTTGACAGTCACAATGCTGCATTTATGTAACACAAATTGCTAAAGTCTAAAAATAAATCAGGAATAAAACCCAACACACATATGATTGTGAACTTTTCCGTTTAAAACGAAAGATATTGAAATTACGTTGACTCGATTGCTCGAATTTCAATGAATAAAGTGAACCCCTTCAGAAGTATATTTAAAGTTAAGTTCATTCGTTTTTTGACTTCTTATAAAAAGAATAACTTGTGTAGATGAATCTGTTCGTTCGATTTTTTGTAGTGGGATTTTTTACCACTCACACTGAGTAAATGTACTGCAACTTTTCCGTTCTTGTAGGGCTGTGCTGATTTTAATAGCTGTTCTTGTAGTATCGGGTACAATCGTTGACGCATGGAAGCATCTTCAAGTTTCAACAAAGGACGATCAAAATGGTAAGTTAAATGAGCTTGATCATACTATTGCATCACAACTAAACACTTACGCAACTGCATGTTGGGTTTTAGCTTTTTTAATGTTTATTATGGGAAACTAAATTTTTCTCTATTGTATAAAATAATATAATGATGTGCATATAAGATTTTGATTTCAGAACAGCATTTGGAGCTTTTTATTGTTTACTATCTATTTATTCCTAAAAAATTAGTAATTTGGCAGTTCATTTCAAAAGATGAAAATATACCTAATCATAAAATCGCAGTAGAAATAGTTGGTCTTGAAGCAAATACTATAGAGCTTAAAACATTTATCAACGTTCATTTATATATACTTCCTTTCAGTCTTGGTGTTGTTTGTCAAGACAATAAGGACCGATTATCCTAGAGACATAAATGCTAGAATATTAGCTACGTTTATTAGCCATACTTGGGGGTTGCCATGCCTCAGTAGGTTTGCCTGGAAGGCTATCAACTTGCGAACTATAGGCGGAGCTGCTTGAATTCATGTATATCTTGTATCGGTAAAAACTTTCCTTTTGTGTATGTCCGTCAATTGATGTTGCTATGTTGTGTTTGTCGTAGCTTGGCCAAATATGTCTTTGCGCCATAATACCAACCAAATATAAGAAACTAGGGGGCTTGCCCCCTGATCGCTAACGCTCGCCAACCCCCGGAGGATTGCTTCGCAATCCTCATTGGTTCGCTGCACGAACCTATGCTCGCTTCGCTCGCCTCAATAAAGACATGTGTCCTAGCAGAAGGGATTGTTTACAAAATATGTTACTAAAAATTTTTTTCAAATCTAAATTTGCTGTATTACAGAAAAAATATATACAGTATCTCTAAAATCAGAATTCAAATGAAAACTTTGTGCAAATTTTGACTCGAAATGTGAGCGTTGCTTTGGAAATTGAATACCTAGCATGTTTTTGTGTGTACATTTACCCAGCACTCAAACGACCCACACTTTTTCATTGAGTTTTTTCCGAAAGTTGTAGTGCAAGCGTCTTGTTGAACTATAATTGTTGGCCCTGAAAAGGACCGTTTTTTAAATGGCCCTGAAAAGATCCTCCGCTTTCTTTGATTTCTATTATAAACTAACTGCAACAACTCAAATAAAATTCATTTTTTTACAATAAAATTTCATCGGATAACGCTATAAATTCAATCGATGCGCGAGACTTCGCGATAAACAAACAATCGTACAGTGCTGCCAAAACGCGATTACAAATAACGTCTTTTTTGCGTGCCACGTAAGAGAATTATATATATAGATATTCAATGAACATTATAAGACATGTACATTTTTTCAAGCATAGTTTTAAACTTAATTTTTCGATATTAATTAAATCGTGCATTAGGTCCACACGCCTGTCTCAAGTAATTATTCTGTGTACAATAAGTAATCTAAAGCAGAAAAACACATAACCTGATAATTTTGTGCCTATTAAGAAACCCTGAAAGGGCAATTTCCAGAGAAGTTAAAAATCAGTCCCATTACCCTAAACGGTAGGTAAATTTTCCAAGCATTTCTTGCTATTGTATTTTCAAAAGAGGGATTTTCCTCCATCAATGCAATTGGACGGCTTGCTATGTTCGAAATCGGAAACAACGTAATGAGCCATTCGGACTGAAACTAAAATTATTGTAGGTACTTCAGATGATAACATAACATAACATGAAATTAACGTTGACTATATAGTTGATAAACCACCGAGTCTACTTTGGGAAACTTTTTCTAAGATTGCAGATATTCCAGATCCTTGAAAGTGCACGTTTGTGTCTTAGAATTTTTACTGTAAAAGCTGTTGGTAATTTTAGATATGCTTCACTACTTTAATCGCTTTACTTTACCTGCTTCCTTCACAGACTTCAATCGAACCCTCAAATACAATGTTATTTCATACAATTATGTCCGTAAATTATAGAGGACGACACTATAGCCGATGAAAGATTATAATAAAGTTGGACATGAGGAAGTATTGACTGGACCTTAGAGCATATCTGTGAAAAGTCAGGAACTAGATTTCTAAACTTTCAAATTCAGAGACAATGATTGAAAATCTAACGTTTCCTCGTTCTTTTTCATTAGTAACCATCTTCTTGAGATTCAAAAGTTCATTCGTGAGAAGAGAAATTCAGTAAAACGTTAATTAACGTCTCATTGGAGCAACACAATGGGCTATTGGCAAAGGTTCAGAATCATTCACGAATAGAAAGATCCGACAAAAATCCCTCGTAATTTTCAACCACGGCCAGAAGACGAGATAAACACCTCACTTGGCAACCCTCTCTCCAAACTTCCGCACTACGCTAGCGAGAAGACATTTGAGGACACGATAGATTTAACGGGCACCAGCCACTGTGTACACAAAGGTCTATGATTGGGCCTGGTTTCGAACTCAAAACCCTCGGTTTGCTAATCCTTTGTTCCTCGAACTGAGCTACCGGGGCCTTAACGGTCGCTTGGGATGCTGGCCCTTCAATCGAAGTCTGTAGTGTATAATAAGGATAAAAACACAAGCAGAAATTAAACTCTGATGGTTGGTTGGTTGATTTTGGGTTTTATGACACAAGGGCCATGGTTGGCACAAAACAGACAATTCAGACAATCGCCACACACAAAATAGACAGTGTCAAGTAACTGTGAAAAGAAAGGAAGAGAAGGAAGTAGAGAAAGATCGCTTGGGCATCCTTGGAACGGGACCCCTATGTTTACCAGAGGCAGTAAACCCCATAGGAAATGATCTCTACTATCATAAAAGGAAGTGTTTCTCTGTCTGTCTGTGAGGATTGTCCTGACGAATCTATTGCACTTACATTAATGAAATTTGGCACACAGGTAGTCCGAATTTTTTCCAATTTTTCTATAGCGCCCGAATTTTAAAATTTAGTCTAAAAAATTTTAAAATTAATTTATTGGCATTTAATATTATTCTAGTTTTTCTTAGAATGGAAACAGTATAAAGAGATCACAAATTCTAAATTTATTTTTACCGTTTCATTTTCCGAGCAACGATTTCAGCGGACGAACAAAACAAATAAACAGTTTTAACTGGAGTTACGTAGTTCTTTTTTCTATATTCTAGATCGTTAAGAGATAAAATAAAAATTTCAACGGATTTGAAATCTGCGGTAAATTTTACATCCGATCGATACCTAAAAATATGGTTTTCTTTAAATAAAAATTTTTAAATTGTAATTTTTTTCCAATACGAAGCTCTTTTTCGTGATTGTGAGAGATCATGTATCACTAAGGGCACCCGTGTTTAAGAAGACAGTACACATCTAAAGAAGATGTGCACATGAAGGGAAGCTCTGATGTAATTTGTTAATCGGGCTAAGATTGAATGGGTTGAACTTTTACTTATAGGCCTTTTCTAGAGAATTTTTCAATAGAATCTACCATTTTGTTTGCTCTTGACAAATGGCAATCCTCAAGGCCATTAGTCATCGTGCTACTGCCTACTACTACAGGACAGTTAAAACTACTAGTTTAGGGCACTCATCTAAATGTTCGCAAAAGTAGTTGTCCTAGGTCCCTTAAATTGGTCTAGGGAATCAGTAAGTTCGATTAGGTGGACATGAACACGGAGAAAGTCGTGGACAGTAAGCAGTCTGGACCTGGAACCCGTCGAGGAGGCTGTCGGACAACTGAAATACCATTCCTTCAAAGTTTTCACTGGTTTGAGCAATTCGAGATGTCAGCACATTAATCTTTTACATCAGAATATATTTTATTTTGGTGTACGAGTAGCCCAAGTAGCATACGCCATTTTTGTTTTTAGGCTCTTCTTCTTTCTCACAGTGACTCTATTTTAAACGTACTGAGTAATTCCTCATTATATTTTGATTCTTTCAGATAAGCTCGTACAGTTCTTCGTTGCGTTCTCTGTGTACAGCAATACAGTGAAACTGATGAAAACAGAGAAAAGTATCTCTTCAGAGATACGTGTCATCAACGGGATGTATGTCATCGGAACCTTCCTGGTCGTTATTTATCACACTTATTTCATGCCCTTCTTCCTATTATTTTCTAGTAAGTGTTTTGCTCTCTTCTGTTTCAGTAGTTAGTACAAAACGATTTTCGGATTTATGTAAAATTGCTAATTTGCTTTGTTTCACAACAAAAACTTATTGTATCTTAATTGCAGCTGTAACACGAGATTCAATTTACAAAGTCATGTGGCTGTATATTTAAATTGTTTTTAAGATAATTTCATTACGGTTTAATTTACTAACTATTGAGTGTACCACTGGTCTCTAGTCTATGCAACGCATACTTTGCTAATTTAATAAGCTATGAGTTTTGTGCGCTATTTATTACTGATAGCTCTTATGATTCTAGAACACTTAACTTGTTCGCCATGCATTTAACTAGCTTTCAAACTTACTAATTATAAAAAATTATGCTGCTTGGTTATTTTTTTAATTTTTATAATGGTACTTTTCCATTTAAAAATAAAACATCGACAATGTTAAAACATCGATGTTAAACAAACATCGGCTCCAATAAATCGATGGTAAATACATCGATGTTTTTGTAAAACATCGGTGTTTTGAAAACATCGATGTTTTATTAAAAAAAACATCGATGTATTTACCATCGATTTATTGGAACCTATGTTTGTTTAACATCGTTGTTTTAACACTGTCGATGTTTTAACATTGTCCATGTTTTTACGTTGTCGATGTTTTATTTTTTAATGAAAAAAGTACCATAGTAAAAATTAAGAAAAATAACCGTTCAACTAAGTATTTGTCAGTGATGGCGACATCCGTCCCATCAGAAAGAGTTCTTTCACTAACTGGTGGAATAACTAGCGAAAAAAGAATTTGGCTTAAGGTGGAAAGAGTTAACAAACTTATTTTTTTACAAACTGTAAAGAACAAATTTTCGGGCAGATAATAATTATAAGCTCCAATGTTTTTTACTTACGGAAAAGAAAAAATAAGTTTGGTATGTCCCCCCCCCATCACACACACACAAGTTGATAAATAATTAATAACAACTAACAAGATTTATTGTTATGTATCTACCTAATTATAGTTATAGGTAGTATAGTACTTACGTCAAACTGCTATAAATATTATTTCCTTTTATACTGTCCAATTTGAAAATAAAGGACTTGTTAATTGTTCGCATTAATTTTTTTGACTTTGTTTTAACAATTAAAAGATTCTCATAGTTATAAATTAATAAACACAGTAAATGACAAATTCAATCCCCCACCCACACACACACCGGCCAACCTTTACGTTTAAGGTTACTAAACCAGTTTTAAGAAATGGGGGGGAAAAGTTTAAATACACTGATGTTTAAAAACATCGATGGTTTTTAGGCGATGTATTATAAACAGCGATGTTTTAATTTTGAGCATCGATGTTTTGTTATCGATGTCGCATCCCTACTTAGTAGTGAACTGGCGATTTCGCGATTTTTGACGCCAGTCTACAGAATCACTCTTTCACACATCTACCGTTTCATACGATGCTATATCATCAAACAAGGTGATGAGATGCCAAATCGGCCAACCAAGTCGATTTTCCTCAGAACAGTTTCGTGACTATTAGTCACCATTCTGGTCACACTTTTTGAAGTTACTCTGAATAGCGATTTTTTGTTTATGCGTGATAATGCTCGTCCACATCGAGCAAACCTCGTTGACCAATTCCTTGAAAATGAAGCCATTGAGCGATTACGTGGCCAGCAAAATCTCCTGATCTGAACCCGATACAGAACTTATAGGACTACCTTGGGAAAACAATTGTACATCCTCCTCCTGGAGATATAAATGCCCTGAAGACCGCATTGCTGGAGGAGTGGAACTTAATTTCCCAAACTATGGTTAACAACATTATTGCCAGCATGAAATCACGTTGTGATATGTGTATACAAGTCAGGATCGATCACATTCCATATTAAATTCATAAGCCTTTATTTTTTTTTTGAGTTATTCATTTTTTTCTGAATTCTCCTTGTCACATATTATTGCCATTTTTATGGTTTTAAATCATAGGCAGTGTTCTTAAATTTTGTTGTGTTATGTGATGTTGTCTCATTCCAGACATATTAATAAAATTATTGTTCACAGTTTCTGAGAAATCCGTGATTCTATGCATGTAAAGATAATTTTGGACACCAGTGTAATATCGCTCTAAGCTAAAGTATTCTCATGTTTCTAGGTCACAGCTCAAACTTCGGCAAATACTTGCAGGATTTCCATTTTACCCTGATTGTAACAATGGGTATCAGTATTGAAGCATATTTCGTATTCTCGTAAGTATTTTCTAAAATATATAATTTTATTTACAAATTATCAGTGTATAGTAGTGGCATACCCATCACGACATAAATTAATAGTAGCGAGCGTTAGAAGCTTTTTCATTTTTCGCTGATAATCAGTGGAGCAACACAACGATGGTCCTGGTTTGATCCCAAAGGGAAGGATACAAGGACGATACCACATCATTTTGAACCACGGTCAGGTGACGAGTTGAACACCTGAGCACTATTGCAGATTTAACGTGCTTGGATCGAGTCGGTTGGATCGAGTTTCGAACTCTCAACCCTCTGTTTGCTATCCCATGACTCGATCAACTTGATTACCGTGGCCATCTTTAAATATATGGAAATGGTTCTTGTTATGTCTCACGGTTGACTTGGAGACCTCTCAGACACCAGAATGAAATATTTATTATATTTTGGCAGTTTTAATTTACCTAGAATATTTTTATGTACCTAACCATTTTAAATGAGTAGGTATAAAAGTTAAGCAAGCTCATAGACACTTCTTTATTTTTAAATTGCAATAATTTTTAAGAGTGCTATTTTGCAGAAAACATATCTATAATATTTAGGTTATAATTTTGCTTTTTGCAGGGGATTAGTGATGGTTTATCCAAGGTTTCGAAGAAGTCAGAAGGTTGTCAACGTTAATATGATAAAAATAATCGTTCGACGCTACATCAGGTAATACATTTGAATAACTTAGATGGCTATGGAAACGATGCATCACAGGGGCCGTTCGATTTGGAGCTAATTTCCGCCTTCATACTTGTCTTTTAGCCTTAGGTGTGGCAACCTTTTTTTATGGTTTGCTTACACTGATATTATCTAGATAATTATTTTGTCATACCTTAAATTAACTCAATTTTAAATGTAAGCGGGTTATTGAGTTTTCATAATCTGGAAAACACGGTTGACACTTATCATAACACAAATACTATATTCGACATTTATCCTAATTAGATATAGCCCATACGTCCAGCAATACATGCGTGACAGCTTTATACAGAGATGCCAACTACTACGGATTCTCCGTAGTTTCTACGAAAGTGAATCGGGTACTACGGATTACGAAATCGATGATTCATTCTACGGAAAAATTCAATTTTATTTATATTTTTCACAACACATAAATTAGTTTAATTATTTCTGTATTTTTGTTTTCATTATTGTTATATATATATATATTTTTTTTTTGGTAAGTGGGAGAAGAGTTCTTAAATTTAGTTATTAAATTTTCTTTTATGAACAAAATTTTCAATTTTTAGTAATGTGATATAATTCTTTCATACAAAATTATTGATTCTATATAAGTGTTTTCATGTATGATATACCTTAATAATTATAAATTATATAATGTGCTGCATATATCTTTCAAATTTGTAATTAAATACTTGAATGAATGATATATGCGTCGAATTAAAACCGATTTCTTAAATTTTTACTTGACTACTGAAAAATTCTTAAAACTACTGATTTTTTCCTTTGGTACTACTGAAAACTTGCATCGCAGTTTAGCATCTCTGCATTAATAGCAGGTGGTTGAATTAACGTCGAACTGGAGTAACACAACGAACTATTGGCGATAGTGGGGGTTCAAACCCGAAGGGAAAGATCCGAAGATAACACCTCGTCATTTTGAACCATGCTCAGATAACGAAGTCATCGCCTGAGTTGCACCCCCTCACATCAAATATCCACACCTTGCCAACGAGAGTACAATTGAAGCCACGACAGATTTAATGTTCACCAGTCCTCACGTACACGATGGTCTTTGGTTGGATCAAGTTAGTCTTAATAGGAAATAGCGACAAAACGTCCCCTTAATACCGCTTTTTACAGAAGTTTAAATAAAGAGAAAAAGTTAAACAAACCTTTTTTAGTATATATTACACGAGCCCTAGTCACAATTATTGTATGTTTATATAGTTAGCGTCACTGGTGATTTCATTATTGCTTGTATTCAAAGGCTTGCTCCATCCTTGCTGTTCATTTTGGGCATCATTGTGTTGCTACCAATCGTTGGTTCGGGACCTGTATGGGAGGACATATTTGGAAAAGCAGCAGACAACTCACGGAAGTGGTGGTGGACATATCTACTCATGTTCAATAACTTTCTAGCTGTAAAAGATCAGGTAAGGAAAATTCATCTTTCCATAAACAGATTTTCCAGGCTTTGCAAAATATTAATAGCGGGCTGTAACTAGCGTTAATGTAGTAGATAATCTTAATAACCTTTTTCTAACGTCTGTGGTTTTCTCCAGGTGCATAAACGTAGTTGTTTTTCTCTCTTTTTGAAATTGAAACATAAGGTATCATCTTTAAGCGTCCTTTAGAAAACACAATAGTTGTCCAACACTATATAGTTGTACTTTAACTCTCCAAGTGGTTTCAACGATATATCTCGTCCAGCATAATCCAACAAGATATGCTGTCTATCAAGATCTGGTCTATTTTACTAATGACGAGATATCTCCTCATCAAGATACAGACGATTTTCTTATGACAAGATCAAGGTCTGGTCAGTTTTCTTCTAATGACGAGTGATCTCGTTCGCCAATATCTGGTCAGCTTTGCTAAAGATGAAATAGCTCGTCACGACAACCATCAAGAGGGTTAATACAAATTGTTATAAACAGCAAAATTCAAGCTCGTCCTAACGAATTGATAGCGGATTTTGATTAATATTAGCTGATTCATCTTAATTATATAATTTATTACTATATTTTGTTATTCCTGCATGCTTAATCCAAAAATCCAATTGACAAAGAATGTACCAGTAGTTAATAAATGAATTTAGATAACTTACTTAAGTTACTAAGCTTACTGTCATCAGAATATCTTTAAATCTACCTGGTTGATAGTCATGTAAAAATAATAGGTTACATTAGTTGCTCTAAGCATTTTTAAGCCTCAATTTATTCTTTATTGTTACCGTCTGTCACATTAACCTTTACGCTGCTACGCTTAGATTTTTTCAATCGTCTCACAGAACGACAATTTCGCCTGCATGTCCGAAAGACCCCCCCCCCCCTTACCTAATTACCCAACTTTGGTGATAGATCCTTGAGTGGCATATACGACTGACCCTTTCCTTTCATAGTATTGTGTAGCGTATCGTTTGGCGCGAGATAGATATCACCGGAGAGACCTTCTGCTTTTCCCCCAAAGCGTTCACACCTCACGGTCGACAGGGAAGGATACCGAACAAAAGAAGGAACCCTCTAGAAGGTCAGTCGCTGGCAGCTCGTAAATGATGATCGATGTCAACGGTCATTTAAAAGGGGGATAACATCCACAGTACACAGATCTGTACCATGCCGCTCGTGTAAACGAAATTTTAGTGGTAACAATCGTTTATCTGCTGCAGCGTAAAGGTTAACACATATCATTATATTCTTTACTGAGCATGCAGTTGTAACCCAGTTGCTAGAGTCGCGGATTATCAACCGCAGGGTTACGAGTTCGAAACTCGATCCAATCAAAGACCATCGTGTATGGGCACGTTACATCTGTCGTGGTCTCAAATGTGCTCACAATGGCGTGGAGTGGAAGTTTGAAGAGTGGGGTGCCAGTTCAGGTGATTACTTCGACATCTGACCGCGGTTCAAAATTACGAGATTTCCTCTGAGTTTTCTCATTGGATTTGGTCCCGGCCAATAGCCGTTGTGATACTCCAATTAGACATAAAGTCCCTATCTCTTTACCGAGCTGAGCTAGGCAGGTACTTTCATTAATGATTAAGCATGTTTGACGTGAATATTAGGTTTTTAATTTTGGAGCATTAATAAAATAAAAGCTTGACTGAAACACATTTCTGAATTTATGAACATTTCGATTATTTTGAGGAAATTATACAGATTTCTTTCCTTTTCGTAGACTTTTCTCTACCTTTGGTTTATACCATGCTTGATGCAAATCTCCATAATTGGTGCTGTTCTTCTGTGGATCTTAGCTAAGTAAGTACATTTTATATCAAGTATTTTACACAACTGTACTACGAATGCATTCAGGACCCTCACATATAAGGGATTCGCTAGGACCGAGGTCTAAGTATCTATTTGTGGTTTTTGGGTTGTTATGACGTGTGTTTTCTTAAATTTATATTTTTAAAATCTATTTATACAAACAAGAGAGCGTAAGTTTAGCGAACCTAAATGGGGAAAGATAAAATTTTATGTGTATCACTCACACATATTTAAGAAAACGCTTGAGCTGCATAGTCGGATTGTTCCAGACTTGTCCCTCAATCGGGTATTGGGGCTCAGAGTACAGTTGGGGAAGGGGGTTCAATTCATTGACTAAAACAAAAATAATACGTGTAGAACTCTTATTTGTTGGCAAAGGGATGAGAGGAGACGATCTTTGCTATTAAATAAGTCTAATTACAATGGATAGGAGGGAACTATTCGCAGAGGATCATCTTTACATCACATACTCATCGAGCGTGGCCTTATGTCACCTTCATGGTTTTCCTCGTGTCTCTGCGATCTGATTCGTTCGACGGTCTGTCTGGATCTCTCTCTCTCTCTCTCTCTCTCTCTCGTCTTAATGGTGCTTGATTATTACCTGGATCACATTGAATTGCAAGTATCCCTCTGATGCTTTATACGCATACATTTTTACTGAGGCTTTCTTTAATGACCAATGAAACAACATATAAAATTTAAAATTAAAGCTGATAATTCAAGATGATGCAATTTTAACTCCCAAAATAGGGACATAGTATTTCAAACATTCAAACTTAGAATACTAGTCCACGTTTTGAGCCAGATTTTCCAACTGTATGCCTATGTATCCGTACATAATATTATGCTTTTTCTGGCCTAACTGGTATAGTTGTCATACCATTTGACTGCCATCCAGTAAGACGTGGATTCGAATCCCGGTTTGTTAGCGCATGAATGTCAGCCATTGTTTTTGTTGGGAATAGCGGCGGCTCATCCATTTGGTGCACCTTTACAAATAGGCGTCAATTCACCCTGTACTAATCGGCCTAAAGAGAGGACAGTGGTTGGTTGGGGAAAAAAATGTTTTCTTCTGCATTCAACTAAATACTCTTACGAAACTGGTAGACTGAACCGCTTGGTTACGTGTTCGAATCGAGTATGTACCAAAGACGGTTTGGCTGACTTGAAGTTTTCTGGTATCTTCAAGAGGACACATAGATACGGACCACCTTCACTAAGTCCCCTTGCGGGCACATCTTCTTTAGGTGTGTGCGGGCGTCACGAACCCGAAGCAACCTAGTGATCTATTCTTTTCCCATGGGATTTACTATAACTGGTAAACATGGGGATCGTGAACACAGGATGACCCAAATGGTCTTTCTCAACTTCCTCTCCGTCCTTTCGTTTCACAATTACTTGACATTGTCCGTATTGTGTTAGACGCAGCTGGGTGAAATATGGTCTTTGCGCAATAAAACCCAAAACCAACCTTCCTGAAGTTCTTAGCAGGGCTCGAAATAAGTCGCGGCAACCACGGCAAATTCCCTGAGCTTAGCTTAAATCGCCGCGACGATCAACGGGTCTCACGGCAAGTTTTGCTGCGAGTATTGAAACCGATTGTTTCATTACTTCTCTTTCAAATACCAGCAATTAAAATAAATTTTAAAAGAAAAAGCTATATCCCTTAATAAGGATAAGTGTGGATGGTCCCTCGCTTTCAGATTTTAAGGCTGATCGAGCAGTTCAGAAATGGTTTCGTACATGTGATCGCAGACCTTGCTTTTAGATATGTATACTGCTGTTTGTAAAAAATGCAACACCATGAAGGAGTCACATCAGAATTAAATGAAATTTAATACACAAACGGCTTGTATTAGTACAAATAAATGAATAAATTTTCAAAGCAAAAAACAATATTAAGTGTCCGAAATCAGTATTTGGTGTAGCCACCAAGCGCTGCAATAAGTGATGCTATACGACGTGGCATGGAGTGAAACAGATATTGAATGTCCACTTGTGGAAGAGAATTCCATATTGTTTGTATGCGCATCCAAAGTTCGTCTTTTGAAGCTGTAGGAAGCGGATCACGAGCGAGACGCCGACCAACCAAATCCCACACTTGCTCAATAGGCGACATATCCGGCGAATCAGCAGGCAAGAAAGAAGTTGCATGTGTTGGGCTGAAAAGAAGTCTCGAACATTCCTTTCAACATGTGGGCGTGCATTATCCTGTTGAAAGATAGCTCCAGGGATGCCTTGAAGGAAGGGAACGACTTCGGGCTCTAGCACTTCATGGACATTCCTGTTGCTATTCAGATTACCCTCAATTCGTAGCAGCTGAGATCGTCCATGATACAAAATCGCACCCCAGACCATAACTCCGGGTGTTCGGCCACTATAACGTTCGATAACACACTCTGAAAGGCAGCGTTCACCGGCATAGCGTCTAACAAGAATGCGGCTATCATGGTTCCACAAATTAAAGCGGGAATCGTCAGAAAAGACAACTTGTTGCTAATCAGCCCCTGCTCTGTGCTTATGAGCCCATTGCAGACGCAACCGTCGATGGAATGGCTTGAGGGGGATCCTGTATAAAGGAATCTTTGTTCGCAGTCCACGGTGCAGAAGATGTCGGCGAATTGACGCCGCCGACATTAGTACACCTGTAGCAGTAGACCAAAGTGCTGCCAGCTGCCTGGAGGAAGCTGTACGGTCATTCACCACCATGTGGACCATGTGTCTATCATCGCGCGCTGACGTCACCTTCCGTCGTCCACTCCCAGTTTTTCGAGTCGTGCTGTGCTCGTCGGTCCACTGCTTCCAAACTCGCAACACTGTGGAACTGTTCCGCTGCACACGAGCTGCTATTGCGCGATAGGAAAATCCTCCTTCACGAAGGCCGATGATTCTCCCCCGTTCAAACTCCGTAAGTTGTTGAAATTTCACCCTATTTCGTCGTGGAGGCATACTTAGGTCTCAGTAAACGTTCGCCACTAAAAAATAACCATGCGCTATTTTCAACATTCCGCTACAGCCCTCTATTTATACGCTTTTAGCATCAGTTCATAGGGCGCTGCTCATACCACGCATGCGTGGTGGCTCTGAAACTTTACTACTATGCATAACATCCTATAATTGACATTTGCTGCAAATTTCATTTCATTCGAATGATTCCTTCATGGTGTTTTTTTACAAATAGCAGTGTAGTTATGAAACAACTGTAATTTTCTCTAGTCTAATTATTGACTGATGCCTTCGTAAACTTGACAATAAGGAAATAAACGTGTGTCTATCATATATTATTTGAGAGTTTCTTTTTTATATCAGATATATTTTAGGGTTTGATATGAAATTGCAGAAAGCTTACAAGAAAAATGAAGTATTTTTTTCTCCTTCTCAGTGCATAATTCATTCAATTGTTTTAAAGTTTAGCGAAAATTTTGCAACTGCAATTTACCGTTATTACGGAAATTTTAGATTTTGCCACGAGCTGAATAATTTTTGCTGTCAGCTTATAAAAGCTCACAGTAGTTTTTCCTGACAGCTTCAAAATCTTATTTTGAACCCTGGTCCTTAGGTAGTTCACAGTGAGCGTGATGAGATAGCATCTCCGATGATGTCCCCTTGGTAACGTTGAGACTCACGTTTTCGCCAACTAGTTCTTTCAGTTGGCGAAAGCTTGCGTTCCAGTTTTTTTCAATGCCAGCTAATATCTTGAATCCATGAGATGGGGTTGAAATAAAGCTAACAAAATGTTCTATACCTTGTAATTGTCCTATACCTATAATTTGTTTTATTTTTTCGTGCAGACGACCGAGCTTTGGCATGGTCATCATTATTGCCACTGGTATCGCATGCAACATCGCTTTAGGAGTTCTAACGGCAATAAAGCACTACCCGCCAACATATGCCATCTATTACTATCATGACAGAGAGTAAGTTAGAGCTACTTTTGTGTTTGTAAAAGCTTATTCATCGTGTAAGAAATTAAAAAAAACTTTTTTTTTTTTTTGTCGAAAAAATAATGTCATTCCTAAATTATTTTCTTCACAGCTGTCAACATTTAGTTATTTAATCTCCTTTAGTAGGAATATAAATTCAAAAGATGTATTTAACCAATTGAAATCCAAATGCCCATCCAAAATTGAAGTAGTTTCGGACGGCCCTTTATATTGCATTAGAAACGCATACAGTTTTAAATCAGTTTTCACATGGTGTGATTTGGTAAATAAAAAGCATGATTTGGTAACTATAAAGCAATTCCACCAATGTGGAGTCCCGTAATATATTCATTAATTACTAAGCCAAAGCAGAGAACTTTCAGGAAAAAATTAAGAACCCGGTAGGGTTATCAATCGGAAGATTGCGAGTTCGAAACACAGTCGAGTCAAAGAACGTCCATGGTGGTTGAGAAAAACCATACACGGTGGCTGGTGCACGTTAAATCTGTCATGGTCTCTAAATCCGCACTTTGACGTAATGTGGAAGTATGGAGAGTGGGGTGCCAGCTGAGGCGCTGATTATCATCTGACCTTGTTCTAAATTCCCTGGGAGTTGTTCTCGGAAGTTTCCCTTAAGGATTGATCTCGGACTGGCGTCAATAGTCGGTTGTGTTGCTCCAGTGTGACGTTAATTAATTACCCTACATCAAGAAAATTAAAATAGTCTATTACTTTCACCGATTTGTATACTATAGAAACAGAACTTGCTGCGAAAGGAGTGTTTCTCAGTTACTGATAAATAATCCTATCGCTTCCCCACCACCAGTAATACCACCTGTAATATCGCCATAAATAAAAAATTAATTTCTAGTTTTGTGTTGGAATACTAAATACATGCTACATAAAACACAAATTTCATTTTATTGCCCAAAGGATAATGTATCTATTTATAATGGGCTATCTTCCAATCTCTCATACTACAAGAAGATCCTTTGACAAATATTTCAACTAACAGTTCATTAAAATTACTAAAGTTCCCACAAGTGCAACTGACTTGGTTGTAATTACTGACTATCATGAGCTCGTAAGAACAGCTTTGAAGCCCCACAGTTAAGCACTTAGCATTCGTACAGCTCACATATTTGATATAAAGTGAAAAAATAGACTGAAGTTGAGTGTGGATTTAATATTGAAATTATCAGACATTAAACCAAACATTGATGAGCTGATTTCTAAAAAGCAGCTTCATTGTTTTCACATTAGATAAATATACATTTTGATCTCATTAATGTTATGCAAGTTGAAAGCCTTTTTTATTTTAACACATTTCAATTAATAACGAAGAGTTTGTATAATATTTTCTATTTATTTTATTTCATAACTTTAAACTGTCCTCACTAATCCTAAATGTGAAGTTTTTACGTTTAAAACCTATCTAACATAGATCTAAATATTTTACTCCCTATACTAAGGTGTAAATTTAAAAGCATTGTGATCTTATGCAGTTCTACATATGCCGTATTTAATTTTATAATATCAAAGGTCTGCGAATTTTTTTTAACTTTTAGGGATCCCTTGAATTAAAAATGTTGGGAACCACTGTTCTAAAATATTTCGATAGAATCCTCGCGTTTTTTAAACATATCTTCGAATATAATTTCAATTATTAAAATTTTGATACTCGGAAAGATAAATCTAAATAAAATTCAATCACTAATTCTCAATCTTAAAATAATTATCTTTTTCGTTGCACAGGGACAATGAAATAAACGGTATTTTGGTTGTAGTTTGAAAATTCTAATGTGGCACAGTGGAAAAATAGTGTCATTGTTATACAGTACAGTGCGAATGTCCTCGTGTGACAATGTATAACTTCTCCAGAACATGGATCATTTTCGTAATGTCATTTTCAAAGGCCAGTGTTTTATAGAGTTGGCAAATACATTGTAATAGTAGAACAAACCCAAAGCCCAAAAGAATAGTTTTAAATAATCTCGCGGTTCGTTCAGGAAACTCCTACATGTGCTTTGAAAATAACTTCAGAACCCTCAAATTAGATCACAGGTCAAGAAACTTTTTCAAGGGTGCTTTCCAAGGACTTTGTCGACGCAACAGAAGAGTTCGTCTAGTCTTAGCTGGTGAGGTGCAAGAAAAGAGAAATGGTGCAAAATTCCAAATTAAGAATCATGTTGTGTTTACTTTATTTTCAATTATCTCTCCTTAAAAGTCTGTATCTTGTCTGCACAGTATACAATTGGGACTTTTGCAAGTACCCAAACCGTGTCGTAATTTATCTGTGTAAAAGTTGGGAGATTGGGAATTAAATTAAACTAAAATAAAATCACGCCAAGGAAATTAATGGGAATTTCCTGTCAAAGAATATGTTATGGATGTCGTTGCATTTCACCAAGCATTTTGTCGTTACTCACAATATAAAAACATGTAATTACTGTTGTAGTCGAAGCTGAATTTATATAACATTTTCATTTGACAACGAATATTGTAGATGTTGTATTCCAGATGAAATGTTCTGTATGGATCACACATGAACATGTAACGAACGAGTAACAATAGAAAAACATATAGGAAGGAGTAACGCAGTTAAATAATAAATTGAAATGCATTTAGCATATTATTAGAATACTAGGCGAGCATCTTGCATGTGTACAAATAAAATATAAATGCTAACAATAAATTTATTTTTATAGGTACTTCGAGGAACCTATTTACACTGCTCCATTGAGTCACGTGAGTTCGTTTGGAATCGGAATGCTGCTGGGATATTTTATGGCTAAAAACCCAACTTTAAAATTTTCCAAGGTAAACAGCGGTTTCATCGCTAATACTCATGGCCAGATAAATTGTACATGTATTGTCTGTCTACTACAGGAACTGCTTCCGACAGCGAGTCTGGGTGGTGGTGGTAACAATAGAAAAAGGCAGCGTTCAAATTGATTTGGTGTGACCCTTGGATGATTTAATTTTATCGCGAAGGTTGTCGGTGTAAGAGGTAGCTTACTGGTATAGATCTCGGTGGCAAGTAATTTATTAATAAGTGGGCCAATGTGACAACATATATATTTCTTCAAGCCCTTGTAGAAAAGGGATACCGTCGGTATCTGCGGTAACAGATAGGGGCAGACTTGTATGTGGAGCAGTTCTTATCATAAGTACTTTATAGATGTGGTCGTCCTGACAGTATATAGATAAGTTTACGTATTCCCTTGAAGGGCTCTTTAACAATATATTTAATACTTTACTATGACGAAAGTGTAATGTATAGTTGAAACTGGAAAATCCATATCTTTTCAAGGTGAGCAATAAAAATGTTTTCGAATAAATTTATTTGATGAAAGGAAATGTGTATCGCAATAAAGGTATAGGCGTGTAACAGTGATGTGATAAAAAAATTGCATTTTATTTGAATAAAAAGAAATTGGTTGTTGAAACAGAAATTGATCCATTTAACAGCAAGTACAATATGAATGAATTGTTACACATAGTGCCAGCTACAATGAAAACGCAATTAAAGAAAATGAGATAGTTGAAACTTAAAAGGGTGTTGCTGTGAAGGAAATAGTCAAACCATCAGAATATTAACAAAATATCCGCTACTTCAATTCATTTAAACTCATGTAAGGGAGACCCGTAAGGAAAATCCCAAAATTCTTATTAGACATTTTACAGGACCAATTTTCTTAGTGACGATTAAGCACATATTTTAAATCAATAATCAATAAAAAAATTATTTTTTATTTTCAATAATATTTTATAATACGGTTTTAATATGTTTTTTTAAGCCGAGATACACACTTTTTATAAACCCTACTCCTCTGTCAATTTTAACATTTTTGTATGAAATAAATTTCTGCAATATCGTTATAGTATACGCAAAAGACCTCCGGAGAGATTTTCCAAAATTTATTTACGAGTTTTCATTAAAAAAATTGTTTGCTCATTATACGTTAAATTTCTATAAAAATTTCCAATTTTTTATGTTTATTAATTTTTATAAATTTTTCTGAACTATTTATATAAAAAAGCTCTCCCGGTGTCTGTTAAACAGTTATTTAAGACCTTAGAAATTTAAACAGTTTAACTTTAAGTGCATATATCAAAAAGCTTTAGTACTTTGAACTTTGGCAAAATTGCAAAAAACTGATTTTGAGATAATCGCATTTTAAATACAAAATACAACAGAAGTTAACGAAAACAACTTACTATTTGCAAGTATTATTTTAGTAATTTATATTACATTGAGACTCTTAACAAAACAAGAGCTTTTACCGTAAACTTGTATATATATTTTTAAAAGCCAGTTTTATCTCTGATGACAAGTGAGTGATTTGTGATAATTCACTGAAAAACGGTACATTTCTTGTTTAATGAACTGAAAAAAAAAATATTTTATTAGATCCTTACTATTTTAAAATAAACCACCACTGTATAAACCACACATTCTTTTTTCTACAGCTATTTTTTTTTTCTTCTGTAAACGAGCCTTTTTGTAGTGATACGCATACGACGAAATTTAGCGCTATTTTTTCAATGTGTTTCCTTCAATGGCGTCACCCCATGTTTTACAAGAGGACCTGGATTTGGTCATTTAGTTTCCGCCGATTGATAGAATAACCAAGAGTCTACACCTTAAAGTGTTTAAAATGTTTGGAATAATCATCGGTAGATACACTATGATATAATGTTGCATAAATGGAAGTTTTCATGGAAAACGAAGCCAATGGTTGGCAGTCGATTATGTAGTTGGAAGGTCAAATAAAAGTTAAAAAGCAGCTGGTAGCAATTTTCTTCGACTCTGAAATTTTGTCCATTTGTCCTTGAATATCTGATGCACCGTTTTATCCAACAAAGCGAAAAACACTTTGTGAAATTTATTTTTTGAAATTTGGGGTTCGGGTCTCCTTAAGAACCTTTTATTCTAAATTAAATTTAAGATTTATAATACAAGTACTTACGACTTCAATGGATCGATATCACTCTTAATTAATGTCAAACATTATGCAAAGCTATTGTTCTAAGTTTGCGATGGCACATCTTGTCTATTTTCGAACCTTTCTCTTGCACCATAAAACTCCAAGATCCTATCCTAAGTAAGAACAAAGGAGTAAAAGCGTTATGAATACGAATGTAAGAAAAAGAAACTCTGTTCTACCATTTAGGCTATATTGTTGTGAGCAGTCATTATTGAACAAGAAATACCATTCATACAGTTTATTTAAAAAGCTAACAATTGTACTAAAAATAACTATAGTATTTGTTTTAAATTGATATGTTAGTGGGACGTTTCTTTCTTTTTCGTTTATTTTGAATGAATTTGGTTCAATTCCAGAGAGGAAAATAAAAGTGTGTTCAATTCGAGTTTTGTCTTCAGGTTTTGTTACCTGATAATTTTTTATTCTCTGAAGACCCTGAAACCGTGGGCACCATGCCCAATTACCCATTCTGTGTTTCTGTGCTGGGATGATATTCTTATTTGCTGTTACGTCTTTTTCCAACTTTTCGCTTTTCTCTCATCATGGATTTTGTGTGAGCTGCTGTCTCATTTGCAAAACTATCTATTCATTGTTTTGTTTATTAGATGCGATGTGTGTTCGTCGTTTTTACTGAGAAAAAGAGTACAAGCATTTACATTTTGAATTTGAAGTTATACGCCGTGTACCAAGCATAGTGGTAATAACGTTTGTCTGCCAACCAGTAGGTTCCTAGTTCGAATCCCTGTTTGAAAGCGTAGGGTTGTTGGTGTTTGGCCCTTCGGGATCGGGCTGGTAGGAGTAAAGATGGCTCCGCTTTAAAAACACTAAAAAAGTCAATTCATTTAAATGCAAACAAGAAAGAGAAACAGGGTCATCTTTATTTTTAAAGATTCCCTTAAAGGTCCTCAAATAATATTCTGACCGTGGCTCAAAATTACGTGCACGATTTCGTAAAATTAAGTGTGCGTTCGTACAAAATTCGTATTCGAATCTTTCCCTTCGGAATCGGGCCGGGGTATCCCAGTTGGAAAAGAAACAAATTAGTAATATGAGGGTTCCTAGTTCTGCCAAAGACGGGGGCTGGAACATGCTAAATCTGTCGTGTCCTCAAATGTAATCACGTTGGTATGGCGTGGAAGTTTGAAGAGTGGAGTACCAGCTCAAGTATTGTTCTCATCTGGCCATGGTACGAAATCACGAGGAGTTGTCTTTGAATCTTACCCTTCGTGATTGATCCCGGATCGTCGCCAACAGCCCATTGTATTTGTTTTCTCCAGTGCAACGTTAATTCAACTACCTACTTCGAATAAAGTAAGCAGTTGAATTTACGTCGCATTGGAGCAATACAACTGACAATTGGCGGCGGTTCGGGATCAATCCCCAAGGGCATTACGACAACACCAAGTAATTTTGAACCACAGTCATATGACGAGGTCACACCTGAGTTTGCACTCCACTCTCCAAACTTCCCCGCCCCTCCAACTAGACGACATTAGAGACCACGACAGACCTAATGTGCACCAACCCCCATATACAAGGTCCTTGACTGGATCGAGTTTCGAACTTGGAATCCTTCAGTTGCTAATCCAACTGGGTTAGCGCGGCCCACGCTTCGAATGAGATAAAACATGAGAACCTCCAATCTGACTTACAATGAGGTGTTATTGCTTTATTTTCTTCCAAAAAAGGAAAAATCATGACAAATGGGCTTCAATGGTATTTTTTTGAATAAATATTTAAATCTGATATTTTTTATTTGTGTAACGTGAATCAATATTCGTTAGCATCCCGATTCATCTCTATTTAGGTCCATGTCGTACTTGGTTGGATCACATCCCTCCTCCTCACAATCGGAATCCAGCTGATCATGTACGCTGGCCGAGACGGTTTGGAACCAGATCCGATCCTGGCAGCCGTCTACGCCGCCACCCACAGGATGGCATTTTCCTTGGGTTTATCATGGATCATATTGGCCTGTTCCAATGGCTACGGAGGTAAACTGTCTCAATTTCCCTTCCAAAATATCGTGTACGATAGTTCATATCTAAGTGCTAAAGGCTCTGATTCTTGATGTAACAGATTCTTTGTTCTGTTACATCAAGAATACAAGAGAGTTCCGATCTTGGTACGAATGTTCGTTGAGGTTCAAAAACCACTTTAACCTCTTGGGTACGGATTTATTTGAAAAAGAGTAGTTCGGATTATTGTTTGCACATTAGTTACTGTTATATTTTCGTATTATCGTCTGTACACCAATAATTGTTATATTTTCGTATAATTTCGTTTGATAAGAATGTCAACAGTATGAGAGAGACCGCGTTCATTCCAAAAAATAAAGAATATCTGATAACGCTGGCATTTAAATATTTCTATGTATGGAGTCAGATTAAATAAAGTGTATTTTTGAAAAGAACGATTGAATAATTTGATTTCAAGTAGAGTCTCGTAACACCAATCACTCTTGCCGTGAACAAGAATGCACTCTCTGATTAATTTTGTAATGTACTTGTTTAATTTTGTTCTAGTTTGAAGGACGAATTAGACTCGTCATTCGTAACTACGGCAAAACAAGTGCATGACGAGTCTCAGTCGTCAAATGTAACCAAGGGTTAAGCAATAGTTCCTGGTGTAATTACATTAGGCCCAGATGGAAGAGAAACGGATTTGCAATCGGAAGATTGTGAGTTCGAAACTCGATTCAACCAAAGACCGTCGTAATTCAAATGACCGAGTTGGTGCACGTTAAATCTGTATGGCCTCTAATATCCTCACGCTTGGATGCTGTGGAAGTTTGGAGAGTGGGGTGCCATTTAAAGTGTGGCCTCGTTTTTTACAAGACTTTATGTGCAGGTTTTGATTGTTTTGAAAGGATTTCGTCCAGTGGGAATTTAATATTTTGAGATTTTTTACTGTTATAGAGAAGTATAAGAGTTAGCTCTTAATGAATTTTAGCTTTGCACTAAATTTTGGACTCTATTACTGCAAAGAATCAATGTTTTGTTTTTGGACTTGGTGTCTTTTTCTTGAATGTTCCTAACATTCGTCAGAGGAATATTTCGTCATCTGACCGTGGTTCAAAATTACCAGTTGCTGTCCACGGATCTTTCTTTTCGAGATTGATCTCGAAACGTAGCCAATTGCACGTTGAGTAGTTCTCAAAGGGTGGGCAACAAGACACATTTCATAACTTTAAGCTTTAACAGCAAATAAATTTAATTCTTAAATTTTTTTTTCTCAATGGGCTTTTAGTTCTGTTCAGAGACAATAATTAGTATGATTTATTACAACAGTTTGGTGTAAATATCCTTAAAATTAAATTCTTTAGTTACAAATGTCCGATTTTGGACATCTATAGTGTTAACTGATACAGTACATCACAAAGAAAATAAATTCTAATGTGTTTTCCAGAATTGCTGAACAAAAATAATTGATGAATAGAGTATAAGGATAGTTTTTGTTCACTATTTTTTTATCAGTAGATGGCATTATGAGTTTAAAATTTTGAAGAATTAACAAACAAACAATACTAAAGCTATCCAGCATGTTTCGCGATATCCAAAAGTAACGATCGAAATAGATTTATACCTAAAGCAAAATATATATGGGTTAAGTACTTAAAACTGCATTTATTTGTCTTTAAAATAACTTTTTAAACGTTTTAAGCATTTTTATGTGTTTTTGTGCATTTTCTTTGCCGTAAATATACTTTTCTAATTTTTAAAAATGCGATGTCCCAATTGCGTAACGATCGAATTGACGATTTTTTTGCCTATTTAATTTATGTTACAAGGGCGCCGATGTCCCAAAATGTAAATATATATATTAATTACAATCTTCTTTCTTCAGATTAATAGTTTTTTTTTTATCGAAAAATAAAGTGAATTTAGCAGATACAATATTAATACAATTACTAGGCAAATGTCCAGCAAACGTGAACGATCGATGTCAAATGGCAACGGCGTCGATCGTTACTCACTATCGGACGCGATGTAGCAACAATCTTAATAAAATTGTAAATAATTTAATTCTTTTTAAATAATATTTTTCTTTCTTTTTTTATTTTATGCTTTGTGGCTGTAATGAGCTTTGAATAAATTTTTTGAGATCAAACTTAGATTTTTAAACGGCTGGTTCACGGGACGGGAAAAAACGCTCAACCATTGATTCTAGCTCATTGATTGCTCATTGACAACCATTGATTGCTCCGCGCGACATAGTAGTAGACTGTCGATTTATCGTTTTAGTCGCCACTCTACGAACGCAACAACTATTCTGTCTCAAGATGTTATGCTGTCAAACAAGGCGATAAGATACCAAATCGGCCATTCAAGTCCATTTTTCAGAGAATCTTGTACCATATGGTACTAGCCGACCCTTTTCCCTAACACGTGGACGCTGGAATGTTTCGGAATGCGAAAACAACTTCAGACTTTGCACGTGCGGCTCATCGGTGGCCCGCCGGTCCATTTGATCCATACACAGCTGGAGTTTCCGTCGGTTCCCTAATCCCATGTCTGGACTCAAGACGGCATGACAGACGGTTTTCGCATCTGTGTGGGGGTGTTTCTGTGTGGGGGTGGAGAGGACATAAACATCTCTAGAGGGCTCGGAATTCACCCCCCTCTCGTTGTCAGCGGCGGTTCTGCGAAGCGAACGTGGATTTTAGAAGGATTCGGACTCGAGCTTCGACGAGAGACAGACGTCTCTGTTTTGCCAATTTTGTTACTTTGGCTTCAGGCAGGTTTCGGTTGTCGATGGCTGTGCCCATAATTATCTTTTTAAATTTTCTTGTAAATATTTAATTTATGTAAATAAATAGTTTAATTTTAAACCAGCTGTCCGTCAAATTCTTACATGACGGTACAATCTAGTCGATATATTGGTCACACTCAAGAGTAATGTTCAGTCTACTTATATTTCACGTCTATAGTTCTGTTAGCGCTTGTCGGTATCTACTTCGAGAACTTCTTGGGTACTCTTCCCATATCTGTACTGACCTTAATTGGTCGCAAAAGAGAGATTGTCTCCCATTTGAAAAAAACCCTTGAATTTAATTTCCTTGACCTGGTTGCAAAAGATATATATTATATTTCTGTTGTTGAATTGGAATCGCAATGGGATGGAGAATTCTCAGGAAATATCTCGTTCCTTTTCTAAGGATCTAAAATCTAAAGGTACCATAAAAGTTGCGTTTAGTTCATCTTATTGGATTACACAATGACAATATACAAAGGGTGTTCCATAAAAACTGAGAGTAAAATCAAGAAATATTTTTACGGGAAAAAATTCATCCTTCTTTATCAAAATACCTTCCCTCAGATGATATGCAACGGTCCCGTCGTTCAACCCACTTTTCAAAACAAGTAGAGAAGCAGAATCTGTATTAAATTTTCTACCACGGAGATTCTCCTTCAACGTCGGAAACAGCCAGAAATCGCATGGTGCGAGATCTGGACTGTAAGGGGGATATGGCATGATTTTAATATCGCATTTACTAAGATATTGCTGAACAGAAGTTATCGTGATGTAATGTTCAATTCATCACCAGTTCATGTCGCTTTCTCGATATGTGTTGCCGCAAAATTTTTAAAACTGAAATATAATATTCACCATTCACAGTAGTTTTTGGAAGCACAGCATGCTGTTTGATTACACCTTTATGATAGAAAAAATAGTCATCATGACCTTTCCAGCAGATTTGGTTTGTTGGATTTTTTTCGGAGGCGGAGAATCGGTGTGCTTCCATACACTTGTTGTGGACTTGGTAAGGGGATCAAAATGATGCATCCAAGTTTCATCACCTGTTATTACAGTCTTTAGGAAATTCAGATCATTTTGAAGTATTTGTTTCTATTCACAACATTGGTTAATTCTTGTTTGCATTTGCTCTTTAGTAAGGTGATGAGGGACTCACCTAGAATAAACATGGCTAAGCTGTAAATTGTAGCATAGAATGCGAAATATCGACGTTTCCGAAATGTTAGTTGATGCCGCTATCTTCTCACATGTCATTCGCCGCCCACACAGTGTTAACATCTCGATCATTCACAACACTTTCTGGTCGGCCAGGCTTAGGAGCCAGTTCTTGAGACAAACGTCCTTTTTTGAAATCACCATGCCATCTAAAAATCGTAGACTCTCGGAAAAATTTGTCTTTGTAAGCTTCTTTCATTAACTTAACTATTTCTGGAGCTGTTTTGACCAAACGATAGCAAAATTTTGTGGCAGAACGCTTTTCGTTTTTCAACTTTGAATCATTCACCTCCATTTCTGTAGGGCAAATAAAAACAGTTCTTTAAACTAGGGATGTTAAGCAAATCACAGAACTGCTACTCAATCACAGATACTTGTGAATCACAGTTCATACCTGTTACTCAAATATCAAAATATCAGTGATTGGGTAACAGTGATTGGGTAACAGTGATTCGGTATCAGTGATTCGGTATCAGTGATTCAGTATCAGTGATTTGGTATCAGTGATTCGGTAACAGTTACTAAACTGATATCGCTAAGCTGATACCTTTGCTAATACCTTAGCTGATACCTTGGCTGATATTGATACTGTTACTGTGATCGGTGATTGCGACCGGGATCGGTGATTCGGTAGCAGTGAAAGCTGTGACTGAGTTTTGGTTATGTGGTAGCGGTGCCAGTTGGTCTGTGACGGATTGGGATTTCTCTGGAGGATTTTTAACCGGATGTTTAAGAAGGTAATATGTTGCTTTATGACTCACCAGATTCCCGCGCCTTTTTCTAAAGAAAAAAAGAATCTCAACAGTTTTAAGGAGAGTGCACATAAAAACATTTTAAATTCTCTGTTTTAAATAATTTTTTGTTCATTCTTAACTATCACTGATTATTTATTTTGTTGTTTTTTTATATAGAGTAATATGACTAGAACTTGTTTTTATTTATTTTTTGGTTTGTTTATAATTAAAATTGTTCTGTTTAACCTCTTGTAAATTGTTTTTAATTCTAAAAAATGAATTATGTGCTTCTGAAAGTATAACTTGAATGAATCGAAATCACAGGAGGGGGAGGGGGGGGGAAGATATTTATTTCATTTCGCTAGTGATTAGAATACGTTTTACGAGTTTCTGCCTTCTTTAAAGTTTGTCTCTTAAGATGAAACCGTTTCAGAGGGAGGATCAACACAACAATGTTTACAGCGGTAAAGAATGCATTCTGAAATATCGTAATGCAAGTACAAAAGATTTTGATGTCTGAATGTTTAATTTTTAAAGCGTATAATTTGTTGTTTGTAAACACTGATTCTCTGGAATTCCTTGTCAGACTGTTTTCAAAACAAATAAGAATGTTACTCGTTAGAATATTCCCTGTTTGCCTTAGAGATAAATTATATACTTTTACTCAGCTTATCAATTTTAAAGTGCTACTAAAGAGAATATCATCATCTTTTGTCTTCGGGGTGGATCCCGGACCGTTGACAATAATACGTGGTTACTCCAGTGTTGTGTGGAAACTGAACTACTCCACATTTTAGTTAATATTTTGTAAAAATTGTTTGATTTATAAACTAAAGTATTGGACAGAAATTGTTGAATCAAGTCAAAAGCTACAGATTTTTCACAGTAAGGTTTGACTTTTCTGCTGTTGTTCGTTTTGTGTTTTCTTCGTCTCAAATAAAAATGTTGTGTCTTTGCACCACCACACGAATACAACAATACAAATTAATTCGAATGTTACTAGAGATTTAGAAAAATTACTTAATGTTTTGAAATTGTCAGATTATCAAATGTAAGGAAATTGTCTTGCTACACATACTACGATGAAAACATTTTTCTTCAACAAACAAATATTTTGGATAAAGGTTATTTAGTGAAACGGATTTAAAGATAAAAAATAGGTTTGTCAATTATATATATTTATTTAAAGATTAAAAATCCATAATTTGAATTCAATTAGAAGTAAAATGATCACGCATTCTAATGTATATCTCTTGATTTTAATGTTTAATTAATTATAAAGTTTAATTTATATGAACATTTCGATATAGTTGAAACCATCTTAGTCATCAATATTAATTTATTGAGGAGAAAAAGTACCTTTTAAAAATGAATAACGGGCTAAAAATAAAAAACGGCTCATAGTGGCAGAATAAAAATGAAAAATTCATTTTATAATTGAAGGTTTATTGAGTGGCAGTTGTGCGTTTTATTAAATATATTCCAGTTAATCTGGATGAAAAAAATACTGGGGTTCGAACTGTAAACTAGAGCACTGTAAGGCCACGACGTTACCGACTTAGCTATGTATTCCTTCGACGAAATCGTATTATTGAAAATATTCAACACATAAATAAAAGCATTCCGTTGCCACGAGTGACTAGAGATACTTTGCAGTCAACCAATCAGATTCATTCACAGTTTGAATCACAATCACAGTTTTGAATCACAGATATTCGTCAGTAGCAGTCACAGTTAGAACTGTTACTGTCAAATCACTGTTAGTAACATCCCTACTTTAAACACGAAACTAGGAAAATAAAATCGTCTGCTTCGTTTAGAATATTTATAATTGAACAGTTAACAGCTTGAAAAAAATCGCCTGCACTTTTTTTTTTGTAGTTTCACGGTCTTGCCACTACGTAAAAATTTCACTCTCAGTTTTTATGGTATGTCTTTTGTACATAATATCACGAACATATTAGCTATCGGAAAATTCTAGCGTAATATCTAGTTTACGATAATTCTTGAACTGAATTCTGTATTTTTCTCTTACAGGTGTAATTTCCAAATTGCTATGCTGGAAAGGTTTCGTACCCTTGAGCAAACTTGGTTACTTCGGTTATCTCATCCATTACATCGTTATCGCCTTTCATGTCAGCGCCACTAGAGCGCCCATTGTTTTTTCACACTGTGAAAATGTAAGTAAAGAAATTCTTAACACGCTTTCCCAAAGTGGTCTGGCTTCCCACCTCCTATAAAAATAGTTATTCAGTTTGATTTCATCCTGGTAAAATACTTTCCCGACCTGTCTGTAATGTCATATGCAGCAAAGATCTTTAGATCACCTCCTTCCTTGTCTGTGGCTATCTAAGGAGAGTCTCTATTACTGATTCTACGCGACTCAGAACGTTTTGAAAGTGCATGAACTCACGAACTCTATCTCTCTTGTATATACATAGCAGGCTAAAATAAACTAACAATACTCAGTTTTAGTGGGCATTTAAAAAAAATATAAGTGAAAACATAGTAAAATGGGGTGAAATGCTTTACGATAGCTGCGTACCTTTATTAATTTTGTTTTATTTCTTTTACACAGTTGATGAGAATTTTCGGATATTCCTTTTTGACCTTCATGGCTGCTTATGTACTGTACATCACTTTCGAGCTACCACTGACGTTTGTAGAATCCTTGTTTCTTCCACCAAGGCCAACCAATACTGATGCCCAGAACAACGCTCAGCAAAACGGCAAGCACGCAATACAATTCAATGGAATGATTTCGGACAACCCGAATGTGTTTCGAAACGATACAAAGAACTCTTATCTAGTGACTATTCCTGAAGAACATTCTAAACTGTAACGAATGTGCCATATTCCAACAGATCATGTCGGTGTCATTTCATTAGAAGATGTAGAAGGTGACATTTCACTAATCGAAATGATCTAAGTTTGCAACCACAAATACCTTGAAAATATGTCTTTTCAAATCAACTACAATGGTACACTTTTTTTGCTCACTTCGTCTCTCTGGTATTTTAACTTTTGTCAGAAGCATAGAATCTTTACTATTATAAAAGGAAGTGTTTCTCTGTGTCTGTGTACTGTGCGCAGTATCCTGACGAATCTATGGCACTTACAATAATGAAATTTGGCACACAGGTAGTCCTAATTTTTTTCGATTTTTGTGTCCAGCCCGCATTTTAAAATTTCATCTAGAGCATTTTAACATTAATTATTAGTTTTTTTTTACGTTTCTTCTTTACGGAATGTGACGTTACCCTACATCAAATGACGAAGCGAGCCGATTTTTCGATTTTCGACCGCTAACATCACAAGCGTTTTTAGGTCGAATGCCGTTGGAACCATGCCAAGTTTTCCGATTCTAACGGGATATGATATACGTGGTTAATAATAGCCACTTCGAGGCCTACACGGTGTTGTCTGTGAAGTTCGTTTGCAAAGCAAACCAAATGGGAATACGTTTTAATCACGATCTACGCGAGCGTCAGCGAGCAGTGGTCACACCTGACCCCACGAAAAGAACTGTCAACGCCGTGCTTGCCCCACAGTGGCTAGTGTTAAATATAACCTATTGTGAAATAATTTTGCATTTTTTTTTTTTTTAGTTCGTGAATGAGCAGTAGCTTTGAAGTTAAGAGAACGACCATTGTAAATAACTTACATGTTGTATTTGAATTGCATTAAATTAATTACCTGAAATTTCTGTACAATTTTGGAACAAAAATACAGAAGTTAAATTTTTGAGTATTTTTAATATAGATTGATAGAAGGCTCTCAACTTATTGTGAATTAGTTTCAACAATTTATGTTTGTGTAAATGTTATACTCTTGTTTGAATTCATAAACAAATAAAAAAAGTGTTTTCGATCATAAAAATCCACTTTCCTTTCTGTATATAAAAGCCTAATTAATCTTTGTAACGATATTGTGTGTACAACTGTTTTCACAGCATGTACAATACAGTACTTTTTCTAATCACACAAAATATCACATAAAAAGGATTTGTGTTCAGGATATTATTTATGAAATTTCTGTAAAATATTATATCGAACACTGATAAATAAGCAGTTTCAATTACAGTATTAATATTCAGCCCATTAGAAGAAGCTTTGAAAGTTTCACAATTTTATAAAGAGCATTTGAATATGTTTTGCAACAATAGTTTGTTGGGTTTTTTTTATGTTTTCATCGCGAAACTGATAATTTTCTGCTAAAATCATTTCAATCTACCATTATTCGCTTGCAATTGTCCCTTTTATATTCATTTTCATTAGTTTGAAACAGAGAATAATGATGTCATGCTAAAATAATTAAAACTTTGAAAGAAAATTTAATTGACCATTTGGAGGTAACATAAATTCAGGAAAGCATTACAGAAATGTAGAAAGTAATGATAAACAAATAATAGTCAGCGTTATATAATATGGTAAACATTGTTTAAAGTTTTACGATTCGTTATAAGATCCTTCTATGACAGTGATAGCGAAACCTTATGAGCTTGGTGTGTCAAAAACCGGAAAACACACAGATTTACTCGGGTGCCGTATCACATCTAGAAATATCCATAATTGTGTAAGATTTGCAGCCCTAGTAAAAAAAGTTATATATATATTTTTATTTATCAAGAAGGAAAAAAATTCGTTACATTAGTGATTTTTTTTGTTTTGTTTCTGAATTGCATTTGTTGAATCTTTATTTGAAGGTTGGTATTTCGTGTAGTTCAAGCCCAAGAAAGCGCTAACTTCCTCTGTCAGTCAATTTCTTTAATTGTTTTTTATACTATTTAACTCCGAGAATAAAGTCTCGACGAAGTACTTAAAGGGGAAAATTGTGAGTAGAGCCATAGCTAGATTTTTCAGGGTGCTAAAAGTGTCCGGTAATCGATGCCAAGTACTCCAGATTTCCTGTTCGTGGTGGCACTCTTCTTCATTCTATAAACGATATTTTTCAAGATTCTCAAGTTTGGACCTCAAACACTCGAGACCAGATGCTGGCTTGAAATTCTGCAAATTGCATCTCCAAATCATCAAGTTGCAGACATTATTTTTAATTGTCTGGTTCAGGCTTCTAAATTGATTAAATCATTCGCCGAATTGGTCAAGTAACGAATTTATAATATGCTGGTACTGTATATTATATATTATAAATGGCTTATGCATGGACTTCATTTCCTATGTACAGTTGTGCTTGCCTTCTCAAAATACTTTACTTGAGGAAAATACTTAAAATTTTAAATCTTTAAATCTCGTTTAAAATTTTAAATTTACCGTCCGTAAGCGATGCGTGTCACCTAAAATGTCTTGGCGTGTCACCTTTGACACGCATGTCACAGGTTCGCCATCACTGTTATAGGATGTTATCAAAAATCCAAAGGCGAAAAAAATAGTTGCGAAAAAATATAGTCTGCTTTTGAATCAAATGGTGTTTTTGAACGTTGAATTTCTGTTTTCTTTTTGTTATTTATCGTTTTCGCAGTTCCAGCACATGTCATTAGTCAGGGTTTCAAAAGAGAGAGAGAGAGAAGGCAGTTGTTATACACTCGCCTGAAATGTATTTTTGTAGGGGTGGGATACTGTTCGAATCATTTGTGCAATTTCCTGGTACTGTTGAATTCAGCGTTGCAAAAACTATCTGCTAAAATATCTCTATTGTTTTTGCACAAGTGCAAAGTAAAGTTGTGATTTTGTATTGAGGTAGAAAATTAAAATAAAAAATAAATAAGAGTGCAACAACTGTGTGTGAAAAGTGTTCAATTTTTTTATGTAGGCTTTTCAACATAGAAGAGTAAGATACAGAGGTTTCACTGAAGGTATGACTTACAGCGCCCTCGGTGCGGGTCAGTAGTCCCTAATTGTGGGCGGAGATTGACATACTTCATTCAGAACGTTAGCCATTTGGTAATCGGCACTTTTTGAAGCGTCATCCAGCCGAAGATACAAGTAACCCTCGTATAGCACTGTACTTCTATAACACGGATTCTCTAACACGGCACAAAAATTGCGGCATCCCTCATGTAACACACACCGAGGTTCTTTATATTACCCGGTTTACAATAACAATGGTGATTTATATAAATAAGAATGGAGTGTTTGTTTGTATATATATATATACATTGAATATTTTCTACCCATATCAAGTTTTCTATCCGTTTTGGACCCTTCTGATACCAAATCCGCCTCCTGCGCATCTGTTTGTCTGTCTGTCTGTTCGTCTGTCTTGTCTTGTCTGTTCGGTCTGTCTTATCTGCTCGGTCTGTCTTGTCTGTTGTTTCTGCCTGGTCTATGCTGTTTGGTCTGTGTTGTCTGTTCGTCTGTCTGTATTTCTGGTCTGTCTGTTCATCTGTCTGTCTATGTGTCCTATACAGCAGTGCTCCCCAACCTTTTTATCACCGCGGACCGGATCAACGTTTGATAATTTTAACACGGCCCGCTGAGGGGGGGGGGACGTTGATTGTTTATATTTTAGATTGTTTTGCTTTAATTGTATTCAAACATGCCTTTAAAATAAAATACAGTTACACCAAAAAATTAATATAAAGTGATTTAACATTTTAACTCACTAGAACGCTAAATCAATGAGAACCCTGAGCTTGTTTCTTTGCTACGAAATGGTTTCATCTGGGAGTAATAGGAGACAATGACACCCGAAGTGTGTTGCTAAGGTCCAGTTACTTCCGTTGTTTTGTTTTGGTTGCTGTCACTGCAGAAAACTCCGCTTCACACAGATAGGTTGTTGGGAATGGCAATAGGGATTTAAGTGCTGTGGTGGCAATCTCAGGGTATTCCGCAATGACTTTAATCCAGAACATCGGCAAAGTTGTTGTCTCGAACGTAGTTTTAAGGCCGCCTTCATTTGCAATCTCCAGCAGTTGATCTTCTTCTTGCACAGACATGCTAGATTCGCCTGATTTGTTGACAAATGGGTCGCGGATCCATTCCTTACTAGTTCGTGGGTCTTTTGAGGTTGGGAAGTAGCGCTCGAACTCTTTTAAAAGCAAAGACAGGTGATCGTGCACCAACTGGGAGAATGAATGTTTAGGCTCAGTCTCGCCTAAAATATCCACTAATGTCTGAAACATGTCCAAAATGCATCTGTTCACGTGCCGTCCCCACAACTTCAGTTTGGCTTTAAATGCAACTACTTTGTCTGCCAACTTGAAAACAGTGGTCAAAATTGGAAAATAGAGACATACAGAATTCAGAAAAGAAATACAACATAGTAAATAAAATGGAAATAATTTAATGTTCCTTCGGCGGCCCGGTACCATTTGATCCACGGCCCGGTACCGGTCCGCGGCCCGGGGGTTGGGGATCACTGCTATACAGTATACACGTTCACACGGTTTAATATATTCTCATGAAAATTGTGGTTTCCATGTAACACATATAACAGTCCTTTGGTTCCCATATAACACGGTACACATTATCAAGTATATATGACCTCTGAGTTTTGGTTAACACGGTTTCCATATAGCACGAGTTTCCTATAACACGATATTCGATATAGCTCAGTAAGCAATACCAAATATGTAGGACTTATAAATTTCGTATAACACGGCACCAATTAACCATGCTGTGTTATGGTTACCTGTACTTTGCAGCACATTTAAATAATATTTTTTCACCGTTTCATTTTTTCCTGGTTACTTAAAATGACTCAAGAAAAATTCATGCTGCTCTTGCAGTTCGACCGCAAGAGCGCTGTTTAAGTTTCACGCTTTTGTTGAAAGGTAAATTGATTTAGAATTTTGTTGGATAGAAGAAAAAGGAAATCGTTCTATTTAGTATTGAAACAATTCGCCCAAGGTTATTGTTTTTTGTTAACTATCTTTCATTTTTTTTCATTTGTTATTGAATTAAAATCGATCGTAATTAAACGAACTTAAAATGTGATATTCAGAATTCTTTAGAATTGTAATGTTTAGTACATTCTATTTTGTGCTCTTTGTTGAAGATTTATTATTTGCATACTATTTTATGTAATTAAAATTTATCTTTTCTGGGTAAGGCCAATATTCTATTTCTATATATCATGTTTGTTATTACCCAAATGAAATATTTCTGCAGAGTTCTATAAATTAGAGATCATAAATAAAGTGTAGAGAATTTCTGTAGTTATTTTATATAAAGTAATTAAATGGTTAAATACTTGTTTTGGAGAAGAAATATCATGTAATTAAAGTAAGTGTACCGGTAATAGACACTTAAGAGAAATTTTCTACATTAGCGTGAACCACGAGTTATTTTTTACTAGCGTTATTTTTTATAGGGGATCTTTACTAATTGATTTAGTTGTCAGCAAATTTATGTTTTTTTACCTTATTCTGTTTGCTAAATAGTTAATTTGTTTTATTTTTTATTAAATTTTTTTTTTTTAATTCTGATAGCTAATAGTGCATTAATAATAGACACTTGGAAGTATTAGGCACTCTTTTGTACTAGTAATATAAGATGTACATTTTATTGGAAAAACTATAAAACAATACAAAACTATAACATTTGAAACATATATTTTTTTTTATCGAAGGCAAATAAATAAATAGGAGGTACACTTGTATATTCTTCACAAAATTATAAGACATTCTGAAACAATTTTTTTCTTGAACAGCAACCATCAACATTAAGGCACGGTGCACACATCCGATTTTTCAACGTGCGGCGCCGCTGCGGCACCGAAGCCCAACTATGCACACATAACCCTGAAATGACGCAAGTACTCATTTCGCGCCATTTGCGGTAGATATTCTATCGAAGAAGACGTGTTTATTTCGCTTACTTGGTGTACAAAAAGTATATTTTGTGACAAAATAGCCGATAATGGACACATCCATTTATTAATAATTATTTATGTTCCATTTATTTATGAACACAAGGTACTTGAGACCGGAGAAACGTGTGCGACGAGCTGCGGTGCCGTGAGGAACTGCTGTACGAATTAGGGCCAGTTTACGATTCTGCGTATGTCCGTATGCGTCGGTTGCGTCGAACCAATGATAGCGGCACTGGTGCATGTGGGTACTACTCATTGGATCTAATGCAGTGTTTCCCAACCTTTTTTGTGCCATGCCCCACCTAAGCCTTTCAAATATTCATATGCCCCCGCCCCCTATGTAACATATACATAATTTTTAATGATTAAAAATTGAATTGTTCACTTAAGAAACTTAAATGATAGGTTTTAGGAAGAAATCACTAGGAAATTGTTAACGAAATACAGTAAATAAATTTTCAAAACATGTAATGAAAAACTGAAATTCAAATTCGAAATAATTTTAATAAAAATTTTTCTTTAATAATTTAATATTTTAATTTAGTGAGATCCTTGCGCTTTATGCTTGCTGCACAGAGATTTTATGTTAGGTTCCAATTTGGTTAGCTTCAGTCTCAAGTCTCCCCGTTGTGTGTTATATCCAGACGATTTCTTTTTTTTTTTTTTACCAGGAAATCATTTACAGCACTAAATCCACATTCGGCTAAATATGAAGATGGAAACGGTAACAATAGTTTTCTTGCACATTTGGTTGAATTTGGGTATTTGATTTCTGTTTCCTCACAAAGCCATGTCATCGCTCTTTTTATATTAAATAAGGTTTAAACTGACTCATCATTTTGCATTTCTGCGAGTTCTTCTTGTGCATATTTGATATATCATCCATGTTGGAAAATCAATTTGTTTTAAATCAGAAAATCTTTCTTTTAAATCAACGGATAGAATTTTCAGATGATCGACAATAACAAGTAAAGCGGTATCATTTACTTCACATTTTTGGAGCCAATGAAACTGTTCGAAGTTTTTGTTGTTAATATATTTCTGACATAACTTAATAAGGGTAATGAAATCAAATATATTCGCTTTTGCATCAACAAGAGTTTTATTTGTTCCTTGAAGTTGCTTAGTTAATATATTTAGTTTTTCAAAGATATCGGCTAAATAACTCACAAATGCTTTACCATCGACTTAAGATACTTCATTTCAGGTTTGTCGCTTAAAAAATCCCTAAGAGTATCAAACAGTTCCATAAATCTTTTCAAGCAGTTCCCTTTAGAAAACCGTCTTACTTCAGTGTGAAGTAAAAGTCTCACATGGCCTGCATTTTGTTCTTCACAAAATAGCTTGAAGAGACGCTCACATTTGGCATTAGCTTTAATAGCATTGATACTCTTTATTACTGAATGTAGTACTTCATTTAGAACAGGCGAGATGTTTTTAAATACCAAGTTTTCCTTGTGAATAACACAATGCACAAGAATCATTTCTGGATTCTCATCTTTCATCAATTTTAAGCAGCCATTTTTCTTGCCCATTATATTAGGAGCACCATCTGCAGCACAAGATGGCATATTTTTCATTGGTATATTATTGACATCTAAGAAGTTTTTTAGCTTATTATATATATCTTTGGAGGTAGTGGTGCTTTCTAATTTTTAAACAGAACAACATTTATTCAGCAAAATGCCCTTTATCAATATATCTTACGTAAGTTATCAATACTGCCTCAATGTCTCTCAAAGTTGATTCATCCATTTGCACTGATTATTATTATATAGCCGAATATTGACGAACTTCTTGTTTTCAGCTTTTCAACAAGTTGTTTTTCAATATCTTCACTCGTTTAGTCTATTCTTCTGCTAACAGTATTATTACTGAGTGGCATAGCTTTTACATCTTTGTCATCTTTTTCAAGAACCGTTTTAAGAAATGCTGATATTGACGGTTTTATTAAATTCTCTCCTATAGTATGATTTTTTCCAGATTTAGCGATGAATAAAGAAATTTGATAACTAGCCTCAAGAATACGGTTATGAGTTGAAGTGTGAGCAGTAAATAGAGACTTTACTGTAGTCCTCTTTTCAAATTTTTTCTTTAAAGTTTGAAAGTAATTCAAATCTTAATTAATATGAGCATTATGTTTCGCTTTCAAATGCGTCTCAAGACGACCTCGTTTCATTGATTCGTTGGTCAAGCATTGCTGGCATAAAAGACAAGAAGGAAACCGCTCATCGTGGACAGCAGGTATGAACCCAAATTTTAAATATTCCTCCGAATATTGAACTTTTTCTTGCTTGCACCACTCATTTTACTATGAGCTGAAAGAAATATATATAAGATTAATTAAAAAATAAAACTAAAGTATGTGTTAAAATTAATTTAATGTGACATAGAGTAAACGTATACTGAAAAATGCATATTTATTTAAATGTATATAACACATTTACCACACCGCCACCGCAAAATAACATATTTTTGTCCATTTGACAAATTTTTCAGGAAAATTATGCTTTTAAAATTAAAATAAATAAAAATCAAATCAAATACTTACCAATTATATCTATACAATGTATACATTTTTTAAATCAACGAGACTTTTACAACAGTTTTTACGGACGCCTATGACATATTAACACCAACTGAATGCTGCGAAACACTGCAGAAGTTGCGACGGGCCATTCAGATGCGAACAACTGCGTTGTTTAGCGAGATTTTAAAGCGTCCGGGGGTCCACGCGGAGCCTGCCGTCTGCCGCAGGGAGGTTAACTTGACGACGCCAAAAACCCAGTTGATATTTTGGTCTCTTCAAATGAATTTATAATATTTATTGGCCGCAATTATTTAAGAATTTGTTTTTTTTTCTTTCAATTTTAGCACCGAAATCTAGCATTGCATTTAAACGGCCCGGAGCAAAAGGGTTAAACTCGTGTCGAGTCCATTTTCGAATTGCCCCCCTTAACAATCAAATTGCCCCCTTGTGGGGCGTGGGCCCCACGTTGGGAAACATTGATCTAATGTATCTCAGACCGCAGTTGCGTTGCCGCAGCGGCGCCTCACGCTGTAAAACCGGATGTGTACACCTGGCCTAAACAAACGTGATTTATTCGTGATTCTTTTTTTATCTCTTGATTTACAATACAGTTGCCACAACTTACCACTAACAGTGCACAAAATTTAGAATTGCAAAATTAATTCCGAGCGAAAAAAAAACAGAAAATATCAGTGCACGTGAACAACCAACACACGTTCCCGTTTCGTTCCTGTTCATTGAAAATTATCGTCGGTCCCAAATATTCAGAAAGTTAAAACTAACTAAATGATTCAGTTTTTGACATGGGTGTCTATTACTAGTTTTATAGCAGAAATGTAGTTCCAGTAATATACATCCAAGTTTCGGGTACAACAGGTTGCTTTAAACTTAATTAAACACAAGAAACAAATTCTGCATAGTTTTTTATCTATGAAAATGACAAAGTGCTTTTTAATGAATTAAAATTATTTTAAATTATGAATAAAATTTCGAACTTACCTCCTAAAGAAAAGTTATAAGGAAATATCACTTACCCAGAAACTAAGCCTAGCCCCATCAGGAAATAACTGCTAAGCAGCCATTATGGCATGATGTCCCTTGTAATTCAGGCATCACCACACAGAGTTTGCTAGCTGCAAACCTACTTGTACTTTCACTGTCTAGAAAGCGTATAAAGCTTATTTTTTGCTTATGAATTGAAAAGTGTCTATTACTAGTACAGTGTGTATTACTGATACACTTACCTTAATAGAAAATAAAATAAGAGGGACTAGCAATAAAATTTAAAAATTCCTCCTTCTTATTAATATTTAACTTGCAAAAAGAATTTTTTTGTAAATACGTGTTATTTGAAAATAAATTGTAAAAAAATGAGATGACAGTATACATTAATTGAAATCAAATATGCCTATTTTTCAAAATTTTCCTGAGCACTGATATAAGTATTTCAAATTATATTCCAAGCATAAAGGGTAAAATATAACATAGAAGAAAATGAACATTCTTTTCTATGAGCAGGACAATAAGTGTAATAACATTCTCCCAGAACACATGCCAATTGAATGGAACTTTCAGTTTGCAACAAGGAAAATAATAATTATTAAAATACTTTTCCCGCTTCAATACATAATCTATTTTGTTAACATGCTCCCTCAATTATCATATGGGCAATTTTACTTTTCTTTCCAAAGTTCATTTCCATATATAAATACAGAATAGATATTCTATTAGCGTAAAGAATTCCCAGGGATCAATGTATAAAATTTCTCTCAATTCAAATAAAAGAAACATTAGCCAACATATTACACTAAACGTCATTACTTACTCGTACTTTTGTAGTTTTGGGGATAAAACCTTCATCGACAAAACTGCTTGCAATTAATGCCAAAATGTATTGGTTAAGGCCAAAACACTAAATCCAAATACTTTATTTTTATACTTTAGAGATTATAAAGGGGCATCAGATTACGATCTTTTAAATGGCCTGCACCTGAATTTCTTGCATACATGACAGAACAGCAAGTGCTCTTCACATTTATAGATACATACTTTCATGGAGTATTTGTAATGAAGAACCTTGCTAATAAACTGTGTAAAATTGACATTTTAGTTTTTTTTTATACATCAAGAACATAAAATGGCAGCACATATGTATTTTGTGCAATCATTCAAAAGTAAAATAGAAATATTAAATGTCAGTACATCAGAGGATAATAATTCTAAACACTTAAAATTTTTATCGCACATTAAATTATATACTTTGTGTTTTTTATGTTTATAGCAGATCTGAGAAACTTCTCCGGTTAAAGTTATTCGTATAGTTGGAATTGTCTTGAATTTGGGTGTTAGAAACTGCCAGGCTAAATTGATCGGATGTCAAGTGTCTTTACGGTGCAACTTGTATTCCATTGCTCGAAGATAACGCAGTGCCAGACGTTTTGAAGTTGGAGTTTATGTTCCGTCCCATCTGATTCTGTGAATAAAAAAAAATTTTAATGTACTTTTTCGTTCAAATAATTTTTCATACTATATCAACAGAAATCAACAATCTTCCAAATAAAAAATCGAAAAGGGATTGTTTTGGAATATTTTTCTTTAAGAGAATAAGTTCTCATATCAGTAAGATTATATAATTAAAAATGGGTTTCATAAATTAAGATTCTTTTTTAAGTTCAGAAAACATAAAAATTGTTATTTTAAAGTATTTATGCTAAAAATATCCAAAATTAAAACAATGCATTCCAGAATTAAAACAACATCTCGACATCGTTAGAACACACAACACCACTTTAAGGCAAAAGCTTGAAATGTAAACACGAAAAAAAAAAAAAAACAGTTTATTTGGAATGGAAATTAGGCCTAGATCGTAATCCATACTAATGCTAACTATCCCCCACCGAGGGCGCTAGCGTCTAAGTGATTCCCCATGTTATTTAGCAGACCATTGCTTTCTATGGCCTCGAGTGTTACTTCTCCATGCTTTTCACACAAAAATGCGTGAAATATTTTAGTCTCATTTGAATCAAACGTTTGTGAACAAATGGCAATGTTTTTGATTTACCCCAAATTTTTTAGTTGAACCACATTGTCAAAAATTGCTTTGCTGTTTCTTTCCCAAGTGAAGCTTTGCACAGCGAAAAAAAGGACATAGAACTTTTGCTATTGAGTCACATTGGCCTAGAGTGCCTATATAATAAGAGTGGCGACATACGGGAAACACTTTCTGATTGGCTTAGAGACCTTTTCTACCGCCCGAAGCGGTCTTTTCCCAGCTCCCGTAGACTTAACATGGGAGCTTTTTGTGTGTTCGAGAAAAACGTGTGTATATTAAATTTAAAAGAAAATATATCTTATTCGTGTTCTTTTTCGTGTTCTAGAATGTCTATTTATAATTATTTTAGTGTTTTGTCAGTGTAAATTTGAAGACTTTTTAAGTAAATAGCTTTTTTTTGAACAACATGCTGTTTCCCGCTACTTTGGCGATGTAAGCATCGCGCCAAAGGCAGTTAGCAAGTTTTAAACTTTTGATAATGCGTTGTTTTTTTAGCTATTTCCTTATTGAAGGTTTACAATAACCTATGTCGAATTGAATCATCAGAAAAGCAGAGAGTAAATTGTAGCAATGCTTTATAAAAAAGAATAAAAGAAATGTTTACATAAAAGTGTTATTTTTGATGCTAACTTTCATCTTTATTTTGCTGCTAGATCTCGGAACAAAACCACCAAATCAACATTTATCTGTGAATTTGGATATAAATGCGTACAAATGATGTTAACTATTTTTTATCTTGAGATTATTCTTGTATGTTTAGGCCAATATTTGCTCATAATTTAGTTTCAATCTGTTAATACTATTTTTCATATGAAAATGTGGTAGATTTTTTAACAAATGTGTACTGATGGTGTTGATTATTTTTGAAATTACATGTCTTTTGACTTGTATAAATGGATGAAACTTAAAATTAAATTTAAGTGGGTTAAAATTTTATGTTATGTATTAAAAAGGTCAAATAAAAATGTTCAGTATCATGGTTCGGTTAATGTAAGGAAAGGATTAATCACACTAAAAAAAAAACTACATGTGTTGAACAGTTGGTTGAAAGAAAGTTTTATTTTAAGGAACTATCCATTAATAGTAGGACATTTCAAATCTATTTTTTATTTAATGTTATAAAATTAATGCGTAAACTTCTATCACACAGCATGGAAAGACTTTAAAGAAAAAACTTGTGCCTGTGAGAGACAACACATCATATCTTATTTTATTTAACACTGAAGTTATAAGCTTAACTTTATTCATTTTCTTGTTAATATTCACGAAAACAAGTTCAATAAGTCGTGAGCATAAAAATTACGGGACATAAATATTATCGCCAAAAGAAAGAGAGAGGAGGAAATGTGGGAAACCGATGGAAGAAACATATTCGCCCAGCAACCGATTCTGGTAGAAAAATGGCTGCCGCGCATGTGCATTGGGCCAAATTTGGTCCCTTGTCGCCACTCTTACTATATAGGCACTCTACATTGGCCCACCTCATCAATAGTAATTACGTAGAATCCTTTCTAATGCTTGAAGTTGTTATGAGATAGCGCTGCTACTCACCATAGTGTAAATAGCGTGTCAGTTCGAATTACAGCAAAATCACATAATTTTTGTATTTCGTTATTGTGAACAAGCACTTAATGAATGTACTTTTGGGCAGCAAATTCCAAAATCCACTTGTATTTGAATCTATCAAATTGTTAAAGTATATTCAAAACAATTCTATGCTAATTTGAAATTCAGAAGATGGCGCTGCTGCTCAAAAGCAGTGTGTGTGAACATAAAAACCGTTCATTCACCAAAATCGAAATATAACTTTTTTCTTTATGTGAACTTGAAAGGTCTAAAAACGGACAACCCGTGTCAAATACAAGGTGTCCTAAAATTAACTGACTGCTTTTAAAATTGAATAGCAAGCAAAAGGTAAGACCAAATGTCGCCGCCAGGTTGCGCTGTATGCGCGAAAGCTAGAATGTGGACACAGTGGCAAGTTTGCCGTTAGAGAGGTGTACACCGAATCCAGTATTAGGAAAGCGTGAAAATGATTTATTCTTTGGAAGAAAGAATATTCATTGTGTTGGAATATCACCGATTGGGTGAGAGTACTATAGCGACGAGAAGGAGCTTCCAGTGCTGATTTACGGTCAAGAAAGGTCCGCATCCGAATGCCATGAAACAGTTGTACGAGAAATTTACACGAACCGGTAGTGTTGCGGATAAGTTTGCGGGCATCGTTGGACGTCGGCAGTCAGCCATAACGGCATCAAATGTGCAACCCGTTAAGAATTTTACTACGCGCAGTCGTAAAAGATCAGTCCGCAAAACTGCAGCTGCATGTTCATTAAACAGGACAGCAACACAAAATATAACAAAATTGTCTGGAAATGTTTCCATACAAAATCCAAACTCAGCAGTCGTTTCAGGTGTTATCGAAGGAAAGACTTATTTTTGCGAACGAAGTATTACAATTGATTGATGAGGGCAAGTTTGATTGCTTTATCCAGTAGAGGCATCATTGAGACCATTTGTCTACATGAAACAGTGAACTCAAGTCAGAACATTAAAATCTTGCACGGATTTGTGGCCTTAATGCCTTGGACGATTCACCCGAAACAGTCTGGTTCATTCAAGATGGTGCAAGGCCTCATTGGACTAGTAAGTTTTCACTTTCCTGGAGGAATATTTTGACAACCGTGTCGTTCCATTGTATTACTCCAACGCAACAGGCAAGTGTCCAAATTGGCCACCGTATTCGCCGGCACTCCATCCATGTGATTTCCTCATTTGGGTCTACTTGAAGGATGCGATGTACAGACGGAATCCCACCACGCTTGCACAATTGGAGCAAACCATCAGCCATGAATGTGAAACCATTCCAGTAGCGACTTTACAGTACGTGCCTGCTAATTTTATACTTGGCTTACGACATGTGATTGCGGTGATTGGTGAACATTTCGAGAATATTGTGATGTGATTTCTAAAAGTATTCAAAGGATTGACAGGTTTCGGAAACCAAAGCATCACTTGGCGGACACATTTGGTACTAGCACAAGGAAGCTTACTAAACAAAATTCCTGACCTCACACATTAATCTTCTGCTTTAACTTTAATAACCCTTACTGTTTGCTTGTTATTCAATTTTAAAAACAGTCAGTCCTTTTTAGAACAACCTGAAAATTGAGAAGTTAAAACAAGCTACAACTACCACTATTATATTTTATATGAGATAATGTTGTATAAATAATGATAAATTTCAAAGTAATTTTGAGTGGTCCGAAATCGTGCAAGATTCAGTTAAACCAATTCCCTAATTTCAATCCTCATACTTTGTCGGGCACGGTGTTATTGACTACACATTTATTTTTTTAACTCGAGGAATTGTTTTATGCAGCAATTGTTCTATTTCTCGTCCAATAAGCATGAAAAATTCCCAAAAAGAAAAGACTGAAACGAATGAAGTAGTTTCTATTACAAAAATTTATTCGTGAAAGCTTGCTTCATCAACTTATTTTTATTGTAGGTCATTCATTTTTCTCGTCAACATCTATTCTTCTAATCATGATTCAACAATGTTTTCGCTTTCCCCGACCCCCCAAAAAACCCCTCAATATCTACCAGCTCCGTCTCGCGTTCATTTGGTACCTTCCGCACGAATTGAAAATTGTATGCCCCTTTTTAGCATTGTCTGGGCTCATTAATTATTTCATTTTCATTACAAACTCAGTCAACCTCAAATGAGGCGTTGAGCCAGAACGGACCAATATTGTTTATTTTTGATGAACCACATTTGGTCCTTTCTGGAATGGTTTTAACAAAACGGGGTAGAAACAACCGTCATCTAGTAAAATAAAAGATTGTAGGATGGTCCACAGTGGCGTAGGAAGAGAGGTGCGGGTCTCCCCGGGTGTCATCACAGATGGAGATGACAAAATGGCGAAATTTTATTTTTTTAATCAAAAAAATGGCTGTGACTTACAGCACATTAAACTATCTCGTGTTTTTTTAAAGGAAGTGTTTGTTTTTTTCGCGGGCGCAAAATCGTGATAATTCTATGGCACTTCCAGCAATGAGATTTGGCACACAGGTAGTCCGAATTTTGTGCAATTTTTGGGCCGCGGCGAATTTTAAAATTCAGTCAAGAACATTTCAAAATGAGTTTAATGAAATTTTATTTTTATAGTTTTCTTTGTGGAATAGCAACCGCAGAAAGATATGACAGATTCTAAATTTATTTTTCCCGTTTCCGTTTTTATTTTGATCAGAGAAATAATTTTCCAGCAGAGAATGAAAAAAAAAAGTTGTAACTTTAGTTATGTAGTTCTTTTTTCTATCTCCTAGACCAGGAGTTCCCATCCTTTTAGTAACTCCGTACCACTAAACCACTTGAAATTTTTAGAAATTTTTGGCGTACCACCAGTCTTAAATTTTTTAGGAACATATATCTAATGACAGAAAAGTGCCCAATGGCTTGTTCTATTTTAATTAAAATACTAAGAAAGCTTCATATTTTATGATTAATGCACTTTTATTTCGTATTAAGATGTTTTAATAAAGGAAAAAAATAAAACGATTATTGAAAATTACAGTTTTAATTTTTACTCACATTTCTAAAAACAAATAATTTTAAATAATTAGTACAAACTAAGTAAACAAAGATTAACATAATCAAAAATCAATTTTTAGTGCGAAACTTGTTGTTGTTTGTCCTTTATTAAAATATCAATATGAGGAGCAATGGAACTTAACTTCACTCTTCTCTTCTTAAGTTATCTTCAACACTTACTGTTTCTATATTTAAATTTTATATACAAAAGTTCAGAAAAACCACTCTTACACAAGTAACAAATGGCACAAGACAGGGAGAGATATCAACTTAATTTCGTCGAGATAGCCATTGAATAGAAATAGATAATCAGCAACAATGTTTCTCTTTAAATAATTTGCTATTGTTTGCGTTATTTATTACAATGTAATAAAAACGTTAATCCCAAATTGTTATCATATAATCCCATTTTTCCTATAACGTGATTGTACATACTAAAAAATCGAACAAACTTCGTAGAATATTTGGGTACCTCGTATCATCCTTGCGTACCACAAGAAACGTTGCCGCGTACCACAAGAAACGTTACCGCGTACCACCAGTTGGGAATCCCTGTCCTAAACCGTTAAAGTACCGTTTACATGAGCCAAATACCCGGGTAAAAGGAGAGTAAAACCGGTTTTTTTCTACTCCGCTTCCCCTACATGGGGAAAAAGCGAGGAAATACGCGGGTTGATTTCAAGCCTAGTCCAGAGTGCCTATATAATAAGAGTGGCGACATACGGGAAACACTTTCTGATTGGCTTAGAGACCTTTTCTACCGCACGAAGCGGTCTTTTCCCAGCTCCCGTAGACTTAACATGGGAACTTTTTGTGTGTTCGAGAAAAACGTGTGTATATTAAATTAAAAAGAAAATATAGCTTATTCGTGTTCCATTTCGTGTTCTAAAATGTCTATTTATAATTATTTTAGTGTTTTGTCAGTGCAAATTTGAAGACTTTTTGAGTAAATCGCTTTTTGTGAACAACATGCTGTTTCCCGCTTCTTTGGCGATGTAAATATCGCGCCAAAGGCAGTTAGCAAGTTTTAAACTTTTGATAGTGTGTTGTTTTTTTAGCTGTTTCCTTATTAAAGGTTTACAATAACCTATGCCGAATTGAATCATCAGAAAAGCAGAGAGTAAATTGTAGCAATGCTTTATATAAAAAGAATAAAAGAAATGTTTATATAAAAATGTTATTTTTTATGCAAACTTTCATCTTTATTTTGCTGTTAGATCTCGGAACAAAACCACCACATCAACATTTATCTTTGTATTTGGATATAAATGCGTACAAATGCTGTTAACTATTTTAAAATCTTGAGATTATTCTTGTATGTTTAGGCCAATATTTGCTCATAATTTAGTTTCAATCTGTTAATTCTATTTTTCATATGAAAATGTGGTAGATTTTTTAACAAATGTGTACTGATGGTGTTGATTATTTTTTAAATTACATGTCTTTTGACTTGTATAAATGGATGAAATTTAAAATTAAATTTAAGTGGGTTAAAATTTCGTGTTATGTATTAAAAAGGTCAAATAAAAATGTTCAGTATCTTTTTTGGTTCGGTTAATGTAAGGAAAGGATTAATCACACTAAAAAAAACTACATGTGTTGAACAGTTGGTTGAAAGAAAGTTTTATTTTAAGGAACTATCCATTAACAGTAGGACATTTCAAATCTATTTTTTATTTAATGTTATAAAATTAATGCGTAAACTTCTATCACACAGCATGGAAAGAATTGAAAGAAAAAACTTGTGCCTGAGAGAGACAACACATCAGATCTTATTTTATTTAACACTGAAGTTATAAACTTAACTTTATTCATTTTCTTGTTAATATTCACGAAAACAAGTTCAATAAGTCGTGAGTATAAAAATTACGGGACATAAACACTATCGCCAAAAGAAAGAGAGAGGAGGAAATGTGGGAAACCGATGGAAGAAACATATTCGCCCAGCAACCGATTCTGGTAGAAAAATGGCTGCCGCGCATGTGCATTGGGCCAAATTTGGTCCCTTGTCGCCACTCTTATTATATAGGCACTCTAGATATTACAACTCCTGGTGTTCCGCATCCAACACATCGAATTGGGGGTCTTCCTTCTGATCTAGGAGTAGAATTTCGAGGTATCGAAACTCTTGAAAATTGACTTTGCGTATGTTCGTGTCTATTAACCACAGGACGGAATCTTCTATCTGTAGAGGCTGTTTTATTTTCGTCTCTACAATATGTTTTCTTTTGAGTCTGCACCACATGTTTCTTCACTCCTTGACGGATATTCTCATAAGTATCCAGTTTTTCAGCTAACTCTAGAGGGTTGGCCCAATCTGTCCACAAATCAATGAAATGATCTTTGATGTATGGTGGAGTCCTTTTCTTAATTTGATCAGTAATTAATAAACTTTTGAGTTGATCAAAGGTGGTGACATTCATTTCCTTTGTCCAACCTTCAAAATAAGAAGCCAGTTCGAAAAAGTAGTCCCTCCATGTCGTATCAGGATTCTTCCTATGTTGGGAAAATAACTGTCGGAACTTATCAGCAGTGACCCTAAATCTCTTGAGAAGCATTTCTTTCACCTTTTGGTAATTTTGAGCCTCCTGTTCATCTTCTCTAGCAAGTAACTGCGCTATTTCAGCTGGTAAGGAACCAATGAGATATGGTATCCATGATGACTCTGGAAGATTCATAAACTTCAATTTTGACGTTCGAAAATAATTAAAAAGTCCTATTTCATCTTCTTTTGGATTAAACTTAGGGATAATCCGACTGAGTTCATATTTCGGGTACTCTGAGCCATGTGTAGAAACAACTGAATTGGAAACCTTTTGAGCTTCAAGCTGGAGTTCTAGCTTTTCGAGTTCATACTTGCGCTCGTTCTCAATTCGGACCTGTTCTTCTGCTTGTGCTTTAAGTAATTTTTCCTCCTCATCCTTCTTTTCAGCCTTCAACTTGTCTTCCTCGACAGCATTCTCCGCTTTCAGTCGATCTTCAATTATAACTTCGAGCATATTCATTACGAGCTCTTCTTCGTAATTTTCACTTTTAATTATAAGTTCTCGAAGTTTGATAACTTTTAAGCTGTCCGACACAGCCAGACCAAGCTCCGATGCAAGAGTTCGGAGGTCTTCTTTCCTTCCTTTCCCTAGGAACGCCATATTGTCCAAAACCCCTAACTATTGTTTAGGTTGAAATTTTTTTCTTTTCTTTAAGAGAGTCCTAAATCTAGAGTCCTAAGTTTAAAGTTCAATAGTCCTAAACTTAATACCTTTAAATGCAAAACGTTTAGAATATATTAATGTTCATTCCGTTTTGATAGTTAACTAAAGTTATATGCAAATATTCTTGAATTCTCAGAACCATTGTCAAAATACAAATAAAACATTTCACAAACATTTTAAAAAATTCACTTAGCTAAAGTATGAAAAATAGCAAAATACACAATTAATTATAAAAATATACACCTTCATATAATACTTGATATGTTATTGTCCGTTGTAGCTAAATATTCAGAAACACTTGTATACAGATACTTGCATTAACACTAATTTATAAATAATGAATTCCTCAACATTTTAATAACTTGATCTAAACTATCATTCATAACAAAATAATAATTCAATAAAAGTAATACTTTAAATATCAACTTCTTTCTTAATAAAATATCTCCCTAAATTCAGAAAGCAATATTTCTTTTGTGTATTATCTTTATTGAAACACACTTTATTTTTCTTTCCACTCGTTGAAGAATGACAATGCAGTAAATATAAAATAAAGATCATGAAACAAAAAACCATACAAATATTTTTTTTTTCAATGCAACGCGCCTAATTAGAAAAGTAAAAACAACTGGCGCCGTGTTAGACGTCGACTAAGATTTTCTTTTGGCGGGATAATTTTAGAGTTCAATGTTGTTCAACTACTAGTTATCGATACATTATTTCAGCACATCACACATTCTACAGCATTAATATTCATAATTAATCATTAATTATCCAACTATTTAAATACAGACATACAGTAAAATAGTTTTAAGCTTTCTGAAACACTTAAATCAGGATTGATTTGAAGTTTAAGTAGTCAGACGAACAACTGAACATTAAAACGAAATCAATTTCTCATTACAATACATACAAAAATAAAGGGATTTCTTCTGAGTTAAAATTACTATTTCTACAATAGAACTTTGAAAAACCTTCTTTATAAATGTCTTTTTTGTCTAGGTTTAGACGACATAAAGTATAAAAATACTTATCTATCCGATGGATATCGGGATCGGGCCCACATTTGGGTAGCCATTCTCTGTAGCAATGATGTATGCTGACACGGCTAGCTAACACTTAAATGGAATTTATTTACATACACATACACTACAGAAATTACAAGACTTTCACGCACATAAAATACAAGGGACAGGGACATTTTTACTATCACATACTACAGCCTAGCTGCTGCTTGCTCCAGGGTTGGAGTTACACTGTGTTAGTTTTTGTCAGTCCGCTAGGGGGCGTTGTTGGTTCCGTTACACCAGTAGAAATAGTTTTATGAAATGGAAAATAATAATAGTCACTTAAAAATTAGAGTCAGGACTCTAATTAGTATGATTAATTGAATATTTTGAAGTCTATAAAATCCATTTTATGCATTTAAACAGATGGCGCTGTTGAATGGCAGGGATCACAGATGTATATGGGTTTCTGTGCTCAGATGGCAAAATGTAATAAGTTTCTTTTTTAATTTTTCGTGACAGCAATTTAAAGATTCAACATGTGGTTCTGTGGTTTTTGATTAATTACAATTTTCCCACTTAAACCGTTTGAAATAAATCTAGAAAAAGCTGAGATAAAATTTTTTTGATAACATTTTCTCTTGAATGTCCTAGGTTTCATGGAATTGCCCTTATGAAATCTATGTAAATAAAAATTAAGTGCTTCGGTTAGCGTATAAAATATTTTTCGGAAATGCCGATTTTCATGAGGGAACAATAATGAACTTTGAGTCGTGATTTCGAGTTTTTGTAGATACGTCAATTGCAGATACGTACCTTTCACGTTGTGCTAACTATACGACAGCAGCGCCTCGTTGCGGTGTACGCTTTCGTGAGTATCAAAGTACACCTTATTCTGTAAAAACACGATGAATAGGTTCCTGAAGAATACGTGGAAAAAAAAGCCATTGTATCTATAGGAAAAAAAGTTCCTGAAATCAATTAAAATAATTTTTTAAAACTTATGAAAATATTTGTTTTAAGCCAGTTATTTTATTTCAACAAAATACACATGTAATGAAAATACATTCCAATAAATTTGCATTTGAAATGAAAAAATTCTTCAAAAACAAAATAAAATCCGTTATACACAAAATTTTATTCCTTTTCACGTTCTGACAATAAACGGTGCATACATATGCGTACGACTGTAATATCACTAGTAATGTTGTGGACATCGTCTTCCTGTATGCATGAATTTTTTTCCGTGTTACATATGGTGATTGTTTTTTACGAACGAATTCAATTATTAATCGCGTTTGTTAAGCCGTTATATAATTCTCTGTAACATCATACAATCAGTGAAAAAGTGTTCGACAGTAATTATTATCCATTAATAGTGATGAGACCTGAATTTTATATTATTATTCCGGGAGCAGCGCGAACGCAGTCCCGACTACCAAAAATTATGCGCCCCAACCAACCGCTGTTTGCGGAAGTGGCAGTCGTCAGCCGCCCGGTGTGCAATGGACGGCCTCCGACCGGGAGAGCCCCCTCGCTGATCAGGGCATCCCCGACGCCAAGTAAGTATGAACATCTTTAACATGAAGATTGTTATGTATAAAACCATTTATTCTGTATACTGGTAGATGTTTAAAATTTCATCCTATCTTTAGTTCCTGTTCTTAAGAAATGTTATTATTGTGTAATTCAATTCAAATTATAATACTATTCGAAATTAAATAAAGAGCAAATATTTCACGTTGGTTCGCCTTGACAAAATGCAGAAACTAAAAAATGACAATTTGGAACATAGCGGTTATGCATAGAATTTATTTTCATTTTCACTCAGTTTGAATCAAAAACCATTGCTTCTAATAGAGGATGGATACTTCCAACAAATGTATCGTTTTCATTTTCAGCGGAACGATTCGGGAAATATTTTTCAGACTAGCCACTGTGTGGCTAGGCCGGCGTTGCCCGTGGTGTAAGGTATTAATCTGGTGAAAAAATTTCCGAAGATTTCAAATCCGTTGAAAATTTATATTCTGGCTAGAAAATCTTTCCTCGCACAAAGTTAAAGCGGAAACGAAAAAAATAATTTTCTACGCGTTCTGCGGTTGAAACAAACTTGGCATGATTCCAAACCCGGACTGCAAGGTCGCATGAGTAGAACAAATTCTCCGCGTTTGAAAAACCAATGGAAAATAAAACTATGAAATTCATTTAAAAATCTTCTAGATTGAATTTTAAAAATTCGCCGCGACCCAAAAATTGCAATAAATTTGGACTACCTGTGTGCCAAATCTCATTGCTGTAAGTGCCATAAAATCGACAGGATTTTGCGGCCCAAAACAAACTTTCTTTTATAATTATAGAGATTTAATTAATGCAATGCGATAAACTATGAATGAGTTCTGAAAATTGGGGAGTGCTCAACCGATACAGTGGATGAAATGATTCCGAGTCCTATAGGTTTAGTTAAAAACAGGTAACCATGGTTCATACACCTTTATACAAAAAGTATTCAAGGACTTTTTCAAAACCCCAAAAAATATATTTCAAGGACCTAAAATTTTTTATGCCGACCTAAAACAAGGGAAACGCAAAAATTGTCAATTAAGAAGAAAAATTTGAAAATATTAAAAAAAGACATTTTTTTACTCTATTTTTTGAACTACTGATAGCCAAAAAAGAATGTTATCATCAATTTTGGTTAAAATTTGGATTTTCTTTCTCACAGAACCTGTGATTTTTTGTTGTTGCAAAGTGGGGTTCTCGTCTCAATGATAACTATCTGGCTACTTGCACAAATACCGATTTTGGTCATGCGATAAAATATTGCACGATAAATTATTTTGGTAGGGCGAAGAGGATTGAAGCTTGCATCCCGTGCCCTTACACAATCTCCATTTTGATGAAGACTGTCGTGGTTTAATTTGTTTGAGAAACAAAACAAATAAAAAGTTTTGACTGGTGATAGGGCATTTTTATTCTCTAGTCTAAGTTTCTATCTTTGCGATCATTACAGATAGAGTAAAAATTTCAACGGATTTGAAATCTACAGAAAATGTTACAACAAAGAGATATCTTAAATGTGATTTTCTAGAATTTTTTTTTTTTAATTGAAACTTTTATTTTTTTGCAATAAGAATTTGGTTTTTTTTCTTTGGACGTGTGCCAGTTTCCAATGAAGTCCTGATTGCAAAAGCTACGGTTTCCTTCGAAAGCAGTGCTGTTATCTAGTAGCCATGATACGTCATGATGCGGCGGGCATAACAAGGTGGCCCGAGCATAACATAACGGGCACAACAAGGTAACGGAGACCAGAGGTGTCAACTTCGTCGGACAGAATATGGTGGAGAATGGAATGAACGATCTGGATATGGCATTATCAGAATATCATGTGGTGTCAAAGCGCATAACACCGGTTTGTTTCATTCAGAATGACGCTAAAATGGCGCACCTGCGCCATTGAGGGGGGGGGACGTTGATTGTATATATTTTAGATTGTTTTGAGTTAACAATTTTAATTTAATTGTATTTATACATGCCTTCAAAATAAAATACAGTTACACCAAAAAATGAATATAAAGTGATTTAACATTTTAACTCACTAGAACGCTAAATCGATGAGAACCCTGACCTTGTTTCTTTGCAACGGGATGGTTTCATCTGGGGGTAATAGGAGACAATGACACCCGAAGTGTGTTCTTATGTCCAGTTTTTTCCGTTGTTTTGTTTTGGCTGCTGTCACTGCAGAAAACTCCGCTTCACACAGATAGGTTGTCGTGGCAATCTCAGGGTATTCCGCTATGACTTTAATCCAGAACACAGGCAGAGTTGTTGTCTCGAACGTAGTTTTAAGGCTGCCTTCTTTTGCAATCTCCAGCAGTTGATCTTCTTGCACAGACATGCTAGATTCGCCTGATTTGTTGACAAATGGGTCGCGGATCCATACCTTGCTAGTGCGTGGGTCTTTTGTGCTTGAGAAGTAGCGCTCGAACTCTTTTAAAAGCAAAGACAGGTGATCGTGCACCAACTGGGAGAATGAATGTTTAGGCTCAGTCTCGCCTGAAATCCCCACTAATGTCTGAAACATGTCCAAAATGCCTCTGTTCACGTACCGTCTCTACAACTTCAGTTTGGCTTTAAATGCAGCTACTTTGTCTGAAAACTTGAAAACAGCTGTCAAAATTGGAAAATAGAGACATACAAAATTAAGAAATCATAATTGAAGCTCTAGTAACATAACAAATTTAAAGTTCTGATTTACCACCTCCTAATTTGAGTGGACATTTCATAGATAAGAATCGCTCAAACCCGAGAGAAATACAACACAGTAAATAAAATGGAAATTTAATATTCCTTGGGCGGCCCGGTACCATTTGATCCACGGACCGATACCGGTCCGCGGCCCGGGGGTTGACTGTTAAAGATAGAGTAAAATTTTCAACGAATTTGGGATTTTAACGGATTTAAAATCTGCGGAAAATTTTCCATAAGATTGATACCTAAAAATATTATTTTCTTTAAATAAATAATTTTTTAATTGAATGGCCACGCAGTGGCTAGTGAAAGATAAAAAATAACTCTCGTGAATTGTCAGATTCTCTTTGAAACGCCTTCATTTCCAGATTTATTTTATCAGATTCCGACAAAAGTCAAAATAACTTTTTTAACATAAACAGGTAGCAACTGTTATCTAAAATAAAGTTATTTACAAATGACAGTGTAACTTTGAAGGAAAAAAACCTATAAACAAACAAATGCAACCAAACGTGTTGCAAAAATTACGAAATGAAATTAATTAAAAATTGGTGAATAAAACTTGAAATTACTAGAGATAGGTGGGACTGTTGTTTTGAGAGCACACAGTTAGAAAATAGTGTTATCAAAATTAACAGTTAGTAACTGTTATCGAAAATATTAAGTCATTGAAACTACTATAGATAGACTAAGATTAAAAAACTGGACTAATATTGAATAGTAATTTAACAAAGAAACTACAACGACGACAAAATACAAAATTTCATCAAGAATTATTTCAAAATGTGGACTAAGATTAAAAAACTGGACTAATATTGAATAGTAATTTAACAAAGAAACTACAACGACGACAAAATACAAAATTTCATCAAGAATTTTTTCAAAATGTGGACTAAGATTAAAAAACTGGACTAATATTGAATAGTAATTTAACAAAGAAACTACAACGACGACAAAATACAAAATTTCATCAAGAATTATTTCAAAATGTGGACTAAGATTAAAAAACTGGACTAATATTGAATAGTAATTTAACAAAGAAACTACAACGACGACAAAATACAAAATTTCATCAAGAATTATTTCAAAATGTGGTTTTAAAAAAGACTGAAGAAATTTTAAGCAAATTCTAAATGTGTAACTTGCTTGATATTGTCACTAATTTTGGAAATAATGCAACCAACAATTTTACACTAACGGTTCGTGTTTAATTGTTTTGTTAACGAACCAAACATTAGCAGTTAACCGTTGTCCGAAATAAGCAAAAACCGTTAAAACTGCTATCGTAAAACAATAATTTTGTTCTACATTAACGGTTAATCCGTAAGGCTAGCGCTGCAACTATTTTTTGAATATTGATAAGTGATATCTAGCACTTCAAATCTAGTTCTTCTCTCCATATAAATTTCGAAGATTTTTCTAAAGATGTCATGAAAACAACATTGAGAGCAAACTTCGGGAAAATAATCTTTTATTTAAACCAGCTTCCTGAAACTCTGAATACAAGTCTTGTTTACAGCGCCCTCTTCTGGCTAGGTCTGTAACGAATAGAATTTTAGCAGGTAGTCAAGCGATACATTTGGCATGCACGCTTTGACTATCAACTCAATTTAACAAACTAAATAAGGTATAAATTGTAAGGTAAATAAACCAAGAGCAATATATTTTTATCATGATTATAGAAATATTCAAATAATTTTGTTCATCAATAAAAATAACCTTTCTTGGCTGTAACCACCACTTAAAGGTGTAACATTGTATAATCTTGTATATATATTGAAGATAATCCTTGTTATATTGTACTTGCTTCGGCAGTACATATACTAAAATTGGAACGATACAGAGAAGATTAGCATGGCCCCTGCGCAAGGATGACACGCAAAATCGTGAAGCGTTCCACATTTTTTTTTTTTTTGAATTGCGTCGTTTGAATAAGTTTTGAATATTTGATTCCAATATTTTTTCTGCTGAATCTTCTCAATTTGGACTCTGTGAATCTCAGAATTTTTGTATTTGATAATGAAATACGGGAGTTAAAATAACTTTTCAAATTGCCATTTAAAGGTTGTTTATCAGCATATAGTGCAACATGTAATTGGGGATGTTGGAATTGAATTTGCTTAATGAATTATGTAAGTGTAAAAATAGATAGCTTAAAGCTATACACCCAGCCAGACTAGGAAACTTCTCGTGCCAAGCTGTCACTTTCTTACATTTAATTAACTGTTGAAGTCACTCGTAATAAATGGTTATACGTCCGAACAGTTTAAGTCAATCGCTGTTCCCCGTTAACAAAATTTGTTCTAATTCACGAATACCGTTTACGATGTTTTCTAGCGAGGTTATATATATGAGAGAGACACGCTGTTGTTAGGCTTGTTGAGCGAATTAAGAGCTTCTACTCAATCACCGATAACTTCAGGGTCCCTGATATTTCCCCGATACTGACAAAAATGTACCTGATTTTACAGTTCCCTCAACAAATGTGATCCGCGATTGGTATATATATAGACAATTATTTTGTATTTCTTCTCTTCAGATATTTTAATTGTAACCCTTAATGGAACTCTTACATAGCAATTGAAAAAATCGTAGGGAAAAAATACAAAATATTTTGATTATGAACTTGATACATCTGACCCTACATTATCATCATACTATATATCGAAATCAAATGCAAATATACATAAAAAATTCTACAAGAATGTAATTGCAAGTAAAAAAAATTAGTTAAATGGCAACACACACCGGAGGCGGTGGATTTCGCCGTGTTCAAAAATTACGATGCCAGGGTTCTTTATTCGAATAATAATTTTGGCTAATACGATTTATTAGATTTTTAAAAGTACTCGTAATCGCGCATCTCTAAAAAGGACAAATAATAATGTTGCCGTTTAGGCCCGGAGCACACATCCGGTTTTTCAACGTGCGGCGCCAATGCGGCACTGAAGCCCAACTATGCACACATAGCCGTGAAATGACACACGAACTGATTTCGCGCCATTTGCGATGAATATTCTTCTAAGAAAACGATTTATTTCGATTACTTGGTGTAAAAAAGTATATTTTGTAAAATAGACGTTACTGGATACAACCATTTATTAATTATTATTTATATTCCATTTATGTATGAAAACAAGGTACTTCAGCAGGGTGGCAACAAAATCCTCGAAAGAAAGTTCCCTGATATTTCCCTGATTTCCATGATAGTGTGACAAAAATTTCCCTGATTTTACAAATCCCTTAAGAAATGTCGGGATCCGTAATTTGTATCGATATACAGTACCCACACAACAATGTTTTTAAATATTTAGCGTCAGATGGGGTAAAAAGATCATTCTCCACAAATATTTTGTATTTTTTCTCATCAGATATTTTAATTTTTATTGTAAGAGTTGGAACCCTTAATGGAACTCTAACAATAGCAATTGATAAAACTGGGGAAAAAAATAAAAATATTTTGATCATGAACTTTTCATACCTGTCTCTGCATTGTCCAAATATAAATAAAAATGAAATGCAAAAAACATAAAAAAATTTGTACAGATTCAGTCTACGTTCAAAACGGGGACAACGATCTTGGCGCTTTTTTGGCGCACTTCTAGTAGCGAGTTAGGGAAGGTTAAGGCAACCCATCTGCATTACGATTATTGTGGTTTCTATGGCAACATCGGCAAGCGAAAAGTTTAACCTTTTGGCTCGGTGCACACATCCGGTATTTCAACGTACGGCGGCGGTGCCGCAAAGAAAGTGCGGTCTGAGATACATAAGATCCAATGGAGTAGTGCACACATGCCTCCGGCGCCAATGCGGCGATGTACGTCCACCTTGCGTGCAATTTGTACCACAGTTCCCCACGGCGCTGCAGGTCGCCACACACGCTTCTCCGGTCTGAAGTAATTTATAAATGGTTGATCCAGTAACGTCTATTTTGTTTCAAAATATACTTTTTGACACTAAGTTAGCGAAATAAACACGTTTTCTTCGATAGAATATTTATCGCAAATGGCACGAAATGAGTACTTGCGTTATTTCACGGTTATGTGTGCATAGTTGGGCTTCCGTGCCGCACGTTGAAAAATCGGATGTGTGCACCATGCCTTAGACTACGGACGGTACATCAGTTTTACCATGATCGCGCCAAGGAAGAATTTAGACAACGGCCAGTACATCAGTTGTACCTTAAAATTTATAAGAATCGCGCCAAGAAATAATTTAGACTACGGCAGTCACAGAAGTTGTGCATTGAAAGTTATAAGAATCGCGCCAAGATAGAATCGCGCTTGTTATATCGATAGTCGTAGTCAAAAAGTTAAATTTTCATTTTGAATCTCTAATATTATAAACGGAAGTGTTTGTCAGTCTGTTTGTTTCCTGCAAGCAAAGTACTAACGAATCTATGGCACTTACATCACAGGTAGTCCAAACGTTTTGCAATTTTTGGGACGCAGCGAATTTTAAAATTCAATCTAGAACATTTTAAAATGAATTTGATGAAATGTAATTATTATTGAATGCAACAGCATAGAAGATCACAGATTCTAATTTTTTTTTTTCATTTCCCTTATTATTTTGCATGGAGCAATGATTTTCTAGCAGACGATAAAAAACAAATAAACTTTTAACTGGAGTTATTTAGTTCTTTTTTCGATCTATTAGACCGTTAAAGACAGAGTAAAAATTTCAACGGATTTGAAATCTGCGGAAAATTTCACGTTAGATCAATACCTAAAAATATATATATTTTATAAATAAATAAAAAATTTTAATTGAATATCTTCACAATTTTCGAAAGAGATTGTGACGTTTAGAGATTTTCAGCGAGAAGAAAGAAAAAATAAAAAAAAACCATTTTATGGCATTGTTTAGTTCCTTTTAGTAAAATCGGGATAGTTAAAGACAGATTGAAAATTTCAACGAATTTGAAATTTGACACCAGATATATAGATACCTTATACGTTTGATTTTCTTTTAACAAATCATTTTTTAACTAAATATTTATACTTTCATAAGAGATGGTGACGTCACGGCGAAATCCCATTTGGTTTGCGAAGCAAACCAACAAACACCACGGGCAAATCCGTTAGGCTGTTATCCAATTTGCGAAGCAAATCATAGTTCACAATATTCATAATTTGGTTTACTTCCCAAACCAAATGGAAATTCGCAGGGAATTAATTCCAATAGGCTACGAATTCCCATTCCATTCGCAAATTAACAGCACGGGCAACGCCATGATGCCTGTTATCCAATAGGCAACGAATTCTCATTTCGTTTGTTTCTCAAACTGTATTCGTAGCAATCACCGAGGGTTAGCAAGCAACACCTAATCAGTTAGCACCTGACCCCACGAAAAGAACTGTCACGGGGAACGCCGTGCTGACAAAGCACAGTGTGGCTAGTATTCTTTAAAGTTCTTTCAAAATTCGTTGAACTGTCGGCTGATTTCAGTGGTTCATTTGAAATAATTCCTTCTTTGGCGAATTTAGAAGTGCGCCAAAAAAAGCGCCAAGGCCGTTACACCGCTATAAACGTAGACTGAAGCTTTATCAAAAAATTCTACAAAAATATAGTTGCAAGGAAAAAATATTAATTTAATGCACAAAAAACACATCATTAGTTACACAAATTTAAAATTGGAAACCACAAGTTGTATCCCTGGCCTCACGGATACGAGACGCTCCGGCAGCGAAAACCACGGTGGCGGTTTTTGCTGTGTTCGAAAATTACGACGCCAGTGTTCTTTATTCGAATTACAATTTCGGCGAAAACGATTTATTCGATTCTCAAAAGTACTTGTAATCGCACATCTCTAAATAGGCCACAAACGACAGTAGTCACCGTTTTCATAAAAATTTTAAAAATTCCCTGATTTTTGTGAAATTTGGAAATTTTTCCTGAGAATTCCCTGATATTTCCAGAATTAAAAAGTTCCCTGAGAATTCCCTGATTTCCCGGTTCTGTTACCATCCTGTTCAGAACGGAGAAGCGTTCGCCCTAGCGGCGCTGTAGTGTGTGCACAGCTCCATTGGATCTAATGTATCTCAGACCGCACTTGCGTTGGGGCAGAGGCGCCGCACGTTGAAAAACCGGATGTGTGCACCGGACCTCAATGAGTCGTACATGAGTCTCCGTTCTGAAGTACCTTCTTTTCATAAATAAATTGAATATAAATAATAATTAATAAATGGTTGTATCTAGTAACGTCTATTTTGTTTCAATACATACTTTTTGTACACCAAGTAAGCGAAATAAACACGTTTTCTTCAATAAAACATTTATCGCAAATCGCGCGAAATGACAAGGCCGACTAAAAAGACAGGCCCCGAAACTAACGGCGAGAAAGAAAGTCACGTGACCATCTTAGTCGAACTTCTGCCGATCTCCGCTCGTTGAATCAATTACATGTCGTCGTTGCGCGGATAATACCCAATATGTGGCATTTTTGTTTTTCAAAACTCAGGTTATTTGCGCCTTTCTCAAAAGAGTATTCATAATATTCACACGAAATGTCTATTTCAGTTGATGATCCAGAAAAAATACACGAAATCATACCAGCATTTCCCAAACTTTTCAGACAGCGCACTGGTGTTTTTTGTAATATTTTTTTGCAATCCTTATATAAAAAATATGCCCGATAAAAAAAAAAGTGCACGTTATAAAAGGTAACGTAAGAAAAATAGCTAAAAATAATCATAAAAATATATTTACATACCATATTTTTTACTATTTTTATTCTAATAATTTCTGACGATCGGGTACCAAGCACGGACCCAATTTAACAAGCACTCCACTGAAATGTACTGTTTTAAATACATTTAGTAGGGAAGGAAAACTACTATTTTTAGTTATAATTTACTCTAAAGTATATTAAAGAAAATTACAACTGAAGACCAAAAAATGTTCGGATTTTTCTTTATTTTAGTAACATTTTATTCATACAATGTAACACATCTAGTGAAAAAACATAACATAAAAAATGTATATTTATAATACAAAAGAAAACAATATTTATCTCTCACTGTCAAATATTTTTGTTCAACTAAAATAGCAATATAAAAGCATAGAGTAAGCAGTCAGTCATTACATTATTTCTCACAGCTAGTCTAAGTATAAACACAGATTAAAATAGAATTTTAACAATGAATCAACTAAAACAAATGGAAACTAATGTTCAGTAATCTACCTTTTCGTAGATCAAATTAAAACAAAAGTCAGATGTTATAATACAAGATAATCACCTTCCAAAAAAAAAATATTTCTTCAAAACATCTTTAAAGGAGAATTGTAAATTAATTTGGAGTATTTTTTTCTTGACTAATGTGCACTAATTGCTGTATGTTAATAGAGATGACTTTAATACTAATATCTTTAATGACCATTAACGCTATTTGAAAAGGAAACCGTATCAATGAATTAAAGTATTACATTCCTTGCTATAGCTAGAACTGTAAGTGCAACTGGTGTAGATCTAGTAACCGCTGTGGTAATCGCCAAATTAATTTTTTGCGCCAAATCAAGATGGCAGCCAATTTAAAGAAATCTAAGCTAGACGTCCGAAATCCGGAAAAGTCTTCTAAACGACGTTTTTTTTTTCTTCTCACTTTTTTGCATCTTTCCGACAATTTTTAAAAATCAAGGAGTCAAACCTGGACCTAATTGATGAAACCGCGCAACAACGGACATGTTTAACGTAAATATCACACAAAAAATTAGAAGAGTTTCAAGTGAAATTTGTTCCATTGTATTAAAAAGGTTTTTTCCTTTTTTTTTTTTAATTCTTCCTATTGATATATTCCTACTTATATATCCTGATATTTTACTTCACTTTTTTAAACGTTACTTGCAACGCAATCCATTGTAGAATTTTTTCTGAATAGGGCAAAGCCTTAAAGCTGGATGAAAAGCGCGAAAACTGAATCCACTGCCATAGCAAATCAATTACAGGGAAGTGAGCAACAAAAGGGGGAAAAATCGTAACTTACAATCTGCAATTTCAAAAATCAAGTTTCATCCATGAAGAAAAATAGCGTTCCACATGAACTGCACATTCCAAGATTCAAAGAAAAACCAAATTTAAATCAATAAGAAAAACAAAAATATTGTAACTTACACAATCTCCAATTTCAAAATAAAAATCAATCCAGTGAGAAAAATTCCACAGTCCAAAATTTCCAAAACAAGGAATAAATATCAAGAAATCTGGGAGAAAAATAGCGGTACAACAATTCCAAATAAAATTAATCCGTTCGTTCTACGAAGCAGGTGTAATATCGTCAGGAAAAACTTTAGGGTTGCTAGAAAATGAGTAAAATTGACTAAAACAACAAAAACACATTTGGCAATAAATCGTCCAAAAGTTGTAACTTTGCATATATTACATACCTTATGTTTACTCGTCTCGTAGTCCAAGACTTCGACTAAGTTGATCACGTGATATTTTGGTTTCGGGGCCTGTCTTTCTAGTTGGCCTTGGCGAAATGAGTACTTGCGTCATTTCACGGTTAGGTGTGCATAGTCGGGCTTCGGTGCCGCACGTTGAAAAACCGGATACGTGCACCGGGCCCAAACCTCTATCGTTGACTGCGACTGGTGATTCGGGTATTAGTACAAACTGTGACTGAGTATCTGTGATTTAATAGGGGTGAAAGATCGATCATCAGTAGTGATGAAAGACCTTCTACAAAAGATCAAAAAACAGAATCCCTTTGTAACCAATCAGATATTCTTCGGTAGTCACATAACTGTTGTTGTGAAATAACTATTAGTAACATCACTAATTTGTTTTATTTCTATTAAATACAAATTTGAAAGTATCTTTTAGCAATGGACACAAAAAGGTATTCTGGGATTCTAACCGAGTTCTCGAAATTGTGAATCGCGACATTACCGACTGTTGTTACATAGCACTTCCTGTTTATTCGGAGAATTTACGGCTTTTGTGTTCAAAATGCAAGTTCCATAGATTCTCAGGTTAGGGATAAAGGCCCCTCCGGGGTCAGGAAGCCCAAATAAACAATCAATATTTCAATTTAAAAGCAGCTTTCTTTACAAATAACCGATGAGATTTAGTAACATTTCACAATATACAGATTTTACTCACTAACCGACACAAGACCAAAGTTACAGTGAAAAGAAGAGCAATACTACAGGATAATTAGCATGGAATTCTACTTTCTGTTAATATATCCCACAAACTGGGATCCAAAAATTAGTTAAGGCTCATTGAGTTGTTCCTCTCCACGGTAATCTTTAGTAAAAGGCGAAAGATTAGCACGATTATGAAGAGAAACCAGAGCATACGATTGGTAACAAATCAAAATTAGAAGTCAAATGTTTTTTATTTAAAAAAGTGGTAGTTAGTACTATAAAAAGTTCGTCTCAGTTTAAAATTTATAAGTATTATGCAAAAATATAAAATCAAATTTTTTTTAAACAATTAAAGACAATAAATTTTTACGTGGTTAACAGCATTAAAAATCTTAGGAATTAAAAAATTGAAAAATATTTTTTATCAAAAATATGAAATACCTATAATTTGAAACGAAAGATTTTATCTAGTTGATTTAAATAGCTTCCATTTAAGCATGGGGAACAGCAGCTATTAAACTATTTGTGCTATTAGATATGTCCAAAATTTAATTTTTGATGAAAATGCTGCGTTGTTCATTGATTCAAACGATAGATGGCGCTACTTAGTTTTGGCTTAATGCTTTTAGAGTCAGTATCGGTTATATATTTCAGCGGTCCAGAAGAATCAGACCATTTAGCGGGGTGCCCATATATGCGGAACAATAATACACTATTTAATTATGGCAGGATTTATATTCATCCATCAGAAGATAGTGTTCATAAACAAATAATTAAACTTTTAAGAACATTTAAAAAATTAATCGCGAAGTAAAAACTACAGCAAAAAATACGCAATAATTTTTTTTAAATTTATCAGCTTACCTTACCCATCTAAGTACAGTACGTATTCGTACGTGCATCCATATTCAATGCCTTAGAGTGGTGATTCTCAACCACTGTGCCGCGGCACTTTTGTGTGCCGCCAAATTCTGGAAATGTATATAGAAAAAATTATAATGCTTTTTTTTTATTACGAGTAAAGTTTAACGTTCAATGCAGCATTCGATTCAACATGCGTCAACGCATGCCTTATTGCATGCGCTTAGAGGCGTGCCCTTTACCTGTCCACACTCGTGCCTCACTTCAGTTTCAAGATGGATGAAGATGATGCTATTCTGTTAGGAGGAATCAGTGCGGCATAATTAGTGATTAGGCAAGTAAATAAACGTAAAAAATCAAGGCGAGCGATTTGGATGAAGAATATTTCAAAACGCGTAATGAGCATTTATTAATTTACGTTAAAATTTATTATTATTTGTTCAAACGCGATGTTATATTTTCTTTGATTCATTTCGCTGGAATCGTTTGCACGTGTTTCCTGTTGCTCGCAGCGAATAACAGCTGAATCTGCTTAAAATCTTAACAATATTTCCCTCGTAAATAAGTTGTTAAAAAAAAATAAAAAATAAAGGAAGAAGGAGTGGTTTTGCGTCGATTTTTTATTTGATCTTGGGTCAGAGTACGAATGCCTCTCGCCTTGGATGCAGCTAACATGTATGCCTTCCTTTGCTAGTTGATTAAATTCTTGTTGTTACTGTTAAACTTGAGTTAACCTTTCTAACACCCATTGATCATTATTAAAATTTAATAATAATTGGAATCTTTCCTGTTATTTTTTCGACCAATAGATGTGGTTGTTTAGACCTTATGTGTGTTGTGAAACCAATAAAAATAAATTCAAAACACAATGTATAAAGTGGTTACAAAACAGTTGTAAATAATTGTCCATACCGATTAACTGGATTTCAAAATTTTACTGCTGAAGTCAGAAGATAAAACCTAATTGTGCATTTCGTTATACGTAAGTACTTATAAAATAATATTTGCATTAATCTATGCTTATGAACTTAAATGATTTTTAGTTTACAAATAATTATATTAATAATTAAAGTATAAATAAGTGTTTAAACGAAGTACATTTATCATATTTCTGCTTGCTGGCTTAAAAATAAATTTGTTTCATATTCATCCTGATATATCTTTAGAACCTGCACCATAACTAAGTAAAACTTAAATGGATCCAACACTATGTTAGTATTACACTAGTCATTTGTCAGTTTTTAGTTCATTTCATTAAATATGTTTAATTAATGCCCATACACATAGTCAGATTTTCACTCTTGATATTCTTTCTTTAAGTCTATTTATGAAAATAAAATGCATAAAAAAAAGATTAACTCATGTAGTGTTTCAACAAACAATAATTTGAACAGAAATATTTTAAATGCAATCATAATAAAGTTAAAGGCTCTCGTGTTGTTATTTTGCTAGGGAAATTTAATAAATGTTCTTTACAAGTTTTGAATAAATAACGTTTTTAATTATTTTTTAATTTTATTAAAAATTTATTATGACGTTATTAATTTATGTATTAATCATGACGTGTTCAAATTTTTTCGTTTAAGATTTACAGTGTATGTTCCACAAATACTCATAAGACCTGTAGTCCTCTATAAATTCAAGAGTTTGTTCGTTATTCATGGTAACACGAAAAAAAAAACCAAACACAACTTCGGTTCACCAAAACACTGCAAATTGAAAGGTGAAGCGCACAGAGATCTAAGGCTGTTGGAACTCCTTGCGCTACGCTGTGCGCTATGAAAAACTGCTACTTCTGACTCATCCGGGCATGCATTGACGCATGCGTTCCTTGCGTCGAGGCGTGCGCTGCGGTATGCGGAGAGGCATGCGCTTGGCGCAGGCAAAAGCGCACAAGTGTGGACATACCTATTTATATATAAAAAATCATATTTTTAGGTATGGATAAAATGTGAAATTTTCCGCGCATTTCAAATCCGCTGAAATTTTTACTCTATCTTTAACAGTCAAGGAGATAGAAAAAGAACTAATTGACTCCAATTAAGAGATTATTTTTATCGTCTGGCTGAAAAATTATTCCTCCGATCAAAATCAAAACGGAAAGCAATAAATTATGAATATGTGATCTCTTCTAGGCTGTAGCAATCAATAATGATTATATTTCATTAAATTCATTTAAAAATCTTCTAGATTGAATTTTAAAATTTGCTGCTACCCAAAAATTCTAAAAAATTCGGACTACCTGTGTGCCAAATCTCAATGCTGTAAGTGCCATAGAATTGTTAGGACTTTGCGCAACTTTCGTTTTCGGGTTGAATATCCCTGCTTTTTATTTTGCTCTTTCGTTAATTTGCGTATTTGAATGATATAAATATATGGCAGTGGCTAGTATCAAATAAGAAAATGAAAACTATTTAAATAATCAATACCTTCTAATGGAAATTTACGGTAAGCTTGATTAGGAATTAATATGTTACGTTTGAAATATACATTTTTTTTACAATTAATATATTAATCCAATAAAAATTTATAAATTTGCGAAATAGATTAATTTTGAAGCTGATATGTAAAGCATATTCCAAAATAAAAACAGTATTATTTGGATTAGATAAATCTAAAAGTAATTTGTAAACCAATGAGTAATAAAAATGTTTCACTGTCTACTTAAAACTTTACCTCGTGTAGAAACAAAGGCAGCTTCCCCCCCCCCCCTACAAGAGTTGAAACGAGAACCAAAAATGATAAAACATCAAATGTAAAACCAATACGTTTGACACGAAAATTGTGATTGAATAGTACCGTTGAAAATTCGTTTAATTTATGATAAATAAGAGCGATACATACTCAATGTTTCGACATTTCTTTCGTGAGTACATACCGGAAGTACAAATAATCAATCTATATTTTATGTGTCTGTGTGTGAATGCTAGTAAAAAATTCAGATTTATAATCTATCAGACGAAATTTTAAACAATTAATCAATACAAATATTTGATGAATTGCAAAAAAAATTCAGATTTATATTCTGTCAGACCATAATTATGAGCAAATTTAACGTTTTTATGGATTTGTATTTTGTTTTATGGATTTAATGTCCTTTGCTTCAGGATTAAATTCCGTCATTTGACCGTGGTTCAAAATTATAAGGCGATACACCGAATGGCTTAGGCTGGGATAGAGTGCCTATATAATAAGAGTGGCGACAAGGGACCAAATTTGCCCCAATGCACATGCGCGGCAGCCATTTTTCTACCAGAATCGGTTGCTGGGCGAATATGTTTCTTCCATCGGTTTCCCACATTTCCTCCTCTCTCTTTCTTTTGGCGATAGTGTTTATGTCCCGTAATTTTTATGCTCACGACTTATTGAACTTGTTTTCGTGAATATTAACAAGAAAATGAATAAAGTTAAGCTTATAACTTCAGTGTTAAATAAAATAAGATCTGATGTGTTGTTTCTCTCAGGCACAAGTTTTTTCTTTAAATTCTTTCCATGCTGTGTGATAGAAGTTTACGCATTAATTTTATAACATTAAATAAAAAATAGATTTGAAATGTCCTACTATTAATGGATAGTTCCTTAAAATAAAACTTTCTTTCGACCAACTGTTCAACACACACATGTAGTTTTTTTTAGCGTGATTAATCTTTTCCTTACATTAACCGAACCAGAAAAGATACTGAACATTTTTATTTGACCTTTTTAATACATAACACAAAATTTTAACCCACTTAAATTTAGTTTTAAGTTCCATCCATTTATACAAGTCAAAAGACAAGTAATTTCAAAAATAATCAACACCATTAGTACACATTTGTTAAAAAATGTACCACATTTTCATAAGAAAAATAGAATTAACAGATTGAAACTAAATTATGAGCAAATATTGGCTTAAACATACAAGAATAATCTCAAGATAAAAAATAGTTAACAGCATTTGTACGCATTTATATCCAAATTCACAGATAAATGTTGATGTGGTGGTTTTGTTCCGAGATCTAGCAGCAAAATAAAAATACAAATACAAATATTGACGACCAGCTACAGGCTCAAGCCCAACAAGGCTGGTCCTTTGTTTATGAATTCTCCAATTCCCACTGACTATCCAATTGTGTCTTAAATTCGTACACTCCCTTTGAATTAACTATATTTTCTGGCAACGCGTTCCAACTGTCTATTACCCTATTAAAGTAGTAGTTTTTCCTTAAATCCCGATTAAAATGTGTCTTATTCAATTTATACCCATGGCCCCTTGTTCTGTTATCCCTATTGAAATTTAAGCCCTCTGTGTCCCCTTGTTTTACAAACTTGAAAAGCTGAATCAAATCCCCCCTCCTTCTTCTTTCCAGTGTATACATGTTTAGCTTACTTAAACGTTCATTATAGTCGAAATTTGCTAGCCCCTTTATTATTTTTGTAGCTCTGTGCTGAACCCTTTCAATTGATTCTATGTCCTTTCTCATATATGGAGCCCAGAATTGTACAGCATATTCTAGATGTGGTCTTACTAAACCCTTATATAATGGCAAGATTATATTCTTATCCCTTGAAGTTACAGTCTTTTTAATATACCCCAATAACCTATTAGCCTTTTTACCCGCAGGTGAACATTGGTGACCCATTTTAAAATCCCTGTGAATTATCACCCCAAGATCCTTGACTGTTTCTCCCTCCTTTACCTTTACTCCCTGCAGACAGTACTCGGCTCCACTATTCCTGTAACCCATATGCAGAACTTGACATTTCCCTACATTAAATGACATACCCCATTTTACAGCCCATTCGGATATCTTATCAAAATCCCCTTGTAAATTTTCTATCTGTAACTTGGTATCCACTGTCCCCCATATTTTTAAGTCATCTGCAAATATACTGATTCTATTCTTGATCCCCTGACCTATATCATCTATGAAAATTATAAATAAAATTGGTCCCAAAACTGATCCCTGAGGCACCCCACTTATAACTTCTGTCCACTGTGAATAATTTCCTTTTACCTGCACTCTCTGCTTTCTACCCAATAACCAATTCTTTATCCATATTAATGTTTTTCCCTGAATCCCCAGCCTTTCCAATTTAAACAGTAATGCCTCATGAGGTACTTTATCAAAAGCCTTTTGAAAATCTATGTACATGATATCCACACTGCTCTTATTATCCAGCTCCTCAGTAATTTTTTCGTAGAACTTCAAAAGGTTTGTAGAGCAGGATCTGCCCTTCCTAAACCCATACTGATTCTCTGATAACAGTCCCCCCTCCTCCAAGTATAACATTATATGCTTTTTTAACAGAGATTCAAATATTTTGCAAATTACTGATGTTAGACTTACTGGTCTATAGTTGCCCGGATCACTTTGTATTCCCTTTTTGAAAATTGGAGTTATGTTGGCCAACTTCCAATCCATTGGCACCCAACCTGTGCTATATGTTGAATTAAATATCGTGTGAATTACTTCCCCCAGTTCTTCCGCGCATTCCACTAGTACTCTCGGATAAATATCGTCTGGCCCTGGTGCTTTAGATGGCTTAATTCTTTTCAACTGATGTACTATTTCTTCCCTGTTGAATTTGCATTCTTTAATTATACCCCCTGCAAAGGCTCCGTCCTTGGGGTCCTTTTTTAAACTATAGTTACCATTGAAAACCCCCAGAAAAAAGTCATTTAACACGTTTGCCATTCCCTCCTCGTCTTGAATTAATTCACCTCCCTTCCCCTCTAACGGTCCCAGTGTAGTGCTAAATTTATTTTTACCACTTGCATATGCAAAAAATTCTTTTGGTTTTATATTTATTTCCCTTGCTAATTTTTCCTCCAAGGACACCTTTTGCTTCCGACTAATAGTTTTAAACTCCTTTCTGGCTTTCTGATATGCCTCCATGTCCCTGTCGTTACCAGTGCTTTTATATACCCTGTATGTTCTTTGTTTTAATTTTAAAGCTTTGTGTGTTTCCCCTGAAAACCACATAGGGAGCAATTTTCTAGATTTTCCTTTTTTCCTGAACGTTACATGTTTTTTTAACACCATGTCTAACTTATTCTTGAATTCCTCCCATTGTTCAGAATGATGCAGTGCTAATAATCCCCCTTTGAATGTTTCCTTTAAATCTTCCCTTATCTTATGAAAATTTACCTTTCTGAAATTTGGAATTATTCTACTATTGATTGTGTATGCTGACTGAAAATTTATACTTAATCTGATACTTCTATGATCACTTTCTCCCAGTGGCTCACCTATAACCAAATCCTACACCCTATCCTCATCATTGCTTAAAATCAAATCCAATATTGCATTGTCCCTAGTATCCTCATACACCATCTGGTACAAAAAACAATCCTGTATCACTTCCAAAAATTCTGCCCCTTTCCCATTTGTAGCTAGATTGTTTGTCCAGTCAATATTTGGATAGTTATAGTCCCCCATTAAAATTAATTCTCCTTTTTGACATGCTTCGTTTATCAGATTGCACATGCCCTTTTCCTGCTCTTCACTACAAACAGGAGGTCTATATATATTACCCAGAATTAGTCCTTTGCCTTTGTCTGTATTCAGTTTCACCCAGACTGATTCTATACCCTCAGTTTTACTATTTAACTTTATTTCTGTACAGTTTAAGAATTCTCTCACATAAATCAAAACCCCACCCCCTTTCCTATTCTCTCTGTCCTCCCTAAACATTGTGAATCCACTTAATTCTAAAATTTGTGCATCTTCACTGCTTGCCCAACTTTCAGTAATCCCAATGATATCTATATCCTCTGCTTGTGCAATTCCCTTGAGCTCATCCATTTTATTTCTCACACTGCGAGCATTACAATAAAATACTTTTAGCTTATTTTTCACCCTTAGATTGCACTTTCCCCTTATATTATTTGTTTTGGTATTGTTTTTCTCCCTTACATTGCACTTTCCCTTTGTATTGTTTGTCTCCTGCAATTTAGACCCTGTTAGTTTTCCTAAGCAATTACTGTGTACTGTCAACCCTCTATGTCCTTCCCATCCCTGCTTGTATACTAGTTTTTTGACTCCAGAATATTCAAAACCCGCTTGCCAACCTCCCTATTACCTATCAAGCTTAAATGCAAATTGTCCCTGCTTATCCAATCCCTCCTACACTCCTTCCACACATCTAAAAATCTAACCTCCTCCCTCTCACACAAATCCCTTAACAACCCGTTCATCTTATTGGCCCTTTGATTTAACCACCCATTGCCTAACCCATACCTAGGTAGTAATCCTAATACTGTTACTTCTGCCCCATGAGACTTAATGCCTCTTAAAAGTGTTTCTGCTTCCCTCTTAAACTCGACATTTGTAGTCCTCTCTACGTCATTTGTTCCCACCCACACTACTGCCTTTTCCTCCCCTTTAACCACACCTGCCTTAACTGCCTCAACTACATGTTTTACCCTGGCACCTGGCAAACAACACCTTGCAAAATTGCGCTTTTTACGCCCTACCATTTCTCCCAAAACCCTGACCATTGAATCACCAACCACTACTCCTCTAGTTACCTTATCCCCCTGATCAACATGCCCCAAGTTTACACATTGGACACCCTTTTCCACTCCCTCTACAGCCCTCACCTTCAAAGCCTCCAGCTCCTTCCTCAAATCACCCACCTCTAAACAACTCTTGCATGTAAATTCAACCTTCTCTGACATTTTAACCCCGCTCACACACCCCTTTCCTGCCTCAACCATATTCCCACACGTCACATTCCACATAGAACTCCCCACTGGCTCCCTCTGTCCTCATCTCCTTGAACATTCTAACTATACCCATGCTTATGCAAAGTAACACTCAATGCACAGAAAAAGCACTACACAAAATCAAACACACAGAAAAAGCACTAAGTCAATTACACAGAAAAAGCACTGCACTTGAATGAAATGCATAAAAACAAACAAGAAATGAAAGTTTGCATAAAAAATAATACTTTTATATAAACATTTATTTTATTCTTTTTATATAAAGCATTGCTACAATTTACTCTATGCTTTTCTGATTATTCAATTCGGCATAGGTTATTGTAAACCTTTAATAAGGAAACAGCTAAAAAAACAACGCATTATCAAAAGTTTAAAACTTGCTAGCCTTTGGCGCGATGTTTACATCGCCAAAGTAGCGGGAAACAGCATGTTGTTCACAAAAAGCTATTTACTTAAAAAGTCTTCAAATTTACACTGACAAAACACTAAAATAATTATAAATAGACATTCTAGAACACGAATAAGCTATATTTTCTTTTTAATTTAATATACACACGTTTTTCTCGAACACACAAAAAGTTCCCATGTTAAGTCTACGGGAGCTGGGAAAAGACCGCTTCGGGCGGTAGAAAAGGTCTCTAAGCCAATCAGAAAGTGTTTCCCGTATGTCGCCACTCTTATTATATAGGCACTCTAGGCTGGGACGGTGGTGGAAATATAACTAGTAGAATATATCTCAGGATTAAATTCATGTGAAATTATCTTTATTAATATTCTTTAGGGCTATGTGGCAACCAAAAGTGGACAAAAAACTTAATTAATACATGTCCCACAAAATTGTCGAAACGAAAGTAGGGATGTTAAGCAAATCACAGAACTGCTACTCAATCACAGATACTTGTGAATCACAGTTCATACCTGTTACTCAAATATCAAAATATCAGTGATTGGGTAAAAGTGATTCGATATCAGTGATTTGGTATCAGTGATTCGGTAACAGTTACTAAACTGATATCGCTAAGCTGATACCTTGGCTGATACCTTAGCTGATACCTTGGCTGATATTGATACTGTTACTGCGATCGGTGATTGCGACCGGGATGCGATTTTCCAAACCCTCACAGATACTGCACCGCCAGGTGACAGGCCGGTCGCTGGGAGAAGCGTTAAGGAATTGTGGGAAGGTTGATCCAACTTCTTGGCGACTTATCGCTCCGTCGTCGCGCTTTTAGCAAGAAGTTTCAATGGATAACAGTTAGGGCGATTTGATTTTTTTTAAACGGATTTTATCGGTTTAAACCGGTATTTTTTTTGAAACTTAGTTTAACAAAGCAATGAACATTAAATGCAAAGTAGTAATTATCTGTAATATCTGCTCAAATTGATTAGTCCAATGGATTATCTTAATTAATTAATCATTATTTGTGATTAATTAATTATAAGATTAGTTATTATTAAATAATTAATATTACGGGGTGATTTTTTTTAGATTTTCTTTAATAAGTCAATGGGATCTTTAAATAAGCAGTAACTTTAAATGCTAATATATTTAAATTGGGATTAATCTTTTGAAATTATAAAAAATCTATAAAATCTCTTATCTATAAAAAAAACAGGTTTTCATCAGTTTATAAAAAAACATCTGGTTTTAGTTTAATAATTTTATTCTCATTTAGTTTAAATAAGAATCCTTGTTTTAATAACTGTAATAAAAAAACTGTTTTTTAATCAGTTAATTAAAAATCTAAGTCATCTTTTATCAGTAAAAAATTGCCAACTTTTGTGTATATTTAGTTATAGTTCGAATACTGTTTCATTTTAAAGGAAACAAACTATCTTGCAACAGATAAAAAGTTTTAACTTCAGCGTCATTTTCATTTGCCAAGGAACTTCGAAGAATAAGGATATTTTCCATATGTAAAACTACGTTGAAATCTTTTGGGATTTCTTTTAATATTAATTCTATTTCCATTATGCGCTCTACACGTGTAACACAATCAAGATAACACTAACAACATGAAGAATGTGCGGCGAGATTTCTTCAGCGCCAAGTCGTCCTAGTGCAACCCGATAACCGGTCAATTTAATTGGTTCAGCAACAAATCGTCATCCAGCGCGACCGGCCTGTCACCTGGCGGTGCAGTATCTGTGAGGGTTTGGAAAATCGCGACCGGGATCGGTGATTCGGTAGCAGTGAAAGCTGTGACTGAGTTTTGGTTATTTGGTAGCGGTGACAGTTGGTCTGTGACGGATTGGGATTTCTCTGGAGGATTTTTAACCGGATGTTTAAGAAGGTAATATGTTGCTTTATGACTCACCAGATTCCCGCGCCTTTTTCTAAAGAAAAAAAGAATCTCGACAGTTTTGAGGAGAGTTCATATAAAAACATTTTAAATTCTCTGTTTTAAATAATTTTTTGTTCGTTCTCAAACTATCACTGATTATTTATTTTGTTGTTTTTTTATATAGAGTAACATGACTAGAACTTGTTATTATTATTTTTTTGATTTGTTTATAATTAAAATTGTTCTGTTTAACCTCTTGTAAATTGTTTTTAATTCTAAAAAATGAATTATGTGCTTCTGAAAGTATAACTTGAATGAGTCGAAATCACAGGAGGGGGGGGGGAGATATTTATTTCATTTCGTTAGTGATTAGAATACGTTTTACGAGTTTCTGCCTTCTTTAAAGTTTGTCTCTTAAGATGAAACCGTTTCAGAGGGAGGATCAACACAACAATGTTTACACGGTAAAGAATGCATTCTGAAATATCGTAATGCAAGTACAAAAGATTTTGATGACTGAATGTTTAATTTTTAAAGCGTATTTTTTGTTGTTTGTAAACACTGATTCTCTGGAATTCCTTGTCAGACTGTTTTCAAAACAAATAAGAATGTTACTCGTTAGAATATTCCCTGTTTGCCTAAGAGATAAATTATATACTTTTACTCAGCTTATCAATTTTAAAGTGCTACTAAAGGGAATATCTTCATCTTTTGTCTTCGGGGTGGATCCCGGACCGTTGACAATAATACGTGGTTACTCCAGTGTTGTGTGGAAACTGAACTACTCCACATTTTAGTTAATATTTTGCAAAAATTGTAGGATTTATAAACTAAAGTATTGGACAGAAATTGTTGAATCAAGTCAAAAGCTACAGATTTTTCACAGTAAGGTTTGACTTTTCTGCTGTTGTTCGTTTTGTGTTTTCTTCATCTCAAATAAAATTGTTGTGTCTTTGCACCACCACGAATACAACAATACAAAATAATTCGAATGTTACTAGAGATTTAGAAAAATTACTTAATGTTTTGAAATTGTCAGGTTATCAAATGTAAGGAAATTGTCTTGCTACACATACTACGATGAAAACATTTTTCTTCAACAAACAAATATTTTGGATAAAGGGAATTAAGTGAAACGGATTTAAAGATAAAAAATAGGTTTGTCAATTATATATATTTATTTAAAGATTAAAAATCCATAATTTGAATTCAATTAGAAGTAAAATGATCACGCATTCTAATGTATATCTCTTGATTTTAATGTTTAATTAATTATAAAGTTTAATTTTTTGAAAATTTTGATATAGTTGAAACTATTTTAGTCACCAATATTAATTTATTAAGGAGAAAAAGTATCTTTAAAAAATGAATTACGGGCTAAAAATATAAAACGGCTTCATAGTGGCAGAATAAAAATGAAAAATTCATTTTATAATTGAAGGTTTATTGTGGCAGTTGTGCGTTTTATTAAATATATTCCAGTTGATCTGGATGAAAAAAATACCGGGGTTCGAACTGTAAACTAGAGCACTGTAAGGCCACGACGTTACCGACTTAGCTATGTATTCCTTCGACGAAATCGTATTATTGTAAAACATTCAACACATAAATAAAAGCATTCCGTTGCTTCGAGTGACTAGAGATACTTTGCAGTCAACCAATCAGATTCATTCACAGTTTGAATCACAATCACAGATATTCGTCAGTAGCAGTCACAGTTAGAACTGTTACTGTCAAATCACTGTTAGTAACATCCCTAAACGAAAGTTCTCGTAACATAAACGAGATATTAATAACGTATAAATTAACTATTATCACACTTTCCTGTTCTATTGCCACAGAGAATATAACCACGCTTGAACCTACAAGTACTGTGTTCCCTTGATTTAATTTGTCATTCATATAACTTAATGATTAAGTATTAATGGGACATTTTTCTGATAGTAATATACACACAGTATCTCAAAAAAAAAAAAATTTCCGCAAAGGGCAACGGAATGTGACACTAAATTATGCTAAAAGAGTAGCGAAAGACGCGAAAAGAGTAGCAGACATAGGCACAAAAACACAGTGGATTAATCAAAATAACAACATAATTTATTTTGTTCAAACTAAATAAAAATATTTCATTTTAATGAGTAATCCTTAATACTTTCGTCTCACATTAAAAGCGTTATTTTTATTTTTTGTTTACATTGATTATTTGAACACATATAAAAGACTTACTTGAATTCTTCTGGTCGCATTTTCCAGAGCACATAATTCAACCACAGAGTTCCTTTAATTTTTACGCGCTTTACGTAACGATATTCTTCATGACCGCGCACACCAAGCTAAGAACAAATTAAAAACCCGAGTGAGGATGGAATCAAGGTTTATAAAAGGGGATGGAATCATATTATGACTCAGCGGCACCTGGTGGGGAGGAAATAGGGGTTTACAAAATTACAAATGTGTGATTCGTCAATTGGAAAACTGTTATGATTTTAGTATTTGACCTTGGATCAGAGAAATTTGTAAACAGACCAAGCACAGGAAGTCATGATACATTTTAAAATCGTAGGGGAAAAGGTTTGTGTTGAATTAAGTTTCTCAATTCGGGTTGTTTTCAGGGTTTTTTTTTTTTTTTTTTTTTTTTTGTATTTCTGCATCTCCACATACTGCTCAGCGATGATGGCCAAATTCATTTTTGTAAATACACAGAAATGGGTAAAAGTAAAATTTAAATAGAAGCATTTCTCTAAATGATTATTCGAGGCAAACATCAACGAACTTTCACCTGCATGTCCCTTTCAAAAAATATCTTTTGAATTCATTAAATATTTCTATAGATTGTGGTCAAGAGAATCCTGTAGAACTATGGCCTGTTTTTTTATAATCTGTGTTTAGTAACCTCAGTAGAAATTCGAAAGTGATGTCTGCAGGAACCTCTGTAGAAATCCGAAAGTGATGTCTGCAGGAACCTCTATAGAATTCTTTAGCAGCTCATTTATATTGTTTCACGACTTTACTTTTCTATAGAAATTCTCCGTAGATTCTATAGAAGTGTATTTAATACACTTCTATCGAATCACAGCTCGTTTCCTTTAAAGAAATTTCCTTTAAAGAATTCTATAGTCTTTTCCTATAGAAACGAAATTTCGTTTTTCTATAGAAATCTCCAGAATTGTATTGAACTCTATAAATTGTTTTGGAAAAGGCAGATTACTCAGAATAAGAATATTTGATTCTGCCAAACTGTCCCATTTATCTCTCGTCTACTTCTACCAACACCAGAGAAAGTCCCGATGAAAGAAGACTGAGGGTGGAAAACGACAATTTACAGATTTGCATTGCTGAAAGCATATCATCCAAAGAACAGCATGACAAGAAAACAAAGTTTCATTCTTTAGAACAGTTAAATGGATGTTTAAACGTAGTAAATGTTCCTGCGAGTTGGAGCATTGTCTGTAGAACTGATAAAATACTGTTTCTTCTTATGGAAACAACAGATGTACCCATTATCAAATCTTATGTCATCATAAATGAAAGTTTAAAAATTTCTGTTTTTTTGGGAGACATAGCATTAAATAATTTGGGTAAGTTCAATTTCCCTCAAACTGTAAATGATATAAATGTAATATTAGAAATTTTAAATATTTTATATGATAAAGTTGATTCAAATGCAACAGAAATGTTACCATCAATTGTTACATCTATTGTGAAACTATTGAATACTTTAATGGTAAATGTAAATGATGATAAAAAAATTTCTATCCAATTCCTAATTGAACAAATTAATTCCATTCTATGCAGTAAATTTTTATTAAGATACTCTCCTGAAATGCTTATATTTTATTGTATTTTACATTCAATAACTCCTCATGCCTATAACTTTTTAAGAAATTCTGGTTATGTTATGATTCCACACCCAAGGACTTTGAAGAAGATTTGTGCATCACTGAATACTAACCCCCAACTAGAACAATCTGATGAGAATTTTTTTGATGTTCATATCAAGACAAATTAACTCATTAGAGTCTTGTGACAAAATAGTTGTTTTGCTAATTGACGAAATACATATTAAACCTTATCTTGACTACAAAGGTGGAAATATATTAGGAATGGCATTTAATTCTGAAAATGCTGCAACGTCTGCTCAGGTTTTTATGATACAGAGCCTTCTTTCTTCATTTAAATCTGTTGTACATATTGTACCTGTAAAAACCATAAATGCAAACATTTTAAATGGAATTATAAAAAAAATTCTTGTTAAGCTCCATGATATAGGATTTAAAGTCATAGGTGTTGTATCTGACAACAATGCTCTCAATAGTAAATCTATGTCTTTATTCCACACTCCTCCAAAAGTAAGCATTGTGTATCCCCACCCTTCTGATGCTACTAGTCCTTTATTTTATATATTTGATTCTGTGCATATCCTAAAATGCATCCGCAACAATTGGATTAACCAAAAAAATATAAGTCAGTGTTTTTATTATCCAGATTTTAATGATTATGAAAACTTTCCGCTTCTTGAAGCTAACTTTGGTACACTAAAAAGCTTTACACGATGTTGAAAACAATAGTTTAGTAAAATTTTCTTATGGGTTAACACTTAAATCATTGACTCCTAGTAATCTAGAGAGGCAAAATGTGAAGCTAGTCCTTAAAATATTTAATGACTTTGTTGTTCAAGCTCTTTTGCAACTAGGACAGGAACATAACTTAATAAGTTACAAACCAACAGCCGATTTTATTACTTTGATTTGCAAATGGTGGAAAATTGTAAATGTTAAGACTCCACTCAAAGGACAGCGTCTACAGGATTCCTTTCAAGAACCAATAACTCTGTCCGCAAATGATGTAAAAGTAGAATATCTGAATGATTTTCTTTCCTGGTTAGATGCATGGAAAGACAAAAAATGCTCCACAGGTAAACTAACAAAAGAAACACATTTAGCCATCTCACATACAACATATGCTCTTCTTGAGATGTCTAAGTATTGCATTAAGGAGTTGAATTTTACATATTTTTTACCTGGTAAAATTCAAACCGACTCCCTTGAAGATCGCTTTGGAAAATATAGAACACTTGCAACACAATATCTAATATCAGTTTCACAAATTTATGAATCTGAGGCCAAATTAAGGATGCAAAATTTTCTTCCACTTGTTTTGAATTCCAACATGTATGGTAAAGTAGAAATTAAAAACACTGACCCTGAAAACAACTGCTCAGAAATTAAGGGAAATGTTGGATATTCCCAATTTGTATTAGATATTTCTGAAACGGATTTTGATTTAAAACCTCTGCTGCCAGTTTTAACCTATTTATCAGGTTATTGTGCTCGTTCAGCAATTTCTAAACTCAACTGTGATGCTTGCTCAAAATCTTTAGTTCTAGATAAAACTTTAAATTTAATTTCGGACTACATTCTTATTCGGAATTTAGACAGAGGTGGTTTGCTATGTCCATCTCCAGATGTTGTTACTGCTGTTACATATAATTACATAGTTGTACAAAAGCTAGTTAACCAAAAGAATGAACATTTGTTTTTGAGACAGAATAATCAAAGGGAACTTGCAATCACTATTAGTTTTGATTTGATTAATAAGCATGAATTTTTTCTTAACGATGAGAGTTGTTCTAATGGGCATTCAACAGACCATGTACTGAAACTAGTTTTAAGACCTGCAACAAATGCTTTACTAAACAATTATTGCACTTTAAAAAATGATACACCAAAACCTGTTCCACTTGCTAAACAGCGTAAACTAGAAACAGTTAAAAACTCCCCAACAAATGCAACTCTGCAGCCTATGCCAGAAAAAAAATCTTAACCCCAAACACATAAAAACAAAAAAGCCAAAGAGTAAAATATCCCTTAAAAATCATACAAAGCACCAGAATAAATACTAAAACTAAGTAATATTATTTTAAGGTTGATTTATATGAATTTGAATATAATCAGAATTTTATCTTGTTTACCTTTACATAACTAAGATAATATAAATGTTTGCTGATATTTGTATGTGTGCAAAAAAAAAATTTGTTCTTACTTTTATTTGTGTTCTATTGTGTTTAAGATTTGATTTCCTGGCATTCAATTTTAACAACAAATATTTATAAAATTCTATTGCATTTGTATTCTTTAAGGCAGCTGCTGAAAGTATTTCTTATTTAAAATTAACTTTCCTTTTCAAGCCTAAGTTTTCCTTGAAAAGAAAACACACAAAAAAAAAAGATCAAAAGCACATTTAGGCATTTGTTTTCTCATATCAAACTGCGGTAGATAACCGAGTAAGCTTATTTTGGGTTGCACTTGTTAATGTTTTGCAGTGTCATTGGGAGAATCCAGCTTCACCGTTTCCCTACTTGCTCTGACGTCACAAATGAGCGCCGCGGCCTTGTCCGTCTAGGTGGTGTTGGATGTACTGTGTCGGATGAAATGATGTTCGTTTTTGTATGTCTTTTTATCGTTTAATTAAACTGTTATTTTTATAATCTCGTGCTTGGTTATTGGAAGAGAAGAAAATCACAGCTTCCTTTTCAAGAATTCGTCAACGAGGTTTGCTCGATGTGGACGAGCATTATCGTCCATAAATAAAAAATCAGATCCATATGAAACTCTGAAAAGTCTTTCATAGCGTTCTCATCCCGATATCTTTGGCCGATCACAAAACCTTTGTTGAAAACGTGTAGGGGCGTACGTCCATTATTCCACCCCACACATTCACAACCAAAACGGTCACATTTCACAATGTTAGAAGGAAGCTGTTCTTGACTCCCTCCAGATGTAAAAACACTTGGAATCAGATGTAAAAAACTAACCTCGACTCATCCTTAAAGAGAACATAGGTCCATTGGTGTTGACTACAGTTCTGATGTTCTTTGCACCAATTAAAGCAATCCCCCATGTATTGTAAAGACAGTGAAACACATACCTTTGCCTTTCTGGCATTAAGGCCTCTCATTAAGCCTTCTGTATACAGTTTGCCGTGATGCAAGTTTCCGTGGCGGCTGCAAGCTCTGAACTTAACTGCCGAGCAGTAGACTTCCGGTTACGAAGGGCAGTTATTGCCATATATCGATCTTGAGAAGCAGTTGTTACATGTTTACGACTTTGTTCAGGCCTCCTTACAACAGTTCTAGAGTATTGAAATTGTTTTCATAGCGCAGACTGTCTTGAAATATTCACACATCTCGCTGCTTCCATGATTGTCTCCTCTCAGCCAACGTTTTGAATAGAGGGGGGGGGCGATCGTAGGCGTAACTAGGGTTGTTGAATGGGGGGGGGGGTCCTCCCGAAAAGTACCCCCCTGTAAAAAGTGGGAAGAATAAATTAATTATATTAATATTGATTAATTATATCAAAAAATTGATTAATTATATCAAAAAATTGATTAATTATATTAGTATTGATTAATTATATTAATATTAATTAATTATTAATAATAAATTATAAACAATTAATTAATTTATATGAAAAGATATTCATCAATTAACACTTGATTTTTAAAAAATCATTTTTTTTCTTTATACAATATTTACTAAATGACTTTATGGTGAATTTTAAAACTTACAATACATTTAAATTAGAAATTAAAACGTCGATTTTTTCGTAAACGTTTCGATTTTTCTGAACATTTTAGATTTACATTTGATTTGTTTGAAGCACATGGGTAAAAATTATCTCGATTCTGACTCTACCGCTTATAAGTGCTCATAATTTTTTTAAACAGAATCTATATTTAAAAATTCGGTTTCAATGAAGTAGAGTAGGCAATATTTTTAAAAACCAATGAAATGAGATAAACATTAATTTTTAAAAGTTAAAAACTAATAACAATAATTAAAATATAAAATGTGTTTGAAAATTTGGTTTAAAAAAAACACAATTGACAGTAATAAAAAATTCCATTTTTAATCGAAAAATTTTCATCTGACCTTTTACTCTGCCTAATCTTGTGCGAGGTCTTTAAAACACAATTTATCTCAAAACTCATTTTCGATAGTTATAGTCAATCTACTTAGTCTATGTAGAGTTATTGTGGATCTGGAAGAATTTTTGATGTTTTTTAATTTGGAAAAACTTTTTTCACCACTTGCAACTTGCATAGGCAAAGTTTTAAAATTCTAAGTGCAATATTCATATAAATATGATAGATAATAATAAAAACCCCTGCGGAAAATTATATTGAAAATTCCCCGTTTTATCGAGAATGTGGAAATAAGTAAATTTTCTATTAACTAAATTTTAAGGCTCATATGTCGGTAATTTCTAGTTAATGTCGTACTTGAGCAATACAAGGGGCTATTGACGACGGTCCGGGATTAATCCCTTAAGGAAAAGAATCGAGGATAACATCTCGTAATTTTGAACCACGGTCTGATGACGAAGCAACACCTGAGCTAGCACCCCACTCTCCAAACTTCCGTGAGGACGACAGTTTTAAGGTGCACCAGCCGCCTCTACGCCTACAAACATCCATGGGGCCCGGATTCGAACCTGGAACCTTCCGATCTAGAGGCTAACACCTTAACCACTATACCGGTTGGTCGGCCGATCATATATAGGACCAAAGTTTGGAATATAATGGTTCAGGTAGCCAATTTATTAGATTTATTATTGCCTAACATTTATCAAAAATTAGTCGCAATTTTTACTGCTTAGCGACCGCAAATTTTGTTCATACTACTTATATGAAAATAAGAATCTTTTTGTTACCTACAACTTGGAATAGGTATTTTTATTGGAAACCCGTTTTTCAATAATTGGGTATTACTCTGTTGTTTTAAGATAGAAATATTTAAGAATCTCTCTATATTAAAAAGAGTTACCACCGCCGCTGTCGCAGGATTGAAAACTGGGTTTTTTCACTCGATTCTCAAGATGGTTTGTCGATTGAGTGCAGATCAGAATATTACGAGATTAACATGGTTTTTTCAAAATTGTACAGGGAATAAAATGGAGATGGTTTTTTTTACTGATGCGGCTATCAGAGTTTAGGGTACGTTAAGTGTTAAAGTAAAAAAAAAGCAAAATCACTTACGACAGGAGTGTTGGTTTGCGAAGCAGCAAGTTTCAACAATGCACTGTTCTCACGTTTCCATCACTTAATTACTTCACAAATTCAAGTGTTCACTTTCAAAACACTAAGCTCGGAACCTCACTCGTCAAGGAAATCCGTAAGACTAAATAATCCATCGGGCAAAAATTCAAAACAGTTCACTTGCAGGCAGTTTCCCGTATTTACTTCAAATAAGAAAGCCGACAATTTCAAAGACCTTATATTGTAAATCATCAAAATAAGCAATGACAGATTTTTTGCTATTTCCCCAATACCCTTATCTTCGAACGACATTTCCGTCAGTGGGTCAGGCGCTTCTTGTCCAGTTTGGGACCTCTAGCGCAATAAAACCCTAGCATACAATCCGTCAGTCGATCAAAAAAATAAATCGCTTTTCTCAAGACATGCCGTCAAAGACATGGTCGAGCCCTCCAATACATTTAAACGATCCAGAGGTGAAACCAGCATACAGTAATTTCTTCGAAAATGAGATTATCATCTCGTAGCATTCAAGTGCGAGCACCACGTGCATTCATTTTGGGGGTAGAACCACTTTATAGCCGTAAAACAAAGTGATAAAGTATGGGTATGCTGGGCCTCCTTTCTCCACATATTCAGAGGAAGAATTTAATCTTTTGGTACTTTGGATCTTGGAAACAATTTTTTTTTCACTTTTAGTTAAATATAAACTTTTACTATACAAATAAAATTTGTTCGAAGTTTCTTGATAACCTTTTCATACATTTACGTGTTAGAAAACTTTCAAATTCGTTATTTTCAAAATCTAATTTTGTGTTGCCTTAAGGGACCCTTGACCCTTTATTTAATACCCTTTACGGGGAATATATCGAAGCTCACAGAATGCGAGCTGCCCCTTCCATGCTTCTTTCTCTATTAACACACACACATACACGAAATCGGCTGCCCAGAGCAAATGCTGTTTCCACTCCTCTAGATCTGGGCCTGCATCTATTGACAGAAAAAATGAAAGTAGAGTCCAAATTTGCTTTAACGGAACTTTTTAATGTTACTTTTGAAGTTAAAATGTTAATAAAGGTTCCTTAATAGTGTGTGTAGGGGACTAAATATGGCTTTCGCCCCTTCTCCTCAGTAACAGGAGTGAACAAATACACCCGCCCCCCCTGTTGGCACGTGCCTGTTTCCTCTGCTTCTAAACGGCAGATAATGCGCCACTTCAGAGATTCTTCCAAGAAAAATTCGAAGCCAAAACAAACCATTTCGAGTCCTTACACACTGAAATCAAACGCTGTATTGCTCAGATATTCACTTTGCGAAAAGCGCTTGATTCACCGTTGGATGACGTAACGCCTTGATTTGAATATCAGAAATCGTTTAAGTACTTTTGATTGGATAATTCTAATTAGGCTTGTCTGTCACACATTCCCTGCAAAAATGGATTGGGTATTTCATAGAATATAATTATTTTTGTGTTTGAAAGATAATTTTGAAGATTAGTGTAGATGAGGCGAGGCGACACAACTCTCGATAAGATTTTTGTTTCAAGAGAATTTATGTGGGATTGTGCGACGAGCGCGCCAAAGCCTGATACGTCCGCAGCAGTAACGCCACCTAGAGGAAGCGTCCGCTCAGAAGCGACCGCAGCAATGAGACAGATGTTCCCCCAGACACCGAAGCTAGCAGTTGGGCAGACGGCCCATGACTTTTTAGGCAGATGGCCTCTTAGTTGTCGGATATTCTTAATTGTCAAAGATGTTTGTAAATATACTGTAAATACATTAATTTTGTAATTAAACTTAAATTTAAACTTTAAGAGTTATTTATCATTTACCTTTTACGAACCCACATATACTTGAGGGTTTGGCCTGGATTTAATTAAAGGCCGAAGATTGCCGTTTTTATCTGAACCGTTCGAGAAACGCATTTTACGCTTAGACGCGGACAATTCCAATATTCGCCTGATGCTCATCGGATTCAAGGTGAGAACTTCATTTGAGTGAAGGACCGTGACTCAGCATATTGGATCTTGAGGAATACTTCATCTGAACTGTGAGTACAGATTTTTCATTTTGACACTAACATGGCTACGTATTTAGCCGGAGCACGCAAGATCGATCTTCTAGCGCTGATAGAGGAATTAGATCTAATAGCAACGGAAGGAACCAAAATTCCGCAGCTTATTAAGTTAATAACGAAAGCCGATGAATACAATGAGGAATTAACAAAAACGCTTTTAAAAAGGATTGTTTCTGAACGAGAAACAAAGGAAAAGGAACGCGAAAGGGAAGCTAAAGAAAACGAAAAGAAAGCAGAACGCGAATTTCAGTTGAAGAAGTTACAGCTAGAAAACAAAAGTACTGGAAGTTTCGATTTTATTTCCCCACTTAAAACTGACTTTTCAAAACTAATGACACGTTTCGACGGAAACTGTGATTTAAGCATGTATTTATCTTTGTTTGAAAAACAAATTAATCGCATAGAAATACCTAAAGAAAATTGGGTTATTTTCCTTGTGAGTCTTTTACCGTTGGATATCGCAAATTTAATTGCAAGAGAGCCTGATCCGCTCGCAAATGATTACGATCACGTGAAAAAACTTTTACTGAATCGATTTAAACTAACACCGGAGCAGTTTCGACAGCACTTTTTTACTCATAAAAAAGAAACAACCGCATCTTGGCGTGATTTCGCCTACGAGTTAGATAATTTTTTCGAAGAATGGGTTGTGGGCCTTAGTATCTCTAAATATGAAGAATTGAAAGATCTCATAGTGGCGGATCAAATTAAAAGGAAAATACCGTTTGAAATGCGCGAGCATTTTATTGATGAATTACCGAAATTGAATAAAGTAGCCGAATTAGTGAATAAATTGGATGAGTACGAGGCGGCAAGATTCCATCTTAAAAGACCGGGAGCTAGAGATATGAAATCAGCTGAAACACAAAGTCATCAGCGCTCCAAGAAATTCAATGATAAACCGTCGATCGTCCGTGCTCACCAGAGTGTTACTAACCAATATGTTAAATGTTTTTCATGTAATGAAATTGGTCATAGAATTTCTGAGTGTCCAAATAAGAATAAAGGAATTAAATGTTTAAAGTGTAATGAATATGGACACCGTAAATTCGAATGTAATAAAGGTGTAAAAACTGATATAAATGAAGAAAAGAAAGTTTTAATTAATATGTCCAGTAATCATGAAAAGAAGTTGTACAAATGTCTTAAAATTATGAGTAAATATGTTGATGCTTTAATTGATACAGGATCAGATTTATCTATTTTGAAATATGATTTTTATATGCAAATTGGTGCACCAGAATTAACCCCGTGACATAATGTTAAATGGTATTGGAAATCAAAGTGTAAAATCACTTGGTTATTTTTGTGCTGAAATTACTATTGACAATTTTAATATTCTCACTGAGTTTTTTGTTATTGAAAACTTGTGTTGTAATATTGTGATTGGTATGGACGTAATTAACAAGCTTAATATTTCAATATCAGGAAATGATTTAAGGATTTTGAGCTTTCGAGAAAATTCTATTAATCTTTCTTTCACACACACTTCGGAAGTGAAAGAGTCTGAAAAAATAAAAGCTAAGCGTTTTGAGGGACCTTATTCAGGAAGTGAAAATATAAAAACAAAAACGAGTTGCCGAAATGGAGCCACTGTTTTGGAATCCGAAAGTAATGAAAGGCAGATGTTTGGTATCCCCTCCCCCCTGACTCACCCTTTCAAAGAAGAAAACAGGTGTGAACTATTGGCGACTGCCATTAATATTCCAATGATAGGCGTTGCGTCATCTTGTGCACAGGATGTTCAAGAAAATGATTTGACTTTTAATCCTTTATCCGAATTGCCGATTTCCTTGACAGATGAAATTGAATTGCAACATATAAAAGATCCTAAAATAAGAAACGAGTTAGATATTTTGATTAGTAAATATAAGCCGCATAAAATTAAAGACACAGAAGTAAAAATGACTTTAATTTTAACTGATGATATACCGATTTGTCAGAGACCGCACCGAATGTCTTTAAAAGAACAGAAAATTGTTGAGGAACAAATACAAGTATGGTTAAAAGACGGAATAATTAAACCCTCCTGTTCTAACTACGCTTCACCCATTGTTTTGTGTAAAAAGAAGGGTAATAATTCATACAGATTGTGCGTTGATTATCGATCGGTTAATCGAAAGTTAATCAAAGATAAGCATCCACTCCCATTAATTCAAGATGTTTTAGATTGCTTGGGAAACGCACAGGTATTTTCCACTTTGGACTTAAAAAACGCATTTTTCAACATACCAATGGACCCTAATTCGACACGTTACACAGCATTTGTCACCCATGAAGGACAGTACGAATTCAATGTTGTACCTTTCGGATGTAGTAACTCACCAAGTGTTTTTGTGAGGTACATAAACACGGTGTTTAGAGACTTAATTCGAGACAAGACTATAATAATTTACATGGATGATATTGTTATACCTTCCATTGATGAACAAGAAGGGCTTGAAAAAATTAAAAGGGTTTTGAAGGTTGCGTCAGAATACGGCGTAATAATAAATTTTAAAAAGTGTCAATTTCTTCAACATAAGATAGAATTTCTCGGATACGTTATCGAGGGCGGCAAAATTCAACCTTCCCCATCCAAGACGCGTGCAGTGAAAAATTTTCCCCAGCCGAAAAATGTAAAACAAGTCATGAGTTTTTTGGGTCTTTGCTCTTACTTTCGACAATTTGTCGGTGGATTTTCAAGAATTGCAAAACCATTAAGTGACCTGCTTCGAAATAATGTCGAATGGACATTTGGCTCTGAGCAAGTCGATGCATTTGAAAGGCTAAAGGAAATTCTCTCAAGTAGTCCAGTATTGCATCTCTTTAGGCAAGGAGCAACCTTAGAATTACATACGGATGCTAGTAGCCACGGCTTTGGAGCTGTTTTGCTTCAGCAAGCTCATGATGGGAAATTTCATCCCATTCACTTCATGAGCAAGAAGACTACACCACAACAAGAGAAGTATTGTTCTTACGAATTGGAAGTACTGGCTGTAATCGAGGCTTTACGAAAATTTCGCTACTACTTGTTGGGAACTAAGTTCAAAATAGTGACCGATTGCGCTGCATTTCAGAGGACTATGCAGAAAAAAGAGCTTACACCAAAAATTGCTCGATGGGCATTGTCACTCGAAGAATATGATTATGAGGTTGTCCATAGATCAGGCACCCAAATGAAGCATGTGGATGCCCTAAGCAGGAACATATTGTTGATAACAACTCGTGAACAAGGAGAATTAACAACCCAAATAGAAGCTGCACAACATCTAGATGATCACATTAAAGCAATTAAAACTCTAGTTGAAGAAGGACATGACAGTGAACATTTCATTAAAGCAGGAGTTCTATACAAGTATGAGAATGGGAAAGAACTACTAATGGTTCCTCAAGCGATGCAAAATAACATCATTAGAGACGTTCACAACAAAGGTCACTTTGGCGCTGCCAAGACAGAGGAAATTCTTAAGCAGCAGTTTTTTATTCCTAATGCAAGAAAACAGGTTGAAATTGTTATTTCTAATTGCGTACAGTGCATCCTCTGTAATAGAAAACGTGGAAAAGGCGAAGGGTTTCTTAATCCAGTGCCGAAAGACAACGTTCCACTTGGGACTTACAATATCGACTTTTTGGGACCCCTTCCAACAACGAATAAAAGATACCAACATATTTTCTCGGTAGTCGATGCCTTTACGAAGTTTGTTTGGTTGTACCCAGTGAAATCTACCTCGGCTAGCGATGCTATCGAAAAGCTGAAATTACAACAAGCTACTTTTGGAAACCCATCACGAATAATTTCAGATAGGGGATCAGCGTTTACATCGAAGGAATTCACTGATTATTGTACTGATCAGGGAATTGAACATTGTAAAATAACAACCGGAATTCCTAGAGGCAATGGGCAGGCAGAAAGGATGATTGGTCTGTTGATTCCTGTTCTTGCCAAACTTTCAATAGAGGAGCCTAGCAAATGGTTCAAATATGTTCCAAGTCTACAAAGTATCATAAACAGTACACCATCCAGAAGTACGAAGCATACGCCATTCGAACTGATGATTGGCATCACAATGAAAAATAAAGAAGATCTGAAGATAAAAGATGTACTGGAAGAAGAGTATGAAAAGTTCATGATGAAGGAGAGAGTAGAATTACGCGAACAAGCAAAAGACAATATTTTCAAATTGCAACAGGAAAATAAACGTCAGTATAACAAAGGGAGAAAAAAATCTAGAGTGTACAAAGTAGGAGATCTAGTGGCCATTCAGCGCACGCAGTTTGGAGTTGGGCTTAAGCTGAAACCTAAATTTTTGGGACCCTATAGAGTTGTAAAAGTGTCTCCTAATGACAGATATGCCATTGAAAAAGTGGGCGATCATGAAGGTCCACGCCTAACTACTTCAGCAGCTGATTACATGAAACCCTGGCCCACTGGTCAACAGTAAAAAAAAATGTATATATGAACCTTTTTTCCCTCTTTCTTTCTTCTTTTTTGTTTGTATTTTCAGATATGTGATAATGTTATGGCCTGTTTACTGATGTTGAAGACGGCGAATTTCGAGGACGAAATTACAGTCAGGATAGCCGATTGTGGGATTGTGCGACGAGCGCGCCAAAGCCTGATACGTCCGCAGCAGTAACGCCACCTAGAGGAAGCGTCCGCTCAGAAGCGACCGCAGCAATGAGACAGATGTTCCCCCAGACACCGAAGCTAGCAGTTGGGCAGACGGCCCATGACTTTTTAGGCAGATGGCCTCTTAGTTGTCGGATATTCTTAATTGTCAAAGATGTTTGTAAATATACTGTAAATACATTAATTTTGTAATTAAACTTAAATTTAAACTTTAAGAGTTATTTATCATTTACCTTTTACGAACCCACATTTATTAGACATGTTTACTTCTATTTAGCTTTTTAAAATATAACCAGACTCATTACACTAAACACAACTAGCGAGGGAAAAAAATATCTTTGAACAATCTTATTTCTAATTCATTTAGAACACGAACGCCTTGTGATTTTTGATCCTCTGTTGTGAGTTGATCTCCAAATTAAATGCATCTTGGATAGCATTTAAGCACCATAATTCGAATGGTGGGGAGGGGGGGGGGCAGCTACACTCTACGTTTATGAGCGATGGCAACGGCCTTGGTGATTTTTTTTGTCGCACTTCTAAAGTTGCCAAGGAAAGAATTATTTCCTAACTCTTTTTCTGTCACAAATTTTTTTCATTTTACAACACACTTTAAAAAAAAAATTCAGAACGTTTTAAAAAGTGTATTTAAAAAAAAAAATTACAAAAAGAGGCAAGTTTAAGCACATATCAAAACACATTTGTGAACCAGCAGAGAAACTAAGCTACGAATGTTGGGTAAGAATACCCTGAAACTTATCAATTCAACTAAATACAGTGGGCATTTTGAAAAAGATTTACAAAAGAAAAAACAAGAAATAATGCAACCTGACAACATCGGAATTCTTTCGTAAAGAAATATTGAAAACGAAAATGGTAAAAAAAAAACTCTAATCCTTTCGAAAAAACTTGTGTAGCTGTACCGGTGGGGGTAATTCATTAACGTAGCACTGGAGCATCAAATCGGGCTATTTGCGAAGGTAAGGATAATCCATAAGTGCAAGATCCCAAGATAACGCCCCGTCATTTTGAACCAGTCGAATGACGAAAACATTTCAGCAGGCATCCCACTTTCCTAACTTCCACACCACGCCAACTTGAAGTTATTTGAGGCCACGACAGATTTAACGTGCACCGGGCTAACGCAGACCCCCATAACTCGGATGTTTAAAATATTCAAAATAAAATTATCAGTTCCATATGATCAAAAACCTTCATTTTAACTTCTTTTGCCCGGACATGGTAGAAATACCAGCATTCATATTTCGAAAACACTGTACTCAAAGAAATGATTAAACACTCTTAAATACTGTTAGCCTGTTTGTCTGGTTAATATTAAGACCAAACACACGACATAAGATTAATAAAAAATTTTAAATGTATATTTTATTGATCAAAATCTTCCAAGAAACATCGTTCGAACTCTAATTTTTAGTAGTTCTGACGACTAGTATACAGGTGACCCTCTTATAACACTGTTTAATTTTTACCTATTTTTAATCAATTGTACGGTTAGAGACCCGTTAGATTTTTTTTCGTCAGTCTGTTCTGTCCTGTATGTCTGTATTGTTCTATCCGTTCTGTTCCTATTCTGTCTGTATGTTAGGTGTTGTCTAACATCGGTACCAAATATACATAATTGTATGATCCTCAATGTTTTGTATGGCACTGTTTCCTTATAACACAATACCATTTAACCGTGTTATAGGAGGGACACTTGTATTAGCAAAAACTTGCCCGGTTTATGAAAAGGCAAATTCAATTCTTGTAATGCTTTGACGTTTCAAAATCCTCCACATAAATGTAACCCTCCTTTTTTTCTAACGCTTGAGTATCTATTTAAGACACTAAAAAACTGACAAGTAAATAAATAAAATGCAAAATTACTTTTATTAATGGTTTGTTTCAAACAATACGAATAGTACAAATGTGTTTCTAAATTTAATAAACAGCGGCCGTGTTAACTCAAAAATCGTTGCATATAATGTGAGACAAAGTTTAGTTTTACACTAAATAAATGTAAAATTTTAACTAAAACATTAAATACCTCAGTAGCATGCAAAAAAGTAAGATATGATAAATCCAATATTGAAAGCATTGAATTTAAGATAAAAATGGAGCAATGGTATTGACAAGTTTAGGTAAAGTTTCGCTTTTGTTTTACCTGACCATTAAAATAAAGTCTTGGTAATTTTCACACATTCCCAGATTTCAACAGGATATTAGACATATTCCTAATGTAGCAGTTCAGAATATTATACAGGAGTACAGGTTAATGAGATCATTCGATTACTTACCTTTTACTATGCATTTATTACAGTGTGCCTTACACAACTATCTTAATAATTAGTATAGTATAATCCGGATTTGACTTTCTTGTCCATGACGTCACAGCGAGGACTTCGCCCCCTGCTCGCTTACGGACGCCGACCCCTAGAGATTGCTACGAAATCCTGTTTTGTTTGCTTTGAAAACCGAGACTCCTTTTGCAAGTGATTTCACTTTTTTTTTTACTTTAACACTTAATGCACCCTAAACTAATAGCCACATCAGTAAAAAAACCTTCTGCATCTTGTTCCCTGTACAATTTTTTATCAAATCGTGATAATCTAACTTTATGATGTGTACTTACTTGGTAAACCGTCTGAGGACAGAGTGTAAAAAGCGAGCCTTTTTCCTAGCCAAATAAAAAGAAATCGTTTTTATGGCAATTGTTGCTACGATAAATTTGATATCTGGCAAACCCGATAGTCAAAAATTCGACCCTCATTTTCGTGACAAACATGCTCTGCTATCTAAAAAATACAAACTTTGTGTGACTAACTTTTGATTGCATCAAATTTATTTATGAAGAAATTTAAAAAATAATTTTACCGTAAGAAATTGTGCATTCAAAGCTTTCACATGTGTAACGTTAATTGAAAACGTTACATTCATAATCATCACCGCACCTACACCTAACCTAAAAATTACACAGACAACACCAATTTTCATGGATTCACCCCCTAAACTCACCGAAACGAACGCTTTCTGAAACTCATTCGTTTTCCCAACGGAAAAGTACAACGTACAAGCTGGAATCCCCTTGCATTCCTTCTACCCACAACGGTCAAAGAGACGGCCGATTCCGAGAAAAAGTGGGCAAATTTAGGGGTCAACCCCTTGCCAACTTTCATTCATAGATCCAATTATCAAAAGGGTAATTAACTTCATCAATTTTGATCGTACGGCTTCTGAACATCTGTCAAAATGTGCTTTAAGACCTTGTGGTCATTTTGATAGTTGTTTCTAGTCGATATGATGAAGGATTGATTTTATAATCCACTTTATTCAATTTCATTCATTCAGACCCAGGGAGGACGCAAAGTGGGGTTGCCACTTGGCGGTTTCTGACTGGATTTCGGATGGAGATAAACCATCAAAAATGGAATTTTGACAACATAATTGGCGACAAAATCGCAGTTTCCATTCATCCCATAAAAACAGGTGTTGGCGTGATTTTCAGCAGACTCTCACTTTTCACCAACGTCAAAGGACATAATTTTTTTTGCGGCTGCCTGGATTGTTCGGGGTAATTTTGTGGATCGTGGAGTGGAAAGGAAGTGTTTGACCGAAGGAACTGAATCAACTCCCGTGGAACATCCCTTTCAACCATCTAATCTTCCTGACGGAAATGGTCGCTCCTGTTATTCAACATTTATTTTGCTTCAACAATTCTTTACATTGATCCCGCAGTTACCTCCAACCCTTTCAATTTCTTCGAGGAGTAGAGGCCTTTGGGAATACCGTCCCGGTGCGGTTTCTTTGTTTTTTTCCGTGTATTTTTCGCTGAGGCCCTACTCCGACAAGGATCTCTACGCAAGAGATTGCCTTGTTTGAACAACGCACCTACCCCTTCAAACCACATCAAAGGATGGACGTATGGACCCTCGCCGATGTGAAGTTGAATTAATAGAAACTCCTCCTCGTATTGGAATAAAAGAAATGTTTCCACTCTCAATCATCTATTTTTGATTCTGTGTCATCTAAATCATAATACTCCGGTCAGTGTCTTCATCAAGAAAGATCTACCATTTTATCTGAAGTAATGCCAAATCCTATTATTTCTCCCCATAACTAAAGTTGGGAAGTGGCCGTCGTTTCCACTGTCCCCACTGCATTACCGATTAGTCACGAAAGTTCAACACTCACCTGGTTCCAAATTCGGATCCAGTCTCCTCATCAGAAAAAGACTCTCCTCAATACTGGAAGAATCAGATAATGTCATCTTAAGAACCACAGGTCGTATCGAAATCTTATTTTATCTCTTGATCTTTTTATTGAAGAAGTCACTTTATTTTTAATGGGAAACCTAGGGTTATTGCTATTGAAGTCCTCTTGCTAATACTTTAGTAAGTAAGGAACCACTTCAACTCTTCCTAAGTTATCACAATCCCAATTGTCTAACCATACTATACTATAACTACCTACCTACAATCTAAAGATAAGACAAAATTATTTTATAATATCTTCTCGTCACAACATGGTATTTTCAAATTTTAAAACTGATTGTATTAAGCTATATATGTGACAGTTTTAACAAAAAGTAGAGACAATATCCAAATATTCTGAATTTTGTATGACTAACTTTGATCACATCGAATTTATTTATTAACCAATTTCAAAATAATTGTACCGTAAGAAAGAGTACATTCTAAGGTATAATGCGATGTTTTCAAATTTAAAAACTAATACTAATAAGATATAGATATGACAGTTTAAAAAAAATAACAAAAATGTCCCGATTTTTCCTGAATTTCAAAAAATATCAGGAACCAAATTGAAGTTTCTAAAAAAACTCGACGAGCTGCAAAAATTTACGTTGGGAGGTACTCTTTTCAGAAAGACTGAAAATTTATGTGTTTTGCACACTCGTGAAAGAAATTTCGCTTTTTCAAGTTTGACACTTAATAGACCCTAAACTAATAGCCGCATCGGAAAAAGAGCTTCACAGCTGTCCAGTTAACACGATGAAGAACAAACCATGTTAATTTCGTATATTTCTAATACGTACTTTTTCGGGAAACCGTCTAAGAATTGAGCTAAACAACACACTTTTCAATCCTGCGGCTGCGGTAACTTTTTTTTAATATCGATTCCATTTGTACAAAGTTTTAAAAAAGGTGAAGCTTTATTCTGTTTAATGCAGTTCCAAGATACTGAAAGCAAAACATGTTTTGTTTTTGAGTAATACTGGTTTTTATTTGTGTTTGAATATTTACCTCAATACTTTTTTGAGTCAAATATATGCATCTGAAGAAAACCGATTGCCGGTATATTTGGTCTTACCAATTCTTTCCCCAAGGAATTATGTTGAATCTCAATAGCCAAGAACATTAAAACATTCTTTTAAGTATTTGTAAAAAACGTCTGAGGGAAAATCTTGGTTTAATCGAAGTCAAATTATATTTATAATTATAAATAATATAAATATAAATGGTCTATCCACAACAAACAAAATCTGTTCACACAGCTTTTAAAAAATACAAGTGGATGGAGAGTGGGCGCGTTCGTAAACGCGATTGAATCGCACCGGTTCTGTAGTTATTCGAACGGAATGTTCGTAAAGTCTCGTATATTTCTAGTGCGAATAACTCGTCGTTTCATAAGTCACTGAAAACTAAAAAATTTCGATTGAAATGAACCGAGATTGTACTTAGTTTGGTCCAGTTCAGAAGATGGCGTCCGACTCCGAAGTGAATGTTATTGATAAGAGTGCTCAATGCAAATTGTTGGAATCACTCGAGGATGGTAATGGTAATGGTAATTTTAGTTAACGTCGTACTAGAGCAACACAACGGGCTATATCACTCGAGGAAACAACGTCAAACGAATGCCTTCATAACAGCAATCCAAGTAAGTGCTTATATATTTTACTTTACATTATTAGCCGACCAACCGGTATAGTGGTTAAGGTGTTAGCCTCTAGATCGGAAGGTTCCTGGTTCGAATCCGGGTCCGGGCATGGATGTTTGTAATCGTATGGTGTAGAGGCGGCTGGTGCACCTTAAATCTGTCGTGGCTGAAAGTCCTCACGTTGGGTTGGCGTGGAAGTTTGGAGAGTGGGGTGCCAGCTCAGGTGTTGCTTCGTCATCTGACCGTGGTTCAAAATTACGAGGTGTTGTCCTCGGATCTTTCCCTTAAGGGACTGATCCCGGACCGTCGTCAATAGCCCGTTGTGTAGCTCTAGTACGACGTTAACTAAAAATTACCAAATTACTTTACATTATTATTGATTTTAATGTATATTCACGAAATATGTAGTTTAAACGCACTCTATTTTAAACCGAGTAGAATACGAATGACATGTAATTGTTGTTTTAGTCATGTAATTTATAAATAAAATTTCATAGTACTTATTTGATTTGTTGAAAATTGTATTTTTTTGTCTTTATTATCTACCTTCAAATTTAAAATCACCCAAAAAACTGGTTTATTACTGGAATTTGCAGGTTGCACCAGTGATTTGATCTGTATAACTGAAATTAATTTATGTATGAAAAATTACTTTACTTAAAGTATCTGACTACGTTAACCGGTATAGTGGTTAAGGTGTTAGCCTCAAGATCGGAAGGTTCCTGGTTCGAATCTGGGTTCGGGCATGGATGTTTGTAAGTGCATGGTGTAGAGGTGGCTGGTGCACCTTAAATCTGTCGTAGCCGAAAGTCCTCACGTTGGGTTGGTGTGTAAGTTTGGAGAGTGGGGTGCCAGCTCAGGTGTTGCTTCGTCTTCTGACCGTGGTTCAAAATTACGAAGTGTTGTCCTCGGATCTTTCCTTTAAGGGACTGATCCCGGACCGTCGTCAATAGCCCGTTGTGTTGCTCTAGTACGACGTTAACTAAAATTACCATTACTTAACTGCGTAACAAAATACAAATTTTGACCAAATTTGAGAATTTTTTTAAAAATGTTATATTTTTAAAATATGAATTTTTTTTTTTTTTTTCGAAAACTGTTTTTGTTTTGTCTCTAACGGCGACCAACCGGTATAGTGGTTTAGGTGTTAGCCTCTAGATCGGAAGGTTCCTGGTTCGAATCCGGGTCCGGATGTTTGTAAGCGTATAGTGTAGAGGCGGCTGGTGCATCTTAAATCTGTCGTGGCCGAAAGTCCTCACGTTGGGTTGGCGTGGAAGTTTGGAGTGTGGGGTGCCAGCTCAGGTGTTGCTTCGTCATCTGACCGTGGTTCAAAATTACGAGGTGCTGTCCTCGGATCTTTCCCTTAAGGGACTGATCCCGGACCGTCGTCAATAGCCCGTTGTGTTGCTCTAGTACGACGTTAACTAAAATTACCAATTGTTTTGTCTCTAACGAAAACGTAAGTTGAGATATTTCAATCTGAAAAAACTTTGATGCAAACTTTTCAAACCGGAAGTTTTGTCTGTGCGCTTGAAAGTTGATTCAGGTTTAGGTTTCCCGCAGGATTTTAAAAATTTAAATTGCAGTTTATGATTTTTAGTTCTGCTATGTTCCAGCCAATATTTATTTTTAGAGCAAATAGATAAATATTAGTATTCAAAAAATTGCTTTTCCATCTTTAAATGCTTTTTCTCTGAATGCTGTTTTTAACCAAATCATTGCACGGTAACAATAATAACTAAAAAATTAGTTAATATATTTTTTGAAATTTGGTATTATGGTTCTTATATGAATATTTTAGTGCCTGAAGCTGGATTTTATGTGTCTCTATTAAAGAAAAAATTTATCAGTCACTTCGTTGTTATATTGTAGAGAAAAATTTCAGAAATTCGTTTAATTTTTACGTCATCCCTTATGTTTCAAGATTAGAATAAAATTTAGCTTATATCCAGCTTCAGCCACTAGCTCAATACAAGACAGATTTTGGCATTTATCTAATAAAAAAATTTCAGAGTTTTGCTGGGTTAAATTGTGTTTTTTTTTTTTTTTTTGAATATTCATTCAATTTTTAAAATAAAAAATTGCTATTAAATCACTTGAGAAAAAAAGTACTCCGAACGTAGTCAGATACCTTAATACTTTGTATATCAAATGAAGAATGTTTGACGTGTTGTTGTCCTTTCAATATAAATTTTTTTTTTATGATGTGTTGTTGTTCTTTCAATATAAAAATGTTTATGATGTGTTGTTTCAGTTGAATATCTAAATGGTAAAATTATGCTGGGTTAGCTCATATCTTTTTTTAAATATTAACCCAACAGAATATTCCTTTTGTTATGATGAGAGATATTTGTAATCTTTTCATGCATTTCTCTATATTTTCCTAAAAGTATCAATTTACCAATATCCTGATTGTTCCAGTTGAATAAATGCTAACCCAATAGAACATACTTTTTGGAAAGCTTGTTGAAGCCACCTAAAACAAATTAATGGTATACAATTAACATTTTGGGTGTAAATATGTGTGAGGTTTTGTATAAATAAGTTTCACATAGACTTTTTATCCTTCCCTTTTAACTAATTCTAGTTTAATTTCTTGATGGCAAACTCAATTTATTAATTACAACCTATAAATACATTAAGAATTAGTGAATTTCAGAGTTGTGTCTAAATGTATATTGTATTGTTTACATTTTAAAAGCATTTAGGCTTGTAACTTTCAGTTAACTGTGCATACTCTAAATTTCTGTTGTTGTTAAGGAGTTGTCTGTGTTGTCATGGAATCAACTCTTATGAGTTGATTTATATGTTGTTTTGTGCACGTGTTCACATTTGCAATAATAACATGAAACTTTTTAGTCATAAAAAGAATGAAAACAAAAGGTGCTATTGTTAAAAACAATTAATCTGTCAATCAAAAGTATTGCTGTTAGTCATATTTGCAAACAAAAACAATGCATATAGTCAGTTGATTGAGAATATCAGAAACAGTGTGTTGCTATTCTAATGTGCTTTTATTAATTAGAATTGTGAAAAACTCCATTTTCAATAACTATTCACTGTAATTAACTCTACTTTATGAAAAAAAAAAATGTTTTCATTTGAAACTCATGCATCATAAAAATAGCGCTTACCTGAATTTCCACAGAAAATCCAGTCGTGGCTGGACTTCAAATGATTTTCCAAGCTGGTCACGCAAGTACAAAAATATTTTGTGATCTAGGCGATATCTAAAAAAAACCAGCTGGTTTTTTTTAGATATCGCCTAGATGTATGGGATTTGACTAGTCAAATCCATAGGCTTGCCGCGAACTCGTAAACACGTCTCCGAAAAAGAAGGAAAACGTCAGCCATGTTTGAAAATAATAGCAACAGTGAGCAAAATTCGAACGATTCGAATAAAGTCACCGGGTGAAAAGGAGACGAATTCGATTTCGTGAATAAACGAAAGCGCGGTGGTAGTTGAATACCAAAATTGTCACTAGACGCCATTAGGTTCGAATTTTTTGGGTTGTTGAATTAGGCCCTATGTATGACATTACTGATGGATCTCTCTCCATCCGCTTGTGTTTAATACACGCTTTAATACCAGGTTACCCTCTAGGCTACATGCGAACATGCCTTGCGACCGGTTCCATAGTATACGCACCCTTACACTTTTGTGGAGGATTTTGAAACGTCAAATCATTACAAGAATTGAATTTGTCTTTTCATAAACAGGGCACGTTTTCGCTAATATACTAGTCGTCACAAATACTAAAAATTAGAGTTTTACGATGTTGCTTGGAAGATTTTGATCAATAAAATGTATGCATTTGAAGAGTTTTATTTCCCGAATGTTGTTTATTTAGTCTTAATTTTAACCAGACACGAACAAGCTATACAGTATGTTTTCGAAGTATGAATACTTATATTTCTACCGTGTCCGGACAAAGGAAGTTAAAATGGGGTTTTTTGATCAAATATGGAACTGATTATTAATTTTATTTTTAATATTTTAAACATCCGAGTAATGGGGACGGCTTTAGCCTTGTGGTTGGTCCACGTTAAATCTATCGTGTCCTTAAATGTCCTCAAGTTAGTTGAATGTCAACTGTTAATTAATCATTTAAAATAGGAAATTTTTAAACTTTTTCTTCTGACCTCACCTTTTAACTGTAGAACTTATTTTCTTAGTCAACGCTAAAATATTTTTGGAAAATTCTTAGCATCAAATTCGCGACCGAGTGATCCAGCGGATACCACTCAGTACTGAATCACTGCTATCGAGTCGCAGTCACAGTATCAGTTAACCGACATCAGTTGATATCACTTCGCCCAGCTACCATCTTGTGAAATAAATTGATTTGCTCAATTTTACAAAAGGTACTTGCCTGTCGAACTAAATTCTATCTTCAATCTCAATTATTCATATTTTTTAAAAGTGCATTGTCACTTCTTTTAACTTTCTTCCCTCATCTACTGTTTACAATCATAAACTTTCTATTAATTCTGATGTGGAGGTTCGCAGTTTTCTGCAAGGTACTCCGTAATTAATACAACCGTTCCGTTCTACACAGAAAATAAGTCGTCTGCAATAAATATAAATAAAATAAAGAGCAATATCCCTTTCAACAGAACAATTGTTTTAATATTTATTGAAGACAAAGTAATGGATAGCCAAATAAAACACAGAGTTATGCGAGTGAGATGTGAATAATAACAACACACTATGGAATCCGTGCCTTTCACTTCTCTTCCATGTGTTTCAATATCCAATCCATGTGGCTTGAAACACGTGTGTAAACACCTGGAAAGCCCGGCTCTCCGCACCTGAAGCCGAAGGAAACGACTCCCACCAGGACCCAAGGTATATCTGGATGGAAATCCCAGAGGTTTTCATGGTTGTCCTTGTACATCAGCGGTCCACCGGAGTCACTCTGCCAAGGAAAAGAATATATTCTTACAGTTTGTAATTTAATTAAAATATTTTGTAAACTTAAACAAAAAACTATATCATATATAATTTATACACACAATTGTTGGTTTCGAGAGACCAATAGGTGGCACTGGAGAGATCCTCAACCACTGCTCAGATGTTACAAATGAAAAGCGTTGTTACAAACAGTGATTACACAGCAACAGCTTTAATTGTGACTGCTACCGACCAATATCTGTGATTGGAAACTGTGATTGTGATTCAAAACTGTGACTGAATCTGATTGCTTGAATGTAAAGTATCTCTAGCCACTCGTAGCAACGGAATGCTCTTAATTATGTATTAAATTTTTCAGTTATACAACTTCGGCGAAGGAAAACATATCTAAGGCCCGGTGCACACATGTTTTTCAACGTGCGACGCTGCTGCGGCAACGCAGGTGTGGTCTGAGATACATTAGATCCAATGGAGTAGTGCACACATGCCTCTGGTGCCGCTGCGGTGACGCACGTCCAACTTGCGTACAATTTGTACCGCAGTTCCCCACGGCGCCGCACACGAGTCTCCGTTCTGAAGTATCTTGTTTTCCTTAACAAATGGAATATAAATAATAATAAATGGTTGTATTCAGTTGTGTCTATTTTGTTTCAAAATATACTTTTTTTACATTAAGTAAGCGAAATAAACACGTTTTCTTCGATAGAATATTTATCGCAAATGGCGCGAAATCAGTTCGTGCGTCATTTCACGGTTATGTGTACATAGTTGGTCTTCGGTGCCACATTGGCGCCGCACGTTGAAAACCGGATGTGTGCACCGGGCCTTAGTCCGTCGTAAACATTTTTATTATATAACTAGGGGGCTGAGTTTAAGAATCGTGCTAAACAACACAGTTTTCAATCCTGCGGCGGCGGTAACTTTTTTAATATGGAGAGAAATATTGTCTTCATATTAAATTGCATACATACACTCAATTTTAATGTAAATTTTATAACTTATATAAAAATTGAGTTTCAACCCTAGAAAGTTAGTCTTCGCTCTCCTACAAATGAAATATGATCTTGTTATGTCTGATAGTCAAATAGAAATTATGACCAGCTCCAGGGTTCTGTCAGTATATCGGCAGAAAAAAAAAGTTTGGGAAAAATCTTGAGCCAGTGAAAGTACTCTACTCTAAGGTTTGTAGAATTATCGGTTTAGCTTCGACAAATGCAGGCAGCTTTTCCTTCTGCAAATTTTTATTACCCAATTCATTATTTGCTGTTTGCTTATGCTAACAGATTTCTATTGATTTTTATTCCAAACATGTCATTACTTGAAAATATAAGCAGTAGATTTAAGAAGTTTTTTTTCCGCCCTTCAGATTTAACATGCGACTCTCCGATCCTAAAATGGGATTTCTTTCAATTTTTAAAAAAATTTCATTTTTTTTCTCCATTTATTCTCATTTTTTTTTTTTCAAATCTATATATATAAAACACTAACGTACGTGGAACCGAAATCGACGTTATTTGTGTATGGTCGAATGGCAACAATAAAATAACCCAGATATTTTGAATTCTTGCTGTTTTCAAATAGTCGAGTTCAATTTCTATGCAAAGTAAGGAATTAAATTGTAATATTTATGTTTGAACTGACTTTTTATTCCTTCATAGATCATAAAACGTAATTTTGCTACCCGGTATCTGGCCACGTCCGAATTAATGTTTACATTTTTAATTTGATTTAGAATTCCGCGTTTGGGTATTTGAATTGATTGCGAGATGTTGCGGTCATATTTGAGGATTCCCAAGTATTATAAATATGTGTTCTTTTTGTTAATAAATCATTATTGTCTTTGTCAATATCGTTGAAAAGTCTTTTGTCGCATTATTCTATTTCACAATATATTTAGGAAGTCAAACTTCAACACGTTTGAATAGATACGTACGTGTTTTTTTTCAGAATTTTGTGCATTTTTTCAAGGATTGGAATTTTTGTTGGCATTATGTGTTCCGGTATAATACCTATTGCAGAAATATTATTTAGGAGTTAGAATTTAATGATATGTCCATTTCCTGCAAAATATCACTAGACATAGGTAATTTTGAAGCAGTATATGTATATTTCGACCAACTTTCCATATTTGATTGAATACGCAAAGATTTGAAGAATTATTTCATAAAAATAAATATAATATACAAATCAAAATGTTTAATTACAGTGTGTAAAAAAGTTTTAAAAAAGTACTATTACACACCGCCGAGCGCTAGCCGGCGCAGCCCGGCTAGTTATTATAAAAAAGTCAAACTTTTCTGTGAAAAATCAAGTAACTTTTGACTTGTTTCAACAATTTCTGTCCCATACTTAAGTTTATAAATCATACAATTTTTAAAAAATATTAATTAAAATGTGGAAAAGTAGTTAATTTACGAAACACTGGCGTAACCGCGGACTATCGTCGACAGTCCGGGATCAATTCCAAAGACAACACAGGGAGATATTCTCTTTGGTAGTACTTTAAAATTTAACCTGAGTGAAAGTATATAATTTATTTCTAAAACAGACACGGAATATTCTAACGAGTAACATTTTTATTTGTTTTGAAAACACAGTCTGACAAGGAATTCCGGATAATCCATGTTTTGACCACCAACAAATTATACGCTTTAAAAATTAAATATTCAGTCATAATAGTTTATACTTCCATTGCGATATTTCAGAATGCATTCATTACCGCTGAAAACATTGTGTTGATTCCTCTGAAACGGTTTCATCTTGAGAGACGAATTTAAAAAAGGCAGAAACTAGTAAAATGAAATAATCTTCTCTTCCCTGTGATTTGGACTCATTCAATTTATACTTCAGAAGCTTAGTTCATTTTTTAAAATTAAAAATAGTTTACAAGAGGTTAAAAAAATAATTTTAGATTATAAACAAACCAAAAAAATAATAAAACAAGTTCTCGCTCTCATGTTACTCTATATCTACTATTATAAAGTAAAGTTTTTTCTTGTGTGTGTGTGTGTGTCATGAAGATGTGCCCTGACGAATTTATGGCATTCACACTAATGAAATTTGGCACACATGTAGTACGAATGTTTTTGCGATTTTATAGACCAGCCCGTTTTTTAAAATTTAATCTTAAAAATTTTTAAATTAATTTAATGCGATGTTCTATTATTATTATCTTTCTTCCGAATGGCAACAGTCATGAATCGGTATTGAATGAATCCGTATTTACTGCGCGTGTGTATCCGTTGCCGTGTAGCCGCCCGATTGCTGCATATCCTTTCAAAAATGTATTGCTTTTTTTAAAGCATGTTAACTTTTAGTTAGCGTTGACTTTTAATCTTTTGTATAAGTATCTTTTTATTGTGCTTACTTCATTTTTGAAACTGGATAACGGTTGTGCTATACGTTTGTTATTGTTTCTTTTTTAGACTACAATACTTTGGATTTTGATTTTTAAAGCATATTAACTTTTAGTTCGGATATTTTTTTCAAAGTTTAGCGATATTTAACTTTGATCTTTTATGCAATTTCTGGTTTGTTTCATTTATGCAATCTTTTGTTTGTTTCTGTATACTTTCACTGCTACCGTATCACCTATCCCGGTCTCAATCACTGATCGCATTAGCAGCAACAGTATCAATATCAGCCAAGGTATAAGTTTAGTTTAGTCACTATTACCGAATCACCGCTACTCAATCACTACTACCCAATCACTGTTCTTGGATATATGAGTAACAGGTAAGAACTGTGATTCATAAGTAAGGTGATTGAGTAGCAAGCAGTTCTGTAATTCACTTAACATTCCTAGTTTAAAAGCGTAGAATACGGTCAGTGTGGCCATTTGGTGAAAGAAATTGGTACTTTTAATTTCACACAGTCAAATATACACCGCTTCGCACATATATAACAATTGGCGCACTCGCTGCTGATGTTGAAGCTCATTATAAAACGTTTATGTCATCAGATATGGTATTTGCGTCGAACTGAGCGGTGGAGGTACTTGGCGCAAACGTATCTGGCATTTCTTCACCTTGAAGGTGCGACGCTATACTTTCAAGACCACCCTCCGAGCCCGTTGACACTCAGCATCGGATGTCTGTATCATCTTGGATCACCCATCTCTAGAGAGTTTTTCCGGTTGACGTTTTCAATAATTCTTCGGGTGTTAATCATGCATGTATTTGGACATTTTGCGAAATTTCCATAATTTGAAGTCTGATATCTAAACAAGTACAAATATTTAAAGTTTTATTTCTATAGCTGAAAGAAACGAAACAAATGACACTTCAAACGTCGAGCTCACTCAAAAGAGGACGGAGTAAAACTAAATTTATGTGAGCGGAATGTGCTCATTTTTGTGACTCAAATTTATTCTGCGATTGCATCAACCGATGTCAGTAAAAGATCAGTGGACATTTATTAATTTCTTTGTTTAATGCTCTTTTGAACGCGATATCATTCATTGATGTATCATTTATACTACGTGTTATAATATTGCATAATGGTTTAAAAAGTCTACAAAAAATTTGATACCCTGTACAACTGTTTTTATGTAAAAAAAAAATGTTTCCCAAGGTAACATAATATTTTAAGACAGCTCTTATGAGAAATTTATTCCGTCATTTGTACCTTTTACACTCTTCTACCACTTTTTAAAATAGAACTAAAATTATATATCTATAATTCATATGCTCTAACCCACGATAATATCCTACGTGTATATCTTTTTTCTAAAGATAACCCTTGCAAACACAAGGTTACAGAAATTGAATAGTTATGTTTTTAAAACTCTCACTATATATAAATTTGACGGGTACCTTAACTCTGAAAAGTCGCAGAGTTGGGGCGCAGCCATTAGATTCAACGTAGTGATACAGTGATTTCACAGTAACAGTTCTAACTGTGATTGCTACTGACGAATAGCGGTGATTCAAAACTGTGACTGAATCTACAAGCGGATGGAGAGAGAACGATCAGCAATGTTAAGAACAGAAAATTTCAGCGGCTCTGGTGAAGCACCTGGCATGACTAACCGATATTGAGAGAACGATCATACGTGTTAAATTGGCTGTTTTCTTTAAAATAGCTGTTCTTTTTGTGGTAATGGTTCTCTATACAAAATAACATCTTTATTCACATGTAAACAATACAATAGCTTCATGTTTAATGATCGTTCTCTGTCTTATTTTCCTTTCCATTTGGTAACAAGCATTGTAGATTATCTCGCAACTTCTAAAAATCGATATAATCAACCCAATTAATTATCAAATTGTTAACTCAGCAAAAAATTAATTGAAATATTTTTTATTAAAACAAGTGTCACGAAATTAGATCGAATTAGGAATTGCTTTAACTGTATAAATTTGAACACAATTAAATAATCAAACACAATGAGCGAAATTTTGTATGAAGACAAATATTACAGTTAAGTTTTTAGTTTGCAAACCATAAAATATATGGCAGATCACGAAATGCAACCGCAATGTTTTAAAATCAAGTTAACGACAAAATACAAAAGAAATGACTTCTGAAATGTTTCAAGATTAGAAGCCAAAGCATGCTGTAAAATACTCGAATCAAGGTGATGAAAAATAAACTAAATGCCGAAGCCAGAGCAGGAATCCTAATGTAATGAAACAGTAGAAAAGAATATAATATAAAACGGATCAAACACCCGAGTAAAACTATAAGAAAATATGTCGTTTATATCTCCTAGAAATGGAACGTAACGCCGAAAAAATAACGGATTAGGAAACCAAGATTTGACGGAGGAAGAATGCTATGTTAAATGTTAAGATCGGAAGGTCCTATGTTAAGATCGGAAGGTTCCTGGTTCGAATCCGGGTTCGGCCATGGATGTATGTAAGCGTATGGTGTAGAGGCGGCTGGTGCACCTTAAATCTGTCGTGGCCGAAAGTCCTCACGTTGGGTTGGTGTGGAAGTTTGGAGAGTGGGGTGCCAGCTCAGGTGTTGCTTCGTCATCTGTCCGTGGTTCAAAATTACGAGGTGTTGTCCTCGGATCTTTCCCTTAAAGGGACTGATCCCGGACCGTCGTCAATAGCCCGTTGTGTTGCTCTAGTACGACGTTAACTAAAATTACCATTACCTATGTGAAATTAACACTTTCATCTGCCGCCAGTAATGAATGAGTCCACGTGACATGGCAGTAGATTTTGGCGATATCACTAATTTTTTCGACATTCTAGTTCTGTCGCCAATTAAATAAGCAACCCTTGTAGTAGAGGCGCGTAGAGTGCCTATATAATAAGAGTGGCGACAAGGGACCACATTTGGCCCAATGCGCATGCGCGGCAGCCATTTTTCTACCAGAATCGTCTCAGAGAAGGTTGCTGGTCGAATTACTATATCATTTCAGAGAGAACAAAAAGCATATGATTGTTGTAATATGGATACATTCGGTATAAATGAATCATATAAACGCTCAATTACATGCATTTTTGATGAGATGGATTGCACAACGCGTTAACTTAGACTGTGGGAAACACCATGTTGTTCAAAAAAAGCTATTTATTTAAAAAGTCTTCAAATTTATACTGACAAAACACTAAAATAATAATAAATAAACATTCTAGAACATGAAATGGAACATGAATAAGCTATATTTTCTTTTTAATTTAATATACACACGTTTTTCCCGAACACACAAAAAGTTCTCATGTTAAGTCTACGGGAGCTAGAAAAAGACCGCCTCGGGTGGTAGAAAAGGTCTCTAAGCCAATCAGAAAGTGTTTCCCGTATGTCGCCACTCTTAGTATATAGGCACTCTAGAGGCGCGTACCGCATTTTTATTTTGGCAAAATGGTTTTCATTTTTCTCTTAGAATGTGTTCGTTCGTATTCGATCTATTGATTCAACTTCGCTATCCAGATGGAGAAAAATTGAAAGCAAGGATTAGATTCAGGTAAGTAACAATGTTTGCATCTGCTTTCTTTACTATTTTCATATATTTCTATTTCCTACTAGTTTTCCAAATGGTACATTCTGTTGAGTCTGCTTGATCTGGAATACTACCCAGACTTTGAGGTTGGTAACTAAAGATATTAAATCATTTGCTTCTATTTATATGCATTATTCTTTTGATGATAGTTCATATTGCTTTTTGAAATGCATAAAGATCAATTCGCTTTAGCTATTTTTCCTACTTCCATCTTAAAACAGAACAACCTTATGATGAACGCTCTCTTCTTGTCAAATGCTTATTCTATTGCTATTTTGGTCTGGATTGTTGATTAGATTGGTTTATGTGGCAAATATATGAGCTAACGACCGTAAGGCTTAAGAGATACATTTAAAGAATATCTAGGTAAGTGACAGCATTTGTTACATTTTTTCTGGTAATTCATATTGTTATACTAAATGCAAATGGCATGCAGTGCTGTTATTATAACTGTTTTATCTGCTCTTGCATATTGTGTTTATCGTTGGTAATGCATATTTTCTACACGCTCAGCTTCAGAACACTACCCTTTGGCCCTGTTTGTTAATGTGGATGTACCTGGAAAATATGAACTAAAATTTAGGTAAGTATCTATTTTTGTATCTGCTTTCATTTATAACTATTGATATACTTGAATTTATACCTTGACTGTTCTTATTTCTTAACTGTCCTAACTAACCTATTTAGGTACAATACTGAAGATTTTTCTCTTTACACACGCATATTAGTATACGATTGCTTTCTTATTGTATGGTCAAGACTAACTCACTTAATACAATCTAAATTTTAATCCTCATCCAAAAGTGTATTCTAATATTTACTCAGAAAGCTGGTTGTTCTAATCAATGAATAAATTTTCAAAATTTAAGTGTGTGTGCACATGAAAATGGATTATTTTCAATTATCAGAAGCATTGAGTGACTCCAAATTGTAGATTTATTTGTGAAAGAGAGTGGAAAAGAAAGAATACAACTAAAGATTCTATAGATTAAGAAATAAGCTTGCCAAAAAAGAAGCTACTGTTGGCTTAGAAATAGCTCTGCTTTTGTTTTAAAAGTTAAAATTCATCTGCTCAATTGTGTAATCAATAATTGACATTCACTTGTATAATGTTTGTGATGAATACAATTTAATCTGTGAGCCAAGAATTGTACAGTACCTAAGTAATGTAAATACACTAACTACGGTTAATACAAATTATTTTTACTGTCCCATGAAGTTCGTCTTAACAAGGTTTGACTACCTATATTTATGCTCTTGAATATCACATTTATGATTCGTAATCCATGTTTTCAGCATAACATTTCCCTTGAGCCAGTTTTACAATGATGGAGAATTTCTATTTATATTGATGCTTGTATTGCAGAAAAACCTCAACATAAATTACCAAGAGTGGGATCACCTTTTATCATAAGTTTTATCCCAACAATCTTCAGGATTTTCAACTAGTTACCACCGTCCCAGTCTAAGCCATTCAGTGTATCGCCACGTAATTTTGAACCATGATCAGATGACAAAGCAACATCTGGAATGATACCCCACTCTCCAAACTTCCACACCAACCCAACGTATGGACTTTCGACCACGACAGATTTAATGTGCACCAGCCGCCTCTACACCATATGCTTACAAACATCCAGATTCGAACCAGGAACCTTTCGATCTAGAGGCTAACATACACCTTAACCACTATACCGGTTGGTCGGCTAAACAATCTTCATAATATAAAAATCTGTGAGAACAAAATGTGCATCCACTTTTATTAAAATGCAAAATTTTCTATTTTGATCTTTAAACATGGGTTGTCTTTTTGCACTTAAATCAAATGGTAGATTTTGTTGAGTGAGCATTTTATTGCATGCTATTCAATAGAATTTACTTTTTGGTTGTTAAACAAAAATTTTAAATAACATGGCTTTTTTTTTAATTTATGAACTGTTATGTATTCTTTGGAGCAAATTTTTTTACCTGCTGAATCTCAACAATAGCAGGTGATAACAGTATAGCTCAGGATATAAACCTAGGTAGATAACAATATTTGTACCCATTTACTCGTATTGTATTTATATTGTTTCGATTCTGATTCATAGTGCATATTTTATGTTATCGAGAGTCAGATTCAGCTAGGGTTTTTCCTGTTGCTCAATAGAATATGCTCTCTCCTCTGGTTGGTAAAAAAGAGATTTTTTGTAATTTGTCTCCATTTACCATTTAAAGTATTAATGATCTTTTATATTGTGTGTAATGCGTGTTCTCTTGTGTTTACGTCTGTAAATAGTAGATTTGTTTGTGTTATCTAAAGAAATAACTTTTTGCTGTGAAATAAAAATAAATTTGTGCTTTATAAATTTTGTTTCTGGATATTGCTCTTTTTATTTTGAATGCTTACTGATTTTATCCATTAAAATGGTGGATTTTGTTATGTTCAGCCACATGATAGAGGTAACTTACCTTTAACTTACTAAAATAATCAAATATTCTGTACAAAACATTCATGTATATGAATTTTGCAAGAGGATAGTTAAATGAAAACTGCAGTGTCTATAACTATCAAATGCAGGCTCTGGTAATGTATGAAAAAGAAACTTCTATAATGAAATGCTTCATCCAAGATGTATGCATCATTTATTTTATATCTGATTTAAAATTTATCTTCAACTTTGAAGAAATTTCACCAATGTTGCTGTTAAGCCTATTGGCTCTACCCACTTTATATAAAAACATTTAACAATAAAAATAATGTAGAAGTTCTTTGTATTTCAGCAGAACAAATAATATATAATAGCTTTGGAAAGGCATACATAAACAGGAAACTTTCTAAATAGCCTCATGACTATCAAAATAAACAAGAGGGCTTCTATGATCAACTAAATATTGACACTAAATTTTTTACATTGCAAAACATTTTGAAGAAATAAAATAAATTTGTGTTATATTTTCCATCTTAACAAGATTTGTAATTAATGAGGCTGCTTTTGCACACTACTCTACTGCCCCTGATCCTAGTTTGTTAATTGTAACACCTAAATTACCATTAACTTAAAATTTCAAGTTGTGTAACTGTAAGGACTTTGTCATGCATTTTTTGTAACTTGTTTAAATATTGTATTCGATATAAAATACTTTTTTAAATATTTGGGTAAATTTAAAAAGTAGAAACCTAATGATGAAAACTTTAGAGTTTGAAAGATAACAAAACAATTTTGAAATTTGGACTTTTTTTTAATTTTATGCAAAATTGTAAAAATTTTAAATCTATTATAAAAGGAAGTGTTTGTTTCACGGCTGCCTTACATCACCTTAATACCTTACATCACGCAGTGGCTAGTTTGTTATAAATTACACGTTTTTATTAGAAAATAACTTTATCGTTAATGAATTCACAAAACAGAAGACAATACCTATAGTTTTATGTGTACAAAAGATTAGTTCTGAAAAAAAATCTGAGAGTACCAAGTACGAGTAAGTGTAACAATAAATAGAACGAACTTTACAGACACCTGTTGAAATTTCAAAATTTTATGTCTTATTGCAAATTTATCATTCCATATTGGTATGAAAAAAGCATGATTTTTTAAAATTAAAATAATCGAATTTTATGGTTTTAAAATTAATTCCTTGCTTGTACAAGTCTAAATTTCTTGGACCTTAGGTAATGAAATCAGTTTAGTTTCTAGGTAGTTTTGTGATTTTTATGTTAAACATTAATAGTATATATTATCTATAACATTATTGTAATAGGAAATATAATTGGACACATTTTTTAAAGATTAAAATGCAACAGAATTTAGCATAGTAAATCACATAATGGAACCGCGTAAATTGTTTCATCTGGTTCTAAGCCAATTACTTTGATTGTAACCCATAACCAGTGACGTGAAAATTTTGAACTTGGATAAATAAGTTTGTTGGATCACAGACACCACTCATAAGTTTTATTCTTCTGTATATTAAAAAGAAGTTTCTGCCGCAGGAATGAAAACTCGCTTTTTATGCTCAATTCTCAGATGGTTTCCCCAGAAAGTAAGCATCAGAAAATTGCTAAATTGATAAAGTTTGTTCAATATTGTACAGGGAAGTAGATGGAGAATAATTTTTTTTCTTATGCGGCTATTACGTAGTTTAGGGTGGATTAATTGTCAAAGTCGAAAAAAAGCAAAATTCTTGCGAGTGAGCGAAACACGGTACAAATGTTCTGTCTTCAGCCATGAATTTTTTTTAGAATACCTCTAAACGCGAACTTTTACACATCACCGAGTTTCTTTAGAAATTTTAATTTGGTTCCTGTTAATACTTTCTTGAAAATCAGGACACTTTCGTTAAAACTGCCATATCTATAGCTTATGCCAATGGATTGGAAGTTGGCCAACATAACTCCAATTTTCAAAAAGGGAATACAAAGTGATCCGGGCAACTATATACCAGTAAGTCTAACATCAGTAATTTGCAAAATATTTGAATCTCTGTTAAAAAAGCATATAATGTTATACTTGGAGGAGGGGGGACTGTTATCAGAGAATCAGTATGGGTTTAGGAAGGGCAGATCCTGCTCTACAAACCTTTTGAAGTTCTACGAAAAAATTACTGAGGAGCTGGATAATAAGAGCAGTGTGGATATCATGTACATAGATTTTCAAAAGGCTTTTGATAAAGTACCTCATGAGGCATTACTGTTTAAATTGGAAAGGCTGGGGATTCAGGGAAAAACATTAATATGGATAAAGAATTGGTTATTGGGTAGAAAGCAGAGAGTGCAGGTAAAAGGAAATTATTCACAGTGGACAGAAGTTATAAGTGGGGTGCCTCAGGGATCAGTTTTGGGACCAATTTTATTTATAATTTTCATAGATGATATAGGTCAGGGGATCAAGAATAGAATCAGTATATTTGCAGATGACTTAAAAATATGGGGGACAGTGGATACCAAGTTACAGATAGAAAATTTACAAGGGGATTTTGATAAGATATCCGAATGGGCTGTAAAATGGGGTATGTCATTTAATGTAGGGAAATGTCAAGTTCTGCATATGGGTTACAGGAATAGTGGAGCCGAGTACTGTCTGCAGGGAGTAAAGGTAAAGGAGGGAGAAACAGTCAAGGATCTTGGGGTGATAATTCACAGGGATTTTAAAATGGGTCACCAATGTTCAGCTGCGGGTAAAAAGGCTAATAGGTTATTGGGGTATATTAAAAAGACTGTAACTTCAAGGGATAAGAATATAATCTTGCCATTATATAAGGGTTTAGTAAGACCACATCTAGAATATGCTGTACAATTCTGGGCTCCATATATGAGAAAGGACATAGAATCAATTGAAAGGGTTCAACACAGAGCTACAAAAATAATAAAGGGGATAGCAAATTTCGACTATAATGAACGTTTAAGTAAGCTAAACATGTATACACTGGAAAGAAGAAGAAGGAGGGGGGATTTGATTCAGCTTTTCAAGTTTGTAAAACAAGGGGACACAGAGGGCTTAAATTTCAATAGGGATAACAGAACAAGGGGCCATGGGTATAAATTGAATAAGACACATTTTAATCGGGATTTAAGGAAAAACTACTACTTTAATAGGGTAATAGACAGTTGGAACGCGTTGCCAGAAAATATAGTTAATTCAAAGGGAGTGTACGAATTTAAGACACAATTGGATAGTCAGTGGGAATTGGAGAATTCATAAACAAAGGACCAGCCTTGTTGGGCTTGAGCCTGTAGCTGGTCGTCAATATTTGTATTTGTATTTGTATTATTACTATCAGTTTTTAAATTTGAAAACATCACTGGAAACCTTAGAATTTACTCTTTCTTGTGGTACAGTTATTTTTTAAATTGGTTAATAAATAAATTCGATGCAATTAAAAGTTGGTCATACAAATTTCGGAATTTTTAGATAGTAATTTCCGATACAAATTAAAATTGTCAAATCTATAGCTTAATACTATTAGTTTTAAAATTTCAAAATACCACATGAAAGTTTAGAATACGCTCTTTCCTATGACATAATTATTTTTACAGTTGATTCAGAAATAAATTCGATGCGATGAAAAGTATAATTTCGCGATCGTGTACACATTTTTCATCGCGGAGATGAAACGTTAGATCGTTTTATCTGGTTTTGTGACGTCATGGCCCGGAAAGACGCTTGCAAAAGGGGCGTTGGTTTGCGAGGCAAATCAAATGGGATTGCGTAGCAATCACCGGAGATTGGCGAGCCGGGGGCGGAGCCCCCTATTGTGTAAAATATTTCAAATCATACACATTTCAGAATTGTTCATGCATGTATTGATACATGAATATAACATGTATGACATCTCTTTAGTTCTTTTCACACAAAATAATTAATTTGTTCAGATTTACTAATTCAGAAAAAATCAAGTCAGTAATAAAAAATAAAATTAAAGGAATCATAAAAAAAATTCTTATTTTTCATTAATATTTAGCTTGTAAAAATAACGCTATTTGAAAATATTGTTATTTGTGATCAAAAATATGACGAAATATAAAATGAGACGAAACACAAAAACTTTCAATCAAAAATGCTTAGTTTTGAAATTCTCTGAGCATTGACAAGTATTTCGTATACTCCTTGCACACCAAAAAGGGCTTATACATAACATAAGAAAGTGAAGTTTTCTCTATGAACAGCATAGAACAAATGTTATAGCATCCCCAGAACATGCCAGTCCAGTGGAATTTTGAACTTGCAATAAAAAATTCATCATTGCAGATTTTCATCACAATTAATCCAATAAATGTTCACTTCAATCCATACTCTATTTTCTCAACATACTCAATCATCAGATGAGTGAATTGGCTTTTGACGTTGAATATGTCTTACCTTTCGAAACCGGTATACCACGCTTTATTTTTTAAATTCACATAAAAGCGTAAATGCGAAAAATTTGATAACTTGAAAGGAGAAGAAAAAAATGAAAGAGATCACGTTCAAAAGAGCATTAAACAAAGAATGTTATAAATGTTCATTAATCTTGCGCTGACGTCATCCGATTATGCACTGCGTGAAGTTCACGAAAATGCGCACTGCCGCTCACATTAATTTAGTCTAATTCTGGCCTACTTTGTTTGTTTGAGGTGTCATTTCCTACGTCTCTTTGCATTTTATAAATAATAATAGAAATAAAATTTTAATATTTAATACTTGTTTAGATTTTAGACTTCAAAGTGTGGAAATTTCGCAAAAATTTCAAAATGTCCCCCCTCCCCTAAATTAAACACAACAAAAATTATAGAAGCGTCTATAGAAAGAGAGATGAAGAGAGAGAATCCAAGATAAAAGTTCTGGAATCCGATGCTGAGCGTCAACTGGCTCGGAAGGAACGCCTTAAAGTTGAGGCTTCGTGCCGCTCACATTATTTAGTTTAGCTCCGTACTCTTTTGTGCGAGCACGATGTACCGTCATGTAAGAATTTGACGGACAGCTGATTTAAAATTAAACTATTTATTTACATAAATATTTACAAGATAATTATGGGCACAGCCATCGACAACCGAAACCTGCCTGGAGCCAAAGTAACACAATTGGCAAAACAGAGACGTCTGTCTCTCGTTGAATCTCGAGTCCGAATTCCCTCAAAATCCACGTTCGCTTCGCAGAACCCCGCCGCTGACAACGAGAGGGGGGGGGTGAATTCCGAGCCCTCTAGAGATGTTTATGTTCTCTGCCGAAGAGAAACACCCCCACACAGCTGCGAAACCGTCTGTCATGCCGACTTGAGTCCCCCACCGCAAAAACTTGGAGGAGCCGCACGTGCAAAGACTAAAGTTGTTTTCGCATTCCGAAACATTCCAGCGTCCACGTGTTAGGGAAAAGGGTCGGCAAGTACCATATGGTACAACGACGTTTGAGGTGTTCGTTCTTTCGTCTATTTGCTTTATACATGGTAATCCAAATAAAACCTAAATATATTTAATACTTGTTAAATATTTTACCAAAGTGTATAAAATAGAAATTTTTTTAAAATATCCAAGTATATAATAACCCCTTGAAGAATTAGAGGGAATGTCAACAGGAAGAGGGATAAAAATCCAAGAAGTTCATTCAATCCAATCCATTCCATGAATGCAGAATGATTAAGCTAGTAGTGCAATGGAATTCCAAAGGATCAATGCATAAAATTTAAATTAAAGTTACCAGAATATATTCAAAACATAATGAAAACATTAACATTGTCGAAAAAATTTTTTGTGCAAAATTGGAATGGCTTTTGTAATACTGCCAGAAAACCTTTTCGTTGTGACTAAGTGTCTTTATTTTTTCATGAACAGATTACAATACCAAATAACATTAAATGAATGCAAGTTACAATTTGAGTGAGTATATATTGAGCTTCTTCACCTATTCGTCGATTTTCAGTATAATTTTTTGTGTGACGAGCAAATTCTTAACATTTGAAAAAATAACATGCATTTTGTTCATAGTTATTTCATTTTCAATATTATCAAACACAATATAGGAAGGAAACTTGATCACTTATCACTTGATTGAAATCAGCTGATTTAAATTCACGTGCCTGTTTAATGTGGTCAAATGAAGTTTAATGGACAAGAAGAACAAACTGGTAGCCAAGCTCTGGCCTTCAGTTCAACAGGCTGTGTTCAGATCAGGTCCCGTAATAGGCATGGATGTTCATAGTAGTTGACAATCCATTTTAGCCTATTATGGTCCAATTAGCTGCAGTGCCGTATTTATAAATATGCTAAGTAGGTTGCAGCCTAGAGCGGCAAAATTTTCAGGGGCGGCAGTTTGGCAATTTATTCAAACGTTAAAATGAAGTATTTCAGACGTTAAAAATATGATTTAGTCCTTCTACATGGCCTACTTTCTAAAACTATAACAAAATATAAATTCACAGCACGTAATCTTGTATTATAACTTTCTTGTAGTGCAATCTAATTTGGTTTGATAATATTGGCACAAGCGCAGCGATTCGATCGGACAACACTGTTGGTGGAAGGCCCAGTGGCTCCGCTGTCAGTAGTGTAGTGTCAGTCTAGTCTGTCTGAGTCTGACGCTGTCATTCATGTCTATCGGTGTGCACAACGGGATCGTTGATAATTGTGTTGAGCAAGGCGTGTTCGTGTTGTTTGTTACGATTTTGCTTTATAGTTAAGAGTATTCCAATACATAACGTAAAGTTTTTAACAAGTAGGCTACTCCCTACTAGCTACTACGAATGACAGTAGGTAGAGACTCAGTGGCGCTGAATACAAAAAACGAACAAAACTGAAACTTCAAGAACAAGAACGTGTTCTGAAACAAACAAAAAAACTATATACGTTTTTTAAAACTAATAGTTTGCCAGTGGAAGAAAAGAACGATAAAGAAGATAAAGGGGAACATGAAAGTGCTCGAGCTGTTTGTGATGGTTCTGTTGGGGACGACAATGCTTTCTCTGGAACGAGTTGTTCCAAAACAGCCATGTTGTTATCAGAACCTACTGAAATACAAGTAAGTTCTCACAATCAGATTGTACCCGATAGATTTGATGTTAAAAGTCAATCTTTAACAGAAAATAAAGAGCCAACATTAGCAATTTCCTTAAATAAGGATCCAGCTTTGTGGATCTTAAATGATGCTACTAAAGATCTAATAGCAAAAAATGGCTTTGACTAAAACAAGAGATGACGCGTGCCAAAGTTTACGAGAGTCTTGGGAAGAAGTGTACAGTGATGTGACAGGAATTTCAAATGACACAACAGAAAAAGCAACGACTAGATGTGAATCCCGAGGAATACTTCGAAGATTAGAACGTTTTGGGACTGCGTTTATGGTGTGTTTCTGGAGCACAGTACTTCACAGAATCGATTAAGTTAGCAAAGCCATGCAAAGTGGAACTGTGGATGTTTTGTTGGTCAGATATTTCTATGGCTCTCTTGAAGAATATTTTACGGAACAGAGAAACAACTTTGATTACTTTGAGGAATTGGCCATGTATATAACCAAAACTACATTTTATGAAAAAGATAATAAAAGACAGCCAAAAAGAAAAGTTTGGCCAGACGAAGACCGAAGTGGAGAAGTTAACTTTACTAGCAGGGATGACCTTAAAATAAATACGTTTTTACCAATTGTAGACTCTTTTGTTTGTGAATTCAAGAAAAGAAAAATGGACTATGACGAGTTTCAAGACCGATTCTACTTCTTAACTCAGTTGTGTGATAACAATACAGATATGGAAGAGGAACTGAGAAAAAAGGCCACCAACCTTTACCACGTCTACACAAATGACTTGGATTCGGATTTCACTGAAGAGTGCATCCACTTTAAAAATCACTGTGCTGTGGGTAATAATCACCCATCTGATAAATCGTTGGAAGGAATTTCGAAATTTCTGAGGTGTAATTCCTTACAAGATGTTTACCCCAATTTGGACATTGCTGCAAGGATAAGTTTGTGCATACCTGCTACAATCTGCGAACTAGTATTTCTGAAATACGGTTAAACTCACTTTCATTACTTTGTATTGAGGCAAATACAACAAAAACACTTTCATATGAGGACATTATTAACGAGTTTGCCATTAAGGAATCTCGTAAGAAAGATATGTAAATTTGAACATGAAGATTAATCTTCAATTATAAGATATGTAACTACGTGGGGTGAGTTGTTTTAGAGAAGTTTGTATATTTTCCAACAAATAAACCATTAATTAACTACATTTTGTGTATTTACATTTCCGTGTAGGATAACTTAATTCAAATTGAATACAGCTCTTCAATTACGCAAAAGATAGTCATTAGTATTAAAATATAAAAATATGTTTAAAATAGTGATCTCTGATCTCCAAGAACAAATGAATTAATTAAGTTCGAAACCCATTTCATTTTTTAACGAATCTTAAAAGAAGCAAGTAAAAAAACCGAAGTAGATAACTAATTTGATTATATAATTTATTATGTAAACCATTAAAATTGCAGTTTTATCTAAAATAAATGAACTTTATCTCTCTATATTAAAAAAAAGTTACCGCCGCCGCCGCCGCCGCCGCCGCCGAAGAATTGAAATTTTTGTTGTTTAGCTCCATTCTTAGACGGTTTCCCGAGAAAGTACTGATCGGAAAAATATGAAATTAACATGCTTTGTTCTTCATCGTATTCCCTGGATAATTATTAAGATTTTTTTCCGATGCGGCTATTAGTTTAGGTTTTATTAAGTGTTAAAGTTGAAGAAGTGAAATTTCTTCCGCGAGTGAGCAAAACACATTCAAAATTTCAGTCTTTAGTCGTGAGTTTTTTTTTAAGAGTACCTCTCAACGTAAATTTTTGCAGCTCGTCGAGTTTTTTTTTAAATTTAAATTTGGTTCTTGATAATATTTTTTTGAAATTCAGGAAAAATCGGGACATTTTTGTTACTTTTTTTTAAAACTGCCATATCTATATCTAATTACTATTAGTTTTTAATTTTTAAAATATAGCAGTATACCTCAGAATATACTCTTTCTTACGGTACTATTATTTTTGAAATCGGTTAATAATTAAATTGGATGCGATCAAAAGTTCGTCATACAAAATTCGGAATCTTTGGATATTTTCGCTACTTATTGTTAAAACCGTTTTGTCTACGGCAAAAGCCATTATTTTTTAAATTTGAAAACATCACTGAATACATTACATTACACTCTTTCTTATGGTACAATTATTTTTCAAATTGGTTAATAAATAAAATCGATGCAAATAAAAGTGGGTCATACAATTTTCGGAACTTTCAGATCGTAACTTCCGATACAAAACTAAAATGGTCATATCTGTATAGTATTACTGTTAATTTTTAATTTTAAAAATATTGCAGTATACCTCAGAATATACTCTTTCTTACGGTACAATTATTTTTAAAATTGGTTCATAAATAAATTCGATGCAATCAAAAGTTGGTGACACAAATTTCGTATTTTTCAGTTCGCATAGCTGCTTCCGAAAGCAGTAGTGGGTTACACTTTTGACTATCGGGTTTGCCAGATATCAAATTTATCGTAGCAACAATTGCCATAAAAACGATTTTTTTTTATTTGGCGAGGAAAAAGGCTCGCTTTTTTCCCTCTGTTTTCAAGACAGTTTACCGACAAAGTACAGATCGTAAAGTTTGGATATTAACAATGTTTAGTTAAAATTGTACAGGGAACAAGATGCAGAAGATTTTTTACTGATGCGGCTATTAGTTTAGGGTGCATTAAGTGTTAAAGCAAAAAAAAGTTAAATCACTTGCGAAAGAAGTATTGGTTTGAGAAAGCAAACCAAACGGATTGCGTAGCAATCCCCGGGGTCGGCGAGCGTAAGCGAGACGCAGCGAAGCCCTCGCTGTAACGTCATGAACCGGAAAGTGAAATCAGCATAATACGAATTATTCAGATAGTTTCACTCTGTGAAAGTAATGTTGGTTTGCGAAGCAAACCAAATGGTATCTGTGACAGGAGTGTTGTTTTGCGAAGCAAACCAAATGGGATTGCGCAGCAATCCCCAGGGGTTGGCGAGCGTAAGCGAGCAGGGGGCGGAGCCCCCTAGTGTTTAAAAAAGATGAAAACATCAATGAACTCTATCCTTTTATAGTATAAAACAAATGTATTTAAGCAAATATGAACTATAGAGGGGGCGGCAAATGGATTTTAGCCTATAGGCGGCATACTCTTAAATCCGGCCCTGATTAGCTGTTGTGATGCAAAAGATTATACAGACGAAAACAAAGCAAAAATAATAACTTCTAGAAGTAAAACAGAGATTGTAAAAAGTTTGTGTTTCTCAAACATTAAGATTTTAAAAACAGCATTTTATTAAAAAAGCACGGCATTGCCCGTGACAGTTGTTTTCGTGAGGTCATGTGTAACTACTGCTAGCTAACCCCCGGTGATTGCTACGAATTCCCATTTGATTTGCGAAGCAAACCAAATGAGAATTCGTAGCATATTCGATAACAGCCATCATGGCGTTGCTCGTGGTGTTGGTTTGCTTCGCAAACCAAATAAAAATTCATAGCCTATTGTAATGAATTCCCATTTGATTTGCTTCGCAAACCAAACTATGAATATAATAGTTTGTTGCGCGGAATATATTGGTTTGGTTTTCTAAGCAAACCAACACAATGGGCAATACCGTGATGGCCACGTCATTTTCAAATGCGACCAAATTTGATAACGGCCATCATGGCGTTGCTCGTGGTGGTTTGCTTCGCAAACCAAATTATGAATTATGCCTCGTCATTGTCAAATTCGGCCAAATTCCAATTGCGAAGAGATTCAATCGGCGTAACGTCAGAATCTCTTGCGAAAATAGAAATATATTTTGAAAAATTATCTATTAAAAGAAAATGAAATACAAGGTAAATTTTCTAGTGTAAAATTATCAGCAGATTTTGAATCCGTTGGAAATTTCAAACTATCTTCAACGATCCCGATTTTACAAAAATAAACAAAACATTTCCAGCCAAAATGAATTTTTTTTTTAAATTTTTTGCTGAAATTGTAAGAGGGTAGAAAATGTTATCTGTTTATTACTTGAACGCGAAGTTTGACGTGCCGTCACAATCTCTTGCGAAAATATAAGAGATATTCAGTTAAAACAATTTTTATTTATTTAAAGAAAATCATATTTTTAGGTATTGATATAATGTGAAATTTTCCGCTTATGTTAAATCTGTTGAAATTTTTACTTTATCTTTAACGGTCTTGGAGATAGAAAAAAGGAACTAAATAACTCCAATTAAAAGTTTTTGTTTTTTATCGTCTGCTGGAAAATCATTCCTCCGAGCAAAATGATTTCATTCATGTTGCATTCAATAATAATTAAATTTTACAATAAATTCATTTTAAAATGTTCTATATTAAATTTTAAAATTCACAGGGACTCAAAAATTTGGACTACCTGTGTGCCAAATTACATTACTGTAAGTGTCATAGATTCGTCAGGAATTTGCGGGCAGAAAACAAGCAGACAAACACTTCCTTTAATAATATTACAGATATTCAACTAGTTACCACCGTCTCAGCCTTAGCTATTCGTTATTTTGAACCACTGTCAGATGACGAGGCAACATCTGAGCTGGCACCCCACTCTCCAAACTTCCACACCAACGCAACGCAAGGACTTTCGCCCACGACAGATTTAAGGTGCACCAGCCGATTCTACACCATACGCTTACAAACATCCATGACCCGGATTCGAACCAGGAACCTTCCGATCTACTATATTATACTTCCTTGTATAATATAGTAGAGATAAATATTAATAGAAGTTAAGTTCGCGCGTTCGAATTATCCTTAAATATTCCTACAGTTAAGCATTGTGTGCACAAGAAATGCAATGTTAAAATGGTGTTCCAAGATTGTTGGTTGCTATGAGGTTATTAAAAAAATTTAGTGATTTTTTCACAAATGTTAATGCGTCTTAGCAGTGAACACAGGTATACTGAAATCTTTCTGCTCTTAAATTTAAAGAACTCTTGAAAAATCAGAGTAAATTGGCGAGTTTTTGTAGGAAAAGAAAAAAGAAGTTGTCTAAACGTTCTATAGTTTAAGAATTTTAAACAAAAATAAATTTTTTAAATAAATTTTGTGCAGTTTTAATTTTTTGTTTTAAATTTCACAACGTGACTATTGAAGGAGATCGATTATGAAATTATTCTCTAGAAATGAATTTTTATTAGTATTTTGAAGATCAATTTGTCAACACTCCCAAAGAAAATATCCGAGCGTATTGATTTTCGTTTGCAAAAATTCAAATATCGAATCAAGTTAAAAACTTTCGAAGTTCCTATTCTTTCCGTGAAAAAAAAGGGGATATATCGACGAGACCCCTTCTCTCACCACAAACAAAACTACTTTTAACGGTGGAATACATTTTCCCCTTTCGTTTAATTATTCAATTCGTTTGTTGTTTTATGCGTTTACATCTCATACCACATTTGAGTCGGGAGTACGAATTGAAAACAAGATTTTGAAAAGGCGGGAAACGGAGGAAAAGTTTTATCTTTCTTATACCTCCCATACCCCCTATCACAAATTTAAACTCTTCTACCTAACAAAAAAGACTACTATTTTTGGCAATTTATGGCAGATTCAAATCACAAAACAGTCGCCATTGAAGTTCATATCCAAGACTCCTAAGAGCCAGACTATGCATATACCCAAATGGACGGTTCATTACTGGCGGAAGACGCAAGTAAATTAACCCATGCCCAGATTTCCCCATTTGCACAAATATCCTTCCCTAAAGTATTTTTTTCCTATCCGAAATCATAGCTAATGCGCATGCGCTAACCTCCGAAAATTCGTCTAAGTTTTAACATTAGGATTCTTCCTCTGTCCATCCGCTTGTCTTGTGCGCAAGCGCAGAATGATTGCGAAAGAGGTCTGAAAACGCCTAAGTTTTAACATTGCTGATCGTTCTCTCTCCATCCGCTTGTCTGAATCTGATTGGTTGAATGGGCTCTCTAGCCACTTGTAGCAACGACTCTTTTTGTGGTACATTTTTTAGTAATACAACTTCGTCGAAGGAATACGCAGTGTAACATCGTGATAAAAGAAATAACCTTTTTTAAAGAATTAAAAAAAAAATTACACATTGGTAGCGATATCACAGTTACAACTACATCTCATCATACGTAGAAAACATAACGGCTGAAACATGCCAATATGACACAGCACCGTGTCCACTCTTCAAAGAAACATCCAATCGACTAAAAAGCAGTTTTCAAAAAATAACATTTCACCAACGTTAAACATAAAAGAAATAATAAACTTCCGGGAAAACCATTTAAGCTCACAAAAATATATCAAAAGAAAAAGATATCCTTTCCAAGAGTAATAAGAAGTATAAATAAACACAAGAGTATCGCAATGTCTTGGAATAAGAAAAAAGAAAAACTATCATTATATTTAAAAAATATATTCCTGAAGTATACGTTACAGCAGCTACGTCGGTAAAGTCGTGACTAAAAATGCTCTGGAATACATTTCGAATGCCATTTTTTTCATACAGATCAACTGGTATATTTTTACATTTATAATAAACTTCAATGCCACTCAATAAACTCTTTAAATTTAAAATTAATTAAACATTTTTATTCCGCCTATGAGCCGCCGACCAACCGGTATAGTGGTTAAGGTGTTAGCCTCTAGATCGAAAGGTTCCTGGTTTGAATCCGGGTCCGGGCATGTATGTTTGTAAGCGTATGGTGTAGAGGCGGCTGGTGCACCTTAAATCTATCGTGGCCGAAAGTCCTCACGTTGGGTTGGCGTGGAAGTTTGGAGAGTGGGGTACCAGCTCAGGTGTTGCTTCGTCATCTGACCGTGGTTCAAAATTACCGAGGTGTTGTCCTCGGATCTTTCCCTTAAAGGGACTGATCCCGGACCATCGTCAATAGCCCGTTGTGCTGCTCTAGTACGACGTTAACTAAAATTACCATTAACATTTTTTTTTTACCGCCTATGAGCCGGTTTTTATTTTTAGTTTGTAATATATTTTTTAAAGATACTTTTCCCCTCAATAAACTAATATTGGTAACTTAGATGGTTTTTGCAATTTAAAATATATCGATATTTTTCATGTAAATTAAATTTTATAATTAATCAAACATTAAAATCAAGAGATATTATAATTTTTTATCTCTTGATTTTAATGTTTTGCTATGTGCATTAGAATACTTGATTATTTTACTTCTAATTGAATTCAAATTATGGAATTTTACTGACAAATAACTATAATTGGCATACCTATCTTTTCTCTTTAAGTCTGTTTCACTAAATAACTTTTATCTAAAATATTTGTTTGTTGAAGAAAAATGATTTCACCGTAGTAGGTGTTGCAAGACAATTTCCTTAATCTGAAGTAATGAAATATTCAAAGAAAAACAATCCCAAAACATAAAGTAATTTTTCTATATCTCTAGTAACATTCGAATTCATTTGTATTGCTGTGTTCGTGATGTGCAAAGACTCCCAAGTTTGATACGTAACAATTTTGTTTATGACGAAGAAAACACAAGACGAACAGAAAAGTAAAAATATTTTCACGCTCTCTGTGCGTTTTGCTTAACGCATGCGCATAACAAACTTTCGCCGCGAGAGAGGTCTCGCATCGTCTGCTCTTGGCAAGGAGCCAAGAATTTCAATGCGTACTCAATAGTATTTGTAGCACTCAAATTTAAAGAAAAATGTTTTCTTTTGCTTAAAATAATATATATTTCAATAATTTTATAAATTCTTATGCAAAGAAATTTAAAAAAAGATTGTTTTCATATTAAATTGCATACATCCACTCACTTTTAATGTAAAATTTATAACATATAAAATTTTTTTAAACAAACAGGGAATATTCTAACGAGTAACATTTTTATTTGTTTTGAAAACACAGTCTGACAAAGAATTCCAGAGAATCAATGTTTTTACAAACAACAAATTATACGCTTTAAAAATTAAATATTCAGTCATAATTTTTTATACTTGCATTGCGACATTTCAGAATGCATTTATTACCATTGTAAACATCATTGTGTTGATCCTCCTTCTGAAACGGTTTCATCTTAAGAGACGAACTTTGAAGAAGGCAAAAACTAGTAAAACGTATTCTATTCGCTAGCGAAATGAAATGATCATCTTTTCCCCCTTCCCTGTGATTTGGACTCATTCAATTTATACTTTAGAAGCTTAGTTCATTCTTTAGAATTAAAAATAATTTACAAGAGGTTAAAAAAAAATTTAGGTTATAAACAAAACCAAAAATATATTAAAACACGTTCTCGCTCTCTCTCATGTTACTCTATATAAAAATATAACTAAATTAATAATCAGGGATAGTTGAAGAACGAAAAAAATAATTGTCTTTTAAAATAGCGAATTTAAAATTTTTTATCTGAACTTTCCTTAAAACTGTCGAGCTTCTTTATTTTGTTCAGGAAATTGCGCGGGAATCTGCTGTGTCACAAAGCCTATTTAAATATCTTGTTGAAAATCCTCCAGAGAAATCCGAATGCGTCACAGACCAGCTGTCACCCTTCCCAAACAACTTCCAAATCACCGATACTCAGTCACAGCTTTCAATGCTACCGAATCACCTATGCCGGTCATCCCGGTCTCAATCACCGATCGCAGGAAAAGTAACAGTGTCAATATCAGCTTAGCGATATCAGTTTAGTCACTGTTACCGAATCACCTATGCTCTCAATCACCGCTACTCGCTATGTACTCACTCACTGCTACCCAATCGCTATTATTTTGATATTTGAGTAACGGGTTAGAACTGTGATTCACAAGTATCGGTGATTGAGTAGCAGTTCTGTGATTCGCTAGACATTCCTACTAACGAAGACTAGCGTATAGGATTTAAAAAATCGAAGTGCTCTTCGCGCATGCGGACACGAAGAAATGAACGTTGAGGAGCAGCTTCGTAATTTTGTATGTGAAAATGTTTTTGACGCACCTCGTCATTCCAAGAAAACACGAACTTAGAAATTTAGTTTAAAAATAAATTACTTTAGAATATTTATGAAGTGATAACTGGAGCTCGGATTTTGAATAATGTTAATAAAAATCCGCATTAAGTGTTTTTTTAGAAATTTGCAATCAAAAGAAACCCGATTTTATTTTGCATGTTTTTGCACATTTGAAACCATTTTGCAGATTTGAGGGTTTTGCAACAGGCGCCTCAATCCTATGATAGGACTTTACGCAAGTCCAACTTGATTGGCTAATCGGATCACATGACCTAGATACGTATGTCATCACGGTTTATAGTTGTTGGCGATTTATCTCTTCTTTTCAGACCCATGGCTATGGGTGGGTAGAGGTGGGAGCCGAAAATTGTATCCTTTTATAAAAAAGTTAATAATTATATAAGTTAGTGTTTTATGTATGCTTTTTGTTACATCAGAATGGTCCTAAGCCAGCGGTGGATACGACACAATCATCCTAAAGCAAAGGGGACGGCAGAGGGGCGGAAAAATATCAGTTGGTAGTGAGTTCAGGAGTGGTTCTTAGATTATTTATGTAAAATCAACGGAAGCTTGGAAAAATATAAGAAGGGTATTAAAAATTGGGAAAAGTAAATTAGAATGAAAAGGAATTAAATTTGAATTTTTTTAAAATAATTTGGAGGATCTAAAAAGTTTTCCGCCAGCTGGGTTCGAACTGGGGTAGTCATCCTCCGCTAATCTGAATGTGGGTAACTTTAGCCGTTAGGCCACCGTTGCTTCAAGAGAAGAAGCTCTTTAAAGTATAAGTACCCTTTAATATAAGTTTGCAAGAAATACTACTAACAACCATACAACATATATATGAAAATGAGGAGCAAATCAGAGTCAACTTGTCGGACACTTACGCTGTACGCTGAGGCGATAGTGTAAGTATTGTATTTCTACGAAACAACGCGCATATTCAAAATCAAATGGTTACTGCAACAATCAGATTGGCGAGATATCCAAGTGAAGCCAAGCCCGTGAAACTAGCCAATCAAGTTGGACTTGCGTAAGGTACTATCATGAGATTGAGACGCTTCTGTTTTGCATGTTTTGTGCATATTTGGTTAAAATTTCTCTATTTTTAAACATTTTTACAAAAAAAAAAAGCTTTTTTTTTTTTTTTTAGAACTTTACTTAGTGCATTTGAATGGAAGATTTTCAGAAGCAAAACGCATTTAGTTAAGCTGGCCTGACCTTTACAAAGCCAAACAAAACCCTCCCCGACAACACCTGTTATCGCCACCACACATTAATTCCACTATTCCAAATGTTTTTAATTCAACTAGATGGCAAAAACTTAATTTCAAAGGTAAATATATTAATTTGCAACAATTTCATTTTTGTATACGATAAAATACCAAATTAATTCTAAGATATTTCATTCACAAATAATCGAACCGCAATACTGACATTTCAACTAGACACTCTAAAAGCTATCAGAGTTCAGTTTCGTTTACCGGCGCAAAGTATCAAAGCCACTTGGAAGACAGAAAACTTATGAGACACACGAGCCCGTTATCTTAAACACTCGGGTACTACGAAGTTATATTCCTTCTTAACTCACATCAAACTCATGCAACACTTCACACATTCTGCATTTAGCTCCTTTTAAAGTTTTTGTAGTCAACTAATAAGGTTTTCTATTCATTTTTTGTCATATTGGGTAAATATATATCTCTCTATTTTAAAAAAGTTACCCCTACCGCCGCCGCAGGATTGTTAGAGTGTTTCCCGTGGAGAAAGTACGGATCAGAAAATTGACATGGTCTGTTCAAAATTGTACAGGGAACAAGTAGAATAAGATTTTTCTTCGATGCGACTATTAGGTAGTACTTGTAGTACCTGGTAGTACTTTTTTGAAATTCGGGAATTTTTCGTTACTGTTTTGTTAAAACTGTCATATTTTTTTATAGTCTATTACTATTGGTTTTTAAATTTAAAACATCACAGGAAAGCTTAGAATGTACTCTTTCTTATGGTATAATTATTTTTGATATTGGTTAATTCAATGCAATTAAAAGTTTGAAGTACACATTTTGGAATTTTGGGAAATTTTCGTTATTTTTGGTTAAAACGGTCAGATCTATAGCTTAATACTATTAATTTTTAAATTTGAAAACATCACTGAAAACCTTAGAATGACTCTTTCTTTTGGTGTAATTATTTTTTGAAATTGGTTGATACATTAATTCGATGCAACTTGAAGAAATGACTTGAAACTGCGGTCGCATGCTCCGTCTATTTCATTTTAAGGTCGATGCCGTCAAAACGCTTGCGAAAGGAGAGTTGGTTTGCGAAACAAACCAAATGGGATTCCGTAGCAATCACCGGGGGCTAGCGAGCAGGGGGCGGAGCCCCTAGTCTCTCTATATTAAAAAAGGCTGCCGCCGCATTGAAAACTCGCTTTTTTTTGCTCGATTCTTAGACGGTTTCCCGAGAAAGAACAGATTAGAAAATTACAAAACTTTTGTTTGTTGGTTTGTCAAGCGGAGGCGAGCAGAAGGCCGTAGCCCCCTAGTACTTTAAAATTTTCAAAGTCACATCATTCGAAAGTTAATCCTAGACAAAAGTAACAATTCACTAAAAGAAATGTCTGATGCCATTAAAGAATTTCACGTACTAGGACAATTAAAACACATGGTTCTACAAAAAAAAAAAACAATAAAAACTATTCACATATAAAACAAGTCACGGTAAAAATTCACTATGTAAAAAAAGTTCTAAAACTCGACTAACAAGGTGGGCACTTTGCTAACAACAATATAACTTTATGGTTGAACCTAGACCGGGGAAGCTCCATGGCAATGAAGAAGGACTGAGTAGAATGGAGTAGCAATTATCTGCTAGCAATGCATCTGCAAAATTTGAGTAGAGTGCTAAAATGTTTTCTCTGTCTCACAGTCTGGTATCAATCCCGAAGGAAAAGATCCAAGACAACGCTTCGCAATTTTGTACCATCGTCACAGATGACAAGGTCAACAACTGAAGTGGCACAACGTTCTCCCAACAACCACGTCAACGTAAGGACTTATAAAGCTCTGTCGGATGCAACGTGTACTACCGGTGTGATTTTCCATTGAGTCGATTCTCGAACTCGCAACCCTCCGGTTGCTATTTCGTGACTTCACCAGTTGGGACACCACCGCTCTAAAAACTTATTGGAAATTATTTCATTCAACCAAACCTCTCTTTGTAGAGATCCCTTTCATCGACACATAATAACATACCTGACAAGCATCTTTGCCTCCCTCAGCTAATCCAGCGCAAATGAAATCATCTGTAATGCCTTGAGGTATAACGTGACCCGCTACTCTTCGGTATGCCCTTCGACACTCTGTCGTAGACACTACTGGAATGTTATCTACTATATGAAGTTCGGATGTACCTGTTCCCCCTACAACAGTATACAGTAATAAAGGTTTGAGTATATACAGTATAATATAAACAAACTTTCAATGTAGAAATATCATCTTAGAGAATAACGTATATTTTATACACTAGGGGGCTCCGGCCCCTGGTCGCTAACGCTCTCATACTCCAGCAAAAAAAAAATATTTAATTAATCAGTCCTACCACCACCCGACATGACACGGGCATGTCGCCTCATTCCTTCCCTCAAAGAGAAAAAAAAAGAAATTATTTAAAAAATCAGTCCCGCCACCAACCAACATGACACGGGTTGGAAAGGCATATTTTGCGGTATTTGAATATAATACATAATAATTCGTTATTCCTGATTAGACTTTTCGGGCCATGATGTCGCAGCGAGTTTCAACAGCCAAAATAAAATAACCATTGCTAAGGCTACGGTGATAAATTTTATGTCTGGCAAACCCATAAGAAATGTAACCTTTTCATCTCCGCAAAGGAAAACTTATATGCTGTCGCAAAATATTACTCATGGCTGAATGGCTGAAGACTGAAAATGTGTATGGTTTTCATCACTCGAGGTAAAAATTTCTCATTTTTGGACTTTGATATAACGGATCTTAAAATAATAGAGGCGGAAAAAAAACCCTTCTCCTTCTTGTTCCATGAACAGTTTTAAACAAACAATGCTAATTTCGTAATTTTCTAATGCGTACTTTTTCGTGAAACTGTCTGAGAATGGAGAGAAAACAAGCGAGCGTTCAATCTTGTGGCGGCGAAAGAATCTAGCGCATAATAATTCGTTATTCCTGATTGGACTTCCCGGGCCATGACGTCATAGCTAGTTTTAACGGCCAAATAAAAAATAATCATTGTTATGGCTACGGCGATAAATTTTATGTGTGAAAAACACGTTTGAAAATGTAACCTTTTCATCTCCACGAGGAAAAACTTATTCTGTCGCAAAATCTTTAAATTATATTTTAATCCAATAAATTTATTTATAAACCAATTTTAAAAATAATTATACCACAAGAATGAGTACATTCTAAGCTTTCATGTGATAGTTTCCAATTTTTAAACTAATAGTATTAAGCTATATATATGACAGTTTTAGTTTTATATCGGAAACTTCTATCTAAAAATTCCAAATTTGTATGACCAACCTTTAATCGCTATAGAAGTTATTTAATTATTAATTTCACAAATAATTGTACGATAAGAAAGAGCACATTCTCAGGTTTCTCATAATGTTTTCAAATTTAAGAACTGCTTTTATTAAGGTATAGCTATGATAATTTTAATAAAAAGTAACGAAAATTTCCCGATTTTTACCGAATTTCAAAAAATATCACCAGCAATCTCATTGAAATTTCTGAAAACCTCAGCGAGGTGCAACAATTTACGTTTAGATGTTCTCTAAAAAAAACCTCATCTCTGAAGATTGCAAATTTGTACGTGTTTTGCTCACTCCCGTTAGAAATTTCGCTTTTTTTTACTTTGATATTTAATTCACCCTGAACTAATAGCCGTAACGGAAAAATCCTTCTACATCTTGTTTCCTGTACAATTTTGAACAAGCCGTGTTAATTTCGTAATTTTCTGATCCGTACTTTCTCAGGAAACCGTGTAAGAATCGATCGAAAAAAGCGATTTTCAATCCTGCGGCTGCGGTGGTAACTTTTTTGTAATACAGAAAGGTAAGAGAGATAACACAATCTCATAGGAACATGCGTTAAGGAATAGTCGACCTGTATTGGGTGCTTCGTGTCAAGATAAGTAACATCTATGAAACTAAGAGTTTTGGTCTTAGGCTTCATTTAAATTATCAAAAACTATTCAATAACCCTTTGAGTGTCACGAGACAAGTATTTCATCAACGTCGCACTGTATCAACACAGCGGGCTATTGCCGACTTTGTGGGATAAATTCCAAAGGGAAATATCCGACGAAAGCATCACGTAACTTTGAATCGCGGTCAGATGACGAGGCAACACCTGAGCTAGCAGCGGATTAGGATCAGGAAGGTGGCGAGTTCGAAACTCGCCACTTGAGTCGACACCTCACCTCTCTAAACTTCCACACCACCCCAACGCGACGACACCTGGGGCCACGACAGATTTAACTTGCGCCAACCCACGAGTACACAATGGTCTTGGGTTTGGACAGAGTTTCAAACTCGTAACACTCCGTTAACGCGGCCCTCTCGAGAGTGACGAGATTTACGCTTAATGCAGTACTACTTTTCTCCCACAACGCACATAATGACTAAGGCCCGGTACACACATCCGTGCGGCGCCGCTGCCGCAACGCAAGTGCGGTCTGAGATACATTAGATCGAATGGAGAAGTGCACACTAGAGTGCCTATATAATTAGAGTGGCGACGTACGGGAAACACTTTGGCTTAGAGACCTCCAACTTGCGTGCAATTTGTACCGCAGTTCCCCACGGCACCGCACAGTCGTAGCACATGAGTCTCCGTTCTAAAGTACCTTGTTTTCATAAACAGATGGAATAAAAAAAAATTTATCAATGGTTGTATCCAGAAACGTCTATTTTGATTCAAAATATACATTTTTTTGCACCAAGTAAGCGAAATAAACACGTTTTCTTCGATAGAATATTGATCGCAAATGGCGCGAAATGAGTACTTGCATCATTTCACGGTTATGTGTGCGTAGTTGGACATCGGTGCCGCACGTTGAAAAATCGGATGTGTGCACCGGGCCTAAATAAGCAAATCTATTCTTCGAAATAATCTTATGAAATGCGAGTAACGACGCTTTGCCCTCAACTGATAAAAGCAATCCATTAATGATCGAGTATGTTAATCACAGATCCAACACTTTGGTCTGCGAGTATTTAATTAGAAGCTTCATGATGCTTACCGTGTGAAGTATCTCCCCACCCCAGCACAGTCGTATTCAGACCCACAAGATCCATGTCTGTTATTCTTGGGGAAGGCAGGCATATGTGAGGCACACTTGCATGGAGAATCTCTTTGTCCAGCGTCAGCATTGCGATGTCGTTGTAGTACTGCGATGGTATGAACTTATCGTGTATGACTATTCTTTTAACTCCGATTGGAAAACCTTCGTCCACCTTGATGTTACCCACATGCACCGTGTATTTTCGGAGGTCGAGATTATTCCTGAAACGGAAGAACATGGCATTTTGGAACGACATATTCCTGATTTATTTTGTTTGAATGATCACTTGATGCATTGTGATACACAACCTGCAAGTCATTGACCCTTTAAAAGAGATGCTTACGCAAATGATCGTCCTCATAGGGATCAACCATCCAAGTGGTTTCGACGAGATATCTCGTCCTTTATGATCTGACCAATTAATGACGAGATATCTCTTCGTCCTGTTACTGCCGATTTTTTTACGATGACGAGATTAAGATCTGCTCAGCTTCGTTCTGATGGTCGTGTTTTCTTCTGAAGACGAGATATCTCGACCGTCAATATCAGTTTTGCTAATGACGATACATCGTCGAGACAACCTTCAAGAGGGTTTCCAAAAAAACACAATGGTGGCCGCATTTTATTGTAGCCAATGACCAACACACTGTAATCTCAATGCCAAAGCACGTAAGTGGTGGATGCAATCCTTAAGACGGCCTTAAAATGTTGCGAATTAAGTTATATTGAATTTGAATCCCTCAATGTCGATTGCACCCATTTGTTTTGTTTAAATTATAACTTTGTATATTATGATGCATATCCTGAAGGTCAGTTCCTCTGAGAAGGGATGTCCGTTTTGACGATCCCAAATTAAAATGAGCATATTTTAATGTAGACATAATTCAATGCATTCATAGCATTAGCAGAATTGCTTTCATACAAGCCACACATTGGTCTAACATCAGTTCTGACACTAAATTGGCTGAAATACGCATGCGTACAAACGAGCTTTCTGTACAGAAATGGAGTACTTGTGCGCGGGGCGTTTTTACGCCGCACTGGGGTAACACAACGGGCAATTTGCAACGGTCCGAAGGTTGAATACGAGGACACCTTGTAATTTTGATCCAAGGACAAATGACGAGGTCATTTGTCTTTTGCCTGAGCTGGCATAACACTCACCAAACTGCCATGTCACATCAACGGGACGGCATTTGAGGCCAAGACAGATTTAACGTGACCCTTTGCTCCCACTTACTCGACGGTCTTTGGTTGAATCGAGTCTCGATCTCGCAACCCTCCAGTTGTTAATCCCTTAATCTTCCAATTAGGCTACCTCTGCCCACAAGTAAGCACAAGGAAAGTTTTACTGACGCAGAAGAGATAATTATACCCAGGGAGATTTCGAACGCGCACCGCCGACAACTCGCACATTGTTAGTGCAGTTGGAAAACCCCTTTAGTGGCGGCAATACTTCGTTTGAGGTATCTAGACCTTTTAGAGTATTTAATTTAGATATATGTCGCTTTGGATCGGGCCTAGCTGCCTGAAACCGAAAATGACCAGAAAGCACTAATGTAGCACGTCAGTTTGTAGAATTGCTTCGGATAGAGTACCTTGACGCCAGCGTAACAAAAGAAGCTAACTTTGAGGGAAAGACTAAACAAAGGGAGTTTACCGAAAATTCTCCATTTAATAAAAAGTATTTGACTTTTAAAAGCAAATGATGTTTAAAAAAAAAAAAGTCATTTTTTTTGTCCAATGTGACCAAATAACATTAGGTGGAAAGAAATCAAGATGATGGATTTTTGACACATTTTAAAGCGGTGGCGATCTTAACTTGTTTCTTGAGTATATATTTTCTTTGAAAATATATCTCCAACAAATGCCCGTCATGTTTCTCCAGAGCGACGTGAATTCAACTAGCATCCAACAAACGTCGAACCTTTTTCATATTTTGATCGTTCACTTTTGGAAAAAATAGAGGTGGATTAGAGCCAAACACAACACAAAGTATGGTGTATTGCATTTGGTGTATATTATGGTGCATGGCATTTGGTGTATATTATGGTGTATGACCACACACTTGCCATTTGCCAATACAGCTCTTCTCTACTACTATAAAATGAAGTTTATGTATGTGTGTGTACGGGGTGCCCTGACGAATTTATGGCATTCACACTAATGAAATTTGGCACACATGTAGTACGAATTTTTTAGCAATTTTATAGACCAGCCCGATTTTTAAAATTTAATCTTGAAAATTTTAAAATTAATTTAATGCGATGTTTAATTATTATTCTCTTTCGTCCGAATGCAACAGTCATGATCGGTATTGAATGAATCCGTATTTTCTGCGCGTGTGTAGCCGCCCTATTACTGAATATCATTTATGAAATGTATTGCCTTTTTAAAAGCATATTAACTTTTAGTTAGCGTTAACTTTTAAACTTTTATATTTGAATTTTTTTACTGTGCTTACTTCATTTTTGGAACTGGATAACGGTTGTTCAATACGTTTGTTATTGTTTCTTTTTTTTAGACTACCAAAGTTTGGAATTTGTTGACGTCGTACTGGAGCAACACATCGGGCTATTGTCTATGGTCCGGTATCAATCCCCTAAGGGAAAAATCCGCGGACATTACCACGTAATTTGGAACTGCGGTCAGATGACGAGGCAACACCTGAGCTGGCAACCTACGCTCCAAACTTCCACGCCACGCCAACGTGAGGGTATTTGATGTCACGACAGATTTAACGTACACCAGCCCCTTTTGGATACGACGGTCTTTGGTTGGATTCGGACTCGCAACACTCTGGTTGCTCATCCTATGCTCTCTCAAAAGAGCTACCGTGCCCCCCTCCCCCCCCCGATCTATGGTAATATTTGCAAAGAAATCTTACCTGTTCTCCGTAAAGCAGTGTGCCGCTGTAAGAATGTGACTTCTGTCGATCAAACTCCCGCCGCACAAATGTTCGCCATCTTTACGAATGGATACCTTGTCAGAGAGAATGAGGCATATTTTAGAAGTGGAATTTCAAATTGGGACTATAATGGCATAAAGTGATGAATATCAGGTCCTATAAACATTGTGTGTATATGCGAATAGTTCTTCTGGAGCTATCATTATTGGTCATTGATTTCTTGTAACCGGTATAGTGGTTAAGGTGTTAGCCTCTAGATCGGAAGGTTCCTGGTTCGAATCCGGGGGTCCGGGCATGGATGTTTGTAAGCGTATGGTGTAGAGGCGGCTGGTGCACCTTAAATCTGTCGTGGCCGAAAGTCCTCACGTTGGGTTGGCGTGGAAGTTTTGAGAGTGGTGTGCCAGCTCAGGTGTTGCTTCGTCATCTGACCGTGGTTCAAAATTACCGAGGTGTTGTCCTCGGATCTTTCCCTTAAGGGACTGATCCCGGACCGTCGTCAATAGCCCGTTGTGTTGCTCTAGTAGGACGTTAACTAAAATTACCATTACCATTACCATTGATTTCTTGAGGGTGTGCGATATCATAGACCTAGTCTAGCTCTGCTGGTCTACAAGGATCAGCAACAACATGTGAATAGTTTTACTTTCAATACACTTCATAAATTAAAAAAACCTTTGCATCTATTATGTTATTCAAAAGCATGTACATGTAGGTATTTTAATTAACGTCGCACTGGAGCAGCACAACGGGATATTGGCGACGGTCCGGGATCAATCCCAAAGGGAAATATTCGAGGACAACACGCAATTTTGAACTACGGTCAGGTGACGAGGCCAAACAAGAGCTGGCACACCACTCTCCAAACTTCCATACCGCGTCAATGTGAGGACATTTGAGGCCACAATGGATTTAACGTACACCAGCTCCCTTTGTATCCGACGGTCTGTTTGAATTCGAACTCTCAACCCTCCAGTTGATAATCCGATGCTCTTTCAGCCATTTGCACGTAGGAAAAATTTATGTTGTAAGTAGCAGTATTAAAACAATGCGCATAAAACAGAAGAGGAAATTTTTGATATTGTTATGTCACCAAAATCAGTGTAGACAGCGCCTATTAACCAACTTCCATTTTAAATTGTACTCGAAGTAAGAGCTTGTTCGGCATTTCGGAGAAATTGGATTGTTGGTAATTCAGATACAATTTGACATGTATTGATGCAATAATCATTCTACGATTGTTTTCCTGGTGTGTAACGTGTAAGGATGTTTGTGAATTTCTACGCGACAAGTATTTAGGATGTTTTGCGATTTATAACAGAAAGCAATGGAGCTGGTTGATTATGCTTGACAGCCCACATACTATACACACTAGGGATGCGACATCGATGTCGATGTTTTCAAAACATCGATGCATTTAACGTCGATGTTTTGGTAACATCGATGTTTATTCTTGTCGATGTTTTATTTTTAAATGAAAGAAGTACCGTTATAAAAATTTTAAAAATAACCAAGTAGCATAATTTTCATAATCAGCAAATTGAACATACTTTTAGACCAAAGTGACCAGGGATGAAGGGTCTGAAAAGTAGGGATGCGACATCGATGTCGATGCTTTCACAACATTGATGTTAAAACATCGATGAATTGGATCCGATGTCGCATCACTAGTTGCTAAACCAGTTTTAAGAAATGGGGAAACAGGTTTAAATACACTGAATTTTAAAAACATCGATGGTTTGGGGACGATGTGTTATCAACATCGATGTTTTAATTTTCAACATCGATGTTTTGCTGTCGATGTAGCATTACAAGTTGCTAAACCAGTTTTAAGAAATGGGGGAAAAAGTTTAAATACACTGAATTTTAAAAACCTCGATGCTTTTGGGTCGGTGTATTATCAACATCGATGTTTCAAAACATCGATGTTTTGCTATCAATGTCGCATCCCTAATACACACTATAAGTCACGTTAAAATGATTGTCGCAAACAATTCATGCATTTCCCCCTATCTATATCTCACATTATTTGAAAATTACCGAATGGCAACGGGTGTAAACCATATAAGAAAACTTGGAGGAATTAGCTGCTCTAAGGAAATTCTTCAGCCGTCAGATAGAAGACAACGAGGAATCTGGAACATAGAAATCAGCGAAGAAAGGAAAATATGTAGGTTGAGATGTGTCTCAATACAGAAACATCGATTAACCGTCAGTTTTTGTTAGCCGTCAGTCCGTTATTAAAAGTTAATAAAAAATATTAAAAGTCATTAGTACTTACTCACATACATGCATGCTGTACTCCAGGGCTCGAAATACCCGGGTGCACAGGTGCACATGAAAATATAATTGTGCACCTAATTTTTACCACTAAGTGCACGCAGTGCACCTAATTTAAAAACTCAGGTGAACGCAGTGCACCTGTATTAAAAAATCTATTTCGAGGCCTGCTGTACTCTATGTACAGTGACCAGATAGCCGCGAAAAATCATCCTCGCTTTACTGTTGAGCTGCGGATACCACCACAATATTTTAAAATTTGAATATGTATGCACGTCTAGAGGGTAAGTTCATGTAACAATATGTACAATGTACTATACTGTAAATGTAAATTGTATATTGTTTGTTTTTCTGTAAAACAAAATACATGTTTATTCAGTGTACTTCCAGTTCGTAAACGTGAATTTTTTTATCATTCGTTCATATGCAATGAGGTATGTTGTTGTTTGAGGTTTTTCTGTTATCCGTCTTTTCCATTAACCGTCACGGTCCCAACCCTGACGTTTAATCGAAGTTTCACTGTACAACGGATCGCCTATCAAAAAGTGGCACGCATTTGAAATCGATGTCAGAAGCCAGTTGCGGTAACATAATTGAGGTTTTAAGTCAAGCACTACATTGGACATAAGAATTAACCCAATTATATTTTTTGACTAATTTTATTCCATTTGGAATTATGTGTGTATCGATTATAAACAGATCAAAACAATGCACGAAAAATGAGCAATCACGCTCATGTGAATTGAAATACGTAGAAATTTCAGAGCATACGTCGATAATCGGGTCTTCTATTGCATAGGTATTCAGATTGTTTTATTTCCTTTTTTTCGTGTAGCCATGTCAAAATTTTCCATAATATAGAAGAGTTAAGAATTCATAAAATTATTTGCTCATTCCTTTTTAATCTGTCCTTTACCCTCCTGGTTGTTATCTCGAAGAGGTACCTCATCATTAAGAAAACTGACTAGATCTTGATAGACGATCTCGTCACTAAAGACGGGTTCTCACGAATCAAGTTTAATTGACCGATTGTAGTGGATCGATAAAAGTTGAATACTACTTGAATCCGTTTTGGTTCACACATTTCAATAGAAACTGATCAACCGTTTAATAAGAGAAAATATAAAAGTTACAATTGAAAAATTATTTATTTATAGAAAATCACATTTAAGGTATATAGGACTTATAGGACATATAGGACTGGTGTAAAATTTTCCGCAGAGTTTAAATCCGTTGAAATTTTCACTCTCTCTTTAACGGTCGCGAAAATACAAACTTGTGTGGCCTAGAGAATAAAAAAAAACACTTTTGTTTTGTTTCTCGAAAAAAATAAACCTCGACAGATCGTTTGCGTGGAATTAACTCGAGATTCGTGAGAACGCGCACAGAATCAAGTTTAAATGACCGATTATAGTGGATCAACAAAAGTTGAATGAAAACTATAATGAGAACCTTTACTTCAATAGAGTTGATCAACTGTTTTTTTTTTTTTTTTTAAATCTCTATGCCATGTTTGTATCTTCGCGATCGTTAAAGATAGTGCAAAAATTTCAACGGATTTGAAATCTGCGAAAAATTTTACACCAGTTCGTTACCTTAAATGGTGATTTTCTATAAATAAATAATTTTTCAATTGTAACTTATATTTTCCCTTATGAAACTGATCAATTTTCATTTTTAAAATGGCGTCGAAAGCACTTCTGCGTGAAGGTGTTCAGATAGGAAGTTTTGTTGAAAGAACTAAATACAATTTCATTTAACATGAGAAGAAATCGTAAGAAACGTCTCTTTGCAAGTGTTTAGCTTTAGCAAGTATACCAGACGGCTCCTGCGAATCATCCTCGTATTGTTCTCTGTTACATGATTCATTTGAAACTGACGACGACCCTTGAGTTGTACGATGAGAAGGTGAAAACGCAGGTGATGTTTTTAAGAGTTCCATTCACTTTTGTCTTATAACAGTTTGAGTTTGTTCCTGGCAGTTGATTGCATCATAAAGAGGCATCTGTTTTAGCAGGACAGTGAAAGGTTTAGCAAATATGTCGAATTTATAAACGGTCTAATTTTTATTACTTTCCCTTCTTTATCAAGTTTATCAATTGCAACTCTTGCATTTTTATTTTTATCAAGTCAGTGGTTATGATACAGTTCTAAAAATATTAGCATCACACTTTTAGACCACTTGAAGATCATTTTTAAACTTTTTTATATCTAAAAACAAAACACAGACACGCGTGGCGTGACCATGAAAGCGAACTTGACAGTTAACTGAAGTTCACGTTACAAATTGAAAGCAGATGGAGGATGACTCACCACTTTGAACGATAAAGTTTGAATGGGTCAAACTTTTCTTGATCCAATAAAAAGTTGACCAACTCTATTGAAACAAAGGTTCTCACTATAGTTGATCAATTATACTCAGTCAATTAAACTTGATTCGTGAGAACGCGCCTTTAGAAGAAAACATATCTTGAATTCGCCATCATAAGACAATCGGCAATATCTTGACGACGAGATATCTCGTCATTAGCAAAATGGGTCGGATTTTCATGGACGAGATATTTTGTGGAAACCGCTTGGAGGGTTAATGAAGAAAGAATGTGTCCAGCTAGTTGCAAGAGCAATTGGATAATGGACGTACGTCAAATGGAAAGTATATGTCTTAGATATAGAGAAAAGACAGCATATCTCTACGAATATGAAAGGAAGTGTGTGCATATGGAGGTGTCCACACGCTCTATAGCACTTACACTAATGAAGTTGGTCACACAGATAGTCCTAAAGGTGACTAATAGACCTTCAAAGACAAATTTTAAAATTTAATCTAGAAATTTTTAAAATTTAGTTTATTAGTTTTTACCCAAGCGGTTATTCAATTGTGGAACAGTTTTCCCCTCTACTTTCTTCATTTCTTTTGGACGTGCGCCAAGTTACCAATGACGTCACTGACTACTAGCGGATTGTTCTGTTTGACTTGAGTCACGTGGTCGAATGTTATTTTCCCCCTTTCATTCACGGAAAGTTTCTTGCTGTTTTCTTCAGCTCCGGAATCTGTATTTGTATCTTGCTTTTTTTTCTTTAGCTTTTTTTTGTTTATTCTCTTTTTTAGACGGGCGACAAGAGTTTCGACTTTCGTATTTTTTTAAGGTTGTATAGTTCCTTGCTTTTTTCTTTAGCTTTAAGACTTTTTGAAATCGTAGCGATACTTAATTTTTATCGTTTATGCAATTTTTTGTTTATGACTGTTTAATTTCGTTTCGTCTGAATCAGTGAGGTTGACGTTTTGAAAGCATAACTTTGTCACGGGCAACACCATTCTGGTACTGCTAATATTTCATATTTTTCATTGCAATATTTCTCACCATCCATGGAAAATCGCCCTGTCTTGAAACTCGCCCTCCGACAGGTGAAACCATGCTTTCCACCGTCAGATCTGAAAAATAATGTTTTCCCACCGTTTAGGTTGCTGCGCCAGACACAAGAGATACAATATCAAGTAATAGACAGACACACAATGAAAGATATAAAGACACAGAAGAGAGAAATACACCCAGGCAGGAATGAACCCGACAGGGATCGAACCTACGTCGCCTTACAACTCGAAGGTTGCTAGCTCAGTGGGCTTTCCCACTGAGCCACAATGATCCATCCCACCATTTAAGAACTTATATTAAATGGACGAAATCAAAATTTGAGTCCTTAGTCAGGATTTAAGTTTTCGATACTTTTGTCTTCCACGAGAACTGCATCAGAAGTCTGTCCCTATCTGTTACCGACGAACAAGGGTAAATCTTAGAATCCTAATCCTATTTTTCATGGAGGACTCATGAAGAATTGTATTCAAGTTTGTCCCAATGGGTCACTTATACAGAGTGCTTTGAAAATATCAGACCGAATTGTAAAGGGTAGTAGGGGGCCCAAAATGAAAATTTTTTGTCAAAGAATGTGTGTCCAGAAATGCTGTGTTTAAGCGTTAGAGGGCGCTGTTTAGTCAATCGGCAACATCGTTTCTGTAGCGTAAGGCGTCATTCCCCGCTCGGATTTTCAACGTTCTTTTACACAAAAATTAGATACTATTACACATATTTTAATAATGATTTTGAAAAAATACGATTGAAACATATAAATTAGCTATTATTACAAATTTTTAAATGCAGATTACAAAAAAAATATTTTTGATTAACAATTGAGACATTTAGCAGTTTAATTTCTTGAAGCGTGTTTTTATGTAAGAAAAAAAATTAAGAAGAAACTTGTAAAAGTAAAATATTTTTTACCTTTAGTTGAAACTTTGCAAAACCCATACTATGAAGATGTTTACTTGTACATTTGAAGTAGTCCAAAATGAATATTAATAAACTTTTAGTCCTTGAAGTTCTAAATAAAATGTTCTTTTTTCTAATGCTCTTGCAAATCATACATTTTACTAAACATATGAACTTATTTTTATTTATTTGAAAACCTTGTGTATGTTATGTAGTTTAAATTTGCAGAGCCAAATGCCAATTTTGTACAAGTATTTTACAAGATACTTTGTATAGGTCTTTTATAATTTTAGATGTACTACATTGCTACGTTAAATGGATAGTAAGTGGGTTTTTGTGATTTTTGAAAATAATGTGTACATTTTAAGGCTGCTAAACAAAATAAATTATTGCCCTTTCTTGATAGTTAATGCATAATCTAAAGATTTACTCACACCACTGATAGTTTTACACATGAGTAAAATTTAAAAAACAACGGAAAATTTTAAATACTAATTAATTTTTAAAATGAACAAATATCATTGAAATAATGTTTAAGTATGAATTTTATGTATTCTTCAAACAATCTCTGCAAAAAACAAATTGTTCTAAAACATATTGAAAAATAATTCTAAAACATATTGAAAAATAATTCTAAAACATATTGAAAAATAATTCTAAAACATTTTGAAAGAAGTCATACTGAAACAAATTAAACTATATAACACTTTTTAATTGAAAAATAAAAAAACCACAGGATTCATATATTTTACACAAAGTAATGCATTATAGTAAAAACAAAAGAACGTATTTTTTACATGCCTGCATTTTTTAAGAGACAAATATTTCCTATGAGCCAGTTATTAAAAGTACATCGAATTTTGGACACCCAAAGTGTTCCAAGTTGATGTTTGGAATATTCAAGGCATCTAAGCGTTGTTTCTCAACACAACCACCTTTGTAAGCAACTAGGTACTGAGAGACACTCTTTGTCTGCTTGTACAATTCCAAAAGTTTATAGTCTAGACTTTCTAAGGGATACACATTTTCCCATGCTATGGGACAGAAAGGAAGTCCACACACGTAATTTTTAACATATCGCACAGTTTTACCATCTTTGACACTAAGTTTATACTTATAAGGCGATAGGTTAAAACGAATACTCGCAGCTACTTGCGATTTTATAGCGATGTAACCGTATTCACGTACTAAGAAACCTTCGTTAGTTTGAAATCCATCAAAATCCACAATTGCGCAAATGTTAAACATTGCTATTCAAAAGCGTTATATGCTCGTGGAAAAATAATTGTAAACTGGAGACACAAAGAACTGAACTATATATAGCACCATACACTTACTAATCAGTAAAGTTAATCTTATTTTAGTCTTTTATCTTTTGTGAGTAACAATAAACTCGTAAGTGAAGAATGTACTCAGAAAACACGTGCTTGTGATAACGTGACAAGTAAAGCTTTACGTTGTAATACAGGATTTTAACAAAAGGGGGTATGCTTAAATGTGCATGTAATTTGTTCTTTTTTTGCTCTATCACGTAGATGAGTTGAATACAATTCAATTCGGTGACTAAACTTGAGCAAGAAAAAAAAATATGTAACCAAGTATAATTTATACTCGAGGAACTTGTTTTTTACTTTCTTTAAAGTATACTGATTTCTCTTGATTATGCTATTTTATTTTTCTAAATTTACATCAGTAAATTGAATTACTTATTTATGGGCTCAAATCTTTGCCTTTTGTTGAACAGAAATTAGTATCTTTGACTAGTATCCGATTTTTTAAAATTGACGAAGATAACCTTTATGAGGGGATTTAATTCAATAGGCCCTATAATTTTACACTTAAGAGTAACAGAGCAGTATAGTTTTTAGGAAAATGAATAACCATTATGTAAATTTGAAGCCAAAATTTCCAAGCATGTCTATGCTTAATAAACGCCTATCTACGTTTAGAGATTGGCCACGCACAAACTTTGACATTTGGGACCTGGCCGAAAACGGATTGTTTTATACGGGTGTATCGGACAGAGTCAGGTGTTATTGGTGTGGCGAAGGGCTTGAAAATTGGCAAGAAGAGGATGTAGTGAGACACGAACACGTAAAGTTTTATCCAAAATGTTTGGTAGCCCAGCAACAGCAAATGATTGCTGACCCTAGATCAAAAAGAACACCAACAGATGAAATTGTACAGGTGGATGAAATCAAGAATAATACCAATGGTTTAATAAAACCCTATGTAAAAAATTACCCCTCAAACAACGACAAGGACGTACGACTTTGTAAAATTTGTTTAGAATCCGAAATGGATGCTACTTTACAGCCTTGCGGGCATCTGGTGACATGCATGAGATGTACGAAAGGTCTCTTAACGTGTCCTATGTGCCGAACCAATATTTTACATAAAATTAAAACGTACATTTCTTACTAAACGTTATCTATCATTTATCAATTCAAGTAGTAGATGCAATTTTTAGTGACTAACTGAACATGACGTGAAAGAATTCCATAAGAGTGGTATTTTGAGTTTAATGTTATTAAAGTAATACATGTGCGGCAGCAAAAAGACTAATAAGGAGGTTCGATACTTCTAAAATAATTAACACATTAGCGTAAAATTCACACAATTTAAAGTACTGATCAGAATTCATAAACACACAATGGGGTGAGAACTGAAAACAATTTTCTTTTTTTCTGAAATACACGTAGTAAAACCAAGTTCATTTTTTCAGCATCAGACGCTTTAGAAAGGTAGAAATGAACTTGGTTTTACAACGTGTATTTCAGAAAAAAGAAAATTGTTTTCAGTTCTCGCCCCATTGTGTGTGTGTGTGTGTGTGTGTTTATGAATTCTGATCAGTACTTTAAATTATGCGAATTTTACGCTAATGTGTCAGAAGTATTGAAAATATCGCTTTTGACGTATTTGCTGCCATACTATGTGAAACTGGATATCAAAAATGGTTTTCCTGGTGAAAGCTACAAACTTTACTGCAGTAATACTGATAAATCTGATTGTTGGAGTGAAGTTATAGCTTCTCTCTGCAAGTGCCTAAAGGAAATTGTGGTAAAAAAAATATTACTATTCTTTATGATTGCTTAGGTTGTAAGAATGAAATTGTCAATCAATCTGTACATGCTTGCATGAAGATGAGTGTTGACGAACGCTTTTGCGAATATTTCACCCTTGCTTTATGTGCTGTTAACTGGAAAGAGTTTGCTATTAATTTTGTAAGAGAGAGCAATAAAATATTAAACTTTATGACATAATATTAGAGGGCAACTTTTTTTGAGAATTTGAATACAACAGATATTTTTAATACTGTTAGAGAAATGTATGTACAAGACTTGTAAGATATGTATCTTATAACAATTATATTAACTGTTTTATCGATTCTTATGTTTTTCAATAAATATTTTATCTTCAATCCAGTGTTGTCAAAAAAAAAAATATTCTACACAACAATTATAGTATTTTTTTGATAATGTTAAAAAAACTGTTAAACAATTAAAAAAATTAAACAGTAAAAATTTTTTTTAAAGTTAAGTAGTAACAAAACAAAGTAGCAAAAAAGTTTAACAGCAAAAACAATTTAACCGTAAAAAATTGTTTAACAGTAAAAGAAAATAAAAAGTTAAGCAGTAACAAAAAATATAAGTTAAGGTGTTCTTTTTTTTTTAAAAAGGAAAAAGCAAAATAAAGTTTATTAAGAACAATAAAAAAAGAAAAAGTTATGAAGTAAAAAATCAATTAGAAAATAAAAAAGGAAATTTTTTTCAAAATATCAATATTTATTTCCAGCTTTCTTACATTAACAGAGTACTTTTACACACATCTTTCTTAAAGCAATTTGTAACTCCTTTTTAAGGCACTTTAAAATTCCTCTATTCAAAATAGGTTTAGCATGTAATGAACAAACAACAGATAAGTAAAATAGTTATTATATTTAATATATTTAGAAGAGGTATAAGTCTTTCCTACACGATTTTACCACAAGTCCTTGATAGAAAGTCTTATAATTATTTTAGAAGTATCGAACCTCCTTATTAGTCTTTTTGCTGCCGCACATGTATTACTTTAATAACATTAAACTCAAAATACCACTCTTATGGAATTCTTTCACGTCATGTTCAGTTAGTCACTAAAAATTGCATCTACTACTTGAATTGATAAATGATAGATAACGTTTAGTAACAAATGTACGTTTTAATTTTATGTAAAATATTGGTTCGGCACATAGGACACGTTAAGAGACCTTTCGTACATCTCATGCATGTCACCAGATGCCCGCAAGGCTGTAAAGTAGCATCCATTTCGGATTCTAAACAAATTTTACAAAGTCGTACGTCCTTGTCGTTGTTTGAGGGGTAATTTTTTACATAGGGTTTTATTAAACCATTGGTATTATTCTTGATTTCATCCACCTGTACAATTTCATCTGTTGGTGTTCTTTTTGATCTAGGGTCAGCAATCATTTGCTGTTGCTGGGCTACCAAACATTTTGGATAAAACTTTACGTGTTCGTGTCTCACTACATCCTCTTCTTGCCAATTTTCAAGCCCTTCGCCACACCAATAACACCTGACTCTGTCCGATACACCCGTATAAAACAATCCGTTTTCGGCCAGGTCCCAAATGTCAAAGTTTGTGCGTGGCCAATCTCTAAACGTAGATAGGCGTTTATTAAGCATAGACATGCTTGGAAATTTTGGCTTCAAATTTACATAATGGTTATTCATTTTCCTAAAAACTATACTGCTCTGTTACTCTTAAGTGTAAAATTATAGGGCCTATTGAATTAAATCCCCTCATAAAGGTTATCTTCGTCAATTTTAAAAAATCGGATACTAGTCAAAGATACTAATTTCTGTTCAACAAAAGGCAAAGATTTGAGCCCATAAATAAGTAATTCAATTTACTGATGTAAATTTAGAAAAATAAAATAGCATAATCAAGAGAAATCAGTATACTTTAAAGAAAGTAAAAAACAAGTTCCTCGAGTATAAATTATACTTGGTTACATATTTTTTTTTCTTGCTCAAGTTTAGTCACCGAATTGAATTGTATTCAACTCATCTACGTGATAGAGCAAAAAAAGAACAAATTACATGCACATTTAAGCATACCCCCTTTTGTTAAAATCCTGTATTACAACGTAAAGCTTTACTTGTCACGTTATCACAAGCACGTGTTTTCTGAGTACATTCTTCACTTACGAGTTTATTGTTACTCACAAAAGATAAAAGACTAAAATAAGATTAACTTTACTGATTAGTAAGTGTATGGTGCTATATATAGTTCAGTTCTTTGTGTCTCCAGTTTACAATTATTTTTCCACGAGCATATAACGCTTTTGAATAGCAATGTTTAACATTTGCGCAATTGTGGATTTTGATGGATTTCAAACTAACGAAGGTTTCTTAGTACGTGAATACGGTTACATCGCTATAAAATCGCAAGTAGCTGCGAGTATTCGTTTTAACCTATCGCCTTATAAGTATAAACTTAGTGTCAAAGATGGTAAAACTGTGCGATATGTTAAAAATTACGTGTGTGGACTTCCTTTCTGTCCCATAGCATGGGAAAATGTGTATCCCTTAGAAAGTCTAGACTATAAACTTTTGGAATTGTACAAGCAGACAAAGAGTGTCTCTCAGTACCTAGTTGCTTACAAAGGTGGTTGTGTTGAGAAACAACGCTTAGATGCCTTGAATATTCCAAACATCAACTTGGAACACTTTGGGTGTCCAAAATTCGATGTACTTTTAATAACTGGCTCATAGGAAATATTTGTCTCTTAAAAAATGCAGGCATGTAAAAAATACGTTCTTTTGTTTTTACTATAATGCATTACTTTGTGTAAAATATATGAATCCTGTGGTTTTTTTATTTTTCAATTAAAAAGTGTTATATAGTTTAATTTGTTTCAGTATGACTTCTTTCAAAATGTTTTAGAATTATTTTTCAATATGTTTTAGAATTATTTTTCAATATGTTTTAGAATTATTTTTCAATATGTTTTAGAACAATTTGTTTTTTGCAGAGATTGTTTGAAGAATACATAAAATTCATACTTAAACATTATTTCAATGATATTTGTTCATTTTAAAAATTAATTAGTATTTAAAATTTTCCGTTGTTTTTTAAATTTTACTCATGTGTAAAACTATCAGTGGTGTGAGTAAATCTTTAGATTATGCATTAACTATCAAGAAAGGGCAATAATTTATTTTGTTTAGCAGCCTTAAAATGTACACATTATTTTCAAAAATCACAAAAACCCACTTACTATCCATTTAACGTAGCAATGTAGTACATCTAAAATTATAAAAGACCTATACAAAGTATCTTGTAAAATACTTGTACAAAATTGGCATTTGGCTCTGCAAATTTAAACTACATAACATACACAAGGTTTTCAAATAAATAAAAATAAGTTCATATGTTTAGTAAAATGTATGATTTGCAAGAGCATTAGAAAAAAGAACATTTTATTTAGAACTTCAAGGACTAAAAGTTTATTAATATTCATTTTGGACTACTTCAAATGTACAAGTAAACATCTTCATAGTATGGGTTTTGCAAAGTTTCAACTAAAGGTAAAAAATATTTTACTTTTACAAGTTTCTTCTTAATTTTTTTTCTTACATAAAAACACGCTTCAAGAAATTAAACTGCTAAATGTCTCAATTGTTAATCAAAAATATTTTTTTTGTAATCTGCATTTAAAAATTTGTAATAATAGCTAATTTATATGTTTCAATCGTATTTTTTCAAAATCATTATTAAAATATGTGTAATAGTATCTAATTTTTGTGTAAAAGCATCTTAATATTTGTAAATCTAAAAAATTGAATCACTAAATTTTAGCCAGATTTATTAAAAAAAAATTATACGACTAGGAAATAATAATTAAAAAATAACATATGGTTTGATTTTAATACAATTATACCTTCTTCAAATGTACAAGGAGTCATCTGCGTTTCTACTCATTTGTTAAGGTCATCAAATCTTGTAAGTTTAATTAACTTTGTTCCACTGTTTCTTTGTTTAATCAACTTACTTCTGTAAGTCCCGTGTTGTACTTCTGTGGTATATGGGTGAGTTTTCTTTGGTTCAATTAAAAAAATTTACAAGGAAGCATGTTCATAGTATGGGTCTTGCAAAGTTTTCAAATAAAAGAAAAAATATTTTTGTACTTTTATTTAAGGGTACGTTTTTTAAAAAATAAATTCTGCAATAAAATATGTGCTGTAGCATCTAATGTATAATTAGTGTTTAAGTGAAAGCATCTAAATTAAAAAAACATAAATATTTATAGCAAATAAAATTTCATTTCAGATCTTGCATTGTAAAAGACACAATTTTTAAAATTAGAGTTGTAGTTCGTTCTAGAAAACACAAACTGTCTTTTTTGTCCAAATGAAACAGACGCTATGGGTGCATTATGATCCAAGTCCTTCTCGTTGTCTTTATGTGCAGCTATAGAATCCTTACCATCTTTATAATAGTTCATCAACACAAAATTAAATCTTGCATCAATTATTCGTTCCACTTCACCCTTTATTTCCAACAGTAAAGGAGACCAGGGCTTGGCTGCAATACAAGATCCACTAAAGGTATAGCTTATACCTTCGTCCCCGTATGCTACAAGTTGTCGAGGCACAGTATGTTTCTTACCGTAAATTTCTATAGTAGTTTCCTCTTTCTTTAAATACGTTAATTCGTTTACCAATCGACGGAAATATGACCAACCAACACAATCCGCAAACAATTTACCATATTCATAGCATAAAGAATCTTTACAGTATTTCTGAAAACACTGTTCTTTGTCTGTTCGAATTTTCTTTGCAGGTCTAATATCACTAGAATTCATGATATATCTAAAAACAGTAGAAGGACAAAAATCCAGAGAAGCAGTTATTCAAAGACCCAAGAAACAAGTTCAATTATGCTTTTAAAAGCCTCTTAGTTATCAAATAGTATAATCACTTTATTTTGTTTGGTCCCTAACATTTTCAGATACCACAACACGTGTACTTCAGTAGTTTAAGCTAATCTTTAATTTTCTTATGAATCACTTTTATTGATGACTCCTTGTATACGTCCGTTCCTTCTATTTAACCTACACGTGCAAAAACATACTTCTTAGTCATGTGTAATTCTCTTGTGACGTCATTCACAACGTCACTCCTCGCCTTGTATTCCTCTGCGCTTACGTTCGTAGACAAATCGCTGTGATTAGGTACCTACATGTTCTAACAAGTAATCTGACGTCACAGAATGACCATTCCCAATTAAATAAACCTAACCTGTTGCCACTCATCCGTAAAGAAACTTCCATATTCATACAAAAATAAAACAACTCAACTCCATTCCTGGAAAATAGAAATTATTTAAAGTAATAAAAGTAGGAATCCTACACCTCAACTCAAGTCCACACGCCCCATCAAAATCTCAGAAAAATCCCAAGTCCCAAACTGAAACTAACAGCCCCGCCCTGTTGCCATTCCACAATAGATAAACTCAAAAGAAAACCGAAACCAAACCAAAACAACTCAACTCCACCCCAATGTTATCACTTAGCTGCAGTTCTCCTACACCTCAACTCAAGTCCACACGTCCCATCAAAATCTCAGAAAAATCCCAAGTCCCAAACTGAAACCGAAACTAACAGCCCCGCCTGTTGCCATTCCACAATAGATAAACTATAAAAACCTGAAACCAGAAGTAACAACTCAATCTGGATTCGAAGGTTCCTGGTTCGTAGCCGGGATAAAGCATGGAGTTTGTCCCTTCTGAATCCTCACTATAAATGTTTATTTTGGGCACCTCTACCACCCTTTACAATTTGGCCTCATGTTTTCGAATTACTCTGTGTTGGTTAATAATTTTACTTCTCTACGAGAAGGCCAAAATTAGCAACTTTTTCTTTCCGCCGCTAACATTCGTGTAAAACGAAATAAAGTTTCGTCGTCCTCGAGAGTCACCTTTGTTGTTGTTACTAATCCCCTTGGTCAAGGTGAAACCCAGACTCCAAGTCGAAAAGACCATTTTTTTCCAAGTAGCACAGCGAGAAGCAGAAAGTTTCCAGGAGCTGTCCCAGAGACACCGAAATAATCCAAAATATGGTGAAAATGGTTGGTGTACTGGTTATTTTACCCAATTTTGATCTGGATACCAATATCCAGTTTTGACCCCACGTTCGATCGGAATAAGTGGAGTTCTCAATCGGTATCGGATAGAAATACGGACACACCTTCATATATGGTGACCGACAGGGTGAAGTGAGGCATCGGGATCTGCAGATTCCTTCCTTCTGGAATCTGGAGGTTCCTTCCTTTTGGAATCTGGAGGTTCCTTCCTTCTGGAATCTGGATGTTCCTTCCTTCTGGAATCTAAAAGTTCCTTCCTTCTGAAATCTACGTTTCGTATGTTGGAGAACGACAAAGTAAAAGCAGACTGGTTTTGGTTATATTAACTTAATTTATCTTTCGTTTGATTCGTCGATGGTACAGCTCTTAATTGTAGAGTTATCATATTTTTGGAAATAGCCACAACGGAAAATGCCTACGTCTCTTTTTTAGAGTTGACGTTTCTCTATCATTCTCCCCGTCTGAACCCCCTCTAAAAGTTCTGGGTGCCAGTCCCCGACTTTGTCAGGGGGTCAATCCTTCTATTGGCCGAGTGACATTGCGCCACTTCAGATCTCCAACCCCATTGGGTGAAGGGTGAAAGCGCACCTGTTCGAATTTCTCGGACTCGAGGGGTGCTGAACTTGGTTTCTCCTCAAGTTCAGGGATGTTAGGGGACTGGACATTGAAACAAGTAGCTTGCAGGTTGTGTTTCGCTGCTTTTAGGGCAAAACAATATTTTATGTGATTGCCATATCACACAGTTGGTTTGGGATTTTATGCCACAAGGGCCATATTCTGCTAAACTTTACCAAAAACAACATAATGTCTAGTAAATGCGAATAGAATGGATGGAAAAAAGAGAGTAGAAAAAGATCGATTGGACATCCTGGGCGGCAATGTTTACCAGAGGCAGTAAACCTCTTGTGAAAAGAATCGATTACTAGGGCTCCTCGGGTTCGTGAAACCCGAGCTACCCTATTCACACCTCAAGATGTGTCCCCGAGGGGAACATGGCAAAGAGTCGCTGTAATTGTGAAGCGTGAACAAGTTGAAAGTGTTTTAATTCCTCTATGCGAAGTTTCTGCTTCTGAGTCAGTCTGGTGCAGTCTTGAACCTTTAATATATGACAGTCCATATGTTTTTATTTGTACGAGGTGTACAAATAATGTAATCATTTGTTGGTTTGATCTACCTCATTACCAAATAAACTAACATGAGATGGTATCCACTGGAAGCAAACATAGTCCGCGTGCGCTAGTAGATATAGTATCTCGATTAGTTCTGTCATAATATACGGCAAAGATTTCAAGTTCTCGTGGTATGCATATAGTGCTTAAAGAAGCGGAAGAATGAATCGAATGAAGAATGATGATAATGTCCTGAGCTTACCTAAAGGAGGGTCGAATTTTTCGGGGTTGCGTATATCCACTTCTGGCAAAGTCTTCAGAATCCGGAAGAACATGTTCTCTGTCTCAGATAGACCCACTGAAAGTGTAGTTCGCCCACATTCTACCATGTTTGGGAGACAGAAAGAACTTCGAATTAGTATAAAGCATTTTGTCATGTATACAAAATCAAAAACAAGTTTACATCCTATGTTGTGCAAGTTGATAGAGGAATAGAAGCATCGCCTAAAAATATATATATGTAGGGTAAAGTGGGGTAAGTGCATTTTCGGGGGAAGTTCGTAGTGTGTCCATAATATTGGAGACTAACAGTTCATCAAGCTGCAAAGGGGATTCTACAGCATATGATCTGCACTTTCTTACTTTCACCACTGCAGTGTGCTGAAGCGAGGCATAACTTCCCGGGATGGTTTCAAAGCACACCTGTTGATTCCACTTGGTGTATCAAGTTATAAGATATCTTTGAAATTCAAGAACAGTTATCGATATTGGCCACAAATTTTGAATTTTTACATGTAACTAGTTTCTATCTTTATGTAAGAATAACACCAATTATTTGCCCTTTGTTTTTTAAAAGAGTTAGGCCCTAGTCTCTACTTGCCCCTAAAAAATTCACTGGAGGGGTTAGTGCAGATGTTGTAACCTTGGGAAAATGTAAATTAGCCTGCACTTGCCGCGATTATAATATTGCCTTTATCTATAACTGTTTATATTCCAGTTGGGAACTATTACTTTAATTAATCTCTAATTATATTTTGACTAATTAGTCCTCCCATTGGGGGCCTCTTCACAAGTGACCATCACTTCCGGCCTTGTAGTGGCCAAGGATAAGTCCTTAGTGCCCGCCGTTGGAAGTAGTTGACTATCACTTCCGGTTTTGTAGTGGCCAAGGATAGAGTCGCTATTGGAAAAAAAAATATTTTGACTAATAAAATAAGATACCAAGGTAAACCAAAAAAACGAAGGTAGCCAGTGGATTGGAAGTGATAACTTCAGATGAAGTTCGTAAAAGGCTTGTGGATCAACAAATAAAAGGAGATGGAAAAATTGAAAGGAAAGCACAGGAAAATAAAATAAAAAGAACAATCTGCAACTACAAAAAAAAAAAAAATAAAAAAAAAAAAAAAACCACAAGAAAAAGAAGCTAATCATCAGTATCTGATAGTAGCTGATGAAGCACAGGAAAATAAAAATAAAAAGAACAATCTGCAACTACAAAAAAAAAAACCAAGAAAAAGAAACTAATCATCAGAATCTGATAGTGAAATGTACAGCGTGACAGATTCGGATAAATTCCTCACTAAATGATGATCACTAGATGATGCCCTCACTAAAGTCATGGAAACTTTAGTGAGGGCAATAGTTGAAGGAGAAATGTTAATAGATTTGAAACAACAGACGATAGTTAGAAATTGGTGAATGGGCCGCAGTTAAGTTCTTGGGTTAAACCAGTGTTAAGCATTATGGTGAAGAAGTACTATATTTTGAAAATGGTGATTCCATTTTAAGGTACATGAGAAAGTTATCGTCGAGAATTGACTCAACTACTCGTGTCCAAAATTATCTTTACGTACCCCCTAAAAAAATTGTATTCCATGAAATACCCAATCGGTGTAATCCATTTTTGCAGGAAATGTGTGAAAGACAAGCCTAATTAGAATGATCCAATCAAAAGTGTTCAAACGGTTTCTGATATGCAAATCAAGGCGTTTCGTCATCCGACGGTGAATCAAGCGCTTTGCGCAAAGTGAATATCTGAGTGAATTTCTGCAATTGTTTCTGCAATTTCTGCAAGGACTCGAAACGGTTTGTTATGGCTCCGAAGTATCATTTGGAAGAATCTGTGAAGTGGCGCAGACAATCATGGAGGCAGTGATATGTGTTAATATTTCAAGACAGACACTCTGTTCTACGCAAACAATTTCAGAACTCTGTAACTGATGTAAGGGGGCCTGCAAAAGGTCGTAAACGTATAAGAATTGCATCTCAGAACTTCTAAGATCGATATATGGCCAATAAATGCCCGTCGTAACAAGAAGTCTACTGCTCGGCAGATAAGGTCAAAGTTTGCAGCCGCCATGGAAACTGTTGTACCACGGCAAACTGTGCACATTAGGCTTAATGAAAAAAGGCTTTTTTGCCAGAAAGGCAAGGGAATGTGTGTTTTACTGTCTTCACAACACAAGATGATCGCTTTAATTGGTGCAAAGAAATTGAAAATTGGAGTCAACACCAAGGAACCTATGTTCTCTTTACTGATAAGTCTTGGTTTAGTTTAACATCTGATTCTAATCATTTTTACATCTGGAGGGAGTCAGGAACGCGAAATCTTCCTTCAAACGGAATGTGACCGTTTTGGTAGTGCAGCTGTGGGTTGGAATAATGATCGATGGACGTACGCCCCTAACTTTTTCAACAGATGATCTGTGACCGGCCAAATATATCGTTATTAACTAAGAACTTTATGTAAGACTTTTCAGAGGTGCATATAGGTCTGATTATTTATTTATGGACGATGATGCTCGTCCACATCGAACAAACCTCGTTGACGAATTCCTTGAAAATGAAGCCATTGAACGAATATAATGGCCAGCAAAATCTCCTGATCTGAACCCGATAGAGAACTTATGAGACTACCTTGGAAAAACAGTTGAACTAAGACCCCTTCTCCTAGAGATATAAATTTCCTGAAGACCGCATTGCTGGAGGAGTGGAACTTACTTTCCCAAACTGTGGATAACAACATTATTGCCAGCATGAAATCACGTTGTGATATGTGTGTACAAGTTAGGAGCGATCACATTCCATATTAAAGTCATGCCTTAGCTTTTTCTGAACTCTCCTTGTCTCATATTATTGCCATTTTTATGGTTTCATGCTACAGTTTTATATCATATGCAGTGTTCTTAAATTTTTTCCTTTGTATTTAAGTGTTATGATGTTATGTCTAATTCTAGACAAATTCATAAAATTATAGTTCACAGATTCTGAGAAATCCGTGATTCTATGGATGTAAAGGTAATTTTGGACATCAGTGTACTTTCAAACCCCCGCATAAAGAAGATATCAGTTCTGTAGAGAAAAATGATATAATTTGTATACTTTTTCCTCACACTGTTTTAGTTTCCCGTAATCACTTAATTCTTGATTAAAGCTCATATTAGTTTTGAGGGCCTAAACGTTTATTAGATATGTGTCTGATGTTAATAATTGTTTTAAGCTAATCAGGTTGTATTTATCAATAATATTTTATTACTTATTTTTTATTTATCTGTACTTCGGATTTTTGCTAGTAATAAGTAATTACTTATTTTTTAACAACAAATTGATTTGTATTTATCTAATTAAGTATGTATTCTCTTTGATTCCAGTCACCTTAGTTTTTGTGAAACTGATATTGTGTTTATACAGGTCATCCTCAAGGTTATATTGCTTAACAGTATGACAATTACCTTTTCTAAGATTTAAGGAACAATGACAAAGATTTTTCACAAACTCTCATTTGTAATGTATAATATAGATTAAATAAAAACTTTTTTGCTGTTCATATTATTAATGTTTTCCCTTCCACTTCATGTCTTCTTGTCCCAAACGATAAAAAATTCTATAACTCAGTGATTTATTTTCTTTTTTTTTAGAATTTCAACCAGCAAAATTATCTTCAAAACCTAAGCTCTAACATAATTCTTCATTCAAATAGGCAATCTTTAGAGGCTAGGTACGCATTTACCCCATTACAGAGTGGGATAGGTGCACACCTTGGACCTTCGATAACGTTTTGAATTTTGAAAACTTCAACCTTATTAAATAGTTGCTTTTGAATAGGTATTTTGAATAAGAAGAATCTTATCTCTATTAGGAAGCAAAATGATTAGTTCAGTGATAAAATAAATTTTGTAAAGTCCTTTTAAATCAAACTTGGTAAATACATGCACTTGCTATCACTCTACCTATAATATATATATATATATATATATATATATATATATATATATATATATATATATATATATATATATATATATATATATAAATTATTCGGTTTGCACTGGAGTCATTGAGGACAGTCTGGAATCAATCATGAAGGGAAATATATAAGGTCACCTCGTAAATTTGAACCAAGGTCAGATGACGAGGTCAACTAATGGGCTGGCACCTCATCCTCCAAACTTCCACACTACGCCAATGTGAGAGGACATCTGAGACCATGGCAGATTTAACGCCCATCAGCCACCACGTACACTACCCTACTATAATGGACCGGACAGCAACATGTGATGGTTTTTGGGAAATAATACATGCTTTAATAGGGGGATGGTCCCACACGTGCTGCAATGACACTAGCAACCCTTCTGGGCATACTTTCAACAAGGTTTTGATACACAGCTATGTGAATTTGTGTCCATTCTAGTTCCAAAATGTCGCCAGCTCAGCTGTAGATTTCGGACGTGGTTCCCTGGTCCGTAATCGTTGCTCTAACTCGTCCCACAAATGTTCTATGGGGTTTAATTCGGGGCTCTGAGCAGGCCAGGGAAGACGTTATAAATCCATATCTCGATAGAGCGTACTCACCAGCTGCTAAGAGTTCAATGACGCGTTCGTCGTGACGTCTCCTTTAGTTAGGCTTAACAACCTAAAGATGTATGGTTAATCCAATACAATGCCATTGCTTTGGAACCGAGTTTTTCTTTAGTCTTCATTCATCAAACACTCCCAGACTTACCCAACCAGAACATTTAAACATTTATTATGTGTGTTTCCGCTATCAAGTTAGAATGTTTGTGTAAATTTTCAATCGCTACTACGTTATAATCGTCATCTTACCTCTTTTCCTAGCCTTTTCTTCTTGAACTCTGTTCATCAGAGTTCCTCCCAGAACCAGCGGCAGCCCACAGCACACTTTCGGAACTTTGTTGGCAACCCATCCGCAAAGTGTTGGCCATCCACCCATAGCCAGTGAAGCAGTAGCGAAATTGCATATTCGGATGTCTTTGCAGGGATTTCGACCTTCATTTGCGTCGACGCAGCGTTCGTTGAAGAAAGTGTAGTTCCACTGTAGGTATTTTTGAATGATCCGACCTGTATATTTTTTGGGATTAGAGAATAAATGTGAGAATAACATTTCTGTCCCGTTCTATACTGAAACTGCCTGTCTACATCGAGAAATGTTCTCCAAATCTAGGGCTTGGAATTAATGGTCAATTTTGGTTATTTTACTTCACTTTTTAAAAATGTCTAGTCTGACTCTAATAAACTAGTTAGATAGTTCTATAGTAATAAACTCGTTTGATAGTTCTGTAGTAATAAACTCGCGTTACATTCCACTTAAGAATGCTGGATTTAATGAACGGATCCGAACTTTCTTCACTTGACACCACCCAGAAAAAACTGTATGCTTTCTCTCCTTGGTTTGATCATTATATTGAATTTCAAAACCCGTTCCAACATTTCAATAAAGCAGATACCTCTGATATTGTATACAAACAACTCTTTCAAAAGCATATAGAAAAGTACTCTAATTTTGTACAAGTTTACACGGACGGATCTAAAAGGGCAAACTATGTTGGAGCTGCATTCATTATTAATAACTCTCTTCACAGTTTTAAAATTCATTCTTCATGTCCTGTTTTTACCGCTGAAATAATGGCCATTTATAAAGCATTAGAAAATATATCTGATCATTGTCATAAAAAATGTATCATTTTCACAGATTCATTAAGTGTTTTACAGTCATTGAAACATCCTGATCATGCCAGTCATCCCATTGTTTTAGATTCACTGAAAATAATTTATCATATTTCTTCAAAAAACTTTAGCTTGGTATTTTGTTGGATCCCATCTCATGATGGGATATCAGGAAATGAAGTAGTTGACAAAGCCGCAAAATCGGCCGTAAATAATTCTAATCATACCATTCCTTAAAATATTGTATTTACAAATTTTCGGAAGACAAATGGCAGAACGAATGGAATGAACAAACGGAGAACAAACTCCATGCTATTAAACCAAATATAATTCAACGGAAATCGCTACCTTTAAGAAGACAGGATGTAATACTAACACGTCTCCGTATTGGACACACTCGGTTAACACATAGACACCTCCTCCTCGGAGAAGACCATCCTATTTGCAGTTACTGCATTTGCCGACTAACTGAAAAACACATTTCAGTAGAATGTTCTAATTTTAATAATCAACGACTTAAACATTTTAATTCATATACCTTGACTTTAGAAGACATGGTTGGAGAGAATCCTCATCCAAATATTTTGAGCTTTTTACATAACCTTGGTTTTATCCATCACTTATATTTTATATAATATTCATTCATTATATGACTTGACTCAATTCAATTTATTATTATATTATATTTCTGGTTTTTTTATCTTGAGTTTGGCATAGTATGTCCCAAGAGGACTCTCAATGCCACAAAACCATATCCAATCCAATCCAAACTCGCGTTAGATAGTTCTATTGTAATAAACTAGTTAGATAGTTCTATGGTAATAAACTAGTTAGATAGTTAGTTGTAATAAACTAGAGATTTCTAGTCTGACTAAAAATTTCTAGTTAGTAGACAAATGTATTTTGAGCTATATTGCAGAGCAAATTTCAAGGCTATATTTAGCATAGAAACTAATTCATAAGAAAACGTGTCTTCGAAAATAAGCAACTTTTTATCTGTTATTCCGAATAGCATTTCAAGTAGTTTTGTCTTTTTTGCAAAATGTTAAGAATGTTTTTCTTTTAAATATTATGATCTACATACTGAAGTTACTTAAAGGATCGCACTTATGTCTGTATAAATTGCTTTTGAGAAGCATATGTAATTATGTAGCAACTAGACAGGTCGCAAACCAGAGGTGCCAAGTGATGTGATTTGGGAAACAGGGGTTGTAACAGGTTTTAAGGTGTAAAAAAGTGACAAAAGTGAGTAATCAAACAAACAAAAAAGTGTTAATAAGTGACTAATCGAAAAGCAAAAAGTGACAAATAACAATAATGGGAAATATATTCAAGTATAGTACAAAGTCTGGAATTGTCCAATATCCGGACGTTTTGAAAACCGGCGTTTTTTTTTTTTAATTTTCTCACTTTTTTACATTTTTCCGACAATTTTTAAAGAACAAGGAGTTAAACCTGAACCTATTTGATGAAACAACACAAAATAACGGACATGTTCAGAGTAAATACCACACAGAAAAATTAGAACATTTGCAAGTAAAATTTTTTGCATTTTGTATTACAAAGTTTTTTTTTTTTTTTTTTAAATTATTCATATTTACATATTTGCTATTTTACTATTGCAAACGCAAAATTCGCGAGCGGGGGAGGCGGGGTTAGATTAAAGTTTTTTGGCAAAGAATGCAAATAATCCGGAATGGCCGAATTCCGGATTTTGGACTTTGTACAGATAAAGATAGAAAAGAAAAAGATCCAACCCAGCCACCCCTATCTTTTCTCTTCTTTCTTTGGAAGGATATTTATTTTCTTCATTTAAAAAGCATATTATTTAAAACGATATTAACAAAAAATAATTTGTAATCGGGATTTTTAAATAAGCTGTTCATTTTTGACATAGCTTAAAGAATTTCTTCCTCAATTTTGAAAGATTATGTCTGATTTTTTTTACTGAACAAATATGAAATTAATTTTGTCTTTTTCTTTTCAAGAGAAGAAAGTGCATTTTTTGAAGTCCCTCTTTGCTGAAAATTACAAGTATAATCTGAGACTTTTGCCGCCCCTTCAATCATTGCCTGAGCAAGTGCTGCTTCCTTAAAAGCTTCTTAAATCTATCATTGGCTTCCTTTAACAATTTTGAAGCACTGTTCAACGCCTCTTCCTTACACATAATTTTAAGTTTTCGTTCTTCTGTTACCTTACCTTTCTTTGCCAGCTGCTTTAATTTTTTTTCTCTGCTTCCAGTCTTTCTTTTTCTTTCCTGTCCTTCTCTAATTTTTCTTGTGCCTTTCGCTTTATATCTTATAAATAGGCATTGTAGGCTTAATATGCAACCCTTCCCATATCCATTAGCATTGATGTGATCGGCACCAAATAAGATTGATTGTCAAAATTTGCCAAGCTACTTTTGACCGTCCTCAATGCATTGAGTGTGTGTTCTGACATCGATGCTCTGTCACCTGTCAAAGCTCTTACCGAGGCTGAGAAGCCACGTTCAATGCCAGCACTACCATAAGAAAGTGACAGAGCAGCCTTCATTAGCTTTGGCACAGCTGGGTATTTAGAATCCACACCACTAATGTCTCGCAGTCTGAAGAACTGGTTCCAGAAAATATCAATAGACTTCATTCTAGATCCTTCTTCCTCAAAAAATCTCTTTGGAGAAATTTCCACTCATCCAGTAGTATGTCGGATGGGACCTCCCATGGCATTACTCTTGCAACTTCTAATACTTGTCGCATACTCTCACCACTGAGTCTCTCAAAAGGACAAAGACAGGATAAACTTTTAAGGAGAAATGAACTGAAGGAGGACTTCTTCAAAATATATTTAACACTAGCAATGTAATGCTTCTGAGCACTAGAAAAAAGAAATTCCTTTTCTTCTCTTTCACATTCTGTATCGCTTTAGAAATTTGATCTCCAATCACAATATTAGCCAGAGGCAAATTTCTAAAGACATAACGCCTACAGAACACTGGCAATTGCTTAAAGTTGTGTTGCAGAACATTGAATATAATTCTGCACCTGGGCCTATTACCACTTTTTAAACTGTAAATCGATCTGTGACAGCGCTTCTTTTAAAAAAAGTCATTTGTTTAAACAAACTTTCCTTACATAAGTAGGTAAAATATAGCTTCTATTTGTAAAATAAGCCACCTTGATTTTCTGTCGATATGACAAAGAATTTGTAATACTTCAAAAGGTCCTTCCTCGGATATTTTTAACATTACCGTTCTTTCAATAAGGGCAAAATTCCACTTAAAATTTGCTTTATTCTGACTTAAATGTCGATCTAAATAAAATATTTTCCTGTGGAGTTGCGTGTGATAAAAAGTAATTACAAGTGATTAAAATAATAAATATTTAAAACAGAAAACAAAAATAAATAAATAAAAGTTGACGAAAAAAAATTGTTCCTAAGGTATAAATTCCTGATTTTTTTTATCTCTTGATCTTTTGCACAGTTGCCACAATTTACAACTAAAAATTGGACAAAATTTTAAAATTCATGATAATTAAGTCCGAGTAAAAAACACACACGAGTTTCCATTTCGTTGCAAAATATCGTGTTCCAAATATTCGAAAAAAAAAATAAGGCTCAAAACACAAAAGTATTAGAAATTAAATTCCGCAGAAATAATTTCTTGAAAAATAAGTGATTTTCAGCAATACTGGTAACGCAATCCAAGTGATTGCAATGCTCAATATACATTCCAGCTTCTACCAAATTATGGTTAATTTAAGTATAGTTGCTTAAATGTTTTCGCATTCAACTTGCCGAAAAAAAAATAATAATAATAATTTTAATAATGTAATCACTAACAAAAAGAAAATCGAATTAAAATACGATGAATAAATTTGTGACACTTCTACAAACACATCGACACAAAATCGAACATAAATCGGGCAGACAGACTTACGCAGTCAAGTTTAGTCACTATATGAATATAAGTACTCACAGTATGCAAAGTTTCATGAAATTATATATTCAATCGTTTGGATGTAACACGGGCACACAGATGGACAGACAGACACCATCCACGCAAGAGACTGATTTTTAATCAGTACCAGAAACGGATAAAAACCTTGAAATGAGTCGAAAATATTCAATGTGTAAAAAAACTACTCCATTTATAATATAGTTGATAAATTGTTATTGGAAAATAAGAACGATTTATAATAAGAACGAACGATTCTTGCCATCTAAACTACTTTTTAGTTTTTGCATGCAATTTTGACCTGGAGTTCCCCCATTCGAAATCTATCCAGTGAAATCTACTAAGAAATGGAATGAAACCGTGTGTAAAAGAAACACAAAATCGAATGAGTTACAGGCCTCTTTTTTTCGAATAATAAAATAAGCAAAAATTCTGATTTTGAAACAAATAATAATGGAACGAAATCACTTTTAACAAAAATACAAAACTTACATTTTTTACAAATTGGATTTGCGATTTTCAAACCTTGACAAAAATTGCGAAAGATAATGATACGCACGCCTTAGAGGAAAAAGCCACTGACGCATATTGTTAACCTGAAGTTCAAGGTCGGTGACCAAACAAAACAAATATCCTTTCACTCTTGCTTGTTTTGGGAAAACGATGTCCCACCTCTCAATTAATGGGAAATTTGTCTGCCCAATTCAACTTACCCTGTTCTGATGTTGACGAGCCACTGGTGAACTGGAAGAATCCCATATAAATGGCTCCAGCCGTTAGAATTAAAGCCTTCCATGCCATCGCGAATTCAGGGTCTAACCTTCGAAAGGCATGGAGCGATCTGAAATGGCGAAACGTTCCGACTAATGCCAGCCAAAAAGAAAGACCCGAAAGGAAGGGGAAAAGCACTCGACAAACCGGAACTTGCATACCTTCCGTTCTCTACTCTCCCCACTAGTGTAAGTTGAAACAAAAATATTTACATAATTATTAGGGTGGGCTGAAAAACACTTTTTTTCGAAATCGCTATTCTAATAGTGCGGAAAGGGTTTTCTCTGGCATAGGCGTAACCATGTCCCCCCACCCCTTTAAATCAGTTGAGAAAAGTTTTGCTAATATATATATGAGTATTTTACAAATTAATCATTTGTTAATAACTACTCAAACTATTCATAACTTTATTTTAATTATTGTTTTCCTTGTGTAATAAACATAGGCGTAACAAAGGGGTTTTGGGGATTCAACCCCCTCCCCCATTCTGTTGAGAACATTTTACTGGTACATATACTGCTGTTTATAAAAAATGCAACACCATGAAGGAGTCATCAGAATTAAATGAAATTTAATGCACAAACGGCTGTTATTAGTACAAATAAATGAATAAATTTTCAAATCAAAAAAACAATATTAAGTGTCCGAAATCAGTATTTGATGTAGCCACCACGAGCTGCAATAAGGCGCTGTAGGACGCGGATTACGAGCGAGACGCCGACCAACGAAATCCCACACTTGCTCAATAGGCGATATAGCCGGCAAATATGCAGGCCAAGCAAGAAGTTGCATGTGTTGGGCTGAAAAGAAGTCTCGAACATTCCTTGCAACATGTGGGCGTGCATTATCCTGTTGAAAGATAGCTCCAGGGATGCCTTGAAGGAAGGGAACGACTTCGTGCTCTAGCACCTCACGGACGTACCTGTTGCTATTCAAATTACCCTCAATTCGTAGCAGCTGAGATCGTCCATGATACGAAATCGCACCACAGACCATAACTCCGTTGTGCCGAGTTCTTAATTCCATCACCTTCTTAGTAACTTTACCCTTGAAATTCATAACAAGCCTATCAAATTTCTTATCTACAATGAAGTGCACTAAGGCACTAATTGTTTTGTTCAGCCTTTGGTTGTGCTTTTTATTTAAATATTTATACTTCAGAGTTCTATGCATCCTTTCAAGATGCATATTTGATTGATACCGCTATGTCTCCTGAAGCAACAGGCCCAGTTCTTAACATTACTTCAATAATTCTTCTCAAAATAGTGTCCAAATTCACCTGAGTCATCATAACTTTGAAAATATGCGAGTGCTTTCGGAAATAGCGACCAAAAAATGTCTTCATTTTTCTCCTCCAGAAGAGTCCTCAATACCTTGTAAACAGAATGATTTCTTTGAAGATTTTATTTTCTTCAAATTATTCCTCCATTCTTTGTCGACATGCCTGGTGCAATATAACTGATTTTCAGAAAAAGAAAAGACTTTGTACCAAGCATTATAAAAAAAAAATTTGCCATGTCAGACATAAAAACTTTAGGCTTTAAATCCCCACATCGGTTCTTAATAACAGACAGAAAACAAGCAATTGTCTCATAATCTGTACGATTACTAATACAAAATGCACCTGGATATCACTGCCTCATTTCATCTAGCACTAGGAGGGTTATCAACTCAAAGTAGTAAGCATTTGTACCATGGGTGCCGTCCATACAAACAATATCATGCCCACGTTTTTTATCAATTCTACAAATAAATATGAGCTTTTAGAAATGATAAAAAACAAAAATCTACAATAAGCAATGTTTTGGAACAGACTTAAAATGACGAACATTACAAAAAAACGACAACCTACGCGCCTAAAAAGAATCTATTAATAACCCACAATTGCAGGAAACTGAGATGTCATTTCTAAATTACTCGACATAAAGCAACCACAATAACAACTCCGACAATGAGTGCATTTATCATGAATGGATTCCAAAAAGAAATTACCTTAGTTCTTTGGTACAGCTACTGTCTACGTTTATAAGCAGTGGCAACGGCCGTGGCGATTATTTTTTTTGGCGCACTTCCATTGTCGCCAAGAAAAGAATTCTTTCAAAAATATTTTTTTTCAAAAATATTTTTCTTTTTATAACGGAAAATGAAAGCTTAAAAACACATTTCAGAACGTTTTGAAAAGTATATATATTTTTAACTTTCACACAAAGTAATAAGCTTAAACACATTTCAAAACACAATTGTGAACCAGCAGAAAAACTAAACTGCATTTGTTAGGTAACAAAACCCTGAAACATCAATTACAATAGATACAGTGGGCATGTTGAAAAAGAAAAAGATTTTTAAAAGAAACAAAAGCAAGAAATAATACAACCTGATAACGTCAGAACTCTTGCGTGAAAAAATAAATAATGAAAACAAAAATGGTCAAAAAAAAAAAAAACTCTTAATCCTTTCGTGAAAACTATTATGATAAAGCAGAGCCTGCGATTCTGATGGTTGCGAGATCGGCGCCTAGACCTGGCTAAAGATCGTCGTGTTCGCTAATGGTGGCTGGGGCACGTTAAATAGGTCGTGGTCACAAAGTCCCCCATGTTTCCATACCAAATCAATACCTCTGGGGGTACCTGATCAGGGGGTTATCGGCCTCTGATTGGGATCTAAATTACGATATGTGTGAGTGAATGGATGTGTGAAAGGGACCTTCCTGTAAAACGGATGTGTCATGTATGAAGAAGTCCAACCCTCAGGGACAATGACACCCCCAATTGGGCCATATATGGCCCGCACGACGACAACAACAAATTCCACAACTGTCAAAATACAAATAAATGGACTAATGGTAAAAAAAAAAAAACGATTTAAAAGGACCAATCCAATCAAAGATAATTTTAATAACAAAATAACGAATGGGAGGAAAGAAAAATTTTCAAACGAACCAATTAAATCATACGACTTTAACGGATTTTGGAAGAACTTTCTAGAATATTCAAAACAAAAATTGAACGTTTCCGTTTGCGGAGGTTGCCATGAAAACCAAAACAACTCCAACGACAGATGGTTTGCCTTAATTTATGGTAACTCGCTATTAGAAGTGCGCCAAAATAATCGACATGCCGTTGCCATCACTCATAAACGTAGAGTGTAGCTGTACCAGTTCCTTTTAGGATGTCGTTGAGTTCCTCCTCTGGAAGCTTAATCAATTCTACAAATCAAAAATAGCTCTTTTTCAATAATAAAATAAATGTTAACAGATTTAAATTGAAGAACATCACAAAATAACGATCACTCATGCGCCTAAAAAATACTTTCCCTTACCTACAGTGGGACAAAATAGCAGGAAACCAAGATGTCATTTTTAAATTACTTGATATAAACCAGCCACATTAACAACTTCAATAATCTGTGCATTTTAGGGTGTTTTAAAGACGGAAATTTGGTAGCTGGATTAGACCGTCAAGTCTTTTATTGGCTTGGAGACACAAACACACAATACATGAACGTGCACCTCTAGGACGAACAAACATTACATTTAATTAAATTTAGTTGAATACAAAGCCATCAGCCGTCCCCACCTCACTCTTTGTTTTCCCTCTGTTTTCGCAAAGCATGCTGGTCGCTCATGATGACGTAGGCCATAACGTTCAGCATTTAATAATGAATATATTCCGATAGGAAATTAAATTACCTTGGTTCCGTTCTCTTTTCGTACCGTTGATACAAACGTTTTCCTCACAACTCCACATAGAGATATAGATTCTATTATAGAATAGTGCACTGATTATATAATTTGATGCTGGTTCCACCCACATACTACCATCGGAGTAGCTATTATTTGCACAGGAACTGCTATTTTCTGTGCCTAAATCTGTCGAAAGAGTGATTTTATCTGTTAGGGGAGAAGGGGGCTACTGTGGACATGTGGTTAGTGTGGACAACTTGAATAATACTGCTATTTAAAAGTCAAAATCTCTCTGCAAGTTTTTGCAGAATAGCAACACTGATATAAACTTCCATGTGCAGTTGCATGACAATACACTTGATAGTTCAGTAGCAATTTATAAAACAAGGTTTTCGTGGTGAAAAAGTAAGTTCCTGATTTGTTTTTTAATTACTAGATTAGACTATTATAAATCAAAATTAAAAAAAAAGGTGACAGCATGTTATAAATGAATATATTCAATAGCTACGTATTTTGATATTCACTTTTGCTCAACATGGTTTAAATTAACTAGGAGTAGGCCTAAATAAACAAATGGCTCCATGGGGCTAGTGTGGACACATGGTGCTGGGGCTAGTGTGGACACATGGTGCTGGAGCAGCTGTGGGCATGTCCATAGTAGCCCCATATAGCTTTCAGTGGCAAAAACATCTGGGTTAAATATTACATTTTAGGCTATTTATTTATAAATAGGATTGTTTATGTGAAAAATTTATTCACAAATGCTTCTATTTTTTACTTTTGGGCTTTCATGTATTAAAATAAATTCATTTTTGTGAAATGGTAAATTAATTTACAAGGATGTATTGTTTTTACACACAAAGCAACTATTCTAATAAGCATATTGAATCTTCTTTTTTCCCAGATGTAAAGGACATCCGTGTATCACAAATCTCAAGAAATGAAATTGTAGCTAAAGTACCAGCAACATCTGATGATGGTAGCACAGTTCGCACTATATCTCCGTTGACATTTAATGTTGATTTATCTAACTACATTGCAATTTAGAAGCATAATTCCATTTCTACATTAAAATCATTTTCCCACTAAATAAAACTTCAAAATAACTTTATATTGTATTTATTTTTCTTTGAAGTAGATTCTATAATATAGTGCAGTTTCTAATTACAAATATGCTGCGCTTAACATTCATTAAATATGCTTTAAGATTAACATTTATATGGAATTATACTGTTTTAGTTGAAATTGATTTCATTATGGTTTCACATTCTTTCATGACTTGTATTTACATTGTATAATCAGTATTCTAACTTGTCCACACTAGCCCCATATCATGGGCCTTCACACCTACTTCTCCACCATTCCTATAGAGATTGTTGATTTATATCTATTACTTCTCCACCAATCCTCCGTGATATATCCACTGCCGTATTTAGTTCCATTGTGCGTGGTAAGTAAAATCCAGAATGGGACTTAGTTCACTTCCCATTTCACACACGGGCAGTTAGTTGAACGGTGTGTCAAGTAAGTGACAGTAGCATCTGCTAAGGTTTATGGGTTTCAAAAGTAGAAACGGGTTCATTAAATCCACATTCTTTTCCTGATTAAATATGCCTGAATTCGACCATAAGGCTGATTTCAAGCCTCTTCCTGCTGATTAAGGGCAAATAAACTTTTGGTATTGGCATGCTATAACATTCTATGGTTACAATATTCTTACCAAATATCATATTAATATAATTGACTCAGCTAAGATTTAATAATTTTCAGGCAATATAATCAATTGTACAATACAATACGGCAATAAACAGTGTTTGTACCTATCTATTTTTCATGTTTGATTTATTTCTGTAACACATAAAAAAGTACACTTTTCTTCAAAAATTGCAAATTTCAATGGCGATTCGGGAACAGAAGATATTGTGACAACGCGTCCACGCTCTTTCTTCCCACCGATGGAGGAGTTCGGGCTGTCTATACACCAAGGTGCGGTTCTGGTTCCCAGGAGAGGCGGGGGTCTTTCATCTGTGCCGACGTCTCCTGTGGTCGGAGGGATTTCAGACAACAAGTCGTCTCGGTGGCGCTAGAACATTCTGGAATCTTTGGGAAAGCCCGCCAAGGAGAGCTTTAGCCAATGGGAGAAGAGAGGACGCTCCCCACCCCTTTTGGCCGACCCAAGTTCGAAGAGAACGAGAGGGCAGACTACGCTGAGATTTCAACGGTGCGGTTGATTTAGCGAGACTCAGAGGTTCCAGGTAGGGAACCGACCAAGTCCCAGTACGGGCAATTTTGTATCTGAACTCTTCAGCAACTTCTGTAAATTTATGTACAAAGTCATCAATTAAAATACTCCAGAAAGCAGTACTGACTTGGTACTTTTTGTTAAGCAATTCCCCACCCCCCAGCTGTGAAGTTGTCACAATATTATTCAATCGAAAAAAATATCTTACACTTTTCTTATTTAACCCAGTGGGCACTTCTTCCGCACTATTAGAATAGCAATATTGAAAAATAATTATGTTTCCTACGCCGAGTAAAAATTGCCAATTTTTACCCAAATTTCCAAAATCCAAGTGCTATGCAGGGGCAGAAGATATTATCTAATCAAAAAAATATTTTACGCCGTGTTTATAGAACCCAGAGAGCATAGGCGTAACTAGGGTTGTTGAATGGGGGATGGGGTTTGGTCCTCCAAAAAAGTTTTGATTGTACCCCAGTTAAAATGGGAAGAGTAAATTAATTATATTGAAGTTACTACAGCATCACAAGATGATTTTGATACCTCAGCAGAAGGTACTGCAGCATCACAAAAGAATAGGTCAACAACTATACAGCGTACCACATGTTACTCTTTTGCAACCAACTTTCAGCGCTTGAAAAAAGATCTAGACAGCATTGCAAGCAGTGTTAAAAATGTGTCTACGATCGAAGTTGTTCTAAACTTAATTAAACCTGTGAAACCTACAATAGAAGCATTCAGGCAAAGTGAATTACTGCCAAAGTTTTCAGAAAAAGAAATTTGTAGTTTAAATAAAAACATATCTAAACAAAGACTTTATTCTACCAAGGAGAAAGGGATATTCAAGTCTTCTTTGGAAAAACCCACACAGAAGGATAAGAGAGATATCTAGGATTGATGCATCTTATCTGGCAAGGCTTTTGCATAAAAATATTAAAGAAGTGTTATTTGAGCCATTTATCTGAAATGATGAATTTATTACATTGGTCTCTTGGTCAAATTAACCCATATTATGGTAGAGAAATATGAATACCTTTTTGGTAAAATGAAAAGAAAAAAAAATAGGCCATATTCAACCAATTCTAATGGCCACAAGGAATTTAAACCTAATTGAAAGAGAAGCTTTATAACTACTTACATTCTTAAGTCCTAAAGTGTTTTTATTTTCTATGAAGTACATCTGCTTCTCTTGTTGACAGTATTAATTAAAGTATTGTTTTGGAAATGTATGTTTGAAAAGAGTATTAGGTAAGTAGGCTTACTTGCATGTTCAGAACAAGATAAAGATTAACTGCTCTAAATTGGATTGAATTCAAAATGGTAATGTAAACAGCCATCTACTTGAGTGAAGAGATTTTGTCGGACTTATTTGGATGTTAACGCTAAAGATGAAGGAAAATGCTGAGGCCAGGATGTCTTAAAACATGCACTTATTGAGCATGTTGTTCTATAGAAATTTCCTTGTTTGAATGTGCAATATTTTAATGATTGCACTATATGTTGAATTTAAGTTGTGTCTCTCTATATTAATTGAAGTAAAAAAAAAAAAAAAACTAGTATGTTGATTATACAACATGTGTTACATACACATAAATATTTCTGAGATTATATATTTGATTGATGTACTTGGTAAGTAGAACATTGTTTTATGTAAGCTTCTATTATATGTCAGTTTTATTAGTTAAGTGATGTAATCTTAACTAATGATTGTAATAATTGCTTCTTTAAATAAAAGTTTTTCAAATATTCGCATGAAAATAACACATACCTTCCCTATAACGTTTCTGCTTTGGTCGAATCGTATAAATGGGAGACGGTAATTAGCTAACTAATGAATCAAAGCTGAAGTCTTATGGCATGGAGATGTTTGCATGAAAGATTTATTTTTTTTCCCTATAAGGTTTCTGCTTTGATCGAATCGTGTAAATGAGAGGTAGTAGATCTAATCTAGAATCAAAACAATAGCCTTGTCGCATGAAGATGTTTATATGAAAAAAAATTTCTTACTTGAAATTATGAATATATTCCTGAATTTTGAAAATTTTCTTTTTAGGTTGTTGTTGTATTGCTGAATGACTAAATGATATTTATATTTGATGACCTTTTGAAAGGCATCAATTGTGAGTATTTTTTAGTTCAGATACTCATTCTGAAGGGGAAAATATATGAAGCTGAAATGAACAAATAAATACAAGTGGCATTATTGCTGTTTGTTTTAATAAAAAGGAAAATACTCTTGATAAATATGTATTTTCAGTAAAAAAACTAGCATTGTATGTGAAGTATTATGACAAAATTATTATAAATGTGCAAGCATGAATTAGGAAATAAATTAAATTGAAAACTCAATAAAAGCATCACAGAAAATTACATTATTCAGTTTTCAGTAAAAAGCAGTACAAGAATTGCATATTTTAACTATGGTAGTAAGACTGACATTAAGAGCGCACTAAAGCCCAAACAGATATCTAGTTGTGTTTTAAACTAGAAGTACCAACAAAATTCAACAGTTATGATAAATTCATATAAAATATGGCTACTAGATTAGTATCATCAGTAGTAAGATAGAATGAAGTCAAGCAGAATCTACCATGAAAAAAGGGAAAGCCAAACTGGGTGTTCAGTGCTGTTTCATTGGTTTTGATTACATCGAAGTATTATATAAAGGAGTCATTAGAAACTTCAAGTGAAAAACTGCAACAATTTTTTTATAAATATAAATGCTATGGATCTCGGGCCTTACTTTTTAAACTTGTAATTAGTTTTGGGCCCTAACTAATCATTTTATACATAAAACCTAAAAATGTATAATTTTCATTCATCCTGAGAAATAGGGTGAGTGGAAACTATTAATTTAATTATTGTTTTCACATCATTTTTGCTTTGTAGGGTCAATAGGAAGTTCTGAAATTCCGTTTTGGATTTATAGAAGTTTGAAAATGCTACGAGGATGGAAGTTGTTTAATTTATTTCCACAAAACAAAAATATTGTGATTTTTTTCAATCTGTATTGTATTCTAATTGCAGAAAAATAAATTGATTTATATTAATATGTACCAACAGTTTTTCTTACAAAATTAATTCATTGTCACCAATCTTTCTTTGTTTTCTTTTAATTGTTCTTTAAAAAAACACATTGACACCACACCATTGTCTTATGAAAGATCAACTTCACAAGCATACAATTCAAACTATTCTTTAATTTCCCAATATACTTTTATCGAAATACAATTGCCTTGTCTGAGAGGTGTCTTTATATTTTGACTGTATTTACTATAAGTAGATCAAACATCCTCCTTTAGGGAGGAAAGTAGAGTGGTCACAAGGTATATGGGAAAAAAAAAATTTCGCCCAATCTTCCATGACACCCCCCCCCTCCCCCCTAAAAGTTGCCAATAGGCTAGAAACTGTGATTGGCAAAATATCAGCTCAATCTGATAATATTAACCCGTGCCTCATTGAGGTTAAAGTTAAGAAAAACAGCGATTTTTAGCAAAAAATCGTAGTTTTTGCTCTTTAAAATCGAAACTATTCGTTCTGGAATCCTGGTTCTTGTCTTATTTGATAAGAAATTTTATTGACTTGAAGTTTGAACTCATCCACTTTTTTTTTTACTGAAACTGATAGAATGGTATTTAGCATTTTTCAGGTAAGGTCGTAGTGGATACCGTCAAAAGTGAATTTTTATTGCAAAGCCCTAAAAACATTACAATATTCAATTACATCTGCTTTCCAGATTTTGCTTTTGTATTTTTCATCTTGTACATTAAAAAGGCTTTTGTTAGAGGTATTTTCAAAAATAAATCCAGCAGCATTCAAATTTGAAATGAAGGAATTAGTGGTAAAGAAGAGGAAGCAAAGAGTAAAAATTATAACAAATAGTGTTCAAATGTATTTTATTAACTATATAGTTGAATTATACATCCTTATAATATTATTATTTAAATATACAAATTAAGTGGTAATTACAAATTAAGGTGATAATGTCTTAGGTATTGTAGCTTTTGAAAAATCCGGGAAAATGTGCGTATATTCAGATACAACTTGTAAAAGGAACTACCGGTGTTCTTAGTCTTTCATCAAAGAGGAATTAAAGTCTTTAATTAATTTTACTCCTCTCTCAGCAGTGTCATTAACATACTTTAAACCGTTCACTATTTTTTAACTTTTAAATAATGTTGATTTTCACACCATACATCGGGATCAGTACTTAAAAATTCTGTATCGATTTCAAATCTCTTAAAAAAATTTAGAGTCCAAGGAGTAACAAAATAATCAATTCTTTGTCCAATAAATGAACAACTTGTTGGAGATTGAGTTTTGGTTTTACATCCCTATCATCTTCATCATTTTCTACTTCGGACCTTAATTTTTCAACCATGCTTGTTTTGACATTTTTTCCCAAAGTACCATCGAAAAATGAAAATGCAACTTGCTCCGAGTTGAGGTACCACAGATGGTTTATTATTTTAGATAGGGCCTTGTCTACAACCTCTTTATCAATTTTCCTGTATTGAACTAAAGATTTTAATAATTGTAGGTCTAGGTTGGAGGGCCAAAGTGGGTTTGTGGGCATTGAACCATGCTTTTACAAAAAGTATTGATAATAAATAAACAAATATCTTCAATACCGTTTCTCTCTAAATCAGTTAACGAAAATTGATCCCTGAAAATACACATTTTGAGAGAATTAATGGCCTTTGCAATCCATCTGGCTTGATGAATAGCACAAGATACTCTAAAAGTAATGTCTTTTTGAGTAAGACGCCCAAATGAATTTAGCAAGGTTGAATGAATTCTTTTTATTATTATCCCTGGGCTGTCGGTTTTTTAATTGTTCAAAAAGAAAACTTGAAATTTGGTCTGGATAACTTATTTTATTTTTAATATTTTCAAATTTTATAACCTGCTTTGTATTTCTTCTTCTGGAATTTTCGAAAAATTTCTGGCTGAGGACCAGTGGATGTGCCTATTTTGAAATTAAAAACTACTTTTAAAACAACTTCTAAAATATGGTGGCAACATGCTAAATTCAGAAGGTTTTTCTCTAATAACTGTTCTAGCAAAACGCATGTTCCCCTAAGGCGACCAGTATTTACTGTTGTATTTATAACTGCACCCAGTGCTCAACTTCTGATAATACAGCTTTTGACTGAATTATCACAGTTTTATTTTCAATGATTGGAACACCTATCAATTGTTCTTCATCGCCACAAGTAATCAAAATCGCTATCCGCTCCACATTTTCTTAATTGAACAAATCTGGAAGCAATTTCTCATCCCAGTGCACAACAGCTCCCTCTAAATCGGAATTTCTAAATCTATTTTTGATCAGTACAATTGTTTGCTGTCGGAATTTTGGTCTGCGGAGACGTATGACACTTCGACACATTTTTCAAGACACTTCAAAAGCTACAATACCTAAGACATTACCACCTTAATTTATAATTACCACCTAATTTGTATATTTAAATAATAATAATGTAATGATGTATAATTTAACAATATAATTAATAAAATACATTTGAACACTATCTGCTGTCATTTTACTTCCTCTTCCTTACCCCTAATTCCTTCATTTTAAATTTGACCTTACTTTGAACTTGCTGACCTTACTATTTACTTCTGAAAATACCTCTAACAAAAACCTTTTTAATGTACAAAATGAAAAATACAAAAAGCAAAATTTGGAAAGCAGATGTAATTGAATATTGCAATGTTTTTAGGGCTTTGCATGAAAATACACTTTTGACGATATCCACTACGACCTTACATGAAAAATGCTAGATACCATTCCATAAGTTTTAGCAAAAATAGTAGATGAGATCAAACTTCAAGTCAATAAAATTTCCTATGAAATAAGACAAGAACCAGGCTTCTAGGACGAATAGTTTCGAATTTAAGGAGCAAAAACTACGATTTTTCGCTAAAAATCGCTGTTTTTCTTAACTTTAGCCTCGGGTTAATATTATCAGATTGAGCTGAAACTCTGCCAATCACATTTTCTAGCCTATTGGCAACTTTTAGGGGGGGGGATGGGGGGGGGGTGTCATGGAAGATTGGGCGAAAAAATTTTTTTTCCCATATACCTTGTGACCACTCTACTTTATTACCCACGGTAGAAAATCGAAAATTGATTTTTTGTGACCACCCTAGAGGACAGTCTTCTTTTTGGAAGTTCTGTCTTCCCTCGAAAAGTGTCCTCCTTTTCAATATGTGAAAGCTAATTTTTAAATATTTAATAACAAAAATTTCACTTAATTATGAAGTTATGTTCATATTTATAATTTTTTGTGCTGATATAAAAAGCAGATGGCAATATTATTATAAAAATAATGTAAATTAATACATTTTCGTAGTAAGTAGTGGTTCGAAAGATCGATGCGGCTTTTTATGTAAAAAGGTTCACCATCCCTAGCATAGGTCTTGAGAGTTCAGCATTTTCTCTCATGCCCGGAATCTAAAAAACTTACACCAAACCACAAAATTGATAGTAATATATATATATATTTTCACTGATAAGGAGATCGACTGTTGAATTTTTTCTAAAATATGTTCTGACTTACTAAAAGAAACTTCAAAACATGTGATACTCATTGTTTTTTTCATAGCTGGCACCAAAAAATTCAAACTGTTATTTGTAATAGATATTTATAACAGTTATTGAAGACATAATGTAACAGTTATCAACACTTTCTAAAAATAACAGAAACGGCCATTTCTAATTTCAGCCAATCAGAGCAAACCTTGCTCATAGGCACACATGTCCGCAGAATCTTGTATAATTATGAAGGAGACGGTTTTTTGAACACAAAATCCTTTTAAGTGCTCCAAAAAAGTAGCTACTAGTCAGTAACGTCGCGACTTGCAACGTCAGGGAGCTAGGTTTGAATCCCAGAATACTTTTTTTGTCCATTTCTAAGAGATGCTTTAAAATTTGTATTTAATACCAAAAATACAATTAGCGATTTCACAACAACAGTTTTGTGACGATCGAAGAATTTCTAATTGGTTACAAAGGGATGTTGTTTTTTGATAATTTGTACCAGGTCTTACATCACTCCACTGAAAATCGAGCTTTTCCCCTTACTAAATCACAGATACTCAGTCACAGTTTGTACTGCTACTCGAATCTCCAGTCGTAGTCACCGATAGAGGTTGTGCTGTCACTTAACTGCGTTATCGGAGTTAAATAATATCAGCTGTCACAGCCCTCAATCACTCTTAATTGTTATAATGCAGTAAAAGATAGAACTGTGTTTCAAAAATATTGGTGATTGAATAGAAGCTCTTTCATGTGTAGAACCTCGAGAGTGACTTCAGGAATACTTCGCAAATCTGTTGGTTTCAGAACTTTGTCAACAGCAATTTTCCAGAAAATAAATTGTTAGAAAAAGCTTAGTAAACGGTTTTTGAGAATTTAAATGAATTTTGTTTTCGGTTAACCAGTATTGACTTTTCTGTTTGAACGTGATAATTATTCGAGTGACTTCAATAGTTATTACACGTCGGAAAGTAAGACATATTTGCACGAGAGGTTTCCTTTTCTGACTGGGCATATAGCTTTGAGCCATGTACTTTTATTTTTAGTTCATTGAGTAAATTCAATTTAAACATCTCCAGTTGTATATTGCACTTCGCCAATAAACAACATTTAAATGGAAGTTTATAAAGTAATTATAACTACCGTAATTTCAAAGACAAATACAAAATTACTGAGATCAAATCAAGGCCAAATTTAGAAGAAAAACAGAAAAAAATTTTGGAGTCGAATATTTAAAATTTTATTCTATTTATACAATTTTTTCGATAAAAAATGTGGAACGCTTCACGATTTTGCGTGTCATCCTTGCGCAGGGGCCATGCTAATCTTCTCTGTATCGTTCCAATTTTAGTATATGTACTGCCGAAGCAAGTACAAAATATTAATGTTCAGCTCTAATATATATAGAACAATACAAAATATCATACTTTGTAGTGGTGGCTACATTAAAAATAAAAGATACTAAGAAATGAGTTAAATAGTTTGCATTTTTCTGATATATAGTTTATAAACACAGTAAAATACATAGCTCATAAATATTTACCTAATTCATATATTTCATACATTAATTAAAATTTAAAGATTAAATTTAATACCCAAATCTCTCTGTAAGAGAAACCCACTAGAGGGCACTGTAGAAATAACCAAACATAGTGACAGAATAAATGCTACTGTTAATTTAGATAGATGGCGCTATTGCTTTTGTGTAAGAACGAACAAACCTCTACGAATTCCGTCATGGTTTGCCGGAAGAAATACAGTTGTCTTCCACTGAAACTTCCACTCATTGAAAACATGTTGAAATAACATTCTTGTTTCGGACGTTTTTGGAATGAAAAAGGAGAATGTAGGGGAATGCAGGCGTTTGAAGCTGGTACATCGAAACACAAGCGCTCTTTTTATTTAGCTATTCAAGAAAAACCTCTCATAAACATTTAAATATAAAATAATCTAATTAGAGATACAGGGTGCGGCAAAAAGAACACTCTGAATTCTTGATCGCGAAGGTTCATGTGGGAAAATATATATAAAAGTTGAAAATTATTTATTTAAGTAAAACTTATTTGTAAGTATCGATCTAATGTGAAATTTGCCGCAGATTTCAAATCCGTTGAAATGTTTACTCGATCTTTAACGATCTAGGAGAACGTTGTTTCTGCCGCACCCTGTATAATAACAATAAAGAATCTCGATTAATTTTAATTCATTCAATATTTTATAGATAACGAATTAATAACTACCACTATTGAAAGTAAATATTTTCCTATAAGTAATAATTGTTTGTTTTAAATCGCATGCTCTGGTTTCTCTTCATAATCGTGCTAATCTTTCGCCTTTTACTAAAGATTACCGTGGAGAGGAACAACTCAATGAGCCTATATTAATTTTTGGATCCCACTCAGTGGGTTTAATAATAGATATTTACACAATCTAGGATTGAGATGTAGGGTCTGGGTTCTCCGACAGAAGGAATACATACTGTATTCATTTCACAATTGCGTTTGACAAAAGGTGTACAAATTTTTCGCGCCATAAAAAAACGGTCAAATTACAACGGCGCCTCAATCCCATGATAGTACTTTACTTAAGTCCAACTTGATTGGCTAATCGGATCACATGACCTAGATACGTATGTCATCAAGGTTTATAGTTGTCGATTTATCTCTTCCTTTCTGCTTTCTTGTTTTTTTTCAGATCCATGGCTATGGGTGAGGTGGGAGCCGAAAATTGTATCCTTTTATTATATAAGTAAAAATTATATAAGTTAGTGTTTTATGTATGCTTTTTGTTACATCAGAATGGTCCTAAGCCAGCGGTGGATACGACACCATCATCCTAAAGCAAAGGGGGCGGAATAATATCAGCTGGTAGTGAGTTCAGGAGTGGTTCTTAGATTATTTATGTAAAATCAACGGAAGCTTAGGAAAATATGAAAAGGGTATTAAAAATTAGGAAAAGTAAATTAGAATGAAAAGGAATTAAATTGGAATTTTTTTTATATAATTTGGAGGATCTAAAAATTCTCCCGGCAGCTGGGTTCGAACTCGGGAAGTCATTCTACGCTGCCGACGCTAATCTGAAGGTGGGTGACTTTAGCCATTAGGCCATCGTTGCTTCACGAAAAGAAGCTATTTAAAGTATGAGTACCCTTAATATAAGTTGGCAAGAAATACTACTAACAACAACCATACAACATATATATGAGGAGCAAATCAGAGTTAACTTGTCGGTCACTTACGCTGTACGCTCAGGCGCTAGTGTATGTATTGCCTTTCTACGAAACAACGCGCATATTCAAAATCAAATGGTTACTGCAACAATCAGATTGGCGAGATATCCAAGTGAAACTAGCCAATCAAGTTGGACTTGCGTAAAGTACTATCATGGGATTGAGCCGCTTCCTCAAATTACACAACATTCCCTGTTTGATTCAATACAAGAAAAAAACCCGGACTTAGTGACGAAAGCGATTCCTTTGAACCTTGTTAAGACAAAAAAAAAGTATTAATTTGTAGATAGCTGGACAAAATACCAAGCCTTCCAAAACGTCATCTGTTGTCGGGAAGCCCTTTATTTACCAAGACATGCAGCTTTTTAGACGTATGAATTGCATCATTGTATCAAAAATTATGCAACCATTACAAAAACAAACGAGGAAAAATTATCTTTAACTCGAGGAAAGATATTTTGGCGGTTGAAAAATAGTTTAAATGTTCATTGGTAGAGATCCCCATACGACGTTTCGTGTGAAAGTTCTGAAATAATTCAACAGTCATTATAAAACGAACGTATAATTTTTAAGCTGCTGCGTTTCATGGTATGGAAATCATAGCCGGTGTCGTATACATGGAAGTAGGAAAGATAAAGAAGTGCCCTAACAATGTTTCGCTATCGGTCTAACTGAAGCCGATATTTCCACGGTTTTAAGGCAAAAAGATGGCTGCCGCGCATGCGCTGTCAAAAACTTATTATAGGGCGCATTTTTTTTTCATATTAAGATGTGTTCATTCATTTTGTAATTGAGCAAGGTCGTATATGAGTTTCCACAAGTCTGGCACGTCTAAGATTTTTGTACAATACATTAGCTTAGGCTATCTGAAGCTATATGGGACGCTGGAAAGGATTGATTTGTCTTTCTACGGTCATTATTTACGACTCATGCGTCAATTAGATATTCAGAAAAGTATGAAATGTGCAAACTCTTCCATAGATTGGTCTGAAGGAACTGGAAGGTGAACAGGGTTACATCAATAATCTCCGTGCGTTGAATTTGAACACATTTTGATGTCCTGCTTGTAGGAGTGGCCATATTAACAGTTGAATTTTACTGCCTTTACCCGCGAGAAATTCTAAGATAATCTCGGCTATCTGTTGATCAACAATTGTTGAAAGTGAATGTTGTCTCATGTAGTCCACTTTAGTTAAGTTTTTCTTTTGAAGTTTATTTAATTTTAGTGGAGATAGTAGTGTTTATCAATTTTGTTTCAAGTTTTGAATATCAATACGACACTTATCTTGTGGAGAAATCGGAACTATTTTATGTAGCGAAGAAACATAACGCGCCTTCTCATATCATTGTTCAAAGAGCGATGGTATAAAAAGGTATCCTCAAATCTTCTCCTTTTGACTGAATATTTTTTAATGTTTTTTTTTTTTCGTGCCGTCAGAGGTTTGGTTTGTCGCACCACGGTCATTATTTTGCTTCATGAGCTGATTAAATCGTCAAGAAAGGAATTACCTATTTTCGGAAGAAAAGTAAGTATGATATTCCTTTTGATTTTTCGAAAAACAGTCGACACATGGGAGTTGGTGCACGTTAATCCTGTCGTGCCCACGAATGTCCTCAGATTGGCGTAGTATGGACGTTTGGTGCAGCAAAACAGCGGATATATATTTCTGAATTTGTAGATAAATCGTGTTTTGACAGTATTCGCAATTATACTTAAACATAGAATTGCTATAAGGTTTGAAAACTGAACAGATTGTTGATGTATACTCTTGGTGAAGCATTAAAAAATCAACTAGTAAAACAATTATAAATGATAAGACACGATTTTGGAATTTCTTGGGTAGTTTAATCTATGAATGAGTGCTGTGCCAAAAAGAATGATCCAAAACTTCAACTTATCTCTCCAAAAAAACAGAACAGGAGACGACTCGAAGGCCCTTTAAGTGCAAAGGGCCAGGTGTGTTAAAGGGCCTTTTCAGTAACTTCAAAGTGTGCTGTTCTTCCAGGTATACCCTCGACTCCACCATCATGATCACAATAAAAGGACAACTCACCTCTTGTAGAAAAGCTTGCAGACATTCGTCGGGGACGTTTCAGTAACTAGTGACAAAACGCTGTTTCGATATTCAAGGGTAAATATGCGACGACTGACGCATTTTTTATGTTCCTACTGCAAACCGGAGAACATATTCCGACGTTTCTCACAAACCTCAACAACTTTCCCCTCTCAAGGCATTGATATGTGGTCTGTAGGCGGGTAGGTAACTAATTAATTGACTTCCTATTGGATCACCACAACGGGCAAGGGCGACGGACCGGGATCAATCCTGAAGGGAAAGCCGAGGACAACACCACGTAATCGAGGGCAACTTGTAATTTTGAACACCGCTCAGATGACGAGAACATTTGAGCAGACATTCCACTCTCCACACCACGCCGACGTGAGGACATTTGAGGACATAATCTATCAACATCAGTGGCAGACTAAGCGGTCGCGTAGGGCTTCTGAATATCAAAGGGGCCCCGAGGTCTTAAAATGTCTTCTCATCAGGGTTCGAGGAAAGTTGTGACCGGTAAAAAGTGATTGCGAAAACGCAGAAGATAGAGAGAGTCTAAAGATGCCTCGATAGAGAAGACATCGAAATAGTAAATAATATATAGCTTTATGGTCAACAATATTAACAGATGCTGTTATCAACCACATTCTTAGTAACAAACCAAAAAATATCGGGAATATATAGAATTTGAAATCAGTGTATAAAGACAGAGAGGAAGTGTATTAGAGAGGACTTTCTTCTGATACTTTTTACAGAAAGAAATCAAATGGAATTATGGAAAAGAGAAATTGGTTCATATTTTCAGAACCAAGAAAAAGTGTCTACAGCTACCCTTGCAAATTTTACTCAACATCAAAGTCTAAATCAATAACTGGTTTGCAAAATTGGAGATCAATTACTGTTATTTTATCGAACCACGAAGTTTCAAAAGAACATGTCAGCTATGTGTACTATGTATAGAAGATCAACAAAATTTATTAGAATTGCTACTCAAGTATTACAGGAAAAGGAAAAGAAGTATGTTACTGGAGTGGTATGTTGAATAGAACTATATCAACAATAAAATTTTTGAGTTGCTTTGGACTAGGATTTAGTAGTCTCGATGAAAGCAAACAATTCAATAGGAAAGGAAATTATTTAACCTACTTGGACTGCTGATAGGTTGGAAGTTACACCTACAAAAATATGCCAACAAAGGACGAGGATATATAAACTATTTATCTCAGAATATTTGTGACGAATTTGTAGTTCTTATTTGCAATCAAGTAAGATCTGAAATAATTGAAGAAATTAAGTGTGCGACTTATAGTATAATTGTTGACTATACTCCCGATGTTTTGAATGTCGATCTACTAACTTTTGTGGTACGATGTTTCATCCTGTGGTAATATATAGGACAGGTTTGTGGAATTCATGCCCATAGATCATCTATGGAACAAGAAGTTTTGAAAACTTTAAAAAAATTAGGAGTGGATATTGAAAACTGTCTATGGCAATCAGTTGGTAATGCTTCCAATATGTCATGGAAGAACTCAGATTTGCAAGAACATATTAAAGAACATAACGCAAGTACGGTTTTTATTCCGTGTGCTAAATCATTCCTTAAACTTAATTGGAAATATCTCTGCAGAAAGTTGTAGCGCTGCATTCAGAAATTTCTTTGTGAAGAATTTATTCACATTTTTTTCAGCGTCAACCATCGATGGAAAATTTTAACCAGAAATCTAGAAATGGTGTAAACATTCTCTCTCAGTAAAAAGAGTTTCTAATACAAGATGGTCAACAAGAGCAAATGCTGTATTAACTATGAAACTTGGTTTCACCCATATAAAAGAGGCTTTAACTGAAATATGTAATTCGGAAGAAGAAAAAAGTTACTATAGTGGAGGCGACTTCACTTCTGAAGAAAATGGACAAATATGAAATCGCCCTAATGACAGTTATTTGAAATATTATTTTACAAAGAATAAATGCTACTAGCAAATCACTGCAATCAGTGTGGAATGCGAACTATTGAGAAATAATCTATCCTACTGAAGTCATTAGATAATTTTATAAATAATTTCAGAGAAAAATTTGAAAATAGGTATCTGATTTATCAAGGCTATCTTCTAATGTGGAAGATGGAAAAACTCGCAGACAAAAAAAAAAGATAAAAATGTTTTTTGATGAAAACAAAAAAGTCGGACATGAATTTGCAATAAGAGAAAATTCCAGAGTCAATTCATTCTAAGTCATATGTGATTACACCAAGACAGAATTATTTCAAAGAACTCAGACGTATGAAGTTGTAGTGGAGCCTTTTCGAATATTTTTTTACTCGGATTTATCAATAGAAGAAAAGAACACGATAAAAAAGTTGAAGGATAATTTTCAAAATTGACATTGATGTTTGTAAAATTGAAGAAGAATTTGACCATTTTTAAATGTTTCTAAAGAAAATGAGGACACCATAAAAACCACACCATACATATATCGAGCCGCCAAAGAAATGTCTTGCACATTTCCGAATGATGAAATAGTATTTAAATTTTTTTTAAACCATTCACTTATCTAATACGCTAGTAGAAAAATCTTTTTCTGTTTTAAAACGTGTAAAAAATTATTTAAGGGGTATTATGGGAGAAGAAAGATTAATTAATATGGCCATTCTGTATATAGAGCAAGAAATTTTAAACCGAATCAACACTGCCAAAATAATTGACAAATTTTAAGAAATAAACAAGACGAAAAAAAGTGAGTTTGAGGGTCCCGAAATTTTACCGCTTGGAGCCCCCACTTGACTTGATCCGCCAGTGATTAACATGCACCATTCCCCCTCTACACGACGGACCTAGTTTCAAACTCGCAACCCTTACTAATCCCTGTTCTTTTAAGAATCTGACTGGAGTCACTTTTATACGAGTGTCGTTGGGGGTGGCTTGAAATGCAACTCCATTCGATTGGGTGAATACATGTCAAAAAGCGAGGTGTACGAGACAAATTCATCTGTTAAAAACATCAACTGCTTTGTAATAACTTTTTGTCCGTAAGTGAGAAGAATGAAAAATTTCCGAGCAAAAAAAGGGCATACTACATCTTGTAGTGCCGCATGACGGAAGCGATAGTATTCAGCTACAGCAAGCCCCTCCCCCCTACCAGGTGAGAAATTTAGGAGAAAGAGCCGAATATACCCGTCGCCGAGCCGCCGGCGTACCAGCAGCTCGGCGTCATGAACAAGGGGACCTCACCGCGCTTAGGGCGTCGGGAGTGTCCGAAAGAGATAGAGAGAATCGACACTGTTCTGACCAGATCGGCTAAAGGAAAGCGATCATGATCCGATGTGCCTGAAACTTTCGCTTCCACTATGTTCATATCATTTGCTAGTATTTATACAAACAGAATACGAGTAAAACTATAGTAGTGGTGACTACAAAGCTGCTAAATTTTATTCCGATATAAAATGACTTTTTTTTAAAGTTTCAAAATTGAAGGAGTAATATAACGCTCTTTCGATAAGGTTAAAGGAGAAACGGATAAATTTCTAATTTCTGAAAGGATTGTGAAAGGAGTGTTGTTTTGTGAGTTGGGGCAGCTAGAACCAAAGTGAACCACTTGGTGACGCTACTGTGCAAAAACAATTACACAGGAAGGTAGAAGATATAGCAAACGCGTTCCCAAGTCCACGTACTCAGAAAAACTTACACAAAGTCGTAATTCTCACTCTCTCGTCACAAGTTTTTTTTTTGCTTGACTTGAGAAAAAAATATAGTGAGAACAGATTACAAAACAGATACCGTAAATCGGGGTACACTTTTTCGAGTTCTTTATTGCGCCTGTCAACACGTGTTAAGCTAGATTGCTGAGACTGGTATTATATGAAGTTAAACTTCCTTTTACTAAAGACATAATTTTATATTAGACATGAAAGACATGACATTAATGACATGATTTTACTCTACGACCAATGGCATCCTAATAAACGTCCTTCACCGTTGTCCCAATCTTACCCCATTAAGTGGGGTAGATTTAGGACAGTACAGTGTTTCCAAGGTAACACTAGGATATATCAATCAGTTCCAACGATATACATAACTGTTTTATTTTAGACATCAGAAATAGTATTAAAATCATACTACTAGAGGTCTTAGCACTACTTTATATTATTATTTTGTGGATAAGAGTAAAATATTTTGAAAATAATTAGGTTTGAAGATAATAGGATTGTCAAGACGGCAAGTAACATTTTAACTTAACTTAATTGCTTCCAAGCGAATTTAAAAGTTCTTCGTAAACTATTAGTTCTTAAAAGTTCTTTGCAAATTTTCCGTAGGCCAATTTGTTCAGGCTGGTTGATCTTTTGGACTTTTTCGTCCTTCGAATAATCTCCCACCGTCATATTCTGGAAGAAACTTGAAGGTTGTGGGCTTGGCATCGAAGGAGTAAGATGTCCAAGTCGCTGACTGTTTCGCTGTCTTCAGAGTACTGTAGAAAAATTTCCCAACTTTTTCCCAAATCCAATACATTTTCCAACATTGGGACAAGTGTTAGAAATTCAGGGTCCGCCATAAATTCGTTTCAACTTTTAAAATTCATAAAAAAAAATAACCAATCGGTATTTTCAAAAAGGTTTTTCACCGATAGCATTACTTCAAAGGGGGATTCTTTTGGTACCATAAAAAAATTAGTTTCAATACTTACCAATAGAGGGCGATGACACGAATACATTCTCTTGAATTATGCAAATTAGCGTGATTATATAAGAGCTCACAGCTTGGGAGATGACTCATTCTATACCTCAGATAAGAGATTAAAGCCCCTACGGGGTCAGGCAAACTGAATAAATACTAATATCAGCAAGACGCCTCATTCGATTCATTCAATAACTCGGTGTGAAGAAAAAGTTTTTGTACGAATGTTACCTTTGCCAGAGCAAGCTTTATTAGCGAAAGTTATTTAACAGGAACAGCGAATCAGCAACGATTGCTTTACGAAAATTCCGAACGCTGAAAAATAAAAGAAGGGTAGAGGTAGAGTGCCTATATAATAAGAGTGGCGACATACGGGAAACACTTTCTGATTGGCTTAGAGACCTTTTCTACCGCCCGAAGCGGTCTTTTCCCAGCTCCCGTAGACTTAACATGGGAACTTTTTGTGTGTTCGAGAAAAGCGTGTGTATATTAAATTAAAAAGAAAATATAGCTTATTCGTGTTCCATTTCGTGTTCTAAAATGTCTATTTATAATTATTTTAGTGTTTTGTCAGTGTAAATTTGAAGACTTTTTGAGTAAATCTCTTTTTGTGAACAACATGCTGTTTCCCGCTACTTTGGCGATGTAAACATCGCGCCAAAGGCAGTTAGCAAGTTTTAAACTTTTGATAATGTGTTGTTTTTTTAGCTGTTTCCTTATTAAAGGTTTACAATAACCTATGCCGAATTGAATCATCAGAAAATCAGAGAGTAAATTGTAGCAATGCTTTATATAAAAAGAATAAAAGAAATGTTTATATAAAAGTGTTATTTTTTATGCAAACTTTCATCTTTATTTTGCTGTTAGATCTCGGAACAAAACCACCACATCAACATTTATCTTTGTATTTGGATATAAATGCGTACAAATGCTGTTAACTATTTTAAAATCTTGAGATTATTCTTGTATGTTTAGGCCAATATTTGCTCATAATTTAGTTTCAATCTGTTAATTCTATTTTTCATATGAAAATGTGGTAGATTTTTTAACAAATGTGTACTGATGGTGTTGATTATTTTTTAAATTACATGTCTTTTGACTTGTATAAATGGATGAAACTTAAAATTAAATTTAAGTGGGTTAAAATTTCGTGTTATGTATTAAAAAGGTCAAATAAAAATGTTCAGTATCTTTTTTGGTTCGGTTAATGTAAGGAAAGGATTAATCACACTAAAAAAAACTACATGTGTGAACAGTTGGTTGAAAGAAAGTTTTATTTTAAGGAACTATCCATTAACAGTAGGACATTCCAAATCTATTTTTTATTTAATGTTATAAAATTAATGCGTAAACTTCTATCACACAGCATGGAAAGAATTGAAAGAAAAAACTTGTGCCTGAGAGAGACAACACATCAGATCTTATTTTATTTAACACTGAAGTTATAAACTTAACTTTATTCATTTTCTTGTTAATATTCACGAAAACAAGTTCAATAAGTCGTGAGTATAAAAATTACGGGACATAAACACTATCGCCAAAAGAAAGAGAGAGGAGGAAATGTGGGAAACCGATGGAAGAAACATATTCGCCCAGCAACCGATTCTGGTAGAAAAATGGCTGCCGCGCATGTGCATTGGGCCAAATTTGGTCCCTTGTCGCCACTCTTATTATATAGGCACTCTAGGTAGAGGCACCATCACACTTGAAGGGCTAGATAACCTTGTCTCCCGTTTCGAAGAAAGTGGTTATTTGAAGAATCGTCCACGAAGTGGAAGACCGTTATTAATGGACTCCCGTGTCACTGTTGTGGAATACTAAATGAAAGAAATATCAGCTGAAACTTCTAGTGGGAGTAGCAGCGCTTGTGAAGCTGCAAGGCGATTGAATATTCCCGAATCATCCCTACGACGTATCCTTCACGGCGTATTGCATCTTTATCCATACAAATTGTAATCACTTCACGAGCTTTTACCAGCAGATACCGCACAGAGAGTAACATTTGACAATTGGTTTTTGTCAAAAATCGTACATGAACCACACAGTGGCTGTTTATTGTGTTCTGGGCAGATGAAAAGTGGTCACTTTTCACTGCATGGTGATATGAATACGCACAAACGCCGCATACGGGCGACTTGACTCCACGTGCATACACACAGAAGCCACTTCATTAACCAAGAGTGACAGTTTGGTGTGGTTTTACTGCCTCCAACATTATGGGACCGTGTTTCTTTTTTTTTTAAAGCTTTGCCCAAGGACTGGCTGGAAATCGTGCACAGTGAATGGACACGTTATTTGTCTTCTGCGTGAGCAAGTCGTCCCCTCTTTATGTGAACGAAATATCTTGGCCAGCATAACCTTAATGCAAGATGGGGCGCCAACTCACATTGCAAGTCCAGAAAAGACGTTTCTGCTAGACACCTTCTGGGAAGACAGACTTATCAGCAGGCCCTGCAAGAACCCGTGGCCCCATCGGTCTCCAGATTTAACGCCAGTTGATTTCTGGTAATGGGGGTACTTGAAGTCGCGGGTGTATCGATTAGGTCCTTCCACATTGGTGGAGTTGAAAGATGCCATTCGGGTTAAAGTGCATTCCATACATCCGGACATGCTACAGTCTGCTGTAACGAATGTTGTCACTCGTCTAAATTGTGTTCTGCCTTTTGGCGGAGGTCATGTTGAACATGTGCTGTTGAAATAAATAAAAATTGAACGTAAAGCTACGGTTTCCGAAAGCGGAGCCGTTATCTAGCAGCCGTAATGTAGCTGTGGATGACGTCACTAAAACGTTGTTTGTACAAGCAGATGACGATCGTCTTAGCAGTCTCAAACAGTTGGAGAACGTTTTTTGTCTTGTAGCGGCAGCATTTCATTTCCTACGCCAAACAATTCGAGCGAAGGTAAGCAAAACAAACAAAAGTTTTTGACTGGCATTGTTTAGTTCGTTTTGTAAAATTGGGATCGTTAAAGATAGATTGAAAATTTCAACTGATTTGAAATCTGCGGAAAATTGTATACCATATCGTTACCTTAAATGTGTTTTATTTAAATTTCAAAAATTATTTAATAAATAATTAAATAATCAAATGGTAAATAATTAAACAAAAATTTGTTTTTGGTATCGATCTGGCGTAGAATTTTACGCTGATTTGAAATTTTCACTTTATCTTTAACGATTGCGAAATTAGAAACTTCAACAAGAGAATCAAGAAGCCCCTTTCTTTTGTTTCTCGAATAAAATAAACCACGATAGCTGTCTGTATCGTCTATTCACCACCGTATGCTGTCCGTCTAAGTTGACACCTCTGGTCTCTGTTAAGAAGGCCGCCTAGTTATAACCGGAGATGCCGGACCATCATTACCAGAGATGCCAACCTGCGAATTACAAATTTGAAATATTTAATTTATGCAACACATTTTATTATTTTTAATTAGTAAGGTATATCAAACATGAAAGCACATATATAGAACCAACAATTGTGTATGAAAGATATATATATAAAAAGCATTTAATAATTAAATTTAAGCACTCCCTTCCTTTAACAAAAAAAATAGTAATAATGAAAAAAAATACAGAAATAAGAAAACAAATTTATGTGTTGTGAAAAATAAATGAAATTGAATTTTTTCGTAGAAAACACATGGAAGTAGGACATTCTACGAGAAAAAAAATCATAGATTCCGTAATCCGTAGTATCCGATTCACTTCCGTATAAACTACGGAGAATCCGCAGTAGTTGGCATTCCTGCATGACGTTTCAAGGCTTCTAGATAACGGCTTGTAGCGTCATTGTTCGCAAAGTTGCTTGACTCCGTGAACTTTTAAGTTTGCATTAGCGCAGCGGATAACAAACATAACAGGCTGTTTTTTCTCAGGAAACCATAGCTTTAGTAGCACCTTTTCAACTGTATGTAGCGCTCTCTATTGGTAAGTGTTAAAACTCGATTTTTGTATGGTGCCAAAATAAATTCCCCGTGAAGTAATGATATCGGTGAAAACCCCATTTAAAAATACAGATTGTTTCTTTTTTTTATTATTATTAATTTTTAATGTTTAAATGAATTTATGGCGAACCCTGTATTACTATCGCATGAAATAGTGGGATGTCAAAGCGTGTACTTCTCAAAATACATACCTGCCGGTAGTGAAGTATTTGCAGTTTTTAAAAGGCGTTTGAAAGTTTACGCAATAACTAGAAATTTGATAACACAAGGTTCAAAATAAGTCTGGATGCCTTCGGACGTCAGTGCAATTACATCTTCAAATAAGTGCCACGAGGTAGAAGAACATACCGTAGGGTTCGGTAACGGTGTTTGCGCTCTAATTCGTCAATGCCACGTATGGCATTGACTAGAAATTCAAAAACCAAAAATTACTCACTGTCCCAAAGTTGCACACCCAATCCCAAACTTACCCTATTATACGGTATATGTTTCATTTTTAATTTCGTTTTAGTTAGTTCCATTCATTGCCTAACCGTAGCGCGCCCTGTATCAACCACTCAAACGAACTGGGAAAAAATTAATGTTCAATCGACTTGGATTTGGAGTTTTAATTCATGGGGTTGCTCACCACGTGTGAGCTTTACATAAATAACAGTGGATGGTTCGTTTTCCCCTGAAACTTTACATCTAACCAGACAAGGAAACCTCTCGTGCGTGGTTATTTGCCCTCAACTTCTGAAGATTGTAAAAGGGGGTATACAAGAGGACATTTGGAACAATACATAATGTGGTAATTCATATTTGTAAAACTCTAAAGTAGAAGAACCGGTGAGGTATAATTCAAATATCAAACAATTCGGAATGTTTTACTACTACAATTTTTGATGGTTCAACACTTCTAATTTAAATTCAATCGCAAAAATTTGGAAGGCACGAGTGAAAGTACCAATAGGTACATTCTTTCACAAAAAACGAAAAATAAAACTAATTTTTTCAGACAAACATCAGAAACCAATTCAACCCCATGGAATCTTCCTCTATGAATTGATTATACCACTGGTTATTGAAGTTGGAACAAAAGAACTACCAGATGTTTCTAATAGTAATTTATCACTAACTTGTTTTTTTAAAAGAAGCTTTTACAATGAGAGAGAAAGACTACGAATACTAAAATGTTGAAATTTGTGAAAATCTTTCAAAAACAAATTGCTGATTGCTGTTAAAAAAAAAAAAAAACGTAAAAATATTAGTTTTTACAAATAAGCAATAGCAGTTAATACTGTTACCTTAACATAGAAGAATCTAGAGAGTTGTTGGGAGTAGAGAGTGCCTTATTATATAGGCTCTCTAGTTGGGAGGGGGTTGTCAATCGTAAAGAACTGAACTGATAAAGAAATTTCATTAATTGCATTACCTTTCATTGATCCTCACCAATAGCCCTTTGAGTGCTCCAGTGTGATGTTAATCCGCAAAGGGTAGGTTGGTATTTTAAATGACGTCACACTCAGGAGCAACATAACAAAGTATTGGCAACGGTTTGGTAGGTAGATATTTAATTAACATCCCACTGGGCCAACATAACGAGCTATTAGCGACAGTCTGAGATCAATCGCGAGGTGAAAGATACCAGGACAAAACCACGTAATTTTCAATCACGGTCAAATGACGAGGTCACTACCTGAGCTGACACCACGCTTCAAACGTCCAAATCACATCAACGTGAGGACATGTTAGACCACAATAGATTTAACATAATCAGCTCCCTTTGAACTCTACGATTGCTAGTTTGTTACTTTTCCAATCGAGATACCGCGGCCCGTACCTACCAAAGGATTTCAGTATGGTAGCCCAGTTAGCATAGAAACACAGCAGCAATTGGGAGTGTTGGGAGTTTGAAACTCGATCCAACCAAAGAACACACTGGGGTGTTGCACGTCATAACCTCACGTTATCGTGATGTGCCAGCACAGTTGTTGACCTCGTCATCTGACCGTGGATCCAACTTACGTGGTTTCCACGGATCTTTCCCTTCGGGTTGGAGGTAGATAATTTAATTACCGTTCCACTGGAGAAAAACAAGGGGGTATTGGTGACGGTACGGGATCAACACTCGAAAGGATAGATCAAAGGACAGGACCATATAATTTTGAGGTTGGTAGGTATTTTAATTAACCTTCTGCTGCAGTAACATAACAGTCTATTGTCGACGGACAGATCTCAATTCCCTAAGAGAAGGACCCAACAACACCACGTAAGTTTGAACCACGGTCATTAGACGAGCAAAGCACTTCACTTGGCACCCCACTCTCCAAACTTTCACACCATGTCAACGTGAGGATATTTGAGGCCACGACAGATTTAACGAACATCAACCCCCTTTGAACACGGTGGTCTTTGGCTGGATTCGAACTCGCAACTTTCCGGTTGCTATTCCGATGCTCTTCCAAGCAGGCTATCGCGGCCCAACAATTTTAGTCATATGACGAGGTCACATCTGAGCTCATTCACGAAAGGTGTTTGGTATTTTTATAATTAACGACACACTAGAGAAACACAACGGGCTATTGGTGACGGTTCGAGATTAATCATCAAAGAGAAAGATAGGTATCCGAGGAGAAGCGGCTCAATCCCATGATAGTACTTTACGCAAGTCCAACTTGATTGGCTAGTTTCACTTGGATATCTCGCCAATCTGATTGTTGCAGTAACCATTTGATTTTGAATATGCGCGTTGTTTCGTAGAAATACAATACATACACTAGCGCCTCAGCGCACAGCGTAAGTGTCCGACAAGTTGACTTTGATTTGCTCCTCATATATATGTTGTAGCAACGATGGCCTAATGGCTAAAGTCACTCACCTTCAGATTGGCGTCGGCAGCGGTGGATGACTTCCCGAGTTCGAACCCAGCTGGCGGAAAAGTTTTTAGATCCTCCAAATTATTTTTAAAAAATTCCAATTTAATTCCTTTTCATTCTAATTTATTTTTCCTAATTTTCAATACCCTTTTCATATTTTTCCAAGCTTCCGTTGATTTTACATAAATAATCTAAGAACCACTCCTGAACTCACTACCAGCTGATATTTTTCCGCCCCTCTGCCGTCCCCTTTGCTTTAGGATGATGGTGTCGTATCCACCGCTGGCTTAGGACCATTCTGATGTAACAAAAAGCATACATAAAACACTAACTTATATAATTATTAACATATAATAAAAGGATACAATTTTCGGCTCCCACCTCAACCCACCCATAGCCATGGATCTGAAAAGAAAAGAAGAAAGCAGAAAGGAAGAGATAAATCGCCAACAACTATAAACCTTGATGACATACGTATCTAGGTCATGTGATCCGATTAGCCAATCACGTTGGACTTGCGTAAAGTACTATCATGGGTTTGAGGCGCCTGTATCCGAGGTAGATAGGTATTTTAATTAACAAGCAAAACAACGAAAGATACGAGAAAAAAACACCACGTAATTTTGAATTACAATCAGATGACGTGGTCTCACCTGAACCTGGATCCCCACTCTCCTAACACCTACAATCTCGCAAGGACATTTCAGGTTACAACAAATTTTACATGCACCAGTCTCCTTGGCTCAGGACGGTCTTTCGTTGGATTCGAACTCGCAATCCTCCGGTTGCTTTTCCAACCGGGCTTCCGGATCCCAATCTCGAAGAGATGGTTATTGATAATTCTTAATTAACGTCGTATTAGAGCAATACAACGGGCTATTGACGGCAGTCCGGGATCAATCCCCTATGGGAAAGATCCGAGGTCAAAACCAAGTAATTTTGAATCACGATCAGATGACAAATTGAACACCTGAATTGGTATCCCACTTTCCAAACTTCGGCACCACACCTACGTGGGGACTTTTGAAGCCACGACAGTCCTCGAATACACGTGCACTTCAGGCCATGACAGATTTAACATATGACAGTTCCCTTCGTACACGACGGTCTTTGGTTTGATTCGAACTCGCAATCCTCCGGTTGCTCTTCTACCAGGGCTTCCACGGCCCCACTCACAAAGAGAAAACACCTGGTAGTTTTGAGCCGACCAACCGGTATAGTGGTTAAGGTGTTAGCCTCTAGATCGGAAGGTTCCTGGTTCGAATCCGGGTATGGATGTTTGTAAGCGTATGGTGTAGAGGCGGCTGGTGCACCTTAAATCTGTCGTGGCCGAAAGTCCTCACGTTGGGTTGGCGTGGAAGTTTGGAGAGTGGGGTGCCAGCTCAGGTGCTGCTTCGTCATCTGACCGTGGTTCAAAATTACGAGGTGTTGTCCTCGAATCTTTCCCTTAAGGGACTGATTCCGGACCGTCGTCAATAGCCCGTTGTGTTGCTCTAGTAGGACGTTAACTAAAATTACCAATTGCCTTGCTTTCGAGAGAATCTGATACACTCCCTAACCGGGGTGGCACACCCAAATAACTGGAACTTACTTTTCAAACGACTATTACCGTAAACAGTAAGGTAGGTAGATATTTAATTAGCGTCGTAACACAACGGGCATTGATGACGGTCCGAGATCAATCCCCGCAGGGAACGATCTGAGATCTATGTGAGAATCCCACCACGTGATTTTGTTCCACTGTCAGATGACGAGGCCACATCTGATTTGGCACACCTAGCCAACGTGGTCATTTGAGATCGAGATTTAAAGTGCACCAGCCCCTTTTGAAAAACGGTCTTTGGCTGGATTCGAACTCGCAACACTCCGGTTGCTAACTCATGAGCAATTATCACATTTTATCGGAAGTAAAATGAGTTTTAATAAAGATCTTGAATTGAAACTTTCACCCTAAGCCAGGTGGAGTGTCTATATATAATATATATAGGCACTCTAAAGCCAACAACAGAACATTCGGGCCCAATGTCCAACTGTGTCTATGGTTGGATCAAGTTTCTAAATTTTTAATTTATGCTTTCACAAGAGCTTTGGCTGACTTAAAGGAGACTTCTTGCTATTTTGCCCAATCTTGGAACATTTTAAAGCTAAATCGTCTAAAATGTTCTTATTTTAAAATTTTGGGTTACTTTTTAAATTCACCATAATCAATGAATGTATGTTATTCATTTATATTAATAAGCAAATACATACCTCAAAATGTAGAGAAAGAAAAACTACTATTAACATTATACAAAAAGCTGCAATAAATTCATGAGTAAAATGGCTATTTTGGCAATATTAAGATCCATTTGAATAGGAATACTTCTGCTTGTCCACATTGGTATATGTATTTGTTAAAAATGCTTTTAGAGCTAAAAATTTGCATTTCATATTGGAAAATATTTAATTTTAAAATTTCTTGTAGAGTTTTTTACTTATGTGTTACATACTTAACCTTTTCACTATGGCGTACAAGCGCGATTCTTATAACCTTCAAGGTACAATTGATGTACTTCTTTTGAATGGAAACAATCCCCTCCGTACCGAGTTACTGAAAACCCACAGCGGATTAGAAGGGAAGGTCTCTAATGATAAAACGAAAGAAGACCCGGGCATGTGGGAGAAGGGCTAGGTGCGTCAGGTTATCCGAGACGTGGTCAGAGTCCCCCAACAGCCCCCGCCCAAAGCAAAATGTATCCGTCCCAGCTCATAGTTTTCATTCAACACGAGGCCACCGTGCTCACACTCTGGACTCATCATGCTTGCCTCAAGAGAGAAGCCATCAGACTCATTGGCGTTCATCGCGGTGGTGACCCTACATCGTGAGTCGAGCTGGATTGTTCTCATCATTGAGTGGCGAGACGCCACTCACAGGGAGGAAGCTCAAAACCTCCGGGGCGCCCCCTCCTCAGTAGCCCAGCAGACTGTTCTCTCACCCTAATGTCCGGCCCGTGGGTGGTAGTACCAGGACCATCATCCATGGTGATATGTAGACCTCTGCCGCCTAGAGTGCCTATACAGGGTGGTCCCGAATTCATGGTTCAAACTTTAATGGTAGGTACAGGACATTGTAACAATGATTTATTGTATAGGAATGTATAGTCGCAAGTGACGCGGTGAGGCGAAAACAGGGGAAATAACGGCCGAAAGGAAAAACAAAGATTTTATTGAAAGCGTTGTTGACAAGTGTCATGTTTACAGTAATTGTTCAAAATTGCGTCCACCAGTATCGATACATGCTTGACAGCGTCGGTGGAGCGATTGGCGTACACGTTCAAAGATGCCTGGTATTTCACGCACACCTGCAGCAGCTACAGATAAGCGAGCGACGAGATCCTCATCTGAGTCAACTGGAGTCTCATAAACAAGATGCTTTAGATGTCCCCATAAAAAGTAATCGAGGCTCGATAAATCGGGAGATCGGGGTGGCCAAGGGACTGGTCCACCACGCCCAATCCATCGAGTACCAAACGTGGCATTTAGGTAATTCCGTACATCAATGCTGAAGTGTGCTGGCGCCCCATCGTGCTGAAACCACATGCGGTTACGAATGGCGATCGGAACATCATGCAGCAGTTGTGGTAACACTTCTTTCAGAAAAATAAGATAGCTTCCGCCAGTGAGCCGCGTGGGTAGTAAGTATGGGCCAATCAAAAAGTCGTTCACAATACCAGCCCACACATTAATACTGAAACGTTGTTGAAACGCATGTCGACGCGTTGCATGTGGATTATCGGTTGCCCACACATGGGAATTGTGCGCATTAAAGACACCCTCGCGTGAAAATGTCGCTTCATCTGTAAATAGCACATAATCTACGAAATCCGGCTGCAACGCACATTGCTGTATCACCCACAGGCAGAAGTTCACGCGGCGAGGATAATCTGCCGGATTCAATGCTTGTACTTTCTGAAAATGGAAGGGGTGTAAGCGATTTTCGTTTAACACTCTGCATACAGTCTGATGACTCACACCTACGTCACGCGCAACAGTTCTTGTGCTTGACTCGGGTCTATCAGCTACAATGTTCAAGATGCTTTCTTCCAGCCTTGGAGTGCGTACAGCTCTTACTCGACCAGCGCCATGTCTGTTGACGTCGAACGCACCTGTTTCACAAAGTTGACGATGTAACCGTTGAAAAATTCTATGATCCGGCATTCGTCGATCAGGATACTCCGCGCGATACATTCGTAACGCAGCTCTGCCGTTACCATTTGCACGGCCGTACATGTAATGCATGTCTGCTTTTTCTGTATACGTAAAGTCACCCATCGTCTACGGCAGCACAATTGTGAATGGCGCTTTTCCCTACTGCGATGCATCATGTTCAACAGCGGCTAGACATCTACTGCCCTCTACCGGCAATGATACCAACCGATCACTCCATTTCTCTTTCCTTTTATTTCCCCTATTTACGCCTCACCGCGTCACTTGCGACTATACATTCCTATACAATAAATCATTGTTACAATGTCCTGTACCTACCATTAAAGTTTGTACCATGAATTCGGGACCACCCTGTATAATAAGAGTGGCGACAAGGGACCAAATTTGGCCCAATGAGCATGCGCGGCAGCCATTTTTCTACCAGAATCGTCTCAAAGAAGGATGCTGGTCGAATTAATATATCATTTCAGGGAGAACAAAAAGCATATGATTGTTATAATATGGATACATTCGGAAAAATGAATCATATAAACGCTCAATTTCATGTGTAATTGATGAGATGGATTGCACAACGCGTTAACTTAGATTGTGAGAAACACCCGTGTTGTTGAAAAAAAGCTATTTATTTAAAGTCTTCAAATTTACACTGACAAAACACTAAAATAATAATAAATAAACATTCTAGAATACGAAATGGAACATGAATAAGCTATATTTTCTTTTTAATTTAATGTACCCACGTTTTTCTAGAACACACAAAAAGTTCCCATGTTAAATCTACGGGAGCTAGGAAAAGACCGCCTCGGGCGGTAGAAAAGGTCTCTAAGCCAATCAGAAAGTGTTTCCCGTATGTCGCCACTCTTATTATATAGGCACTCTACCGCCGCCTACCAGATAGCCTAAACTCGTAAGCGTGCAGGTATTAGACTAGGGTAGGTCCTGATAGAGTGCCTATATAATAAGAGTGGCGACAAGGGACCAAATTTGGCCCAATGCACATGCGCGGCAGCCATTTTTCTACCAGAATCGGTTGCTGGGCAAATACATTTCCTCCGCTCTCTTTCTTTTGGCGATAGTGTTTATGTCCCGCAATTTTTATGCTCACGACTTATTGAACTTGTTTTCGTGAATATTAACAAGAAAATTAATAAAGTTAAGCTTATAACTTCAGTGTTAAATAAAATAAGATCTGATGTGTTGTTTCTCTCAGGCACAAGTTTTTTCTTTAAATTCTTTCCATGCTGTGTGATAGAAGTTTACGCATTAATTTTATAACATTAAATAAAAAATAGATTTGAAATGTCCTATTAATGGATAGTTCCTTAAAATAAAACTTTCTTTCAACCAACTGTTCAACACATGTAGTTTTTTTTAGTGTGATTAATCCTTTCCTTACATTAACCGAACCAGAAAAGATACTGAACATTTTTATTCGACCTTTTTAATGCATAACACAAAATTTTAACCCACTTAAATTTAATTTTAAGTTTCATCCATTTATACAAGTCAAAAGACACGTAATTTCAAAAATAATCAACACCATCAGTACACATTTGTTAATAATAATCTACCACATTTTCATATGAAAAATAGAATTAACAGATTGAAACTAAATTATGAGCAAATATTGGCCTAAACATACAAGAATAATCTCAAGAAAAAAAATAGTTAACAGCATTTGTACGCATTTATATCCAAATTCACAGATAAACGTTGATGTGGTGGTTTTGTTCCGAGATCTAGCAGCAAAATAAAGATGAAAGTTTGCATCAAAAATAACACTTTTATATAAACATTTCTTTTATTCTTTTTATATAAAGCATTGCTACAATTTACTCTGCTTTTCTGATGATTCAATTCGGCTTAGGTTATTGAAAACCTATAATAAGGAAACAGCTAAAAAAAAAAATGCATTATCAAAAGTTTAAAACTTGCTAACTGCCTTTGGCGCGATGTTTACATCGCCAAAGTAGCGGGAAACAGCATGTTGTTCAAAAAAAGCCATTTACTTAAAAAGTCTTCAAATTTACACTGACAAAACACTAAAATAATTATAAATAAACATTCTAGAACACGAAAAAGCTATATTTTCTTTTTAATTTAATATACACACGTTTTTCTCGAACACACAAAAAGTTCCCATGTTAAGTCTACGGGAGCTGGGAAAATACCGCTTCGGGCGGTAGAAAAGGTCTCTAAGCCAATCAGAAAGTGTTTCCCGTATGTCGCCACTCTTATTATATAGGCACTCTAGGTCCGGAGAGACAAGCCTCCAGCCATCCTAGTTACCAGGTGGCACCTCGAGGAGGTTCCAGCCGCTACTTGACCGGAAGGATAGCGGCCTGCCCCTACCCGCCGGGTCACTACTTCCGAGCGAGCCTACAGCCTTTTCCTTACCGGCCCGAACCAATAACCAGCCGTCGGAAAGTAATCCAAATCGCCAGGTGCTTACCGGTAGCCCGCCAGCCCCAGCCAGGCAATTGATGTACTGGACGTTGTCCAAATCTTTTCTTGGCGCGATCATGGTATATGGTTGTAGTTGTATTGTAAAGTTTAATCAGCACATTTTGGATTGTGTTAGTCGATTACTTTCCCCCATCTGGGTAACTAAAACTGTTTTTCAGATAAAGTTTAAGAGAAGACTATTTTTAAGAATTTATGCTTCTAATGCATACATTTCTGAAGGGCTTAGGTTGTGCCTGCCCAGTAAAGTAATGGTAAATTAAGATGTCTAATGGTAAATTAAGATTTCAACGTTGCCGTTTTACACATTTATCTAAATAACACATATAGAGTTGGCTTTATTTTTAAAATTGGGTGTTTACACTGGTGAGAAATATAAAAAACAAGCCACAATCTTTTCATATTCAGATATATTTATTCAAAATGCAAAAAATTCACACATCAGATTCAATGTAAATTTGTAAAATTAAGGTAGTTGTGCTGAATTAAGATTCTCCTTCGGAGAGATTCATATATAATTGTTCTAATTTTGAATAAAAAAAACTGATGCAATGAAACAACATAATAGAGCTTGTATATTTGAAATAAAAGTCGAAAACAAGAATAATCGTATTCTTAACAAAATAAACCAAAAGTAATTTTTAAAAAAAATCCAAAGTACAAAAATATATTCAAGTAATGTAAATCACAAATAGGCACACTTTTTACATGAGCAGGATTTGAATGTTTAACCAGCCTAAATTCTTGTTTTCAACATATTTTCCAACTTAATGGCATCTGCAGCAAATTTACGAATACCATCAGACAATTTGTCTGATGCCATTGGATCATCGTTTAGTTCCCACCTGAATTTGGCTTCATTGTAACTCACTTTTTCAATATTGATGTTCTTGGCTGTAAAACATGAAGTAGAATTAATATTCTGCATGAATATAGAATAGTTTTTAGGGTAAATTGTAATTACTTTACTATCTTTATGAAATCATTGGGCAAATAAAAGAGTATATAGCATAAGTCAAAAGCAATTTTCTAACTAAAATAACAAAAGTAATTATGAAACATTCAATACGTTTTGAAGTTAAAATAAAAAAAAAAAAACTTAAAATACATGTCATAAATTTAATAAATGCCGCAATTTTTTTAAAAGTCACATATGTTCATACCAGTTTCAGGACTCAAGTATCGATGAATCTCATCCTTAGAATTCGCTAACTCTTGAAGCAACTTAGGGCTATAATTTTAGAAGAAATAAAATCTATTACTTCACACAAATTTCAGTCAACAAAATCTAATAAGAACCAATGCTTGATATCACTACATATTTTGAACAAATACTAGAAGTTAATTTTTAAATGATGGTAGTCCTTTTTAACCATATAATGTAATTATTTTATTAATATGATATACAGGGGTTGGACAAAATAATATGAGCACTTGTGAAAAAATAGCACTCAAATGAAACCTCTCGTATACTCCTGCCCTCTAGCAGTGAAGGGTGCCACCTAGCGGATGAGAAAGTACACACATCAGACTGCTACTAGCAGTGATGGAAGTCGGATGCAAAATATATTTCTGTGTTAAAATTGCGTAATGGCTGACCTCTCTGATTTCGAAAGAGGCATGATTGTTGGGGCCCGTCTTGCTGGAGCCTCAGTAACGATAACGGCCACCCTTCTAGGTGTTGGGAGAAGTACAGTGTCGACTGTAATGTCAGCATATTTGAAACAGGGAAAAACATCTAAAAAGCACAACAGTGGTTGAAAATCGAAGCTGAATGACAGAGACAGAAGGGTTTTGAAGCGGATTGTGGCAAAAAAACACAAGACAACAGCATCCCAGATAACATCTGAGATGAACACACATCTACAGGAAGCAGTTTCATCAAAAACTATCCAGCCTGAGCTGCATATGGCATATATTCATGTTAGAGCGGCTATTTCAAAACCATTGATTACACCATGCAATGCCTGGAAGCGACGAATATGGTGTCGCGAGCATAAAAATTGGACACAACAATGGGAGAATGTAATATGGTCAGACGAATCGTCGTTCACATTATTCCCGAGAAATGGATGTGTTTACGTTTGGAGAACGCCACCAGAAGCCCATCAAGTTGACTGTCTTCGGCCAACGGTTAAGCATGGCGACAGTTCAGTGATGATCTGGGGTGCGATATCACATCGTGGTCATGGCTCACTTGTTGTTCTGAATGGCCATGTTACAGGAGAGGATTATATCAGTCTTCTGGCCGACCATCTTCACCCAATGGTGCAAACTGTGTTTCCTGATAAACGACCAGTTTTCCAAGATGATAATGCCCCCATTCACAACTGTGGAATTGACCGAGACTGGTTTTATGAACACGACGATGAAATAGAGCACCTCATCTGGCCCCTCAGTCCCCTGATCTCAATATAATTGAACCTTTATGGGGTATTTTGGAAAACAAGTTGCACAGTCGATTCCCCCCTCCAAGAACACTTTCTGAATTAGGGACTTTTTGCAATTTGAGTGAGAACGTATCCCTTTGAATGCTGTATGTGACTTGTATTTGTCAATACCACGTCGGATACAAGCTGTAATTGATGCAAAAGGAGGTCCAACAGCCTATTAATAAAAAAAAATTATCTTTTCACAGGTGTTCACATTATTTTGTCCAACCCCTGTCGTACCTATAATGTGTATTCACTTAAGCATATTTTTCATTTCTCTAGTCCCCAGTAAAACATGAGGCATGCGAGTGTTCCTGTTTTATTCCCATTGGTTGTGGACTATTCATTTCTCATTTGAAGTACTTGACACAGGAATTCACCTTGGACTTCATTATCTTTAGTTTTTGGATGTGTATATATCCTAATATTCATTGATAAGGTTAATGTTAACCTCTTGTTTGACCATTTCATCACTAGGCTTTTTTATTGTTTCTTTATCACTCTACACAACCCACAATTAACATAATTACTTACCTAATAGTTAGCAAGTCACAGCCAGCCAAGGCTTTTATCTCTCCTACGTTACGAAAAGAGGCACCCATGACAACAGTTTTGTATCCAAACTTTTTGTAGTAATTGTAAATTTTGGCAACACTCTTCACTCCAGGGTCATCTTTCGGTTCAAAAGCTTTTGTATCTGTGTTGGCAACATACCAGTCCAAAATACGACCAACAAATGGGGAGATCAGTGTGACACCAGCTTCAGCACATGAAACTGCCTGTAAATAATTTAAAACTCACATTTTTTGTTTTCAAAAAAAGTTTGTTTCAGCTTTATCAATGTATTCAATATTAATTAACTTAACCAGATAATCAGTTGTCAAGCAAATATTAGATGGCTTTCGTAAAATTCAAATTAGAGCCACTAGCCTCTAACTAGTCGAGTTTGACATTTTAGCCAGGACATTCACAGAAATTGATACAAAATAGAGAACATAGCAAGATTCTTTAAAGTTATTTAAATGGAAAATCCGCTTTTATAATTATATTGACAGTATAGCAGTAAATAAGTCATTGAAATTTGAATCACATTGATTAATATTTGAAAATTTTTTAATTAAAAATATGAATGATAATAAAGAAAAACAATCTTTGAAGAGTAAGAGCTGCCACTCTCATTACTGCATCTATAATTTTTAAATACTAAAATGTTGGTTGCTGTGCAAGGGCCAAGCTGTACCAAACACAAGACAACTTTAAGGAGTAATGGAAAAACAATGAAATTTTTACTGACACTGAAGAGAGATATACACCCAGAGAGGAATTGAGCCTGCATCACCTACAATTCTCACTGAGCCACACTAAAAAGTTGAAACTGGTGGAATAAAATGAATTACTCTAAATATTAATAGATTAAGGTACGTGTTTCAGCAAGACACCAGTCCTGACGGAAAGGGTAACAAGCTTTCTGTAAATGATCGAGAAAGTATCAGTTATAGATATAATTCAATGCAGCAGGCGTTAATTACAGCCACATGAAAAAGAGCATCATATATTCAAAATTAGAATCATGTATTTAAAAATCATTAGAAATGCAACGATCTCCCGACAGGTGATTACGAACACAGATAAGTTTTAAGAACAGTTGTTGTGTTCTGGTTGCTACTGTTCTAGTAGACGAACATCAATATACGAGAGTACCTGTGTTCTGATACGATCAAGAATATGAAATCTTGGCGCTGTTCTGGATAAGAACACAAAGGACAGATTCGTTGTAGACTAGAGAGGAGGGAGACTTGTTTTTGCACCGGACAGTGTGGCGTGTATATCTGAAACTTTGTATTATAAGCATCGTTTACATGACCAAACCAATCGACCCGGGTAATTCGAGGGTGAAAGGGATTTTCGAAGATTACCCGCGTCGCCAAATAAGAACCCGTTTATATGCAAGCAGCACTCCTCAAAATGCATTATGAGAAAGGATCGACACTGGACTTGACTGGGGTTGAAATCAACCAGTATATTTCCTTGCTTTTTCAGCACGTAGGGGAAGCAGAGTAGAAAAAACTGGTTTAACGCTCCTTTTACCTGGGTATTTGGCTCATATAAACAGTACTATACTGTAAAAATAAATGTGAATGTCCAATTTAGGTATGCAGTGTCCCTCTGTTCTTGGCCACTACTACATACATTGCCTATAAAATTAGACTTTGCTCGGTCACTGACAAGAATAATAAAATTGACGAAACACTTAACTGTAAATTTTTTAGTTTTTATGAAGAGTTTTTTCAGCAAAGTGAGATTTGATCCAGACTACTACAGTAATTCCACATGTATATATCTATACATAAAGCAGAGTTGTTGTCTGTCTTTGCTCTATACAATTGTACATTGTTTGACTAATTCACACCAAATTAGGTACAATTATACTTTGGAACACTGCAGATATGGTAGGTTAACTCTAAACCTCCATTCTATTTGTCCTAGGTGTGTAGGAGGGGCCAAAACAATTCGAAATTGACAGAAATAACATTGAGTATAAAACGAATGTTTTACCAGTGTTGATTGAAATTCAAGTTTTCCAATATCGTTTAACAAATATTGCTTGAAAAACAAATTTTCCAAAACAAATTAAATTATAATATTTATGTTTGATCTGACTTTTTATTGCTTCCCATAAAGTAACTAAATAATAAATATTTGATCGATAAAAAATATTTAATTTTATATAACTTACATTAAAGACACGAAAAACGCAAATGAAAAACTCATTGATCATAAAAGTGTAATTTTGCTACTTGGTATCTGGCAGCACCAGAACTATTGTTTAGTTTATAATTTGATTTAGAATTATGCATTTACATAGTTTAGTGGACCATGAAGTGTTGTGGTCATATTTGAGCATTTCCAAGTATTGTACATTAGGGTGGAACGAAAAACACGAATTTCGGAAATTGATAACGCCTATGGTGGGAATAGTTGGGGACTACTATGCTTATTAATAATACAAAATATGAGCCAAATCAATTAATATCTTCAGGTGCCAAAATCACTTCGAAATGTCGAAAATTTGCCAATTTTTTCAGAAAAACAATATTAACGCATTTAAAAAATTTAATGCATCTTATTTAAAGCCATGGGTGGGTGAAATGAACTTCCCTGCTTGTAAAAAAAAAGTGTTACACCTAACATTATCCCGGAAATTTAAAAATTTCACCTTTTTTTAAGAGTGCTATTCACGCACGTCTCCACTCCTCTCAATAGACTCATCATTGCGTTCCTTGCTACTAGGGTGCACGGACGCTTCCCTTTCTTCGCTTGTTTATAAGGGGTAAATAACTCGTATTTCACCACATGGAGTGGAGGTGTCTGGGTTTCTTTAAATACCCACCCACTTTTTTTTGTAAATATCTAGTAAGTGTATGCTGATGCAAATGCCCTGCCGATCTAGTCTATCGAGGAAAACTAAGTTCTTTGTTCAAATTGATTCGCTTTCGTTTCTTGGTGCATAGTTTACTGTTTATTTTTTACTTATTTTAGATATTTTTTATATAGAATTTTAATTTTTAAGTTCAGTTTTGTTTGGATTTTGTTTGTTAAGGAGACACGGTTCTGTGAATTGGTCGAAATGGCTAGGACAAGATCAGTAGATGTATGTCCCGTGTTTGGAATGGCTGAAATAATGAAGCCTGACATGCTTCCAACATTTGCAGATGTTATGCAGTATTATCCTTACATACAGAAAGATTATAAAAGAGATGCTAGTATGTGGCTGATGTATGTTCAATTTTAATAAAAGTGTTTTAAGGATTATGGGGAAAAAGTTCGATTTGAACTGTAACAAACCAACAAATAATATATATGCTGAAAAAAAAACCCATAAAACATAGAAATATTAAGAAACTATTAAAAAATACTGGCAAACTATATTTCTCAGAAAGGTTCTGTCCATCAGGGAATCAGCAGAAAAAAAATCTATTTGATATTAGCATATGTAAATGTAAGAACTTTCTCAGTTGTACTTTCAAAATGAAAGTAACTATTGTTGAAAGAGCTTATTTAACAGATCAAAGGACATTTGGAAAAATGGTCATTGGAAATGTTGACATTAAAACCAGCAGAATGGTTGAAGAAAAGATTGCAGTGCAAATAAAAAGAAGCATAGAGCCAAAACGTTCATCTCAAAGATTGTAAAGGAAAACAATCCAAAATAATCTCGCCCTCTATTACGGAAGCTACTTTGAGTTTTAATTTGCTTAAGAATTCTAATGACACTATAAACACAATCATTGATAATAATTCTTCAACTTCACAACCGAGAACTAAACTTCCAAATGTAGCTCAGGCTTGTGACAAAACTGGTGTTTCCGATAGATCGACAGCAATTCTAATAAATGCTGCTTTGAAGGATAAAAATTTCCAAGAGTGATTCTTCAAACATAGTTGATTGTAGTAAAATTAGAAGAGAAAGGACAAAGACCCATAGCTACCTGAAAAGGAAAAATGAGGAAACTACCTCTATCAGAATATGGAATATACTTTGATGAGCGAAAGGATTAAACTTAAGTAATGATTAAAGAAAGAGAAAGGATTTCTAGAAGGACGGTAACAGAAGAACATATCGTTCTAATACTAGAACCAGCATCAAAATATATGGGACATGTCACTCCTATGACTGGCTCTTCTCAAAATATTAAAACAAGTATTTTAACTTTTTTGGAGAAAAATATCGATTTTTCTAAGATGCAAGTGGTTGGCTGTGATGGTACAGTGGTAAATACATGTTTAAAAAATGGAGTCATTCGACATATCGAGCTCTTTTTAGGACGTCCTGTGCATTGATTTATTTGTTTATTACATACAAATGAGCTACCCAGCTACCTTTACGTCATTTGTTGCAACATTTAGAAGAGAAAACCACTGGACCAAAAGGATACAGCGGAAAAATGTTAGAATCTTGTGAAAAATTTTGCTTTTAACAAATTTTGAAAAGATAGAAGTAACTTTGCCAGATATTGTCCTAGAGGATCTTAGCACTGATCAACGATACCTTTACGAAATGCGCACAGGGATATCAAATAAATATATTCCATTAAGTTTGTCACAAAAAGATCCAGGAAAATTGAGTCATTCCAGATGGTTGTCGACGACAGATAGAATTTTAAGGTTATACGTTTCACCTGAATATCCAACCCATAACTTGAAAATATTAACAGCGTATGTTGTGAAGGTACACTTATATGTGTGGTTTACAATTAAAAGTCAGTCATCCATGTTGGTACGGGAGTTTTCATTTTTACAATATTTTAAATAAATCGAGATTTTTGCCTGAGGATTTAAATATTGTAGTAGATATAACTTTGCAAATAAATGCTTATTATGCCCATTCAGAAAATATTATTTTGGCAATGTTAGCTGATGATCAAAAACACGTCAGGGAATTGAGCCTTAGAAGAATTTAAAATTAAGACAAAAAAAATAAAGTTGAAAAGAGAATATTCGAGAGTTTAAAATTCCCAAGTTAAACTTCGAAGCAGACGATTACATAAATCTAATTGAATGGCAATCAGATTCCATTACGGATCCACCACTTACAGTATCTCTCTCTGATGATCAACTCAAGTCTATGATTCTAGACGTTCCAATCAATAGTTACGTTTAACTTTCCATGTAGTAGAACGTTGTGTTAAATTAGTAACTGAAGCATATAGTACAGTATGTGGTACAGAGGCACGAGATGGATTTATTCGGTCAAGAATTGCTTCTAGACTTGCTTTACTCAGATTTGAAACCAAAAGCCAATATCAACCACTTTTAAGCTACACCACTTAACAGTAACTTCAACTTAATTTTTTAGGGTAAAGTACCAACTTAAATTGAAATTTTTAGGGGTGGGGGAACTCGATATGCAGCCACCACGTCGTGCTTTCTGGGTTGGTTTCATAATGCAAAAAACAGCGAAGAGCTGCAAGGGAAAGCGCTTGTGTAAACACGTTGTCGTAATGAGTCTATTGAGAGGAGTGGAAACGCGCGTAATGGCGCTCTAAAAAAAGGTGAAATTTTTATTTTCTGGGATAATGTTAGGTGTAAAACTTTTTTTTTACATGCAGGGAAGTTCATTTTACCCACTCATGGCCTTAAATAAGATGTATTAAAATTTTTTAATGCATTATTATTATTTGTGAAAAAATTGGCAAAAATTCGAAATTTCAAAGTGATTTTGGCACCTGAAGATATTAATTGATTTAGCTCATATTTTCTATTGTTAATAAGCATGGTAGTCTCCAACTATTCCCACCATAGGCGTTTTCAATTTCCGAAATTCGTGTTTTTCGCTCCACCCTATTGTACATATATATATGTGTGTGTGTTAGTTTTGTAAATAAATTATTATTGTTTTTATCAATATTGTTCAAAAGTCTTCTGTCCAATTGTTCTATTTCAAAATACATTCAGGAAGTCCAAATTCGTCACATTTGCAGATATTGTTCAGAATTCTGCATTATTTCAAGGATCTGAATTTCGCTTCTGTTGGTAAGGTAATTTTTTTAATTAACGTCGTACTAGAGCAACCCAACGAGCTATTGACGACTTGCTGCTGTTGGTATTTATGTGTGTACCAGCAGATATATTATTTAGAAGTTAGATTTTAACAATTCATTTATTTCCTACAGTATATTGGACAGGTAATTTCTTGGCAGTGTATATTTCCACCAACTTTCCTTAAATATTTGATTGAATTCTACTTCAAAAAGATAAATAAAATATACAAAACAAGCTTTTTAAATAAGGTGTGCAACTACTTATTTTAAAATAACCGGAATTCCTTCTTTATCGTATTTATGTGTTCCAGTATTAGGAATATTCTAAGTTATCATAATGCAGATGGTTTCATTAAAACTGATAAATAATGCATTATTTATTTTCTTGCAAAATATCACTCCACATGGGGAATTTCGACCAAATTTCTATGCCTTTAGTTGAATATGTAATGGTTTGTAGATAGCTAGTTGTTTCACAAAATAAAAATATATAAAAACAAAACATTCCTAAGGTGGGTAATTTGTTATTTAAAAATAACAGTAAAATTTAAAAAGTAACTTTAAAATAAGATGGGTTACGTTAAATTAAAAGGGGTAGTCATACTTTGTAGTTCAAGTATGTCAAAAATTTTAAATAGATTTTCATTACAAGATGATTCAAATCAATGAATTTTACATTTTTTTTAATGTTTCATGGGTGTAAATGAAAGCTATACTCCATAGTCAGGTAATTACATCTATCATTCAAAATAGATATGTGGTTTCCATTTAGAAACCGAATTTGTATAGCTTTTTTTGATTGTTTGGAAAGGTAGTTTTTCATTTCCTCAATACAGGAATAACTGGTTTTAGAATGACTGAATTATTTTTTAACTAGTATTCACATTATGGATATTTTGTACAATTATAGGAGAATATTTCATGTTGGCTACAATGTTAATCCTTAATTCATGGTAAAAAATCACAATTACATTTTTTTGTAGCTAAAATAGAGTCAAATATAAATATGTAAACAAAATGCTTTTATATAGGGACATTTTACTAGTTTTCCGCAAAAATCTGCCAACCTTGCATTAACTAACACTAAAAATTGCTGGAAGCATTTAATACTATTTCATTCAATTAAAAAAAAATAAGGTCTCAAATTTGTCATCAAATGCACAAATAAGACAAACTTGGATACATTTCTTTAACGATCCTTGATGGTAAATAGGATAAGGTCAAATTCTACTGTAACAGGAGCAGATTGTCTGGAGCAGTTCTGATGGTAGATAGACAGTAATAAATCTATTTTGGGCCAAGTGACTCTTCTTTGAGCTGTTGTAATAAATGACTAGACAGATTGGTCAAACTGCTATGGAGGATGCTACAGAATTCTGCTGAAATTCAGTTTCAGCTAAAATGAAATTTTAGGAAGGAAAACTAATAAATTTTTCACAAACGCAAAATTTTCCTGAATAAAAAAATTTATGAATACTAAAATTGAAAATTAATCAAATTAATCCCAATCACAACTCAAAAGAAGGAGTGTACTTCAGTTCTACCAACCCTTATCTTAAGTTGAGATGGTATAAGGACAAAAAAAGGCTTGTTTCCTGTAACATGATCAAAAATATTAGGGTGGATAGGTTAGGTAAGAATTTTTTTTTTGCTAAATATTTTTAGCAAATATGGAAAAGGAAATATTCTATCAATATGTTTTACTTGTGGCATTCTTGCACCTCCTATGGGTTGTTTTCGAATTTCATCAGCAATATGAGCGGTTGCAAATTAAATTGTTTCCCATTTGTGACTCATTTAGTTTGAAGCAAACACATTTTTTTCTTGAAAATTCCATTCAACAGCACATGGAATAACGAAGCTCGAAATAGATGTCCTCTGTGTAGACAAATCAAACGTAACCTATTATAACTTTAAAAAAAAATACCAACAGAAGGTCGGTTTTACAGTGCTTTTGAAAAAGAAAGTCACTGCTTCTTCAACAGCGAGTTCTCTAAGAAGTTCCTTGTAAATCTCCTCAACCAATACATTCTCGTACTCATTTTCTCTTCTTTTCATTTATATCTTCTTCCAGGATAAGCTCTGCAGCAACATTTATTGTTCAATTCAGTTTTGCTCTCCATATCATCTTTAGCAATCGACACTCCGAACACCAATTAAACCTTATCCAAACAAACACTCCCACACTTACTGTTTTCTCATTTAGTAGATCTACTAAATCACTTGCTACTCAACTAAATTACTGGCATAGTATGTTACGAGCCTTAAGGAAACCAGTTCGACAAGCTCTTAACAATTATTAATTGATTACGATTGCTGTGACATCGTAATCAATTAATCGTTCAAACAAAAATTTGTTGTTTTTTAAAAATTAAATTTAAAAAAAGTCTAAAAGAAAACTTTAGGGTTGGAATTTTTTTATTGTAATTTCAGGGTCGGTCGGTTTACAGGAAACAAATCATTTTTTTGGACCTAATGATAGCCTTAAAATTTTCAATACTGAAATCACACCCACTCAATACATATTTATAGGAACAAAACCTTCTTAAAAATTCTTCAATTGAAAAATAAATGTAATTAATCTATGAATGCAATAATTCCGTTTGCCTTTCAAATTGAGAACTTCCAGAAAAATAAGCAATCTGTCCCTAAGTTCAATAATGCTTGAGTAAAGAAATGGCAAAATCTCACCTGCGCAAAATTGAAAAGTAGAGTCATATTACAATGAATCTGATATTTTTCTTCAAGAACCCTACAAAAATAAAATAAGTATGAACATTTTTTATAACAAATTTTTGTCACTAGAATAATTCAATGTTATTGCATTACAATGCTATTCAACTTACAGTAAACAATACCTGCAAACCTTAAAAAAACCCACATAAGTTTTACATACCGATGTGCAACTATCAGAAATGAAAAATGTCTAAAAGTAATTAAAAAAGGTGCCACATTACGGACAATTCTGCCAAATTAGGTTTAAGAAAGAAATTATTAACAGAAAAGGAAACTCCACCCTCTTCAATGTTACATGGCAGTTGAAACTGATTTGGTGACATTTTATAATACAACTTGTCATATGAAAACATGCAAAAATAAGCCATATTAAATTTTTCTTGAGGTATACTTGTTGATTTTTCTTGAAAATTTATGCCATCAAAAGTTTTTTAAACAATCTAGCAACCACTGATTTACTTGCATCAAAAATAATTTTGCAGATGACGTGGCCTAGTAAAAAAATTAAGGCACCCTCTCATTTGTGATTAGATCAGGAATAGGGACTGGCAAATTTGTGGTTAACTTACAGATGACAAGAGTAAGCCCAGCCCTGGTTAAACTACTCTTTTTTTTCTCCCTAGGAGAATATAGTTCCAATGATTGAGGTTGTACGATTTCTCAAAAAATGCAAGTACAGTATAAAGTCCCAAATTCGGACGTCCCAAATATGACGTTGTTGAAAGGAGTGAGAGATATGTGCAAATTTTCTGTTTTATTATGTTTTCCATTATTCTTTTTACGTTTTATTAAACATTTGGTTGGGTTTTATGGCAGTAGGACTATTTGGCCAAGCTGTGCCAAATAGTTCCAAGCTGTGCAGAATGTAAAGTTAATATTCACACAAGGAAAGCTTTACTGCATTAGAAGTGAGGAATGCACACAGGGTAGAATTGAACCTGAGCCACCGACAATTTGCAGGTTGCTAGTGCAGTGGGCAAATTCTCTGAGCCACAGCGACACACCCTGCTGCTTTAAAAAAAAACCTACGATTCAAAATTGTTGAAGTTAAGCTTACCTAAATGAGTGAGGCAATTTTTTAATGTAGAAAGGGGAAGCATTGGTGCAACATTCATGGATAAACAAGTAATCAAAGATATCAGGATATTTGCTCACAAAAATTTAATATACAAAAAAAAATATTTCCTGTTTTGGCATTATTTTGACAAGGTGCAAGATATATTAGATTGAGAAAAAAAAGTAATTTGATATATATGCCGATCTTTATTTTTTATTAGTGAGGTCTTGTTCCTTTCTATAACATTTCTTTATCATCTCTAATATTGATGGAAGTCCCAACAGTTTTCTCATGGTACTGTATTAATTTAAATGCTTCGAGACCCATTGGGGACGGGACTTTGAATTCCAAAATTATTTTCCATGTAATTAATGACCTTGGTGATGACTTATAATTAAAATTGGGCATTTACTTGCACCTAAATTAAGTATTTAAAAAATTTGACACATTATTTATTGAATTTCTGAAAAGTTTTTAAGGGTCAAGGAAACGTTTCTACAGCTTAACCTGACATGTAAACAACAAAATAAATATGTGTAAATTGAAATGCATCAACATGCTTTATTAAAAAGTCTTACTTAGCAGCTTGGATGCCTTCCCACGTTGAAGCTAATTTAATGAGTATCCGATCTTTACTGATACCTTCCTCCTCGTAGAGTTTGATTATCTGTCTGGCTTTCTCAATAGAAGCCTCTTTATCAAATGATAACCTAAGGATCAAAATTATTAAATTTATTTATGGTAGGAAAAAGGAAATTATACTGAACAATATACATAAAAACAAGTAGAAAGGATAGAGAAAAATTAAGAACAAATTATAACTTTAGATAATAAAGCATATATATATACACAACTGATTGTGAAAATTGCAACACCATGAAGGAATCATGCAAATTAAACAAAACTTGCAGGAAATGCAAAATAGGTTAGGATATGCAAATGATTAGAATTACAAAGCGATCACAAATGTGCAGACCGAGAAACACCCTCCAAACTGCCAAGTGAGCAGTGTATAAAAAGTACTGTAAAAGTGCGTTGAAATGTGTGCATCGTCGTTCGACTGCTGTAAATGATTGATTGGAAATCAATATGCCTTGCCAAAAACGCAGAGTGCCATACGAGCAAATAATGGAGTTTGAAAGGGCCCGCATGATCGGCCTCCGTGAGGATGGACTTCGTATCATGAAATTGCACCTTGCACGGGCATAATGCCACAACAGTGATGCGTGTGTGAAGATGGACCATGGAAAACAGGACAAATTGAAACCCTGACAGTGGACCATAAAATATGAAGTCACCACAATACGACAGACACCTCATCTGCATGGCGGTGATGAACCATCAGGCATGAGAATGCAAAATTTAAAAAAAAGAGGAAAACTAAAATGTGAAGTTAAATACATGCGAGTCAGGTCTGTGTGCACAGGATTTTACAACAGTAAAAATTAACATCAGCCCGGATCTATAATAATTGATTTATGAATTTATAAATAATTAATTAATTATTTATAAATTCATAATCAGGAAAAGCGGTGAATTACGAACATGTGCTAAATATCGGCCATACGAAATAACATCTCAAGACAGATCGTGATGTCAACCATGCATTTTATATATAGTAAAAGCAAAACCTTGTTCCTACATCACCATATATATAATTATTATGAAGTTGTTTTTTCTCTTGGCTATTAAAAATAGTGTTGAGGAAAAAATAACAAGTAAAGATATGCGTTGTACATTTAAGAAGCATGCATGATTTAAACCAAGATTTTGTATACATATATATCTGTTAAGATGCATCAAACGCCCCATCTTTTTAAAAATTTCATGGAAATTGTCTGTCAGTTATTTTTGTTCGAAATGCAAAAAAAAAAAAAAAGGTATTTGTAAAAGTTTTGAAAAATTGAATAACATCCATGTGGTGCACCGGCCCCAGAAATGTACAATAAAAATGGAAATTCTGATAAACAAAGCAACATGAGTAAAACGAATTTTTTTCAACATCTATTCTAATGAAATGATGCAATTAAGATTGTTTTGTGATATAATAAAATAATATATTATCCTATCTTAATTTTCTAATTTCAATTTAATTCATACAAGTACACTCAATTTAAGATTCAGTCAATTTTAGTCTTTTTCGCAGATTTCTCACTTTTTGTCGATCTTGTTGAACAACCTGCAGAACATTTTGGTAATGACCTTCACAATTTGCTGATTGTATGAAATCAGTACTTAGCTTGACCCCTCTTTCTGCAGTCATTGACAGGATTCAATGCTTGTAACTTTGTGAATGATGTGGTATAGGATGCAGAACTTGACCATTCTGAAATATCTTCTATTTAAAAATTTGAGTCTAGTTCAAGCAGATAAAATAAAAACCAATAATTTGCTCCAAGTAAATCAGAAAGAGTTGTAATTTAGAATGAGATTTTTTGGAAATTTGGGTTTTCCAAAATCCATGCCATATCTACCTTGCAATTTAAAAGCAGTATCGGTGGAATTTGGTTTTATAGCTAGCATAGCATTAGTGATGGCTTTTTGTTCTTGTGGTGGAACTTTGTTGCTCCAAAGGGCAAGTAGCACCATCTCTTCAGTAAGATACCAGTAGTGGTTTTCAAAGGCACTGATTGTACTTTTAGATATAATGGGATGGACAGCCTTGTACACTAAGAGAATGAAGCATTTGTAGGTTGTTCCAAGGGGCATTTATGGCAGAATTGCAGGTTAACCACCAGGTGCAGTAGATGAGAGTGGCAAAGTTAGCGAAGTCATACAGTTTGCAAACCTGTTGTTTTACAGTTATTGTGCCAGCAGGTAGTTGCTGTATTTGCTTCTCAAGAAGACAAATTTTAATTGTGTATAACAATTTGGCCTTCCAACATGCTTTGTACAAGGCTCCTGTACTATTGGGAAAGTCTAGGTACAATAGGCAAAGCTTTATGAACTCCACATAGTCATCTCTGTTTTTTCCTGAATCGATGGCAGATGTTGCTGTATGGATTGCATTGTCTCTAATACCATCAACTATGCTTCTCGCTTGTACATTCACTGACTTTGAGTCAAAAGGTTCCAATTCACTATCAAGATATTAAAGATGATCAAAATTGTTTAAACAAGGTTATATCTGGTGACTTGGAAGCCTCGATCTTTGAGTCATCAAACACGTGGGATAAAATGACTTTTCCAACATGATGGCGGCAAGCTGACCAAAGAAGCACACGTCCCAATTTCTTTTGCACACTGACGCAGACAGCAGTAACAAAACCTGTGTTGGAAGAAGTTGTGTCAAATGTCATGTTCACAATTGTATGTGTGCATTGCCAAGAGGTGAGCTGCTCATATATTAAGTCAGCAATGATTGGACCACATTTACGATCAGTTCCTTGGGAATATACTGGCGTATCAAGAATCTTTTACTGGTGAACGTTTCCAACGACAATGGTGAGACGTTGTTCAGTTTTGTACTTATTGGACAATGATGTTGAAAGTTTTGAATCCAAATGCAGTAGTATATTTAGGAAGACCCCACTGTTCCTTGCAGGTAGTTGAAATCTTCATTGCAACTTGCCTTCTTGATCTATCTGCTGTTGCATAAGATGCAGCAATTGTAGATGTCTCTCCTCCTAGTTATGTAATTAATGCTTTTGTATATGCTGCTTGTTGTGCTGGACTCATGTTTAAATGTGTTGCTAGTGAAACAAGATTATCTTTCATCGTAATGTCATGTGGAATGAATAATGTCGATCCTGTTCTTTTATTTTGATGATGACTTAGAGTACTTGTTGATCGTCCTTCAAAAGAGAAATTTTCCACATCATTTGTATCACTTTGTTCATCACAATCATTATCGATAGAGCTGAGAACATCGTGTAATATTAAGTTGGAACTCATTTTTCTATTCACTTTTTCCCTTCTTATTTGTTGTAGCTGTAGACGCTGTTCTTTTCATTTAAGTTTTTCCGCAAGACATTTGTCATGTGATTCAAATGTTGCCAAACGATCACTTTGCATTGACTGAAGGAAGGCAAGGTCTTCTTTGTTCTGTATTTGCTTTTCTACATTCACAGGCCATTAAGAAAATGTTAATGCTAGTTTATATTTCATCTGTTTTACCTAGTCTATAGTATTTGGTGCAGATCTTCGATTAAAGGGTATCGCACTGATTATTGGGATATTTGCTTTTTCATGAAACAGCTTTGCTTTAGAAAGGACTAGTTTTGAAGACTCCCATTTAGTCCTATTTTCTTGGACACCTTCTTCAATATGATACATCATACACCTCAAAACTTGCAAATTAGTTGGAAGTTTGGAGCCATTTATTTTTGAATTATCACAAGTTATCATGCTTCCAAGACCAAAAATATTTGAAGTCAGTCTGGTTTCCATAGGGCAATCAGAACAAAAAGTTCAGTTAAAGTTAAGCCAGTGTACACTGTCCAAATCAGAATCAAACTAGCAATAAATAAAAGTTGAAAATCCGTTAATAATGAAAACCACAAGTTGAAATAAACAGGAAATGCTGGACCATCTCATTTGCTCGTAAACAAATTAAAGCTGCAGTCACTAGTCTAGGCAGTGTAACCAAATGGTTTTGGCAACAACTTTATCTTGGTTGTAATTAATGATGATGCTGATACAGAAAATCTAAAATTTCAAAGTTGTTGTGGACCCTCTAAAACTGTTTGAAAAACAAAAAGAATTGGTATGGTAACTTTTTACGGGTAATGGAACATTTTGAGATTGTGGCCAAAATGATTTGATTCTAGAGGGGCGTTTGATGCACCATAATATCTGTGTGGGTGCATGTGTGTCCCCCACACACCATATATGCTCAAGTAGAGATTAAAAATTAGCTTTTTAGAAAAACTTCATCATAAATAGAAATAAAGGGCATTTGATTCCTTTAAGAAATGATGATGGCATATATGACCTAGATTGTGTCGCTTATGGGAGTACAAACCAAAATACAAAGATCCCTGGAATATCGTTCCATAGGTAAGTTTAATTTGATGTATCTTTAGGCTGATAGCTTTTTAACCTGTAACTTATAAGTGTACAAGCAGCATTATATTCAAAATTAGATGTATTTATAAACACTTAAAAATATTTTGAAAAGTTGATTGATTTATCCAAGGGATTATTAATTTGATTCATTAATTAACAGAATTGTACGATTTGATTTTGTACCAGTTGTAACACGAGTTTGAAACTGCTTTTTAGGAAAATTTAACTTTTATTTAATGAAAAAGTATTACAGTCAAATAAACAGTAGCAGTATTTTTTTTACATGGGTGAAAATATTAAATCATGTTACATGATTTAGAATGAAACAGCTTTAGCTAACAGCTATAAAATTCGAATTATAAACATTAATTTTGGTTTTCTAAAATGCATTTTTTTGTTAGTTAAGTTCTTTTGCGTTGATCAACTAAGTAACTGCTTGAATGCTATTGAAACCTTGGACTGTGAGCAACTTGTTAATGAGTTTTAGAAGACAAGCAAATATTTAAAATATTGTAACTGTATGAAGTTTTTCAAAACAAGCATCTCTTGAGCCATTGGTTAAGATTATGAGCTTTATACAATGTATGCTTACAGTCCTAGGTTTAATTGTATTTGCATGTATTACAATTTTAGAAAGTATTTATAAGAAAAAAGATCCTTTATATGGGTGGATTTTTGTTGACAGACAAAATATATTCAATAATCAGTCTCCAATTTATCAATATTTATTTATTATCAAACTAAGTAATTGTAAAGAAGTTTGATTTAGTGGTTTTTAAGATTGAATTAATTTTTGTTCATAAATTTTTGTTTTAATAGCCTAAGATAAACAGTAAAACCTGTTATTCTGTTGGCACTTGGAAAAAATATGATTAGACAGGTTTAGCATTAGACAGGATCTATAGGTTTCAATGTATCTATCAGTTTTCTCTCATATTGTATCTAAAATAATTTCATTTTGGGTTTCCCAAAGACACAGAACATAAAGATGCATTGATGAGCAGTGCATAATAAGAAGTAAAATGCCACAAGAAAATAAATATTTAGAATGAATGATTGGGCCCAAAGTTTCAATGTATACAGAAAATCAATAAAATGAATTTCAATGCCTAATTGTGGATTTGCGTATTTACTGTAATTATATTATTGCATATTCAATCATAAAATTTTAAAGCAAATGGGAAAAAGGAAGTAAATTTTTTTAATCATATTTAAATTATTTAAAAAATAAAATATTGCCAAAATTAGTAATATTTCATTTATTTAGCATCGCTCAGTTGCAAAATGAATGAACACATCTCAATATGAACAACAAATGTGCCTTATAAAAGGTTCTTAACAGCGCATGCGTGGCTTCAGTTAACCAGTAGCAAAACCTTGTTAGGGCACTTTCTTATCTTTCCTATTTCCATGGCTTCTTGTGACTTACTTCTATCCGGATGAGGGTGGGCATCCTCAACTGAAATGGTCATTGACAATCTTTCTACGGATTTCACAATTTTTACTACAGATAGTTGGTGTCTTTTTTACGAGGGATACATATCAAAATGTGAACATGCTTTCCCATGCAAACTATTACTATGGCAGTCTATAATTTTACCTGGCATCAACTTCAGTAGACACACGACCTGGAATAATTTTCAGTATCTCGCAACCAAACAGGACAAAAAGCTTATCCATTGAAGCATCCACCTGCTCTTGTTCAGTCCTATTAACACAAGGTGAGAGTTAAGAATAAAATGATAGAAAATGTAACAAGATATTAAATCAACATTAACATCTACATCACAAAGCCCTTACAAAAAAGCATTATACATAACTACTGACTCATTGTGCTTGCCTAGTCAGTAAACCCTCATTACAGAGCTTTAAGATATATGGCTCCTTCCCATATATCCTTTAAAAAAATTTCAGTTTTCAGAAATGCCACAGCCAAAATACTTTTTTTTTCTTTTTTAGACCCTCCCTGGACTCACTCACCGTTAGGTTTAGAGTGTATTTGTGGTCCAGGGGGGGAGCCAAAGTACTTGTGAAATAGTAGTATACGTTAAAACAAAAAATATTAGCAAAAGTCTTCTCAAACCTCATTTTAGTTTCTCAGATGCAAAATCAATTGGCTAAAGCACATGTGCTAATTAAGTATGAAACAGACATTGATTCCAAGAAATTTAAATTTTAAAGCTAAATATTTTCATAATAAGGTTTTTGTGACAATATAGCAACCACCAACGTTTTTCTTTTGTGGTTGCCACAGCTTGGCACCAAAAATTTGAAATTGGCATTGGTTGGAAATTTTCTCCCTGAAGAAAAATATTTTTTCAGTTTGTCATTGGTAAAATGAACATTAAATTTAGTTCACTGTAGGTAAATTTTACAAAAGTCGCCAAATTATAAAAACTGCTTTTAAGACAATTTAGCTAAAAAAAAGATACAGCTAATCGTAAGGGTTGCAAAATGCATCTGTAAAAAAAAATTTAAAACAGAAAATTCTCAAATTTTCATGTTAGGAGAATATTTTCTTCTAACTCTTGTTCCAGCTAGAATCTCATGTATTATAGTTAAACTTACAATAAAATATTAGCCAATAAGAGGCAAAATACTAGTTAATAGGTGTGGCCTTGATGCAATTTAAATTTTTTGTCAACTATGCCAAATGATGAGAAGCCTTACTGATAAAAGACACCAGCTTCAACAAAAACAGTAGATTTCTTTGAAATGAATATTTTTGTAGTGTATCAAACCATGAAAAGCTACTTACTTTCCTTGCGACTTCCCAAAAGCCACTGCTTTTGCAATTAAATGTTGATAATGATTCAGTTTTGCAGCAGCTAGGATCAAGGATGGATTTGTTGTTGCATCTGTAGGTTTATACTCCTTCATTGCTACAAAATTATTTTTAAAACATTCAGAAAATGCTGCAGAAGGTCAAGTTTAAATTTTAAAAACAAATAAGAAAGCAATTGCTAGGTTATAATTAGCAAAAATGGTGATGAAAAACTGAATCTTGGATTTCTTCAACATTAAAATACAATTGCTATTTGAGGAAGTTCACATGTGAGCAAACCTCAGCATCTTTAAACTTTTCAATTAGAAAATCTTTAGAGTGTACCTACTCAATAGTTGACTTAATTTTTACACTAATGCTTAAATGTGCTTCACTTTTATACAAGCAACAATGTATGATTTTTATTATTAATACTGGCCTTCACTTTATGAAAAATTTCTTCAGATTTCTAAAAACGTTTCCATGGACTTTTCTGTAAACTTCATGAGACTAGACATCTCTATAGAAGCTCAGAATAATCTGCTCGTTTTATCTTTAGAAATCTATATAGTTCTAGGGAACTCAATAAAATTTTTTGGTAAGGGTTTCCAATAGATATTGATAATGCAGGTTTATGTCGTTTCAATTATTCATCAAGTTCTGAATAAGAAGACTAAAATATGAGATCGAATTTGCTTTCCACAGGATGTTTATTCTGCACAATGTATATATCTTGTGGAATACAAACGCACGAATTTAATAAATTCAACAAAGGTGTCACAAATAGATGACGAATCTAGAGAGTAAAAGGAAATTTCATTCTACAGTGAAATTTACTTTTGAAAACCAGATGGAAGCATGGAGTTTTTCTGTTTTTACCGGCGAACATTTGCCAGTGATTTTGTTTACAGCACAATGCAAAAACACTGCTTTTGAAAGATTGAATTATTCGGCAAATATGATATTTGAAATATACGCAAAAATGTATTAAAGAAATATTGTAGTGTCCAGAAAATATTCAAACTTACCGTCAAATTCTCCTGTGTCCGCAACAACAATGGTCATTTCTTTGAGTTGGTCCAAGGAACTCATGTTGAGGCAGAACTGTGAACAATCAAATATATTTCAAAAAAGGAAAATGTTTCACTTGTTTTCTCGATTAACCACAGCAAGGAAGAGCACCTACTTTATCTGGTACCCGAGTTTGGAAAAGGAAGTGACAGGTTCGTAAATTTTACCTCTCAAAACACGACAGTTGAAAAGAGAAAGCAAAGCTACTCTAATGTTAGCCAATAGCCAAGGCGTGAATTCCGAAATCCACGCGTTGAATATTGCGTAATACCATGCGCAGCGCCATCTTCAAGCTCTAATTAACTGGGCAACTGAGCAGAAACCTCGAACTACCGTTTCTCGCTTCGCATTAGCGTTACCAAATATATTTTCGGTATACTATTTTACATGCGTTATTGTATTTGGTTAGATGAAATCACAGGCGTAGTTACTTTTTTAAGACCGGGGCGATGTCGAACTCCGCCCGAAACAAAATTTTGTGTTACAAATGCAAAAGGTAATAGATTAAAATAATGCAGATAAATTATCACAGTAAGTAATTTATAAATTTTTATTTCTACAACCGCTAGTCATATTAATTTTTGGTTTCAAGTAATTGTTCTTTCGTTGCTGAATTTTTTTTTTTTTAAATCAACAACCCAGAATAGAAGCGTTTGTTGAAACCTATTTACATTCGCTTTAAAAATAACTGAATACAAACTATTTCAACCATTGAGCAGTGGCGGATCAAATCAATTGGGGGTCACCCCAAGCGGTAAAGTTTTCGGGGCCCTCAAACTGAAGTTAGAAAAAAGTTTCAAGAAAACTATCATTAAGTTATTAACAAAAAAAGTAATAAAAAATTTCATACCATAACACATAAAAAAATTATTAAAAAAATTAATTAATCTTTTATTTCCCATAGTACTCGTTAAATAATTTTTACACGATTTAAAACAGAAAACGATCTTTCTCCTGACGCATAATATAAGGGAATTGTTTAAAAAAAAATTTCATTAATATTTCAACTTTCGAAAATGTGCAAGACATTTCTTTGGCGGCTTGATAGATGTCTGGTGTGGTTTTCATTGTGTCTTCGTTTTCTTTTAGAAACATTAAAAAATGGTCAAATTCATCTACAAAAGTACAAACATCAATGTCATTTTTGTAAATATCCTTCAACTTTTTTATCGCGTTATTTTTTCTTATATTGATAAATCCCAATAAAAATGTTTTCGAATAGGCTCCACAACTTCATATGTCTGTGTGTGTGTGTGAATTCTTAGAGGTAATTTTATCTTGTTGTTAACACTTGAATGGAGTATGAAATTTTCTCTTATATTGTAATTACTTGCCCGACTTCATTGTTTTCATCAAAAAACATTTTTCTTTTTTGTGGTCTGCGAGTTTGTTCATCTTCTACATCAAATGATAGGCCCGATAAATCAGTTGCCTGTTTTTCTACTTTTTCAAATTCTTCTCTGATATTATTGATAAAATTTTCCAATGACTTCAGTAGGACAGATCCTTTCAATAGTTCGCATTCCACTGATTGCAGTGATTTACTATTACCATTTATTCTTTTTAAAATTGTATTCCGAATAACTGTCATTAGGTGATTTCATATTAGACCATTTTCTACAGAAGTAAAGTCGCCTCCAAAAGGGTAACTTTTTTGTTCTGAATTACCAATTTCAGTTAAAACCTCTTTTATATGCGTGAAACCAAGTTTTATAGCTAATACAGCATCTGCTCTTGCTGACTAACTTGTATTAGAAACTCTTTTCACAGCACTTAAAAACATACATTGTAAAGACGCTGTCACAACTTTCCTCGAACCCTAATGAAAACACATTTTAAGACCTCGGGGCCCCTTCGGTATTGCAGGGCCCTATGCGGCCGCTTAGTCCGCTTAATCCGCCTCTGCCATTGAGTTATTCTGGCGCTTATTCTAAATTAAAACTAAGGAAAATCAGCCTAGTAATTATTTCACGTACAATCACAGATATGATTTTTTCTAATGAAAGCTTGTTGACATGGTGATCGTGATTCCAGGAAGAGCAAGCGATCTTTCTGTCTTCTCTCCATTCTATCTTTTCACAATTAGTTCACATTCTCCGTCTTGGATTTGGTTCGGCTTGGCCAAATATGGTCTTTGCGTTTCATAAAACCTAAAACAACCAATATTCCAAGACATGCGATAGTAGCCAAGTTACAATATTGTTCTATCATTTTCAATTTGTTATCTTACCTTTCGACACCGGGGTATCAAGTTAATTTTTGAGTGTCACAAAAAAGCGAAAGTGTGAAAAATTTAATAACTTGAAAAATACAAATGATACATAACTAAACGATATCGCGTTCAAAAGAGGCATTAAATAAAGAATTCAATGAATGATCATTGATATTGGGCTGACGTCATCGGCTGATTCAATCGCAGCGCAAAGTTGAGTCACGAAAATGCGCACTGCAGCTCACATTAATTTAGTCTAGCTTCGGCCTCCTTTGTATGAGCACGTTTTAGGGGTCATTTGTGTGGGATTGTGCGACGAGCGCGCCAAAGCCTGATACGTTCGCAGCAGTAACGCCACCTAGAGGAAGCGTCCGCTCAGAAGCGACCGCAGCAATGAGACAGATGTTCCCCCAGACACCGAAGCTAGCAGTTGGGCAGACGGCCCATGACTTTTTAGGCAGATGGCCTCTTAGTTGTCGGATATTCTTAATAGTCAAAGATGTTTGTTAATATACTGTAAATACATTAATTTTGTAATTAAACTTAAATTTAAACTTTAAGAGTTATTTATCTTTTACCTTTTACGAACCCACATATATTTGGGGGTTTGGCCTGGATTTAATTAAAGGCCGAAGATTGCCGTTTTTACCGTAACCGTTCGAAAAAAGAACTGTACCTCAACTGTTCGAGTTCCGACAATTCCAATATTCGTCTGATGCTCATCGGATTCAAGGTGCGAACTTCATTTGAGCAAAGGACCGTGACTCAGCATATTGGATCTTGAGGAATACTTCATCTGAACTGTGAGTACAGATTTTTCATTTTGACACTAACATGGCTACGTATTTAGCCGGAGCACGCAAGATCGATCTTCTAGCGCTAATAGAAGAATTAGATCTAATAGCAACGGAAGGAACCAAAATTCCGCAGCTTATTAAGTTGATAACGAAAGCCGATGAATACAGTGAGGAATTAACAAAAACGCTTTTAAAAAGGATTGTTTCTGAACGAGAAACAAAGGAAAGAGACGATAAAGCTGAACGCGAAAGGGAAGCTAAAGAAAACGAAAAGAAAGCAGAACGCGAATTTCAGTTGAAGAAGTTACAGCTAGAAAACAAAAGTACTGGAAGTTTCGATTTTATCTCCCCACTTAAAACTGACTTTTCAAAACTAATGACACGTTTCGACGGAAACTGTGATTTAAGCATGTATTTATCTTTGTTTGAAAAACAAATTAATCGCATAGAAATACCTAAAGAAAATTGGGTTATTTTCCTTGTGAGTCTTTTACCGTTGGATATCGCAAATTTAATTGCAAGAGAGCCTGATCCGCTCGCAAATGATTACGACCACGTGAAAAAACTTTTACTGAATCGATTTAAACTAACACCGGAGCAGTTTCGACAGCACTTTTTTACTCATAAAAAAGAAACAACCGCATCTTGGCGTGATTTCGCCTACGAGTTAGATAATTTTTTCGAAGAATGGGTTGTAGGTCTTAGTATCTCTAAATATGAAGAATTGAAAGATCTCATAGTGGCGGATCAAATTAAAAGGAAAATACCGTTTGAAATGCGCGAGCATTTTATTGATGAATTACCGAAATTGAATGAAGTAGCCGAATTAGTGAATAAATTGGATGAGTACGAGGCGGCAAGATTCCATCTTAAAAGACCGGGAGCTAGAGATATGAAATCAGCTGAAACACAAAGTCATCAGCGCTCCAAAAAATTCAATGATAAACCGTCGATCGTCCGTGCTCACCAAAGTGTTACTAACCAATATGTTAAATGTTTTTCATGTAATGAAATTGGTCATAGAATTTCTGAGTGTCCAAATAAGAATAAAGGAATTAAATGTTTAAAGTGTAATGAATATGGACACCGTAAATTCGAATGTAATAAAGGTGTAAAAACTGATATTCATGAAGAAAAGAAAGTTTTAATTAATATGTCCAGTAATCGTGAAAAGAAGTTGTATAAATGTCTTAAAATTATGAGTAAATATGTTGATGCTTTAATTGATACGGGATCAGATTTATCTATTTTGAAATATGATTTTTATATGCAAATTGGTGCACCAGAATTAACCCCATGTGACATAATGTTAAATGGTATTGGAAATCAAAGTGTAAAATCACTTGGTTATTTTTGTGCTGAAATTACTATTGACAATTTTAATATTCTCACTGAGTTTTTTGTTATTGAAAACTTGTGTTGCAATATTGTGATTGGGATGGACGTAATTAACAAGCTTAATATTTCAATATCAGGAAATTATTTAAGGATTTTGAGCTTTCGAGAAAACTCTATTAATCTTTCTTTCACACACACTTCGGAAGTGAAAGAGTCAGAAAAAATAAAAGCTAAGCGTTTTGAGGGACCCCATTCAGGAAGTAAAGGAATAAAAACAAAAACGAGTTGCCGAAATGGAGCCTCTATTTTGGAATCCGAAAGTAATGAAAGGCAGATGTTTGGTATCCCCTCCCCCCTGACTCACCCTTTCAAAGAAGAAAACAGGTGTGAACTATTGGCGACTGCCATTAATATTCCAATGATAGGCGTTGCGTCATCTTGTGTACAGGATGTTAGAGAAAATGATTTGACTTTTAATCCTTTATCCGAATTGCCGATTTCCTTGATGGATGAAATTGAATTGCAACATATAAAAGATCCTAAAATAAGAAACGAGTTAGATATTTTGATTAGTGAATATAAGCCGCATAAAATTAAAGACACAGAAGTAAAAATGACTTTAATTTTAACTGATGATATACCGATTTGTCAGAGACCGCACCGAATGTCTTTAAAAGAACAGAAAATAGTTGAGCAACAAATACAAGTATGGTTAAAAGACGGAATAATTAAACCCTCCTGTTCTAACTACGCTTCACCCATTGTTTTGTGTAAAAAGAAGGGCAATAATTCATACAGATTGTGCGTTGATTATCGATCGGTTAATCGAAAATTAATCAAAGATAAGCATCCACTCCCATTAATTCAAGATGTTTTAGATTGCTTGGGAAACGCACAGGTATTTTCCACTTTGGACTTAAAAAACGCATTTTTCAACATACCAATGGACCCTAATTCGACACGTTACACAGCATTTGTCACCCATGAAGGACAGTACGAATTCAATGTTGTACCTTTCGGATGTAGTAACTCACCAAGTGTTTTTGTGAGGTACATAAACACGGTGTTTAGAGACTTAATTCGAGACAAGACTATAATAATTTACATGGATGATATTGTTATACCTTCCATTGATGAACAAGAAGGGCTGGAAAAAATCAAAAGGGTTTTGAAGGTTGCGTCAGAATACGGCGTAATAATAAATTTTAAAAAGTGTCAATTTCTTCAACATAAGATAGAATTTCTCGGATACGTTATCGAGGGCGGCAAAATTCAACCTTCCCCATCCAAGACGCGTGCAGTGAAAAATTTTCCCCAGCCGAAAAATGTAAAACAAGTCATGAGTTTTTTGGGTCTTTGCTCTTACTTTCGACAATTTGTCGGTGGATTTTCAAGAATTGCAAAACCATTAAGTGACCTGCTTCGAAATAATGTCGAATGGACATTTGGCTCTGAGCAAGTCAAAGCATTTGAAAGGCTAAAGGAAATTCTCTCAAGTAGTCCGGTATTGCATCTCTTTAGGCAAGGAGCAACCTTAGAATTACATACGGATGCTAGTAGCCACGGCTTTGGAGCTGTTTTGCTTCAGCAAGCTCATGATGGGAAATTTCATCCCATTCACTTCATGAGCAAGAAGACTACTCCTCAACAAGATAAGTATTGTTCTTACGAATTGGAAGTACTGGCTGTAATCGAGGCTTTGCGAAAATTTCGCTACTACTTGTTGGGTACTAAGTTCAAAATAGTGACCGATTGCGCTGCATTTCAGAGGACTATGCAGAAAAAAGAGCTTACACCAAAAATTGCTCGATGGGCATTGTCATTCGAAGAATATGATTATGAGGTTGTCCATAGATCAGGCACCCAAATGAAGCATGTCGATGCCCTAAGCAGGAACATATTGTTGATAACAACTCGTGCACAAGGAGAATTAACAACCCAAATAGAAGTTGCACAACATCAAGATGATCACATTAAAGCAATTAAAACTCTAGTTGAAGAAGGACATGACAATGAACATTTCATTAAAGCAGGAATTGTGTACAAGTATGAGAATGGGAAAGAACTACTAATGGTTCCTCAGGCGATGCAAAATAACATCATTAAAGACGTTCACAACAAAGGTCATTTTGGCGCTGCCAAGACAGGAAATTCTTAAGCAACAGTTTTTTATTCCTAATGCAAGAAAACATGTTGAAATCGTTATTTCTAATTGCGTACAGTGCATCCTCTGCAATAGAAAACGTGGAAAAGGCGAAGGGTTTCTTAATCCAGTGCCGAAAGACAACGTTCCACTTGGGACTTACAATATCGACTTTTTGGGACCCCTTCCAACAACGAATAAAAGATACCAACATATTTTCTCGGTAGTCGATGCCTTTACGAAGTTTGTCTGGTTGTACCCAGTGAAATCTACCTCGGCTAGCGATGCTATAGAAAAGCTGAAATTACAACAAGCTACTTTTGGAAACCCATCACGAATAATTTCAGATAGGGGATCAGCGTTTACATCGAAGGAATTCACTGATTATTGTACTGATCAGGGAATTGAACATTGTAAAATAACAACCGGAATTCCTAGAGGCAATGGGCAGGCAGAAAGGATGATTGGTCTGTTGATTCCTGTTCTTGCCAAACTTTCAATAGAGGAGCCTAGCAAATGGTTCAAATATGTTCCAAGTCTACAAAGTATCATAAACAGTACACCATCCAGAAGTACGAAGCATACGCCATTCGAACTGATGATTGGCATCACAATGAAAAATAAAGAAGATCTGAAGATAAAAGATATATTGGAAGAAGAGTATGAAAAGTCCATGATGAAGGAGAGAGAAGAATTACGCGAACAAGCAAAAGACAATATTTTCAAATTGCAACAGGAAAATAAACGTCAGTATAACAAAGGGAGAAAAAAATCTAGAGTGTACAAAGTAGGAGATCTAGTGGCCAGTCAACGTATGCAGTTTGGAGTTGGGCTTAAGCTGAAACCTAAATTTTTGGGACCCTATCGAGTTGTAAAAGTGTCTCCTAATGACAGATATGCCATTGAAAAAGTAGGCGATCATGAAGGTCCACGCCTAACTACTTCAGCAGCTGATTACATGAAACCCTGGCCCACTGGTCAACAGTAAAAAAAAATGTATATATAAGCCTTTTTTCCCTCTTTCTTTCTTCTTTTTTGTTTGTATTTCAGATATGTGAGAATGTTATGGCCTGTTTACTGATGTTGAAGACGGCGAATTTCGAGGACGAAATTACAGTCAGGATAGCCGATTGTGGGATTGTGCGACGAGCGCGCCAAAGCCTGATACGTTCGCAGCAGTAACGCCACCTAGAGGAAGCGTCCGCTCAGAAGCGACCGCAGCAATGAGACAGATGTTCCCCCAGACACCGAAGCTAGCAGTTGGGCAGACGGCCCATGACTTTTTAGGCAGATGGCCTCTTAGTTGTCGGATATTCTTAATAGTCAAAGATGTTTGTTAATATACTGTAAATACATTAATTTTGTAATTAAACTTAAATTTAAACTTTAAGAGTTATTTATCTTTTACCTTTTACGAACCCACATTTGTTTCGTCGTGCGCTTTATAAATAATGATAGAAATACAACTTAGATAGGATTTCAAAGTGTGGAAAATCGCAAATATTTCAAAACGACCAACTTATGCATAAACACCAGAAGAATTATAGGAAACGTCAACAGGAAGAAAGATCGAGAGATCCGGACACCCGGTGCTAAGTGTCAGCGGGCTCAGAGGGTGCTCTTGAAAATATAGACGTCGCACCTTCAGGGTGAACAAATGCCTGATAGGAATGCACCAAATACCTCCACCGCTCAGTTTGACGAAAATAGCATATCTGATGACATAAACATTTTATAGTTGAAAGATGAGAGTTCATACCAGAGGTCGGTAATGAGCCATAACCTGCAACATCAACAGCGAGTGCAATAATTGTGATATAGTATGTGCGCAGCTATGAACATTTGATGTGTGAAATTAAATCAGTCTAGCCCAGGGCTCGAAATACCCGGATGCACTGTGCACATGAAAATAAAAGTGTGCACCTAATTAATCCCGATAGATGCACGTAATGCACCTAATTAAAAAAAAGTGAGGGGGGGGGAACGTGTTTTATGTTATTTTGATGTTTGAACAAAATATTAATGTAGACTTCTCTCGCTCTAAAGGAACGTAATTAAAATTCCTAAATACACACTATGCAAAAGCAAAATCGCTGGGCCGTTACGGGCTTACACAGGAGGAATGTTTACTTGTGTCACTGTCACCAGAACTTTCCGATGATCGAAACATTTTCCAGATGGGTCTGTTGAAGCGACTTTCGCGACAGCCGTGCTCCGGAGAGAAGGGAAATTTAGGTGTTTAAATATTTTTATTTATTATCTACTTCTAACCTATATAAACATATCCAACTAATAAAGTAGTTTACATTACATTAATGCTCTTATATTACGTTTTTTTTTTAAATATGCTCCTAAACTATAACCTGTGCATCTAAATTAAAAACTTGTGCACCTATATTTAAAAAATTATTTCGAGGCCTGGTCAAGCTAATTTATTTTATTCTTATTCGCCATATGGCCTCACTGACGTATTGTACGCTTTAAATCTATCGACCGTGTCCCCAATCCGTTAGTTTTTTTTTTCATTCTGTTTAATTTTGAAAGTTATTTTTACTATTCATATTTTTCTTTTGTTCAAGATTTCTTCCATTATCTTATCTGATCAAACTGTGTATACGAATTTTTGATTATGAATGACATATCCGTTAGAAAGAAATTGTGTGTGTGAATACATTTTCGTCTAATCTATTCACATTGTAAGTTTATCATTGCGAAAATTTTTCATCTTCAGATAACTGTTTTGGATAAAAGCGTTTTAAGAAAGATGTAGTACATATTCCCATATTCTGCAGAATGATATTAATGCTTGATGATCTACCGCAGAAAAATCTCTTCAGATGGAGAATTCGTTTTCACAGTAAATCATTCTTTTGTCAATACACGTGACTTCGACAAATTTATCTTCAATCATTCGATGATCTCGAACACGCTAAGTGATTAATCGCACAAACAGATAACTCGTGAATTACATGCGACAGATTCAACTGACCTTGAGCAATCGCATTTGGACTTTTTGTTTCAGCTCTGGATCTTGAAATATTTAGATTGTGAAAGTATTGGTCTGTGCAGTGACACATGACAGACACTCACAGAATAGCATAATGACGCATCGCGTTCAGGGACTCAACAAAATCTCCACTCTCCTTCCAACTATGAAAATACCATACTATCGAAATTTTTTCACCAACACACGATCCCAAAATTCCTGACCACTCAATAAAACTAATAAAAACGTCCAATCAACACAACTCGAGCCGAGGCTGACCTGTTGATTAGCGCTGTGGCCTTCGGTTGGAATCCCAATCTAGGCATGGATGTTCATAGTGGTTCGGGGTACCGTCGTGGCTTAATGGGTATGTACACATCGCTAGCAACCTGCGCGTTGCAGGTTCGAATTCTCACTGGATGCATTTTTCTCTTTGTAATGGTAAAGCAATTTCCTTATGTGTGTGTATATCCATTACTTGATATGGTTTGTTTTGTGTTTGGCGCAGGATGGCCCCTTGCGTCATAAAACCCAACAGAACAAACCAAAATCATAGTGGCTCGGAATCAACTTTAAATCGTAGGTCCCCATCTAATTACTTCTCGCGTGCAGCAAAAAAACAAAGAGCAACAAAACCAAATAAACCACTTGTGGAACTCTCAGAAGGAATACCACGAAACAAAATGTATTGGCATTGAAGTCACGAGTTTTGGACGAATAGATTCGTTCAATTAAGGGACAGGTAAACAACGCTTTCCCTCATGGTCTTTAGCGTAGTTTCCAAGTAGGCTTCTGCCGACTAACCGGTCTGGGGTGGGCAAGGAGTTAGCCTCCAGATAGGAAGGTTCCTGGTTCGAATCCGGGTCAGTGCATGGATGTTTGTAAGCGTATGGTGTAGAGGCGACTGATGCACCTTAAATCTGTCGTAGCCGAAAGTCCTCACGTTGGGTTGGTGTGGAAGTTTGGAGAGTGGGGTGCCAGATAAGGGGTTGCCTCGTCATCTGACCGTGGTTCAAAATTCTTTGTCTTGTCCTCAGATCTCTCCCTTGGGGACTGATCCCGGGCCATCAATAGCCCGTTGTGATGCTCCAGTAAGACGTTAATTAAAAATTACCTTTACGAAGGTAGGCATCGAAGGTTCCACCTTATGCTCCAAGTTTATAGCTCTACACAGCAGTGATTACAAGTTGGCGGATACAAATATCCACCATATCAGCAAATAAATGGGCCGACCAACCGGTATAGTGGTTAAGGTGTTAGCCTCTAGATCGGAAGGTTCCTGGTTCGAATCCGGGCATGGATGTTTGTAAACGTATGGTGTAGAGGCGGCTGGTGCACCTTAAATCTGTCGTGGCCGAAAGTCCTCACGTTGGGTTGGCATGGAAGTTTGGAGAGTGGGGTGCCAGCTCAGGTGTTGCTTCGTCATCTGACCGTGGTTCAAAATTACGAGGTGTCATCCTCGGATCTTTCCCTTAAGGGACTGATCCCGGACCGTCGTCAATAGCCCGTTGTGTTGCTCTAGTACGACGTTAACTAAAAATTACCAATTACCAGCAAATAAATATCAATTCAATCACTTTCGGCGCCTAACGATAAACTAGAACCAGAATCCACCCTAAAGACACCAATTTTGAATAATAATTTGATAATTTTTAATTAACGTCGTACTATAGCAACACAACGCGGGCTATTGACAATGGTCCGGCATCAACCCCCCCCCAAAAAAAAAAAAAAAAAAAAAGGAAAGTTCCAAGAACAACACCACGTAATTTTGAACCACAGTCAGATGACGAGGTAACTCCTGAGCAAGGACCCCACTCTCCAAACTTCCGCACCAACTCAACATTCGGCCACGGCAGATTTAAGCTGCACCAGCCGCCTCCACACCAAATGCTTACAAACATCCCTGCGCTGACCCGGATTCGAACCAGGAACCTTCCGATCTAGAGTCTAAAACCTTAACCACCGGACCGGTTGATCGGCCACCAATTGTGGAAGAGCTTTGTTCAGGTTCCAACCTATTACCTAATTTAAAGAGACAAAACCATGCGACTCTATTACTAACTCGTGGGAGGTGGACTACGTATAAGAAGCCAAACATGCACGTTCATCACCCACTCTCACTGGATTGGATGGTTGCAACATTGCAACTCCAACGAGAAGGCGCGATCGGTTTTTAAAATGCGTGGAACCTAGTTATGAGAAGGCTGCCATACCTCAAAAGCGTGAATGACGATCGCCGTGGATGGTTTTCCCCCGACACCTAGGGAAGCTTTTTGTTCCGAGCAATAAACGTAGACCAAGAATTCGTCCCAAACGCGCTATTTGGGGTTGTACCAGCCTCTTAATTTAACCAATCGACTCGTTCAAAACCAGGGCTCGGTTGGAAGAGTAACGGATTAGCAACCGAAGGATTGAGTTCGAATCCAACAATCACCGCCGTGTACAAAGTTGGTTGGTGCACGTTGACTCTGTCGTGGCCTCAAATGTCCTCACGTTGGCGTAGTGTGGAAGTTTGGAAAGTGGGTGCGCCAGTTCCTGTGTTTCTCGTCATCTGACAGTGGTTCAAAATTACGTTGTGTTGTCCTCGGATCTCTCCGAAGGGGATTGATCTCGGACCGTCGTCGACAATAGCCCGTTGTGTTGCTCCAGTAGGACGCTAATTAAAATACCTACGTTCGAAACCACGTAACTCGAGGGGTTAGGCCGATACCCGAATGGCATTGTGTTATTTGAAACTCTCGAAAGGAATACGATGAAGAAATTGTATTGGTATTTGTCACGTAGTTTTGGAAAAGTCTATTCTTGTTACATTAGGCAACAGATTGACGATGATTGGTGATTTTTGCAGTTTCAAACTCCGAGATAGTCGTTCTGTCAATAAGAAATAGCAGTGATCACGAGTTGGCGAAACAAATATCGACCTATGGCTACGGTTATACAAGAGGAGTAAGAAAGAAGCTGCTAGCCACTGTGTGGCTAGTCCGGCGTTGCCCGTGATGTAAGGTAGTAATCTGGTGTAAAATTTTCTGCAGATTTCAAATCCGTTGAAGATATATTCAATTAAAAAATTATTTCTTTAAAGAAAATCATATTTTTAGGTATCAATCAAAACTGAAATTTTCCGCAGATTTTAAATCCGTTGAAATTTTTACTCCATCTTTAAGGTCTAGGAGATAGAAAAAAGAACTGACTTGAGTTAAAAAATGATTTATCGTCTGGCTGGAAATTTATTCATCCGTGCAAAATCAAAGCGGAAATGAAAAAAAAAAAAAAAATTTTGCGGATGAAAAAAACTTGGCATGATTCCAAACCCTGACTGCAAGGTCACACGGGAAGAAAAAGTTCTCCGCGTTTGAAAAAGCGATGGACAATAAAACTATTAAATTCATTTTAAAATATTCCAGATTGAATTTTAAAATTCGCCGCGACCCAAAAATTTGCTAATAATTCGGACTTTCTGTGTGCCAAATCTCATTGCTGTAAGTGCCATAGAATCGTCAGGATTTTGCGGCCCCAAACAGACAAACAAACACTTCCTTTTATAATATTAGAGATTTCCCCTCAACATTGAACGAATAGACTTCCCGAAGGTCATCCCGATATTCAGTCACTATACTACTATTGCTTTGAAAATAACAGGCAAAACCAAACTCCGCCCCTGAAAATAATAAGCCGACTCCTCGATCTCCATAAGTTGAACCCGATGAATATTTCCCTTCAACTTCAAACACTCAAAAACAAAAATGCCCAGAACGTAGATAAGGAAAAGTAGCGTTTCATGCAGGATGTTGCTGTGTCGCACCTTATAATTTCCTTTTTCCGATTTCTACCTTTACCAGTCTTCTATTCATCCTTGAATCAAGTTTAAAAGTGACTAAGCGGATAACAAAAGCAGGTGGTAGTAGTAAAGAAGTCGTACTAAGAAAAAGGTAAAAAAAATCTTCGTATCTTTCTATGCTTCGGTATCATTTGCTGTAACCAGAAACAGGTAAAAGCGGAATCGTGCGAGGATGCAAAATGAGTTTTTGATTCGGTCTCGTAAAGAAACGTGTATATAATTTGGGAAATTCATTTTCCCGAAATGGTAATGGTAATTTTAGTTAACGTCGTACTAGAGCAACACATCGGGCTATTGACGACGATCCGGAATCAGTCCCTTAAGGGAAAGATTCGAGGACAACACCTCGTAATTTTGAACCACGGTCAGATGACGAAGCAACACCTGAGCTGGCACCCCACTCTCCAAACTTCCACGCCAACCCAACGTGAGGACTTTCGGCCACGATAGATTTAAGGTGCACCAGCCGCCTCTACACCATACGTTTACAAACATCCATGCCCGGACCCGGATTCGAACCAGGAACCTTCCGATCTAGAGGCTAACACCTTAACCACTATACCGGTTGGTCGGCTTTTCCGAGATGATTAGAGGGCCGTGATTTCAAGGTTTGAGCAGCAGCGGATTATAGATAGGTATTTAATTAACGGTCGCACTGGAGCAATACTACGGACTCTTGGCGATCGTCCGGGATCAACACCGAAGGGAAAGTTCCGAGGACACCACGTAATTTTGAGCCACGGTCAGAATAGGAGGGTGGCGAATTCAAAACTCGATCCAACCAAAGACCGTCGTATATGTGGGGGCTTTTACACGTTAAACTTGAAGTGGAATCAACTGTCCTCATGTTGGATTGGTATGGAAAATAGCAAAGTGGGGTGCCAGCTCAGTTGTTAATCCACAGTTAGGTGTCGACCTCGTCACTTGACCGCGTGGGTTAAAAACTACGTGGTGTGGTCCTTAAATCTTTTCCTTCGGGCGTGATTGTGTTGCTCCAGTGCGACGTAAATAAATACCTACCTTGTACCGAAAAGCACTAGGTCAACAGGTTGTCGCTTCGAAACCCAATCTAGGCTATAGGATGTTAGCGGTTTGGAATCCACTGTAAGCCGGGTTTGATCCCGGACTGTCGCCAATAGCAGGTGTTTTTTTGCTTCCAGTGCAACGTTAATTAAAAAAAAAATACCAATCACTTTAAGCCGAAGGTAGTTCCTATCTGATTACTGTCGTGTAGTAAAAACCGACCGTACAACCACAACTTAAGCGGTTCAAAATTACGAGGTGTCCAATAGAAAATTTACTATAGAAAAGTAATGTTTAGCATAAATCAAACAATATCTTCAAGATAAATTTTTTTATAAGTTAATTTTACTTCCAAAGAATTTTTTTTTCAGAAAAAGGTATATCTCTGGAATTAACTCAACCGCTACATTTTTATGCGATGCTGTGGTCACAAAATTTTGAAAAATTAGTGTCACTATCGGTTACATTAACAAACTGCTTTTCCGCATAAGTAATTTCCAAAATAAAGAATATATCGTCAAGTGATGAATTATTGTTTTAAAAATAGTAATGCAATACCTGCTTCCTCCCATCCTTGAAATGTTTCGAGTGAAGGTCAGAAGTTGCAACCAGTTCTATCATCTATTGAAAGAATATATTAGCTCGAGCGTATTAATATATTCCGCATCCCATGAGTCATAAGTGAAAGGTTCATTGAAAATCGCGACCTCAATTGCAGCCTGTGTCGAAAAGCTATTTCAAATTCACCTTTCTGAAGTTAGCATCTGGTTCATTAAGGCGTTGACCGAAAAAACTGTTCAGCTGGGTTAAGGAAATCTCGTTTAGGATTACCCAACAAATCTGACACGGGTAATCCTGCCTAAAAACCGCAAATGCTGGATAGCTACAGAATTTTGTTTTTGTGTACGAATATTAATTCATTATATTGGAATAAAGTGTACTGATTTTACTCGTTCAAATAGGGGAAAAACACTGGGTTCAAATTTGACTGGGGTTGGTTTAGGACAGGGATGGGCAAACTCCGGCCCGCCGGAAGGTTTTATCCGGCCCGCGGATAGAATTTTAATTTGCCGGTCCGACGGAAATTAAAAGAAAATATGATTTATGTATCATAGTTTAAATATTATTTTTTTTTCTTCCTTCTTTTCTAAGGACTGGTGATCTTTTTACTTTCTCTATTTTTGTTCTACAAAACATAAATCGACGGAAATAGCAAGCACAGACAGCTTTCAATCGGTAAAGTGTTAAAAGCGGAAGTTCTTTGTTAGTTATAGCTGGTAGACTGGCGCCAGCAAGCGTTATCTCTTTCTCGGGGAGCAGACATATGGGAATCCAATATAGGTGAATTAGACCTCACATGTGGCAGACTGCGCATTTTAAGCTCCAGTCAGCGGCCTTTTCTTTTGGTGCGAGTTTTAATATTATTAATTGCGTATGGAAAGATTGCGGACATAAAGCATCATTGTGAATAGTATTAAAAGTATAGCGTAGCTAGTGCTTGTTTGGGTTATTCGTAAAATATTTCAACCCCAAAATGGCTACTAAAAAACGTAAAGTTGATTCAGAGTGCCGTGCTTTTAATGATGAATGGACCTGGAAATATATTTTACAGTTGTTAAAGATAAACCAGTGTGTCTCATCTGCAATGAAGCTGTAACAGTCTTCAAAGAATATAACATTTCCCGTCTCATTTCACATCCAAGCATAAGAATTCCAATTACGAAGCAATGTTCGAATATGAAAGAACACAAAATGTAGAAAGTATTTGTAAAAAATTATCAGGCCGACAAAATTTTTTCAAGAAGGTAAACACTATCCAAGAAGCAGCTACATATGCAAGTTACATTGTAGCATACAATATTGCTAAAAATAATAAAACTTTCAGTGATGGGGAGTTCGTTAAACAATGCATGTTCCAAGTTTGTGATGTTTTATGTCCAGACAAGAAAAATAATTTTGAGACTGTAAGCTTATCTCGAAAAACGGTGACTTCTAGAATCGAAGCCATCGATAAAAATTTGACATCACAATTAGAGTCAAAGATTGGCCAGTTTAAATTTTGCTCCATAGCTATGGATGAAAGCACTGATATAAATTATACTGCTCAATTAGTATTATTTATGAGAGGTGTTGATGAGAACTTTGAAATTACCGAGGAACTGGCGTGCATGCGTTCTTTAAAGGGAACTACAACGGGCAGGTGATATTTTTCGTGAATTTTCAGGAAGGGCTTTTAACTTTGAAAGTGCCTATAACAAATATATGTAATAATACGACCGATGGAGCACCAAATATGACAGGAAAAATATCTGGATTTCTTGGACTCTTTAATCAAAACTATCCCGGGAACAATGTTGTTTTTCTACATTGTGTTATACATCAAGATGCTCTGTGTAAATCTGCATTGAATATGAAACCCGTGCTTGATACAGTCGTGAAGCTTGTAAATACTATTCGATCTCGTGGGCTTACTCACAGGCAATTTCGAAATTTTCTTCAGTCCGTGCAATCTGAATACTCTGATTCTGATGCACGATGTATTACACGAAAGTAAGGTGGCTTAGTGCAGGATGTGTTTTCGAGCGAGTTTGGCAGCTGAAAGACGACAATGTGTCGTTCTTCCATGAGAAACAGTGTTCTGCGGAGTGCGAAATGTTATAAGATACAGAATGGCTTTCGGACTTTGCATTTTTCACAGATCTTCTTTCTCATATGAGCAACTTGAATGTCAAGATGCAAGGGAAAAATCAATTTATCTACGATATCTGGGCCCATCTCAAAGCTTTTAAACTAAAACTTAATCTGTTTGCTGGGCAGCTAGCTAAGAACGACTTGTCTCATTTCTCGAGGTTAAATTCAATACCCTCAGTAAATGAAGAGAAGCTTATGAAGATGGCTTGAAAAAACTGCATTTTGAGTTCGAACGCAGATTTCAAGATTTCAGTGCCATTCAAACAGAATTGGATATTTTTACCATGCCTTTCAACGTAAATTGTGAAGCAATGAGGTCAGATTTGCAACTTGAATTAATTGAGTTGCAATCTAACAATCATCTAAAGCAGTTTTTTCTAAATATGCCAAAGTTAGAGTTTTACAAATCATTATCGAAAGTAAGTTTCCCAAATTTAATATCTCACGCCCAGAAAATTAGTGCTTAGTTTGCTTCATCTTATATATCTGAACAAGTGTTTTCAACTAAGAACCTTAGAAAGAATTATTTTAGAAATAGACTGACAGATGAGCATTTAGCTTCGTTCCTTAGAATCAGTACATCTCACTTCGAACCTCAATATAAGGAACTTTTAAAAATGAAATCGCAATTTCATTCATTTCATTAACATATTTAAATTGTAATACTTGTATATTGTTTTTAAAATTTTAGAAAAATTTATCTTGGCCCGCCAAACTTTTTTTTTTCGATTTTTGGCCCGCGACCGAAAAAGTTTGCCCATCCCTGGTTTAGGGTTTCATTGCGCAAAGGCTATATTTGGTTAAGCTGCTCCAAACATAAGATGGACACCCAAGTAATGGACATACACAATGAAAGCTTTAATAACAGTAATGGTAATTTTAGTTAACGTCGTACTAGAGCAATACAACGGGCTATTGACGATGGTCCGGGACCAGTCCCTTAAGGGAAAGATTCGAAGACAATACCTCGTAATTTTGAATCACGGTCAGATGACGAAGCAACACGTGAGCTGGCACCCCACTCTCCAAACTTCAACGCCAACCCAACATGAGGACTTTCGGCCACGACAGATTTAAGGTGCACCAGCCGCCTCTACACCATACGCTTACAAACATCCATGCCCGGACCCGGATTCGAACCAGGAACCTTCCGATCTAGAGGCTAACACCTTAACCACTATACCGGTTGGTCGGCTGGTTTTGAACGAGTCGATTGGTTAAATTAGGAGGCTGGTACAACCCCAACTAGCGCGTTTGGGACGAATTCTTGGTCTACGTTTATTGCTCGGAACAAAAAGCTTCCCTAGGTGTCGGGGAAAAACCATCCACGGCGATCGTCATTCACGCTTTTGAGGTATGGCAGCCTTCTCATAACTAGGTTTCCACGCATTTTCAAAACCGATTGCGACTTCTCGTTGGAGTTGCCCTGTTGCAACCATCCAATCCAGTGAGTGTGGGTGATGAACGTGCATGTTTGGCTTCTTATACGTAGTCCACCTCCCACGAGTTAGTAATAGAGTCGCATGGTTTTGTCTCTTTAAATTAGGTAATAGGTTGGAACCTGAACAAAGCTCTTCCACAATTGGTGGCCGACCAACCGGTCCGGTGGTTAAGGTCTTAGCCTCGAGATCGGAAGGTTCCTGGTTCGAATCCGGGAAAGGATGTTTGTAAGCGTATGGCGTAGAAGCGGCTGGTGCACCTTAAATCTATCGTGGCCGAAAGTCCTCACGTTGGGTTGGTGTGGAAGTTTGGAGAGTGGGGTGCCAGCTCAGGTGTTGCTTCGTCATTTGACCGTGGTTCAAAATAATAGGTGTTATCCTCGGATCTTTCCCTTAAGGGACTGATTCCGGACCGTCGTCAATAGCCCGTTGTGTTGCTCTAGTACGACGTTAACTAAAATTACCATTACCATTACCCTTAAGGATTGATCCCGGACCGTTTTTATATTGTATCTTTCTCTGTGTCAACTGTTTCTTGAACCTAGTCTGACTTTGTCAGACCATTTTGGAGGATAAGAAAGAACATATTTTATAAAGCATTTCATAGACAGATTGTGCTTGTTGTAAAGATTCCACCGATTCCTCCCTGCTTGTATTTCTCTTATGCCAGAAAAACCTTCACTTAACATTGTTTAGCGCACCTTGTCAAACATGGCCGTTGTGCATAAAACACAAACCATAGACAAATTAAGTTAAAAACACATTTAATACAGAAAGAAACTTAGCAATCCCGAGGGTAACTTGTTATTAACGTCGTACTAGAGCAACACAACGGGCTATCCCGAGGGCAAGGTAGTTAACTAACGTTGCACTGGAGCAACACAACGGGCAATTGACGACGCTCCGGGTAGTTAAAAAAAAATTGACATTGTACTCGAGCAACACAACGAGCTATTGACGACGGTCCGGGATCAATCCCCTAAGGGAAATAACCGAGGACAACACGTAATTTTGATCCACGGTCAGACGATGAGGCAACACCTGAGCTGGCACCCCACCCAACGTGAGGACATTTGAGGTCAGGACAGATTTAACGTGCATCAGCTCCTGTTTACTCGAGCCGACCAAACGGTATAGTGGTTAAGGTGTTAGCCTCTAGATAGGAAGGTTCCTGGTTCGAATCCGGGCATGGATGTTTGTAAGCGTATGGTGTAGAGGCGGCTGGTGCACCTTAAATCTATCGTGGCCGAAAGTCCTCACGTTGGGTTGGTGTGGAAATTTGGAGAGTGGGGTGCCAGCTCAGGTGTTGCTTCGTTATCTGACCGTGGTTCAAAATTACGAGGTGTTGTCCTCGAATCTTTCCCTTAAGGGACTGATCCCGGACCGTCGTCAATATCCCGTTGTGTTGCTCTAGTACGACGTTAACTAAAATAACCATTACCTGTGTACTCGACGGTCTTTGGACCGAGTTTCGAACTCGAAACCCTCCGATTGCTCTTCCAAACTTGGCTACTGCTGCCCCCTTCCCTTAGCTAGTCGAGACAACATTCAAGTGGTCTGTGTCCCAAACAAATGATCTCGAATCTTTACATTGGGAATGATTCCGTACTGTCATCATTAGCCCGTTGTGTTGATCCAGTATGACGTTAATTAAAATACCTACCTACATACCCACCCAAACAAATGATCTCGAATCTTTACGTTGGGAATGATTCCGTACTGTCATCATTAGCCCGTTGTGTTGCTCCAGTACGACGTTAATTAAAATACCTACCTACATACCCACCCAAACAAGTGACTGATTTTTTTCAAGTGGTCACACTGTGTACCAAACCAATTTTAATCATCGTGACACTGGAGCAACAGAACCCCAACAAAGAAATGCAGAATGTTCTTATTTACACAGGTGCTGTTCATACAGCCCTTTGTGTTTTAAAATCCGTGCGCAAGTGTAATTCCCATTTCCTCCAATGAAATAAGTGGGCGTTAAAGTACGCGGTACTATTATAACTTCTTAACTCCTGAAAACTATACTGCCAATCACTTGATTCAGTTTCAAAATGGCTTCTGTAGTCCCAAACATTCTGCTCAATTATTCCGTTTTCAAATGGATTGGGGCTACCGTCGTAGCAATCAAACTTTGGAGTCTGATAGACTTTGTCGTGAAGGAACTGTACAGCCAACTGAGGGACCAGTGTGGCCTTGTTTTCCCATGGAAGAAACTTGGAAACTGGGCTGGTAAAGTTATAATTATTTTTCACTTGAAGTAATATTTTTCGCTTTGAAACTCAATCTAAAACCTGAATGCAATTTTAGTTGTTACTGGAGGAACTGATGGAATCGGGAGAGCCTATGCAGAAGAGGTAAGATTCTTTTAGTTAGTTTCAAAAGATTTAGCTATTTTAAAATTTATAACGCGAGCACTTTTTACTGTAGTTGGCTGGAAAGGGTTTCAACATTTGTCTTATCAGTCGAAATATTCAGAAGTTGGATTGTGTAGCGAAAGAGCTTGGTAAGAATAAATTCTCAAAACGATTACAATATAGTAACTAAAGAACGAAATGTGCAAGTTTATATTACAATTAAATCATGTAAAAATGAATGTTTCTTTCAGAGGAAAATTACAAAGTTTTGACAAAAATTATTAATGTCGATTTCACCCATGGATCAGAAATTTACGTCAAAATCAACGACCAATTAAAAGAATTAGATGGTGATATAGGCGTTCTAGGTAATTATTTACTTATAATTTAAACAAACGGATGTTGTGGATTAGTAACCTTGAATAAAAGTTATTGTTTGCTGATAAAACCTTGAACCATTTTCGTGGTTGCAATAAACACATACTTTTTTGTTGGTACATGTCTGGTCTATTACCTTCAGTCAAATTTTCTTGACGACGAGAGGAGACACGCTAGACGTCATTTGCATTTTATTGTGCTGCCATCTATCGATGCTTATATTATTCTGAAGTAACGAAATACAATTTTAATTTCATTACTTTCATAAAAAATAGTATTTTTCATAATTTGTCAGTCTTACATAATTATCACAATATTTATCATGTATCCTTGTTCGAGAAGAACTGTGTATCCTTGTTGCAGCATAACGAAAACAAAACATAATTATATAGAGCAGGTATATACAAATTTGCAGATAAAGTATGTTTTAAACAGGAATTAATGTGGTTTTTGCTTATTGTTTTACCTTTATTCCAATCTAAATCGACCATCGAGGATGTCTTTTGTCGCCTGGAAAATGTAACCAGACCCGAGGAAAGTATCCTTTTTGCATTTCAACGGAAAACTTTAGTGCAGCTTAGCCAAAATTGGCTCTTGTACCAGGTAAATCTCTAGTTTTCAACCCTGTATTTCTAGATTGTAACCTCTGAAATGCAGCATAGTTTCTGGTTTATTTCATGATTCGGGTCGATAATGCTTTTAAAATTTAGAAAAAAAAACAAAAAAACTGAAAATATCACAGCATGTGGCGAACACGAGTTTTCATTTCGTTGCAAAATATCATTTCCCTAATATTCAGAAATAGTTTATATATCGCAACAAAATAAATGAAACTCAAAATACAAAAGTATTGGAATTTAAATTCTGTGAAAATAGTTTTGGGAAAAATGACTTGGCAGTACTGGTAAAACAATCCAAGTAATTGCAATGCTCAATATACCTCTAGCTATACCAAAACCATGAAATTATAGTTGATTTAAGTATAGATACTCAAGTATTTTAGTATGACACTTGCCTAAACATGTAAGCAAAGAAATTTCAAATATGCATTCACTTAATTAAAATATGGATTATCAAATATAGAACATTGCATTAAAATAATGTGAAGGCATAGTGATACTTGTACATACACAAAATCGAACCTAGAATGGAAAGATGGATAGACAGACTTAAGCAACCAAGTTCAGTCACTAAATGTATGCAAGTTCTTGCAGTATGCAAAGTTTCATAGAAATATATTCAACCATCTGGATATAGTATGGGCACACACATACAGACCATACGCCCAAAAGATGGATTTTGCATCAAAAAGGTCCAAAATGGATAGAATATCTTTGACCCATTTCAAGTTTTCTATGTACTAACACTACATTTTTATTTATATAGATTAAAAAGAATTTGGTTTTGAATGTCACAAAATGAGTACAAAATCATTGAATTTTGCTTTAGTTTTTAATTTTATTACAAGTGTAGATTTCTTTCACAAAGTATCATTTATATTTTTCAGTCAACAATGTAGGATTGAGTTACAAATATGCTGAGCAATTTCATGCGATTCCTCATGGCCTGACGGTACAATTTTACAATTTTTGTTTTGTCAACTTTTATAGAGTACTAATAGCAAACCATGAATAAGTTGATGTTTATTCCAACAGGTCATGTGGGATATGATAAACTCTAATATTACATCATGTACTATGGTAAGTTATTTTATATACTAAATATGCTCATTTAAATTTTATAATTCTGTTCATCAGAACCAAATTATGTAAATTTTCATAAGGAAAGTTGCATTAAATTTGTCTCACATTAAAATTTTTATTTTAAGATGAATTGGATCCAGGAATAGTTAAATGGCAATGAACTGAGCCAATTTCATACATTAGATAGATAGCAAGATATCTATTTTAAAACAGAATTAAAATATTTCTTCATGATTCGTAAGGATAAGATTAAATTTATATTCAATCATGAATAATTTAAATTTAGTTCATATTGAAAATGCATGGCAGGTAGGGCATTGCCAGTGGCAGTTCTTTTTGTGGGGATTGCTTCAAATTCCCATTTGGTTTACTTTGCAAACCAACATCACGGCCAATTTGAATTGCGAAGAGATCCAATCGACATGACGTCATAATCTCTTGTGAAAATATAAATCCAATGTATAAGGTATCGATCTGATGTAAAATTTTCCTTGTCCGTGACACTTAGTGGGGTCTGGTGAGACCACTGCTCACTAATGCTCGCCAACCCATGTGATTGCTAAGCATTCTCATTTAATTGAAAAGAGATCCAATTGGCGAGGTCAACTGAGGTACGGGTGAAGTCACATTCCGTAGCGAAAGATCAAAGGTGAAAAAAACTTGGCATAGCTGATGTCAGCGGGTGAAAATCACAAAATCTGCTCACTTCTTCTTTCCACAGTTAACTGAGGTATGAGTGACATCACTCCGGAACAAAAGAATAAAAAGTGAAAAATGTAATAAAATAGATTTTAAAATTTTCTAGATTGAATTTTAAAATTCGGTGCAACCAAAAAATCGCAAAACATTAGGACTACCTGTGTACCAAATTTAATTATTGTAAGTGCCATAGATTCGTCAGGATAGTACACAGACAAACAAACACTTTCTTTTATAATAGTAGAGATATGTGCTAGGTGACAGGGTTTTCCTATTAAGCCAACAACCTTTAAGTTATTATAGGTGGTGCATGTTAGAGTTCTCCCTGGAAGTATTTCTATCTTCTGCGTCAGTAGAACTTTCCTTGTGTATGTATGATTATTATTTGATGTTGCCTGTCAAGTGTTTGGCGCAGGTTGGACAAATGTGACCCTTGTAACCCAAAAAAGCGATTGGAAATGGTTCATTGTTTAATATAGTGTGGGGAGTACTAGCCTTTTTGGATTACAGAAATTTAATTTTATGAACATTACAAACTTTGTTACACTTATTGTATTCAAACATCTTGTAAAAATTGTCGATTTATTCATAAGTTAAAACATATTTTTGTACCTTTATTAAATTTTATAGCAGTCAAAATTTTGTTCCATAATTTGCAGGTTTTTACTAAATAGTTGTGAAAGTTTTGTTGAAGTAATGATTTACGAAATGTAAACTTTCAACTTTTCTTGAAATCGGGAAATAATTCTGAAATCTGTATTTGACAGATGATGAGAATAGTAATGCCCAAGATGAAAAGCAAAGGTGTAGTTATAAATGTATCCTCACTTATGGCGGTGTACCCAATGCCTCTTCTCAATGTGTATGCTGCATGTAAAGTAAGTTATTCAAGAAGTTAAGCATGTTTCAGTTTCTAGTTACAAACGAAATTTTAGTTTTCCCAACAGAAATAAGGCAAATTTATGAAATGAGTAAAATTTTGTGTCCTTAATTATGTATTTCATGCCTTGTTTCTTCAAGAAATCTGTCATTTTCCATTAAAATTGAGTAATATGTGGATAATAAACTAAAAAGCTGTAGTTTTAGCTATGATAAAAGCTAATGGTGTGACAATATTATGAGGCAAGTTAACTAGAAGCACAAACATTCAATCAATTTTTGCTTGGCCAACCTTGCCATCTTAAAAATAGTCATACAGAAAATATTGGAATAAGATGTTAAAAATGCAAAATTTGTTTTGAACTATGCATTGAAAAGTAGTATACAGAATTTTCTTAATTTAAATTAAATTAAAAAAAAAGTTGTGTGCATTTAAGTATGGTATTTAAACTTATCACCAAAGCTTAAATACAGTTTTAGAGGTCAAAATACATATCCAGTCAAATATATAAACAATTTCAATTCTTTTTGTGTACTTTTAAAAAATGCATAATCAGCATAAATGCGTATTTAAAATAGTTTGTAATATATTTGGAAGTTGAAGGTGATCTGTATAGCCGTTATGAAGCATATAAAAAAATATTAAAAAACTTAGGATTATTGAATTGTGATATAGACCTATGTTAATGAGTGTTTTCATATACTGGATTTTTAGATGTACCTCATTTCATTATAGGCATACGTTGATTATCTTTCTAGAGCTACACAATATGAATATAAAAACAAAGGATTGACGATACAGGTAAAATTTATCAATTGTATTTAACTGAAAGTAAATTATTTTTCTGTTTTAACATTTAAATACCACATAAAAATAACTTAACCTGAAATAAATCATACAAGACAATTTTCAGTTTTTAGCAGAGGCTTAGCTAACACAAGATGATGGGTGGTGGCCTCGAGTATCTATGTAAGCACAATTTAGTCCTTGGAAGAGTAGTTTTAAATGTTATATATGCATTTAATAATGGTTTCATGCACTCTTAACAGAAAACAATACCCCTTTTAGGGGTAAACACATAGTTACTGAAACCTGCAGTCTTCTAACGGAAGGAGCAATAGAATCTAGATTTCTTCAACTAATAGATGTGTCTAAGTCATGTGTGGGGAAAAGCAACATACTGCTCAATCTCACCTTTCATGTAGCTCCTGCTAAAAATATGTAGTAATACTAATAAGAAAAACAAAGCAATACAAAATTGGGTTTTCACTATTGTCTGAAGAACACAAGACTGTTGCCTTTTCTCGAGACTAAAACCTAGTTTTTTTTTACGAACGGCCTATAATTAGTTAAAACGTACACTGTAAACAATTTGGTAACAAAATTAAATATTATACTAGTTATCTTATTTTAGCTAATGTACTAATTTTGTTTTGGAAAGAGGGTGGCATTAGCTGCATGTTCTATAAAATATAGCTTTGCCTCTGGTTGTGCAGTCTTGGTTTAATAGAAAAGAAACCAAGCTTTTAGGGATAGGTTTTTTTTATGAACAGTAAATTTCATAGCATTTGTTTATGCAGCTTTTATGGTAAATGCTTCACTGAACTTTCTGTAAATTTTAGTATGCACGAGTTTTCAAATTTTTAAAAACCTTGTATTTGAGATTTTTCTCTTCAGTATAGAGATGTGATTTTCTAGGAGCTTAAAAATGTGGATTTAAAAGAAAGTGATAATTATATCTTCTAATCAAATTGCATATTTTTTTTACAATTGCAAATTTTTTTTATTAACTTAACTAGGAGTGATCATAGTATAAACTACCTCTTAACATTTAGTATCTGCCAATTTCAGATTTTTATTAAGTTGCATTTTCTTCAAGCATTCTCATTTCCTAAGGAAATAAAATGCAACATTTAGTATTCATCAATTTTTTTGAGTACATGTGGACTCGTAATTGAACCAAACTAATTAAAACAGAAATATCTCTTGGCATGTTTGTATAGATTTTCCGATTCTCGACTTCACAAACACCTTTTACCTAATGGTATCAACATTTGAAATAATCAATTTATTGAAAATAATTTTTCAAATATGATTTGTATGTATTTCAGTGTGTTCTTCCAGCATATGTTGCTACCAAAATGTCAAACAGAAGAACAAGTTTAGAAATCCCATCAGCAAAAACGTATGTTTCAAGTGCAATCAAGACAGTTGGAGTAGAAGACAATACATATGGGTATCTCCCACATAAAATTAGAGTAAGTGTGACCTTTGAAAGCACTTTAAATTTGTTTTATGCTAATGCCTGGCCAATTGAACTTAATCAAGTCGCTGCTAGGGTGTATTTTGTGAAGCACCAGGCCCTTACCCTGGTGCACAATGGGATGAATTCATGAAAATACACCACTCATTCTAGGCACAACCTGTTTATAGAAAGGCCATGCCATTCATTCTAGCCAAATATCCTTGTGTTATCCCAGATTCAAACTAGTAATCTTTCAATTCAGATGCCAGTACACAAATTGATTAGTTGGCTTGAATCTGCATTTTTTCATAAAAATTAAATTAACACATCACAATAGTAATAAGTTCAAAACTGAATTAAAACGTGCGAGACTCGAAAAAACTGTCAATTTTATAATGCAAAATTGAATAAATTGCTATTCTGAAAGCTCAGAATACTAGTTTATTCGAAGCTTAAAAAACATGAAGAAAATGCCCTTTATTGTGTTATTAAATTAAAACGAATCAGCCCTGTATTAGATCATTGAGGAAGCGAAAGCGGGGTAATATTATCATTTTTACTATTGTTTAAGGATTTTAAATTTATTTAAATGTGGAACATGCATACTTATAAACCTTTTGAAATGTTTGTTAGTAATATTTTATAATACCAAACTTGAATAGATATTGTAAAACATATCTAGATATTTATTTCACTAATGCACACAGCTAAGAAATCGACATTTGTTTATTGTTGAATGTTAACTAGATTTAAATATAAAATTGACTGTTACGGGATTCATTTGCCAATTTTGCTTGGTTAAAGCATGCTTGATTCGAGCTGTATGACAATGAAAAGCTACACAAGTAGAACTTGCCGCTAATAAAATGCAACAATTTGATAACAGAAAACAATGACAAATATGGAAAATAGAAACCAGAGGGTTGAAAAAGAGCAAAAATAAGTTTAGTGTCAAAAATGCCAAAACGACTTTGAACAAGGGAATGGGATGATATTGAAGAAGACATTGGTAATCTAATTTCGGTAACAGGACTGAGATGTGTTTTTGCCATGCATTTGATGGGAAATAAGAATTGAAACCAGTAAAAGAAAACTTAATGCTATTGTATATATTTTTGGATAATCTTGCTTCATATTGAGGTATTAATGTGATTTTATGAATGGATTGACATGTGAGAAGACTTCTTTTATAAGCAATAAGAAAGTTTAATGCAGATACTATGTGTGGGACTTTTGTAACCTTAATATTAAAATGTAAAAGAATAAATAAAAAAAAATACCTTGCTTTCGAATTTGAGGAATTTGTTATAAAGAATTACATTAATAAAAAAAAGCTTTTAAATTAAATTAATAAAAACAAACAAACTTAAGGCTACATAAGAACTTTTTCTAATAAGCAATAGGGTTTGAGCTACTGTTTTATTTATTAGTCTATTAGAAATGTATGCAAGAGATCTGTCTATTCTCTTATACATGTAATAAAAAAAAAGTTGCTGAATGTACAAATAACCTTTTCAATAATTATTTTCTTTGATATCAGGGCATTCATTGAAGTATTTATGTATTTCCAGGGTTTTGTCCACGAGTGGTTGAAAGAAAATATGCCAGCACGCTTTAATTTAGCAATATCCATGTATTTTATGCAAAAAAGTAGAGAAAGGTACAATAGAAAATTACAGAAACGGAATCAAGACTTGGTTAAACAAAAGTAACTGGACGGAAAGATTTTTAAGTACAACAAATCCCACTTCTGTGTTCAAGAGAAAGAAAATTTTAAAAATGTAGATCTAATTTATTTTCAACTTTATCTTGTACAATATTAATAAATATTTCAATATTACAATTTAAATGATGGTTTACATGTTCTAGTCAAAATCAAGAATATATTAGTAATCCATTAATATTTTGCACTTATCACAAGAACAATAAATTAAAAATAATTCTTAGGACAGACAAGAATATTTTTTATTCAAATATTTATTTCTATAAAAGTAATCTTTCTTTTGGGGTCTACTATTAAGAGTTGGAATACAGAATAAATATCATGCAAGTTTTAACAAAGCTAAATGTAATTGGTGTAATTTATTAAGAAATATATTTTCTAAATAACCATTTACATATTAGTAATAAAATGCAGCTTGAACTTTGTATGAAAGATAACATGCATATTTGTAAAATTGATCAAGATTCTATTTCGTGGCTAGCCGTACATACAGAGTAAATAAATCGGATTATTCTAAGAAATGTACACTTTCATCTACGTCAAATGCAGTTACACATCCCAAGTTTAAAAAACACCAAGGTTGAAACAAATTTTTAATTTTGACAGGTTATACATTTTAATCAAACATTCTACAAATCAGATTAATGAAAAATTTCTATATTCATGTAAAAATTATCAAAAAGAAAATCGATGTTCATATAAAAAATTGTATCAAATGCATTTAATATAACATGTACATGCATTATTCTTGTCATAGAAAGATTTTTGCGTCTTCCAAGAGAACTAAATGCTCCAGAGACCAAGTCTCATCCATAAATGATGCACAAAGAAATGTATTGTTTTTTTTTCTTCCACATTGGTGCACTTAGTGGGAATTTGGAATGGTTTTTACTTGCTGAAGATTTACTAGTAAATCACCCTTTTCAACCGCCAACATTTTACAAAAAACGATAAAATCGAGTCATCCTTTCTCAAACTACACGAGCCGTTTCTATAGTGACTACCATGTGGTGTCTGGAGCAGTTCTCGTGCTAGACAGACGGTTCATGGAATGTGTAATTAAAGCTATAATTGAGTAAGTATTGAAAGTTGTGAAATGTTAGCAATTTGCATTTCTGACTACATTGATTGAAAAACTTGTCTGACACTACTGATTTCAAAGCTAAAAGAAATGTCAGTTTTCATACTAAAATAATTTACAGTATCAGAAACTTTGTACTGTTAATATTTGATTTTAAACCAGGGTTTGTACAATAGCTAGGAAACTAGCAACAGTTGAATCTAAAACGTGTAAAATTGAAATGCCTCAAGAGTTAAGCAATGCAGTTTAAAAATATAAAATTGAAAAATGCTTACTCTGGAAATTTTATCAGTATATCACCAGGAAAATTGGAAGATTGCTCTGAATTGAGAGTGAACTCCAAACCAAATACTTTCAAAAATATTTTATAGCGAGTTTTTCTATCTTGAAAATATAAAATTGAAAAGGTTTGATCATTTTTTGAGCTTTTGTTTGAGCATCATATTAAGTTCTACATACTACACTAAAATTTAGGTTTAAGTAATATCTTTAAGGTTGAGCCCATTGAAAAGTAAACTAGTTTTATAATTGCTTTAGGCAATTCAATAAATTATTCTACAGAATACTATGTTACAGTACTTACTGTGCTACAGTTGAAAGTATGGAGGTAATGGTAATTTTTAGTTAACGTCGTACTAGAGCAACACAACTGAAAGTATGGAGGACTTTTGAAGAATTGTATAAGTATTAACGTTCTATGGAAAGCCCCGTCTTTTTAGGAGGAAATTACATTGTTTATAGTTCAAGTTTAACTTATTGACTTAATTGCCAGATCTCATTTTGCAATTTTTTCATAATTACAAAAGCGATGATTCCCACAGAAATGTTAAATTAGGATAAACTGTATTTGGTTCAGTACTGTAGATAGATTACTTGCTCAGATCTTTGACTAGACTACATTTAGTTACAGAAATACAAGGCTAAATGACTTACAGAAAAAAGTAATGACATGCTTAAAATCTAGAATATAATAAATTCAAAAATCCAACATAAATCTTCATTAGATTGGTAAAAATAATTATGAAAATAAAAATGTTTAGAATTTCATGTTTTTACTTTGTATCACAGTCTTGCCTCCACTGACAATACAAAATATATTGCATTCACAATTTAAGAAATAAAAAAGACAGTATGTACATAAGGAATTTTTGTATACATAAAAATGTTACACAAGTATTCTACTTCCGGTTATATAAACACTAAATTCATCATTAACTTGCAGAGTATAGTACCCTAAAACCAAATGGAAAAGATATTTCCGAAAATATTAACTAATGATATTTTGATAAGAAAATTAATGTCGCAAACAAATTTTGTTTGAAATAACATTTATGCGATTACATACATTCACTGAACATTCAGCAAACATATATTCACTGAAATTCATCAAAGTGCAGTGAGAATAAATTGACATTCATTGTCCTATCAAATTTAAATAATTCTCATTTTTCACAGGTATGCATGCACAAAATTAACCCGAGGAATGATATTGCTTTACAAAGTTGTTATTGAAAAACTTCATTTTAAAATTACTGGAAACATGTGGCCTATAATTATAACATTACATTTAAATTTTATCTTTCAAAATAGACATAGTGAAACGTATAATTACGAAAAAGGCTAAAATTCGAAACTTAGAATAAATATACAGGAATACAAAGAAAGTAAATGGCTGACAGAAGAATACTATGGATACTAAATTAAAAATGTAAAACACCAGGGTTTTTAAATTATGGCTTATTTAAGGCTCCATTGAATAATAGATTGAGTGCACATGTTAAGAAATTTTAACGAATGTCATGTTTGGGTCTCTGGCTTGGCTTTAAAAACTTTAATTTGAACTAACTAGTAACTATTATGCCCCTGACATAATGCTATTTGACTTTGGACAAGTATAATTGACCATGGTTTCTGAAAGCAGGTAAACCAATTAAAAACTTGAGCTTTAAAAACAAAAAAAGACTTGCCACATTTAAAGGGCTTTAAAAATTAAAAACCTTAGGCCTTTTTAAGCCCCAAGGGAACTATTTGCACACTTAAAAAATTCAGGCATCCCTCACAAATTAGAAATAATTTCAAATGTAACAATAAATATCTTGCATATCTCTTGGTAACATGTGACAACTGTATGTTTCACAATTTTTACATACATGGAATTTACTGCATATATAGTTCGGAACATGAGGTATACTCATCTAGACAGAAGACTTGAATTTCATAAAATAATTTCTTGAGCAGGAACAGGAGTTGGAAAGTCAGTAGAAAGTTTCACGTTGTATTCATTCATCAGAGAGTTCGTCAATATTGCCATTGCTTTACAAGCTGAGATTATAGCACTGTACTCAATTTTGTTGACGATTAGAGCCATCCACAAACAGAATGCAAGAACCAAAGTAGCTAGGAATTGCAGGCAGATAATGATAATCCCGAGTGCACCAATGTCTTCGATGAGAGTGGTGACCAGTAGCAGTGCAAGTAGCAGGCAGCTGATGAGAATGTACATAAGGCGGCTGTTTTGCAGTTCCTTCAGGCTTTTGCGCAGAATGATATGACTACTGTCGATTGATTCGAGGCGAGCTTTGGGATTTTCTTGTTGTTTTGGGGCTATGGAAACAATTTATGTTTTACCAGAGGGAATTTGCAACTTAAAATATTCAATATTTTAATGTTTCAAAAAATTCATTACCATATTTTTGTATAATTTTCGAATCAATATTTATTGAGCAGAGCTGGCATCTCAGTCCATCCGCTACACAAATCCACAGCAAATTTTGTACACATTCTTTAGAACCCTGAGGTTAATGTAGGCTACATACTAACCCTTGTTCTATTTGTCTTGGGTACATTGAGTGTTTTTATGATTACTGTCAGGCTGATTCACATCTAATCTGGTAAACTCGTTGTTTAGAAACCAGTGGGAAATGTAAGCTATTAATTAATCCTTTTTGATTAGTCCTAGGTCTGCAGAGGGAGCTAAAAGCAATTCAAAATCCTCATTGGAATTTTTTTTTTACAACTAATGTTGGACCAATTCACACCAAATTTGGTAAACTCATCTTTACCTGCGGGAAACATAGGGTGGATATCAACAACCCCTGTTCAATTTGTCCTGGGTCTGTAGAGACAACAGTACAATTAAAAATACCCATAGGGTTGATAGAGTAATATTACGGATTACAAACATTTCAACACAAGCAACCAACGATTCAACCCGATTTGAGAACACAATGTAATAAAAGGCAGAGCACAGTTTTGCAGGAGATACTTGAGCTTAAAAATAATGAAGCTTTAAAAAGGAAAAATAACTTTTAGTGAAGCAACACTTTACAAATAATCATTGTAAATGAGTATTAACGTGTCAAAATTCAGGAAGAAAAAAATTACTTTGGTAATTCTAATCATTAAGGAAATTTGACGATTTTCATCAACAATGGTCAGAAAGGGTAACATAAATAAGCAGAATGCATTTTACGAAGCTGATAATAATTTTATTAAGCAGATAAATATTTAATTACCTTCAGCTGATCTAAAGACATGAAGACTTGTAACAACAGCTTCATGGTCTGAATATGGCACAGAACTATTTGGAATTTTACCCAAAGGTGTTTCGGACATTAAACACTCAACATGAGTGCCTGAAATAACAACAAAAACACATTAATAATTTAAGTTAATGACAGTACAAACAAATAAATCAAGATAAAATATTAGAATCCAAAGAGAATTTGTGTTTTTAGTATTTCACTCATTTCTATTAAATCATTTTTGATGCAAATGTCCTATTCTAATGAAAAGGATAGACTATACCTTCACCTAGCAAATTGTGAACAGTAATATTGAGCACTTGAGTTTTACAAAAGCATTCAATAATTATAACATCACTGATTGCATTTCATTGAGTGTCAAATTTTATGGTTCTAAAATGTTTCAAATTCAGTATGTCCAGAGAACACTTATGTAAAAAAATACTAATTTTACAAGCCAGATATAGTTTTAATTATGTGTTTAATGAGTTGAGTTAAAGATTAGGTGCAATATAATTTCTCAACTATTTCAAACACTACAAATAAATGCAAACAGAAATATGATTGATCTGATGAATTCAGGTTAGATTTAAACCCCAAACATTTTAAATTAGCTATGTAACAATTATATGCAACCTTCTATAGGAACTTAATTTTAGGGCCTATCTTACATGAATTTGTCTCAAAGTAACATTCATTTTGAAACATGAAAATGAATGTCTTTAAAATTTTACAAGTTTGTGCAGTACAATTCTTTTGAAGTTGAACATGACTGTATTCCTGCTGATCTGGAGGGCTAAAACAACTAATTACCATTAAGATCTGTGTTATTGTTTAGTGTTATCAGCTTACTGTACATACCACATAATTTGCAGTTCATGCTGTCATTGTACTATCAAAACATTATTAATCTAATTTGTTTTGGTTTAGAAGGTTTTAACATTTGGTTATAAATATGCTTACTATACTAATGTCAAAAGTTCCATAAGTCTACATTAGTTGTAAACCTTCAATTAGTGTATTTTAAACCTCCTCTTATAAATGGTAACAATTTGCTGTTCAGTTTGATGTTCTAATCATAAAACAGCAATAAATTCCTTGTTGAGGATTTCGGGAATTACAAAATTATAGATTAAAATTGCAATCCTGTCCCCATTTGTGACTAAGTTAACATTTGAACCCTGTAAACTTATTCGACTTTTGAAAATATTAGTTTCTCTACTTTTATTGTTTGATTTAATTTTTAACAAACTAGCAAATCTACCATTGCTTGACACAGATGATAATATCTTAACCAATTTTTTAGCACATGCTGAAGAGAAAAGGTTCACTTAAAAAAATCTATTTTTGAATTGAGTATCAGAACCACATATCACATCGGGCTATTGATGACGGTCTGGGATCAATCCCCTAAGAGATATCCGAGGGCAACACGTAATTTTGAACCATCGTCAGATGATGAGGCAACACCTGAGCTGGCACCCCACTCTACAAACTTCTACACCAGCCCAATGTGAGGACTTACGTCAGATTTAAGGTGCATCAGTAGTTTCTACACCATATTCTTACAAACATCTATGCACTGACCTGGATTTGAACCAGGAACCTTCCGATTTACAGGCTGACACCTTAACCCCCAGATCGGTTGGTCTAAGCTCTCGTGAGAACTAGCAAAGCTTTTTCTTTGGCCTTGCATGTATTCACTAAACTTACTGTTTAGTGAATAGATAAAAGTTCATAGAAATGGGTCCAAATGAATAGATTGTGTGTCTGGGAGTGTACGTGTAAAGGCTGTGGCACTAAGAAATTAAGCAACTTTATTATAGTTGCTAGGTATGAGTTGGGTTTATGGAACAGTAGCCATATTTGGCAAAGATGCACCAAATACCAAGCAAGGAAAGTTTTACCAACAGAGAAAATTCACTCGGGGATGAATCAAACAGGTGCTTCCTATATTACAAAGGTTGCTAGCTTAGTGGGTAATATCACTGAGCCATGTTGATCCTACTTGACTGAGGGATTAAATCGAATGTTTTAAATAGTATCGATACAATAATTTTCAAATAAAAATAGATATAAAAGTTATCTTACCAGCACCACATTTATATAAAATGTAGTCTATTCTCTTTCCTGCTGGACTGTGATTAAGCTCCTTGCGGCTTGTGTATAAGTTATCGGGATGTCCGCAAGTGGTTTTTATGTAACTGGAATCCTATAAAAAATGATGATGGGGTTAATTATGTTTAGTTTTGTTTGAGATATTTTCAAACATAACTTAAAAAATGATTCGTTATCGTTCGTTTTTGGAGATTTTTACCACTGCCTCTTCTATACATATAAACAGGAGTATTTTTTGTAACTACTAAAATGCATGTTTTACCCCCCCCCCTCCCCATAACAAGATGATGTTAAACTTAAAAACAAATGCAGAACCTAGGAAATCATTCTCTAAGACTCAAAAGAGAAACTTTTTTACCAAACTAAAAACTGCTGTCAATCCAATGTGATTGAGGACCTCATTCTTAGACAAATGCATAGCAGAAATTATGCATTTAATATAATATTCATTATACATTTTAAATGTAAGTTTGAGTAGTTGAACTAACTTGAAGAAGCCTTATACAACTAAAGCTTGGTAGTGCTTAAAGATACCTGAATTTATGAGATCAGAAAAAAAATTAGGGTAATAAACCCTAGGGCCTTTTACCCTATCCTAGTAAAAAGGTACCCTATATTTCTAAGAAAATACTAGATATCTTCCCCTATCTTAGGTTAGAGGGAAAAGGGTATTGTTCCAAAATGGATACATAACAATTTAGGGACATAATGTGTGAAGGCAAAAAATGTTCCGTCCAAAATAACCCTGTTTTTTAGATTGTTCGTTAGAGCTTCTAAAGTAAAGTTTTGCAATTTTTTTTGCTGATATTATTTAACAGAAATAGATATTAGACAATTTTGCTATTCAACATGTAGTTCATAAATTTAATTGTTTTGATCAATTTTGGACCATTACTGAAATATGTGACTAGTCTCATCGTTCATGGTTATGCCACCAGTCTTGAATACATCCTTTAATAAAAAAAAGTGCAATAATTGAATAAAGGAATGTTTTGCAATATGTAACTTGCAATGACAGTTGACAAGTGAAAAAACCTGGTCCATTCTAACACCATAATATCAATTAATTCAGTCACTTAAACAGTTCACTATACGTCACTCATATTTCAGTGTTTTTATGCACACAGAGACAATGAGATAAAAAAAATCTTTGTTGTCAGATCACACCATTGCAGAAACAGTTTCACAATTAGAAAGAGTAATTAGCAATAAATTGTACCTTTCATTTAACTCTCAGAAAATATTGAATAGGTATTTACACATAAATATGAATTCGTTTCAGATTCACAATACATTTTTATTTATTTAGTCAAGAATATCTCACCATGACATCAGGAGATTTTTGAGTAAGGTATGAATCAAGGCACCCAGCATTGTGAATTATTATTCGGTATGCAAGATCGGTTGGTTCTGTATTGAAGTCCCCTGCCACAATACTCAAATCTGCAGTTTCAGAGGTGTGGCGGACATATTGGCTGAATTCAAAGGCTTGTGCCACTCTGTGGGGTAGGTACTGATCATGGAATGCATCATATTCAGCATGCAACTGTAACAAAGTTAAGTCAAAAGCAACATAAGTACATGAAATTAAGTCAAACAGCACAGGGAAAAAGTAAAACACAAATATTTCACAGAAAACCTTCTTATATATTTTCTTGAAACTAGTTTTCAAACTAAATAAATTAACCCAACCTCTAAATTAACAAAAGCAACTAGTTTAAAAAATGAAACTTTGTCACAGTAATGTATTAATTAGCATATCTGTATTTGGGATGTTAATGAGAACATTTTTCAAAATGTATTTAAAATTTTTTATGCGATTAGGACATCACACTTTTGTTTTCTGTACTTTTTCTATGGAGATTGCATGCCTACTTCATATTCAATTACAATTCTTTTTTATTGTAAAGAAATTTTAATTTTAAATTAGGATTGATTATAAGGTTTTATAGTGCAAGGTCCAAAAAAGGACAACTTGTGCAAATTTAAACAAAGAGTTTTAGTTTCATAAACAAATAACCATCTTCTAAAGATATAATGATTAAACTCCTAACAGCTGCATTTGATGGGAACATTGTACAATATGTGTTACGAATCTTTGAACAATAAGTGATTTCTGGAGCCCATTTTATTGTTATCTTAAAGGGTTTTACAGCCAATTTTAAAACCCATTTGAATTGCAATTTTACAGAAAATTTTAAGTAACTAAGTTATTTGAGAAGAGAAACAGAAATTAAAAACAAAAATTGATAATTTTACTTACATGAGTGACATATAAATTGACCTTTAGACCATGATGAATGACTTTACATAAACCAACTACTTTTCCTCCATACCAGTCACCATGAAGAATCTTATGAGCATAACCATTTAAGGAGTACTGATACTGAGCAGCATCAACAATAATGCTTTTTGAAAAAATGCAGACACCACTGCCAAGTACGCCACTGCAAAAAAGCAATATTTTCAACACACTGCATAAGAAACAAAGATAGAAACTGCACCTTCAACTCAAATTGTTATTTTATGATTATTTAAATTTTCCTTTAGAAAGACAGTAAACTGTTGCCCAAGGTAAACAATTAAACCAACTATACTTAATAGGACTGTAGCATTAGTTTAATTTGGACTTAAAAGCAAGGCATGATTGAATTATAAGTGGTCAAAAGATGATAGAAATCCAGGGGTCTCAGTCTAGAAGTAGATGGTGGTCATGTGGAAATACACAACGATATTGATGAATGCAAATGTAGATAAAACACACCTTTAGTTAAAAAGTATAGTGCATGGAAGTTTCTTAGAATAAAAAAAATGGCTACTAACAAGGTTGGTGATCAGGCAGTAAAAGTGAAAATTAATGGTCGCCATTCCACATGGCGACTGAAAGTGGAAACTGAAAAATTTTGTAGTCGCCACACTTTCTTAAAAACTTTAGATTATATGATAAAACCTGTAGTATTACATTTTTTTTCTGACAACTGAAAAAATTTATTAATAAAAGGAAGGAAAAAAATGCACAGGAACATAAACATGTAAAATAGTATTTGGAATTTAAGGGAAAAAACGCAGACGCTTGGAGCGGGAAAACACAAAACTATCTAGGAATGAAGGTTGAAGATTAGTACTTGCGTATGCATATGACCTGGGGTATTTCCATAGTGCTGATATTTTGAAGAGTAAGAAAATCTATTTTTGATACATATATAACATATATTCTACAAAACAAATGAATGCTCGTAAGTGGCCATTGGCAACTTACATAATTTTATTTTTCACCTTTATCAGGTAGGTAATTAATGTAACACTGAAGAGACACAAAGGGCTATTGCCAATGGTCCTGGATCAATCTCGAAGGGAAAGATCCCAGTACAACTCCTCGTAATTTTGAACCACAGTCAGATGATGAGGTCAACACCTGAGCTTGGCACCTCACTCTCCAAACCTCCACATTATAAGGAGACATTTGGGACCATGACAGGTTTAACGTGAACCATCCCTCGGGTACATGATTGGCTGGACCGAGTTTCGAACTTTCACCCCTCAGGTTGCTAATCTGTCACTCTTCCAACTGGCACACTGCTGCCCAGCTAGTGGTCAGAGTGCTTGCTGGCTTCTAGATCGAAAGGTTCCTGGTTCAAATCCAGGGTAAGGCATGTATGTTTGTCCATCTGGTGTGAATGTGTGGCCTCTATAAATGGGCAGTGTTTTGAATGTATCGTTATCACCACACCAAAGGCACGAAACTGTGTAAGTGAAGTTTTTACAAAAATGTGTTCAAAGTTTACATGCTTTGGGTAAAATCGCATTACAACCCAAAGGTATTTTTTCTCATGAAAATCGGCACTTTCAAAAAGAATCAAGATTCGTGGCTTTGGCATAGCATAAAACATGAAATAGTGACTCAAAAAATGCAGGCAGGTGAAAAGAGTCAAAAATACAGATTCTTGCCTTTGGCATGGTAGTAATATGTATGTGAGGTATAACATGAACCAAGTCCCTTGGTGACTCACGATTCTGCCCTTGTGCCATGATGACTGCAAATTTGATGTTTCTACAAAAATGCATTAAAATTTTTTGAACTCCCAACCTAAGAAGTTCCAAATTGGTAGGGCATTGGTAAAAAAAGGTTCTTAGAAAGAACTATTATTTCATAAGTCCTGTGTAGTTTTAAAAACAAAATTTGCCATGACTTTTGTTAAATTGAATCAATGTTCTAAATAAGCTTTATCCACAGGATGGGAATGAAAGGTATTATTTGCTTGAATTAATGTTGCTAAGTTTATAAAGCACAAAATTTTGTTTAAAATAATATATTTTACTTATAACATTTCAGTCTTCCCCACTAGAGGCTGGAAAGATGGCTACATTTCCACAGGCCAATCATCCGAATCATTACGTCACTGCTTTAGCATGACCAATGGCAAACAAAGGAAATATGAACAAATTAGCAGTAGAAAGCATCATCACACACATGTGCAGTAGTATAGTAATTCCTGTACAGTGAATGACTTTCATTAACAAAACTATTTTCCCACCATAACGTGATCCACATTTTTAATAACTGTACCCTATTTGCGACTGTTAATCATGCTGCAAATGTGTTAGAATACAAAAGAAAACAGAAAATAGCTCAAGTTACATGATTGGAAAAAATTTCTTCCATTATCCAGGCAACTATATGGAGAAAGAAATAAGACTGACACAAGAAAATCCCAATAATTCATAAGAGAATAATCCCGCACCTACCTATGAAAGTAATAAGAATAAGGTAAAACATCAGCAACTTTTTTGCATATCATTTGGAAATCATCTTGACTCCAAACCTACAAAAATTCACATAATTGGAAAAAATTTAATTAGTAAGTTTAACACCTGCAAAAAATAAAATGAAAAATGGGACAAATTTTATGAGAAATTAGTATTTGTTAAATTGAGATGAAGTATATTGAAGAACATTTATACCCACAACAATAACTTTTGAATATAGACAAAAACAACTTGTATTCCACTGAATTGCGCAGTTCTAATATTCTCAAAAATACGTAGAAAATAAACGAATGAGAAATTTAAAATGTCTTTCCTTTTAATATAGTGTAGGTGGTCGTACCAAATTATACAAAGTAGGATGATTTGAGATAATTATAAGCAACTAGTACGGCAGTGTAAATAAAAATATTATAAAACTTAATTGGTAATATAGAATACGAAACATTACAAGGAGCACATAGAAGATACATAAAAAGGTGATGCCTCAAATTGGATAACAATATTCGACTGTAATAAAAATATTATAAAACTTAGTTGGTAATATAGAATACGAAACATTACAAGCACATAGAAGATACATAAAAAGACGATGCCTCAAATTCGATTACAATAAGCCAGCATCTGGACATCCATTTCAGTTTGCAATATAATTTTTATGGGTCTTGTGTAATGAAATATTTTAAACTAGGGGGCCCGCCCCCTGCTCGCTAAACCCCGGAGGATTGCTTTGCAATCCTCATTGGTTCACTGCGCGAACCTATGCTCGCATCCATGAAGACATGTGTCCTAGCAGAAGAGATAGTTTACAAAATATCATAATCCAAAAAGAAATTTTTCAAATCTAAATTTGCTATATTACAGAAAATATATATACTGTACCTCTGGAATCAGAATTCAAATGAAAACTTTGAGCAAATTTTGACTCGAAACGTGAGCGCTGTTTTGGAAATTGAATACCCAGCATGTTAATTGTGTTCAAGCGTCTTGTTGAACTACAATGGTTGGCCTTGAAAAGGACTGTTTTTTAAATGGCCCTGAAAAGATCCTCCACCTTCTTTGATTTCTAATTATAAACTGCAACAGCCCGACTAAAATTAATTTTTTTTTCAATAAACTTTCATCCGATAATACTATAAATTCAATTGAGGCGCGAGGCTACTTGTTAAACAAACAATCGTACAATGTTGCCAAAACGTGATAACAAATAACGTCTTTTTTGCGTGCCACGTAAGAGATTTATATATATAGATACCTTACCCAACAAATCTTTAATGATTTTTTGACAAATTTTAATTGGATTTAAAAATAACATAATTCATGAATTGGTTTGATAGTTCATATTAGACTGAGGATGCACTATACAAATAGACTTCCACAATTTGCTTTAGTACTCAGAAATATTTACTACTCAAGTTTCTAGCTATGACTTTTCATGGTTGGTTGTTTTGTGTTTTACCGAAGGAGGTCCATATTTGGCTTAGCTGCACCAACACACAATATGAAGTATTGAAAAAACCCAAGAAAAAGTATTACTGACAGAGAAGAGAGGTTTACATCCAGGGATTAATTAAGACAATACTGCTTTCAACTTGTAGGTTACTGGTGCAGTGGGCAAGCCAAAGGTTGGTTGGTTGTTTTGGGGTTTTATGGTGCAAGGGCCATATTTTGCCAAGCTGCACCAAACATGACAACCTCAAGTAAAAAAATATTGTGAAAGGGGAAAGAGGGATTGTTGAACAGAGTATTGGGATGAAAGCAGAAAAGAACACTTGGGTATCCAAGGAGCACAATTCTGTATTTGCTTTAGACAGTCTACTCTATAGGAAAAGAAAAGATCATGAGAGTGTCATGGGTCTATGAAACATGTACAAACCTAAAGTTTGTTTTTCAAGATTTTACAGTGTAAGGGCCATATTTGGACTTTATACTGCAAAACCCAGTGCTTTGGCAGACACAAGATAGACAATATCAAGTAATATATACCGAGGACAACACCACGTAATTGGAACCTTCCGATCTAGAGGCTATCACCTTGACCAACAGACCGGTTGGTCGGCGACAAAGGTGAAGTGAAAAAATTCTAATCCCCAAACCCCTCGTTACGCCTGTCCACACATATTTCCTAATTGGTATTGATATATGTGCATACATACATCCGAACTAAAAAATTTGGTCTGGTGTAGATTTTCTGTTTCTGTAAAAAACATTTGTTTTTCATTAAAATAAATTTGATTTTTTAACCTATAAGAGGTTAAAAATTGAGCAAAATGTCATGTAGATAGTAAAAATGTCATTTTTTATTGCCTCAGTAACACTATAAATAGCATTTATTTACTGTGCTTGTGTGTGTGTAATAAGCTCTGTGATATACTCAGTGTTCGAAAAAATATTCGTATATGTATTGCATGGGTCCTAGCTCCTAAAAAATTGGGCTGGCTCCCAAATTTTTTAATTTTTAATATCCTCTGGTTTGAAGTAATCCAAGTTTGAATTCCCTATGTGGAAACACATTAAGATTTCATCTGATGTTCACAAAAGAAAATTTATTGTGTGATTAGTAAGAAAGAACGATATTGAGGAATGCACGATACATCATGGTGTGATTTGACAAGGGGAAATTCACAAGCGAGAATTTTGGAATTCACAAGCAATTTTCATGCAAATAAAAAGGTTCATTTCTTGATATGAAGTTACAAACATATAAAAAGGCTTACTTCTTGTAAAAATACAAAATCATAGTCACAAGATGCAATATGGCATGCTATAGCTTCCATTCTTTCTTTTCTATGTCTGCTAATGCCCATAATACCCCTAAAGGCAAAAACACAAATATTAAACATAACATTTTACATGAATATGAAAAATAACATCATTAATGATTTTTACTAATGAAACAAACTGCATTTGTTTCTACAAGTCATTTTTGTTTAATGTTTTGTACATTTTTTGTTAAAAATAAAATAAGTGAACATACAGAATTCACAGAAAAATATTAGAGATGCAAATCTAAAATATACTTATGATTTAATATCGTGTTAGCTCAAGCACAACTCAAAAACATTCCCCATTTTTAGAAAACTCTTTTCACTTGATAAAAAAGCTTTTGTCTACCACAAGTAAATTAAAAAAAATATTCCAATTCTTTTGTAAATGCAGATTTAAAGTTGTGAGAAAAAAATTGAAATAAGTATTGCTCACTTATCTTAAAGTTATTAATTTTGCAACATAAAAACATTGAAAATCACAGTACTTAATAAATAAAACTTTTTTTTCCAATCTACTTATCAAAGCTGCTGGGTAGTTTTATAAGTAGTTATAACTGCTTGCATGATTTTGTTTATCTGGTGTAATAAAACAAATAGGAAAAGTTATGTTAAATTTTCAAAGATTTCAGAAATAAATAAGCAAATTTCAGTAAACCTAATCACTTCAACACTCAAAAACGTTTTGAATAAAATCAAGACAATTGCACACAATAAAGTAACAAATCAGTTGGAAGAAACTATAGCTATAAGTATATTTATTGGGCGAATCTGTACGGCCAACTTCAGAATTTTACACGGACATGACTATCTCCAAAGACATCACCACCGGATTGGTGCGAAAGACATTCCTGACTGCCTTCTGTGTTCCACTGGAGAGACTATGAATTTTAGCCACTTGACAGTTTGTGCTACTATGTCCAACTCAAATTTCAATGTTCTACCTCTTGACAACTATATTTCAAAGGCTAGTTTATATTGGGCTGCACGAAGAAAAATGGTCAATACAACCCATTCCCCAACGTAATTATTATTATTTTTTTTTTACATTCAAGGTTATAGTTTAGTAATTGTTGATGAAGATAAACTACAATATCTTTTTTTAAGAAAAATATCCTTCATCAATATCAAACTAATTAAAAAAAAAAACAGCTGTATCTTAATAACAGTAAGGTAAGCATATGTCATTAACATTTGACCTTGTAAATATTTCTTCATATTATGAGATACAGAAAAAAAAATATGGTTATAGTTGAAATGATAGTATAAACTGTATGACAAATGTCAGACAGATTCTAATAATTTTATCACCACAAACTATAATCTGATTTTTCACAATTCACTATTGCTTGATTATAAAAATATATCACACAAATACAAATAATTTATAAGAATAAATGCAATTATTTCAAAGATAAACTTTTCATTTCAGTTTCCCCATTCGAAAAATGTCTATAGAATATAGAATCCTATGAATTTTAAGTTACCTCAAAATAATTTTTTTACCTATAGAATCAGAGTTGGTTAGAATTCTCTTCCATAGAAATCGCAATAGAATCTTTTACTTTGTGTTTACATGAAATTTCGTTTCTCAGCAGAAAAACTTTTGCGAATTCGATGCTTTTTGCAAACTAGTATTTCCATGTTTGGAAAAACCTATTTAATTTAATTCACCCAATATGTAGAAATTCGAAAGCAAACATCTAAAAAACTTTATACAACACATGCAATTATAAGGAAAATTGAACTACAAAATTTTTTGTTACCTAATATTTCAATTAATCAACTATGTTACAAGCAAGTTTTCAAGAGAACGTTAGTTGGTAAATAACAGAGAAAAAGACATATAATTGCTTTAAAAAAAATTGACGATTACTTACCAACAATTTAACGTAAATATATTCAATTTTAAATCCATCTTCATTCCTGTGAAATGGAAACTACTAGTATTGACTAAATGAGGGTGGATCAACAGTTCATTTAATCACATATGGTCACTCTTTTCAATGGAAAATAAAGTTTGTTTATGTTTTAAGATTTTGATCCGCAGATATCGACATCGACAGTTCTGCCGCGTTAACTAAATGACAACAGAGCAGACATGCGATGGAAGTGCCGTCTATCGACTACTAGGCAAAACAAGGTCAAAAAATGTCGGTCAAAGAACTAACAAGAGCAAGGTAACTTTTACTTCAGCCCACAAGGAAAGTGTTTTTATGAACGAAAGTCTGACTCTTCCGTGTTTCAAAAAAAGGATACGGATTTCCCTCGATTTTCTTTTTTCCTAATTGTTTCAATTTTTTATTCTTGTGTTTATGCATCTGAAGAGCACTCTGACGAATCAACAAACATTTGTGAAATTGGAATTCGTCCTTTTGAAATTACACTGACTGAATAATCAGTGGCGGATCAATTCAAGTGGGGGCCCCAAGCGGTTAAATTTTCGGGGGCCTCAAACTCAAGTCAGAAAAAAGTTTCAAGAAAACTCTCATTAAGTAAACAAAAAGAAAAGAAAAAATTCCATACCATAACAACACATTAAATAAATTTATTAAAAAAAAACATATTTTCCACATCAATTTCTGTCTAGGTTTATTTTTTGCGAATTCGTTAATTAGTTGGGCATTATAAATTCGGTTAAAAATTTTTTGCTCTAAATACAGAATGGCCATATTAATTAATCTTTCTTTTCCCATAGAACTACTTTATTAATTTTTACACGCTTTGAAACAAAAAACGATCTTTCTCCGGACGCATTAGATAAGGGAATTGTTAAAAAAAAATTTAAATAATGTTTCAACATATTCGTAAATGTGCAAAACATTTCTTTGAAGGCTCGGTAGATGTCTGGTGTGGTTTTTATAGTGTCTTCGTTTTCTTTAAGAAATATTAAAAATTGTCAAATTTATCTTCAAAAGTACAAACACCAATGTCATTTTTGTAAATTATATATTTTTTATCCAACTTCCAGTTAAAACCTCTTTTCTGTTGTTGAAACCAAGTTTTATAGCTAATACAGCATCTGCTCTTGCTGATCATTTTGTATTAGAAACTCTTTTCACTGCAGGGTCATTCCACGTCAGTTCAACCAGGGTCCGACACCCATGGTCTCAGATTTTGATGAAACTTGGCATGTTTGTTCCTTTTATGGATTTAAGAACACGTATAATTTTTTTTTGCTCTATCTCAAATGGCTTATATTTTATAGCCTGTTAAAGTTTTTGGAATTTTCCGGTTTTTATCGATCAGACGGAGGAAACCAAATTTGTTTTTTATAGAAAATAAATTATATCTCCCTTGTTTATCAACCAATGATGATGAAATTTTTTAAGAGTTTACATCAATATGTAAGGAGTCCAGAAAAAAATAAATCATACCTGCAAGTATCTTATACAAAGTCAGAAAAAAATTTCAAAGTTCTATTTAAAGATTTTAAAATTAAAATGGCGAGTTCTACTCTAAGTGGAATATCTTCAAAAGGGGTTAAGGACAATCAACATTTTTTTTTTGTATTCTTGTTCTAAAAGATATGCTCTACCACATGGAAAAATAAAATGAATGGTTTTTTTCACTCCTTTATTATTTTTTCTCACTTTAAGATAGAAATCACTTGACTCACTAATTTTCTTAAAAACGTTCAATTAAGGTTACAATTTTAGTAAAATTTTAACTCAAAAGTCACATATATCAACCAATTGCAAATAAAATTAGACAAAGCTAACACAAATTTAAAATTATTAAAGTAATATAGTATAATTAATATAGTTAATCAGGCATGTGTGTGTACAAAAAAAATGTTTTAAAATAGGTTATCCACAATTATATCTTGAGATTATTTAGAAATAAGATAACTAATTTCTTTATTTTTAACAATTAGGTCTAATTAAAGTAAATAAAATTACATTACAGTTTCAATTTAGTTTTAAAAACTAGTTCTAAACTAGTCAACTCACTAACACAGTAACTTATTTCAAGAGAAATATTATAAGCAATAAATACACTCAAGCTGTGACAAAAAAGATGTGTCTTCAATTTTGATTAGTACTTGATATGGTGTGTTTTGGCTGGTGCCACTAGCACACACTTAGTGTATGTTTGCACAATACATCAAAATGTGATTTTATTGATTCACTGAGCAGGTATTGAAGAGTATTACAAAGACCTTTTTCGTATATTGTTTGTGAAGGAACAGTAAGAGAATGTATGGTAAGGCATTGCGACAAGTGTCCATCAAAATATAGCCTTGTCCAGTTTTTACAGTCAAAATTTGAGAAGTATGATGATGAAGACCCTGTCGAGTACAATCAGTGGGATTTGATTGATTGAACTGAAATGATAGGGTGCTCGAGCTCAGTTGATGAGGTTAGTGATAACTTAGTAGAAAAACTGAACAGGTCACAATACCTCATTCATACATTGCTAAATCACAAGATTCATTTATTAAAAGTTTAAAGGAAACAGTTTCCTTAAATACAGCTGTTATCTCTGGATTTTAGTGAAAATTATGCTTTCACAATACAAAAAGAAGCGAAAGGTTACCACTGGACCTCAGATTCATGCACTATTCATCCTGTCATTATTCATTCACTGCAATGATGCAAGCAATAAAAAACTGAATTTACCTCTTTGTATCAAATCTGACGACCTTAAACATGACGCGATTATGGTGTATGAGATCCAAAAAACTGTAACAACCTTTCTGAAAGAACTACCCACATAGAAAACATTCACTACTTCAGTGACTGACTGATGTTCTGCGCAATATAAAAATAAATACAACTTTATTAATCTGTGTCTGCATGAAAAGGACTTTCAACTAAAAGCCCAGTGGTCATTTTTTGCAACCAGTCATGGTAAAACAGAATGTGAAGGAATATGGGTTTAACATAAAACACTTTACTTGTGTGCCGACCAACCGGTATAATGGTTAAGGTGTTAGCCTCTAGATCGGAAGGTTCCTGGTTCGAATCCGAGTCCGGGAATGGATGTTTGTAAACGTATGGTGTAGAGGCGGCTGGTTCACCTTAAATCTGTCGTGGCCGAAAGTCCTCACGTTGGGTTGGCGTGGAAGTTTGGAGAGTGGGGTACCAGCTCAGGTGTTGCTTCGTCATCTGACCGTGGTTCAAAATTACGAGGTGTTGTCCTCGTATCTTTCCCTTAAGGGACTGATCCCGGACCGTCGTCAATAGCCCGTTGTGTTGCTCTAGTACGACGTTAACTAAAATTACCATTAACTTAAGAGAATTAGAATTTTTTCACTTCACTTTCGTCGCCGACCAACCGGTCTGTTGGTCAAGGTGTTAGCCTCTAGATCGGAAGGTTCCTGGTTCGAATCTGGGCCAGAGCATGAATATTTGTAAGCGTATGGTGTAGAGGCGTCTGGTGCACTTTAAATCTGTCGTTGCCGAAAGTCCTCACGTTGGGTTGGTGTGGAAGTTTGGAAACTCCGTGTTCCAGCTCCGGTGTTGCCTCGTCATCTGACTGTGGTTCAAAACGACGTGGTGTTGTCCTCGTATCTTTCCCTTTGAGGATTGATCCCGGACCGTCGGCAATCCGCTGTGCTGCTCTAGTACGACGTTAATTAAAAATTACCAAATTACCACGGCACCCTCATCATAAAATATCTATCTGTGGTATATTATATGCTTAGCAAACTGTATATTAGGTCTTTTGTTTAGCAAAAAATTAGATTATATATCATGGGTGCTTTGCGGCACCCCTCATCTCTCTACGTGGCACCACAGGGTGCCGCGGCACACACTGTGAGAACCCCTACCCTAAGGGAAAGAACCGAGGACAACACCACGTAATTTTGAACCACGGTCAGATGACGAGTCAACACCGGAGCTGGTACCCCACTCTCCAAACTTCCACACTAGCCCAACATGAAAATTTTCGACCACGACAGATTTAAGGTGCACTAGCCACCTCTACACCATACGCTTACAAACATCCATGCACAGACCCGGATTCGAACCAGGAACACAGATGACCAGGGGAACACCTGAGTTGGCACCTCACTCTCCAATTACCGCAATACGCCAACTTGAGGACATTTGAGGCCACGACAGATTCAACGTGCACCAGCCCCGCAACCTTTTGATTGCTAATATGCCACTCTTCCAACCGGGTTCCTGATTCTCCCGGATATTGGCAAAAAAGCACACAATTTAAGAGGCTTGAACGTGGTCTTTTTTTGCAATGATGCAGATGAAAATACATTGGACTTCATTGAATATTTTTAAAATCGTTCTAATAGAACTTGAAAAATAAGACATATTGGATTTGATCTCCATTAACCTTTTGTGACTACAGCATTAGATATAACTGGCGCGATTCTTTCTTGGCGGAATTTTTTTAACCTTCAAGGTACAACTGCTGTACCGGCCCGTTGTCTAAAGGTTAATTCCTCAAGTATATATTTCTCCCATTTAAATATTTCATAGTTTTATTGAAAGAAAACGTCCGAGAAAAATGAAACGAATTGGTAATAACTTGTTTGCGAGATAATATTTTTAATATATGATACCTGTCTGGTAATTGGTAATTTTTTTAGTTAACGTCGTACTAGAGCAACACAACGGGCTATTGACGACGGTCCGGGATCAGTCCCTTAAGGGAAAGATCCGAGGACAACACCTCGTAATTTTTAACCACGGTCAGATGACGAAGCAACACCTGAGCTGACACCCCACTCTCCAAACTTCCACGCCAACCCAACGTGAGGACTTTCGGCCACGACAGATTTAAGGTGCACCAGCCGCCTCTACACCATACGCTTACAAACATCCATGCCCGGACCCGGATTCGAACCAGGAATCTTCCGATCTAGAGGCTAACACCTTAACCACTATACCGGTTGGTCGGCTTGATACCTGTCTGGAGCAAGGATGCTAGTAGTGGTTCAGAATCCGATTTAGATCGTTGGTCCTTGTAAATTAGTCCTCGAAAAGTAAAAAATAACTGAAGAACTAAACTTAATTTACTTACAATCTAAGGGGCTTTTTAAATGAACTGTGGGTAATATATGTTAAAATCTCTAATTAAAGAATAAGGGCATTATGAGTGTAAAAATTGCGAAATTGCGAAAATGTTTCGTATGTATCATTTAAAAACAAATTAAAGTTTTGAACGCTTCATGAATCAATTTTATGACGTATTCAAGAACATTGAGTCAAGAGACACGTGTCTGAATATTTATGCGAAGGGTCCACATGAACATATTTTCGAAATCTTGACATTTTGCATGTTTATAGTACAGTTCAAAGTCCCAAATCCGGAATCCTACGGACCTCGGCCATTCCGAATTTCGGATAGTTTGCACATCTTTTTGTAAAAAAAACAAACATTAATCTAACCATTCATCGCGCGAATTTTGCGATTGAATAGTAAAATAGCAGATATATAATTAGGAATAATTAATAAAAAATAAGGAAAAAACGTTTTTAATACAATGCAACAAATTTTACTTGCAAATCCTCTAATTTTTCTGTGTGGTATTTCTCACAGAAGCAGCAAAGTAACGTTTCGGCAATTTCCAGACTACATTTTGAACATGGATATATAAATGAATTACTAGCTCATACAAACATTATAAAACTGATGCGAAACCGCATGGAAATCTCTATAGTATCACATCAATTCAAAAGCATTTTACTACAGGGCTATATTTGTATATAGGCTCAGTAATTGCCGCCCGATTTGAATAATTGTCCCAGAATATTCCGCTGTGAGAGCCAAGATTAAATATTATTAAAAATAATATATTTTAAAATTTATGATAGTAGTTTAGCGTGACGATGTCTAAAGAACGCAGCAGGCACAACACAAGACATTAATAGAAAAATTAGATAATGAATACACACAAAACTACAAGTCTCAATTCATTGCATCCAGATTGGGAATAGATGTGATAGGTTTTATATTAGATTTTGGGTTTGCAAAAGGGTTGGTCCGGTTTTGTTGGTATAAATCGTTAATATTTCAATTTTATTGACCCTGAAAGTCGGGCTGTTTCCTTATGGGGCCTTTCGATTCACATTAGAGATGGGCGATCCGCTCAGGAGCTGACTCAAAGAGTTAACTCTCTTGACGGAGTGAGCAAGCGCTGATTCGCCAAAAAAGAGCTATAGCTCTTTTTTAACCAATCAGGGCTGAAGAGCGGTAACTCTTTTTTAACCAATCAGCGCTTCCACTCTCGAAGAGTCATTTCCGCATGCGATCACCAGCTCAGTGATTTTTTTGGGAGTTGATTCTTTGGGAGTTGATTCTTTTCGAGAGTTGGCTCTTTCGAAGAATCATTTCCGCATTCGATCGTTTGCGCTCACTGATTCTTTTGGGAGTTGATTCTTTTAAGGAGTTAACTCTTTGGCTCTTTTCGATAACTATCGCTCTCGAAGAGTCAATTCCGCATTCGTTCTTTTGCGCTCCCTAGCTTTTTGTTACTTTTTTGAAGTTTCAAATTTTTAAATATCTATGTTTTATCATAAATGTTATTTTTTTAAATTTAATTCAATTTTAGATTGAAAGGGTGTTTTTACGGCTTAAGTCATATCACGCCTTTTAGCACTAATTAAAACTAGTCTTAAGGTTGTTATTAAAACATATTCTAACAGTTATTATGTTATTCACTTAACATTAATATAATAATTATAATAAAACCTTGATTTCTCGGGAGTGATATCATTTTAATAAAGCTACACAAAATTAAATTAAACGTAACTCGTTTTTATTGCATTGCCTTCACAAAACAATGCATTTTGAAAATTTTTTATTAAAAGACAGGGAGGGGACTTGGATTTTGAAAATCTTTGGGACAACGAGTATTCGAGGGTATTATATACCTATATCTTAAAATAAATAGTTAAAAATCTTAAGTACTTAAATAAATTATTAATATTTTTATTATATGATTTTAAAATATCATTTAAATTATTAGGAAGTCTCATTTGGTAACTAAGTGGTTTTAGAAAGAAATCTTAATGTATCCAAACACGTCCAAGACACTTTTTTTAAATGTGGTATAGAAACATTTTAATGATATTTTTATGTTTTGTGTTTTAAACAATAGCAATGGGCTATAAATATTAAAAGTATATATTAATAATTTTGTAAAAATATGATAATTATGTATGAAATTTTAAAGAAATGTGTCAAAAACTTCAAATGTGCTACATGAAAATCTATTCAACCAATTTGAAAAATGATGCTACCAAAATAAACTACATGCATATTTCTAGGGAATGAACTAGAATAAAAGGATATTTAAATAAACAACAATTTTACAAGTGATTGAAAAATGAATAGAAGATTTTTTATAGTTTTACAGTCCTACTTCTTAAATAAATAGTAATAATTTAGAAACTTTTGAATTCAGCATAATTATTCTAGTTCATTCACTTGACAACATTATAAATAACAAACTCTCAAAAGTTTACTAGAATCCAGAAATACGTTTTTGTATTATAACATTTGAAGTGAGGAAATAATGCAAAAATATTAATTTAGAGTTAAAGGTAGTTTCAAGTGCATCGCTTGCTCCCTTGCGTTTGCTCTTTGTGTAAACAATTTTGTTCTTCCTTCTCTTTAAAAAAGTTCACTCCATTTCCAAAAGAGAAACCATTTAAATATTTGAAAAAACTTTCTAAAATTATATTTGCAAAAAAAAGTAAGGTTTAAATTTAGAATTTGCCATGTTTTTGGCCTTTTAATGGCCATTTCCAGTGTTTTCCATTCTTACTTCTTGTTTTCCCGCCTTGATTAAAATCTTAATACTTCTTTAAGTAATTAACAGAGAAAAATTTAAATATGTTTTGGAAAGTCAAATAAATACTCTATCCAATAAAATCGAAAACTTTTTTAGAATTCTTGGTCAAAAATGAGATTTTTGACGTGTTTGGATATTTTAATTGCTACTTCTGTAATCTCAACGGGTTCATGACGGGAATTACAAAAGTAGAAGTGTCCTCAAAGTGATTTATTCTTTATGGACAATTTCAAAGTTATATGAATTGACATGGTTTTGGGCTATCTTATGCCTTAGCAATTAAATTTTACAGCTTAGCAGCCCTATGCTGCAATGCCTATCGTCCTCGGGCCCCGTCTCCCTCCTTTTGTTGATTTTAGAGGTAAACTGCGCAATTGCTGGATGAGTGAGTGTTTCAAGTGTTGTGTGCGTGGGTGTTTCAAGCACGCTTGGCGCCTCTTCGTCTGGACACATGCGTTCACGTGACAACGAGGGATGTTCGATGGCCCAAACATATTGTATACATTTCGATATGTTATATACATTATTATATATCTCAAAGGAGCGGTGAGTCATCAAAAAGAGCTAGCTCTTTTTAGTGAGTGAGCGGTTCCGATCCGATCGCTGAAAAGAGTCATTTTCCCCATCACTAATTCACATGGGAACTCAATCCCGGAAGTGATGGTTGTTTCTTTCCACAAGTTAACTGGGTAAATTCTTTGAAAACAGAGGTCATTCTGGTTTCATTCGTATGTTTGTCTGCAGGGCCGTTCCTGAATGAAGTGTTGAGTACTTTTGCACGCAGTCAGAAATAAAATTGGGGTGGCCGAGAGGGCGCGCAGTATGTCTCTAACTTAAAAAAAAAAAGAAACATGTCAGCAATAGAATATATGATATTAATAACTTTAATACTTATTCGTAGGTAGATATAGGTAGTTGTACCTTGATTGCGCCAAGAAGAAATTTAGGATTACGGTTGGTATAGCAGTTATACCTTGATAAGTTATAAGAATCACGCCAAGAAAGAATCGTGCTATAGTCCTCTTCTATTATAAAACGAAGTGTGTGTGTGTGTGCACGCAGTGTCCTGACGAATCTCTGTCACTTACGTTAATGAAATTTGGCCCACAGATAGTCCGAATTTTTTCAATTTTTCTCTATCAAGCCCCAATTTTAAAATTGTATCTTTAACATTTTAAAATGAAATTATTATTTCCCCCCCTCTTTTTTCTTCCTCCGGAATATGTCATCACCCGAACCTCTAATGTAGAAGGAACACATTTTGCGGTTTTCAACCTCTGACGCCAGTTTTTGGAACCATGCCAAGTTTTCCGATTCTAACGTGTTTTGATTTACGTTGTTGATAACAGCCATCTCAAGGCCATCACGGAACCCATGGAGTTCATTTTCAAAGCAAACTAAATGGGAATACGTAGCAATCACCGAGGCATGGCGTGCGTTAGCGAGCAGTGGCCCCACCTGACCCCACGAAGAGAACTGTCACGGGCAACGTGCTACTGGCCACGCAGTGGCTAGTTAAATCGATAACCGTAGTCAAAATGTTTATTAGCATTGCACTGGAGCACCACAGCGGGTTATTGGTGACGGTCCGGTATCATTCTTGCAAGGAAAGATCGAGGAATAAGGGCCTTGTAATTTTTAACCATGGTCAGATGACGAAATCAGCATCTGAGCTAAAACGCCACGCCATCATGAGGACATTTGAGGCCGCGACAGATTTAACATGCACCATCCCACCGTGTACACGATGGACTTTTGTTGGACCGAATTTCGAACACGCGGTCCTCCGTTTGCTAATCCGCTACTCTTTCAACCGGGCTACCCGAAAGAACCCGGGACCAGGCCCTGATTTACCATTAGGCGCGTGAGGCACGGGCCTAGGGCCCCCATAATTTAGAGGGCCCCCTAAGTTTCAAAAGTATCTAAAAATTATAAAAAGTTTTTAAGTAGTTACATAAATTATTGGGTATTTACGTAAATGAACGTCGACCGTTTCCCCCACTATCACATTCTTGTAATTACATTAATTATCTAACTATTATGTTTTTAATTTCCATCTGCTTTATTTTGTTTTGCCAAGAGTTATAAGTAATGTCACGATTTTCTCAAACTTTTTGGTGACATCTGTGAAACGGTCAACAGTCAAATACGTAGGTACCAATTATTGTTATGAAATTAGTTTTTGTGATGAACAAATAATATGAGGGAGGGGCCCCTTCCTGCGTGTTGTGCCTACTATACCAAATTTTCTAAATCGGGCCCTGCCCGGGACATCAATTAGTTTGTGATACGTGTTAATGAAGGGCGTTCTTTTGAAAATTAAAGGTTTTTGAGAAGAGCGGCCGGATTTCTGAGGCTTCCACTTGAGCATCTAACACCTCAGGAATGTCATCTTTTGTTTCGTGTTTGTACAATCATCACCCCGGAACAGCCGAATGTATTCCAATGGAATTTCCGATATTTTTCATAGGAATGGTATAGGCCAGTGGTTTCCAAACCTGAGCGTGTATCCCAAAGGGCTCCTTGTGCTTTCCAATGGGACTCCGCGACCAATCCAGGAAAATAAAATAACTAAAAATGAAATGAAATAAAGAATCAGAAACAAAATGGTAGGATCAAAATTAAAAAACTAGAAATTATATTCAGAGCGAAAATTTGATTTATTCAACTTTGGAAGAACTTTTATGTATGGCCAAGTTTTAACAATATAGTGTGTATTGGTGTTAGTTAAAAACAAATTGTGATATGGTAAAATTCAAATTTTTAAAAATATAATCTCATTGCATTGACATTGCGTAATTGTTTAAATATTGTATAGCTTTACTATATACCCCTTCTTCCTCCCTACGTAACACAAACTCATAAAACATAGAGTAGACCTAAGGGCTGACGTCATAGAAATTTATTCTAAAAAGAGCTTCATGAGTCAAATCTCTGGGATAGACTATTCATCATCAGTCTGTTCCGCTGTTTTTTTGTATTTATTATCTGTTTAACTATAAAATTTAAAACTGTGTGTAAAAAACAGTCAATTATTGAGTTTCAGTATATGCGTCCGAGTTCCCACATGGTTGGGGGAGGGGGCCACCGGTACTTTGGTACTGTGACCTGGCAAATGAGTCACGCAAAAACAGTTGAATGTATTTTACTCCTTTGAGTGTCATGGGATTTTCAAATAAAGTAGTGTTGCTTTTACCTTACATAACATTTAATGACTAAATATTAACATCTGTTGGAGATAAGGATCCTAGAAAATATTCTATCAGTAAAGATGAAAAATTACTTAGAAATCTCGTAGGTTAAACAGCATATTGCACAACGGAACGTGTGCCTAAGAGGGTTAATAGAATTTGGGATATTTTCATACTTATATTACGTTTATGGCAGGTAGGTATTTTAATTAACGTCACATTGGAGCAACGCAACGGGCTATAGGCGACAATCTGGGATCAATCCCGAAGGAAAAGATCCGAGGAAAATACCTCGTAATTTTTAACCACGGTCAGATGAGAAGGTCAACATTTGAGCTGGGGTCCCTGTTTCCAAGCCTTCACACCACGTCAACGTGAGGGCAGTTAAGACCACGACAAATTGACATGCACCAGCCCCCCTTCCCCCCGTACCCGACGGCTTTGGTGGATCGACTTTCGAAGTCACAGCCATCCGGTTGATAGTTTTGACACGAATACTCGGGCCTAATGCTAGATTGTTAATTGTTGTTGAGATATTGTCTAATATTAATTGTAGCATAGTTCAGTAGCTTTAGAGTAACACCACTTACGCAGTACCAAATCCTTGCAATCCAAAGTTGCACTGGCCCAAGGCTCTCCCAGTACCGTAGAATTTCGACATATTGCGAACTCCCTCCCCTCGCTCAGTGCGCGTGATCACTCGGTCAGTGGGAATATCATTCGTTTACACGACGCTATACGTATTTTCTGGATGTTTTTTGTTCTGAAATCAAAGACAAAACAGTTTTTTTTGCAGCGTTAGTCTTATGTATGATCCCCAGTCTTGTTCCAATCTTAAAAACGTATTCACCTCAAAAAGTTAATGCTTGGCGTTAGAAAACCTTATACGTCAAGTCCAGTTGTTTCTTTTCGTAAAGATAATGTAATACATATAATTTAGAGTTTAGTTAAAAACGACCCTAAACGTCTCGATTGCGCCCAATTTTGGAAACCATGGATGATCCAAAACACTGACGAGGAGTCTGATGTCAGTCTCTTGCAAAGACGGGGAAATGAAAAAAGAAAAAATATATATACTATGTTCAAGGACCCACTGTGCATATTATTTGGACTGGATGCTATCCTCAATAAGTAAGGGAATTGTGTGTGTTGAAGAAGAATCTACCTTTTCTGCATGACAGACACCGGCTGAAATATTCGCGAAACTGCATTTCTTGATTGACTTTTTGCCGTAAAAATAAAGGACGTTAAAATGGAAACTGACGCCTCATCCAGATTTACGATACAAAAAGCGTCGTTTCTGCTTCAGGTTTTCCCGTTTTTAATATTTCTGTCGACGAATCTTTCCGAATTTGGTTGGTGTTGTGTGGAAGTTCGGAGAGTGGGGTGCCAACTCATTTGTTGTTCTCGTCATCTGACCGTGTTTCAAAATTACGATGCCTTGTCTTTGATCTTTCTCTTTCTCTATCTTGATCTGTCAACAATAGACCGCTGTGTTGCACCAGTGCAATTTTTATTAATCACCTACCTACCATTCTGAATTTTGATATTTTTTTTATTATGAGTTACTGGGTTTCTGGGCTTTCATGAACGCTACGCCATTCGTATTTTGCACATGACCTGATACCTGAATCAAACAACCATTTTACTCGTCGAAAGAACAGAATAAATTGAAAATGAACGCAAGAGAGAGCTCGATGCAAATAGATTTCTGCACAACAGGCCATTGAACTCGTAAAGCGCTTGCTTCATAAGAATAAAATGATTTCATACCTATGACACAATTAGTTTCTCCCCTGTTTTTGTCTCTGGCCATAGAAGCCATGCTTCAAGTTCTTCGGAGTCACCAAGAATAAAAAAAGTACGTGTCTTCGGATGTCCAGGTGCGAAAACAACAGTCAAGGGTCATTGAGGATAACTTCATAGTTTTATAGTATGCGTTGTAGGCACTTTGACAATATTAGGCATCTTTTTCTTCAAACAGCTGTTCATACAAAACTTACCCAGTTTATGATTCATTGTTTGGTTGAATGATCATTTCTTGTTTAGACAGAATACTACTAGAAAGAAAAGTACATCTACAAAAATTTATTAGTTTTAAAAAATCCCACCCCCACCAATGGACAAAGGCGTCACTCTTACGAAATGGGTTGATTACGAGTATGCTTGGTTACGATTTCAAGTCTTGCATTTGCCGAAAATTGGGTTGGTTGCGTGAAGTTTTAAGACATACTTACATTGTTAAGAAATTTGTTTTGTTTGTGTCGATCCTTAAATAGACCCTTAATATACTCATGATTTAATAAGTCTGATGTCTAGTACAATTTTCCATTTTTACTGTGTTTTGGAGACTTAAATTAACGTCGCACTGGAGCAACACAATTGATATTGGCGACGATCTGGGCTCAACATAAAACGGAAATGTTTCAGATAATCTGGTAATTTTTAACCTCTGTCAAATGACGAGGTCAATACCTGAGCTGGTACCCTACTCTTCAAACTTCCACACTACGCCAACATAAGGACAGAGGTCAAGACGGATTTAATCTGGATCGGACCCCAAGTACACGGTGGTGTTTGGTAGGATCGAGTTTCGAACTAGCAAACTCTCTGGTTGTAAATCCTCTATTTTTCCAACCGGGCTACAACATCCCCAGACGAATGGGATGAAAAGCAAATTTATTAATAAAAAGCAAGATTTTCGACAGATGGAGAATTTTCTGAAAGTTGTTCAGAAATCGATCTGAGTAATTTTGGAGTCAATCTAACAAACGGTGTGATTTGTTTTCCGAAATAAAATTTAAATCTGAAAGGACCAATTTCTTTCTTTCTACTAAAGACACAGTATCCACTTCTGAAGCAATCAGCACCCATTCCGCAATGATGAAAAATGACTGGCAAACTTCTGAATACATAAGCAGTAATGATTTTGTGAATTAAAGACAATCTCTGCTTCGACGACCAACTTCCGCAGTACTTCTAATTTGAATAAATGTTGGTGATTTCTGAAACATTTGACATAGATATTGAGAAAATCGTTACAAATAGAGAACAATTCTCTGTGTGGTATCAGATGTTGCCTGGTGGATAACTTTTACTTCCTGATGAACAACCGAAAGTATTGACGACAAGGGTTTCCTACAATACTCGAAAGCTGGAATTTAAAGGTAAACAACTTTTCCCAAGTTTGGTTTTTGGTACGTTTTTTTTTTAATCCTCGGGCGTACATAGTTGTTAACACTTATTAAATGAGATTCAAGTTTATGGTGTGGCTTTGGATTGATAACGTGATTTCAATTCTTCGTCACCCACTCAATGGCAAATGGTAATGATTAGCATTGTTGAAATAAGAGGCTAACTTGGTAAACTTTGAACTTCACTTAAATTTTAATTAAACTTTAACGTAGTTTGTGCATTTAAAATGTTGTCGAAACTTTTGAAAGCTCAAGAGTGTCGCACAGGTTAAATACTTTCCTTTTTTTAATTCCCTATGTTTGTAGGGTCTAGATGTTGGTTTCATTTTACCAGAGTGATTCTAAAGACATTAACTAAAGCTGATTCTAAGCTGAAAGAAAAGCTCTTGTGTAATATATATAACTAATGAGACCGCGGTAGCTTTGGTTGAGTACTGGAATGAAGACACCAGAAAAGCCTTTATTTTCTCTTAATCAAATTCATTAACAAAATATTCCGTTAATTTCTTGCTGAGTTGAAAGGGAGGGAAGGAGGTATTTTAATTAACGTCACACTGGAGCAACACAAAGGGCTACTGGCGACACCGTTTTGGATCAATCCTAAAGAGAAAGATACGATGCCCAGTCGGAAGAACAACGGATTAGCAACCGGAGGGTTACAAGTTCGATACTCGATCCAACCAAAGACCGCCGTGTACTTTGGGGGGGGGTGTATTTAAAATCTTTCGTGAAAACAAATGTCCTCATGTTGCCAGCTTAAGTACTAAACCTCATCATATGACGTTGGTACATAATTACGAGGTGTTTTTTCGGATCTTTCCCTTTGGGATTGATCCTTAACCGTTCGAAAAATAGACCGTTGTGCTGATCCAAAGCGACGTTAATTAACTACCTACCACAAACTGAACAGAGTAGTATTTTGACATCTTCAGACAACGACTTTTCTATCGAACTTCAGAAAGACCATAGCAATCGATAGAGGCTAAAATTAGTACCCTTTTCTCGGTCACACTTTGTACCGTCTAATAGCTTCCTCGAGAATAACAAGCGAAGGAAGAGAGAGAGAGAGAGAGGGGATATATATATATAAAAAAACGATTAAAAAAAGAACGAACTTCACATTGTGAATGGGGTTAGGAGGATACAGTGACCCTCTGGAAGGAAAAGAAGCATGCCTTCTGCGCCTCAGTGTTGAAAGTGTATCTCCACTGGAGCGTAACCCAATTAAGTTAAAGACTAACACGCCATTGATAATCCGTTCCTATTCTTGTGCTTGTTATGGAGACAAAATATGCGTGAGCGAGATTGCATTTCAAAATGAAATGAAGCGGAGCTTAAGTATGCACTTTCGCTTCGGCCCCCGGCAGCCTGTTGGATGAAAGTTCGATATGGAAATGGCGAGTGAAATCGAAACTCGCGATTTGAGAGATGATTTTGTTTGGTCTTGTGCTGAAAAGTGGCCCTCTGAATTCCTTCAAAGAGATAAATTCGTATCTCAAAATGGTCATCGGAGAATCCCAATAGAGGAATGCCCTCTAATTTATTCTTACGGATGTGTAAATATATGAGGTATCACTGCACGATACCCTGGACTAATATTATACAAGACCATCCGAAATTGATGCTTGGTTCAGTTACCCACAACATTAGTTCCTGGCAGGGCTGTAGACCCGTATCCGCCGTATACCTTCTGGTTTTTCCATCAAATTCCGTATATCCAATGCTTTTTCTTAAAAACTACGTACACGCTTTGCTTTTCCAAGAAAACTTCGCGCGACACGTCCCGTGAAACACAGATAGCTGTAGAATCAAAAGAAAAGTTTCTATTTCAAGATATCACTTTGGTACATAATTCCAAAATCGTACCTATTAATCATAAGGAATTCCTTCAAAGTATTGTCGCTAGAATGAAATCCAGACTTTGTTCTGATGTTAATGAAGAAAATGTTCAACTTTTGAAGGATATATCCATGTTTGATCCAGAAAGTATAAATACAGGGGATATTCGCCATGGAGAAAAGGAGGTAAATGGATCTGTCGAAGTTTTGGTATAGATGAAATGTGCACTATTCAAGGTTTGAGGGACCAATGAAAACGCAAAAGTTGTTTAAGAAAAATTAAAGCCTCTTTTAAGAACAATTGAAATATTACCATGTTCCACGGCCGAATGCGAGCCCGGGATTAGTTTAATGAATAATATAGTGTAATAGAATTGAGATAATCTTTATTGATTTCAAACGTATTAAATTTAATGTTTATTAAGGCAAATAGACCACCTATAAAACACTTTCAAACGGGAAAAATTTGTAAATTCTTGGTTGGCCAATCATCGTTCTTCAGTAGACAATAAATTGATAGTATGCTCTACAAAATGAGACACAGAGACGGATTTCTCTAGTCAAGCAGTTCGGAAAATATTGTAATGAAAATGATAGAGGAAGGCCTTCCAATTTCTTAAAACAAATTTCTGCTGAAGTTGAAGTTTTTTCAAAGTTCCACAGTTCTTTTCTTGGAATATAAAATTAATATAGGCTTTTTTTTCTCTCGATAATTTGAACTTCGATTAATTCGAACATATTCCCCGGTCCTTTGAGTACACCCCATGAGCTCCCGGAGGAAGGGGGCGGATAACCCCCTGGCTTTTGGATTTCCTATACATATACATGTATGTGTGTGTGTGTACAAGTTTATTGCTCCCTCTCCCCCAGGAATGTCTAAGTAGTAATTACATGTTTCGCCTCCCCATGGAAAAAAATTCTGCGAGCGCCCATGGTATACCCTCGGTATTTTTTTACGACTACAGCACTGGTTCTTGGACTTTCACCAAGGAGTTGATCCAGTGCAATATTAATTACTTATCAACCCACTTTTAGCAATGTGTGAGTTGTAGGCGTCGTCGATTCGATTCTTGTAACTTATCTTGGGTGCATTTCTCTCTTCCTTCCTTTGTGTTGTAAAAAACTTTCCCTTTGTTTTACATTACTTGATGTCGTACATTGTAAAGGTCGGTTCGAGTTCCTCATCTAGAGTTCAGATCTCCCTCGACCACCAAACAAGGTGATAACGCTTAAATTATCTTTCGCCCTCCATGAGAAAAATGAAGACGAGCTACTCCAGACGAAAACTTGGATAGTATACAGTTCTGTGTTAAACCGAGCCAGAAACACTATAAATCTGTCCTCGGATTGAAATGTGATCCGTCTTCCTGTTCTTCCTTTCCGTTATCATCCAGAAGGTAACTGTCACACACGTCTTTATTTAATGACTATCCATGCGTGACTAGCACGGCGTTGCCCGTGACGGTTCTTTTCGTGGGGTCAGGTGTGACCACCGCTCGCTAACCCTCAGTGATTGCTACGAATTCCCATTTGGTTAGCGAAGAAAACCAAATGGGAATTCGTAGCCTGTTGGATAACAGCCATAACGACGTTGCTCGTGGTGCCGAAAACCAACACCACGGGCAACGCTTATTGTAAAATGCGGCCAAATTTGAACTGAGAAGAGATCCAATCGGTGTGACATCACAATTTCTTCCGAAAATATAAATATTTCATTAAAAAATTATTTATTAAAAGAAATAAAATGTATAAGGTGTTTATGTAGTGTAAAATTTTCCGTAGATTACAAATCCGTTGAAATTTTCAATCTATCTTTAACGATCCCGATTAAAAAAAAAGAACTAAACAATGCCATTCAAAATTATTTTATTTGTTTTGCTTTTCTTGGTTGGAATTGTATTAGCGCAGGAAATGGATTTCTCGAACGCGAAGTTTGGCGTGACGTCATAATCTCTTGCGAAAATGTAAGATATTAAATTTAAAAATTATTTTTTCAAAGAAAATCATATTTTTAAGTATCGATCTAGTGTGACATTTTCCGCAGATTTCAAATCCGTTGAAATTTTTACTCCATCTTTAACGATCTAAGAGATAAAAAAAAACTACATAACTCCAGTTAAAACTTTTTATTTGTTTTGTTCTTCGGATGAAAGCGTTCAAACGGAAACACGGAAAAAATAATTTAGAATATGTCATACCTTTATGCTGTTGCCATTTTAAAGAAAACAATAATAATTAAATTCCATTAAATTCATTTAAAAATGTTCTAGATTGAATTTTAAAATTCGGGCTTCTTACAAAAATTGCAAAAAATTCGGACTACCAGTGGGCAGAATCCCATTACTGTAAGTGCCATAGATTCGTCAGGAACGTGCACATAACAATCAGACAAGCAGACAGACAGATAAACATTTCATTTTATAATGGTAGAGATTTCGCGATCCAAAGAAATGGTCTCGCAGCTGGGGAGTTTGTCATCACCTTCCCTTGTAGATGGCATTGAGATCATCGGGATGAATATTACAATACTGAGACGGACATTCCAAGGATGAGTGCAGCAGACTAAACTAAAATCACGAAAGTAGTAGTAGGGGCATCCTTCAGATTATGAGACTTTGTTGATCCTCCTGGCTTCTTGGCAGATTCGATAGTTAATGGCCGTGGCGTCGTATTGAAAAATGACTTGTAAAATCTAACCCTTGTAAAAAATGTTCGAAATGCTTCTTTCAAATAAATATTTTATTGTACTGTAACCAGTGTTACGTCTACGATATCTACAATAAGAAACAATGGTGTTACGTCTACAATAAGGAAACGTTACAATATCTTGCGTTTGGCACAGCTTGGCCAAATGTCACCCTTTAGCTATTAAACCTCAACCAACCAACCATTGGAATTTTTGTACCATCATATTTCTTAAGGAATAGTAAGTAAGAGTTTGACGTCGGAAGTTAACAAGAAGCTACTTGTTTGGAAAGTTTCATGTAGGTGGAAGAAGATTCCAAGTATTGTAAATTTTAAATTCAGAAGATGGATAATTTGTTCTCAAGTGTCCAAGTGGTTGAAAGCTGAACAGAGATTTCGAACGATGTCATGGAAATGATTTCAGGGATTTATAATACTAAAAATTTGAACCAATTGGTAATTTTTTTACCGTACTAGGGGGCTCCGTCCCCTTCTCGCTGTCGCTCGTCAACCCCCGATGATTGCTCCGCAATCATATTTAGTTCGCTTTGCGAACTATACTTTTCAACAATGAGGGGTAGGGGATTGCTTCACAATCCATCCCCATATGGATCGCTGCTGGATTGATCCCGGACCTTTAGTACGACATTAATTGAAGGTTCCCTACCCATTGCGATATTTATCGCATGCGCTCGAGTAACGAAAAATTGCCTACTTATTTTGCGAGATTAGCGGATCCGTATATAAGCCGACCCCAGTACTTAAGCTTTAGAAAACGTTCCGAAAATTATCGGCTCATATACGGAAATATAGTGTAAATAAAAACAAAATGTTTTAAAAAATGTCAAGAACAAAACATCTCATTACCACATAAAAAAGGAAATATTTTAGCATAACGTATTGTTAAAATTCAGAGGAAATCTTATTATAATTTTAAATGTTTTAGCCAATCAGTGTTGTTTGTGGTAATAGTGCTTCTCATTATTTTCATATTCGACTGTTGCTATGGAAACGGCGACCGAATTTGCCGGTTCTTCTGAAAACATTGCAAACTCTCTAGCGCGTGCTCTCAAATTTTAATGAATGAATGAATTAAAAAATATAACTGTTTATCGTCTGCGCGTGCTCTAAATTCAATAGACCGTTGAACCACAAGACTCGTTATCGCGTGATTCGCTATTACCAATCACAAAGCGAATAAACCTGAAAAAGATTGCAAATTTTTTTATTATTATAGACAGGCTAACAAGAGTTTGGAAAAAAAAAATTCAGATTTAAATAACTTAAAAACAATAAATTGAGGTCAATGAATGACAGGGAATAAACCAGTCACCCTATTGTCAATCATATCGTTTAAAAAACCCAAATCAAATCATCACTAGTTTTATTCAAAAATAATTTTCTCATTGAAAAAGTTAAGAACGAAAAAATAACATCAGGTTGTGAAGAAGGCAAAGATCACAGGAAGAATTGAACTGTAGCTTATTTGACTGGTAGACTTATGCTCTACCCACTGACCTACTGCGATGAACGATCGATCCCTTTGAAGACGGTCGGGCCATTACGTATTTACACCGTCATCTGAAAAAACTACGAGGTAGCTGGAATGTGACGACGATGTTTCAGGGATTTCCCAACCAGCAATAGCTCCGATTGAGTATTTTTTTCAAACATGTACCCCAGAGCGTGAAGCAGAACGACAGGTTGCTGTGAGTGGATTGCATTCTTCAACCCGATCCACCGCAATCGCTCCAGATAGACGATAATGCTTCGAATTCCACTAACACTTCTTCTCTACTGAACCTGGAACTATGTTGAACAACATTTAAGAAAAGAGAATTCTTACATTCGATAGAGTCTTACTATATTGCCTTGTGATGTCAATGACTTCCGAAGTGAAAGCGAATTTTTTTTAAGCAAATTGCGGCAAGGCTTTCGAAGTGCAGCTCTCGACCATCGGTCATCCTCGTCACCTGTTTTGTCTCAGACAATGTACTTGATAAATGGAGTCCGTGATGAAAACAAGCACAATTATATAACTGTTATTATATTTACAATTACGTATGAGACAGCGTACACTAAAAACTGAATGCTACGCTGTGTCGTTAATGGCAGTGTTTCCGTGTCTTATTTAAATCCGCTTAAAATCTGTAATCGAATTTAAATATGGCACTCTAAGGCACATTTTATGCCTCCAAATGGAATAAATTTACTCAAAAATATAAATAAGATATCAGATTCTAGCTTATATCAGATTCTTCTTACTGTGGTTAATTCTTATTTTCAATATAGTGGGAGGGAAAACGTCCATATCTCAGCATTTACCACAATTTGCTTTTTGACATACACTTCAATTTCATCCCATTTATTTGAAAGCTGGGCCGACCAACCGGTCTAGTGGTCAAGGTGTTCGCCTCTGGATCGGAAGGTTCCTGGTTCGAATCCGGGTCAGGGCATGGATTGTGCTGTCCTTTGTTAGGGACAATGATGGTCCACCCACTGGGTGCCTCTTCACAAGTGACCATCACTTCTGGCCTTGTATAAGGCTACAATGACTTCGGTCATTGTAGCCTTACCACAAGCCAACCACAAGCTACTCATTCCACTCCATAAAACTCTACATCAAAAATCAAATGAGACTTAGATGGAAGTCGAATCTTACTTCTTGTATTTCCTCGAAGAGCTGGAGAAATTTATTGGACCAAAAAATTTCAATTAAACCTCGTGAAAGAGCGGTCGCAGAATTTAGACTTGCAGTGGGGCATGACTGCCTTGCAAACCACCTACACCGCATTGGCGTTTATGACAGTCCTAAATGCCCACTCTGCAAAAAGGATGAAATTATGGACAGGTCCCATATCCAAAGATGTCCAGCTCTGTGTGGGGTCTCCGAGGTGAGACGCTACTGGAGTGCTAGAGCCTTGCTGATGAGATACTGACTTTTTTCTCTTACTGTTTTGTATTCTTGTAATCGTTTTGTAAGATATTGTCATTTTCTCTTGCCATTAGGAAAAAAAAAAAAAACTTCGGTCAATTCTGTACTGTATTGTATTATGTATTGTATTTGTTTTTGCAATCTGTACCCAGCCTTGCTATTGGAAAAAAAAAATTTGAAAGCTGGTTCGATGCATTTTAACATTTGATCGTATTTTCTCAATCGCTTCTTTCATGTGTTGATTTCTATCTTCCAGATATCTCACTGCCTTCTAGCCGATCCGGCTTCTCTTACGCCATAAACATATACCTAAACCTAAACAAATCCTATAGCCTTCTGTCAGCCGACAGAAAATTATGTATACGGGTGTTACTTGATATTTGTGAGCACTCTTGTCATCCAAACCTCAAACGTTAAATGAGATAAATCTTACACAATTCAAAATAATTCATCCTCCATAATGCACAGCAATATGTCTCGGTAGGTAGTTGAACAAACGTCGATCTGAAGCAACACAACGTACTATTGGCGACGGTCCGAGATCAATCCCGAAGGGTAAAGACCCGAGGGCAACCTAATAATTTTGAACCACGGTCAGATGACGTGGTTAATACCTGAACTTGCTCCCCACTCTCCAAACTTTCATACCACGTCAACTTAACAGAATTGTGCTTAAGAAAATTGACTTGATTTAATCATTTAGTGGTTACATTTCGTTGCATACGAACCGTTGTATGTAAAAACTTTAACTCTTATGAAGTATGATTTACGAAGGAAAGAGACGGATCGAAGATGATCCAAAAGGCGCCTAGAATTTAAATAGTTAATTAGGAACGTGTTCCCAAATACTGTTATGAGACTGTGCTGGCATTATATTGTATGAATTGCTTTAAAAGTTCACACGAAACACTTGTGATTTAAATGACATAGATACACTTAAAAGTTTCCATTAGTAACTGAGCTGGTAAACTTCTTTAAAAAGTAGAAAATCAACTATTTGCAGTTCAGAATACACCCATACCTTGCTTTACGGCCTAGATACGTTTCGGAAAATTTGGCCGCTAAGCGAAAAGTCGCATAACAAATAAATTCTTTTGATACAAACCCATACAAATTCAATTGGATCTGTTCCAATTTTTTATAAAATAATATAGCTTTTAGTTCATAAAGCATTTTTTTTTATTTCCTTTAAAAATGCGTACATAAAAATAAAAGTACAAAACAATGTAATAATAAACAGAAATTATAAAATAAACATATAAATTAAAATGCAAAAGAAATCACATGGACATACGCATACATATAATAAAAAACTAGCGTGGCAGATTTTCGGCTTCTCTTTTTTCTTTCATCAGTATCAATCTCCAAATTCAATGAACGTTTTGGTGGTATTTTTTCCTAAAAAAGGGACGATTATATTTAAAAGAATTAATGATTTAATTAAATATGTCACGGAAATACAGTCTTTCTAATACATAAATACCAAATATGTTTACAATTCACCAATTAATACAAACAGAAACAAAACCCAAGCAGAAAACAAACAAGAATAAACACATCAAACTACACTAAAGCGACAACGCAGTAAAATGATGACAATGGGTTATGCCAAATGTTCCTCATATTTTCGTGAAGCAAAATGTAGCAGTGCTAAAGGGAGAAGCTGTAAAACCAAAAATAAGGTCGTTAACAGTATGAACAGCATATTATTTGGCCGTATAACGAAACATTGTGGGCCATAAATCGAAAACATGCCATAATTACAAAAAGGCCGTTATAGCGAAATGCCGTATAAGAGCGGCCGTATTACGAGGAATAGGAGTATCAAATTTGTCAAAAAGCATAGAATTTTAACAAAAATGTTAAATTGAACATTGTTAGAAAAATTCTAACATTGTTGCTTCAATTGAAAGTAACGACAAACAATTCAAGAGCTATTACATACAACTGTTAATTTGGCGTAGGTAGGTAGTAGAATTAACGTCGCTCTGGAGCTACACAACGAGCTACTAATGACGGTCCATGATCAATCCGGAAGGGAAAATTCGAGGACAACACCTCGAAATTTTGAACCACGGTCAGATGACGACTGTTGTTTTTGGAAATCGAGAGTTTGCAAACTACAAATATGCAAGGAAATGTATGTCGTTTTAAAAAAGGAATGTAGTACAGATGTTTGCAAGGGAGAGCTATAAAGCTGATTATAACAAACCTAAACATGCTATTTTTTGCAATTTTGCTGAGATCGCGGCCGCATTACTGCTGAAGAATGCATGCTTTAAAAATGCAGTTACTCTTTGTACTGCTAAAGATTAGATAACATTTTGAGATTCACCTCTTTCGTTGTGGTCTTCTTATCAATCATCTTATTCTTACCTCACCTCATTTTGTAGCATTACAGGTGTAGCGCATATCAGAAAGAATCAAAGTATGTAATAATTTTTTTCTCTATGAATTGAAAACATTCTACTGTCAGCGGTTCTGACAGTTAAATAAACAAAGGCCTGCTGGTAAAGGAGTTTTCTACGTATTATTTATAGCTTTATACAAGATGCATTCATAACAGTAACAGTGCATGCACATTTACAGTAGTTTTAAGAGAACTAGGGGGCCCGCCCCCTGTTCGCTAACGCTCGCCAACCCCCGGAGGATTGCTTCGCAATTCTCATTGGTTCGCTGAGCGAACCTATGCTCGCTTCGCTCGCATCAATGAAGACACGTGTCCTAGCAGAAGGAATTGATTACAAAATATGATATTCCAGAAAATATTTTTCAAATCTAAATTTGTTGTATTACATAAAAGATATATACAGTACCTCTGAAATCAGAATTTAAATGAAAACTTTGAGCAAATTTTTACTCGCAATGTGAGCGCTGCTTTGGAAATTGAATACCCAGCATGTTGTTTGTGTGTACATTTCCCCAGTACTCGAGCCACCCATACACATTTGACTAAGTTTGTTGTAGAAAGTTGTAGTGCACGCGTCTTGTTGTACTATAATTGTTAGCCTTGAAAAGGACCGTTTTTTAAATAGCCCTGAAAAGATCCTCCGCTTTCTTAGATTTCTATTACAAACCGCAACAGCTCGTCTAAAATTCCTATTTTTTCAATAAAATTTCATCCGATAACACTATAGATTCAAATGAGGCGCGAGGCTCCTAGTAAACAAACAATCGCACAATGTTGCCAAAACGCGGTAACAAATAACGTCTTTTTTGCGTGCCACGTAAGAGAAATATATATATAACGAGGGGGCCCGCCCTCTGCTCGCTAACGCTCGCCAACCCCCTTAGGATTGCTTTGCAATCCTCGTTGGTTCGCTGCGCGAACCTATGCTCGCTTCGCTCGTATTCATGAAGACATGTGTCCTAGCAGAAGGGATTGTTTACAAAATATCATATTCCAAAAAAATATTTTTCAAATCTAAATTTGCTATATTATAGAAAAATATATATATACAGTACCCTGGAATCAGAATTCAAATGAAAACTTTGATCAAATTTTGAGTCGAAATGTGAGCGCTGTTTTTGAAATTGAATACCCAGCATGGTGTTTGCGTGTACATTTCCAGCGCTCTCGAGTCACCCACACTTTTTCATTGAGTTTGTTGTCGAAAGTTGTAGTGCAAGCGTCTTGTTGAACTATAATGGTTGGCATTGAAAAGGACCGTTTTTTAAATGGCCCTGAAAAGATCCTCCGCTTTCTTTGATTTCTAATTATAAACTGCAACAGCTCGACTAAAATTCATTTTTGTTTTCAATAAAATTTCAACCGATAGCGCTATAAATTCAATTGAGGCGCGAGGTTACGTAGTGAACAAACAACCGTATAACGTTGCCAAAATGAGATCACAAATAACGTCTTTTTTGTGTGCCACGTAAGAGAATTATATATATAGATAGATAATTGTTACAAAGGGCTGAAATGGATTTATGTACAACACACTTCAGAAGAGTATTCTCAACTTTTTTTTGAAGTCGAATTTTCATGAACAATTTCTCCTAAAATAGCTATAAGGATCCTGAATTTAAGAAAATTATTTATATCATTTAACAGTTAAACAAAACAAGGGCTTGCTAAAAAATTTTATTTCTAGGGAATATTAATACTTTATACGATAATCGCTGAATAACCAGGCGTTTCTCGGGTTGAAATGGATAAATGTTGATTGAAAAGTGTATTAGAATAATCACTTTTCTGACATAGAAAAATGCAATCATTTAAGTTGTACGGAAAATACTTTTTAACTTCGTTTTAACTTTTTTCATGGCTTCTACTATTTACATCGGATGCAAATATATACATTCAATTCCTGAATAATATATTGCAATATGCAAAAGACAAAGACATATGCAAACAAAAACGAAATTGCGATGAAAAAAAATTCAGAATTCTGAAAAAAGAAAGATGACGAAAAAAGATGTGCAAAGTATCGAATCTCGACTTCCTGAGCCGAAATAGAGCAATTCGAAAAAGTAGAACGTGTTTCATCTCTCTCTCTTGTCAATATTAATTTATTACAAAAAACAAACTTTCGATTTAAAAATTAGGGCTTCGAAGGGGTTTTAGGACTAACTGTGAGCCAATTTTCATGATCGTATGTGCTACAGATTGGTCTGAAGATAGGAAAGTAATATCCTGTGTTTCCCGCAATGTTCTAAAGTATAAGTGTACAAAATATGGCGTGGATTAATCAAACGATGTAGATTTGTGTAGAGAATATACACACATCCTTTTATATATATACATAAAAATTCAAGAACACAGGAAACTCAAAATGATTATAAAAAGTAATATGTAAAAAAATGAAGAAATGTTGGTGGATCAGGTCGTCACCAGGGAGGAGCCTGACCCAGACAACATAAAATGGTGTTTTCTACACATGATCAGTATTAGGCTGAAAATTGCTCGTACACTCCCCCAAGCACCATTAAAAAGTAAAATAAACAAACCCACTATAGTAGAGTAGGAACAAAACCTCCCTGATGATGCCTTGACCTACCAACATTTCTTCATTTTTTTACCTATTACTTTCAATAAAAAAAAATCCCAATCGCTTTAAGAAGTTTTGAAAATTGCGTCTTTCTAATTTTACCAATGAAATTACTTATCCAGATGATTTTATTTGTAGTATTATTTTTTCGTCTTTTTTGTATGACCGGAATTTTATTGCTCCTTGTATTTTTGTCCCAGTATTTTACATGCTGTACATAAATTATCTAGGAGTTAGATTATTAACGAATTATTTAGTTTCTGCAAGAGATTGCTAAAGGCATGGGTAATTTCTTGGAGGCATTATATGCACATTGCGACAAACTTTCCAAAAACTCTTTGGTTGAATATATATTGGTATATAGAATTCAGTTTCACGTAAAAATAATTTTAATACAAGACAGGTTACGTTAAAATAGAACTGGTAACCATACACACACATTATGTTTTTTAATTTATATTTTTATTACAAGATGATTAAAATAAGTTAAATAAAAATGTTTTCAGGTTTCGTGGGTAATAAAAGGCGGTACTCCATTGTCAAAGAACTACATCTAAAATTCTAAACAGGTACGTGGTTTCCATTTAGAAACGGAATCTCTGAATTGAAAAAAATGCCATAAGGATTCAATTTTAAACTGAATGCAGTTCAAGAAAAGCACATTTTAAATAAACCTTTGCTGATCTTGGAATAATATCACAGTTAGGAAGTATTTGAAGTAGGACTTTTGAAGTTTTTTGTCTTAAGAAACCGAATGTCGTGGTTGCGCATTGTGCAAGTTGAAGATATTCTTATAAAATTTAGACATCTGAGAAACATTCGTTGAAAACAGTGATTTTCCTTTTTTTTTAAATAACCTGAAAATTTGTTTGAAAACTACTTTTATAAAAATTGTAATCGTTTGAGATTATACTGATGTCAATTAATTTGAAAACAAGCTCCGTTATTCTACGTGCAGCTGAATAGAATTTTCAAGAAGAAAAATGTATTTGCTTCGCAAAATAAATTAATCACGAATACCATAACAATTTAATTTACCATCCCCTCATAACGATGATGAAATTCAGAACTATCACATCCTTGATGCAAGAATGCCAAAAAAGTAAAAAATATTATTAGGAAAACTGAGTGCGAGGCTATATGTCGGAAGTTCATCATTTTTTCAGGAAATCGACGTTTATAGCAGTCATACTTAATCACTCCAAAACTCAAAATTGACTTCTGTTTTTGTCATCTTAATATAACCTTTAGTAGTTTGTATTACACCAGGAATTTGATGAATATAAAATGGATTATATGGACGGACATATCATATATTTGTTAATAGCTACGAAAAGGTTAAAACGGTGTAAAAAAAATTACTTCCCGAACACTTAAATGATGCTTTCATTTTTCTATGAGGCAGAGAAGTGATTAGTCTGATCGCTTTTCAATCAACAATAAGCCACTTTAACCAGAGCAACGACGGGTAATTCGGCTAGTATGTTAAATAAAATAAGGTATCGACATATCGGATTACGGACAGTTAACACAACCAGCTTTTGAACTCGTTCCCTATACCGAAAATAGCGAAAACAGCTTTTTAGCTGATGATTTGCTATACCTTTACACTTCTTTCAACAGTCCTCATTTCGTAGCCATAGCAACATTTCAACTATCATAAAATTCTGAGAAACATTTGTGGGAAACTAAAATTAGGAGAAAACAAAACAAAACAAAAAAAAATCTCGGAGTACAAAAATATTTTGAAATATTTTTTAAACTACATTAAAGACCAACGAGTGTCAGATGGCTTTTAACCTTTTAAACTGAACTGATCTTAATGAAATTCTTTTCGTTACAACACATGTTTATGTAAAATTATCAACTCATCTTACTCATTCCTAATATTTTTATGCACCTATTCACTTTATTCTTACCATTTTAAAATCAAACGTTCACTGTATTTCAATTGGTATGATTGATATAATCTGATTATACTTTTGATACATCAGTTAAGCTCTTTAAAAAATGTAGGTAACTATGAAACAGGTATCAGACAGGGAAACTGTTTTTCTCTTTATCCCCCCAACCAAAGAATTTAGCAATCTATTTTTTAAATTTAATTAATTTGTACATCTTTTATACAGGCTAGGTTTTCGTTAGTGCTTTCGCGAATAAAATTTATAGTAAGAAATATTTTTTTAAAGTTTATATACTACTGTTTTTGAAAATTGCAACACTATAAAAGAATCATCAGAAATAAATTTAATTTATTCCACGTATTACTTTTGTGGTTTAAATTGCCGAAAATCAATATCTTGTGCAGCCGTCATGCGCATCGATGAGACTCTGTGTACACGTCATGGCATCGAATCATCCAGATTCTGAATCTCATGCTGAGAAATGGCATTCCAGATGGCCTCTATCTGATGCCAAAGTTCAGTCGTACTCTATGCCCGACGAGCTGTACGAGCGAGGCGTCGACCGCTCACATGCTCAATGTGCGACATAACCGGGGAACATGTAGGCCATGGAAGAAGCGGAACATGTCGTGCACTGAAGAAGGCTTGTACATTCCGAGCAATATGTGGACGACTTGTTGAAATTTACAGCTCCGGGAATGCGTTGCAGGAGGGGTAGGACCTCGGACTATACAACTTCTCTGATGTAGCACACGCTGTTCAGGGTAAAAAAAATTTGGAGTGGGCGGGATCGCCCAAGATATCCAATAGCGCCCCAGACCATAACAACAGGCGTTCGTCCAGTATGACGCTGAATAAGAAACCCGGGAAAAGGCGTTCACCTCTGTAACGTCTGACGTGTACGCGTCCATCGTTATAGTCAATTGTAGCGGGACTCACCTGAGAAGACGACTTATTGCCAATCGGCACGCCATTGGCTGTGTTGGTGAGCCCATGACAGCCGAATGCGTAGGTGGCTCAGAGTCAAGGGAATCCTGCGAGTATCCCATGGCGCAGCCGACGTCGACGAACTGTGGGGGCAGACAATGCAACACCAGCAGACGTGCTACAATGTTGTTCCAACGCATGAGAGGACGCTGTATGGTTCGTCACCGCCATGCGGATGAGGTGTCTGTCGTCTCGTGGTGACGTCATATTGAGTGACCCTCTGCCGGGGTTTTGACTTGTCCAGTTGTCCATGGTTTATCTCTTCCACACACACATCAATGTTGTGGTATTACACCTCGTGCGAGGGCAATTTCACGATACGAAAATCCATCCTCACGGAGGTCGGTCCCGTGATCGGTCCATGCGGTCACGTTCGAACTCCGTTAGTTGCTCGTATGTTACTCTGCGTTTTTAACTTCTAATGTCATTTACAGCAGACAAATGACGATACACACATTTCAACGCACCTTTACAGTGCTTTTTATACAAGGCTCACTAGGAGTTTAGAGGGTGTTTCTCGGCCCACACATGCGTGATCGCTTTGTTTTAATAATCATTTGCATATCCTAACTTCTTTTGCATTTCCTGCAAGTTTCGTTTAATTTGCATCATTCCTTAGTGTTGCAATTCTAACAAACAGTTGTGAAAATTATACCAGAATTGAGCTGATTATCTATATAAATAAAAATGGAGCGTTTGGTTTTTTTTGTACGTTGAACATTTTTGACCCATTTCAAATATTTTATCCATTTTGCGCCCTTCTGATGCAAAACCTGTCTCTTGCGCATTTGGTGTCTGTCTGCATGCGTATGCCCTTAGTACGTTCAAAATGTTGAATACATTTTCTTAAAACTTTGCATACAATGAGTAATTACATTCATTTAGTGACTGTACTTGGTTACGCAAGTCTGTGTCCATATTTTTTTCGTTCTTTGTTCGATTTTGTGTTTGTATAAGTGCCATATAAAATTTATTCAACATACTTTAATTCAATATTTTATATTCTATGCAACATATTTTAGTTTAGTAAATACATCTATATATATTTCTCTTACGTGGCACGCAAAAAAGACGTTATTTGTTACCGCGTTTTGGCAACATTGTGCGATTGTTTGTTTACTAGGAGCCTCGCGAGTCATTTGAATCTATAGCGTTATCGGATGAAATGTTATTGCAAAAAAATGAATTTTAGACGAGCTGTTGCGGTTCGTAATAGAAATCTAAGAAAGCGGAGGATCTTTTCAGGGCTATTTAAAAAACGGTCCTTGGTGGAGTGGTCGTTCACGGTAAGATGTTTGTCGCCAACTAATTTTTGTCGCCAAATCAAGTTGGCGGCCGAATTCCGTAACAGCAGATAGGGTTGCCATGACAAAAACGGCAGATGTGAAGAAAATCCGCAAAAGGTGAAGGTTACCATATTTGGCGACAAATCGCCTTCTTACCGTAAACGACCACTCCACCTTTAGATTTGAAAAATATTTTTTTTTGAATATATTTTGTAATCAATCCCCTCTGCTAGGACACGTGTCTTCATTGATGCGAGCGAAGCGAGCATAGGTTCGCGCAGCGAACCAATGAGAATTGCGAAGCAATCCTCCGGGGGTTGGCGAGCGTTAGCGAGCAGGGGGCGGGCCCCCTAGTTATTTAAAATTTCTTTGCTTACAAATTTAAGAAAGTTTCATGCTGAAACATCTTAGTAACTATACTTAAATCATCCATACTTTGGTAGTTTTGGAGTAGCTGGAATGTACATTGAGAATTGAAATTACGTGGATAGTTTTACCAGTGTTGATGAAAAAACAATTTTCTCAAAAAATTATGAACTTTATTTATTTTCTTTGCGAAATCTAAACTATTTCCGAATACTTGGAGACGATATATTGGAACGAAATAGAAACTGGGATTCTTTTGGCCACTTGCCAGTGATATTTTGTTTTTTCACTCGGAATTAATTTCGTAAATTTTGTCAAATTTTTAATTGTAAGTTGTGGCAACTGTGAGAGATCAAGAGATAAAAAAAAAAGAATAGTGAATTTATATCTTTAGAACAACTTCTTTTCATATCAACTTTAATTTTGTTTTATTTCACCATTTTCTGTTTTAAATATTTATTATTTTAATAAATTGTAATTCTTTTTTATCACACGCAACACCACCACAAATTATTTGATTTAAAGCGGCCTGCAAGTTAGAATAAAGCAAATTTAGCGCGTTTATTACGAACTGAGTTGCTGCAATTTTAAAAGAAATGAACCTAAGAAGGGGCATTCATAATCTCCCCCAAAGCACAAAATCGACGTTTTTAGTAGTATCGTTAGTACTACCTTTCGTAGTTTTGTCATACAACAGGGGTGTGATGTGTGTGAAATACATTATATGGATGGATACGATTTGCTTCCAAAGTTGTATAAATTATAAAAATATTGAAAAGTCTCTTAAAAATTATTTCCTTACATTTAAATGATATTGGCATTTTTCAACCAAAAATAAAAGTAATTATTCTAGTCACTTTTATGATTTATAGTTAACCGATTCAATCCAAATAAGGTCCAGTAAAGTGCGGTCTTGCAAAATATTCAATCACTCCCAGAAGTTTTTCATTCAGAACATTTCAGTGCGCTTTCTTGATTGTTCTTAGGAAAACGGTATGATGTATTCCCGTTCATTTTATTCATAATTTCTATAAAAGTATGCTAGACTAAAAGAACGTTCTATCCAGTTTAGTAAAATTTCGCAATGTGTGAATCTGTATTAAATTAAAATACAAATTTGATATAGCTGAATAACTGGAATTACTCAACTAAAACCCTTAACCCAAGACACAAAACGTCTATGAAGCTAAAACGAAATCTGGAATCTATTAATTTTGATTCAATTTTAGACGAGAGTTAATCTTGTTTCAGTTTCATTTGGTTTGACATTGTTTCATTCAATGAAACTCGGAAGGACAGCAATCTAACTTTCGTACCTAGGAAAGAAGACAGCATAAATATTAAATTCTTTTCCGGATGCATCGAAATTTATAATTTATTCAATATATAATTGGGTACGATTTTCGAAAAAATTTGAATTTATTAAATAAAACTTGTTTTATTCTGATAGGATGTTAGGTTAAAATTAATGAATGAGAAAAACTACACTCTAAAAAACAAATACATCGGAAGTTTGTAAGTTATCTTTGCCAGTTATATTTCATCAACCATGAAGTTTAGTTTCAACCAGTTCAAAATTATTCGGTTATTCAGGATGGAGGTGCCTCAGAACAAAATTTTCTACATTTAATATTAAGAAGGAAATTTTTAATATTTCTGATCATAGTCGGCAAAATCTAAACTGGAATTTTGGTATTCTGTTGTTGAATTTTGAGAGTACAGTTACAAAATTTCTCGATTTTCCTGTTTGAAAATACTGTCTAGGAATACAGGACCCCAGTCTGCTTTCCGGGCTCCAATAACAGGGGTTAGAGGACTTCCTCTCTCTCCCCTCACGTGAAATAAATGTATCCTGGCACTAGGTCTTAATTTGAAATCATCTCTCTCTCATCATCCTTAGTTTTGATTATAGATGGCAGCACTGTTTCATATTCTTGGTAAAGTGAATCACACTGCGATGTTCCCATTGATTCTCGTTACAACTTTAAATATCTCTCTATATTATTTAAGTTTTTTGTTTCAAGAAAATGTTGCAATCAATTTGAACTAGATGAGTTGCATTTAAAAATATGCGTATCTGTGTTTGAAGGCGGTTTCGTCAGTGATTCCTTCGAATACCAATAAGACAAGGTTACATGTCTTTCGATGTACGCGAGATAGAAATCTTTGTGCTGTTAAATTTTCAGATACAATCGGGCACGGAGATAAGAATAAACCTTATTAAATTAGTATTTGTATCAAAATATTTAAAACTAAAAACATTATTTGAAGAGATCTGAACAGCATGGGAAAGAACAAGCTCCATTTTAAAAAAGAAACAAGGGAAAAACATTATCTTACATTTAATAATTTATATATCTGTATACAGGGTGGTTATAATTAAAGTATCACTGTAGAGAAAAAACCAGTAGTTATAAGAACACCAAATCTGGGTTGTATACATTTCAGATCTCGAGGAGACGAATGGCGGAATTTTTTTCCCCGAAAAAGACAATAATAGAAGAGATGGCGCTGCGAAGTCCCTAGTAAAAACAAATTCAATGAAATGGCCTTTCCATCGTGATGCATATCAATTAAACTTTTTAATTGGTGTAAGAGTGTGATAGATACTGATAATAGTCATAAACAACCAAATGTCAATTTAATTTATTCATCTAAAACATGTTACACATGGAACGCAGAAGGGAATAAGGGCTGTAGAAAGAAAAGTCATTGACAGTGTTCAATGTGTCCACAGTGTTGAAGAAGCAATCATTGGTACCGTGTGATGGCGTGTTCAACAAACTGCACGTAACTGATCTTTTGTGATGTTGCGCGTGTGCAAGATGACGCTGTTCTTCACATCTGCAAGGTTCCGAAAAACTTCCTGATAAACCACGATTAAGTAACCTCACAGTCAAAAGTCAAATGCTTAGATCTGGTGAATGGAGCGGCAATGAAGATGGAAATGCGCGACTGATTACTCTATTTTCTGTAAAATGCTGTCGTTACAACTGTTGAACAGGACTTTTAACGTGGCGAGGTGATCCATCTTGTTCGAATATGGTAGAGCTGAGGCCTCCTCGCTGTTGGAGCTGAGGAATATCGAAGTTCTTCAACATGTCCCTTTAACGCTGTGCAGTAACTTAACAGGTCTTTGGTTACTCTTCAAAAAAGTTGGGATCAATCAGAAATGTTGCTGTAAACCTAATCCAGACAGTTAGTTTTGGAGAATGTAAGGGAACATGTTGAAACTGGCGAGGATTTTCCGAATAAAAGAAGAATTAAACGAACTAGTACACTAAAGTACCTGACTTATACTAGACGAGAAGCTAAATTGGGCGGCTCATGTAAAAACTATAGAACAAAAAGCCATGTTCCAATTTCAAATGCTACAAAGAATAGCTGGAACGAGATGGGGAATAGGGCATAAATTTCGAAAGCTGCTGTACAAAACAGTGACTGAAAGAATGTTGAGGCATGGTGCAGTGGTCTAGGGCTGTCGATAGGCTGGTCTATGCATCCAGCTAAAACTCTTTCGAATGACAGAATAAATCCAGCAGTGGGAGTTCTTCATTCCGGCATAAGCTACTATACCAATGGCTCTAAAATGGAGAAAAGAGTGGGAAAAGCATTCTACTCTATTCAAGAAGGGCGCATAACACAACAATGGTCCACTAGAATGCAGGACAATAATTCTGTTTCCAGGCGGAGCTTTATGGCATACGTTCAGCCATAAGAGCAGCAGAAGCAAGAGCAAACAAAAATTTCAAGATCTGGCCAGACAGTCGAGCTTGTCTTCTGGCACTTAAAAACAACAAGACGCCTAGTTCACTAGCACGAAAAATAAAACACTTATTATGCAACAACAAGGAAATTTGCCAAGGATGGATTAAAGCCCATGCGGGTCACGATGGAAACGAAGAAGCAGATAGATAAGCAAAAGAGGCAACAACAATGGAATGCGTAGATGAAGGGGTGAAATGGCCCAAGAGCCATGCAGAAAGGAAACCACTAGCTGGCTACTTGATGCATGACAGAATGAATGGGACGAAGGAGAAACGGGCAGGACGGTGCACGCTGTGTTACCAAAAGTGTCACTAAAATCATCAAGTTGGACCAGGGAAGAGACACTTTTCTTCAAAGGGCACGGCCCATTCCCATCCTACCTAACGAGGTTTAAGAAAATCAAGTCCGAAAACTGCTCCTGTGGTGAAATTGGCACACCTTTACATTACATCACAGTTTGCCCCCTTACAGCCTCATGGCATATGAGAAACACCTGCCGACCACCTTAAAATTACATGGCTCAGGAACATTGCATGCAACAAGGGCTCGAGGGTTAAAATTATTAACGTGGTGAGATTCATTGATAATCATCAGGACTTGATTATCCTGAGAGACTAAGAAAAACGAACTTTTTTCTCACCTCGAATAATGTATATATATATAAAATAAGTTTTTGTGATGAACGGATAACATGGGGAGGGGGGGGGGGGGCTTTTCTGCGTGTTGTGCCTACTATACCAAATTTTTTAAATCGGGCCCTGTATATATATATATATATATATACAGGGTGTTTCAGTGAACCGTTTCGGAACTTCTAAGAGGGGTAGGGCACATCCTGACAACTCGAAATCATATAGCAATGTGGGGTCGGAAATGCTTTCCTGAAGCGGTGTTGTACACAGAAGCACCGTAAAGAAAAGAGACCGTAAGTGAGAAATCGTTTTAATAATACATGAAAAGAAGCAAAAGGTACATGGATTAAAGTAAGTGTTCAAAGTTTCTTCCACGGGCTACAATGCACGCCTCATATCTCCGACGCATGGACATCCGAACATTCTGGAATACTCCAGGCATGTCTCGAATTTCTCCGGCAGCTACTGCAATTCTTGCAACCAGCTCCTCAACATTGTCAACAGGGGTGTCATAAACTAACGATTTCAGATGACCCAGAAATAAAAATCAAGACATGATAGGTCGGGTGACCGAGCAGGCCAACGCACGGGACCACCACGTCCGATCCACTGCTGACCAAATGTGACATCCAGGTAGTTACGAACATCTCCGCTATAATGGGCAGGGGCTCCATCGTGTTGGAACCACATTGTCTATTGCGTCGATGCAGAAATCTGTTCATCTCTCAAAAGTTGTGGCAATACTTGCTGCAGAAAGAGCAAGTAGTTAGGTCCGGTTAGACGAGACGGTAACAGGTAATGTCCGATGAGGTGATCTCCCATAATACCGGCCCATACATTGACCGAAAATCGAATCTGTGCTGCACGACGTCGTATTGCATGCGGGTTCTCGACCGCCCAGATATGGTCGTTATGCGTGTTGAAAATTCCTTCCCTTGTGAAGGATGCCTTATCGGAAAACAACACTTCAGCAGGAAAAAGGGGATTTGTAACACATTTTCCAAGGTACCACTGTGCGAAAGCAATACGAGGTGCATAATCCTCCGGTTGCTGTGTCTGGACACGCTGCACGTGAAACGGATGCATGTCTTCTTCTCGGAGAATCCTCCAGACGCTGCAATGGGAAACCCCGACTGCGTTTGCTACACTTCGTGTACTCGTTCTTGGATTCCCCTGTACATGCTGCAGCACATTCTGTTCGACGTCTGCAGTCCGTGTTGTTTTTACCCTGTCCCTGTCAGCTCCTTCTAATGAACCTGTCTCAGCTAACCTCTGGTGCAGTCTTGCAAAGAAATTATGACTGGGGATACGCCTCGTCGGATATCGGTACAAACGCTGTACGGCTGGCCCACTACAATTTGCAGCCCCGTACGCCAAATGCATATCGGCTAACTCTGCGATCGTGTAATCATCCATCCTCCTAACATCCTGTGCAAAATGAAGATTCCCTTCACGAAAGCTCGGGATTTTCGCACAACGCCATCTACCGCGTCAGGAAAGCATTTTTGACTGCCCATTGGTATATGATTTTGGTTCGTCAGGATGTACCCTACCACTCTTAGAAGTTCTGAAACGGTTCACTGAAACACCCTGTATATATATATATATATATATATATATATATATATATATATATATATATATATATATATATACATATATATATATATATATATATATATATATATATATATATATATATATATATATATATATATATATGTAACCTAGTATGATGTTTTAATGTATGTACTGTATAGATGTAAGGATGTATATACAGTGATCTCTCACTTATATGCGGGCGTTGGGGACAGTGAAAAAAACGCGTATAAGTGAAAAAACGCGCATAAGTGAAAAACCACAAAAGGGAGCTTAAAAAGTGAAAAATCAATACAGTGTACACAATGTATTGTTGATTAATACTATGCATATAGTACTACAGAAAAATGGAAATAAGGTTACGTAGTTTCAAAATGCCAATACAAGTTAGGTGTATAACTTACATTGTTCTACGGTTCCTTCATTGACACTCGCACTTTCCCCAGAAAGGACACGAGTTGCCAAGCCAAGCCTATTTTTGAATTTTTCAATCCATCCATGTGATGCAGAAAAGTTTTCCATTTCAAAACTCTTTGACAATTGTACGGCCTTCTCCCTTAGAAGCTCATCGTCAACAGGAATGTTCGAGGCACGAGCTTCTTTAAGCCATAGCAACAAAACCTTCTCAAATTCTTCGAACTTTCCACCTTGTATTCTGCTTATTTTCTTCGACTGAATTCCACATTCTCGATGAGCGACTATAATCACCTCCCGATTTTTTAAAATCCCTCTCAATGTCGATTCTGGAACATTAAAATGCTCCGCTAAAGCTTTTTTCGAGTTGCAAGGATTTTCTTCTAATTTTTTTATAATATCCATTGTTCTACGGTTCCTTCATTGACACTCGCACTCGAAAGCGACAATTTTGTTTGTTTTGCCATTTTAAAACGCAACCATCTAACCCAATCTCCAAAGAAGGTTCTTTCGTTAGCGATCAATTCCACGTGGTATGTACCGTACTAACCAAACCACTCGAATTGGCTGCTGTATAGCTACTTTTACTGGCGTCAGTTACAAGACTCCTCCGGTACACCCTTGTATATGGTAGATGAATATGTTATGGGAATCCAAACGACAGGGGAAGGGCGAGGGAATGCTTTTCTAGAAGCAGAACAAAAAAGGAAAAGTTCTTGCGATAAGCAACACCTGACTTGAGGAACCTACTTTTGAACTGAAATTTTTTTTGCGACGCGCATAAGTGAGAGCTGCTTTTTTTTTGTGGCGTATAAATGAATAAGAGTTATCATTGTTTTCCTATATTCATGGCCGGTACCGCGAAAAAAACGCGTATAACTGAAAAACGCGCATAAAAGAGAGCGTGTATAAGTGAGAGATCACTGATGTAATGTGCTCTAACATTCTGAAAAGACATGTCACCTTGGTGGCATGCTCTACTCATCCAACCACACTTATTTAAACAGGTACAGTGTCTCACGACACTAGGCACGGGAGTGTGTGTTGGTGTTAGTTAGTTAGTTAGTTGCCAAGCTGCGGCTGTTTTGGATATTTACTGCTCCACACAGAGAAAAATGTGTCTCATCACTCCACATGATGTTTCAGGGTCAGTTGTCATCTACCTGCATGCGTGCAAGGAATGTCAAAGCAAACGTTTCACGGATATCTGTATCAGAACTTTGTAACGCTTGGTTGCGCTGGATCTTTATTCGGATAACTTTCTAAAATTTTCCGCACACTTTCGTGCTGTTACGTAGGGCAAACCCAATTGTCTTGCTACAGCTCGAGCATTACTATTTCCCACCTCATTCTGACTGTTCTCTTAACAATAGCTGTTGCAACCTCTTCAGTAAATAGCGTTGTCACAGGTTATCGACCTCGTACTGGTCGAACAGAGAAGCTTCCAGTCTTCTCGAAGCGTTGAACCATTCTCTGGATGCCACATGCTGTCAGAAGACCTGTACGCACCGATTTCATCTGTACTCGCGAAGAGCACCAGCAGAGATTTCGCCAGTCTTCTAAAAAAACTTTAACAATAAAGCACGGTCAGGCAATGAGAGTCCTATATCGATCGCCGAATGTTTTACAAAGTTTTGAACGCGTTTTCTAGCAAATTGTATTTAAACAATTTGCATAAAATGACGTCTTTTTTAATTGATGCCGTATGGAACATTTGTAAAATGCTTACCTAAATTTCTTTTTCAATGTTTATGACAGTTGATGGTAGCTTATACCACTTACAATTCGTAATTGATGTGTATCACGAATGCGAACCTATTCATTGAATTATGTTTTTACTGGTGACAGTTCGAAGCGCCATTTGTTCTTCCATCAGTCATTTTCGGAACTACATTTTTTTTCTGCCATTCGTTTTCCCATGCTCTAAAATGTATACTGCCCAGATTTGGCGTTCATATGACCACTGGTTTTTTCTCTAGTGCTCTGAACAGGCATACTTTAATCATAACCACCTGGTATATACAAAAGGACGTGTGTATGTGTATATTTTCTATACAAATCTACACCGCTTGACCACAATACACAACAAATTTGGTGCACTTATACTTTTGTACACTGCGGAAAACATAGGACAGTACTTTCCTGTCCTCAGACCAATCTGTTGCACGTACGACCATGAAAATTGGCACACAGGTAGTCCTAAAAGTGCCCCTCGAAACCCAATTTCAAAATCTAAAGTTTGTTTTCTTGCAATAAATGAATATGGACAAGGAAACACTTTCTACAAGAAACTAAAAGGATATAATGCTTCTTTTTTTTCATAAGTTACATTTTGTAGTGGAACACGAAAAGCCCAAACGATAAACTTATTGATCATAATAGCGTAATTTTGCTATTTGTAATTTTGGCCAACCAGAATTAATCTTTTATTTTATAAATTTGATTTAGAATCCCGTGTCTGTGTATTTGAGTTAACACAGGCAAATTCTCATGGTCATAATTGAGTATTACTAAATTTTCTAAATCATTATCGTCTCTATCAATATTTTTCTATTGTCTTTTTTCAAATTACTCTATTTCAGCTCGGGAAGTGAAATTCTACTTTTCACATCTTTCGTTTTTCCGAATTCTGCAATTTTTCGTCGGAATTTCGTTTGTTTGTATTTCTTAGTCTTTTGCATATTGCAATATATTGTTCAGGAATTAAATGTATATATTTGCATCCGAAGTAAATAGTAGAAGCTATGAAAAAAAGTTAAAACGTACAACTTAAATGATTGTATTTTGTTATGAAAGAAAAATAATCATTCTAATTCACTTTTCCATCAACATTTAATCATTTCTACCCGAGAAACGTCGGGTTATTCAGTTAGTAAACTATATAGTAACAGAAAAAGTGTCACTATTCTCAGTAGTGGTAGTCCACTTCACACTGACAATATAAAACCGTGCTGCCATCTACAGTAAAAACTTAGCATTTGAAATCCTCTCCAACCGCTAGCATCCTAACGGCCGTATTCACAAGTCCGAGTTAACTCGAGGATCAACGATAATCCGCGAGTTATCGAAAAAACCGTATTCACAAGTCCTGATCCGTGGTTTAAACTGCCGTTTCGGTGTTACATTTTGATCCTCCGAAATCGGCGAGTTAACTCGCGGGTTACATTTAACGCATGCGCAGTACCATCTTTTTGGAAAAGCAAAATGGAGGACACATTTCATTCTATGCTCAATTACAGTATTCTTTCGACGACTGGACTGGATCTGTCATTACGGAGCACCTTCTAAAAAGCAGCTCATCTCATCATCATAATATTGCTTAAATAGAAAAATTTAAACATATTTTTATTGAAATTCAAAAGAAAAATGAAAATAAAGGTAGCTGCGTAAATCTTAAACAAGCAGCTTAGCGACAAGATAGATGGCGCCACCTCTGTCCTATAAGTCGGAGAGAGCGAACGGTAGAAAACGACCATGACAGATACAAAAATTCGTCGTAGAATAAAAATTATTCTGTTGATTTATTACGAATGAAAGAAAATTGACAATGCAAGTTACTTTTCACGACACCAACACACACCCATACTGACAAGTATAAAGGTAATCAGATTACATACATCTGTCAAGACATTGTGTACAATTCTTTCTTGCCAAATTTAGGTTTCCATAAAACTCCAATTTGAAATAAATACCTTTGCATTTCTTTTCCCAAACCCATATTCAAATGCTGTGCGAGTCCTATTCATTCACAATTTGGAATCAATTCTACGGTGAAGTACGTGCTTGATCAGTATGAATGCATATTGGGGCGTCGTAACCAATGTAAACAATACCACGTGATCGTGAGGTAGCCAATCACAGCGAGAGTCTCATTTTAATCCCCGGATCACTTAACACGCCGTTTGAGAATACCGTTTTTGATAATCCTCGAGTTAACTCTTACTCGCGGATCAACTGATTCTCGAGTTAACTCGAGACTTGTGAATATGGCCGTAAGTCTGGTCAGTATACATTTATTTCACGAGGTGGTAATGGTAATGGTAATTTTAATTAACGTCGTACTAGAGCAACACAACGGGCTATTGACGACGGTCCGGGACCAGTCCCTTAAGAGAAAGATCCGAGGACAGCACTTCGTAATTTTGAACCACGGTCAGATGACGAAGCAACACCTGATCTGACACCCCACTCTCCAAACTTCCACACCAACCCAACGTGAGGACTTTCGGCCACGACAGATTTAAGGTGCACCAGCCGCCTCTACACCATACGCTTACAAACATCCATGCCCGGACCCGGATTCGAACCAGGAACCTTCCGATCCAGAGGCTAACATCTTAACCACTATACCGGTTGGTCGGCTTTTACGAGGTGGGTAAAATTGGTAATTGGTAATTTTTTGTTAACGTCGTACTAGAGCAACACAACGGGCTATTGACGACGGTCCGGGATCAGTCCCTTAAGGGAAAGATCCGAGGACAACACCTCGTAATTTTGAACCACGGTCAGATGCTGAAGCAACACCTGAGCCGGCACCCCACTCTACAAACTTCCACGCCAACCCAACGTGAGGACTTTCAGCCACGACAGATTTAAGGTGCACCAACCGCCTCTACACCATACGCTTACAAACATCCATGCCTGGACCCGGATTCGAACCAGGAACCTTCCGATCTAGAGTCTAACACCTTAACCACTATACCGGTTGAAATTTACGAGGTGGGAGAAGCGTCCTTACATTTGGCACTAGGGCTCAAAAAACATCGTATATCCCAGGAATTTGTGTTGTAAATCATCCCTTAAGAAAAATTACTTTTGATTTTCATTAAAAATATAGATATTGTCGTGTAGATTTATTATAGGTAAGCTAACCTCTTCGTGTATATTTGCAAAAGGCAAGCGAGGACAAAGATTACTGATCTCAACTCGAGACTTTATTATTCTTGAACTGAGTGATACATCTCCTTTTATACCTTTTCCGAAAATGAATCGAACATTCGAGAATTCGAAAGTTCTAGAAATTAACATAAGTATATTACTGAAGAAGTGAGAAACAAACAGAAAGGAAACTTTAAAATGAAATCTACTTTTAGGCCACTTACCTCTAGTGGGATTGGAACTCCGTACCTTCCAATTCGCAGTAAGGTGCAATACCGACTGAGCCTCGATTTTCAGACGAAGTGAATAAGTTTCGCTACATTTCCCCCTCCTTAAGACGAAGCAGCGTCCCGCTGCAGCCTGATCTGGCTCCTCGTAACAGGTCCCCTGGAAATGCTGTGATCGCTTCCGTCATCTAGTTGTTTCTTTGGATCAAGATAGGGTTTTAACCTAAGGACGTGGACTACATCTTTGGAGATCCTCCGTCTGCTATTCTCTTCCATACTTTCTACTTTCTACTTCGTATGTTACGTCAGATAGTCGCCGTGTTATTCGATATGGTCCGAAATAACGTCTTAGGAGCTTTTCGGACAGTCCTACCTTTCGTACTGGAGTAAAGACCCAGACTGAGTCTCCGATGTTGTAGTTGACTGGTCGATGTCTCTCGTCATATAGTCGTTTATCAGTTTGTTGAGCGTCAAGGATGTGGATTTTTGCAAGCTGTCTAGCTTCCTCTGCCCTGGTGATCAGATGTTGCACGTAATTATCGTCGTGATTTTCTGTATTGAGCGGAAGAATTGCGTCTAGTGGTGTCTGGATATCTCTGCCATGAACGAGAAAAAATGGACTGAACCCTGTGGTGTCTTGTTTTGCCGAATTGTAGGCGAAAGTCACAAAGGGTAGGATGGTATCCCAATTTCTTTGCTCGACGTCTACGTACATGGACAGCATGTCTGCCAATGTCTTGTTAAATCTTTCTGTCAAGCCATTCGTTTGTGGATGGTAGGATGTTGTCAGAAGATGAGACGTCTGGCACAATTGATTGATGTCTTTTACAATATTGGATAAGAAGGAACGTCCTCGATCACTTATCATTTCTCTGGGAGCACCGTGCTTCAGTATGATGTCTTCGACTATAAATTTAGCGATTTCCGTGGCCTCAGCAGTTGGTAATGCTTTTGTGATTGTGAACCTCGTAAGGTAATCTGTACAAACAATGATCCAGCGGTTTCCGTTTCGGGTAACTGGAAAGCGTCCAAGTAGATCAATCCCAATTTTGGCAAATGGTATGTCAGGGGGTCTGATCGGATGAAGTTGCCCCGGTGGCAATTGCGATGGAGATTTTCGTCTTTGACATTATCGGCAATGTGACACATATCGGCGTGTGCTCCCATATAGTCCTGGCCAATAGTATTTCCTCCTTATTCGGTCGTAGGTTTTGGCGAATCCGAGGTGACCGGCGGTTGAGGCATCATGAAGACTCTTTAAGACATCACTGCGGAGTTGTTTCGGTACGACCAAGAGCCATTGCTGTCCCATAGGATCATAGTTTCTTTTGTAAACCACACCGTTTCTAAGTTGATAACTTCGGTATCCGTCACCTCTTTTAAGAATTTTGATTATGGGCTTCAGCTGCTTATCTTTTAACTGCTCTTTTTTGTAATCTGTGATGGCTGAAAGGAAGGGTATTTCATCACCGTTTTCGTTTAATGTTTCGAGAAGAGGCTTTCTCGACAGCGAATCGGCATCGGAATGTTTGTGACCGCTCTTGTAGACTATGGTGATGTCGTACTCTTGCAACCTTAAAGCCCATCGTGCAAGTCTTCCAGATGGGTCCTTAACATTGGCTAGCCAGCACAAATAGTGGTGATCCGTTACTACGGTAAAGGGTTTTCCGAAGAGATACGGTCTGAATTTACTGATCGATCAGACGACAGCAAGGCACTCCTTTTCGTTTGTAGAATAGTTCTTTTCAGCGACTGTCAGGGACCTGGATGCGTAGGCTATTGGTCTTTCCTTATTATCTTGGATCTGTATTAGTACTGCACCGATGCCATAACCACTAGCGTCTGAATGTATCTTCGTTTCTGCATTTGGAAGGAAATGCCCCAAAACAGGTTCACTTGTTAGTAAATTTTTGAGAGTTGAAAAAGATTCCTTCTGTGAAGTACTCCAAGAAAACTTCACATCTTTCTTCAATAAATCGTGCAGGGGTTTTGCTATATCAGCGAATTTTTTGACAAATCGTCGGTAATACGAGCACAGGCCCAGAAAACTTCGAACATCTGCGATATTTTCTGGAACAGGAAAATTCTTTACAGCGGCTATCTTTTGTGGATCGGGATAGATTCCATGTTGATCAACAAGGTGTCCCAGTATCGTCAGTTTCTTTTTGCCAAATGAGCATTTGGTGGAATTTAGTGTCAGTCCGGCCTCTTGGATGCATTTCAAAACTTTCCTCAAGCGTATTTGATGTTCTTGGAAATTAGGTGCATACACAATGATGTCATCTAGGTAGCAAAGACAGATATTCCACTTCAGGCCTCGTAGTACAGTGTCCATCATCCGTTCAAATGTAGAGGGGGCGTTACATAATCCGAATGGCATGACTTTAAATTCATAAAGACCATCTGACGTTACAAAGGCTGTCTTTTCTCTATCTTTATCATCAACCTCTATTTGCCAGTAGCCGGACTTTAAATCCATCATAGAGAAAATTTGTGCACCAGCTAGGCAATCCAAAGCGTCGTCGATGCGTGGTAGTGGATAGACGTCTTTTTTAGTGACCTTGTTCAATCTTCTGTAATCGACACAAAAGCGCCATTCACCATTTTTCTTTTTCACAAGTAGGACTGGAGATGACCATGGACTGGTTGATGGCTGTATCACGTCTTCTTTTAGCATCCGTTGTACTTCGTCTCCAATCACACGTCTTTCAGTGGCTGATATACGGTAAGGTCTCTGCTTGATTGGGACGCTGTCACCTGTGTCGATCTTGTGTTTCACAGAATTACCACTGGATTTCTTCAATTGCCTGTTAAAGTCGAAAATATCACTAAATTCTTCCAGCAGATTCAATAACTCGTCTTCTTCAATAGTAGTCAGCTTAGTATCTAAAAGTTCTTTAAATGTTTCTCGTTTTAATCGCCTTCTGGAATTGTGTTTCTTAGAACCTTCTCGAACTTCATCATTTAAAGAACAAATTGCATCGTTTGTTACTGTCGTTAAGCAAGCTATGTTCATTCCCTTTGGTATCAGTTGGGTTCGTCGAGAGAAATTTGTAACCCATACTTTACAACAGCCATTTTCAACGTTAACGATTGAGGCTGGTATGGACAGCTCTCTTTCACACGTGAGAATCGTATTACCAATAATCATAGCTTTATCTGCTTCTGGAATTTCTGGATTAAGAGTACATATTTGCTTTGTCGAATTGGCTTCAATTACATAATCTGTTGCGGCAAACAAGGTGCAAGAGCAATCTGATTTACTAGACACTTGGTTGTCTGGAAGGATTTCTGCAAGTTGAAGTTCTTCATTTCCGCAATCTATGACAGCATCAGTGGCACGGAAAAAGTCCCATCCAAGTATCATTTGGTGGCTACACTGTGGAAATACCAGAAATTCAAACGGTTTCACAGTCCCATTCAAGTCGACTTTTAATACACAGCGTCCTGAGGCGGCTACAGATTTTCCACTGGCAGTTTTCAGTACAGGTCCATCCTCAGTAAACATAGGAGTATTCAATTGTACGCGTAATTCTTCCGATATGACCGAGTAATCGGCACCAGAATCAACAAGGGCTTTTACACATTGTCCATTCACTGTGATATACGTGGAATTTTTCATTAACTTGGTTGTAGTATACGTCGGAGGATTTTCTTCAACTGCGGCCTTACCTCCTGGACAGGTCGCCTGAGTTAGTTTTCCTCATTTGGTCTGCGTGGAGAACGGCTGGAGCGGCGAACAGGCGACTGTGACTGTCGGCGGTTGAAGGAGCGGCGAGGGTATGGTGAACTACTTCTGAAACTGGAAGAAGTAGGCTGTACATGTTGTGCATAGTTGTCGTCAAAGCTGTGTAGGGACTCAGTGTCAATTTCTCGTCGAGGGTTAGATGTTCTGAGGGCTCTTGTATCTGCAAATATTTGTCGTCTCTCCCTACAGTACCTCAGCACGTGTCCTGGGCGTCCGCAATGGTAGCAGATAGGCACATTATTGGCAGCTCTCCACAGGTCTGTCTTACGCCGCGGAACGGCGCTGTTTCTGGCCTCACGTCTCGGCTGCGACCTAACTGGAACTGAAACTCGGGGAGGGGCGTTGCGTCTTCTTGGACCTGTGAGTGGTGCTAGAGCTTCCATAACTTCTTCCCGGACCAGAGATGCAACGTCCGTTGGTGATGCAGGGTCGTCGTTCGTGTAGTTTTGCACTTCCGGCAAGAGCTTTTGAAGCTCTTCCCTGACAATTGTTCGTACCAGCGATCTTATATCACCAATGTCTGTTTCGGCCGAAACTGCAGAAACATTTGGCAGCCTCTGGAATCTTGGTCGGGTGATACGTCTTCGTCGGAGGCTTTCTATTTGACGGCAGCGTTTCACAAAAGCATCGACGGTCTCATAGTCCTGAACCAATAGGATATGGTGCAAGTCCTCTGCAATCCCCTTCATGAGATGGGCTACTTTCTCGACATCTGGCATGGAAGGATCAACTTTTCGGCATAGAGCGAGTACGTCTTGGATGTATGATTCAGACGTCTCGCCAATTTGTTGAGCACGTGTAACCAACAGTCTCTCAGCTTGACGCTTTATGTCATCTGTTTGGCAAAACGTGTTGTTCAGGGAATTACTGAACGAAGTCCGATCAGTAAAAGTGTCCTCATTGTTATCAAACCATTGTCGGGCTGTTCCGGCGAGATAGAATATGACGTTTGCCAGACACATCTGTTCGTCCCAACGGTTATAGCTGGCGATTCGTTGAAAGTCCTTGAGCCACCGGCGAACATCTGGTTGGTCGTCTCCAGAGAATATGCATGGACTTCTGGGTGGCTGGTAGGTCAGGAACGGCACTGGTGCGATGGTGACTGGAGCGGAGCTGGCGACTGGGAGCTTTTGCTCGGTGTCTTCATGGTCAGACATTTTCCTCGGGCCTCTACTTGGATTCGGTAAAGAGCCAAACTCAGGAGGGAGTCCTTGAAGACGTAGATTTCTGCGAAGTTCTTCCGCCGTATTTATTTTACCCGGCGCCTCCACCAAAATGTCGTGTAGATTTATTATAGGTAAGCTAACCTCTTCGTGTATATTTGCAAAAGGCAAGCGAGGACAAAGATTACTGATCTCAACTCGAGACTTTATTATTCTTGAACTGAGTGATACATCTCCTTTTATACCTTTTCCGAAAATGAATCGAACATTCGAGAATTTGAAAGTTCTAGAAATTAACATAAGTATATTACTGAAGAAGTGAGACACAAACAGAAAGGAAACTTTAAATTGAAATCTACTTTTAGGCCACTTGCCTCTAGTGGGATTGGAACTCCGTACCTTCCAATTCGCAGTAAGGTGCAATACCGACTGAGCCTCGATTTTCAGACGAAGTGAATAAGTTTCGCTACAATATTATGTAACTTGCAAAACTTCCTTTAATTGCACAAAATATCAAAATTTGGTTGGTGCCCATTGTGATCGGAATTATAAATAAATTCCTTCTCTATCGTACCAAAATAGATTCAAAACAAATGAAGATAAAGAAAAATTTCTTTATCTGTATCCCTATATTAGCAGGAGTGTAGGGATATTTCGTTTTTGTCTAAAAATCTGGTTTTCACTAAATGTCACAGTTCAATAAGACAGCGGAAATAAAGTTAATTTAAAATTTAAAGCTTTATTTAGCAATACATGCAGCAGTTAAGAGACCAAACTAATGAAGACCTTCATCGAGGTTTTTGCATGAAAATCGGAAAATTCGGATAAAGCTTGCGCGAACTCAGTTCGAATAGTTTTTATTTGTTTCGCATTTCGTATGAAGGTTCGACAACAGCAAAAGTCCCGGCTCCTGCGAGGTTGTTCGCATTCTCAATTTTAAATACAAGAAATATTAGCTATTAGCTCCATCATGAATTTTTCCCAACCTTCTTGAACTGGTTACAACTGAATTCCATGGTGAGTGAAATATGACCGACAAAAGGCAAACTCAAACTTTCTCTTCATTTGTTTTTTAATGTAGTTTTTTTTCTTGTTCACTGAGTCGCCACAACCTAAGTACGATAAGACAAGGTCATCTCGATATTGGCGTACAGCGGGATGGTTAAAACTCCTTCCTAATAGCCAACAGACTCAAATTTACTGTCCACCTTGAAAGGGCGCGACCATTAACCCTCCAGTTTGATTCCTCACTGGATTCAAGGCTTTTGGGTGTGCGTACACCGTATTTTGCCGATTGTTATCGTTGTTTAGAATGCAGAAGGGACAATTTCCCCATGAAATTAAAAACACTTTCTACAAAATAGCGTTTTACGTGCTGTATTTGTAATTTGTGTATGTAAAGTTAGTCAGCGCTTGTCAAATTTATTTTAACTAGGGGCCCTCTCCCTGTTCGCCAACCCCCGTAGGAATGCTTCGGAATCCTCATTGGTTCGCTGCGCGAACATATGCTCGCATCAATGAAGACATGTGTCCTAGCAGAAGAGATTGTTTACAAAATATGATATTCCAAAAAAGTATTTTTCAAACCTAAATTTTCTGTATTACAGAAAAGATAAATACAGTACCTCTGGAATCAGAATTCAAATCAAAACTTTGGAGCAAATTTTGACACGAAATGTGATCGCTGATTTGGAAATTGGATTCCCAGCATGTTGTTAATAACAACGTCTTTTTTTGCATGCCAGAATTATATATAGATTCTTAGAATTCCATTTTTCGATCTGATAGTGAGTCGACTGTGTACCGCAATAAATATTTAAAAATTAGTTTTGTGATAAAGGTTATCTGAGCAATTTTGTCTGATTTTCGTCGTACTTACGTTGGAAACTGGGTTTATTTAAAAAATGTGCGTAAATGTCCGATGTAGTCAAAGTCTGCAATGATTGGTACGTAACAAAATAGATTTTCCCACGAGAATTTCAGACCAATTTCGCATGGTTTGACCACTTATGTTAATTTCCTTCCACACATGGCTGATTAAATCCCAATTTTTCATTAAGTGTCTGTGTTTAATGCCCGACCACTGATATCTTCAACACTACGAACGGACAACAGCTTCTGTGAAAACCCAGTGTTTGAGTAGCCGCTATTCCTAACAGGAACAATCACCAACATCCATGCGCATTTTTCATGCAGTTGGTTTGTTTTCTCTACTAACTTTTTTGCTACACGAAGGCTAATGCTGACCTACGGCTATCACAATTTATCATCAGAACCACTCGCACGAAAGATTTAAGAGTATTTTTGAAAACTATTATAGGATAGAAAATTTATCACATATTTAAACATATTCATAGTAAATAAAATCCATACCTAACCTATGAAATCGCAGGAAAGAGTTTTTGATAAATCTCTAATTGTCTCCCAAAGAAGTTGTCCCATTGAAATTATAATCTTAGGTCCCTTTTCATTGGTATACAACTGTATAATTGCAGAGTCGCTGTTAGTTTTAAATATTTAAACTTTAAAACACCAGGAGTATTTTATTTTTAATAACCAGTGAAAAAATGACACGAAAATGAGCAAAATTTCTGTTTATTCACTGTTTATAAAATAACAATTTAAAAGGCATACATGATTGATATACTAAATTCACACGGAAAATATCCAGAAGCAATTACTGTCTTATGAAAGATGTATTCAGCAAAGTATGATCGCGATACTACGCGACATGGCCAAGGGTTGTGTTATTAGAAATGCATAAACAAAAAAATTGATGATGCATTTTCATTTTAGGGATAAAATTTTTTTTAAATGAGTACTAACAAATTAAATAATGACAAAAGAATGCTTAAAAAATACATTATAACCAGTCATATTTCGAACGAATAACTATAAGTAAAAAATGAATTGTTTATAATAAACATTGTTTTAAACATTACAAATACTTTATGCATGGCCCTGCCAAAAACACCGATATAAATATTATATACAAATAGAAAAATAACAGAACAATTGCAAATACAGCAATAGTTAAAGGAAGAGTGAACATGTTTTCCGTAGCAAAATCATCGATTTCCTAATGAATCTTCAACAAAAGGTCGATAAGCACCATGCATGGGCATTTATTTTTAATTTGTCAAGGAAAGTTGTCACAAAATTTATTTTGATTGTTTTACCTTCTAAGGGATTCACACGCACATATCCGTACTCTAATCTGCATTCTTCCCCTAACTAGTTTTGACTTTCCCGACCAATAGAATCTTTCCTACGTCTTGTCAGTCAGTAGATGTTAGTCATTAGACGAGTTATGGGGAAAAATAGAAATATTACTTTACTCCGAAATCTCATGACGTTCAGAGGATTCATTTAAAAATAATGCGGTACGTAAAGGAATTCAAATATTTTGTAACATATCTCGAGATATACTTTTTGAATAATTAAGACTGTAAAATATTTTTACGAGCATCATAAAATATTGAAAAATATATACAAAAGTGAAAATCAGTTTTAACAAGAATATTTTTAAAAACAAAGTGTTTCGATAGATTCCATCGCACCAAACAGAAAATATAAGAAACAGCCAACATCAAGAAAATATATACACCAACCTTTATAAACCCAGAAATAATTTACACAAGGGACTTTTAAAATCCAATTATTTACATAGCAGATATACAACACCAGATGAAGAAGTGAGGTACAGTACAAAGTCCCGAATCCGGAATTGTCGAAAATCCGCTCGTTTTGCTAATCGTCGTTTTTTTTTTCTTTCACTTTTTTACATCTTTCCGATAATTTAAAAAAAAACAAGGAGTTAAACCTGGACCTAATTGATGAAACGACGCAAAACAACGGACATGTTCAGAGAAAATACCACACAGAAAAATTGGAAGATTTGGAAGTAAAATTTGTTGCATTGCATTAAAAAGGTTTTTTTTTCCTCTTTAAAAAATTATTCCTACTTATATATCTGTTATTTTACTATTGCAAACGCAAAATTCGCGCTTGGGGGAGGGTTAGATTTTAAGGTCTTTTTTGACAAAAAATGCAAATAATCCGAAAATCCGGAATGGCCGAGGTTCGGAGGATTCCGGATTTGGGACTTTGTACTGAACTTTAAACAAGAGCTCTTATGCATGTTTGTAACAAAAACGAACTGTGGCAGGTGCAGCATAGTGCTAGATGTTATCTTCAGTATTTGCTTTGGTGCCATTGCTCCTTTTGCCATTGACCATTCCATTCACTTCTCCATAGACGTGACCATTCAGCTGTCCGTTAACTTTGCCGTTGACGTGTCCGTTAACTTTGCCATTGACTTGGCCATTCTTTGCGTCTTGTTCCATCTGGGCCTCCCGTTCCATGGCCGCGTCCAAGATCTTCTGCTTCTGTATTGCTCTGTTCTTCAGGTACGTGTTCTGGAAGTAGTCGTAGAACATGAGCAGGAAGAGGCCTGCCAAGAATGTGTTCAGGTAGATTACGAATTTGGAGACTTGGCAGTTGGTGATCATCAGCGACACCACATAGAAAAACACCATCACGAACTGGATCTGAAACGATAAGTCGCTCGTGGTAAGGGGTTGGTTTTTACGGCGCTACGCTGTCAAGTCCAGCCAAACTGCTTCAAACACAACACGGAAAAATAAAAACGTAAATTCAGAAAACTAATAAATTCGTAATTTCAAATTGAAATTAGTCAAGAAATACCAGTTAGAAACAGTTTATATAAGTAGTTTAGAGTTAGATTAGAACCTCTTAATCAGCTAGGCAGAGAATTACGAAATTCGTCTGTTTTTGTTCAAGTTCTTGAAAAATAAATCACAATTAGCAAAACTGACACAAACGTTCGGAAAGTTTTACATATCAGGATAAAGTAACTTTTTAATATAGATACTTCGAAGATAAAAGGGTTCGTTTAGTGAAAATCGAGTTTAAAGTTCAAAACTTGAGTTTAATTCGGATTATAAATTTACATTTTTCAAACTCCTAGAAAAGAGCATAAAACACTCCAAACTTTTATTTTTGAAAACTTTAAGGTTCCAACTCGGAAGATCAAAACTTGAAAAGAACAACATGTTTCTAATCAATTATTTAATTACTTAAAATCGTTAAACATTTATAAGGTTCAAGAGATTTAGATTCGGCTAGAATTTTAACTTCGAATTTTTTAGTCACATTACCTTTCTTGGAAATCCCAGGTTTGCGTTATTATCGCTATTTTGATGGCCTTTCAAAGTAGCAAAGTTTCTTATTTAGATCGTGAGTCAATAAAATGTGTCTGGGTGAAAATATTTTGTTAAATTGCTAGAGGTTCAAATAAGTTTTGTTTTAAAACAGCTTAAGTATGGAATTTCAATATGAAGTTAATAGAATTCAGCAGAATTGAAATTGTTTTCGTTAATGGAGGAAACAAGAACTACAATCTACTGAGTTACCCATTTCAATTTTTCTATCCGTTTTGGACCCTTCTGATTCAAAATCCGTCTCTTGCGCGTTTGGTGTCTGTCTGTTTGAATTTGTGTGTGCTATGTCCAAAAAATTGAATATATTTTCATGAAACTTTGCATGCTGTGAGTACTATCATTCAGTGACTGACCTTAGTTGCATAAGTTTGTCGGTCCGTCTTCCCTTTCTATGTTCAATTTTGTGTTAGTGTTTTTACAACTATCACAAAATAGATTTAACATGTTAATGCAATGTTCTATATTTGATACAACATATTTTAATTTAGAGAATACATTACTTAAAATTTTTTTGCTTATAAATTTAGGCAAGTTTTATGCTAAAACATCTGGGTAACTATACCTTAATCAACCATAATTTGGTAGTAATGGAGAAGCTGGAATGTACATTGAGGAATGCAATTACTTAGATTGTTTTACCACTGCTGATAAAAATAAATTATTTTTACTAAAACTATTTTTACAGAATATAAATAAAAATGCTTCATTCATTTTGAGCCTTATTTTTTCTTTACGAAATATAAAAAAATTATGAATATTTGGAACCGATAATAACGATAATAAATATTGTAAATAAAATATACAGAATATGACTTTTTAAAACAGGACTGTAGATAATATATCAACCTTAATATTTTCCATCTTTTACTTTTTCAAATTTGTGACCGTGTTATATTCCAAGAACCTCTTTTATTGCGACTTTCATTAATTTTCGTTCGAAGCTTTTTTAAAATCTGTTTTAAGATGTATTTCTAGATTTCCAATTTGATGTTTTTCGTTCAACTGTAATCACGGTTCGCAATGGTTTAATTAGTTTTATAAACCTTTTTAATCATTCTATGATAATTTGGGGTAGGTGGTAGGTATTTAATTAACATCTCACTGTTGCAGCACAACGGGCTATTGGTGACGGTCCGGTATTAAATCCAAAGGGAAAGTTCGAGGACAACACCACGGTATTTTTTTGAACGGTCAGATAATTTTGGGAAACCCTTTTGTTTTTAAAATGGCGAGACATTTATATGTATACTCTGAACTATTCTATGAATTCTGGGTTAATTTGGGAAATTCTAGAGATGTTTCTCTTTTTCTAAAAATTTAAATCCTATGAAAATGTAAAATGTTAAATATGTCATTTATTTACATTCGTGATATTGTGCATTTAACATTTGTGTTCCTTTTTAGAGTATGGTAGTTGTTACATGTGATGAATATTAATTACAATTTATTAACGAAAGCGGAAGATAATTTACCAATTCAACCCGAGTAATTCTGTTAGTATTTTATATTAAAGTCCACTTTTTAATAATTCTCTTTCAAATAATTGCCAAGTTGCACATTGAATTTTGCATCGTGACACATTTCTTTTAACATTAATGTTAAAGAAAAGTAAAATCTCACGTTCATACATGATATGAAAAAATTCATACCATTTGGAAAGTTGTTAGGTATTTCTTCCACCAGAGATATTTTTGAACACGAGGTCCTAGAGCTGCTAATCCATAGTAGGAATACATAACAGTGTGCACGATGGTATTCAGAAGAGGAAAGAAATAATTGTAGCTTCCTAAAAATAGGTATAGTAAAAATGTAGTTATGAGTATCAAAAAAGGTAATAAATGCAATGACCAAAATGGGTCTGCTGGGTTGTAGTGTTCAATGAAGCAACGGATTCTTTAAAAATAAGATGTCATACCTGGTTCAATTCTTAAACCTCCCCACACAGCAATAGGAACGACACCGTGATGGACAACATGGAGGGTTGAAATGTTTTTATTCTTTTTCCTCAGGACAAAGAAGATCTGAAAATGAAATAATTTATTAAATACCAGAAACTTTAAAAAATTCAGGTTTATCATATGGATTAAACAAAGGTATAAAAACAACCGCCGTTTAGGTGTTGAAATTCCACTGGTCAAGACTTTAAAATTACGGTTTGCTAAAAATTAAACCACTTTATTTGTTTGCTTAGTTAATTTCCTAGAGTGCCAACTACTCGATGGAATGTCTTGGTGTGTGTTACTCAATGAATGCTTACAATGCAAATAAAAGCTCGGACCTGCTTAATGGTAACGACCGTAAACGGTTCCATCTTCACTGAATAGAACTTGCCGATTCCCCAGACTGTGCTGCCTTGGACAGCCAGTGCTTGGGGAACAGTCAGACGAGTTCTCTGTACTTATGAGCTTTAATTGCACTGAGTAAAAATATTGGAATTGGTGGTCTAATATCTTAGAGGTAACTGGCATTTATCAACATAAATGCTCTGCAAGATCTAAATAAGACAAGAACAATAAAAAGAAAACCAATATAAGGAATGTAACAAATATCCAATTTGTTGGAGTACACTGGCAATTAATCTTATCAGAGTAAGTAAAGCCACACATTGATTCAATATCAGTTCTATGACACCAAGAAAGGTAACACGCGCATGCGTACAGCCGTATTTTCTGTCTGTCTGCGCATGTTCTTGTCTTGTCTGATCAATGCGTAATTTTGCCTAAGAAAAAGCGAGTTCAATACATTTTTATGCCACATTAGTGGAAGAATATAAAAAATGCAAGAAAAAAAATTATGAGCTACGTTATTGATTGTAATTCAGGATGTATTTCGAAATGTCTTTATTTTTATACAAGACAGCATACTTACTGTATCAGCAAATTCAATAAATTTCATAAAATAAAACCACCAGCCGAGTTCTGCAAGCTGAAAAGATTCGAAAATAAAAATACATAGAAAATTAAAATGTATCCTTTCAATGCAATGGTGTACGTCAACAATTCTGAAATGGAAGCCAAACTAAAGAGAAATCAGAAAAGGACAATGCTATATTATGCTCAGAAATACCGCAATCTTATGCATCCCAACCAGCTTCACAACTTTTCATAGTAAATATTCAGAATTTTAAAGCATTAGAGCGAAATAAAATGCATTTCAAATGTTTGTTGGAAACAGTGCAGTATAAACTTGCATTTATATGCCATAGGAGCATAAAATGAATGAGTATAAATGAGTCTCGAACTCTCTCCAAAAAATAATAACCGTCATTTTTTAAGGGGTGGGAGGCTACTACACTGATCAAAACACAGGTACAATAAAAATAAAGTACTATATGGAGAAATAGAGTAGCGTCTACGAGCAAGGTAAAATTTACAATGAGCGAAGTTTGTATCGATTAGCCTTAATAAACCAGATTGTGAATTGACATTGGATTTCCGCGTACCCCAGGTCATGTTTAACACATTCAATGCAAGTCGTTAAACGACGTTTTACTTTTTTTTTAATCTATAACGTTTAGTTGGTTGTTTTGTCGTTTATGATAAAAAGGGATAGGGGAAAATAGTAGTGGAATGTAAATGCGCGCGCCTGAGGTCTATGTAAAAAGGGAAAGTAGTGAAACTAATAGCTATGAAATTACCACGAGTTAAGGTAATTACTTAAATATGAATATTATTCATGACCGGAAATCGCACTGTAGTCGATTAGTCGGGTTTTTTTTGAGCGATAAAATGAAGACATAGGATGCTAAGTGTTTAATAGTTCGAGAACCCTTCCAATTTATTTCCCTGTTTAATATAGCAAGGTTATTGAAAAAAATTGTTCTGTATTTCTTGCAAAAGGTACTAACTTAGTTTTTAAATCTCGAGGTTTGATTTTTGATTTCTAATAAGCATTTTTTTTTGTTCTTGCGCTCAAATTCTAGCGATTTGTGAATGCTTCTCAAGAAAACATCCACCTAACAACGACCCAATGAAATAGATGGAGCACGTGGGCGCAGTTTCATGTTATTTCTCTCGATAGCTCGGTTTGATCTCTGGGTGGAGGTCACGTGGGGTATTGGAAGAAAGCACGAATACCAAGAAAAAAAATGGTTGGTTTCCTCTGTAACCCAAACGACCCTGAAACTACAATACAAAATTTCAGACCCTCAAGGTTTTTTTTTAACTTAAAAAAAAATTAATTAAAAACCACGAATGATGTTTTTGCAGTACTGAAGATTGTTTCAAAACCTCGTCTTGACCACAATCATTTAAAATTGTACTAGGGGCCCGCCCCCCTGCTCGCTAACGCTTGCCAACCCCCAGAGGATTGCTTCGAAATCCTCATTGGTTCGCTGCGCGAACCTATGCTCGCTTCGCTCGCATCAATGAAGACATGTGTCCTAACAGAAGGAATTGTTTACAAAATATGATATTCCAAAAAAATATTTTTCAAATCTAAATTTTATGCTGTTTTTCAGAAAAGATATTTACAGTACCTCTGGAATCAGAATTCAAATGGAAACTTTGAGCAAATTTTGACTCGAAATGTGAGCGTTGATTTGGAAATTGAAAACCCAGCATGTTGGTTGTGTGTACATTTACCCAGTACTCGAGCCACCCACGCTTTTTCATTGAGTTTGTTGTCGAAAGTTGTAATGCAAGCGTCTTGTTGAACTATAATAGTTTGCCCCGAAACGGACCTTTTATTTTAAATGACTATGAAAAGATCCTCCGTTTTCTTTGATTTCTATTATTTACTGCAACAGCTCAACTAAAATTCATTTTTTTTCTCAATAAAATTTCATCCGATAACGCTATAAATTCAATTGAAGCGCGAGGCTTTGGGATAAACAAAGAATCGTACAATGTTGCCAAAACGCGAAAACAAATAACGTCTTTTTTGCGTGCCACGTAAGAGAATTATATATATAGATTACCTATATGCGGTATTTGTACAGAAAAGGAACTGAAGCCCATATGTATGCGTCCATATAAAAATGTCAAAGAATGAAATTGACAGTTATGTACTTGTATCTGTTTATTCCTCGATATCTTCCAGGTAAGTAGAACTTATCTCACATAAAAAGTTTTAAACTTCTTTTTGAAGAACAGCGATAAATTATAATTAATATAATTATAAAAAAGAGAAATTCTTTCATTTCGATCTCTGATACTATTCAATTCAGACATTATATGTCAAATAAACTCTTTAGAGGTGAATAAGCAGTTAAACCTTGAAGAAAAATAAATACCCACTAAAATACCCAATTTGGGTAAATACCCGAGTATATACCCAGGATATTGACCGCAAAAATAAATATACCATGTATTTTACATCACTAATCACATCTCAAATGAATTTTAAATCTAACATTAATATTCAAATATTTCCTTTTGCGTATTTGCTAAAACTATTTAGCAAAAAACCCCTTTTTCATACTTACCTACCCTAATATTTTTGCTCATACTCAGGAAACAAAATTTTTTTTGGCCTACTGTATGTGGGGGAAAATACTAGTTTGTGCTTGGATAGTCAATGAGCACTAGTCGATTCGCAGGCTCAAGGGACTTAACTTCGAAGATCTTAGACAACCACACGTTCCTCTATTTCATTAGAAGGTCGATGTGACATACTTAGCTTAGGAAGTTAGTATTTACAATGAAAATGATAGGTTTGTCATTTTTAGAAATTATAAAGTACTATTCGTTGAGTAAAATGGAATTATTTAATATATATCTTAACGATACCGATCCTAAGATTCATCTCTAGAATAAATATTGGCGCTTCAAAGCTTAATCGGAACTTAAAAAAATATAAAATGTCATAATTAAAAATATAAGAAAGCTCAATTGTTGACAGATCATTTTTATTTGCGCTAAAACGTTAAAAATGTTAGTGCAGACAAGAAGTTGATAGAACCAGAAATATAATTGATTAACGAGTCACAACTTACCCTTATCGCATTTGGATCGTTCTTGTTATCTATTCTACAAAACCAGCTGTGGTTTGGTTGCAAAAGAACCCTAAATGTCTAAAATAAAAATAGAAAATTGTCTGTAAAATAAACGTTATTTATAATTATGTAATGAATAACAAATCAAATAGGAGCCACACACAAAAGAAAACAATTTGACAACAATTGACGAACAATTTGACAAAACTGATGAAAAAAATACTATTTTGAAAGGAAAGAAACTTATATTTCGGTTACTATTCCAAGTGCCAAGTTAAACAAAAATAAAGGGAATGCCTCCTCATAATAGACTGTATTAGTCTGCTTCTATTGTTATAGAAGTAAATAGCCCTCGTAACTAAAATTGACCGTAAGCGTATATCAATCTATGTTGAATAACAGCTTTTAAAATTAACTTTTTTGCAAACCCTATATTTGCACACTTGTAAGTTATAAAAGTTGGACTGAGCCGCGGTAGCTCAGTCAGTAGAGCGTCGGGCTCGCATCGGAAGGGTTGTGGGTTCTGTCCTCGACGGAGCCTGCAATTCTGATGGTTGCGAGATCGGCCTGGCTAAAGACCGTCGTGTTCGCTAATTGTGGCTGGAGCACGTTAAATAGGTTGTGGTCACAAAGTCTCCCCATGTTCCCATGCCAAATCAATACCTCTGTGGGTACCTGATCAGGGGGTTATCGGCCTCTGATTGGGATCTAAATTACGATATGTGTGAGTGAATGGATGTGTGAAAGGGACCTTCCTGTAAAACGGATGTGTCATGTATGAAGAAGTCCAACCCTCCGGGGCAATGGCACCTCCCCAATTGGGCCATATATGGCCCACACGACAACAACAACAAAAGTTGGACTTTGAAACATCATCTGACTATTTCGACTCTTATAAATTGTTTAACAAAATATCAGGCTTCACATAACTTTAGGGCCCAGAAACATTTTAGATATAGGGTCCCTCTCGAAATGAAAATGTGTAAATATTATTTTCCTTATAATTAAAGGGCCTCGATAACCAAGTTGGTACAGTCGTGGATAAGCACTCGGAGGGCTGAGTTCGAATCTCGATTCATTCAGATCGTCGAGTACGGGATGCACGTTAAAGCCGTCATGGTCACAAATGTAATCACTTTGCGTGGTGTTGAGAACGGGATGTCAGCTCAGTCGTTGTTATCAGACGTGGTTCAAAATTACGATGTGTTATCCTAGGATCTTTCACTTCGGGATTGGTCCCATATCGTTGACAATGGCTCACTGTTGCTCCAGAGCGACTTAAATATAATTACTAACCAACTACCTTCTATGTACAATTACTTTTATTATGAAAGGAATGTAAAATTGTAAGCTTAGAAGGCCTTTATGCACACTATAGAAATTGATACATTTTACCCCTTAGGTAGGCAGATCAGAATTAACTTAACACAAGAGCCAATTTCGATTAAGTTGTGCCGAAACAAGTTTTAAAATCACGTAATGAAAGGAGGTAAAAATATTTTCGATCAAAAGTAAAACCACATTAGAAAATAAAATACCAATTTGAATGTTATGTTATAACAATTCATTTTTTGGATTAAAAACACTGTTTACTGTGAGAATTTAAGAGCATTGAAGTCCTGAGGTATTTTCTTCTATGATGTCAGATTAAAATGTGCATGCAATTGAAAGCAGGGCATTCGATATCTTTTATTGTGATGATGCAGTGTCATTTAGCGCACTTGGAGAACTCTGTACCCTCTTTAGACCCACCTCGAGGCTAATCTTCCACAAGTTTTACTTCACGTGAATATTTCAATGTTCCTCCGAAGAATTGTTAGCTTTTAGGGGGAAATATGGTACTGCGTAATTTTCGAAATTGAAGAATAACAGATTATTCTCCACTTCACCATCGCCTAAAGGAAGGTGATTAAGAGAAAACCCAATCTATTTAAATCGAAGGTAGACTAGATTATTTTTTCATTCGATATAGAATCGAGAACATGGAGCAATTTTATCAGTTCATTTTCCAACTGACAAGTCACTAAACATTGTAAATGCGTTGGAGAGATGTAACAAGACAAGTTAATGGGTTTAGCAATGGCGGAAAGAGCTTTCGATAGTCAGTTTTCGATAAGTGTAAAAAGCGATAAAGGCCCTCATTACATAGCTTTTAGGCGAACCCGTATGCGTTGGAGATGCTGAACTAAAAGTTTCCACATTTCCATTTCACAAATTGTGTGGATGTTGAATTTTGAAAGACCTTTTCTAAGTGGTTCGGCAGATGTAAATTTCAGTCGAATTTCTATGAAATGGGCGCCTCTCCTACTTGCACAATAGATTCTCTAATAATAATTTTGGTTGGGGTAGAGATAGAGAAAAGTATAGTAAAAACCCATAAGTAGAAAATGTTTACAAAAATATTTAGCAAGGGATTCAAGTGAGCTTTAGACGTAGAAAGTACTACGGGGTGAGGGGGTTAAGTACACTGATATTAACTTAAGCAGGGATTGTTTGGTTTGTTGGTTGGTTGGTTGATTGATTGATTGATTGATTGATTGATTGGGTATTAGGCCCAAGGGACATATTCGGCTATATTGTGCACAAGACAGACATTATCAAGTAATGGATATACACACAAAGTTGTACTAACATAGAAGCAAGAAATACGCCCACGGGGAATCGAACCTGTTTCGCCTACAATTCGCAGATTGCTAGCTCAGTGGGCAAACCCACTGAACCATGAGATTAATTATTTCTTGTGAAACATAAAATGACTTAGACATTTGTAGGTGTACGAAACTTTTCCATCCACCGGTACCTTTTTCGGCTCCCCCGCGAAATAAAAACCCTGTTCCTGTCCTTCACAAAACCCATCTCTGAATTCCTCTCTTCGGAATTGAATTTTGAACCGAGTCGAACGATGTAGAACTATATGGAAATACTTTAGACTTACACAGCCCTATTTGTCAGGTGTTAGATATACAGTAAAACTGAGAGCCTCCAAGGAGAAAAATATCAAGATTTTTAGGGGTATAAAAACCAATGCCTAAGTTCAGAACGAACGCTGCAAACTGAAGGTCGTGCCATATTAACTAGATAAAATGAGAAACAAAATGAAAAATAAAACGATGTTACGAATTTTTTTACTGATATTGGCAAAAATTCCACAAAAATCTCAAGTGGCAGATCCGCATACAAGTACCTTATCACTCACTGCAAGGGGAAATGAAACGACTTTCCTGATTTTACGAAGTGCATGAAATCTTGATCAGACTTAGAAATTCCTTCGGAATTTGGCTTGACAAAACAAAATTTTTCTGCCAACTTGCCAACCTGCCTTTCATTAATTTCTTCACGGACTGTTACTACGTGTGCCAAATGTCAAATTTGGTTTTATTTGAAAGTTTCATGTATTGAAAATAAAACCCGAATACATTTTTTTTTCGTATGGAACATTAAAAAAATCTAAGTCTCCAAAAAATCCCGAAGAATGCGATTCATGCCCGGGGATTTCGCAGACCAGGGCAGCCAAGAATTCGACTGTGCTTCTGAAACTGTCCGAGTAGGGATCGACACCTGGTCCAAGTTATCGACGTTCTGAATCAATCCGTATCGCAGCGCGTTCTATAGAAGCAACAAAAATATCAGGTCAAAAGTATTGCTCTGATACCAACAAAAAAAGGTTTGATTTTCAGTTCCCCTTTTCTCCCCCTGAATTTACACTGTCGCTATATGTCGCTTTGATATCGACACTGCAAAAGTATTCATTCCGTGAAATCCGGTATTGGACCTGCCACAGTTCAAATTGGATTTTACAGAAACGAAACTTTTCCCCAGTATATGCTATTCCAATGACTTGGCTATTCGATCTGGGAAATCTTTTATCCACGGTTTAAATTCTAACACCAAGTCGCTCAACATCACCAGAAACGTAAAAAAATTTCAGTACCGGACATCTTAGTATAGGTTCGAATCGAATTGTATGATTTCGCCATTGCCAATACTTTCACGTTTCTGCTTCGGTACTCATTCCTTTGTTTCCTATAGTCTGCAATGATTTTCTCCAAAATATATCGATTCAGGTATAGATGCACTCCTAGAAGATCGATTCAAGGTATCGTAGATCGAAAGATGAAAACATAGATACAATATCGCTCATCTCTATGTTTGAGATAAGCTCTCACCAGGTTTCTGTTTTACATGAGCAAAAGTAGCTATTAACTGAGGTTGGTGCAAGTGCCATATTTGGCCATACTGAGCCAAACATAAGACATACACAATCTAGCAACGGAAGGCATTGATATGCCATCGGCCGTTTATTGCCTTTGAGTCCTAGGCCAGCATGCAGACGGTCGTTAACTGGGAAAAGTGATGAGACCTTGACCTGCATAGGAGTCTGCTGTTTTTAGATACAGGTTTGCTTTCGGAGTGGTCCGTCATTCTGGTGACGCGCACCAATCGTTCAAGAATGAATGAAGGAATGAATGAAAAAAAAATCATGTTCTATTTACTTTGTCGGTGCGCAAATATCAGTTCGCTCGTGACTACGAATATTGCAGTTACGTATTGACCATCAACTGATACAGTTATTTGCAATCATTGAATGAACTGTCGCAAAGTTTGCTTTCCTCCATGTCATAAGATGGGAACCCCACTAATGTCAGTCAACTAAAAATATTTCAGCTGTTGGTTGAGTTGTGTTCCGCTCCGATTTAAAGAACTTCAGTTTTTTACATTTGTATTATAACCTTCGGAAGGGTCATATGCTAAAAAGTTTGTTTGGACAAACACTTTATGGGTGAAGACCTATAACCAAATTAATATATTTTGCACATCATAAAAATTCAGAACTTTTAGCTTTTTGAGAAGTGGTGGGTAGGAAGTTGTATTAACATCACACTGGAGCAAGATAACGGGCGACGGTCCCGAATTTACCCCGAAGGGAAAGATCCGAGCACACCTCGTAATTTTGAACCACGGTCAGATGACGAGATTACGTCTGAGCTGGTTTCCCCACCCTCCAAAGCTCCACACCACGCCAACGTGAAACACATTTGAAACCACTACATATATAACGTACACAATCCCCTACGATCACGATTGTCTTGGGTTGGATTATGTTTCATGCTCACACCTCTCCGGTTGCTTATCCGCTAACAGGTCTACCACACGGCCCCCGATAGGTGGAGAGACAACTAGAGACCAACCATCTAGAGTAAGGATGTCCTAACCACGACTCCAGTAGTAATACGCCACAGCTAGTAACGCGGCCTCACAAGATTGTAAACCTTTAATATTATGCGATTCTTAGCGAAATTTTCAATGACTCGAAGACTTGAATCTTCGAGAATCTTCAGAGAAATAAAATATACCTTGCTTCACAACCACGCCTCTTTCACGTTATAGGTTCTTGGCAGAATGCACATTTGTGACAACTATTTCCAAGGATGACACCCACGAAGATTTGTTTTATATTTATGTTGCCCTCTTCAATGTTACAATAGATATAGAAATAACAGGAATTTATTTACTTAAGTACATTATAATTTAATGTGGCACATGGAAATTCCTCTGCATTCAATTCAGCCCAGGCAAGCCAAATGGTTGGACACCCATGATATATAATAGATCTCAACATGACTTCAGATTACGACATGAGTATTTATGTACTTTAGGTGGCCTTAATATAAATACAATATTAAACTATTTCTTTAATCCTTTTAGAGACAGTTGGACGTTAGGCGTTCATCACATCTAAAAGGGTTATGGAATGGATGAACTAATCATGCAACGTCATATGTAACTATTTAGAGAAGTATGAAACGCGTTTACTGGATCACAAGAGTTCAATAGACACTAACACACTGGACCGAGTGGTTTGCTAATAATGACACAACCAAAATGCAAATAGGATAATTACTTATTAGACAGGAAATTTGCACTTGGAAACTGCCATGTTTGACTCTTTACCCTACTGAGCTATTCCTATACGGACGTTACAGCACATAATCCTTATAAATGCATAGCACGGAGTCATATACGAGTCTTAACTTTCGGAACAGTAAATAAGAGTTTGGGCAGTCTTCCAGAACCATACATATACCCAGAAAAATACCCCGAGCGTTTGCATGATATGCTGCTACATCAGTAGAATTTTTGTATCAAAAATAATTTACGTTTGGACAATCGAATAAAAATTAAGCTCCAAGGTTCAGTTTTTTGTCACTATTCAAAGTACCTTTGACGAACTGTCGTGCACAAGGCTTCTTTGTATCACAAGGCTTCCATTTCTATACTTGGATATTTTTTTTAACAAAAGGAGATTTTCATTATGTTTCTTCGTTCATATAATCAATAAAATTAGGGTTGAATAAGCATTCACGTTTTCACTCAACGTGAACTTTTCAGGGGTTTTCATCAGCTTTCCCTTCACCATTGTTTTGGCGAAAAAAAAAAGAGTTGCAATTCCGGTTTGAAGGTTGTCACAAATGAGTTTCTTTTAAGTGAAGTGAAGCTAAACACGCATTTGAATGAATAATTGCTTCAAACATAATCGCATGTCTAACTGATAGAAGAGAAATCCCCCCCCTAAATACCTATTGTATTGACAGGTTTTTTCGTGATTAAAGACCTTTTATTAGCTTAATTGACTTCAGAAATTACTCTACGCAAAAAAAAAAAAAAAAAAAATGGAGGATAGAAATCTATCAATCAGAAGCCGGAAACGATGTTTGATGCATATGAAGATATAAAGAAATGGCTCCAATATCAAACCCAATATCATTATCACCTTAATATATAAAAGGCAAACATGGAGTACGTGGATCATTTTTACGCTCTCTTATTGGTTGAAGTTACACTTAAACTATCCCCTTCTCTCATTGGTTAAAGTTATTTTTAAATACTTTTCACGTAACATTGTTTACTCACAATAAATAAATAACTCGTGATATAGATGTTCGGAAATGCCCCAATCGATATTTATTCAAAAAGTTAGTGAAAACGTGTATGATAGAGCATAATTAAATTTTTAATATGTATGGATCTTTCCATACCTGGCAACACCAGCAATGTTTAAGCTTTTGGTTCCACTTAAAATTATTAGTTTAGATGTAGTTTTGAGCCGTGAATTTAATTTAACTCCGAGTACTACCAAATTTTAGTGAGATTATTACTGGGACATGTATTTTGGAGTTGCCTTACTGGACTTAATGGTCCGAGTACTTCGAATTGTAAATATTTCGTGAACAATGTGAAGCATATATCAAGGGTGTTTCAACGAAATATAATAAGCACTTGAATAGCAAAAAGTGATGCCTAGAATACGTTCTACTCTTATCTCAACGGGCTTAAGAACTTGTTGGCATGTATCCAAATGGAGTCTTTATGCTATTCTGTGATAGATTATACCAAGTATTCTGCAGCTGCTCCTCCATATCCCTTATAATCAGGGGGTGGTGCAATTGTATTCCAAGCATATCTAGACATGCTCAATAAGATACGGATTTGGTGACATCTCTTGCCAAAGAAGCATTGCAACACCATGAGGCACATCTAGAAGAGACGAGCCGTTTGTGACCTGGCGTTATAATGCTGGTAAATAGCCCTTGGACACGAGACCTGAACGGCAAAACAGGTATGCTGTCTCTTGGAAAATAACGGAATACTTTAATATGTAACAAAGAGGACAGACACGAAACACGTCTACAATAAAACAACTAGCACTGTACATTTAGCTTTACAGAAAATACTCTCATTACTATCTACTTAGAGGGTTAAGAAACAAAAATGAATTGATTGAATGGATAGATTGATTGGATTAAGATGTATTACATACAGGGACGTTTTATCGCTAAAGCCAATCGACACCAAAGTCACTTTGCTTGTAATGTCGGCCATGTTAATAAAATTTCGATAAAACTGAACTATTAACTAAACAGACTTAATATTTAAAAGAGAATGGAATAAGACATGAAAAAATTACTATTGAAATATCAATTGAAAAAAGGATTGCCATATCGAAAGCTAAAAATAAGTAGGAGTCTTGAGGTTTCAAAGGTTACAGGAAGGAGGTATCATATCGAACGTCAGCGCATTTTTATTTCTCCGGTTTCATTCAGAACAGTAAAATGTAGTCTCTCTGGAAAAACCGGAACAAGGTAACTAATTGACCTTAATCCAAATGAATACCTTTCAACTCCGACTTCTTTCGCACTACAAAGTGCGAACTTGAGAAGGAGCAATTAGGTGGTGAGCCTCCTCTACCCCCAAAAAAGGGACAATTACCATCATCTATTTACTTACAAACCGGGTTTGGAACCCGGGACGTATTAAGTGCAGACAATCGCTGACAATTAAACCAATTAATGTCCAAATATTTGGGAAAACCTTGTCCGATCTATCCACGTTCGAAATGCAAGAGACCTGTTTCTAGTTCCTGCCGCTACCTCGACTATATGTCCGGAGCAGTTCTGATGAACAGTACCTTGACCAAGGGGATTCGTAATAAGACTCCTATGCACTCTAAAAATTGTATTCCTAATCCAAAAATATTACTGAAAAACATTGTTTCTGCTGCGAACCCTCTACTTGATAAAGTTTTAGAAAGTAGTGGTAATAAATAGACAGAAACTCACCTCTATGATTAAGTAGAAATTAGTAAGCACTAGCACGCAGTTGTAGAGGAACATGGTGTATCTGAGATCATAGGGTTTCTTGTCCATCATCCATGCAGGTCCAATTTTTTTAACGAACAACACGTACATGAACACTAAAGTGAAAGTTGGACCCGGTCCACTCATTAAGAACCAAGGTGTCACTCTTGGATCTGAAAATGAAAAAATAAAGATTTCTTTGAAAAACTGACGAACAACGGTCGGTAAAACTCATGAACATGGTTTCGCTCCCTCCGAGAATTGGAACAAAAACTTTAGTCATCAAACGGCTAATTGGATGGGTTGTCACCTTAGATCTCTTCACTTTCGTATAAATAGAAGTGCATGAAGCATTTGGAAATAATTTACCACGCCAATTGACCATAATTTTGTAATATGGTAACCCGCCATGCTTCGGTGTTCTCGAGTCTAATCCAACTGTCAATCATGGAGATCATTTTCTATCCACATTATATAAAAAAGGACGCGAGTGTGTATATTTTCTACAAATCTACACCGTTCGACCAATACACACCAAATTTGGAACACTTATACTTTAGAACACTGCGGAAAACATAGGCTATTTCTTTCCTGTCTTTAGACCCATCGGTATCCATGAAAATTGGCACACAGGTAGTCCTAAAAGTGCCCCTCGAAGCCCCAATTTTAAAATCTAAAGTTTGTTTTTCTGCAATAAATGGACATGGATAAGGAAACACGTTCTACAGGGTTTGTGTGTTTGGGTTAAAGCATGGAAATGTCGCGGTTATATTTTAAACTTGAGCAACGCCGGGTTATTCAGCTAGTTGAGAATAAATGAAAGAACACACAGGTACTCGGAAACATGTTTACATAGTTACTCTTGAGAAAACAATGCAATAAAAGTAAATGGACTGTTGTTAAGCAGAGAAAAAAGTAAATATTACCTCCACTTGCCATGTATTCATCATACACATCAGTCACAGACTTGACGAGAGTCGTCATGGTGGATTTACGATACCCTTTTCAAAAAGACTAGAGCCACAATAAGAACAAAGTCGGAAAAAACTACGTTCTTTTCACTAGTAGCTGCTGCGAATCCTGAAACAATAAGAACATAATATTGGTGTTGCATTCTAGTATATCATCTCATACATTGAAACTTGAAACAGTCTATTAGTTGATTTTGGTAAAGATGCAACGTAAGTAGGTAATTGAAATCATGTCACACTGAAGTAAAGCAACGGGCTATTATCAATAGTCCGGGATTAATCCCGAAGGGAAAGATCGAGTACAACACCTCGAAATTTTGAACCATGGTCAGATGACGAGGCCAACAACCAAGCTGTAACCACACTCTCCAAACCTCCACCACGAGAACGTTTGCGGACACGACAAACTTTACCTGCACCAACCTCCACGTTCTTTGATTGGATCATTTCGAACTCTCTACCCTCGTTTACTCTTCCGCGACTCTACCTATTTTGTTGCCACAGCCACGGTGTAATGTACAAGACGCTCAATTAAGCAATCTATTTGATTCCAATTCTAGTAAACCACTATTTTGTTTTATAGTTTTCGATACGACAACTCGAGGAATTTCACAAATTTTCACATGGCGACAGAACGTCCACTATAATACATATTTAGAAAAATCTTCATTGACATCTATCTTGTAGTGCAGACCATACCACTTGCGTTACCGGCAAATACAAATAATTTTCTTTTTTGGAATTTTAATACCTATACATATAGTGTTATGGTATAGTGTAATAGAGTGTATATATATATATATAGTTTCCACACCAAAAAACATTAGTTTATTTTATACTTAGACTACTTAATATTAGATAAATAGAAAAGTACTATATCTAATGTCATTGAGCAAATGATATATAAATTGTACCAAACCGTGTCTCGTACTAACATAAAAATCTAATCTGTGGCAGTTTTTGGTCAACATAACAAACAAGGGAACTCTTAATTCTCCTTAATTGCCTAAATCGAAGGAAAATCACTTTTGAGTTTGAAAAAACGATCTAAAGAAACAAATCGTATTGAATGTGTTATCCCCCGACCTACTTCTCAATAAACTGCAAATATAACTAGCGGCCGAGAAAGCCCTCTCAGCTTCGACACTAGCTGGTTTAACCGTCATTAAGTAGTCGTACATAAGAGACGAATATTTTGATTTCTTTCTTCAGTATTTTCTCAAGGTCTGTTTCTTTTTTAAAATTTTGTCTTTTTGCAATAGTCTTCATTTTTTTGCGGAATTTGCTTTTCTAGTTCCTCTTTATTAAAAAAATTTAATTTATAATTTAATTAATTTTTTGTTGTTGCTAGAATTCTCCCAACTGATGATTGAAAAATATAAAATCGATTAATTCACAATCGATTGCTTAATAAACGATTTTGCGACTTTAAAGTTGGGTTTGAATAATCGATTTATTTAATTAAAAAATATATGGGTTTATCGGAACCGGACCGGATTCGATAGATGTTGCTGGATCCGGTAGGTAGCTAAATGATGCCGGATCCGCCGGATCGGATTGCGATCCCTATTTCCAACTTCCCAATGACGCGACCTCGGGTAAAATCATCTAAATGACGTCTCCTGGATTGGCTATTGGCCATATCACATCGTATCAGAACAACTCGAAGTCGTTGAAATCACTGTACACCTCCAATAGCTTTCACCGAATTGCTGAGCGTACATAGCCCGTGTGCTTTATACCCTTCCGACACTGCTCCCCTACGTCATGAGCCATATATTCGCATGCCCTACTGTACCAGTCCCTAGTCTATCTCCTGATTGGTTTTTCGGTCCGTTCTGTTGCTTCTTTCCACTTTTACGTTAATTTCTCTGCTTCGTCCTTAATTTTTGCTCATCAGTGTATATAATTTACACAAAAACTAAACTTCTAATAAATTTTACGACCTTGAAGCTTCGTGTGACATGAATTCAAACTCTAGAACAAGACAAACGTGATATTCATAGAATGTAATAACGGTCATGCGTAGTTTATAATCTTGATAAAAGAAGTCACGCGTCAGGATTAGAATTTTCTTTGAGACAGTGAATTAAAGAACATTCTGGAATAGGTGATTAAGATTTTAATGCAATTTTAGCTATATTATAAAAAGTCAAGGAAGTTACTTCTTGGAAAAGTCTGGCATTACTAGCACACCAACATTTGTGGTGTAGGTTAAGACACGACTCAAGCGATGTATCACCTACTGAGAACATTAGTGACATCTCTCCAAATATAGCGTGTTGACATAACTTTCAAAATTTTGTCTAAACTTCAATCCTTGATTTTATAGCCACCTTATCGAATTGTAGAATTGATTCTGTTATTTTTATAGCCAGAACCCTTGCACATTTCCTGATATATTCGATGTGGATTCCTTTTCATGTGGTAATACGGGGTAATGAAACTTGCTAGGGAAAACTCAATCTATGAAGGAATAAATTCCTTGTACAAAAAGTCTCAGACTGGGCACCACAAAACTATTGGTAAAGAGGCCAAAAATCGGGTGAAACGGCGAACTTCAAGTTTTTTTTAGAGAACAGACAGTATTATCAAGATTTAGAACTGGTCACACCAAAGCAATGGTATGTGGCAGGAAAAAAGATTTATCCTGACTGTCACAACTGTCAGGATAAAAGGCATTGGCTAGTCCTATTACCACAAATTCTCGAGGTGTCATGGAAAGACATTCAGGATGATGCGAGACATAGTTTTGGATATTTTTTTGGCAGGAGCTGATCTAATATTGATCTAGAGATAAGAAAAATCTTTTTAGTCACGCAGGTTATATCGCTAACTGATGGAAACGCGCAGTTACGACTCTGCATTTTAGAAAATGGCTAGATCAGGAACCTGTTGGAGGAAAAATAGACAATTACTAGGGGGCCCGCCCCCTGCTCGTTAAAGCTCGCCAACCCCCGGACGATTGCTTGGCAATCCTCATTGGTTCGCTGAGCGAACCTATGCTCGCTTCGCTCGCATCAATGAAGACATGTGTCCTAGCAGAAAGGATTGTTTTCAAAATATGATGCTCCAAAATATATTTTTCAAATCTAAATTTTCTGTATTACAGAAAATATAAACAGTACCCAGGAATCAGTATTAAAATGAAAACTTTGAGCAAATTTTGAGTCGAAATGTGAGCGCTGCTTTGGAAATTGAATACCCAGTATGTTGTTTGTGTACATTTCCAGCACTCTCGAGTAACCCACACTTTTTCATTGAGTTTGTTGTGGAAAGTAATAGTGCAAGCGTCTTGAACTATAATTGTTGGCCCTGAAAAGGACCATTTTTTAAATGGCACTGAAACGATCCTCCGCTTTCTTTGATTTCTAAATATAAACTGCAACAGCTCGACTCTAAAAGTCTTTTTTTTTTCACTAAAATTTCATCCGATAACGCTATAAATTCAATTCGTGGTAAACAAACAATCGTACAATGTTGCCAAAACGCGATAGCAAATAACGTCTTTTTTGCGTGCCACGTAAGAGAATTATATATATAGATTGAGATATATCACCTGCGGAGAACATTAGTGAAGTATGAGAGGTTTCCCCAAACATTCGTGGATGTGATAAAAAAAACAATGTAACGGGCTATTGTCCACGGACCGAGATCAATCCCTAAGCGAACGATCCGATGACAACAAAACGTAATTTTGAACCACGGCAGATGACGAGGGCAACACCCGAGCTAGCACCCCACTCTAAAAACTTCCGCACCACGCTTTTGCGGATGAAATGGAGTGATGGCAGTAAGAAATGGTAGCGTAAAAGCACAAGATCTTAGGGTTTGACCCCTACAACATTTATTCTAACATCCTCTACAGCTTATCAGATATTTACACCAAAGTTAGACATTTTGGGACAAGCAGGGTTCGGCAGAGTACCAAGCGTGTTTTCGCAATCTCGGTTCTCAATGGTCTCTGATCTTCCAGGTCGGCTTTCAGCTGAAAACCACCTGTCCATGGAATCTTGAGTATTCTCAAGGGGCTTGAGATTTATTAGATCGTAATGTCAGTGAAACGTCAGATGAAGAGGGTTTATTTCAAATGCCCAGAACTTTATGACCGATGTAATTGCAAATCGAATGCTGTAATAGTATTTCTAGGGTTAGTTATGGACAGTTGATCACTTGAGAAGAGTTTTATGATCTCGAATTAAGGAATTCTTGAAAATGTCTGCTTTGTGTCGGCTTAATCAGAGAAGCCGCCTTTACAATGTTACAACTCCAGCGTGATGATTTTTGAGGCCGCGACAGATTTTAATGTGCACCAGCCCCCGCGTATACGACGGTCCTTGGTTGGACCGAGTTTCGAACTCGCAACCCTACGATTGCTAATCCGTTACTCCACTAACTAAGCTACAGCGGCCCTCCTAAAACAATAGTTACTGGGGAATATAATAATGGAACGAAAGCAGAAAAAGACAGCTTGGATATCCGGGAAAGCGTGATCAATTGTTTGCTAAAGACAGTAAACCCCATGGGAAAAGAAAAGATCACTAGACTACCTCGGGTTTACGAAGCCCGTACATACATACAGATGGATACTGGATGTTTATAATGTTTTGGAATCCACAAAAAGCGTATGTCCGAATTTCTTCGCGTAGCAAAAAATCACCATAGGGTGAAAAATCAAACCACAACTATTCAACTCACGGCATTTCGTTTTGAATTTATACCGAGTTAAAAACATTAGCTGCAATATTTAATTTACTCAAAGTTGGAACACGTTACAAATAGAGAAATATCCATCCAGAATTTGAGTCTTTAATAAATGGTATTAGAACTTCACACTTGTAATGGCGTAGATTATAAGTTTATAACCGAAACGAATTGGATTGCTTAACTGTTAAGAATATTCATATGTGAATTTTGAAAGCCCTAATTATTTCAGTTTCAAGAATTTGTATGAATTATGTCAGGGAATCTTACTATAAGAGAGCTGTTAGAAAATGAAAAAAGGTGCATCTTCACTTCGTACCAAAGACGTGAAATATCTAAAGATGAATTAGATAAAGCAATTTCTGTAACACCCCATAAAGTGTTCAAAAAATAAAACCGACTCCACGCTCAAAGACACGAAAAACAAGGTTTTTCCAAAAAAAAAAAAAAAAAAAAAAAGTTAACAAGCTTATTTTTCTCTAGTTATCATGCACACGTTTTTAACTCGTGAATAGTGGCGGGTATAGGTTCCATTGAAATGACCATGAGACTAGTTTTTAGCATTCAAGAGTCCTAAGATTTTCGCGTGTTTTTTTAGTGCTTTTTTCATATTCTATATTCTTGGCAACTGATTCATCTCATTTATTAATAAAACATAATATAAAATCTATATATTTAAAAAAGGGCATGGGTGTATATTTCTTTATACAAATCTACACCGTTTGACCTATCGACGCCAAATTTGCTACTTATACTTTAGAACACTGCGAAAAAACATGGGCTATTACTTTCCTGTCTTCAAACCAATCTATAGCACCTACAGCCATGAAGATTGGCACACAGGTAGTCCTAAAAGTGAGAATTTTTTCTCGGTATCTTAGGGTTTGTAGAAAAACGAAAAAACCCACCTGTAAACTATAAAATTATTTTTTAATTAAAAACTAACACAAAGATAAATTTTAAAGAACAAGTCTGATATATTTGATTCCTTTCATAGAATCCCAAAAGTTTAAAAAATATGGATTTTGAATATTTTAAAATTTGAATAATTTTATTCTTTTCCCAAAGATAATTAATTTGCTTCAAATCTTAGAATTCTTAAAAATAAGTTACAAGCTCAAATTTTGAATTTCAAATTCACTTTTCTTAGATGAACATTTCTCATTTCGAGGCATCTTTTCTTAGGAACCGAACTTTGTAAAACTATCGCAGCGTGTTCTACATGAATCGTAGATTATACTCAAGTGACCGAAACTTAATTTCGATTTTCTAGTTAATTTTTATAATTATTATTGAAAAAGCGTTGATATATGCAGTATTAAATTCCTTGGGAAAAATGTTGAATGTCTATTGAATTCAACTAAGTACATAATCAGATGTCTATCGGAGTTTTCAAAACAAGTTTCAAACTGGTGTTTGTTCAAACAGGTACATGTAAGCAAGGTTAATTAACATTCTCAGTATCGAGTATTCCAACCTTTCAGGAATTCATGCTCAATTTACTCTAGTATCAAAGATCGAAACACACATCGATCTTGAATTCCATTCGGAATCACAACGGTCAAAACTCACTAAAGCATCAAACTGAACTTTCTAATCGAGGCGCTACGAATAAATTAAGCTTGACAAAGCGAACACGCGCTCACGGTCAATTCTGGCTAGTTATTATCCAGTACCAGACAAAGATCGCAACTCGCAGCGCTCTTAAATTCCATTCAGAATCAGCAACTATCAAAATAGACAAAAACCTCACTGGCCACTCCAATCAAAGTGCATTGAATCACTTAAACGAAAGACAAAAGGAAACCGTACTCACGGTCAACTCTATATCTGTTGATCTCAACTTACGTATAACTATTGAGTTTTTCATACATGTAGTTTTGTATAAGTAGATGTCTATTGAGTTTTAAAAGCATTTTCAAACCTGTGTCAATGCATCAAAACAGTTCCTGGAAACTAGATAAATCAACATTGTCAATATCGCGTCTTCCGATTTTAAATAAATCTATGCCAGAATTTCTCTTAAGCGCCAGCCAAAGAGAGAGATCGAAACAAGCATCGCTCTTAAAATCCATTCAGAATCAGTTACTGGAAAAACAGACGAAAATATCACTGACCTCTCCAATCAAGGTTCAACGAATCAAATGAAAGACAAAGCTAGAGCGTACTCACAGTACATTCCTATTAAGATCAACTAAGTATATTAGATGTCTATCGAGTCAAATTTTTTTTTTGAAACCGGTGGCTATTCCTCAAAAAAAGCACATGGAAGCTGAAAAATAACATTGTAAATATTAGGCCTTCCAAAACTTTCCCTAAATCTGATGCCAGAGTTTACTCTCCAGCTGCAGACAATGACCTTAACACGCATAAGTCTTAATTTTTTATTCTGAATCAGTAACTGTCAAAACAAACCAAAACATCAGACTGACCTTTCCAGTCAAGGAATGTGGCCCTAGGGGCGAAGTGGATAAGCACACTGCACTAACAAACTTCAAGTTTTAGGGGCGCAGGTTCAATTCCTGTCAGATGCATTCCTGCCTGGATGTATTTCTTTCTCTCTTCTGTGTCACCAAAACTTTCATTGTGTCTGTCTACTATACAGTCTTTATGTTGTATGTCTTGTGTTTGGCGCAGCATGGCCAAATATGGCCCTTGAGCCATAAAACCTCAAAAACCAACCAATCAAGACTCAGTCAATCAATTTAACGAAAGACAAATCGAAAATGTACTCCATGTAGGTATTTTAATTAATGTACAATGGGGCAACACAACGGACTACTGTCGACGAAAGCGTACTCAAAAACACACGTCTATGAGATCAAATAGATTTCTCTAAACTCATTGAGCTTTCAAAACAAATTTCAAATCGGTGCCAATTTATGAATAGGGTACATGGAAATTAGATAAATCAGCATTGTTAATCCCTAGGTCCGTGCCAGAATCACTTTCCAATACCAAAGACTGCAAGACGCATTGCTCTTAAATTCCATTGAGAATCAGCAACTGCCAAAACAAAAAAACAGACCAAAACATAAAGCTGACCTCTCCAATAAAGGCGCAGCGAATCAAATTAACGAAACAAAAAGCTCAAGTGTACTCATAGTACATGTCTATTCAGCTCAACTAAGAACACAAGTAGATGCCCTGTTGAGTCAAAAATATATTTTACAAACTGGTGACAGTTCATCAAAAACTAGGAGTGGTGGATTTTATAGTGCCTTCTATTAATCTCTACGAAACTCTCGTGGCGCTGAGGGCTATGTTGGTAACCCACTCTTTACATCACTAGTACGATTTGCGCGCTATGTTACGAGCCTCACCCTTTTCACAATTCATTTTTGTTCTCACGTGCACGAATAAGACGTTCGTGCTCCTATTTCGCTAAGAACAAACTCGTGCCACCTACTGTTCCGGAACGAATATACCATTTTTCTTACAGAAAGCTCTTAAAATATTCAGTTTGAGAAAGATTAAAGTGAATAGTTTTGGTCAAAATGGATTGATCTGAACCTGACTTACTTCGTATGTAAAATAACTTGTGAGTGTATCGAACATTGGTAAGTGCGACCCAGGTGTACCGGGCCTTCCAACTTTCCATAACCCAGGGGATGACAAAAATAAAAAAAATTTAGGAGCCAGTATCCTAGCAACACGCATACTAATATTTTTTCGAACGCTAAGTATATTGCAGAACTCATTACACACAGTAAATAATATTTTGTGTAACTGAATCTATAAAAATAACATTTTTATTATCCACATTAGACATTTTGCTTCATTTTTAACCTTTTATTCCCTAAATTTTTTTTTTTTTCATGAGAAATAAACATTTTTTACAGAAACAGAAAGTCTTGGCGCCATAGCAAATTTTTTAGGCGCCCTAGATTTCTCGTGCAAAGCCATAACCCCGTGCTAGAATTACTCTCCAGCACCAAGGATCGCAACACGCACATCATTCTCAAATTCCGCCCAGAATCAGCAACAGTCAAAACACCAGAATGACCTCTCCAATCGAGACGCAGCGAATCAATTAAGTGAAAGACAAAGCGAAAGCGTACTCACGGTCAACGAGAAACGAGCTCCCGGTCCTCCTTCGTCAGTGCTCCGCCGCCAGCGAGATCTCGCGAGAGAATGTGCCACAACAAGAACAAAACCAGATGGGCACTCTTTAAGAAAGTTCCCCGCTCAGGAAGGTGTGGACTTCCCGTAAGATAAACTCCGAACGACGTCACGGGGAAAATTGCGGGAGAGGTTGAAATTCTCGAACAACGCCAAGGCACCGAAGAGCGGCTTGTGGAATTTTCTTCCAAATCGAAAGGGTGCAGGAACAAAAAACCAGCGTGTCCAGTGAGGTCGAAGAGAGATGTTCGAAGTGGGATGGGGTTTGCCGGGAGACTTCATTACCTCTCGTCGACATTCTAGATTGGCCCTCAGGGAAGGTCAGGGAGCGATTTGAATCAGCCTAAACCACCCCGTTCGGTGATTGATTTGTAAACATCAACCTGAAGCGAGGAGTCGGTTTGTTTCCATTCATCACACGGCCACCGCGACTTCAAGGTCGTGGGACTGATACGTTTACCTGACGGGGTTTTAAATGCAAACACACTGCTCCATTCTTTTGACTCGCATCTGGAGATAATATTTAGTGTCCTGAAGCTAAATAGTGTCACTCGAAACTCGTAAGAGGCGCTTTTTAGCAGCGTGGGTTCGATACGTAATGGGTCATAGCACTTTGGGGAAGCTCGACTTGCCTCGTGCAAGTCTGGCGTAATTGATCAGAAATATCACGTGCGGAAGCTGTTTCTGTAACAGGAACCCTAACGGGATGTATTCATGAAGCTGAAAAAACCCGCTGGTTAATTAACTGTCCTGTCGCATCACTCTCTGAAGTTCATTCTTTTTTTCGAAATTCTTTTAACGAATTCAGCGCTTTATTTATTCGCAAAAGATGCTAAGCACTTCAGGTGTTAGACGACTAGGGCGTAGAGATCACTAATGACTTGAGGAATTGTTCTGTATGATTGCGTATTCATAGCTCAGCTGTCTTCATGTTGTTGCGTCCGTGCTCGTCTCGTATTCTGTACATATTTTTTACATACCGAGACTTTAAACTTATAGTATTTAACTAGGTTTCATAAACGTGTTTGTTAAACAAACATTGGGGTTAGTTTGGTTGTTTTATGGCCCAAGGGCCATATTTGGCCATGCTGAGAGCCAGACACAAAACAGACTATATCCAGTAATGGATATATACACACAAGGAAAGTTTTACTGATACAAAAGAGAGAAATACACCCAGTGTGGTGTTTGGGGACACCACAGCGATACAATGGAGTTTGACTAAGCTGGATACCTTTATAAGCTATTTATTTCACTTAAAAGGTTTTCAATAACAATTGGAAACATATTTACTGAATTATTTGCACTCCACAGTCGATGAACAAATTTTATGCAGAAACAACAAGAGTTTCACTTCACAGTAAGGTTTTCCCGGCATTTCACCTCACCGTATAGCTGTATCAACGATAGCTTTTCTTCCACCACCTTTTACCAGGGGCTTCTTACCTCGCCTCGCTCCTCCCCTTTTGTTTTTCGCCGGGGGAGCCTCCTCCCTAGTGGAATAATCATTGGGTGCTTTCCAACGACTCCTGCAACACTGAAGAAGTGTCAACTCCACACGCGTGAGTCCCTTCTTGGATCTTGGAACCATTAGAAAGTGATGTGTGAAAGGCAGGTGCAAAAAAATTTGATGAACACTACGAGATTTAATGCTTTTCTGGCCTGACACATGTGTTCCTTTTGAGGGCCAGTCCACTCTTCTCTCGTGGTAGGTCAGACGTCACACTAGGAAGGAATCGAACCTGCGCTATCTACAACTCACAGGTTACTTGCACAGTAGCATATCCACTGAGCCATGACAGCCCTAAAACAAACATTGACAATGGATGCTTCCAGCATGAATTGCAGGTTGATTACAGGTAAATCAGCATGATTCAATATTGTACAAATGCTTTTTTTAACCGACCAATTAATTGAACATTTGCATTATCTATCTATTATATAAAAAAAAATTTATCGGTCTTTTTCAGGTTTATTAGCTTTGTGATTGGTAGATAGCGAGTCTTGCGGTTCAACAGGCTAATTAATTGGGAGCACGTGCAGATGATAAACACCAGCTATATTTTTTAATTAATTCATTCATAAAATTTGAGACTACGCGCTAGTTTGCAATGTTTTCAGAACAACCGGCAAATTCGATCGCCGTTTCCATAGCAACAGTCGAATATGAAAAAATTAGAAGTACCATTACAACAAACAACACGGATCAGCTAAAACATTTCAAATTATGATGAGATTTCCTCTGAATTTTAACAATATGTTATGCTAATTTTTTTTAATGTGGAAATAAGATGTTTTGTTCTTGAGATTTTTTAAAAACATTTTGTTTTTATTTGCACTATATTTCCGTGTATAAGCCGATAATTTTTATAACGTTTTCTAAAGTTTAAGTACTGGTGTCGGCTTATATACGGATCCGCTTTTCGTTACTCGGGCGCATGCGATAAATATCGCAATGGGAAGGGAACCTTCAATTAACGTAGTACTAGAGGTCCGGGATCAATCCAGCAGCGATCCAAATGGGGATGGATTGTGAAGCAATAACCTCCTCCTCATTGTTTAAAAGTATAGTTGGCGAAGCGAACTAAATATGATTGTGAAGCAATCATCGGGGGTTGCCGAGCGACAGCGAGCAGGGGGCGGAGCCACCTAGTAGTAGTAGTAGTAGGGAAGAATTCGTGAACCACTTTGTATTCCTCTGGTGCACCATGAGAGGCGAGATAGTTACATCTCACGTTCTTGCTGTAGTGTTTTGGGCCACCTGGGTTAGCGGCAGTCCGGATGACGCAATGGATTGAAAAGAGTAGTAATTTACTTTGAGAGCACGAAAGCAGGATGCTTAGATAGGTTTTAGGATACCTGGCGTTAAATATATATAGAATAATGAAATTGGTATTACAAAATCTTTACGTTTCGAAAGATGGTGTCCTGGCGTTAAATATAATAGGAGAACTGATATTTCCTGTAAGTATGTCATTGTGATGGGCAAAGGTTTTCTGCGGCGCATTATTAAATAAAACGTGTATTTCACCATTCGTCTGGATTTCTTTGATAAGAACCACAACACTGTCCACGGTAAGACACATGCCATGTACTCAAAGCACAACCCATTTTTAGAGGTCAGATTATCTAGGACGAACAAAGATCCATGTTTTACTCCGGATTCGAACCAGGATATTTCTCATTCAGAGGTTAGCATACTGTGCAGTATTCCAATTTATACACGTTATATACAATAAACACGTTTTATACGGAATGAACATAACATGTTAAGCCATTTCCAATGCTTTTTTCAACATAAATCTTAAAACATTCCTTTTCTATCTGAACATTAATGTTTCTGCTACACTCAGTGGCCTCCTCGTGTTGCTTCAATGAAGGATACTGCCTCAATTTAAGTCCTTATCTCTAATCTGGTATTTTTGGTATACATTTGATTTCAACTGCATTTTAGGAATTATTATTGCAGTTATTTATTTTTACATTAGAATTATTTTAAACGAAAAATAAAGTAATTAGATTATAATGTAAAGCAGATAGGTATTTTAATTAACGTAACAATGGAGCAAAACAATGGGCTATTGGCAGCGGTCCAGGACTAATCCCGAAGAGAAAGATCGAAGGAAGACATCACGTGAGTTTGAAAGGACTTTTGACTCGAGGGGTGCTAGTGATCTTTACCATGGGGTGTATACTGTCTTTAGTAAACCCGTGGTATCTAAGAGATCTTTATCTGATTTCATCCCACCTTTCTAGTTCTGTCCTTTTCCCCCCTTACACGAGATTTTTATTTGAAGTTGTCTTGTGTTTGAGCTTGGCCAAACCCCAGTACAACCAGTCAACAATACAAATTAAAGAATCGATGCTCATTTTGAGGAAAAGATTTTTCTTTTAACAATACAGCAAGCCACATTAGTTCAACCTCAGTCCTGTGTCACCAAAAAGGTTGCGATATAAATATACACGGGTACGACATGTTTTTTTTTGCACGAAAACGGAATATGCATGGGCATGCTGGACACATGTCCGAATTCGGCGACCCTGCTTGCATATCAGATGCATCTACAAAATTTATTGGCCATATTTTGAAAAACATTCATCTCTGAATAAAAACATTTTCGAAGACACGCTGGGGAAAGACGACGCGATTGACGTTGCGAAAAGAAAACAAGGTTGGAAAACATTGCTTATGGGAGCAGTTGGAAAATGAAACTAATTGGTTGTTCAATCAACGTAGCTAACTGAAATCATGGTCATTTTCGTAACAGGTATCTTCCTTAACCTTGTCACGCAGCCTTAAAGAGCTTGGAGGCACACAATAAAGTAAAAACGTCCCCACTTCTTTATGTTTGTTTACGTTTGTTACCAAACATTTCCATAAGCTTGTTTCGTCATTGAACGGATATTCCGAGGAGACATGAATTAATAAAATCGTTGACCTTGATCGGTATACATTCGCTTTACGATCTCGAAAACGCACGCAGCACCCAATCTTAATTGTTTCTTTAGCTTCATTCAGAACTTGAGATTCTGGAGTGTACACAAAAATAGAATAGTATATACCGCAGTTTTCGATAACGGCACTTTATCGTATTTGGAAAGCAGGTAAACCCATTACAAAAGGCAAGTTCCGCACGGTCGTTTAATTTGCTTCAAAAAGGTTGCTATGGAAAGTAACCTATTACAAATGTTCGGCTAGACAGCTCGATGTTTGTAAAGCAGATAAACTCACTACAAAAGGCAGGTTCCGCTCGATTTGGTTCAGCATGGTCGTTTATTTTGCTTTTAATAGGTTACTATGGAAAGTAACCGATTACAAATACTCGGCTCGACAGCTCGATTTGGACGGAGTGCCATCCTTAGCAATCATTTGGCCTTAGCTGTTCATTCCGAACGGGATTTATTACTTTATATGTACACTTGAAGTTTATGGTACAGCAGAGGTGCTAGAACCCTGTTGTTCAGGATTAGAACAGAATATTGCCAACATAAGCCGGGTCAATCCGAATCTAAACTGCCCGCATTGGCGCATCTTCTTCAGGTGTAAGGGCAAAACAATACAAAGGTACCCGAGTGATCGCTCCTACCTTTCACTTTTACCCTTGCCTATCCTTCTGCTTTTTGCTCTTTATTCCTCATTGTGTAGTCTGTCTTGCCTTTGGCCCAGGTAGGCAAAATATGACCCTTACGACATAACACTCGAAAACAACCAATCGAATCAAAACGCTTTTCTGCTATTCTTTTAGGCACAGCATTGGAAGTTGCAATTAAAACATCATTATTTCGAAGACGACGAACACGAAAATACATCCGATGGATAATCGAAGACTAGATGACAAGTAGAACATTCTTAGAACTTCTAGATTTTCGAAAACGAAGAATTATTTTCAAAGTAGGAATACACAGCAGTTAAAATTTGCTTTGCAAGAAATTCTGCTAATCTGAAGAGCATTTCAGTCGTTCTCTTACACGGTGAGCCCCAAATATCAGTTGAAAAACTGAAACTGCATTTGTGTTATGATATTTATTTTACTTTAAAGTTTTAAGACTTCCCACCATTAAATGGTAGCAGGAACTTAATCACCTTGCGGTCACTTTTTCTACCATTAGTGAATTTTCTTACGTATTTTTAAAAGTCCGTACAACTAGGGATGAGCGTACCACACATTGCTAACCATTGTCTTAAAGGATTATCGTAGCAAAGAAAACCGAAAGAATTGACTTTGAAAGGCATCTAAGCGAGAATCCTGGAACGTTCAAAGGTTAAGATCTTTGGTTCCAAGACATTCCAGTTTTTGTCCGCTGTTAAGAAAAATTTGTTTCTAAATATTATCTTAAGACGGAACGTGACGAAAAGGGTTAAAGGTCGAAATAAAACATGCCAATGATTAATAATCGACTTCTATGGGGGAAATCCGATTTTTCTATTCAAACGACTAGCTGTGAATTAATCACGCTTTGCATGGAATGTCAGATAGGCGATTTTTCCACTTGAATCTGTCATTCTTTCACCCACTGCGCTCTTTGAAGAGGACTGCGCCTTTATTTTGTTACTCACTTTGATAACGCTTGGATGGTTGGATTTTAATGGCGCAGATTGATCATAACACACGAGAAACCGAATGATATTTCAAATTTTAAAATTGAAATACAATAAAGCAAAAGATCAAGTATAAACAAAAATAAATAAGTTAAAAAGTAAGATAAAAATGGAATGTATAAGCAGATGAAGTATTCCGATAATAGTTAAACACAATGAAGCATGCTAACTATTTTAATTGACGTCGCACTGGAGCATCATAACGGGCTATTGATGACCAGGATCAAACCCGAAGGGGAAAGAACCAAGGACACAACCACGTAATTTTGAACCACGGTCAGGTGACTAGGTCACACCTGATCTGGCACCCCACTCTCCAACCTTCACACCACGCCAACGTGAGGACATTTGAGACCATGACAGATTTTACGTGTACCAGCCCCTTTTGTACACGATGGTCTTTGGTTGGATTCGAACTCGCAATCCTCCGGTTGCTAATCGGATACTCTTCCAACCGGGCTACTCCGATGCATACTGGATCCGGCCAACCGGTCTGGTGGTTAAGGTGTCAGCCTCTAGATCGGAAGGTTCGTGGTTTGAATCCGGGTAAGTGGATGGATGTTTGTAAGCGTATGGTGTAGAGGCGGCTGGTGCACCTAAAATCTGTCATGGTTGAAAGTCCTCACGTTGGGTTGGTGTAGAAATTTGGAGAGTGGGGTGTCATGGGGAACACGACAATCTTTGGTTGGATTCGAGGTCGTAACCATCCGGTTACTAATCGTTGCTTTTCCAACCAGGCTTTCGAGGTTATGAAGTATGAGAGGGTTGGTCGGTCTTTAAAGCGCAAGAGCTATGTTCACAAAAGCTCCGCTAAGAAAATTGGCATACGTTGTAACATTGTAACAACGGGCTTGTATAAACTTTGGCAGATTGGTGAATTCTTGTTTGCATTTGTTCTTTAGTAAGGTGGTGAGGGACCAAATGGAACAAACATGACGAAGCTGTATATTGTTGCGTATATTGCGAAATATTGACGTTTTTGAAATGTTAGTTGATGCCGCTATCTCCTCACATATCATTCGCCGATTTTCTTGCTAGATTGCCCACATAGTGTTAACATTTCGATCATTCACAACACTTTCTGGTCGACCAGGCTTAGGAGCTAGTTCTGCAGACAAACGTCCTTTTTTGAAATCACCATGCCATCTAAAAGTCGTAGACTCACCAAAACATTTGCCTTTGTAAGATTCTTTTATTAACGCTGTTTCTGGAGCTGTTTTACCCAAACGATAGCAAACTTTTATGGCAGAACGCATTTCGTTTTTTAACTTTGAATCTCTCACCTCCATTTCTATAGGGCAAATAAAAACAGTTCTTTAAACAAGCACGAAACTAGGAAAATAAAATCATCTGCTTCGTTTAGAATATTTATAACAGTAGAATATTTATACAGTTAACAGTTTGAAAAAATCGCCTGCACTTTTATTTTTTAGTTTCGCGGTGTTGCCACTACGTAAAAAAATTCACTCTCAGTTTTTATTGAACGCCCTTTGTATTTATACAGTACTGCTCTGTAAGACATTCAATTTCATTACAATTAAAAATAAATATAGCAAAGTCTCCACTTAATTAAACTTCAAAGGTCTGGTCCGTCGTTAGCTGACGCCCTCACAACGGCCAAACTCTTGTCGAGTCTGTCAGAGTATGTCCATCGCTGACTCAGCCCTCTGCTCCAAGCCTCGAAGCCCCCGTACCGCGGGAAATACCCTCGGGCAGTTTTCCAACGTTTGAAAAATTCCCAAGAGGTGAGCTTCCCAGCCTTTCTACTCCTATTCCAAATGAAAGGCTAAGCATTGATTGACAAAGAACGATTTCAGCCGGCAAGGCGACTGGAGAATCAACATGTCCTCTTTTATCACTTCGCCACAACGTCAAGGAAATGGACATTTACACAAGGAAAACTTTATCGACACAGAAGAGAGAAGTACCTCCAGGAAGGAATGGAACCTGCGCCGTCTACAACTCTGAGGTTGCTAGCACAGTGGGCAATCCCACTTAATCACTGCGACGACCCAATGAAAGAGAATTTCGGTGTTGAGACAAACAAGTCAACGAAAGATGAGGATTTGACTTCCGGTTATCCAATGTTCGACCTCTGTAAATAGGTTACCTTGAAATATGGCCCCGACGTACTTCTGGAATACGTAAAGCAAACACGTTCTATCACACAACAGTAGCGCCAATTTACATTTAGCTTTGCAGAAAAAGTCTCTCAGTTTATAAGGTCATATAATCCCGAGAAAGGTAAAGTGATGAATGCGAGAGTGACAGTAAAATTAGTCAACACTTGGAATGGACAAGACGTTTGGATTGACGTGGGTTGTCAGGCATTTTGTAGTTCACAGAAAAATTACTATAATTTAAATTAGTTATTTTCCTTTCCATCTTGATATTAAATAGTTAAATAAGTAAATAAATCTATACTATTCTAAAAGGAAGTATTTGTCTATGTTTATGTATACGCAGTGTCCTGACGAATCTATGACACTTACAATGGGATTTGGTATACAGGTAGTCCGAATTTTTTGCAATTTTTGTACGAAGCATTTTTTAAAAAATTCAATCTAGAACATTTTAAAATTAATTTAATGGAATTTCATTATTATAGTTTTTCTTAGAATGACAACACCATAAAGAAATGACAGATTCTAAATTCATTTTTCCTATTTCCGTTTCATTTTGCGGAGGAACGATTTCAGCCGAAGAACAAAATAAATAAAGTTTTAACTGGAGTTTTGAATTTTTTTTTCTCTCATTGATCGTTAAAGATAGAGTAAAAATTTCAACGGATTTGAAATCTGCGGAAAGTTTTCACATTAGATCGATACCTAAAAATATGATTTTTTTAAAATGAATAATTTTTAAAGTGAAACTTTTATATTTTTTCCCATACGAATTTGACCTTCGTGTTCGAAAAATCAGATTCCATTTTCTGCGCTCAAAGGATTTCAGCCAAGGAAAGCAAAAATTAAAATAACAATGCTTTTGACTGGCATTGTTTAGTTTTTTTTGTAAAATTGGGATCGTTAAAGACAGATTGAAAATTTAGCAACTAACGGATTGCTGAATGCTAGCGGATAGTTTAGTCAGAGGTTCAGAGAAGTTCTTTTTTAAATTATAATATCTCCTTGATATAATTTATGGCTTTCGATACATAATATTATGTTAGACAGATCTGCTTGTTGGTGGATTTGATTGATTGGTTTAAGGTTTTATATCGCAAAGGCCCCATTTGGCTAAGCTGCGGCGCCAAACACAAGACATAGATGTAAAGTAAATGTGAAAAGAAAGGATGGTAATTTTTAACTAACGTCGTACTAGAGCAACATAACGGGCTATTGGGGACTGTCCGGGATCAATCCACCGAGGATAAGATCCGAAGAAAACACCACTTAATTTTGAGCCACGGTCAGATGACGAGGCAACCCCTGAGCAGGCACCCCACTCTCCAAACTTCCACACCAACCCAACGTGAGGAATTTCGGCCACGACAGATTTAAGGTCACCAGCGGCCTCTTCACCATACGCTTACGAACATCCATGCACTGACCCGGATTCGAACTAGGGACCTTCCGATCTAGAGGCTAAAACCTTAACCACTATACCTGTTGGTCGGCAAAGAAAGGATGGAGAGGAAAGTATAGAACGATCACCTGGGCATCCTGGGTTATGTTTACCAGAGTCAGTAAACCCCATGTGTAAAGAATAGATCTCTAGAATATGTCGTGAATCCCGTACCCACTTTGAGATGTGCTGCTGAGGATTGATGGACTTGATCTTCTTCGAATCCATCAATACAAGCAAGTATGATATCAGTGCCTTCAGTTCTTAACATGGAATACGAGTTAATGGTCGATCAACTAGATAATTTTTGTGTAAATGTTTTCATATGCACTTAACCTTTAGACTACGGCCGGTACAGCAGTTGTACCATGTTCGCGCCAATAACAAATTTAGACGACAAAGTAAATCAGTTGTGTATCTCGAAAGTTATAAGTATCGCGCCAAGAAAGAATTTAGACTACGACCGACAGAATCGCGCTTGTTATATCTATACCCGCAGTCAAAAGGTTGATAGTTAGCCCGTTTATTCCGTAGCTTATATAGCACGTGTTTGTTTTGCTTTGCTTTTGATGTCTAACGTTCCAACAATTTTTTTAGTGTACGTTCTGGCCCTAGCATTTTAAAAAGTAAGAAATGACAAAAGTTGTGTATTCTTGAGTCAAAGAATAAAGCCCCTCATGATTATTTATTCAATTATTTTCACTCAACATATTAAATTTACAAAAAAGGGTCAATGTCCATAATGCAAATTTTGGAAACGACCGGTTTTGATAATTTTTATTTCGTTAATTGATACGAAATGTTTAATACAAAAAAATTATCATTTACCTTAATTTATTTGTGGACAACTCAAAATCAGCGAATATGGATATTGTTTTTCTTTCTACGAAGGTACAAATATCGGCTCTAAGCAATTAAAAAAAGGATTGAAATTTAAAAGTGTTTTTAGTCAAGTATGAATTGTTAGGAATAAGGTCTTAAAATAAACCTGTTTATTAGTGCACTATTAACAAAGCAATCCACAATAAACACTTGATAGCTAAGCCACCTGAGGGGAAACGTTAAAAGCATTGCTTTGTTGTATTTTCTCACGCGTATGACAAGGTCAGGTCAACTCAAACTTCCATTATTTGATCAGAGGCTTTTAAAGACTTAAGAACGACAAACTATGCACAATATAATATTGTTCTTTAATATTGTACTTCAGTAAACAAGATGAAATCTTTGTTCAAACACACTAACGGACTAAAAATAAGACATTGTACTTTAATTCTGATGCATAAATGCACTATTCAAGGTAAGCACATTTAAATCACTGATTTTTCAATCATGATGTAAACATAAGCTTAGTACAAAATTATTTATAAAACGAAAAAAACTTGAAAGGCTTATTTTTTTTTGAAAATGTGTTCGTGAAATTTTTTACAAGTTAAAGGTGCTTAATTCCAAACTGTTTCAAGTCCAACAATGAAACTACGTAAAACCAATGTAGTTTTAATAGTGTAAGAGTCCAAATCCACTAAAAAATCATTCACAAATGTTGGTTGGGTTTCTATGGCGGAAGGTCTATATTTGGTCAAGTTGCGCCAAAGGTCAAATGGACATATATACAAGGAAAACTTTACTGATACAGAATAGCTGTACCCAGGATAGGTTACCAAACGTCCCGGATTGACCGGGATTTTTCCGGAATTTAAGTTGCTGTGCAGGATCCCGGTTGAATGTCAAATTGCCCCGGAATTTCCAAGAAAGCTATCGACCCCAATATCACCTACACTCCAAAATAGTCATTTGTATTGCACAAGACTTCGTGTCCATCCATTGAACGTCCGTTCCCCCACTACTATCCAAAGCCAATACTATATGTCAGTCTGTTCAGAGCGGGACCATCGTGAAGAAATGGTATTAGTTGCCTTTCAATTCTATTATATTGTATTTAAATTTTATTTTTAAAATTGGGCTGGAGACAAACACAAATTTACATATTAGAATTTCATAAAACAGAATTCGGATCACTCTCGGTTCTGTATAACTAAACACGAACACTACCATTTTCATTTTTCAACAGTTTCAATGCAACTAGAAGTTAGGTTTAGATTTATTATTACTATGTATATGAGAGACCATCAGGCTCGTATAATTAATATATATATATATATATATATATATATATATATATATATATATATATATATTCAAAAACACAGAATTTCAAAAAAAAAATCATGGATAGTCTCGAGTTTTGTTTTCTGGTTCATTGCACCCCGTCTGTTTGGTTCTTTATTTTGTGTGTTTTATGTTGTTATTTATATATATCCTACCACCCAGGGAGCCTCAACGATCCCCATTCATAAATGGAGGGTGCTTTGGGGTTTTATTGGCCAAGCTGCTGCGTCAAACACAAATCAAGATAAAAATGCCATGATAGGAGGAAAAGAGGGATTGGGAATTGAATAATAGCATGAAAGCAAAAAGATAGCGTGGGTATCCCGTGAGTTCAACACCCGTGTTTACTAAAAAACCAGCAAACCCCCAAGGGAAAATAAAATATCACTAGAGTACCTCAGGCCTGTGAAGTTCGTAAACTTTCATGTCTATACAATATATCTAAGAGGGAAAAGCTAGAGGTTTAAAAAAAATAGCGCGGAAAGTTGAAATTCCCTGTCTTTCATTTTCCCGTTGCCTTCAAAAAGCTAAAAAAAAATTCACTGTTTGATTACCCTTATTAATATGAACCTAACTCGCCCCATTATGGAAACCAAGCATCTACAAAATGGTTAAGCTAAATGGTAGTTGAGTGCTGTAATCAATCTATATATATAAAACACCAACGTACGTGGACCCGAAATCGACGTAATTTGTGTATCGTCGAATGGCAACAATCAACGTAAATAAAATAACCCAGATATTTTGAATTCTTGCTGTTTTCAAATAGCCGAGGTCAATTTCTATGCAAAATAGGGAATTTAATTGTAATATTTATGTTTGAACTGACTTTTTATTTCTTCCTTTGATGTAAAAGTAATTTAAACGTAATTTTGCTACCCGGTATCTGGCCACGTCAGAATTAATGTTTACTTTTTTAATTTGATTTAGAATTCCGTGTTTGGGTATTTGAGTTGACTGCGAGACGTTGCGGACATATTTGAGGATTCCCAATTTTTTTAAACACGTGTTCTTTTTGTTAATAAATCAGTATTGGGTGGAGTGGTCGTTCACGGTAAGACGTTTGTCGCCAACTAATTTTTGTCGCCAAATCAAGATGGCGGCCGAATTCCGTAACAGCAGATAGGGTTGCCATAACAAAAACGGCAGATGTGAAGAAAATCCGGCAAAGGTGAAGGTTACCATATTTGGCGACAAATCGCCTTCTTACCGTGAACGACCACTCCACCGAAATTCAACATGTTTGAATAGATACGTACGTGTTTTTTTTTTTTTTTTTTCAGAATTTTGCATTTTTTCAAGGAATGGAATTTTTTTTTTGTTTGCATTATGGGTTCCGGTATATTACCTATTGCAGAAATATTATTTAGGAGTTAGATTTTAATGATATGTCTATTTCCTACAAAATATCACTAGACATGGGTAATTTTGTAGCGGTATAAGTATATTTCGACCAACTTTCCTCAAATATTTTATTGAATACGCGATGATTTGAAGAATTATTTCATAAAAATAAATAAATCAAAACATGTTTAATTACGGTGTGTAAAAAAAAAAAACACTATTACACACCGCCGAGCGCTAGCCGGTAGGCCCGGCTAGTTACCAATAAATCAAAACGGGAGAGAACTTAGATGGAAATCATAGGCGCAATCTATGATGTTGTAGCGAAAATTTATTATCTGTTTCTTGTTATATTTGTCCATCGAGCGGTGAAATTAACTTCAGGTGGCGTTGTGAAATCCCATATAGAAGTGAGATGACAGTTATACAGTGAATTGGTGAGCCAATTTCATCCCAAACATAATTTGCGCTTGATTCGTCCCATATGGATGGCCCTGCTGCACAGAACACTTTTCTCAGACAGATTAAAAGTCCTTGAAGTGTATTGGGAAATTCTGTCCAGTTAAAAATCTGGCAATGGGAATTATCTGAGGCGTTATGATAAAAACTTCAATTGCCAAACCATTTATCATTTCATATATCAACGCAGGTAATTTAAAAACTTCAAATCGCAGGAAGTGGACCCATTAAACGTGATAGAAATAAGATAAATGTTATTTTTAAGCTGTTTTGTAAAATCAAGGCCTGATAAAATCCCGAGTGCCATCATTTTTGCAACCCTGTGGTGCTCGGTTTCAAAATATGGATACCCTCGTCCCCCTGTAATAGTTGTGTAAGTCACTCTTTCATCCCAAGTCGAGGCCAAGTGCAATTTACCTCTATTTCGCCGTAAAGAATGCATGATGTAAGCATACTTAAGGAAATTTGATCTCCGAGCTACCCTTGAGTGTGTGTTGAATTGTCTGGCGAGGTACTTTTCTTCAAGAGTGAGGAACTAGTTACGCTTCCACTTTTTGGACAGTGCAGCGTTTGAATAATCTTATCTATCCTTTGTCCGTCCAGTTGGATTGGATTATTTATCTGAAGCAATGTTTATTGTATTTTGTGCTTACAAGAGATGCTGAGATAGACCTTTAGTTTAGCGTGGTAACAGTTCCATACTTACTATCTTAAAGATAAGCTATTTTCAATCTTTTTCATCTCATGGTACACAAACGAATCGCTAAAATTCTGCGACAAAATAAAAATATGCATTGGGTTTTGCTGATCTGACAAAAAAAAGGTTAAGTTTGACTGTTTAAAAAAATTCCTACCATGTTCAAAAGTGACCTTATAAAAAAAACTTTTAGTATCATAAACAGCTTCATATAAAACTAATACTCAAACTTATCAGTTGGTACTGCTTAACATATTTGGGGGCGCACGTGTCAAAAGTTCAAAATTAAACCGCTGTAATGAAATAAACTTTACACAAATTAAACCGTTCCAGTGTCATTCTTGCGGCTTACGATTGAAAATTGACATAGACAGACGAAAAAATAGAAGTGCATTTGCAGGAACGAGACAATTTCATGTTTAATAACGTTTTCCTCAAATAGTGGCATAAATTTAACGAATTTTATTTTAAATAGATATTGCACAGAAAGTATGACGATACAACGGAATACTCAATTTTCTAAAAGAATACATAGGATAGATGAATATTGTGACACATGGTCAGTTTAGAATCCTAAGGACGAATTGTCTTTATTGTAGACAAAAAATACTCAACTAGGATCAGATAATGTCTCGTAACATATACTTAAAATAGATACTTAAGTGATATAGACAGAATATTTAAAGGAAAACATATTTAGGAACGAGTAAGTTCTAATGACAGTTTAATCTGAAGAGACAGTGGGATCTGTACTTGAAAAAGTCGTTTATAAAATGTTTTGTCAGCGCGATTCAATAATTTAGTATGTCTATTCAATATTTAAAAATGCACGTAATGGCAACAGTACATTTCAAAAAAAAATATTTAAAATTTTTCTTCGATATATTGATGTTAAAAAAAATGTAAAACAAATATTAGCGATTTAGACCAGAAACTAATTACTGATCAAAATGTTTCTATCGAATATGCTTGAAGACTAGCTATTATTGTTTGAATAAAATATAGTTTATAAGCGTTTTGAGTGTTTTGTATTTTTTTTCAGTGCAATATGACTATTTCTCACTATTATGAAAATACGCATTTAATGTCTTAGAAAAAGAGTGCCAGTTAATGAGTTTCTTCTGAGTAGACGATTTTCTAATTACGTCATGCACATTTCAGCAGTCATTAATTTCACTTTAATAGAAATGCTCTTTAACTTCATTGAATCTTTCCTTACATTTTACTTTACATTATAACATCAACAAATTTGTGTGAATCTACAAGATTCGACGATTAATTTGGTGCTCTGCGGTCATATTGCATTTTACGAAGGCCAGAATATAAGGTTTACAACGGATTCCGAACCAATTCGAACATCCATGCCAAGAACGAGGTAACACAATTCTATTACACAAATTGAATACAAATCAATTCAACTAAAATATGTTAAACTAAAATTGAATTTCGAAAGTAAATAATATCCTCACTTTTGCAGTAGTAAAGATTTGCAGTTGTTAATTAACAGTGCATGGACGATAACTTTTCAAAAGTACTTACTAACCGAGAGTTGTTTCCACAAAAAAGTCATACTATTTTAAGTAAACGTCAACTTACTGGGAGCAATCAACCAAGTCGACGCTTATTTATAGGCATTCGTTAACCCGAGAGTTGAAACCAGCGATAAACTAAAGGCGCGTTCTCACGAATCAAGTTTAGTTGATCGATAAAAGTTGAATACGACTAGAATCAGTTTTGGTTCACACATTTCAATAGAAACTGATCAACAGTTTAATAAGCGAATTTATAAAATATACAATTGAAAAATGATTTATTTATAGAAAATCACATTTAAGGAGAGTTAAAACCAACGATAAACTAAAGGCACGTTTTCACGAATCAAGTTTAGTTGATCGATAAAAGTTGAAAACGACTTGAAGCAGTTTTGGTTCACACATTTCAATAGAAACTGATCAACAGTTTAATAAGCGAATTTATAAAATATACAATTGAAAAATGATTCATTTATAGAAAATCACATTTAAGGAGAGTTGAAACCAGCGATAAACTAAAGGCGCGTTCTCACGAATCAAGTTTAGTTGATCGATAAAAGTTGAATACGACTTGAATCAGTTTTGGTTCACACATTTCAATAGAAACTGATCAACAGTTTAATAAGCGAATTTATAAAATATACAATTGAAAAATGATTCATTTATAGAAAATCACATTTAAGGAGAGTTGAAACCAGCGATAAACTAAAGGCGCGTTCTCACGAATCAAGTTTAGTTGATCGATAAAAATTGAATACGACTAGAATCAGTTTTGGTTCACACATTTCAATAGAAACTGATCAACAGTTTAATAAGCGAATTTATAAAAGATACAACTGAAAAATGATTTATTTATAGAAAATCACATTTAAGGTATCGAACTGGTGTACAATATTCCGCAGATTTCAAATCCGTTGAAATTTTCACTCCATCTTTAACGATTGCAAAGATACAAACTTAATAAAATAACACCTTTGTTTTGTTTCTCGAATAAAATAAACCATGACAGATCGTTTGGGTGGAAATAACTCGAAAGCAGATGGTGCAAGACTCATCATATGAACGACAAAGTTTGAATGGGTCAAACTTTTCTTGATTCACTAAAAGGTTCTCACAATAGTTTTCATTCAACTTTGGTTGATCAATTACAATCGGTCAATTAAAATTGATTCGTGAGAATGCGCCTTAAACCATTTACCGATTCAAAACGCGTTTCAATACGCTATCAAACACGAAGCGACTGTTGAGAAGCAGAAAAAAAAAATCCCCTTACCTACGAAGAAATTTCTGACTTCATATCACCCTTCGCTTGGTGCTATATCGGCGAAAGTGCGAAAGTTCACCTGGTGTTAAGAATCCATTTGATACGGATACCATCGAGGAAACATTACTAGTGATCTTGTCGCGGAAACTTGTTTCTGGAAATAGTGAAACTCCTGACCCGTCGCGAGTATTAATAAAAAAATCAGAATCTGTCCTTGCTCTCAAGGTTTTCACGCTCGCCTCGAATTGAGATGTATTCGTTACAAACCCACCTCAGTGGCCAAAACAAAGCCCTGCAAACCAGTTCTGAAGAGACAAGAACCACTTAGAAAGAATACTATCCCTGAAACAGAAAGTAAACACACGCCACAGCGCATAGAAAATGCGTTTAATTTCCTGAAGTTTAATTTCTAGAAAACAATGATGATCGAGAAAATAGAGATTAGATGAGGCATCAACGAGGAAGATGATCGTTAGAGACTATTTCGAGAGAAGATAAATTGGAGATGTTTGGAGTATTTCAATTTTAAATTTATGACTAAATGAAGTTCTGGTTGGGGTTTTCCTTGTTCATCAAAATAATGGAGATTAGACTGGAAGAGGCTGCTCTTTATTTGTTGCGAATAAAGTGACGTGAAACGGAGTTGATGCTGAGATAAGGGAAATTTTGTCAGAACTGTTGAAGCGTATTTATAAAAGACTAATTACATGTGATGAGGAATTGGCTGGGAAAGGTTTTTTCGTTTGCTGCGACTGAAGAAAATCACGTGAAAGCTCAGTCGTTGCTGAGAAATGGAAATTTTATTAAGTGGAGAAATGCATTTAAAAAGATGATTGTTTTGAATTTATTCAATTCGATTGAGTTTTATAGTGCAAGGACAATATTTGACCATACTGCGCCAAACACAAGACTTCAGGTAATGGACATGCACACATACTTTTAGTGACACAGAAGAGAGAAATCAAACATGCACCACCTACAGCATGCAGGTTACTGGCGTAGTGTGCATACCCACTGAGCTTTGTGAATCATTTGAAAAGCACAATTGCAGCACAAGCATTTGGTTGAAGTTTTCAGATTACGCAGACAATCGTATTAGAGCCACCTGAGGGTATAGTGGTCAAAGCGTATTTGCCACCGGTTTCGAATCTCGTTTGTAAAGCACATGGATATTGGACCAATATCCATGTGCATTGGTGATTATCTCCGTCAGACGTAACGGCGCCTTACTCACTATGAGCTGCTTTATAAACAGTCGTCAGTTCCTTCATTTTAGAGATCGGGCATTAGAAATATAAAAGTTGTTGCTGATATTTTGTATTTGATTTTATAGTAATTCCCAGTATGCATAGATAAGGTAATTTTAATTAACGTCGTACTAGAGCAACACAACGGGCTATTCACGACGGTTCGGGATCAATCCTCTAAGGGAAAGATCCAAGGAAAACATCAAGGAATTTTGAACGACGGTCAAATGACAAAGGCAACATCTGAGGTGGCATCCCACTCTCCAACTTCCACACCAACCCAACATGAGGACTTTCGGCCTCGGCAAATTTAAGGTGCACCAGCCACCTCTACACCATACGCTTACAAACATCCATGCACTGAACGATGATTCGAACCAGGAACCTTACGATCTAGAGGATGAAATATTAACCACCAGATCGGTTGGTTTTCCCAAGTATGCATAGGAGTAGCCCAGTTGGAATAGTATCAGATTAGCAACCTGAGGATTGCGAGTTCGAATCCAACCAAAGACTGCGTTCATAGGGGGGCTGGTGCATGTGAAATCTCTTGAGGTCTCAATTGTCCTCACCTTGGCGTGGTGTTGAAGTTTCGAGAATGGGGTGCCAGCTCGTCATCTGACCGTGGTTCCAAATTACATGGTTGTGCTCGGATCCTTTCCTTTGGGGTTTATCCCAGACAGTCACCAATAAACGCTGTGTTGCTCCAGTAAGACGTTAATTAAAATACCTACATGCTCGTATGTATACAAAGGGTTTTTAGCTAGCTTTACTCAGCTGTATTTATTCAATCAATTGGAAATTACTACAACTCAATATTCGGGTACTAATAACCCAATTTCGTATACTTTATTAAATTAATTATAAATGTGAATAAGCTTGTTATGGAGACTGAACTTTCAAAATAAACTTTTGCGGTTAATATCAGTGTTAAAAAAATCGGAAAACCTATTTTATAGTAAAACGCCTGTATTTAGTTTGATTCAAAAAATATTATTTTGTAGGGATGGGATAAAACGGAGCTAAAGGGATAAAACAGGGTCCAAAACATTGATAAATTAGCAAAAATTGATAGGCACATGCGCATTATTGTTTCATGTATTATCAAAAATTTATTTTAATTCACATCACGGATTGTATAGAGAAAAAATAAAATTAACCCTAATTGGCAAGTGTATCACTCAATTGCAAAGCAAACAAAAGTTATACTAAAGCATCTAAAATTTAGCAAAAACAGTAAAAAGGTTAAGCAATATTATAACATTCAAACAATTCATCATTTGTAAAATTAGAAGCATGATGATGCACTTCTCGTATTTGCACATAGAATTTACAAAATATTTCAAGGATTTCCCAAAAGTTTTCAAGCAAATGAATTAAAACCTGATGTACAAGGAACAACATTATTATGCATTAAGATAATATCTTAATACTTAATTCAGACTTTTTAATTTTCACTTCCATAATTTTACGGTAGTGAAAATTAAAAACTCTGAAAACAACAAAATATATCCAATGTTAGTGTTATTCATTTCGTTGAAATTAAGTTTCTAAGTCTTACTTTAAGTTAAATGGGGGTGAAGCGAAATTAATTTTCGAAGTTCACGGAGGATTATAAGTTACGTTCTTGACTAACGAAAACGATAGGACTGAAGATAATTTATCCACCTGGGGGTATTTTAACGCGAGTCTTGTGTCTATCAGATCGCGAATAATTGTCGCGTATTTAGATCACGGATAATCGTCATGTCTTATTAGATCGCGATTAATTATCACGTATATATTTAGATCACGAATTATTGTCGCTTGTCTACAAGATCTCAAATAATCGTCCCTTGTCTATTAGATCATGAACGTTTTTGCAGTTTGAAAAATAGATGTTCTAGTCTGAATGAGGTTTAACCAACCCGTCACACATAAAAAAATAAACCCAAACTATACGCATAAGATATAGAATAGCAGGCGTAAAATAAATCAGTTTTAGTGAAGAGATTAGTCTCAGCGGTCCGGAGACCAAACACGGTCTTTCAAATATATTTTTTATCAGGCCCGTTGAGATCAGATATGGTCTTTTGAATAGGTTTAAGCCACCCGCAGTTCAAATACAGTCCTCCGGACAGGTTTATCCCACCCGCAAGCTAGATACTGCCCACAAAATATTTGTATACATTATCCTCATTTTCACCTTAATTTGCAAATTTCCAAATTTAAAAAATAGTTTGCTGATTGGAGTTTCTTTTGAAGTTTATATTTTCTTTTTATTTCTCGCCGTCCCCCCCCCCCGCTCCCATTTTAACTTCAATAGTATAAAAATCGTCTGCTATGATTGTATTTAAAAAAACAACAACTTTTGAACAACAGAATTGCGCTAAGAATTGATTCAAAATTTTTGTTAGAATGATTGCAATTTCATGTGTTATAGTGTAGTCGGTATTAAATGCTTAAATTTAAATGGTTCAATGAAAACTTCATTAATTTTTGTCTTGTTTTAATCTGATTTAATTTTCAACTGTTCTGAAAAGAAAAAAAAAATCCCTCCTCCACCTTATGATAAGAATTAAAAAAAAACAATCTTTAGTAATTAATTTTTCATACAGAAGCAGCTTAATTAATTCAAGGCAGGATTGTACGACATTTTTTTGAAGCAAAATATTGAAGTTTAAATACAAATTTAATTTTGTAATTGATTAATAAATCTAAAATTAGAATGAATATTTTTTTTTGTGTATAATTTCACCTTCATAAATATCCTATAATTGTAAGTCAGCGTAATTAGTCTTTTTTACATATTTGTGATCGCAAAGGAGTTCAAAATTATTCTCTTATAATAGTATGAAACCTTAAATACTTTCCTATTATTACAATATTATTGAACATTAATTTAGCATTTTAATAGGAAGTTGCACTACATCTCTTAACAAAATAGGTACCATATTCGGAGAATATTGATAAAGGGTCAACCATCCAGTTCCTGACCACCAACCGGTAGTTGACCATTGTACTTATATATCCCCTAATAAAACAAAAGGTAGATAGTTACTTAAAGTTGCACTGGTGCAACACAACGGACAATTAGCGATGTCCCGGGATCAATATCGAAGGGAAAGATCCGAGGATCACGCCTCGTAATTTTGAACCAAGGTCACATGACGAGAAAACCTGAGTTGGCACCCCACTCTCCAAACTTCCGCACCACGCCAAAGTGGACAATTGAGGCCCCGACAGATTGGAATGATTGTTAATCAATATGAAGTTTAATTTGTTCTTTAATGATAAAAATAAATCAAATCAGTTATATAAAGTCAATGGAATCTGAAAACATAGTATAGTGAACATGTTATGACAAATGATGTCTCAATCGTAATTCATCCCAACTCTTATTTCTTTCTTTCTTATTTTAAATAAAAATTTGGCATAAAAGTAAATATATATGTATTTCAATATATTTTTCGTAACAAAATTAAATTTAAATCATTAACATTATAGTAAATCTACTACTGATAGAAAAAACTATGTGTTCGAGTAACTGACCAAACTGGTGAATTACTAAATATTTAGATAAACGTGGATTTTTATTTTGAAATTAGAAATTTTACGATGACTTTGAGCAATTGTTTGGGTTAAGTGAAGTATAAAAAATGAGCCAGAGTCTAACATTTGACCAGGTTGTTCATTTACTGGAAGAGATTATCAAGCATTAAGGATAAATGTAGAAAATGCAGAAAGCAAGATTTTTAGTAAGGAAAGATTCCCTACTGTAGAACACCTCAATTTACTCCAACCCTTCATTCTAATTTTAGATCATGTGTTTTACCTTAATGAGTTCTTATTCAAAAGAAAGGCTCTAAACGGAAAAGATAGACCGTGTATTGCAGCGCTGGATCTAAAATATGGTTATTATGTTGTGAAAGGAAGGATAGAAATGAGAGAAATTAAAACAGGAAAGAATCGGGCAGTTTATCTCAAAACGAAAAGAGAAAATAATTTCAAACTGATAACTAGAAAAAGAGGAAATACTTCAAAAGGCTTAATTGGCGAAGGTGATGTGTGATAGTTGCTGAAAACAATTATAAAGCAGTCCAAAAAATGCATTTTTTGCAGTTTGGATTTTATCATTTTTGTCTAAAGACAATGCACCTGTTGATCTTGTTCATGTGTTTTGAAGACCGAGAGAATTTAGTGACTGGACTTGGTTTCTGTTGTTAATTAACTAGCCACTGCGTGGCTAGCCCGGCGTTGCCCGTGCCCATGATGTAAGGTATTAGACTGGTGGAAAATTTTCCGCAGATTTCAAATCCGTTGAAGATGTATTCAATTAAAAAATTATTTTTTGAAGAAAATCATATTTTTAGGTATCAATCTAAACTGAAATTTTCCGCAGATTTCAAATCCGTTGAAATTTTTACTCTATCTTTAACGGTCTAGGAGATAGATAAAAGAAGTGTGACTATAGTTAATAGATTTATCGTCTGGCTGGATAACATTTCTCCGCGCAAAATCAAAGCGGAAACGAAAAAAATAATTTTCTCCGCGTGCAAAATGAATGCGGAAACGTAAAAAATAATTTTCTGAGCATTCTCTGAAGCGATGAAAAAACTTGGTATGGTTCCAAGGTAGAAAAGTCAAGATTAGGGCTATTCTGCCTTCGTCCGGACAAAAAATCCGGTAGAGAATAAAAATTTAAATTCCTTTAAAAATCTTCTAGATTGAATTTTAAAATTTCGCCGCTACCCCAAAATTGCAAAACATTTGGACTACCTGTGTGCCAAATCTCATAGCTGTAAGTGCCATAGAATCGTCAGAATTTTGCACCCGCGAAAAAACAAACAGACAAACACTTCATTTTATAATATTAGAGAAACCAAATAATTCTTTATTACAACATTTATTTTCAGTGAAACTTCTATTAAATGTCACTCTTTTGTCACTCCGTTATTAAAAGTTAATTCATTAAATATTGAAGTTATTAGTACGCACACACAGAAAATGAGACTATTTAAAAATTTGAATACATTCATACCGCACAATAATGGGCCGGACGCCAGCGGATTTTATACAAATCCTGTGCTCGCACTCATTCATCCGATCTCTGCATAACCCTCGGAACTAGCTTCCTTTTGCCTTTTCTTCAAAAACAGAATATTTGCAATATATTGCAGAATATATCAAAAACAATTTATTTGGTGGTGGGCACTTTGTCCCATTGTTCATCTGGATCACTCCTTGACACTAGAATATCAATGAACTATTTATTTACCTTGACGTATCTGAAATATTTATATACCTATATTAGCGGTGACCCTTTCAGCCGACTCCCTACTCTTAAAACTTATTCGTGAGAAACTTCATCACATCACTGTATATCAAGTGAAACTCAGTTCAAAAAATATCATGAAAAGGCCTTCTGGTCTTTACACGCCCACCCATACGAATGCCGTGCTATTTCATCCACCAATTTCTTTAGCTGTGGAGAAATGGTCATAATTACATTGCAATATTTTTCCAAACTCATATTCAAAATATTAGATTTCGAAGGAAGCAGTAAGCTATTTATGAAACGTGTCTAGAAAACGTGTTTTTACAATCGGAATAAGTTATGTCTCTGAATCTCGAATACAGAGATAGCGTGAGTGATGTATTAAACCAGAAAATATATTACTTTCCTCATTCAGTTAATCACGCCATATGCAGAGCGTATGTTTAACACTACCGAAACTCTCCAGAACCTCCGCCATAAAATGTATTTAATCACTCATATCATGAAATCTATCTTGAATTAAAGCCGTAATTTGCGAACTATGCACTGGAACAATGGAGTTCTCTATTCTTCCCTCGAATTTAGATTTTTTATTTCTACAAGCTTCTGTTTCGGAAGGTTGACAAAAGTTGAATGTGGAGGCATGCAACTTTATATATTTTTAGTCATGTATACTTAGCAACATCTAAGCGAAAATTTACTTGTTGAGTTTAATAGATGTCACTAAGAAAAAAATCTTCTGAATAAAACTTTAGTGAGTCGGAAGGTTTTCGCTAGTATTCTTTCCAATAAACCTTTCTGTCGGAGTATTACGTGGTCTCCAAGTCAGCTGAATGCCCTTTTTACCATGCCCTTTATTGGAAACATGAACTCAATACTAGTAAAAAATTTACGAAATGTTGTCACGATGGGATTAGTATGAAATTAGAATTAACCGTTTCAAATGCATAAAAGAGAGCTAATTGCAAATGTGAAACTCTTTACATGTATCAAGAGAGGACGGCAAAGAATATAAATGTAGCACTTGATGTCTATAACGACAATTTCAACAATTGAACATCTGAGAGACTTGGCTGATTTTTGTAGTTTTGAGCTGTAGTGTATTGGTAAATATAAAATGTTTCTAAGGTCTGAAACCTTTACTACCATTTTTATCCAAAACTGTGCATTAATTGATTTACCATGAAAATATTTATCTGTAGCCAGCTACTAATAGCTTTTACCTATGCATACAGTAAAACATAGATTTAACCTTTTCATTCACGAATGAGCAAATGTCTTGAATATTCGTGTTTTATTTAGTTTTGATAGATATTACGGTTGCCTAGTCGGCGCATCCCGGCTAGTATGAAATAAAACGATGACGATATCTTTTTGTACAAGATCGTTTGGAATCGAGAAACCATACCAATAAGCGTTCACGGTGCTCTTCGAGTAGCGTCATGATCAAGACAGTTAGCAGCAGACTCTTCAAGAAAAATAGTGAAAAATTCATATTTTTCTAAAATGAGATCAAATTGACGTACAAAATTTTTTTGTAGTGATTTGCAATTGAAAATCAATCCCAGAGCGGAAATTTGAGTTGAAAAGAAGAATCCCTCTTTGTACAACTTGAAACTTAACTTCATAAATAAACTCGAGTTAAGATGTTTCTGGTTGTAATTTTTTAGTACTTATTAGACCAGATTGGTTGTTTTGGGGGGTTTATGGGCCATATTTGGCCAATAAGAATTTCCAATTTCTGCGTCGACGTGTAAGAAAAGCAAGCAGAAGTGTAGGCGAGAGTGAAACAAGAGGTACGACAAATCACTTGAGTACTTCGGAGTTGTGATGCCCGTACTCACCTATAGAAAATGTGCCCTTGAGGGCCTTATTAGACCAGGACCTACGACAGATGGATTATGAACCAACAATCACATCGCTAACAAAATTGGTCATACCTTAATGAACGAGATATCTCGTCGAAACCACTTTGATTCTTAAAAATATATTCAATATTAGGATCAAAAATAGTTGAGGAGCAGATTTTGGAAGTAATAGACTTTTAACACCACTCTTCTCCGTATCGTTATTCTTCAAGTTTTTCAACACGTAGCGATGACACGTGGAATGTCAAAGGAGAAAAGCAAATATTGGTATTTCTTCACCCTTAGCAATTCCCTATGTCCACGAGGTCAATCATGTTATATTATAGGCGTGGTTTTCCCTCTGCAAAGATTCTTGCTCAGCGGGAGAATAGTTGAAGATAATAAAAAGTGTCATCATCTTATTAGTTTCGTCACGAAAGAACAGTCACTTGTTTCAATGCTTCCTATTTTCCAAGCAATCGTTTGAATTGGTACACGTTTTGTTGTGATTAGATGTTTAAGACAATCCTTTTTAGTTTTGTAAAACCTTAATCTATCAACATATATAAAAAAAATGTGTGTATAGTCTCTATAAGAAATGTACACCGTTTGACCAATTCACACCAAATTTGGTGCACTTATACTTTAGAACTGTGGAAAATATAGGCTATTTCTTTCCTGTCTTCAGACCAATATGAAGCACTTACGACCATGAAAATTGGCACAGAGGTAGTCCTAAAAGTTCCCCTCGAAGCCCCAATTTTAAAATCTAAAGTTTGTTTTCTTGCAATAAATGAATATTGACAAGGAAACACGTTCTACAGGAAACTTAACTCAGGGAAATGTCGCGGTCATATTTGAGCCCAACTAAATTACATAAATTATTAATAATTACTATTTATGATTTATTGCTCTATTTCAGCTCAGGAAATCGAGATTCGACACTTTGCACATATTTTATTTTTCAGAAATCTGCATTTTTTCATCAGAATTTTGTCTGTTTGTATATGTTTTAGTCTTTTGCATATTGCAATATATTATTCAGTAATTAAATGTATATATTTGCATCCGAAGTAAATAGTAGAAGTTATGAAAAAGTTAAAACGAAGTTAAAAATATTTTCCGTACAATTTAAATGATTGCATTTTTCTATGCATGAAAAGTGATTATTTTAATTCACTTTTCAATCAACATTTAACCATTTCAACCCTAGCAACGCCGGGTTATTTAGCTAGTATTGATTAATTAAATCTGAAAACTTAAGCTGAACCAAAACAATATACTTTTTTTTTATATATACCTGTATACTTCAAGTTCACTTCTAAAAAGCTCTTTGAATATTTATTGGATACGTACCATTTAATAGCACATAAAATATTTTTGTAACTAATTATATGATTGGTTCCAGACATTTCCAGAAGAAATTTGCAATGTTATGGAATTGATGAACAAGATTGTCAACACAACTATAGCTAAAGCTCTTTATCATAGCCATTTTAAATACTTTTTAGTTGATATGGAGAGTGAGTACAAGATCTGGCTGTATAATAAGTTTCGTTGGCTTTCAAGAGGAAGCGTTTTAAAATGTTTCGCATCCTTATTATTTGAAATTAAAGCATTTATCCTCGAGAAGGGTGTTGACTATCTTAAACTAACGGACGATCAGTGAATCCAAAAATTTTATTTCATGGTTTAACGTTACGTCTTATCTAAATCTTAATCGTAGACTACAGGGGAAAGAAAACATAATTTTTTTCGATGTTGTAAGAAGTAATTTCATTCAAAAACAAATTATCTTTTTTTGCACAAGATTTTGAAAGAGAAACATTAATTCAGTTTCCAAGAAAATAACTTGGTAATTGACATTTACTATTTCAAAATAATTTTAAATATGAGGGAAGCTTTTCTATGGAGGTTTCAGGAATTCAAAATTAGCATAGCGACATTAGCCTTTGTTAAAACACCTCATTGCTGACGTAACAGAATTGAATTTTTCTCCCTTTAATATTGACATTGGCGCTTTTGAAATGAAATTACTGCAGCTAAAAACAAAGAATTATGGTGCTCCAAATTTGAACGCCTTAATACTGATGCGGAAAAATCGGAGAAATATAAATATGATCTTGGTTCACAGTAAAATTGGTCTGCTTTGAAAGACCGGGAGAAGGAAGACATGATTTTCAACGCCTGGAATAGCATTCATGACTCATATGATCAGTTAAAAATAGCATTTGCTGTTCTTTCAGTCTTTGACTTTACATATTCATGCGAACAAACTCTTTCAAGCATGAACCTTATCAAAAGTAAATTCAGAAATCGTCTTATTGATGAGAAAACCTGGAATCCTATTTGAAATTAAAAACAACGACATACAAACCTGACTTATCCAAACTTTCCAGGGAAATTTCAAGGTCATTGTTTGCGTGTTTTGTCATATCTTTATTTTAATGTAAAAAATAATTTTTGTCAATAAATAAGATTATTATGATATTTGGTTTTATTTAAAGTTAGTAGCTAGTTTAAACCGACTCTTAAAAACATGGTTCTTGAAAAGAAATTTTGGCTCCCAAAAGAAATCATCGTTGTACTGCTGATCTTCGGCTCTTTTGGACTAATGAGTTTGCCGACCACTGACTTAGGGTAAAGATTGCCGGATATGAACTTGTGCCACATACAATTTTCAGCCTGCTAGTGCAAATCCACTGATCTACGGGTACCCTGCCTTTTATATTGATTGCTCGGTTTTTTGCTTTCGCGTTTTGTGGCGCAAGGTCCATAATTTGGCTAAATTGAGCCAAACACAATATACAACTTCTAGTAAAAAAATGTGAAATGGAAAAAAAGAGGGATTGGGCAATAGAGCAGTACGATGAAAGCAGATGATTTCTTGGGCATCTCGCGCGGGATAGCTACCCCCATGTTTATTAAAGAAATGTTAACCCTAAGAAAAGATCACAGCACCTAGGGATGTGAAGCCTTTAAAATACCTAACGTTAATGCGCTCTGAGAGTCTGAGTTGGATAGAAAGCAACGACAACATAGCTACCCATATACGAGTCCTTCGTGTTTAATCCCTGACCGTTCTTTGTGTTGCTCCAGGTCGACACGTTAATTTAATACCTACCATCTATGAGCAAAAAGCTGTTGAGAGTTTGAAAAAATAGCGCGGCAAGTTGGAAATTCCCAAGTTTCTTTCATGTGCCGCTGCCCTCACAAAACCAAAACACAATTCACGCTGTTTTGATTATGATCAAAGCTAAATGGTAGTTGAAAGTTAATGTGGTCTGAGTTGGATAGAAAGCAATGATGGATGATATAGCTACCCCTCTATGAGTCCTTCAGGTTTAATCCCTGACCGTCCTTTGTGTTGCTCCAGATCGTCACGTTAGTTTAATACCTACCGTCTATGAGCAAAAAGCTGTTGAGAGTTTGAAAAAAAAAACGCGGCAAGTTGGAAATTCCCAAGTTTCTTTCATGTGCCGCTGCCCTCACAAAACCAAAACACAATTCACGCTGTTTTGATTATGATCAAAGCTAAATGGTAGTTGAAAGTTAATGTGGTCTGAGTTGGATAGAAAGCAATGATGGATGATATAGCTACCCCTCTATGAGTCCTTCAGGTTTAATCCCTGACCGTCCTTTGTGTTGCTCCAGATCGTCACGTTAGTTTAATACCTACCGTCTATGAGCAAAAAGCTGTTGAGAGTTTGAAAAAAAAACGCGGCAAGTTGGAAATTCCCAAGTTTCTTTCATGTGCCGCTGCCCTCACAAAGCCAAAACACAATTCACGCTGTTTTGATTATGATCAAAGCTAAATGGTAGTTGAATGGTGCAATCAATTCCCAATGAATCGAACGGGGTAGAAGAGAACCCAGACGGAAATAATCGGACTATCGAGGCTAACACTCGGCTAAAAGGCTATTTTTTTTTTCACGGTGTTGGGTTGAAAACGCACGCGTCTGCTGTCCGGAAATGACATTGAACTTTTATTATTAGTCCAATCTAATGAACATTAGAGACCATGCAATTCGAGAAAGTAGCTCTCTATTATTGGTGCAGAGGCTCATTTGTTTATGAGGTGCAATGACCTTTCGGGATCAATGGGATGAAATCCACTCTTTAACCTTGCGTGAGAATGTTGCGGTTCATTAGATTGGTTAATTAGTACAATCTTTATGAAACGTGGATACGTATTGAAAGTGAAAGCATTGTTGGAAGTAGGTTGGTTGGGTTGTATGGCAGTGTGCGTCAGAAACATGGCAGACAACGTCAAGTAAATGCACATGCACACACAAGGAAAGTTTCAGTACAGAAATATACCCCGGATCGAACCTGCGCCTCTAACAACTTGCATGTTGCGAACTGTTAGTAAGTAACTTATTGTACCACAGCGGCCCAAAAGTGGTAGAAACTTCATGCATTTACGCAGATTTCTCAAAATGAAGGAACAATTTGCAATTTAATTTTCACTCCCAACTAAATTGCTACTTTAAGCAATATTGAAACAAACTTGAAGCTTTGTCATTAACATTGTGCAGCTTTTTTGTAATTCAAGATATGTAATTAATTAACGTCGCAGTGGAGCAAGACAACGGGTTATTGGCGATGGTCCGGATACAATCCCGAAGGGAAAGATCCAAGAACGTCCCGTCATTTTGAATCACGGTCAGATGAAGAGGTCCCACCTTAGCATCTCACCGTGAGTCGAAAAATTTCTACACTTTAAAGTGGTGAAAGTTTGACTAAAAATATAAACTTTCAACCACATTCTTGCTGATTCATGCACAAAACTATATCAAATCAAAGATGTACCACGCTAAGCTATTGGATGATTCATACGTAGTCACGAAAAAAAAAACGAACCCCTCCTTTATTTCGAGCACTATTCATTCATAGAAAATTCAAAGGTATCATTCAGTAGGAAATACCATCCTCCACAAATTCAAATCCAAAAATATTGCATAATGGGACGGCTTATTAGTTTTGCACAAACAACGCTATATCTAATGGACAAACCATGTTTTAATGTCATAAACAGATTCTGAATCGTTAAATTAGTCTAAATATAAAATTTCATGACGACTATCTTTATATCTAGATATTCAATCCTAAAGTTGGGGTCGATTTCAGGGATGATTTCGACATAGTCGCTACCAGTAGATCGATATTAATTGTAATTATAGTTACCTGAATATTTGAACACTTTCAAACGTATTTTTCAGCGATCCAAGAGCTATTGTTTATTACGGAGGCGCAAACGATTTGAGAATTACATTATCTCGATGTATAATTATCTTGCGTGGCAACAAAAAAGGGCTGAATATCGAAATCCCCCATCACAACAACATATCTTCGTAAAGTTACTCAGCTTCGACGGTCAGTTGGTTGGTTTTGGGGTTTCAGAGCGGTTGTCATGTGGTAGTGCAATCTGATAATTTGAACTGTAATTTTATTTTATATCTTATTAACTATCTTATTTTTGTTGTTTACGTTGGTTTTCATAAAAAAGCTTATTAGTTATCTGTTAGGAAATTATTATTACCAGTTCAAAATTAGGAAAATTAATGAATTTAAGTGGTGCTGTCGGATATTTTATCCGAAATCAACAAAAACAAACTGAATGTAGCCAGGTAACAGTTCAGGAATACAGTTTAAGAACAATTCGAAACGAAGCCGATAATCACCGTCTCTCAAAACGTGTGTATTGTATCTGAAACGACGTTGACGAATTGTGGAACTATGTGCGAACAATGCGATTTTTGTGGGTATAGCTCAATGCTGCCAATACGTATACCAAATGTTGCCATGATGGAAAGGTTTGGCTACTGGCATTATCTGATGCACCGGAACTATTAAAAGTATTGCTAACTGAAGTTTCTCCAGACGCTAAAAAATATCGCCAGCGAATTCGTGAATACAACTCTGAATTAGCATTCGCATCGATGGGAGTATAAATTAAGCCACCACGTGGAACTGGACTATACTGTTACTACAGTTTACATGGTTAAGTGTACCAGAGTTTCTTCCTCTACACAAGTGACCAACAATACGGCCAGCCTTATATATTAGACTCCAGTGAGCCACCAGAGAAACGCTTGAGTAACAATCTTAATTGCTTGCAACATGTATTTGAAAAACTTGATTTTATGTTAAGAGAAATCACAACTTTACTCTTGTCTTATCGTCAAATGCACCGACTAGAACAAGAACACTCAACTACATCTGTAAAAATGGTGTTTTTGGAAGATAAAAATTTGGATATGCGGTGCTATAATGCTCCTACTTTGTGCACTGAAGTTGCAGCTATTTTTGTTGGTGATAAGGCAGATCAATCGAGTCATTTGCGTGTACCCAATTGGTGAAAAATGGCAAAGAATTTCACCACTAAAGAAATCATTGCTGTGATCTAATGACCTATCCTTTGTTATTTACATTAAGCGAGTGTAGTTGGAACACTGGAATAGGACATGTAGAAGAGAGAAACAGCAAAGCGCACCCGAATCACTCAACTACAATATTATGCATAGACTTTCCCAGCAAAATGGTTTCAGTATTTTGTACAGTAGTGGTAAACATTTTCAGCAATATATTGTTGATGCATATGTGAAAACTAAAGGCTCACATATGCATTTTTTGTGACAAAATCAAAAAGATATGCAAATTGAACTTTATCGAGGACATTTAGATGGCTTTAGAACGTCGAGCACATAATAAAAATATGCTCACAGGAAAACTTATTATCGTGCCATCATCTTTCCAAGGGAGCCCACGTCCTATACAACAGAATTACCATGATACAATGGCAATGGTACGCAAGTTTGTAAGGCCAGATCTCTTTTTGACGTTTATTTGCAACCCATCTTGATCTGTAAAATTTTAAAGTGCAAGGAAGGAGTACAAAGCCCCCAAAATCGACCTGATATTGTTGTACGTGTGTTTAATACAAAATTAAAATAACTTTTAGAAGATATTTGCAAGCATAGAATATTTGGAACTATTTGGGCCTATATTTATGTTATTGACATAGATTTTTCCAGTGTGTCAACACAGTAACTTAAAGGTCGAGCCATCCTTACTGTTACCAATGAGCGATCCATGAAAATCAACAATAAAGTGCCAAAATGTATGCCGAGAAATGAAACTGCTTACAAAGCAGTTGGTCATCAGTGAAGATCCTGAAGATCAGTTGACATTTCTTGAAGAATTTTTAAATTCCTTGACAGCAACAGGTATACCTCCATACGAGTTAAAGTTGAAAACAGGTTGGTAGTAAAAACAAGTTGCATTATAATGCTGTTGAGAAATATAGCACCCTCTGAAGGGGGGGGGATTATGCAATAGCACACGTCTAACAGTCACAAAATTGCAGAAAAACATTATTTAGGCAAAATCCATTGACGGCAGACATTTCTCATTCCTCAAATCCCCAACTCAGACTAACATGCCTTTCAAATTAAAACATACGCAATTTCGCTATTCGTTTATCCTTTTCCATGAGAATGTATAAGTCGTAAGGCCAATCTTTTGAAAATATATTTGGTGCTCAATGAACCTGTTTTTAGTCATGGACAACTCTATGTTGGTTTAACAAGATCAAGATATTTTGAATTAGTTTCTGTAGTAGCTCCCAAATGTGAAATATTTAATTGTGTTTATGAGGAAGTTTTCTGTAGTTGACTGTCAAATGTATTTATTTGCTTTAATTTCTAATATGTTTCAATGTTGTGTAATATGTTTCGATGAATATGTACGTACCTGGTTTCAGGCAATTCATTTTTTGTGAAGCACTACCTTTTGTATCTGTTTTTGCAGTAGCTCCCAAATGTGAAAAATTTTATTGTATTTATAAACTTTTCTGTGATTGATTGCCAGATATATTTTTTGCTATTTTTTAAAATATGCATGTGCATGCTTTTAGATCAGTGGTTCCCAAAGTGGTCTCTACGGATCCCCAGGGGTCCTTGTGACCGCTGGGGGGGGGTCTGTGGCAAATTAAAATATTTTGGGGGTGCATGGACAACATCGGGGGGGGGTTTGCGAAAGTAATATAAAGTAATATAATATAAAGTCAAATAATTGTGACCCATTTTCATTATTATGAAAGTTAAAATAAATAGCAATGCAGAAATTGATAGCGATTTTTACTTCCAAGTAAAATATAAGTACAGATAGGTACATCGCACAAACGGGATAAGTAAACAATCTGCCAATGGCGACAAGCATCGGGAAAGCGCGAATTGCTTGTTGGCTTTTATTGGCTGGCGCGCTCGATTCTATATAAAACTAGCAAAATACCCGACCTTACTCGGTTTGAATTGGTTTACTCTAGATTGAAGAGATAATCAAAATATATAATGACTTACGTTTTTTGTAGAATAAAAATTTATTTTAACATTTTTCGCCATCTTTATATTTTCTACAACTTACTTTGGACACAAATCCTACACATGCATATCCATTCATGTAATACATTTCACATACATCGCACAATTGCTGTATGACAAAGCTACAAAATGACGAAAGGTGATACTAAGGTTACTACTATAAAAGACGATTTATAGGAAGATTTGGAATTCCCTTTCTGAAGTTCTTTTCATGTTCAACTCAATTAATTAAAATTACGATTTACGGCGAGTGCTCTCTCACTCATAGTCAACAAAACAATATTTTTTTACTTGTGGCACTCTTGCCTCCGGTATGTGACATTGTGAAATTTTGCAATCTTCTGTCATTATTACAACGAATTTTTTAATGTTGGAAAAAGTTCCAGTTTGGATTAATAAACATTATTATTCTTTCAATAACGGCATTATTCTTTCAATAACGGCATTATTCTTTAAATAACGGCATTATTCTTTAAATAACGGCATTATTCTTTAAATAACGGCATTATTCTTTAAATAACGGCATTATTCTTTAAATAACGGCATTATTCTTTCAATGACATAACTACACTTAAAATTTACTGAAAATTTATACTGACTTACCTAACATTTTTAAGTCTAATACTTTGTGGTGCTGTTGCGTGTGATGAGAAAGAAAACACATTTATTAAAATAATAAATATTTAAAACAGGAAACAGCGAAGTAAAACAAATTAAAGATGTCGCAAAAAATTGTTCTAAAGATATTAATTTGTGATTCAATTTTATCTCTTGATCTCGCACAGTTGCCACAACTTACAACTAAAGGTGTAAAAAATTTATAAATGTGAAATTAATTCAGAGCGAAAGAACCAGAAAAAATATCACTGCTCGCGCGATCTTGTTCATTCTCGTTTCATTGAAAAATATCGTCTGTCCCAAATATTCGGAAATCGTTTTCATTGCGCAAAGAATAAAAATAAGACTCGAAATAAATGAAGTATCAGAGATGAAATTCCATAAAAAAAATAATTTTTTGAAGAATAATTACTTTTTCAGCAGTACTGGTAAAGCAATCGAAGTAATCGTAATATTCAATAGATATTCCAATTTTTCCAAAACTACCAAATTATGGTTGATTTAAGTATACTTACTCAGGTGTTTTAGTATGAAACTCAACTAAATATAATAATAAAGAAATGTTTAATATTGCATTCACTAAACTAATAGATAATGTATAAAATAAAATTCAATGCAATCAAATGTCTGGAATACAATTCATGTGATGTCTACACAAACACAAAATCGAGCATAGAACAGAAAGACGGACAGACAGACAGACTTTCGCAACCAATGCCACTCACTAAATGAAGATAAGTACTCACTGTATGCAAATTTTCATGAAAATATCTTAAACCGCGTGGACGTGTATAGGGCATAACATACAGACAGACACCAAACGAGAAAAAGGTGGATTCGGCCTCAGAAGGGTCCAAAACGGATAGAAAACTTGAAATGGGTCGAAAATATTGAATGTACAAACAAATACTCCATTCTTATTTATATAGATTACGACTCCGCACGTTAAAATCAAAATATTCAACATTTCACGTTAATTACGAACGAAAATCGTTTTACATGTGTGGGGTTCACAAATGAATCATATTTCTAAATTGCAGGGCATCATTATACTCATATATCGGAACTTATTCTACCGGCTGTGAGGTAATACGCACCGTGTTGTATAAGCCAGCTTTCGATATTATAAGAATTTCACTGAGTAATAATACAGTAAAAAGAAGGATTGACAAAATGGCTCAGTGCGTAGAAAACTCTTTATGCGAGTACTTAAAAACATCTGAATTCTCTATACAGCTTGACCAGTTAACTCTGCCAGGAAACAAAGCTTTACTTTTAGCTTACGAGGGATTTGTAAAAGAAAATTTCCCAAGAATTGTTATGTGCAAATGTTTGGAAATTGACACGAAAGCTGAAACAATATTTATGAATTAAAAAGATTTTTCAATTTAAAAGTTATACCCTTGAGTAATATGCTCTTCGTTGCTACTGACGGTTTCGTGCTCCGGCATTGGTAGGACCACACCGAGGACTTCTGCCATACTTAAAACAAGCTATACGGAATGTATTATCTGTACATTGCGTCACACATATTCATCAACAAAATTTAGTCTCTAAAAACCTTAGTGAACGCTTGCATGGCTCACTAGATTATGTCATTAGAGCAGTTAATAAAATCAAAGGAATGCCTTAAATGAGAGAGATTATTTGCTCAAATTTGTTTGGAAAATGATGAATATTGTAACCGTTTACTACATAGCACGGAAGTTTGTTGATTATCTAAAAGTGCATGTTTGGATCGATTTTATGCACTTTGATTTAGTGTTAGAATTCCTGAAAAGTAAAGAAAATGATTTGCAGCTCAATTTAATTCATTCAAAGAATGACATAACATATGAAAAATGATGTAGCTTTTTAACAAACTTAACGAAACCAATTTGAAGCTACAAGGTAATCAATTAAATTAAATCAAAACTAAAAGTATGATATAAATAATAATAACTAAAAGTATACAAAAAATATTCTATACAAACAAAACTTGGGGATAAGAGAATGATACCAATTTCCAAATCTTTCAAAATTACAAAAACGAGATGAAGATATGCTTGCTTATTGTCTCTTATTCTTAACGGCTCTTTATTCTGACATCAGCCAAAGATTTGAAGACTTTCTTCACTTGGTTATCCCCGATGGAATGTTGGACCCTTTTGCAAGTAAACCCACAAACACAGATGAATCCAAACTAATACAGGAGCAATTAATTGAATTATCAACAAATACGGAGCTGAAACCAATGTTTGTACAAGGATACCACAAATACTGGTTACAAAAACAGATACCAATTTTATATCCTGCATTTTGGGTCGATGTACAGAAGCTATTGATTGCTTCCCCGTATTCTTATTTAGTAGTACATTGATTTAGTGCAGTTATGAGCCTCATCACAAAATAAAGAAACCGACTGAAAATGAATGCTCGTGGAGACTTACGAATGTTACTCACAAACATAGAGCCGAACATAAATAATCTCATCAGGTTCACACATCTCATTGAAAAAATGTGTTTTTGTATTTAAAAAAAAAGTAATTTCAATAAAAAATACTATTTTAAATACCAAAATGCTTTATTTATAGTTTATTTTCACTTCGCCATTTACCATTCAAGACATCAAAGTTAAATTTTTAGTTCGACTATTTCGTAGTTATTTCACTTGGGGGTTCATGGTCAGGTTTTTGCTCTAATAAAGAGTCCATGGGCATAGTAAGTTTTGGAACCACTGTTTTAGACAATTCCTCTTTTTTTTTTGTGTTCAACAATCCATATCATGTCCAGAAGCATTATAGTTTAAAAATGTATACATTTTCTGAAATTAGGAAGTTGGCCATTCATACTGATTGCCATGATAATTTGTTTTTAAAAATTATGCACTGCTTTACATGGTAATTTTATTGAAATTTGCATCTCTTAGATTGTACAATTTATTTTTCATGCTGTATATTTATATTGTTAAGAATCTGCCACAAACAGAAAAACTACAAACCTAATAGACTATACCTAAAGTGGTTTAGTCCACGGTGAGCGAACGAAGCGAGCTTGTAACGAGGACCGATCCTAAAGGAACTGCGTTATTTCTTGGGTGTTTTCGAGCGAAAGCGAGCAGGGGGCGGGAGCCCCTAGTTATATTTACTATGCAAGTGCAAACAATACTAGAAATAGTAATCGAGGTTTGTCAAACTTTTGGTTGCACCCTAAAATCGCAACGGGGAAAATTTAATGTAGCGCAAAAACTAAATGTCAGAATGAGCTACAATTTTGCGTGAGTATATTAACCATATTAAACCGTATTAAAAGTTCTTAATCAATTCTCTCTCATCAAAATTTAATAATGTTCCAATTCATAATTATTTCAAACCTTAATTTAATAATTAGTATTGCATACTAAAAATTAGTTGGGGTTTTTTAACAGTACCATGGTACAAAATATTAAGGCTGTAGAAATATTATTTAGGAAGCTATCCATAAAAGTCCAAGAAACTGATTTAACAATAGGAGCTCCAATCTTTCTGTCCTCATAAACTTCCAAACGATCAGACATAAAGCAACGAAATTTAGTATCTAAAGTTAAATTGTGATAGATTCGAAATTGTGTCGAAATAGGGGGTTTGCATTGTAAATTATGTTGGTGCTCAATTTAATATGAAGACGGATTCAAATCAAATTTTATGCATTTGAATTTGCGACTGGAAGTGGCGATAGCGTTTCTGCGGTAAACGCGTTTCCTGTGACTTTCCAAACGTAATGTCAATTCGTTTGCTTTTCAAACACGATTTCAACACGTCGCCAACAAAAATTCTAAAGAATGTATTTCGAATTGATGCGATAGTTGATTGGTCTGCCCCAGGGAGTCTCGGACTTGTCAAGACGTGTCATAGATTCACTGAATTATTATGGATATTTTGGTATTTTAAATTAACATCACATTAGAGCAACAAAACGGGCTGTGAGTTTTGTGAGGGCTGCTAAAAAACATAAAAGTTACTCTCATAATATATTTATTTAATTTATATTGAAACAACTTTACAAAGATAGAAATATAACTATATATAAAGATAATTTACATTGATTTGCGAGGCATTACATTGATTTTACAACTGTTTAAACATTTTATTCAATTTTTGTAGTATCCATACGCAAAATTGATTTAAAATTTTCATTAATCAAGTGGTTTCAATTTTCCGTTGGTTAATATCATGACTGAAAAAGTTTGTTCACAGATAACTGTTGACAAGGATGATAGAAGAGACTTGAGAATTTTAATGCATTATCTAGAAATGAAAGTTTCAACCGAAAAAAACAAAACGTGACTTGTAAAACTTAAAATAACACATGGTGATGCGAGCCAACAGCATATCAACGGAGGGCCCAAAAGATCCGTCTTTTGCTGTCTGTGTACCTCTGGCTTACACCAATTGGATTAACCGCCAAACGCCAAAAAAGACAAGCATTTCTTAAGTTAACTCGCACATGTATCACGAAGAAACATTTTGGTAGCGAAAGTAAATACGTCGGTGACAAGTGATTATTTTACTGTACTGCCATTTGAAGACAAACTTCGTTTTTAGGTAAAAAAAAAATTAAAAATATAAGCACATTATCAGTGTTATATATCTTTCGAACAAATTATATGACAATGTATTCCTCATAATCATAAAAAAGAGAGCTAGATAACATCGAAAAATACCAGTTAGGTAATGGGTTTCTTCTCGCCAGCCCGATGATATCATGAATGCCTTATAACCATTCTAAGTCATTCTTATTTGTCGAGTATTTCCTAAGAGATCGCGCTCACCTGGCCCCTCGGGGTGTCATTGCGCATGCTCAGTTGTCTTTCGTAGGTAGGTAGTTGAATGAACGAGGCACTTGAGAAACACAGCGTGCTATTAACCACGGTTATCCACGATCATTGCCGAAGGGAATGATTGAAGACACGTCGTAATTTTGAGCCACGGTCAGATCGCGAGGTCTACACCTGGCATCCCATTCTCCACACTTCCACACCAACGTAAAAACATTCGAGGTCACGAAAGATTTAACGTACACCACCAGTCTTTGATTGGAACGAACTCTCAACCACCCGTTTGATAATCCGCTACTCTTCCAACCGATCTACCTTCTTACCGAGTGTGGTAGCTTGGAGAGCGCGGTGCCAGCTCAAGTGTTTACCTCGCCATCTGAGCGTTGTTCAAAGCTACGAGATGTCCTTTATATTTTGCTTCGGGATCGATATCGGACCGTTTCCAACAGCACGTTGAGTTGCTCCAGTACGACGTTGATTGACTACCTGCCTACAAGATGACTGTGATAGCCAGGTCTCTTCAAGGTGCCATCGCGCATGCTCAGTTGTGTTTGGAGATCTGCTTTACTTCCAGGGGTGACTGCATGCCAAATACCAACCTCAGAGCTAATCTCTCGTTAATAAAAGTGTTGTTTGTAAATTCTGTATACAATTTTGTTAATCATCAATATCACAAAACTTGATCAATTGATGTGTCAAAACAATCCTATTAAGTTCCATCTCAAAAACTACGAGAATGTTATCGCCTAAAGACACAATTTCGTTCCAATTAGCTGCATGCGAAAGTCCGATTCATATTTTAAGCAGTGAGTTACATCCAGCTTAGAATAAATGTTCCCGTATTTTCCCTGACGTGTGGAGAGCACATTAATCATCGAATGCCAGCATTGTCAATCTAAGCCGCTGATCAGATTGGAGATTAGATTCTGTTCGATTTCACCCAGAGAGAGAAAGGGTTGTACTGAGGTACTGTCAAGGCGCTGAGAGGTGGTTGAATGCTGTCATTTCAACCCCATGCACCCACTAACAAGCATGTAGGCGGCCTTCGGAGAAATCCCTGTAACATACACAAACACTTATGGCACATCTCACAAAAAGTACAATCAAGGTACGGCGATTTTGAATCCAGATAATCGACAGACTTTCGTTTTTTGAAACGCCAACAATCCTTGACTGAAGTCTTGACCTCCATTGAAAATTTCGTTGTTGTTTTCCATTTCCCCTAGATAAAACTAATTGGACTCGACATCTTGGAAAAAGGGAGCTACGAACATAAATAATGGCATTGTAGTACTACGGAACAAAGTGTCATTGTGTTTCTGCACCTTGGAAATCATCTCGAAAACACTTTAGCGGGTTTAAAAACAATCATTTATCAAATTTAGATATCTACCTTTTATAGCATAACTCTAGAAGTTGTTTAAAACCACTGTCTTTCATTTTAGAGTGTTCCTTTTCAGCAGTCTAAAAAAGCGACTCAAAATCAAATATGCAGTTATCCATTTCCGATTTCATTTGGAAATAATGAATACCCGTGTCGATTAAAATTTTTTTATCTCGTCTTATGAATACTAAATGTGTATTTCAAGTAGCAGATTGTGATCTAACTAGTGATAATTTTATTACTAGACTATTGAGGAACAATATTGATTTATATGTCGGTCTATCCTATTTTTATAATACAGCAGCACAATGAGTTATGCCCAAAAACACAGTATCGCCCTCAATTGATAATAATCACCATGGCCAATTGGCGATAATTTTAGGTGGGTAGATGGAGTTGAATTAACTTGCACTGGAGCAACACAATGGGTTCTTGGCGACGGTTCGGGATCCATCCATCCTGAAAGGAGAGATTCCAGGACAACCCCTTATCATGCCGAACTACGGTCAGATGACCTGGTCAACACCTAAGCTTGCATCCCACTCTCCTATCCTTCACACCACCGACAATTTGAGAACATTATTTTTCCAATTGCGGGCACATGTGAATTTAATCATTGACCAAAACATGTCCGGAAGTGATGGCCACTTGTGAATGAATATACAGTGGGAGGACCATCATTGCACCTAACAAAGGACAGCACAATTTACATACACGCATTCGAACCAGGAACCTTCGGATCCATAGGCCAACACGAGAGAACATGGCTACGACAACTTTTCGTGCAACAGCCTCCACGCACATGAGTTTGGTTGGATCGAGTTTGGACGGTTGCGGCGATGATTTTGGAATATTGTTCTTTGCCGTAGTTTTGCTGCATGCATTTATACCTATACACAAGTAGAAGTCATCCAATATAGGGGCCTATTCAAATACGCCGTTGGATGACGAATATTTTAGTCGCCATTTTGGCGAGGGGCCGGAAGCGTGTTTTTGAGTTTCTTCGCACAATGTTTTTCCGAATTCGACAAATCTTTAGTCTCTTTCAAGCGGTTTTGTAACTCCATCTTTTGTCCGGTGACTTTAACAAGATGGCATTCATTGCGTCATTGTTAAGTCCAAGCAGCATTCAAACAGGCATGTATTACACAATACAATTAGTCGTTAATTTGCTTACAGTTTAAAGTCTACATTGAATTGACTAGTGAGCATTAAAAATAATCAAGGTCAACTTTGACAGATTATTTGCATGTGCTTAGTTGGACGTGCCCCATAACAAACATTGCATGAAGTTATGCAATGTCCATACGAAAATAAAGAAATCAACAATATACTGAAATATTTTCAAAGAAAATTTATTACGCTTGACTTATTCTAATATTATTTTTCATTTATTCAATATGGCTCACTTTTAAACAGGTTTACTATCAGTTTGTTCTTGATAAATAATCACAAAAACTACAAAAAGATTGTATTACTGAATTGAAAATCTCCATATTCTTATTAGAATACTCGATTCCTTACATTTGTTATTAATTGGTCATTAAAATATGCGTACATACAAATGAAGGATTGAGGTAAGGAGAAACACAACCGAAAAGCCATTACCTTGAACCAACCTTTACAGAGGAGAATGTTTCTTTAAGAAGCTGTATGATTATGAAATGCAGAACTTTTTCTGGTTAATTGCATGGGCTGCCGTAGCCCAGTTGGCAAAACAACCGGAGGGTTTGTTGAGATTGATTTACTATGACACAAAGGCCAGGTTTGGCCAAGCTGCTCCAAACAATCGGTAACTTCCAATGAGTTTTTTTTCGTGATTTATCCATAAATTTACTACAACTAATCAAAATACGCGCGCGACAAAGATAAAACCGTATAAAACATTTCCAATTATAAAAATATTTAGAAAAAATTATAAAAACCTATGTCTGATATAAATAAAAACAGATTTGGATAAAGAGGGCCACACAAAAAAATCCTTAATACCAGGATTAGTAGTATCAAAGGGGCTGAGTCAAATAGAATTAAAGTCAGGACATTCAATTAAATGTGTCTAACAGATAGGATTGAATCACTTCGGACATGTCAGAGCTGGTTCTGTGAGATAAATAGGTATGACCTATACGAAATATCGTCAATTTTACTGAAGGTTAGTTACGAGTTCGAAACTTTCAGGTGTTGCACTTTAAATCCGCCGTTGCCTCAAATGTTCTCATGTTGACGTGGTGTGAAAGTTTGGAGAGTGGGATGCCAGCTCAGGTGTTGATCTTGTCATCTGAACGTGGTTCAAAATTACGAGGCGTTGTCCTTGGATCTTTCCTTTGCGATTGATCCCAGATCGTTGCCAATAGATCATTATGTTGCTCCAGTGCGACGAAAATGAACTATCTGATTGGTTGCATTGAGGTTTATGACGCAAGGGTCATATTTTGTCCATTATTATTACATATTTGGTCCCACTTTCATAATGTGTTAAAATATGCCATATAGGTCTCTCCGTGTGTTACTACCACATGGAGAGAAATGCACCCAGGGATGAATCGAATCTGTACCGCCTTCAAATTACTATTGCTGGAGCAGTGGTCAAACCCACTGGGTCACGGAGACTCTCAGGCTTTTCTGTAAAATACTTGTGAATGAAACTCGGGGATACACTAAATAATGATGATGCTGAGAGTTAAGTTAAGGAAACTCTAAAGGCTACTTATGAAATTATTATGAGCAGAGAAAAAATTAAAACTATCAAGTCAGTGTAAGTTATCCAGAATAATAATATACCTGGAAACATTTAGATCATGCTTAATCGCTGTTGTTTGACATAATTTTGAAAGCATTATCATTTTAGTTTTGGATTTTTGGTTGAATGCTTGAAAGAATGCCTTTAGTTTCGGACAGTTGTATCGGTAATGTGGACTACTTGAACAATAGTGTTTTTTTTTAAAACTAGGTTTCTGGTTAACTCTGGAAGAAATGTAATAGCTTCAGCATCATGTTTGCACCGAGTAATTTATTCTCATACTTAGAATTTTATGTCATGATTCTACCATGATCTCATTTTGAATTCGAATAATTTCTTTTCTTAGAAATTTTTTTTTTACTATTGCTTTTAAGATTAAGGCATTACAGTACCTTTTTCAACAAAAAAAATTTTTTAGAGACAATTAAACAAAGTGTAAATAGCTATTTTTGTATTAAAGTATGTTTTCGTCACATTTCAAAAAATTAAGTCAGTTAATTAAACCGTATTAAAAAAAAAAAAAAAAAAAAAAAACTCATATTTTTAAAGTTTTTTTTTAAATTCTTATAAAATGGTCAATTTTTAATATGTTTTACTACTTGTGGTCTTTTTTATAATTGCTGGATAGTTAGAATTAAATGCTAGCTAGTATTTATAAAATCCTTTTCTTTGTTTCATAACCGTGACATAAAGAAATTGAACTCAAAAGTTTGATTTTTCAGCATGAAATAACATAGAAACAATTTTATAGGTCCCTTAAGATTGGAATGGTTGGTTGGTTAGTTTTGGGGTATTATGGCGCAAGGGCCAATATTTGGCTATATTGAACCAGACACGACACACAACATTAATCAATAGACACAAAGGTTTACTGACGCAAAAGAGATAAATACACCCAAGGAGGAAGGCACTTGACAGGAATTGAACCTGCGTAACCAACAACTCGAAGGTTGCTAGCACAGTGGGCATACCCATTGAGCCACAACGGCCCCTTAGATTGGAAAAAGTAGTGATGCAGAACCCAAATTTTAAACATGCACAAGGGAATTTAACAAAGGGAAAAAATATTCTCTTTCATAGAGATTACAATTCCCGACATGAGAAAAATAGTAAGTGACGTAAATAAATTCTGAAAAATACTGACATTTTGTTCTGAAAATTATGTATCTTAACAGTAGAGATTTCTTTTTGTATCAGTTCTATATTAACGATAAAATTTATTTTTTAACACTTCTATATTAACAGTTAGTATTTATTTTTATATCAATATACCATGCATAAAACTTCCCAACTTAGTTCCACGAATGATTCACTACAAGGGTGTTGGAAGTGACCGGTTTGGTTTCGTGGTTTTTTATGACACAAGGGCCGGATTTGGCCAAACTGCGACAAACGTTGTCTATTTTGAAAGGTCTATAGTTTAACGATGAGATGGTTAAACACATAACACGATTGCAAAACTAAACTTATATCAACTAAAAGCTATATATGATTTATAAAACCAACATCAGAGAGGAATAAAAATACGTTTTTGTGATGCGGATCTATCAAGAGGTCTGTTAAGTTAAGAAAGTGGAGCACCAAATTGAAACAGTCTATGGTTTCTAAAATTGGAATATTCTGTCAAAATGTGTCTTACTGAAAACACTTGATGGCAAATAGAACATAATGGAGCAGGTTCTCCGCTTAACAAATGTTTGTGGGTAAAAAATGAATGTCCCATTCGAGGCCTTGTCAGTTTTATGTCATGGTGTCTTTTTAAATTTACTTTTTTAAAACCCTTAATCGACGGAGAAGTGACCGGAGGAATGCGGAAAGTTTAATGCACTGGCAATGGAAATTACAGGGTGATTAGGAAGTAACTTTCCTTTACACGAGCCCCTAGCAACCTCAATGTGCACCAAATAGGTATTTGGTATTTTTAATCCACGTCGCACTGGATAAAATCCGAAGACAACACCGCGTAATTTTGAACCCCAGTCAGATGACGAGGTCACAACAGAACTGGCACCCCACTCTCCAACTGTCCCCATCATGTCGACGTGAGGACATTTGAGGCCACAATATTTAACGTGCACCAGCCCCCTAGTAGACGACGGTCTTTGGTTGGATTCGAACTCGCAACCCCCTGGTTGCTAATCCACTATTCTGGCAATCGGTGCGACCACGGTCCCTGGAACAAATAGAAACGGAACTGGATTTTCAGAGATGATTCAAAGGTATGCATTCGATAATTATGTAAAAAAGAATCGAGTTCTCACGAGTACGGACAGTGAAAAAATTTCGAAAAGCAACACCCACTTTTAAATTGTCATGTGATCGACATAGTAAAAACCAAAAATGGCGCTGTAATATGTTTTACCTTTAGCTCCAAAAACGACGTTGAGCGGAAGAACGCTGTCAAAGATAAGTATGAATGACAAAAGAGGAAAGATAGCCTAGCAAGAAACTATAACCTTTCTCTTTTCTTGCAAATGCTTACTGTAAAATGGAGTTTTGTGACAGGTGCTTGTGATTTATGCAAATTGCGAGCATTATCACTGCTGTTTGGCTGCCCTTCCCTATTTTGTCTTTCACACTATCTTTTGACAGTTCTCCTGCACAGTCGTTATCAGAGATAAAGGTAATGCTTCAACGCCATTTTTGGTTTTACACTGCCCATCGCATTGCGATAGAAGAAATCTGGGCGTTGCTATTCGATATTTGTTAACTGTATCTGCAACTGTGATAGCTCTAATCTTGCAATTGAAAAAAAATTATCGAGTAACTTGAAAATCAAGTATCGAAAATACCTTGAATGAAATCTCAAGCGACATTCCGATTCGTTGTAGCTAGAGGCTCGTTTATCGAAGAATTTACTTTATGATCGCGCGGTATGTTTTATGAGCTTATGGCCACGTTCACATGAGGCGTTTCAACGCTTCTTTGGCGAGGTTAGCGAGGTTCCGCCTTTAAATTATGTTTTTTTTTTATTCCTCTAACTAGCCACTGCGTGGCTAGCCAGGCGTTGTCCTGAAATCAAATCTGGTTTGCTTCGCAAACCAACACCACGGGCAACGCCGTTATGTAAGGTATTAGTCTGGTGTAAAATTTTCCGCAGATTTCAAATCCGTTGAAATTTTCAATCTACCTTTAACGATTCCGATTTTATGAAAAAAGAACTTAACAATCCCAGTCAAAATGTTTTTTATTTTTTGCTCTCCTTCGCTGAAATGGAATAGGCCAGGAAATGTACTCTGTTTTTATTTGTATTTTAACGCGAAGGGCAGAAAATGCAATCTGTTTATTTTTGGAAAGCGAAAGTTCGTGACGTCACAATCTCTTGTGAAAATATAAAAGAAAAAAAAAAAGAAAATCATAAGTAAAATGTATCTATCTGGTGAGCCGCGGTAGCTCAGTCAGTAGAGCGTCGGGCTCGCATCGGAAGGGTTGTGGGTTCTGTCTTCGGCGGACCCTGCAATTCTGATGGTTGCGAGATCGGCGCTTGGACCTGGCTAAAGACCGTCGTGTTCGCTAATGGTGGCTGGGGCACGTTAAATAGGTCGTGGTCACAAAGTCCCCCATGTTCCCATAGCAAATAAATACTTCTGGGGGTACATGATTAGGGGGTTATCGGCCTCTGATTGGGATCTAAATTACGATATGTGTGAGTGAATGGATGTGTGAAAAGGACCTTCCTGTAAAACGGATGTGTCATGTATGAAGAAGTCCAACCCTCCGGGGCAATGGCACCCCCATTTGGGCCATATATGACCCGCACGACAACAACATCTATCTGATGTAAAATTTTCCGCAGATTTCAAATCTGTTAAAATTTTTACATTATCTTTAACGATCGCTGAGATAGAAAAAACACTGAAGAACGCTAGTGATAACTTTAGTAACTTCTTTTGCTTCACCGGAATCACGGGAAATCAAAATGAATGAAACAAATGAAGGCCATTCGAATGTGTTCTCTCCCATTCTAGAGACGGGAGATGCAAAAAAACTTGGCATTGTTAAAAAGGCTGACGTCAAGGTGACGTGAGGGCGAAAGAAAGAAAAACATTTTGATGTTTCTTCATTTCGCGGAAGAACGAGGAAGGAAGAATCGTGAAAAAAACTATTAAATTCATTTAAAAATGCTCTAACTTGAATTTTAAAATTCGCCTTGAACCTAAACTTGCAAACAATAGGGACTACATGCGTGCCAAATCTCATTATTGTAAGTGCCATAGATTCGTAAGAACTTTACGGTCAAGAAACAAATAGACAAACACTTCCTTTTATAATAGTAGAGATTAGAGATTTAAGTTTCTATCTTTACGACCTTGAAGAGCGAGACCTCGCTAGCCTCGCCAAACGCTCGTTTTACGCGCCTCCTGTGAACCGGTCCTAAGAGTTGGAAACTTTTTTTTACTATATTTATAAAGAATAAAACTGCACAAAAAGAGAATTTTTTTAAATTAAACATTGAGTACTTAGAATAGTACAACGATAAGGCCCCGTTACCAATCATGGTATTGAAGGGACCCATATTGGTACTATATGCCCTGGTACAGGGCTGATGATGGTATTTAGGTATTTTTAATTAGCGTAGCACTGGGCCACACAACGGGCTATTGGCGACGGACCAGTATCAATCCGAAAAGGAAAGATCCAAGTAATTTTGAATCACGGTCAGATGACAAGACTAACACCCGAGGTAGCACTCTACTCTCTAAACTTCCATTCCACACTACGAGTACACTTCAGGCCACGACAGATTTAACGTGCTCCAGTTCCTTGTATACGAACTCGCAACCCTCCGGCTGCTAATCTGTTACTCTTCCGACCGAGCTCCCAGGGCCCTTGGTTACAGTGGGAAATTTGGTAACATTCGTCAATGCAAAAAGAGTTTTGGTATAAAATAATGAGGCTGTCAGTGGAGTGGAATATACAGGGCGTCCCAAAAAAATCAGTACAACTTCAAAAATTTATATATATATATATATATATATATATATATATATATATATAAAAAAAAGAATAGGCCTACAGTAAAACTAGTTACAACAATAGATGGAATAACTCAAAAAGTTTTTTTCCTACAGTATCTATATATATAATTCTCTTACGTGGCACGCAAAAAAGACGTTATCTGTTATTGCGTTTTGGCAACATTGTGCGATTGTTTGTTTACCATCATGAAGTCTCGCGCCTCAATTGAATTCATAGCGTAATCGGATGAAATTTTATTGAAAAAAATTAATATTAGTCGAGCTGTTGTAGTTTGTATAATAGAAATCAAAGAAAACGGGGTATCTTTTCAAGGCCAACAATTGTAGTTCAACAACACGCTTGAACTTCAACTTTAGACAACAAACTCAATGAAAAAGTGAGTGGCTCGAGTGCTGGGGAAATGTACACACAAACAACATGCTGGGTATTCAATTTCCAAAGCAGCAATCACATTTCGAGTAAAAATTTGCACAACATTTTCATTTGAATTCTGATTTCAGAGGCACCGTATATATCTTTTCTGCAAACAGCAAATTTAGATTGGAAAAAAAAAATGTTTTATTTTTTGGTATATCATATTTTAGAAGCAATCCCTTCTGCTAGGACACATGTCTTCATTGATGCGAGCGAAGCGAGCATAGGTTCGCGCAGCGAACTAGTGAGGATTGCAAAGCAATCCTCCGGGGGTTGGCGAGCGCTAGCGAGCAGGGGGCTGGCCCCCTAGTGTATCTGATTATAGATAGCGCTGCATAACACGCAAACGATTATTAATGAATTCTACTTTTCAAAATGGCGGATCCCGTGAAGAAAGCTCAATGTGTGGAATGGTCTCAAAACAATGAAAGCTCAATGAATGAAAGCTCAATGCTCAATGCTCAATGAAAGCTCAATGCCCAATGAAAGCTCAATGCTCAATGAAAGCTCAATGCTCAATGAAAGCTCAATGCTCAATGAAAGCTCAATGCTCAATGAAAGCTCAATGCTCAATGAAAGCTCAATTCTCAATGAAAGCTCAATTCTCAATGAAAGCTCAATGAATCAATGCTCAATCGTAACAAAATCAGATACTCAAACGCAAAGAAATTATGTGCAAGATATGTAAAATTGTTATGTAAAAGATGCTGTGTACCAAACAAAAGTTAACAGTGTCGTGGAATTGAAACAAAAAAGATCCAAACAGCTGTAGCTACTGTTGATTTTAGCATGTGGAAACGTTCGTGGATTGAATTGGAATATCATCTTGATATTTTTCGTGCTACGAAAGATCTCATGTGGAAATTCACTAAGGTAGTAGAAAAAAAACTTTTTGAGTTATTCTATATATTGTTGTAACTAGTTTTGCTGTAAGCCTGTTCTTTTTTTAAAAAGAAATTTTTGAAGTTGTACTGATCTTTTTGGGACACCCTATAGATCACGAAGATTTATTCCAGCATAAATATTGCTGGCAAACCGAGGGTGCTTTGGTTTAATGTCCCGTTTTAGGATCGCCAGTAAAGTTTAATAATAAGCGGAGGGATTTTGTAATTATAACCCCTTGGGTACAGATTTATTTGAAAAAAGTAGTTCGGATTGTCGTTTGCACATTAGTTACTGTTATATTTTCGTATTGTCGTTTGTACACTTGTTACTGTTATATTTTCGTATAATTTCGTTTGATAAGAATGGCAACAGTATGAGAGAGATCGCACAGCTTCCGATCTCCGCGTTCATTCCAAAAAAGAATGTATGATAAAGCAGCCGTGTAAATATTTCTATGTATGGTGTCAGATTAAATAAAGTATTTTTGTAGAGAACGATTGAATAATTTGATTCAAGAAGAGTCTTGTAACGCCAATCACTCTTGCCATGAAAAAGAATGTACATGTTTAATTTTGTCCTAGTTTGAATGACGAATTAGACTCGTCATCCGTAACTAAAGCAAAACAAGTGAACGACGAGTCTCAGTCGTCAAATGTGACCAAGGGGTAAGTGACTAATCAGTTACCTATAAGTTACTTAACAGAGGTAAACAGAAAAATGAATTGTGAAAAATGAAACATTTAAATTCTAAAAAATATATGTTTCTAGTAGAATTTTAGACCAATGAGCGATCGATATTTGCAACGAACGTTGGAGAGCTAGGGCGTGGTAAGGTCAGGTAATTTTAATTAACGACGTACTAAAGCAACACAACGGGCTTTTGACGACAGTCCGGGATAAATACCCTATGGGAAAGATCCGAGGACAACACCTCGTAATTTTGAACCACGGTCAGATGACGATACAACACCTGAGCAGACACCCCACACTACAAACTTCCACACCAACCCAACGTGAGGACTTTCGGCCACAACAGATTTAATGTGCATCAGCCGCTTCTACACCATACGCTTACAAACATCCATGCACTGACCTGGATTCGAACCAGGAACCTTCCGACCCAGAGGTTAACACACCGGTTGGAGGGCAAAGTGCTAGGGTGTGGAGAATATTAATAAAGATTTCTCTCCAACAGGTCCGTTGAAATGGAACTGCGCTATTTAAAAAGCCGACATAGTTATCTCCTTTGTTGTCTTTTATAAAAATTTCCACTCGAGTAACTACGCGACTGTTTGTCCATTTGTCATATTATAATATTTTGTATACATTCACCTACGCTGTACTATGCGACAACTGTTGTACAATCTGCGATCATTGTTATCCCAATCGTCCCTTCAACGATGGTTGGTTTCGGGATGGTTGGTTGGTGTTGGTTGGTTTGTTCCATTTTAAACATTTAAAATTAACATTTTAAAATTAATTTATTAGTTTTTTTCACACCTTTCGTTCTTCTCTCCGGTATGTGACGTCATTGAAAAAGGAGACGATTTTGCGATTTTCGACCGTTGACGTCACAAGCGTTTTTCGTCCTAATGCCTTTGGAACCATGCTAAGTTTTACCGATTCTAGCGTGTTTTGATATACGTTGTTGATACTATCCACTTCGAGGCCATCACAGCGTTGCCTATAGAGTTCGTTTACGAAGCAAACCAAATGGGAATATGTAGCAATCACCGGGGTTTGGCTAGCGTTAGCGAGCAGTGGTCACCACCTGACCCCCACGAAAATAACTGTCACTGGCAACGCCGTGCTGGCCACTTAGTGGCTACTGAGAGATGAAGGAAAAGCAAAAAGTAGAAGGGTAAATAAAAAAAATTAAAGGAAGGAAAGATCACTCGTGTACCTTGGGGTTGTGTGATGCCCGTACACACCTAAAACTCCCGAGGACCGCCCCTACAACGAATCTTAAGCCCTTAATATTGGGTGGTGTAACGCCTATAGCAACATGCTCGAGATCAGAGGTCAACATCAATGAACTCCGTCTGAAAATCCCGAAAAATCTATAGGGATTCTAGCGGGTGGTCTTCCATAGTGGTCTTATTGCCGTCCAGATAGGTTTTAGGGGGTACACGACGTTCCCTATGTGAATGGACTGTCTCCCAGTGGTACTTGGCGACAGAAGAAAACTATTTTAGAGCTCGAACTGAGCAGAGTTGGTTTTTGTATGCTCGTCCGAGCTAGTCGTTGGAGTAGATCCCATACTTTCCTGCTCCAACACCCACGACCAAGGGACACACATCCCCGATTGTGTAGTGCTGATGCTATGTTTAAAAGCAATAGCTAAATAGTCAGGTTGTGTAATTTTGTCTAGGTCGATGTGTTAATTGGCTCACCACGAGGCCCACTACGTTACAATAGGCTGGTTATGAATTTATGTCTTTCACGGACCATAATTTAAACTTCTAATGTAAATATAATGTAAATTCTTTTATAATAATTAACTAAATTGTATTTTGACTTCGTCATTATCAGCTAACCATTCGACCCCCAAGTTATCTAACACCGTGCGCCCATCACTTTGGGGCAACCTTGGCTCAGCAGGGGCTGATGAAGTCACGTTCAGAGCGCCGTAAAACAATGATCCTTGTACCGGCTCACATGTCGACGAAACGTGACTTGACTGGCGAAACGACATTCAACTTCCCTCGGAAATCATACCCTGGCACGCATTCTTTGTGTAATAAACACTCTTCCCACAAATCACTGTCGAATCTGCCTCTTGAGATAGAAACTTCCAGCGAGCATTCACCTTGACAGCCGACGCTGGCACAAAGATGCATCGGTGTTGGTTTATTCGAAAGGAAAAGTGAACGCGTGCATAAATTACGCCGTTATCTTTGGTAATTGAGTTTGTTGATTTTTTTTTTACGTTTCTGGAATCAGTCATAATCGGAATATTTTTTATCGGTGTTGAAAAGTTTTTTTAATTGCTCAAAGGCTTAGACAAATATGTCTATTACCGTCCAGGTGGTATCTCGTAATCAGCAAAACTAACATATATCTTGATGAACGATATATATCATTAGAGACGACCAACCGGTATGGTGGTTAAGGTGTTAGCCTCTAGATTGGAAGGTTTCTGGTACGAATCCGGGTGAGAGCATGGATATTTGTAAGCGTATGGTGCACCTTAAATCTGTCGTGGCCGAAAGTCCTCATATTGGGTTGGTGTGTAAGTTAGGTTGGTTGGGTTTTTATGGCGCAAAGGCCACACATGGCTAAGCTGCGCCAGACACAAGACAAAAAAAGGTCTAGACGAAATAAAGATTGATAGTAAAACTTTATCTATTTACAATTTTGAATCGAGACTTTATCAAATGTATAAAATCTAAATAAAATTCACGAAACCAATGTCAGATATAAATAAAAACACATTTTTATTATAAGGACTTCTTAAAAGATCTTTTAGGTTTGGCTTTGAAACTCCAAATCGGATTAGTCTGTGGTTATTAAAAACCCTACATTCAGTCAAAATGTGTCTGACAGTAAAAATACAATGGCAGGTTGAACATAATGGGACAGGTTCTCCGATCAATAAGTGCCTGTGGGTAAAATGGGTATGGCCAATGCGAAGTCTTGTCAGTTGTACTTCATTTTTTCTATTTAAATTTGTATTAGCGAGTCCTGTGACGTGTAAGTTTGGAGAGTTGGACGCCAGCTTAGATGTTGCCTCGTCATCTGACCGTGGTTTAAAATAACAAGGCGATACACCGAATGATTTAGGCTGGGACGGAGATAACTAGTTAAATATCATCAATAGAAGACTAGCCAGATCTTGATCTTTATTGAAAAATGGGCAACATCTTTGAGATATTTTTCTCATAAAGATTGTAGCCCATTTTTATGAGATAAATATCTCATAAGTGGAGGAACTATGTGGGAGGGAAAAGAGCAGCAAGAGTAGAAAGGGTAAAACAGAAGGGGGGGGGGACAGACCACTCGGGTACTTCGGGGTCGTGATGTCCGTGCACAACTAGAGACATCACAAATGAATTCCTCATACTTTTAACACTGAATCTGCTTTAGTTTTTGCACGACACCATCAGAAAAGTTATTCATATCTTGATCGGCGCGATATCTCATAAGTCTACAAGAAATCTAAATCGAAACCACTTTGTGCGTTAGAGCATTGAATAAAAAGAAGGGTAGTGAAAACATCGACAAGATTCCAGCTGCTTCAAAAGTTCTCTAGACTTCCAAAGCGTGCATGATTGGTTGTTTTGGAGTTTTAGGGCGCAACTGGAGAAGTAGTAATGGTAATGGTAATTTTATTTATCGTCGTACTAGAGTTATACAACGGTCTATTGACGACGGTGTGGGATCAGTCCCTTTAAGGGAAAGAATCGATGACAACACCTCATAATTTTGAACCACGGTCAGATGACGCAGCCGCAACTGGAGAAGAACTGGCCACCTTTTCGAATGTTCGGTATAAACAGAGTAGTAGTAGAGTGCATGGAGGACTTACTCTGATAATGCCGAACATTCGAAAAGGTGGTCAGTTCTTCTCAACCATCCCTCTGCACAAAACACGTTTTGGTGGACCATAACAACCAAAACGTTGTAAATGCTTTGCCAAGAAATCATACACTGTCAATCTAAAAGCCACCACCGCTATATAACGAGGGTCAGTTGGAACATCGTCACAAATGGTTGGTTATTATGACTCAAAGGCCATATTTGGACAGACACAAGGCAGAAATGAGGGAGAAAAAAAGAGCTAAAAGTAGAAGAGCAGAAAGGATAAAACTGAAATGGAGGTGGACAGACCACTCGGGTACCTCGGGGTCGTGATAACCGTGCACACCTAGAGACGTCACAAATGGATTCCTCATACTTTTACATAAAAAAATATTTAGCTAGGTTGGAGCTATGAAATTATCCGATGTTTGTCGAAAGATATTGAGAACTATCATTAGCATAGGATTAATAACTGGTTATGTTGATCGAACTAAAAAAAATTGCTGTTAGTTTTAGACAACCTTATAAGCCAACTCTATTAGCTGATGTTTTTTTTTTTTACACTAAGACAATACGAATCGTCTTTAGCCCAAGTTAAACCAACTGGTGCAATCCTGGCAATTATGCTATATATCATCCAAACGCTGCCTTGAAACTTGACGAAAGTCATTTGCAAAGACGGGGAATAAGTGAATAATAGACTTTTAGTAAAGACGAGGAATGAGCGAATGATAGAGTTTTAGCAAAGACTAACTGTGCGAATAATCTAGACTGAAGGGTTAACCAAGGTCTTTTAATTTTTTTAAAAATTTCTCATATCCTCCCGATTGTCAATTCTCAAGTGATGTTTCATAACCACCAATGCACATCAAAATTAACTTCGAAGTAATCCGGAGAAGAATTGTCCAATCGAAGGTCAAGCATTGAGTTTAAGCATTTACATAGGGTACTCAAGAAACGAAAGGGCGGCAGCTGAGGATGGAAGAAAATTACCTTGAGACCTGTTCCTTTCTTAGTAAACTTTCCGAAAGATCGATTTTAAAACAATTTTAAGTCTTGAAGGCCTTTAAGGTTTCGAATGCGTACTTAGTAGCAAGGCCTCGTGGTTTTCTCAGCGTATGTACGCGGTTGTTTGGATTGGGTTTTATGGCTCAAGGGCCTAGTTGAGCCGACAAATGTCAAGTAAATGGACATCGCAATGCAAGTTTTACTGACACTGAAGAGAGAAATATAACCATGAAAGAAGGAAACAAACCCACCAGGAATTTTAGTTCAAGACTCGTTAAGGGCGACCAGTAAGAAAAAACCCAAAATTCTTATTATTAAATTTACATAACCAATTTTTTTAGTAATAATTAAGCATAATCAATAATAAAAAAAATAGTTTTTATTTGCAATTATATTTTATATTACGATTTTAATATGTTTTTAAATCCGAAATACACACTTTTTATAAACCCTACTCCTCTGTCAATTTTTAATATGTTTGTATGAAATAAATTTCTACAATATTGTTATAGTATATGCAAAAGACCTAGGGAGAGATTTTTTGAAATTTATTTACGAGTTTTCATAAAAAAATTATTTTACTCATTATACGTTAAATTTCTGTAAAAATTTCCAATTTTTATGTTTATTAATTTTTATAATTTTTTCTGAACTATTTATAAAAAAAAGCTGTCCCTGTGTCTATTAAACCGTTATTTAAAACCTAAAAAATGTAAACAGTTTAACTTTAAGTGCTTATATCAAAAAGCCTTAGTACTTTGAACTTTCGCAAAATTGCAAAAAACTGATTTTGAGATAATCGCATTTTAAGTACAAAATACAACAGAAGTTAACAAGAACAACTTAATTTTTGCAAGTACTATTTTTTTTAGTAATTTCTATTACATTGAGACTTATCAAAACAAGAGTTTTTACCGTAAACTAGTATATATATTTTTTAAAGCCAGTTTTATCTATGATGACAAGTGAGCGATTTGTGATAATTCATTTCTTGTTTAATGAACTGAAAAAAAATTATTTATTGGATCAGTACTATTTTAAAATAAACCATCACTGTATATACCTCACATTTTTATTCTACAGCTATTTTTTCTTCTGCAAACGAGCCGTTATGTAGTGATACCCATGCGACGAAATTTAGCGTTATTTTTTCAATGTGTTTCCTTTAATGGCGTCACCACATGTTTTACAAGAGGACCTGGATTTTGTCATTTAGTTTCCGCCGATTGATAGAAAAACCAGGAGTCTACACCTTAAAGTGTTTAAAATGTTTGGAATAATCATCGGTAGATACACTATGATATAATGTTGCATAAATGGAAGTTTTCATGGAAAACGAAGCCAATGGCTGGCAGTCAATTATGTAGTTGGAAGGTCAAATAAAAGTGATGACCACTATAAGAAGCATTTTCTTTCAAGCCTAAATGTTGGTGGCGTCAATGTTTCTGCCTCTGAACGTGTTTTCGTATTCTGAACGGGACTTTTCGAATACGATTTTAGCACTTCAACAAAAATTCCTAAGAATGAATTGCGAATTAATACATGGTAGTTGAATGGTTAACACTAATTCGATGAAATACCAGGCGTTGCCAAAACAACGATCCCTCTTAATTGTCAGAAAAGAACTACATTGATATAAAAATTATACATTAAATATAGTAATCTAGGTTAGAGAAGGTCTTTCTGTCTTCTGTGACGTTACAGTAAGTAGCTGAGTCCAAGAAATGGAGATGCGCATTCAACATTTTCCCCACTTTTAAGAAATCGACGTTTATAAACTATACCTCTCTTGAGGTTCCAATTACTTTTCCTCTTCTGGACATTATTTTTATCATAAGCAGGGTAATATGCTTTTTTTTTCGAATTTATAAGCAAAACATTAAATTTACTTTGTCATCACAAAATAGTATTGACATTATACCATCAAACAAAAATTGGAGATGAAATGAGGAATATCTTTACATCTTACACATATTTCTAATTTAAAAAACCAACACTGATATCAGGACAAATTATTTAACTGATTTTATTTTCAAACAAAAACAACTAAAATTGGAATTTGTATTAAAATATTCGATGTAAAACAGAAAGAATATTGTTCTCCTAATCAGTTTGGAAAATGATTCTAAGAAGTTTGATTAATGGATTGATATTGAAATACTTGATTGAAATAATGATTTTTTAAGAACTAAATTTGTGTGCTTTTACGGAGATTTTTACTTAAATAGTCTGAGTAAACTTTATTTGTATGTATTTTTTTAAAATGAAGTTGTTGTATTTATTTTTATATTATAGTTGAAAATATCGTAAAAGAAATAGTTTTAATAAAATTTTTTAGTATTTATTCAAATCGTGGGAAACGCTGTTTTTGATATTTTATTCAAGGGATTTCGAACCTTACATCAATTGGAATAAATTCTGATTGCAACATTCTGATAAAGATATTGCTACTGTACGACGCTTTGAGATTAATTTAAAAATTGCAGATACGAGCCTGCTATTATTAAATTCCAGTTCAGAAGAATTAGCAAACAATTTCGACGTAGCAAAACGACTTTTAAAACCGCTAGAAAAAAAAATTACATAAAAATTCGGAAACTTTTGAGCAATAAAGAAATAATTGCGTCACAGGGAAAATGATATTGTAGAAGAGTGCACAAGGTTGGTTGCGTTTATGGTTCGAGCACAAGTGTTTGCACACTGTTCAGACATTGTTTTATGGATTTTTCAGTAGTGACATGCTGTACAAGTAGATGAATTTACGTCGCTCTGGAACAACACAACGGACTATTGGCGTTCCGGGATCAATCCCGTAGGAAACTATTCAATGCCAACACCTCGTCATTTTGAACCAAGGTCAGATGACAAGGTTAACATCCGAGCTGGCAACAAACTCTCCAAAACTAGAACACAAAGAAAAAATTTGAAGCCACGAAAGTTTTAACATGCATCAGCTCCCACATAAATGACGGTCTTTGGTTGGATCGAGTTTGGAACTCGCATCCATATGGTTGTTAATTCTGTAACTTTCCAACTGGGCTACTACGGCCCCAGCTTGTATTCTAAATTTTTTCTGTATTTTCTTCTTCGGATCTACGTTTGTATTATCCAAGTTTCTGGTTATCCGAGGTGGCCTCGGTTCACATTTCCTCGGTTAATCAAGTTTCTCTCTACTGCATTTTCGTTTTTAAAAATACCACTAAATCGAATTTGGTTAATTTGTCTGAAGTATTGGAAATTTTTAATGAACGTCGTACTAGAGCAACACAACGGGCTATTGACGACGGTCCGGGAACCATCCCTTAAGGGAAATGATCCGAGGATAACACCTCGTAATTGTGAACCGCGGTCAGATGACGAGGCAACACCAGAGCTGGCACCCCACTCTCCAAACTTTCACGCCGACCCAACGTGAGGACTTTAGGCCACGACAGATTTAAGGTGCACAAACCGCCTCTACACCATACGTTTACAAAAATCCATGTCCGGACCCGGATTTGAACCAGGAACCTTCTGATCTAGAGGCTAACACCTTATCCACTATACCGGTTGGTCGGCGTCTGAAGTATTGGGTGCAGGGACAAAAATGTGTCACATGAAAGGTGATGCGGTCTTTAGAAAGTTTGAGAACCCCGGATGATGGAATATTTTCAATCCTTACAAATTCCCCATTTCTTTGGTGAGAGATTTTAACGAAGTCATAACTTCCCTTCATACACGGTCTTGTTTTACATCAATGCTTTAAAGCAAATAAGAGTGCCCATGAAATTAAGTTTCTTCATACGAAAATCTGAAAGTCGGATTCAAGTCTGAATAAACGAAACCAAAATTTGTAGGAATGAAATTGTGAGGTCAAGTTGAATCTGCCTCAAAAAGAAAGAGTTAACCTTTTGATACATTTTATTTTTTTCCCTCCATTCTTTTTCGACACTCGCAGTCTGGACCGTGATAAACAAGACTGACCTTCCAAAACTCGTTTTGTTGCTGTGCTCTTATCTCTTTTTTCACAGTATAACCGCTTATCGACTAAGAAACAATATAAAACTATTTCTGGAAATCTAGATGTCCCTAGATTTTTTTCACGTCACCATCACAATCGTATCGGGTGCCTTTCGTTTTCTGAATTTACAATGAAACTTTTAATGGGTCCTTGTTTAGAACAATAGCTACAAAAAAATCAATTTTTCTTCATTAGGAGTGTCGTCGTTTTTCTTACTGAAAGTAACCTTTAATTAATGAGCTCTTATGCTTTATTGTTTAGTTTTTCTGAATGCCCGAATTCGCTTTTAACGCCCGTGAGAAACTTTCAAGGTCGTTCTGCTAGCGTGGGGCAAAGAGTTGGTTTCTTAGATACACATTTGTTATAGTTGCCTGAAAATGGTGTTTGAAGCATTGCCTGGCTTGTTAATTCTAGTTTCGGGACCGTGTTTCGAAACTTTAATCAAAATTTCAAAATCTTAAAATTAAAAAAAAAAAACAGACCACATATGGTTTCTGTTAACATTGTTTTTGAAGAATTTACCTTGAAAGTTAATCAGTGAAAATTTCATAGCAATATGAAACTTAATGCCCTATATCACATGAGACACTTCTACCTCGCGTTTGACGAGGCTTTCGAGGTCCGCTTTTCGTTTGCATTAAATTATGTTTTTTATTCCTCTTATTCAAGTTTCTATCTTTGCGATCGTTGAAGATAAGAGTGAAAATTTCAACGGGTTTGAAATCTGCGGAAAATTTTGCACAAGATCAATACCTGATTTGCTTTAAATAAATAATTATTTAATAAATTAAATAAGCAAGTGGTAAATAATTAAATAATAAATCTGTTTTTGGTATTGATCTGGCGTAGAATTTTATGCTTATTTGAAATCCGTTGAAATTTTCACACTATCTTCAACTATCGCAAAGATGGAATTTAAAAAAAAATTTAATACTTACGAAAAACGGACCTCGAAAGCATCATCAAACACGCGCAGAAACGCCTCATGTGAGCATGGCTTTGGATTAGGAATTAATCCTCGACCGTCGGCAAAAGTCATTTGTGTTGCTCCAATTAATTCAACTACTTACTCTAAGGCTTGGGGAACATTTTCAGGCATGCCAACGGATTCTTTTTCTGCATATATATATAAATCTCCCATTTTATTGGAAATTATGATAAAAATTCGTTATCAATATTTCCTTGGGCGGCCATGGCTCAATGGATTACGCTAACCTGTGAGCTGTACGAGACGCAAGATCTATTATTGCGACTTACTCTAGGTGTATTTACTCTAGGTGAAAAGATGATCTTAATGTCGAAGTTGAAGCAGACACGGGACCATCTGCTAGTGAAGCATTTGCCGGCCTTGAAATCGCGTTGAAGTGGATGGAGCGTCAGCCCGAGTGTGACTACATGCAACTCTCACTGTCAAGCGGATGCGCGACTTGACTGCCCGAAAACGGATGAAGACAGTCAAACAGCTTACTTTGACAGAGATGTTCAGCAAGCAATGACTTTCATTTACAGTACGGTACGTACATACTGTACAGCACTTGTAAGTACGCTTAACATGTAAAAGTTTTGGCTTTTCATTTAATCAGTTAAAAGTTATTTTTCTTTAAAAATAGTTTCTTTCTCCCATTTTCAACATACATACCATACATATAATAATTAATTAAAATACATACTAGACCCTTTTTTTGGAAAAAATCCAATTATCCGAATATTTGATTATCCGATTGGGGTCCGATCCCAATTGATTTGGATAATTGGAGTTCTACTGTACGTCAATTACTTGACGTTGTTTGGTACAGCCTGGTCAAATATGGCCCTTGCGTAGAAAAAACTAACCAACCTTTTCAAATGTTTCAAATTTTTGGTTTGAATAATTCACCTAAAAGTACTTATGAAGGTTTGTTTTTCTGGCTCAGAGTCCAGAATATGGACAAACTGCATCAAACACGACAAAAAATCAAAGTTAACGAAAAGAGACAAAACAAAGCTAAGACCGAAGAGGCACTATAAAAAGCGTTTGGGACCATGAAAATTCCATTTAGTAGCACATGAAATAACAAAAGAACTTGTTTTAAAATTGTAAGTCTTCAGTACAAAGTAATGGCAACCTATTACCATTTTTCAAAAATGTTCGATCAATATTTAACGACAGTTAAAAAAAAGATTGTTTTCAACAAACTTCTAAATGGTAATAAGTTGTTTAATATCGCTCCAACTCGTAAAGTAGGCTACACCAACACTCTGTCACTATAACAAATGATATTTAAGACTATTTTAGAATTTTTTCTAACGTTAATATCTTACAATATTGGCGAAGTTCCGTTAAAAATGTGCTTTAAACTAATTTGTATGTAGCTTTAAATCGAATTCTCCTTGAAGTTTTTGTTGCGTGTGAAGAATAGATTACAATTAAAAAATTATATATCAATTAATTACATTAACCACCGCAGAAAACAGCGAAATAGAAATAAAGCCATCGGAATAGAGTTAAAAAATTAATTCCTTATTTTTATTTATCTTGTGCTCTCACATAGTTGCAACTGCCTATAACTAAAAGTAGAACGAAATCTTAAAATGCGAAATTAATTCAGGTTGGTATTTTAATTAACGTCGCACTAGGGAAATTAATTAAAAGAAAAATATGAAAATATTTCTGCACGAACACGAGTTTTCATTGCGGTGGTCACCCGCTACACTTCAAAGCAGATTTTTAATTCGTATATTTAGTTTTGATGGAAACCATGCACCTGTTTAGAATGAGAATGATGATATTACTTGGTTTCATTGAAGGCTGCACTCAACTAAACAAGTTTTTTTTAAAACTTTAAAACTTGCTTTTCTTTCATCATGTTTCGAGAGCTTAATTGTTTTGTAAAGGAAACTTAAGTCAAAATTTTAAAGTACTTTGAATAAATTCGATTATTTGCCAATCCTAATTCAAAAGGTTTTGTGCTGTGCGTTTTTTTTTTTATAAAAAGAAATCTTATAACCACGTGTATTAAAAAAAGGACGTTAGATGAAAGTTAATGTCCAGTCACAGAAAAACAAAAACCGAACCCCCCCTCTTAATTCGAGCAATTTTAACAGAAAATTCAAAGATGGTCTTTCTTCGGTAACGTCTTCTATAAGCTTCTATAAATTAAAATGCACAAAATTTACATGAGCAATTTTTTTGCGTCTTCATATTAAATTAAGCACCGACTTCATTTTTAACAGAAACCCCCTATTTCGACAGTTTCGAATCTATATACAAATTTAACTTCAGATATCAAATGGTATGTCATTAGGTCTTACCGCTTTGAAGTTAAGAGGACAGAAAGTCTGGAGCTCCTAATGTTATATCAGTTTCTCAGATTTTTTGGATTTTCTCCTACATAATATTTTTGTAGCGCTGATATTTTGCATCATGTTACAGTCAAACAACCCAAACAAAATCCACCTAATATTTTATTTAAAAAATATTTTTTAGTATACAATAATTATTAAATTAATGTTTGAAAAAATTATAAATTGGAACCGCATTATAGTTTGATGAGAATCGATTCAGTATGGACTTTTAGTGTACCCATACAAAATTTCAGCTCATTCCGATAATTAGTTTTTGCGTACCATTAAATATTCCTCATTATTGCGATTTTAGGGGGCAACCCAAAGTTTAAAAGACGTTTGCCAAACCTCGGATAGTAATTCTCGGATGGGTTGAACTCCCACAGTAAATTTAATAATGGTTTTTTAAAAATCGTTAGCACTTGCGTAATATAATAATTCTGGGATCGCTAAAAATACGTTTGAATTCGAGTAATTTGAAAGTTAAGTCAAATTTGAAATTTGAGTAACTATAACTACAATTAGCTAGTTACGATCTACAAATAGCGACTTTTTATTTCGAGTTGTTCCTTGAAATGTTGAATTTTAAGATTGACTATCTCGGGATATAAAGATAGTTACGAAATTTGATATTTAGACTTATTTAACGATGCAGAAGCTGATAATGGCATTAAAACATGGCGCTTCCATTAGAAGTTTTGTTATTGTTCAAAATTTGCTTTGAAGACCCCTTTAAGCAATTTTTTAATTTTGAGTTTGTAGACGACGTTATTGAATGATATTTTTGAATTTGTTCTAGTATGAATAGTGCTCGAAGTAAACGTGGTGGTTCGTTTTATTTTCAGTGACTGTTCATGTGGTCGATACAATGCACACGTCTTAAGCAATAATGGATACATTAATTTCTATCTTGCTCTAGTGCAAACTTCTGTTTTGTTCTCTTTACATCCTATGCCCCCAAAATTCGTAAATTATTTATATTTTGAAATAATTTTGGTAATTTTTTTTGTTAACGTCGTACTAGAGCAACACAACGGGCTATTGACGACGGTCCGGAATCAGTCCCTTATGGGAAAGATCCGAGGACAACACCTCGTAATTTTGAACCACGGTCAGATGACGAAGCAACACCTGAGCTGGCACCCCACTCTCCAAACTTCCACGCCGACCCAACGTGAGGACTTTCGGCCACGACAGATTTAAGGTGCACCAGCCGCCTCTACACCATACGCTTACAAACATCCATGCCCGGACCCGGATTCGAACCAGGAACCTTCCGATCTAGAGGCTAACACCTTAACCACTATACCGGTTGGTCGGCTTATATTTTGAAAAGAAAAATTGAAATATCAGAATTTGATCGATTAACTATCTTATATCAATTCCGTTGTTTGGGCTTATGGTCATATTTAGCCAAGCTAAGCCAAACATCAAATCAATAATGTGGGAAAATAGTCCCCTCTGTTCCATCCAACGCGCGGAAGAATACATTATCGATGACATACCGTGTCACATTTTTGCTAATTCGACGATATATGGACGCCGTGGGAAGGTAAGGTAATTTTAGTTAACGTCGTACTAGAGCAACACAACGGGCTATTGACGACGGTCCGGGATCAGTCCCTGAAGGGAAAGATCCGAGACGCCGTGGGAAGCAAGAGCTTCATGCAACAACTTGCTCTTCTGTTTGTTATATCGACCCCGACAGTTCTTTCCCTTTATATTAACTGTTATTGTTTTGTCCCATGTACCGTTTATATAATAAAGTTATTAATTTGTTAACTTGCAGTTCTCTATTTGATCCCATTATAATTACGCAGACGCAGATTAGCAATCTGAAGGTTGAGAGTTTGAAACTCGATCCAACCAAAGATGTGGAGGCTTGTGGCTCTTAAATCTGTCGTAGACTCAAATGTCCTCTCGTTGGCGTGGTGTAGAAGCTTGGAAAGTGGGTTGCCAGTTCAGTGAGTTGATCTCGTCATCTGACCGTGGTTCAAAATGACAAGACAGTGTCTTCGTATTTTTGACTTCGGTAATTGGCACCAGACCTAAGTCAACAGATCGATATGTTGCTTCAGTGCGACGTTAATTCAACTACCTACCATTACCAAGTAACATTGATCAGGAGATCTTCAAACCGAGCTATTCGGAGAAATAACATGAAACTACGAACGTTTTTATTTCATTTGAAGGCCGATGAGCATACGTATACTACTCTTGAACACAATGGAGAATCCACTTCAGGAAATCCATTAGTTTTTTGTTTTAAAATGTATCTAATTTCGTAGCAAGATGCATTGGAAACAGAAACTATAAAAACGACGTGGTTTTTACGTAGAGTTCAATAGAAGTTCGAGATCAAACGAACGCTGATCTACATCAAGTTCTTTTTGTTGATAATGTTCATGCGATGAAAGAAACCCCATTCAAAAAATAATCTATATCAGGAACTTTTCAATTCCCTTAGAAGCTTGTTTTTCATTTCAAAATGACCTTCAACTGACATTGAAATTTAAATTAAAGGAGCAAAATGTAGATCACAAAAAGTTCAAAAGGTATTTTATAAGTACAAGACAGGCATCACAAAAGCAAGACTAAGTATATGGCAAAACACACGTATTCTTCCAACATTTTCCGTGTTCTCATAATTATAGTTTAGATCAATGGAATAAAGAATTTCGTACGTCACCGCAGATAAAGTGAACATCAAATAAGTCTCGTCACTTATGCAGTGTAAGAGTAGCTAATGATAAGTCTATTTTTGTCCATGGTTTTTGCATAAATGTCGCGGAAATAAAGTACACGAGCTTGTCGTTATGTTATCAACATAATACATGCGGTGACATTTTGTCATATTGATCATAAAGTAATTTAAAATAATACGTCTGGAGTGTTAAAATACGATCTTATTTCCATTTTCAATCTTTGTCAAGACGTTTCAGAATTATTGTAATTTAATTATAATTTAATTCATATTTGGCAACATCAGGAAGTAAATGGACCTATCGCTCACTCTTTGCAACAACGTCATGTCTCAAAAATCGACGATTTTTAGTTATGCTTGTTTTCAGAACGCCCTGAAAGAGTATTATATCTCTGCAAGATAGTCATACCTCACCGCTCAATATTTAGCCGCTAGAGAGCAGAAGTAATATTTATATTTCATACATTTCAATCTGCTTTTAAACTTTAAAACCACTCTTCTGAAAAATCACGTTTTTTGCGATATGGCGTTGTTGAAAGGAGTGAGCGATATACATACAAAGAAAGCTTTAAAGACCGAAGAACTAGAACCAGAAAAGAACCGCGCTTGTGAAAAGATCGATATTTAACAAAGGTAAAACACCGTGAGGTAATGGAAATAAAGGATTTAAATACTCTGCAGTTTAGACAGTACCTCTAAATGTTGAAGCATCGTAAAATATTCATACTACTTGAACCACAGGTGACGGATTTTGATTATAAACTCTTCATGCAAAGGAAGATTGATTTAAACGTACAAATACTAAAACGACTCAAAATATGCAAACATACCCAAACATGAAATTGGAAAAAATAATCTACATACCTTCAAATAGAAACAAAACTGATATAAATAAACTAACGATAACTAATCCGAGGTTTCGCGGATAACACCAGATGTTCACAAATTGCTTAAGTTTAGAATTCCAGTTTATTGTACTACATTCTTAACGTTTATATTTTGGGATATCAGCAATCTTCATTTTCTGAATCACACACAGTTAAGTCAAATCAAGGGTTAAGATTCATATTTTATCTTACTTTGGTAGGTTGTTGGATTTACGTCGAACTAAGGGCAACTCACCGGGCTATTGGTGACGGTCTAGGAATTTATTGGTAATTTGTAATTAACGTCGTAATACAGCAACACAACGGGCTATTGACGACGGTCCGGGATCAATCCCTTAAAGGAAATATCCGATGACAACATTACTTAATTTTGAACCACGGTCATGTGACGAGGCAACAACTAAGCTGGCACCCCACACTCCAAACTTCCTCACCAACCCAACGTGAAGAATTTCGACCACGACAGATTTAAGGTGTACCAGCTGCCTCTACATCATACGCTTACAAACATCCATGCACCAACCCGGATTCGAACATTCCGATGTAGAGGCTAACGCCTTAGATGACGGTCTGGTAATGGTAATGGTAATTTTTAGTTAACGTCGTACTAGAGCAACACAACGGGCTATTGACGACGGTCCGGGATCAGTCCCTTAAGGGAAAGATCCGAGGACAACACCTCGTAATTTTGAACCACGGTCAGATGACGAAGCAACACCTGAACTGGCACCCCACTCTCCAAAATTCCACGCCAACCCAACGTGAGGACTTTCGGCCACGACACATTTAAGATGCACCAGCCGCCTCTACACCATACGCTTACAAATATCCATGCCCGGACCCGGATTCGAACCAGGAACCTTCCGATCTAGAGGCTAACTCCTTAACCACTACACCGCTTGGTCGGCACGTTAATGGTAATGGTAATTTTAGTTAACGTCGTACTAGAGCAACACAACGGGCTATTGACGACGGTCCGGAATCACTCCCTTAAGGGAAAGATTCGAGGACAACACCTCGTAATTTTGAACCAAGAACAACACAACGTGTTATACCTAGTACAGGCACCAGGGGCCCGGTAGCCCGGTTGGAAGAGTGGCGAATTCGCAACAGGAGAGTTGCAAGTTCGAATCCAACCAAAGACCACCGTGTTAAAAGGAAGCTGGTGCACGTTGAATCTGTCATGTCCTCACGATGGCCTGCTGTGGCTGTTTGGATTGTGAGGTCCCAGCTCAGGTGTTGTTGCCTTGTCATGTTGCCTTACGATCGTGGTTCAAATCACGTTGTTTTGTCATCGGATCTTTCTCATCGGGTTTGATCTAGACATGCGACATCGACAACAAAACATCGATGTCCAACATAAAAGATCGATGTTAATAATACATCGCCTAAAAATCATCGATGTTTTTTAACTCCCCTCCCCATTTTTTAAAACATTTTTAATAACCTCAAGCATTAACGTACCCCGCGCGGGGTACGTTAACTTGTCATTTGCTAAGTTTATTAATTTAGAACTAAGATTTTTTTAACTGTCAAAACAAAGTCAAAAAAATTAATAAGAGCAATTACAAATTTTTTATTTTCAAATAGTATAAAAGAAAATAATATTTACAACAATTTACATAGGTACTACTACCTATAAGTATAATAGGTAGTTACATAACAATAATTATTGTTGGTTATTATCAATTCAATTTATGTGTGTGTGGGGGGAAACATTACAAATTTATTTTTTATTTACTGTAAATAAAAAATACTAAACCTATAATTATTATAAATCCCAATATTTGTTATTTGCAGTTTGTAGAAAAAGAAGTTTGTTAACTGTCTCCACCTTAAGCCGTCTTCTTTTTCCACTAACTATACCACCAGTTAGGGAAAAAACTCTTTCTGATGAGACAGAAGTTGCCATCACTGAAAAATACTTAGCTGCACGGTAATTTTTGTAATTTGCTTTTTTAATGGTGCTTTTTTTAAATTCAAAAATAAAACAACTTATAAACATTGTTGTTAAACAAACATCGACTCCAATAAATCGATGGTAAATACATCGATGTTTTGAAAACATCGACATCGATGTCACATCCATAGTTTCATCCAGGACCGTCGCCAATAGCCCGTGTATTGCCAGTTGTGTTAATCAAAATACCGACGTACCTATGTAGATCGGTATGTAGGTTTTTGGGTCAGGTTTAGATAATTCAAAACAAATAGTTATATTTTGTAAAAATAGCTTTAGGTTCTTTGTTTGAGTTTGATATAGTGCAAGATCACATTTTGCCAAATAGCGATGAACACAAGTAAACAACGGACGGTCGCTAAGTTTAAGGCGTAGAATACGTTAGTGAAGTCATAGAGGTAGATAGCGTTCAATTATTGTCGCACTGTAGCAACACTAGTGACGGTTCGGGATCAATTCCGAAGGTCAATCCTATGGGCCGCAGTAGCATGATTGGAGGAGTAACGGATTATCTATCGCAGTTCGAATCCAATCAAAGACCTTTGAAAATTTTAAAACTGATATTCAAATCATCGAATGTTGTATGATTTCATCAATTTAGCGACAGGAATAATAAAACAATTATGAACTTCAGAGCAAAGTGCGAAAAAAATGCTTCCCAATATTTTTCAGTTGAGTCTTAGAAAAAAGTAATCACATTTTTTTCTATTCCTTATTTAATAAAAAAAAAACATAAATATTTTCGACTGTAATCTTTAGAACTCCAATTTTTGCAACAATAAGAAAAATTAAAAACACAATAAGTTCTCCATATATTAAGCCGTCATCTGACCGTGGTTCAAAATTACGAGGTGTTGTCCTCGGATCTTTCCCTTAAGGGACTGATCCCGGACCGTCGTCAATAGCCCGTTGTGTTGCCTTAGTACGACGTTAACTAAAAAATTACCAAATTACCATATATTAAGCAAATTTGGATGTAAGAATCTTTCTGCTTGATTTACATCTGCAAGCCTACGTAATTTTAAAGTTTAATTTAAGTTTTTCTAAAATTTAGAAAAAACTATATGATAGATTTTCATTTCTAGAAATAACAAATATTTACTCACTTTGAAGAAACTGTTAGAATGTCCGTTTTGATCGAAGAAATCGTTGCTAGTGGATCTTGCCGATTCTGACAATTTCAAATTTATAGCCGCGATGCATAACCAAACGTGAGATTTTCCGCCATACAAAATGCTACGTCATCATTACTGTTCATTCGACAGTGACAGTTGGGACATACCTAGTTTATTTTTTGTTCCTCTGTGACCTTCTGTCCAAAAGAAATGGATTTCTACTTCGCAACAAAGATGGCCCATCGAAACAGACGCGGAAACTGGTACTTCACATCGGCGTGGGGAGTTTCTTTTGTCAACAGATCGATCGTTCCTGTCAACAGATCGATATGTTGCTCCAGTGAGACGTTAATTCAACTACCTACCATTACCAAGTGACATTGATCAGGAGATCTTCAAACCGAGCTATTCGGAGAAATAACATGAAACTACGAACGTTTTATTTCATTTGAAGGCCGATGAGCATACGTAGTTATACTCTTGAATACAACGTGGGGAATCCACTTCAGGAAATCCATTAGTTTTTCACTCAAAAATGTATCTAGTTTCGTAGCAAGATACGTTGAAAACAGAAAATATAAAAACGACGTGGTTTTTACGTAGAGTTCAATAGAAGTTCGAGATCAAACGAAATTGATGGCATAAACACATTTCTTCTAGACATGATTGAAAAGAAAGGGGGATAACGTTGCTTAGTGATATTCTTCAGTAGGGATTCTTAGTCCAGTAGGAAGAACAACGGATTAGTAATTTTGTTTGGTAATTTTTTAGTTAACGTATTACTAGAGTAACACAACGGGCTATTGACGACGGTCCTAAATCAGTCCCTTAAGGGAAAGATCCGAGGACAACACCTTGTAATTTTGAACCACGGTCAGATGACGAAAAAACACCTGAGCTGGCACCCCACTCTCCAAACTTCCACGCCGACCCAACGTGAGGACTTTAGGCCACGACAGATTTAAGGTGTACCAGCCGCCTCTACACCTGACGTTTACAAACATCCATGCCCGGGCCCGGATTCGAACCAGGAACCTTCCGATCTAGAGGATAACACCTTAACCACTATACCGGTTGGTCGGCGAGCAACGGATTAGAAACTGGACGGTAGTGAGGTCGAAACTAGGTCAAAGACCGTTTTGTACACAGGGCTGGTGCACTTAAATATGTCATGGTTTGAAACGTCCTCACGTTGGAAGTTTGGAGAGTGGAGATCCAGCTCAGTTGCTGTCTCGTCATATCATAGGGATTCAAAACTACGTGGTGTTATCCTAGAATCTATCCCTTCGGGATTGATTCCAGATCGTCGTCAATAGCCCGTTGTGTTGTTCCAATACGACGTTAAATGACTACCTATTTACCTTAGTTGGGTTTTTCCTTCAGGCATAGGGCCGACCAACCGGTGTAGTGGTTAAGGTGTTAGCCTCTAGATCGGAAGGTTCCTGGTTCGAATCCGGGTTCGGGCATGGATGTTTGTAAACGTATGGTGTAGAGGCGGCTGGTGCACCTTAAATCTGTCGTGACCGAAAGTCCTCACGTTGGGTTGGCGTGGAAGTTTGGAGAGTGGGGTGCCAGCTCAGGTGTTGCTTCGTCATCTGACCGTGGTTCAAAATTACGAGGTGTTGTCCTCGGTTCTTGCCCTTAAGGGACTGATCCCGGACCGTCGTCAATAGCCCGTTGTGTTGCTCTAGTACGACGTTAATTGAAATTACCATTACCATTACCTTCAGGCATAGGGCCGACCAACCGGTGTAGTGGTTAAGGTGTTAGCCTCTAGATCGGAAGGTTCCTGGTTCGAATCCGGGTTCGGGCATGGATGTTTGTAAACGTATGGTGTAGAGGCGGCTGGTGCACCTTAAATCTGTCGTGACCGAAAGTCCTCACGTTGGGTTGGCGTGGAAGTTTGGAGAGTGGGGTGCCAGCTCAGGTGTTGCTTCGTCATCTGACCGTGGTTCAAAATTACGAGGTGTTGTCCTCGGTTCTTGCCCTTAAGGGACTGATCCCGGACCGTCGTCAATAGCCCGTTGTGTTGCTCTAGTACGACGTTAATTGAAATTACCATTACCATTACCTTCAGGCATAGGGCCGACCAACCGGTGTAGTGGTTAAGGTGTTAGCCTCTAGATCGGAAGGTTCCTGGTTCGAATCCGGGTTCGGGCATGGATGTTTGTAAACGTATGGTGTAGAGGCGGGTGGTGCACCTTAAATCTGTCGTGACCGAAAGTCCTCACGTTGGGTTGGCGTGGAAGTTTGGAGAGTGGGGTGCCAGCTCAGGTGTTGCTTCGTCATCTGACCGTGGTTCAAAATTACGAGGTGTTGTCCTCGGATCTTTCCCTTAATGGACTGATCCCGGACCGTCGTCAACAGCCCGTTGTGTTGCTCTAGTACGACGTTAACTAAAATTATCATTATCATCATTACCTTCAGGCATAGGACACAATAGCCCGTTGTGTTGCTCTAGTACTACGTTAACTAAAATTAACTTACCATACCTTCAGGCATGGTGGGGGGGGGAGGGTTGGCCCGGTTGGAAGAGTAACGTGTGAACATCCGGAGGGTTGCAACTGTCCAAACAAGGACAGTCCATAATCCAACCAAATACTGTCTTGTTGGAAGAGGGGTAGAGAACTTGAAACCTGTCGGGGCCTCAAATGTTTTCACGTTCGCGTGGTGTGGAAGTTTGGATAATGAGGTGCCAGCTCAGGAGTTGCCTCGTCATCAGATCGTGGTGCAAAACTACGTGGTGTTGTCCTTGTATTTTTCCCTTGGGAGATGGATTCCGGATCGTCGTCAATATCCCGCTGTGTTGGACGTTAATCAAAAATATAATACTTTCAGTCATAGTAGATAGGTAGTTGAATTAAGTCGCTCTGGAGTAAGACAATGGCTATTGGTGACGGTTCAATATCAATCGCTAATACAAAGATCCGAGGACAACATCTCGGAATTTTGAACCACTATCAAAAGACGTGGTCAACACCCCAGTTGGCACCCCACTTTCCAAACTTACGCTTCACGCCAACGTGAGGACATTTGACGCCCCAACAGATACAACGTGCATCAGCCCCCACTTATACGACGGTCATTGGTTGGAATGAGTTTGGAAGTCGCTACCCTTCGGTTGCTGATCCGCTCTACTAATTGGGCTACCACGACCCCAGAAGTTTTAAAGAGTAAGAAAATTTTATCCCTTTTGAATACTCATAAAATAAGTGAATAAAATTTATAAGGGGGTCATGTCCTCCATGTGAAATCATCCAGAAAAAAAAAAGGATTTGACACCCATGATCACAGATTTTGATGAAACTTGGCATGTTTGTTCCTTTTATGGATTTAAGAACACATATAATTTTTTTTGCTCTATCTCAAGCGGCTTATGTTTTATAGCCTGTTAAAGTTTTTGGAATTTTGCGGTTTTTATCGATCAGACAGAGGAAACAGAATTTCTTTATTTTAGAAAATAAATTATATCTCCCTTGCTTATTGAACCAATGTTGATGAAATTTTTTAAGAGTATACATTAATATGTAAAGAGTCCAGAAAAAAATAAATTATACCTGCAAGTATCTTATACATGGTTAGAAAAAATTCCAAAGTTCTATTTATAGATTTAAAAAATAAAATGGCGAGTTTTACGCTAAGTGGAATATCTTTAAAAGGGTTAAGGACAATAAAATTTTTTTTTTGTATTCTTGTTCTAAAAGATATGCTCTACCACATAAAAAAATAAAATGAATGGTTTTTTTCACTCCTTTATTATTTTTTCTCACTTTAAAGATTGAAATCACTTGACTCACTAATTTTCTTGAAATCGTTAAATTAGAATAACAATTTTAGTGAAATTATAATAAAATTTGAATATTTATAATGCTTTTGGAATGGAAAATGTATTACAAAATTTACCATTGAAATATTTCAAATTCTAGGTAATAATTCTTTAATTTTCTACAGTGCTTTCATAAGGTTGATTGAACATGCAACATGCTTACTTGAGAGAATTTGTAAGTTCTTCCAGTCATTGTTTTAAGGGTTCCACAATTTAAATAACGTGAGGGATCGGTACAACACATTCATCTTTTCTTTTGTCAGAAAAATGATGGTGGTAGTCCATGAGGATGTAAAAACTTTACAGTGGAATCTTCTTCTGCATTCACCTCACTCACCATAGCAAAATACCATAAGCTGTCATAAACACAAGCAATAAAACATCCATGATATGTCTTAGAAATAAGTTGGAAGTTAATATTTGTAATGTTGGATTTGCAAAACACGGAAGTTCATTTGTTGTTTTAATTTGTCTTTCCAGGTGTCATTGAAGACTTTCCTTCCTAGGGGGGGGGGCTAAGTGTTTTACGTTAAACCCATATTCCTTCACATTCTGTTTTACCGTGACTGGTTGCAAAAAATGACCACTGGGCTTTTAGTTGCAAGTCCTTTTCATGCAGACACAGATTAATGAAGTTGTATTTATTTTTATATTGCCCAGAACATCAGTCACTGAAGTAGTGAATGTTTGCTATGTGGGTAGTTCTTTCAGAAAGGTAGTTACAGTTTTTTGGATCTCATACACCATACTCGTGTCATGTTTAAGGTCGTCAGATTTGATACAAAGAGGTAAATTCAGTTTTTTATTGCTTTCATCATTGCAGTGAATGAATAATGACAGGATGAATAGTATATGAATCTGAGGTCCAGTGGTAACCTTGCACCTCTTTTTGTATTGTGAAAGCATAATTTTCACTAAAATCCAGAGATAACAGCTGTATTTAAGGAAACTGATTACTTTAAACTTTTAATAAATGAATCTTGTGATTTAGCAATGTATGAATGAGGTATTGACCTGTTCAGTTTTTCTGCTAAGTTATCACTAACCTCATCAACTGAGCTCGAGCACTCTATCATTTCAGTTCGATCAGTCAAAACCCACTGATTGTACTCGACAGGGTGTTCATCATGATAGTTCTCAAATTTTGAGTGTAAAAACTGGACAAGGCTATATTTTGATGGACACTACAAGGCTATATTCAGCAAGACGTCCATTGCTTCGTCCACCCTTGACGCAGAACCACAGACGTCTCCGCCGTCAATAGTGCGATGAAAGAAGGATGTGGACGGCAGAATGGAATGAAATTGTCTTTACTGACGAGTCACGCTTCTGTCTGCAACACCACGATGGTCGGATTCGAGTCTGGAGACACCGTGGAGAGAGGATGCTGAACAGCTGCGTTATGCACCGCCACACTGGTCCAACACCGGGTATTATGGTATGGGGCGGTATTGGATATCACTCTCGCACTCCTCTAGTACGCATTGCCGGTACTTTAAACAGCCAGCGCTACATCTCCGAGGTGTTGGAGCCAGTTGTCCTTCCTTACCTTCAGGGCTTGCCCACAGCCATATTTCAACAGGATAATGCGCGACCACAGGTGGCACGCGTTGTCCAAGGGTTCTTCGTCAATCGCCAGATTGAATTGCTTCCCTGACCAGCTCGCTCTCCGGATCTTTCGCCGATAGAAAACATGTGGTCCATGGTTGCGCAACGATTGACCCAGATTACATCCCCAGCTGCCACACCAGATCAACTTTGGTAACGTGTGGAAGCTGCTTGGTCTGCTGTACCCCAAGAACACATACAAAGTCTCTTTGAATCAATGCAGAGGTGTGTGGCAGCGGTGATCTCCAACAATGGCGGCTACTCTGGCTACTGATTTTGGCAGGAACCACACTTCACAGAAGAAGTAAATTTAATCATTTGATACTTGGTCAACATGTTATCCGCAAAATAATTTTTGTTGTGATATCTCTTGTCTTTCTTGGTGTTGCAATTTGGGTGGCCAGCAGTGTACAAATAACCGTGACACTTTCTGACAAAATAACTAAGATTGCCTTTCCCTAAAAGAAAAGGATAACTATTTCCCATTAATTTCAATTGTATTTCTAGATGCAAACAATTGTATGAAGGATTTGCAGACAAATTACATATGGGGTATTGTATCACTAAGTGTGTCATTAACATATTTCTGTCTGAATTCACCCAGGCTGTGATGATAGGGTGAAGGACAAGTTCTCTCTCCTAGAAAGGGATTATATTCCCAATGGGTTTAATAACCTCAATTTCTCATCGACTTGGTCAACCAGTCGACGATAGAAATCATTCATTTATCTCAAAGGGAATGTTGTGGAAAAGCTTAGAAGGAAATTCCAGGAAGAACAATTTATGAGAAGTTTCCTTTAGGAGCTGGTTATTTTCGGATTTGATTATAGTAAAATGACAATTGGTGTGTGTGTGTGTGTGTGGGGGGGGGGGTAACTGTAACTGTGTAGTCGGATCTCAGTCTGAGGATCTGAATTCCCTCGAAAGTGTTGTGCGTGGTCTCGAATTATAAAAACATAAAAAAAATACTATGTGAAAGAAAGACATTTTTTTCATTCTCTCTCTCTCTCTCTCTCTCTCTCTCTTCAAATACAATAATAGTCTCTCTCTCAATTCATTCTTAAATCAAATCATTCATAATCATTAAAGATTGGAAGAGAGAACGTTTTTAGAATTTTCTTAAAGAAAATTTATGATTCTTATTTTATTTTTATTGTTTTATCTAAATGTTGATTTTATGTATACTGTGCTTCGCTGTGTACCGGATGAAATGGTGTGGTGATAGAAATGAAATGGTAGCGTAAAGGAATAAGATATTTCGTTTCACCACTACATCATTTATTCTAACATACTACAGCTTAGCAGATATTTACAGTAAGGTTACAGACATTTTTGGGACAAGAAGGGTAAGGCAAGTAAACGAGCTTGTTCTCGCTCTCAGGTCTCAGTGGAAAATTCTGTTGTTGTTGTTGTTGCACGCCCCCATTGGCCAGCAGTGCTAGACCAGGTCCATGACGTTATACATCCTCAAAAAAATCCAACACCATCAATGGATCGTCAGTCAAGTCCTGTTTGGAGAGCTCCAGGCACGAGAGGATGTGGTGAGGCGAAGCCTGCTCAGTGGAACAGTTGTTACAAATTTCAAAGATCTTGGATCCTTTAGAAAATTTCATTGATTTAAGGTGACCACTTCGAAAGCGGACAAGAATAGTTTGGTCCTGCCTATTGAAACCTTGAGCCAGTGACCCTCCAGGTAGTGAACAGTGATACCATGGGTGCTCTGGGGGGACATTAAAAGTGGTCTTATTCTTGTGTTTTATTTTTGAGATCTCCAAAAAGGTGAGGGGTGCTGATGGCACAGAGGCATCACAAGCACCAGCCTTGGCCAAAGTGTCCGCAATCTCATTTCCCTCAAGTTCGACGTGGGAAGGAATCCACTGCAGATGAATCCGATGCGATATGGAAAGCCGTTTTAACTTGTTGAGTATTGACACTCCAACACAATCTCTCACACTTTGCCAATTGGTCAAGTGCTGTATTGTGGAAAATTCTTATTGGGAAAATTCTAGTGTCTTTCAATAGCCTTTGAACTGAAAAACCAGATGTTGATGGAATTTTGTTCTCAAGGGGCTTGAGATTTATGAGATCGTGATGTCAGTGTAACGTCAGATGAAGAGGGTTTGTTTCAAGTGCCCAGAACTTTATGACCTATGTAATGTCAAATGGAGAGCTGTAATAGTACTTCTAGGGTTAGTTGTGGATAGTTGATCCCCTGAAAGGATTTTTATGATCTCCAATTCTGGAATACATCTTTGTGTCGGCTTGATCAGAGAAGCCGCGTTTAGAGCGGTAGAACTAGCGGTATAGCTGGTTCATAGAAGACATCGTGAAGTCGGCTTTATACGCCGGACACGTGTATCAAGACATAATGTAATGCAATTTCTAAAACTAGATAGTATTTTATGAATTAATGTGCACTATTGCACTTGATAAATAAATTTTGATTTCGAAATTTGAAAAAAAAAAAAAAAAAAAAAAAACCTTTAAGGATATTGTTTTTTTATTTATCGATTCAAACATCATCTTGCACATTTATATATTTCTGTATTGCATCTCAGTGATACAAAAATAAAAAGCTAATTTCAGACAAAGGTTTGAATATTGGTGTAATATAATTAATTGTGTTAATATTAGAGAAAGTATTACATAATCATAGGCGTCATAAGCATTGACGATAGCTTGAGGAAATAATTGGTGAGTTGGTAAAATCCCTCAGTTGGTTCATATAAATTTTCAGTTTCATATTTAGAGGATTTGTTCAGAGGGCTCGAGCTCTCTTCAAAATATTTTAAATGCTGCAAATCAATCAAAACCACGCACTGATGTAGAGGTAGGTATTTTAATTAACATCACACTGGAGCAACACAACGGGCTATTAGACTACAACAAGGGAATACGAGGACAGCACTACGTAATTTTGAACCAGGGTCGGATAACGATTTAATGCCTAAGCTGCCACCCCACCCTCCAAAGTTCTTTCATGACACAAACGTGAGGACATTTGAGGCCAAGAAAAATTTAACGTGCACCAGCCCCAGCATATACGAAGGTCTTCTGTTGAATCGAGTTTCGAATTCGATTCAACAGAAGACTAATGCATGACTCTACCAACTGGGCAACCACGGCCTTCTTTAGCTACTTTAAATATTGTAAATGTTAAGTTGAGAAGATATATGTCTATAAATTCCGTAAAAAACTCCCACATTTTTACCGTAATTTTCATTTAGCATAAGACCATTCGATTGAAATCGAAAACCACAATATACCTCCTCTGAATTCTCCGAATACGCGCGTTTGGAGAGTGGGATGCCAGCTCAGGTGTTGCTTCGTCATCTGACCGTGGTACAAAATTACGAGATGTTGTCCTCGGATCTTTCCCTTAAGGGGTTGATCCCGGACCGTCGTCAATAGTCCGTTGTGTTGATCTAGTACGAAGCTAATTAAAAAATTACCAAATTACCGAATACGTGCCTGTCCTTAGCCCCCAACCGGTAAAATAGTTAAACAATGGATATCTGTAGAGACAAAGCGGATAAATATAAAAGTAGTTAAAGAGATGTCAGTGGAATTCGTTAGCGATTAGAGAGGGAAAACGGAAACGAAACAAATACAAGAGAGGATGCACATAGCATCCAGACTCCAAGGTCTACGAAGAATAATGGTTTGTCCAGTCGTTCAAGGTACACATACGCTAACGCAAACATCGGCAGTCTAAACAGAATAAGACTGATGGGAAAATTATGCATCGGCGACAATGAAAGCATTGATCGAGTTTGAGTTTTAGCTTGCCTGAAGCTGAACGAGAAAAATCTTGGCTCGATCGACACCAAGATTGGTATGAAAAGAAGTGCCGTTGCATATGCATAACCTAGATCTACAATTCCTGAAGTGCGTTATCCGGAGATAGTTCACTTGCCGGTAAGTCGAGACGGTACTAGGTTACCGGATTAGTTGGCATTGCCACTGGAATAGCAAGTTACCGAGACACTGCTGTGCTTCAGACTAGGTGGGAAAACGATGTCGATGAAATTGTTGATGCTTCTGTTTTTGTTGGAGAGATTGGATGGTTGATGGCCGAATTAGCGTCCCACTGGAGCAAAACAATGGGCTATGGTCTATCTATCCAGAGATGAAATAATAGGTAACCCGCCAGGCTATGTAATGTTTTCTCCCGTATGGAACCACTGATCAATTCTACGTAGTGGTAAGGGAGTAGGCGACTATCTAGGCTACATGCGCCACTCCAGGTTCCGTAGTGTACGTACCCTAACGTGGTGCAAGTAGTAAGCGAGGGATGATACTCATGGAAGTAGGAAAGATAAGGAAGTGCCCTAACAAGGTTTCGCTACCGGTTTAACTGAAGCCGACATTCCACATGGAAGTAGGAAAGATAAGGAAGCGCCCTAACAAGGTTTCGCTACCGGTTTAACTGAAGCCGACATTTCCATGATTTAAATGCACCAAGAAAACGTTAAAAACCTTTTGTAAGGCGCATTTTTTTTTCATATTAAGATGTGTTAATTTATTTTGCAATTGAGCGATGCATAATAAATGAAATTTTGGCGATATTTTGTTTTTTAATTGATAATTTATGTATGATATATAAAAAAATGTATTACCTTTTTCACGTTTGCTTTTAAATTTTGTGATTGAATATGCAAAAACGTAATTACAATCTAAGAAACAGAAAACTATCAATGCTAATTTTTGTTGTTGTTTTTTGTTTATTATGAACATGCAAAATTTTTTTAAACAGTTTTAAAATTGGTAAAAATTTACTGATTAGAAAAATTATAGGTATCCTACAAATTCCATTTTTCAGTAATGTTTTAATTTAGATTAGCGGATACCACACATAGCTTCTGCCCTCTAGTGCCTAATGGTCTAGAGCTACTTTGTATCCTTCATTCTTGTTTTTATAAAATGTATCCAAATTGGTTTCCACAATTAGGCATTGAAATTAATTTTATTGATTTCCTGCATACATTGAAATACACACACTTCTGGCCCAATCATCCATTCTAAATATTTATTTTCTTGTGGTATTTTACTTCTTATTATGCACTGCTTAGCAGAAAGCACTATTTCTGCTGATTCTTTTGTAAAATGACCTCCTGATATCGAGTATCCCCCCCCCCGTTTTCCCCCATCATCCACCGTTTTCTGGGGACGCAACCCCCCCCCCTCCTGTTTATCACTTTTCGATATCATTTTATGGACTTAAATTTGATTTGGGAGTAGAGAAAAAGATTATTTTAACCATCAAATTTCTTCTGAGGGGCTAGAGAGGTGAAAAGCTCTAAAACATGAACATTTGTAGCAAGGAGGGAGATTTGAGGGGGAATTTGTCCCCTTAAATTGTAAAAAAAAATCATTAAATATAATCGTTTTTCCTGGGTTTCTTTCGCAATTGTTTCTTTCATTTTCTACATATTCCAGCTTCTAGCCTCCCCTTTTCTTCACCCAAACACCCCCGACTAATAAAAATATCTAGCAGCAATTTTGGTTTAAAGCGGGTGGGGTAAGAGGTCCCGAATCCATCGTAAGAAAGTTTGGAAGATTCACTATACGACGATGACGCTCTCAATAAATCGCGCGTTTCGTGGTTTGCGCAGGAATTTTCATGGTTTGACCAGTTCAAACTTGCATTGCTTTTATCACTGTAGTTGTGAACGGAGGAAGTCATACAAAGTAACAATCTGTGAGATGACAGCGAGGTTCGCGCCAAACCATGGGCACACCAAACGGCATTGATTTACGGGTACCTTTGAGCATTTGGCCAAGCTACTGTAACAAGTAGTGCAGCAAAACTTTGGAGCCCAATCCTTGAACTGATTGCCAACTTGGAAATCAAAGTAAAATTGATAAGCAGTTTTAAGAAGCGGAGAAAAGGGTTTTTGTTGCGCTTTTAAAGTCAATTCACACCCCAAACATAGCATAAGCTATCGGGATGATTTTTACACTCGCGTGGCATAATTAAACAGTAAATCAATGCTCGGTACTGTTCACAAAAAAAACTTACACTCACGTACTGTAATTCACTTTGAAAGAGCCGGAGCAAAAAAATGTGAACCGTTTTACACAATCTAAACAACTTGGAAGCACAGAATCCCCGCCTAGAATACTGAAAAGTTGACTCGACGATCGCGAAAGATGTAATGAGGGAAGATAACGATTACAGTTCACAACTGTATTGATGAGCCGCGGTAGCTCAGTCAGTAGAGTGTCGGGCTCGCATCAGATAGGTTGTGGGTTCTGTCCTCGGCGGAGCCTCCAATTCTGATGATTGCGAGATCGGCGCTTCGACCTGGCTAAAGACCGTCGTGTTCACTAATGGTGACTGGGGCACGTTATATAGGTCGTGGTCACAATGTCCCCCATGTTCTCATACCAAATCAATACCTCTGGGGGTACCTGATCAGGGGGTTATCGGCCTCTGATTGGGATCTAAATTACGATATGTGTGAGTAAATGGATGTATGAAAGGGACCTTCCTGTAAAACGGATGTGTCATGTAAGTCGAGCAAAGTCGGACTTCCTCCCAAAGGGGCTCAATAACATGGAAGGCGCACCCCCCTCGCCTCTTTCCGTCTTCGACGGGCCTGGCACTCCTCTGGTCTGCCAGTGTAGGCATAAGAAACAACAACACTGTAGTGATTAAAGCAATGCAAGTTTAAACTAGTCGAAGTATGAAAATTACTGCGCAAACCACGAAGCGCGCGAGTTATTGAGAGCGTCATCGTCGTACAGTGAATCTTCCAAAGTTTCTTGATATAGATTCGGGTTGCTATATATTTGTATTAGTTGGGGGTGGTTGGTTGAGGAAAATAGGAGGCTGGAAGCTGGAATATGTAGAAGATAAAAGAAAAAATTGTAAAAAAAACCCCAGAAAAAACGATCATTTTTCATGATTTTTTTACAATTGAAGGGGACAAATCCCCCCAAAATCTCCCTCCTTGCTACAAATGTTCATGCTTTAGAACTCTTCACCTCTATAGTCACTCAGAAGAAATTTAATATTCAAAATAATCCTTTTCCCCACTGCAAATCAAATTTATGTTCATAAAATTATAACGAAAAGTGATACACATTTGGGTAGGGGAAGGCGTCCCCAGTAAACGGGGGTCATATTCGAATTCAGGAGTTCATTTTATATTTGAATCAGCAGGAATAGTGGCAGGGCTCGAAATTTTTTTTTTGCAGAGCAGTGTTATTTGGTTAAAATATAGTCAATCAAAAAAAAACCAGGGAAGTTCAAAAATTGTTTGCATAACCACGTTGATTAACATGCACGAGCACAATGTTTTTAACGAACTAAGATGGCGCCGCGGTTATGGTTTTGGCTTCAACAGTTCAAAGTAAAGGCACTTGCATTATCTTTCCGACTTCCATGACATTTCCATGGTTTTAACGCACCAAGATAGCGGCCGAGCATGCGCTGTTAACCTTTTATAAGGCTCATATTCTTCATATTAAGCTGCGTTCATTCATTTTGCAACTGAGCGATGTTAAATGAATAAAATATTACTAATTTTGGCAATATTTTGTTTTTTAAATGCTAATTTCAGTATGATATCTAAAAAAAATGTACTGCCTTTTTTCCGTTTGCTTTTAAATTTTGTGATTGAATATGCTATAAGATAATTACAATATAAGAAACAGAAAACTAACAATGGTATTTTTTTTTATTATTGGCATGCAAAATATTTTTAAAAAGCTTTTAAATTGGTAAAAACTCACCAATTAGAAAAATTATATGCATCCTACAAATACCATTTCTCAGTAATGTTTTAATTTAGATTAGCTGATCCTACACATAGCTTCTGTCCACTTGTGATACTCTGTATTCCTCATTCTTGTTTTTATAAATTGTATCCAAATTGGTTTCCACTATTAGGCATTGAAATTTATTTTATTGATTTCCTGCATACATTGAAATACATACACTTTTGGCCCAAGCATCCATTCTAAATATTTATTTTCTTGTAGTATTTTACTTCTTATTATGCACTGCTTTATGTTTATGCACTGTTTTTCCATGCATTTCTACGTTCTGGGTCTTTGGGAAACCTGAAACGAAAGTTATTTTAGTTAGATACAATGAATTGATAGATACATTGAAACCTATATATATATATAGATCCTGTCTAATGATAAAACCTGTCTCACTATTTTTTCTCCAACAGATTGAAAGGGTTACTGTTTATTTTAGACTATTGGTAATTGGTAATTTTAGTTAACGTCGTACTAGAGCAACACAACGGGCTATTGAATTTTAGACTATTAAAACAAATATTTATGAACATAAATTAATTCAATCTAAAAACCACTAAATCAAACTTCTTTACTATTACTTAATTTGATAATAAAAATAAAGGAACAGCTACAGTCTACGTATATAAGCAGTAGCAACGACATTGGCAATTTTTGTTAATAATTTTTAAATGTTCATAAATACGTCTAAATTTGAATATAATGCTGCTTGAACACTTAGAAGTTGCCGGTCAAAAAGCTATCAGCCTAAAGATACATCAAATTAAACTTACCTATGAAACGAAATTCCAGGGATCTACTTTGTATTTCGGTTTGTACACCCGTAGGCGACACAAGATGTCGTATCCAAATCAAAACTAAGAAAATGGTACTATTTATTTGGTTAAAATCGTCAATCAAAACCCACGGAAGTTCAAAAACGGTATAACCACGTTGATTAACATGCACCAGAACAATGTTTTCAACACACTAAGATGGCGTCAAGGTTACAGTTTTGGCTTCAACTGTTAGGCACTTCCTTTATCTTTCCGACTTCCTTGAGAATACTGCGGAAAGTTGGTACACACGAGAAAAGGATAATCCACAGATGCTTACATAACGTCTATTGAATACTCCCCAGCCCTATTTTGAATTAGGGCCACGGTTGCCCGGCCTGAGGTGTTAAATCTGTCGTAGCCTCAAATGCCTTCATGTTCGCGTGATGCGGAAGTTTAGAGAGTAGGGTGCCTTGATCGTCACGTGACTACTAGTCGATATGTTGGTCGCACTTTTTGAAGCCCCTCACAACAAGAGTGCTCAGTCTACTTATAACTCACATCTAGGAATCAAACCGAAGACAACACCTTGTAATTTGGAACCTCGTTTGGATGATGACGTCAATGCCTGTGCTGGCACTCTACCTCCACAACTCGCTAACGTGAGGACATTTTAAACCACGACCGATTTAACGTGCTCAACGTACACGACGGTCTATGGATGGATTTAGTTTTGAACTCACGACACTCCGGTTACTTATCCGCGACAATACCAACTGGGCTACCACGGCCGTGTACTCTATGGACGGGTTAAAGTTAGAGTGGTGCAAGTAACTTAAAAAAAAAAAGAAAAGACCTAGACACCCAGAAACCAGATATAATAAAACCAAATTTCTTTTTATTATTGTTGGTGTTTCTTATGCCTACACTGACTGATCGGAGCAGTGCCAGGCCCGTCGAAGACGGCAAGAGGCGAGGGGGGTGCGCCTTCCATGTTATTGAGCCGTATTGGGAGGAAGACCGTCTTTGCTCGACATACATGACCCATCCGTTTTACAGGATGGTCCCTTTCATACATTCATTCACTCACACATATCGTAATTTAGATCCCAATCAGAGGCCGATAACCCCCTGATCAGGTACCCCAGAGGTATTGATTTGGTATGGGAACATGGGGGACTTTGTGACCACGACCTATTTAACGTACCCCAGTCACCATTAGTGAACACGACGGTCTTTAGCCAGGTCGAAACGCCGATCTCGCAGTCATCAGAATTACAGGCTCCGCCGAGGACAGAATCCACAACCCTTCTGATGCGAGCTCGACGCTCTACTGACTGAGCTACCGCGGCTACTTTTTATTATATATATATATATATATTAGACACAGTAACCAAATCTAGATAAGTCAATCTGTTAACAGAATACGTGAAGTAAGTAAGATCTTCATTCAACTGCCAACTGTTGGCAGTGGCTCTGTCTGTTTTTCGAAAACTGAGTTACACCACTGTAACTTTAATCCGTCCATATAATGAAAGAAAGCTTCAGATTTTAATTTCATGATGGGGCCTGACATCCAAACTGAATCTGGACTGGATTCTGGAATAAAGTTGTGGGAAGTCTATAATTCTGTTGGAGACTATAGGGTGGGGGTGGGGGGTTGTGTTTATTGAAAGCTGAGGAGTTGTTCCTTTGCATGGACTTCGTTTGATGTATTTATAATAATGCCTTTTCGACTAGTACGTAGAAATTAAAAAAAAAATTTCAACTGCAATCCAACGTTTCACAACCAATACTGTAATGGATTTCGCTACTAGTGTTTCAGATTAATAGATCTCATGCTTAACGTTCATTTGAGACCAATTTCGACGAAGTAGCGCTTCTCAGTCCGATTTAAATTTTGAGCGGAACAGTGGACAGTCTCCCATAAACAGCCACTCCCTCACCACTTATCGCGACGCGCGAACTCAAGGTCAATAATAAGTCTTTATTCCTTCAATCATCAAATGACACTAGGTTGGTTTGGTTCGATGATATGGAAATTATTTGATAACTGTATGTCATATTTTCGTAAAACTCACCTTTCCGTACAGGTCACATTATATAGCTCTGATTTTATAGACGAATTCAAAACGAAAAAGCAATACAATTTTACATGAAAATTCGACTAGACTTTATTTTCAATTTCGTCCTTACTTGTTGAGGAGAACAGTTTAACTTTTTCTATAACTTCCATTTTTTAATACTTCCCACCTGAATGAATTGTATAAAAGATTTTCTCGCTTGAAATTCCAACAAACTTTTAAATTGTAAGGTTAGGTCACTTTAAAACTAACTGCTGAAGAATGAAACTCAAGGTCAACTATGGTGAAACATCCTGTATGCCTTCGCATCTTAAGAAATTATATACACTCACTCGTTTTCAAACTGATTACTCCAGGCATACTCTAAAACCGCTGTCAGAGAAGAGATTAAACCTAAAAATTATTTTCATAATATTACGTTCCACTCAATGTCAAAGATGATCAGAAGTTAACCCTACAGGTGGTTGTCATGGCACTTCGAACAAGAAGTCACCGAAATAACTTAAATTCAGTGTGTTGAAGAGATAAAATGCTTTTTCAAGAATCTTGCAGATATTCCTTTGATAGATGATCCTGATGTCCCCTTACGTAGACTGAGCGTCTACGTAAGGGGACATCAAACTCCATTTCTTAAATTGAGCATTAAAACTAACTGACATAAAATTATGAGGATAGGAAAAATAATTTTTTAACTACGATCAGTTTTGACAAACAGCATCAAAGGTTTAACAGATAAGAACATTTACTACCATCTTTAAATCTACTTCTATTTAATGAAGGAATATCATGCAGATATTCCTTTTATAGATAGACGCGCAGTCTACGTAAGGGGGCATCAAACTCCATTTTTTAAATTAAGCATTAAAATTAATTGACATAAAATTATGAGGATAGGAAATTTTTTTTTAAATTACGATCAGTTTTGACAAACAGCATCAAAGGTTTAACAGATAAGAACATTTATTACCATTTGTAAATCTACTTCTATTTAATGAAGGAATATCATGCAGATATTCCTTTTATAGATAGACGCGCAGTCTACGTAAGGGGACATTAAACTCCATTTCTTAAATTGAGCATTAAAACTAATTGACATAAAATTATGAGGATAGGAAAAATAATTTTTCAATTACATTTTTGACAGGCAACTTCAAAAGTTTAGCAGATAAGGAAGTTTACTACGAAACACATTGTTCTTCCTTTGAATTTGTTTGGACATTATTTTAATTTCAAAATTTTCCCTGCGCATCTTGTTTACTTCATTTACTTGAAACATTTTTTGGGACAATCCTTGAAATCTACCGAGTGTACTATATAAATGCAAATAAGAAATCCATCATGCTTCCAAATTTGAAATTTTGGTTTAAAATATTGCTTAACATGCTTTTTTGGCAATATTTTAGGTGTTTTACTACAAAATTGCTTTTGCTCTACATTTGAGCTATACACTTACCAAATAGAGTTTATTCGATTGATCTGTATACAATTTATTATGTGAATAAAATTAGGACAATAAATAAAAAATTAATGCAAATGAGGCCAGTTAAAACTTTGCTAATTTATCAAATGTTTTGACCGCATGTTTTGTAACAACTTAGAATAGATAGATTAAACTTTTTATGTAAAAACAAACAGTCTGTGGAAATTTCCCAATCACATAATAACTGCAAACGTTTCTTTTTCAACTCCATTGTCTCTTTCAATTTGAATATTTTTTTCCTTAGCTAAACTAGAGGAGGTTTACAACATCAATGTGATTAAATGTATTCACAAAAAAGAAAATGAAAGAGTTCAGACGAATCAGGAAAATTCCAGGTGTTCTAGAAGCTGTTATAAAGAGGACTTAAATTGTTTTTCCTAACCATTGCAGTAATTACCGATGACCTTTTTTATCTGGCTACCGAAATTAAACAGGGGTTTTATGTCAATCAAAATAGAAGAAAGATAATTCGAGATGCCGCTCCAAATTAACGTAGCGGGAAAAATAATTTAATCAATTGATGAACTGAGATTGAATTCAGAGTTGACCTTGCGGAGTTTTAAACAAATCTCTTTCGTTACTATGTTTGGACTAAAATAAGCCTTTTGAATCTAGAAAGTAATTTACGATAGACAATTTACAATAGACTTTGACCCTGAAGGGGGATTTTCTCTCCAGGGATTTTACATTAAGTGGTCGTTGTATCGAACATTCCTCGAATGCTTTTTTGAGTGGGAGATGGGAAAGGGAATGCCAATTTTCATACCCTTTTAACTTTCGTAATTTAAAAAGACTTGCTTAAGATACTATTTTTTATGAATAACAATGTGAAATGGAACATGAACTATATAGAAGAAAACAATAATCAAAGTAAACAATGAAGGATTTAAGAAAATTTAAATCAATCATGGTTCTTTTTTGTGTTTTTATGATAAAAATAATGTTTTTTAGAAAGTTAAGCCGCTTGGAAATCTGTTTTCAAAAATGCTTTTGCCGACACTTTCCTAGATTTTCTTTTGTGTCTCAACAGACAATGCTGAGGGCTTAGTCTTAGGTGGAGGTCATCACTGGCAAAGTGTCGAAAAGTTGTCTAGTTTCAAAGGAAATGACACGCAGTTAATATGTCAAGAGATACCCGACAGAAGCGAGGCATATGGCCGAAACCGAAACTGCGTCTATGAAAACATTCAACGAATCAACTATCTATATACCTATATCATCTCAACCTATTTCGGCTCAACGATTCAGGAGACACCGTCAACCTGAAGTTCGCAGAAACGAGATTTTTATCTTTACCACTGTATTTATATCGATCATAAAGTAGATACTGTACTTTGTATTTATTCTGCATTTCGTGACATAAACAGATTTTGCATATGCAAAAGTGCTAAAAATTTTCTTTTAATGAAATAAGCTATCAACACAAAATAACAGAACAGAAGCTTTCTTCTATGGTTTCTGGAGATGGTGGAGTTTTCAGTATTATCAATTACAATTTGCTCGAAGCGGATCGCACTCACGTTTTTCTTTGCTTTAATCAAGAACTTAAAGTCTATCATATGGAAAATATTAGACAACACTATATTCAGTCACAAATGATCTCTTGTCAGTCATTTTAGACTCAGGAGGTTATCTCTTTCAAAAGATTTTTTTCATAGGACACCAATAAAAAAATTTTTACTTTAGTAAAGGGAATTTAATTCATTCCGTTATTTATGTGCTCCAATTCCAAGAAAGTTTCAAAAGAATAAATGAAATCAACTCTATCACAGCCGAGAATAGTATGGTTTCTTAACTGGTAAGTGCTGACATTTAATTGAATTAAGCGGTAAGGAGATCAAGAAGCCTCAGTCCAGAAACAAGATCGCGCAGAATAAAAACGAGAATTGTTCCTGTACTTTAAAATTGTATATTTTACTTTCATTCTCCACTAATGATGCCGATGAATGGTTACTTAAAACGTAGCCAGTTAATCACTGCAGTCCTGTATAAATTTTGAACAATCTTTATGTGGTTTGAGTCTTATCAACAATAATTTTAACTTAAACTAGTGCAACAAGCAGGAATGACTGTATTGTGATGTTTAATAACTCTTCGATTGAGAAAAAGCGTTTTAAAAGTTTATTTATAATTACTTACAGAACCCTCACGTGCCACTTCATTATCATTATCACTGCAATTCTCGCGACCTCACACTAAAATTAAATATTACTGGAGAGATTTCCAGAAGTCTATTGTGAAATAAAAGTAAATAAGTGTTGTGCAACACCCTCGGTAATTTTAGTTCGTGACATTTTTCTTTGATGTGTACGTGCCCCCTGTTTTCCCACCACTTCAAGGTCAGACATCTCATTCTCATGCACAGCTACTACGAAATGTTGTCTCGGAAGCATCCTGAAAGCTGTGAATTTTCTTAATTTTTGTTTGGTGAAACTGACTGTCTTATATCGATAGTCAAGCGATTTTTACTCTTTGATTGAAGCCACTTTTGACCTGTTACATGAAACCGCATTTGTAGCTCCATGACCAATCGAGTTGAACTTTCGAGTACGTTTGAATTGACTAGGTTGTCATGCATAAATATAAGCATGAAATTTTGTGATGTAGGTTTTTTACTCTTTCATTACCGCTACTTATGACCCTGTTGCGTGAAACCGCATTTTTAAACATAGACTTTCTTGTGAAATAGACGGAGCATGTAAGCGCAGTTTTAGGCCCGGTGTAAAAACATCCGGTTTTTCAACGTGCGGCGCAACTGCGGCACCAAAGCCCAACTATGCACTCATAACCGTGAAATGACGCACGAACTAATTTCGCGCCATTTGCGATAAATATTCTATCGAAAAAAACTTGTTTATATCGCTTCTTTGGTGTAAAAGAAGTATATTTAGAAACACAAAATAGACATTACTGAATACAGCCCTTTGTTAATTATTATTTATATTCCATTTGTTTATGAAAACAAGGTACTTCAGAACGGAGACTCATGTGCGGCGACTGTGCAGCGCCGTGGGGAACTGCGGTACAAAATGCACACCAGTTGGACGGCGCTGGAGGCATGTGTGCACTGCTCCATTGGATCTAATGTATCTCAGACCGCACTTGCGTTGCGGCAGCGGCGCCGCACGTTGAAAAACCGTATGTGTGCACCGGGCCTTAAGTTACTTTCTGGTCTATCGGTTTGAATATCTGTCTTCACGTGGCTGTGGGATAGAGCACGTGCCCTAAACTATTGATGTGTCAAAGTGATTATCCACCGTGATCAAAAGACCAGCATGCACTTCGATAGCCAATTAGCTGAGTAGATTTGTAAGGCCATGAATTACCTACACGCTCTATATATTTCAATCAAAGGTCGTAGTCTGTACTGTCGCGAAAAAAAAACACGAACCACTCCTCTTCCATCGAGAGATTTTAACAGTAGAGAAAATTCTAAGATAGCGTTTACCAGTAACTAACGTTTTCTATAAATTCAAATTCATAAAAATTGCTTAAGGGGCCGTCTTCATATAAAATTGACCACCAATTTAAATGGGGGGCCCCTATTTGAACACATAATTTTGAATTTGTGTTTCATAGTTTAACTTCAAATATCAAATTTCACGTAATTTAGTTTTATTGTTTCGAATTAAAAGTACAGAAAGATTGGAGGTCCTAATGTTAAATCCGCTACTTACACTTTTATGCATATATTCCTAAATAATATTTCTATAGTGCTGATATTTTGTACGATATTACTGTTAAACCCAGACAAAATCCACCTAATATTTTATTTTAAAATAGTTTTTAGTAAGCAATTATAATTATTAACTTGATGTTTGAAAAAATTATGAAACGGAACCTTATTATATTATGATAGGAATCGATTCAAAAGGACTTCTAGTAAGGCCATACGAAATTTCAGCTCATTCCGATAATTTGTTTTTGAGCTACATTTAATTTTCCTCATTATTGCGATTTTAGGGGTCAACCACAAGTTTAATATACGTCTGACGAACCTCAGTAATAATTTTCAAATCGTTTGGGCTTGCGTAATAAATATAATAATTCTCGGATCACTAAAAATACGTTTGAAATGGTGTTCAAATTTGAAATTCGGGAAGTTATAACTACAATTAATCTCGATCTACAAATAGATACTTTCTATATCGAGGGGATCCCTGAAATTGACACCAACTTTAGGATTGAATATCTTATGATATAAACATATTAAAGTCATGAATTTTCATATTTAGACTAATTTAACGATGCAGAATCTGAGTATGGCATCCAAAGATGGTGCTTCCATTAGAAGCTTCGTTGATTCTGCAAAATTAATATAAAAACATCCCCTTATGCTATGTTTTTGTATCTGAATTTGTAGAGGACGGTATTCCATTTGAATTTTTTCTGGCATGAATGGTGCTCGAAATAAAGGAGGTGGTTCGGTTTTTTTCCGCGACTGTACCTCCATGATTTGCGTGTAACGTTCGTTATTGTTGATATTGAATATCATTGATAAGTATAATAATATGAATATGTCTGATATACAATGCGGTAGATGGACCGCGGCCTTGATCGTGTCGTAGGGTAGCTTCCCTCTTCTGTCACTGGACAGTGGGTGAGTTTCTCCCCCTTTTGCTGTCCTGACTTCTCAACCCCCCCCCCTCCCCCGTTTCTTCATCCAGTGAAGACTGCATCTGACGACAGAAAGACTTCAGAGAGTCACCAATGGTTTTAATCTCTCGATCACGGTGGTGTGTGCTTGGGGTGATCGCCTTGTGACGCAAAATGGCAGGATTTCTAATATCAAATGGTTCAGTGGTATTTTTTGGTCTGCAAAAATGACGATTAGAGAGATTATTTCAGTTAAATTAAAGTTTAACCCACTAGCTGATTATCCCGCGATTTCCACGGGCAACTCAAATGTAGCAAAATTTGCTCATCCCGCGATTTTCGCGGGCAGGTGTTTTCTATCTTTATTGAGGAGCGCATCCCGCTTTTTAACCGTTTAACCAATGAAATAAATTACATACAGTGTTAGACGTTAAATTTAGATTTTGGTCAACAGTTGTCGCTAGTTGTCCACTAAATTGCGGCATTTGAAGGTACTTTGTATTTACCGCTCAAACTTCGTGCCTTTGTTTGGCGCCTTTTTCTAATCAGAAATGGCTGCTAGAAAACGTTCAGCGATTGACAGAGTATATATTCCTGATGATTTATCAGATTCTGAAAGAGATTTTAGTTTTGATAGTGATAGTGATATAGATTTTTCGGACTGCTCCTCAGATAGCGATGAATCTGATCATGATTCAATAAACTTGCAAAGCGTTAGGCAGTGGTGCAAAATTGATATGAAGAATATTCCTCCTCCTCCTCAAGTTCCTTTTCGTGGAAATCCGGGAATTACTGTGCATATAGCTAACAATAACTTCTGACAGTTTAGTTTCTCATGATAAAAATCTATATAAAAAGTCTTTTCTAGAAAGAAAAAAATGCATATTTCAATTCTCCAATATATATAGATTTTTAATATGCAAAAAAAAAAAAAAAAAAAAAAACACCACGATTTTTTTAGCGATTTTGGTCCACAAATTGAGCAGTTAGAGGGTTAATTACTATTTTACATTATTTACAGATATAGATAAAGATTTACCATCAATGCAAATCGAATCATTGATCAAATCAATCAAAATAAGAACACTTAGGTTCTTTCGAAATCGAATCGAGTCGAACTTCAAGACTGTCAAAGGCTGCAGGTGTGGGAGAGCAGGGTAGGCGCATGGCGTCAGCGATGCCAACGTCATCTAAGATTCAAATAATTACCACACACTCTCCCCACCTGAACTCTCCTACGAGTTCTCATCAATTATCTATCATTTATCAAAAGCATATTACATCAAAATATCAACAAACATGAAAAACTATTTCACCGTAGCACCCTTTTGCTTGGACAGAAGCAAGGGGATATGTTTCGTGAGAGAGGTGGGGACGAAGCTGGAAAAAATATGTAAGCCATTTTATTTGTTCCGAAGAGAATAGACTGAACATTTTGCGAGATGTAGGCTTTGAATTTAAAACCTTAATGTTGTGTCACATGTCCTTTTTATGTAAAATGTCAATAAAGAATTTGGTCATTATATACAGTGGTGTGATTTTATTTCAGACGGTTGGGCAAAGAGTTACTTTTTGTTTAGAATAAAAAAGAGAACATACAGACATTTGAAAGTGAAGATGTTAACTGTGAAATGGGGTGAGGGTACCAAGTCAGAGAGTCATATCTTTAAAAGGTTAATTAGTTCTTGAGTGAAATCTAATTTTCTAAGCAAATGCATTTACTTTTATTAAGAAAGCATAACAAATGAATCTAAAGGAGAAGAAAGAAATGTAATAAGCTTGTTACCGATAGATTTTAAAGACAAAGAAAACGGATTGTTTGATGGTCTCGCGTTAGTAATTCAACTACTAGTCCACGTACCCAGAGTTGTGAGAATTTTCCAATCATCTCCCTTTTAAAAAGTCTGTCTCACAAGAATTCTTTAGAAATTTTCCATTGGTACTTTCCTTAGAATAAAAAGTATGTCTCACAAGAATCCTTTAGAAATTTTCTATTGGTACTTTCCTTAGAATAATCCTTTGGAAATATTCTATAGGCGCATTCCTTGGAAAGAATCCTTCGGAAATATTCTATTGCTCGTTTTTATAATAGAATACTATAAAAAATTCTATTGGTCCTTTCCTTCTTATAGAATGATTTGGAAATATTATGTTACTCATTTCTTTAGAATCGAATTCAGTAGAAATATACTACTGATCAAGAAAGTCAAAATTGGTTATAAGTCATACAGAGAAGATTGAAGATTGCAAGGTGGAACTCAGCGTTAACCCATCAGAAAATTAAATGAAAGTTGTCTTTCAATTGAAGGTTGAAGGAAAAACTGAACCACAATCATTTTCAAACCCGAAGCTTAGCATTTCCATACTATGGTGATTTGCAGGAGGCATTTATTTGGGAATCTGGATTCCTCCAGTTCTTTTCTTCACACCGAAAACAGGTGTTTTTATCTCTATACCGCTCCTTTCAGAGTTTCTAGAAGTTTATTAATGGAAGTAACCTTTCTCTTAATGGATGTTGACTGGAGAGAATCTTTCGGTCGTTGATCCGTTTGATCGACTTCCGAAGTTCCTTTCTACTACTCTCACATCGTACGACTTAGTTTAGGTGTCGAAATTGTTCAAGCATCGTACTTGGAGTCGGAAGCTTAATACCAGAGGACGAGACCAGTTATGCATTCTTTATTGTTTCGTTGAGTGATATTAGAGTCGAACAAGATTCGTTTTTTTCAGGAGGGGGTTGGAACTAGGGATGCGACATCGACAGCAAAACATCGATGTTTTGAAACATCAATGTTCAAAATTAAAACATCGATGTTGATAATACATCGGCCCAAACACATCGATGTTTTTAAAATTCAGTGTATTTAAACTTTTTCCCCCCATTTCGTAAAACTGGTTTAGAACCTAGTGATGTAACATCGACAGAAAAACATCGATGTTCAAAAATTAAAACATTGATGTTGATAATACATCGCACCAAATCCATCGATGTTTTTAAAATTCAGTGTATTTAAACTTTTTCCACCATGTCTTAAAACTGATTTAGCACCTAGTGATGTAACATCGACAGAAAAACATCAATGTTCAAAATTAAAACATTGATGTTGATAATACATCGCACCAAATCCATCGATGCTTTTAAAATTCAGTGTATTTAAACTTTTCCCCCCCATTTCGTAAAACTGGTTTAGCACCTAATGATGCAACATCGACAGAAAAACATCGATGTTCAAAATTAAAACATTGATGTTGATAATACATCGCACCAAAACCATCGATGTTTTTAAAATTCAGAGTATTTAAACTTTTCTCCCATTTCTTAAAACTGGTTTAGCAACTAGTTTTGCGACATCGGCTCCAATACATCGATGTTTTCTTATAGAACATCAATGTTTTGAAAACATCCACATCGATGTCACATCCCTACTTTTCAGACCCTTCATCCTTGGCCACTTTGGTCTAAAATTATGTTCAATTAGCCGATTATGAAAATTATGCTACTAGGTTATTTTAAAAAAATTTTAAAACCGTACTTTTTTATTTAAAAACAAAACATCGACACGTATAAACATCGATGTTACAAAAACATCGACTCCAATACATCGATGTACATCGCACCAAAACCATCGATGTTTTTAAAATTCAGTGTATTTAAACTTTTTCCCCCCATTTCGTAAAACTGGTTTAGCACCTAGTGATGTAACATCGACAGAAAAACATCGATGTTCAAAAATTAAAACATTGATGTTGATAATACATCGCACCAAATCCATCGATGTTTTTAAAATTCAGTGTATTTAAACTTTTTCCACCATTTCTTAAAACTGGTATAGCACCTAGTGATGCAATATCGACAGAAAAACATCGATGTTCAAAATTAAAACATTGATGTTGATAATACATCGCACCAAAACCATCGATGTTTTTAAAATTCAGTGTGTTTAAACTTTTTCCCCCCATTTCGTAAAACTGGTTTAGCACCTAGTGATGCAACATCGACAGAAAAACATCGATGTTCAAAATTAAAACATTGATGTTGATAATACATCGCACCAAAACCATCGATGTTTTTAAAATTCAGAGTATTTAAACTTTTCTCCCATTTCTTAAAACTGGTTTAGCAACTAGTTTTGCGACATCGGCTCCAATACATCGATGTTTTTTTTATAGAACGTCAATGTTTTGAAAACATCCACATCGATGTCGCATCCCTACTTTTCAGACCCTTCATCCTTGGCCACTTTGGTCTAAAATTATGTTTAATTAGCCGATTATAAAAATTATGCTACTAGGTTATTTAAAAAAATTTTAAAACCGTACTTTTTTATTTAAAAATAAAACATCGACACGTATAAACATCGATGTTACAAAAACATCGACTCCAATACATCGATGTTAAAACCATCGATGTTTTGAAAACATCGACATCGATGTCGCATCCCTAGTTGGAACATCAGGCGCATCTCAATAAAAAATGTTCTCTGACACAATATAAGTGTTAAAGTGGAATTGAGACCACTTGATCAATCCCAAAAGGGAAATACCACAGGACGCCTTGACAATTTGAACCCGGTCAGATGACGAGGCTAACACCTGAGCTGGCACCCCTTTCTCAACCGTCCACACCACGCCAAAGTGAGGACCATAGAGGATACGATAGATTTAACGTGCACCCAAGTAAGCGAAGGTCTTTTGGTTGGATCTAGTTTCGAACTTGCAACCCTCCGGTTGATAATCCGTAACTTTTATAACTGGGCTACCACAGCTCAAATTAGAATGTAACAAATTCTGAATGCGTAGGCTCCCTGCGTCCACTATTGGAGGACTTGAAATAATTTCGGAACTTGGAGGACGTTTCTGCATAACCAATAATTAACAATAATTCTAAATAATCGGTCCTTGATCTTTTAATGAGTCGGCGTCGTGCAACCGCTCTTGGATTATTTTTATACACTTTTTGAAGTTTGAGGACTCGAACACGTCTTTGCCTTCACAATATTAATACTATTGTTTGATTAATTATATGCATTCCATTTTCCTCCACTTTGTATTCATAAATTGAGAAAAATTTCCGAGTTCAGTGTTAATACTCTGAGGGTTGCGATAGTTTTTGAGATACGTTGTATTACTTTTATCACTCCACACACATCGCACTCCGGCAAAAAAAGTGACACAAGCCAAAAAATAAAAATTTTGATTTTATGATTTGATTAAAAATTTTGATCATTGAAAAATATATGAGGTGCCCCAGCGTGTTATATTACTATTCTATAAAATATAATTGAGGTTACCACCATAAATACTTACCTAAATTTTAAAAGAAGCTTATACTATTTCAATATAAGTTTTATGGTATCCTTTAAGTTGATGTTTATCAAGTTCTGCAATTTTGAGTTGTGTCACATATTGATTTACTTATCATTTGGGAAACTTTTTGTTGCAGAAAAAATGGGAAAAGTGGCATTCATCATTTCCAAAAGTTGCATTTATGGAAATAAAGTTGCACTTATTTTTAATACACTAAATTCTAAAATAAATTATTCGTAAAAATGAAAAAAATTAACAATAGCTTAACAATTTTAGTCGTGTGCAACAAAATTATAATACATTCTTAAATACAGAAGAACGTTGAATGGTCTATCTTGGCAAGTAATTTATTTAACATTGAAAAACTATGCCTGTCGCAGTCATACGTATCATGTGCTGTATCGGATAGCAGAAGTGCAAAATACTTTCGCTCATCATTCAGAGATTTTAAAACGTCATCTACAAGGCAAACAACATATTGATGATCGACACTCCCCTCGCAAACTCTGCACTCTATTACGCAAGTTTCCTCTGTATTATCAAGAGGGCCAACCAATGTGTTAAAAGTATTTATTGCCATTTATTTCACTTTCGTCTGTTAGGACGAACACCTTCTTTCCATGAACTTCGTGTTTGATCCGCAATACTTCGGCGTTTGCAAGATCAGACACACGTGATCGAAGGGTTTGTTCAGATGGCAAAATATGAAATAGTAATTTCATATGAATTAATTTTAAGCTAAATTTTTAAAAGTTACAGTTGGTTGCATTTATGCAAAAAGTTGCATTTATGCAGAAATGTCCCGTACTGCAGAATATTACTCCCGTACTGCAGTAATGCAGAAATTTGCATTTATGTTGCGGTTATAACTCGCTTACAATACACCCCATGTAAGAGGAATTTTGGTTTTAATACTTTACATGCAGCGTAGAATGTGTGAAAAAAAGTTGCATTTGTTGAAAAAAGTTGCCTTACTAATCATATCTATTTGTTGAAATATTCCCTCGGTTCTGTCCTTACACTTGAATCCTTTGGAAATATTCTATTAATCCATTCCATTGAGTTGATTCATTTGAAAAAATTCTGTTGGTCCTAGGCAGACAGCCATATAGTTGAATATTGGCGGCACTGGAGCAGTACGGGATATTAGCAACAGTCCGGGATCTTTTCCTTTGAATAGGATCCCCTAGAAGGATTCTGTTGGTGCATTCCTTAGGATAAAATTTATTCGAAAGATTCTACATTCTTTTTTAGGATAGAATTATCTGGAAAAATTATACTGATCTTTTACTCGGAACAGAATCCTCTGATAAGATTCGATATTTATAATGGTCCTTTCCTTCGATTAGATTCCTATGGAAATAGTGTAATTCTCCCTTTCGTAGAATTGAATAAGCAAATATTGTACACCTATATTTCGCTATACAGCATTTTGTTATAACGGCCTTTTTTAATTATGGCACTTTTTCGATTTATAGCCCACAATGTTTCATTATACGTCAAAAAAAAAAATGCAGTACTGACTCTCTGTTAGAGACCTTTGTTTAGTTTCAGCTTCTTCCTTTAGGCGAATCTGCTACATTTTACCTTAAGAAAATATGAGGGACGTTTGGCATAATCCATTGTCATCATTTTACTGCTTTGTCGCTTTAGTGTAAGACGTGTTTATTCTTGTTTGTTTTCTGGTTGGGTTTTGATTGTGTTTGTATTAATTGGTGAATTGTAAACATATTTGGTATATATGTATTAGAAAGACTGTATATTCGTTACATATTTAATTTGACATATTTCGTACATTCATTAATTCTTTTAAATATAATCGTCCCTTTTTTAGGCAATAATTCCACCGATACGTTCATTGAATTTGGAGATTGATACTGATAAGAATAACAAGAGTAGCTGAAATCTTTTAAGCTGTAGTTTTTTATTATATGTATACGTATGTGCCTATGATTTCCTTTGTTTTTTATTTTATCGTTTATTTTTTGAATCTCTGTTTATTATTACATTATTTTGTATATTTACTTTTATCAAAGCATTTTTATAGGAAATAAAAAGAATAAAATGTTTATGAACTAAAACTATATTGTTTAAAAAAAATTGGATTCGATCCAATTGAACTTGTATGGGTTTGTATCAAAATAATTGATTCGTTATACGGCTTTTCGCGAAACAGCCAACTTTTCTGAAACGTATCTAGGCCTTAAAGCGAGGTATGAGTATATTAATAATTTCCTTAGATGGGTAGGTAGTTAATTAACTTCGCACTGGTGTAACGCAACGGGCTATTGGCAAGGATACTGGATCAATCCCATGGGGAAATATCTAAGGACAATGCCTCGTAATCAGATGACGAGATCGACCCCTGAGGTGGCACCCCACTCTCCATCATTTCCTTTGTGTGGAATCCTCTGGAAAGATTCTATCTGTACATTACCTAGAATGGAATCCATTGGGAAGAGTCTATCGTTCAAGAAGGCCAAACTTAGTCAGATGTCTTGCAAAGACTGTAAGTGGCAAGATGGAATTATACGTGCAAACTCCTCAGAGGACTAAGACAATTTTTCAGGTTTGAAAGCAAAAAAGGTTGAAGAACGCTGATCTGTGCAACGATCAAACGCAGTTAGAGAACCAACGGTTATTGAAAAAGAGAAAGGGAACTTTCTTCAAGCACGCATAATCGCTGCAATTATTTCAAAATTAAAGTGGGTGGCCAAATTCCTCCATAAATGCTTACAAATCTAAAACACCCATTCAAATATATGATCTCGCTGAATTGATTGCTGTCAAGGTAAATTTAACACCCTGCTTCTTCCCGTTTTAGTAACATTTCGTCCAACTTTTTGATCGATTATTTTTTTTTTCGAACAGGCAGTTTGGGAAAATTAGTGTGTATCTCGTTTCAGTAGTATATAATATACTTTCTTATATTTTTGTGCGATTTATTTCTCTTTTTACTCTCCCGTAACCGATGCGGAGTTCGATTGAACTTGGTCGGGACTAAGCTCAATTGGCCATAACAGTGACAGTGAAGTGCGAACTATAAATTTCCGGAAAATACGCTTTCAATTCGTTAACGGTAATTGGTAATAAAAACTTCCACACCACGCCAATGTGAAGACATTAGAGGACCTGACATATTTAAAGGGACCAGCCCACTGTGTACAAGACAGTCTTTGGTTGGATTCGAACTCTCAATTCTCCGGTTTTTAATCCGTTGCTCCAAATCTTCCATTTGGGCTACCGCGGTCCCTTATAGGGGTTCGGCAACTAAAAATTCCAAAAAAAAATCATTTCTGATATATTTACGGAATATTCAAATTTGAATTGTATTCTTTATAACGATACCTCCTTTGTAAAAATCCGTTGATTTGTAGTATTTCAAATATTTTTTAAAGTAGATGTGTAGCAATGAAGTATGTTGACACGGCTAGCTAATACTTATAATACATTTATTAACATACTTCGAACCACAGAAATTACAAAACTAACACACATTCACAAAATATGAGGAACAAGTAAGGGACAGGTTTACATGTTTAGATCATACTACATCCTAGTTGCCGTGATACGTCATGATGCTTCAAGCATAGCTAGCCGACCGTTTTAACAGAGATCAGACTTGTCAACTTAGACGGACAGAATTTGGGCAATACAGACGGCTGTCGTGGTTTATTTTATTCTAGAAACAAAACAAATGGCTTTTTTTATTATCTAGTCCAAATTGCTAACTTCGGGATTGTTGAAGACAGAGTGAAAATTTCAACGGATTTCAAATCTACGTAAAATGCTACGCCATATCAATACCAAAAGTAGATGAATTTTCCGCAGATTTCAAATCTGTTGTAATTGTTTTCAATCTATCTTTTACGATCTCGATTTTACAAAAACGAACTAAACAATGCCAGTCAAATTTTTGTATTTGTTTTGCTTCCCTTCGCTCGAATTGTTTGGCGCAGGAAATGAAATGTTGCCGCTACAAGAGAAAAAACGTTCCCCAACTGTTTGAGACCGCTATAACGATCGTCATGCAAATGGCGGCTCCGCTCATTTTCGTTTTACGCTCACAAACAACGCTCTCTAGAAAACCAACGCAATCTGTATAAACAACGTTTTAGTGATGTCATCCACAGCTACATTACGGCTGCTAGATAACGGCTCCGCTTTCTTAGGAAACCGAAGCTTTACACTGAAAGAGTCTCTGTCAGTCCACTAGGGGGCTTTGTTGGTTGCGTTATAGGCACTATTACCGCGACGTACGTTTCAGAATATACTTTTTTTTTATGTTTGGTGGCAGATTACTCAAAAATTACTTGGGATACATTCTTGAAATTTTTTGCCGACCAACCGGTATAGTGGTTAAGGTGTTAGCCTCTAGATCGGAAGGTTCCTGGTTCGAATCCGGGTTCGGGCATGGATGTTTGTAAGCGTATGGTGTAGAGGCGGCTGGTGCACCTTAAATCTGTCGTGGCCGAAAGTCCTCACGTTGGGTTGACGTGGAAGTTTGGAGAGTGGGGTGCCAGCTCAGGTGTTGCTTCGTCATCTGACCGTGGTTCAAAATTACGCAGTGTTGTCCTCGGATCTATCCTTTTGAGATTGATCCCGGACCGTCCTCAATGGCCCGTTGTGTTGCTCTAGTATGATGACGTTAATTAAAAATACCAATACCTTAAATTCTCTCTCAATGGTAATTTTGGTAATTTTAGTTAACGTCGTACTAGAGCAACACAACGGGCTATTGACGACGGTCCGGGATCAGTCCCTTAAGGGAAAGATCCGAGGACAACACCTCGTAATTTTGAACCTCGGTCAGATGACGAAGCAACACCTGAGCTGGCACCCCACTCTCCAAACTTCCACGCCAACACAACGTGAGGACTTTCGGCCACGACAGATTTAAGGTGCACCAGCCGCCTCTACACCATACGCTTACAAACATCCATGCCCGGGCCCGGATTCGAACCAGGAACCTTCCGATCTAGAGGCTAACACCTTAACCACTATACCGGTTGGTCGGCAAATTCTCTCTCAAAGTAGCCATTTTATGTTTTCTGAATTTGTGTTTTGGATTAACTGTTGAGGAAAAATATATCGATGGTACCAAAATTAAGAATTTCCTTTTCTTTAAATTATTTATTTTACTTTACATTTTTATTTCCAATCCTACAAATACAAATTTCAACACAAAATATTTGCACTGTGGTAATATTATTCTTTAGAATTTCCTACAAAATAAAGCTTTATAGAAAGTACCTTGTGGCGATTTACCTATCCATGTTGCCAAAATTGTCTACTTTTTCTGGTTAAGATTTAAAATTCGATATATCTACAGATATTATCTCGGAAATTCCCTAAATCCTTCCCACTCGTAAAGCACTTTATCAGGATAATAAATCCTAACTCATCTATGTGCACATGAAATTTCGTCAATCTAATCAAATGTATCATCTTTATCTTAGCGAACACCTGATCTCCGTTAATATCTCGATTGCTTATATCATTCGTTGATCGCATTAATTCTGTACAATTTATTTTATCACGATTTATAAATGTCTACGAACAGGCGCGCTTGTTCACATAACTATATTTATGAAGGTAAGTAACGGATGCAAGTCTGGAAATAAATCTGATAGTGCAGTCAGACACCAAACATGGGGAAAGAAGCGTCACGATTTCTGGCACAAAAATTGACACAAAAACAATTTAATTGGGAAAGCTATTCAACAGTTTATGAATTATTTTCCTGTCTTCAATTTAATTACACTGGTCGGTTGGCAAGCACTTTTTCCTTCTGCTTTTTAATTTTTCTCCCAGGGGCACATCTTTTAGAGTGTTTTCGGGCTTCGAGAACCAGAGGTACCATAGAAATCAATTCTTTTTCGATGGGGTTAACTGTCTTTGACAAACATGTGGCTCACGACCAACAATGTGCAAGTGAGCGTTCTATACTTCCTCTTGTCCAACCTTCCCCGTTGTGTTGGTCCAGCGTGACGTTAACCTTTAGATAGGCTGGTGTACCTTGATCAGGCCAAGAAAGACGACGAACCTGACTGGTGGTTAACCTTTAGACTACGGCCATTACTGTCCAGTTGTACCTTCAAGGTTATAATAACAGCACCAATAAATTATGAACACAAAGTAACACCAAGTAATTTTGAACCACGGTCAAATACTATGGATTCGGGTAAACACCACTAGAGAGAGAGAGAGTTTTAAACAAACATACGTTGTGTTGCTGTAGTATGACGTTAGTTAAAATATATATCACATCAAAGTACCAATTGCTAATTACCAATCACACCAATTACCAAACTAAATAAAAACGAACTTAAAAAACTTAATTGAAAGGTAGGCATTTTAATTAATATTGTACTCTGGACAACATAACAGGCTATTGACGACAGTCCGGGATCAATCCCAACGGAAAAGATCCGACGTAATTGAAGCCGACCTACCGGCCTGGTGGTTAATGGTGTTTGCTTCTAGATCAAAAGGTTCCTGGATCGAATCCGGTTCAGTGCATGGATGTTTGTAAGCGTATGGGGTGGAGGCTGCTGCTGCACCTTGAATCTGTCATGGACGAAAGTCCTCACGTTGGGTTGGTGTGGAAGTTTGGAGAGTGGGGTGTCAGCTCAGGTGTTACCTCGTCATCTGATGGTGGTATGAAATGACGTGGTGCTGTCCTCTTATCTTTCCCAGAGTGGATTTTGCCCGGACAGTCGTCAATTGCCCGTTAGGTTGCTCTAGTACGACGTGAATTAAAAATGACCAATTACCGAAAAATTCAATTGGTGGCCGATTTGATATTTTGTCGTCTCGTTGAGCGATACAAGGTTGTTGTGTAAATCCGCATTTCTATAGATTGCGACCAAAGGGGTGAAATCGCCAGTTTGCTACTATCAGATGATCAATCAGTGAACCAATCGAGCGATAAATCAATTGATGGGCTCCTCCTCTTGTTTCGTGAACCACAGATAATGAATGCTAGGTTCCACCCAGCACACGAAAACAATGTGAGGAACACGTAGTGCTAGTTAGAGATATAACCTCCCTGGTCAGAAAGGGTTACCATTGCTCACCGTACTTTTATACGTTTCCTCTATAGTAATGGTAATGGTAATTTTTAATTAACGCCATACTAGAGCAACTGAACGGGCTATTGACGACGGTCTGGGAACAATCCCCAGGGGGAAAGAACCGAGGACAACACCTCTTAATTTTGAACCACGGTCAGATGACGAGGCAACACCTGAGCTGACACCCCACTCTCCAAACTTCCACACCAACCCAACGTGAGGACTTTTGGCCCCGACATATTTAAGGTGCACCAGCCGCCTCTACACCATACGCTTACAAACCTCCATGCCCGGACCCGGATTCGAAACAGGAACTTTTATTTCTTGGGCCCTATATTCAGTACGTCATGAAACTCGCTGGTAACCCGTGATCGGACATTTAGTTAGAGGCGTTGATTCTTTACAAGTGAATAAAGCTGTTACTTTGCACAGATGCAAACCGCCAAAAGAACAGCTATTTTAAAAACAGCCAAATAACATGTAGGATCGATCTCTCCTTGTCAACTAGTCATGCCAGGTGCTTCACCGGACCGCTAAAGTTTTCTTAGTTTTCAACATTGGTGATCGTTTTCTCTCTATCCGCTTGTGTTAAATGCGCTCACTTTGGCGTTGTGTGGAAGTTTGTAGAGAGGGGTGCCAGCTCAAGTGGTGACCTTACGATGGGTTGTCCTCGGTTCTTTCCATTCGGTATTGATTCCGGATCGTCGTCAATACCCAGTTGTGATGCTCCAGTGGGACATACATTTAACTACTTTCCCTATTGGTCTAAGCGACACAGTAGTAGACTGGCGATTTGACTAGTTTTGTCACCACTGTGAGGAAATGTGCGTCCCCTGCTACATGCTACCCCTGTCATACGATGCTAGTTATATCGCTAAACGAGGCGATAAGATACCAATTCGACCACCGGGACAATTTTACATAAAGTGGTCACCTAGTCGAAATGAGAGTCGCATTTTTTGAAGTTCCTCTCACTAGTTTTTTTTTCTAATGGCGGAAACATTTGACCTAAGTCATTGGCCACTACATGGCCGGAAGTGATGGCCACTTGTGAAGGAGGACCATAATTGCCCCTAACAATTTATATTTCGTAATTTTGAACCATATTCAGATGACGAAGCAACACCTGAGCTGGTATACGCTTACAAACATCCGTGCCCGAACCCGGATTCGAACCGGGGACCTTCCGATCTAGAGGCTAACACCTTAACCACTATACCGGTTGGTCGGCTCCTCTCACTAGTAGTGCTCAGCATATTTCCTTCACATTTATGTTTATTGCGCTGGGTGTTTATAATAAGGAACTTGCAAGCTTTTGTTTACATTTTTATAATATAGAAAATGAAAAAATATGATGGAAAGTATCTTTCTTTTTTACTTTTATAGCCCGAAAAGGTAAGATAAAAAAAAATTCAAGTTCGCACTATTTACTTCATCTCAAAAACGCTAGTTTTCACACGTCGCTTCTTGTGACGTCACTGCGCCCTATGATGATGGTCTGTTTACTTTGATATCGACGTTGTGTGAAATAGCAAGCGGTATTTCTTTATTGTTCATCTAAAAAGGATTTGTTTTAAATCGAAAACATTTGGAAATGTCTGTGATTAGAAAACCATCTTTCAAATATTGTTTTGTAGCTTGCTGCACAAATGCAACGATTATTACTGCACCGGATAATTGTTTTCGCGTAGAAAAACAACAACACAACATAGCAAGAAAAAATGTTTTTAATTGATCGTTTAAAAACTAAACGAGCAAGCAATATGAAATATCAACGGGCTAGACACACAAACGTAAACACTACATCGTGAAGGACAATGACGTCAAACCAATCACGTAGCGTTTTGAGGCCGTTTTTGCAGTACTTTTCGGTAATTTAAAATTTGGAATTTTAATTATTTAAGTCAACTGTAAGCTTCGGTTTCCTAAAGCTTCGGTTTCCTAAGAAACGGTAGCCGTGATCTAGCGGCCGTGATGTATCGGTGGGTGACGTCACTAAAACGTTGCTTATACTAACACATGGTGTTGGTTTCCTAGAGAGCGTTGTTTGTGAGCGTAACAAAAATGATCGGAGCCGCCATTTCCATGACTGGCGTCATAGCGGTCTCAAACAGATGGGGAACGATTTTTCTCTTGTAGCGGCCAGATTTCATTTCCTGCTCCAAACGATTCGAACGGAGAGGAGTGAAATAAATAAACATTTTTGACTGCCATTGATCAATTCGGTTTTGTAAAATCGGGATCGCGTTAAACACAGAATGAAAATTTCAACGGATTTGAAAACTGCGGAAAATTTGACACCAAATCGATACCTTAAATGTGATTTTCTTTAAATAAATAAATAATTATTTAAAAAATAATTAAATAATCAAATGGTAAATAATTGAATAATAAAACTGTTTTTGATATCGATCTGGCGTAGAAATTTACGCTGATTTGAAATCTGTTGAAATTTTCACTCTACCTTCAACGATCCCGAAGTTATATAGAATCTTTAAACTAGAGAATAAAAAAACCACTTTGTTTTGTTTCTCGAATAAAACAAACCACGACAGCCGTCTGTGTTGCCCATTCTCCAACGTATTCTGTCCGTCTAAGTTGACACGTCGGGATTTTTGTTTAGACGGCCGTCTAGTTATGTCCGCGGAATCATGACGTATCACGGCTGTTAGATAACGGCTCCACTTTCTTAGGAAACCAAAGCTTAAGAAAGCGTAGTCGTGATCTAGCATCCGTGATGTAGCTGTGGGTGACGTCACTAAAGTGTTGTTTATACAAACAGATGGTGTTGGTTTCCTAGAAAGCGTTGTTTGTGAGCGTAACGAAAATTATCGGAGCCGCCATTTCCATGACTGTCGTCATAGCGGTCTCAACAGTTGGGGAATGTTATTACTCTTATAGCGTTCATTTCCTGCGCCAAACGATTCGAGCGGAGGGATGCAAAACAAACATTTTTGACTACCATTAATCAGTTCGTTTTTGTAAAATCGGGATCGTTAAACACAGAATGAAAATTTCAACCGATTTGAAATCTGCGGAAAATTTTACATCAGAACGACACCTGAAATATGATTTTCTTTAAGTAAATAATTAATTATTTAATAAATAATTAAATTAATCAAATGGTAAAAAATTGAATAATTAAACTGTTTTTGGTATCGATCTGGCGTAGAATTTTACGCTGTTTTGAAATCTGTTGAAAATTTCACTCTATCTTCAACGATCCCGAAGTTAGGAACTTTCATCTAGAGAATAAAAAAGTAACTTTTGTTTTGTTTCTCGAATTAAATAAACCACGACAGCCGTCTGTGTTGCCCATTCTCCACCGTATTTTCTCCGTTCAAGTTGACACCTCTGGACTCTGTTTAGACGGCCGTCTAGTTATGCCCGCGGCTAAATGACGTATCACGGCTGTTAGATTACGGCTCCACTTGCTTAAGCTTCGGTTTCCTAAGAAAGTGGAGCCGTTATCTAACAGCCGTGATACGTCATGATGCCGCGGGCATAACTAGACGGCCGTCTAAACAAGAATCCAGAGGTGTCAACTTAGACGGACAGAATACATTGGAGAATGATCAACACAGACGGCTGTCGTGGTTTATTTTATTCGAGAAACAAAACAAAAGTGGCCTTTTAATCTCCAGTTCAAAGTTCCTAACTTCGGATTCGTTGAAGGTAGAGTGAAAATTTCAACAGATTTCAAATCAGCGTAAATTTCTACGCCAGATCAATCAAAAACAGCTATATTATTCAATTATTTATCATTTGATTATTTAATTAGTTATCAAATAATTAATTATTTATTTAAAGAAAATCACATTTAAGGTATCGATCTGGTGTCAAATTTTCCGCAGATTTCAAATACGTTGAAATTTTTATTCTGTGTTTAACGATCCCGATTTTACAAAAACGAATTAATCAAAGGCAGTCAAAAATGTTTATTTATTTTGCTGCTCTTCGCTCGAATCGTTTGGAGCAGGAAATGAAATCTGGCCGCTACAAGAGAAAAAACGTTCCCCAACTGTTTGAGACCGCTATGACGACAGTCGTGGAAATGGCGGCTCCGATAATTTTCGTTACGCTCACAAACACCGCTCTCTGGGAAACCAACACCATGTGTTAGTATAAACAACGTTTTAGTGACGTCACCCACCGATACATCACGGCCGCTAGATCACGGCTACGCTTTCTTAGGAAACCGAAGCTTTAGGAAACCGAAGCCTTTTGAGTTTTAATTATTGTTTTCAACATTTTGACGATCTATCTATTAATAAAACACAGAAATGAGGATTCTCTGTGTTTGACGGGTGAAAGTTCCTCATTGTGCCAAACGAACTTCAGTACGCGAGGTATTTTCTAGTGAGCAAAACATGTTAACATTTCTTTTTGGAGCATGTATCTGTAGGGAAATGGCGGTCGGCTTTGGGATTGGATTGGATGTTGTGGTTTTATTACGTAAGATCCCAAAGAAAACAAGCTGCACCCCGGAAGGCCTTTGGAGGATATGTTCGCCACCGGTTCACACGTGTTGTGCTCCCCACGTGTAGGTCTAGACCCGGTCGGAACATTCTCGAGGCTCTTTCTCTTTGGAGGAAGAAAAACTAACCACGTGCCCTTTATTTAACGTGGTGGTGTAAGTGGACGAGTCAACGATGTATACTGCTGAAAGTTGGTTGACATGAGAAAATATTCTCAGGTGGTTTTGAAACGTCTATTGAATGATCCCCAGTTTTCTTTTAAAGTTAACTCTTACTCGCGGATCAACTGATCCTCGAGTTAACTCGAGACTTGTGAATATGGTCGTAAGAGTTAACTCGAGGATTAGCAAGAACGGTATTCTCAAACAGCGTGTTAAGTGATCCGGGTAATAAAATGAGACGCTCGCTGTGATTGGCTATCTCACGATCACGTGGTATTGTTTACATTGGTTGCGACGCCCGAATCTGCATTCATACTGATCAAGCACGTACTTCGTCGTAGAATTGATTCCAAATTGTGAATAATTAGGACTCACACAGCATTTTAATATGGGTTTGGGAAAAGAAATTCAAAGGTATTTAATTTCAAATTGGATTTTTATGGAAACCTATATTTGGCAAAAAAGAATTGCACACAATGTCTTAACAGATGTATGTTATCTGATTATCTTTGTACTTGTCAGTATAGGTGTGTGTTGGTGGTGTGAAAAGTGACTTGCATTGTCAATTTTCTTTCATTCGTAATAAATCAACAGAATAATTTTTATTCTACGACGAATTTGTATCTGCCATGATCGTTTTCTACCGTTCGCTCTTTCCGGCTTATAGGACAGAGGTGGCGCCATCTATCTTTTCGCTAAGCTGCTTGTTTAAGATTTACGCAGCTACCTTTATTTTCATTTTTCTTTTGAAATTCAATAAAATTATGTTTTAAATTTTCCATTTAAGCAATATTATAATGATGACATGAGTTGCTATGGAGCAGGTCCAATCCAATCGTCGCAAGAAAACTGTAATTTAGCATAGAATGAAATGTGTCTTCCATTTTGTATCGCTGAAAAGGTAGAATTGCACATGCGTAACTCTTACTCGCGAGTTAACTCGCCGATTTCGGAGGATCAAAATGTAACACCGAACCGGCAGTTTAAACCACGGATCAGGACTTGTGAATACGGTTTTTTCGATAACTCGCGGATTGTCGTTGATCCTCGAGTTAACTCGGACTTGTGAATACGGCCGGAAGAGAATAGGATGGCGAATTTATGACTGGATGGGGGTAGAGGAATGCGAGGTAGCCCCTCGTCTTTGAAATGTCGCGTTTTGTAAAGACGAGAGGCAAGTGACGCCGCGTGATGTCACCCCTCGAAGAAGAGAAAATCTTTCAACTTGTGAATGCGAACGGACGCAGAGCTGATCTGCTCCGAGGAAACCACGGGACTGTAACCCTATTTGTACTTACCATATGTTAGCCTCGAAACAGCCTTCAATTGTGTAGATTTTCAATAACTAATTAAATGTGCTGTACATCTAAAAGCTCTTCTAATTGCCTGCAAGCCACTCGCCACTTAAATTCTTCTCACGACGTTACCATGAGGTGCTGTCCTCGGATCCTTCCCTTCGGGTTTGATCCAAGACCGTCGTTCTGTTACTCCAGTGCGATCCCGTTAATTTTTTTTTAATGGCGGGCACATTTGACCTAAGTCATTGGCCACTACAAGGCCGGAAGTGATGGCTACTTGTGAAGGAGCACCATCATTGCCCCTAACAATTTATACTTCGTAATTTTGAACCATGTTCAGATGATGAAGCAACACCTGAGCTGGTATACGCTTACAAACATCCATGCCCGAACCCGGATTCGAACCGGGGACCTTCCGAACACCTTAACCACTATACCGGTTGGTCGGCACCCGTTAATTAAATACCCAATTAATCTACTCCTCAGTGGCACATCTTTATGTGTTTACGGGCTTCACTAACCCGAGGTACCCAACTGATCTCTTTTTCCTATGGGCTTTTTACAGTCTCTTGTAAGTATTTGGAGCGCATCCTGGGATGCCCGTGTAATATCCCCCTTCTCATATCTATCCTTTATTTTCACAATTACTTGTTATTGTCTGGCAGAGGATGTGTTTGGCACAGCATGGCCAAATATGGCCCCCATAAAACCCCCAAAACAACCAAACAAGCGACTCAAATGAGCTAAAGGGTTACAGTATGATGGTAATTTCTTTAAATAACGTCGTAACTAAAGAAACACAACGGGCTATTGACGATGGTCCGGGATCAATCCCTATTGGAAAGATCTGAGGACAAGACCACGTAATTTTCAACCACGGTCAAATGACGAGGCAACACCTGAGCTGGCACCCCACTCACCAAACTTCCACACCAACCCAACGTGAGGACTTTCGGCCACGACATATTTAATAGGGGGGGGGCGAAAATAGGGTGGGCCGAAAACAGGTTTTTTTTTTTTTTTGCTATCACATTCTAATAGTGCAGAAAAATTGACTCATGCAGTAAAACTGATGTGTAAAAAATTTCATCCCGATTTAACGATACCTTTTGCCTCTCTAAGGGGTTCGAACCCTCCAAAAAGATCAATATTCGGGCATTTTTTATAGAAATAAAAATGTTTACAATTACGTTCTAATAGTGCGCAAAAGTAAGCTAATACATTCAATAAAAACGGTAAAAAAATTGTTTAGATCAGTGCATATCTTCTGCCTTCCAAACGGGGGCCAAATAGCAGAAAATAACTGAAAAAATGACATTTTTGCAAAATGACTTTTACAATTACGGTAAAAACTGGTGATCCGTTTTTCTGCTATTTGGCCCCCGTTGTGAAGGCAGAAGATATGTACCGATCTAAACAATTTTTTTTTACCCTTTTTATTGAAGGTATTATTTACTTTTGCGCACTATTAGAAAGTAATTGTAAACATTTTTATTTTTTATAAAAAATGCCCGAATTTGGATTTTTTAGAGGGTTAGAACCCCTTTGAAAAGCAAAAGATATCAATAAATCGGAATGAAATTTTTTTGCACATTAGTTTTACTGCATGAGCCCACTTTTCCGCACTATTGGAATGTGATAGCAAAAATATAAAAATAAAAAAAAAAACCTTTTTTTCGGTCCAGCCTAATATTTAAGGTGCACCAGCCGCCTTTACATTCCACCATACGCTTACAAACATCCATGCCCTGACCCGGATTCGAACCAGGAACCTTACAGTATGATGAGAAAATACGATCAGCCGAGTTGCATTTTTAGTTTATGTTCTTAAAGGATTATCGTGGTGCAAGCTTCAAAAAAGATCGATCAAGGCTTATTGCTAGTGTTTCTGATGCATTCGTTAATTTTTCTAAATTGCTTTTCTCTAATTACTATTATCACTCTTAGCCTGACCTCTTTGCTCTCTACGTGACAAGATAATTTAGATTAACGAAATGTCTCTTCAATTTTTTTTGTTGCGATTTATTTAGTCAAAGTTTGTCTAGCTGATGCTTCCAAACACATTTGACTAGCTTACCTTGAAAGTGTGTCGGATTCGGAGTTTCTCCAGATGTTTTACGGGCCATGGTCGCTCGACAGGAAGAACAGCGGATAAGCAACCAGAGGGTTGCGAGTTAGAAAATCGATCCAACCAAAGACCCTCTCGGACGGTGCAAGTTAAATCCGTCGTGGCGTCAAACGTCTCATGTTTGCGTGTGGGGTACCTCGTCAGGTGTTGATCTCATCATTTGACCGAGGTTTTGTCTTCGCATCTTCCCTTCGGGATTGATTAGTCCTTGCGTTGCAAAAAAATTAATAGTTGAGCGACAAATCAAATCGAATAACAGGAATGTTCTACTTCATAATTATTATGGTAGCAATTCGAACTGCAATGAATTTCAAACGCATTGTTTCAATCAGCATTTGTTCTCCTGTACTTATTTTGACGTGTTCGTAAATGGCGGCCTGTTCAAGAAGAGATGAGAACAGACCAATTTTTTTAATTATTTTGACAACAAAACTAAAACAAACGGATTGGCACAGAGAACCAAACTTTCTATATTTTGAGATCTTTTTCTTTTAATTCTCTCAATATGTCCAGTCTAAGGGTGCCATCTATATACAACGTATGAAATATATTTAGAAATTTAGTGCTGCCATCTGTCGTATTTGATGGTAACCAAATAGAAGGAATTGCTTGATTGAATGTAAGACACTGTCATATAAACTGAAGTAGTAGCAGTAAGATGGGAAAGAGAAATATTTTACGAAAGAAATACAAAAATAAATGCATCGTGAAGAAATACAAAAATAAATGGATTGTGAAGAAATATAAAAATAAATGCATTGTGAAGAAATGCAAAAATAAATGCATTGTGATTAATTTGTAAAAAGAAATTCAGTTGCCTTATGAAAAGTAAAATGTGGTTACAAACTACAATGGAAAGTAGAAAACATTGCACAGTTTAATCAAAAGTATAATGTATAGATGCAATACTTAGTTAGAAATGGTTTTATGATTGGTTTGGTTGAGACGTAATGATGTATTTACCGACGTTGATTCTACGATTTTCCATCTGATCTTAGCCAACACCCAATGAATCATACTTCATCTCATGAATCTTTTTACAAGTATAGTTTTGGCATCCATACATGATAACGAATATTATAATAGGAACACTAGACTACATAATGTATTATAATTCAATTATGCGCATTGGAATCTATATTACTTAAAGACAATGTGTGTGTATGTGCCTATATAGGCAACAGAAGAAACTACGTACTTGATAGAGGCAGAGCAGTGAAATCTTCCATGGATTTCGTATTTCAGTCAAACTCGATTCCCCGTGTTTTGACTCAAAATATTGAAGAGTACATTTAATTTTTTTTAAAGTAAATAATTTTAAAATTTAAAAAATAATACTATTTACCAAACATGAAATTTCTGCCCCAAAATATGGAAAATATACTCAAAATGAAAACTTTCTATGGATTTCATACTTTAACCAAATTCAATTCCCGTGTTTTTGACCAAAAATACTTATTAATTAATTATTTATTTTCTATTTAAATAATTTTTAAATTCAAAAAGGAACTATCATTTACCATAGTGAATGTATTATACTTGAAATATCAGAACTCCTACTATGGTAAATGGAGGTAAAATTGAAATATGTTCCCTATTGCATGCAGTCAAGTTATCTCATATTGCATACACATGTGCTTCTGGGGAAGAGTTAACGTTTTTAGGAAAAAATAATGAAAACAGAGAGAAAACTAGTATTCACAAACAACGTATTTTTTATGATACATACCGCAATAAAAATATCTTTGAACCTATTTAGTCTTATGTAACTTTTAAGGCGAACTTAAAAAGTACACCTCAAAATCTGTATATTTTCTGTACCTCTACATACAAAACAGCGAACATTTAAAAATAATGGATTCAAGAGTGATGCTCGAAACAGAATGTGCGTTTCTTCTTATTACACCGACTTTCAGGGACACATCACCTGTAGGTGCGTACTCAAGTGATCTTTTCTTTTCCTATAAAGCCTTATCTGCCCTCAGTTGCCCCTTTTTGTCCCTATGTTTTAAAAGTAAGCACGGAGTAAGGTAGAAGACTAAACACAAGGTTCGAGCTCCACGGCGATATTCTTCTACTTTGACTTGACTTATATGGAAGAAGTCCCCATCCGTGTGGCCCTTAACGTAGTGCATATCAGATTGCTTCATCTACTTTCATCACATTACTCTATTCCAGGGCTCGAAATACACGGGTGCACAGGTGCAATGTGCACATGAAATAAAATTGTGCACCTAATTTTTTCCCGCTAGGTGCGCGCAGTGCACCTAAAGTTAAAAAAAAAGGGGGGGGGGATGTGTTTTATGTTAGTTTGATGTTTGAACAAAATATTAGTATCGGCCTCTCTCGCTCTAAAGGAACGTAATTGAATTTCCTAACTACACACTATGCGAAAACAAAATCGCTGGGCCGTAACGGGTTTATACAGGAGGAAGGTTTACTTATTCTACTGCCACCAGAACTTTCCGATGATCGAAACATTTTCCAGATGGCTGTGTTGAAGCGACTGTCGCGACAGCCGTGAGCCAAAGAAGGGAGAATTTAGATTTTAAAATATTTATATATATTTACTATCTACTACTAACCTATACAAACATACCCAACTAATAAAGTAGAGTTTACACATTATACATTAATACTCTTATATTACGTTTTTTTTTAAATATGCACTTAAAATATAACCCGTGTACCTAATTTAAAAACTTAGGTGCACCTGTATTTAAAAATCTATTTCGAGGCCGGCTCTATTCCCATATCCCTTCCTCCCATTTCAACACGTTTTCGCATTGGCCGTGTACTGTAGGTAGATACTTTAATTAACGTTGTACTGGTAATGGTAATTTTAATTAACGTCTTACAAGAGCAACACAACGGGCTATTGACGCCGGTTTGGGATCAATTCCTTAAGATCCGAGGACACCACCACGTAATTTGAACCACGGTCAGAAGACGAGGCATAACCTGAACTGGCACCCCACTCTCCAAACTTCCACACCAAACCAACGTGAGGCCTTGCGGCCACGACATATTTAAGGTGCACCAGTCGCCTCCACACCATACGCTTACAAACATCCATGTCCTGACCGGGATTCGAACCAGGAACCTTCCAATCCAGGGGCCAACACCTTAACCACTATACCGGTTGGTCGGCCGTCGTACTGGAGCAACACATCGTGCTATTGGCGACGGTCTGGGATCAATCACAAAGAGAAAGACCTGAGGACAACACCATATCATTTTTAACCACTGTCAGATGCCCACTCCCAAACTTCCACACGTGAGGATACCTGAGGCCACGACAGTTTTAATGTGCACTAGCCCCCTCTGTACACGACGGTCTATGGTTGGATACGAAATCGCGGTTGCTAATCTGTAACTCTACCGACCGGGCAACCACGATCTTGGCCATGCACGAGTTAATATATTTTTATTGGTCTGAAAAGCCGCTTCCTCGTGCCAGTATTGCCAGGAGCCTCTCTCCATCTATCATAATTTAGATTCTTGTACAAAACTTAGACATTCTTACCAATGCTATTTCAAAATTTCATCCCGCATTTTATCAAACCCGTAAGAGCCGAGGTAGGTCAGTCAGTAGAGCGTTGTTCTCGCATCGGAAGGGTTGTGGGTTCGTAGGTTGTCCTCAGCGGAGCGTGCAATTCTGATGGTTGCGAGATCGGCTCCTAGACTAGGCATGCGACGTCAATGTTTTTGTAACATCGATGTTTTTACGTTGTCGATGTTTTATTTTTAAATGGAAAAAGTATCGTTTTAAAAATTTTAAAATTAACAAAGTAGCATAATTTTTATAATCAGCAAATTGAACATACTTTTACATCAAAGTGACCAAGGGTGAAGGGTCTGAATAGTAGGGATGCGACATCGATGTCTTCAAAACATTGATGTTTTATAAAAACATCGACGCATTGGAGCCGATGTCGCATCACTGGTTGCTAAACCAATTTTAAGAAATGGGGAAAAAAGTTTTAATGCACTGAATTTTAACATCGATGGTTTGGGGGCGATGTATTAACAACATCGATGTTTTAATTTTGAACATCGAAGATTCAAAACATCAATGTTTTGCTGTCGATGTCGCATCCCTAGCCTAGACCTGGCTAAAGACCGCCGTGTTCGCTAATGGTGGCTGGGGCACGTTAAATAGGTCGTGGTCACAAAGTACCCTATGTTCCCATACCAAATCAATACCTCTGGGGGTACTTGATCGGCCTCTGATTGGGATCTAAATTACGATATGTGTGAGTGAATGGATGTGTGAAAGGGACCTTCCTGTAAAACGGATGTGTCATGGATGAAGAAGTCCAACCCTCCGGGGCAATGGCACCCCCAATTGGGCCATATATCACCCGCACGACAACAACAACATCAAACCTGTAGAGTCACCCTCCGCATTCATCACTCTTCACATTTTTGGTTCACTCGTGATTTTTGCCACATTTAAAATCGACATCGTTTGATTACATATGATTTTCAATTTTAATAATCAACTGAGATAGAAGATACCCCCATCTTAGTCTCAGTTTTTACCGGACCTAAGTCTCGAATTCTCACGTTTTTGATCTTCCATAGTTTATTTTTCAAGAGATTCTTACTTTTTTTCTATACATTTCATGTTTTTCCGTACAGTTGTTACATATTCCCTACCCCAAAACAACTACACTACCCTACAATAATGGACAAGACTCCAGCGGATTTGCATAAAATCCGACTACTTGTTTGGGGGTGTTTTTCGTGGTATGGCCTGGGACATTTTCATGTGGTTCCTGTAAAATGAGTTATCTCGCATTTTATAAAACTGGCCAAATATCTTGATGAGATAGATCGTCTTATGTAATCTTGGGCGAGATATCTCGTTATTAGGAAAAACGTGACCAGAGTTTGATCACGTCATCTTTAAAAAAATTTCAATATCTTAGTGACGAAATATTTCGTTCTTACCAAAATTGGTCACATCTTGATGGATGAGATATCTCTTCGAAACCACTTGGAGGATTAAATATACACTACCCTACAATAATGGACCGGACGCCAGCGGATTTGCATAAGATCCGACTACCTGTTTGGGGGTGTTTTTCGAGGTCTGTCCTGGGATCTTTGTATGTTGTTCCTGGTCATATGAACACCGACGCATACATGAACATTTTGGACCACCAGGTTCTTCCTACGCTCTGGCAATATTATGGCATGAACGAATGTTACTTCCAGGACGACAACGTTCCATGCCATGTTACAGACTCTGTCAAGTAGTGGTATCACGATATAGATGGTAAAACGTTTTCCCTGGCCTGTTCAGAGTCCCCACCTAAACCCCATAGAACATTTGTAGAACGACATTTATGGATCAGTGAACCACGTCCGAAATCTACAGATGAGCTGGCGACATTCTTGCAGCAGGAATGGACACAAATACCTATAACTGTATATCAAAACCTTGTTGAAAGTATGTCCAGAAGGGTTGCTAGTGTAATTGCAACACGTGAGGGACCCCCCCCCTGTTAATGATTATTTCCCTTATACCATCACATCTTGCTGTCAGGTCCATTATTGTAGGGTAGTTTATTTCAGCAGTATAATTAACTCATCGTTTAAATTTATTTTCCATTGTTGAATAGACAATTTTAACGTACCAATTTGTATTGGTTTATATTATGCCTTGCGTTTGTCAGTTTTTGGACCTTGCTTCGTGAAACCCACATCATCTAGCCAACTCGTTTTTTACCCTTTAACAACGTTTGCCACTTGACATTGTCTTGTGTTTGACAGCTTGTTTCAAATAGGGCTCTTGCGCTTGAAATCCTAAAACGACATTTTCAAACACAGATGCATTTTATACCAATTGCGGTGAATTTGAAAAACGGCTGACCGAGATTTTGTGGTGCTTCATATGAAGTGCACTTAACCCTCTCTACTACACAGCCATGTTCAAAGTTACATTCCTAAAGTGCTTCACGAATGTATCCAAGTGTACTTATCCTTACTTCAAGAGTGCATAAATACTCTGGCTTTTACCTTTTATCTGTAATCGATATGTATTGATTTACAGTAAAAGTGAGGGCAGATTGTAAGTCATGGATGTAGGTGATAGTCCATGTTAGGAATAACAGTGCTTTCCCACTGGGTGTTTTGTCACAAATAGCGATCAGTGCACCACAGGTGTAGTGTCGAGATATAAAGAGCCAATGGTCGGTTTATTATAAATCAATAAAACAAAGGCTCCAAGCGCAGTGATTACCTCGAGTCTGTTAATATGATTTTGAAGCAGATCATGCTTTTCAGATCCTTTGGACTAAAATATTCAATATACGATTTGCCCAATCGCTTATTTTGTTAAAATATTAATGAAATTAATCTACTAATGTTAATGATGCACCACCACACGGGTCAGGTGACATGTGAAATTAACTCTATTAACATCTTCTTCACCGATGGATTCGACAAAGCGCCGACTACAGTATGCCACTAACCCAATGGCCACCCAGATGCCCTGCTTTAACACCATGTGACTTTTTTCTTTGGGGCTACATAAAGGATGACGTATTTAACTCTCCTCTTCCTGTTGATCAAGCGTAGTTGAAACAGCGTATCGCAACCACTATCCCTGCACTTGCTTCAGATACCCTAACACGCGTCTGGGCAGAAATGGGTTACCTGTTCGATATGTGTAGTGTGACTAAGGGTGCACACATAAAACATCTGTGACTGTCTCTAAAAAGGTTTAAACATTCACCTACACTTGTGTTACAGGTAACATAAAATATCTTACATTGTCATTGTTATATATAGTGCGTTGAAATTGTATACTTACTTATGAATCACCGTGTACATAATACCAAGATCCCACATTTGCAATATAGCAATTTTAGTTGAGAAATTTAGAAAGTTTCAAGTATATTAAATGATGAAATTTTCTGTGATTGCATTTATTCAATATTAATCTGTCAGTTTATACTCTTTTGAAGGATAATGTATCAAGTAGGCAAGCCTGGAAAAGGCTCCCTAAATTTGGAACTCACAATAATTTGTAAGTTAAATTTTTTAATGACAAATGAGTGAAGTTTCTTTAATTTTATAACCTTACGATGTTCAGGAATGAATTTTCTGTTTGGGGATAAATAAAACGTATCGTTAAGATGTTATCGTAATATTTGAAATATTCAAACTTTATTTGTGTATTATGCTTGGCAGGTACAATAATGAATAATTTCTAATCGTTTATACTCCTGTTTAACCCTATAATGCATGATTTTTTAATTTAATCTGAAAAAAATATATTTGATTTTTATGACAGTGTAAGTTAATTATTTTTATTTTTAATGGCAAGGCTGAATACAGATTGCAAAGACAAATACAATACATGATACAATACAGTACAGAATTGACCGGAGTCATTGTAGCCTTATACAAGGCCAGAAGTGATGGTCACTTGTGAAGTGGAACCCAATGGGTGGACCATCATTGTCCCTAACAAAGGACAGCACAATTTACATCCATGCCCTGACCCGGATTCGAGAGGCCAACACCTTGACCACTAGACCGGTTGGCCGGCAGTGTAAGTGAATAAAAAATATTTAAATAATAAACTCTATGTTTTACTATGTTTTTTTGACAAAAAACTAAACTATGACAATTGGCTACACCATGCAGCAACACACTTCAACTGACATTTTGTTAACAGTTTAATGCACCAAAAAATGTAAAAAAACGATTGGTCTTGTAGTACCAATTTTTTTTAACATGAAAAAAATTATTATTTCGATGAATTTTGTTGTTTTAGTATGACGTTTTCTGCTTCTGACTTATATTTCGGAAGCAACAGACACATTTCTCAAAATAGAACTTCCATCTCCATCTATTGTCAATTTTAAGAGCTGAAGACACGAATCGAGATTTTTATCATATTTGCTGCATAGTGTTGCCGTGGAAACATTTATTGGAGCTGGTATTGGATAAAGAATATGTGTAACCAAATGGCTACACTATGCACTGTAGGGTTAAGATTGTTTTGCTTATTTTCGCTTCTTTTATAAATTTAGAAATTGTTCTCTAAATATGAAAACCTAAAAACTCAAAAGTCCTGTTTTTTTTATGTGCATGGGAAGTGCATAGACACACATGAATAATGAATGAAGTCTTACCACAGATATATGGCGTGCATTTTGTTCACTCTGTTTTTCGCAATGAACTAAATGAGAATGCAGTTTTAAAACTATTAAGATGAAATATTTTCGTCAAAATTCCTGTGTATGTCAAGTATTGCTAAGGAGCCTTAACAACCATGAGGTATTAAAAAAATATTTTCTTACAAATTTTTACACTTTAAAAGAATTTAAATTTGTGTTTCAGTATTAGATTGAAGTGCATTTATATAAATAAAAAATGGATAAAAATAAACCAAGTTTAAAAATTTTTAAAGGGAATTTTCCGAGACGGTTGTGAAAAAATAACGTTCCTTAAAGTTAAACAAGATTAAGATTTTAAATATAACAGCATATTTTATTTCTCGAACTGTTGTTGAATAGCTTGATTTTATTTACTCTTGTGTGTTTTATTTGTAATACATTTGTATCCTTTGTGTTCCCATTGCTTATAATCTTGCACTTCAAACCTAAACCCAACCATAGCTTGTAGTCTAATTTCATTCACTAAGCCCGTATTTATGATAATTCTGAACCATCACCCTGAAAATGCCCCAAATGGATAGTAGATAAACGGCAACAATTCTCTTCTAACCTAATTATAAACTAAAAAAAAAAACACTTGTTTATTAATTACTCCACAGTGACCTAAATATTTTTATGGCGTGGTATTTTCCTTTGTTATGTTCCAGAGGCAGACGAAATATTTATTCTATTTATAGTCAACTAATAGATAAGGTATCCTATACATTACTATTCATGATTATCTGGTTAGCTATGCATGGCTTTAGCGATTGATTAAATAGCTAAAAATTAACTATTTTAGTTTTTTGACTAACTTTTTTTAATGGTCAGCTTGCAAGTGTGACACACACTGAATCAAAACTAACTAACTAACACCAACAGACACTCCCGTGCCTAGTGTCGTGAGACACTGTACCAGTTTAAATAAGTGTGGTTGGATGAGTAGAGCATGCCATCGAGGTGAAATGTCTTCCCAGAATGGTAGAGCACATTACATTTATACATCCTTACATCTATACAGTATATACATTAAATAATTATACTAGGTTACATTATATATATATATATATATATATATATATATATATATATATATATATATATATATATATATATATATATATATATATATATATATATATATATATATATATATATATATATATATATATATATATATATTATTCGAGGTAAGAAAAAAGTTCGTTTTTCTTAGTCTCTCAGGTTAATCAAGTCCTGATGATTTTCAATGAATCTCACCATGTTAATAATTTTAACCCTGAGCCATGTACTTTTAAGTTGGTCGGCAGGTGTTCTCATATACCATGAGGCTGTAAGGGGGCAAACTGTGATGTAATGTAGAGGCGTGCCAATTTCACCATAGGAGCAGTTTTCGGACTTGATTTTCTTAAACCTCGTTAGGTAGGATGGGAATGGGCCGTGCCCTGTGAAGAAGAGTGTATCTTCCCTGGTCCAGCATGCTGATTTTAGTGACACTTTTGGTAACACATCGAGCACTGTCTGCCTGTTTCCCCTTCGTCCCATTCATTCTGCCATGCATCAAGTAGCCAACTAGTGGTTTCCTTTCTGTAATGCCTCTTGGGCCCTTTCACCCCTTCATCTACGCATTCCATTGTTGTTGCCTCTTTTGCTAATCTATCTGCTTCTTCGTTTCTGTTGTGACCCGCATGGGCTTTAATCCATCCTAAGCAAATTTCCTTGTTGTTGTTTAATAAGTGTTGTATTTCTCGTGCCAGTGGACTAGGCGTCTTGGAGTTTTTAAGTGCCAGGAGACCAGCTCGACTATCTGACCAGATCTTGACATTTTTGTCTGCTCTTGCTTTTGCTGCTTTTATGGCTGAAAGTATTCCATAAAGCTCCGCCTGGAAAACGGAATTATTGTCCTGCATTCTCATGGACCATTGTTGAGTTATGCGCCCTTCTTGAATAGAGCAGAATGTACTCTTTTCTACATTTTGGAGCCATCGATATAGTAGCTTATGCCGGAATGAAGAACTCCCACTGCTGGATTTATTCTGTCATTCCAAAGGGTTTTAGCTGTTTTAGCTGGAAGTGTAGACCAGCCTATCGCTCTTTCCTCGTGGTCATCTTTGTCATAATTTGCATCTCTAAGCTTTGTACTCATTCTCATTCTCATTTTGACGCACACCGCTTCTTTTTGAAGTGAAAGATGTAGTGGTGCAATTCCCGCAATTGTTTGAAGGGTCATAGTGGGTGCTGTTCTGTAACTTCCTGTTTTTGAGATCAGAAATTTTCTCTATATCCCATTTAACTTTCTTATAGTACGTTATAATACTCTAACTTATTGTCATGAAACTCACCGTTCCGGATCGCTCGTTACATGAGCGAAATATCAATATTCCACAACTCTTTTTTGATGATATTTATTATTCACTTAGTTTACATATGTAACTGAATAAAATTGTACATAACTATTCTCTTGATAAAACGTGAAAAATTAGTTCGGTAATGTACAACTTACCTGTACCGCTGCACCAAATTCCTCCTCTAGCGGCTAAAATGTGAGCTATTGAGAATGAGAAATAAAATGAGAATGAAATGAATAAAAATGAGAAATCAAAACCGCATACTCAAGAAAGCATGTGTATAAAATTTGGCTGCGAATTGACAAGCAGTTTTTCCAAGAGAGGTTCAAACACTTCCTGTTTAATTTGGATCCTTTGTACTATTAGGGGTACCCATAAATAATGTAGTTTTGTGTCCTGTTATAAATTTCGAATGTTATTTAAAAAAAGTGGCATTCAATAAACTATGTAGTCACCACAGTTTTCCCTGATCTTCCCTCACTTGGTTATCAAGTTTTCTATCCCAGCTTTGAAACAATTAGGGGTTTTAGAGTGAAAATAATCAAACAATGCGTTTTTGACCTCTTCGAAACAATTGAATGTCTTTCCCAGAAGGAAAGTGTTCTAAGAATACGAAAAGATGATAATCAGATAAGTCAGGCATGAGTATGGAAGATGTAGGAGAATTTCCAATCCCTAATTTTGTGTTGAATGATTCTCGCAAGATGTGGTCTCGTGTTATCAAGTTGGAGTATAGCAACTTACCTGTTGATCAAAACAGGATTATTTTTTCTGTAATGGATGTTTTCCATTGGTCAAGTTGACTTCAATAAACGTCTGCAGTAATGGTTTCTCAATCTTTAAGCAGCTCAAAGTGAACCATACCATGAATGTTCCACCAAACACATTGGAGAATCTTGCTTACATTCATATTGGGATATGGAATTTTTCTTGGTAGTTCTCCAGTTAAAATCTACCGTTTAATCATCACTGGGTTGTAGAGAACTCATTTGTCGTCTCCTGTTATGATACGGTTAAAAACGGTCCTTTTATGGCGGTTTATAAACAAGTTGCATATGGAGGACCTTTACAGTTTGTTCTCATCACTGAGCATATGGGGTACCCAGACATGGGCATGCTGAAACTTCCCAATGGATTTCAAGTGGAATTGAACTATTGACCAAGGAGCATTCATTCTTCCTAAAATTTCCTCAATTGTTTGGCGAGGATCTTTTCCCGCAATAACATGCAAAACGCCTTCATTAAATTGAACTGAACGACCACTTCTTGGAGCATCTTTAAGCTCGAAATTGCTGTTTCAAAATATGTTGAACCATCATTGGCACTTACGAATGTCTAAACAATGTGTATAAATTGTAATGATATTTGCAGTTGCCATAGTTGCATTATGACAGCAATTAAACTGAAAGAGCATACAATGCCTAATATGAGCTTCTCAATTTTTTATTGTTATTCATTTCTTACAGGTTTAACACTCTAAAATATATCAGCTGAGAGCACAACTTGTATATCCTTTAACAACCAAAACTGGAATAAGCTCAATGCTTTAACTCTAAGAAGCTAGTTCAATATATTTTCTAATATGCCATCATCTCAAATATTTTTGAATTAAAAAAGATATGTGCTAACTGAATTTGTTAAAATTTCAACCAGCATACTTTTGTTTCCTTAACCTTTTGGATGGCCCTCGCATCATCTTGTGTATGAGCAGAACTATTTCCGCTGGATTGACGAGTATCGAGGCAAAAAGGGGCTTTTGTCCTAACGAAAATGGTATTTTGACCCCTTTCTGCCTTGCCTTAACGAAGGGAAAAGGGGAGAAACAGTGAGCTGAGAATAATTGTGTAATTTTAAACCTTCACCTGCACATTAAATATAAATAAAAGGGCCCAATAAAAATTTAATAATAAAAGTTTCGAGTTTTTGTGTGTTAGGCCACTTTTACACTGATAGCCTCATATGTACTTGGTTAATTCAAAATACAGATAAAGAAATGGACACTGTAGAATACAGAAAGAAAAGACAAACGCATTTTAAAAAAAGAAAACATCTCGGTTTTATCACTTACGAGACGTGATTTATTCATCATGTAATAAAGCACATATAGGGATCTGAGCAGTAACTAAAGAGTCTTTTGACTTTTTTTGTGATGTTTATAAGTTTTTATGTAGAAATTCATAAACAGAAGAAGAACGGTAACCACGAAGCAGAATAACGTCAGTTCAGTTCTTCCCATCTTTTCGCAACCTGTAATAAATCCCTCCAGCATGTAAATAAGCACGAAGAGAAACTGACCCTTGAAAAAAAAAAGAAATTATTAACCATTAGTTTCCAAGCAATATTTGTTACGAATGACAAGTAATAGCCAATACGTCACACAAAAAATGTATCTTGCACTTTTCAATATTAGAAAACTATTCAAGTAGAAATAAATCTTTAAAAAATTCTGAACATTCGAGACATAAAATGTAATATTTCTCATTTTAATAGAAATTAACAGATTAATTGTATTGTATCAATTTCATCATATTTTTCAAAAGTGTAAATTTATACCTGTCACCAAAATATATGGAATACTTCATTTTAGCATTTATTTAAAGCCCTGTTTGCATATTAAAGGAGAGTTTAAGTGAGAACTATCAAAACCAGGAAGAAACACGGGACTTTACAAAAGTTCATTGAATTGCGGTGCAATAATTTATCGAAACAAGTCAAATGTCTTAATTTATCGAAATGAGTAGGTTATAATTTATCGAAACCAAGTCAGTTGTTATAAAATGTACCGAAACAACTCATTTGTTATAAAATTGATCGAAACAGGAGAATTTTTATAATTGATTGATACAAGTCAATCGATATATACAGGGTGGTCCCGAATTCATGGTACAAACTTTAATGGTAGGTACAGGACATTGTAACAATGATTTATTGTATAGGAATGTATAGTCGCAAGTGACGCGGTGAGGCGTAAACAGGGGAAATAAAAGGAAAGAGAAATGGAGTGATCGGTTGGTATCATTGCCGGTAGAGGGCAGTAGATGTCTAGCCGCTATTGAACATGATGCATCGCAGTAGGGAAAAGCGTTGATGTACGGAATTACCTGAATGCCACGTTTGGTACTCGATGGATTGGGCGTGGTGGACCAGTCCCTTGGCCACCCCGATCTCCCGATTTATCGAGCCTCGATTACTTTTTATGGGGACATCTAAAGCATCTTGTTTATGAGACTCCAGTTGACTCAGATGAGGATCTCGTCGCTCGCTTATCTGTAGCTGCTGCAGGTGTGCGTGAAATAACAGGCATCTTTGAACGTGTACGCCAATCGCTCCACCGACGCTGTCAAGCATGTATCGATACTGGTGGACGCAATTTTGAACAATTACTGTAAACATGACACTTGTCAACAACGCTTTCAATAAAATCTTTGTTTTTCCTTTCGGCCGTTATTTCCCCTGTTTTCGCCTCACCGCGTCACTTGCGACTATACATTCCTATACAATAAATCATTGTTACAATGTCCTGTACCTACCATTAAAGTTTGTACCATGAATTCGGGACCACCCTGTATATAATTCTCTTACGTAGCACACAAAAAAGACGTTATTTGTAATCGCGTTTTGGCAACACTCTACGATTGTTTGTTTTACACGAAACCTTGCGCCTCAATTGAATTTATAGCGTTATCGCGCGGATGAAATTTAACTGAAAAAAAAAATGAATATTAGTTCGAGCTGTTGCAGCTTACAAACAACATGCTGGGTATTTGATTTCCAAAGCAGCGTTCACATTTCGAGTCAAAATTTGCTCAAAGTTTTCATTTGAATTCTAAATTATTCGAATTCTGATTCCAGAGGTACTGTATAACTTTTCTGTAGTACAACAAATTTATATTTGAAAAAATATATATTTTTTGAAATATAATATTTTGTAAACAATCTCTTCTGCTAGGACACGTGTATTTATTGATGTGAGCGAAGCGATCCAATAAGGATTACAAATTAAGGGTTGGCGAGCGTTTGCAAAAACGGGGCGTGCGCCCTAGTCGATGTAATTTTTTGAAACAAGTAAATTGTTATAACCTATCAAAATAAGTCAATGGTTATAGTTTATCGAAACAAGTCAGCTGTAAAAGTTTGCTGAAAATCAATTGTTGTAATACATCAAAATCAGTCGATTGCTATGAATTATCGAAACAAGTCAATTATTATGATTTATGGAATTGTATTCCTCACCATTTGAATGAGAGTGATGTACTTCTTCCACCACAGGTATTTCTGCATATGAGGTCCAAAGGCTGCCAAACCGTAATAGGTATACATAACAACGTGTACCAAACAGTTGATTGACATTCCCACCAGTAGGTAGAAACCTAAGTATATATGAAACCAAGATACATATCGTCACTCAAAGTGTAAAAAGTCTAAAAACTGCATTTTTAAGGAGAACAAAAAACTAATCGTTTTCCTTATGATTTAATTCTATTATTCTTATATACATATAGTTGTAACTTTTATTGGATGAGCTCATGACATACGAGATTTTGCCACATATAGCAATAATAAAAGAAAAAAAAAATGGAATTTTGACTTGCGACCTTTTGGATTTTGATTGACGATATTATTAAGATGCTCCTTACAGCAATTATTATTGTAGTTGTAATTCTTATAAGAGGTTGCAATTATCATTCATATTTTAATCGATGTTGTTCAAAATAAAAAAAATTATGTGATATTTTTGTGTTTCCTCTTTTACCCTGAAATAGCTTTGAAAATTTTAATCATTCTGAAACATTGAGCTAAAGATTTGATGAATGAATGTTTTTTAGCATCGTTAATATTTTTAATGTAGAAAGTGGTATGTATGCAATGACTTTACGTTTATTACATATTACACCTGACACATATAGTAGTTTCTACTAGAATAATTGCAACACGGTATTTCGCAAAAGTTTCGTTCCACATTGTGCTTTAGACTTTTTTATTTATCATGATTGCCCATTTTAAGTATTATAATTCACATATCATCGGCATTCAAGTCAAATACACTAAAAAAATTTGATATGTACATACATTGATACAATACAAAACAAATAACCATTCAATAATTGTAATACACACGCATGATCGTGCGTAACACTCGTTGGAGTAGAAAGGTATGAAACAGCGGTTGCAAAATAAACAAAAATATGGGTTAATAGATGGGTTAATAAGGGGTATGGTCCCCTCTTACAGATATACAGGTCTCGCAGCGTGATTTCATACTTGAAATAAGGCAGTTTATCATTTCCTGTGGCAATTGGTCCCACGCGTTCAGAACTGCTGTTTTCATTCCCTGGATGGTTCTCGGAGGGGGGTTGCGAGTTGCAATTGCCCTCCCCAGAGCGTCCCAGACATGCTCTATAGGGTTAATGGCTGCAGATCTGGCTGGCCAATCCATCCGGCTAATATCCTCATTCTCTAGAAATTCGTCGACCAGAAGAGCTGTATGTGGCCTCTCGTTATCGTCCATTAAAATGAACTCAGGGCCAACTGCACCCCTGAAAAGGCGAACATAGGGCTCCAAGACCTCACACCAGTCACACTGCCTCTTTCAAAGACATGGAGAGGCGTGCGGCCATCCAACATGATGCCTGCCCAGACCATTAAACCTCCTCCGTCATAATGGCCGATTTCGCGGACATTCGAGGGTAGGTAGCGGGTCCCTGGTTCTCTCCATATGAACGTACGGCGAGAATCGGTGTTTAGGCTGAACCGGGACTCACCAGTGAAGAGAACGGTCGCCCATTGATCCATAATCGAAACTCTATGCCCTCTGCACCATGATAAACGGATTCTCCTGTTCGTAGAAGTGAGCGGGACGCAAACAGCAGGTCTTCTTGCGAACAACCCTCTCTCATGAAGTCTTTTGGAAACAGTCACCTTTTATACACGAGTTCCTGTGGCTGCATACAAGTCACGAGAGAGCTGAGAAGCTGTAGCACTCCTGTTACGCCTCGTTATAATCGACAAATGGCGATCTTCTCTGGCCGTCGTGGCTTTTGGACGACCTTACCCAGGCTTTCTCTCGATGGATTCGGTATCCTGGAACTGTTTCCATAAGTTAAACACGACGCTGGGCGTTAAATTGAACTCTCTACAAATTTGGACTTGAGATTGGCCTGCTTCTAGCCTCCCCACAATTCGCCGCCTCATTCCATCATCAAAACGTTGGTGGTTACTCATTTTTACTGTTACAATTTGAAATTAACCGATTGCTGCAAAATAACACCAATAAATTCACCGAGGTGTGCTAGCGAACGAAATGCGTCTTAACTTACGAGCGCTTATAAAGCCTGTTTCTCTACTGGCTCCGTCTACACACACGTGTAAGTATTTGAAGTACAAGATTTGCATTTTTGTCTAGAAGCAGTGGTTTTACATTCAGTTCAGTTCTTTTCATGAAATTCGATAAAATATGCAAATTCTCTTAATTTATTTCACCAATGTATTTTAACATAAGTTTTATAGCATCCTTTAAGTTGACGTTTCTCAAATTCTGCATTTTTCAGTTGTGTCACTTTTTTTTGCTGAGGTGCGATATATCAGAAAACGAAGGGGAGAAAATTCTACTCCATAAAATTTATTCACTAAGTGTATCTCAAGAAGTCAAAGAAAATATTTTAGTGAACTTCATCAGAATAAAGGTAACCACATTCAAGCTTAGAAAAGACAAAAAGCTCACATCTTGGAAATTTTGACTTGGCGTGTGTCACTTGTAAGTCGACGTTGTTTGCGTTCCACTTCTATGTTTGAGTTTTAACTCTCCAGGTGGTTTCGACGAGATATCTCGTCCATCAAGATTCGACCCGTTTTAGTGATGACGAAATGTATCTTCATTAAGATATTGCCGATAGTTTGATGATATCGAGATCACGATCTTATCTGTTTTCTTCTAATAATGACGAAAGTCCATCAAGATATGCCAATGGTTTTGCCAAAGATGAGACCTCGGTAAGACAATCAGCAGGAGGGTCAATATCACGGTTTATGGTTACCATAGTTTTTAAATACAATCTGTATTATCATTTAAGTTCACTATTAGTTTAAGTTGACTTGTTTCAATATTTTTTCTAAAAATAAAATGAATGTCACTTTTATGTAAGAGAAGTACTTGTATATACATATTTTTTCATATAATATTTTAAGCATAAGAACTTCAGATGGGCAGTGGGATATACGATGTCCCAGTTCTCTGAAAAGATGAAAGGACAAAGTATGTGATACCTGTGGTGAAGGCTTACCCTTCCCCACATGTTATAACTATTTTCCATTCAACCCCGGATTTTTTGGAAAAGCAATGAGAACAAGAATTAGATTCCCTGTATGGTTGTTTTTTCGATCCCATTCGCGGCTTCATTGCTACGAAAATCTTGTAAGTAGGTTTGGTTTTCTCAGGCTTTTTCCCTTCTTGGAATTTTCTGGTTTGAGTGCTTTCTTGATTAGGGGACAGCGAACCCTCATTCTTCATACGGTCTCATCGCTACTTTGCCCACACTGATGGGACAATTGGTGACCTTCCAAGGTCAAATCCACCCCACTATAACCTTCAACGTGACACTTCTTAATTACCGGAAGATGTTGGCGTGATTTGGCTCTCTTCTTCCAGAAATTTTTGAACATTCCGTTGGGATAAAGGGACAACCCCGGTTATTTTTCTCCCGCGTGCTATAAGTAATTTTGGCGTTAATTTTCGTTTTTGGCGACCCCGGAAAGAGGACGAAGGGACTGGTTTTCTCTGCTAAGGAACCCCCCTTTTTTCAGTTAGGGAGATGCGACTCCTTTGCTTTGCGGCGGTGTTTTCATGATCCAACTCCTTGAGTTGGCAGCGGTTCTTTTACCCCAAAAAAAACTATGATCTTCTCTTCCAGTTTTAAGTAAAGCTGTTGTATATTGCTTCGTTTCGCTGCTGTGACATAATCGAGATGAGTGTGCAGAAATGTTATAACCTTCGATTTGAAATCGCACTTTAAGGACGTAGATAACTGACGGTCCCCTTTGGATCGCGTACATCGCTAGCCGGCATTGCTGTTCTACGAGCCACGGAAATCTTCAGATCTTCCCCTGTTAGATTTCATTGAAATAATTGGATTTGGACCAATTAACAAAATCGACCAATACCTCAAAGTCGTTCTCGGGTTCTCGTAACCGACCCAATCCCCTGATGAGGAGCCATGGACACTCTCTGAGAGAACTAAGGACATCTCTTCCATAACTCCGGCATCGAACTCGACCACAGTGACCAGCAGTCCCTTAGAAGAAAAATAAAGAATATTTTGACTCTCCTATATCGATTTCTCGAATTTCCTTCCTAGTTGAATCCACAATGTACAGGACATCCCACTGTGTCAATTTCGAGGAGGAAAAAAAAGAATCATGTGGTGAGTCCACCTTCATAAACTCTTCTTTCTAAACGACAGACATTTAACCGATTTTGCCTTAGTCTATCACGAGCCTATTATTGTTAATCAATTACGGCCAATTTATTATATCCAGATAACCTATATAGGAATATGATCTCGAATCTGTTTTTCATTCAATTAACCTCTTTTTATAACCCGAATTTACACCACAATACCCAAAATATATTCATATGAACCTTACCAATAAAGTTATATTTTTGCAAAACCTTTTTAGAATACTACCTTTCAAAGGGATAAGTGCATTTTCAAACAGTAGCAGTAAAATTTCTTGGTTTTCTTTCAGCAGATGAAAACGATAGTTGTTTTATGAGAAGAGGCTTCTGTACTCTGTTTGGGTAATCTAATGAACTGCGACAAACAAACCCAACTTTGAAATATTGTGAAGGGTAAGTGGGATAAGTGAATTTACAATGCAGTGACATACATTTGTTTGTTTTTCTTTTTGCAAATGAAACGATACTTAGTTGCATTATAAGAATGCTTTCTGTTTTGTTTTGATAACTTCTTGTTGTGAAGCACACAGACACTTCATAACTTGGAAAGATCTCACAACGCTGTGAGAGCAGGAACTCGTGGAAGAATTACTAGCAATTGGTCACATGGCAACAAAGCTATTTCCCGTTGCTAAGCAACTGCGCTATCCGGCAGAATGCTGAATAATAAAATGTTTGGAATCTTTTGTTATGTGCGTTCTTGTTAAAAGGCAAATAAATTTTATTTGGAAAAATTGACAATATTATTTTGAATTAACTGAACTTTTGTAGACATGGACCGCTGACTTGATGTCGTAACGTTCATTCTCTTATACCAACAAGTATTTGTAAATTCTTTTTTATATTTATTCTAAACGAGAAGTAATAAATTAATGTCCTCTGCAATCAAATCTCATCTTTACAACATCTCATTTGTAATTTCTAGCGTAATTAGTATGTTACTCGCTGTAATTTATTATTATACTATTCTGGAAATAAATTCAGCTATACAGCATCAAAAATGAAAAAAATAAAATTAGTTTTCAACTGAAAGCATATTTCTTTTTCCGGTAGTTTTTTATGCATAGACAGAAAAACTACCATAGTTTTGGGTTAAAACATGAAGGTATGTCAAAATGAATGTCACACAGGCACTGATGAATAAATGAGTGTAATACTTTTTAGATGTAATCAAGTATCATGTAAATTTATATAGAGCCCAAAATGTTACAATATCTTACCATAGTCCCCTAATTTCGCAATGGTGACTCCAATTATGCACATTCCGACATGGTGGAATACATGAAGGTATGTTATTTGGTTGTTCTTCTTTCGCAACATGAAGAAAAGCTGAAACAGATGAAAATTAAGGTAAAGCTACACGGTCCGTATTAGTCATGTTCAACTTTTTACTGATATTTTACCTTAAAACCTTTAAGGAGAATTGTGGCATAAAAGGTTCTTGGGGGGAAAGCATTTTAGTTGGACTTAAAAATTGAATGCTTTTGGTTATTTTTAGGAAGTATCATATTTATTGAAAGCAGAAATTAATCTTGAGATGAGCAGAATTATAAGTGTTGTTATATTGGTATTACGTCGACGATGATATGAATTCGGTAGTTGACATTCAGTGGATCCCAAAAGTATTCGGTCAATTCACGTTTGTAACTATTTTAATGTATTTTTGAAAGATGTAGTTAATCCTCCAAATAGTTTCGATACGATATCGTCTATCAAGATATGATCAATTTTGACATGGACGAGATATCTCCTCATATATATGTTGCCAATTTTTGATGACAAAACCGAAAAATGGTCAGTTTTACTGAGGACGAGATTCTTCATGGAGACAACCACAAGAATTGAAAACCCGAGGGATTAATACACGTAATTCCTCTTTGCAACCAACAGTTTTCTGTGCATAACTTCTAAACATTTGTGACTTTCTTGACCAATAGAATGTTTCCATTGGAGTTCATTCTAAGAAAATGAGCAACGCAGTCTTTCGAAATAATTTTGGTATAAGGAAAAGGAGCACTAAAACTTTTTCAATCTATTCTATTTTAAGGAAATGCGCTATAGGATACCTCAAATCGATTATGATCTATAGAAAAGAACTATCCGATTTTTCAAAATTAGATATTTAGTCAAAAAATGTATTTGGAGAGTAAAAACAACGCTACATTACTGAGAAATCTTGCGACGCTCAGAGTGTTAAAATTACGATTTAAAATTTACAACATAAAAGGTCTATATTTCAATTTTCGTCCTCCCATCTTTATAATCGAATGATCAGAAAACATTTGTTACAAATATTTTAAATGTAACTCATGAAATTTGGAAATCAGATGTATTCGGCCATTCTCAGTTAAAAGTAGAAATGAAACGAAAACGTAAAAAACAACATATCTAAGATTGTTTTTCACCTTAGACTGCCCCTTTAAGTCTAAGATACTAATCTTTAAACTGAGGTCAGATTTAAGATGTCTGGTCTATCTGTGACAAATTTCAATCTATTTGAATTTTTTTGGAAATTAAAAATTACATTTATTTCATACTGACTATTTACAAACTAAATATTTTCTTAAGTGTTGAATATAGGAAGCGCACAAAGCAAAACAAAATGCTTAATTTAAAAAACCTTTTTTGTGGTTGCTATGGAGACACTCAACCAGACGAAGTCCAAATACTAACTGTCCATTTATTTGTTTCCAGTGGGAGCGAGCCAATGACTTACAGGTGCACGCTTCAAGGATACTCAGTAGACAGGAAGATCAAAGATAAAAATTTGGCTTGGTCTGTTTCTAAATACGAGGAATCTTGATGGATGAGATATCTTATCCATCAAGATGTGGTTAGTTTTGCTTTTCACGAAATACCTCGTTGAGACAACTACCATGAGGTTAAAGATTTGTATCCTTTTATTACCTTGTAAGGAAAAAACTGAAATTTATAAAATTTTTCTGTAGTAAAATACTGAAGTTCATGGCAAATTTATATTTAAGAATGAAATAAGTTTCATTTTGATGCAAACAATGATACTTAGACTCAAAGCAGTTCAAGGTGGAAAGACAATATGGAAAACAATCTTAGAAACATCGATTTTCCCGTTTTCGTTTAAAATATTTTTTCTTTGTTCAACATATACGTACATACTTCTGTGTGCCTGATTTCATGGATTATGTTACATTTAAAATATTTTATCAAAACTTTTCATAATTATTTGATTGTTTTATGATGAATGACTAAAACAATAAAACGAACCTTTCATTTCTTTTATTTTAAATCGTAATTTTAACCACAGCTTAAAAAAAACACGTGAAAATTATTAGAAACGGGATATAGGCGTATTCTTCTATAGCTCATTGTATTTAACGCTATGTGCTGTAAAATGTTCGTACTGTCAGTTTAGAACAGAAACTCAAAAACCAAAAAAATAGTGTGTCACTTTTAAGTTGCTCAAAGGCTATTAGTTTTCAGGTAAAACAACAACAACATTTTAACAGTGTCATACATGTTTCAAACAGATGGTAATACGACTGTGTATTTCTCAACGTCAATTCTGAAAATGAAATATTCATATGAATGGGTTTAAGAAACTCAACCTTATATTTAACTTCTATGGGGTAAATTCATGGAATACTTTATTTAAGGAGTAAGTGGTGGAAATTCAACATGAGCACTTACCGTATCGCAAAGGTCAAAATATTTCATCAGAATCCAGTGCCAAATAATTCTTTCAATAAGCTGAAATGGCATACAAAAAAAATTGTTGCATAAACAATAGTTATCTTATAATGATGTCGAATATAAGAAATTGACCACAATAGAATGCTATCCAGATTAACTGTGTCGTTTTCAGTCTAGCTAAAAACTCCATTTTTAAAATACATCTCAACATTTTTCAGGATTGATCCCGAACAGTCGCCAATAACCCATTGTTTTTCTCCAATGCGACTTAAATTCAACTACCTACTGTTAGGTTCATTGGCCAAAGCTCTGAGGCATGCAAAGGGGACTAGACCAGCGGAGACAGAGAAGACGGATTGGCGAGGGTCTTTTACTGGGACAATGCAAGCTATTGAGCTGTAAATATAATTATTAATGTTAAGTAAATAAAGCCTTTTAATCAAGTATCCTTGAAGAAGCGTCATTATCTGCGTAAGATAATGCGCTACATATCAATGCAAGCTATTGAGCTGTAAATATAATTATTAATGTTAAGTAAATAAAGCCTTTTAATCAAGTATCCTTGAAGAAGCGTCATTATCTGCGGTAACAGATAAATGGATGAGAAAAGAACCACGACATGTGTTGAAGCGTTGTGACATCTACTTTAATTAAAATTAAATATTCTTATGCCTTGGGTTTATTGTATACTAGCAAATTACCCGACCTTACTCGGTTTGAATTGGTTTACTCTAGAGTGAAGAGGTAATCAAAATATATAATGACTTACGTTTTTTGTAGAATAAAAATTTATTTTAACATCTTTCGCCATCTTTATATTTTCTACAACTTACTTTGGACACAAATCCTACACATGCATATCCATTCATGTAATACATTTCACATACATCGCACAATTGCTGTATGACAAAGCTACAAAATGACGAAAGGTGATACTAAGGTTACTACTATAAAAGACGATTTATAGGAAGATTTTGAATTTCCTTTCTTAAGTTATTTTCATGTTCAACTCAATTAATTAAAATGACGACTTACGGCGAGTGCTCTCGCACTCATAGTCAACAAAACAATATTTTTTTACTTGTGGCACTCTTGCATCCGGTATGTGATATAGTGAAATTTCACAATCTTCTGCAGTCATTATGACAACGAATTTTTTAATGTTTGAAAAGTTCTAGTTCGGATTTTTTAAACATTATTATTCTTTTAATAACGGCATTATTCTTTCAATAATGACATAACTACACTTCAAATTTACTGAAAATGTATTCTGACTTACCTGCCATTTTTAAGTCGAATACTTTGTGGTGGTGTTGCGTGAGATGAGAAGGAAAACACTTTTATTAAAATAATTAATGTTTAAAACAGAAAACAGCGAAATAAAACAAAATAAAAGATGTCGGAAAAAATTGCTCTAAAGATATTAATTTGTGATTCATTTTTATCTCTTGATCTCGCACAGTTGCCACAACTTACAACTAAAAGTGTACAAAATTTAGAAATTTGAAATTAATTCAGAGCAAAAGAAAGAGAAAATATCATTACTCGAGCGATCTTGTTCATTCCCGTTCTTTGAAAAATATCGTCTGTCCCAAATATTCGGAAATCGTTTTCATTGCGCAAAGGAGAAAAATAAGACTCGAAATAAATGAAATATCATAGCTAAAATTCCATAAAAAAAATTTTTTTTTGAAGAATAATTGCTTTTTTAGCAGTACTGGTAAAGCAATCGAAGTAATCGTAATATTCAACATACATTCGAATTTTTCCAAAGCTACCAAATTATGGTTGATTTAAGTATACTTACTCAGATGTTTTAGCATGAAACTCAATTAAATATAACAATAAAGAAAAGTTGAATGTTGCATTCAACTAAACTAATAAATATGTATAAAATAAAACACATTGCAATCAAATATCTGGAATAAAATTCATGTGTCATGCTTGCACAAACACAAAATCGAACATAGAACAGAAAGACGGACAGAAAGACCTTCGCAACCAATTCCACTCACTAAATGAAGATAAGTACTCACTGTATGCAAATTTCCATGAAAATATATTAAGCCGTATGGACTTGTATAGGGCACATACATACATACACACAGACAGACAGACAGACAGACAGACTGGCGTAAAAGCAGCGGATTTGGCATCAGTAGGGTCCAAAACGGATAGAAAACTTGAAATGGGTCAAAAATATTGAATGTACAAACAAACACTCCATTCGTATTGATATAGATTTTACATAAGAATGAATTGCATATGAAATTGCTCTAAGTTTAATATTTACTTCAGTTGATTCAAAAATGCATGTTATCAGTATATACCTAACAACTTTTTCAAGTAAATGAATGAAAATAATGTTTCGTCGTGGGAAGTTTTATACTTGCTCCTTAATGCATTGTAAAAGTAACATGAGCATATCGTGTTGTGTATTATAAGTGCATAAGGTGAAGTTAGAGCCCACACTACGAAATTATAACTTACAATATAATAAATAGTATATATGGAGCAGTGTAACCGAACTCCATCAAGAAGTATTTTTTAGGTAGACAAAGTTGTGTCTTTCTCATGTCATGTGCTGAGCATTGTTAATCCATAATATTTATAATATTATACATAAAAGACATTACCATTAAATGAGCTTTCAACTCGGGATTTGTTGTAACTGAACATCTTTTATTCCAATTCTTCCATGCGAAAGTACCCAACTAAAGTAGGTAAAAAAATTGTTATTTGAAATAAAGCTTTTCTGTGTTATATCATTAAAAAGAACACAAAGAATACTAAAAATTAATGAGATTACATTTAACCCATTTACTGCCAAACCAAATTACAGGTTATTTTTATTTAAGGGCACCCTTTTGCATTGGAATAACTTTAAAATAAAACGTTAGGGTTATTTTTGTACACATTGTTTACTCAATGATAAATAACCGGGTCTGATCGAGATGCAAATAAGGACTCTTTCAAAGGTGTGATTTGTTCAATTTCTTCACACTTCATTTCGACATCACCATTAGAACATCTACCAACCACGAATATACTCATGTAAACCTGACCTTCCTGCCAACAACGAATATACTAGTGTTTGACAGTGGTGCGTAATAGATAACTTGAAAAGTTATGCGTTACAAAAGGTTTACACCACATGTGGTTCAACAAGATGAAGCAGTACGTCACGTGAAGAAATTTGACAAATCGCATGTTCAAAAGAGCCCCTTATTTGCAGTGCGACCAGAGGTGGTTATTTGTCATTTTAATTGAGTAAACGGCAGGTAAAAAGAATAATAAACATAGTTTTATTTAAAGGTTACTCCAAAACAAAATGCTGCTCTCACAAAAAATGACCCTGTTTTTAATTTATCCAATTACCGCTTTCAGTAGAATAAATTCAAAATATCACGAGCATACTTGTGCAAATCTGAACATCCTATACGAATCGCGAATATATTCGTGCAAACCTAAACATCCTACCAACCATGAATATACATGTGCAAAACCTGAACATCCTACGAAACGCGAATATATTCGTTCAAATCTGAACATCCTATCAACTACAAGTATACTAGTGCGAACATAAACATCCTATCAACCATGAGTATATTCGTGCATACTTGAATATAATACCAACAACGAGTATACTCGTTCTTGGTAGGGTATGCTTTAATGAACTTTGAGAAACAAAGGTGACTGAGTATGTCCATGCTAGAATTTTGACAAATTAATGTAATACATTGTTTCTTTATACAGTATGTTCAAAATTAAGAAAATAAAATGTATAAATTGAGGATTTCTAGGAATATAAACAAGTTGAAAATCACAAGGCTCAAAAAGATCTCAAATTCTTTTCAAGATTGTTCACTGAGGCTTTTGCATACTTACACTATAAGCGATGTACAAGTTCAAAGAGGCATTCACGAAATTATACAAAATCATACTCTTCTTGAAATTGTAAGGTTTGCGGTCTTTCATGAAGAATGGGCCAACCCATTTCACTAAGAGGACGTAGATGGTAACAATTGACAGAGGAACATAGAAGTTGCGGACTAGAATCTTGTTTTCGTAATCTGTAAAAAATTTAGATGTTGAACAAGGATCAGGCAGGAAAAATGGACTGTTGAACCAAATCAGGAGGTCCAATAAACCCCGAAGGAATGTATTTACGGATGTTGCTTTAACCTGTGTATATTGATGTGTTACTTTTACGGATTATTTTTTAACATTTACGGATAAAGTGTCAATTTTAACCCTCATTGTGATTGTCTCGACGAAGTATCTCGTCTCTAACAAAACTAACCAGATCTTGATGCACGATATAACTCGTTTTAGAAGAAAATTTACCAGATCTTGACGATCTATCAAGTCTTAAAAATCTGACCAGACCTGGATCTCGTCATCATCAATATCTTGATGACGAACTATCTCGTTTATAGCAAAATTGGTCTGATCATGAGAGACGAGATATTACGTCGAAATTATTTGGAGGGTTAAGTAAGCATTGCACTTTAAAGATTGTTATTTGCACTTATGATTACTTGATGTCCACATCATGTAATTTGAACGACGAAGCGAATAAAATGGTTAGAATGGAGAATAGCAATTCAGATTTCATGCACAATTCTATTTGTCAAAATGCACATTGTTCTGCATATTCTACTTTGATATATACTACCTTCATAAAAAGAGAACACAGAACCGGCTAAAAGATACCAGTAACTCCTCATAGTGATACTGGAACTTGAGGGCAAGAGGGACGCCAGAAAATGTGAAGTTTTTTTTTGTACTTTAACCCTCCTGGTGGTTGTTTCGAAGAGGCATCTAATCATTAGAAGAAAACTGACCACATCTTGATCTCGTCATGAAAAAAATAGTCAATGTCTTGATGACGAGATATCTCGTCATTAGCAAATTTGGTCAGGTCATCATGGACGAGATATCTCTGCGAAATCATTCAGAGGGTCAATGCTTTCTGTTGAAAATATTATACATAATTTCATTGCATTTATTAATAATAAAGTGGCACAATATATGTGATTCTAATTAGTAGTAACAAAGATGACTGCAGAGTGATACACGCACACACACGGATAGAAAATTGATATATTTGAGCAAGCAAAATATTCGGTTCTAATGCCCGACCACAGGCCCGCCTGCAAATGGCAAACTATTTGTGAAAAAGCACTCATTGGATAAGGTGCCCTTACTCCTAACAGGGAAAATCACAAACATCTATGCACGCATAGAATCGAACCCGGGATCTACAGAGATGGTAGACTATCACTGAACGATCTGCCTGTTTGGCCATCACGTAAAATGTCTAGTACTTGGAAAATCATATTTTTATTTTACGATAAGCCCGTCTGATATGGAAGTGCGGATACACGGCATTGATGTCAGATTTTTCAATTTAAACAATACATTTTTAACAAATCCTACGTGTTCTTGTGAGGGGAATTTTAAAGCGACATAGGCTCTTAGAGACATATCGCCTTATCTTTCGTATGAGCTTTACGGATCCAATGAACTCGAATGATTTTTCTTTTCCCAATGTTCTTAAGTAAACTGGGAATGTCGCGGTCCGGGATACCCAAGTGATATTTTATACTTTCTATTCACTATCTAATCATAATTCCTTTTTTCCATTTAACGACATTTATTACTTGACGTTGTCTTGATTTTAGCGCAGCTAGGCCAATTATGGCCTTTATGCCATACAACCTAATACCAACCAACCTCTGACCTAGTTAACTCATATACAAATGTGGGGTACATTGGAAATAACCCACATATTGCAGGTTGGAGTCGTCTCTTGAACTAAGGATATAATTTAAATTCACTAATGATACTAATGAACTAAGGATACAATGTTCATTCTAAGTCCCAGTTATACAGTATAGGTGTTTGTCCAATAGTCTTAATTTATCCAATAGGGTTGATGTGTTGGGTTTTATGGCACGGAACCAAATTAGGTCCAAACATAAGACATATAGCTTCAAGTAATTAACAAATACGGAGTCAATAATGAAGTGAGTGATTGTGTTATTGGAACCACCTTTATCAATGTGCGATTTTACATTTCTACCAGTTATTAAAAGAAAACCTGGTTACATTAAATTATTTATATATTCTGCACTGAAATCCTTATCATGGCCGCCATCCCTTTCTACCCAAAACTCAGAAAATACCTTTTTATTTGTATTGACTAATAATGTGACGATACATTGCATAGTGACATTCAATACATACAACCGATTGCTTTGAAAATTATAAAAAGTTAACTTACCACTCTCAAATAAGAAGTCTTTTACCCCTTCCGCGCCTTTTGTAACTACTGAAGATATACCTACAGAAAAAGAAAATGATTGAAAATACTGTCAAGAAATTGAAGTTTAAAACTATTCCACAATACTTTCATCCCATCAATACATTGATTTCCTCTTTTTGCTCTAAGTCCCAATAGTCTATTTGTGACTGTGACAGGTCTTCATAGGCATGGGAAATATCCCCCCAAGAGTACCACATGAAGTTCTTCAAACTCTTATACCGCTCAGCGACTAGTTTTAGCCAGCTTGCAGGGTTGATCCATTGATTATTGTTATGCTTCTTATCTGATTTCTCTCATAGGCTTGATGAGTTCGAAAGCCTATTTCTTGACCCCTCCAAGAGGTTTCGACAAGAATCCGTCAAGAATTAACCCATTTTCCTTATAATATAATTTTTGCAAAGGAATTTATTATAAGAAAAATGCTAATAGAATATTTGCAAAGCATTTTATTTTGAAGAAAATATTAGTAGTATATTTACATTTCCCTAGGAAATATACTGATAAGATATTCTAATAGTATCTATAGTAAATGCAATAGAACGTTATAAGGAAAGGAAAATAGTATCCTTCCAAAGGATTCTATTTTCCTTTAAAGGAGCATTTATTTAAAAGTGCTTTTATTTCCTTCTAAAAGAGCAGTAGAATCTTTCTAAATCCATGGATCCAATGAATCCATGGATTCTTTTAACCAATTAATGTGATTATGTAGCCAGTATGTGTGTTATGATGTAAAGCAATTCATCAGAGGGTTAGTTCGAACTTGTAAATGTTAACTTTTAAATTCGCATCATTGACCCGCATTTTTTTGCCCCTTGCTTTTCCCATTAACTTCAATGTAATGCGGCGTGTTTAATTCAAAGCTCTAATTCGAATATTTTCCCGTTCAACAAAAAAAATGTTTAGTAGCTTAATAGGTAGAGATAGATAAACAGCTTTAATTCCCCCCTAAGTAACACCAGTAAACGTAATTTATTTGTAATTAGTTCTTTCTAGGAAAATGCACCATGTCTCTATTACACACCGTGTCTCACAATAATGAATAAGTACACAGCGAGTTTAGTTTCATGTGTCTCTTCTGTTGCTTTTTAGTGACTGCAGGTATATTGAAGAATTCCTCATGATTTCATTGTCTCTGGGGTCAGTATGCCCGGCTTAAAAATGGAGTGTGTACAAATATTAACTTTGGGGTTTTGTTGAGAGACACAGACATTTGATTTTGAAAAGTTCTCACAACATTGTAGTCGAGCTGGCTAGTAGAAGAACTACTTTAGTGCGGCCACAGAACAATAAAATTATTTCTAATTGCTCAGCAACTGCGTTTTTTAAAAGAATTTACTGTCAGCAAGCTGAATAATTCCTCTCTGGAAATTTTGTTAGTTATGTCGGCTCCTGTAAAAGGGTAAAAAAAATTATTTAGAAAAATTGATTGTGATATTTTTGTATTAATCAATCTTTTGAAGACATAGACCTTTGGCTTTATGCCATAACAGTCGTTGTCTGAAATTAACAATATTTGTAACTTCTTTTTTAACTATCCTAAACAAAAAGCACCATTTTGAAACAAAGTCTATTTGAAATCAAATCTAACCATTTTAAGGAATTAACAAATTAAAATTGCAAATCAGAATAAAAAAAAGTTTGACTAATAAAATTTACCCTTTGATTACAAAGATTATTTTATGTCAATTTTATGTTTTTAGAATAAAATATATGCATTTGAATTTTTTCGAAAAGTTATTTCATTTTTTAATGTTTTTTCATCAATTAAAAAATATTTACACTGTGCTGAATTGATCATTCCAAACTCTTTTGGATAGTTAAATTAACATTTAACTAGACACAGACATTACAACACATGAGTTAAAATTTAGGAATACGAGGAAAGCATTATGAATGCTTAGTTATGAAATTTATCCAGTTGCTACAGAGACGTTTGAACAACACGGAGTCCGAAAGCTAACTAATTGTAGTTTAACTCGTGGGGGTACATTTTAGCACTTGAGAGACGGGGAACTTGTGAGTTCCACCTAACCCATACACCTGGCGCTAATACTTTACAACAAGCTCTGCTTATTACTTGAGGATAATTTTCGGAAATCGTAGATTTCACAACATTTTCTTTAATTCAAATATATTTGGTAGTACCTACGACGTTGAACTTTCCGCTTTCCCACAATGCTTACTCGATTACATTTTCCTCAAAAACGTTTGCTTGATAGTTAGTAAGTTATGATGCGTACACGTTCCCGTTTTCAAAGTTTCATTACCATGTTTCTTCCTAAAAGTATGCAAATAAAATGTAGTTTGCTGGGTTGATAGGTAGAGAATATTTCTCAAAGTGCTGAAGGTTCCATTAACGAGAGTACGCCAATAATGCAAAAGAATAATTAGCACACTAACTTATGAAAAGGGGAAAGGTCACGATTAATTCACACAATTTACCATATTTCCTCAATTTGCTTCGATTGAGGCGTACTCAGAAAGGATGTATTACACTCATGTCCATAAATTAAGGATAATGCCAGCGCCGGCAAATAAAGGTTCAGAAACAAAACAAACGTGGACTTATTCATAAAGCCCATTTATTAAACAAAATTTTATAGAACAAAAAAGATGGTGCATGTATGATACCATTCATAAAAACTACGATGCTTGCTCACTGGAGTAATTATAAAAAATATTGTCAATTTCAAAACGTTTAAACATGGATATTATAGATCCATCCCAAATGTTCATCAGTTAGATGGATTTTATGATTCAAGGACCATATATCTGGTAATCCTGAAATCAAATGCTATCTTAAAACTTAATATGTAAACTTAATTTCCGATTAAAACTTCTTCTTTTAAATCTTTTTTACAACAATCTTCAGAACAAAATTCGTGTCATATGTTTTTTTAGGATAGATAAGACTTTTAGGACAGATAAGACAAGTACTAAAATGCTTTACTCAAAATACAACTACACTCATGTCAATAAATTAAGGATAATGCCAGCTCCGGCAATTAAAAGTTCAGAAACAAAACAAACGTGACTTATTCATAAAACCTATTTATAAAACAAAAGATAAAGAACAAAAAGATGGTGTATGTATGATACCATTCATAAAAACTATGATTTTTGCTCACTGGAGCAATTACAAAAATTATCAACCTTACAAAAAAACTTAACATGACATGGTTGGTATGATGGTTAATACATTGTATGTGTCCCAGACGGTGAAATACATTCCGTACAACGAGTAGGCATAATGAGGATCAAATTATCGAGCTGATCTGGGGGAAGATCACTCCACTCAGCAAGTAATGCTATCTGAAGTTCCGGTACACACGTAGGAAGTTGTTGACGGGCTGCAACTCGTCGGCGAAGCATGTCCCACACATGCTCTATCGGATTCAAATCAGGTGAGAAAACTGGCCATTTCATACGGGTGATACCCTCAGATTCAAGGCATTCGTTTACAATATTTGAGGACGGGCGTTTTCATCCATAAACACTAATTCTGTGCCCATGGCACCCCTATACAAACGTACATGTTGTTCCAGAATGATGTCCTGATAAATTTGGCCTCTCAGTGTTCCGATTTGAACATGTAGATCTGTTCTGGAGCCCAGTATAATTCCGCCCCAAACGAGCAATCCTGCACCACCGTAACGGTGTCGTTCAATGATGATGTCTTGGTGGTAGCGGGTACCTGGCGTTCTCCATATGAACGTCCGCCGTGAATCGGACTGAAAGCTAAACCTGGAAAACATCACAAAAGTCCACTGTGACGATGTCCACATTCTATGTTCTTTACTACAGTCTAACCGCTGGTGACAGTGAGTTGCCGTGAGCGGAACACATCTGACAGGCCTGCGAGCATATAGACCAACATGTCCCAAACGTCTGTAAACGGTTTGCCTTGAAACTGTCGTACCCGTGGCTGAAGATAGCTGACGAGAAAGGTCGGATGCTGTGCTCCGTCTGCTTCTTTTTGCAGTTACTGCCAAATACCGGTCGTCATTCGGCGTTGTAACTCGGGGACGACGTGTACTGTAACGTCTACTGACATTTCCATCATTTTGGAATCGTTGCCAAAGACTAGAGATGACACTTTGAGCGATTCCAAGTTCCACTGAAACTTCCGTCTGAGTGCGCCTACATTCCAGGCGGCCGATAATTCTACCACGTAAAAAATCAACGACATGCGTCCTATCTGACATAATTATTCGGTTGTGGCACTGTGTGTGTGGCTTACAGAACGCTTGTGAACAATTTCACTTCTTTGCTACCTTTCCTTATATACACCTCTCTTACACTCTCGTCATTATGATGTACTATCGGCGTCATCTGATGGCTTCCTGTAAATTGGATATTATTCTTGAAGATGTGTGCGACAATTCTACACGTGAAATTTTTACTTTAGAGTTCGAATCCTTGATTTATGGACATGACTGTATATTTCGCAATGAGAAATTATTTAATGTATTTCTTAGTGAGAAAGTATGTATCTCTATATCTCTCTATATTAAAAAGAGTTACCGTAGACGCCGCCGCTGCCGCCGCAGAATTGAAAACTCGCTCAATTGTTAGACGGTTTCCCGAGAAAGTACGGATCAGAAAATCACAAAATTGACAGGAAACAAGACGAATAAGATTCCGATGCGGCTATTAGTTTAGGGTTTACTAAGTGTCAAAGTTGAAAGAGGAAATTTTTAACGTGAGTAAGCAAAAGACGCTCAATTTTCAGTCTTCAGTCGTGATGTTTTTTTGAGTACCTCTAAATGTGAATTTTTGCAGGACGCCGACATTTTTATTACTTTTATTTAATGCTGTCATATCTATATCTTATCACTATTAGTTTTTAAATTTGAAAACATCACAGTTTACCTTTGAATGTACTCTTTCTTATGGTAAAATTATTTTCGAAATTGGTTAATAAATAAAGTTGATGCGATAAAAAGTTTGTCATACAAGTATCGTGACTTTTAGATCGTAATTTCCGATACAAAATAAAACTGTCATATCTCTAGCTTAATTCTATTTGTTTTAAAAATTGAAAATACCACGTGAAAACCTAGAATGCACTCTTTCGTACGGTGTAATTGTTTTAAAAAATGGTTCATAAATAATTCGATGCGAGGGAAAGTATAATTTCGCGAGTGTACAAATTGTTGATAGCGCATAGGAAAAAGTGAAACGAAAGATGGAATTTTTAACTAACGGGTTTGCAAGATATCAAATTTATCGTAGCTACAATCACCATAGAAACGCTTTTGTTTATTTTTTCGTTCAAACTCGCTGTCGTGTTTGGACCGGATTGCAAAAGGCTGAACTCGCTTTTTCCTTTCATTCTCAAACGGTTTCGCGAGAAAGTACTCATTCAAAAATTTCCAGATTAACATGGTTTATTCAAAATTGTTCAGGGAACAAGATGGCGAAGGTTTTTTTACTGATAAGGCTGTTAGTTTAGGGTGCATTATGTCTTAAAGTTTAAAGAAGAAGCCAAATCACTTGCGAAAGGAGTGTTGTTTTGCGAGCGTTAGCGAGCAGGGGGCAAACTCCTCGCTGTGACGTTGTGGATCGGAAAGTAAAAACAGAATTATACGAATTATTAAGATAAAACTTTAACACATAATGCATTCTAAACAAACACAGCCGCATCAGTAAAAAACCTTCACGATCTTGTTCCCTGTATAATTTTGAATAAACGATGTTAATCTTGAAATTTTTGGATGTGTACTTTCTCGCGAAACCGAATGAGAAGGGAAGGGAAAAAACGAGTTCAGCTTTTTATACACCGGGCCAGACGTAACAGCGATTTCAACGGAAAAGTAAAAAAAAAAATCGTTGCTATGGTGATTGTTGCTACGATAAATTTGGTATATGGCAAACCCGTTATTTAAAAATGCAACCTTTCGTTTCACCTTTTCCTATGCGCGATCAACAATTTGTACACTCGCGAAATTATACTTTCCCTCGCATCGAATTTATTTATGAACCATTTTTTAAAACAATTATACTACTAATAATTAAAATAACTATAATATACCAACTAATAGTAATAAGATATAGATATGGCTATTTTTTAAAAAAATAACGAAAATGTCCTGATTTTTCCAGAATTAAAAAAAAATATTAGCAGGAACCAAGTTGAGATTACTAAAAAAACTCAAAACATAGGGGGAAAAAACACCTCAAAAATTTACATTTAGAGCTACTTTAAAAAAATATGACGTCTGAAGACTGAAAATTGTTCATCGTTTGCTCACCTCGCGTTAGAAATTTTCCTGTTTCAACTTTGACACTTAATAAACCCTAAACTAATAGCCGCATGGAAATTCGTGATGACTGTTATCCAATAGGCTACGAATTCCCATTTGGTTTGTGAAGCAAAGCAATAACTTCACAAAAGCAACTAGCACGGGCATCGACGGGCTAGCCACGCAGTGACTAGTTTTTAATATAGAGAGATATCCGAACATATTGATTAATTGTACATAAAAAGTTTTACATTTTTCTTATACTTCTTAAAATTCCCTGCAGTATATATTTTACTTACCATCTTCAAGTAATGACTCATATACTGTTTTGTTCATCGTCGTTGTAAAAGGGACCTGAAATAAAGCAATAAGCCGTAAGCACAACAGATAAACTCAACATTAAAATATGAGACTTATTTCAAAATGTCTACTCAACTCTCTGAGTACCACGAAAAATCATAGATTATATTGATCCAGAAGAGACAAAACTGGTAAAAAATCATGCAGAAACGACTGCAGGTTGTAGAACAGATATATGCGTTAAAATCCCTCAGATGGTTAAAATATCAAGAAAATATTGACTAAGAAAGAAAATGAGCTAGCAGACAGTACACATATAATTCGAACACGTTTCTTCATGTCCCTTGCTTCTCGGCATATATAATCGGATCTAAATCCAACTAAGCTTATGCAGAATGAAGTATTTTGTTGGTAGTTGAATTTAACTATGACTGGAACAACACAACGGTCTATTTAAAATTAGTTCTTAAGAGGAGGATTGCCTTAGAAACTAGAGTAGATTCTTGCACTTTTAGAAGAATCTCAGTGTAACAGTGGCCCACGTTGTACAGAAACTTGAGCACTCTGAAGATGGCATGTGCACTAAGTTTGAAGATACTTTGAAATACGGCTAGTGTCAGAGCTGCTTCTGAAATGATTCCTGTTTCTAAGAGTTACGCCTTTGCACTTCTAGAAGAATATCAATGTAAACGTGGCCCACGTTGTACAGAAACTTGAGCACTCTGAAGGTGGTGTATGAACAAAACCTGAAGATGACTTGAAATATGGCTATTTTTTTTATTTCCAATGGCAAGGCAGTTCAATTGCGAAGACAAATACAAATACAATACAATACAAAGTACAGAGTTGACCGAGGTCATTTTAGCCTTATACAAGGCCAGAAGTGATGGTCACTTGTGAAGGGACACCCAGTGGGTGGACCATCATTGTCCCTAACAAAGGACAGCACAATTTACATCCATGTCCTAACCCCGGATTCGAATCAGGAACCTTCCGATCCAGAGGCCAACACCTTGACCACTAGACCGGTTGGTCGGCGAAATATGGCTATGAACAGAGCTGTTTGTGTGCAACACAATTAAAGGTTTGTTGGGAACTTCCCCCACCACGCAATTAACTTTCGATATAGTATGGGGGGTGGATGCATGAAAGGATATCGGTATGGATCAATGATCAACACCACCCTTTCCATATGCCAGGCCAATTGAATTTACCCTCCAAATGCTTCGACGATATGTATCGTCCAAGTTCTAGTAACTTTTGCTAAGAACGAGTTTCCTCTTGGAGACAAAATTTCCGTAAATCTCCAAGGGGAATGAAGATTCAAGTGGGATAAAACTGACCAGAACAAAATTTTGCATTAGAGGCTAGACTATACAGGACAATTTTCGTTGCGAAAGTAAACCAAGAGGGTTTTGGGATAATTATGTCCCTGAGGTTTAAAGTGAATCATGTAATAGGTGGGTAGTAAATTTAACGTCCTATTGAAGCAACACAACGGGTTATTGGCGACGGTCCGGGATCCATCCCGAAGAGAAAGGATCAATCCGAGGACACCGTGTAATTTTAAATCACGGTCAGATGACGAGATCAACACCTGAGTTGGTACCCTACACTCCAAACTTCCCCATCACGCCAGCATGAGGAAATTTGAGGTCCCGACAGATATGACATGCACCAGCCTCCACATACACAACGGTCTTTGAACGAGTAGAGTTTCGAACTCACTACCCTCCGGTTGCTAATCCGCAACCCTTCTAACCAAGATACCGCAGCCTTGAGATCATGTAATACCAAACACTGCTTTTACTACTATCACGGCTTTACTTATTGATATCTCTCATCTTCACTTCACACTGGAAGGACTTCACTCATTTGGCTACTTAATGCTACCACATAAGAGCCAAATGGCCAAAATAACACGCTACACGATGGTAATCAGACCCGTGGCCTTAATACAACTCTCACGTTTTCAAGCAATTGGCAATCAGTCTACTACGGAGTGCAATTATAGATTTTATTTAATACTAGTTCTAGAGAAAAAATATACAGTGAACTCTTCAACACTAAATAAAGCTTTCGACCCATTTTGAAGAATTCTCAGCAATATTATGAAGAACTAAATTTTGTTAATTAATATGAAACATTCATACTCATATTAAAAGTATTTTCAAGATAGAAGGGACCATATATCGTCGGCTTAGTGCATTAACTCTAACATAAAAAACAAACTTTATTTTACAGTTGTTAAAATAGTACTATAAGTTTTCAGGGAAAAAAAAATTTAATGATTTGCATTTTGATAGTGTTTTAGTTCTTTCAAACATATCAGGTTATGACAATGCAGTTTTCATCATTATGAAAATAATGATGCGATTTTCATCATTATCAAAATAAGCATTTAGTGTCTAAAAAAATGTTAGATAATGACGGAGATTATGAAATGTCTGGAACTGTGCATGAGGTACTACTCCTTCAGTGCAGGCAAAACGTTTATTAACTTTATCGTTCGTTGTGTTTTACTGATAAAAATGTTTAGCTCAGACCATGAAAATAAAATATAGTTACCGCTTTATTCCAAAACATGCCTGCCACCATTTCAACCATTTTTAGTTCCGTCGAAAAACCTCGTTTTTACAGATTAATTACAACCATTCAGGAAATAAGCTTTTATCTGCATTTTGTCTTCAGATCTGTTCTCTTTCCTGTTACTCTATTTTTTTTCAGAAGTTCGTTTTTTGACTATTATTTCCGATTCGCACTCAAAACGACTTTATTTCAATCGACTGAATTTTCAGGAACAAATAAAATGTCTCCACTTTTAGAATCCAGTAAACACTGGTGGAAGTTTCTGGGCATTTCATCCTTTTATCGAACGGAAACTGGAAAAAGAGGACAACACTTTTGTGTGGGAAGATAGACTTTTCCCAAAACAGTCGTGTCCTTTTCCTCGAGATCTAATTCTATCCCATTTTATTCTTCCGTTGTGTTTTTTCTGTAAAAACATGACGGCCATAAATAGTCTCTAGTGTTATTCTTCTGTATAAAGGTCAGTATGACCCACAATCCTTTTTATTTCTATCATTTCATGTAGTGTGAAGTGGGGTAAGTGCCATAGCTGGGTAAGTGCGTCCACTGAATATGTAAGTATGGGCTACCACTACTAAAGTAAGGGCTACAACCAATAAAGTAAGGGCTACTACTACTAAAGTAGGAGGTTGCCGCTTCCTTGAGAAAACGCTTGAAAAGGAGTCACCACTAAAGCACTTCGAGTTTTGACACGCTAAGACCGATGTTGGTGGGTTAGGTCTTTTGGCGCAAGGATCAAATTTAGCCAAGATGCTCCAAACACAAGACAGACAGCATCAAGAAAGGAACATACAAACTTAAGGAACGTATTACTACCACAGATGAAAGAAAAAAACAACGTAAGTTACAGGAATCGAATCCGCGTCGCCTACAATTCGCTGATTGTTATCGTAGAGGGAAAAACAATGAATCAATGTACATTTCAGGTTGATTAGGCTTTATGTTACAAGGACCATATTTGACCAAGCTGTGCCAATCACAATGCAGATAGTATTAGGTAATGAACATTCACACAAGAAACGTTTTATGAACTCAAAAGACAGAATGGTTAAGTTAAACTAATCGAATCCTCACAGTCTAACTCTCGCAAATTACTATCGTTGTTGACAAACCCAGTGAATCACTGTGGATTTAAGATTGGTTGAATTTTATCACGCAAAGACCATATTTGAGCGCGCCAAACAGAAGACAGCATAAAGTAATGGACATAATGGTAGGTACTTGAATTAACGTCGCACTGGTGAAACACGACGGGCTATTGGAGACAGTCCATGATCAATCTCGAAAGGAAAGATACGAGGACAACGCCTGGTAGTTTTGAACTCGGTCAGATAACGACGTACACAGCTGAGAGATGGCACAAAACTCTCAAAACTTCCACACCCCGCCAACATGAAAAAATTTGAGGCCATGGCGGATTTAATATGCACCATTCCAAACGAACTCGCATTCCTTCGGTTGCTAATCACTATTAAAGTGGTACAAGTAGACTACTGAAAGTGTTGGTCCAGATAAAATCACCCTTCAACGGTCAAAAATATCCTACCCACTTTGTGAGGTCTTGAGTTTAGCTATTCTATCATTTTCGTCCTGTTCAAGAACAGACCTCAGATTTCCCCCTGAAATATCAATACAGAACCAGCAGGCAAGCTATACATTCGATATTTATCGATTACTAAAACTGCATACGGTGTTGAGAGTGATGATGGCTAATAAATGAACCTTATATTGAAGGAGATAACGCAATCTAAGAGGGCTATTGAAGTTGTTTGAGCCAAACTTCCTGGAGTTTTGAGTGGTACCTCTTATAACATAGTAAGGACTCATTCAAGACAATTCCGTGAAAGTGATTGTAATTCTTAGTGAGTTCTCAAGATGCCCTTCAGAATATTTTGATCTAATTTTACTCTTCATGGAGCTTACACAAAAGTATAAAATTAAGGAATAATAAGAAGCATCAAAATAGAGTAACCAATGGTGAAATTTTTATGTGCCTAGGGTTATCTGATCCCAACTATAGTAATGTGACTTTTAGACTACTTCGTCTGCTGGGTGGATCTAACACTCATCATTTGATTTGTTCTCGGAATGGGAAAAGACGAACATCCATTGATTCATCTTTGATTGGTCTATTGATTGATTGATCATTTGATAGTAGTAGAAGTTTCAATTTCACATAACTCAATTCAATTCAAAATTCCAGAAGAATTTGACAACATAGTTTTTGTTGTAGACTGCTTAGTATAGTGAACTAGCATCCTAAATGCACAAAGAGTTTTGAAACAACGTGTATTCGTGCATTCTCTGACCAAATTCCATATTTACGATTGGTTGGATGATTAAATTGTGCTTTTATGGCAAGGGCCATATTTGGGGATTCTGCGCCAAACAGAAGACAACATCAAGTAATGAGAACATGAATACGCAACGAAAATTTCACTAACACAGAAGAGAGAAATACTCTCAAGGAGGAATCGAACCTGCGACGTCTACAACTCTCAGGTTGCTAGCACAGCGGGCATTCCCACTGAGCCACGATGGCCCCTTTAGATTTACGAAGAAATCTTATGGGATTTGTAGTGGGTATATTTCGATCACTTCTGCAATAACTATTTCTGACGGGCAGTAGGACAAGAGAAGACTTTTCAGTGGAACACTTTTGTACTTACGATTGACATTTCCTCTTTTCAACTGTATACATTTCTCTCTTCGTGACTCAGCACCTATAAATACAACATTCTACAACACTTCACCATTTGATGCTGTAAAATGTCGCTGCCACAAGCTTGTGCAATTCACATCCAACGCGATCTCTTCAGACACGCGTCCTCTCCAACAACAAATCCCACAAAACCTTATCTTATTTTAAATGTCAGAGGAAATGTGGGAGCGGAAACACACTTTGAGTGCCGTTTTTATTTAAGCGCATAATTTTATTCGAGCCATTTAATTCCAAATCTTTCATAGGGATGCGTGGAAAGCTTCTATCCATTCCTAGGATTTCTTTGACAAATTGCTCGAAACTTTGCATCACAAAAGATCTGAGACGGAAGTCCCCCTACCCAAACTTGTCGTGTCGGAACCCCCGTTCCGTAACCAAACTCAACCAGCTTATCCGAAAGAACGTTTCCTTATAACCGGATTTTATACTTGAAAACTCCTTCCAAAGAAACAAGTTTAAAGGGATTTAGAAGCTGAAGAAAGGTTTTGGTGAATATACTTTATTTTTTATGGGCCCCCACGATGCTACCCTCCCATTTGTTCTAGATCTGTTATTTTTGTTTTCGGTAGTATTTTTGTCGATTCCGGGGTTTAGTTGCATTTTTGTCTAACAAGAATCTAGTTTTATTACAAAATTATCTCTTTCAGTACGAATGGAAAAAAAACACGTGTACTGGTCTAGAAGAAAGTATCAGCTCCGTTTTTAACCTTCCAAGTGGTTTCGACGAGATATCTCGTCCATCAAGATTTGGCTAATTTTCTAATGACGAGATATCTTAGCATCAGCATATTAAGATTTTTTTTTGTGATGACGAGATCAAGATATGGTTAGATTTCATCTTCCATCAAGATCTGAATAGCCCTTTGTGTTGCTCTAGTGCGATGTTAATTGAAATACCGACCATATCTACCTTCACCGAGATCTGGTTAGTTTTCTCCTTCCATCAAGATCTGGTCAGTTTTGCCAATTATTTTGATACCTCGTCGAGAAAACTACCTGGTGTGTTGATACTAACGGTCGCTAAGATGCTGTGTACAAGGGAATGCTATGCCTCATAAAAGTTAGACTGATGAATATAAGTGTTAAAGTAGTAACGTTGCAAACGGGAGGTATTGTAGCAGTACTAAAAAATTGGTCGGTGTTGTGTCGAGAGCACACTAGCTGTAGTTTGACTCAAATACTCAGGCATGTTGTTGTTATGTGGAATGAATCAAACATAGGAAGTTTGAACGATTGTTTATAATATGTGTGAATATCCAGCAATTAATTTACAGTTTGAACGATTTAAATGCAGTTTGATATTAACATTGATTATAACAACTGTGCCGACAAATCGGTATAGTGGTCAAAGTGTCGGCCTCTGGATCATAAGGTTCCTGGTTCGAATCCGGGGTCAGGGCATGGATGTAAATTGTACTGTCCGTTGTTAGAGACAATGATGGTCCACCCACTGGGTACCCCTTCGCTAGTGACCATCACTTCCGGCCTTGTAGTGGCCAAGGACTGGCATTGTATGTCTTGTACGTCAAAAATGGCTTTTGTGCTATAAAAACCCAAACAAACAGCACTCTGGGTTTTCATTACTTCCAAAGAGGTACCGATGCAGTCTTGGATATGAGAAGGAGTATCTTCGCATTTTTACTGACCATTTTTCACGTATCGCTCCTCACTATAATTTCGAATCCGTAAATGTGTCCCTGGCTTTTAAAATTACTGAATAGTACAAATCATATTTCCATTTGGAATACATATCAGTTGAAAGCAATACTTCTACCAAGAGTCATAAAACAGGAGTTTATCATTTGAAATACATTGAACATCCATTTGGAGAAATAAGATTTAAGTAAGATGAATAAGAAATAAGATTCGGGTGTAGTTTGGATACGTTCCACAGCAACGGAACGATCTATTGTTTATTCTATATGTTTCTTGATAGCTACCAGTCCAATAAATTTTCTGTTTATTTGGCAGCTAGACAAAGCTTTTCAGCTGATAACAGTATTCAGACACAATCAGCTATTAACGTCTTTTTTTTTATCAGAACATACATGACATAGAACATAGACAGATGTCTTTCATATTTATGATATAGTCAATTTCTCACAGGTAATTTTCCACAGAATGGATAAATATTGACTAGTTAGTTCCCTCATAGTTAAAATAAGTCAATGGTCCTACAGATAAACAGATGAAAAACTTCGTGAAATTGGTGGCAAAAGTTGAAAACCTTCCTTAGACAATAATTAATAATGTTTTAAAAACTTAGAAAAGATCGCCTGTGGCCATTTCAGTGGAACAAGACGTACACAAGAAGCCACGAAACAAAACGCGAGTTTAAGTATTTTTTTTTTTGACGCTCTTTTTTTTTTTTTTTTTTTTTTTTTTTTAAAGTCGCAAAGGAAATAATTATTTCAACAATCCTTTTATTTTTACAGCGGAAAGAAATAAGCTTCATAAATACATATTCCATTATATGAGTATATATACAGTGTGTGCCGAAATAATAGGTCCACCAGTTAAAACGAAAGTTATGTTGGGAAAAATTTGTTATTGTGTACAAAGTACTATTTTATAAACTACATTAGCTCATACACTGAAAAAATAATTCATAAATAATATAAATCATATGAATTGTAAGAAAATCAGAAAAATTTGTGAAACAGCTGTTTCAAAAAGATAGGTCCACTGAATCAAACGTCAAACAGGTGTTGAATTAATAAGAAATTTTTCCAAAGTTTTTCGGAATGATCTCATAAATCCTATTTGGTATCGTTTCTTCAAATTTTTACAAAGTTTGTCTCGATTTTTGCTCATTTGGTGGAAATAGCTTTTTTTTAAGTCTGTAGTACATTTGTACTGCCTTCCGCCTGCATGCACTGCTCTTGTGAGTATGCCCCACATGTTTTCTATTGGATTCAGGTCGGGGCTGCAAGGTGGCTAATTAATAATATGCACACCATTATCCAGAAACCATTCAAAAGTGGACTTAGCAGTATGCAAAAGAGCATTGTCCTGTTGGAACATGAAGAACGGGCCTATAATGTGCTCTGATTGTGGAAGAAAATATTGTTCAAGCAACTGTTGATAGCCTGCAGCTTTCAAACTATTGTCTACAAATGCTATATCAGTTTTCCCTGCATGTCCGAATCCGGCCCATACCATAACGGAACCACCACCAGCTTGTCTCTTCGAGAATATCTCTCTATCGTTACGCAGATCGTGCCATTAATACTGCCAACCATCTGTACCATCCAGGTTGAATTTTTTTTTGTCATTACTGAATATCATTCGATGCCAGTCTTCTTTCCTTCATCACTTACTGTGCGAATTTTGATAGCTTTCTTTGTATGGAGTTTTCTTAATTTTGGAATCGCTTTGCTCTTCCAGTAAACTAAATTGCCGAAATTCTTTACCACTCTATGGACCGTAGATTTTGATATCGGAGGGTTATGTTGTCTCGCAAAAGTGGATAAGCTCGTATTTCCAGATTTTAACTCCTTTACGATAGTCTTTCTTTGTCGGGGTGTCACTTTTGATGGCCGTCCAGATGATTTTTTATTGCCATAATTATATATAAATCGCAAAAATTTGTCTACAACATTATGCGATCTGTTTAAAAGTTTAGCTATTTCTCTATTCGATTTTCCATACTTCTTAAATCCATCAATTTTCTCTCCTTAACCAGAGAAAGACTACAACGACGACCCATTTCGTTTGATTACAACGTGATGTTCAAATATGTTTAAATACCTCCATAACAGCCAGCGTAATCCTACAGTAAGACAAAACCTCATAAAATAGCTCAGCTCAGCTCATAAAAATGGCAATTTATTCAAATTTTCTGGAAATAAACGCTTTGGTGCAAAGATTTATAAAAGTGGACCTATCTTTTAAAAACAGTCTCAAAATAAAAATTCACCTAAACTGAAAATGAATTATTTATTTTCAACAAATTGCTGCCTAAATAGTTATAACGATTATTGTATAATTATCTCTACCAAAAAAAAGTGATTCTTATTCTCAATTAAGAGTCGAAACTTTGAAAAATGCGGGTGGACCTATCATTTCGATACACACTGTATATTAAAACGTTCACTAAAAGTTCTAATTTAAACTTTCTGTTTACAGAGGTTGCCATAAAAAACCGCAATAAACATAATGCGGATGAGTTGTCTTAACTTCTCATAACTCGCTACGAGAAGTGCGCCAAAAAAAAAGAGCGCCAAGACTGATGCCACCGCTATAAACGCAGACTGCAGCTGTACCAACTGCAAAAAATAGTACTATTTAAATTCATCAATAATACATTTTTAAAGTTATTATTTTCATTTTATCATTGCATAGAGGTCACCAGTATGACTAACAGAGGGTTAAAATAGCAAAATGGGAGGATCTTTCCTTTTTAAGCAATTGAAAGCTACAAAATTGGGGGTTCCAAGCCTTTCTTTTCAAGCTATTGAAAGACTACGACCTCTCCGGGAACTCTATCTTGATACTTAGTATATAATTATCTGTAAATATCTCGCTGTATAATAATGTATGTCACATCTCATCAACTTAATCCTATGTTCATTTAGCTCATTGTCATCAAGTATCTTAAACGAATAAGTTTGTGTGCCTCATCAATTATGGATTACCGTTTGAAGTATGCTATAAAGAGAACAGGGGTGAGTGAGCATGTTTTCTACCGTTTATGAATTTGCGGCGGCAACCGATGGCACTAAACAACGATATGATAAATTATACTCGCCCATAAGATAATGAAGTAATGCCAGTTAATTAATCTGACGCGTGATTTTACTAATTCTCAGATGAAAAATTACTTGAAATAGTGGTCTCAATTTATTAAATCATAGAATTCATTAAAGAATTAAGTTACACAATTCAGAAAGCTTGAGCTTGATTTCACATCATGAGCCACGGTAGTCTAGTTGGAAGAGTGGCTGATTTGCAACAGGAGGATTGAGAGTTCGAAACTCGATCCTATCAATAAAACAACCATGACCTCAAATATCATCACGTTGGCGAAGGAAGTGTAGATGTTTGAAGAGTGGACTCGGGTGTTGACCTTATCATCTTACCATGGTTCAAAATTATGAGGTGTTGTCCTCGGATCTTTCCCTTATAGATTCATCCCGAACCATCGCCAATAACTCGTTTCGTTGCTCCAATGCGATGGAAATACAACAATCTTATTTCACATAAAATGTTTCAAAGGAATTGTTCAAGAGTGACTGCCGGAATATTAGTACAAATCCCTTAAGATGTCCATCCCAAAACTACACTGGTGTCCGAAATTATCTCTCTCAGAAACTGAAATATAATTTTATGAATTTGTCTGGACTGAGACATGACATCATAATACATAAATACAAAGGAAAAAATTTAAGAACACTGCAAATGATATAAAACTGTAGCATGAAATCATAAAAATGGCAATAATATGTGACGAAGAAAATTAAAAAAAAAAGGAATAACTCAGAAAAAAATTAAGGCTTATGAATTTAATAAATATGGAATGTAATCGCACTTGACTTATACACACATGTTTTATGCTGGCAATAATATTGTAAACCACAGTTTGGGATTTAAGTTCCACTCCTCCAGCAATGCGGTCTTTAGGGCATTTATATCTCAGGAGGATGAACGTCTCCGTGCAACTGCTTTACCAAGGTAGACCCATAAGTTCTCTATCGGGTTCAGATCAGGAGATTTTTCTGGCCACTGTATTCGCTCAATGGCTTCATTTTCAAGGAATTCGTCAACGAGGTTTGCTCGATGTGAACGAGCATTATCGTCCATGAATTAAATATCAGATCCATAAGCACCTCTGAAAAGTCTTACATAACGTTCTAAGAACTCATCCTGATATCTCTGGCCAGTCACCATATCCTCTATTAAAAACGTGTAGGGGTGTATGTCCATCGATCATTATTCCACCCACACCATCACACCAGTACTTCCAAAACGATCACATTCCATAATGCTCGAAGTAAGATTTCGCATTCCTGAATCCCTCCAAATGTAAAAACACTTAGAATCAGATGTTAAACTCAACCGCGACTCATCAGTAATGAGTACATGGGTCCATTAGTGTTGACTAGTTCTGATGTTCTTTGAACCAACTAAAGCGATCCCTATTGTGTTGTGAAGATAGCGAAACACATTCCCTTGGCTTTCTGGCATAAAGACCATTTTCATAAGGCCTTCTGTATACAGTTTGCCGTGATACAACATTATCCTTGGCGGCTACAAGCTCTGAACGTAACTGCCGAGGAGTAGACTTCCTGTTACGATGGGCAGTTATTGCCATATATCGATCTTGACAAGCAATTGTTACATGTTTACGACTTTGTTCAGGCCTCTTTACGGCAGTTCCATGGTTCTGAAATTGTTTTCATAGCTCAGAGACTGTCTGTCTTGAACTATTTACATATCTCGCTACTTCCATGATTGCCTGCCCTACTTCTAAACGGCCGATAATGCGCCACTTCACAGATTCTTCTAAATGATACATCGGAGCCATAACAAACCTTACACACTCAAATCTAACGCTGTATTGCTGAAATTCACTCAGATATTCACTTTGTGCTAAACACTTGATTCACCGTCAGATGATGTAACACCATGATTTGCATATCAGAAACCGTTTGAAAACTTTTGATTGGATACTTCTAATTAGGCTTGTCTTCACACATTCCCTGCAAAAATGGATTACATCGATTGGGTATTTCATGGAATATACACTCATTGCCATAAAAATTTGCGCACCAAGAAATAATTGTGGGATCGTAACAACACTTGGCATGAAACTACATGTCGGCCAGATAGGCAAATGATTAGAAATGCAGCGTGAATGAACACAGCGTAATGCCACTAGAGGGCGTTGAACTTCGTTCTCCTTGGAGTATAAAACAGGTAAGCAGAGCTTGTTTGAGTGTACTTAATCTTTTGCAAAGGAAACGCTGAGGTAGACATACCGTTACGCCGCTATCGAAGATAATATGAGAAGCTGTCAGAGTTCGAGAAGAGAAGAATCATCGGGATGATGGAAGCTGGGTGGTCAGCTCGGCGAGTAGCTCGTCAAGTAGGTCGTTTTGATTTTACTGTGAGGAGGTGTTGGGACCAGTGGACAGAAGAGACGTCATTTACACGGCGACCAGGCTCAGGACGTCCTCGACAGACCTGTCGTCGAGAAGACCGTCACATCATACGAAACGCACGCGTAAAGCCAACTGCCCCATTGGCCGCTGTCCAGACACAGGCACCATCACTACAGGCCCCTGTGTCTTCCCAAACCATCGCAAGGCGCCTGGCTGAAGGACATCTGGTATCGCGGCGCACATTACGTGTGTTGCCAATGACACCCACCGACGCCTCCGTTTGGAGTGGTGTCGCGCACGGCGGGATTGGACTGCAACGGAATGGAACCAGGTCGTCTTCAGCGACGAATCTAGATTCAATTTGAGCAGTGATGACAATCGTGTTCGTGTGTGGAGGCCTCGTGGTGAAAGCCTCAATCCTGCCTTCGCTTTACAGCGACACACCGCTCCCACAGCTTGTGTGATGGTATGGGGTGCCATTGCTTACGATACACGGTCACACCTAATATTGATCCATGGCACAATGACAGCCCAGCGGTACTACAACGTGAGATTGTACGCTGCAGCTGTTGGTCCTTCTTTAGTTTTAATGGATGATAATACGAGTCACTGTAGAGCTGGCATCGTCGACGACTACCTGGAGAGTGAGGGGATTGCGCGTATGGTTTTGGCCGGCGTACTCGCTCGAACTTAATCCCATTGAAAATCTTTGGGATGTTCTCGGTCATGCTGTATCTGCACGTTTCCCACCCTCAGATACTCTCACAGAGTTGCAAACTGCTGTACAGCTGGAATGGCGATTATTTAACTCTGGGGTGGTTGATCACCTCATGGAAAGCATGGTCACACGCTGTAAACTTTGTATGAACATGGTCACACGCTTTAAACTAAGGATGCGACATCGATGTCGATGTTTTTTAAAAAACATCGATGTTTTTAACATCGATGTATTGGAGTCGATGTTTTTGTGACATCGATGTTTATACATGTCGATGTTTTTACGTTGTCGATGTTTTATTTTTAAATGAAAAAAGTATCGTTTTAAAAATTTTAAAATTAACAAAGTAGCATAGTTTTCATAATCAGCAAATTGAACATACTTTTACATCAAAGTGACCAAGGGTGAAGGGTCTGAATAGTAGGGATGCGACATCGATGTCTTCAAAACATTGATGTTTTATAAAAACATCGACGCATTGGGGCCGATGTCGCATCACTGGTTGTTAAACCAGTTTTAAGAAATGGGGAAAAAAGTTTTAATACACTGAATTTTAAAAACATCGATGGTTTGGGGGCGATGTATTAACAATATCGATGTTTTAATTTTGAACATCGAAGATTCAGAACATCAATGTTTTGCTGTCGATGTAGCATCACTAGTTGCTAAACCAGTTATAAGAAATGCGGGGGAAAAGTTTAAATACACTGTATTTTAAAAACATCGATGTTTTGATGTCGATGTAGCATCACTAGTTGCAAAACCAGTTTTAGAAATGGGGGGGGGGAGTTTAAATACACTGAATTCTAAAAACATCGATGTTTTTGGGTCGATGTGTTATCAACATCGATGTTTTAATTTTGAACATCGATGTTTTGCTGTCGATGTCGCATCCCTACTTTAAACTTCGCATGAGGATGAGGGGTGGTTACATATCCTATTAATGTCGGTTTTGTTTATTTGTTTTAGATTTAAACATAATTTTGTTAATGACTCCAATATGACTTCACCTTATAATGTATGAAAATTCAATATTGTTTTCATCTTTGTTTTTAATTATTTGTTTTGTTTCATGCATAAACCTATTTGCTACTTTCCTGCCGCATTTCTTGTGAGTCAATGCTGTCGTTTTTTTTTCTTTTGTCGGTTTTTTTCACATTTTACCTTTTGTGCTTAACTTTTGGAAGTGAGTGTAAATCTGAGTATTAAGGGGATCAGTGCAGTCTTATCTCAATAATGTTAAAATGGTAAAATTTTAAGGAACATCTTCTCAGAATCTCTTATGTGTACTGTTTCGAATTTTTTGATATAGGTTATGATGACGTTTTTAAACACTTTATCACAGGAAATTTAAAAAAAAACTTAAAATGTGAAGTTTTGATATTTTTTCCCTTCAACCTTTAGTTTGTTTTGAAAAATGACCAATTTTCATCCTTTTCAACAATTAAAAAGAACTTTTCTGAGCAGATAGTGAAAAACGCCTGTGTCGAAATGTGTTACAGGGTATGTTACACTAGTAAACCCATATTTTTGATTTGCTCGAAAAGACTTTGAAAAAATGTCCCTTTTATGGAAAAAAATGCACATTTTGAGATATTGAAGTTTAAAGCATGAAATTAACCTTACTTCTGGTACGTACAAGTATTTTTCAAAAAACTATTTAAAGTACTTCTACTCAACGTATCTCCATAAATAATATATAATTTTAATCATTATTCAAATTTATAAAAAAAATAATTCAAAATTTTTAAAGATTTTTGTGCATTGGTCTCCTTAATAACTAATTTTTACATAATTTGAAATTGAAGTTGTCAGTTGCCTTATTGTACTTTATGCAAACAATTAGTTTTAATAAAAAATAAATATTTTTTGTTTGCTTCGAATGAAATTTAAATAAAGCCATTAAAAACTATTTTACTCGACACAAGAAACAGTTTTGAGTTAGAGCAGAAAAACCGAGTTGATGAGGCTTTAATAACACGAGGGTCATATTTGGCCAAGCTACGACGAATACAAAACAGTCAACATCATGTAATGGACATACAAATTGAAGGAAAGTTTTTACAAACACGAGAGCAAAATAATTCTAGTTTTGATATCAGGAATCGAATCTGAACCACCTACAGCTCACAGGTTTACAACGCTGAGGACGAACCTTCTAAGCTACAGAAAGACTCAAGGAAAATACACTTGTAACAAAAAAAAAATTGACGACCAACAGGTGGAGAATTACAGTGGTGCCGGGCTCGATCTACTTGGAACGGCGATGACTGGGGACGTAAAGTCTTTAGTGACGAATCTCATTTCCAACTGTATCCTGACGACAACCACAAACTTTTATTGAGACGTCCAGGGCAGCGTGGGGATATCCTGCCCTTGTAATCGCACGCCAATACTTGTCCACAACAGGACATTATGGTCTGGAGTGCCATCTCCTTTGATATCCGGACCTCTTTGGTAGTCATTTCTGTCACACTTGCATCACAGCGGTATGTAGACGACATTTTATGACTGGTTGTGTTACCGTTCCTTTTGCGACATCCCGCACTTTTTCAACAAGATAATGCCCTTCGGGATCTCTCTGTGAATTGGAAGTCCCCTCCCAACTTCGTTCAGATGACTCTAAACCTTAACAGGTGAGTCGGGAGGAGGTGGACCTTGAACAATATAATGCCCGGCACACGGAACGTGTTGCTATGAATTGTTTTCAAGCCTTCCCAACACTTCCTTGACCAGCTAGTTCTCCTGATCTCTCTCCAATAGAGCATATTTGTGACGTTATGAGAAGGCGATTACAACCATCTCGGAATGTTGACCATTTAGCCCGACAGTTGGAGACAATTTGGCAAGAAATTCTGCAGGACATCATCCGAGATTTTTTCAGTCCATGCCACGCAGGGCGACAGCCTGTATCCAGGCCAGAGGAGGACCAACGCCTTATTGACTTCTTTGTAACGGTCACACTCTGAAATAAATCTTTCAATTGTTCTGAAATTTTAATCGTTTGTTTTTATATGTATGTTTTTCACATCCGCCAATTTTTATAGCAATCCGACAGCTCCTTCTTGGAGCGTCGATTTTTTTTGTTATAGAGCATACTTCAAAAGAAAAGAACACGTTTACTGAACGAAGTCAGTATATTGAATGCCAATTTTTGCTTTTACTACTTGAAAACTAATGGGGAATGGTTTTTTGATACCTTATATCAATACTCCCTTTGCTACATATCAAAGCTTCTTTCACTAAAGTGATTCTCAAATTGTGGGACTAGTATTACCATGGGTATGAGCACTGTACGCCAAGAAAACATATAGTCACAGAAAGATTACGATAACATGTTTCAATTTTTTTCCCATTTACAAGAATGTTTAATTAGATAGTCTTATAATATACACTGTGTTATATTAACTCTCCTTGTGGTTGTATCTAAACGTTATCTATTCATTAGCAAAATTGACGGTATATTGATGTTGCGATATCTTGTCATTAGAACATTGACCAGATCTTGATCTCGTCATCATAAAAAGTCGGCAATATCTTGAGGGTGTTATTAACACAATTGTCTAGATCTTTATGAGATATCTTGTCGAAAACACTTGGAGGATTAAGCAAATTAACCTATCGTGAGGCAATTAACTCTCAATACCTGGAAGTAGTGTTTTCACAATACGCAGTGGATCCCGGCTTTGAATCCTGGATCTCAAGCGCATGGGCGTTAGCCCGTTCGTTCCCGTTAGGAGTAAGGGTGGCTTACCACACTAACAATTGCTCACCAGTTCGCACCTTGTGCCAACGGTTGATGCGTTCAGTGAACGGGTAATACAGCAACTCAATTCTGAACATACGATAAATCCTTTAATTTGCTAATAAAGTGCTGGATAACATTTTTTTCTTGTTGGTAGTCTATAAAAAATACTATTCTTGGTAAAACTACTCTTAATTTTCGTAGTAGTTTCGTCATTTCGAAAATTGACCAGGTCTTGATGAAAGAGATACCTTGTCATTGGTAAAATTGACCAAATCGTGATGACGATATACCTTGTTATTGGTAAAATTGGCCAGATATTGATGAAAGAGATACCATGTCATTATACGATTCCAAAATCTCGTAAATGTTTGAAATAATTAAAAAATTACAAGAGTTTTTCCTAAGTGCTTTCACCCTTACAAACATGTTTCCCAAATTTTTAACTCGATTTCTGAAGAACTTTGCTTTTGCAGTAGGATGATTTGTTCAAACAATGATAACTCAACAATGATATTTGATCTATTATAATTATGTTTGTGTCATTACAATCTAATACAGCGGATGTTTAGAATCTCAATCAAAGTTATTGGTTAAGAAATGAATTTGGGTAGATTTTTAAGTGTTTAAATTATTGAAAAAATCTTGATTTTTAAAACTTCCACGAAGGAAAAAATTTGTAAAAAAAAAACCTATTCTTTCTAGCAACTAGAAGGATGTTTCAAACATGAAGAGTAATATAAAGAACAATTTCCAACAGGAAATGTCTTTATGAACAAATTAGAATTTGAGATATCACTGTTCAAAAACATGCTAATTAGATAATTATATCTAAATTATTTTTTATACTAATAAGCATTTTTACTAAATAATAATTAATATTTTTATTAAATAATAATTAATATTTTTCTTACATAATAATAATTATTTTTATTAAATTATAATAACTATTTTTTAAAATTAATAAATATTTTAAAATATTTTAGTTAATTATATCTAAATTATATAATCAATGATGAGATTAATCTATATGTTTCTTACTGAAATGAGTTTTAATACAAACCAATGACTAATTGTAAAAAAAATGGATTTTTAAAATCAAAATAAAAATAATTTCTAGTGTATACGTGCACCTGAACGCATTCGTTGCCGGCCACGTAAAAATGGGTTTTTACCCCCCAGAAGCCGACTTACATTTCATAACATATATGATTTAAAAGTGCGCCAATACCAGAATAGATTGGCGAAAGAACAGCCAACAAATAAATTAAAGCTCTAAATTCGTAACAACATACGATTACAACTAGTGTCTAACCTTTACTCCACGCCAACATCTAACATATAATGCCGATTGAAGCGGAGAATAAACTTTGAGGCGCAGCACTTCCAGTGCGAACGCGTGACTGACTACTGACACATCACTCCACATCACGCGCTGCCGCGAGATCGGCAGCGAACGTGTTAAGGCACTTAGAGGGATAACCCTCTGAGCGTCACGAAATTTCCGAGTACTTAGAATTGTTCTTACCCCACACATCTAATGACTAAATAACAACACATATTGGTGGATTTGTAATGTATCCTTGGAAAAGATTCTAGGTCAAACTAATTAGAAATTGCACAGGGGAGACTGCAGATTACTGATCGGATATATGCTTGTGAACCCCTCAGTGGTTTTAATTGTAAGGGTAAGAAGTATCCTTGAAAGTCTAACCCCTTTAGTAACCACATAGTTCTGGAAGAGGGTCCATCTCACCTCGTTGTCAAGTGAAAGGAAACAAAGAAAAACGATATACCTGTCTCAAACTTAATGACTGTTTTCAGCTCTTTATCTTAGCCCCCATGACACTACTGGGAAATCACAAATATCTGGAGAAATAAATAATGCATTGTGTTTTAGCCTATATCGATCACATCTGGCCATGAAAAGATCTAAATGGATTCCCAATGTTTTATGATGCCAGCCGTACACAAAAAAAAAACAGTCGAAGACTATGCATATTTGATGCGGTTGTGAGAATTCTACTTTGCATGGATACTGGGTTACTGACATGAGCTTCCATGGTTCGTAACTTTTACGTCTTAAGTATTTGAAATAGGAAAACAGATAAATTTTTCTAAAATTTTAAAAACGATATACAAGTATAACATTTTAAATATGTTAATGAAATGAATGAAATTGCGATTTCATTTTTAAAAGTTCCTTATATTGAGGTTCGAAGTGAGATGTACTGGTTCTAAGGAACGAGGCTAAATGCTCATCTGTCAGTCTACTTCTGAAATAATTCTTTCTAAGGTTCATAGTTGAAAACACTTGTTCACATATATAAGGTGAAGCAAACATAGCACTGATTTTCTGGGCGTGAGATATTAAATTTGGGAAACTTACTTTCGATAATGATTTGTAAAACTCTTACGGCCATATTCACAAGTCTCGAGTTAACTCGAGAATCAGTTGATCCGCGAGTAAGAGTTAACTCGAGGATTATCAAAAACGGTATTCTCAAACGGCGTGTTAAGTGATCCGGGGATTAAAATGAGACGCTCGCTGTGATTGGCTACCTCACGATCACGTGGTATTGTTTACATTGGTTACGACGCCCCAATATGCATTCATACTGATCAAGCACGTACTTCACCGTAGAATTGATTCCAAATTGTGAATAAATAGGACTCGCACAGCATTTTAATATGGGTTTGGGAAAAGAAATGCAAAGGTATTTAATTTCAAATTGGATTTTTATGGAAACCTAAATTTGGCAAGAACGAATTGTACACAATGTCTTGACAGATGTATGTAATCTGATTATCTTTATACTTGTCAGTATGGGTGTGTGTTGGTGTCGTGAAAAGTAACTTGCATTGTCAATTTTCTTTCATTCGTAATAAATCAACAGAATAGTTTTTATTCTACGACGAATTTTTGTATCTGCCATGGTCGTTTTCTACCGTTCGCTCTCTCCGACTTATAGGACAGAGGTGGCGCCATCTATCTTTTCGCTAAGCTGCTTGTTTAAGATTTACGCAGCTACCTTTATTTTCATTTTTCTTTTGAATTTCAATAAAAATATGTTTAAATTTTTCTATTTAAGCAATATTATGCTGATGAGATGAGCTGCTATGTAGAAGGTGCTCCGTAATGACAGATTCAGTCCAGTCGTCGAAAGAATACTGTAATTGAGCATAGAATGAAATGTGTCCTCCATTTTGCTTTTCCAAAAAGATGGTACTGCGCATGCGTTAAATGTAACCCGCGAGTTAACTCGCCGATTTCGGAGGATCAAAATGTAACACCGAAACGGCAGTTTAAACCACGGATCAGGACTTGTGAATACGGTTTTTTCGATAACTCGCGGATTATCGTTGATCCTCGAGTTAACTCGGACTTGTGAATACGGCCGTTAACTTTGGCATGCATATTGGATTCCCATATGTTTGCTCCCCGAGAAAGAGATAACGCTTGTTGGTGCCAGTCTACAGCTATAACTAACAAAGAACTTCCGCTTTTAACACTTTACCGATTGAAAGCTGTCTGTGCTTGCTATTTTCGTCGCTTTCTGTTTTGTAGAACAAAAATAGAGAAAGTAAAAAAAAAAAAAATCCTCAGTCCTTTGAAAAAAAGAAAGAAAAAAAAAATATTTGAACAAAGTAGAAAAGGAGATGGATATATAATATATAAATCATATTTTCTTTTAATTTCCGTCGGACCGGCAAATTAAAATTCTATTCGCGGGCCGGATAAAACCTTCCGGCGGGCCGTAGTTGGCACGCGGGCCGTAGTTTGCCCATCCCTGGTCTAGATGTTCGACGTCTAATGAATACATTATACGTCTAACATAATGGCGCATGTTCCCGAGTCCACACGAGACTTTACAATAAACTCTCACACCACTTCTTTTCGCTTATGGTGAATGTGCGGTTCGTGTTATCTACTGGAGAGGGCCACACTTCTTCATAGGTGTCTTCCTCGGTCTTCGCTGGGCGAATCTTATTTTTTCCTCTTTTCCCTTTCCTCCTCCTGGCCCGGGTGACCTTCAAGGAACCCCCCCCCCCCCCACACACACCAGCGTCCCTTGAGGATCCATCGTTCCGTCCGCCAACCATTCTTCCCTGTGTTGGCAAGAGAAACCCAGAACCTCACAGTAGAAATATAGTCTTAATGCAAAAAGAAAAGGACTTAATGGACTTGCCAGTTGTAAAGCTCACCACATTCTGGTCTAGTAAAGTTAAAAAGCTCAAATCTTTAAAATATTGAATTGCTGTGTTTCACTTTTGAGCCAACGAGTCTTACAGAGAAATACTCATGTAATATATCCTAAAATAAAGTTATGATAAATCATTTTCACTGGCTACTTTTCCAAAGACGTGACATCAGTCTAAACGAGTATGTTGTATAATGTATCCCCATGGTGATATTTTACTGCTCTTTTCATATTGGCACTATTTTGCTTTGATTAATAATCATTTCAATGTCCTAAGCAAAATGACCGTTTCCAACAGAAATCATCTTTGGCAGCGCGCGCGTGTGTTAGTAGAAAATCAATTCTTTAAATAGATCATGAAATGTAAAATATATATATATCCGAAATCGTTTAAGCGATATAAAGGCGGAGTTAAACCATTCTTTCCGTCTTGATGAATCATTTCGCACTCCGAAGATTAAACATAGACACTTACTAACCGTGAAAAGAAGAAATTAATGGTTAAGCATGATATAGACTCATAGTTTTCTGAAAGTAGCAGGAAAGAAACCATAAGAAAGTTAAAATCGTTTTTATGGGGTCATTCACTTTTCAATGAAATAGACGGAGGCATTTGGATGTAATCGCTGTCTGAGTTCTCGGAAGTGTAAGTGCGCTTGGGAGTCGACTTGGGCCAATTGGACATCGAATCGCAAACTAGCATTTTTATCACGCTCGCCAATTAATCCCACTTATGGATTCACGCGTGTTTCCAATATCCCGTGACCCCACCTGGAGATCTTCGAATTGAGCGATGAGCGAGCTGCTAGCACGTGCTCTGTATACTTCATTAGGAGGTTGATGTGCTGGATAATTTCTTGAAAATAGGTCAGAATATGACGACCACCACGAACTTTTGAATGCATGTTTTATGTTATTTTCTTTCATCTATGCTATTTTACTACTAACGTTACAAAATATTAGAATAAAACATTTCAAATCACATTTTTGCGAAGCCAATTCCTGGAACTGAAATTTTTGGGTAAAATTCCAACATGTTAAAGATTTTACTTTATAAATCTACATTTGAAGCACATGGAACAGATCAGAGGTATCAACGGACTTGGGAAAAGCAGGTACGAAGCAGCTCAGATCTTGTCTCGTGATTCTAAATAGGGAAACTTTATTATTCATGCATGATAAGTCATTTATGAAACCTAAAAACGCATTCCCCCTTATTTCTAGAGTTACTTGGACATATCTACCAATATTTCTTACACTAAGATCTGACTAGTTCTGTTGATCGATAGCTTGTCATCAACTCAAATCTTACTTCAGGCATAGTGTAGATTTGAAAGAATAAAATAAAAATTTACGTGTTTTCTAATGCACGGCCAATTGAACATTATGGGACTACAAAGATGGATTGTCCAACACTTTGCGTTACCCCGTTGCACCGCGGGGATGGGTTCACTTTACACCCCTCACCTCATATACACAGTCCAGTCACATTAATGTGACCACCACCTACTTTCGACGTCAACGTGAAATAATCAATCACAAAATTCAGGTGGCAGCACATTGCAGTGAGTGTATATAAAGGATGACCTAGGGCATCGGAAAGCATTTCAGTCATTGGCGTAATGCAGAAACGTAGCGATTTATCCGACGTCCAAAAGGGCATGATTATTGGCTTTCGGGCCAAGGGTGGAAGCATTTCGGAAACGGCTAAATTTGTGTTCGGGCGAATAGACGTGCAACTATTGAGCAACTGACCACCCAGATGAACCAAGGGGCTACCAAGAGTGTTTTTCCTCAACAACGGTTCAGCGAACGTTGCTGGGCATGGGCCTCTGCAGCAGACGCCTGGTTAATGCACCTATGCTGACTGCTGTTCATCGGCGACGAAGGCTTGAAGTACCGCAACTGGACGTCCACAGAGTGGCGACAGGTGGCTTTTTCCGATGAATCACGTTTTATGCTCCATCAGACAGATGGACGTTGTCGTATACGGCGTAAAACGTCTGAAAGCAAACACCCTGCAACAATTGCCGGAAGGATCCAGGCTGGAGAGGGAGGTAATCTAGCGCAGCTGGCCACGGCACTGGAGTCGGCATGGCTCAACATCCCAGTGAACACCTTCAGAAACCTAATTGACTCTCTTCCTGCACGTCTGCCAAAGGTGGTTATTCTGGCTTTTGACAGGTGGTCACATTAATGTGACTGGACTGTGTATATACCGCGCATTATAGCACAACTCGTTTATAGAGAGGCCCCACATTCATTCCAGACGGACAAAATCTATGCCTCACGCCTTATTTGAACCAGGAATCTATTGATCCAGAAGCCAGCACATTGATCACTAGTCCGAATGGTCGGCATCGTAATTTAACCCTTCTTGTGGTCATCTCGACTAGGTATTTTGACACAATCAAAGCTGATTGGATCTTAATGTACGATTTATCTCGTCATTAGAAGAAAAAGACCATATCTTGATATAGTCATCATAAAAAATAAGCAGTATTGATAACGAGATATCTCGTCATTAGCAAAATTGATCATATCTTGGTGGACGAGATGTATACGAAACTATATGGAGTGTTAAGAAATTAACATTTAATTTATGTGCAAATATTTGCACAAATCATGAGCTGCGAATATATTTTTAGATCTGCTTCAATCGTAATTCAAATAAAATATCCATAATCTATTAGGGGCTGTTATTTTGTACATACCGAATCTTTTCAGTTGATAGGGTCATTGATTTAGTTCGTCATTTTTTCAGGAAACGTGATTAGCAATTCAGAAATGTTCCAAGTTGTGTCAACCTTACGACAAACCAACTGTACATAGTTCTATTGAAAAAAAAACCCCGCTCTTTAAGGAATAAGGAAATTAGAATGGAAAATTTGAGATAATTCAAAAATGGGTTTAGGCATTAAAAACATTAAATATCATAATACAAGTGAATGGAATTCATTAAAATGGATATTCACAAGCTAACTGGTATAAAATGCAATGACACTGTCACAGGATGTTATATTGCATCACTGCTGTACGGCGCTATACTGCAACACTTTTATAGAACGCTATACTGCTGAACTGCTAAAGGACGCTGTACCACAGTCCTGCTATAGGATACTCTGCAGCAATGCTATAGGACACTATACTGCACCACTACTATAGAACGCTGTACTGCAACACTATTATTGGATTCTATACTGCAGCAATGCTATACGATGCTATACCGCAACACTGTTGCAATCGGACGTTATACTGCATCATTATAATAGGATGCTATTCCACAGCAATACTATAGAAAGCTACACTGCATCACTTCCATAGGACACTGTACTGTATTGCTGCGGCTCTATAATGTAGCAATGTTATAGGAAGCTAGACTCCAGCAATGGCTATAGGACATGTACTATATATCGACGATAAGAAAAACACTTTCAAAATTAAAATTATAATATTATCATAAAAATTATTTCCAGATATTTACAAGTTATTTACAAGCTAAAGTTTAAAAATTTACAGACGAGATACATCATCGATACAATACAAAAACCCAAAGCTAAAAGCAACCGCACACGTCTCCGATTACAATCGACAACACGTCATATCAAAGCGTTCGCCATCCTCCATCGAAATTTAAATTATTCAGGTGGGCAGAGTCACTGTCGTAAGATCTCTGATCACAAATCACAAATCGACTTACCCGATTAGCTACGGAAGCGCAGACTAGTGTTTTTAATCATGGTGGATAGAACTTTAACCAATCAACAGTTTAGGATTCATGCTTTTACCCACAACCACGTGACTCATATTCAAACGGAGAAACTGGAAGAAATAACATGAAACTGTGGGTACATGCTCCGTCTGTTTCATTTTAAGGTCTATGTTTGCCTCCTCTAGACATCATCTCTGACGTCATGTGCACAGCCAAACCGGGAGAGAGCGCCCCCTGTTGAGAGTTCTCGGATGTTCAGGAGGACGGAACGTTGCAGACGCTATGTTGCAGCAACGCTATAGGACGCCATACTGCAACACTTTTAATAGGTTGCTATACTGCAGTATTCCTGGAAGCTATACTGCAACACTGCTTATACGACACAATACTGCAGCGCTAATATAACGACATTATAAATATACTAGGGGTCCTGCCCCCTGCTCGCTAACGCTCGCCAACCCCCGCAATCCTCATTGGTTCGCTGCGCGAACCTATGCTCGCTTCGCTCGCCTCAATGAAGACATGTGTCCTAGCAGAAAGGATTGTTTACAAAATATGTTACCAAAAAAATGTTTTTCAAATCTAAATTTGCTGTATTACAGAAAAAATATATACAGTATCTCTAAAATCAGAATTCAAATGAAACCTTTGTGCAAATTTTGACTCGAAATGTGAGCGTTGCTTTGGAAATTGAATACCCAGCATGTTGTTTGTGTGTACATTTTCCCAGCACTCAAACGACCCACACTTTTTCATTGAGTTTGTTGCCGAAAGTTGTAGTGCAAGCGTCTTGTTGAACTATAATTGTTGGCCCTGAAATGGACCGTTTTTTAAATGGCCCTGAAAAGATCTTCCGCTTTCTTTGATTTCTATTATAAACTAACTGCAACAGCTCATTAAAATTTCCTTTTTTTTTCCAATAAAATTTCATCCGATAACGCTATAAATTCAATCGATGCGCGAGACTTCGCGATAAACAAACAATCGTACAGTATTGCCAAAACGCGATTACAAATAACGTCTTTTTTGCGTGCCACGTAAGAGAATTATATATATAGATTCGGTTAAAAAGTTCTTGGCAAGATGATATGCGTGGCAAGTTAGTAAGAAAGTCTACTAGACTACTTTTTGTCTCTAGTTCCACTCGTTTTATTCTTTATCGATCCATACTATTGTTGTTTCTGTTTCACCTGCTTACTTAATTTGAAAAGAAAATTTTCCATTAGTCCCTTACGGTAGACACACGAATTACTCACTCTAATTTTTGGGCAATTTAGTCTTTCCAAGTGAAAACTGAGCGAGAGAAACAAATTACCGGAACACTTCGTCTGCGAGAACACAATTCAACTTCATCAACTAAAGTACAGGCATTTCGCACCATCAATTTGCACACTGTCAAGAGTAATCACACTTTCCGAACATCTTAACTGCCACTTTTGGTATGTTTTCTCCTTTCCAAACTCGTCTTAAACTTTTCAGATCGATTCAGTATTACGATGTTAGATGGAACTACTGTTATGTTGTTTAGAAATTTACAAAGATTAGTGAAAATTGTTTTTCCATTCCACTAATGGCCTATTTTACCTTGGATTATTTCCTCAGTTTGGCAGTCGAAGACCAAATTGCGAAAGGGACCATTCCATGTGAAATGAGGAAAAATCTGTTGCCGTATGGCGAAGGATTATTTAAATCTCAATATATGTTACCTTGAATTTTGAATGTTAATAATTAACAAAATATAGTTTTCTGAAACCTAATATTTTTCAGTTGCTCATTAATACACATGTCCTACTTGAAACGGATCTTCATTAAAATCGGTGATACCTCAGTTACAGTCATTTTGCATGGAATGACCCAGCTGGTTGACTGGCTAGAAGCAACTGGACATCACAAGTTTCACTGACAAAAATGAGAAATACACTTTTGGAGAGAACTGAACCTGACTGAAACTGAATTTGAATAATGTTTGGAGGCTGGAAAGTAATTATAAATACCTAAATCCATCACTTTAACCCTCCTGGTGGTTGTCTCGACGAGGCATCATTTCACTAGCAAAACTGATCTAATGTCGATGGACGAGATATCTCGTCATTAGAAGAAAACTGACCAGATCTTCTTGATCCAAAATTCAGCAATATCTTGATGACGTGTTGTCTTGTCACAAGGCAAAATTGGACAGATCTTGATGGCCAAGCTATCTCATCGAAATCAAATGCAGGGTATAGAAAATGAATTCTAAGAATCTAAGCACCAGACAGGTCTATGAAATTTAGCCCTTTTGAGTCAAAAACTGCCCTAAAATGCTCAGTTCTCTTGTGTAAAATCCAGTTCGAAATTGTAACTAGTTCTGGGCAAGGAATAGTTTATTTGTCCTACTTGGATCTTCTATGGATTTATAAGGCAGTTTCGTCTTGAAAAGAGATTCTCATCCATAACAAAATTGACCAGATTTTAAATAAGATGATGTCATCGATGTTTCGATGATGTTTGATCATCGAAAGACTTGGAGGGAGTGTTAACTTTCCTGGTGGTTTATCTCGCTATCGAAAACCGCTCCGTACTGGCAAAGATATGTTGCAAAAACAACCTATTCCAAACCGTCACCAGTTTTCTGAAAAGAACAATTTATTTTTCTTACTTGGATCTTCATAACCCCTTGGAGTAACAGAGCCATTTTGTCTCAATGAGGCATTTCATCATTTGCAAATCTGACCAAATTTTGATGAACGAACCATTTCGTCGAAACCAATAAGGGGGATAGTAGGAACAAGTATTCAAAGTTGTTTTCGATTGTGGCAGCAATCATGCTTTTTTCCATATAAAATATGATAGCATCCAGATAGGAAGAGATCCTGACGGGAATCAAAGATGCGTCGCCTACAACTTGTAGCGGGAAAACCGATTGAGTCGTGGCGATCCCCTTACTACAAGAATGGACTACCCCACAAATATTACATCGGAGGAAATGAATGAGTGATCTTTCCCTTTATTTGTCCTAGAGATCGAAGTAACACAATGTTATCACTAATTGAATTTCTCGTGACTGAATAATTCATATTCTCCATTTTTACAAAATATAATAATCTAGCCCACTGTATAAGAAATAAATGCGTAATAGATAAGAAATGTGTAATGTAAGAGATATAAATGTATGAAAATAGAAATTTGAAATACTTAATGCATGGAGATTTTTACTCAAATAGTTGCATATTCGAACCGACATTTCTGACATTTTAACAGAATATCTGAGGATATAAAATAATATATTTAACTAGGGGGCCCGCCGCCTGCTCGCTAACGCTCGCCAACCCCCAGAGGATTGCTTCGCAATCCTCATTGGTTCGTTGCGCGAACCTATGCTCGCTTCGCTCGCATCAATGAAGACATGTGTCCTAGCAGAAGGAATTGTTAACAAAATATGATTCCAAAAAAATATTTTTCAAATCTAAATTTTATGCTGTTTTTTAGAAAAGATATTTACAGTACCTCTGGAATCAGAATTCAAATGGAAACTTTGAGCACATTTTGACTCGAAATGTGAGCGTTGATTTGGAAATTGAAAACCCAGCATGTTGGTTGTGTGTACATTTACCCAGTACTCGAGCCACCCACGCTTTTTTTATTGAGTTTGTTGTCGAAAATTGTAATGCAAGCGTCTTGTTGAACTATAATAGTTTGCCCCGAAAGAGACCTTTTTTTAAAAATGACCCTGAGAAGATCCTCCGTTTTCTTTGATTTCTATTATTTACTGCAACAGCTCGACTAAAATTCATTTTTTTTTTCAATAAAATTTCATCCGATAACGCTATAAATTCAATTGAAGCGCGAGGCTTTGGGATAAACAAAGAATCGTACATTGTTGCCAAAACGCGAAAACAAATAACGTCTTTTTTGCGTGCCACGTAAGAGAAATATATATGTAGATGGTATAATTCCCATTACCTTAAGCGTTCTCTATGGTAGTCAAATACATAGAACCTATTATTATAAAAATATTTTGTTACGGTTTTTTAGTTTTGAAATGTAATCTAAATGTGAATTGAAAATACGTTATGCTTGCAAACAGGAAAACTCGTTTTTCCGTGCTTTAGAACTGAGAAAAGTAAACAAATTTTAGTAAGAGATAGTCTCATTGTCAGAATACATACCAAATCTTTGGTAAATTAAGCAACATCTGAAAGACATTAAAATTTTTTTATATACACCTGCTTGAATTGAACACTTTCACAGTTCGACAATTTAATTTTTTTGATTGAAACAATGTGATTTTTTTAGAACAGAAATGAGTAATGTCGTTTTAGTATGTTTGCATGCTACACCAAATTTTTCTTTCTTTTGAAGACCCGATGCTGTTTTTATTCGAAATCGAATTCAATCAATATATTATCCATTTTTCACAATATATATATATATATATATATATATATATATATATATATATATATATATATATATATATATATATATATATATATATATATATATATATATATATATATATATATAAGGTGTTTCGAACAAAACAGCTTGAAGAATGTATTTTGAGCGTGGCTGTTACCAGGGACTTCTCTGTGCAATCCTAGAGTCCCCTGGAAACAGGTTATCTTTTCAAGATTCAGAATATTGCAGTTAATGCATATTAAGTTTGTACTGGGAGTATAGCATTGTCCACCTTGCGCCAAATGCGTGGACGTTGTGGCTAGGGATTGCAATACGATAAGATTTTCAATCCGGCCGGATCCGATCGGCTTGACACTAATCCGGCTGGATTCGGTCGGATTGGTACTTTATCAATAAGTCTATCTAACCAGTATGTATTTTTCCAAAATCGGCTGAGTGAAACTACGTAAAAAGGATATTATTCCAAATTGACGAGCAAAACATTTATTTTAGCATTAGAAAATCAACTTTATTAATATTTATCCATAGGTAGGAAATCAATCACCAACAATTAATTATAGTAACTACTAGTACTACTAATAGTAAGTATTAAACGATTGATGATGATAAGACTTACTAGTTTCCACACCAATAAACATCAGTTTGTTTTATACGTATTACTTTTCTATGTATCTAAAATTAAGTAGTCTCTATCTCTAATGTCGTTGAGCAAATTATATATATAAATTGTACCTAACCTTGTCTCATACTAACATAAAAATCTAATCTGTGGCAGTTTTTGGTCAACATAACAAACAAGGGAACTCTTAATTCTTCTTAATTGCTTAAATCAAAGTTATATAGTAATGAAAATCACTTTTGAGTTTGAAAGAACGATCTAAGGAAACAAATCGTATTGAATGTATCATCCCCCAACCTACTTCTCAATCAACTGCAAATATAACTAGCGGCCGAGAAGGTCCTCTCAGCTTCGACACTAGTTGGTTTAACCGTCATTAAGTAGTTGTACATAAAAGACAAATATTTTCCTTTGACTCCATTTCATATATATGAAGTCATTTCTTTCTTCAGTATTTTCTCAAGATTTGTTTCTTCTCTAAAGTTTGTCTTTTTGCAATAGTCTTCATTTTCTTGCAGAATTTGCTTTTCTAATTCCTCTTTATTGAAAAAATATTATTGATCATTAATTTATTATTTTCGCTAGAATTCTTCAAACTGATGATTGAAAAGTATAAAATCAATTAATTCACAATCTTTTGCTTAATAAACGATTTTGCGACATTAAAGTTGGGTTTGAATAATCCTATATTTAATTAAAAAAATAATTCGGGTTTATCGGATCCGGACCGGACCTGATAGATGTTGCTGGATCCGGTAGGTAGTTAAATGATGCCGGAGATCTGCCGGATCGGATTGCAATTCCTAGCTGTGGTTTCTGAGAAAATTTTGGAGTCACTCGGGATGATTTTCCTAAAGTCTGGTGCTTTTTTTCAGTGAACTCATGGATATTGGTCTTTTAGATACGGTCAAGTTCAGACTAGGTGACTTCAAACGGAATAAAATATTTTTTACAAATTGAGTTTTGACGGTTGGTTAACTTATTGTTATCAACTAGATGGGGCTCGGCAGTGATAAGAGTTTCTTCAAAGATAAGTATCAATGATGGGTTTGAGATATAACTTCATCTCTTTCAGCAAGATAACTATTCCAACTATACAGACAAACAATTTAAAACCGTGGCTATCGTATCACTGCCGATGACTGTTGCTTTCACCACCTCTGTCTTTAGCTTTTTGAGTTTAAAAGAACATTTATGGCCTCAGTTAGAAAGTGCCATCCAATGGCACAACTTTAAAAACAAGTATCTTTCGAAAATGGTTATGTGAGAAGAATGGAATGAAATGTCTTAGAAAACCACAAAAAATCAATCTTGTATAATCAGTGATCAGGAAACTGATAGCTTTAATTCCAAAAATTGTATACACCATGGCATGTTGAAACAAAATTACGCAAATGTGTATACGTTACTTTGTGATTCTTGGCTTTCTCCTGGACTTTCCGGAGCACAGTTTTAAATTTGTGATTTTATTTGTAATATCTTGTTAAAAAATGTTAATTAATATTGCCTCTGAATATTCTAAATCATAAAGTACGAATGGATGCCTATGAATACCATTAAACCTTAAAGTTTTAACCCTCCTCGGGGTGGTCTAGAAGAGATATCTCGTCACATTAGCAAAATTGACCAGCTCTCGTCATCACCGAAAAATCGGAAACATATTTATGACGAGATATTTTGTCATTTGCGAAATTGGTCAGATATTGATGGACGAGATAACTCGTCGTAACTACTTTGAGGATAAATACGAACTTTACTGATTTAAACGCAAAATATCCACAATAATAAATTGTACACTCAATGTTTGGACTGTGTACATACCAGTGTAAAATAATTTTAACTCGTGATGCAGTTTTATTTGGTAGGAACTTTTACCCAAGGCTTTAAGTTTCTGAGAAATAAATGATTCGTATGCGAATTCCAAACAATGCAGATAATCCTTATGTATTTCTTTTTCTAAGAGAAAATAAATATTTAATTAAATATAATACTGAGATTTTTTGTTGACTGTTCCGTATTTATATACATTTTTATTTGGTGTAAATGGGTAATAACGTGTAAAAAAGTACTTTTAATGAATTCATATTCACAGACATGATTATGCAGTATTTTGGTAGTCCAATTTCAGTTTTTCTACTCCTCCAGTTTAGGATTTAAGAAAACTTAAATAATTAACTCAATATATCTCGTGCTGTCACCTGTCGATTTTATATCACTTTTACGAAAAGATATCATGTCCCAAAGAGATGTCTACGGGGGAGAAGTGGAATGTTTTATTGGGGAATAAAGCTCGTATCCCAAGTTCCTTGCCCACAGCTAATAGGAGTAGCTTGCTTTCGAACTTCTTTCCGGATATGATTACCTACAAAAACACTTTTACCGAAGTAACGAGATCAGATATCTGTCCACATTGCGAACAGGACGAAATGATTGGTGACCATCTCAATGACTGCCCTAAAATTCCCGCTAATAAAATTGCAAATGCTGTTGATAGTATTTTTAAGCCATATTTTCACACTCAGCCATATTTTCACTATTGGCCTGATCGTCGATAAATGGTAGATAGACCGGTTACGGGCGTAGGATAAAAAATGAATTCTATCAATAAACATGGAAATAATTGCATTGTTGTTTTGATAGATATCGCAATTTTGTTTATTTGTCCTTAATTAAGGAATTAATGCTGAAAAATATGCATAATTGAATAGCAGTTTTTTCATTTGAAAAGACTGGACAGTGTTATATCTTTTTCATACATTGCAGTTTGAGGCAATTAAATAATTTTGCAACTGCGTTGAGTGCACCTGATAATTTATCACGTACATTAAATAGAAGAACTATTTTTTTAGACATTTTCACTGATTGTTCTAGAATAGTTATCGAATGCCAACTAAAACTTCTCACATTAAAGTTTAACGTAACTAGAACTATTCAATAAAAGTAATTTGAGATTGGAATTCTTTTATTCGGTTTTGAGAACCACTTAACTGTGAACCGCTTCCTTAATCCGCCTTCTAGACGGAAACTTCTGCTAAATGTTCAGGAACAGGTTAACAGGTTCGAGATCGGTGAAGGGTCTTAGGGCATTCTTTCGGTAGGCTTTTTTTCCTAAATTGATTGGTTTACCATCATTGGGGAACTGGAATTGTTTGATTAAACCGATTTTTATTGTTCTGAGTAATCTTCCATGTCCAGCGGCAAAAGCCCCCTGATGTATTGAATCTATTTCTTTCTTCTCGAGTTCTGTGTGTTGTATTCTTGAGGACGGGAAGGATTTACGAGAATCATAAAGAAAAACAAAAGAATTCGCTATTAATTTTAAACAGAACCCCCTTCTTGTGTTCTTCAAAACATTTCTTATTGTTTGTATTGATATATTTTAAGACAGAATATAAATTTCGTTCTGATGGAGTATTTTTTATCCTACGCCCGTCTCGGGTCTATAGGCCATCTGGAACCATCTATCAACGAAGAACCCAATAGAATTCTGAAGTGGAAAACATAGTTTAACCCTCCTTGTGGTTGTCTCAGCGTGGTATCTCGACACAGGAAGATTTATCGAATCTTGACGAACGAGAAATGTCGTCATTAGAAGAAAACTGACCAGATCTTGATCTCGTCATCATAAAAAAAATTGTCAATACATCAATGACGAGATACGTTGTCATTAGAAAAGTGGTCAGATATTGATGGATGAGATACCTCTTCGTAATCACACGAAGGGTTAAAAGCACTCTCAACAGTTTTTGGAACTACACTGTCAGGCATTTTAGAACAGTACTTGAAGCAGTCTCCATTTCTTAAAGGGGTTAGGTAGTTGATTCCGCTATTCCAATACTGTACAAGTATATTTTTGTGGATATTCGTGTCCTGTAAGAAGTCGGAATTAAATGATTCATTTTGCTCTGGAAGACAAGGAACCTAAGATTCGAGCTTTATTCCTCAATAAAACAATCCAGTTCTTTCTCGTGGACATCTCTTGGTATAGATTGAGTCTACACTATATTAGTCTTTATAGACTAACATATTAGCTTCTTAATGTTACTTAGAGGTAAATGTATTTAGAATGGGCAACTGTTCTCTAGCTTTAGCCAATTGGTCCGCCTGTTCATTGATTGCCGTAATGACTTGGAATCTACTGCAAGGGAACTTTTTTCTAAACCTTTCGTAGGTGTAAGTTTAGTAAAATATAAGAGGTCACTGATAGGACTTTAAAAACTTAAAAAAAGAAAGTTTAATTTTTGATATACGCAAAACTTAAGGTAAAAAATTATGAGCATGGTCTCCTACCACCACACAGGCATCTCTATTAGTTGAGAAAACAAACTCTTGAATATGCGTTCGGTAGTTATATCATATCTGTGTAGAACAAACGAGCTTAGTCTTAGCTCATTATTTGGCGTCCTTGAATAATTGAATTAGTTTGTCATGAGTGTTGCCTCATAGTTTCATAAAGCAGGTATGAAGCAGCAACCAGTTAGCGTTTTTGACACAAAGCCAGGTGTCCCGTTTTACACCTGATTTGTAACTTACAATGGTTATTATTTTAAAATCTAATAAATTGCTTCCTCTCATATTAAACTATTAAATTGCATCCAGGAATTCTATTACAATCATGACCATAGCGTTTGTTATAACATTTCGGAAGCAATTTCATTTGACAGGACACTTATCTTGTTATTATATTAGACTGAAGTCTAGCATAGGTAGATTGCGACTTCCAATCAAACCAAAGACCATCGTGTACAAATTGCGCTGGTGCACGTTAAATCTGTCAGGACCTCAAATGTACGTTGACGTAGTGTGAAGGTTTGGAGACAGGGGTGCCAGCGTAGGTGTGACCTCGTAATCTGACTATGGTTCAGGAATACTTGGTGTTGTCTTAGATTCTATCCCATCGGGGGTTGATCCCGGACAGTCACTTATAGCCCACTGTGTTTCTTTAGTACGACGTTGATAAAATACCTACCTTGAATAGGTAAATTGTTAAATTTACGTCGCACTAGAATAGCACAACGGGCTATTGGTGACAGTTCGGGTTCAATCCTCATCAATTTGAGAACAACACCTCATAGTTCTGAACCCCTGTCAGATGATGAGGTGAGCCATGAGCTTTAACCCCACTCTCCAAACTTCTACACCACACCAACGAAATTTAGAATACGAGTGTATTTTGAACCACAATCGAAAAGGGGAACTAAAGTAATTCCAACGTGTTTTTAGATTTTGTACCTTTAAGCCCAAACAACTAAGCATTGGTCAATAAAACCCTAACCAATCCAAACAACCAAGATAGGAACATAGGAAAAGTTAAATTGTCAACAGTTCAACAGGGTAAAACGATTAGCTGTCTATATAATTTAGTGAGAACACCGTAACAATTAATAACAATTTAACCTACCGCGAACAGATAAATAAATTATTTTCTGCTAAAGCTTAAGGACCGACATGTTGTAAATTGGGCTTTAATTCGCAGCGCTTTGATTTTATTGGTCGTTTCTATATATGTATTTTCTCGTATCTGATTTGTAAGCTGTAAGTTAATCGTTAAGCTTTTAATTACGTTTCTACACAGAGGTTAAACCTTCTGAGGTATTCACGCACATATATCCGTTCTGCAAACTACATAATGGATAAATATGTTTTACTCTCTTGACCAATATAATCTTTTGTACAGGATTCGTTCAACCGATAGATCTATTTAGTCACTATATTCAACCCTCTGAAGAGTTCATACGCATATATCCGTTCTGTAACCCGCAATATTAACTGCAGGACTGACCAGTTTGAACTTTCTTGAAAAATAGAATCTTTTCAATGGTTATTTCAACCCATACATGTGCTTATCTAGTCATTATGTTTGTTGTGCGGTAAAAGTAGTACTACAATACTAAACTCGGAAATTTTGCGACACTAAAGAGGTTTTACTTCCGTCTTCTCTGTATGACTCCAACCCAGGCCTCGTAATAGATTTTTTAATGCAGGTGCACCTTGTGCACCTAAGTTTTTAAATTAGGTGCACAGATTATATTTGAGGTACACATTAAAAAAACGAAATATAAGAGAAAATAAAGTAAACAACTTTATTAGTTAGGTATGTTTCTACAGGTTTTTTTTTTTTCGCGTAGAGAGAGAGAGAGTATAGATAGTAAATAAAAATATTTAAAAATCAAAATTCTCCCTTCTCCGGCGTACGGCTGTCGTGACAGTCACTTCAATCGAGCCATCAGGAAAATGTTTCGATCATCGGAAAGTTCTGTTGGCAGTGACACAAGTAAACCTTCCTCCTGTATAAACCCGTTACGGGCCAGCGATTTTGTTTTCGCATAGTGTGTAATTAGGAATTTTAATTACGTTCCTTTAGAGCGAGAGAGGTCGATACTAATATTTTGTTCCAAGCATCAAAATAAGATAAAACACGTTCCCCCCTTTCCCTTTTTTTTAACGTTAGGTGCATTGCGTGCACCTAGCGGGAAAAAAAAATTAGGTGCACAATTTTATTTTTATGTGCACAGTGCACCTGTACACCCGAGTATTTCGAGCCCTGCTCTAACCAATATAATATTCTTGACAAATAAAATATTTCCTATGATTATTTCAACCCAACGGATGTGATTTATCCCGGACCGTTGTAAATAGCTCGTGTGTTGCTCCAGTATGGCGTTAACTACCTACCTATCAACCCATATTGTTCCATAACGGTGAAATAAAACAAAATTAAAGTTGACATAAAAAGAAGTTGTTCTAAAGAAATAAATTAACGATTCTTTTTTTTATCTCTTGATCTCGCACAGTTGACACAACTTACAATTAAAAATGTGATAAAATTTATGAAATTAATTCCAAGTGAAGAAACAAAATATCACTGGCAGGTGACAAAAGAATCCCAGTTTCTATTTCGTTAAATTATATCGCCTCCAAATATTAGGAAATAGTTTATATTCGCAAAGAAAATAAATAGGGCTCATAGTTTTTTGAGAAATTTGATTTTCAGCAATACTGGGGGAAAAAAAATCCAAGTAATTGCGATTCGCAATGTACATTCCAGCAACTCCAAAACTACCAAATTATGGTTCATTTAAGTACAGTTACTAAGATGTTTTAATATGCAACTTGCCTAAATATGTTAGCAAAGAAATTTTAAATAATGTATTTACTAAACCAAAATATATGTTGTATCGAATATAAAATTAAAATACGTTGAATAAATTTTATGTGATAATTAGGGAAGGTGTTTCAAATATCGCCTACCCTAACTATTTCTCTGTATATCATCTTCCTGGATTGGGAAATCAAGCTGGAAACTAAGCGAATATTACTAGGATTTATTCTCCTTTGGTTTCCAGAGATCGTAAATCTTCTTTACGTATGCCAGTTTAAGTTAACTAGTAAAACTTCTAAAAGTTTCCCAAGATAATTTTTAAGAATGGGCTCCTAATACCCCTGTTCCTATTATCACCCACTATTCAAAATGAGGAGCTACAATTAAAAATGAGTTGCTAGTAGAGCATACATACCAACATTTAGTATTTAATGTACTTTCAAGTCATATTAACAAAATTATGATTTGGAAACACTTTCCTGGATATTCCCTGAAATGAATGGAGACAAAATGTACGTTATATCACAGGCTCAAATACTTCAGATATAATAGTGTTGTTGATATAACTGATAGGAAACTTGCCGGTGGGGCTACGTGTAACAAAACCTATTACCGTCAAGGTAACTACATAAACTCGTAGATGTCGCGCATAGTAGCTTGCAACCACGAGTAGGCGATATTAAACACATGGGAGATGTTTGGAACACTTACTCTACTATCCTACTGGAAAATTTCGCTTCTCTCAGAGGGTTAACATTTATAAGTAAACGTATATTATTGTTAAAAAATATTGTATTGTTAAAAAATATAAAATAAATGGCTAAAACTAAAAACATATTTTGTTGAATCACTTAGTCAAGTCTAAATCAGCCTCTGTATTTATAATCATCACATCAGTCGGGTATATAAATTTTTCTGAGATGGTGACACAGTTAATATGGTAATCACACGGTTGGTAGGTACCGCTCTTCGAACTAGCTCAGGTCAAATTTCAGCCAGATGCAACGCTTCGTATACGTTCTACAGACGTTTAAAGTGAGCATTGTAGAAGTTGCCACCAAAAAGGTAAAGAAATGAGCTCTGTGTAGCGATTAACATTTTTATTTAAAGAAGTGGATGGCCCCATCTTCTTCTGTTTCATGCCATGTTTCCAAGTTTGAAAACTAGGCGGGAAGAAATGCCCATTGAATAAGGATGTCATTGCTGACGTCAATACGTATGTTGCAGACTTTTAGAAAGGTGTCCCGACGGGATGAAAAAAATACAAACTGTCTCGATGAAGTGTGCAGCCCTCAATGGTGACTATGAAGAGCAAATGGTGACTATTGAAAAGCAAAATTAATGTATAAAAAAGTTGTTTAACATGCTTTTTTACTATATTTACCAAACGACACTCGTAGGTCAATACTAAACAAGTACAGCTAACCATTACAAATGCTTTGTTCCATATTGTGCAGAAAAGGTATCAGATGGCAGCATACAGTGTGCCAAAAATATAATCTACCCAAGGAATATAATCTTTTACAAACCGTTGCAAACGAGGTGGCAGGGGACTGTCGAAACAGTTGGCTCAGGAGTAAGTTGTACGATAAAGGTTTACTGAAGACTAGGACAACTCTCTGGTATTTGTTTTATACATAACTTGTAGCACAGCTTATTTCATAGGACTTAGTATAACAACAAAAAAGGTTATTGTTAAAAAAGGTTAAAGGTTGTCATATGAAGCACACTGCCTAAAACAGAAAACGAAGGAGGATAAATTCTACTCACTACACTGAACTTACTATATATATATCTATCAAAAAGAAATCCAATCTTCATGCAAAAGAAGTATAAGTTAATAGTCTTCACCAGTCTAAAGATCATCTTACTCTGGCTTAGGAAAGCTGTAAAACTCGTGTCAAGAAAATGTCATCTATGTTTGCTTCATTTGTTACCCGACTTCATGCAATCACTGAGAGGATTCCAAGTCTTTTCTGTTATTTGTTAAAGAATGTAACCCATGTATATTGATTATATTTATTTTTGAACTTAATTTTTGGCTCAAGCTTCACTCAAGACAAGTAGGTAGTTAATTAGCGCCGAACTGGAGCAACACTACTGGGGGAATAATGGTAACGGTCTGAGATCAAACTCGAAGGGAACGATCGAAGAAGATTTGGAACAGCCATGGTCAGACGACGAGGACAACACCTGAGCTGCCAACTTGAGGACACTTAAGGCCCCGACCGATTTAAAGTGTACCAACCCCAGCAAACATAAAGGTATTTGGTTGGACCGAGTTGAAAACTCGCAACACTACAATTGCTAATCCGTTACTCTTCCAACAGGCTACCGAGTCGAGGAAATACAGCAAAATGCCTGGTATTCTCTATTAATTCTCCTGATTGTTGTTCTCGACTAGGAATCTAGTCATTAGCAAAACTGACCAGATATTGAGGGACGAGATATCTCGTCATTAAAAGTAAACTTTTTTTTGTCTTTATCTCTTCATCATACAAAAATCGACACTATCTCGGCATTAACAAAATTGGCCAGATTTTGAAGCTAATTGATATTTTATAATTTTTTAATTAACGTCTTAGTAGAGCAACACGACGGGCTGTTGACGACGGTTCGGGATGAATCTCCTAAGGGAAAGATCAGAGGACAACACCACGTAATTTTGAACCACGGTCAGATGACGCCAGATTTTGAAGGACGAGATATCTTGTAGAAAATTACTTGGAGAGTTAGTTCGTACTTGTTTTTATTTTGTGACACCTTATTGACTTATATGTCAAAAAGCTCCCGGGGTACCGAGAGCGATCTTTTTCTGTTTTCATCCCATTACTCTATTCCCCAATCGCCTTATTTCTCCCCTTAATCGATAGTTTTTGCTTGACGTTGTCTTGTGCAGTCTAGCCAAATATGGCACTTTCGCCATAAAACCTAAATATAACTATGAGATCAACTCCCCCTAACTGCAACCGATAGGGTGTGGAGAGAAAAGCGCGGGAAAATAGGGATTTCCGGTTTGTGCTAGAAGCAGGGTGCTGTTGTGTTCCCTGCTCAGCCATAATGAGCTTACATATTTTTGTGTACATGTTACCTGTAAAGTATGCAAAGCTGGCATTATATAGAACCCCTGGTGTATTGAGGCAAAGTATGAAGCTATTAATATTTCACACATTTCATAGGCCTTCCATGCAATGCCAAAATACCATAAAGGGAAAGTATAAACCTTTTTTTTTTCAGTAAGAAAGTTTCGTATTTAATTTTATATATATATTTTTTCATTTATGTATTTTTTAATGAAGGCCTTTTCTCGACTTTTTTTCAGGTTTTACTTTTTGATGAGTAAGACAATCAAGTGCAATTTTAAATAAATTTTTTCCTTTCCTTGTTGCAACAAGGAGACTCATACTTATTTTTCTTTTGTTTTCCTCAATAAGACAGTATCATACTTTATTTTGTTATTTCTTTCCTTTTCTTTTATGTCTTTTCAATAAAAGCCTTTTTTTACTCTTTTAGTACTCTGCCTAAATAGCTTTTATCATTCTATATAATGCAAGTATAACAATTCCCAGGTACTACATACAATGCCTAGGCATTACATACAATGCATCTGGAGAAAGTATATATAATATTACCGGCAAAGTACTCCATACAATGCCCAATTTGCATACTTTGCCGATAGTATATTCATAAGAGTGCTTCAAAACTCATGGGCAAAAATTTAAGGGGTCATAGAAAACATCTAAACAAGCAATTTTCACCATACAATGCATGGGCGGAGAGCAAGCGGTGAACCGCTAGACGGCGCTGTAATGGAAAGAAAAAAGCGCGAGTTTTCTTACACAGTGTCATTTCTACAGTGGATTTCAGAAGGCATGGCGACGTATAGTAATCAGGAAAAGGCGGACTTGCATTTTGTGTATGGTCTTGCGAATGGGAATGCTGGAACCCGAAAGACTGCACAGGCAGCGTTTCCCGAGAAGACACGTGCTAGACCAAAAAAAATCGGTGCCTGTGCGAAACGGGATCCTTTGTCACCGGCATACATGAGACAAGGCGTGGCAGGAGTGTGCGGACGTCATAAAGTTGCAGAGGACATTCTGCAAAGAGTGGAAGCTCGTCCTGATATTAGCACGCGAAAGGTTTCCCGTGCCGTAAATGTACCCCACTCGATTGTTCGGCGAGTACTACGGGACGAAGGATTACACCACTACCATGCAAAGAAAGTGCAAGCCTTGATACCTGCAGATTATGCGCCACGTGTCGAGCTTGCACGTTGGTTTTTGCAACAGCTGCCAGCGCAGCCTGATTTTAATGCACATGTGTTATTCACGGATGAATGCACTTTTACTCGTGAAGGCATTTCTAATACGCACAACCGTCATGTGTGGGCATCTAACAATCCGTAAGACACACGTCCTCATGCATATCAGAAGCGTTTCATCGTAAATCTTTGGGCTGGAATTATGGGTGACCATTTGATCGGCCCATACCTTCTTCCATTCCGACTGGACGGCAGAACATACCTCACATTTTTACAACAGGTATTGCCAGACTTACTTCAACCTGTTGCAGCCAATATACAAGCACGTATGTGGTTCCAGCCTGACGGAGCACCACCTCATTTCAGCTTGGATGTGCGGAGCGCTTTAGACGCTAATTTGAAAAGTCTCGTCTACGAAAGCCTCATCGACTCCGACGAGGACCTAGTTACCAGGATTTCTGTTGCTGCCGGTGCCGTCCGAGACATGCTGGTTGTGTTGGCAAAAGTGCGGTGCTTGCTACGTCGCAGGCGTAACGCCTGCATTACCGCAGGCGGTTGCTCTTTTGAGCAGTTTCTGTTAATTTTGCCACACATGCTGTCAATAAAATTATTTAGAACCTCCTCCATCCGTTTGGTATTTCGTTCTTTCATATGACAGTAACGGCGAATACCTCCTAGCGGTTCACCGCCTGCTCTCAGCCCATGCATTGTATGGTGAAAATTGCTTGTTTAGATGTTTTCCATCATCCCTTACATTTTTGCTCATGAGTTTCGAAACACCCTGTATATTAAACGTATATATCTGTACTGACCTCGTTTATAGAAATAAACGTGCTATCCTGAGTGTCAAGTTTTTAAAGTGAGAGTCAGTGTTTTTAATCTGACGCCATTTCATCAAAATGAACCAAAACTAATCTAACAAACAACCTTATGGAATACAAAGTATTATTCAGGAATGGTCAGAATCGACCACATAATAGTCATACCACTCGATTCCTTTCTGAAAACCAATCCGTAAAAGTGCAGCCCATTTTTAAATTGGACATTTTATTCCTGAGATATATAATGGAATTTTAAGGGGATGAATTCTGGAATATTTGGAATGTGGCAAATCATAACAAAAATGTCAAAACTAGCTCGTTTTTTTCCCAAGGAAGCAAGAGTCCCTCTTACGTATCGTTTTTATACCGTACGTTTGGCTTCTTGTCAAATATTGGAGTGGTTGTTGTCTTCTATTTAAAAAGTTATTTATTCTTCTATTTTATTCACTCCAGAGTTTACATATACGTTTAAAAGATAGGATTTTTTGCTTATTTCGAAGATACAAGATATTTCACATCTAAGAATAGGTTCAGAGCGTTTATGACACAGCGGCCTCTCTTTATACCTCGCCCCGATATATCGCACATTCAGCTATATCGTTCGTTTTTACTTTGTTCCCCTAATGAATTTTCGTACTGCGAATAACAAAAGGAATCTCAATATATTTCTTTAGAATTGAAAGTTCAAAGGTTCTTTCAGGCAGTTGTCCTTAACTAAAGCAGAAAGAATGATTTGAGTGTCTTAAACGTGTGGAGAGAAGGAATTTACTTTAAAAAATATTCTGTCCAATTTAGTTTCATATTTTAAAAGTTTTATATTTTTTTATATCTCACTTGTAGTTTTATATAATCTCTGAAACCTTACCACGGAGCTCAATTTTTAGTTTATCGTTCGTTTTTAGTTTGTTCCCCTAATGAATTTTCGTACTGCGAATAACAAAAGGAATCTCAATATATTTCTTTAGAATTGAAAGTTCAAAGGTTCTTTCAGGCAGTTGTCCTTAACTAAAGCAGAAAGAATGATTTGAGTGTCTTAAACGTGTGGAGAGAAGGAATTTACTTTAAAAAATATTCTGTCCAATTTAGTTTCATATTTTAAAAGTTTTATATTTTTTTATATCTCACTTGTAGTTTTATATAATCTCTGAAACCTTACCACGGAGCTCAATTTTTAGTTTATCGTTCGTTTTTAGTTTGTTCCCCTAATGAATTTTCGTACTGCGAATAACAAAAGGAATCTCAATATATTTCTTTAGAATTGAAAGTTCAAAGGTTCTTTCAGGCAGTTGTCCTTAACTAAAGCAGAAAGAATGATTTGAGTGTCTTAAACGTGTGGAGAGAAGGAATTTACTTTAAAAAATATTCTGTCCAATTTAGTTTCATATTTTAAAAGTTTTATATTTTTTTATATCTCACTTGTAGTTTTATATAATCTCTGAAACCTTACCACGGAGCTCAAATTTAGTTTATCGTTCGTTTTTAGTTTGTTCCCCTAATGAATTTTCGTACTGCGAATAACAAAAGGAATCTCAATATATTTCTTTAGAATTGAAAGTTCAAAGGTTCTTTCAGGCAGTTGTCCTTAACTAAAGCAGAAAGAATGATTTGAGTGTCTTAAACGTGTGGAGAGAAGGAATTTACTTAAAAAAATATTCTGTCCAATTTAGTTTCATATTTTAAAAGTTTTATATTTTTTTATATCTCACTTGTAGTTTTATATAATCTCTGAAACCTTACCACGGAGCTCAATTTTTAGTTTATCGTTCGTTTTTAGTTTGTTCCCCTAATGAATTTTCGTACTGCGAATAACAAAAGGAATCTCAATATATTTCTTTAGAATTGAAAGTTCAAAGGTTCTTTCAGGCAGTTGTCCTTAACTAAAGCAGAAAGAATGATTTGAGTGTCTTAAACGTGTGGAGAGAAGGAATTTACTTTAAAAAATATTCTGTCCAATTTAGTTTCATATTTTAAAAGTTTTATATTTTTTTATATCTCACTTGTAGTTTTATATAATCTCTGAAACCTTACCACGGAGCTCAATTTTTAGTTTATCGTTCGTTTTTAGTTTGTTCCCCTAATGAATTTTCGTACTGCGAATAACAAAAGGAATCTCAATATATTTCTTTAGAATTGAAAGTTCAAAGGTTCTTTCAGGCAGTTGTCCTTAACTAAAGCAGAAAGAATGATTTGAGTGTCTTAAACGTGTGGAGAGAAGGAATTTACTTTAAAAAATATTCTGTCCAATTTAGTTTCATATTTTAAAAGTTTTATATTTTTTTATATCTCACTTGTAGTTTTATATAATCTCTGAAACCTTACCACGGAGCTCAATTTTTAGTAGTACTGGTCTAAAAATCAACCGTCAAATGTTCCCGCAATTACCATCACATGAGTTTTTGTTACAAACCAAACTGCTTCCTCAGCCATTCATCAGACATGTTTTACGATTCCTAAACTGAAATGATTTTTGAAAGAACTGTTATTTCTGATGATGGAAGGCGGAAAAATTTGTAAACGACGACATGATCCCAAAATTAACAGTTAGGACTGCTTAAAAAAGCGATAATGGCGCTGTTCTCTGAAACATAAAGGACTCACACAAATATTAGAGTTCAGACATACTCAAAGAAATTGCTAAAACCATCTGGCCAATTTTGACAGTGACGCGATACGTCACCATAAAAATACTGCTGATTTTTTGATAATCGCAAGATCAAGAAATGATCAGTTTTCTTCTAATGACGACAAATCTCATCCATCAAAATCTGGTCAGTTTTTCTAATGACGAGATACCTCATATGTTAAGGCTTTGACTCTCTACTCAGTCTTTGCAACCAGACCAACTTGATCAATAAATAATTTAAGCAAAATTGAAGTATTTTTAACCATTTTTTAAAAAATATCTTACCCAAAAATATAAGAAACAAAGCAGTTCACTTTATAAAATAAAATTAAAACAACAGGATGGTGGTTGGAAATAAAAAGATTTATTAACATATGTATTCTTCTTGCACTGTTCCGGAATTTTTAATAAATATTTTGTGCATGCCAGCAACTTAGTGAAAATATCTAAACTTCTCAAAGTTCTTTTACATTTATGTGTAATCCACGACATCCTTATCACTTTTCAAAGTAGTCCCAGCAGTTATTTTGGGATCACTGTAGGTATGTTTACGAATTTTTCTGTCTACAATCGTTATATATAAGCACTGTTTCAAAACTAATTTTACTCTAGGAATTAAAGAGTCTAGTGAAGTTTATAAGATCAGATGATTTAGACGGAGGTGGAAGTACACTTGCTTACGGTTTGAACGAGGTATAAAGTGCGTTCATACAACAGAGAAACGGAAACTTTGAGGTGGGATGAATTCTCCAGTAAAAACAGACACTAGAATTTTCTCTACTCGTGTGCCATCCAGGTTTTTATAATACACACATAGATTTTTTTTTGGACTGAAAATCGATTATCTTATTACTTTACAAAAACTTTAGACATTTCTCGGGCCCTGTATCCCTTGACCGTAGATTGGGGGCCTTAGGCTTTAGATGAAACCTATGGGATTTCCATGCATACATGCGTTGTGCAACCTGAGATCTCCCCTGCAAAGCCCAACTAGCTTTGACCTTGATTAATAAAACACTTCCTATGATTCTTTCAATCGAATCCCTGTTGTTATTTAATCAGTGTGTTTGTGTGGATATAAAAGCAGTACTATACTACTAGGGAAATTTTGTGATGTTTAATGGGTTAACCCTCCTTGTGGTTGTCTTAACGAGGCCGTTAACATCTCGTAATTCATTAGATTAAGTCAAAACTAATCAGATCATGATGGACGAGATATCTCGTCGAAATCACTTGGAGGGTTAATAAGGTTGTGCTGCCGCCATCCCTGTTCCAATCTAACCAGCTTGATCGTCTTAACCAGGATTTTTTTCCTATGGTTCTTACAACCAATCCATGTGGTTATTTGGGCATTAAGTATGTTGTTGTGTAAAATTATTACTGCAATTCGATACTCGGGAATCTTGTGACGCTCAGAGGGTTAAAGAAGCTTGACTGCTCTACTCTAATCAATTTTGACCTTATTGACCAATAAAATATTTCCTGTGTTTCTTTAAACCAACGCACAGGGTTATTGAGTCATTATGTGCTTTATGGAGTAAAATCAATACTACACTAAACGAAAATCGTGTAACGCTCATTCGGTTAAACAGGTTTTACTGTAATTTAATGCATAAAAAGCCCTGATTATAAAGGTTAAACAGAAAACTAAAGATTTTCGCCGTTCAGTTTTAAAATTACAGCTCTTGATTACGAACATCCTCGAAATCAATTTCGACGGGAATCGGTTCACATCACTTCGAGCGTGATTCATTGACTCCTGATTCCAGATTCCGTTCATTCATTTTTCAGTGTGGCCTTACAGGTGGGCGTTCCAGAGGTCGCTGCCTGCACCCCCTCCCCCGGAGCATCGGAGAGCGCCAGAGCAGGCGATACCGGACGGCTGAGAAAGTTCCAAACACTTCCCAAATCCGGGCGCGCGCCATGCGTTCCCTCCAGCTGCCACTTCGGAAAAAAAGCGTTTGTTGATCGTTTGCTACATGACTCAAGTGAGAATTAGTTCCGAAGAACGATAACTCGGGCGAAACTTTCTGCGTACGTTGGAGTAGTTTTTGTGAGGTGAAGCATGGATTTCTTGGAGGAAGGTTACGGTAAGTGTGTGTCAGTTGTTTATTTATTTTTAAAGTCGCACTTGAAGTGTCGTAAAATGTCAAAAAAGGGGAAGTAAGGAAAAGAAGAAATGACCACGAATGGAAATCTTTCAGCTTATTTAAGTTTTCTCTCGGAATGAAGTTCAGAGAATTTGTTTGCATAGTTATTAAAAATAATCTACCCTGGAAATAAATATTCTCTAAGTACAAATAAATATTCTCGAAGTACAAATAAATATTCTCGATGTACAAATAAATATTCTCGGTGTACAATAAATATTCTCGATGTACAAATAAATATTCTCGATGTACAAATAAATATTCTCGATATACAAATAAATATTATCGTTGTACAAATAAATATTCTCGGTGAACAAATAAATATTCTCGATGTACAAATAAATATTCTCGATGTACAAATAAATGTTCTCGATGTAAAAATAAATATTCTCGATGTACAAATGAATATTCTCGATGCACAAATGAATATTTTAGAAGTACACAATTTAAAAGATTATTAAAATTTGATTTATAAAGTTAATGCTGAATATCTGTTTTACGTATTACTATTTCTTGATTTGATTTCTCGAATTGAAAAGAATCTGTTTTGTTAATAGATGAAAATAATAAAATCTTTCGTTATGAGTTGTGTCACACTTTACTCTAGGTGTGTAGTGTTTGGGGATAATTTGTTGTCAAAAGTGGCTTTCTTCGTTGGGTAGGTTGTAGGTTGTCTTCAAGAGGTGTCTCGTCGCTAGCAAAACTAACCAGATCTGGAGGGACGAGATATTTCGCCATTAGAAAAAAAAATCGGAATTAAATTGATAACGAGATATCGTGTTATTACTGAAATTAGTCAGATCTAGAGTCAGATGAGTGGTTAAAATCGATTTCCTTGCTTAAAGTGTTTGTCCACAATTCTACTTTGTAAAATGCTGGTAAGTCTTATAAAGGTATTTATTTCACGTATATATACACGATATAAAGTTCCATTTTGAATTAACGATGTCAGATTTGATCCCTAGTTTCATAAATTAAATAATTAAAAATAATTTCAATTAAAGTGTTTTAAAATCACTGAAGTTAAAAACTACGGATATTTTGAAACCATTTCGCTTTTGGGTCATCTAAGAGCTAGTTTGCTTTCAAGAAGAATTATTTTATTTAGATACGAGAAATGATCCCGAATTTTGTAACACGAGCACAATTTAAATAGATGCTCATATATTTAAATAAGAATAGTGTGGGTAGTTTGTACATTGAATATTTTCGATCCCTTTCCAGTTTTCTATCCGTTTGGGGTCCTTCTGATGTAAAATCCGTCTCTTACGCGTTTGGTGTCTGTCTATATTTCAGTTTGTCTATACATTTGTCTGTATGTGTGTGCAATGCTACGTCCAAACGGTTTAAGATACTTTCATGAAACTTTTTATACTGTAAGTACTTATATTCATTTAGTTACTTAACTTGGTTCCTATGGTCAGTCTGTCCATTTTCCAATTTTATGTCTGATTTTCTAATTGTGTGTTTGTACAGATATCACATAAGTATTGTTTCACATATTTAAATACAATGTTTTTTTATTTTATGCTTCATATTTAAGTATAGAGAATGCAATATTAAACTATTCTTTGCTTACCTATTCAGATAAGTTTCATGCTAAAACATATGAGTAAGTATATTTAAATCAACCACGATTTGGTAGTTTTCGAAATTCTGGAATGTTGATTGAGTACTTCGATTGTTTTACCAGTACTGCTGAAAAAGCAATTGTTTTTCAAAACATTATTTTTCGTTGAATTTCAGCTTTGATACTTTATTTATTTAGATTCATCTTTTTGTTTTTAGCGCAGTGTAAACGATTTTTGAATATTTGGGACAAACTATATTTTTCAATACAAACGGGAACGAAACGGAAACTCGTGTTGGTGGACCACGTGCGATGATATTTTCTGTTTCTTTCACTCTGAATTGCTTTCGCATTTCTAAATTTTGTGTACTTTTTAGTTGTAAGTTGTGGCAACTGAGCAAGATAAAGAGATAAACAGGAACCACGAATTAATACCATTTGAAATTTTTTTTTACCGACAGCTTTTATTTTGTTTTATTTTGCTGTTTTCTATTATTTTTTGCTTTAGATATTTATTATTTAATAAGTTGCGTTTCCTTTTCTTCACAAACAACACCCTCACAATGTATTCGACGTAAAGTTGCAGATCAGAATAAAACAAATTTAAATGAAGTTTTGCCATTATTGAAAGAGAGAAGAGAGAGAGACAGAGAGAGAGAGAATAATATTATTAAAAAAATCCGAACTAGAACTTTTGAAACAATAAAACATTCTTTGTCACAATGAAAGGAGGTCAAGATAGATTATTTTACCAGTTGAAGCTATATTTAAACAACTTGTTATATATTTTAGAAATGTAATGTAAACAATGATTTTCTATAGAAAAACTGCCCGATCGATTTACCATTTTTTTTAAATGGTAAAAATGGCAACCTATTACCATTTTTATAAATGATACTAGGTTATTTTTGTAGTTCCATACTGAATACATTCAATTTTAAAACAAGTTATATAATACTAGACGTTCCACAAAATGTGTTTAGCAAGAAAAATGTTTTTTGTTTCAAAACACTTAGTGGTGAATATCTTATATTAATTTGTCACCCTTCCCTTAAAGATGGCGAAATTCTACAATGTCGCATACCTGATGTAAGAATACCACAAGTATTGTTTGGTTCACTTTGGGTGCGAGAGCACTCGCTATAAATCCGTCATTTGTATTAATTGAGTTGAGCATGAAAAGAACTTAAGAAATGGAGAATTTAAAATTTCCTTCAAAATAAAAAATTAGTAAAAAAGCGTATGCTTAATTGTTTCTTTATTCTTTTTACAAAATAGGAGGCTCCACCCCCTGCTCGCCTACGCTCGCCAACCCCCGGGGATTGCTATGCCATCCCATTTGGTTTGCTTCCGCAGAGTTAATCTCCTGTGACGGCGAAACAATCTTAATAATTCGTATAATCCTGATTTGTCTGTACGATCTATGACGATACAGCGCTAAGGCTGACCAATCCACGGTGATTGCTACGCAATCCCATTTGGTTTGCTTTGCAAACCAACACTCCTTTTGGCAAATGATTTCGCTTTTTTTTACTTTACCATGTAATGCACCCTCAACTAATAGCTGCATCAGTAAAAAACCTTCTTCATCTTGTTTCCTATACAATTTTGAATAAACCATGTTAATCTCGTAGTTTTCGGATCTGTTCTCGGTAAACCGTATGAGAATCAAGTAGAAAAGCGAGTTCAGCCTTCTGGACTCCGGGCCAGACGTCACAGCCAAGTTTCAACGGCCCAATAAAAAAAATCTTTGTTATGGTAATTGTTGCTACGATAAATTTGATACCTGGCAAACTCATTAGTAAGAAATTCAACCTTTCGTTTCATATCCGCGATCAACAATTTGTATACTTTCGCGAAATTATACTTTTCATCGTATCGAATTTATTTATGAATCAATTTAAAAAATAATTATACCATAATAAAGAGTATATTCAAAGCTATCACGTGTTATTTTCAAATTTTAAAACTAATAGTATTAAGCTATAGATATGACAGTTTCAGCTATGCATCGGAAATTACGATCTAAAATTTCTGAAATTTGACCAACTTTTAATCGCACCAGAAATGTTTTATTACTGTCCAATTTAAAAAATAAGTTTACCGTAAGAAAGAGTACATTCTAAGATTTCCTGTGATGTTTTCAAATTAAAAAAAATAATTGTATTAAGATATAGATATAACAATTTTGAAAAAAAAGTAACGAAAATTTCCCCATATTCCGAAATTTGAATTACCAACTTTCATTGATCGAATTTATTTATTAACCAATTTCCAAAAATAACTGCACCTTATGAAATAGTACATTGTAAGGTTTTCTGTGATACTTTCAAATTTAAAAACTAATAGTAATAAGGCATAATTATGACAGTTTTAGCAAAAAAAAAAATGTCCCGATTTTTCCCGAATTTCAAAATTTTTTTTAGCAGAAACCAAATCGAATTTTTTTTTTAAAAACTTTACGAGCTACAAAAAATTGACATTTAGAGGTACTTTTAAAAAATTTAAGGCTGAAGACTGAAAATTAGTATTTGTTTTGCTCACTCGTGGTAGAAATTTACTTTTTTCGACCTTTGACACTTAATGCACCCTAAACTAATAGCCGTATTTTTTCCACATTGTTCCCTGGACAATTTTGAACAAACCATGTTAGTTTCGCCATTTTATGATCCCTACTTTCTCAAGAAACCGTCTAAGAAACGAGCGAAAAAACCGAGTTTTCAATCCTGCGGTAACTTTTTTTTTTAAATATAGAGTAATACATATGATTCATAGAAAACACTATAAGAAAAGTTTCGGATATTGAATTTAATTAATCTCCTTTCACATATCACTCACTCCTTTCAACATCGTCATATCTCAAAAAACGCGATTTTTAAGAGAGGGATTTTAAAGTTTAAAAGTAGATTAAAATGCATTAAAAATAAATACTACTTCTGCTCTCTAGCGGCTAAATATTGAACGGTTAGACATGACGATCTTGAAGGGATATAATACTCGTACAGGGCATTCTGAAAACAGGCATAACTAAAAATCGCCGATTTTTGAGACACAACGTTGTTGAAAGGAGTGAGCGATAAATCTATATATATATATAATTCTCTTACGTGGCACGCAAAAAAGACGTTATTTGTTTTCGCGTTTTGGCAACATTGTACGATTCTTTGTTTATCCCAAAGCCTCGCGCTTCAATTGAATTTATAGCGTTATCGGATGAAATTTTATTGAAAAAAAAATGAATTTTAGTCGAGCTATTGCAGTAAATAATATAAATCAAAGAAAACGGAGGATCTTTTCAGGGTAATTTTTAAAAACGGTACGTTTCGGGGCAAACTATTATAGTTCAACAAGACGCTTGCATTACAATTTTCGACAACAAACTCAATGAAAAAGCGTGTGTGGCTCGAGTGCTGGGTAAATGTACACACAACCAACATGCTGGGTTTTCAATTTCCAAATCAACGCTCACATTTCGAGTCAAAATTTGCTCAAAGTTTCCATTTGAATTCTGATTTCAGAGGTACTGTAAATATCTTTTCTGAAAAACAGCATAAAATTTAGTTTTGAAAAATATTTTTTTGGAATATCATATTTTGTAAACAATTCCTTCTGCTAGGACACATGTCTTCATTGATGCGAGCGAAGCGAGCATAGGTTCGCGCAGCGAACCTATGATGACTGCGAAGCAATCCTCTGGGGGTTGGCGAGCGTCAGCGAGCAGGGGGCGGGCCCCCTAGTATAATATACATTACCAGTACTGAAGTTAAGTAATGGTAAAACATAAGTTTGAGGACAGTCAACAAAAACTAGATATTTCCTCTTATTTTACTTGGCATTTCGATGAAATATTACTTCCGATATCCTTTTAATTCTTACGAATTACAGTGGCAGTTTCGGTATATTTAAATTTATGGTGGGATTCAAATTAGCAGTGAAGGCGAATAACCAATTTTTCAACTCGCAATAACTCCGTAGTTATCGGGGTCGTGACAATGGAGCTAGTATAGATTGATAGCGCATAGATGATATTTCATGACAATTGGTAGTGGTGGGCCTGGTGAGGTCAATTACAGTTCGCGACTGCGTGCCGAAGTGAATGACCTTTTTATGTTCCGGGAGTAAACATTTATTTCTGTTTTCAGAGCAGTACTAAAGATGTTCGAACATTGATTTTGGCATGTAATTAATTTAAGCGCAATATAGACAAACATTACCAACACTCAATGTACATTTTATAGCCGACCAACCGGTCTAGTGGTCAAGGTGTTGGCCTCTGGATCGGAAGGTTCCTGGTTCGAATCCGGGGTTAGGGCATGGATGTAAATTGTGCTGTCCTTTGTTAGGGACAATGATGGGTGCCCCTTCACAAGTGACCATCACTTCTGGCCTTGTATAAGGCTAAAATGACCTACGTCAACTGTGTACTTTGTATTGTATTGTATTTGTATTTGTCTTCGCAATTGTACTGCCTTGCCATTGGAAATAAAAAAAATGTACATTTTACTCACGATCTTGTCAGAAACCAAACAAGACAATCGAAGTTCTAAGTTAAGACCAGCGAAAGAGTCCTCTTTAGCCCCATTGGTTGGTTGATATTTTATAGGGGTATCAAGGGGATATGAATAAAATGTGTCGGGAACCCAAATAAAACAAATATTCCCTGCCGGGTAGGTAGTTGAAGTTAACGTCACATTGAATCAACACAACAGGCTATTGGCGGAAGTCCGATAAGACTAGCCCGTGGAAGCTGAAAATCTTTTGGCTTCTGTCGTGGCATCATATGTCCTCATGTTGGTGTGGAGAAGTTAGGGTGGAAAGCTCAGATGTTGATCAGTGTGGCGTTAATTAACTGCAATCCTCGGATCTTTCCCTTCTAGATTGTTCCTCGACAGCCACCAATAGCCTGTTGTGTCGTTCCAGTAGAACGTAGATTCAAGTGCCCACCATCAATTTACTTGACCTAACCATCCATTTATTTGACAAATGAAACATTGCTTGGCACAGCTTGTCAAAATTTAGCACTTTTCCTATAAAAATACCCAACCAAATTCCTGTAGCTCGTTGCTTGGCCATGCAAGTACTTTGCGCCTTATAATCTCAGCCAAACAACTTGACACTCCTTTCTGTGTACTATGCTAACGGAAAGCATGAGACAAAGCTTCTGGACACAATGGTTACATGTTTTAAAGTATTAAAATTAATTAATTAAACTGCTGAAGTATTAGTTTAAATACTAATTAAATAGTGTAACCACATAATGCATCTAAATTGTTGCAATAATTGGTCTTTTGTTTCATGACGTTGCGTTATTTCAAATTGCAAGACGTAGAGAGATAAAATCAATTATTGGAGTAAAGAAATGAAAATAATGCTACCAGGTATAATAATCTTGTGATCCTAAAGTAACACTGTCAAATATCCAAGGATCTCAAATTCATAAATGTTACATAGATACTTTGATTTGTGAGCAAGCTTCGTACATTAACTCCTTTCAAAATTATTTATTCTCCCACTTAAGGTAGGCCCGTTGTGTTGCTCCTGTAACGACGTTAATTAAAATATATGATATCAAAGTGGTTAAGAACTTATTTATAGGTAGGCGCTATAAGGATTCCGTTAAACTTAGGAAAGTTAATGAATATTCTAATACTGATACTTAGCGACTCTTGAAGCCGTTAAGAAGTTACGTTAAATTTATGCATGTGCTAATTGAATATTTTGTCTTTATACGACGTCCATCGTTAATCGAAGTCTTTGAAACTACCATTAGTTTATCGTACTGGGGACCGGGGTAGCTCTGTCGGAAGAGCATCGGATTAGTAATAGGAGGGTTGCGATTTCTACTCGATCCAACGAAAAACCGTCTTGTTAGCTGGGGCTGGTGTACGTTAAATCTGTGTCTATATTATTATGTATTATATTATTATTACCGTGTTTATATTATTACGTATTATATCATTATTACCGTGTCTATATTATTACGTATTATATTATTATTACCGTGTCTATATTATTACTGTCTATATTATTGTGAAACATTGCATGTTTGTGTTGCATTCTTACCTCAAAAGTATACATAACTTTTCTCGAGGCCTTATCGCTTTTTTGTGTCTATTATAAGGTTTTGAAGTTAAGTTATCTCTTATGTGATTCAGTACATAATGAAACAATACTGGTGTTAAGCGAAAGTATTGCCAGAATTTTTGATCAATGCATTGAAAATGATGAATTTGAAATGCAACCTCTGTACCACGAATTTAAAACATAACACTCTCCTCTAAACGATAGTTTCAGTCTTCCGATGACTCCTCATCTTCCAAATATACAGGGTGTCCTTAAAGTTCCCGTACTGATGATTCGTGAATTTATTATACGAAATCAACAAACTTTAAAACAATTATTTTTATGCTAGTGGTAAAAGTTAATTTTAACATAACGTTGGAAAAAAAATTAGGACTTACATTTATAATAAATGCTCAAAATTTCAGCCCTTTTCTTGGAAAGCAGAAGTTGTTTCCGTATATTTTTAGAAGCACGTTTCAAGATGCTGGAAGTACTTCTTGTATCCTTTGAGTAATGGAAATTTTCAGATCACCTATTGTTTGTTGATTATATTCATAAACTTTATTCTGCAAATATTCACACAGAAAAAAAGCCAGGGTTGCGCAGATCAGGGAACGAGGTAGCCAAAGGTTTCTTGAGATGAGTCGATCGCCAAACAAATCTTGAAGCATGCTCATGGTTTCATAACTTGTATGGCAGGTTGCAACGTCTTGTTGGAACCAAGAGTCTCGTTCATTCACTTCTAATAATGCAACAAATTGTTGAATAAGTTGATATAGCGTATCTTTACTCGGTATTGCAGCGCTTGGATATTTATGTCGCCAAATTCTTTACAACTTTCATACGGTTTACATTCAAATAATCCTCAAGCAGCGCAATTCTCTGAATGCGTGATAAATTTTTCTTGCAATGAAAAACAAAATGACGTGGAACTTTATTATCGCACAACTTAAGTGCGAAGATAATCAAACGATAAAAATTAAAGAGTTGATAAAACTATAAACAGACGATAAAATTCAATAATTAAAAAAAAACACGGGCAATAAATATTTTTGAAGTTGGAGTACGGGAACTTTTAGGACACCCTGTACTAATAATGCTATGTCTAGATCGTCCATTCTCCACCGTATTCTGTCCGTCTAGGTTGACAACTCTGGTCACCTTTAAGACGACCGCCTTGCTACGCCCACCAAATCACGACATATCACGGCCGCTAAATAACAGCACCGATTTCCTAGGAAACCGTAGCTTTACCCTCAACAATAGCGCGTTCTGTTCCTAGAGTGCGGTGTCAATTCAAAACTTACCAACTGCCTACCATACTTATAATGATATTTTATGTGTACTTTCTGGTATTGATAGGTCACTACACATTATAAGTAAGTAATTTGATACTTTATTATAACTATAGGCAGGCCGATGAATAATTTGACAATGATGATTAATCGAAGCATTTTGAAAACCATTAGTTTTTACCATTTACATTGCTACTTTATAGATGAGCTCTGGTATATGTGATAGGAATTATCTGTCAAGGTAAATAGTAGAAACAGGATTTCTGTGTCAGAATGAGTTTCCTAAGCGTATTCCGGATGTGACGTCACTTGGCTTCATTTTCAAATATGATTACAACGGGTCATGAATGAAAATTCCAAATAATGAATTCTGAATTAATAGTCGATTGGTCATCACCAATAATATCAAATCTGATGCATCAATACAATGATTAACTGCATTAACCCTCCTGGTGGTTATCTCAGTGAGTTATCTAGTTTTTAATAAAATTGGCCAAATATCTAGACGAGATATGTCGTCTTATATAATCTTGGACGAGATAGCTCATCATGAAGATAATCTTAACCAGAGTTTGATCTTGTCATCTTTAAAATATTGTCAATATCTTAATGACGAACTATTTCGTTATTACCAATGGATGAGAAATCTTGTCGGATTAAATATACACTACCCTACAATAATGGACCGAATGCCAGCGGATTTGCATAGAAACCAACTACTTGTTTGGGGAGTTTTTCGTGGTCCGGCCTGGGACCTTTGCATGTTGTTCCTGGTCATATGAACGCCGACGCATACATGAACATTTTGGATAATGAAGTTCTTTCTACGTTCTGGCAATTTCATGGAATATATGAATGTTACTTCCAGGACGACAACGCTCCATGTCATGTTGCAGCCTCTATCAAGCAGTGGTATCAAGATATGTATGTAAAACGTCTACCCTGGCCTGCTCAGAGTCCCGACCTAAACCTCATGGAACATTTGTGGGATGAGTTACAGCGACGCTTACGGACCAGAGAACCTCATACGAAATCTACAGCTAAGCTGGCGACAGTCTATCAGCAGGAATGGACACAAATACCCATACCTGTCTATCAAAACCTTGTTGAAAGTATGACTAGAAGGGTCCCTAGTGTAATTGTAGCACGTAGAGGACCACCCCATATTAAAGCATGTATTCTTTCCTTCAAATCTTACTCCCCGGTACATTATTGTAGGAATGTATAGCTTATCACTGAAACTTTAAAATTTTTAAGGTATCCCCGATTTGTATTGTGCGTAGAGATTTGAGTAACGGAAATAAAATCTACGTGGACCCAACGGAATTAAAAACCCCTCTCAAAGGTTGAGCCGCAATAGCCGGTTGGATTGGATATTTGGTATTTTTTAACGTCTTACTGGAGCAACACAACGGGTTACTGGTGATGGTCCAAGATCGAAACGAAGGGAAAGGACCACCGAGTGCAATACCACATAATTTTAAACCACGGTATAGCCAGATGGAAGAGTAGCGGATTAGCAAGTGGTTGGTTGTGAGTTCGAAACTAGGTCCAACCGGACGTAGGGGCTGGATCATGCTAAATCCGTCGATGCTTCAAATATCCTCTCATTGGTGTGGTGCGGATGTTCAGAGAGTGCGATGCCATATCAGGTGTACACCTCGTCATCTGACCGAGGTTCGAAATGACCTCGTTAAATTAACTGAATTTTAAAATGACGAGGTGTTGTACTCGGACCTTCCCTTTGGGATAGATACAGTCATAGTCAATAGCCCATTCTGTGGCTACAGTGCGACGTTTACTCGAATACCAACCTACCCTCTCATAGATTTGACTTCATAGGTAACTTAACTCCTCATTATAGGCAGGCTTAGGAATATTAAGGGACATACACTTAGCAATACCTACCGTTAATCGAAGCCACTCAGACAACCATTTTATCGCGCTTATAAGCCATCCACACATCCATGTCTGATTACCTATTTACCCTCTTAACATCCTCCGACTATAACAGCAACAGACTCGCCTCAAAGAGGCACAACATCTGCCTGTGGAACAACAGCTTAATCCAGTTGTCATGGAATCCCATAAGCTAACATATTTGCCGATAATTTAGAGGCTTTATGCATCACTCTCAGACCCATGGCTTCTCGTTCAAATCCACAGATTCCTTCGAATGGTGCACTTGTTAACAAAGAAGTCTCTGAGGCAGGGATTCTAACCTGGCTTCAATTTGTAACTACCAATAGTTCGATAGTCTGGGATTTCATTGGGGATTTTGTATAAGTCGATTCGCAGCCCGGAGGAAAACAATTTCCCAACGGAATAAATTTATATGCATATGCATATTCTGGAAGAGTTTGTTTTTGTTGTGCGAGAGTTTTGTTACAATCGCAATTTACGTTACCTCTTGCTGATGTTTACTAGAACGTTTATTGCCTGATTAGGGTAAATTCCTCGAAGCTTTAGAGGAAGAATATCCTTCCTAATAGAAAGAATATTAATACACTAATGATTTCGAATTTAAGATTTTGGATACAAAATATTTAGGCTGCAGTTCAGTAAAATGTGGTTTAACAGTTGAGCACGAAAGTTTAAGTGAAGAGTTTGGAACAATTTTTTTTTATTTCCACGTAATCGGTTATAGAATTTAAGGTAGTGGATTTTTTTTGTAGTTTTGACTTGTAGTTTTCCTTGTTGTTTTTAGATTTAACTTGTAGTTTTCCTTGTGAATGAACACAAAGGGTTATTGTCGACGGTACGGGATCAACCACGAAGGGAAAGATCCGAGGAGAACACCTCGTCATTTTGACCAAGGTTAGCTGACGTGGTCAACAGCAACAAAGCACCCCATTCATCAAACTTTCATACTACGCCACGAAGATCTGGTATTATGAACACATCTCGTCTACCAAGATTTGACAAATTTTGCTAATGACAAGATATCTCGCCATAAAGATATTATCAATTGCTTTACAGTCGAGACAACCAATAGGAAGATTAAGAGGGGATGTTTCTGTGAACGTTGGAACTTAAAAGTGTGTTTGGTGTATAGTGAAAATAGAAAACTCAAGTACCTCAACCCGAATACTTTATAACGTTAAGCGCAGTGAGTCTACATATGGTATTTAGTTATTAAAAGCAAAACCGCATGAGTAATCTTTCACGTATTCATTAAATTTGGATGTAGTGCAATGTATCAGCTTGTATAAGCTTCTACCAACATAAGTGATATGGAAAATATTTAGAGTATTTATTACTCGACATTAATCATATAATTCTGATGTACGTCACGTACCCATGCAACATTGACATCCGAAAAATCGAGGGGTATTTGCTTCCCCTGTGAAATTAATGACGCATACCATAAAACGTTATTCGGCCGATAACTCCAATTACTGAATACTAGTTAAAGTTGTAAATAATTTAGTTGACTTGGGGAATTTATTTTCTATCATGATGCGCGCAAACTTACTTTGCGGTAAACCATTCAAGAGTATTTGCAAATACACCCGAGTGATGCAAGAGGTCGGTGGATCAATGAACTAAGTATACATGTGAAGTTATCACAAATTATACCATCGGAGCAATAAGACATGTATTAAGACTTCAGTTACGAATTGGTTTTTGGACCTCAAATTTGTTTACAAGTTCATAATTAAGGCTCTTAAACATTTGTCAGATGATGTTTGTTTGGTTGTTTTAGGGTTTTATGCGCAACGGCTATTTTTAGCCACAAGTGATGTCTGTTTTTGGAGCCGGGGTAGCCTGTTTGGAAAGGGAACGGATTAGCAACTTCAGGGTTGCGACTTCAGAACTCGGTTCAGCCAAAGACCATCGTTGGGGACGATGCACGTTATATCTGTCGTGGCCTCAAAAGTCCTCAAGTTGACGTGTTGTGGAATTTTGGAAGAGTAGAATGCCACCTCAGGGGCAGACCTATCCATCTGACCATGGTTCAGAGTTATGACTTCGGATGTATCCCTTCGGGATTGATTCTGGACCGTCGCCAATATCCCGTTGCCTTGCTCCAGTTTGATGCTAATAAACTACCTACCCAAAGAGTTCTTTACATTGCGGTATTGATTTTTCCATAAACATAAGCGGTCGTGAGAACAAACAGAGAAAAATAACAAAAATGTTAAAGTACATATCAAAGACCATATCAAGAAGTGAAGTACCAAAAACTTACAATGCCTTTCCATTTCGATCAGAGAATGCACAATACGTCAATAACACTGACAGCATAATGTATGCATCTTATATAAACGTACCATCGATTTATGTCAAATTTGGCCATCGATCTTCTGTTGTTTTCTTAGCGTGAATGCTTTTATTGTAAAGTTTCAAGTATTTTTTATTCTATGGCACATGCAATAACAAATAGCTTATTTTAAAACTAAATGAATTCACTGTGAGGCTTTAACTGTAAAGTTACAATTTGATGACATTAATGTTTTGTGGTAGAACGTATTTCGAATATTCCTTTCTGGGTAGCATAAAGTAAATCATCGTCATCCGGTGGTTCCTCTCGTCATCTGAACGAGGCTCAAATTGCGTGTTGTTGTCCTCGGATCTCTTTCTACGGATTTGATCCGATAGCTCTTTATGACGCCATATTAGTGCAACGTTAATCAAAATACATACCAATTTACCGGTAGTTCCTTTCTTTGCACTGCTGATTCTTCTCACAAACAAAACAAAGGTAATTGAATGTAATTTTTCAGAAAACGTAGGTAGTTTGATAGTATTTTTAAATAAATAAACTTATAAATAATAACTTTAAATAATTAAACTTTAAATAATAAACTTATAAATGTATCCAGCTTAGTCCAACTCCATTGTATTGCTGTGGTTCCCAAAACCCCACTCCACCCTGTAATATCTTTCCAAAAAAATATTCTGCGGTAAACACTTGAAATTTTTATGGCGTGATCTTGGAGCTCTGATACATGCTTTGATCATGCATTTTGTGAGTGCATATATGTAAATAAAAAGTAAGCCTTGAAAACATTGCTTTGAAAGTTTTGACAGTGTATCACATATTTTAATAAAATCAGGGAGAAAAAAGTTAATGGTAATTGGTAATTTTTAATTAACGTCGTACTAGAGCAACATAACGGGCTATTGACGACGGTCCGGGATCATTCCCTTAAGGGAAAGATCCGAGGACAACACCTCGTAATTTTGAACCACGCGAAAAAAGTTATAAGAGATTGATTAGAATAGTAGAGTGGTAGATTAGAATACCTCCAATGAATCTTTTGCTCTTTGGCTGCAATAGTGCACAGCTAAAAATAATATATTTGGAGGTAAGTAAATGTCTTACTGTGGGAAACTACATTATTTCCAGCATGAAACTGACAAATATCTTTCTTCGATACTGGACCTCTAAATGACAAAATTGTTCTTAAGTATGCTCTATATATATTTAGAATAATAAAGACTAATACTAATTTTATCTCAAAGTTGGATTTCTTTAAGTTGCGTCGCTGTTACAGCTCATGAATGACATGGTAAGAAATACAGTACCAATGAAAAGATGATTTTGAAAAAATACCCATCATGTAATTCTCACACCGAAAGGAATGGGAATGGCTCTAAACTGCGAATCACCAGTACTGAAACCATGTCTTATAAGTTTCTTGGTAATGGCTGTGCTCTTGGAAGCAAAATTGTAATTAATTGTTTGACACGAATAATTTAGTACTGGAAAAAATTAACGCCAAACATCGTCAAAACGGCGATAAATCAAATAAATTCTTAACCGGTACTATTTCTTTCGGTAGCTTTTTCATCGAAAAACAATCATAGTTCTTGAATTTTCTGGTAAAATTAAATCTACCAAAGGTATTCATAGAAAACCGTTAGCAATAGCGTGTAACCCAAACAGTAAATGGCTGAGATTTGAAATACTCTTGGAAAGGGTTCAAGCCCGCTTGAATAATTTATATCGCTTTCTTCTGAATCGCGTCTCCGAGGTTCCGTTGAGTCATTCGTCTCATACCAAGTTCTTCCTGATATCTTTTGTCATTACTTACACTTCTAGGGCCATTTATTCTGTTTTCTCTTTCTGTTTCCGAGACAGATTAAAAGGAGACATTTGCCAATTCAAGGTTGATTTAGAAGTGGCAATATTCACATTTTCCTACGTGAGTGTCTGGAAATAGAAATGCGACAATGTTCGTCTCAGTTTTGTGATGAAATTCAATTTCAACGCATGCCACGGAGAAGCATGGGCAGAGGCTGGCGACAAAAAAACGAGCCCATTCCCGCTTTTCAAAGGAATGGAGAAAAAAATTTTAGAGAAGAAAACACGCTTAGTTAATAAATATAGTACAATAACACCTCGTCGTATATCTCGCCGATATATCACTCAATTGGTTATAGTTGTAGCTAAGTTTGCGAACCGCAGGTTGTTTGTTAGGTCTTAGGTTGGCATTTTTAACACTTCAAGTAGTTTTGACTAGATGTCTCGTATATCAAGATCAGATCCATTTTGTTGATGACGAAATGTATCATCATTATCGTCGATTTTTTATGATGACGTAATCAAGATCTGCACAGTTTTCTTCTGATGACAAGATATATCGTTCATCAAAATTTGGTCAGTTTTGCTTCCTAGTCCAGACATCCACCAGGAGGGGTAATGTATATTTATATGCTTATACCCCATTGATATACGAGTTTGTACGTTTGTTTCCAAATATATGTTAGGACTAAAAAATTTAGAATATCATTTTTGTACGAGTAATAAATGCCACACGTTTACCACGATTATGTAACATGAGCTGTCTATCATCCATAAAAAAAGATGGGTTTCGTGCTGTATTGAGGTTCAAAGAAATATAATTGCTCAAATCTTATTTTTATATCGAGTAATAAATACCCAAAAATGTTTCGAAACCACTTATCTTGACAGAAGCTTAGACAAGCTGATACATTGCATTGCATCAAACTTGAATGAAATCATAGCGCAATGCGTGAAAGATTGTTCACATACTTTACTGCTTTATAACCGAAAACCATTTTATATTCAATCACATATATTCCACAAGGAAAGCGAACACTCCCGATTCTAACCTGGGGCATCGAGATGTCACCAGGTTGAAAGCAGAAGTTTATAATAGAAAAAAAAAAGGAGTTCTACTTGTAGGAAATGAAATGCAAAGCAGCTTGTTTCGAAAATGCGCTGTAAATCCCATTTCCTTTAGTGGAAGACATCGCTTCGCACTTTTACATATCTGGTGCATGGAATGGGATCTTGACTCCAATTTTTGAAGACGTTTCCGTTATGATGAACCCGTGGTTTTGGATTATTTCTTCGTTCACATGAAATACTAAAGCATGGCTGGTTGATACAACCGAAATCCCCAGTGTTAAAAGCTATCTTTCTTTTATTCTGTGTGAAATGGAAATGCCAGAAAGAGAAAATATCTGAAAAGAACTGTTGGAAGTAAAAGAGTGTTGCCATTTTCAGAGCAAAAATGATAAAATTCAACTCTGCTGAGTATGACATGAATATTTATTTGCACCGCTCAGGCCGATTATTTTTGAAGAGCATTTCGTTTAGAGAACGATGATTTTTGAGTGCTTGCGATATGAAGAAAAAGCACTTCACTCAACGTGAATTATGGAAATATGCGTTCGTGTGATGAAGCCTTGCATTCGTATCGAAATATTTTCTTTTGTTAGGTCTTCGAGCGATTTGTAACCTACGATCTAACTACCCTGAGGCAAAAATTGTAAAGAACGCCAAACTAAACCTTAGTCATCAAGCCACACATAAAAAGCTACCACGTGCAATTTCAAAACTTTTACCATCGGAAATAAAAGTAGTGGCATAAGTTGTGTATATCTATTTTATATTGCATTTGGTTGCTCATGGTTGGTGAGAATCATAATTCACAAAATTGTAACTTTTGAAACAGCATTGATTTTGTCAATCATATTTAATTTTTTTGTTCTATTTCTTTTATTCATTTGATTTTATTCATCATTGATTTTGCTGTTTCCGATCCTAGAAATATGTAAAACAATTTTAAGAATTGTGATCGTATCTTATTAAACTATAAGTTCCATATTTGATGAGAAAATGATTTATATTAACTGTTTTTATTACTTATAATATTTGGTACAATACGTCAAGCGGACCCAGTGCCAGGAGAAGCAAACATCATCTTTTTTATAATTTAACAATTTTGCAGTTACTGCTACCAGGAATCCGTCCGCTATCAAAATTTTTGCATTGTATTTTGAACTTCAACATCTTAAAAGAACAATATTCACAATCGTCTGTTCTTAATTTAAGTTATAAAATTCAGCAATAATTAGTATTTAATATTGTTCTAAAAGAAAATAAATTTTTAACCCTCCAAGGTGTTTGATACCTCATTCTTCAACGAGATACCTCGTCTATAAAGATATGACTGATTTTACTAAGGACGAGATAGTATCTCGTTCAACAAGATCTTATCAATTTTGCTAATGATGAAATATCATTCATCAAAAAATTGCACATTTTTTGTTGACGACGAGATCAAGATCTGGTCAGTTTTCATCTAATTACGAGGTATCTTGTCTATCAAGATCTGGTACGTTTTGATAACGACGATATAATTTACCGAGACACCACCAGGAGACATGAGAAGAAATGGCGATGACCTCAAGAGAATTCGACGAAATCAAAATTAATATTCAAAATGTTTTACTGACAGATTTTTTTTATACCTATACAGTATTCATAAAAATATTTTTTGTTCAATGAATCACATTCATTAAGGTACGATACATTTTCATTTGGAATTATAAATCTTGTTATAGATTTATGTGCGTAAATAAATTCTGTTTTATTCCCCCTACAAACCGGAATGTTAAATAACTCGAAATCTATTTTTATTATACATTACATATACGAAGGTTCCAAAGAAGCTCCTCTCTCATGAATCAGATCTCCTACCATAAACTATAAAATATTTATGCATTGTTCTTCGGAAATAACATTGCTGTTTGCATCCCTCATTCATCAGGAAGACGAGATTTCCCATTTGTGGCTTATGTTACCGTACGCTTTCGGTAGTTTGAAAAATGGCGAAGTCCGCCATATTTGAGCTTTCGGGGTGGTATTAATGCCTCTTCATTTCGAGGTCCATCAGAACGTTGTGAGGAAAGGGCAGGCAGAACGTAGGGAGATTTATCTAAATAAGATGTTTGTGGGCAAAGGAATAAAGAAAGATTTTCTGCTGACGAAAATGGTTGATGGACTCTGTTCTATTTTTGGAAATAAGCGGAATATTTTTTTTAAGGCTTCTCGACAAGAAGCGGTTTATCTTATTTTAATAAAAATGGCTAGGTCCAAAGTATATTTGTCGGATATAAGGTAGTTGGTTTGAGTCTGAGCTCAGATAGTACATATAAATTAATTCATTGACTTAAACTAAGAAGTATACCAATCAGTTATTATGTATTATACCTACATTCATACCGCTGGAAATTCCGAATATCAACTACACCAACAAAGCGGTTTGATAGAACTCATCTATAAACAATTTAGTTTTAAAGGCATGGAATGACGTCAAATTTTTATCTCTTTAACAACTTAGGACTGGGTTTCTTTAACAGTTTTTAGTCCGATATTGGTCGCGATACAAAATTTGAGGTCTCACAGATTAATTACATTATATTTTTTTAAGCGTTTTAGAATAAAATGAATTATTTAGTACATGACAGCTGTTGTAGGTAGGCTCTCCCAGCCATCTTTTTCTTCAACCGATTACAGATTTCTCAGATGATTTGTTAACCCTCTTAGGGATTCACACAAATATCTATCCTGTACCCTGCAGTCTTCCCTCCATGACTTCTAATCCGTTTTGACCTTGGTCAATAGAATATTTCATAGCATTCTTTCAATCACTAAATATGGTTATTTATCACGGTTATTGTTATTTATATCATTACGTGTGTCGTGTGTGATGAAATCAATACTACACTATTCGGAGATCTCGTGACACTCCGAGGCTAATTATTTAACCACTTTTAACCCTTCCTGGTTTTAAACCTTACCTCGACAAGGTAACCACCTCGTCGCGACAACCACCAGGAGGGTTAAAAGGGATCTTTCATTAGCAAAACTGATCAGATCTTGATGGACGAGATATCTCGTCATTAGAAACAAACTGGCCAGATCTTGATCTCGTCATTGTAAAAATATAGGCAGTATCTTTATGACGTTATATTTTAATAAAAAAAAAAAGATCAGATCTCAAAGGCATCTCATCGGAATCACTTAAAGGACTAATGGAAAATACTGGCCGGGGTATATATCACATTTTATTGCACCTTAGAAAGAATAAAAAAATGGTAACTGAATGCACAACACACTGAATATTCAATAAAAAACACAAGATTATACGAAATTCGGCATTAGAACACTCTAAAGCTTCGGTTTCCTAAGAAAGCGTAGCCGTGATCTAGCGGCCGTGATGTATCGGTGGGTGACGTCACTAAAACGTTGTTTATACTAACACATGGTGTTGGTTTCCTAGAGAGCGGTGTTTGTGAGCGTAACGAAAATGATCGGAGCCGCCATTTCCATGACTGTCGTCATAACGGTCTCAAACAGTTGGGGAACGTTTTTTCTCTTGTAGCTTCCACATTTCATTTCCTGCTCCAAGCGATTCGAGCGAAGAGGAGAGAAATAAATAAACATTTTTGACTGCCATTGATTAATTCGTTTTTGTAAAATCGGGATCGTTAAACACAGAATAAAAATTTCAACGGATTTGAAATCTGCGGAACATTTGACACCAGATCGATACCTTAAATGTGATTTTCTTTAAATAAATAATTAATTATTTAATAAATAATTAAATAATCAAATGGTAAATAATTGAATAATAAAACTGTTTTTGATATCGATCTGGCGTAGGAATTTACGCTGATTTGAAATCTGTTGAAATTTTCACTCTACCTTCAACGATCCCGAAGTTAGAAAGTTTAAACTAGAGAATAAAAAACCAATTTGTTTTGTTTCTCGAATAAAATAAACCACGACAGCCGTCTGTGTTGCCCATTCTCCAACGTATTCTGTCCGTCTAAGTTGACACGTCTGGATTTTTGTTTAGACGGCCGTCTTAGTTATGCCAGCGGCATCATGACGTATCACGGCTGTTAGATAACGGCTCCACTTTCTTAGGAAACCAAAGCTTTACTGATGCCTGTGAGATCACCTCATTGCGAGAGAAGTTTTCCTTCTTTTAGTAACATATTATGTTTTAATTTCGTAATACGATGATAGAGCCCCCTAAAGAGAGTTAATTTGATGAATATCATGTGACACTTGACTATCTTTAGTGTTACGATAAAAAAAACTTGCATGTTTTACTTGTTTCATTTGCATTTCTCCCACCCCTATGATTTTAAACAATCTATTCTTCTGTCAGAATGTTGTCATATAAGGGTGTATTGAATCTCAAGCAGTTTTTGGACTTTCAACCCTGCGATTGCTAATCCCCCACCCTAGCAACTGGGCTACAGAGGCCTTTTTAAATTAAAAAAGAAATTAATGTGCTTTTAAAAGATAAAACGTTTAAATGGACATGGTATATCCATATTGCACCCAACAGAAAATTTCCTCGACTCCGCTTTAAGCCACGACCCACATTCTAAAGTTTGCTTTTAAGTAATAAAGAGAACACGTAAATTGAAATGAAAGGAAGAGTAACACACAAAATTAAATAGCACTTCATATGAAATGAGCCGGAAAACTAAAAAATGTGAAAGGGAACGCCATAAAATGCAGGAAATAAAGAGATCGGAAGGTAATAATTACACTTGAAAGGCTTCATTTTCTTTTTGACACGCAAGGGAAGATTTCAATTACGTTGTTACGTAGCTGAAAAGGAGACCACGGCTATTTTGTGAAAAATGCAACATTCGTTGAAATTTGTTTTCCTTTATGGCGTCGAATAGTTAGGGGGCCACGGAGTTTCTAATTATATGTTTCATGCATGTACATTTTGTAAGATAATTATAACTTTTGCTTTCGTCTGTTGAAAATGATATCTATATCACGGAAAATGTATCGACAAGCGTTTCCTATAGCAGATTGGATGACGCCAACCTTATTGTTTGAGCGATACCGTTGGATGTATGTGGATTTTTTTCCGTTGTGTTAAGCAGTAGTCTCAATAATATTTCAGACTAGCAAAATACCCGACCTTACTCGGTTTGAATTGGTTTACTCTAGAGTGAAGAGATAATCAAAATATATAATGACATACGTTTTTTGTAGAGTAAAAATTTATTTGAACTCCTTTCGCCATTTTTATATTTTCTACAACTTACTTTGGACACAAATCCTACACATGCATATCCATTCAAGTAATACATTTCACATACATCGCACAATTGCTGTATAACAAAGCTACAAAATGACGAAAGGTGATACTAAGGTTACTACTATAAAAGGACGATTTTGAGGGAGATTTGGAATTCCCTTTCTTAAGTTCTTTTCATGTTCAACTCAATTAATTAAAATTACGATTTAGTGCTCTCGCACTCATAGTCAACAAAACAATATATTTTTACTTGTGGCACTCTTGCCTCCGGTATGCGACATTGTGAAATTTTGCAATCTTCTCCTGTCATTATTGCAACGAATTTTTTAATGTTGGAAAAGTTATAGTTCGGATTTTTAAACATTATTATTCTTTCAATAACGGCATTATTCTTTCAATAACGGCATTATTCTTTAAAATAACGGCATTATTCTTTAAATAACGGCATTATTCTTTAAATAACGGCATTATTCTTTAAATAACGGCATTATTCTTTAAATAACGGCATTATTCTTTAAATAACGGAATTATTCTTTAAATAACGGCATTACTCTTTCAATAATGGCATAACTACACTTAAAATTTACTGAAAATTTATACTGACTTACCTAACATTTTTAAGTCTAATACTTTGTGGTGCTGTTGCGTGTGATAAGAAGGAAAACACATTTATTAAAATAATAAATATTTAAAACAGAAAACAGTGAAATAGAACAAAATAAAAGATGTCGGAAAAATTGTTCTACAGATATTAATTTGTGATTCATTTTTATCTCTTGATCTCGCACAGTTGCTACAAGTTACAACTAAAAGTGCACAAAATTTAGAACTGTGAAATTAATTCAGAGCGAAAGAAACAGAAAATATCACTGCTCACGCGATCTTGTTCATTCTCGTTTCGTTGAAAAATATCGTCTGTCTCAAATATTCCGAAATCGTTTTCATTGCGCAAAGAACAAAAATAAGACTCGAAATAAATGAAGTATCAGAGCTGAAATTCCATTAAAAAATATAATTTTTTGAAGAATAATTAATTTTTCAGCAGTACTGGTAAAGCAATCGAAGTAATCGTTATATTCAATAGACATTCCAATTTTTCCAAAACTACCAAATTATGATCGATTTAAGTATACTTACTCAGGTGTTTTAGCACGAAACTCATTTAAATATAACGATAAAGAAATGTTTAATACTGCATTCACTAAACTAATAGATAATGTATAAAATAAAATACACTACAATCAAATATCTGGAATACAATTTACGTGATGCCTACACAAACATACAAACACAAAATCGAGCATAGAACAGAAAGACGGATATACAGACTTTCTCAACCAATTCCACTCACTAAATGAAGATAAGTACTCACTGTATGCAAATTTCCATGAAAATATCTTAAACCGCGTGGACGTGTATAGGGCACAGCATACAGACAGACGGACAGACAGACACCAAACGAGAAAAAGGCGGATTCGGCATCAGAAGGGTCCAAAACGGATAGAAAACTTGAAATGGGTCGAAAATATTGAATGTACAAACAAACACTCCATTCTTATTTATATAGATAGAATCTGTATATCCGATAGATAGGTTGCTTTAAAGGAGTACGTCTCATTTAGGTGTGTACGGGCTTCTCGTTTCCAAGGTGTGTGTGTGTGTATGCTCTCCACTTATCTTTTCTTTTTACATGGGAACGCAACTTTATCTTTTCATAGAAGATTTTACTTCTGTTAGCCAAATACTTTCGCATGATAGATGTAGGAGTTACCTTAAAATGTAGTTTATTGCAGTTTTGGTGACGGTTCAAGTTTAATCTAATTAGTGTTGACCTAGCAACAACATTTCAATTCGGATTTCTTTATTCGGAATTTTTAGCCACCAACTGAAATCGTATTCGTGAATCAAGCCAGGTGACATCAAGTTCGGAATACGTATAGGAATCACGTTCCGCCGCAAGACTCTGCTGCCATCTACATTTAACTTGATAGAAAATGTCTCTCATAGAACGATTTTAGTTTTCTTTAGTGAAAGAATGGTAATGTTTTGAAATTCAATGATCTAATATTAAAAATGAAGGAATTGAATTTGTTAATTAATAAAAAGATTGAGAAGAGTATAAGTTGTCAAAACTTACATACGTTTATCTTGCTGGTTGGACGGTTCTCTTCCAATGGATACCCACCCATTGCGATATTCCCGGTAATGAGAAGGCAGACTCGCTGGCTATACAGGGTTGCAACCTTTCACAGCCTCTTATTGCCTTACCATACAACCAGGCATTTCCCACCATTGTGAGATCAGCGGGGAGATACAAAAGCAAAACTCAAGAGACTTATGCCAAGGGTAAAATCTGGGAAAACCTATTATGTATTGCGGTCCCAATGGATCTCCCCAGACGAATCTTTGCGACTAACTTCAGATATTTAAGCGGACATGACTATCTCCAAGGACATCTACACCGGATTTGTGTGAAATACATTCTTGACTGCCCTCTGTGTTCCACTGGAGAGGCTATGAATTTTAGCCACTTGACAGTTTGTGCTACTATTTCCAACTTAAATTTCAATGTTCTACCTCTTGACAACTATATTTCAAAGGCTAGTTTATATTGGGCTGTACTAATGGAAATTGTCAATACGACCCATTCCTCAGCGTAATTAAAAAAAACATACGTTTATCTTGTATTGATAATAACTTTCACCTAGTTTTCAAATTGAAACATCTGAAATGAAATTGAATCTCCGTTTTTCCAAGTACCCATATGCTTTTAAATGAAAACTATGCAAAAATAATCAATGAAAACACGCATATGTGCTCAGCTTTGTTTCCCTTTATTTAAAATGTAGGTTTTTTTGGTTGAAAAGGAACACTAAAACCGTCAGAAATCCTTTAGTCCTTTAGAATATATTCACCTTCTGAAATCATAGGCTTATCTAAAAGTTTTATACAAGAATCACCAACAATCAAAGCCCCATCATTTCAATAAAGATTCCGGTTTTAGTCTTTGCAACGTGAAGAAATGAAATTTGGGAGAGCTTAGCTGCGTCCAATGCATACAGAGAAATAGTTGCCTGGCAACATAAATCTTTCGAGGAACTTTTGCACGTTGCTAAGCTACTAAAACTAGTCCCTTCGAAGTAAGGGGATCGAGCACTTAACAAATCACGCTGAGAGAAACTTAAAAACGACATTAAAATCTGACGTTCTTCAACTGCTGGAATATAAAACACCTGCTAATGCTTATAGTCTAGGATTACAGTATACTTTTTTTTATTTTACTTCCTAACTTAACGTATTCGTATTTTTTTTATTTCAGGTGTTAGTAATCCATATTAATCTTTAAAAGAAATATACTCTAAATTTATAGGCTTCTGATAAATTGAGATGGAAAAAAAATCGAGTTGAGAATAAAAAAATATACAGTTGATGAATACTTTTTGTGAGATTTTATAGAACCTTGACATTTATTGGCAGATAAATGTTTGAAGGCAACAAACCAGACTAGACAATTATGAAATAGGGAAGGTTGATTTTTCTATGAGTAAAACTAGCATTCTCAATGACTATTTATAGCCAAAAGTTAAGTTTGGAACATTACGAAAAATATTTCTTTCTGTTATTTTGAAAACTGAGAGTATTTTCAAATGCTGAAAGAAAACTTGATTCAATTGTGACATAATGACAAATCTTTAGATATACCACTGTGTTTTAGTGTTTCGGAATGTCCTGTTATGAACCTAAAGTTCACACTAGTAAAATTAATAGGATTTTATCCATGTGTAATTTCACCCTATCCCCATAATATGGAAAAATTAGTTTGTCAGTTTTGGACCATGCGCCAAAACCATGCACCAATCCAACTTACCACCTTCTGTTTTACTTATTAATTTCAAATAATTACAACTTAATAAAATTATGATACTGGTTTAAAATTATGTACAGGAAATTCTATTCGGGATCAAGTTTCCTTCAGTACACAGAATACAATACATATAGCTAAAAAATATCGCTAGCGTAAATGCAACGCTCTGATTTGCTAAGAGTGAAATCATGTCACAGGCGAGAATGATTTTATTTGTTCAAAGAATTATAGAACGTAGGAAGACAGCAAAATGAAGATCACACAATCAAAACTGCAGTGAATTAAATTTCAAGATAAATATTCCGTATTTTAAATTTGATTTGAATCCAAATATATGTATTTTAGTATTAATTTAATTCTAAGATATAAATTCTAAGTAAGCTCTTTCAAAAATAGAATAATTAAATGAAATTTAAGCAAACAACCTCCATTAACTACCACGCCACTATACCAGTTGGATATATGGTGCATTGCAATAAAACAACTGGAAATGGACACACAAATTAATATAGAGATTCAAATCACAGGAAAAAATATATTTCATTCACCAGAATCAGGTTTTCTTTGCCCTCATAGACCAAATTCAATTTGTTGACCTTTCTTTGTACAGTAAATTGCGTCTGACGTGTTGTATGCTCTACGGATGAGTGTAATAAGTCGGGTTGGATGTTAAAAACTCACTTTCCCTTTTTAGGTGGAATAAATGGCACTGCTTTTAAGTACACAGTCGAAACTTTGCATTATCCAGACATTCTTGATAGCGACAAAAGGCAATTAAACGGCAACACCAAATCAGAATATTCACAGCGAACCTCTGACGCCCCTGCAATAAGCCTTCAGTACCCACACCTCACTTGAACCAGGAAACTCTCTCGACGTTAGTTGCCTCACAAACGTTTATCTACACGTCTAGAACTAGTCAATCACGAATATCAAATTTCAGGGTTATCTATGAGTTTTTCTCAGTGTGGCTATTTTGGATTACAGAATGTCGATGTGAGTGTGAAATGTTGAGTGAGTACCTTGAACTGCACATTGAAGATTGTGTATGTGCATTATAAGTAATTTTTAAACCTTCAAATTACATCGAGTTAATTTAGTGTTAACTCTCTTGATGGGTGTCTGGACGAGATATATCGTTATGAAACTGATCAGATCTTGATGAACAAAATACCTTGTCATTTGAAATATCTCGTCAAGTCAACAATACCTTAATGACGAAATATCTCGTCGTCGACAATACCTTAATGACGAATTATCTCGTTAAGTCGACAGAACATTAATGACGAATTATCTCGTCAAGTCGACAATACCTTAATGACGAATTATCTCGTCAAGTCGACAGTACCTTAATGACGAAATATCTCGTCAAGTCTACAGTACATTAATGACGTATTATCTCGTCAAGTCGACAATACCTTAATGACGAATTATCTCGTCAAGTCGACAATACATTAGTGACGAATTATTTCGTCAAGTCGACAATACCTTAATGACGAATTATCTCATCAAGTCGACAATACCTTAATGACGATTTATCTCGTCAAGTCTACAGTACATTAATGACGAATTATCTCGTCAAGTCTACAGTACATTAATGACGTATTATCTCGTCAAGTCGACAATACCTTAATGACGAATTATCTCGTCAAGTCGACAATACATTAGTGACGAATTATTTCGTCAAGTCGACAATACCTTAATGACGAATTATCTCGTCAAGTCGACAATACCTTAATGACGATTTATCTCGTCATTATCAAAATTTGCCGATCTTTATGGACGAGATATAGAAACCACTTGTAGAGCAAAGGAATATCTGGAGAAATAGCATGCTCTTTCAAAAATAGAATAACTAAAGAAAATTTAAGCAAACAACTTCCATTAAAAACTACCAAATTTACAGCAACAACTCATTATGATAAGCATCTTGGCAGTTCTTACAAGATTCATAACGACTGTGAGCGTTATCTCGCTTCAAGTTTTGCAAGAACATTTGGATCGCATTGCATTCATTTTAATTAACTGTTAGTGCCATATATTGACTTCTCAAACTGCCGGAAGTTCATTCTGGTGGCTTCGTACGTCGGCGAGCATATTGTTTATTATTAATTACGAGACTGCCATGTTTAATATATTGCGGAATATGCTTTAAATTAAGCTTGTAGCCTTGGAGAGCCGTCGGGCAATTCCGAGCAAGACTCTAGTTGGGTCTCTGGTACACTCAGTTCGACTGTTTATTTTACTTATTTAATAAAATACTTTGTAATCTTAAATATATATATATATATATATATATATATATATATATATATATATATATATATATATATATATATATATATATATATATATATATATATATATATATATATATGGAGCTCTGAGGAGGCCTTGGAAGACGTTTTACATCTATATCTTGATACCACTGCTTGACAGAGGATGTAACATGACATGGAGCGTTGTCGTCCTATGAGTAACATTCGGCCATTTGCCAGTGCATAGGAAGAACCTGATTGTTCAAAAAGTTCATGTTGGCGTCGGAGTTCAATTCAACAGGAACAACATGCAAAGGTCCCAGGCTATATCACGAAAAACACCCCCAAACAAATAGTAGGATTTTATGCAAACAATATATATATATATATATAAAAGTTGATCCAGCGAGTATATATATCTTCTTTTAACTCTCTAAGGAGTTCATATGTATGTATCTGTTATGCAATCTGTTGTCTTGCAAGCATGCGTCCAAGGTTTACCTTGTCAAAGGAATCTTTCCGTGTAATATTTGAATCTATAGACGCGGTTTTTTAGTCATTATGTTTATGTTGTAGCGTAAAAGTGCAACATTACTATACTTAAAAATTTCATGACTTTTAGTAGATTAACAAGGAATTTTAGAGGATTAATGTGAACAGAGCAATCTTATCATTTGACAACATTACTAACGACATTTCATTAACCCTCTGGAGACTTCAAACAATATTTTATTGGTGTCAAATCCATTCCAAATTTTAAGTTAAAGTGCTAATTTCTCAAATGTTGTGAAATGATTCAAATACTGCTTTTTAAAGATTAGACACGCATACAAAACAAACTGAAAAACACTTCGTTCTTGCGCCTGGCTGCTATTACAACTTAACATTCTTAAAAATAATCAGCACAACTCGGAAAGGAGAATGTTGAATGTTGTTTTCACGGAACCTAAAGACTAAATATCCGTCGGAGGCCTTTGGTAGCATGTTAAAATTACATCCAGACAGGAAAGCTTCCCCCCCCAGTCAGACAACTTTCTGCTCTTGCGCAAATTCTTTAGTCATGAACCTCATGGGGAGGCTTACTTGGAAGGATGTATGGAATTTATTTAAGATTTTGTAGAACATAAATTCATAACATTTTTTTGAAACATTCTGATCTTTCAATACTACTCCAAGCAACGAACAAAATTTACCCGATTTCTCAAAATATTCTATTAATAGCCTGTTATGTTGTTCCAGTGCGATGTTTATTAAACTAACTATCTACATCGTTCAGAATGATTTTTGTAACAATAAATATTCCTTTCTTTGTTTTTGATAAAAATGGTGGTGAAATTTCCGAATTGCAGAGGTTGACCAAATTATTAGAGCCAAGCAAAGCAGAAAACGTATTTTCTGAGTTTTGGGTGAAAATGATGGTAAGCTATGAGAAAGATTTTCATTGCAGACAAACACACCAGATGGTCTGCTTACGTGACGCTACAGTTATATTACCTCTCCTGCTCAAATGCACTAGCGTGATACTTCTTGTGGTAAGTAGGAAGTTGAATTAACATCACACAACGACCATTGATGACAGTTCTAGATCAATCCCCAAGAAAAAGATTCGAGACAACGCTTGTTAATTTGACAAACGGTAATATGATGACGTCATTACCTCGGCACCCCACTTTCCAAACTTCCAACCCACGCCAACGTCAAGACATTTGAGGCCACAGCCGAAAGAAACCAAATGGGCGAAATTAGTCGAGTGGTGCGATGCCTCAACTCTGAGTCACTCCCGCCGAGCCCGTTGGCACTCAGTATCGGACGTCCGGATCTTCTTGGATTCCCATCTCTCGATGTTTCTTCCTGTTGACGTTTTTATAATTTTTCTTGTGTTTATTATGCAGATATTTGGACTTTTTGAATTTTTCGCAAAATATTTCACATTTTCAAGTCCGATATCTAAACAAGTATTAAACATTTAGGTTTTATTTCTATTATTATTTATAAAGGTATTACAAAACACATTACTCCTCAAACGCAATGTTCACCCAAAGAGTTCGGAGCTAGGCTAATTTTATGTTAGCTGAAGTGCGAATTTTCGTGACTCGGCTTTGCGCTGCGATTGCATCAGTCGATAGGGTCAGCGCAAGATCAATGAGCATTTATAACATTATTATCACGCGATATCGTTCATTTATACATCATTTATATTTTTCAAGTTATTAAATTATAACTTGTAAGTAACTAACTAACCTACTTACACTGTTTTGTGACACTCAAAAATTAAGCGTGGTACCCCGGTTTCGAAAGGTATTACGTATTCTACGTCAAAATTTTGATAACATCCTGATGACGAGGTAATTCGTCATTGGAGAAATTGGTCATATGTTGATAGACAAGATATCTCGTAGACACCACTTGAAGGGTTAATCCAATTGGAGTTGATCAATCAACTATCGTATAACAACTTGGAATTTATGCTTTGGAATTTTCATTGCCGACCTGCTGAAAATTAAACAAGCAAAGTGACGTCACATTCAGAATGCGTACAGGTAACACGGTCATCTCAGCATTATTACCACCACCACCACCTACATTTAATTAGACAGAAGGTACGTATGTCAGATTGTGAAATTAACAGTGTTGTCTTAAAAGAGTTAATAAAAGTTAACATAAGTATGCCATAAGATGAAAAGAATTCAAAGTAACTAGATTTTCTTTTATATAACTGGTTGAAATGCAAAGAAGTTCATTTACAAAAGTGGCTCAAATATATATTAATTCATTGTAATATCTCTCTTCTATATTTTTGCTAATAAATGCAATGAAATGCATATTTTTTGTCTATGAGAAAACGCACCTGGTAATAGAACTTTATGGAGGAAAAGTTTGGTTAACTTTTGCTATAAATTTCCATCATTTGGATATTTATGATATTATACAGTGACAGTCACTGTTCGTAAACTATCTATGTAGTAATGCTTTTCTTTTGGAAACGGCTTTTTATTTTTGGATCTTTTATAAAAAGGAATTGGAAGAAAATGTGTTACTATGCATGAATATTTGTTTTCTTTACGCGCATACAGAATTTATTTATTCAATGTGAATTTTTATTTTTTTAAATAAATCTTTAATCTACCGAGCTTCAGCTTCAAAGTTTATTCCCAACTCTCAATAGAATCATAAGTAATTATTTTAAGCTTCCTCTTTAAAAGTTTATAGGTTATATTATGATAATTTTCAAATCGGGATGTTTTATATTCCGTGATACATATTGAAACCTATTTCGAAAGTTTTATCAAACCGTTTATAGATATTCATCAGGGTATGTTACACTTGTAAACCAATTTTTTTTATATTCACTTGAATAGACTGAAAAAATGTTACTTTCTTGGATAAAAATACATAATTTGAGATATTGAAGTTAAAAGCATAAAATTGACCTAACTTCAGGTACGTACAGGTATTTTTCAAAAATATTATTCAAAATATTTTAAATTTACTCAATTTATCTCTATAAAATTTTTTTTAACAGAATGGTATGCACATTTATGTAAATTTAGGAAAAATGAAAAATATTTGTGCAGGTATTGATTGGTCCCCTTAAAATCTCTCACGTGCAACATATTCTAAATCAACAAGAGACATCTATATAAATAAGAATGGAGTGTTTGTTTGTACATTCAATATTTTCGACCCATTTCAAGTTTTCTATCCGTTTTGGACCCTTCTGATGCCGAATCCGCCTTTTTCTCGTTTGGTGTCTGTCTGTCCGTCTGTCTGTCTGTCTGTCTGTATGTTGTGCTCTATACACGTCCACGCAGTTTAAGATATTTTCATGGAAATTTGCATACAGTGAGTACTTATCTTGATTTAGTGAGTGGAATTGGTTGCGAAAGTCTGTCTGTCCGTCTTTCTGTTCTATGCTCGATTTTGTGTTTGTGTGTTTGTGTAGGCATCACATGAATTGTATTCCAGATATTTGATTGCAGTGTAATTTATTTTATACATTATCTATTAATTTAGTGAATGCAATATTAAATATTTCTTTATTGTTATATTTAAACGAGTTTCATGCTAAAACACCTGAGTAAGTATACTTAAATCAACCATAATTTGGTAGTTTTGGAAAAATTGGAATGTCTATTGAATATTACGATTAATTCGATTGCTTTACCAGTACTGCTGAAAAAGTAATTATTCTTCAAATTTTTTTATTTTTTTTATGGAATTTCATCTCTGATACGTCATTTATTTCAAGTCTTATTTTTATTCTTTGCGCAATGAAAACGATTTCCGAATATTTGGGACAGACGATATTTTTCAATGAAACGAGAATGAACACGATCGCGCGAGCAGTGATATTTTTTCTGGTTCTTTCGCTCTGAATTAATTTCACATTTCTAAATTTTGTACACTTTTAGTTGTGAGTTGTGGCAACAGTGCGAGATCAAGAGATAAAATTGAATCACAAATTAATATCTTTAGAACAATTTTTTGAGCCATCTTTTATTTTGTTTTACTTTGCTGTTTCCTGTTTTAAATATTTATTATTTTAATAAATGTGTTTTCCTTCTCATCACACCCAAGAGCACCACAAAGTATTAGACTTGAAAATGTTAGGTAAGTCAGTATAAACTTTCAGTAAATTTTAAGTATAGTTATGCCATTATTGAAAGAATAATGCCGTTAATTAAAGAATAATGACTTTATTTAAAGAATAATGCCGTTATTTAAAGAATAATGCCGTTATTTAAAGAATAATGCCGTTATTTAAAGAATAATGCCGTTATTTAAACAATAATGCCGTTATTTAAACAATAATGCCGTTATTTAAAGAAAAATGTCGTTATTGAAATAATAATAATGTTTAAAAATCCAAACTAGAACTTTTTCCAACATTAAAAAATTTGTTGTAGTAATGACAGGAGAAGATTGCAAAATTTCACAATGTCGCATACCGGAGACAAGAGTGCCACAAGTAAAAAAAATATTGTTTTGTTGACTATGAGTGCGAGAGCACTCGCCGTAAATCGTAATTTTAATTAATTGAGTTGCACATGAAAAGAACTTAAGAAAGGGAATTCCAAATCTTCCTATAAATCGTCTTTTATAGTAGTAACCTTAGTATCACCTTTCGTCTTTTTGTAGCTTTGTCATACAGCAATTGTGCTATGTATGTGAAATGTATTACATGAATGGATATGCATGTGTAGGATTTGTGTCCAAAGTAAGTTGTAGAAAATATAAAGATGGCGAAAGGTGTTAAAATAAATTTTTATTCTACAAAAAACGTAAGTCATTATATATTTTGATTATCTCTTCAATCAAGAGTAAACGAATTCAAGCCGAGTAAGGTCGGGTATTTTGCTAGTAAAGACATAAGACTTTACAAACAGACTTTGATCATAACATAACAAAAAAACTATACACATTAATGAAGATGGTTTGAGTTTAGAAGTTGTGCTATACAGATTACTGTTAAAACTGTTAAAAATTGCAACAATTCTTTATATCCATTAGAGCGTTAAATATGAATAATTAATAAAAAGCAATACTTGTTGAATTTTTGAATAGTTAAGATGTAGAATAATTACAAACTATTGAAACGAAAAATCACCAATTAGAATTTTTTATATGAAAAATTATTATAATTATTAAGATTTGTAATATGATTTATTAAGATGAAGATTTAGTTATAATTTTTATTAAGATGAATAATTAATTAAAATTATAAAGATGAAAATTTAATTATAATTATTATTAAAATGAATACTTAATTAAAATTATTTCTAATGGCGGGCACATTTGACCCAAGTCACTGGCCACTACAAGGCCGGAAGTGATGGCCACTTGTGAAGGAGCACCCAGTGGGAGGACCATCATTGCCCCAAACAATTTATGCTTCGTAATTTTGAACCATGTTCAGATGACGAAGCAACACCTGAGCTGGTATGCACTTACAAACATCCATGCCCGAACCCGGATTCGAACCAGGGACCTTCCGATCTAGAGGCTAACACCTTAACCACTATACCGGTTGGTCGGCTAATTAAAATTATTAAGACGAAGATTTAATTATAATTATTATTAAAATGAATACATAATTAAAATTATTAAGACGAAGATTTAATTAGAATTGTGAAGTCAAAGTATAAATTTGAATTATTAAGACGAAGTATTAATTCGAATTATTAAGAATGAAGACGGTAATATACAGTTCAAATGAAAGCTTTAATGTGTCATAAAACGTCTCCGTGGTAAATTGCCGTCAAATCTGTGAACTTTAAAACAGTAAGTCCTAAAATAAAGTTTTGAAAACTGTATATTTAAATTAGATTATCTACGGGGGTTACCTATATCTACCTTTTCAGCATTCATTTGGAACTATATTTTCCTACGATGAATTATATGGACTACATTCGAAATTTTTAAGCTGTCTTAAAAGTTGAATTTATTTTTAATGAGATTAGATGAATAAAAATAATTTTTTTCCCTCAACTAAAACTGTAACGCTGATAAAAATTTCGTTAAATATTAATACTTTCGGTGCAAAATGGAATGCAGTTATTTAAAAGCGTACTAAACTATTTCGAAACTTGAGTTCATTAATTCTCCAAGCGTCTCTCTCAGTCTCTCAAGATTTATAAAACATTTTAACAAAACACAAAAAAGTTATATTTCTTACGAAAAAATTTCTAGAGGATAGTTTTTTTAAATAATTTTTTAAAACTGCTTCTAATTTTTGTTTGTACATCACTTTGTAATATTATGTGATAATTAATAAATATTCACTCTGTTTAAAGTTTCGGTATATTTTTTATTCGGTATATATTAGTAAACTTCAGTACATTCCATTCCTTAGAAAAATTTGTATTTCAATAATTTACTCAGAAATATGCGTGTGAGAATTTAAAAAACTGTTGAATACAGCAAAATAAAAATAACTTTGGTCTAAAGTAGAAAGTTTCTTGACAAAGAAAAATGTAACTTTAACTTACCTCAAAAAATATTGTTTCAACAAAGTTGAAACTAAAAGTATGTGCATTAAAATAAACTACGTATTTTTGTTTGCTTTCCAGCAAAAAATATTTGAAGGCATATTCTTTCGTTTTGTTTATTTATTTCAGTGAAAAGTTTAAAAAGATACACACATATTTAGTGTACATAGAAGGGGGAATATATGATTTTTTTCATTGCTTCTAATGTGAAACTAACTATACAAGCCTTTGTTAAAAGTGTTTTTGCATTTACATATCAAACATTCCTTTTTCTAGAAGCATCTCAAGTTTTCAAGTCTTAGTTCAACATGCAATTCCTTTTAACTTATAGACAAATTGTCTTTAATTTTATTATTATAACTATGCAGTTACAGCAGGGCTCGAAATACCCGGGTGCACAGGTGCACTGTGCACATGTAGTTAAAATTGTGCTCCTAATTTTAAATAGTGCTCCCCACAAGGTGCACGCACTGCGTGCACCTAACGTTAAAAAAAGGAGAGGAACGTGTTTTATGTTATTTAAATGTTTGAACAAAATATTAGGATCGACCTCTCTCGTTTTAAAGGAACGTAATTAAAATTCCTAAATACACACTATGCGAATGCAAAATCGCTCGGCCGTAACGGGTTTAAACAGGAGGAAGATTTACTTGTGTCACTGCCCCCAGAACTTTCCGATGATCGAAACATTTTCCAGATGGCTCTGTTGAAGCGACTGTCGCGACCATCGTGAAGGGAGAATTTAGATGTTTAAATATTTTTATTTTCTATCTATTACTAAAACCTATATAAACATACCAAACTAATAAAGTAGTTTATATTACATTAATACTCTTATATTACGATATTTTTTAAAATATGCACCTAAAATATAACCTGTGCACCTAATTTAAAAACTTAGGTGCACAAGGTGCACCTGTATTAAAAAATCTATTTCGAAGCCTGAGTTACAGTTGAGTTTAAATAAATTGTATTCATTAACTGTTTTTTTATGATATTAATAGTTTAATTCATATCCTCGAGTTTATTTTTTTTATTTATAAGAATATTTATATAATTTAAGTTCCAGAGAATAGTTACCTTGTACTCTCCAAATAAAATCGTATGTTACCTAAAATTCTTCATTTAGTTACATAATTTAAGTATGATTTTACTAATAAAACATGAAGAACACTCTAACCCCCCACAACATAATTCTGCTTGGTACTTAGACTTTAGGTTACTTGACATAGATATCTAGTATTTGCGTCTGACAATATGCAAGTTTTTTATTGATAAATCGATAAGGAGATACAAAACATGCAACAGGTGCTTACTAAAGTTAACGATATTGATTTGGGAACGAAAAGGCTAGGTATAATTCGTGTTAAAAGTCATCGATAATTTCACAAAGACCACTAGTTGTGCGTTTGTATAAAGTAAAATATTCGGTGCCTAAATACTTATCGCCTTGATAAGTATTTAGGCACCGAATATTTTACTTTGTACAAACGCTCAACGAGTGGTCACTTGCAGGGTAGGTGCCTACTCGATTGTGTCATCGGAATGCCGAATATATACTGATTGGTTATTGTTTGGCAGAGTTGCTGTTCTTTCTTCTAGTTTCGTCGTTCTTTCGTCGCGCGCTTTACAATGACTTGAGAAGAACAGGCGAAATAGAACGTCATCTGCAGGTGGTGTTCGTCCAGATGATAAATTATTTGTTTTCGACTTTTACCGTTGGTTTCCTTTTGGGACTGCGGGTAAAGTTGGGGAGAAGGTTAGAGAGCGCCAGAGCGGAGTGTATGATGTTTGGTGACCGCACTTTACTGAGAATACATACTTTTATGTATTAGTGTAATGATACAAATACTGAATATTTTCTTAATGGTCTTTTATAATAACAACTTAAATATCTTAGCTGTTGGTTATCTTCTCCTTTTGTACGATTCGTACTGTTTCCACGATACAGTTTTGGGGCGACGCCACCACACAACACTCAATTGGTAAAAAAAAACCCAGAAACGATTCAATTGGTAAAGATCAAAGCTGGTTCGAATCCATACATGGAAGACTACAAGCTTCAGAACAGATATATGTGTGCAAACACCTCAAAGGGTTAATTAATCAGAATGCTACGACTCTGTGCTTAATGGAATTTTAACCTTCGTGGTGGTTGTCTCAACGAGGTCTGTCGTCATTCGCAAAACCATTAGCAGATCTTGATGAACGAGATATATTTTCGTTAGAAGAAAACTGAGCAGATCTTGATCTCGACATCCAAACAGAATCTGCTTTATCTGGATGACGAGATATCTCGTCACTAGCAAAATGCGTCGTCTTGTCGAAACATTTTGGAGGGTTGAATTAAAATAACAGTAGCTCATGTTCTATAAATCGTATCCAACTGGGAAAATTGACTTTCCATTCAGAAAACGTATCTTGAAAATACCTTTGAAAACAATAAAATATCGCCTCCCTTTTATGTATAACGTCACAATTAATATATAGTATCACAAATTTTCGCACGGAATTCAAAGGGATGTCTAAAGCAACCTAACACAAGTGCAATTAATTTGAACAATGCAATAAGGGCATTGATGATATATCGAGCAGTGTTATTGCCCTGAATCTTGTCTCAAGCCCTCTGGTAAAAGATAATTCAGTATGATGCCTCCTGGTAATACTCTGGAGATTTTGCTCTGTTGTAAATCTGCTAACCTAAATTGTAAATAGGTTCCAAGAAACATGAATTATTACATACTGTTAAATGAAAACGGGGTTTCTGGTGCGTGAGAACACCGAGTCGATAATATACCACTTTTATGACATAAATAGGCATAAATAAAATATAAATATGTGAATTAGAGGCAATCCAAGTGTTGTCAGTTGTAAATTATTTCTAATGAAATTATGTAATTACATAACACTTAAACCGTTTTGTTAAATCATGAGGTATAATTGGTTTGGTCTTTGTAATGATTAATGGTAATAAGTCTGGTATATTTTGTTGGTGTGGGGATTTTGATTACATAAAACACGCTGCAACACATAAATTTTGGAAGTGTTTTGAACGTGTACGGGCTTTATGGACGCGATGTGTACTCTAGTTATCCTTTCTTTTCCCACAGAGTTTTATGACTTTCATAAACACGAGTGTCATCCACCCGGTATACCCAAGCGATCTCTTTCTGCTTTCAACTCTCATTATTCTGCTCCCCAATCCCTTATTCCTCTCACGACAGTTTCTTGGTTTCTTAACTTTTTCTTGGCCAAATATGGCTCTCTGTCCAACCAACCAACCTCTGTTGTTGTCTAGCACAAAATAGGTGTTTTAAACAACTAATTTTAATAAACGGAAAATCCTGTTAGGTTGACTCAATGAAAAATTTCACCACACATAGAACTTTTAAGTATTAAACATACTGTCGATATATTTACTCTTAACATGTAAAGATGTATTCTGTCATGTAAATTGCAGTTTTCTCTGCATCGCTTCGTACCAATTTTAGCCATTTCGACCAAAAGAATCCTTCCAAGTGTTTTTCAACCAATCTATGTAGACCATTTTGTCATTAATTGTGTTGTAGGGCATATATATACCACTCGAAATCTCCTAGCAATCAGAGGTTAATCCTCCTGGTGATTGTTTCGTCAAGGTTCCTCGTCTTTAGATAAAAAATGACCAAATCTCGATGGACAAGATTCTCGGCCTTAGACAAAAACTGACCATCGATATCGTCATCCTCAAAAACTGAAATTATCTCGTCATGAAAAATATCAGCAATATTTTCATGACGAAATATCTTGTAATTACTAAAATTGTTCAGATCTTGATGGACAAGATATGTCGTCTAAACCTTTTGGAGGGTTAGGAGAATTAGAGTGGACCTGTTGCAGAACGTCACGAACCATGACTGATTAACTGTTCCATGCTTAATATTCGGAAGAGGCAGAACACCACCATTTCCACGTTCTTAGACAACACGTAATGTTGCACAAATTCTTCGCTGCAAAACACTTTTCTTTTCCTACTTTAATTGAGAGGAATCACATCAGTATTCCTTTCCAAAAATCAAATTTCTTTCAAAGCGTTTCTTCTCCAAATTTTTTCTTGAGTAATTAAAGAGTTTCGGTGCTCACAATAGAAGTACCTCGGTAATTAAAATCTCTCTCAATGCTTTTAATTTCATTTAGTTCGAATTCATTTATTTAATTCGAGTATATTACCTCGCTCGAGCGTGCAACCTCATTTTAAAGCGTTATACAAAGCAGTTTAACTGTTTTCTGAATTTGTATTGTTCGTTCAGTTAATGGTATTTGGTGAAATGCTACGTTGCTCATTACCCATTGTTTCGGGTAAGAAAATTGATTTCATGAAAAGAGGCTCTATGGCTCCAACCGTATGCGATTGTGGGGTATTTATCTCATAAAACAGACGCACAACGGAATAATTAAAAATAATTTATTTCTAGGTCCATTTACCTAATATGTATACCACTGCAGTGGTACAAGTTAGGCTTGTGGTCTAACCATGTACTCTGGTCTGGTAGTCGCGTGGTTAGCATTCTAGATCTCTGTTTAACAATCCTCGAGTTTGAATTGCTGTCAAGGAAATTATGACCGTCTGTTTGACATGTTCCGGCTTAAAATCTAGGCTTAGGTATAAGTTTGGAGTACCATTATGACTTCTGAAAGATATCGACTTGGTTGGCCGATTTGGCATCTTATCACCTCGATAAATGGCGCGCTATTACATCTTATGTTATGTACATGGTAGATGTGTGAATACGCATCTTTACAGAATGTCGACAAAAATGGTGAAATCGCCAAACGCTGCTTTGTTGTTGGAACCAATCAGTTAATGAATCAATGGATTGGCGTATATGTATCAAGTTATTGCTAGTTTTGGTCACATGTTCCTGGCCACGTAAAAGTAATTTGAACCATTGTATCATTTGTACCATTGCTCACTCTACTTATCTATTTTCTTTATAGCATCGATATGGATGGCCCTCTGCTTAACAGGATAGAATACCGACCTAGATATGGAGATGGCCCTCTGCTTAACAGGATAGAATACCGACCTAGATATGGATGTTCTAAGTGGTTCAAATATAAAATTATACCTAAAATTTGAACTAAAGCCTCATAAAAGTTTTGTAGATGGGCAAAATTATTTCCTGTAATTTTTTCGCTAGCATACCCAAACATCAGGAAGTAATAATATATGTAAGCTTATGTTTGCTGTAATTTTTCTAGACAAATTACTATGAAGAGCATGTTTTTTTTTACGGATCTGTATAAAATTTTTTTTAACCTTTTTTTTTTAAATATAATTTGTAAAGAACTCTTTTAGGAAAAAGTTTTAATTTCTAACTCAATTCAGATTAAGAAAGCTTCTAGAAGCAACTGTGGAAGAGAGAAGCCGAGATCAGAAATCCTGAAACATTTTGTAAGTGCAACTATGTCGTATCTTTGCTTATTTCACTTGGTATCAATAAAATTATATCCAGATAGGATCTCCGAGTCAGCTCAATAGGGTAATTAAATTGGTGTGAGGGACAGTCAAGACCGATGATGAGAAACTGTTAAAGAAGGTACTGCGACTTACTTCTAGCAAAATGGCAGTTAATTTTGTATTAAAATGTGTTCTAAAGATTACGTCGCAAAAAGGATAAAACACAATACACTAACATTAATTTTGGAGGATTTTTTAATTCTTGAAGATATTACCCATAACCCACCATGAAATTTCAAGCATCACATCTAAATCCGTTTCACTTTTCTTTCCTTTCACAACATCCCACTAACACTGGAGTGATTTGATTTCAAACGAGGAAATTTATAAATTACTACTTGTTTGTTTTAAAAAAGGAACTTAAAAAATTGTAGATATAAATTAATAACAGTGTTATTGCATCAAATAAGCGGTCCTTATCGTCAAAAAGTTAATTAAAAATAAAAACAAGGAGTAATTTCTAACAAAACAAATCTTAACAGGTTTATTTAGTTTTCACACAAAAGCGGAACAAATAATGAATTGAATGAATAAATATGTTAAGCTTTCTCGACGATGGATCCTAAAGAGAAAGGAAATCGAGTTGCTTAGCAACGGGATAATATTACCCGTAACCCACCATGAAATTTCAAACATCACATCTAAATCCGTTACACTTTTCTTTCCTTTTACAACATCCCACTAACAGTGGAGTGATTTGATTTCAAACGAGGAAATTTATAAATTACTACTTGTTTGTTTTAAAAAAGGAACTTAAAAAATTGTAGATATAAATTAATAACAGTGTTATTACATCAAATAAGCGGTCCTTATCGTCAAAAAGTTAATTAAAAATAAAAACAAGGAGTAATTTCTAACAAAACAAATCTAAACAAGTTTATTTAGTTTTCACACAAAAGCAGAACAAATAATGAATTGAATGAATAAATATGTTAAGCTTTCTCGAACGGGTTTAGTTGTAACGATGGCCGCGCGTTAGTAAAAGCTGTTGTGAGCACGTGTTTTACATAGTTTTGAAAATTTTCCATTCATCGGTGCAATATAAAGTCTGTATTTTACAACAATCCTTTTTAGCGAATCCTTACTACCCTCTTGTCTTTGTTAAATTAAAGGTCCACAGTTACAGGTTTGACTGAATAGCAATAGGAGGTTGCGAGTTCGAAACTCGATCAAGCCAAAGATTGTCATGTACGTGAGTGCACGTTAAATCTCCCATGGCCTCAAATGTCCAGGTATGGAAGTGTGGAGAGTGAGGTGCCAACTAAAGTATTAACCTCGTCAACTACTACCTCGTTGATTCAACTACTTATTAGTGATGCTACATCGACAGCAAAGCATCGATGTTCAAAATTAAAACATCGATGTTGATAATATATCGCTCCAAAAACATCGATTTTTTAAAAATTCAGTGTATTTAAACATTTTTCCTCCATTTCTTAAAACTGGTTTAGCAACTAGTGATGCTACATCGACAACAAAACATCGATGTTTTTAAAATTCAGTGTATTTAAACTGCCCCCCTTCCCCAATTTCTTAAAACTAGTTTAGCAATTACTGATGCTACATCGTTTGCAAAACATCGATGTTTTGAAAGTTCGAAGTTGAAAAATAAAACATTAATATTGATAATACATTGCACCAAAACCATCTCGATGTTTTTAAAATTCAGTGTATTTAAACTTATTTCCCCATTTCGTAAAACTGGTTTAGCAACTTGTGATGCGACATCAGCTCCAATAAATCGATGTTTTTTATAAAACATCAATGTTTTGAAAACATTGACATCGATGTCCCATCCCTACTTTTCAGACCCTACTTTTCAGACTCCCTACTTTTCACCCTTGGTCACTTTGGTCTAAAAGTATGTTCAATTTGCTGATTATAAAAATTATGCTACTTGGTTAATTTTTAAATTTTTATAACGGTATTTTTTTCATTTAAAAATAAAACATCGACAACGTAAAAACATCGAAAAGTACAAACATCGACGTTACAAAAACATCGACTCCAATACATCAATGTTAAAAACATCGACATCGATGTCGCATCCCTACTACTTATCACAAAAAAGGATTAAACATAACACAATGAAATTAATTTTTGATGTTGATTCAATTCTAAAAGCCACTCTCAAAATCAAATCATGAGAAATCGAATATCACATCTCGATCTGCCACACGTTTTCTTTCAATTTTTCACTCCACGAACTTTTTATCCGTTACGACACCATCTAGCTAATCTTACCACCCTCTTAATTTCCAATTAAAGTAATTATTCCCTACCCGTTGGTATTCAAGGTAGGTATTTAGGTATTTTAATTAACGTCGCACTCTTGAGAAACACAACGTTATTGTTTCCCTTCCAGGATCAAACACGAAGCGAAAGATTCGAGGACAATCCCACGTAATTTAAAACCACGGTGAGCTGACGAAGTCACGCCTGAGCTGTCACCCCACTCTCCAAACTTCCACACCACGGAAACGTGATGACATTTGAGGCCACGACAGATTTCAAGTGCACTATCTCCTTTGTACACGACGGTATTTGGTTGGATACGAGCTCGCATACCTCCGGTTGCTAATCCGTAGTAACTCTTCCCACCGGGCTACCGTGGCCCCTGGTTTCCATGGAGATGCCATATATTGTACGTCACTGGGGTTGACGGTTTTAAATCGGCGTGGCTTTGTTAACTACGAATGGTCAATAAAAATACGTGGTCGAGGAAGCAGTGAGGGGAAGTTAATGAGAAAGAAACACCCTCTGTTCACGAACCGAATGTCCATTAAGAAACAGGACAGGATCGTTGACCCATCTGAGATTGAGAACGTATACATTTCCGTTTTTCCTATACTGTATATATACAAAGGTCAGTGTGCTTGACCTCTCGTAAGAGTTTTCTTGAATAATGCTCAAATCCTCTCTCTGCGGTGTTGTTAACTTATCCGGGACATCGACCTGGGGACTAACCCCACGTGACTTATGCTTCCGAGATCTTACGACATCGTCTCCACCCACGTGCTCTGTCTGTTTGATTAGAAGGTTGCTGGTCCGAAATCGCCTCGTAGGGTGATGGAAATTAAAAATCTATTGCCCTTCTAATGCAGGGATCGTCAAATTTCTTTTACCGTCAACCCCTTTAAGAGGTTCTTGACCTCACTATTTCATGACTATCGACCCACTCTATTTTGTTATAACGTAATTATAATAGGACAAGCAAAAATGACGCTTCTGTGAGTTTTTAAATGGTTTATTTTATAGTTATACTGTGTGTATTGTATGTTTATACTATTACTGGGGGCCCACCCCCTGCTCGCTAATGCTCGCCAAACTCCGGACGATTGCTTTGCAATCCTCATTGATTCGATGAGCGAACCTTACTCGCTCAACTCGCATCAATGAAGACATGTGTCCTAGCAGAAGGATTTTTTTACAAAATATGATAGTCCAAAAAAATATTTTTCAAATATTTGTTGTGTGACAGAAAAGGTATACAGTACCTCTGGAATCAGAACTCGAACAATTTAGAATTAAAATGAAAACTTTGAGCAAATTTTGACTCGAAATGTGAGCGTTGCTTTGGAAATCAAATACCCTGCATGTTGTTTGTAAGCTGCAACAGATCGACTAAATATTCATTTTTTTTCAATAAAATTTCATTTGGTAACGCTATGAATTCAATTGAGGCCCGAGGTAAACAAACAATCGTACAGTGTTGCCAAAACGCGATAACAAATAACGTCTTTTTTGTGTGCCACGTAAGAGAATTATATATATATATATATATATATATATATATATATATATATATATATATATATATATGGAAAGTTACGTTTACAAAGGGATACGTTTTTGCTTTGGATGTGCTTCACACATTATATATTGGATAAGAGGGATGAATAACATATAAATTAAAATAATTAATTCAGATAATAAAATAACTATAATACAATCTTCCTTTTTATATGAAAATAAGACTTATTCACTTATAGAGAATACAATTTACTAATATTGTCAATGGGATGGGTGTGTGTTGTGTCTCGCAACAAGGTTAGCAAGGTTGGGTTCAAAATGAGAAACTTTCAGCTTTATATATAAATCGACACGGAATTCTATCTATAGCTTATTTCTTCGTTTTGTTAAAATGGAATTAACATGGCTGAAACCTGGTTCAACCATGTACAAGCTTAGAAATTCAAACAAAAAAAAAGAGTTCCACTTGAGAAAGTTTTGGATATTTTTGTATTTGTCCAAAAGAAAATTAAAGTTCTATTTTTAAAAAGCGTTTTAGTTTCAGGATCAACTGACAATTCAATCAGTTCATCTTCTAAGCTACATAATTCGTTTTGAATTTATGATTCCATTTTTTCTTTCGACCTCTAAGCCCGAATCGACCCCGAATAATGTTATGTAGTCACCTGGGGGTCGATTTCGACCACTTTGGTTATTTACACTCAAAGTTATCACTCTTCTAATGCGGTGGACGAAGCCGGTTCGTTTAGCTTTGGGTCATTTCTTCCATTCGCTCGGTTTGATGATCATGTGATTGTGGGGGAAAAGCATGAATCCTATTGCGGGACAAAATGTTGCTTGGTTAGAGATTACACAGCACGATCAAAAAACACAAGTCTGCACTTCAATAGTCGATCGAAACAAGTCGATTCGTAAGCCCACGTGAATTAATCTATTGGACCTTCCCACAGTTATTCCAGACACTGTTTATTTCGTTGGAAGGTCCGTAATCGGCTCAGTAGGGCGTTCAAAATCAAAACTTCATCGACCTTCGAATGACATAGATTGAGCACGTGAGCGCAGCTTCGTTTTATAGCCAATTATTCTGTTTGAAGATCGGTCTCATAGCTATGTCCAAAAAGCAACCTTCTTAACGGTGAGAAAATTATGGATTGGTGTATGATTATCCAGCGAGATTCAAAACACTAGTCTGCTTCGATGGCCCAACTCGATTTGTAAGTCCACGTGATTTACCCTTCTGAGATCGTATGATGGCGAATTCGCCCAATTACTATTTCTATTCAATTAGAAGGTCGATTGGTCAGGATTTAGATCCTTAGGGCACCAAAATCAAAAACTCATCTGAAGCATCGAATAATGCTATACAATGGCTGGAGAACGGGTAACTTATAATGCAAGACACAAATGTCTGTGTAAACAACGCCCCAGTTTGCTCACCTTTAAATACATCACCAGAGGTTCACGATGCCGATAAATAGGTTTACTCAAACAAACAATGTTTATTTGATTTCTTAACTGAGAGAACATTGGCTGTAAAGAAAGCGTGTTTGGGGCGTATTTTGTGATAATATAAACTGAAAATTAAACATTTCCAACTGACAAATGCAGAAAAAGCTTTTAGAAAACTTTTTGAGGATGAAACTGTGTAGAGGAAAGTATTGAAACTCCCATGCAAAATTTGATGATAACCTTCAAAGTGTCAAAAACTATTTATTTTATTTCAAAAGCGTAAGAAAGATAGGAAAATGCGAATTAAGTACCGAAGTTGAAGTTGAAAGGAATGAATTTTCCACTTTATTTTAACCATTACTCTTTTGTTTGTCAGTTGAGCTTGAATCTCAACAGATCCTACTTTATTTATCGTGATTTATAGCTGTACATCTTGAGGAACCAGAATGGGGTTCTGAATTTTAGACAAAAAGTAAAATGAATTGATGTGATTCTGTTCTTTTTGTCATCACTTTGCCTCAAAATTTACCAAACGGGTAACTACTGAAATAACTAAGCATTAAAGGTATAAATGGTCAAAAAATCCACAAAGCAGGTTTTTAATTTCTTTAGAAAAATTTCACTATTGGTATTAATATTATTGATAGCTCCAACTGTGATCATTATACGGCTTTCACTGATGAATAAGGATACATGTTTAGAGGTAATAAAACTTGTTTATCACTCTGTTCATTAAATGTTTTCACTACAAGACCAAAGTGTAGATATAGAACTAGATTTTTTTTCATACAAAAATCAATTAAAGTTTAGTCAGTTGAAGATATTATATGTTGAAAATTGTACTTAAAATAACTGTTAATAATAGGGATATTAGGGTTAAATTGAGTCAATTCTTTAGGTTCTCTTAAGAATTGTGTTATGAGCCGCGGTAGCTCAGTCAGTAGAGCGTCGAGCTCGCACTGGAAGGGTTGTGGGGTCTGTCCTCAGCGGAGACTGCAATTCTGATGGTTGTGAGACCGGCGCTTAGACCTGACTAAAGACCGTCGTGTTCGCTAATGGTGGCTGGGGCACGTTAAATAGGTCGTGGTCACAAAGTCCCCCATGTTCCCATACCAAATCAATACCTCTGGGGGTACCTGATCAGGGGGTTTTCGGCCTCTGATTGATATCTAAATTACGATATGTGTGAGTGAATGGAATCCTGTAAAACGGATGTGTCAATTATGAAGACACACAATTGGGCCACATATGGCCCGCACGACAACAACAAGAATTGTGTTGAAAAATGAACTAGAATCTTAATGTTTTTACAAAAATTTCGTAACTCAATAATTCACGTAAAAAATCCAGTACAAATTTTATTCCATAAGTCGTTGAATATTTTTAAATAAAGTTAACGCTATGATCGACAGATGGTGGTACTATAAAACACTTGTCGCGTGATTACCTGAAAAAATTGTTTTACAATTAGCCTAAGAATATTTAAAGTGTGTATTTGCATGTCTTTCGTAGAATAAAGTAATATTTTCCCACCTTTCAGACATCTTTATAATTTGTACTACTAACTTAGGACACCAATATTACACATACATTTAAATCCACGTAATGAATTTCACATACACCGCACACTTGATGTATGACAAAGCTACAAAATGACAAAAGGTGACATTAAAGTATTACTACAAAAGTAGTAAAGTAGTAAAATTGTGAAGTTTTGTAGTAAAGTTACTACTACGAAAAACGATTTTGAGGGGATTTGGAATTCCCTTTCTTAAGTTCTTATCATTTAAAATTGCTCAACTCAATTCTTAACAACTAAAAATCAACGGCGAGTGCTCTCGTACTCATAGAGAATAAAACAATATTTTTTTACATGTGTCACCCTTGCATCAGGCATGCAACATTGTTGAATTTCGTAAAAATATATTAAAGTGATTGGACGGTAGCAGGTATACACATACAGACCGACAGATGGGCAGACAGTGAGACTGACTGAAAACAGACTGATAGATACCAGATACGTAAGAGATGGATTTTGCATCAGAAGGGTTAAAAACGGATGAAAAACTTAAAATGGGAAAATCTTTTGTAAATTAAATATAAGACATAAATTTTTCTCGTAGAAAATCTCTGTTAATCTTTTCCAGAATGTCTTATATATAGAGTTTAAAAAAATCAGTTTACTTTTAAAATTTGTATTATTGAATAAGGTAGTTAGGAAGTTAATGTCGCACTGGAGCAACACAATGTGCTATTGGTAACGGTCCGGGATCAATCTCGAATTTTAATATCATAGAAACACTAATCAATCTGTTTTCATGATTAACAAATCTGACATTTAAAATTGCTCAATGGAAACTTTCCGAATTTTTTAAAAATGACATAAGTTACCTCCAAAATACATTCGATGATGAATAAAAGATAAAAGTGCAGGTAACTTATTATTTCTGTAAAACGGGAAAGAGCATTTACATTTGGTATGAAAGTTGTGGTAAAGTATAAGAATGATGATTTATCTAGAAAAATATTTACCAAATTTATTTAACTTTATCATTTTCCCTAGACATATATTTCTGTTTTAGGCTTCTATTTGAAATTTTAATCGGATAGGAATATTTTACACGAGGCTTACGGGTTCAAAAAGGTTTAGTATAGGTTTATCCTACTCCCCTGAGCTTCGGAAAAATTCCACGCAAATAAAAATCAATAACATTCAAAGCATGAACAGAAGTCCCAGGAAGGAACATTAAGCTAGTGTATATCTTATTTTCAGATGTATCTAAATGGCATTCCAAGAAAAATAGTTTTCACACACGCCGAGATAAAAACTTTTTATATTGGATAATAATAAAAGAAGACATTTTATTTAAAAGGGATACAATGTTTAGAGGATTAGTTTCTTGGGGAACATCTGAAACTGTTTTCATATTTTCAAGAGCAAGGGAGAAATTGTAAATAATATATCTCGCATTATAGCTCTAATATAGAAAGACATATTATCGGAATTCCCGTCGAAAGGGATTGAATAGAAACAATGGTGGTTTTATTCCCCTGACGGGAAAGAGGAGATCCCAGAAGATTCTGGAGCGATTACAGGAAAGATTACATCTTGTTGCTTAGAGACGTTCTCTTTTTCCATGAACATAAACACAAGATTATTTGGATAAAGGAAAAATGTGTTGGGGATTCATTTTGAAACAGGTTCAACTTATAGTAAATTGTAGTGGCAATCTTTATTCTGAAATGTTTAAGAAACAGCTTTGAATAAATATTGGTGGGCTTTAATTTTATGGTGCAAAGGCCATATTTTAACATGGTGCTCCAAACGCAACGCAAATACAAAATCGACTGTTACAGAATTCATTCGTCAATTTTGCTTCTTTATTTAAATATGCTTGATTTCAGCTAGATCTGCATAATATTGGTACAACTACACAGACGAGATCGTCATTCTACTGGAATTTATCAGCAGTATGATTGCAGAAAGCAATTACAAATCTGAAACACAGAAATGCTCACAGAAAAGAATGTATAAGCAAAAATAAGATGCCGAGTCGACTTTGAAGAGTCTGAGAGGGGTTTTCTAACATGCATTTTATCGGAAAAAAGAATCAACACCAAAAAAAAAATCACGAAATACTTTTGTATGTATAGTTTTGGAAAATTTTATTTTACATTGAGTTATGAAATCAATTTTTATGCGAATATGTGCTGTATTCTTCATAGTGGATTGAAATAAGATAAAAATGTGAGGTACTCAGTTAAAACTCTGATTATATTCCAATACCATAAAACTACTATTACTGGAATAAACAGGTTTTTTTTACAAAGATTATTTTTATAAAATTTAAAATTCTAACTAGAGATCTTCAGTGTGACAAACAAATCACACTATAAAACTATTACATGGTACACAATTGGGTTACCTTAAAATGCAGTTGGTCACCGTTTTGACGACCTGTGGTGTATAACCCAATTAACTATCCTGCATCCATTCGGAATTCATTCTTTGGAATTTTTTATAGCCGAAGTTCTGAAATAGTATTCAATGAACAAGCCAAGTGAAGTTGCATCTGGAAATCGTACATGAACACATTACGCCTCAAAAACGACCGCCACCTAGTTTTAACTAAACACAGATGATTGCAATTAATTTTAATGACGTGTGAAGATCGAATTTTACCACAATTACATCTTTTACTTTGATTTTTTGAGAAAGAATATATTTAATAAGAAACTTTCAAAAGAAAATTCCGCTAGTAATTTAAGTTTAATTTTGCTACTATATCTGGAAATGTTTTAATGGTTTATTTTGAATACAAAATTTAAACAGAATATTATATTTTCACGCTACAGTATCCTTTGAAAGTTACTTCGTTGCTTAGTATATGAATATATTTTCTTCCCAAGGGTTTTATATCCCATTATTAATAAATTTCTTAGATTAAAAATTGTGCATGCAAGGATATTATCTAACGATACGATGCATTTTTCTCGTATATATAGTTAAATTTATTTTGTTTGTAGTTAAACGCTTTTAAGTATGCGTAATTTCAGTTATGAATTTCAATTTGCATAGGAATGCAGCTATGTGTGGGAAATTATAATTTCTTTACTTATTAGGGTCAGAGGGATCATTAGTTAAGGGATGACATCCATTTGACAAATGATGTATTGGAATTTGTATACTACCACTCGTGCCAAACAACGCTGCAAATTAAATTAAATAATTTGCATTCTTTAAATTCCGCAAAAAAAATTGGAGCGAAAATTACTAATGCCTGTAAAGAACACATGCTGTTAATTAAAAAATAAAATTAACACGTAGATTTTTTTTAAATTTTCGGATGGAGATGTGTTTTGGATTTTAAATATCTGGAATATTTTTCATAAAAAAGTTAATCGGGTAATCTGTAATCTAATGTTCAAGACCATTTTAATTGACGCATTTTAACAGAAGTTGAAATATATTTTGGAACGCTGAGAGAACGTTACAGGTTTTGCATAACTTTCATTTGAAAAAAGTTTTGAAAATCCTTGTCGAATCTTAAAAAATGAAAATTTTTTTTTGTTGCGACATTATACGAAACTTTCAATGTATAGAAGTAAGTGTTTTGACGTGGTAACAAAAAGATCCTCTTTGATTTTATCAAAATTCCTCTTATATTGAGTACCTTAACTGTGCAAATATGCAGTTTAAAACAATACGCCTCAGCAATAAATGATAAAACAACCCGAGATTAATCCCGTTCAATGTACTGCATCGAAGTACAAATAACAATTAATATTCCACAAATTTTGTGGAATGAAATTTTTGAACAAGTGTGTAGTTTTATCAGTGTCTGATGAATAGCTGATTAAGTCGCATTGGTGCTTTAAAAAGACACATTTTAGAGTAATCGAATAGAAAATATTATTTTCGATGTTGGGAGTACTTTTTTCGAGAGGTTTCCAAAGACCTAGAATTTTCCAGTGTGTTTCAAAAAAGTATTCTGAATATTTTTCAAACACACTAAGGTTTTTTTTACCTTTATGGCTATGTTTGGAACCCTTTCGTCTCGCGGAACACGCTAAAAAAATTTTCACTAGTGAGTGACCAAGTCCACGACATAGATGCTGATGTAGCAACGTTTCAAGAGTGCGAGTTCGCATTCTGAACAGGAATAACTGGATAAGTGAAAATATTTCCCTGGGGTATAAGTATGGGTCCATCATGCAGAAAAAGTTCTTCCTTTTCATACATATTAGCCTACTCAGCAACTCAGAAATGCATGATCATCGGAAACCGGTTTGATCGATAGAACAATGAAATGGAATTGCGCATGACGCGATAATTGTATTTTATCCAAACTACGTGTCGGAACTGTTTGAAACCACAAATTCCATTCTATCCGTAAAATAAAACGTCTCAAAATAGTTATTTTAAATGAGTATTTTTAAATTGAAATATATTTAACCATTAATGGGTATTTGTTATTTTAATTAACATCGCACTAAAACAACACGACGGGCTATTTGTTATTAATAATTAAATGATGCTACTCATTTGTGTTTTTTGATGTGAGGACATCATTTTTGTTGGGAATAACGTATAAAAAATATTCCCTGCATATGGTTTACCCAAGTAATGAGAATTTATGGAATATGACATTAGTCAAATGCACACATATGACATTCATATGTGTAATTTATCGTATTTCATAATTTACATAGTTTCAAATTCATTTAGTCACTATGTATTGGACACTCCTGTTTATACTAAGAACAGTTAAGAAGTCAAATACAGTGATACCCCGACTTACACGGACTCGGAATTAGGCGGTTCTTGATTTTTTCGTTTGTCAACAATGCCGCCAGCTATCTTCAGTTTTTTTCTTGCTGTGATATGCGTTTTGTGAGAAATCTACGGGCACGATTATGATTCTACGATCGATTATTATTTACGCGATTTCGATTTTAGCGTGTTTCGTCGGTCCCACATATTGCGTAACTTCGGGGTATTATAATATTTGAAATATAGTTTTCGAATTAATTCCAATACATGCATTCTACCAAAAATGCAATTACCAAAAAGTTGCAAAATGGACTTCACACCCTTTTCTTCCATGGCATAGATATTTTTTAAAAATTTTATTGTACTTAGTAATATTAATATTCTATTTTAGATACCACATGCTTCAACTGTAAGCAAGTTTGTTTTCTTACCATAATTTAATCATAGTTACTTAAGGACTTTTATTGTCCTTTAATAAACTTGAAGTCATCTCAAGGGCATGGTGATTTTGGTTTTTATTAGATATGAATATTTTCTTGATTTGGAGCAATATTCTACTATATAATCTAGAACTATGTGTGAAAGAAATGATTACGTATACATACATTCCCCACCAAAAGTTTAGCACGGAGAGGAAAATGTTAATTTCCAGAAACCAATCGGAATTTGAGAGGCTTCAATTTGCTGTAGAGGTAGATGGAAGTATGGAAATGTGTTATGTAACAGCGAATAACGCGGGTTTGTGTCGAGAAATATGCAAAAAAGACAGTCGTAAAAGAAACCAGCATTGTGAAGGGTTAGAGGAGTTGCATGTAAATGCTGATACAAAACGGGCTTAGAACTTTCGTACGATTAGTTTTCAAGACAGACGTGTTTCTATGGCTTCCAGAAGACGAATGGCAGAAAGTGAGTGCTGGCGTTCTGTGGGACGCCTTGAAGCATGGCAATCAATCACTCATGTTGCTCTTTTCTTCGGCATTAATCATTCCGTGATTTCACGATTATGGAAACAATTTCAAAAAAGGCAAACAGTTGTCCAAAGACCAGTGGCTGGCAGCCCAAGGGTTAAGACCTCCGAGGGAGATCTATATATTGCTGTTGTAGGGAAGCGGAATCTTGGAGAGACCTCCACACGTGTGACATCTATGGTTATAGCGTCCATTGTTAAGACTATATCTGCCACTACAATGTGCTGAAGGCTACATATGAATGTACTGTTCGCCCGAGTACCACGAGTTTGTGTTCCTATATCCGTCTAACCCAGAGGGGCACGATTAAATGGTGTCGGCAACATGTGAATTGGACTGCGTCTGATTGGGTTAGCGTTATGTTCACGGATGAGTCGAGATTTGTCCTGGAGCGAGATGACAAACGTGTAAGGGTCTGGAGATAACAAGGAACACATAATCGGCCCCAGAACATCATCGATCATAACTCATTCCGAGGTGGAAGCATCATGGTATGGGCCGGGATTTCGTTGGGATATCGCACCGACCTGCACATCTATAGACGGGGTTCTGTGACGGCAATCCAGTATAGAAGTCCTAGAACCCACTGTGAGATTGTAAGCTGTAGCAGTTGGTTCTTCTTTCTGTTTAAAGGATGATAATGATCGTCCCAAAGAGCTGGCATCGTCGACGACTCCCTGGAGAGTGAGAGGATTGCGCATATGGTTTGGTCGGCGTACTCGCCCGACCTTAATCCCATTGAAAAACATTGGGATGTCATGCTGTGTCTTTATTTTTTGCACCCCCAGATACTCTCACAGAGTTGCAAACTGCTCAACAAGAGGAACGGTAATTAATTGACTCTGAGGTGGTTGATATCCTCATGGAAAGCATGGTCACACGGTGTAAACTTTGTATGAGGATGAAGGGTTGTCACATACCCTATTAATGGCGGTTTTGTTTATTTGTTTTGGATTTAAACATCGTTTTGGCAATGACTTCAATATGACGTCATCTTATAATTTCTGAATATTCAATATTGTTTTCATCTTTGTATTTAATTATTTGTTTGATTTCATGCATAAACCTATTTGCTATTTTGCTGCCGCATTTCGTGTCAGTCAAAGTTGTTTCGCATTTTACTTTTCGTGTTTAACTTTTGGCAGTGAGTATATTTGAGCTGTAAATATCTTTCATAGGTAGGTTTCAAGATTAATTTCAATCAATGACAAAATCATATTGATAGACAGACGGAAGATATTTTTGTACTCAAGGTCGGCACTCCTTTTGAGCACTGTTTTTTTACTTGTAGTTATATAATGTTTTAACACATTATTTAAGATTTTCTCAGACGATTTTGTTTGGACAAGTAGCAACAATGGAACCTTAAATGCACTCACGTAAGCACTTGTTTGAAAACTATGTTGTTGTTGGTCGTATTTCGGAGTTTACGATCGAAATTAAGTTGTTTACGACGTTGATCGATATTGCTAGTTGTATCGATTAATCCTCCCGAGGACATTGTAGAATTTCACTTCGACTTTATTGGCCTGTCAGTGCAAGTCGAACTACGAGGTAATTTGTTCCCAGAGTATGCCCTGAAGATATGATCACGAGGTGATCAGGATAACACACATCTAACATCAGTTAATTGAAGTTACATAAATTATCTTTCTAGGTCAGTTAATGTCCTGAAGAACAATTAAACAATTCAACAATGGTTAAACATCTGGCAAGCTGCTAACATTTAGTTTAAATGTAAAGCTCTGTTACTATGAGACTTTTTCTACACATCAAGCTAACTGTAGTTGGTGGTAGGGTTTTGAGGATTGATGGTGCATCTCTCTCTCTCTCTCTCTCTCTCTATTGTGCATGTTTCACACGCAACGTCTCTTGGTTTGGAATTCGATTTTAGAATATAAACAGTAGAAATTACAAAGAGTGAGTTCCAAATTGATTTATAGTTTTGGCCAATGCCATTCAGATTAAATGCTAAAGCTGCAGACTTACCATTTACACTAAAAAACTGACATAACTCAAAATATCCCTTTCAAATAAGAAAAAAGGAATAAATAGAGTTTAAAGCAAACATCTGGAGCATATTGTAGTGTTGCATGTAGAGAATTAATTATGACTTAATTAATATGTTGATAATTAACATCATTAAAAGTGGTGACGATGTGAGGGTGGTGGTACAATTTTGGGTACACAAATCGCATATTTTGTGCTAAGAGTGCAGCTCATACCTTTTAAAGTTCACTAAAAATAAAAACATTCGAAAAAATAAGAAAAAGTTATTTTCCTAAAACGGGATTTACAGATGAAGAATTCGAAACGTAAACAAGTTTTGTGATGTAGCTTGGGGTTGTCATTTTGAAGGTAATTTTTTACTACACGTTGGCTAATTAATCTTTTTTATGTTTTTCTGAATTGTTTGTATTTTTTTCGTTTTAAGTACTTTAGTAAATGTACAGTATTATGTACTTCAAGCAAATCAAAAATTGATGGATTAGCATGAACTGAGTATTGTCATCAACCTTCTAATGAAAGTAGACGGAACCCTTGCGTGTAGCTTCATGTTAATGCTACCGATCGGTCGATCTGAAGAAATACGAAGCATCCCTGACTATTTTCTGTGAGTATATTTAAAGAACGAAGTTAACGAAGATAACCACCAAGCAATAGGTGATCTGAAAATTGATATTACTCAAAGGATACAAGAAGTCACTCCCAGCAACTTGAAACACGTTTCGAAAAATATGCGCAAGCAAATTCAGCTACAAACAAATTAAATCTATACATATAATTCTCTTACGGGGCACGCAAAAAAGACGTTATTTGTTATCGCGTTTTGGCAACATTGTACAATTGTTTGTTTATCACGAAGCCTCGCGCTTCAATTGTATTTATAGCGTTATCGGATGAAATTTTATTGAAAAAAAAAATGAATTTTAGTCAAGCTGTTGCAGTTAACAATAGAAATCAAAGAAGCCATTTACAAAAAGGTCCTTTTCAGGGCCTTTATAGTTCAACAAGACGTTTACACTACAACTTTCGACAGCTAACTCAATGAAAAAGCGTGGGTGGCTCGAGTGCAGGGGTAAATGTACAAACAAACAACATGCTGGGTATTCAATTTCCAAAACATCGCTCACATTTCGAGTCAAAATTTGCTCAAAGTTTTCATTTGAATTCTGATTCTATAGGTACTGTATATATCTTTTCTGAAAAACAACAAAAAAATTTAGAATATATTTTTGTTATATTATTTGAAGTATATATTTTTGTTGGAATATCATATTTTGTAAATAATCCCCTCTGCTAGGATACATGTCTTCATTGATGCGAGCGAAGCGAGCATAGGTTCGCGCAGCAAACCAATGAGGATTGCGAAGCAATCTTCAGGGGGTTGGCGAGCGTTAGCGAGCAAGGGGCGGGCCCCCTAGTATTTATTATAAATGTAAGTTCAAATTATTTTCCTTCGTTAGGTTAAAAATGCTTTTTACCATTGGCATAAAAATAATTGTTTTAAAATTTGTTATTTTTGTATAATAAATTCATGAATCAACAGTTCGGGAACTTTTATGACACACTGTATCATACATCTTGGTTCGTTGAAAAATATGTTTCAAATAGAGTTCAAATTTGAAATTCGGGTAGCTATAGCTTCAATTATTCTCGATCAACAAATAGCGACTCTCTATGTCGTGGCGATCCCTGAAATGGATACAAATTTTAGGATTGAATATTTCGGAATATAAAGGTAGTAAAGTCATTGAATTTCATACTTTGACTAATTTAACGATGCAGAACCTTATTGTTGCATCAAAAATATGGTGTTTCAATTAGAAATTTCGTTGTTTGTACGTAATTTCATAGGAAGGCGTCCCCTTATGCAAAAGATTGTCGTGTACATGGTGCTGGGGGTTCATTTTTAAGCTGTTGTATTCTTAAATGTAGTCACGCTGACATGATGTGTAAGTTTGGACAGTTTGGTGCCAGCTCAGGTGTTAACATCGTTATCTGACCCGTGATTCAAATTTATGATGAGGTGTCATGGGATCTTTTCCTTCGGGATTTATTCTAAACCATCGCCAATAGCCCGTTGTGTTGCTCCAGTGCAACGTTAATTCAACTACCTACCTAGCATTATTAGTTAGTTATTCTAATGCTCGTTCGAAACATTAACACATTTTAACTTGAACATTTACATTTACAAAATGTGCAAGAACTTAATATAAAGCTATTTTCTGATGTTAAATTTGTTTCTTTGTAATTTAAAAAAATTATTTCAACTAACACGACTGTCTGGGGTAAGGTAATTTTCAATTAACGTCGTACTAGAGCAATACAACGGACTATTGACGACGGTCCGGGATCAATCCCCTAAGGGAAAGATTCTAGGACAACACCACGTGATTTTGAACCACGGTCTGATGACGTGGCAGCAACTCAGCTGGAACCCCAATCTCCAAACTTCCACGCCAACCCAACCTGAGCACTTTCGTCCACGACCGATTTAAGGTGCACCAGCCGACTCCACACCATGCACTTACAAACATCCACGCACTGACCCATATTCGAACCAGGAACCTTCCGACCTAGAGGCTAACATCTTAACCACCAGCGATTGTCTGGGGATTATGTGTCATCTCCCGCATTATGCTCGATGCACAAATCATTAGTTATTAGAAGCTTCATTGCTTGAGAACGGAATGGTTTTAAAGATTGAAACCATTTGCACAATAATTTCCAATTGAAAATAACTTCTTTAGAAATTACATCCGTTGATTTCAAAGTAAAGGCAACGGCACAAATCCAATCTACAGAAATAATCTCCCTTTTGTACGAAATCACTGCTATTTTACCGATGCGATTGTAGAACAAAAGACAGACCATTATCACTTCCTACGCACCTTCGATTCCAATTGGTTTCATTTTCTACAAAACATTTTAGTTTTTCCAATTTGCAATTATACAGGTTAAAGCTTCAAAAAAAGCGTTAGGTTCCGCCATATAACGACTCTGCTCGTTTTCCGAGTTTCCTCGCGCTATTAACAGCATGTAACGACCTCACCGTCGTTAACGATCGCATGTAATTAGAGATTTCAAGAACACCTGATGAGAAAGTCTTTGACCGTTAGGAAATAAACATTAAGCTTAACAGCTAATGCCATTTCGCTCTTTGTTCTCTTCCATATTTTGTGTTTACGAAAAATAAATTTCCAAGAAGACATTTCCTTGCGGCGAAATCGGGAAAACGTTGGGAAGTTTGAGAATACAGAACTTTTATTTTTTTTTGTCTTGAGATTGAAAAAGTCTCCACTATCGGAAATTCGGCTTCCTAGCTTACCTTTAACTTACTTTAGGGGGAAAAATGCCCAAGTCCCTTAAAGAAATAACAGAGAAACGTGAAATGGTGTTTTCTCTTTGAATGATTATTTAAAGCTACTAAAAAAACGTATTCGTTAAAAAAAAAAGGTAAGTAGGTTGCTGAATTGACGTCAAACTGAAGCAACACAACGGGTTATTGACTATAGCCCCGGAAATATCCCGCAGGGAAAAATGCGAAAAAACACCTTGCAATTTTGAACTAGAGTTAGAGGACGAGGTCAGTGCCGAGCTGCCACCCCCACTCTCCAAACTTACACATCACACTGACGTGAGGGAATTTGATACCACGACATAGTTAGCGTGCACCAGCCCTTACTCACACGACAGTATTTGGTTGAATACAGATTGAAAGAGCTGAACTATTATAGCTTTTCGAGACCACCAATGTGATCTTTAGATAAGAAGTTCACTTTGTCTCTTCTTTGAGCGAAGTTTAGATTTAGTTTTGAGAAACAGCCTTAGAGGTAGTGAATTTAGTTTAAACTCCTGACCTCGACGAGGAATTTCGTCAATATCACAACCAACCAGATATAGATGGAAGCGATATCTTGTCATGAAAAGAATACTGACCAGATATTAATATCTACATCACACACAAATTGGCAATATCTTGAAGACAAGATATCTCGTCGTTAAAAACAAAAAAAAAGCAGAATTGATCAAATCTTGTTGGACAGAATATCTCGTCGATACCACCTGGAGGATTAAGAAATACAATTTTTCCCCTTCGTTTTCTGATCTGTGTTTTTTGACTTATTGTATTTCACTTGTAAACCGCCGAAATGTTAAGAATAAAGGAGAGTATAATTATCAGTCAAAAGTAAGATAAATTACATACCTTGCTCTTTATCACTACAAAATAAACAGAACAGTCGATTATATTTAAGTGGAAGTTTGTGGATAGTTTTCCCATTGTTACCAGTCCACAAGAAATCGGTGTTTCTGCAAGTGTACAAAAAGATGGCCAGAAAGAAATTGGAATTCGATATTACTTATTATCGGAAGCAAACGATAACACTTACTGTTTCTATAGGAATTTTTTATCCAATTTAAAAAAACAAGAAACTTTTATTTTTCCCTTACCAAAAATGATAAAAGTGACCTCTTCCCAAGCAATGAATAATCCAACTTATGGAATGTATACATATTGCTCATTTATTTCATGAACTAAATTAAAAATATTTTAAAATTTATAACAATAAAAAAAGTAAATAATAAAAATTTTGTTCTTAATATATCTTATTATTTTTGTGCAGTGAAATAAAATTCCAAACTCATCGATCAATCGGTCAAGTGATCAGAGTGTTGGCTTTTGGATCTAAAGGCTCCTGATTCGAATCCAGGATAAAGTGTGGTGGTCTGTCCTGAATGAATGTGTGACCCTTAGAGAAACATAAAAGTAGAGCTAGCAATGATAATATTTTTATGTGCTCAGGAGCATGTGACCAAAACTAGCAGTAACCGGACCCTTAGACTATATTCTTCTGCCGGGTGGAGACGAATATTCGTCACCTTATCGGTCCATTTGACAATGCAATAGACTGGCGATTTTTCGAAATGGCTACCCTCCGATTGCTAATCCGTTGCTCTTCCAACTGTGATAACTCGACTCGTATTTATGCAGGAGTTAATTTGAATTGTATTCTTGAAATCCTTATTTATACATATATAACACTAACGTACGTACGTGGACCCGAAATCGACGTTATTTGTGTATCGTTAAATGGCAACGACGGAGACCTACAAGAAATGCTGAAGATAGAGATCGGCGAGCGAATGAAACGGCTGAGCAAACACTAACTCTCGTACGTGGACCCGAAATCGACGTTATTTGTGTGTCGTCGAATGGCAACAATCAGCGCAAATGAAATAACCCAGATTTTTTTTAAATTCTTGCTGTTTTCAAATAGCCGAGGTCAATTTCTATGCAAAATTGGAGTCTCAGTTTAAAAATGAACGAAAAAAACTCACTGCGCAAGTGAAACAGTTGAGCAGTCGTTTGAACGGAGAGCTAATAGAAATGCTGAAGATAGAGATCACCGCGCAAATGAAACGGCTGAGCAATGTTATGAACGGAGAGCTCGATGAAGGCTGAACTAACAACATGCTTCAAGCAAAAAATTTTCTGACGTTCAAGAACACAACTGGGGGAATTTGACAGATTTATGCAATTTTTGCCATGCCCTTTATTGTAAATATGTACTCAATACAAGTAAAAAAATTACGAAATGTTGTCACTATGGTATTAGTATGAAATTGGACTTAACCGTTTCAAATGCATAAAAGAGAACTAATTGCAAATGTGAAACTTTTTACATGTCTCAAGAGAGAAGGGCAAAGAATCTAAATGTAGCACTTAATATGTCTCTAATGACCATTTAAACAATTGAACATCTCATAGACTTGGCTGATTTTTGTAGTTTTTAGTTGTATTGGGGGGGGGGGGCAAGTATATAAAATGTTTTTAAGGTTTGAATCCTTTCCGACCATTTTTTTAATCAAAAACTGTGCATTAATTGAAAGATTTTGCATGCAAATATTTATCTGTAGCCAGCTACTAATAGCATACCCATACATAGAGTAAAACATAGATTTTGCGTTTTCATTCACGAATGAGCACATGTCGTGAATATTCTTGTTTTATTCAGTTTTGATAGCTATTACAAACAGCCGAGAGCTAGCCGGGGCAGCCCGATTAGTTTGTAATAATTGAGTGCTTAATCTGATAGAGTACATGGTCACTGACCTGTGTTCTTATTAATCAGAGTGCTTATTTTGTAATAGTATTTTGTTTTAAATATTTAACTAGCATCGGGATACATGTATGCACCTGCTGTTCCACAAGTGGCTTTTTTTGTAGATAGTTATTTAGACACAATTACATTAACAATCTCATCTTCAAAACGAGTGAACAGTTAATCCAAATTGAAAGGAGATTGTAGCTTTTTAAAGCAGTAGGGGAATAAGACAAGGAAAAATATGCTTTTAAGCCACATTACCACCATTAACGCACTAATGTAATTGAAAGCATTAAACGTTGGGAAACTGATTTTTGGCATAGCTAAGTAAAGAAAAAATTTGGATACCCTAGAAAAGGTTTAATGAAATACTCATTATAGTGTTTACATTTGTTTCAGATGAACAATAATAAATACTTCTATCAATACATTACTTCTTGCTTAGAATAAATAAAAAAAACCTTAAAGTATTTATTGAAATTAGAGAATGACCGCCATGGCTTCAAGCCAGCGCGGTCCGTCTTCAAAAGATTTATTAATTCAAATTTTTTTTATCAATTTCTCTAAAACTTTATTTACCTTTTCACAAGAACGCCGGTGAGAAAAAAAAATTCTAAAGAAGAATTATTCAGCCTACTGGTGATAAATTCTTAAAAAAAGAAAAAAAGAAAAGGCAAGCCCAGTTGCCTAGCAACGCGAAAGAGTTTTGTTGTTATGTGAACGGGCGCTTATTATTCTGCTACTGGTACACACGTCCTATGCTGTGAGAACTTTCCCCAATATAAAGTATATGTATCTCACAACACGATTTTATTACCAGAGGTTGTTGATATGCGAGATTATAAAAGCGTATGGTCTTTTAACAGTACTGTTTCCTTTTCAAATTCAAATATAAGGCAAGTATGTAGTTGAAAATACATCACACTAGAAAAAACACAAGGGGCTATTTTCGAAGGTACGGGATGAATTCCGAAGAGAAAGACCTGGATAAAAACTTGAAACAAAGCCATTGCAATTCTTTCACATGCGTGCTTGTCAAACCAATATGGAATATTCGAATTCTACTTAGTAACTAGTTCACTATATCTAAAGATTTTAAATTCTATTTCTGAATAATTCTGTTCATTTTTTGAAACAGATGTTTAAAACCTTCAATACATTTTCCTTTACGCTTTAGTCATTTTTACAATCCTATTTTCACATCAAACAAAATTTCAATTTATATTGTTCATCATTTAAAAAAAATCTATCTTTATTTTTTAAAATCACTTGCTGGCGGTTATCAAAACCCGAACTGCTGCCACGTTTCTTACTTTTCAATATTATCATTTGAAAACAAATTAAATTATCGTTTGGTACACCACATTTTAATCTCGGAGCTAAAAATACCGATAACAGAGCTATCAGATAGCAGAAAGATATACCCTCATGGATTTGGATATTATGATATAGTACTACAACAGGAAAATAGAATACAGAGTTGAAAGAATTGAGACAATAAATAAAAAATAAATACGATTTAATTAAAAATAAATACAAATATCAATAGAATTATCGTGTGTTCAGGTTAAATGAATTCCGCATAGATTGACGATGATAGAATATTTGGTTTTCGCTCTTTCGTAGATAAATATATACATCTTGTAGTTGGAAAAATTATTTTTGCTACTTCGTAACAACATCCTTAGAATTTTGAAAAATTTTCAGTTTCTGTGTCCACTTACATATAAGCTCTTATAGTCTCATCCACAAACATTTTTATAATTTGGTGTACATATACGCAGCATCATTTATAAATATTTTTTATTTTAATTATTTTTTATCCGAATTAATACAATATTGTTAAATGTTAATCCAAACAAAATGAAACAGCATAACCGAAGCTCAAAGAAATTTACGCATTAGTAGTCATGGAGTAGAAAAACACTCTTATCTCACATATTTTTATATATTCTTAAAAACTGATAAAAAAATAAGTCTTGCTCTCCAGTTTGCAAGTTACGTTTTTCTCATACAACAAAAAGACGAATGGTAAGTAGCGTATTAGTTAAGTTTATTGTAAATACACAAACAGAATTTCATGAAAATTACTTAAATGGTTAGATACAGCATATTTATGTTTCATAAATCTTAATTGTCTCGCCTCTTTAAAAGTGACAAAAAAAAATTCCGCAACAGCTATATCTTTTTATCGACTTATTATATCACTAACTCCGAGACATATTGCCAAACAACTAGGTCTGTGACGTCACACGATGAGGCAATTGCTCTTAAACTTTCGCCGTCCCGATACTTTTAATTACACTTCAAGAAACTATTTCGTGAATATTTGTCACGCAGATATTCACATAGCAAAATAATTTGTACTCTCAATTGCTTTTATAGTTCACCAAAAGGAATTTAGTTTTCTGAAATATAATTTATTTAATTGAAACTCGGCGAGATTTGATAAACATAAAATGTGTATTACAGAAACTGGAGCTGCTGATAAATCTTTGTATAAATACATCATCATAATTAATTTTTATTCATTTTACCACGTTTAAATTTTTGTATAGTTGAAACCATTTTTAATATCAGCGTGTGTCCATCAGTATTAAATTATTATGTATTTATATTTAGAGGTTATCAGTTCATAATACAATTAAATTAAACATAAGACAATTAAATTAAATTTTCTTCTTAACTCTTTGTACAGTCACAGAAAAAATCCGAATCACTTCCTTTATTTCGAGCAGTATTCATAGAACGAATTCAAAAGTACCATTCAATAGGGAATAACTTATCCTACAATTTAAAATGCATACAAATTGCTAAAGAGGACGTTCTCATATCAAATTTTGCATAAACAACTTACTGTCTTTATATCCAAAGATATACAATGCTAAAAATTCGATTCTAAAGCAATTTCAGGGATCATCTCCAAATAGGAAATTTCTATTCGTAGATCAAGATTAATCGTAGATATCGCTACCTGAATTTCAAATTTGAACACTATTTTAAACGTATTTTTCAGTGATCCGAGAATTATTATATTTAGGAAAGGAGCAAACGATTTGAGAATTACAAAATTATATTTTATATACAAGTGCAAACTTTCAGAGAATTACTTTCCGAACTTGGACAAACCTTTTTTAAACTTTTGGTTGCCTCCTAAAATCGCTATAACGAGGAAGATATAAAGTAGCGCAAAAACTAACAAATGGAATGAGCTGAAATTTTGCATGGCCATATTAGAATGGTCCATAATGCCCCTCTGAACCGATCCCATCAAAATATAATCAGGTTCCAATTCATAATTTTTCAAACATTAATTTAATAATTATTATTACATACTAAAAACTATTTTTGAAATAAAATATTAGGTAGATTTTGTTTAGTACCATTACTTTTTGGTACTAAACAAAATGTACATGTACATTTTGTACATTTTTTTTGTACATTTTGTACATGTACATTTTTTTCAAATGTACATGTACACAACATTGTACATGTACATTTACATTTGTACCATGTTGCTTAAAACAGTAACATGGTACAAAACATCAACACCATAGAAATAGTATTTAGGAAGATATCCATAAAAGTCTAAGAAACTCATTTAACAAAAAAAGCTCCAATTTTTCTGACCTCATAACTTCGAAACGGTCAGACCTAATAACGTTAAATTTTGTATCTGGAGTTAAATGTTGATATCGATTCGAAACTGTGTGTCGAAATAGGATGTTACTTTTGGAAATTATAAAGTTGGTGCTCAATTCAATATATGAAGACGGACCCTTATGAAGATGTTATGCATTTGAATTCATAGAAGACGTAAGTTACTGCCACACACTATTTTTGAATTTTCTCTACCGTTAAAATTGCTCGTATGTAGACGGGTAGTTCGGGTTTTCCCCCGTGACTCATAATATGAGGTAACCAAATATTATGTGCAGATACAGAAGAAATAACACGTGATACAAAAAGAGATAGGAAATCCTTTATTAATAGAATTCTATGATATATTGTATGCTAAGCAATATTTTGACAGAAAACAAACACATTTTAACAAAACATTCAATTTTTTGACAAAAACATCTCCATTTTATTTTTGAAGTTCTACCCCATTTGGTTAAGTTACTATCCTTACTTATTATCGCAGTAATCATTTGATAAGGTATTTGTTGGCACCCGTAAGATAATTATTTTTACGAATTTATGTTTTCACATTTCATTACCAATATTTTTTCGAATAATTCTGCATGCTGTTTCTTTGATTAGACGCAGCTCAGGTGTTGCTCGTCATCTTGGAAGTAACCCTCGAGGTTTACGAGTTCGTGACTAGGCTTCTAAACAAAGACAGTCATGTATGTGGGAAGTCATGGATGTTAAATCTATCGTGACGTCATATATCCTCGCGTTGGCGTGGTGTGGAATTTGGAGAGTGGGGTGCCAGCTCAGGTGTTGACCTCATCATCTAATCAGAGTTCAAAATTACGAGGTACTTTCCCTTCAGGATTGATCCCAGACAGTCGCTAATAGCCCACCATGTTGGTGTTGCTCCAGTGAGACGTTAATTCAACTACTTATCTGATTAGACGCTTTTAAAACTATTTTAAATTATGATATTTTGCATCACAATATAATTTTGTATAATAATATTTTTTCTTTAAATTGTAGAGGACTTTTATTCACATCTACCGAATGATTTAACAATCCAACTTTTGCTCTAAAAATTAAAGGGTACGATGAAAGTAGATTAATGATCCGAGTTTTCAAATGTTTTACCATAAACGTTTATGATGCAGTTCAAAGTTATACTTAAAGGTCTCTTAAAATAAATTAATCGAGTATTTTACTTTATTTCAGCGACATGTAAACAGTTTACAAGAATCAGTAAATGGAAGCGGTGTAACTCAATTACCTGAAACTTACTTCACTTTCCATACTATTCTCACAAATAGTTCTCATTCGAAATAATGAGTATTCAATGAGCACTAGATACTTCAACGAATTTTGAAAAACAAGATAACTCTCATTTAATTCAGAAGTGTTCTAGTTCCAGAAACACATTACTTTGTTTCCAAGATGTTTCATTTTAAATCATTCCGAAATCATCGGTTAGTAAGTAATCGTATTATTCCGATTCCGATATTGTTCTGGTTTAATGACATATTATGGCGGAGATGAAGCATTGTTAAAGAAAATTACCACAGAAATGAGGGAAAACAATTGCACCGTTCGCCAAACAAGCATGATGACAACAGGAATTGATCATCCATTATTTGAGCTTCTTTCAAAGGTATATGTATTCTTTCCCTCATTAACGAACCCTCGTTTAGCTGGTGGTATTTCGCGAATCTTCTTGTACGATAGTAATGACACTTATATTTTTAAGCCACAGACTATAGGAGTCTGCCGTTCGAATTATCTTCATGTGACCTTAAGGAAACCATTAAAGTGAACTTAATTTGTGTTTGGATTGCATGGAGTTCTATTTTTAAAAATGCGTTTGAATGTTTGAAAATTTGATTCTGGATCCAACGCATTTATTATCTAAAAAGTTTGAAATTTAATTTAATTCTGTGAGCCAACACTTTTTCGTAATATAGTGCAGAATGTTTGAAAATTTAATTTTGGGAACCAACGTCTTATTTCAATATTTTTCATGTTAATGACTTGTTGGTCCTGTGAAAAATGTTGAGGTTAGTGCATTCTATCTCTTACATTTCAATAGAGTTTGAATAGGTACAGGACCTGTTGTTGATGTGAGTCATCCCCGGCAGACTAGGAGGTGATTCTTATCCACGCTGGAATTCGAAGTTCTATAAATTGCATTCCCTGGAGGAATACATTAAAAATCTCTCCATGTGTTCTGGATGGCAATCATGTACGTTCCTAGTCTGAGCAGCGCCCCTGCTTATTCTTGGTGTCTTTATTATCCTGGAAAATTTTTTAGTGTTCCAGTTCTTATTTTGAGTGGATTCTTTTTTGATAATCTCGGTTTCTTCTGTGGTCAGAAGCCTTATAATCTCTGTGGTTGTTTCGTATTGCTATCCTGGTAACGTGGTTCGAGGTTTTCTTGGATAATTACAAATTCGAATAATACGAACTTAATAACATAAATCTATTTTATTCTAGTAATATTGGCTTTGTTAATTGCATTCCATTCGTATATGTTGACAATCTTGATCATCGTCAACAATGATATCGATTATAAAAAGGTAGGAAAATTTCGATATCGATTATGAAAAGATAGAGAAAACATCTCCATCGAATATTGAGAAAGTACTCAAGTCGAAAACCTAAATTGCACTAAGACGACCAATTATCAGCATGGATTATTGCAACACAGCATGTATTAACCACATAAATTATCTAATTGGTCTATTACAGACATATGTTGACAGTTGCATTTAGTCCCACACCCATTAGAGGATGTCGATAATCTAGAAGGTCGATGTCTCGTACAAAGTGTCATCAATGGATGAAGTGTATCACCCCCCAATATAAAATAAGGCTGTTATTACACGACATTGAGTGAGTTTAATGCATGATTAAGTTAATTGCGGTGGAGCTCAGACTGCTCATGGAAACGTCAAAAGTTATTAAACTCCAATAACAGATCGTTATATTTCACTGTCACGTCATATCTAAAATGGTTAATCAGTTTCCAAAAGCTTTGTTAAAACAGTTCAATCTTAGCAAAAAACACTAGTTTAAGATATATTAACCAGTAAACTTTAGCCTACAGCTTTAATCCTTGAATACTTTTTGACTATCTAGAAAAAGTAAAACAAAATAATATTCTTCGTTGAACAAAACAAACTCCCCGTGCACCAAAAAAGCACAACATGACACTTGCAAAAGTGTATTAGTAAAAAACAGTGTAATATAAAATTTAATTAAAATTACAAGACTTTATAATCTTAAAAAAATTAAAAGAAAAGCAGATTAGACCCAGCAAAAAAGCTGAGCTCCACTAGCCATGGTTAAACCTCTCTTCTCACAAATCGTTTTAAAGGCACATTCTGGGATTAAAAAATGCAGGTAGGTATTACAATTAACGCCGTACTGGAGCAACACAATTGTGAAATGCAGGACAACTAACTGGAAAACAAATGATCCACATTTTGTGAGTGCTTTTTAGAAAAATCGCACAGAATAGTCTGAAAATTAAACCAATTAACAAAATTTCCATAGCCAGATAAAAATTGATTAATTTTAAAGTTTGTGAAGAAAAATAATTGTGAACTGAATGTTCGCTGATTAGTAAGAAAAAGTTATTTAGTGTGGCCAGCTGTTTCACATGCAAGACATGTTTTTCGTTCCACCCAGCAACAATATTGTAATAACACAAAGATTTCAAGTGACAATAAATAAAACAATTTACTTTGTTTTCAAGAATCACACAAGAGCTTCACAAATAATGTATTTTATTTAACAATTTTTCAAATCAATTGTTTTTGGACAAACAAGTGCTCACTCAATAGTTCTCTGGAGTGATTAGATTAAGATATATATATATATATATAATAAATTTCATACCTGCATAAAATTAATTTCATATATAAGCTTACTTCCACACTCTTCATATTGAAATTCAGTGTTAAAAATAATGTATTAATCCGCATTGATATAAAACGCACGACGTCGTAGTAATTAAAATTAATATTTTTCCAAATTTAAGAACACTCTTAATTATTGAATGTATTATTTTATAAATGGAACAAATTTTAAAAACAAAATAGCGGTACACTTTTCTAAAACATTCAATTGCTGTTGCTGCATGACCGAATTAAAGTTTCAATATTTTCCTCCCTAAAACGTTAATTGAAATTTTTTCTGTTGCTTTTGGTACTGAAAATTTGTACTGGAAAAATTACGCAAAAAACCTCAAGGATGTGGGTGTTAATTTATTAATCGTTAGACTAAAAATAACTCATGTATGTCAGTTCTTATAATTTACGTTTCAATGTCTCGCTTGGTTAGGTGCACCTGTGTATAAAGCGAGAGTGGTTTCTTTTAACGTGTTTTAATCAATATGTTACGGTGTTTAATCACATCGAAACTTTTTTAAAAACTTCCTTTGAAGCTTTCAAGATTGTTTATTGATGAAAAGCACTATTCAAATATTTTTCAATTTTCGCATAGCGCTGGACCTTTCAGTGTTTCTATTTTTCTTATCCCCGTTTCATCATTCAACATTTCGATCATTTTTTCTTCAGCCAATTCCCTCCAACATGTTTCAGGTTCTCACGTTGGCGTGGTGTTGAAGTTTGGAGAGTTGGGTGCCAACTCGGGTATGACTTCGACATCTGACCGTGGTTCCAAATTACGTGATGTTGCCCTCGGATCTTTCCATTCGAATTTGATCCCAGACCGTCGCCAATAGCCAGTTGTGTTACTCCAGTGCGACGTTAATTAACACTTACGCTTCGATGCAGTTCTTGATGCGGGATTGATCTTGAATTACATTATCCTATCTGACTTCTTTTTATTGTTGGTTTGACTGCTATTTATCTCAATTTTCTGAATAATTGTCTGAATTTTATATGCCCCTACGTCAAATATAACTTACGATAGGGAAATATATTATGATAGGGATTTTCACTGTAAACAAAGCACCGAAAGCCGAAGAGTTTACTTCCTGTTTCCACGGAATATATATTAAGGAAGCGAATTATACCACCAAAAACAGTAGCACAATCTACATACAGGGTGGTCCCGAATTCATGGTACAAACTTTAATGGTAGGTACAGGACATGTAACAATGATTTATTGTATAGGAATGTATAGTCGCAAGTGACGCGGTGAGGCGTAAACAGGGGAAATAAAAGGAAAGAGAAATGGAGTGATCGGTTGGTATCATTGCCGGTAGAGGGCAGTAGATGTCTAGCCGCTGTTGAACATGATGCATCGCAGTAGGGAAAAGCGCCATTCACAATTGTGCTGCCGTAGACGATGGGTGACTTTACGTATGCAGAAAAAGCAGACATGCATTACATGTACGGCCGTGCAAATGGTAACGGCAGAGCTGCGTTACGAATGTATCGCGCGGAGTACCCTGATCGACGAATGCCGGATCATAGAATTTTTCAACGGTTACATCGTCAACTTTGTGAAACAGGTGCGTTCGACGTCAACAGACATGGCGCTGGTCGAGTAAGAGCTGTACGCACTCCAAGGCTGGAAGAAAGCATCTTGAACATTGTGGCTGATAGACCCGAGTCAAGCACAAGAACTGTTGCGCGTGACGTAGGTGTGAGTCATCAGACTGTATGCAGAGTGTTAAACGAAAATCGCTTACACCCCTTCCATTTTCAGAAAGTACAAGCATTGAATCCGGCAGATTATCCTCGCCGCGTGAACTTCTGCCTGTGGGTGATGCAGCAATGTGCGTTGCAGCCGGATTTCGTAGATTATGTGCTATTTACAGATGAAGCGACATTTTCACGCGAGGGTGTCTTTAATGCGCACAATTCCCATGTGTGGGCAACCGATAATCCACATGCAACGCGTCGACATGCGTTTCAACAACGTTTCAGTATTAATGTGTGGGCTGGTATTGTGAACGACTTTTTGATTGGCCCATACTTACTACCCACGCGGCTCACTGGCGGAAGCTATCTTATTTTTCTGAAAGAAGTGTTACCACAACTGCTGCATGATGTTCCGATCGCCATTCGTAACCGCATGTGGTTTCAGCACGATGGGGCGCCAGCACACTTCAGCATTGATGTACGGAATTACCTGAATGCCACGTTTGGTACTCGATGGATTGGGCGTGGTGGACCAGTCCCTTGGCCACCCCGATCTCCCGATTTATCGAGCCTCGATTACTTTTTATGGGGACATCTAAAGCATCTTGTTTATGAGACTCCAGTTGACTCAGACGAGGATCTCGTCGCTCGCTTATCTGTAGCTGCTGCAGGTGTGCGTGAAATACCAGGCATCTTTGAACGTGTACGCCAATCGCTCCACCGACGCTGTCAAGCATGTATCGATACTGGTGGACGCAATTTTGAACAATTACTGTAAACATGACACTTGTCAACAACGCTTTCATTAAAATCTTTGTTTTTCCTTTAGGCCGTTATTTCCCCTGTTTTCGCCTCACCGCGTCACTTGCGACTATACATTCCTATACAATAAATCATTGTTACAATGTCCTGTACCTACCATTAAAGTTTGTACCGTGAATTCGGGACCACCCTGTATAGTTTTATAGAAGAAGCCGCCCATTATCAATTGAGCAATGAAACCTAAGCCAACACTATCACAAAAAAACCTATTTTCTGATGACATTTTGAATTAAATAAGCCTCATTGGTAATTTGAAGCAAGAATAATGAGTTTCGAATCAAGAATTTTGTGAATTTACAGCAGTTTTGAAACATTTCTGAAGCTGATTGATGAAAATGTTTGTCAAGCACATAAAGGAAAGTTTTGTTATGAATAGCCATCCTATACTCTGCAATTATTATTTTGCTCTACTTCAGTCAATTATTGGCTATATGTAATGCAAAATGGCGCCAAGTGTAAATGTAATATTTAAGATTATTTAAGTTACGATTTAAAGTTCTTATTACGATTTGACCAATTTTGTTATGAATAGTCATCCTATACTCTGCAATTATTCTTTTGCTCTACTTCAGTCAATTATTGGCGATTTGTAATGCAAAATGGCGCCAAGTGTAAATGTAATATTTAAGATTATTTAAGTTACGATTTAAAGTTCTTATTACGATTTGACCAATTTTGTTATGAATAGTCATCCTATACTCTGCAATTATTCTTTTGCTCTACTTCAGTCAATTATTGGCGATTTGTAATGCAAAATGGCGCCAAGTGTAAATGTAATATTTAAGATTATTTAAGTTACGATTTAAAGTTCTTATTACGATTTGACCAATTTTGTTATGAATAGTCATCCTATACTCTGCAATTATTCTTTTGCTCTACTTCAGTCAATTATTGGCGATTTGTAATGCAAAATGGCGCCAAGTGTAAATGTAATATTTAAGATTATTTAAGTTACGATTTAAAGTTTTTATTACGATTTTACCAATTATCGATGAAATATGGCAAATCATCGACGTTTAATCACAATAGAATTAATACTCTAGGCAAATTAATTCCTTAGAGGAGATTCCTGGAGATTTTGGAATGAATCGACAAACTAGTTAGAAAAACTGGTCATATCCTGCTGTCGTCGGTTAACGCAACTCTATACTTCTGCAATCTAAAAAATTCATGAGATTATCTCTAATTATATCGTAAGAATAATTTGAATGCCTTAACTTTTTACCTCCAAATACCCTTATACTATTTATAGTATTTATTCCCTTTCCTTATACTTACCCACGAAATTTTTTTACCAAAGTTTTAATAAATATAAAGGACGTAATTACATTCTTAATTGAACTCAACAAAGTTTCAAACTTAATCCACTTAACTCCGGAAGTTTAATTTTTATCTTGTTCAATATCCTTATATGTGTTTTTATAAAGAAAATAAGAGTAATAATCTAATTCTCTGCACTTGAGTGTTGCAACAAAGGACATCGAAAATCGAATCGTTTTATCGCAAAATTTGGATTTTTGTCTTGACAATCTAATCAAAAATTAATTACAGTACCTACATATTTTTGTTTAAATGTAGAATGGCAGAAAGTTCCAGTTCGAAAATCCACTTAATTACCAGCGGTGTCCACTAACCAGGTAAATGCATTTTATAACATGTACGACAGCATTTTCTGATGCAATGCATCTCTCTATATTAAAAAAATGTTACCCCCGCCGCAGGATTGAAAACTGTGTTATTTAGCTCGATTCTTAGCCACTTTCCCGAGAAGGTACTGATCAGAAAAAACGAAATTAACATGGTTTGTTCTTGATCGCATTACCTGTACAACTGTTAACATTTTTTTCCGATGCGGCTATTAGTTTATAGTTTTATTAAGTATCAAAATTTAAAAAGCGAAATTTTTTCTGCGAGTGAGCAAAACACATACAAATTTCCAGTCTTCAGCCGTGAGTTTTTTTTAAAGAGTACCTCTCAACTTAAATGTTTGCAGCTTGTCGAGTTTTTTCAGAAATTTCAATTTGGTTCTTGATAATATTTTTTTGAAATTCGAGAAAAATCGGGACATTTTCGTTATTTTATTTTAAACTGTCGTATCTATATCTTATTACTATTAGTTTTTAATTTTTAAAATATCGCAGTATACCTTAGAATATACTCTTTCTTACGGTACAATTATTTTTGAAATTGGTTAATAAATAAATTCGATGCGATCAAAAGTTGGTAATGCAAAATTCGGAATCTTTGGATATTTTCGCTACTTTTTGTTAAAACTGTCATATCTACAGCTTAATTCTATTATTTTTTAAATTTGAGAACATTAATGAATACGTTACATTGCACTCTTTCTTATGGTACAAGTATTTTTTTTAAATTGGTTAATAAATAAAGTGATGCAATTAAAAGTTGGTCATACAATTTTCGGAACTTTCAGATCGTAATTTCGGATACAAAACTAAAACTGTCATTTCTGTATCGTATTACTATTAGTTTTTAATTTTGAAAATATCGCAGTACATCTCAGATTATACTCTTTCTTACGGTGCAATTATTTTAAAAATTGATTCATAAATAAATTCGATGCAATCAAAAGTTGGTCACACAAATTTCGTATTTTTTATTTCGCGGAACAGGGTTTCTTTTTATTTGGCTTTAAAAAGGCTCGCCTTTTTCACTCTGTTCTCAGACGGTTTACGGAGAAAGTACGAAGTACTGATCGTAAAGTTAGGAGATTAACACGGTTCAAATTGTACAGGGAAAAAGATGCAGAGGGTTTTTTACTGATGCGGCTATTAGTTTAGGGTGCTTTAAGTGTTAAAGTAAAAAAAAAGTGAAATCACTTGCGAAAGGATTATTGGTTTGCGAAGCAAACCAAACGGGATTACAAAGCAATCCCCGGGGGTCAGTGAGCATAAGCGGGCAGGGTGCGACCAGAAAGTCAAATCAGTATAATATGATTTATTAAGATAGTTTCGCTGTCCTGGAGATTCACTCTGCGAAACGAATATTGGTTTGCGAAGCAAACCAAATAGGATCTATGAAAAGAGTGTTGGTTTGCGAGCAAAAGCGAGCAGGGGGCGGAGCCCCCTAGTATTCCTAAAAAATTCTTAATACTTTTTGAGTAACGGTACTTTCACCATCAAGATACCGTACAGTGTGGCTTAACGCAGTACTAGAAACGTTTTTACATTAAAAAAATATTCGGATGGTTTGAATAAATACTTTAATATGTATTCAGTTTGGCACAATATGTAGTAAAAGGACTCAATGCCTATAAAACTACAGAACCTTGATTATTCGAGTTTCGTTTAACGTAGTGTCCATGTAATCTGATATTAATAGGAGTTTCTTTTAAAGCTTTAACAAGTTCGCTGCCGATCTCGCGGCAGCGCGTGGTGTGGAGTGACGTTTCAGTAGCCAGTCATGTGTTCCGCAGTTAGAGCTGCGCTTCAGCATTTATTCTCAACTTCAATTGGCATTATATGTTAGGTGTTGGCGTTGTATTGGCGTCGAGTAAAGTTTAGAAGCTAGTTGAAAAAGTATGTGGTTTTTTATAAGCCTCTAAAACAGAAGATGAAATTGCAAATTAATTGGTTGAGCTTTCGCCAATCTATTCTAGTATTGACACACTTTCCAATCATATTTATAAAAAAAGTAGGCTTCTGGGAAAACCCATTTCTACGTGACCGGCAGCGAATGTGTTAACCTGGTTTTGACGAGATATCTCGTCTATAAATATCTGATCAATTTGGTTAATGACTAGATATATCGTCAACAAGGTATTGATTTTATTTTTATGATGCGAGATCAATTTCTGGTCATCTTTCTTCTGATGACGAGCGACAAGACCTTGATGGACAATATATATATATATATCATTCATCAAGGTCTTGTCAGTTGGCTATTGACTAGAAATACCTCGTCGATACAACCACTATGAGAGTTAAATCAAGTCCACATTACCTTTCATCATCAAAGTTATGTATATCCAATGCAATGCAATTATTTGAGATCCTATTCAGTTTGTGATTTCACTGGGGGAATCAAATACCATATGGTAGAGATCTGATTGGCCTAGGGTTACTTTCTGCCATTCGTATTGGAATTGTGAGGCTTGTGAGTTCGAAGCTAGATCGAACAAAAGACCGTCGTGTATGTGGGGGGTTGGAACACGTTAAATGTGTCGTAGTCTGAAATGTTCTCACTTTGGCGTGGTATGGAAGTTTGGAATGTGAGATGACAGCTAAGATGTTCTCGTCATCTAACCGTTGTTCAAAATTACGAGGTGCTGTCCTCAGACCTTTTCCTTCGAGATTGATCTGGGACTGACATATCACTGATAGACCGTTGTGTTGCTCATGCGCGACATTAATTCAAGTACCTACATATTGGAATTGTAGTTGTTATATTTGCTTGCTGATCCCAGGTGAATAATTCACAAGTAAATTATTTGAAAAATTAATATAGTTGGGTAAATAATTGGTAATTTTTAGTTAACGTCGTACTGGAGCAACACAACGGGCTATTGACGTAGGTCCGGGATCAATCCCTTAAGGGAAAGATCCGAGGACAACACCTCGTAATTTTGAACCTCGGTCAGATGGCGAAGCAACACCTGAGCTGGCACCCCACTCTCCAAACTTCCACACCAACCCAACGTGAGGACTTTCGGCCACGACAGATTTAAGGTGCACCAGCCGCTTTTTACACCATACGATTACAAACATCCATGCCCAGACCCGGATTCGAACCAGGAACCTTCCTATCTAGATGCTAACACCTTAACCACTATACCGGTTGGTCGGCTAATATAGTTGGGTAATGGTAATTTTAGTTAACGTCGTACTAGAGCAACACAACGGGCTAGTGACGACGGTCCGGGATCAGTCCCTTAAGGGAAAAATCAGAGGACAACACCTCGTAATTTTGAACCACGGTCAGATGACGAAGCAACACCTGAGCTGGCACCCCACTCTCCAAACTTCCACGCCAACCCAACGTGAGGACTTTCGGCCACGACAGATTTAAGGTGCACCAGCCGCCTCTACACCATACGCTTACAAACATCCATGCCCGAACCCGGATTCGAACCGGGAACCTTCCGATCTAGAGGCTAACACCTTAACCACTATACCGGTTGGTCGGCCTAATATAGTTGGGAAAAAAATGTTTCAAATATACAAAATTGCTATATTGTCAAAAGCGGATTAGCATTTACAATCATATAAACTTTAAATCTTATAATTAGTTAACCCACTGAACGTCACTTGATTTCCAAGTAAGGCTGTCATGTTTTACCCCGCTACACAAAAAAATCACAAATGAACAATTTCTATTGGTTGAAAGAATTGTAATAACGATTCAATTGGTTAAGATCAAAACTGGTTAGAATTCATGCAGTGAAGACTAAATGATGTGAAAAAAAATATATGCTTGTAAACCCCTCAGAGAGTTAAATCAACCGCCTGAGAGGGTTATAGATCAGCATACGCACTTTTCAATTTTCCCCCACCACTAACCTCTGCGTGATTTATATTTTGTACACAAAGTTGCTCAGGGATACTATTTTTGTTATGTTCTGCGGATAGATCATTTAAAATAATTTTTTTTAAATAAAATATCGTAAGTCAATACATCTTTAGACAGTTGTTTTTGACTTGCGACTATCTAAAATTAAACTTTTTCTCGTGTCGAAGGCTTAATAGTGACTTATAATTAATCGATCATGCGTAAAAACTGAAGTTTGCAAACAAATACACAGCCTTTTCAGAGTTAGGCGTAGGGTTTGATTAATACTCATCATAATTTTTATAGGAAATTGTTTCCTGCACAGTCCGAAGGTATTTCTATGTCACTACAAATTATAGACTCTTTAGATAATTATTGTTTTCGATGAATTAATCCGTGCTTCTATGCCACTCTTTCGAAGTTTCTAAAATATTCTAATTTTATCATGAAATTTCCGAAATATTCTAATTTTATCATGAAATTTCCGAAATATTCTAATTTTATCATGAAATTTCCGAAACATTCTAATTTTATCATGAAATTTCCGAAATATTCTAATTTTATCATGAAATTTCCGAAATATTCTAGCATTTTGTTGTATTTTATCGAATCTTCCGGAACTTCACGTAAATAGTGCGACGTAAATTCAACTACCTACAAAGTTCTAGTCTTTACAGGAGTCCGGTTGTTGGTTGGTTAGTGTGTTATGACCCAAGGGCCAGATTTGGCCATGATGCGCCAAATAACGCTTAGTTGATAAATAGCCTTTCATATGAAGAACAATTTTAAAATCTATGTTGTACATTTCAGTAGTACGGTGTTATGGTCAGATATATAAAATTTAAATAAAGTTTATGAAACCAATATCAGTAATGAATAATATTAAGTTCTTATGATATGGTTCCATCACACTAGTCTGTCGAAGTAATAAGGAATATACCAAATCGGTTTAGTCTGTGAAAATTAAAATTTTGACTTTCTGTCCAGACGTGTTTGACGGATAAAATACTATTGAATGTTAAGCATAAAAGAGCAGATTCTCCGAGTGGTAAATGTTTATGGGTAAAAAAAGCGTCAAATTAAGAGCCTTGTTGCTGTTATCTGTTTAAGTTTGTTGGAATGCGGCTGTGACTGTGCTGAAATTATTAATTTATTTGTTTAATGAATTAACTCTTGAAGTGGATTCTAAGATATTTCGTCCATAAAGATCTAATAAGTTTCACTAATGAAAAGATAAAGTTATTGCCAATTTATTGATGATGACGAAATCCAGATGTTGCATAACCCCTGTCGTGCGCTTGAATTTCTACCTTCATTGGGTTCATTGCACCCACGCCAGTCAATCATCAAGCTCCTACAAGGCCGTAAACGTCGTTCATCGACGACCATAATTGTTTTACGTGTTGATTGATAAATAAATGTGTTTGTCCAATCATTGTCCCAGTCGTGTTCACTAATGGTGACTGGGGCACGTTAAATAGGTCGTGGTCACAAAGTCCCCCATGTTCCCATACCAAATCAATACCTCTGGGGGTACCTGATCAGGGGGTTATCGGCCTCTGATTGGGATCTAAATTACGATATGTGTGAGTGGATGTATGAAAGGGGCCTTCCTGTAAAACGGATGTGTCATGTATGTCGAGCAAAGTCGGACTTCCTGCTATTGGGACTCAATAATATGGAAGGCGCATCCCCTCGCCTCTTGCCGTCTTCGACGGGCCTGGCACTCCTCTGGTCTGCCAGTGTAGGCATGAGAAACGACGAACGAACGAACGATGTGTTTGTCCTTTAAAATAAAAAGACTGGGTACATTGGGGTTGTTACAAAATACATTATATTCCTACCACCAGATATGCCGTCAATTTTCATCTAATGCTCATCAAGATCTGGTAGTTTTGGCATGGTCTAATGAACGACGATATAACTCGTTCAGACAACCAATAGTGTAAATTATTTTGAAAAAAAATCAAATGTATTGACAATAATTTACATTAAAAATATTTTTATTGGTACTGTAGAACTCCAACTATCCGAACTCCGACTATCCGAATCGTTTTCAGAATTTCTGAAAAAAAAAAATTAAGACGGAAACGTACTGCGATTCGCAAAAAAATGATTCTGGGTTTCAAATTCTAAATGATGATGAACTTATTGAAAGTGTGAGAGAAGAAAGTGTCGAGGAAGCAGATGACCTTAATATCGAAGTTGAAGCAGACACGGGACCATCTGGTAGTGAAGCATTTGCCGATCTTAAAACTGCGTTGAAGGGGATGGAGCGTCAGCCCTAATGTGACTACATGCAACTTCTCACTGTCAAGCGGATGCGCGACTTGGCTGCCCGAAAACGGATGAAGACAGTCCAACAGCTTACTTTAACCGAGATGTTCAGCAAGCAATGACTTTCATTTACAGTACGGTACGAACATACTGTACTAATGTATAGCACTTGTAAGTACGATTAACATGTAAAAGTGTGGCCGTTACATTTAATTAATTAAAAGCTCTTTTTCTTTAAAAATAGTTTTTTTGTCTCCAATTTCAACCATACATACATTAATTAATTAAAATACATACTAGACCCTTTTTTCGGAAACAATCCATTTATCCGAATTTTTTATTATCCGAATGGGGTCTGGTCCCAATTGATTCGGATAATTGGAGCTCTACTGTACTATTTTTATTACGATCAATCAAACCGTTAAAGAGAAAAATATAGGCATATTGTGACTGCGCAAATTGTATTCGTGGTGTTTGATTTTACATGCGTTATCGACCTTTTGCACGTCATAAATTTAAGTTTTTACTTTAAGTAGCATGTATCAAAACTAATATGTAGCTAGTTGAATTAACTTCGCACTGGATATTGGTGACGGTCTGGGATCAAACCCGAAGGAGAAAAAAAAGAACACCTCGTAATTTTGAATCACGGTCAGATGTGAGTTGGCACCTCACTCCCCAAACTTCCACGTAACACGAATGGGAGGACAGTGGAGGCCACGACAGAAAAGAGCACCAGCCCCCACGAAAATTACTGGTATGGAAGTTTGGAGAGCGGGGTGCCAGATCATGTGTTGTCCAGTCATCTGACCGTGGTTCAAAATTATGTGGTATACTCGGATCTTTCCCCTAGGGGATTGATACCGGACCGTCGTCAATAGCCCGTTGTGTTGCTCTAGTACAACGCTAATTAAAATTACCTTGCTTTTTACACGAACGTAACGGTCTTTGTTTGGATCGAGATACAAACTAGCAACCTTGTGATAGGTAATCCACTGTTCTGCTAATAGGCCTTCCACAGCCCCTTAAAAACTAAAACAGATTTTAAAAATGTTATCCGGGGTTGCATTATTTTTCGTTCAAAAAACTATAAAACTACGTTATTGTAAAAATCAAATTTTTTTCATTCAGCATTTAATCGCTCCTGGCGGTTGTCTCGACGAGTTATCTCGTCATTAGCAAAACTGACCAGATCTTGATCTCGTCATCAAAACATACTGGCGATATCTTGAAGAAGAAATGCCTCGTCATTAGCAAAATCGGTCAGATCTTGATAGGCGATATATCGCATTTTAACCACTTGAAGGGTTAATACACGAGATAAATTCAGTTTGACGTGTATTAACGAAAAAATATTTTCCATGTTGAATATGGCAGACGCGCGCGTTGCAAGTAAACAAACGTTTCCATACATCACACTATTTTCTGTAAACTACGCTAATGAATAGAAATATCGAAAATCTTTAGCCTGCTATCTAAACATCTTAGTCCTGTTTTGCAGCAACAGTCTAATTTTAGTCTTCTAAATGTTTTATTAACACTCTAAATAGCTTCAACGATATCTATCGTTTCATAGACATTCATTGCCGACCAACCGGTCTAGTGGTCAAGGTGTTGGCCTCTGGATCGGAAGGTTCCTGGTTCGAATCCGGGGTCAGGGCATGGATGTAAATTGTGCTGTCCTTTGTTAGCGGCAATGATGGTCCCCCCCCCCCCTCTGGGTGCTCCTTCACAAGTGACCATCACTTCCGGCCTTGTAGTGGCCAAGGACAAGTCCTTAGTGCCTGCCATTGGAAGTAGTTACCATCGCTTCCGGCCATGTAGTGGTCAAGGAAAAAGTCCAGTGCCCGCCATTGGAAAATAAAATATATCGTTCATCAAGTTCTGACCAATTTCGGTAATGAGATATATCGTCGTCAAGATATTGCCAATACGATATCAAGATCTAGTCTGTATTCATCTAATGACGTCATATCGCGTCCTTCAAGATCTACGGGTTTGCTCGCATGGTTTTGACTGACGGATAACTTGTTCAGATAACCAATAGAAGGGTTAAAACCACTCTGATGAAAACAAATCGCGCGATTTTCTCCAAAAGTAAAGTCCGACTCCTGTAAAATATATTTTTTCTTGCGGAGGAACTTAATGCGAAGCCGTATAGCATTCTTTCCAGACAAGAAAATAAAGCTTGAAATAACATCTTGACGACTTGCTACAGCTTCTAAACGTCGAAATAAAAATTCCAGTTGCCTCATGGTTGTTTATCCGTTAACTGAGAGTGTCTGGAATTGATGTTCTCTTTCTCACACAATTGAGAGAAATATGTTGAAAGAGAATGGGTTTGAGTTGTTTCCATCTGGCTTTCATGTGGAAAGAAAAGTGTAAAACATTGAATAGCTGTTGACGCTTTAGTCATTTTGAAATTCCAACTGAACGAAACAATAAATAGCGGCTGTATGGGAAACGTGTTTAGCGACAAGTTGAAAAGCAACGACAATTTATTACGAGGACCATTGTAGCCAGGTTGGTAGAGGCGAAGTTTAGCAACCCTCCGGTTGCTAATCCTCTTCTCTACCAACCTCTACCCAACTCGATATGCATCCAAAAAAAACGTCTGCTATAAACTCGATCTATCTCCTCTATACTAAACTCAATCTATCTCCTCTGTACTAAACTCGATCTGTCTCTTCTATACTAAACTCAATCTATCTCCTTTATACTAAACTCGATCTATCTCTCCTATACTAAACTCGATCCATCTCCTCTATACTAAACTCGATCTATCTCCTCTGTACTACACTCGATCTATCTCCTCTATAATAAACTCGATCTATCTCCTCTATACTACACTCGATCTATCTCCTCTATACTTTACTCGATCTATCTCCTCTATACTTTACTCGATCTATCTCCTCTATACTAAACTCAATCTATGTCCTCTGTACTAAACTCGATCTGTCTCTTCTATACTAAACTCAATGTATCTTCTTTATACTAAACTCGATCTATCTCTTCTATACTAAACTCGATCTATCTCCCCTATACTAAACTCGATCTATCTCCTCTATGCTAAACTCAATCTATCTCCTCTATATTAAACTCGATCTATCTCCTCTATACTAAACTCAATCTATCTCCTCTGTACTACACTCGCGCGCGCGCGCGCGCGATCTGTCTCTTCTATACTAAACTCAATCTATCTCCTTTATACTAAACTCGATCTATCTCTTCTATACTAAACTCGATCTGTCTCCTCTGTACTACACTCGATCTATCACCTCTATACTTTACTCGATCCATCACCTCTATACTAAACTCGATCCATCTCAAGACTATCATCTAAGCGGGAGTTTATTGTTCGTTAAATCTGTATGGTATCAAATGTCTTCACGTTGGCATGGCGTGGATGTTTAGAGATAAGGTTACTACCTTAACTGTTGTCCTCGGTCTTTGCCTTCGGGATTGATCCCGGGATGTCATCAATAGGCCGTTATGTTTCTCTAGGTCGACTTTAATTCAACTCTACCAACTACCTCCTTATTAAGACATGCGTGTAAGACACGTGAGCACAAAAATCAAGGACAATGCAATTTGTGACGTACCCCGTGTCAGGAACCCGCATCGAAGTATAGGTAGTTGAATTAACGTCGCACTGGAGCGATATAACTGGCTTCGGGATCGATTGCGAATGAAAATATGACAACTGGTAATTTTGGGTCACGGTTAGATGATAACGTCAACGGGTGAGCTGCCACACCCCTCTCCAGACTTCTACACCACACCAACGTGAGTATATTTGAGCCAAGATGAATTTAACGTGCACCAGCTCCCACGTAAATGCCAGTCATTGGTTATATCAAGTTCAGAACTTGAAATCATTTGGTTGCTAATCCGTTACATTTACTGAACTACTGCGGCACACGGTGTCATTCTGAACAAAGTAAAAGGGAAAAAATAAAAGACTGCTTTGGTGAATTCATTGCAGACTTTTTTTTACACTTTTTGTCCTGTTGAGGGGACCAATTCACAAAAATCTTTCAAAATTACTATTATTTTTTTTATAAATTTCAATAAATGTTTATACAATTAGGTTTAAAATGATAAATTAGTTATAGAGATACGTTAATTAGAAGTATTTTAAATAATTTTTTGAAAAATACCAGTACGTATCTGAAGTTTAATTTTAGGCTTTAGACTTCAATATCTCAAAATTTGTACTTTTTTCATATAAGGAACATTTTTTCAAATTTTATTTAAGCGAATATAAAAAAAGTTGGTTTTTAAGTGTAACGCGTACCCTATAACATATTTTAACACAGGCATTTTTTTCTATCTGCTCAGAAAATTTCATTTTGACTGTTGAAAAGCATGAAAATTGGTCATTAAAAAAAAATATGAGTTGAAGGAAAAAATTTTTCAAAACTTCAAATTTTAAGTTTTTTAAAAATTCCTGTGTTTTTGTGTTTATTAGTGCCTTCCAAAACCAGTATCGAAAAATTCAAATCAATAAAAGGTTCTGAGAAAATGGTCCTTAAAATTTGACTATTTTAAGATTCCGGAGATAGGACTACACTGATCCCCTTAAAAGCAATCTAATAGTAATGTGCTGGTCTCTGACAAAGCCTCACAACATTTAGACAAGCGTTACATAAGGTTGTCCAAATGTTCCCTGGAAAAAGAGCCCCGTATGCCCCCTATTTTAAGGTCTTTTTTTGCGCTGTCTAATTTTGATGTGTAGGCTGCAATGTCTTGCCCGAGAGCATCCCAAGCATGCTCAATTGATATGAAATCAAGTGACCTTGATAGCTATGAGTTCAGAATTTTTCATCAGTTTTTGTCATGCATGTAGTAAAATACAAAGCATGTTACAATGTGATGCACCTTTATAACGTCACTGTACCGTTCTAACACAGAATTGATTTTGGTATTTATTAGTACATAGAAAGATGCGTTTTAACTCGATCTTCGTGTAAAAGCGTTGAAGTACGAGAAAGGATAAGGTACTAAATATTTGCGTCAGATATTAAGAAGGCATCGATTCATTGTTTATGATAAGAATATTCACATATAAAGCGTTCGTAAATCGGGCGTTTATTGTATTTTATTTTTAAGATATTTTTCCTTTTCCTGGATCTTGTATAATATCATTAAAATAAGAATTCATGAATGTTTAAGAACAATTAGTTTTTATAATAAACTAATCATGAAGTTCCATTTCATTTTTCTCCGAAATAAAATGTAATAATTTAATTTTCAAAATAATTAACATTAAAAGTTTATATTTTTTCTATATTCCATTAAGAGTTAGTTGAAAGCAAAAATACGCACATTAGGATTTTATGACGATTCTATTTTAAAATAAGATATCTAAATTACATGAAATGACACACTACAAACATTTAATATGATATAATCCTCCAAAAAGCATTCTTATAAACAGTTCCATTTCGGAATATCAGAAGGAAAACTTATCTACAATAAGAAACAAGAACACGGATAAATTCACACTCCTAAAATAATACACACTTCTTTCACACACACAAAGCTTAGAAGAAAAATTACAGCTACCATTATTAGTGATATAAAGTTCCGAGAATAAATTTATACTCCAAAAAGGCAAGATATCACACATTCTATTCCTTATAATGTTGGACATAGAATTATTAAATTCTATGTTACAAGTATCTTAGCTGGTACAAAAATTCGTAACATACTCACATTGATTTGAAGCGAAAAGATGGTTTTTCCTTCCGATGAACTGTTTTCAAGATAGTGGCACTTTCACCTTAATCTTGTAGAATGACGCCCGAGACCTTGCCATTCAATAATACGGTATTTTCTTTCCTGGGTCATTAGAAGAGACACCTCTACATCTCACTTAGGTATTATCACCTTAAATTGTCATTAGATAATGTGTACGTTACATTGTGTGGTATAAATGACACGATGAGAAGATTGATCAGACAAGTAATAAATTGCGTAAAATATTTACATCCATTTCACACAAACGCACTCCTGCAATTGTTACCATCCAGACGGCTAGATGGTTTAATAATTCGTCTTCGCATCGGCTATTTTGAGACACGGATAAACATTTATTAATGGGAGAAACCACGACCCCATGCTATAATTGTCAACATTTTCTTACCATACACCATATTTCAACCACTTGTACAAGTCTCTAACCATTTTATCGTTGCTTTTTTAACACATCATCACCAATTTTATCAGACCTGTTGGGTCAATTTCCCTATCAATAGTTTTTTTTTTTTACTTTCTTTCATCATTCAGGATTTTTTACCACATTTCGCTCATTCCTTTCAACAACGTCATATCTCAAGAAACGTGATTTTTCACGAGAGTGACATTAAAGTTTAAAAGTAAATTGAAATGTATTAAAAATAAATATTTCTTTGTGCTCTATAGCAGTGGTCCCCAACCCCCGGGCCGCGGACCGGTACCGGTCCGTGGACCAAATGGTACCGGGCCGCCCAAGGAATATTAAATAATTTCCATTTTATTTACTTTGGCGTATTTCTCTCGGGTTTGTGCGGTTCTTATCTATGAAATGTCCACTCAAATTAGGAGGCGGTAAATCAGAACTTGAAATTTGTTCTGTTACTAGAGCTTCAATTATGATTTCTGAATACTGTGTGTCTCTATTTTCCAATTTTGACAAATGTGACAACTGTTTTCAAGTTGGCAGACAAAGTAGCTGCATTTACAGCCAAACTGGAGTTGTGGGGACGGCGCGTGAACAGAGGCATTTTGGACATGTTTCAGACATTAGCGGCGATTTTAGGCGAGACTGAGCCTAAACATTCATTCTCCTAGTTGGTGCACGATCACTTGTGTTTGCTTTTAAAAGAGTTCCAGTGATTCGTGGGTTTTTTGTGGTTGGGAAACCACAAAATACCCCCGAACTAGTAAGGAATGGATCCGCAACCCATTTGTCAACAAATCAGGCGAATCTAGCATGTATGTGCAAGAAGATTAACTGCTGGAGATTGCAAATGAAGGCGGCCTTAAACTACGTTCGAGGCAACAATACCCTGAGATTGCATCCACATCACTTAAATCCCTATTGCCATTTCCGACAACCTATCTATGTGAAGCGGGGTTTTGTGCAGTGACAGCAACAAAAACAACGGAATAAACTGGACATAACCAACACACTTCGGGTATCATTGTCTCCTATTACCCCCAGATGAAATCGTCTCGTTGCAAAGAAACAAGCTCAGGGTTCTCATTGATTTAGCGTTCTGGCGAGTTAAAATGTTAAATCACATTAAATTCATTTTTTTGGTGCAACTGTATTTTATTTTGAAGGCATGTTTAAATACAATTAAATTAAGATTATTGAATCAAAAAAATCTAAAATATAAACAATCAACGTCTACCTCCCCCACCCCCCCTCTGCGGGCTGCGTTAAAATTATCAAACGTTGATCCGGTCCGCGGCGATAAAAAGGTTTGGGAGCGCTGCTCTATAGCATCTAAATATTGAACAGTGAGATATGACGATCTTGCAGGGATATACTACTCTTTCAGGGCATTCTGAAAACAGGCATAACTAAAAATTGTCGATTTTCGAGATATGATGTTGTTGAAAGGAGTTAGCAATTTATTATCACCCACATATAATGGGAAAGTAAAGTGCCCAGTGATATGTGAAGTAAAAATAAATTTCAACGATTCAAAAAGTTAAGAACATTTATTAATTTAAAAGCTGTAAAACTATTTACAGAAAAGAAACAAAGATCGAATTAACAAGAGTTGTATCTCTTACAAAAGTATAACAAAAATTGTCATCTGAAAGAAAGGAACTTTTATTTTTATACTTCTTGTCTAACCAAAAATTAGCCTAAATACCTCAATAGAATGATTGCCATAAACAAAATAATAATACTGTAAGTAGTTGATTGGACATAATATTATGACCACGCCCATTTATAGTTGTGGCCAATCACAAAAGCATGACAACTCAACTTGTTTGTTTAGATAATCATAGCCATACAAGAAGGAGGTGCGAACATGTGAAGATGGATTCTAATAAACAGGTTATCTTTAACATTTATGATAAAAATATTTTAAAATAAATTTCATGAATTTTATCATCTAAGATTGGGATTTCACCATCTAACTTATTTAAAAATTCAGATTTTTACAATTCATCCAGAAATTTTACTTTTATATTTAATTTTTATGTAAATCCTTTGGATTTTTTTCATCGAATTTCTCTTTTAATGTTTGTCTGGTGTTTGGCGCAGCTTGTCCTCCTTTGGATCATGCGCCATACAACACAAATCAACCAAACAAAACGTCATTAGATAATAAATAAGTTATTGATCCATTCAACGCGTATAGTAATTGACAATATGATGGTAAAAGTAAAGGGCAATCCAATTTTAAGAACACTGGTTGCTCTTGACCTTGTTTCACATTTTTTGATTTGCCATTTCGATTTTTAACCATCACATGTTCTATGATGGTATAAGTTCGAAATACAAAATGCATTTTTTAATTCAACGTTTGGAACGTATCCACAATATTGCTCTTGCAGTGAGCATTTGAAAACTACTGACCACGTAACTGTGCGTGTTAAATCTGTCGTAAATAAATCCTCATGTTAAAGTGGCGTAGAAGTTTGGAGAGTGGGGTACAAGATCCGTCATCTAACCGTAGTTCATTCATAATGATGAGGTGTTCTCCTCAATCTTTTCCTTAGGGAATTGATCCCGGACCGTAACCAATAAGCCGTTGTGTTGCTCTAGTACAGAGTTAACTCAGCCTTCTTACTTACCTGACCATGTAACACTTTTGGAGTCCCATCAGGACAAAAGACTTCAGAAATTCAATAGATATCCCATATTATAGAACTAATCATGAACAAGAATAGTAATATAGAACGTATCAAACGTATTACAAATGAGCTAATATAGTATGTTCTCGACTCTAGCGGAATGCGTTATTTTCTCATTTACTGTATTGTATATTTCTTGCATTGCTTTTTGCAAATTGGATATTGAATAAGAAAAAGACGGGCCCTTCTTCCCATAACTTCCGACTGAGCCAAGGGAGAAAAAGTATTTCAAATACAGAGCCAAAAACATATTATTTTAAGCAAGTTTTTAACTACCCTGCAATTCATCTCACAATCAATAAGAAAATTTATAGCAAACGTTGAGCAGAATAGATTACATTGGTTCAGGAGGTCAAAACTAGTTACAAGTCATAAAAGACTACGGGCTGCAGAACGCGGATGAATGCTATGACCTCTTAAAGGGTTAACTACATTTCATAAAAGACTTCTCAAAGTCAATGTGACCGTCAGGACATTTTATTCCTTTAGCCTTTTCAAATCGATGCCTTCATCTCACTTAAGCTTTCGCATTGGTGGCCATTAGATCCCGAGTATCGAATCTTTTGGCTGCCCTAGGACATATTGAGCGAAGTGAAATTGTTGACCTACATAGAAAGTAAATAGTTACGGTACATAAAGAACATAAGTTTTCTTTATTTTATACTTTGTTACTATACGTTAAGAAAGGAAAACAACATAAACACAAAACTAGTGGGATGGAACGCATCAATGGATCCGCCAACGAATCAATGGCTGCTTCGATCACCCTCCAAGTGGTTTCACGAGATATCTTTTTTTCAACTTTGGTAATGACGATATATCTCGTTATCAAGATAAAAACGATTGTTTGATGACGACGAGATCAAGATCTGGTCAGTGTTTTCCAATGACGGAATACTCGACATCAAGATATTTGCGATTATTTTATGATGGCGAAATAAAGATAGGGCAGATCAAGCTGCCAACCGAACTTCGGAATAAACGAGATTCGAACTCTATCCAATCATTTCTCCAGTCTACCAGTTTCTCAACACGTTCGCTGCCAATCTCGCACCAGCGCGTGACGTAGTGCCAACGCTAAAGAGCCAATCACGCTGCAGCGAGTGGCGTGGAGTGATGTCTCAGTAGCCAGTCACGCGTTCGCGCGGGAAGAGCTGCGTCTCAACAGTTATTCTTCTCTTCAATTGGCGTTATATGTTAGGTGTTGGCGTGGTATAACCGAGGAATGAAAGTTAGAAGCAAGTTGTAAAGGCATGTGGTTTTTCGAATTTATAGCTTTATTAGTTATTAAAAAAAATCTTGTAATATGATTTGTGTAGAGACAATAGTTCTGTAGGGTCTTCACGCCCCTAAAAAATAAAAATGAAATCTTATAAGCCTCTAACAGATGATGAAATTACAAATTTGTTGGTTGCACTTTCGACAATCTATCCTGGTATTGGCGCATTTTACAATCATATTTGTTATAAAAAGTAAGTCGGCTTCTGAGAAAAACCCATTTCTACGACGTGGAAATAACTATCAACACATTCTAACTTGACCGACAGTGAATGTGTTAATGTAGTTAATTAACATCATATTAGAGCAGCACAACAAGCTATTGGCGATTCTCGGATTCTTGGATCAATCCCCAATGGAAAGAATCAAGGACAATCCTTCGTCATTCTGAATCACGGTCCGATGACGAGATTAACACCTGACCTGGTACCTCACTCTCAACTTCTCACACTACGCCAACATGCTGGCATTTGAGGCAATGTGAGATTTAAAGTTCACCAGTCCCCGTGTAAACAATGGTTTTTGACTGGACCTAGATTCGAATTAGGTATGCGACATCGATGTCGATGTTTTATTAAAAACATCGATGTATTTAACATCGATGTAATGGAGCTGATGTTTTTGTAACATCGGTGTTTATACTTGTCGATGTTTTTACGATGTCGATGTTTTATTTTTAAATGAAAAAAGTACCTCTATAAAAATTTTAAAAATAACCAAGTAGCATATTTTTCACAATCAGTAAATTGAGCATAATTTTAAACCAAAGTGGCTAATGGTGAAGGATCTGAAAAGTAGGGATGTGACATCAATGTCTATGTTTTCAAAACATTGATATTTATAAAAAAAAACATCGATGTATTGGAGCCAGTGTCGCATAACTAGTTGCTAAAACAGTTTTAAGAAACGGGGAAAAAGTTTAAATACACTGAATTTACAAACATCGATGGTTTAGGGGCTATCAACATTGATGTTTTGATTTTGAACACCGATGTTTCAAAACATCGATGTTTTGCTGTCGATGTCGCATCACTAGTTATTAAACCAGTTTTAAGAAACGGGGAAAACAGTTTAAATACACTGAATTTTGAAAATATCGATGGTTTGGGGGTGATGTATTATCAACATAGATGTTTTGCTGTCGATGTCGCATCACTAATTCGAACTCACTAACCATTCGGTTGCTAATTCGTCGCCCTTCCAACTGGTCTACCTCAGCTTCTGATTATTAGGAGAATAAGCTTTTAGTCTCCGAAACAATGTCAGTTAATGAGTACTGATGTATTTGAATTTCGAATTTCGGATGCCTTAAGATTGAAATTGCAAATCGAACTAGTAAGGTTGAGATCGAACAGTTGCAGCAAAATTAGATTGCTTAGAGGGTGAACAGATGCGTTTCGAACATGTTTCCTCCACGGGGTTGTGATTCGCTGTTTGTTTATTAGTCATTCAATATTGATTGCACTGTGGATCTTCACTCCCTTCGAAAATGGCACGCAATGAACGTACCCTATTTCTGCATTTGAAAAGATCTAAATATTGATTCCACTCTCCATCGGGAGAATTATCGGTGATAATATTTTCCGAACAATCCCCGCCAAATCGTTAAATGCTGCCAATAGTATTTCGAAAGAATAAACAATGACGTATTTTATGTGTTTCGGAAATATGCGGAAGCAATTGCGTCTCCCGAAAGAGACTGGATTTATTTTATGAGTAAATATATAAATATTCGCATGCAACAATTTATTTTTTAGTCAGGTGGATAATACAGCAAAATAAACCAACCACAGCTCATTGTTCCTCATTACTTTGCGTTATAGTGGTGAGATTTGATTTCATACATGAACAGAGAGATTGATGTATTACTTCTTGCTTAGAACAGACAAATGAAAAAAAGAACTTACAAATATTTGCTGGTATAGATGAATGACTCTTATAGCATCAAGTCAGAGGTCCATGTCTTCAAAAGTTTAACTCAAAAATATTTTAGTCATTTTTGAAATAAATGTATTTACATTTTTACAAGAACTTCTGGTAATCTTCTGGAGTTTGAATTTTTCTAGTTTCATCTTCCGATCATTTGTATTTTTAATTTCATTTTTTATTAATTTAACGTATCAGAATTCTGGGTATCGTATGGAAAAAACTTGCTGGGTCTGTGAGTATGGATAAAATGGAAGTTAACGTGTCTTTTACTCTGGATGTGTCTCTCTCTTTTCTGCGTTCCTCACATATAGTTTCATTACTTAACGTTGCCTTTCTTGTGTTTGGCGCAGCTGGTCTAGTATATAGTACTTTACTAGCTCGGCGTTGCCCGTCCCCGTGGTGTTGGTTTGCGAAGCAACACCTTGTTATAAGGTATTATTACGGTGTAAAATTTTCAACAGATTTCAAATCCGTTAAAATTTTTAATCTATCTTTAACGAATTCGCTTTTACGAAAAATAACTAAACAATGCCTCTTATAAGGTTTTTTATTTTTTGCTCTCCATTGCAAGAGGCAGGAAATGTAATCTGTTTTTCTTTGTAGCGCGACATGCAATCTGTTTATTTTTGGAAAGAGAAAGTTATCGTGACGTCACGATCTCTTGCGAAAATATAAAAGATATATTCAATTTAAAAGTTATTTATATAAAGAAAATCATATTTTTAGGTATGGATCTAAAGTGAAATTTTCCGCAGATTTCAAATCCGCTAAAATTTTTACTCTATCTTTAACGGTCTAGGAGATAGAAAAATAACTAATTGACTCCAGTTAAAAGATTGTTTGTTTTTTATCGTCTGGCAGAAAAATTATTCATCCGCGCGCCGAAAATGAAAACAATAAATTTAGAATCTGTGATCTCTTCCATGCTGTAGCATTCAATAATGATTAAATTTCATTAAATTCATTTTAAAATGTTCTAGATTCAATTTTAAAATTCGCCGCGACCCAAAAATTTAAAAAAAACTTGGATTACCTGTGTGCCAAATCTCATTGCTGTAAGTGCCATAGAATCGTCAAGATTTTGCGACAAACAGACAGAGACAAACACCTCCTTTTATAATAGTTGAGATGCACCTTAAAACCCATAGCCCACTGTGTTGCTCCAGTGCGACATTAATTAAAATACCACACCAACCCAGGAATTCATAAACGATCAAGTGCTTCGAGGGAAAACTGAGCAAATCAAAGTTTTATTTTCCTGATAATTATTTTTAATGCATTCATGATCCAGTTTGATATAAATCCCACAACCAAAACATTACTTCTGCAAATTCAAAATAAATAACACGAGTTGAATGAAATTGGAATTAGTAGCAAAAGCGATACGAGAGAGAAGTTAGAACCAGCAGCATAAGTTATCGATCTGCTGAATTCGAACTCTGTGACGGGGATGCATTCGTTCCATAGGGCGCAAGATAAACGACTTTCCCGGAACTATTTCTCGAATTTCGAAAAGCCTCCCTCCATTACCCGCACGTAGCACTTAATGAAAGTTTTACTCCTGAAAATGTTAGGTGAAATATAAATTCCGAAAGCAGCATCGTATTTCAATAAAAGCATTGCACAGTGCTAATTGAGACTCCATTGCGATGAAGTGTCCCATGCAAGACGATAAAAGCCGTCAGAAAAATTGTTTGCAGTGTGTCTATGATGGATCGCACAGAATCCATTATCTATTTCTTTAACCCCAGCAGTTTGTCGATCAGTTTCCCAGATCTGAGCTGTTGTGTCTGGATGTGGTCATGAATCTCGAGGTAATGACTGAATGGCGTTGAACACTCACCAAATCCAACTTATAAACACTTAATAAGCTAATGCAGCGATTTTCAACCTTTTGCGTCTATGGCATATACACAAATAATTTAAGTTCTGCGGCACACAAAAAATATAGCATTTTGTTTGCCTGTCAAAAAAATCTATTTTATTTTGACTGATTACTAAAACAATACTACCTGTTCGTTTTGCTTCCTAAGTTTATTTTCCTCCCTTCTAGTGGTTTGTCGAGCACCCTCTAGCAGCGTTTATATGTTCCTGTGTATATATATGGTGTACATTGTATTCCTGACCTACGTTTGCCGACCAACCGGTATAGTGGTTAAGGTGTTAGCCTCTAGATCGGAAGGTTCCTGGTTCGAATCCGGGTCCGGGAATGGATGTTTGTAAGCGTATGGTGTAGAGGCGGCTGGTGCACTTTAAATCTGTCGTGGCCGAAAGTCCTCACGTTGGGTTGGCGTGGAAGTTTGGAGAGTGGGGTGCATTCTCAGGTGTTGCTTCGTCATCTGACCATTGTTCAAAATTACGAGGTGTTGTCCTCGGATCTTTCCCTTAAGGGACTGATCCCGGACCGTCGTCAATAGCCCGTTGTGTTGTTCTAGTACGACGTTAACTAAAATTACCATTACCATTACCTGACCTACGTTTAAAATTTGTAAGGACCTTTTGAATCATCATGTATACATGGCGCTGTCCGATGAACAGAAACTTAGGAACTCTGTTCTAAAAACATAGCACATTGTGTTGCTCCAGAGTAACGCTAATTAAAATACCTACCTACCTATCTGTTCTAAAAATGTTTTCTTTTTCCAAAATCAGAGTTACGATTGTGAACAACCGGAGCATTGCGAGTTTGAATCCAATCGAAGATCGTCGTGCACAGAGGCAGTCGGTGCACGCTAAATCTGCTGTGACCTCAAAAGTCCTCGCGTTGGCGCGGTGTGGAAGTTTGGAGAGTGGGGTGCTAGCTTAGGTGTGACCTCGTCATCTGACCGTGGTTCAAAATCACGTGGTGCTGTCTTCGTCTCTTTCCCATCAGGAGTTGACCCTGGACCGTCACCAATAGCCCGTTGTGTTGCTCAAGTGTGACTTTATTTAAAGTACCTACCTACTCAGAATTCCAATTGCGGTTAAAGTTAAAATCAAAACTACACAGGAAATTTGCACGTGCAAAAAGTATCAAAATGAAAATTAACTGCTACACCAATCGGCAAACTCGAAGGCTCCAAAACTTACATAACGGACGACGATAACGCCTTTAATTATCGTTAGTCTAAAGGATTTTTTTTTCCTTTTCAATTGGTAGTTTTCTTACTTCCATCCACGACATAACCATTTTAAAAATTGCGCCACATCGAGTACTTTAACTCGCAAAACCGCATTAAACTCATAAATCGTATAAATTCAAATCTCTTTTCTCTTCATTATGAAAAACTTAATCGCGCACTAAACTCACTTAACTTAAATTTACGATTGCTACTAAGTTGGTTTCAGAAGTCTCAATGATATGATAGCTACGGAAATGAGGAAATGTTTGCTGTTCATAAATATATTTTTTGACTTTCATTTCTTAAATTGGCCATAAGTCTTCGTTTTAAAAGCAAAGGTGCATTAGCCACATGGTGCCGTTTGTACTAATTTAAAACCTCTTTAAGCCACACTTGCTGAATTTTCTGAAAACTTTAATGGAATGAGCAGAGGAAGAAATCAGACCTAATCATGTCCTTAAGGAAAACCTGTATATTTGTTTACACCAACAAGCAAGATTTTTTAATAGTAATTTTCTCTATTAGCTTGTTTTGGTTCAGCTGTCACTTGAGTCGTGAGATACTAGAGTATTCATAAAACTAGGGATAGATTAAATGTTTCCACATAGGGCGTCTTTTACAATTAGGGGGAGAAGTAACTCAGTTGGGAGAGTCACAGACAGGTGAGTTGCGAGCTCGAAACTCGATCCAACCAAAGACCGTCGTGTACGTGGAGACTGGTGCATCTTAAATCTATCGTAGTCTCTTAGGTTTTCATGTACGTATGCTATAGACGTTTAGAGATTAGGATGCCTTCAGGCGCCGACCTCGTCATCTGACCCTGGTTCGAAATGATGAGGTGCCCGTGGATCCCATCGGAATAGATCACGGGCCGCCACCAATAGATCGTTGTATTGCTCCAGTGCGATGTTAATTCAACTACCTACCTATATAATTAACATCGTTTTTTTTTTATGAAATTCACGAAATACGTTTGAGGCAAGAGCCGATGAATCTGAAATCAATTTATGGGGCAGGATTTGTTTTATAATTCAGGTTGGTAGGTACCCTGAACTTTTAGGTAGGTATTGCAACTGAAGCAACACACAACAGGCTATTGTCGACGGTCCAGGATCATTGCCGAAGGGAAATATTTGAGGACACCTCGTCATTTTGAACCACAGACCAAGAAAGATCTGTATAGTTCGAGAACAACACTGGCAATTCACTCTCAAAACTTCCAACACAATACCACCAACAATCCCCCGATTGCTAATTCGTGATTCTACCAAGTTGGCCACTGCGATTCCCTATTTATCGTTGTAAAATATTATTTTTAGTATAGGCTCTAAAAATTCTAAACTCTGAGACAAAAATGTCCTTTTATTCGATACTGTTTTTCTCAGTTGCATAGTAAACTTTCTTTAATGCAAACTAAGCATGCAAAAACTTTTTTATTTCAGAGTTTTCTATAGGAAATCTCTTTTGTTCCAAGTTTCTTATTTCAATAAATCCTTTAAGATACCATATCTTTCGGAAGTAAAGATTTCTTCCTACTTTTAAAGAGACGCGTTGTTGAAGTATTTTTAAATATAACGCTACTCAATAACTATGCTTGGTACAATGTGAAACACTTCCCATAGTTTGAAGTCGATAATCATTTTTTTAAATTTCCAATGGCAAGGCAGAACAATTGCGAAGACAAATACAAATACAATTCAATACAAAGTACAGAGTTGACCAAGGTCATTTTAGCCTTATACAAAGCCAGAAGTGATGGTCACTTCTGAAGGAGCACCAATGGGTGGACCATCATCCCTAACAAACGACAGCACAATTTACATCCATGCCCTAACCCCGGATTCGAACCAGGAACCTTCCGATCCAGAGGCCAACACCTTGACCACTAGAGCGGTTGGTCGGCTTCGATTAATCATGAAACCATAGACTACAAACGAAAATTTCCCTTTGTGGGGATGCCGACCAACCGGTATAGTGGTTAAGGTGTTAGCCTCTAGATCGGAAGGTTCCTGGATCGAATCCGGGTCCGGGTATGGATGTTTGTAAACGCATGGTGTAGAGGCGGCTGGTGCACCTTAAATCTGTCGTGGCCGAAAGTCCTCACGTTGGGTTGGCGTGGAAGTTTGGAGAGTGGGATGCCAGCTCAGGTGTTCAAAATTACGAGGTGTCGTCCTCGGATATTTCCCTTAAGCGACTGATCCCGGACCGTCGTCAATAGCCAGTTGTGTTGCTCTAGTACGACGTTAACTAAAATTACCAAATTACCCTTTGTGGGGATCTAGTTTTTATTGAAACAAACTTAGAAAGGTTTTTAGACAGTTTGCATCGCAATGTTTGGTAAAATACAAAAATAATATCTTTCAAATTGATCAATATTCGAATAATGCTGTTAAATTATAAAGAAAATGACGATTTTTTGAAATCTTAAGAATATTATATTACGGAATCAACTATAGTTTTATAGTGTGCATCAAGCACAAAAGAAATATACACAAACTGTTTTGGTATAACTTTGGAGATTCATTTGAATATATTTCTAGCAGTGAGGGGATCTAGCAACTGAACAAAGCGTACGTTATGGTGATTATCTTACGAACCTTTATTCATTGAAACGCACTTTTACTTAAAACCATGTACTATTGCGAGTTAATAACTAACCGCAATGCTAGTATGACTATGACAAAGCATTTTTTTTACGTTTGACCGCTCTTCAATTCAGCTAGTTGACTACACAAACCCGTTGGAAGAGCAACATCCTAGCAACCAGAGGGTTGACAGTTCGAATTTAACCCAAGATCGTCGTGTTCACAGGGTCTGGTGCACGTAAAATTTGTCGTGGCCTCAAATGTAATCATGTTGGCGTGGTGCGTCAGTTTGGAGAGTGAGATGCCAGTTCAGGTGTGAACTCGTCATCTGACGGTGGTTCTATTTTACGTGTTGTTGTTCTTTGTTTTTTCCCGTCGGGGTTTGATCCTGGACCGTCACCAATAGCCCATTGTTTTGGTCCAGTGTGACGTTATTTTAAAAATACCATACCACATTGGAGCCATGGAAGTGCAATTGGTAGTATCACGTTGGTAGAGCAGAAAGGTTGCGAGTTCGAAACTCGATCCAATAAAGAACCGCATTATAGGTTGGGATTGGGGCACCTTAAATGGGCCGTGATCTCAAAAGACATCCCGTTGACGTGTGTAAGTTTGAAGACATGCTTGACGACAAACTTGATGGCATGCACTGTTCATCCCAAGCACTTTTATTTTAACTGTTAGTGTCTCACGACACTAGTCTCGCCAGTGTTTGATGGCGTTAGTTAGGATTAGTGTGTTTGCTCACACTTCACTAGCTACCTGCGAACTTACACTTACCCGTATTTATCTCTTCTGTATCAGTAAAAGTTTCCCTTGTGTGTATACGTCTATCAATGTGTCTTTCTTGTCCAAATATGGCCTTTGCGGCATGAAACTAGCCCAAGCAACCAACCTAAATGTGCCTACTTCTGGTGGTGACAAAGCATGTCACCCGGAATTAAGTTTCACGCTAAATTAATTTACAAAACTCGACCCTGAAGGCTGAAAGAAAGAGAAATTCGATATTTCTAGCGCTTTAAGATTCTTGTGACAGTTTATCTCTAAATTGCTTGAGGGCCCTCTTCGAATCAGACCACTGAGAATAGGTCACAGCGGATAAAGTCACCTGTTTTGGAGCACGTAACCCTTAATCTAATTGATAAAGGTAACAGTTAATTTTTCGAAATAATTCTTTTCCAAAAGTTTAAATTATCTTATACAAACTAAACTAGTTGCCCCCAAACTTTTTTTTGCTTCAAGGCTCCTTTAGCGATTATGAACTTTTTTCATCTCAAGGCACACATAAAGTAACATTTTGCGGAAATTGAACCTTATATATTATATTTATTTGCCGATCAGGCATGAAATGGGTTAAATTTTCATGGATTTTCGAAAAATAATCTCATTGTCCAACCCTTTTGCTCCAAAGTGGCTTTTTATAAACATTTATGACAGAGAGATAGAGAGAGAGGGAAACAATTTATTTATGATACTTACGAAAAAATACTACTCCAAAAGTATTTATGCAGGCATTAACCCTCCCAGTGGTTTCTGCGAAATATATATTGCCCACGATCTGGTTAATTTTGCTAATGACGAGATATCTCGTTGAGACATTACTGCCCTGTTACTCCAAGGGAAATGAAGGTCCAAGGAGGAAACACAGAATTTTCCTTGTCTAGAACTGGTAATAGTTTGGAACAGGTTTTTGCATTAAGGCTGGCCACTTTTGGGGTGGACTTTGACGCGAAGTTAAATCATTATATAAGTTAAATCATATATATATATATATATATATTGTCAATTTTAATTATTTGTGAATATACTAGTCCGAGTTCAAAACTAAACCATTGAAATGACATGAATCTTAAACAATTTAGTCATTTCACCATGTGTAAGGCCCAGTGATATTCTTTTGATACACCGGTGTCTCGCTACGCAAAATGTGAAAGCTACTGGTGTACAAGATTCTCGCACAACATCTAGAGTCAGAACACTGGCCTACCTAATAGTTTCAATGCACAGTTGGTGTAGGATAAATTAAAAAAAAATCATTTTTTAAATTTTAATTAGCATTTTGCTAAACCCCACACACACATACATATTTATTTATAAAATAAAAAATCTTTACTTAAAAAAATTAAATAAAAAGGGACATGGTATCGCGGTTGGAAGTGTAAAATTAGCAACCGGTTTGCGACTTCGAAACTGGATCCAACCAAAGACCATCGTGTACATGGGGACTGTTGCACGTTCAATCTGTCGTGTCCTCCAATGTCCTCACGTCAAAGGGGAAGTTTAGAGAGTGGGGTACCAGCTCAGGTGTGACCACGTCATCGGATCGTTATTCAAAATGACGAGATATTGTCTTCGGTTCTTTCTCTTCGGGATGGATCTCGGACTGTTGACAATAGCTCGTTGTGATGCTCCTGTGCGACGTTAATTCAACCTATGTTCTGTTTAATAAAAGTGTGGGCAAGTATAAGCATGACCACATCTGCCGAGAAATAAATTTGTTAATAATGTGATCTACAAATGTTATCTCGCGTGAGTTATAAATATATTTCAAAAGTTAAAGTTTATTAAAGTCTTTATATCAAGATAAATTGCAAAATTATGTTTTGCGTATTGCGAAAATGCAATTTATGTAAAGAACTAACGACTAAAAGGTTATTATAATTCAAGGAAATCGAATTTTAAAATGTATTAACTTCACGTTAACTCTCCAAGTGGTTTCGAGAAGATATCTCGTTCACCAAGACATGACTGATTTTGTTAATGACCAGACATCTCGTCATAAGAATATTGCTAGTTTGGTACAGCTGCAGTCTACGCTTATAGCGGTGGTAACTGCTTTGGCGATTTCTTGTGGCGCACTTCTTAAGTCGCCAAGAAAAAAATTATTTCAAAAATATTTTTCTTTCAAAAATATTTTTCTTTTTACAATGGAAAATGAAAGCTTGAAAACACATTTGAGAACGTTTTGAAAAGTATGTTTTTTAAAATACTTTCACAAAAAGTAACAAGCTTAAACACATTTAAAAATGCATTTGTGAACCAGCAGAAAAACTAAGCTGCGAATGTTGGGTAAGAATATACCCAAATACAATATACACTAAAATAAATCAATTACACTAAATACACAGTGGGTATGTTGAAAAAGAAAAAGATTTCTAAAAGAAAAATAGTAAGAAATAGTACAACCTGATACGTTAGAACTGTTCCAGGAAAAATTTATTAAAAAAGAAAATTCCACAACTTTAGAAAAACCATTAAATGAACCAATGAAATCAAAGAAAAAAATTTTAAAGGAACAATGCAATTAAAGGATTTTTTAAAATTAAAATAACCAATGGAATCAAGTAAAAAACTTTAAAAGAACCAATGAAATGAAACAACTTTAACGGATTTTGAAAGAACTTTCTAGAATAATCAAGATACAAAATTTGAACTTTCCGTTTTCCGGGAGGTTGCTATGAAAATCACAATAAACGTAAATACAGATGGGTTGCCTTAACATACCGTAACTCGCTACTAGAAGTGCGCCAAAAAATCACTATGGACGTTGCCACCGCTATAAACGGAGACTGTAGCTGTACCACTTGTTATGATGCCGAGATCAAGATGTGGGTAGTTTTGGTAATGCGCCGAGATACCTCTGAGAGACAAGTACCAGGGGGATTAAATCGAATATGTTAAAATCAGTTTGTCTTGAACACAAAATAAAAGCTCGCCTGAATACCATTTCGAAAAAAAAATATTAGTTTCATAACTTAATCCATCCAATACATTTTTTAATCAAGTGTATGCAGCACAAATAATATAATTTTTCTTATGTATGTTACACACACCCCCGGCATTTCATTTCAGAAAGTAATGTTCTGAACTGTATGAAATAATGTTTTGAAAAAAATGATAAAAACACGTGATTTGTTATTGCTTTATTATCGTACCAAACGAAGATGCTTTGCAGATTCATTTGCATTTCTGATTTTGAAAGTTTTTCTCCACAAAAGAAAATGTATTTAAAATTTATTCATTTTCTCCTAAAGAGGAATTTATTTACAACCATCTAATAAATTCTATGTTAATACATCGTATAAATAGCTAAAAAGTAAAAGCTCGTTTACTTTCAGAGTACTCTATTCAGAACACCAAATTAACTAAGCAAATGTTTTTTATCTTAAAGTCGTAAACAGGTGTATTTTAGAATGTGTTACATTTGATAATTTTGTCTTTCCTGTTTTATTTTAATCTTTGACAGACGTAAAACTCATGCCTAAACATCTGTAGTATGCTTGTCCTTTCTTTCCTTCATATCTCTACTATTATAAAAGTAAGTGCTTGTTTGTGTACTTTAGGCAGTGTCCTGACGAATCTATGCCACTTACAATAATGAAATTAGGCATACAGGTAGTCTGAATGTTTTTCGATTTGTGTATTCCGCCCGAATTTTAAAATTTTATCTAGACCATTTTAAAATTAGTTTATTAGTTTTATTCTCCATTCTTTCTTTCCTCCGGAATGTGACGTCATTGAAGAAAGGCGAGGATTTTGCGATTTTAGACCGCTGATGTCACAAGCGTTTTTCGTATAATTCCTTTGGAACAATGCCAAGTTTTCCGATTACAGCATGTTTTGATTTACGTTGCTGATAATAGCCACTTCGAGGCTATCACGGTGTTCCCCGTGGAGTTAGTTGGCGAAGCAAACCAAATGCGAATACGTTGCAATTACCGAAGGTTCGCGGGCGTCAGCGAGCAGTGGTCACACCTGGCCCCACTACAGGAACTATCAGGGGCAACTCCGTGCTGACCTAGCAGTAGCTGGCATTTACATATAATGTCGGTTTTTTTTCAGTGTGATGTTAATTCAATCACTTATGTATTTATATATCATCGTCAAACACACAAGTTAAATAAATATATATATATATATATATATATATATATATATATATGACAGGTACTATGTCGTTGCTAGGGTCACGATTCAGAGTTGATGCAATGATATCTCTGATTGAGTATTACGTTTCACACATGGCAGACGCAAGAATCTTCCTCATAGTCTCTCGTCATTAAGAGCAACTTAACGGGTATGGAAAAACGAGTTATCTCGTAGTTAGAAGAAACTGACAAGATCTTGATCTTGTCATCATAAAAAATCGGCAATATCTTGATGACGAGATAACTCGTCATTAACAAAATTGTCGGATCTAATTGGACGAGATATCTCGCCCAAACCGTTTATCAGTTTAACGTGGAACTTAATTTTTAGAACGTACCACAAATAATAAATCCACATTAAATTTAGGTCGAACAAAGTCTGAAATCACGTTATACACAAACTTCATCGATTATCGATAATCATTGGATTACGCAATGAAAGTTTCTGTGGTTAATCTAATAAGCTTGATGCTACTTTTAACATTCTTTCACTCCTGTCAATTGGTAGCTATTTAAAAAAGATTAATTGGATCAAAATATCCTCATATTTCACAATAGCCTTCTCATTAGAGAAAAAAAAAACTTTTGCAATCACCTTAAAAGTTCCAACGTTCTTCATAAGTACGTGAACAGTAGAGAGGGGGGGGGGGGGGGCGTTCAATTCCTCTCTTCTAATTAAGATTACTTCCTTTCTAAGTGGATGACTTTGTTTAATATAGCAAAACTTAGCATAGCGGTGTCAAAACTTTCGTCACTTCTGCTTCCATAACTTAAGAAGTATACCGTCTTTGTTACGAAATGTCAGAATATATTGGTGTAAAATAACGTTATTATTTATGAAAGCATAAATGTATTCATGCTATAATTGCCTGCCTTTATATTTTGAAAGTATGAATAAACACTTTGAAGGTAATTAATAATGAATATTATTTGATTATTTGTGATCACATTTGAGAACATTTGTTGAATTTTTCAATGTGATTATTCTCGACGTTCTGGCATGTAAGAATATTATTTTAGTTGATTGAGATTCACATAATTTGATCGGACTAACAATTAATTCTCTTAGGGGTTCGCGGGGCCGCTGTAGCCTTGTTGGAAGAGTAACGGATTAGCAACAGGAGAGTTGTGAGTTTGAAACCAACCAATTGTAGGGGGTTGGTCTACGCTAAATATGTCGTGACCTCAAAGGTCCTCTCGTTAGCATGTTGTTTAAATTTGGATAATGGGGTGCCATCTCAGGTGTTTCCTCGCCATCTGACCGGGGTTCCAAAATGTTATGTTGTTCTTGGGTTTTTCCGTCGGACATTGATACCGGACCGTCTCCGATAGTCCATAGTATTGCTTCAGTGCGACGTAATTAAAATACCTACGTACCTACCTGGAGAAGTTTGCACGCATGTGTCCGTTGTGAAACCTGCAATCTTCCTGCATGCCTTCTAACTTGTTTTTCGCTTCTTGATCCTAAGATTCTTTGAAACAATAAGGGGCCGTTGTGATTCAGTGGGTATGTTCACTGCGCTCGAAACCTGCGAGTTGTAGGTGGTACAGGTTCAATTCCTGTTGGGTTTCACTCCTCCTTGTGTGTGTCAGTAAACCTTTTCATGTGTTTGTATAGACATTACTTGATATTGCATGTGTCTGGGCAACCATTTAAACAATAGATCTATTTAGTCGCTATGTGTTTTCAGAGGTAAAAGCAATACCTACACTACACTTAAATTTCTTGACACTCAAATGTGTTAAACTTTTCAATCTATTAAAGTCTATGTACACACTAGAAATCCTGAAAATCGAACAGAAAGTCTAAAATTATTTTATTGCTTCAAATTATTCTTCAATGTTTTAGCTTTCAAACAATGCTCAGATAGTTTTCAATAGTTAGTCAAATAGTTTTCTAGTTACAAGAGTTTTTGTTAGGTACTGTCATTATGAACAGACATGTTTCCAAAACTTTAAACTCGATTTATGAAGAAACAAGTTTTTGCAATATGCTTTGTTCAAACAGTGATAACTCAACAATAAATCAATATATATTATAATTATTTTTGTATCATTATAATCTATATAATACCTTGGATTTTTTACCTTCAATCAGAATTATTAATTAAGAAATAAATTTTTAATGTATTATTCAATCTTAAATTTCCAGAAACAATTTTGATTTTTTATGAATTCTTGGCGAAAAAGTTGTACCAGAAAATTTTTTTCTCTAGCAACTTGATTGAGGGTCAAAACATGAAGAATAAAATTGGAAATAATTTCCAACTAGAATTGCCTTTCTAGGCAAATTTAATTGGAGATATCATTGTTCAAAAAACATGCTAATTAGATCATTATATCTTAATTAGCTAATTAATAATTAGTTTAATAAGATTTTTTCTCTCTGGTATGGTTTTAAGCATAAATCAATGACCTACTGTGAAAAAACTGGATTTTAAAACTTAAAATAAAAAAAAACTTCTAGTGTCTACGTATACTTTAAATTAAACAAACTGTCTGTGCGCTTACAGTTACTTATTGCGATAGTAATCTAAAGCAATCCTAAACTTGACGGAAAACAAGTAACAAGTTATTTTAATTAACGTCACACTGGAATAACACAACGGGCTATTGTCGATAGTCCGGGACATAGCTTGGTTGTACCTGGCCTTTGCGTTATAAAAAAAAACAAATAGCCGATTATCTATATATATAATTCTCTTACGTGGCACGCAAAAAAGACGTTATTTGTAATCGCGTTTTGGCAGCACTGTACGATTGTTTGTTTATCGCGAATTCTCGCGCATCGATTGAATTTATAGCGTTATCGGATGAAATTTTATTGAAAAAAAAAGGAAATTTTAATGAGCTGTTGCAGTTAGTTTATAATAGAAATCAAAGAAAGCGGAGGATCTTTTCAGGGCCATTTAAAAAACGGTCCTTTTCAGGGCCAACAATTATAGTTCAACAAGACGCTTGCACTACAACTTTCGGCAACAAACTCAATGAAAAAGTGTGGGTCGTTTGAGTGCTGGGAAAATGTAAACACAAGAACATGCTGGGTATTCAATTTCCAAAGCAACGCTCACATTTCGAGTCAAAATTTGCACAAAGTTTTCATTTGAATTCTGATTTTAGAGATACTGTATATATTTTTTCTGTAATACAGCACATTTAGATTTGAAAAACATTTTTTTTTGTAACATATTTTGTAAACAATCCCATCTGCTAGGACACATGTCTTCATTGAGGCGAGCGAAGCGAGCATAGGTTCGCGCAGCGAACCAATGAGGATTGCGAAGCAATCCTCCGGGGGTTGGCGAGCGTTAGCGAGCAGGGGGCAGGCCCCCTAGTATTTATTTATTTTGCAGAAAACCCTTGCTCGCGGACATTGGCCAGATCTGGACTTAGCACCATACAAAAAAATCCACACCCAACTATATTAATTTTACAATACATTTTTAAATTTTTAAACAGACTAACTAAAACGCAAACTTTTTAGCCAGTATTTAAAACAAATGTGGCTTTTATGATCAATTTAGACAGCATTATTAATATTTGGACCATACCAAATCATCATACCTGATCATACCAAAGCTATGAACTGTGTGGCAAGAAATAAAATTTTACCCGGACTGTGAAAACAGTATTGCCCTGATCACGTAATGTCAGTATTTCAGGGAAATTCATGATGATCAAGGATTGTTTTACATGTTTCTCAAGGGAAGATCATGGAATTGATTTAATTTTGCTAAAAAATAAGAGAGAAATGACAAACTTGTCCTTTTTGGAAGAGATTAAACAATAGTTAATGGGGCTTCAGTGACTCAGTGGGTTTGTTTTCTGAGCTACTAACCTACTGTAAGGAGTTTCGTAGAAGGAATAAGGTAGCTGGACTAGACCGTCAAGCCTTTATTTGCTTGGACGACACAAACACCAATTTACAGGACCGTGCACCACTTGGACGTAAAAACATGACAATATATTAACAGAAAGACATTTTAAATTTTGTTGAATCCAACGTCATCAGCCGTCCCATCCGCAGAACCGCACTCGTTGTTCTTTTTCTGCTTCCGCAAAGCATTCTGGGTGCTCATAATGACGTGGGTCATGACGTTACAGGAGATTCCTCCCCTCTGGAAAAACTTTCTGCAGGTCTCCAACCGAAGAAAGTCAAAAGTTAGAAATGTTTAAATATGAAAACCACATGACGATAGGTCTAGCACCACACTTACCAGATTTGATCAGTACCAAACCTACACGAAGATTAATAAACATTTAAAGACGAAAGTAAGATACAAATGTAATTAATTATTACTAAAGGTGTAGAACTACAGATAAAAGACTAAATATTAAGAACTACTATATTTACAAGTTCATTCAGGATCGTCAAGAGTGGGGATCCTGCTTAATCCGTCTGCATTTTTGTGCAGAGAACCACTTCTATGTTTAACCTCAAAGTCATAAGGTTGTAAGGCCAAAGACCAACGCATAAGACGGGCATTTGTGCCTGCGTTGCTATTCAACCAAACCAGTGGATTATGATCAGTCACAATTGTAAATGATTTACCGTCGAGGTAACATTTGAGTTTTTTCACAGCAAAGATAATAGCAGCACATTCTTTCTCACTCACACTGTACCGTTTCTCCACGTTTGAAAATTTCTTGCTGAGGTAAACAATAGGATGTTCGGAACCATCTTCAGAATTCTGAGATAAAACGGCTCCCATGCCCAAGTCAGACGCATCAGTTTGTAAGATGAATGGGCGATTATAGTCGGGTGCATACAGGATAGGAAAGTTAGAAAGAGCTTTCTTAAGTGTGACAAAAGCCACGTCACATTCCTTAGTCCAACTTATAGTTCCCCTTCGAATCTTACCCTTCAAAGTGTCTGTCAAAGGAGATGCAATCGAAGAAAACATAGGGATATAACGGCTGTAATATCCCGCTAGTCCTAAAAAGGCTCTCACATCAGATTTAGTTCTAGGAGGAGAAAAGTTTTTAATGGCTTCAATTTTTATGTCCATCGGCTTTCTACATCCTTCACCCACGATATGTCCAAGATACTGAACTTGACCTTGTGCAAACTTGCACTTTGAAGGTTTAATGGTCAAACCAGCCTTTTGTATTCTTTGTAAGACAGCATCCACTTGTTTTAGATGGTCTTGAAAAGAATGAGAGAAGATCGCAATGTCATCGAGATACGGCACAGCGAACTCCCCGCACCCTTCCAAAAGTTGCGAAACCATTTTGCTAAATTCGTATGGGGCATTTTTCAATCCGAACGGCATTCTCAAAGGACGATAGGTGCCAAAGTTTGTGACAAATGCTGCGAGTCTTTGAGCATTTTCACTCAGCGGGATTTGCCAATACCCTCTTGAGAGATCTAAAATAGTTATAAATTTTGCACTTGATACCGTCTCAATTCGTTCTTCTATATTTGGAAGAGGAAAGTACTTGGTCTTAGTTATTTTATTTAGGTTTCTATAATCGAGATGCAAGGTCTGGGATCTTTTCCAGGCGCCTCAACTAAGATCATCGGAGAAGTGTAATCCGAAAAACCAACTTCTATAATTTTCAATGCCAACATTTTCTGAATTTCGGACTTCAGGATGTCGTTCTGTCTTGCCGAATTTCGATATGGTTTCGATAGAAGTGGCTGATCACTGCTTAGTTCGATATCGTGAGTAACAATATCGGTCTTTCCAGGAACATTAGAAAAACATTTCTCGTATTTACACACGAGTTGCTTCAATTGAATGAGTTGATCTTCCTCCAACTTATTTCCTAGAAGATTTTCTTGAAACATCTCATTTAAGTCTAAGATGTTTGGATTTGAGTCCACATAAGGAATTTCCATCTCGACTTCCACATTTTCATTAGTTTCATTCAAAAGAAAGTTAATTTGTTCGGGTCTCCTATAGTAAGGTTTCAACATATTGACGTGGTATACTTTAGATGTGGATTTCTCACCAGGCATTTCTACCACATAATTGGTTTCAGACAGTTGTCGCAGAACTTTACCAGGACCTGTCCAGTGAGGGCTTAACTTATTTGCCTTAAAGGTAGAAAAAATTAGGACCAGGTCTCCTTCGTGAAATTCTCTTTTAACTGCTCTCTTATCATACCAAGTTTTATTCTTTTGTTGGGATTCTTCCATGTTTGTTGTGGCAAGCTCTTGACACCGCTTCATTCGATTTATCAAAGAGAAAACATACTCGGTTACAGGTTCTCCATCGTCTTCCGAGTCCATCCACTTCTCGTATAACAGTGTTAAAGGTGTTCTTAAATTCTTTCCATGAACAAGTTCAGCAGGAGTGAACCCAGTGCTTTCATGAGAAACCGTTCTCAAAGCAAACAGAGCAGGATAAATTGATTTCTCCCAATCTGATCCAGCTTCCAAGCACAGAATCCTCAAAATCCTTTTAACTGTCCTGTGAAATCTTTCCACCGGATTACTTTGTGGATGATAAATTGAACTATGAACTACTTTTACTCCAAATTTCTCAAGGAATGTTGTAGTAAGTTCACTCGTAAAAGAACTTCCTTGATCTAACTGTAGAACTTTTGGAAACCCCATCCTACTAAAAATCTGCATCAATGCGTCCACCACAGATGTAGAAGTTATGTCTTCGACAGGAACGGCATCAGGATATTTAGATGCTAGACACATGGCAGTAATTAGATAACGTTTACCACTTGAAGTAACTGGCAAGGGACCACATGCGTCTATATTAATCTTCGAGAAAACTTCTTGTATCACAGGAACTAACTTCATAGGAGCTTTCTTTTTATCGCTTGGTTTTCCAACCCGTTGACATTTATCACAAGTTCGGACGAATTCTTCTATTTCTTTGTAGCATTGAGGCCAGAAGAAATGTCTCGATAGAACGTCTTTAGTTTTCGTCACACCTAGATGACCAGAAGTTCCCTCGTGACACAAAGCTTTTAAGTCATTTCGATATATCTTAGGAATCACCAATAACGGTCGATTCACTCCTAACTTATCAATCTTCTTTTTGATGAGGAGTTCATTTGATAGGATTTCAAATTCTGCTTTATCTTCAGGGCTTTTCTTTTGTAGTTTCTCGATTATGTGTTTCAAATCTTTACATTCCTTTTGCTGAGATGCAAAGGTTTTAGAATCCCCCTTTAAGAGAGATAACCCTTCAAACTCTTCGCTGGGAGGAAAAGAAAATAGATCATCTTCTTCAATCAGGATTTCTTCCGACAAGGATTTGTCATCTTCAACACCTTTTTCGTGTCCGTCATTTTCTTCTTCCACTAGACGTTTCTGAGCTCTAGTTTGGATAGCGTTGATTTGATGAGGAACTGGATCTTCCTTCATCTTCTCCAGGAGAGCCGCAGTTCGGTTTCCGAGCAAGTATCTCCCTTTGTCTACTTGACTCCACACAACTGCTGCTTTCGTAATTACATGTCCGAATTCTCCCTTCAACTCTACTTCTGCCAGTGGCAAGCAAACAGGAGCATCATCTAAAGGTTGTTGCACCCATATATTTTCGCCAGTGAGCATCTCGGGTTTTATACGGTTTCTGCACACTACGTCAATACTGGTCCCAGTATCACGGAGAATCGGCATCTTGAATCCGTTCACTTCCCCAATGAAGGTGTAAGGGGACAAGAAGATATCTTCTTCCTTACCAATCAGACGATTTACAGGGGCGGAACTTTCTTCTTTTCTTTTCAGCAACGGGCAACAAGGTCTCAAGTGTTCTGTTGAGTTGCACATATAGCAACGGAGTTTTCTTCGTTTTTCAAATGCTTCAGTGTTTTTCATCGTCTTTTCAGCTTCAATTTTCTCTTGCTTCAGTTCCTTAGAATAATTTTTCGGTTCTGAGTGAAATTTATTTCTCCAACTAGGAAATGGTTTTTCCTTTGGATTGAAAGCTTTCTTCTTGATCAGCATTCGAACGCTGTCATATCCATCCAACTTCTCAGCCAGAACCTCTGGACATTTGATTTGTGCCCATTCGTCAATGAAATGTTCTTTCATCTCTGCAGGAACACGGCGTTTTATCTGATCTGTGATAATCAGATCACACAATTGTGTAAAGGTCTCTACTTCCAATCCCCTGATCCATTCTTGAAAGTAGTTTCTGATTTCGTACAGGTAATCAGTCCACGACCCTTCGACATTCTTGTTATGTTGAGTAAACATCTGACGAAATTTTTCGGCAGTCAATTTATATCGTTTCAGCAAAATTTTCTTCACCTGCTCGTAATCATCACATACCTCTTCCGACTCCCTTGCTATCAATTGAGCCATATCTTGAGGTAGCAACCCGATCAGATGAGATACCCAGTATTCTTGGGAAATGTCAACTCTTTTTGCTTGACGTTCAAAAAGGACGAGATATAAACTAATATCCCCATTCTTTGGATCGAATTTCTGCATAAGATGATGCAATTCCAGTTTAGATTTTGAGTTGGTTCCACCTGCTGTTGGTTCAGGTCTGTTTTGTACCTCTATCCTCATTTTCTCAAGAGTAAATTCTTCTTCCCTCTTTCTTTTCTCAAGGTCCTCTTTTTCAGTCCTGGTTGCAACAATAGTACTTAAGAGTTCTCTAACAAAATTTACTTCGAAATCCTCATGAGTTTCTATAGCCTTCTTGAGATCGATTATCTTTGCCGAAGCCCTAATCTCTATACCCATTTCATCAGCTAAAATCTGAAGATCGGCCTTTCGTGCTGACCCTAAAAATGCCATCTTCTCGAACTTAATAAACTCACTAATTTTAATTACGAAACAATTTTGAATTAAATTTTCTAAAATGCAAGCAACGAATACACACTCTTAACGATTGTATAAACACGTGCACACACACAAAAATGTGTATAAATTGAATTATGATTAAATATATAAAAGTGAGCAATCGCAAAATAATTAGGATTTATATCATATGCACAATGAAAAGAATAACTTTCTTTTTAAGCTTGAAACCATAAAAGAGGCAATAAACATGTGACCACAAAAATAAATTCCCTACTTTTCTTCTGACATAGGAAAGAAAAAGAAAATATATACATATACCAATGTATTCGAGGAACAGAAAACACTATTTCATTTTTATCCATCGACAGCACCATAAACAAAATTCTACTCCAAAAAGAAAACAAATTTTCATCTAACAGGAAGTAATCTGTATTTTTTTTTTTTACCAAGCTATAAATAAACGCAATGGCGCGCAAAAACAAATTCCACACTTAAAATTCTTAACAGCTGTGAGCAATCAGTAACGATTCAGAACCAAAACTAACGTATCTAAATAGTTGAAACACATTTGATACAAGTTTTACACACTTCTAGGTAAGATTAAACTTTGCAAGAACAAATTTTTCAGAAAGAAATATAATTCAATGAAACGGGGATGCTTCACAAAAAATATATTAATAGTTGAATGTTCCAAACTCAATATTCTCAGAATTTTGTACGAGACACTACATAAATTCAGCCATGAATTCTACCAAAACTCAGAAAAATATATGAACATATCAATACGATTAATATTTAACATATCAAGGTCCGATATAGAGTTATACAATCACATTCATTTCTAAACTTAGTTAAGTATGCCAAACCGAAACAGAACTGTGCTTCGCATAACAAAATTTTAACAGTTAACCAGAAATGAATAATGCTTAGTATTTACTTTTAATCCAAGAAAATAATGGATACAAATTCCAAAGCTAATTTGTTATTATTCCCGAAATATTAACACTATTTCAACAACAAATTACACAGCCTAACGGAAATTAAAATCAATGTACTTTTAACAAATGAATTCCTAAGCTAATTTGTTATTATTCCCGAAATATTAAGAACACTATTTCAATAACAAATTTTACAGCCTACCGGAAATTATAACGATTTCAGTTCAACAATAATCACAATCAATGTACTTTTAACAAGTGGATTCCTAAGCTAATCTGTTGGTATACCCGAAATATAATGAACAATATTTCACACAACAGATATAAACAAGCTTACCGGAAGTCCAACTTGGTTTAATACACCATTATCATTAAACTATAGGACAGGTACTGATCCGTACTAAACAATTTATCTGGTAAGGGGTACTTACCCTGAACTTCTGTTTAACTATTGTGAGACGTATCCAACCGTATGCCACCATTCTGCAGGCCTGTAAGGAGTTTCGTAGAAGGAATAAGGTAGCTGGACTAGACCGTCAAGCCTTTATTTGCTTGGACGACACAAACACCAATTTACAGGACCGTGCACCACTTGGACGTAAAAACATGACAATATATTAACAGAAAGACATTTTAAATTTTGTTGAATCCAACGTCATCAGCCGTCCCATCCGCAGAACCGCACTCGTTGTTCTTTTTCTGCTTCCGCAAAGCATTCTGGGTGCTCATAATGACGTGGGTCATGACGTTACACTACATGCTGTAGGTGGAGAAGAAATCAAACCTGCGCCATCTACAGCACGCAGGTTAGTAGCTCAGTGGGCTAACCAACTGAATCACGGAAGCCCCATGAACTATTGTTTAATTTCTTCCAAATAGGACGTGTATTTCTGTTATTAATGTCATTACAACATTTTTTAGGGTGTTGTGTACTTCCATTACTTGACGTTGGTTGTCTTTTGTTTGGCGCAGCATGGTCAAATACGGCCCTAACGTCATAAAATCAACCCAACTAAAGTAAACAGTAGTTAATATGAAAAATACCTAATTTATTTGTTTTAATGGACTCCGTAGAAACCTTTGATTTGTAGCAAACTTCAATGGCAAATATAATTTTAACGTATTCACGATCTTAAGGACAATTGAGTGCTTCACTGCTTTTTTAAGTAACTGGAAAATGAAACCGTAAACATTTAAGTGAAATTACACTCGAAATTAAAATAAAAATTAATAACTAATTACTCAAATTGAAAATTTAGGATGCAATGATTAAATTTGAAACTCCATTGTTTTTTAAAACTCGATTCATTCAAGGGAATGGAAAAAAATAATTTACAGCAATACAGTTAAATGTGAAACTCGATTATTTTTCGAAACTCGTTTTATTCAAAGGAAATGGATCAATTTAAAGGAAGACATTTAATTTTACGTGATCTCTATGAATGAACAGCACTTTAAATTTAAAATGATTCAATGCTGTTTTTCTAAATGAAGGCGGTTTAAAATTACCTTTTTCAATTTCATTACTCTGGCGAATTTCAAGAAAAATGTCAGTTAAGGCAATTTTACTTTGGTTCGATAGCGTCGTCAAATGAAAAACGTATCCAATACCAATTTATTTTGCATTACGGATGCAATAATACCATCTCTGGAAAAACAGTACGGAGAAATCGAGCGAAACAAAAACATTCATGGCATTTACTACTACAAATTAGCTACAGTCGGCAATTGGAATACCTTTTAGCGCTCAGAAAAAAAGTAAAAACACGCAGCATTTATAAAAGAGAAGCAAGGCCCAAGTTTAGCGGAATCGTTATCTATTGGGGAATGTATTATTTTTATCCATTATTTTCCCAACACTTATTCGCTTTTTCAACTGACAGTAGCAAGAACCATTAGTTCTCCTCAGAGCTTGGTAGTGTCGCTAACCTACGTTTCTCCAGATATGTAAATTCTGTGAGCCTAATAGGGATCCTATCTTATTCAGTTTATTCGCTGGTTCGTTCCTCATAACGAATCTGAAAGTTCTTAAAAAGCTCCGTCTTTTATCTGTTGTTTATGCGTTGAACTGCTTCAGAGACACGTAAATACGTTTTACAACGTATTTTTCGTGTCTTCAAAAGTGGCTATTTGCTTGAGATTCACGAATCACGGATTTCGAGCACACCGCTCTTCTTTGTTCTGTGTGAAGAGAAGCAAAGCTGTTATGTGCGAATGTTGTTACTTACTATGAAAATGGATGGGAATTTAAGTGAGTAAATTGGTTGTGGGAGCTACATGCAGTATTTTTGCAGTTGCTTTGACGAAAAATTTACGTGGTAAATGATGTGTATTTTTTGTTATCTGGTATATTTTATGTGCACACCATATATCATAGATCTTCGCTGATTAAAGTTGCCGCGAAACAATTTAAGTCTGGGAGTGGTTTTTTTTTTTTTTTCAATCTGGAAACCAATTGAGTTTCAATGTTGTTCGGACTTTTGTCTTAGAATTTCTAAACGTTTTTGTGAATTTTATAAAAAAATGCAAACAAATACATAAATTTTTCTAAACGGAGGCGATTTGAAATTACCTTAGTCAGTTTCATTATTCTATGAATTCCATCGAAAAAACAGATTAGGCAAGATTATTTTGGTTCGAAAGCGTCAACAATTGAAAAACGCGCTCAATGCCAATTTATATTTTCCATTACGGCTGTGATAATACCAACGCTGAAAAAACAGTACGGAGAAACGGGGCGAAACAAAATCATTCATGGCGTCTGCTACACCAAATTAGCAACAGTCGGAAATCAGAATACATTTTAACGCTTGGAAAGAAAAGCAAAAATACGCAGCAGTTGAAAAAGAGAAACAGAGCCCCATGTTTAGCGGAACCATTATCTATTGGGGAACGCTTTATTTTTACCTCTTATTTTCCCAACACTTATTCGCTTTTACAACTGACATTATCAAGAACCATTAGTTCTCAGAGCTTGGCAGGGTCTCAAACCTACGTTTCACCAGATATGTAAATTCTGTGAGCCTAATAGGGATCCTATCTTCTTCAGTTGATTCCCTGCTCCGTTCCTCATAACGAATCTCGAGGTTCTTAAAAGCCCCGTCCTTTATCTGTTGTTTAGGTGCTGAACTGCTTCAGGGACACGCAAATATGTTTTTTCCGGGGTATTTTCCGTGTCTACAGAAATGGCTGTTTGCTTGAGATTCACGAATCATGGATTTTGAGGACTGCGCTCTTCTGTGTGAAGAGAAGCAAATATGTTATGAGCGTATGTTGTTACTCGAAATGTTGTTGGATGGGAAATTAAGTGAGTAATTTGGTCGTGGGAACTGTCGGCAATATTTCTGAAGTGCCATTACTCGGAGGAAGAACTTTCGTGGTGAGTGTTATGTATTTTCTTATCTGGTTACATATATAATATTTGTGCACATTGTTAAAGGTCTTCGCTATTTGAAGTTGCCGTGAAACAATTTTTAGGTTTAGAAGTGTTTATTTGTTTCTCATTTGTTTTTAGTGGTAACCAACTGAGTTTTATGTTGAACGAACTTTTGCGATTTGGAATTTCCGAATGTTTTTAAGATTTTGATAAAAATAAAAGCTTAAAAATGATTTTCTGCATTTAAAAGAATTTTAAGATTTAATTGTTTGTTAGGAATGGTCTATCAAATATTTTAGTTCCTTCTTTAAAAGAGTGTTGAATTTTTTAAATAAACAAGTTGTTGATAATTACTATTTATTATTCTGAAACAAGTTATTTGAAGTTAGTCAGTGTTTTTAAACATCCTATTTATCCTTGAGTCCTCTTTACTAGCAGAACCAGGTCAATTAATCCTCGCGTGTGTAAGAAATATTGAAAGAACAGAAAAAAACTAAACGCATGTTCTTTAGGGTGAGTCGAAAAAATTCGAAAAACATTTTTGAGACGTAATACCGCGGAAAAGTTGCGAATTTGAAAGACTAAAAAAAGGATAAAAAAAGAAATAAAAAAGGTTTATATCTTCTGGTCGCGCATGTGCTCTAAAATTTGCCAAACTTTAGAAAAATTCACATTTTTACGATACGTTTTAACATTTTAAAATTAACCTCTTCCCGAATGTAATAGCTCACATTCTTATGTATTCGAACCACAGAAAATAATGTTTAAATATTATTTAAATTCATCAACACATCTTCCGGTCGCGCATTGCCTTCAAAGTTAATGAAATTTTCAAAAAAAAAAAAATAAAGGTTCAAGGTAAAAAAATACTAACATCTAACAACTTAACTTCTAGTAAAGATAGCGACAAAACCCAGATTTTAAAGTGGCGAAAAAGGTTTCTACTTATAATTTGCAGATGAGAATTCAGCTAAAATCTACTGTATTACTGAGCGATAGTTATGGAGTTTCTTATCGGGCTTCCGCTGCAATCGCATCAAGTGTTTATCACGACGTTGGATTAATTACCGATTATGACGTCTCCCATGTTATAGACAAAAAGAAAATAAGAAGAGATAAACATAATGTTAGGGGTGAAATGGTGTAGTAAAACTGACGAATTTCCACTACAAGGTCTCTATTTGGATGGGAGGAAGGACGACACGTTAGTGGAACTAGCTCATTCGAAAAGGTTCCGTGGAGTAAAAAAGGGAATGCATTACTCGCGCTAATTATAGAACCTGGTTCAGTCTACATCGGCCATGTTACTCTAACTTCTGGAAGTTCTGACGATATTGTCACTTCTATTATTTCTTATCTGTCTGGTCGTTGTATTTCTCTTGAAAAATGAGTTATCATAGGATGTAATGGCACTGTTGTTAATACAGGTTTGAAAAACGGTGTGATTCGCAGAATCAAAATACATTGGGGCGAAACCGTTACAATGGGCAGTTTGCCTTCTCTATTTCAATGAACTGCCATTCCGTCCTCTGTCTCAATACCAAGACGGTAAATCAAAGGGTCTGAAATCTATCAGAGGGTCAATCGGTGAAAAGCTAAGTGGCTGCGAAAATGGTTGACAGTGATTGGCTTTAAGAGTATTGGCTGTCAGATCCCCACAAAAGAAAGAAGTGTACTAAGTAAGGATCAGAAATGTCTACTGGATATTTCCATGGCAATAAAGTCGGGAAATTGTAATAGGATTTGGCTGTACAAGATCTTGGTATTTTGTCACACTCGAGGTGGTTGACAACAGCAAATCGAACTCTCAGATTGTACTTAAGAGAAGAAATTACCACTCCTGAACTTCACGAAATAGTTGTATTTATTTTCAATTCAAACATGCCAATGTGGTTTGGTATTAAAACAAGTAAATACTTTACAGAGGGACCAAAAAGTGTGTATCAATCAATACAATCTTCAAGGTACCTGCCTGAAGATTTAAGTTATATTGTTGATCCTGTGATCGAACGAAATGGCTTTCGCTCATCCCGAACATTTAATGTTAGCCATGACACAAGATAATGCAAAACACATAAGAGAGCTCGGACTTCGATGATTTCTAAGGGCGAGACAGATCAAAAGAGAACAACTATCATGCCGCCAAAACTCAATTTAAAAGCTCAAGACTACTCGGAAATAATTAACTGGATGGACTGTGATTTATCTTCTTCCCCCATTATTAAAAGATACAAGTGTGACGATGGGATTAAATCACCTATTCAAAGTTACTCAGTTCCTAATTGGCAAAAACATTTAAGACATTCCCAGTTCACACACAAGGTATTTGAACGATGTGTGCAACTCGTGACAGAAGCCTCAGGAAAAGTTTACGGAGCTGAGTTTAATGATGGTTTTAACAGAACGACTCTGCTGTCAAGGTCCACCATGCCCAACTTCGCCCACAAATCAGATTTCAAAGTTCCTTCAGCTAAGAATGGGTGAAAACGGAGATGTTCAATTGTTCAACATGATTTTCTTGGACTTACGACTCTTCATATAAAAAACTTAGTTTTTTCAATCAAAAATCTGTTTATAAATATTACTAATGGTCTAAAAATAATTTGTTTTTAAACATTAAAATTTTTTTTTCAATAAAGAAAAACCAAAAAAAAAAACAAAAAAAAAACATACAAGTTGTTAGTATTTTTTTTCCAAAACTGTAATCTACCTTTTTTTTTTGTAAATTTTTTTCAAAATTTCGTTAACTTTCAAGGCAATGCGCAACCGGAAGATGTGTTGATGAATTTAATATTATTTTAACATTATTTTCTATGGTTCTAATACATAAGAATTTTATCTATAACATTCGGGAAGAGGCTAATTTAAAAATGTTAAAAATTATCGTAAAATATGTATTTTTTCAAATTTTAGCAAATTTTAGAGCACATGCGCGACTGGAAGATTTAAACCGATTTTATTTCTTTTTTTACCCCTTTTTAATCTCCCAAATTCGCAATTTTTCCATGTATACACATAAAATTATATTTATAAATTTTTTCGGGCCACCCTAATGTACTTGCAAGAAGAGGTGTAGAAAACATCACACGAAAAATGTTCATACTCAATGATTTTGTTAGCTTGGATCAGATTAAGATCAACCAAAAAATTCATTTTAATTACTCTTCAGGATTAATTCCAGATCGTCGCCAATAACCCGTTGTGTTGTTATAGTGTGACGTTGGTTCAACTACCCCGTCCCCCTTTTTATTAGTTCGTTATAAAAATTTTCAAAATTAAATATTGCCCGTCTAAGTGGTTTCAACGAGATATCTCTTCCATTAAGAGCAGACAAAATTTGCTAATGATAGGATATATCGTCAATAATATATTACCTAAATCTTTTATAGTAACACTATCAAGATTTAGTCAGTATTTTCTAATACTTCGTTGGAGACAACCACGGGAAGAGTTACGAATTTTTGAACACACGCCAAGTAACCCTTATCTTAAACATTTGTTTACGAAAAGAAGTTTAATGTTGCTGGTATTCTTCTTGAAAGGATAAATTCTCAAATCTTCATCAAAGGTGGAATTCGTCTTCTCTTAAATGAAATACGATACGCCCAACACAAAATGCAGTTTCTCGATTCACGTAATTTAAACGTTGAACCTTTCAAAGCACCTAGTGTCTTGATGTTTATGGAGAGTGGTGATCATGCTTTAATTAGATGAAATCTGCGTTGCATGTTTACAGCCGCCATGAACAGTTTAAAAACATCCCATAAAGGTTGCGGGTATTAATTAATTCACACATGCAATTAAAACAATTTGAGGATTTAATGGACAGTTTTAAAAGATTAAAAGTTAATTATACTGGTATTTTATTTAGAGCTAAACACTAAACAATATTTATTTATAGATATAAAACGCTTATGCGTGGCGGAAAAGGGGTGTTTATTTCTTTCTTGCCGTTGGCAACAATCCGTTTGTATACGAATCTCAACCCTGGCGTCGAGTATTTCACTGTGTTGTTGAGCTACTCGATTACGCATTACAGAAACATTCGTTATTCAAAATTAGTTTTTTGCTATCTATTGAATACAATTTGCGTAGAAGAGAGCATCGTGCTTGGGAATCCCTTGATGAAAGATTTCAACGAAGATCGGCCAGAAGACCGACAGGCTTAGTCGAGCAACAAATGGCTAAAAGGGTGAATTCCCAAGTCGAAACGAACGTTTCCGAGTATTATAGGTTAGATTAGGAATGATTTTACATCAGAAAGGTTTTCGCTTGATCACTGCTCCCATAGAATGACAAACGTTACTTACTCTTTACAACGTGTAAATATTATGGTTAAATCTTTTTGGCACCGTGTTTGACATACTATATTATCCCAGATGTATTTTTACTGTAAATGAATTCACTTAATGATGCTACTCTTTCTGTGATAGTTATAAAGCTAGACTAAAATATTTTAGTGTCCGATGAGCGAGCGAAGCGATGGGGTTTGCGAGCTGTAACGAGCAGGGAGCGGTACCGCTAAAGGCAGGCTGCCGCCCCTAGTTTAAAAAATTACACGACACGACATTATTATACAAATTACAGCTCTATTCAACTTGGGGAACGCGAAGAAATCCGTATTTTATGTGGATGCATGGATGGCAAAAATAGTACTGTACATCTCGGTATTGAGAAAATGATGTTTTGGATATGTGTTTGGGTACATTAGCCCATAATGCTTCCACACGTTGTTAAAGTTCATCTGGGTTAGACGTGGGTGGTCTGTAGAGTGCTAGTCGTGGGACGATCACCGACCAGACGTGTATGATGGATGACATATCTGGTGAACGAGTTTAAAATTTACACGACACGACATTATTATACAAATTACAAATCTATTCAACTTGGGGAACGCGAAGAAATCCGTATTTTGTGTGGATGCATGGATGATAAAAATAGTATTGTACATCTCGGTATTAAGAAAATGATGTTTTGGATATGTGTTTGGGTATATTAGCCCATAATGTTTCCACACGTTGTCAAAGTTCATCTGGGTTAGACGTGGGTGGTCTGTAGTGTGCCAGTCGTGGGACGATCACCGACCAGACGTGTATAATGGATGACATATCTGGTGAACGAGTTTAAAAAATTACACGACACGACATTATTATACAAATTACAAATCTATTCAACTTGGGGAACGCGAAGAAATCCGTATTTTGTGTGGATGCATGGATGGTAAAAGTAGTTCTGTACATCTCGGTATTGAGAAAATGAGGTTTTAGATATGTGTTTGGGTATATTAGCCCATAATGCTTCCACACGTTGTCAAAGTTCATCTGAGTTAGACGTGGGTGGTCTGTAGTGTGCCAGTCGTAGGACGATCACCGACCAGACGTGTATGATGGATGACATATCTGGTGAACGGGTGGGCCATGGAAGAAGTGAAACCTGTTGGACCTTTTAAATTAGTGCTCGTTGCGTGCCATAAGTGGCAACGCATTCTTCTATTGAATACTGGCCGTAAGAGCCATTTTTTTTCAACAGAGCAGACTGAGTGTATCAGCAATAGGAGAGTGGGAGAGTAGAATCCGATGGCACCCCATAACATCGCGCTTTAATTGACAGACCAGAATGCAGTACCAGTCATTCAGTCTGTCAATTGGATACGGATATCATGATGCTGCAGGTAGAATCGAGATTAGTCTGAAAAGACGATGTCATGCCATTTGTTTGTCCATGTGTGGTGTTCTGCTCACCATTGCAGCAGCAGACTCTTGTGGTGTAGAGTCAAAAGTAGTCTTAGGGATGGACGATTTGAAAAAACTCCCCGCTGTTGCAGGCGATGTAGAATTGTACGTGCAAGCACAGGTTGTTGTGCTAGGGTATAGCGAGTCGTATAAAATAACCCGTTTTCACTCGATTTCATAAAGGAATGTTCCTCGACTTCTTTAGGGATGCAGTAATGTAGAAACTGGTAGAATGCGTTTCACATCCAGCGGAAACCTCACTGTAGAAAAGCAAGCTCCACTCGAAAATCCGAAGCAATCTGCATCATTCAATTACCCATCACCCACCAATATAACATCGTACTATATGTTCAAGGATTATACAGAAGCCGGCAGTCACAATGAAGAGAAACTGCACCTAATATCAATTACCGTAATTCCCGTTTCGAATTTCTGTTACAGATAAAGACACGATTGTGCAACGTGAATGCGTTAATTAACGTCCTCAGCATTCCTCGGTAAAAGTCGGCGAGGGATAACGTTTCTTCCCTTGAAGATGTTTCTAAGCAGCCTGGAAATGTTGGGAGACTTCAATTAAGTGCTAAATCCTGTTCCATTGCGTAGATCTGTTGGTTGGCAATTATTGGAAATCTAATAATGAAATCGGAAAATTTCGACTACGCTGATTCAGTCAATTAGGCCAAAATTGTTCGAAAGGTATTGCGTCTTACAAAGAAAAAAGCTTTGGGTTTTAATGAGATAAATTAATACCCGGGGCATTTAGGAAGGCATATTGGTATCCATTGGAGCATTCACCATTTGTTCGTTCCAGTTGTTTAGATGTAGAGCACATGGGGATAATAAGCTCCTAGGTACTAGTAAATAATCCAATTTTGAAACTGATCAAAAATGGTTTTATTGAGGAGTATAAATTTTTATTCCGCGTAAGATTTAATGAATTGAGAATATCTTTAAAAGTTTTAGTTTCCTTAATTTTACAAGTGGTTTTGAGTAGATATATCGTCTATCAAGATTTGAACAATTTTACTAATGACGATATATCTCTTCATCAAGCTATCACCGATTTTTGATGATGACGAAAACAAGTTCTGGTCAGTTTTCTTTTAAGGACAATATATTTTTTCAACCATCCAGATCTGCTCAGCTGTAGTGTTGACCATGTCATATGAACCGGGTACAAAACCACCAGATACTGTCCTCTGAACTTCCTCTTCGGGATTGATACCGGACTGCCACCAATAAGCCCGTTGTGTTGTTAATTATCTACCTACCTACGAGGTGTGTTCAGTATTATCAGTATATATATATATATATATATATACACTACCCTTCAATAATGGACCGGACGTCAGCGGATTTGCATAAAATCCGACTACTTGTTTGGGGTTGTCCTAGGACGTTTGCATGCTGTTCCTAGATCAATTGAATGCCGACGCATACATTTACATTTTGGAAAATCATGTTCTTCCTACGCTCTACCAATCGTATGGAAGGGAAGAATTTTACTTCCAGGACAATAACGCTCCATGCCATGTTGCAGCTTCTGTCAAGCAATGGTATCAGGATATGGATGTAAAAAGTATTCCCTGGCCTGCTCAGAGGCCCGACCTAAACACCATAAAACATTAGTTTGACAAGTTATTACGGACCAGGGAACCGCGTTCGAAATCTACAGCTGAACTGGCACATTCTTGCATCAGGAAAGGACACAAATTCCCATAGCTGTGTATCAAAACCTTGTTGAAAGTTTGCCCAGAAATACTGCTAGTGTAATTGCAGCACGTGGGGGACCATCCCCTTATTAAAGCATGTATTCTTTCCTTATACCACCACATTTTGCGGTCCGGTCCATTATTGTAGGGTACTATCGCTCTCTCTCTCTCTCTCTCTGTATATATATATATATATATATATGTATATATATATATATATATATATATATATATATATATATATATATATATATATATATATATATAGAGAGAGAGAGAGAGAGAGATATATAGATATATAGATATATATTAAATTGTTTGAAATATTTAGTTTGAGGTATAAATTAAAGAGTTCACTCCGATATACCCTGAAATTCCATCGCGTATCCATAATTTTGTCTCCTTTCAATTTGAAGCTGTAGGGAATATTTTATTTCAATAGATGTATAGAATCGGGAAAATGTAAGTTTAATTTCCGTGTAACTGCCTCAATTGGATGCCCATAGAAAAACAAACCGTCATTCACAACTCCAGCTCGTGATTTATGCAATAACTATCTGTTTCAACGACCTCCACAGTTAGAATAATTCTACAAGAGCAATTTAGCCTCATTTAACTAATTGCGAGGAGTGGAATTATGACGAGAGCGCGCGTTTAATGATTTTCAGAGGGTTGAAAGGCTGTGAATGATTAATAACCCTCAACTGGGTATTATGTTGGTAGTAATCATATACATGCGCTTGCGTTTATCAGCTGCAATGTGCGTCCTTAAGAGCTCGTTGCATTTATTTTGAAACAGAAGGTGACATCATTCAACAACTATTGAATAGGTCGTATCTTCATTATTAGTGGTATCAAAACTTAGTGGGATAATATGTTGAAATGCGCTGAGGTTTATTCTTTTGTCTATGCCATACAGGTGCTTTGAAATATAATAATTATTGAGTAACAATAAACTGTGAGCGAATGATGCCATCATTTCCACGACAATTAATGCTTTTATAAACCCTTCAGACATGAAATTGCGATTAAAATAGTTTGGCGTTTTGGCGCCCCAGCAATACAATGGAGTCAAACTCAGTTCGATACCAATTTAAGCTATTTATTTTACTCAAAAGTTTTCAATTACAGTTGGAAATATATATCTACAGAAATTATTTCAGAGAACAATCACTAAATGAATGTTCAATGAAAAATAAAAACGTTTCTATTAGCAGTTAGTTTTTTTTACCGATGTTTAACCTCACCGTATAGCCGTCTAGAGAGCTCTCTCTTCTATCTTCTCCCTTTTCGTTTTTCGGGGTGTCCGCCTCTCTCTTGGATGACGATCGGATGCTTTCCAATAACACCTGCAACACTGAAGGATAGTCTCTATCTCATACGTACGAGTCCCCTCTTTGGATTTTGGAACCGTTAGAAACTGACATGTGTGACACAACCAGGGGCCAGGTGCAAGAAAGTCGGCACCGAAAGTAACACACATGTTCTTTGTTTTTTGGGGGTCGTCTACTCCCTCTCTCATGGCAGGCCCACTATGATCTGGGTGTCTAAAACGCCTTTTTACCCAGGCGTCACAATTGAAATATATTTATTACAGGTTCTTTAAAAATTGGTGGTAATGCTAATTTTAGTTAACGTCGTACTAAAGCAACACAACGGGCTATTGACGACGGTCCGGTATCAATCCCTTAAGGGAAAGATCCGAGGACAACACCTAGTAATTTTGAACCACGGTCAGATGACGAAGAAACACCTGAGCTGGTACCCCACTCTCCAAACTTCCACACCAACCCAACGTGAGAACTTTCGGCAGATTTAAGGTGCATCAGCCGGCTCTACACCATACGCTTACAAATATCCATGCCCGGACCCGGATTCGAACCAGGAACCTTTCTATCTAGAGGCTAACACCTTAACCACTATACCGGTTGATCGGATTTAAACCTTTGAAGCCAGCTTTATTACGTGATTTACGAGTAGCATAGTATTGCTACTACCCCTCAATACACATAATGGATAAACAACCACACGAAGGGGTCAAAAAGGTCAATGCTGGTTAGAGATGTAGTGAAGATTTCAGGTTTCAGAACGGATGTATCAGAGGGTTAAGAGAGGGAATAACTTTTACTCGTTTGCCGCCATAATTTAACTATTGAAATATGTATAGTAGTACCAAATGGGAATTAATTTATTTCCATAGAAAAAAAAATTCAATTATTTTATTCAAACAATGCTTTAATCAACTTCAATTTTACGTAAATGATTTTTCAATTATAATTTAAGTATTTCAAATGTAAGAACTGTAATTTAACGTTCCTGGTGGTGTTCTCTCGACGAGAAATCTCTTTATCAGCCAAACTGACCGAATCTGGATAGACATGATACCTCATGATTACGAGAAAAGTGACCAGATCTTGAACTCGACGTCATAAAAAATCTATCGGCTATATCTTGATGACGCCATTAATTATCTCGCGGAGATAATCGCGGCATTAATTATCTAGAAGATGTTTCTCTCTGAAATTAATTGGAGCATAAAAAAACCGGGTGAAGTTACGTTTTCCGAGGATTTTCAACTGTGTTAAAACTATAAAATATTTTTAACTGTTGCCTTACAGTGTCGGGACATGGCCGCTAGGTTTGAAGCGCAGAATATGTAAATGAAGCCATATGGCATATGGTGAATGAAAGTGAAAGAAATTAGTACTAGACTGTTTTAATTTCACACATCAAATGTTCATCGCTCCGCACATATATCACAGTTGGTACACTTGCTGTTGATGTTGAAAGTTGAGGCTCATTACCAACCTCTACGGGATGAAATCCATCATTCGATTATAAAACATTTATGTCATCAGATATGATATTTGCGTCGAACTAAGAGGTGAAGGTACTTGGCGCACTCGTATCAAGCATTTGTTCACCTTGAGGGTGCGACGTTCAAGAATTCCCTCCGAGCCCGTTGACCCTCAGCATCGGATGTCCAGATCTTCTTGGATTTTCCATCTCGATCTTTCTTCATGATGACGTTTCTATATTTTGTCTTGTGTTTATTATGCATATACTTGGACATGTTTAAATTTTTGCTATATTTCCAAACGTTGAAGTCCTAAAATCTAAACAAATATTAAATATTAAGGATTTATTTCCATTAGTACTTATGAAGCGCAAAAAAAAACGAAACAAATGGCACCTCAAACGTCATGCTCACATAAAGGAGGCCGGAGCTAGACTAAATTATGTAAACGGCGCTGCGCGAAGCCTCAAATTTGAGGCGCTCCCGCCGATCCCGTTGACACTCAGCATCGGATGTCTGGATTTTCTTGGATTCATCTCTCGATCTTTCTTCCTGTTGTCGTTTCTAGAATTTGTCTTGTGTTTATTATACTTAGATTTGGACATTTTGAAAATTTTGCGATTTTCCACACTTCTATGTCCGATATCTAAACAAATAGAACACGTTTAGGTTTTTTCTATTATTATTTATCAAGCGCAAAGAGACGAAAGAAATGACACCACAAAAGCCGTGCTGACACAAAGGAGGCCGGAGTAATTTTATATGGGCTAAAGTGCGCATTTTCGTGACTCAACATTGCGCTGCGATTGCATCAGCCGATGACGTCAACGCAAGATAAATGAGAATTTATATATTTTTATAATGTGCTCTTTTGAACGCGATATCGTACATTTATACTTAATTTATATGCATTCAAGTTATTAAATTTTTTTACACTTACACTTCTTTGTGACAAAGACAAATTAAGCGTGTTCACCCGATTTTGAAAGATAAGACGTATTCTGGGACAAAACTACTGAAATGGAGTATCACTTGCGTGTTCAATATGAACTTTTCAGATTTGGGTTCACAATTTTCACTCATCATCCTACTATATTTAGAATTACATTTCCGTGAAAATTATTTAATAATTTACTTTTATGTTTTGAATTTTATTTAAAAGGATTTATTTTGTAATTTCTCAATTCTTTCAACACAGTTCATCTTTACTAGCAAAATAAAATAAATTTAACTTTTATGATAATAAATAAGAACTATATTGTACTACCGTTCTACATTTTCTGAGTTTCTTTTCATTCTTTCCAAGCTTCCGTTGATAGCAAAGAACAAAAATATTTAAAATAAATGAAACTGTATGTATAGGACGTTACGAGAAAAGCTTTGAAAGTGAGGTATTCAAATTTCTTTAAAAAAAATTTCCTTTGGGATTTCATATAATTTTACTACCAGAACAGACACTAAATTTATAATTTATTAGTGTATCCGAGGACATATTGGATTACACAGGAAAATATATGTTCGATTTTATCCTTTAAAAGGGGCGTTGAAAGCTTCTCGTGCCATCTTGAGATTTAGAACACTTAAAATAGGTCTTAGCTATTTAATTTATGATTCTATATTTAAACTTTACAGAGCAGTTATACTTTATTTCCAATATGGCGGGTTGCAAATTTTAGTACTCTTTTAAGAGTGCGGTAACCTTTCATTGTGTGACTTGTATGTGTGATTACGAAAGGTTATGATACTCTAGATTAAATGAATACATTTCGATGCAATGAAACTTTCAAGTAATAAATCGCAACCGAATGCTCATACAATTTCTACGAATACTAGTTTTGTTAAAAAAGAATTTTTAAAAAATCACGCGAAACGTAATTAATTGGTTATTGTATTTGTAATTTACAATTTACAACCGAAAAACAATGTTTAACTAAAAATGGTTTTGACAAGATATATCGTCCATTGAGATTGGACAATTTTGCTAATGACAAGATACTTCGTAATCGGGATATTACCGACTTTTTTATGTTCACGAGACTAAAATCGGGACAGTTTTATTCGAATGACGATATATCTCGTCTATCATGATCTGGTCATCGTCGAGACAACAACCAGGAGAGTTAAATAAAACGAAACGTTGAATCTGAAGAGGTTCTCTAGTACATGTACTTCTTATTCCTACAATGCCCCACACATAATGGCTAAATAACCATACTTACCAGTTGTCAGAACTAATTAGAATACATGCAAGACCGATAACTTCTTGAATGGTTCGTGTTTCGTGAATTGAGATTAGTTGATCCTTTTACGTAATAACCATACAGTACATTAGAGGTACCCGACTTTATGTGCGGGCCGGATTGTGAAGAAAGCGGCCGTAACTTGAGCAAAGGGAGCTGCTCAGTGAAGAAGGAAATGACAGCAATAATCCGTTTGGGGAGGGTGGACTTATAATAAAACAAGATAACACATCAAGAAAACATCTTGATGTTTCTGCAATGATGTCTCCGAAGTCCTCATTTCCTAACTATACACAATTTACACTTATTCAGATTCATAATTTCCTCACACAAATCCGCTTAAGTTTACTGCCTCTGGTAAACATGGGGTACGTAACCCCAGGAAACTCAAGCAGTCCTTCTCTACTTTCTTCATTATCTCATGTCTTTTCACAATTACTTGACGTCTTATGTTTGGCGCAACTTGGCCAAATAAGGTCCTTACCGTCAAATAACTCCATACCAACCAACTCAAGATAAGAAACTAGGTTTTCTCAGACTAATGTTATGTACTAACTGTCTTTTACAATCCAATTTGCTTCCGTTTCTTATTTCACGAGCATTCTTATATTTGCCTTTTTGAAAATTTGACCCACCCATTTTTAGCGATAAAAATTAAAATTATTTTCTCTGAATGTGTAAGACATTAGCACATCGTATGTTATGAACAGCTGCTGTAGCTGTTGCATACATCCTCCCTATGCTAAAAGTTTTGGTGTATGTTGAAATGTGTACTCTTGTAGTCCCATCGAAAGTTCTGATTTGCATAGAGTAGTTACTGTCGTGTTACACCAATATAGTAGATAGGTAAGTATTTAAATTAACTTCGCACTGGAACAACACAACGACCTATTGACGACGGTCTGGGATCCATCCCAAAGGGCAGGATATGAAGAAAACACTAGGGAATTTTTGAACCACGGGCAGATAACGTCGTCAACGTCTCAACTGGCACCCACCTTTTAAACTTCCACACCCCCGCTAACTTTCATATATCAGGCCAATATAGATTTAACGTGCACCAGCCACCGACAGTGCTTGGTTACCAAGTTTCAAACTTGCAACCTTACGGTTAATGCATTACTTCTTCCAACTGGGCTACCGCGACCCCAAAAACCATAGGTAAAATCAGTTGATTTATGATGATTTTCAGCAAGTTATGAACCTGTTTCTATGTGGGACAGATTACATCAATAACAACACCAGTTTCCCAAAGTGGGCACTTTATTCCCTTTGACTTGTCTTATTTTAGTGTATGGTAGTAAGTATTCATCTTCGCACAATCTGGTAGTTTTCTTTGCGCTAGCTGACATTTCTAGATTCTTTTGGGCTTCATTTGGCAGTCAGACCGGAAGAGTGGGTAGGGAACCCACATTCATAAGGCGCATTGCTGTTTTCTTTTCTTTATTAAATGATATTTCGTCTTTGGACGATGAATATTCGTTACAATTTTATCCTTAACTTCTTGGTAGAATCAAAAACACAGAATGTTCTTATAGAAAGCATCTTTTAGGATGATGATACTTAATATCAACCATTGTAATTTTATTTTCGATTAAGTCGGTTGGTTTAACCTTATTTCATTTTACAAGCAACATAATATAGTATTTGTTGGATCATAACTAGTAATCAAAAAACTATTTTTGCTGAAATTTTCCCGAAAACTTTAGATTACCTGTCTTGAGAAATGTCTTGATGGACGAGATATCTAGTCAATTTGAAAAAAAAAAAAAAAAAAACTGACCTGATAATGCTATTGTAATCGCAAAAAAATTTGCTATGATGATGAGATATCTCGTCATTAACACAATTGAATAGATTTTGATGGACGAGATATCTCGTCAAAATCATTTAAAGCGTTAACATGTAAATTTCTGGCGTATGTTAAGACTTTTGACTGCCGAAGTTCAAGGGATGCAACACTAAAGTACTAAAACTTCCCCACAAGCTTAACAATGTTTTTAATTACACAATTTTAGAGAAATTAGTTTGTAGCTTTTTTATTGAACAGATTAGATCACAACTTATGAAATTATAAATTGAAAATTTAAAGTTAACTCCGAGTCTCATGAGATTTTCCAGTAATGTATTACTACTTTTCCACACAGCATTGACTAAAAAACACATCTATGAAAAACAGGTTAAAAGCACTTAAAAGAAGACTAGTTACTGAATGGATATATGCTTGTGAAGGTTTAAAAGTTAGAAATTTTTGTTAACCCACCAAGTGGTTTCAACGAGATACCTACATCAAGATCTGATCACTTTTGCTTGATAATGACGAGATATCTCGTCAACCAGATATTGACGATGTTTTATGACGACGAGATCACAATCAGCTTTCTTCTGGTGACTTGATAACTCGTCCATCAAGATCTGGTCGGTTTTGCTGATGAAGAGATACCTCTTCGAGACAACCACCAGTAAGGGTTGATGAAATTTTGCTAATTTACAAATATTTAAAATTGCATATGAAATTTTTTACACTAAGTAAAGTAAAATCTACTAAATCATTTCATGCCACTACGTGTTTGTTGAACTTCAACATTCTTTCCATCGACGAAATATTCATAAATGTTTATACATAGTAGCGTATACACTGTTTTATGTTTCTCACATATTTCTGGCATCACGTAACAATGGTTATTCAAGGCACGAGCTATTCTACTTACGAGACAGCATTCATATGCCATAAATCTGACTTATGGGACTTCCCTTCCAGGCTATCCTCGTAAAATCCCTCTATGTGGATTTATATCCTATTTTCTACGAAATATGTAAAACCTAAATAGGAAAGAGGCAATAATATGCAGTGTTTGAAATGTTCAAATATAATTCAGTGTATTGTTACAGTGAAAAGATGCACTTGCTTCTCTTTTAAAGATGACAGCCAAGCCATATTTAATGCTTCTGAATTCATAAATGAAAGTGTTTATTCAAAACTTGTTAGGACCTTTTTAAAGTAATAATACAAATTGAATTAAATTAAATGAGAAAATGTTCGAAAACAAGGACCATAACTAAGACATATTTGGATCGTATAGTGATAATTGAATTTTGAATAGAAAGGCTCAATGAACTCTGTATATGAATTATAGATTAGGAGATGTAGATATCTTAATTATAAAAGTTTACTGTAAAATAAACAAGACATACAAATGTAACCAAAAGTTATCAAGAGAAGTCGTGGAAAAACACAAAAGAAAAAAGGTTTTAAAATAACAATAAAGAATGTGTATTGACATAAAATAAAAGGAATGACATCTACTAATTACTTAAGAATAAAAAAGGTAATACAAATAACTATAAATCGAATTTGTTCAAGAACTTAAAATAAGAAGAGTGAGAAAAGTGGCACATGATCCTTAGGGAACATTAGGGTTAGAATTAACGCGGAGAAAAAACGGTTCACGCGGAATTTTGAAAAGAGTAGTGTTTGGAACATTTCGTCCAAATAAATACACCACTCTACTCTGCAGAGTGAAAAGAAACAAATTAAAAATACTTAGCGATAATCCGGCTTCATATTAGAAGTGGCGATAAGGCCACGCGACGGTATGTGACATCACATGTTGGCGATTGGAGTAAAAGAAAAGAGAAGAGATAATCGTTTCCGCGCGGGCTTTTAACTGCTGAGTCAGCGTGACGTCAGCAGCGTCTATGGATAGAGAGCTAGGTTTGATTTCTGTGGCTTGGAAGTAGCGCACTCTGGATGGCTTGAAAATAGTGTTATGTCGTTGGAGGCAATACAAACGTACAGAGAAACATGTCTCCAGAAAGCTTATTTAGTTCAATGTATCTTAGCAATTTCTTAATAACAAGTCCTCTTTCAAAATAATAGCAGAACAGTGCATTCCATTTGCGTTAAACTTCCTTATTGGCTTTTCTTACCACTAAAATATCGCTTACACCAGCGGCATGGTAGCGGTGAATGTTATCCCCCTTTTAGTGACCTCTGGCATCGATCACCATTTACGAGCTGTCAACGAATGACTTTTAGAGGATCCCTTCTTTTGTTAGTTGGCCCTTACCCTGCCGACCGTGAGGTGAGAACGCTTTGGGGAAAGCAGAAAGTCGTCAGGTGATATCTATTCGCACGCGAAACGATACTATGAAAGGAAAGCGTCAATCGTAAATGCAACTCACAGCCATATCACTCAAGTTAGGTAATTAGGTATGAGGGCTCGGATAATCGGTATAAAAGTCGTTCTTAGAGACGATTGAAAAAAATCTAAGCGCCGCAGTGTAAAGTTTGATTTCTAATATGTATTGTTGGCAAAATGTCATTATACTCGCATCTTATATCTTATTTCAAACCATTTATAATTACTACTTCCTAATTGTTCACGTAAATGGATCTCAGACCTCTAAATGAAGTAAAATTACACTAAAAATATATAACAGCATTTCGTGTACTTCTTATTGTTGTCAATTCTTACTTCCAATAAAATGCATAGCGAAATGTTCACTCGTCTTTCATACTACCTCAATCAGTTTCTGTACGTCCTCTTCGATTTCCTCTCATTCCTTTGTTGAAAGGCGATACTCATTATTTTTTACTCTAAACCTATTTTCCCGGTCGCTCACATTTTACTTTCTACAAAAAAATTTTTCATCCAGATTTCCCATTGCATTCTGTCATGACACGGGTTTGTGTGTTTCTTTATCTCTTATTTAAACTCACTTATAACGAATGTAAGCATCTTTTGCACATTTCGTACGTAAAAATGAAATAAAATTAGTCACAAATATAGGAGAACTTTGCATTGCTATTGAGAAGAGCTTCAAGAAGTGTGACCAAAGTGTCGACTAGTAGTCTCGTGACTTTTATGTGTAAAATTGACTTGATTCGCCGGTTTGGTATCTGATCGCCTTGTTTGGTGACAAGACTTTTTATGAAAGGGTTAATGTATGGATGCGTATTACGGTAGAGTGGCAACAAAAATGGTGAAATAGCGAAAAGCCTACTTCTCTGACGCCCGGACCAATGCGATGATAAATCAATGAATGAGCGTCTCTGCCCGTCCCGTGGACCAATCAGATAATAATGTTCGTTTCCACCCGGAAGAAGAAAATAGTTTAAGGGTCTCGTTAATATTAGTTTGGGTCACATGATCCTGGGCACTTAATAACGTTAACATTGCTCACTCCACTTTTATATTTCCTCAATGACATACAAAAGCACACGTGAAATTTCAAAGCAAACAATATTTCATAAGGCGTTTTAGATTATTTCTATTTGCTCTAGTATGAGCACTTCATCGTTTCTACCACACGAATGCACTTGCCAATTTAAAATCTTCCAACGCTGCTGGATTTTATCGTTTCTGGGGAAGAACAAATATTAGCCGGCAGCAAACACTCGGAGTTGGTTGGCCTGAACTTCTGTAATTTGATGACGAGAATAACGCACTTTGGAACGTTGACTTCATTTCTGCAATAATCTGTTTAAGGGGAAAGGGTTTGACAATGAGGGATCGAAAATGCTATTAGGCGCGAAACAAACTAACAGCTTTTATCGGATGCTCGACAGCTACTTTGTCATTTCGATGGCTTAAGTATCAGAGAGGAGAGAAAATAATCTTAATTTTAAATTGTATTAACCCACGCATATGATATTTTGATCTTGTGCTTCGATATTTTAGATTGCAAATTAAAGGTACGGAAAAGGAAGAAGGGTAAATAAACTAAGGGCAATACAAAATTACTAAGATCGCGGATCCTTTTTTTTACTCCTCCAATTCTTCTCACAAATAAAAAAATAATCTGAATTTTAAATTGTATTAACCCACACATATGATATTTTGATCTTGTGCTTCAATATTTTAGATTGCAAATTAAAGGTACGGAAAAGGAAGGAGGGTAAATAAAAACTAAGGGCAATACAAAATTACTAAGATCGCGGATCTTTTTTTTACTAATCCAATTCTTCTCACAAATAAAAAAATAATCTGAATTTTAAATTGTATTAACCCACACATATGATATTTTGATCTTGTGCTTCAATATTTTAGATTGCAAATTAAAGGTACTGAAAAGGAAGGAGGGTAAATAAACTAAGGGCAATACAAAATTACTAAGATCGCGGATCTTTTTTTTACTAATCCAATTCTTCTCACAAATAATAAAATAATCTGAATTTTAAATTGTATTAACCCACACATATGATATTTTGATCTTGTGCTTCAATATTTTAGATTGCAAATTAAAGGTACGGAAAAGGAAGGAGGGTAAATAAACTAAGGGCAATACAAAATTACTAAGATCGCGGATCCTTTTTTTTACTCCTCCAATTCTTCTCACAAATAAAAAAATAATCTGAATTTTAAGTTGTATTAACCCACACATATGATATTTTGATCTTGTGCTTCAATATTTTAGATTGCAAATTAAAGGTACGGAAAAGGAAGGAGGGTAAATAAACTAAGGGCAATACAAAATTACTAAGATCGCGGATCTTTTTTTTACTAATCCAATTCTTCTCACAAATAAAAAAATAATCTGAATTTTAAATTGTATTAACCCACACATATGATATTTTGATCTTGTGCTTCAATATTTTAGATTGCAAATTAAAGGTACTGAAAAGGAAGGAGGGTAAATAAACTAAGGGCAATACAAAATTACTAAGATCGCGGATCTTTTTTTTACTAATCCAATTCTTCTCACAAATAATAAAATAATCTGAATTTTAAATTGTATTAACCCACACATATGATATTTTGATCTTGTGCTTCAATATTTTAGATTGCAAATTAAAGGTACGGAAAAGGAAGGAGGGTAAATAAACTAAGGGCAATACAAAATTACTAAGATCGCGGATCCTTTTTTTTACTCCTCCACAATTCTTCTCACAAATAAAAAAATAATCTGAATTTTAAGTTGTATTAACCCACACATATGATATTTTGATCTTGTGCTTCAATATTTTAGATTGCAAATTAAAGGTACGGAAAAGGAAGGAGGGTAAATAAACTAAGGGCAATACAAAATTACTAAGATCGCGGATCTTTTTTTTACTAATCCAATTCTTCTCACAAATAAAAAAATAATCTGAATTTTAAATTGTATTAACCCACACATATGATATTTTGATCTTGTGCTTCAATATTTTAGATTGCAAATTAAAGGTACTGAAAAGGAAGGAGGGTAAATAAACTAAGGGCAATACAAAATTACTAAGATCGCGGATCTTTTTTTTACTAATCCAATTCTTCTCACAAATAATAAAATAATCTGAATTTTAAATTGTATTAACCCACACATATGATATTTTGATCTTGTGCTTCAATATTTTAGATTGCAAATTAAAGGTACGGAAAAGGAAGGAGGGTAAATAAACTAAGGGCAATACAAAATTACTAAGATCGCGGATCCTTTTTTTACTCCTCCAATTCTTCTCACAAATAATAAAATATTTTTGAATTTTAAATTGTATTAACCCACACATATGATACTTTGATCTTGTGCTTCAATATTTTAGATTGCAAATTAAAGGTACTGAAAAGGAAGGAGGGTAAATAAACTAAGGGCAATACAAAATTACTAAGATCGCGGATCTTTTTTTTACTAATCCAATTCTTCTCACAAATAATAAAATAATCTGAATTTTAAATTGTATTAACCCACACATATGATATTTTGATCTTGTGCTTCAATATTTTAGATTGCAAATTAAAGGTACGGAAAAGGAAGGAGGGTAAATAAACTAAGGGCAATACAAAATTACTAAGATCGCGGATCTTTTTTTTACTAATCCAATTATTCTCACAAATAATAAAATAATCTGAATTTTAAATTGTATTAACCCACACATATGATATTTTGATCTTGTGCTTCAATATTTTAGATTGCAAATTAAAGGTACGGAAAAGGAAGGAGGGTAAATGAACTAAGGGCAATACAAAATTACTAAGATCGCGGATCCTTTTTTTACTCTTCCAATTCTTCTCACAAATTTCAAATAAAGTTTTCATCACATTCCATATCATGGTTTAACGTTTTCTACGTACATAATTAAAAATGCATTCACTAATATCATAGTTTGTGCGTGCTTAGTGTATAATATCAAGACACGACAACATTTAAAAGTACACTAATAGCAGTGGAACGCGGACAGTAAAAATTAGACTCACGAAGTGCTTCCACGACATATTGGACATGCAACAGTCATCATGTTCACGGCGGCCTTTGGTTTAATCTTGTTTTAAACTTGTACCCCCCCACACACACACACCGTTTACTAATCGGCGATTCTACTCATTGGGTTACCGCAACTCCGGAATTCCGTCAAACTGGGTATTCATCATGCATAGGACCTGCACGAGCATGTCTCCAAAGGACAAAGAACTTACTAGAATTTGAAAACATTATTCAATATTTTACCTTGTCATCTTGCTTATCGTATGTGAGTAAATGACGTTCCTTAGAAATTTATTTGCTCTATCTCTAGTTCATATTCAAAGTCCAAATAAGAGGGCATGTGAATAAATAACGCACATGATGTAAAAAAAATAATAAAGCAATTAATAACAATATGACACAAGAAATGAAAGTATTTCCCATTTATTACTTTTCCACATAATTTCCATGTATGTTGAGTCATTTGTCCCAGGGATGGATCAGTTTGAAAATCCAGGTCTCATAAAACTCAATCGGCTGCGAGAAGAGACACATTCGAACGGCCCCCGTTTGTGTTCATCACGTCAGAATCAAACTTCTTACCGCCAAAGAACTTCTTCATGGGTACAAACAGATGGAAATAGGAGGGTGCCAGGTCCCGGCTGTATGGAGGGTGCTCCAAAACTTTCCAACCGTATCCCGATGGATGTTTCCACATCATGCTCGCAGATTTTGACTCCGGTGTCATGTGTAAAGCCCAGGTTTCATCTCCCGTGACAATAATCACCCAAAACTCATTACCTTCCTCGTGGTATCGCTGCAAATGTGTCAGACTGAAGCCATTCTGCATCCAGTGTGCTGTTCCGACAGTTGCTTTGGTACCCAGCGAGAACAAACTTTCCTGTACCCAAGCTTCTCATGAACAATGTCCCAGACAGACCCATAAAAAATGTTTCAACGTTCTTTTATTTCATTCATCGACGGTTCTCTCGTATGACGTTGTCGATTTCATCAACAATTGAACAGGTTGAAGAAGACACTGACCTCCCAGATCGGGTTTCATCGACCAAACTCGTTGCTCCTCCACAGTTGACGATGTAATCGCTAAAGCCATTTTACCGGCGACTGACGAACGATACCGGTAAGTGGAATCACGAGATTTTGCATTGTGCCCAGTCAGTAGTGCCCTCTAGTTTCTTTTTTACTAAATAATTTGATTTTACCTATTTATTTTCCTATTAAAAATGGACACGTGCGTTACTTGTTGACACACTCTCGTATATCTTAAAAATTGCATAAAACTGCTTTGGGACAGGTATGAACAAAAAGAAAATACCAATTTGTGATACACCTCGAATCAACACAAGAGGCGTCACGAGCCGAGCAATATCACGTGAAACGGACAAAGCTAAAAAAAAAATGCTGGACACGTAACGATACTTGTGGGGAAGCATAAGCAATTTTCGTTCATCTAAAGCAGCAAACACTCGGATTTGTTGGTGGTTGAATTAACACCCCAACGTAGCAAAACACAACGGGCTACTGGTGACAGCTCGTTGACAATCCTTATCGGAAAGATTCGAGAACGATATTTCGAAATTTTGATCCCCGGTCATCGAAGTCAACACCTGAGCTGTCACCCCACTCTAAACCTCCCCACCCCACCAACGGGAGGACATTTGAGGCCACGTCAGATTTAACGTGCACCATTCCAGATGTACACGACGATTTTTGGCTGGACCATTTTTCGAACTCGCAACCATCCGATTGCTAATATGTTGTTCTTCCAACTAGGCTATCGTAATCTGACCGTGGTTCAAATTTAACGGGTAATATACTCGGATCTTTCCCTTGGGAATTAATCCCGGACCTTCACCAATAGCCCGTTGTGTTGCTGCAAAGCGACGTTAATGAAATACCATTATCATCCAACTAGGGTATAGTGGCCCATATTAAGGTAGAGCACAGTAGAATTTTCTCATGATTAAGCCTAACCGTCAAGGGAACAAATAATACCTTAAGAGGAAGACGGCCCGGAATCTGCTGAAGTAACGCTCTTTAACTTGTGCTTACCTAGGAATATTCAATCAGCTTCTCCCCTATTCCCCCGAATAAGAAAGATGTCATGCCAGAAAAATCCCTAGCCATGCTATTTCTTGGTTTTCATTCTTCTGCTCAAAACACATGGAAAAGGAAATATTCCATAGCGGAAGGTTCACACAGAAGTCACGCAAGTGACATACTGATTCGTGACCACTTTGTAGATCAGCGAAAATAATTTTTTGGCTAAGTTTTAAATCATGATGGGAAATGTTTCGAGGGATACTGTAATGGACTTAAACATGAAACAGTAACCGATGTTTTCGTTCCACTTTTAAATCGTAACCGTTTTGATAAATGGCGAGGTCTGAAATATATCAATATGATGGGGCTTCTACATTAGCTTCCCTTTTGAAATTGCAAAATTGATTACATGTTTGTGCTTTATAAAGTAAGTTGGCTTGTTTTATTGTGTTCCTTTAAAAAGGTAGGATTATATTTTATTTTACAGGTTAAGTTTCCAAGAAAGTAGGGTCATTCAATTATTTTAAGTTAATATACTATCATCTGTATTATTTGTTCAGAAATTTCTTAATTGAGTAATACGGCGACTATAAATTCTTAAAAATGGTGTTTGTGAAGGATGTCCATCGTAAACAAAGCAGACGAAATTGAAGATTGTATTTCCTGTTATCAAATGTCCTCGTATGATGCATATCGGGGTTGCCTTAAAAGGTAGTTAGTGGTCGTTTTTGACAACATTTGACGTACAATTTAATTGGTAGAATCTAATCAAATATCAATACGGAATTCATTCATTCAAAGTTTTTATTGACAATGTGCTGAAATCATATATGAAAAACAAAGCAAGTAACGTCACATCCGCAATACGACAGGATACACGTTCACCGCTGAAATACTACTGTCATAAACATTTAGATTGACAAAATTTGAAAAATGCTTATTGTTATTTTAAGTAATCCATAATTGCTCATACGTTTACGAGTATTTATTTTAATGTTGTTTGGTGACAGCTGTTTTTGAATTATTTATCCAGTTTTATAGTATCTTATTTCAATTTTATGTTTGGTATAGCTTGCATATTTTGGGATCTTGTCCCTAAAGTCCTAAATCAACTAATGAACTTTTAATTTGGTTTTTAAGTTCGCCATGTCTAAATTTTTTTTATATTTGTGAAATAATTAAAATCTATAAGAAAAGCACGTGTTTTACCTTTTATCGCTACTAATCATCATCTATAAATGACAAAAATAAAACACAATAGAAAGGTCATACACCCCACAATTGAAACCATCTATTCTTTATTTCATTCAAGACAACATTTCCACTCTGAAGATCACCACAATGTATTCAATGGATAACCTCAAGGCTAAAGATCATAACGATCATCTTCCAGTCTGAATAACAGACAGGAGAGTAATGCGACCTAAATATCTAGCCGAGATTAGAGCAGTTCCCTCCATAGAAATCGCTAAATAATAACACACGTCTCTTTTATTCGTTGTGTCTAACTCCCAACTAACAAACTATCTTTTGTAAAGGTTACATATTAATAAGCTTCCATGCGCATTCCAAGTGTCAAGAATATCGTAGTGTTCACTTATAAGGACCTGGAGAGAAATGTATTTTGTGACACCTCTCAGGAAACTTTCATAGTTGATGAATTCCCTCTTAGCAGAGAACAATTTACAAATTCAGTCCACCGTTTTGAATCTAATTGAAAAGCGCATCAGGGGTCTCAACACAGTCAAGTGGTTAAAGGATTTTCTGGAGCTTTGAGAATGTTCTGTGATTGTAAAGTCACTCATCATATCATCAGCATCAGCAGAGCAGAGTACAGCAAAGTAGAGAGATAGAGAGAGAGGAGAGAGAGAGAGAAAGAGAGAGTAGGGTGTTCCTTTTGTCTTCTACGAATGCACTGGTTTCAGATAGTTTTAAGTTGACGAATGGAAAGCGCCCAAACTTAAATCCTTACTACGATAGCGTAATTTCAATTGGTTTTCTTTCGGAGAAATTAACGTTTGTAAAGTGAACTGATTTCAAAGATTCCACATCCCCAATGAGTCGAGAAAATATCACTTTTTAGCTCTGTGAGGATCACGAGAATTCAGAGTAGTGTGGTATTGCTTCTATCCTACAACACACTTAATGACTAAATAACCACATCTATTGGGTTGAAGAATACATGCATTTTTTGTATTGTTCTATTGTCCTTTGCATAGAATGAAATCCATTCGAGTCTATTATTTGGCTGGCAAGAGTCTATTTGTACATTCTTTAGAATAGACTGTCTCATGGAAACATGCAATTGGTCTTTTTTTTTTAAAGTGCAATCTATTAGAAAGATTATGTTGCTTCTTTCCTTGGAATCGTTTGGAAAGAGTCTATTGGTTTCATTACTACTCTCTCAAATGGATTCCTTAGAAAAGAAAATTTTAGAAAGAGAGATTGCGTGTGCGTATTGCTCCTTTCCTTAAAATTAAAATCCATTGGAAATAATTATATTTCTCCTTTCCTTAAAAAATAATCATTTGGAAAGATTCTATATTGGTCAAGATCAAAACTAGTGAGATGTCATGCAGGAAACGATACTAGAAGGATCTAGGTGTACAAACCTCTCAGGGGTTAAACCGTAGACAATTCATAGGAATAAGCTTCTAAGTCATATATCATTGATCCTCCTGTTGGTGGTATTGACGATTTATCTCGTCATTAGCAGATCTTAATGGACAAGGTATCTCGTCACTATCAAAACCATAAGATCTTAAGACAAACCATAAAACCATATGATAAGGTTTCATCATTAGAATAAAATTGACCAGATCTTGATCTCCTCGAAATCAAAAATCAACCATATCTTGATGACGATAGTTTTGTATCGTCATCAATATATAGTTGATGGTCTGAAGAATGATATGAATGAGTTGAAGTCAAGATATGAATGATTGCCTCGTCACTTGCAAAAGTGGTCAGATCTTGATATACGAGATATCTCGTCGAAACCACTTGGAGTGTTAACAAGACAGTTTATGTTTTCAAAATTAAATATTCCAGTAAAGTACTAGGGCTTGAGTACCATTACTCAGAAAACTGTTTCTTGACTTCTAGGGACCGGGGTGTCTCAGTGGGTTTGCCTATTTCGTTTGCAACTGGCGAGGTGTAGGATGCGCAAGCTCGATTCCACCCTGGGTGTTGTTCTCTCTTCTGTGTCAATAAAACTTTCCTTGTGTATGTACATTTCTCACTGTTGTCTATAATGTGTTTGGCGTAACATGTCCTTATAAGGCTTCCGTGTGCTATGAAAGTAAGGTTTCTACCTAAGCACGAGTAAGGTTGCTACCCAACCAACCACACACACATTCGTGTATTAGGGTTTAGTATTAGGGTAGAAGAGGGCATTTTGGTGAACTTAACCACCACTACAAAAATTAATTCTTAATAGAAGAGCGGCAAAACTCGAAAATAAAGTGTTGTTTGTTGGACTGAATTCACGCTGTGTTTCATCACGTTCGGCTACAATACAAGGTTTTCAACATCGATTTTCCGATGAAAGATACAAAGGATGTGGGTGGAGTCACTGACGCAAGATCTGGGAAGGATGAGCTATGCGTGTTTGCGAATTGACTTGTTCTTGTTGGATCAGTGGCTATTTGTCCCAATGTGCATCGGCAAATGTGCCGTATGGGGTCTGTTATTCTAAGTTTGTATTTCTAATTCAGACAGTTTGCTATATAACTGATATGTTCTTCTGGTGAAACCCCAGTCGGGTTGTGCTTTCGTGTAAATAAAATGATAGGTTTTATTTTAAAGGAGAGTTTTTCTTACGCATAAAACCTACACCAAACATGGTTATGGGCCCAGCCCAACCCGATTCCTTTTTAACTAAAATGTTAAAACTAAATTAAGTTTACTTCGAAATTGTATTTAGTTGGCTGCTCTAGTTGCATGATGGCAGAATCGATTAGTTTTCCAAAACTAAGCGAGTTTAACTACACCACATGGAAGACTGACGTTAAAGTCTTACTGATGGATCGTGGGTGCTGGGAATTTATAGTTGGAAATCCTGTTCCTTGCCCAGAAAGTGCACCAGAAAAGGAAAAGCGTGCGTTTCTATGGAGAAAGCAACGAGCTTATGCGACCATCTATCAAAGTTTAGAAAGAAGATTTCACACCCTGATCGCAGATACTGAGGACGGGAAGACTGCATGGGAGACGTTGAAACTTCACTTTGAACCTACTTCAAGAGCAAGATTGGCCGGCTTAGTAGATGAATTTTTCGACATGCGGTTCGACTCTGAGGAAGAAACAATTGGAATATTCAGTAAGAAAATTGCTGAAAAACAACTACAGATCAAAGATTCCGGGTTCGAAATTCCAGAGCTTCTTGTATGCTTTCAACTTATACGAAGATTACCTCCAGATTATGATAACCTAGTACAACACATGTACAGATTCGAGGATGCAGAGTTTACAGTAAACAACGTTACAAAGCAATTACTTGCCGAAGCTGGAAGAATTGATTTAAAAAGAAAAGATGAAGGAAAAATCCATACAGTGATTGGAAACGCCTATGCTTCAAAGAATAGAGCAATACATGCTGCACAGAAGAAATCGACCAATAAATCTGAACGCAGTGGAGGTGTGCTGGACCCTGACAAAAAGTCACACAGAAACGACGAAGCTTATCGTATGGGGCCGTTTGGTTATTGTCACAAACCAGGACATGCTGAAAGTCGATGTTTCAAGAAGAATAGACTAGTCAAGAAGTCAGTCCGAGATGAAAACGGTGCATGTTTTGCTGACATTGCACTTGCAACTACTTCACCTAGTAAAAATCTTGAGGAGTTCCTCGTCGATTCGGCTGCTACTTCGCATTGCTGTAATCAAAGGGACTGGTTTTATAACTTCAAGCTGACCAAACATGCGTCTATTCTCGTTGGAGACCAAGATTGTACATCGAAAGTCCTTGGAGTAGGAGATATAGACTTTGTAGTAAAAGACATTTCAGGTAATGTAAAAATTATACTGAAGAATGTATTGTATACTCCTAATATGCGTAGAAACTTAATAGGTGGTTCGAATATAGATATTGCAGGTATGAAAGTTATTTGGGGTGACAATAAGATGATTGTATATACTAAAAATGATAATTATTTCTTTACTGTACCCTTAATTGATAAATTGTATATAGTAAGAGGATATCCTAAAATATATAAAGAATCTGTTAATGTATCTTTAAATATTAATACTGTGCACCGGAGATTTGGTCACGTAAATGTTCCTCTGATAGAGCAAATGAGTAGAAATAATTCCATAAAAGGAATTGAAAATTTATGTTCTAAAGCAAAGGACAAAAATTGTGATGTTTGCAAAATTGCTAAATCCACTAGAGTGTCCTTAAAAACAAACGAGTACAAACGACTTACTACTAATATCCTACAAAGAGTTTATATGGATTTGTGGGGTCCTTCTCCAGTGAATTCTTTGGGTGGGGGAAAGTATTTTCTATCTATCATAGACGACTATTCGCGTAAAGTTGAGGTTTACGTAATAAAAAGTAAAACTGAAGTTTTTAGCTGTTTTAAAACTTATTTGGCTAAAGTAGAAAGGGAAACAAATTGCAAATTGAAGTGTGTGAGAACTGATAATGCTCTTGATTTCGTGCACAAAGAGTTTGAGAAATTCCTCGGTGACTTAGGAATTAAACATGAGCGTACATCTACGTACACAAGTGAACAAAATGGGGTTGCTGAAAAGTTTAATAGGACCGCCATGGACGGAGTACGTGCCATGCTCCAAGACAGTGGATTGCAACCACGTTTTTGGGCTGAAGCCCTTATGGCATTTGTGCACATCAGAAACCGGTGTGTACACAAACTAACAAATGGTTTGACTCCTATAGAAATATGGAGTGATCACAAACCCTCTGTGAAACATTTCAAAATATTCGGATCTCTTGCTTTCGTACATGTTCCTAAAATTCACAGGAATAAACTTCAACCGCGAGCAAAGCCTGGAATTTTGGTGGGCTATGCGACAAAAACAAAAGGTTATAGGATTTTTATCCCTAAGGAACGTAAAGTTATTGAAACGGTTCATGTCAAAATTGATGAAACTAAGAAAGGGGTTAATTGTTTGTTTGGTAAAGATAAATGTTCCAATTATGCTAGATTTGACTTAAATGCGGATTTTTATGAAACGACTTCCGACGACGACTCAAATCAGATCGAAAAAGATCAAGCTTCTGATACTCGTATTTTAAGTGCTTTAAATATTAGCGAGTGGGAAAGAGTAGAAAAACCTCGCACAATGAGCAATAGAATTGATGTATATTACTATCCACCAAATTCTAGCGTTAGATTAAGATCTGTAAATGATGCTAGAAAATATTGTAATGAAAATAGAATAGATTTTAATCCTGATAAATTTTGCTTTAAACCTGATTGTGTTGTAAATACTAAAAATGTAGATTCTACTAACATGTCTTATTTTCAAGGTAAAAAGGATTATTTAAATGATCAATTAGAGGATATATTTCACGAATGTTATAGCACTGAAGTGCCAAAAACATTTTATGAAACGCAGCAAAGTCAGAATAAGGCTAAGTGGGATGCTGCAATGGCCGATGAACTTCGAATTATGAAGGATCGAAAGGTTTGGGATCTGGTTGATCCACCTTCTAATGTTCCAGTAATTGGAAGTAAGTGGGTTTATACAGTAAAATTGGATGATAAAAATAATCCAAAAAAATATAAAGCCAGGTTAGTGGCACAAGGGTTTAAGCAAAGACCAGGCGTTGATTTTAATGAAATCTTTTCACCTGTTGTAAATTTTAACATTATCAAGTTACTGTTTATACTATTAGTGTCTATATTACATTGGCATAATGTTCAGTTGGATATAAAATCTGCCTACCTCTATGGTAAATTAAAAGAACCAATATATATGAGGCAACCACCTGGCCATGAAGTAAAAGGGTTCGAAAATAAATTGTGTTTTTTAAACAGAGCAATTTATGGTTTGCACCAAAGTTCGCGGGAGTGGAACTTTGAACTCGATAGTATTTTGAAAAAGTTAGGATTTGTTAAACTAAATTGGACTAATTGTGTATATAAATTTAAAAGTAATGTTATATTAACCGTCTATGTTGACGATATAATCTTGTATGGTAAAACAAATTATTTAATTCAAGAAGCTGTTGAATTAATTAAAAGTAAATTTGATGTTACTGAACTTGGACAGACTAAATACCTTTTGGGCGTGAATTTTGAATACGTTAATGATTGTTTATATATGCATCAACTAACGTATATTGAAAGGTTAATTACTAAGTTTTCTGAACTACCAAAGTCATTGGTAAAGCTTCCTTTCAAAGTAGGCTATATGCTGCCTGACAAAATTCCTGAAAGTGATATTGTTGAAAATGATTTGATGAAAAAATATCCTTATAGAACACTTATTGGTTGTCTATCATTTTTAGCTGATCGTAGCAGACCTGATATTTCATATTCTGTAAATTTAATGTCTCAATTCTGTAACGGATATACTTTTCAACACTGGAAAATTGTTGCTGATATTGTAAACTATGTTTTTATGACCAAAAGTTACAGAATTAATCTTTCTAATATTTCAGGATCTGAATTGGACTGTTACTCTGATGCTAATTGGGGATCAGATTTAACCTACCGTCACTCGACGAGCGGTTATATTTTCTATTTTGGTAACGTAGCGTTTGCATGGAGATCAAGCAAACAGAAGTGTATTGCTCTATCATCCATGGAATCTGAATTTGTGGCTCTGTGTGAGAGCGTTAAAGAATCAATCTGGTTTTCCAGAGTTATAAAAGAACTAAATCTTATTCCCAATTCCATCGTACCAAATCATTTTTGTGATAATCAAGCAGCCATATGTTTTGCTAAAAATCCAATGGAAAATTTTAAAACTAAGCATATTGATATTCGCTTTAAATTTATTCGGAATTTAGTAGATGAAAATTCTGTTAAAATAATTCATATTGGAACTAACAACAATCGAGCTGATTGTTTAACTAAACCTTTATTAATAAATAAATTTCAAGATGCTTTAAATAAAATTTTCCATAAATGATTATTTTTATTTTGATAGCAACTGATGGGGCCGATTGTTGGATCAGTGGCTATTTGTCCCAATGTGCATCGGCAAATGTGCCGTATGGGGTCTGTTATTCTAAGTTTGTATTTCTAATTCAGACAGTTTGCTATATAACTGATATGTTCTTCTGGTGAAACCCCAGTCGGGTTGTGCTTTCGTGTAAATAAAATGATAGGTTTTATTTTAAAGGAGAGTTTTTCTTACGCATAAAACCTACACCAAACAGTTCTGATTGGCCATCGAAGCTCATACTAGTACTTTTGATCACCCTGTGTGGTTAATCGCTAGAACCAATCAATAGCCTTTTATGACCCATACCGCCCAACCTACCAACAAGGGCTTAAGGCCAGACAAGGGGTGACTGGAAGAGGACTTCTGCCTCTACAGGAACCAACACTATAAAGTAAGGGAGCAGTTACGTATATTCGTTAAAAGATGTTACATTCATATATGCTACATCTTCTATAAGTGTGTACAGGATAATAGAAAATGTAAAGTTACCGGGAAATAACAGAAGACTATTCTAAAAGGAACAGAAGCTAAAAGTAATATTTTGTCTCGCATTGGTATCCATACTTTCAATCCCAACAGCGTGACAGATCATCAGATTCTTTTTTGTACACGCGTCTGGTTTTAAAAGTTCGTCAATTGGAAAAATTTAATTAAAAGATGTTACATACATATATGCTACATCTGCTGTAAATGTGTACAGGATAACAGAAACTGTAAAGCTTCATGGAAATAATAGAAGACTATTCTAAAAAGAACAGAAGCTAAAAGTAACATTTTGTCTCGCATTGGTATCCATACTTTCAATCCCAACAGCGTGACAGATCATCAGATTCTCTTTTGTACGCTTGTCTGGTTTTAAAAGTTCGGCAATTGGTACTTCTATGAACTGTTATTACTTTTAAATCTGAGGTACTGTAATGACTCTAGAAATGCATAAGATTAAACACAAAGGTGCCTAATGACACCTTACCCTTGCTACTAATGGACTGTTCGGAGCAGCTGTCGTGCGCAGACTAAGCATGCGCTTCACTTAACAAAATTCGTATTAGAGCAGCCAATCTCAACCTGAGGTTATTTATGGTAGACTAAATTTACACTGTCTTATCACGTTCGGCTACAATACAATGTTTATAAAATGTAGAAACATTAAACAACCTTTAGTATACATATTTATGGAAATTTAAGTGTAAATTGAACATTTCTTAACATTCACTTCTTGTTTGATAAGTTTGTCAATTGGAACTTCGTTAAACTTTTAGTCTGTCTATCAAACCCTTACATCGTAATGACTATAGAAATGCATTTGATTTAGCACACAATGTGTCAGAGAGTTTTAATGATACCCAAGCCTTTGTACTAATGATCTGTTAGATGTAGTGGTCATTATGGTTGCTAAATATCGCTTCAAAGGCAACACATATTTCTGGTGAACAACCAACATTCGAAGTCTGGAACTGCATGTTAATAGAAGAGCATTGACTTGTATTGATCTGGCGGAGAACAATTGGTCGGGCTGGATAGAATATATTCTTAGAATGCCCTTTTTTCTGATAAGAAAGTTCGCCCAAGGCTTGAGAAGGAAATGTTATTCACTCACCCCGATTACATTTCTGCCACATTTGCTGCATGGAATATTTAGCAAAAAAGGGTTATCAGAGAAGAATTTCTTTCTTGCTTCTCCTATGTTCGTATTTATATTTATTCTATTGCGAATGTTTTTTACGTAACAGCAAAGGGATTTTTTGTTGATTTATGTATTTGTGTAAAAACGGATATATAGGGTGATTACAAATTTTGCTTTTCTATACAGTCTTTTACAATTTTTTTCTTTTCTATACAATATTTTACAATTTGTTTATTTTCTATACTATTGACTTATGAATATAAATTTCCGACGGTCTTTACTGTTATTTACGCTACATTAATGTTCTCTTCAACGGGGTAGTATCTCATGTTATCGGAAGGTTTATTTGAAATGTATTGGGTAGAACCGGCTTTATGAAAACCTTGTAATAAGATAACTTTTTATTTATGAGGGTCGTATAATAGAGCATTCTTCGACCATGTAAAGTTTTCACTGGCCGTTTTTCATTATTTTAACATTTCTAATTAAGAAAAGACCGGCAAGAATGCATAGGACATCACTTTAATGGATCGTGACAATAACATTGGCCAAACTTGTGAATATGGGAGACTTTTAGTATAAATACACGATACACAGAAAACGGAGATTCTACTTCCTGTTATCCAAACTATCCTGTTTGCTGTTGTTATGGGGCTACGTTCAAATAAAGTTTATCGCCGTTTTGATGACATTTGGCGTATGATATAATTGGCTTTGATCAATAAACTGTTATACATAATTTTGGGATGGTTGGTACTTAGTTGAATTAACTTCGTACTGAGACCAACACAACGAACTATTGGCAACGGTGCAGAAGCAGAGAAAGATCGAAAGACAACGCCTCGTCATTTTGAAACATGGTCAAATCATGAGGGCAGCACTGAGATGAGCTGGTACCCCACTCTCCACACTTTCTCACCACGTCAACTTGAGAACATTTGAGGTCACTATAGATTTAGCTTGCACCAACCTCCATGTACATGACGGTATCTCTCTTCCCCCAATCCCCTCTTTTTTCTCTATCACGACTTTTTTTTGTCATTGGCTTGTATTATTGTGACATGGATACGTTTTTAAAATTGGAATACAACTGGACCCATGCATGAAAGGTGGAAAGTTGCAATTGTTTTGTCTTATGATCTCAGAACTAAAAGAAAGCATACAGAAGATAAATCTAGGGTGATATAGACGAAATATGTTCGTACCTGATATGAACTATCTGTGGAATTCTGTTGTGTTCTATGGAACTCTATAAAATATTTTTCAATGGGTAAACAGTAATTGAAACAGTCCACGAAAAAAGGTGTGAAATATCTTTAAAGGGATAGTAAAAATAAGTGTTCACCTTAAATATTTCCCTTTTTTTTTCATTGAAAGTAATTTCGCATTAAATCTACTTCAGTCTCATTTTATCCCCACGCTTTACCGAATCTAATTCAATTAATGTAGCATTTTTCTGAAACAGTTCTTCCCTCCCTTACATTCCCACACCTATCTAATACCGATAATGGTAACAGACTGTTAATTCAATTTAATCACCCGATTCTTTCTTTCCGATTACTTTCCGGGTTCATTTTGTTTTTCAATTATGTGGCACACAGAAGGTTCATATCTCTGGACGAGAAAGGAATTTGGTTCATGGTAGCTGTCTAGTGAATGCTTTACTTGACATTTTTGACCTGGTTGCAACTTAACTATTCAGTAAATGTCCTTTACATTAAACTCCCGTCTTTTTTGCGTCAATTGCTTGGAATAATAAGTTTAAATCCTTCTTTTGTTCTTTTACTGGACTTTTTATGTTTGCGTTCCTTGCGTTTTTGTCAATCGTCTCAATGATTTCATTGGCAAACGATTATAATAATTAAAGTTCATGTCCAACTTCAATACTTTATAAAGTATTCATGAATCAGTTGACAAATAGATGAAATTTTAGTCACATGATTAGTAAAACTTGAAAAATATGACTAATAAAGATTAGAAACATATGATGGTAGGTTGGCCGTTTTGGAGTTTTATTACACATTTGCACCACACATAACGCCAAGTAAACAATGTAGTGAAAGGGGGAAAAGGAAGGAATCTAGAACACACCACATAGGGCAATGGGATGAAAGCTATTTGTTCCTCTAGTATGACGCTGAATAAGACACTAAGGGAGAAAGCGTTCACCTCTGCAGCATCTGAAGAGTATGCGTCCATCGTTATAGTCCATACTGTAGCGGGACTCATCTGAGAAGACGACTTGTTGCCATTGGCTGTGTTGGTGAGCCCATTGTAGCCGGAGGGGTCGGTGGTTCACCGTCAAGGGAATAATGCGTGGGAGCAGACAATGACACACCTGTAGACGTGCTCCAATGTTGTGCCAACGCACGAGAGGACACTGTTTGGTCCGTCACCGCCAAGCGGATGAGGTGTCTGTGATGGAAGTAGATCGCTTGCTTGTATCCCAGAAGACCGACTACATGTTTACTAAAGACAGTAAACCCTATGGGAGAAGAAAATATCACTAAAGTACCTCGGGTCCATGAAGCCCGTACTCACATAAAGTATTTGTGCCCCTGAAAACTAAAAACGTGGAAAAATCGTCAATATCTACTTCAGTGAAGCAAAGCGTCCAACATCATCAGGGCTGAAGTAAACGACGAGAGGTAAAGGAAGGACTAGTGTTATCTAAGCACTTATGAAGAAGCACTTAAACATTTAAGGTGATGACGGACGTTTAGCTCCAATGAAATAGCTATAGACGATATTTTCCAAGTGTTTCAAGCGAGTCATATTTTGTCATCTTGTGGCTGAAAGACGTCATGGACGTACCGCTGAGCTGTCATTGTGCCATGGATCAATAGTAGGGGTGACCGTGTATCGTAAGCAATGGCACCCCATACCATCACACCACCTGTGGGAGCGGTGTGTCGCTGTAAAGCGAAATCAGGATTGAGGCGTTCACCACGAGGCCTCCACACACGAACACGACTGTCATCACTACTCAAATTGAATGTAGATTCGTCGCTGAAGACGACCTGGTTCCAATTCGGTGCAGTCCAATCATGTCATGTTCGACTCCACTCCAAATGGAGGCGTCTGTGGGTGGGTGTCATTGGCAGCACACGTAATGGGCGCCGCGATACCAGATGTCCATCAGCCAGGCGCCTTGCGATGGTTCGGGAAGACACAGGGGCCCGTAGTGAAGGTGCTGTTTGTGTTTGGATAGCGACCAATGAGGCAGTTGGCTCTACGCGTGCGTTTCGTATGATGTGACGTTCTTCTCGACGACTGGTCTGTCGAGGGCGTCCTGAGCCTGGTCGCCGTGTACATGACGTCTCTTCTGTCCACTGGTCCCAACACCTCCATACAGTAAAATCAGAACGTACTACTTCCCGAGCTACTTCCCGAGCTGACCACCCAGCTTCCATCATCCCGATGATTCTTCCCCTCTCGAACTCTGGCAGCTACTCATATTGTCTTCGATGGCGGCGTAACGGCATGTCTAACTCAGCGTTTCCTTTGCAAAAGATTAAGTACACTCAAACAAGCTCTGCTTATCTGTTTTATACTCCAAGGAGAACGAAGTTCATCGCCCTCTAGTGGCATTACGCAATGCGCAATTAACGAATCTAGCGTTAATTGAAATGGAAATATGAATTCGACACGTCGATTGCGATAAACGTTAGTATAGTTAAGTTGTAGTAAAGGGTGAATGGAATAAATTAACCTATTTAACAGTTATCTAGCATAAAAAATCTAGTCTTTCAGGGAAAAGTAATATTCTCATATAAACAAAAAAGGAGTTTTTGCAAATTATCAGTAAATTCTATCATTGCACGTGAGCCTGTAATTGTGAATTTAATTTTATCTTGGAGCTATTGGTTTTCGTCAAACAAATCACCACAGCGGAACGTGGTTTTGAATTAGTCTATTTGTGTCATTTGGTGGCAAATTAAGCACAAATGCAGATTTAATACAATATTGTATTCTGTTTTACCAAAGAAATTGTTTCGTTTCACATAGAAATTCATTTGCTTCAGAAGTATCACGGTAGTTGCAAGTTCCAGTCACATCCCACATTCGCTTCCATTCGTGTTGAAAGTCAATAACTTTCTTTCCGACTTACTTCAGAAGCATTTCCACCTCTTTCATCCCCCCTCCCCCCCGTGCCTTCCCACCTCAAGATTTCTTCGAAAAATGAAGTCTTTTTAAGATGCGAAATGCAGTTTTAAAATGCTTAAAAGCGGAGCTGTCGCCGGCTTTCATCAAAAGTGCTGTTCTCCCAATTCTTTTCTTGGGACTCCACATTGAAGAATGGGAGTTTCAGACTCTTTTTCTGTCATAAATCACAGCTGTATTATATAGAAACCTTTTGTCCAGTTTCCCTCTCAGCTTGTGATGTTATTTTCAATGTCTCGAGCATATTTTCTCAAAGATTCACACAATGCAATCAAAGTATGTAAAGGAGGTTATTCTTCAAACAAAAATGAGCGAAAAGTTTTAAAACTGTGTAACGAATATTTTCATATGGTGTTCGCTAATAATTAAAATAACAGGAAACTTCATTGGTGTTTTAGGCAGACGCGTGTATTTGTAGTTTTACATATGACGTGCCTCTGAAATATCGTATACAATCGCTTCTCAAGTGAAACGTACTGATAAAAATGTTCAAGATGCCAGGTCATAGCTTTCCTAACCCTAAATAAAGGGATCTTTAGACTTGAAGTCCACGAAATAGGTAAGTAGGTGAATCAACGTCACATAGGAGGAACACAAAGGGCTATTGGCGAGTATCCGGGATCAGTCCCGAAAAGAAAGATCTGAAGACAATACCTCGACATTTTTAACCATGGTCAAATGATGAGGTCAATACCCGAGCTGTCACCCTGCTTTCCAAACTTTCCCGCCACGCCATTGTTAGAACATTTGAGGTGACAACAGATATAACGTCTTTGCTTGGATCGAGTTTTGAACTCGTAACCCTCTGGTTGCTCATCCGCATCTCTCCCAACCGGGCAACCGTGGCAATTGAAGTGCAATTGGATATTTATTCTTTACACGAAGTTTAAATTTTTGGAGAAACACACTGAATGAATTTGGGTTAGCGAATATAATTTTCACTTTTCGCTTTCTATGAGCCGTTTTTTGGCACACATTTTTTGTTGGCCGATAATATATTCTTCTTTATCTTCTTAAAGCATTTTAATGGGAAATTTATATTATTTTCTTATGTAGTTGAAACTAATGTACGCATTTAATTTATTAACTTTTAATTCGTTGATATCGAACTTCGATAAGTTTGTTTTTAAACCTCCAAGTTGGTTCGACGTGAATTCTCGTCCATCATGATAACTGAGCAATTTAGTTAATAAACAGATACACTACCATACAATAATGGACAGCACGCTAGCGGATTTGTATAAAATCCGACTACTTGTTTGGGGGTGTTTTTCGTGGTATGGCTTGGGACCTTTGCATGTTGTTCCTGATACATTGAACGCCGACGCCTACATGAATATTTTGGACAATCAGGTTTTTCCTACGCTCTGGCAATTTTATGGAAAAGACGAATGTTACTTCCAGGACGACAACGCTCCGTGTCATGTTGCAGCTGTTAAGCAGTAGTACCAAGATATGGATGTAAAACGTCTTCCCTGGCCTGCTCAGAGTTTCGACCTAAATCCCACAGAATATTTGTGGGACCAGTAAGAGCAATGCTTACGGACCAGGGAACCACGTCCGAAATTTACAGCTGAGCTTGCAACATTCTTGTAGCAGAAATGAACCCAAATATCCATAGCTGTGTATCAAAATCTTGTTGAAAGTATGCCTAGAAGGGTTGCTAGTGTAATTGCAGCACGTGTGTGGGACAATCCTCCTATTAAAGCATGTATTCTTTCCTTTATACCATCACATCTTGCTGTCCGGTCCATTATTGTATGGTAGTGTATCTTCATAAAGGAATTGACGACGTTTGAATGACCTACAGTATCAATATATAGTTAGTTTTCATCGAATGACGGGATATATATACTTATTGCTTCATTAACAATTCTAGTTGCTCCGACACAAATCAATCGGCTAAAACACAAAATAAGTTGATTAAGTAGGCAACAGACGTTGACGATCTAGCCAAATTTAATTTTTAATCTTTTAAAAACTAAATATTTTTGTGAAAAGGTCTTCATGACAATCTAGTAACCATTGATTCCGATATTTTTCTTTTATGGTTGGTAGGGGTTCGGCACCAAGACTTCGAAATTAACGTCCTTTAAAAAACTTCTCTACAGAAATATCCGAAAAATATTTTTTCCTTCCGCTTTTTGTTAAAAAATCGATTACATTTTTGCTAACCTTTGGCAAGTTTTCAAAAAATTTCAAAAGTCACCAAAATTTTGAAATTAGTGGCTTTTGAGACGATTTGGTCTAACAAAGTAACCCTTGAAGCCACGTTTGAAAACCTAGAAGTCAAGAGTTTCCTTTTAGTCGCCCGGTGGCAGCCCTCCATTTCCATAACACAGTTTCTATTTGGGGTATAAGATACGTAGAATCCAATCCTTATCAAAGGCCGAATCTCTTCCCAAACAAAGGGAAATGCATCTATTGCATCCATCCGTAAAGGCATCAAGATAATATTGCTCATGTCACTGCTGTGGTTTCCTTCACTAGATAACCTCGTGTATACTGAGCTTCTAGTCATCTTTAATATCTAGTACATCTCTCACCCTTAATATCTGGCTGTCTATAGACAATCCGCTGTCTCACTTCGTAAATGGTTGGTTATAATGGCGCTGTCACACACACAATATTGAATGAGCGGCTTGATTTTCTGATTGTTTTACTCAAGATTGTAGTTAGGTATCTACTTGCTTTGGGGGTAGCTTTTGATTATTTTATAAACTACATTTGTGTGTGTTTTTCACAATACCAATGTGCTTCTCAATAATAATAAGTGTTAATTCTTATCTGCACAAATAAATGAGTCTATAATTTCATTTAATGTAGTGCTTTTATTTTAACCTTTAATGTATTGCTGGTTTAAGAGTATGACGTTCTCCAACTATCCTGAATAATATTACTTGAAATTCCATTTTATATAGCACTTATTTTTTAATCTTTACTGTATCATTACGACATTGTACGACTTTCTTTGACAATCTCCGAATATCATTACTGTATTACTGGCTTCAGTTTACTACTTTGACGTTCACCAACTATCCTGACTAACATCACAATCATAAGTATTACAGATTTCCCGACATTCTGAAATATCGTGGTTAATTTAATGATCAGTATTGAATTACTGGTTTCAGTTTACGACTTTTACTGACGACTATCCTGAATAATATTTTTAGAAGTTTCATTTGGTATAGCATTTATTGATTTGTTCTTATTTTCGTACGTTTTATGACTTTTATATCGCTGCTTTTATTAGCTCTTTCAATTAATCGATACTGTGTTTTGCATTTGTCGAAATTTGCTCATGTTCTGTACATTATGTGCGTGTCCATTTACGAGAAAAACATTTCTTAGATCAGCATGGCTAGATCTGGCCCTTCAATAAAAAAAACCCAACCAAACATCTTTTTAAATCTGCCTCCAATTTTTACTAATTCAGGCATGATAATTTCTCGAATCATAAAAGAATATCTTGAAGATAACAAAAAGTCACTTTAACCCTCTTGGTGGTTCACCATCGTGTCGAGAACTGCCTTATAGTAGTTAACCTCTGATTCCAAATATCTTGAAGATAACAAAAAGTCACTTTAACCCTCTTGGTGGTTCACCATCGTGTCGAGAACTGCCTTATAGTAGTTAACCTCTGATTCCAAACCTTCCATAGTTTGAATCTCCATTCCTTTTGGAGTAATATCGCAATTTTGTCTCGACGATGTTTCTCGTCATTAAAAAAACCTACCAGACCTTGATGGACGAGAGCTCTTGTCATTGACAGACTTGACCCGATCTTGATGGCCGAGGTATCTCGTCATCATCAAATTTGATCAGATCTTGATGGAAGATGCATTTCGTCATTAATAAACCTAACCAGATCTTGATAAACGATATTTCTAGTCACAAACAAAACTCACCAGATCTTGATCGACAAGTGATCTAGTGAAAGACTTGACAAGATCTTGATTGACGAGGTATCTCGTCATTGTCAAACTTAACGAGATCTTGACGGACAATATATCACGTCATTGCTTAATATTACCAGATCTTGATTGATGAGATGTCGCTTCATTGACAAATTTGACCAGATCTAGATGGCTGATGTATCTCGTCATTAACAAAATTAACCAGATCTTGACCGACGAGATATCTCGTGAGTGTCAAACTTGACCAGATCCTGAAGGAGGAGATATCTCGTCATTAACAAAACTGACCATATATTGTTTGACGAGCTATCTCCTCAGTGACCAACATGACGAGATATAGCGTCGTTGACAAACTTGACCAGATAGATTGGTGGACGAGGCATCTTGTCATTAACAATTCTCTCCAAACTTACCAGATTTTGATGATGAACGAGGTATTTCGTCTAAATCAATTGGAAGGTAAAGGATATTATCCTTCCAACCCTTCAACAGACGAGGCAAAATAATCGTCTTTTCAAATTACGTGACAGGAAGATCTGTCCCGAGGAAGTAAACGACAGGCACTATATCAGGCCCAACTGGCACTCCATATGTGAGAGAGAGAAAGGTCTAAGATGCACCAACTTCATAAACCAGGCTGAAAGAAACAAGAAACAATATACTTTAGCTATTAAGAAACCATTGGGATGGATCTCGGAACTGTCTTTGTTCATTTCAGCTCTAGAGATTGATTTTTATTCGCATAAAGAACATCGCTTCTAAAGAACAGATAATCAATGTGAAAGGGAAGATCAAAGAAGTTTAGTCGGAGAAACAAGAGAGCCGAGCAGCGTTTCTCTGTTGAATCGTTTTCGACGTAGATTGGTAAAAGACACTGTATGGTCCGGAAAGTAAAATGAAGCGCTCGTATTGATTCAATGTATAACGAGAGAGCGTAACTCTTGCAAGAGTGGAAACTTCAGAAAAGTAACGAAAATTTAAAAGTGAAATGGGAGTTGATGTTGTTTTTTCACATTAACAGCTGTTGATAAGATTTTAGTTTCGAATTTTTCGAATACCCCTTCGAAGTATCTAAGAACACCCACATACCTCGTGGTGCTACTGGTAAGTACTTGGTAGGTAGTTGAATTAAATTTGCACTGGAGTAACACAACGGGCTATTATCCACGGTCCAGAATCATTCTCGAAGGGGTTATCGATCAGTTAAAAGAACACCTCGTAGATTTGAACCACTATCAGATGACGAGGTCAACACCTGTAAACCCACTCTCCAACACGCTAAAGTGAGTACATTTGAGGCCACGACAGATTTCACATACACCAGCAACAAAGGTCTCTGGTTGGATCGAGTTTCGAACTCGCAACAACCGGTTGCTGATTTCAAATGGGCTTACCGGGACAGTATAAGAAAGATTCCAAAGTAGAAAGCATTTTCTGGCGTGTATATGAATTTACTAAATATTGAAAAATATTCGTTAAATAATACTTTTAATATTCGTTTAATATACGCTTAAAATTCGTTTAATAATTTGTAAATAAAATCTGGAAACAATTTTTGAAATTCTGGTGGATCTATCTGTTAAAATTCTATCTTGTAAAAATTGAACTGTATTTTAATGATAAAAAATTCCATTCCAATTTAGTGTCAAAGAACATCATTTCGTTTTCTGTTGTTCAACCCAAGTAAAATGAAGTCACATTGCCGAAAACGAGCGTTATTCAATTCGGTAAATATTTTACTGAAAATAGACTATACAAGAGATGTCTAGACACCATTTCATAATACGACTCGATGTTTTCAAGAAATTTTATAAGCTGAAACCGATATTGCTCTCTACCGACGAAATATTTCAGCAATTCAATTCTATGAATGTTCGGAAATATTTTCAAAAAATTTAAAAAAGACATCTTCTATTATTGAAGGATTATATCGATATCAGGTTGAAACATTTCGGAGAAATTCATTTCTTAACACTGTCTCTTCGCTGTCCTAAACCTAATAAAAAGTTCAAAGTATATTTCCTAGAGAGTTCAGTAGAAAACAAAAAGCCCCTTTCAAAGAGCTGAAAGAATTTGAGGATTCAATAAAGAAAAATCTTCTGAGTGGGAAGCAGTCTCTAAAAACCATTTTTTGTGTATTAATTTTACTAGGAGCTTACATCAAACGTAGTTCAAAAAGGCCATAAGATTTTTTTTTATTCTCGTACTTTAGGGATGGAATTTATCTTTTAAAATAAAAATAGTAAGTTAAGTAAATTTCACTTTGAAAATCACATAGTTTAAAATGTCTTTGTGAACAATATAAATTCAAGACAGGGAGGCTATAAAGAATCGATTCATACAAAAGGAATATCGTCCAAAGCTGTCAAGAAATATTTAAATGACACACTGTATGGTTATGATTTATTATTTAAAAATTGCTTCATCGTAATAATTTCACAAATTATTCAAAAGCATTGGTCAAATCCTCGTCGCCAGTTGTAATAGTATATTTATTTAACAGTAAGATAAACTAATTTTAAATTAATTATATTATTGTTATAATTCAGGTATATTGTCCAATTGATTTCGAGATATATCGTTCATCAAGGTCTGACCGATTTTTCTAATGACGAGTTATCTCGTCACTAAGAAAATGCCGAGTTTTTTCTAGTTATGAGGTCATAAACGGATCATTCGTCTTCTAATGACGAGATATTTCGTTTATCAAGATCGGGTAAGTTTTGTTTATAACGAGATATATCACCAAGACAACCATCAGGACGGTTACACAAACAAACCATTCACTTTCAAAGATGTTTTCAGAAAATAGACCATATGAAGAGATATCTAGACACTACTAGTTTGTAACAACTAATAGTAAACAAACCACTTTCGAAGATATTTTGAGTTGAACGCGACCACAGAAGAGATATCATCTAGACACTAGTTGTTTATTTAGAAATGAATTATGTAATTATCATGTAAACATATTACAAATGACGAGGATGAGATTGAGGTTTCTGTATTAAGATGAATGAATTAATTATTACGATGAATTAATTTTGGAATAATAAATAATAACTTAGAGATAATCTTAAAATATCTGAAGAAGAAGTCAGGAATCTACTTTTAGTTTACAATTTATAAGAAATACAGAGGCTGTTCGCACATTTTTAAGACGATTTTGGTTAGTGGTAATAAAAAATCGTTTGCTGCAAAAGAAATAATTGCAGTTGTACTATGTTTTTAAAAGTTAAAATTATCGTCTGCGGCTTGAGAGGTTTGTTTTTATTCAAAATGGCGTTTTTAACGAATCAGTGGTTCGAAGGCTATATTTATGCTCTTTCCGAAGAGAAATATTCATATTCCGTTATCCAAAAACGATGTGAGAGTCATGGTTTTGTAATATCTAAAGCGTCGATAGGTACTATCGTCAACAAGAAAGGGAAAAACGTCAAATTGGAGCCTCAAGTGGGACAAAAATTCCAAACAAGTATCCAAGGAAGAAACGGACATCTTCGACTATTGCAAAGGTACGTTGTTTAATGTCAAAAGAAAATCTCCCTAGTCAAAGGACAGTTGCAAAATCATTAAAATGCTCGGTGTCCACTGTAAACAAAATGATAAACGTTGATTTAAATCTTAAGAAAGCGAAAAAACGCAATGTGCATCGTCTTTCTCCAAAGCATATCGCTGAACGCAGGACACGCTGGCGTTTTCTGTATGAGAAACACTTATCCAAAAAGAAATGGAAAAAAATTGTCACAATAGATGAATCATGGGTGTATTTAAATGATTGCAGCAAAAAAAATGAGCCATTTATTATCATAAAAGGGGAGAAAAAAATTTAAGTACATGGTTCACAGAATCGAAGGAAAATTTTTTTAAGGGATTCATGATTGTTGCTGGTTTTTCATATAATGGCAAGTTAAAGATAAATATAGTAGAAAAAAATGTCAAGATTAACTCAAAATACTATCAGGAACATATTTTATCGCCAATTTTTCTGAATGAAATACCATCGCTTTACCCATAGTGCCATCAATCTGTGGAACTCCATCAAGACAAAGCTAGCAGTCACACATTAAAATCCACTGTAAATTTCCTAAAAGAAATTGAACAAAAAACCGGTATCAAGGCCATACCCTTCACTGATATCCCTACTAAATCTCCCGATGTATCACCTATGGATTTTTGTGCTATCGGAATTTTAAAATCTGCATTATATAAACGTCGTCCCACATACCTTACAGGACTCTGGAAAGCTGTTCAGGAGGAATGAGATAGAATACCTCTTCTGACACTTCAAAAGGCATTGCTATCCAGGAAATTACGGTGTCGAAAGATAGTTCAGAATAAGGGCTATCAAATAGAACATTTAAAACACAATAATTTTATGTAATTTAGTTTTGTGAATACAATATACATTGTCTAAAAAATGTGTGAACCGCCTCTGTAGTTTGTTTTTTCAAGATTCAGGATTGTTGTGTTCTTAGAGACTCATGGCTGTCGACATTCGCTTCTGTTCTGTTTAACCAAATGGTTTGGACAAGACATCTTATCGATCAAGACTTGACCAATTTTGCTAATAACAACGTACCTCGTCATCACGATACATCCGATGGTTTGATTATGACGAAATCAAGATCTAGTCATCTTCTAATGACGATTCATCTCGTCTATAGAGAGCCAGTCAGTTTTGTTAATGGCCAGGTACTTCGTCGAGACAACCACGAGGAGGATTACGATTTCGTTATGATTTTAGATCTATGTTGGGATTTTAGTTGTGTATCAGTTGAGTTGATTTTGTTTGTAGGTTAGACATTGTACGAATTCTCTTGCATTATATTTATTTTTGAAAGCTTGTCTCATTAATTCACTGAAGTTAATGTTCGAGGTCGGAGTTGTATTTAGATTTTGGAAGAGTCTGTACGTCTCTGTTGAAACTTTTTAGGACATAAAATGTGGAATAGAGAGTCTCTTTAAATGGTTGAAATTCTGGTCAATCGTGAAGGTTAAATCGGGAGCGATGGTTGGAGTGATTTCCATTTTGGTTCTGTATCTTGTTGGACTATCTTCTCAATTCAAAACGATTTACATGTTATGAATATCGGGTAAATAGCCAATTTTAGAGCAGTATGTGCTTTCAATTCATTCTTTGCTTGATTCTTTTTTTTAGTTTAACAACGATTGTTACTTATAATTTATGGCAGCTATGTGTGTACTTCGTGGGTCTGCTTATTTAGCATTAAATTGTATTTGCTTACATTTACTTCAACTATCAATTACACTTTACGCTAACTTATTAAGGAATCAGATTATATGCACGAGTTAAATACTACTGGCCATATATTTTCAAACAGTCTCCAATATTAGATGACAAAGGCGTGCTAAATAATATGAGCTTACCAGATTGGTAAGTTAATCTTTACACGCTGATTAAATTTTTTAAAGCTTCATAGTACGCTGTCTACTGAAATCAATTTTAGAATCATTTTTAATACATTGATCTAGTAATATCGAAGATAAACTACTGTATATATTAAAATTGGAACTAATACATATGAAGTAGCAGTTTGTAATTTGACGTATCTCTTGCTGTTCTCGTAGAAATATTTCATGACTTAACGCTTTGTTACTGTTTTAAATTTTTATTTTGTGGAACAGGAGTTTATTCGGAACCGTTGGATGTTACTTGAATTTGCGTCGCATAAAATCAAACATATTCGACTATATATTCCGAAAGGATTGCTATACTTCTGTTTATTCGTGGTCTTTATATCCCAATCATGTTTGTACTAGAAGTTTGGAAACATTTTATACATATTCTAGGTATCTTACAGCTTGTAAGGTACACAAATATTATTTCATTTGATATTATAATAACCAAAAGCGTGGTAAATGGATGATGTGATATAAAAGGGCCCACCTCTTCCTTTGAAAACGATAACTACTTTTTTATTATGAGCAAAATCTATTCATATAAGATGATAACCATTTGAGATACGTTTTCTTTCAAAAGAACTTTTGAGTACAGTGCCTTTCAATGGTTTATTAAACTACTTACCCACAGCATGTTTATGATACATGTAACATAATGAGAGTATAAAAACCTGTTTCGGTTACTCTTCCAAACAGGCTACCGGGAAACCACTATTCTACTTGGAATCTCGTGACGATCAGAGTTAAAATTGAGGGGTTATCATACTAATTTACTACCAATTCAATAGTGAAACAGTATAGCATCTTAACAGGCCCCACGTTGGGTGCAAGTTTTATTTAGCATAGAAAACTTATCTGGCGAGCAAAACAAAAACCAAATCAAATTTCAGGACGAGACACGACATTTATTTACAGACAAGACAAGAAAAACTATACATCTCCAAAACGGACAACAGAACGACTGCCCTCTTACTTCAAAACCATTAACGTCGCTCTTGATTTCAAACGAAATAAACGCTAGTACTCTCTAACAGGGTGCATGCGTTGAAGAGAGTACGTACATGCGTCTTTGGAAACAGCTGGTAATTGGTAATTTTTAATTAACGTCGTACTCGAGCAACACGACGGGCTATTGACGATGGTCCGGGATCAGTCCCTTAAGGGAAATGTCCGAGGACAACACCTCGTAATTTTGAACCACGGTCAGATGACGAAGCAACACCTGAGCTGGCACCCCACTCTCCAAACTTCAACACCAACCCAACATATGCCTTAGGCCACGACACATTTAAGGTGCACCAGCCGCCTCTACTCCATACGGTTACAAACATCCATGCACTGACCCGGATTCGAACCAGGAACCTTCCGATCTAGAAGCTGACAACCTTAACCACCAAACCGCCTGGTCGGCTTGGAATACAGCTGATAAACAGTTGAAAGGAAAGAAGAAAAACACCGTTGTTATGCTACAACAGTTTTTGTTTTATTATCTTTATCTATGCAAGTAATAATCAGCGCCACCTTTTGGACGATTGGATCCAATGAAAAAAATGCTTAACCTTTGATGTCGCCAAGATTCGCGAAAATCGTTTCACACATCGCCCACCTCATCCAAAGGCATTACCGCTTATCTCGAATCACGCCCCTAAACCTCAAACGTTGCAGGAATTCAAGACTTCATCCTCGGATAATTCCTTAAATGCACCGAGAAAGCTGATAAGCGTAATTAAATCCCCTTCTACCCTGAGCAACCTTTTCTCGTTCCAAGAATAGGTTAACGAACCATCGCCGTGCATTTCATGGTAGAGGGGGCAAGCGTGGTTTCTGCCTTGTTTCATTTTAATATGAAAAGAACAGATAGTTAAAGCATGTAATAATACCTGATAATATGTTGATGGAAGAGAATATTTAATACTGGTGATGCCACGGCTCTTTGGAAAAATAGTTGGATTTTGATGTTACAGGTGCAGTGCGGTTTATGAAATGATTTCAATAAATATTAGGGAAGGTACATACTTTGGGTATTTGAATTTTACATCGTACTGGAGTAACTTAGTGAACTACTGGGCACTATCCGGGATAAGTTCCGGAAGGAAAAATTATAGGACAGTACCCCGTCATTTTGAACAGACCGATGACGAGGTCAACACCAGAGCTGGTACTCCATTCTCTAAACTTTCACAACATGACAGCGTGAGGACATTTGTGAAATCGACAGATTTAACGTGCTTCAGCCATCGCGTTTCACGACGGTCTTTGATTGATAGATAGTTAAATGTACGTCGCACTGGAGAGGGCTACTGGGGACGGTCCCTTGGGAAAGATCCTAGGACAATACCTGGTGATTTTGTACCACAGACAGATGACGAGATAAACGCTTGAGCTGGTACTCCAAACTTTACAAACTTCCACTCTCCAAACTTTCAAGCCAGGACAACCTGACGACATTTGAGGCCATGGTATATTTCTGTGCTTAGATGGCAAAGTGTTACAAGTCACATTTCCCAAAAAATTGACTTTTTTGATAATGTTTACAAGGTGGCAAAATGTCGTAAGTCTTTTTCTTTCAGTTTATGAGAAAACAAAGGTGGTAAAATTGTAATAAATCAAAAACCACCGAACCAAATGTTGAATCCTGAATCTTAAAATTGCTGTCACGAAAAATTAAAAAAGTGACTTATAACATTTTGCCATCTGAGCACAGATTTAAGGTGCACTAGCCTTCACGATCCTTGGTGAGAGAGTGTTTGGAGGTAGCAACCCTCCAGTTTTTAATCTGCGACTCTGCCAAATGGGCTTACGTAGAATAAATTTCCAATATAAATTTTGGAAAATTAAATTTGAGTATTGATTGAGATATTTTACTAAGATGTATGTATCAAAGAAAAACGAATATTTCAAGTACGTTTACCTATTTCTTAATTGTTATAATTCGAGATTTGTTTTATCGATTCATCGATCACGTCACGATATTTCCGTGAGTGGAGTAATGTTTCTTTTACCTCATTACACGTTTTAAAGACTAAATAACCGAAATTGTACTAATGATTCTATTGGTTAAGATGGTCAAAATTGATTAGAAGTCAGACAGTGAAGTTTTCAGGTTGTAGAAACGACTCATGCGTGTAAACCCTTCAGCTCCAGTGAGACGTAAATTCAATAACAACCAATACATTCTGTGCTTGATAGAGTTAAACACCAGGATATTGCATTTAGCGTATGTATGCATTTTATCCCGGTATGTTCAACAGAACATAACAAGTTATAACATAAAAATCTGATTGAAAGGAAATAGAACCGCAGAAGTATAAAAATACATTAGTATCCTTAGCCTTACTTACATAGCGGATTTTCATTCGATGCGCTTTCAGTATTATTACATATTAGATATGTCTTTTTCAATTGATGTAATATTATTTCAATGTTGCATCCAATGTAAACTGCAACTTTCCATCGCCACGTACTACTAGAATAGCACAACCTCCCATTTGCAAGAAAAAGCAATTTAAGACCTCGACCACGGTTTACCACGCGATTGCATCGCACACAAGCTCCAACGAAACCGAAAGTTATTCCGGAACTCAGAAGAGCCATTTGAATTTTCCCAGCTTTAGGAACTCGATATGTCTCCACAACACCCCGCCTGCAGTGGCCGTTCTACATAGCTAAATGATCGACCGGGGAAGAGTGAATCCCAATTCCATTCTGTCCACAGCGGGAAATGCTGTTCTTCTGGAACAGTCGTAAGCTCCACGCGTTCTTTAGAACAAGTCAATAACCATCGATTCCCGAGTAATCGGTGGCATTCGAAGTTCGGGATCGTCCCTCTAAATGGTCGACTCGATGTGTGGCGAGAGGGTCGATCTATCGCAGAACGGGGTTTGGGAAGTTTTCACCCTTTTCGCTTAATGGTGCAAAGAATGTTAAATGCAAGTGGATTGTCGTGGTTTGGAGGAGCATACTGATTTTCTTTTCCACAGGGGCCTCTCGGTAGTCCAGTTGGAAGAGTTACGGATTAGCGACTGAAGAGTTGTGACCTCATGTGTTGTCTTTGTCTTCTGACCGTGGTTTAAAATGACGAAATGTTGACTGAAGCATTGAACTCGGACCGTCGTGATTACGCTTTTGTGTTGATCCAGTAAGACGTTAATTAACTACCTACCTTCCATTTACCACTTCGTGAAAATGAGTTTACCTTAGATCCCAGGTGCAGAATTATATTCAGTGTTCTGCAACACAACTCCAAGCAATTGCAATTGTTCTGCAGGCATTTTGTCAGAATTTGAAAACTGCAGTCAAATCAAAAACAGACGTAAATATGTATTACATATATATATATATATATATATATATATATATATAATTATCTTACGTGGCACGCAAAAAAGACGTTATTTGTTATCGCGTTTTGGCAACATTGTACGATTGTTTGTTTATCACGAAGCCTCGCGTTTCAATTGAATTTATAGCGTTATCGGATGAAATTTTACTGGAAAAAAAATAATTTTAGTCGAGTTGTTGCAGTTAATAATAGAAATCAAAGAAAGCGGAGGATCTTTTCAGGGCCATTTAAAAAAAAAGGTCCTTTTCAGGGCCGACAATTATAGTTCAACACGACGCTTGCACTACAACTTTCGACAACAAACTTAATGAAAAAGCGTGGGTGGCTCAAGTGCAGGGGTACGCAAATGTACACACAAACAACATGCTGGGTATTCAATATCCAACTCAGCGCTCACATTTAGAGTCGAAATTTGCTCAAAGTTTTCATTTGAATTCTGATTCTAGAGGTACTGTATATATCTTTTCTGAAAAACAACAAAAAATTTAGATTTGAAAAATATTTTTTTGGAATATCATATTTTGTAAACAATCCCTTCTGCTAGGACACATGTCTTCATTGATGCGAGCGAAGCGAGCATAGGTTCGCGCAGCGACCCAATGAGGATTCCGGAGCAATCCTCGGGGGGTTGGCGAGCGTTAGCGAGCAGGGGGCGGGTCCCCTAGTTTATAGTAAAACATCAAAGTTACTTATCTAAAACCAAGGTACTCTCAGAATTTGAGATTCTGTCGATAACTTTTGAAGTTAAATATTTTGTCATTTGCCTTTAGAAGAAGTGTTATGGATAAAGTGTTTGTGGTAATTTGGGCGGTGTTGGGAAGATTGTTTCGTTGCTAGAAAAGAAATAAAGGTGCGGCAAGGAGCGCGCTTTTCACTGCTGAATATTTGATAGATTAAGGAAAAATTGTTCTGCAATCACTTTGTTTGTTCTGCGACGTACATCGTAGTTTTAAGCACTTTCTGCTCCCGGGCCTTAGATTTGGTCTAACCTTCTTAAGCACACTTCTATTCAATCAACTTGGTGAAGGACCAGCTTAAATTTCTATTTTATTAGAGAGATGGTAGTACTATATAGCACCTACCGCGTGGTTACCCGAAAAAAACCGTTATACATGGTCTAGGAATGTTTAATGTGGAATTCACAGTGCAATCACTTTACTTGCAAGGGGTTAGTGTATATTCAAATTAACCCCTTCCTATGAGAGGCATTTTCTGCCGAGCTAAATGTAGGTGATGGTAGTGCTTCGGAGGCGGAACGTGTTACCTGTATGTATTCCGAACATGACATAATTTGCCTCGTTTTTGAAATACGATTTCAGCATTTCACCAATACAAATTCAAAAGAATGAATTTCAAATTGATATATGATTATTCCAGCCAACCCACACTCACAATTTCGGAATTTGAAAGAGAATTTAATATTTTACACTTAAATATGAGGCAATGAGGACATTTTCATAAAAAGAAGCCAGTACGATCAGTTGTAATTATCTCATCAGTTGCTGGATCAAATAATTTGATTTGTCCCATTGTTGCTTTCATCTCTACTATTATAAAATGAAGTTTCTGTGTTTATGTATGTGTGTGTACGGGGTGCCCTGACGAATTTATGGCATTCACACTAATGAAATTTGGCACACATGCAGTACGAATTTTTTAGCAATTTTATAGACCAGCCCGATTTTTAAAATTTAATCTTGAAAATTTTAAAATAAATTTAATGCGATGTTTAATTATTATTCCCTTTCCTCCGAATGGCAACAGTCGTGATCGGTATAGAATGAATCCGTATTTTCTGCGCGTGTGTAGCCGCTCTATTACTGGATATCCTTTTTGAAATTTATTGCCTTTTTAAAAGTATATTAACTTTTAGTTAGCGTCAACTTTAATCTTTCAATTTTTTTTACTGTGCTTACTTCATTTTTGCTACTGGATAACGGTTGTGCAATACGTTTGTTATTGTTTCTTTTTTAGACTATCGTAGTTTGGAATTTGATTTTTGAAGTATATTCACTTTTAGTATTACTGAATATACTTTATGAAATTTATTGCCTTTTTAAAAGTATATTAACTTTTAGTTAGAGTTAACTTTTAATCTTTTATATTTGTATTTTTTTATTGTGCTCTTACTTCATTTTTCGAACTGGATAACGGTTGTGCAATATGTTTGTTATTGTTTCTTTTTTAGAATACGACAGTTTGGATTTTGATTTTTTAAGCATATTCACTTTTAGTTTGGATTATTTGGATATTTTTTTCAAAGTCTAGCGATATTTTTTTAATCTTTTGTGCAATTTCTGGTTTGTTTCATTTATGCTATCTTTTGTTTGTTTCTGTATAGTACTTCGGTTTTTGTATAGTAAATTTTATCATTTTTGTTTTGATGTCTTATAGAAAGAAAAGCGATATTATTTTTGTTTTCTTTGGTTTCCTAAAAATGTCCTGCCGACCAACCGGTATAGTGGTTAAGGTGTTGGCCTCTAGATCGGAAGGTTCCCGGTTCGAATCCGGGTCCGGGCATGTATGTTTGTAAACGTATGGTGTAGAGGCGGCTGGTGCACCTTAAATCTGTCGTGGCCGAAAGTCCTCACGTTGGGTTGGCGTGGAAGTTTGGAGAGTGGGGTGCCAGCTCAGGTGTTGCTTCGTCACTTGACCGTGGTTCAAAATTACGAGATGTTGTCCTCGGATCTTTCCCTTAAGGGACTGATTCCGGACCGTCGTCAATAGCCCGTTGTGTTGCTCTAGTACGACGTTAACTAAAATTACCATTATCTAAAAATGTCCACAGAATTTAAAAGGTCTTTATTGCACTCAGTCCAATCTTGGATTTTAATCATTTATGCAAACTAAGAACATTTATTCTATGTAGTTTTACGCTCACAGGATGATGATGTGCTCTTAGAATTTCAACGTTTTACTGAGAAGCAAAGACATGTTCCATCAATTTATTGTCGTTATGTATTCCGAGATTGAATCGGAGAAGGTGTTGTACATACGACTAAATCAGATGACTCAACAGTGGAACAGTATGCACATTTGACGCATCTGATTCAGATGCGTTAATGAACGATGGAAATGTTACTGTACGGAAACTCAAGTACACAGAAATCGCTAAACTTCCAAAAAGATATCAAAACCAAAAGTAACAGGTGATGCTTTTGTAAATTTTTATATTGCATAAATTATCAAAATTAAAATTGCTATTATTTCCAAAAGACACTGAAACACAGAAACAAACACAAAATTGCATTAAATAATAACAAAATTATGGCCTTTCACTATAACGGCCTCTTTTCATGTACGCACCACAATGTTTTGTTATACGACTAAAACAAATGCTGTTTTTATGCTTTTGTTTAGTATGAGCTTCTCCCTTTACATTGCATGTCTTTGCTTCTCAGTAAAACGTTGTAATTCTATTATCTCTCTTGAAAATAACTATTCTTCTTTCGTTATGAGTCTAAAACACCATCTCTAGAAAAGTACACAAAAACAGCATATTATAATAAGAGTTAGAAAAGATGAAAAATACACTTAAGTGTATATTACTGCTTAACATAGGTGTGTCAACTTTAGTTCACATCCTTAAGAAAAAGGGGCGTATATTTCTCGCTATGATTTCCTTTGCATTAAAAAGAATTGTATGTAATTTAAAAGTTAGTTTTATTTTGAGATGGGTCACTTTTCTCTAGAAGTTGCGTCTAAGGTCTTTTCACATCGCCTTACGTGTAAATAGATTCACCTTTTATGGCATGCCGTAAAAATGACTTTATTCTCTTAACTTCGGTGAGCAGGGTTCTTCACCTGGTACTGACGTTTTCAGTCATCAATAATTCTAAAAGACTAAGCCTTGAGAAAATTAGTGTTGTATTCGCTTTCTAAAATTACTGCCAGAAGAGGCACACAACCAATTGTTTCTGGTCGGCCCTTTTTTTCCATTTTCACCAGGTCTTTGACAAAGTTTATATAATGAGTTCATTTTTATTCATTTATTGCACATTTATACACACACTAGTTGCACAGTCCTTTGAATGTAGCGAATTCGCATGTTAAAAGGTTGCTAACTACGTGAACTAGAAAAAGGGAAATCTTCTAAAAATTTGATTTTTCAATGTTGTACTTAAAGATAGGTAATGTTTGGTTAATTTTGAATATGCATAACCTTTTATTCATTTCAAATTCTGAGTGTTGTTTCAAAATAGAAATGAATGGAAACGAATGACTTTTGATAGCTGAAGACCCGATAGATTTTTCAAAAATAAAATTTTCAAACCTTAGGTCCATCTGTCCAAAAAAAAAAAAAAAAAAAAACGACTCATCCTATCGCAATTGCACAATTTACATCACAGAACGAGCAGCGGTAGCTCAGTCAGTAGAGCGTCGGACTCGCATCAGAAGGGTTGTGGGTTCTGTCCTCGGCGGAGCCTGCAATTCTAATGATTGCGAGATCGGCGCTTCGACCTGGCTAAAGACCGTCGTGTTCACTAATGGTGACTGGGGCACGTTAAATAGGTCGTGATCACAATGTCCCCCATGTTCCCATACCAAATCAATACCTCTGGGGGTACCTGATCAGGGGGTTATCGGCCTCTGATTGGAATCTAAATTACGATATGTGTGAGTGAATGGATATATGAAAGGGGCCTTCCTGTAAAACGGATGTGCCATGTATGTCGAGCAAAGTCGGACTTCTTCCCAATGGGGCTCAATAACATGGAAGGTGCACCCCCTCGCCTCTTGCCGTCTTCGACGGGCCTGGCACTCCTCCGGTCTGCCAGTGTAGGCATAAAAAACAACACATCACAGAACAAAACGTAAGGTAGTAATCGATAGGGATTTTTGTTTTCTACATGTATCAATACTTAAAATTTGTCTAAGGGGCCGTCTTCATATAAAATTGGGTGCTTTCTCCAATAATTTCAATACGAACTTCCATCTTTTATCACAAATTTGGAATAGTAAATTTAGCTAGATAATTAAAATGTTTATAGATTGTGTTTGGGTTTTTGGGTAGCAAAGGATGAAAAAACAATTTCCAAGAAAAATTAATGTTTGTAGTAAATATAACAAAAAAAAAGTGGAACACCAATTTAACATTAGGAGATCTAATTTTCAAACACTTACAAATCGGTGAAAATCCAATAAAATTGATTGATTTTTTTTTATTCCGCCTGAAATGGTGTGTAGAATCTAAATTTGTGATAAAAGATGAGGGTTCGTATTGAAATTATCTCAGTAAGCACCCAATTTAATATAAAGACAGCCCCTTAAACAAATTTTAAGTATTGATATTTGCAGAAAACATTAATCCTTATCGATAGCTACCTTTCGTTTTGTTCTGTGATGTAAATTGTGCCATTGCGATCGGGTAAGTAGTTTTTTTTTCTGACGGCCAATTTATAAAAGTATGGATGGTATCATTTTAAATTATCACAGATTGTATATCATCTACATCCAAATTTGTTATTCCTCATTTTAAAGATTTGTCTGTATAAGTGTATATTAATTTTCGATTGAAATGTGTTGGTATATCATGACAGTTTTACAAGAAGTATCTTAAGTATTTAAACTAACGAAGAAATTGTTTCCAATTAAAAGAAATATGCCATGTTTTTTTGACATTTTTGAATATCCTCATGAAAATTCTATAGCATTTCATACATGTTTTATTCTATAGATGTACGTGTCTGAAAGTATTCATAAATAGCTCCCACAACTATCAATTCTTCACACATTCATATAAATATTTTAAAACTGTTTAACACAATTTTTAAGCTGAGGTCAAATAAACTGAATGCGTCCTTTCAAATACTCCATGTTTCAAGAACGTATGATGCACTCTAAGACAAAATGAAATTACACCTAGAAGAAATAGTCAGAATGCAATGAAATTATTTACAAGGTTGGTAAAGTGCTTATGACTGAGTAAATGATTAAAATTTGTAACTGAAATATACAAATTTTATTGAAAAAACTTAACAAAAAGTGGTATTATTCAATATGGCGTATGACCGCCATTATTCCTATGTAAAGCGCCTTTGTAATGAATCATATAGGCTCTTTATGAAGTCCTGCGACGCTCCATCCCATGCTGCTTTAAACCTGTCACGTAGTTCTAGCAGATTACGCGGTACGTGTGGAATGGTGACATCTCGTCCAGTGGCATTCCATACATTCTCGATCGAGGAAAGGTCCGGTGAGTATGCCGGCCATGGTAAGATATCGTTGTGTCGTAGACAAGATCTAGAGACGTTAGCAATACGGGGTCGAGCATTGTCATGTTTTAAAAGAGGGTGAACCTGGGAGTTCAGGAATGAGAGCGTAACTGGCTGTAAAATTTCTTGTACGCAACTCTGGCCTGTCAAAGAGACCGTAACGAATACCAAAGGGAATTTGGCATCATCCGCATGGTGTATCCTCATGATTTGATGGTGGTTCAATTTACGTAGTGATGTCATTGGATCTTTGGGATTGATCCCAATCCGTTTTGTTGCTCCTCCTCCTAACTAATTAAAAATTGTCACAGGTTTAAAAAACGCTGTTCTGCAATTTAAAGATAGTGGTAGAGAAAATCCAATTAGCAAACATTTTCGATTGGAATAATTTCGCATTTCACAATGATATATAGCAATTGAAAAGAGGGAGAAACCTGACCGCAATCAATCTCTCAGAAGGATCCACTTTTCGGGATACTTTGTCCACACTGTTGTCAGGAAAGCCCATTAATCTTTGAAAGCAGCTTCGCTATTCCATTCTCTTTCCATTAAAGACTATTAAGTGAAAAAATAACGGTTCTCTAGTCGTATCCTTTTATTCAATTTGATTGAACTCTGAATTTTTTACGTTTTTACTCTTCATGGCATAATTAAGCACAATAGAATTTCAAGCACAAAAGCTAGTGTAGACTTTTAACGAATCTATTGTTCTTCGCCGACTTGTCTTTTACTGTTGGACTAAAACAAATTTGCATGTTACCCAAGGAAAAGTTTCTGGGAAAGGTGTTACAGCACAGGAAATCAATAAATTTTAATTAAGTACTCTGATCTCAATAGTAGGTTCCGGGTTACATTTCTTCACATCAGCCTAATACACTTGAATCAATTAAGCTAATTTGCATTGATGTTGAACGAGAGTAAATTTATCATCCTTTTAAAAATTATTAGTTCAAAGGAAAAATTATTAATTTTCTGGTTAAGTAACTACTGTTACACAAGTAACACAACAGACTACTGGCGACGGTCCTGTATACTCTTTCTCGCCAAATTTGGTACACTTATACTTTAGAACACTGCAGAAACTATGGGCTATTTCTTTCCTGTCTTCAGAAAATCTGTAGCCATGAAAATTGGCACACAGGTAGTCCTAAAAGTGCCCCTCGTAGTCCCAATTTTAAAATGTAAAGTCTGTTTTTCTGCAATAAATAGACGTGAATAAGGAAACACGTAAACACGTTCCACAGGGTTTGTGTTTGGAGTTAACACAGGTAAATGTCACGTACATATTTTAGCAGTCGTGATAAGAAACACTGTGTACATAGTTTGTGTATTTGAGTTAATACAGGGACATTTCACGGTCATATTTGAAATCCGAGCAACGCTAGGTTATTCAGCTGGTTCCAGATAAAATAAACCATTCAAATGTCATGACACCATAGCTCAGCGTTCGAGACTTCTGCGTTTAATTTTTTACTTTATATAGCATAAGATAAGATTTTAAGGGGGTCCAAGACACAAAAATCGTCAAATTTTCGAAATTTTTTATTATTATTTTACGAAATTCTCTGTATTTTTCTGCTTAAAATGACGTTTAAATCATGCCTCTATCTTAATTAGAACTAGAGATATAATAATTTTTGTGGTGCGTTGTTTTGAAAATCTAACACTCTTAACAGTTGTTGTCATGGCAACAACATCTGTCTTTAAAACTTCAAATGTGTTTTTCTCCATGATTCATTTTTTCAAGATTTCCTGTATTCAAATTGCTATAAGTCGAAAACCGATGAAGTTTAAGGGTTGAAATTTGGAATGTATCTTTTTCAAACATTAAAATTAATTTTGATTGAGCAAATTTGAAAAAAAATATGTACTTTTAAAAATATGACTTTTAAAAAAAAAATACCTTAAAATTTTCAAAAACATTCATTCAAATATTTTTTTTAAATTAATATTTTTTAAATTGCTGAATCAAAATTAAAGTTTATAAATTTGTGAATAATTTTCTGCAAAAATTTTGAAAATTGATCAAGAATATTTTGAGTTTTAGCAATTTAAAATGACCCCTCTTTTTTTCAAAAATTTTTAATTTAAAACTTTTAATAAAAAATTTCGAAAAATTTTGTGTTGTGATTTAATTTATTAGTTAGATGGGTAATCAGTACAAAAAAATTCAAAATTCTAAATTAATTAAAAAATAATTTTTTTCAATGTGGGTCGGACCCCTTTAATGCCATTTTGCTATGATGTGTTCACATACACATATTGCAAATATGATTACGTATAATTAAAACATACTATAAAAACCCGAACTATTCAATTGAGACAGCAGGTTTTAAACTAGGTTTTACAATATGCACGGACACATCGCTATTTTAAGATGTCAGAAAGGATTCAAAACCAAATGCAGCGGCACTTGTACAAAAGAAAAGGCGACCAGGTGCCATACACTTGAACAAAATTAATGAATTCCTCTTGACAACGCAAAAATTCAGGGTAACTTTTTCTTACCTCTCCTTTACCCGCTACAGATGCATAAAAGTAATGTTTTATATAAGGCAATTTTTCATTCTAAAAACAGAGCACGTTTTTCCTTCATTTGTCATCTAAATCTTTTAAACATTAATCCTCTTGTACCTATATTAAAATTAATGAACTGTTTGGGAGTGATGCAACGTTTCGTAGTGTTACCTTGAATAAGTTAAGAGAATCAGTTAACGTCCATTCAGAGAACCAGGACAAATTTTGATACTTTATGATTCAGAGTAGGTACAAATATGAAACACCGTCTTAAAAACGTTTTCTGGTAAACCTTTCTAATATTTCTGTGTGTGAAAGTTGCATTCGATTACTAAAAACATAGAAATGCGTCACTTTTAATCAGGAAAATAAAAATTAATATTTCATTTATTTATATATCTGCGTTTATATGTTCAAACAAAATGCTTTCATATATATTTCAATTGTACAAATTAAAAAAATGCATTATAATAGAACAATGTGATGGTAGGTAGTTAATTAACGTCCCACTTGAGCAACACAGCGGGCTATTGGTGACGGTCCGGGATCTGTCCCGAAGGGGAAAGATCCAAGAACAACGCCTCTTAATTTTAAACTATGGTCAGTTGACGAGGTAACCCCTGAGCTAACATGTCACTCTGCAAAGTTCGACACCACGGCTAGGTGAAGACATTTGAAGCCACAAAATGCTTTCATATATATTTCAATTGTACAAATTAAAAAAAATGCATTATAATAGAACAATGTGATGGTAGGTAGTTAAATAACGTCCCACTTGAGCAACACAGCGGGCTATTGGTGAAGGTCCGGGATCTGTCCCGAAGGGGAAAGACCCAAGAACAACGCCTCTTAATTTTAAACTATGGTCAGTTGACGAGGTAACCCCTGAGCTAACATGTCACTCTGCAAAGTTCGACACCACGGCTAGGTGAAGACATTTGAAGCCACAAAATGCTTTCATATATATTTCAATTGTACAAATTAAAAAAAATGCATTATAATAGAACAATGTGATGGTAGGTAGTTAATTAACGTCCCACTTGAGCAACACAGCGGGCTATTGGTGACGGTCCGGGATCTGTCCCGAAGGGGAAAGATCCAAGAACAACGCCTCTTAATTTTAAACTATGGTCAGTTGACGAGGTAACCCCTGAGTTAACATGTCACTCTGCAAAGTTTGACACCACGGCTAGGTGAAGACATTTGAAGCCACAAAATATGTAGAGTACACCAGACCCCCCCCCCGAAAAAAAACACGGTTTTTGGTTGGATCGAGTTTGGAACTACCTATGGCTAATATGCTACCCTATCAACCGAGCTACCGCGACCTCTAAGAGCTCAAGGGGAAATAGAAATAAGCCACATAAATATATTTCGCGATGAAAACAGTTAAAAACAAATTCCAGATCAAAAGAATTTCTGATTGTTTCAATGAGTCTGTGATACTGGAAAATTTATGATAGTATGATCGCTCTTTAATGGCGGATAATTTTCTCAAATTTTGGAATTTTCTTTTCTAACGTGAAAAAATTGTCAGCATGCAAATTTGAAAAGTGGCTCATCGTTACGTTTCCAGAAGACCTTTGATCATAAATGAGTCTAAAATAAGTTTATTCTTATGTCATGAGATTCATTTCAACTTAACACATAATATTTTTGTATCTATAAAGTATTTTTAACAGAAGTCATATCCAATGGTAAGACGAATAAAAAAATTGCGCTTTTTATTCGTGCTTGAAAACTGTTTTATTTATTAACTGACTTACTAATTTTTGAAAATTTTTACGTGAATGATGCGAAAGGAAAAAAGCAGTAAATGTCTACAATCATTCATTTTATAGTTAAACAATTTTGCATCGGTATAAAATTTCTGTATAGAAGTAATGATGAGAATCTCAACTTTTAAGAGAGAAGTGAAGAAAAAAAAAGTTTAATTCATATTAAATCCTTCTAAATTTCTTGTCGGCATTTCTATTCATTACACTACTTAATCAAAAGTTTAAAATTCATCACATTAATTTATGCGCATTGGGTTAAAAAAGCGAATTAACAGCAAACTGGTTTAGTGTTTTATAAACATAAAAAGGATTTTTATTAAAATTCCTTTGGCGATTTCTTATTAGTTCTTTACAAAGAAATATAACTATCAAAACGAACATATTTTTCGCGCAAATACATTACTCACTGACTTGGATTGAATTAGATATTGATGAGCCATATCCAAATTAGACAAGCTGCAAAACATTTCTCGGAAATATAAAACATTAACGTATTTCTGGTGAAAATTTGATTTTCCAAGAATTAAACGGAACGTCCAATAGGTTTTATTTTACTTTAAGAATGTTGTTATAAAAATCATAGTTACCGTTAATACTTCTCTGTCGGTGAGTCTACATTCAAAATAAATTAATTAGCTTTCAAATTGAAAATTGGATTTTAGTAGTTTTTAGAAACACCAGATTGATGCATAGATGTTTTCTCAACCGACTCTTAACGCTCTGAGGGTTTCATACGCAGAATTCGACCTTGCAATCTCCAGTTTTCCCTGCATAATTTCTCTAACCAGTTGTGATCACCTTGATCGAAAGAATCTTTCCGAAGGATTATATTCCAAGGTAAAGATCAATGGAATATTTCTAAAGGCTTTTTATGCAATGAAATATTTACAATAAAATATTTCCAAAGGATCCGATTTCAAGGAAAGTAGTAATAGAATGTTTCCAACAAACTTTATTCATAGGAAAGGAACAGTGGTAGCTTTCCAAAGAATTATATCTAAAGATTATTATTCTTAAAAGAACCAGTATCCAGGGAATTTTTTTTTCTGTTGGTAGAAGGAATCCATGGATTCTTTCAACCAATAGAATCTCTTGGATATTGGTTCTTTCCTTGGAATCCATGGATTTTTTCAACCAATAGATTTCTTTGGACACTGGTTCTTTCAGTGAAAACCATGAACTATTTCAAACAATGGAATCCATTTGACATTGGTTATTTCCTGGGAATTCATGGATTCGTTTTTCAATACGTCTAGAAATATTCTATTGGTCCTTTCTTGAATAGAAACCCTTGGATATTGATTATTTCCTTGGAACTGAATTCTTTGCAAAGGTTATATTGCTTCTTTTTTGTATATAATCATCTGGAAAGATTGTATTAATCCTTTTCTTAGAATAGAAGCATTTGGAAAGATTTTATTTGTCCTTTTCGTGTAATAGGAATTAGTTGGAAAGATTTTGGATGGTCCTTTCCTTAAAATAAAAGCCTTGGAAAAGATTTTATTGCTCCTTTCCATGTAATAGAATCCTTTAGATTCTATTGATCCTTTCCTTAGACTAACCCTTGGATAACCCTAAGATACCCTTGGAAATATTTCATAGCTCCTTTATCATACAGTAGATTCCTTTGGATTCAATTGCTCCTTTCCATTTAATAGAATCATTTGAATTCCATTGTTCCTTTCCTTAGAATAGAATCATTTAGACGGATTCTGTTGGTCAAGAAGGTCAAAATTAGTTAAAAATCATGTAGGGAAGACTGCAGGTTTCAAGGTGGAGTCATGCATGTGAACCCCTGAGAGGGTTAAGAGGGTTAAATTACATAGTTTCTAGCTTGATATTCTGGCGTCGGCGATTGCTGTATATGGATGGTGAGACATAATGGACAAGAACCTCTTAAGAAACTAATTTTCTATTTTTACAAACTCCATTCACAAATACGGTTTCCCCCATTTTGTTATCTTTTCAAAAAGAAATGTTTTAAAATATCGTTCCCCCCCAAAAAAAAAAAAATCTAAGTGAAAACAATTGTTAAGCCTACAGATAAAACTTGGATTTTCTGTTTTCTGATTTAAAAAGTTTTAAAAATATTCAATCGAACCAAAACAAACACGTTCAAGTGCGAAATAAAAACTGCTTGGAACAATCTTTTGAAATATAAAAAGCAATAGAATGAAAAATAAGAATCTTTTTAGAATTCCCACCTTGAAAAGTATTGGAGAAATTTTTCACGCTTGATTCATGCTTTTTCACGTAGTGTATTTTTTTTACTGAGCATTACATTTAATTGATCCCACTTTCTGTAATCAGCTAGCTACACATTTTATATGGATTACGAGTAGCTTTTCCTTCACGCGTGTAAAATATATATATATATATATATATATATATATATATATATATATATATATATATATATATATATATATATATATATATATTGTATAAACAGTTCTTTATTTTTGAAATTCATATCTATTAAAGTCGAAGAATTTTAAGTAGAACTATTTGGATCGTTCTGTTACACATGAAAAAAATTGATTATTTATAAGTAAAACAATTAATATTAACAAAGGAGATATAGAATGAGTTCGTTAGAATGGATATTTAGTTAAAATATAGAGCTATGCAATATTTAAAAATTTTTTTGAATGAAGTTAATGTAAAATTTTTTTTCTCATTTATCGTAAAATTAGTTGTGAAAATAAACTACTAAGTTAAATGGTCAAAAGGTTAAAAAATGCTTACAAAATGTCAAAAATGTTCTTCGCGATAAAAAAATAATTTTAATATTCTACCTTTAACGGGTGTATTTCCTTACATAAACTAGAAAAGATTACAAAAGAATACGTATTGTGTTTTAATATATATGGGGATTGTTGGAGTATAGTAAATAAACAATTTATATTTATGGTGTCAGAAAGATGGCACTTTACATAAATTTGCAAACACCGTATAATTTCATATTTTGATCAGTGTGTTTCGAAAAACTAAATGGTGTGGACGAGATTTCACTACAGTTTCTTTTTAAAAAAGCGAAAACAGGATTAAAGTCAGGAAAAGTGACCTTTAAATATTGTGTTTTAAAAACACAATATTTTTTTACACAAATACGAATTTTTTTTTCTGTTGGTAGAAGGAATCCATGGATTCTTTCAACCAATAGAATCTCTTGGATATTGGTTCTTTCCTTGGAATCCATGGATTTTTTCAACCAATAGATTTCTTTGGACACTGGTTCTTTCAGTGAAAACCATGAACTATTTCAAACAATGGAATCCATTTGACATTGGTTATTTCCTGGGAATTCATGGATTCGTTTTTCAATACGTCTAGAAATATTCTATTGGTCCTTTCTTGAATAGAAACCCTTGGATATTGATTATTTCCTTGGAACTGAATTCTTTGCAAAGGTTATATTGCTTCTTTTTTGTATATAATCATCTGGAAAGATTGTATTAATCCTTTTCTTAGAATAGAAGCATTTGGAAAGATTTTATTTGTCCTTTTCGTGTAATAGGAATTAGTTGGAAAGATTTTGGATGGTCCTTTCCTTAAAATAAAAGCCTTGGAAAAGATTTTATTGCTCCTTTCCATGTAATAGAATCCTTTAGATTCTATTGATCCTTTCCTTAGACTAACCCTTGGATAACCCTAAGATACCCTTGGAAATATTTCATAGCTCCTTTATCATACAGTAGATTCCTTTGGATTCAATTGCTCCTTTCCATTTAATAGAATCATTTGAATTCCATTGTTCCTTTCCTTAGAATAGAATCATTTAGACGGATTCTGTTGGTCAAGAAGGTCAAAATTAGTTAAAAATCATGTAGGGAAGACTGCAGGTTTCAAGGTGGAGTCATGCATGTGAACCCCTGAGAGGGTTAAGAGGGTTAAATTACATAGTTTCTAGCTTGATATTCTGGCGTCGGCGATTGCTGTATATGGATGGTGAGACATAATGGACAAGAACCTCTTAAGAAACTAATTTTCTATTTTTACAAACTCCATTCACAAATACGGTTTCCCCCATTTTGTTATCTTTTCAAAAAGAAATGTTTTAAAATATCGTTCCCCCCCCCAAAAAAAAAAAAATCTAAGTGAAAACAATTGTTAAGCCTACAGATAAAACTTGGATTTTCTGTTTTCTGATTTAAAAAGTTTTAAAAATATTCAATCGAACCAAAACAAACACGTTCAAGTGCGAAATAAAAACTGCTTGGAACAATCTTTTGAAATATAAAAAGCAATAGAATGAAAAATAAGAATCTTTTTAGAATTCCCACCTTGAAAAGTATTGGAGAAATTTTTCACGCTTGATTCATGCTTTTTCACGTAGTGTATTTTTTTTACTGAGCATTACATTTAATTGATCCCACTTTCTGTAATCAGCTAGCTACACATTTTATATGGATTACGAGTAGCTTTTCCTTCACGCGTGTAAAATATATATATATATATATATATATATATATATATATATATATATTGTATAAACAGTTCTTTATTTTTGAAATTCATATCTATTAAAGTCGAAGAATTTTAAGTAGAACTATTTGGATCGTTCTGTTACACATGAAAAAAATTGATTATTTATAAGTAAAACAATTAATATTAACAAAGGAGATATAGAATGAGTTCGTTAGAATGGATATTTGTTAAAATATAGAGCTATGCAATATTTAAAAATTTTTTTGAATGAAGTTAATGTAAAATTTTTTTTCTCATTTATCGTAAAATTAGTTGTGAAAATAAACTACTAAGTTAAATGGTCAAAAGGTTAAAAAATGCTTACAAAATGTCAAAAATGTTCTTCGCGATAAAAAAATAATTTTAATATTCTACCTTTAACGGGTGTATTTCCTTACATAAACTAGAAAAGATTACAAAAGAATACGTATTGTGTTTTAATATATATGGGGATTGTTGGAGTATAGTAAATAAACAATTTATATTTATGGTGTCAGAAAGATGGCACTTTACATAAATTTGCAAACACCGTATAATTTCATATTTTGATCAGTGTGTTTCGAAAAACTAAATGGTGTGGACGAGATTTCACTACAGTTTCTTTTTAAAAAAGCGAAAACAGGATTAAAGTCAGGAAAAGTGACCTTTAAATATTGTGTTTTAAAAACACACTAAGTCAAAATAAAGTTGCATCTAGAAGGAGTAAACCGGTATAAATGAAATTTGGAGGAGTGGTACATATGCGTTGGAGATGCAAACGACCATATTTTCAGATTCGTTTGAGCATGCACCACGAGTAGGGCAGCTCTCAAACACGCTACATACAGGGGCATAAAAGGACATCCAGTAGCGCAGCAAATTAATTTCGACTTAAGCTGTTGTATTAGTAACATCGTTTCCCATTGAGTTACGCCTCGGAAAAAAGTTGGCAAGCAATTTAAGCAATGGGAGAGTTTGACAGAGGCCGAGTAATTGGCCTCCCAGAAAGTGTATGGTCTAATCAACGGATAGCGCAACATATTGGTTGTAGTGATGTTAATATAGATACAACAGGGCACAAGCCAGCGTCAACCAGGCTCAGGAAGGCCTAGAGAAACCCGACCGACAGAAGATCGACGTGTTGTAAGACAAGCGCGTACTGATTCAACCGCCACTGTTGCAGACATAAAACGGGCAGTGGTAACCTGTCTCCATCATCCAATAAGCGATCGCACCATTTTAGTCCCACGTCTTCACGACGTGGGAATAAACTCACGTAGACCGTTACGACGACTGCCTTTAACACCATTGCGTCGCCGTCAAAGACTGGAATGGTGTCGTGCCAGATGGACATGTGGCCTCGAATGGCATCGAGTGGTCTACACTGACGAATCCCGCTTCTGTCTGGGTGGAGACGACAATCGAATCCGTGAATGGAGGCAACGTGGTCAGCGCCAAGATTCACGGTTTGTTGTGCAGCTTCACACGTCCAGAAGACATGATGTCATGCCAAATTCTTATTCGCCAGATATGTCACTTATTGAGCAAGTGTGGGATTTGGTTGGTCGGCGTCACGCTCGTGATCCGCGTCCTACAGCTTCAAAAGACGAACTTTGGGTGCGCATACAAACAATATGGAATTATCTTCCACAGGCAGACATTCAACATCTGTTTCACTCCATGCCACGTCGTATAGCAACACTTATTGCAGCCCGTGGTGGCTACACCAAATACTGATTTCGGACACTTAATATTTTTTTTTTGCTTTGAAAATTTATTAATTTTTTGTACTAATACAAGCCGTCTGTGTATTAAATTTCATTTAAATCTGATGACTCCTTCATGGTGTTGCATTTTTTACAAATACATACATATACAATTTATATATATACAAATATATATATATACAATTTTTTTACTTTTGACCCCATGAATTCCTTGTAGTAAAACAGTTTTCCCAGGAAAGCGAAAACAAGCAAGTGCGATTTCTGTTTTCTAGTAATAAAACCTTCCGTATTTTATAGACTATTTTCTCTGGTAATCGGTATAACACGTTTGAAAATGCTTCAATGTTTCTTTCTATGGCAGGAATGTGATATATTTCTTAGTATCCATGGTCGAAAATTTATTAGAGTATAGTTACATCCATAACTTTTGGAAAAATAGAGGATGGAATTTGTTTATTTGCAATGTTGTTTTTATTTCGATTCTGTCTAGAATTTTTCCAATAGAATAGTAGTTCAACAAAATTCCTTATAAAATAGTTTGCAGATGTATCTTTAGAAATGACTGTAGAAAAATGAATTCAATGTGGTATATTCGCATTTTTCGACTACATTACGGAATACCAGATGAAATTTATTCTATAAAATCATCTTATAGTTGTATAGTGTAAGAAATTACGTTAAAATACTATCTATATTTAAAACGAAATAAAGTTATTTAAATGGTTAAAATATGGTGTGATAATAACAAGCGAGTGTGTGTTCCAGTTCCTGTTATAAAAATATAATAAAATTCCGTTTTTGACAGTCAAGAAGTAAGCTTAGGAAGTAATAATCGTCATCTGACCGTGGTTCCAAATTACGTGGTCTTCGGTAGGAAGTTATTTTAATTAAGGTGTACGTACACACCATAAGTTTATTTTTTTAATTTTAACTTCAAAAATCCAGTTTTTTTCACAGTAGGTCATTGATTTACTAATTATGAATGCTTAAAACTATTTCAGTGAGAAAAAATCATATTCAACTAATTATTAAGTAGCTAAATTAAGATATAATGATCTAATTAGCATGTTTTTTGACCAGTGATATCTCAAATTCTAATTTATCTAGAAAGACAATTTTAGTTGGAAATCATTTCCAATATTATTCTTCATGTTTTGACCCTCAATCAAGTTTCTTGAGATAAAATTCGCCAAGAATGCATAAAAAATCACGATTTTTTCTTTGAATTGAGGATTTAAAAATCCATTCAAAATTTATTTCCTATCTAATAACTCTGATTGAGGGTCAAAACATCCGCTGTATTATGTGTAGATTATAATGATACAAAAAGAATTATAATAGATTAATTTACTGTTGAGTTATCACTGTTTGAACAAAGCAACCTATTGCAAAAACTTGTTTCTTCAGAAATTGAGTTTAAAGTTTTGGAAACACGTCTGTTCATGGTGACAGTTCCTAACAAAAATCCTTGTAACTAGAAAACTATTTGGAATATTTGCAAGATCTTGGCATCGTTTGAAAGCTAAGAAATTGAAGAATATTTAAAACACTAAAAAAAGTTTAGTATTTCTGTTGGATTTTCAAGATTTCTAGTGTGTACATACACGTTAACGTCGTACTGAACCAACACAACGGGCTATTGACAATGGCCAGGGATAAATCCCAAAGAAAAAGATTCAAGTACAACACGAAATTTTGAACCACGGTTAGATGACGTGTTAACAAGTGTGCTGACACCCCACTCTCTAAATAGTGTTGTCCTCGGATATTTCCCTTGGGGGATTGATCCAGGACTGTCGTCAATAGACCGATGTGTTGCTCCAGTACGACTTTAATTGAACTAACTACTTTCCAAAAGTAATGGACTATTCGAATTAATCATTTAAAAAAATTAATACACTTATTAATTTGAATTCTGCGGGTAATATAGACTATATACAACCCCCCTCCCCCCTATATTTCGGCATGGTTATGCAGAGAGCATAAAATCACTTCGAAATCCCTGTGGGGATAACATTGAGTATTATTACGATTGCGGTACGTAGCTCAGATTGTTTTACCATATTGCTGGAGAAATACTTTTTCCAAAAAAATATATCTATAGGATTTAAATTCCTATACTCCTATGCTATATCTTTCCAAAGATCAGTAATTTTGAAAAGTTCGACTGATTATATTAAATAATCAACGTATTTTAATTTTGCATCTAACACTAAGGAAACGAGTCTATTTAATGTTGAAAGCGCATGAAAAATAATTATTAAAAAAGCGTTAGTTTGCTGCATGGTATCTGGTAACTCTAAAACTAATGTTTCATTTTCTAATTTTATAACAAATTATTTATTTTGTGCAAAATATCGCTTAAGTCAAGGCTTTATTTCTTATCGGTATGGTATATGTCGACCAAATATGCATAAATGCCATTGATTCAATATGTAATGATTTTAAGGGAATTCCGTTTCATAATTTTTTTTCATATAACGGAAGTGTAGAAACCTAATCGTTTGAAATAAGACTGCAATGTCTAACTTAAAAAAGACTATACCACAAAATAGAGATTTTACAACTATCATAAAAAATATGACGGATAACCCTATGTTGGAATTCAGATTTTTTTTTATTTTTGACATAGGTTTCCATTAAACGGCAAAAATTCATTAAAATCCAGTAAAATTTACAATTGTTTTTCAAGTTAAAAATTATTTAATTAGTTTGTATTGAAAGCTGTATTCAAGAAGTCAAGAAACAATACATTTTGTTTTCATAAATAGGTAAGCAGTTTTTATTTCGTTACCAGGTCTCTGAATTGACAAAAAAAAAGTGCCACAAAGAACAGATTTAATGGATGCCATTTGTAGTAAAACGAATTAAAAATAAAACTTTGATCTTGACATAATATCACAACTATAAAATGCGTTAACTAGGAATTTTGAAAAGGTGCACATTTTTGTCTCAAGTGACAGAAGTTGTTTACGAGTTGCTTTTTATATCATATATTTATACTTTGGTCAAAAACAGACTTTCAATTTTTAAAAACACTATAAATTCAACCTTTTTAAAGAATTATGATACATAAATTTTGTTTTGTCTGTAACTGTAGATATTTAATGTTAAAAGAAGCTGTTATTTCACATGCGGAATGGAATTTTCCAGAACAAATATGGTATTTCTTGAAGCGAAAATGACTATCAATATCGTATCTACATCATTTGTCGAACTTTCAAAATGAAGGCGGAATTGGGAAACATCGCATTTTTGATGAAAGATTGCTATAGGTCCGAAAATATTGACAGGAAAAATGATTGGAAAATATTATGCTGTGAGTTTGTCATTTTGACAAGAAGTAAACGCATTCACGATCACTCGAAAACTCAAAATCGATTTCTGTGATGGTCATCTCACTATCACCTTTAGTAGTTTTGTCACAGTGAGGTGAGGGGAATGTGAAATGGTTTATATGATGGAAAACAAGCATACGTGCTTCGTCTAAAATAATCTGTAAAAGCTACAAAAATGTCAAAAAATGGAGTTGAAAATTTTTTTCTGCTGACTTAGTTTTCATTTAAATGCTTTTCTCTATGATAGAGAAACGCCATTTTTCGAATAATTTTCAAACATTAATCAACAATTCAACCAACGCCGGCTAGTTCTGGAAATTAAATATATCTATATATATAATTCTCTTACGTGGCACGCAAAAAAGACGTTATTTGTTTTCGCGTTTTGGCAACATTGTACGATTCTTTGTTTATACCAAAGCCTCGCGCTTCAATTGAATTTATAGCGTTATCGGATGAAATTTTATTGAAAAAATAAATGAATTTTAGTCGAGCTGTTGCAGTAAATAATAGAAATCAAAGAAAACGGAGGATCTTTTCATGGTCATTTAAAAAAAAAGGTCCGTTTCGGGGCAAACTATTTATAGTTCAACAAGACGCTTGCATTACAACTTTCGACAACAAACTCAATGAAAATGCGTGGGTGGCTCGAGTGCTGGGTAAATGTACACACAACCAACATGCTGGGTTTTCAATTTCCAAATCAACGCTCACATTTCGAGTCAAAATTTGCTCAAAGTTTCCATTTGAATTCTGATTCCAGAGGTACTGTAAATATCTTTTCTGAAAAACAGCATAAAATTTAGATTTGAAAAATATTTTTTTGGAATATCATATTTTGTAAACAATTCCTTCTGCTAGGACACATGTCTTCATTGATGCGAGCGATGCGAGCATAAGTTCGCGCAGCGAACCAATGAGGATTACGAAGCAATCCTCCGGGGGTTGGCGAGCGTTAGCGAGCAGGGGGCGGGCCCCCTAGTATATATATATATATAAACACTCTTCTTGAATCTTCCCTAATCTTTTTTACACAATTCTTTAGAAGTTTGTTAAAACACAATAAAAACTAATTTTAAACATTTCTGTCAAAAATTTGTAGATTGTCAGTTTTATTGGTACCTCTTCTACAGATTACCATATAATTATCAAAACCAACACTGCAGAAAAAATTAATGTGAAAAATTCACGCTATTCGTATTGAAATAATGCTTTACATCACTCATACATAAATATGAAATGGTGATGCTTCTAAAATAAAGAAACGCCACTAAACTCGTTCTCATTTACTTTTGTTACCTTTTTGTGCCAAAGAATCCTAATTAAAAATAAATTCAATTTCCTTTCTACACGATTGCAAAGAAAAAATTCTTACCCATATCATAATTATTTCCATGCTTAATTTGGAGATGTAACCAAATTAAGTGTTTATTTACAGTCAAGTATGTGTGACAGAAATACACCCATGAATTACACGGGTAGTAATCAAGCGCTTGAGCAAAACGCTGCATCCGTTCAATTAAGCAAGCAATCACTCATGATTCGTCTAATTCTGGTAAGTAATAGATAACTCCTAATGAGACAGCACAAATTTATCTGAATTTGATTGAGCCTAACTCCCTGAAAAAGGTTACGGGTTCTAATGGCATTTCTGCCGTATGGTAAATGAATAAAGATTTTGCATTAATGTGTTAAGGAGTATTAATCCAAATTAACGCTTCTAATACTTAAAAGAACCATTAGTATATCTGGACAAATGTAGAAAATTTTTCCTGTTGTAGTTACGTTCTAAGTTTTAAGCGAGCCTTCAACAATGCAAGAGATTTCATTTTTATGCTTCTCGTTTATAACAGAAGAAGGTTGTGTATTTACAGAATCGTCTTGGTTATACATATATGCGGTGTCCATCTCCATATCACCACCAGATGTCGCACTCAGTTCGAGTTAGAGTGAACTAGAGGCTGTATGTGCCTCCGAGGGTAGGTGGAGCACCTTTTGTTTTAAACTGTGCTAGCGTGTAGGCGGTACCACATAATTTTTGTACATGGTACCTAGTCGAGCTTAATTAAATATTCTGTTAGTCGTTATCCTCAAGCGTCATCGAGTCTCACATAACAACACAACCCTAGACACCGTGCTATATATATATATATATATATATATATATATATATATATATATAACTACTTTTTTATGGTTTGGGTGCAACAGAAAATTTAATGTTAGCGTTTAGTTGGACGAAGTAGTTGGTTGTATTTGGTGGCAATCTTCGGGTTTGGTGTTGCTGATCTCCCGGCTGCTGCTGTGGGTTTGATTTCGTTTTCTTCCTTCTCTTTTTTAATGTTTTGTTTTATTTTTTTGCTTTTTAATGGTGTTTGGAGGAGTGTATGAGAAAATTTTAGCGTTTTGCTGCTCACATGTAGAAAATACCATCTTGTGTTGCCTGGTCAGACTGATCCTTGATGACACCCTGATCCACCAACACTTTCTTTAAATTTCCTTATGGTGTATTTCCTTTTGTTCTTGAAATTATACATATTATATAAAAATATTGTTTTTATGCTGTCGATATATACACTGACGAGCCGAAACATTATGACCATCCCCACATTTTTCAATGAACTCGTCTGGATGACGTGGAGAGCACGTGATTAAGTGAAAATGGTATTTAGCTGCTGCTGTAGAAGATAAGTAATCATTCTTGCACTTACTTTTGCGAGTGATGGGAAAGGCCGCTGATCTAAGCGAATTTCATAAAAGGCAGATCGTAATGGCCGGAAGACTCGGAACGAGTATCACCGAAACTGCACGACTGGTAGGTTGTTCACGATCTGCCGTTGTTAGTATTCATGCAAAGTGGATAAATGGCGGTGACACCAGCAGTAGACGCCAAGGTGGTCGTCCATGCGTCATGAAAAAAAATGACGTCGCAGACTGTCCCGCATGGTAAAGCAAAATTGGCGCGAGACAGTGGCTCAGATGATAGCCCAATACTATGCAGGTCCAAGCGCAAGTGTTTCGAAACACACAGTTCAACGGACACTGTTCACAGACGTCCCACTCGTGTGCCTCTGTTGATCAAGCGGCATCGTCAACTAAGCCAACAGTGGGTCCAGGAACATCTTCTGAACCATGCATGGGTTGAAGAGAGTTGCCTGGTCAGATGAATCCCGATTTCTCATTCGTCGATGGTCGTGTCAGGGTACGTCTGCCGGGCGAACAATTAATCCCCTCTTGTACAGAGGATCATACACAGGCTGGTGGTGGCGGTATTATGCTTTGGGGGACGTTTTCATGGGCGACTCTGGGACCCGTAGTTGTGGTAGAACAGACCATGAACGCTGCGAACTATCTGAACATCATTGTGGATCAGTTGCATCCTTACATGGTGTCTCTCTTCCCAACTGGAAATTTAATCTTCCAGCAGGACAACGCCCCATGTCGCAATGCTCGGATTGTGTTGGAGTGGTTCGAGGAGCATACTGATGAATTCTACTTAATGTCCTGGCCACCTAACTCGCCGAAACTTAATCCGATAGAGCACATTTGGGGTGTCATGGAGCGGCAGCTCAGAGATCAAACACCACCATGTCCGAATATCTCGACTTGGCATGACCGCTGCTGAGACATTTGGTACAATCTGTTCCCAGTCATCTACCAAGAACTTGTGGCATCTGTGCCCAGGCGAGTTGCAGCTGTTTTTTAGGCCAAAGGAGGCTCAACGCGTTATTGAGTAGGTGGTCATAATGTTTGAGCTCTTCAGTGTGTATATATTATTATTATTATTATTATTATATGACCCACCAATTATATATGACTGATTAGAGCGTTCATATGCGAGTACAAAGTAGCCAATGCCCGTTTGGCATGTCTAAGCCACACTTCAATCCCTGGACACGTATTACTCATTCGATTCCTGTCGGAACGTTAGAGGAACGTCCTCTTTTTTGGCTGCTTCCTTCTCTGTCCGTTCACGTTGGCTCTTCGCGCAGACCATAGGAGATAAAGGGCGCTAGTGATTAGAAGTGGGGCCCTTATATATACATTGTAAGAAAAAAAGCAAAGTGAAAACGGAAGTAAAAACTATGCAAGCGCGATGACTGCTGCAGACATAGCGTGGTTATCAATATTAAGTTCTAAAACGAAGATATTCACTATAAAAAACAATTATGTATAGATTGCATAATAAATAAAAGTCAAGTACACATATCAGTCAATTGCAAGTACCAATCAGTGAATGAAATTGAAAAAAAAAATTGTCTCAATTTTGATGTGTGATATTTGGGACTGATAACTTTTACAGGTGTTTTCAATATATGTACCTTATGTGTGAACTAGCCACTCTCATTTCCTCTTCTGTATTTGTCAGCCTTCCACGTTTATTTGTCTTAATATTCGTTATTGTTGAAAAACCAAGATCACTTAAATACTATATTGAAAACTATGATAAAAGTTTAATCGCTTTTTCATAAATAGCTTTATACTCGGTTTGAACAGAAATCCAAAATTCTTCAAATGTCATTTCGGAAAATTTTCCTGTGAGAGTACGATCCGTTGTCAAAGTAATGAGTTTTTCCTCTTGTAACGAAAACTCATAACTTGATGTGTTGACTGCTGAAAAAGGATTTCATATCTAATCATACTTTTCTATATTTGATGGAAGGAAAGTATCTCGCAATCTTTTTTCTTTTAATAATGCTAAATGTGTTATAATAGGAGTTATTTCATCGATATTGTTATTTTGGACTGATGAAAACATGTCTACTGTCTTTTTTGACAATGCGCATTCTCCAAATTGATATTCTTTTAATGCTGACAGTTTGTCAGTTAATGTTGAATTATTTTCGTTTCTATCTTGCATAGTGGTATTCCCGTTATGTTAGTAATTTAAGTTATCAGCCAAATATGATATTTCAATACACTAGATATCATTTGTAACAAAAAATTTTAAAATGCTGTTCACTTCGTTTTGAAAAAACACTTCATGCTTAAGTTCCAAATTCAGTTCACTACTTTACCTCCCGATAACCTTCAATTTAATGACATATTTCATTGTTATTGTTTTCCTTAGAATGGGAACAGCATAAAAGATCAAAGATTATAAATTTATTTTTTCTGTTTCCGTTTGTTAAAGAAAAGTATGTAAAAGTAAAGATTCGTGCTGAGCCTCCGTAGATGCAGAAAGTTTTTTAAATAGCCGTGTTTGTAAGAGTCACGATTTGATGTAGGTTACCATGTTTACAATTTCGTCTAATATGGATTTTAATGTCGTAGGTAATGTTTTTTAGACAAGTGATTACTGGCGTAAAAAAGTGTATATAGATGATATTATGATTTTTTTATCCCAAAAGTAATAAATTCTTTAACATTGTAGAATCAACCATTAAGGGAGAATCATCGGTACATATTCCTACACATTGGTCTCATGTTAAGATAAATTTATCTAAATATCACGAAATGGAAACAAGATTGTCCTATCCTTCTGTGCGTTCGGTAAGTTGTCTGCAGTATAAAACTGGAATCACTATTTTGTTTTCATCAATGAAGCGAACAAATTCTAGTATTTGAGCTATACCGCTGATATCAGTGGACTCGTCAATTTGTAAAGCAAAGTGCTGTTCTGAAAGTTTATGAGTACCTGTTTTCTTAATACCATCTGATATATGTTATAATTCTATTTTTTTATTGTATCGTCGGAATGAGGAATTTTCTTAACTTCTTTTTTAGCATCATCACCAAATATAATTTGAACTCTTTCAGAACATGTTGGTCAAATCAGACGCTGTGGCATAGTGTGTAGTTTTAATTTTTAAGCAATTATTTCGGCAACTTTAAACGATTGAATTTGTGCTTGATTAGATATTGGTTCTAATTTTTAAATTTTTTCCATTGCACTATTACAAAGCTTTTCCCCGCGAACCACGCAAAGGGAATTTCACATTCATTTTCGTCAATATAAGTGAACCCGAAATCTAAATAATCATTGGAATATTGTCTATTAACATTTTTTTATTTTATTCTCCCTATTCTGAGTATGATTATTGACATTGCTTGTACTTGCACTAGCACTATTTGCGCTAGAATTATATTTTCCTTTTAGAATTTTGTCCATTTTGTCGTTTTCAATAATTATTTTTAATTCTTTATAGGGTAATTAGAGCTATTTTAATTTCTCGAAGACCGATTAGTTGTAAATAGACTTCTACCTACAGTTAGAAAACAATACATTTTATGACGCTGAAGATCTGTCTAAAAATTTGGATTTACTTGAAGACAAACAAAAATAAAACCGTAACCGTTTTAGCAAGAAACACGTCCATATACTTCGGTTGTTGTCATTCAACTGTTTGTACACAGGTTACGCCCACACTCGAAAGCAGATTCGATTTATGTTCTAATAGAAATCGTTTATAGCAGGGGTTCCCAACCTTTTAATAACTGCGTACCACTTGAAATTTAAAAAATTTTTTGGCGTACCACCAGTCTTATATATTTTTAGAAACATATGTAATGTCAGAAAAGTGCCCAATGACTTGTTTTATTTTAATTAAAATACTAAGAAAGCTTCATATTTTATGATTAATGCACTTGTATTTCGTATTAATGATGTTTTAATAAAGGGAAAAAAAAAGGATTATTGAAAATTACAGTTTTATTTTTTACTCACAGGTCTAAAATAACTAATTTTAAACAATTAGTACAAACTAAGCAAACAAAGATTAACGTAATCAAAAATCAATTTTTTGTGCGAAACTTGTTTGTCTTTTATTAAAATATCAATATCAGGAGCAATGGAGCTTAACTTCTCTCTTAAGTTCTCTTCAACACTTACTATGTTTCTATATTTATTTTTTGTATACAAAAGTTCAGAAAAATCACTCAAACACAAGTAACTAGTAACAAATGGCATAAGAAATAGCATAACGTGGTTGTACATACTAAAAAATTGAACAAACTTCGTTGAATATCTGAGTCGCTCGTATCATCCTTGCGTACCAACTGAAACGTTGCTGCGTACCACCGGTTGAGAGAGAATCCCTGCTTTATAGAAATCGATAAAAGTCAACGTAAGTACAAGTAAAGACGATAAACCTAAGCAATGACTTTTCTTTCGGTTTTTTTCCTCTTAATCGTTTTAATTTTGCACTTATATCAAATTTTGAATACTTTCTCTTAGATTACAGAACACCGGTTAAGAGCCACTGACATAGAAGAAACATTCTCAGACATGTTAAAATTCAACCAATTATTCAGTCTGTCTTAGATTACACATTTACAATAGCTTGCATTTCAGTACAGAAGAGTCAGTGCGGGTAATGCCATTTAAGTTAGCTAGTCACAAAAGTTTGGCACCACAGGGGACATATGATGTTTGCTTGAGCAAAGTGATAATATATTAATGCACACATCGCATACTCCAATTTCACACATTCCGGAACCCTTGTATGTGACCTTAGTTATGCCCTCGCTTATTCACGATAAAACTGCAAGAGCCATAACAGCTGAGTATGAATAATTAAATCATTCCAAGCTGTGGTAATTCTCAGGAGCAGGAATTTGGTACTCCCGCCGTGGATTTAATTATAAATAGAAGGGCAATGACGTGTTTTGAATACTTGGGCTAGAAAACAGTTCATTAGGTCAGATGTTATGAGGTCGAGTTCATTCAGCTAGTTCGTGAACCATCTTGGCACATTCATTAGCATTCTAGATCGTACACTAGTCAAAGTCAATTTATAGTAATTTTATAAAAATTCTAGAGGAGTTTTTTTACAAAGATAAGATGGTAAGGTGTGTAATATCTACTGTTATAAAAGGAAGTGTTTATCGGAGTCTTTGTGAACCGTACGCAGTGTCTTGACGAATCTATGGCACTTACCATAATGAAATTTGGCACACAGGTAGACCGAATTTTTACAATTTTGGCATCCAGCCCCAATTTTAAAATTCAAGGTAGAACAATTTAAAATTAATTTAATGGAATTTAATTTTTGTTTTCTATGAATAGCAACAGCATAAATAGATGACAGATACTGAATTTATATTTTCCAATTTCGTTTTCATTTTGCGGCGGAACGATTTGTTAGCAGACTAAAAAAGCAAATGAAGTTTTAACTTTAGTTATGTAGATTTTTTTTTATCTCCTAGATCGTTAAAGATAGAGTAAAAATTTCAACGGATTTGAAATCTGCGGAAAATTTCACATTATACCGATACCTAAAAATATGATTTTCTTAATAAATAATTTAAATAAATAATTTTTTAATTGAAATTTCATATTTTTCCAATATGATCGACACTGCGAAAAATGACCTTCGTTTGATTCGAAATTCGAGAAATCACAGATTTCAATTCCTTTGCTCTTACCAATTCACAGCGAAGAAACGCAAAAAAAAAAAAAAAAAAATTTGGGCCGACATTGTTTTGTTCTTTTTTGTAAAAAAGGGATCGTTAAAGATAGATTGAAAATATCAACGGAATTGAAATTTGCGAAATATTTTGCACTAGATAGAGATTTACATTTGAATTTTTTTTAATAAATAATTTTTCAATTAAATATGTATATTTTCGTAAGAGATTGTGACGTCACGCCGATTGGATCTCTTCGCAATTCGAATTCGGCCGCATTTGACAATGAGCGCTGCCCGTGGTATTGGTTTGGGAAGCAAACACCGTGATGGCTGTTATCCAATAGGCTACGTATTCCTATTTGGTTTGAGAAGCAGACCAACACCACGAATAACGCCATGATTGTTGTTATCCAATAGGCTACCCCCTAGTAATTAAGAAAAACGGACGGGCTGTGTCGGATCACGACCATTTAGGTTTAAGGCGTGGAATACGTCAGTGAGGCCATATGAAGAGAGTGAATGAAATTGGTACAAGACTGTTTTAATTTCACACATTAAATGTTCATCGCTCTACACCAGGCCTCGAAATAGATTTTATAATACAGGTACACCTTGCGCTTTGAACTCCATCATTCGATTTTAAAACGTTTCTATCATCGGATATGCTATTTTGGTCGAACTGAGCTGTGGAGGTACTTGGCGCACTCGTGTCAGGCATTTATTCACCTTAAAAGAGCGACGCATATAGTTTCAAGAACACCCTTCGAGTCGGCATCCGGATATCCCGATCTTTTCTTGGATTCCTCATCTCTCGATCTTGTTGTTGTTGTTGTTTCTCATGCCTACACTGGCAGACCAGAGGAGTGCCAGGCCCGTCGAAGACGGCAAGAGGCGAGGGGGGTGCGCCTTCCATGTTATTGAGCCCCATTGGGAGGAAGTCCGACTTGGCTCGACATACATGACACATCCGTTTTTTACAGGAAGGCCCCTTTCATACATCCATTCACTCACACATATCGTAATTTAGATCCCAATCAGAGGCCGATAACCCCCTGATCAGGTACCCCCAGAGGTATTGATTTGGTATGGGAACATGGGGGACATTGACCACGACCTATTTAACGTGCCCCAGTCACCATTAGTGAACACGACGGTCTTTAGCCAGGTCGAAGCGCCGATCTCGCAATCATCAGAATTGTAGGCTCCGCCGAGGACAGAACCCACAACCCTTCTGATGCGAGCCCGACGCTCTACTGACTGAGCTACCGCGGCTCTCTCTCGATCTTTCTTTCTGTTGACGGTCCTTTAATTTTCCTTCTGTTTATCAAGCATATATTTTTTTTTTGCGACATTTTGAACGTTTTGCGAAATTTCCACTTCAAAGTTCGATACCTAAACAAATATTAAATATTTAAGTTTTACTACTTTTAGGGTTTATAAAGCGCAAGAGAGACGAAATAAATGACATCTCAAACGTCGTGTTTGCACAAAGGAGGTCGGAGCTAGACTAAATTAATGTGAACGGCAATGTGTATTTTCGTGACTCAACTTTGCGGTGCGATTGCATCAGCCGATGACGTCAACGCACGATCTATGAGCATTTATAACATTCTTTGTTTAATGCTCTTTTCAACGCTAGTGCATCGTCAAACATCCACACAGTTCATCCCGATCGTCACTAGTGCCATCTGACTTGCTTAAAAGCGCTTGTGTTCATGATTATGTCATGGTCACTACTATAGTAGAGCGTGGGCACATAGTACAACTTCAGCTTATGTGTTGGAACTGTTTTGGAAAGTTTTAGAATAAACACAAATTCAATTTCTGTGGTGTCAAATTTACAAAAGTGTTATCATTAAAAAACCTGCCATTTTAATAAATTTCCAAAACTCTGTCAAACAATATACCTATTAAGGATTGAAACACAGATCATAAAAACTGATCCGTATCGGAATACAAAATTGAAAAGTTTTAATGATCTAAAAGGCTGGAGGCATCATAATTTAAATCTTTGCAACGACTACCAAAGTGAGTCTAATATCCAATGCTTTTTTTAGAGGTTTTCATTTTGATAAAGAAGATGTATATCATTACAAGCGGTCTGTGAAAGGTTTTAACAATTCAGCATTTTTTTAAATTGAAAATTGCAAAAAATTATACGGAAAGAATATTTAATTGCATTCCTTATCAACAGAAATGGCATTTTCAATCAAATGGAAAAATAATGTATTTCTGCAGTCTTGACATAATTAGTTTCTACATTTCATCGATATATCTTGTGGAATTATTTCTTTGATGTAAAAATAGTCAGCAGCGTATTTCTGGTTCAATATGTCAAAAATATACTTTTTACAAATATTTGTCAGCTTAATTTTATTCTGAAAAATAATTTGGAAAGAAAGAGTTTTAAAGATTTTTTTTCTATATAATATTTTTATATATATATACTGTTGATAAGTTGATATATTATTAAGCTAATATATATATTTTACGTCCTATGGCAGAAATGAAAGCAAAACATAGAATACAAGGGTTGGTCAAAACAATAAAAAAATGGTTAAAACAATAGTACGCACGAACACTACATAAAATTGATAAATTTAAAGGCAAGACGAAAACATATAGTTAGCTGCCCTTCTCTATTTTAACCATCCTGATGGAAATCTGGATGAGGTAACCCTTCATTAGCAAAATTCACCAGATCTTGTTGGTCGAAATACCTCGTCCATAAAGATCTGGTCATCTCTTGTCATTTGGTTAAAACAGCAGATTTTGATCTCGTCCTAGTAGAATAAGGGGCAATATCTTGAAGACGAGATACCTCGTCATTAGTAAAATCGGCCAAATCTTGATGGACGAGATATCTCGGCGAAACCACTTGAAATGTTAACCTCCCAGTTTCGACAGCAGATGTTTTGGTAAAAGAGAGTATGTCGCATAGGCCATTTCCGGCAAATGCGACATAAACCAAATCCGCCAAATACAAGATAAATAATGTAAAATAATGGACACACAATGTGAGCTTCACTGACATGGAACGGAGAAGTATACCGAGGGAAAAAACAAGCTGTCATCCTTTCTTGGGAATTAGTGCAAATGGGACACCATTGGATGTACAGAATTTTTAGTAGGTAGATGTTGATAGCTAAATAATCGAGACCAGTCTAAATACGGGTTATTGAAGGAATTTAAGTCCTTGGGGTATCTTAGATATATTTATGGTTAATAAACCACGGTTTACTTGATTTTCTAACTATTGGTTATTGATAGAAAACGTCATATTGACATATCTCTACTATTATAAAAGGAAGTGTTTGCTTGTCTGTCTGTTTGTCTGTTTGTTTCGCGGCTGCAAAATCCTGACGAGATATGGCACTTGCAGCAATGAGATTTGGCACACAGGTGTCCGAATTTTTTGTAATTTTTGGTTCGAGGCGAATTTTAAAATTCAATCTAGAAGATTTTTAAATGACTTTAATAGTTTTTATTTTCTACCTGGTTTTTCAAACGCGTTTCTTCCGCGATTGAAGAAACACCATAATCTTGATTTTTTCTATCCACGTGACCTTGCAATCAGCCTTTGGATACATGCCAAGTTTTTTTAATCACAGGGAACCAACACCTAATATAGAGAAAATCATTTTTTTCGTTTCCGCTTTGATTTTTACATTTCCTTCCCATTTCCGCGAATGAGAGCAAGAAATAAAAAACATATTGACTGGGATTGTTAAATTATTTTTCGCAAAATCGGAATCGCTAACGATAGATTGAAATTTTTAACGGATTTGAAATCTGCGGAAAATTTTACTTTAGATTGTTACCTAAAAATATGATTTTCTTCAAAAAAATAATTTTTAAATTGAATATATCTTCAACCGATTTGATATTTGCGGACAATATTATACCAGATTAATACTTTTTATCACGGCGTTGCCCGTGGTGTTGGTTTGCGAAACAACAGCCGTGATAAAGTATTAATCTCAATGGACCACATGCACAGACAACGCCGGGCTAGCCACGCAGTGGCTAGTATCTAATATATCAAACACCTTTTACGTCAAAAAAAAAATCATATTTAAGCACACATTTTTTTTTTGAAGTACTTAAATATATTTTAAAAAACTTATTCCGTTTCTTTTTAATTTGCTAATTAAATCGGCAAGCTTAAGGTTATTAGAATTTATTCAAAATTCAAATATGTACTTTTAATAATTATGTAAAGATAAATAAAGATAATTTTATGTTCTTTTCATTAAAAAATGCTCTATTTTTAGCTTCTACATTATCGAAGCTAAAAGAACGGAAATTTAAAATTGTTAAGTTTTTTAAAAAGACCTCTCATAAAATAAAAGCTCTAACATCTGAAAGTGGCCGTTTGTGAAAACTTAAGTGTTCATGGGTCACGCTAAGATCCATTTCAAGTTGCTACACGCATAAGGTAATGATAACAGGCTTACTTTAAAAGTTTTTCTTTAAAATCTCCATTTTCACATTCTTTTTTTTTATCAAGGCTGATGTTTTTTAAGCTGATAATTACAGTTAATAATTCCTCCAAAAAATTGCATTATGGAAGAGGAACCACGCTAAAATCTTAGAAATTTTTATTCATTTTTTCACATATTATGTATCAGGTTACTTATAAAAGGTTGCAAAAAAGAGAATGCAGATTTTTATTAAGGATTTTATTTAGTGCTTTAAAATATAACTTAAACTTAAAATTGAAATGCCCTACTTCTATGTTATTTAAATTCATAAAACTGACTTTGCTTTCGCATTATTTAATAATGGAAAGAGGATTAGGAATTAAAAGACAGAATTTGCTACCCACTAAGGCACAAAGCATTAATTCAAATTAAAATAATAAGAACCGAATTTTTAAGACTACGGACCTATTGGTCGCATGCCTTAAATAGTCACGATAATAAGTAATAAGAGCCTAAATAACAATTTAACTATCTTCGACTACGTATAAGTACTCGCCATAAAAAATATAACACCTAAATTTACTCATAAAAATAAATAAAAGAATTGGCGTTTACCTGAAAAATTAGGCGAGCGTAAGCGAGCAGGAGGCGAAGCCCTCGCTGTGACGTCATGGACCGTAAAGTGAAATCAGGATAATACAAATTATTCAGATAGTTTCACTCTGCGAAAGGAATGTTGGTTTGCGAAGCAAACCAAATGCCATATGTAAAAGGAGTGTTGGTTTGCGAAGCAAACCAAATGGGATTGCGTAGCAATCCCCGGGCAGGGGGCGGAGCCCCCTAGTATAAAATAAAAGTTTAAATATGTATGGTCAAATAATGCATTTTTTTAAAGATGCTTGAATCGTGATTTTTCAATTGTTAACACTCGAATATGTATGCATTTTAAAAGCAAAATCTAAATCAAATGGAATCCGTACTGTGAAGATATTTCTATGTGACAACTTTTATAGCAAAGACAACCTTTCTCGGCATGACTTAAATGTCACTAGTATTTGATAACCATGTTTGTGACCATATTATTAAAACACGAAAATAGAGATTATGGAAAAATTCTAGGTCATTCTAGATATTTTAATGTCTCTGGTGTTTTAGTTCGTCATTTGAACCATGGTTCAAAATTACTACATGTTATCCGTGGATCTTTCTCTTTGGGATTCATCTGGAACCGTCACAAATAGTCCGTTACGTAGTTCCGTTGGTATGCAAATTGGACTACCTACTTAATCTTTATAGGTGCTATTTATTCTGTCAAAAATGCCAAACAATATAATTTATCGTTTCATAATCGCTTGAGATTTCTTAGTTATTCATGTAAATAAAGTGAGTAAACATTGCGACTTCAAATTTTAATGTCAGGAAATCAACCTTATAAATGTATTCAATTTCTTGTGTGTGTGTGATTATATGTATGAAATTTTATAATGTACCGAACACAGAAATGTCTTCATATTGGAGTAATGTTAAAGTTTGGAAAGTGGGATATATAGACGTGAAATATAAGTAGGCTCAGAGCATTGCTACTGAGAGGAGCTTCAAAAAGTGTAACCAGCATGTCGACTAGCATTCATGTGATTTCTCAGTGAAAAATTGACTTGGTTGGCTTATTTTTCTTCTTATCGCCTCATTTGGCGATGTACCATTTTGTGCTAGAGTAGGTGTGTGAATCCGCATTTCCATAGTGGCGACCAAAGTGGTGAAATCCCCCAAAATCAACAACATGAAATGACGAATCAATGGATTAATCCTATGATGAGTCATGGATGGGCGTCTTCGCCCTTCCCGTGGACCAATCAGAAGATGAATATTATGTTCCTCCCAGGAGACGCTTTTTGTGCTGTCCTTTGAAGGATTGTTCAAGCTATAATACAACATCCGAAAACATCCTAAGCGTGCTCCAGCCCGCAAGTTGTAGGCAGCACAAGTTCGATTCATGCAGTTAGCATGGGTGTATTTCTTGATTATGTATCGGTAAACTTTCCTTGTGTGTATATCATAGAATTGAAATATAAGTAGACTGATCTTTGAGAGAAAAAGTGTGACCAACATGGCGACTAGTAATCACATGACTGCTCAGTGAAAATGGACTTGATTAGCGGATTTGATACCTTGTCACCTTGCTTGTCTTCTCCCGTCCTATGAACCAATTATATCACACCCCGGCAAGAAAAGTAGCACAGCTCAAAAAATAAAAATTTTGATGTTATGTCATTGCAAAATATGTATGAGATGCCCCAGCGTGTTATATTACTATTCTATAGAATATAATAGAAGTTAATACCATAAATACTTACCTAAAATTTAAAAGAAGCTTATACTATTTCAATACAAGCTTTATAGTATCCTTTAAGTTGATGCTTCCCAAATTCGGAAATTTTGAGTTGCGTCACCTTTTTTGTCGTGGTGTGATATGATGAATCTAGGTTATATAAATCAGACGAAAGCATTCGAGGTGTCTCGTTACTGCTGGTTTTAAGTCACATATTTCTGGGCACATAAAAGGTTACCATTTCTCCACTCTACTTTTATATTTCTTTTATGTGTGTGTAAGTGTAAATGGGGAAAGTTGTATAACTACTAAGTTGTTGACCTCGTCATCTGATCTTGGTTCAAAATGACAAGGCATTGTCCTCGAATCCTTCTCTCCGTGATTTATTCCTCAAAAGTCCATCGGGTCCAACGGTCCATTCCTCCAGAGGAACGTAAATTCAACTACCTACCTGGATATTTTAGTTTGCATTTTTACAACAATTCTTACACAAAAAGTACATATTCCCTGGTATAATTTACCTTTTCACATCCGCCGCATGAAATAGGTTTTTCCTCCTTTGTCCCTTAAGTCATGATTTATATTCAGGATTATATTTTTTTCCGCCCGCAGAGATCACATCGTCCTCTTTCCGCTCCGTCTTCATTTAATTTAGATTCGTTTAATTTTTCAATTACAGCCGTATTCTTCACACCGCGCTCTCTTACTACAAACTTCATTTTTCAAAAGTTGAGAATTAAAGTTCATCCATTTTCTTTGACTCGCTTTTTCATCGCGTTTCCAGAAGCACCCATCGCCGATTTGTTAATCAAAAAGATAATTAAAAGTGCCGCTTTTTGCACCGGACTTCTCTGGCCTGTTTGCCCGTCGCTTGTTTGCTCATTAGGGTTTGCCCGCCTGTTACATTAGAAACATTCTCTAAAGCCTAAGACTTGGAAGAAAAAACGGATGCTAAAAAGCGAAGTGCATGAAAGTTTCTCGCTTATTTTGTAATTTTTTTTAGTGGACGAACTTGTGTAGGCTTTGGATTGTTTTCCGTTTCCTTTGAGTGAGATAAACTGTTGTAAGGGATAACTAGACTTCTTCACGGATAGCTGGAGTATGTTAATTAACTCATTTTTAGCATAAATAAGTGTCTTGTAGAATCTATGCTCAACAAAATTTGATTTTACAGATTTATGCTCCATTTTTCTCTCGAATAGCAACAGTTCGTTTTGATGTTGTACCGTCATATAAGAATTAGACGGACAGCTGTTTTAAAGTAAAAATATTTATTTAGATATTTAAAATATTTACAAGTAAGTTTACAAGTTAAAAGTTAGGGCACAACCATCGACAATTGAAAACCTGCCTGGAGCCAAAGTACCAATGGCTCTCCACAAAACAGAAACTTCTGTCTCTCGTCGAATTCAGAATCAGTATCCTTCTCAAATCCTCGTTCTCTTGGATCCGCAAAACCGCATCTGCGAATGAGAGGGGGGTGAATTCCGAGCCCTGGCAAGAGATGTTTATGTCCTCAACAGAACTGGAGACACCCCCACACAGATGCAAAAACCGTCGGTAATGCCGACTTGAGTTCCCAAAAGCTAATCTCCATTCCAGACATGGGATTAGTGAACCGACTCCAGCTGTGTCGATGGGAAAATCGTTCCTGAAAACGCACAGAACGGTTTATTGCATCTCTGAACTCAATTGCCAGACACAAAGGGAAGGAAAAAGGGGTGGACCAACGGAACGCCAGGCCGCTGATGAGAAAAACTCTCTTTCGGTATTTTGTCAAAAACACACGTGAAAACACTGAAGTTGTTGTCACCGTCTGGATGTTGATGCCCATTCCAGCGTCCACGTGTTAGAGAAAAGGGTCAGCTAGTACCATATGGTACAGTGTGAATACGTCTTTTAAATCGTAAACAACTATGGGGGGGGCAACTGTCTTGTCTTATGATTTCAGAACTAGGTGAGACATCCAGAAGATAATCATAGTCTCGTATAGACAAGGTAATGGTACTGGTAATTTTTGTTAACGTCGTACTAGAGCAACACACCGGGCCATTGACGACGGTCCGGGATCAGTCCCTTTAAGGGAAAGATCCCAGGACAACACCTCGTAATTTTGAACCTATAGACAAGGATATCCATACCTGATATGACCTTTGGACCGAATGTGCAGGAGCATTGAGCGTGGGCAGTGGATCCGCTATATGTCAATATTGTACGGTCCTGGGCGAGCTTTGGGCCAGTGTAACTTTGGGTTGCGGAGGGGTGAAGACTGCTTAATTGGTGTCACTCGATATCGTGTCATTGAAGTACCTTTATGTATTCGATTTAAGGAACTTGTGTGGTTAAATGTTGGGCAGTTACCTTTTAAAAATCCAATATGTTGAAGCGCCATGCAACAAATTGTAACTTTTAACTAAAAAAAAAAAGATTTCACGCAGTGAAGATCCTTAAAATACACTAGAGAAGGATGAACTGCTACCTGCTCGTTTTCCCAACGAATGTTTCGAACAGCACCTTGGAAAATGCAGGTATAACTTTTAGAAAAGTCTGCCTCGATAGCAGTATTCAAACCCAATTTATTCTTTCTTTTTCAAGTTATAATTTAAAGATTTTGTAGAAACGTCATGGTCACATAAAGCAGAGATTTCCAAGCAAATTGTAAAATAATTTATTACTGATGTTATTGTTATTTTTAATTCTGCCTTAATTTCACTACACATTTCTAATATATCACAATGCATTCAAAATTCCTTAGTAATTTCTCGAGGTGCGCATTTGTCACACATGTGCACCATGTATATTTCTGAATAAACTCTACAAACTAGTTTTTTAATGGTTTGAATTCATTTACATGGGATAGCATGAAGCATAAGCTTAACATTATGTTGATATACACGCACTGAACCTTTATTTCCAACAAACGCATATTCTCTTGTGCATAATGAGCAAAATTTAGAAATTTTCATTTTAAATCATGTTTGTTGAATGCAATGTATAATTATTTTAAGTAATACAAAATCAGTCTTTTTTGTTTGCATACTTCCCCATTTTCAGAAGGAATATATATGCAAACTTTATTCCTGGACACATACGACTGTTATTATGATCCAAATAAAATTTATAACTTTTTTACGATATGGGAACTTAATTCTACACTTTTTCTTTCATGAAGAATGGATAATATGACTTCAGTTTTAAGTTTCGTGTTACTTTAGCTAAATACTTTGGTTTTATTACAAATGTTTTTACTGCTGGAATGTTCAAAAATCTGATACTAATGTACAAATTGAAGCTCTTTTTTTGCAACTTAGATAAATGTGAATAGTTCGTTGGAAGCAGTGATTTTCTTTTAAAAAAAATTGATTTAAAATTGATCTTCTTATTTCTGAAAAATTGTAATTTATCGAATTTACTTTGTCTACACTGATGACATTTATTTCTAACATAAACTCTTTTATTCCACATACCGCTGAACGGAACTGTCAAGAAAAAATGTGTTTGCTTCAAATTACATTAGTCACGAATGCATTAACAATTTACTTTTCCATCCTCTTAAATTGATTATGAAATTCGAAAACATCGCATAACAGCGAAAGGCTTAGATTTCCTATGAATGTTTTGTTTAAACGCTGAAAATTCGCCCTTTTTACTGAAAATGACCATACGGGGATATTAGTACTCACTTTAAAACTCAAAATCGACTAATGTAGTAGTCGTCTTAGAAAAAGTTTGAAGTTTGTCTTACAACAGAAGTGCGTTGAATATTAAATGGAGTATATGAATGGATATGCCCTGTAACCACGTTTTCGCACTAAGTAGATTGTAGAAATGATGAAATATTTTAAGCGATATAAAAAATTACTTTACTCACACTTAAATGATGAGATGAAAAACCATTCTTATATGAGGGAAGTGATTATTATGATCAGTTTTATATGAATAGTTAATTAATTCAACCCGACAACACCGGGTACATCTGCTAGTACTTCATTTTGGAGAAAACCCATTTATTTTGGACAATTGTATTCAAGTGACGAGAGACTAAACACATCACTCCATTTGCAGGTGCCATCCATAGTTCAACTTGTTGAATATCTATCTTTGCAACAGTAAATACAGTTACAGTTACAAACCATCTGATGGCTCTACTAATTTATTTCTACACTATGAAGTTTTATATAAATTACTTCTAAATTTGTTTAATCTTCGGAATGTATAGAATGTTTAGAGTACATATACAATAATTACAATAGAAAATACAACAATTGGATATAAAATTTAAAAAAAAAACCGAAAGACTAATTTTCATAAAACTTGCAATTTATTTTTTCCAAAAAATATTAAGGTAGGTAGTTTATTAACGTAGGCGCTGGAGCAACAAAACGGGCTAGTGGTGACGATCTGGAATCACTCCAGGGAAAGATTCGAGGACAATGCCTCGTAATTTTGAACCACGGCCTGATGACGACGTCAACTCCTGAGCTGGCACCTCACTCTCTAAACTTCCACATCACGCCAACGTGAGGACATTGGAGGTAACGATAGATTTAACGTGTACATGCCCTCGTGTACAAGACGGCCTTTGGCTTGGAGCGAGTTTCGAACTCGCAACCCTCCGGTTACCAACCGGGCGCACAACAATACTAAGTGAATGTATTAGTTGGTAGAGTCTTTACAAATATGCACACTTTTGCATTCTAAGTACATTTATCAAATAATATTTAACACAAAAATTACAAATATTGTTTACATTTCATAGAAAATAAAAAACATTTCATTTCCTAGAAGTTTAGTTAGGAAAAGTGGTAGCTTTTTGGTAATCAGCCCTTCGAAAATAAATATTCTCGACCCCATATAATATAACACCATTCAGAAACTTTTCGTTCTTATGATCAGAGCAAAACAATGCATGCCGTCATAACTATTACCATATACTGAGATAAGACGGTTATTTCCTTTTCTCCCTGAAATGGTGGAAGAAAAGAAGGGAAGGAAGTTCTTGGGAACTCCTGTTTCAGCGGAGTATTGAATATTTTTAGCACATGTTTCCGTTCTGATAACTTTATGTCATATTCTCAGCTGTTGGCAGCATTGATCTATGAAGAGTCAAATTTCCAATTTCGAAATGTGTCTAGTATTTGTCACATACGAGGAAGAAGATTTTATTTTTATATTTATTGCATAAGGGACTTAAATGCCATAACATGTTCTTGATCGTATCTAGAGTGATTTTTATTAATATCTGCGTACAAACTAAAGCATACTAAAGATTCATCTTAATCATTGGTGATAAAAATTGTTTTTAATGAAGATAAAACAGACGTGGCTGTGTAGGGACACGGTCGCTAGGTTTAATGCGTAAAACACGTCAGTGAGGCCATATGGTGAATGAGAGTTAAAGACATTAGAACTAGACTGTTTTAATTTCACACATCATTGCTCTATACGTATATCACAATTAATGCACTCGTTTTAGATGTTGAAGATTGAGGCTCACATTTGTCAGGCATTTGTTCACCTTGCAGTTGCGACGCCTATACTTTCAAGAACTACCTCCGAGCCCGTTGACACTCAGCATCGGATGTCCGGATCTTCTTGGATTCCACATCTCTCGATCTTTCTTGCTGTTGACGTTTTCTTGTCTTCTGGCGTTTATTGTGCATATATTTAGACAGTTTGAAATTTGTATGATTTTCCACACTTCAAAGTCCGGTATCTAAACAAGTAATAATCATTTTTTTAAATTTAAATATTTAAGTTCTTTAATTTCTTATCTCTTGATCTTTCTTCCTGTTTGACGTTTCTGTAATTTTCTTGTGTATATTATCCATATATTTGGATACTTCGAAAGATTTGCAAAATTTCCTCACTTTGTAGTCCGATATCTAAACAAGTATTAAATATTTTAGTTCTATTTTTTTTATTTACTAGGGGGCTCCGCCCCCTGCTTGCTTACGCTCGCCAACCCCCGGGGATTGCTGCGCAATCCCATTTGGTTTGCTTCGCAAACCAACACTCCTGTCACAGATGCCATTTGGTTTGCTTCGCAAACCAACATTACTTTCACAGAGTGAAACTATCTGAATAATTCGTATTATGCTGATTTCACTTTCCGGTTCATGACGTCACAGCGAGGGCTTCGCTGCGTCTCGCTTACGCTCGCCGACCCCGGGGATTGCTACGCAATCCGTTTAGTTTGCTTTCTCAAACCAATACTTCTTTCGCAAGTGATTTAACTTTTTTTTGCTTTAACACTTAATGCACCCTAAACTAATAGCCGCATCAGTAAAAAAATCTTCTGCATCTTGTTCCCTGTACAATTTTAAGTAAACATTGTTAATATCCAAACTTTACGATCTGTACTTTGTCGGTAAACTGTCTTGAGAACAGAGGGATAAAAGCGAGCCTTTTTCCTCGCCAAATAAAAAGAAATCGTTTTTATGGCAATTGTTGCTACGATAAATTTGATATCTGGCAAACCCGATAGTCAAAAGTGCAACCCACTACTGCTTGCGGAAGCAGCTATGCGAACTGAAAAATACGAAATTTGTGACACCAACTTTTGATTGCATCGAATTTATTTATGAACCAATTTTAAAAATAATTGTACCGTACGAAAGAGTATATTTTGAGGTATACTGCAATATTTTTAAAATTAAAAACTAACAGTAATACTATACAGATATGACCATTTTAGTTTTGTATCGGAAGTTACGATCTGAAAGTTCCGAAAATTGTATGACCAATTTTTAATTGCATCGATTTTATTTATTAACCAATTTGAAAAATAACTGTACCATAAGAAAGAGTGTAATGTAATGCATTCAGTGATGTTTTCAAATTAAAAAAATAATGGCTTTTGCCGTAGACAAAACGGTTTTAACAATAAGTAGCGAAAATATCCAAAGATTCCGAATTTTGTATAACGAACTTTTGATCGCATCCAATTTATTTATTAACCGATTTCAAAAATAATAGTACTGTAAGAAAGAGTATATTCTGAGGTATACTGCGATATTTTAAAAATTAAAAACTAATAGTAATTAGATATAGATAAGGCAGTTTTTAAAAAAAGTAACAAAAATGTCCCGATTTTTCCTGAATTTCAAAAAAATATTATCAAGAACCAAATTTAAATTTCAAAAAAAAACTCGACGAGCTGCAAAAATTTAGGTTGAGAGGTACTCTTTAAAAAAAACTCACGGCTGAAGACTGAAAATTTGTATATGTTTTGCTCACTCGCGGAAGAAATTTCGCTTCTTCAATTTTGACACTTAATAAACCCTAAACTAATAGCCGCATCGGAAAAAAATCTTAATAATTGTCCAGGGAATACGATGAAGAACAAACCATGTTAATTTTGTTTTTTTCCGATCAGTACTTTCTCGGGAAACCTTCTAAGAATCGAGCTAAACAACACAGTTTTCAATCCTGCGGCGGCGGCGGCGGCGGCGGCGGTAACATTTTTTTAATATAGAGAGATAAAGTTCAAAGAGGCGAAACTAAATGACACCTAAATGTCGTGCTCACACAAAGGAGGTCGGATCTAGACGAAATTAATATAAGCGGCAATGCGCACTATCGTGATTCAAATTTGGGCTTCGATTACATCAGCCGATAACGTCAGCGCAAGACCAATAAGTATTCATTACATTATTTGTCTAATGTTTTTTTGAACGTGTCGTAGTTCATTTATGTATCATTTATATTTTACCAAGTTATTAAATTTTTCGTCCTAACGCTTTTTGTGACAATCAAAAATTAAGCATTGTACCCTGGTTTCGTAAGGTAAGACGTTTTCTACTTCAGAACGTGGAAATTCTATTTACTAATTTAAATTCTTGGAATCAATATTATACAATATTCTAATGGGTGGCATGAATGAGGGAATCTGTCTCTATTTCGCCCCTTAACATGTCTCGACAAAGTACCTCGTCGTCAACAAAATTCACCAGATCTTTGATGGACCAGATATATCTTCATTTGAAAATAGTAACTCATCAGTATTAGAAATCAGCAATATCTAAGATCACTAATTGCGAGATCTCTCGACAAGACATCTTGTCATTAACAATATTGGTCAAATCTAAATGGACGATACATGTCGTCGAAACCACTTGAAACGCTAAATGTAATAATTCTGAACAGCAATATCCCATAGATCGTCCGGAAACGCTGATGCATCTAATTCCCTGCATCTCCCACACTCCCGCAATTACATCGATATATAAACACGAAGTGTGGGTTTCATGTCAACAAAAGCGCACCACAAACCAAATATTATTACAGCTGCGAGGTTAAGTAATACTGACAACGTAATCGATCAATGACCTCATACTATGGATACTAACTCTGTTTGGAGACTCTTCTTCTTCAACTTTCGTCTTCTCAACTCACTAAACGGTTCAGCGTTTGTACAGGGAAGGAGGGGGGAGTACTTCCACCATCCCTAGCGAGTTCGCTAAGGCAACCACACCGACGTACAGGAACCGCAAACGTCCACCCTCTAAGGCACACAGACCGCATTTGTTAAATCCAAGAATTATACAGTTGATAAATGTCTCCAACATGGGCGATAGTGTTAATACATAAACAGGAACATCATACAGTACAACAATATAAAATATTACACTAAACATAGCTAAACATGAAATTAAACATTTGACCGAACGAGAAAAGAACAGAAAAAATGTGATATATACATAAAAGCCGAAAACAATCAGTTTTGAAATGACGTCTTTAGAAATATACACAAAAAAAAGCCAAGTTTGGAAAGTGGGAGACCAATTTAGGTGACCTTGTTATCTGACCGTGGTTCAAAATTACGAGGTGTCCTTGGATCTTTCTACTGTGACGTTTTGCCCAGCCAAACATAGAATATTTTTAGAAGACAAATATCTTTATTTCTGTTGATTAGATGACGGATTATAGCACATTTTGTGTGTACAAGAAGGAATGTAGTTCTAATATGAGGAGAGTCTTAATTATCACTCGTTTAACATGCACAGAGACCGGATCATTCGAAAGAGGGGCGCACCGTACAGTTTTTCCAGAATAAGTCATCCATCTCTCGCTGTCCCCCTCTTATAACCAACCTCGCAGGTTAGGACCAATTCCTTTTCCTTAGTGTTCAGAATCGCTGACACACTCCGTTCCTAAGAATCTCCCTACGGGGGAGAAAATCATGGAATTCTAAAGATGGTCCACAAGAAGCGGTCACCTTCAATGAAAGCCTTTCTCACGTGTTTCCCTTGTCAGGTAAATCTTAAAACACTGGCTGATTATCCCGCGATTTCCACGGGCAACTCAAATGTAGCAAAATTTGCTCATCCCGCGATTTTCGCGGGCAGGTGTTTTTCTATCTTTATTGAGGAGCGCATCCCGCTTTTTCACCGTTTAACCAATGAAATAAATTACATACAGTGTTAGACGTGAAATTTAGATTTTGGTCAACAGTTGTCGCTAGTCGTCCACTAAATTGCGGCATTTGAAGGTACTTTGTATTTACCGCTCTAACTTCGCGCCTTTGTTTGGCGCCTTTTTCTAATCAGAAATGGCTGCTAGAAAACGTTCAGCGATTGACAGAGTATATGTTCCTGATGATTTATCAGATTCTGAAAGTGATTTTAGTTTTGATAGTGATAGTGATATAGATTTTTCGGATTGCTCCTCAGATAGCGATGAATCTGATCATGATTCAATAAACTTGCAAAGCGTTAGGCAGTGGTGCAAAATGGATATGAAGAATATTCCTCCTCCTCCTCCAGTTCCTTTTCGTGGAAATCCGGGAATTACTGTGCATATAGCTAACAATAACTTCTGACAGTTTAGTTTCTCATGATAAAAATCTATGTAAAAAGTCTTTTCTAGAAAGAAAAAAAAGCATATTTCAATTCTCCAATATATATAGATTTTTAATATGCAAAAAAAAAAAAAAAAAAAAAAAATACACGATTTTGGTAGCGATTTCGGTCTACAAATTGAGCAGTCAGAGGGTTAAAGGGTGTGTATCTCACCACACTACTTTCGGTATACATCCTGCACCATCGGCAATAGCTGTTCCAGTGCGACGGTAATTCATAATTCGTAGCACACGCACCAGATAGATGCTTTTCCCTCAACCACATGACAGATCTTCAAACCCAGCAACATATATTTCTTTTATCCTGGTTTATTTCATGCTTACATTGGATAAATAAACACATATACAGCGACCTCTAATGAAAAGAGACAGCATGTGGACGGAGTCGCTATCATAAGATCTCAGAAGAGTAGATCACATGGGCATGTGAAAATTGTACTTTGACCGATTGGCTATCGAAACGAAAATAGTACTATTAGTCACTCTGGATAATCGCTTTCACCAACCAATAATTGGCCAAACATTAGTATTCCGGATTTTTCTCACAACCACGTTATATAACTTCAAATCAAGCGACAGGCATGAGACTTCTCGCACATGCTTTATATCTATGTGTCATTAGAATATAGATTCCAGACATTGCATGACGTTTTACAGAGTAGACTAACTTACTGTTTTCGCATCCAAGAATTTTTCACTTCTGCTTATATCGCTACCAATACGCCAAAGGCACGAGACTGCAAAATTGACGTTTCTACAAAAATGCATTCAAAGTTTGATGCTTCGGGAAAAATCGAGTTACGACTCAAACGTTATTGTTTTCTCGTGAAAATCAGCATTTCCACGTAGGATCAACATAAGAGAATTCGTGGCTTTGTCGTAGTATAAAACATGAAATGGTGACTCGAAAAATGCAGTTAGGAAAAAATCGCGAAACATGCAGATCCGTGCCTTTGGTGTTAAATATTCGTTAAACCCTTTGCACATATTATACCACCAGGCAAAATGCTTTTTTCCCCACAAATCAGTTTTGGCCTTTTCGACCAATAGAATCTTTCCTAGGATTCGTTCAACCAATAGGCGTCGCAGTTTAGACATTAAATGTGAAGCAGTGAAAACAATAGTCTTTATTGGAAATGTCCATTATAGAGTTCGAAATATGTAGTTAATTCATAATTGTAGTTCTAAAATCTTTTTAGTCCATGGCTCCCTTTATACCTAAAAGTAAGTCTCTTCGGTCGTCTTGTATGAATATGCATTTGAATGAACTGTTTTCATCACATTAAATATTTTAAATAATTGTATTTTGAGTAAAGCATTTTAGTACTTGTCTTCTTGTCTTATCTGTCCTAAAAAAACCTTATACCACGAATTTTTTTCTGAAGATAGTTGTAAAAAAGATGTAAAAGAAAATGTAATAGGAAATTAAGGTTACATATCAAGTATTAAGATAGCATTTGACTTCAGGATTACCAGATATATGGCCCTTGCACTATAAAACCCATCTAACTCATAATACATTTTAGATGGATCTATAATATCCACGCTTAAACGTTTTCAAATATTCAAATCGTTGGATGCCAATATACATTGAATTATCATCTTCAAACTTCAAAACCGATCGATAGAAATACACAAGTGTAATTACTTACTTGTAATGTGAATCAGTATTAACCTCAAAGGTAGGTAAATTGGAATTTTCAAGAGTAATACGAAAACGCTGCTTAGAAAACTTATTCACGAGAATAGAGAAATATCCTGCCGGAATTTGAATAAACCCGATTTGACCTTCATTTGATTTTAAAATATACTGTAACGCGCTCAAGATTTAAAAGTTTCATTAGAAAGTTCTGCTAAATTTACCTGCCACTTCTCGCAAATCCTTATCCAGGAATAATTATTACACTCTTAGATATTCAACACGGACCTATTCATGGAAAACCGAAAGAGTAATTACTGACTCTAGTTGAGTTCATCAATATTCATAAGAACAGGAGCTCTGTTAGGAAGAAAATTTTAATTACTATTAAAATCTTTCATCTCAAGCCATCCTTTGATTTTGAGCTGACTGTATGTGCTTAGGCAATTCAATTAACGCAGAGAGCTTTACTCCAAGTAAGTAGTACGAAATAGAGTATGTAGGTAGTATATGCAGTATAATTAACGAATTCCAGCCAGGTTTTATATTTGTGGAGGTTTTGAAAGTATTTGAAAAGCGAGGTTCAGTTATGCGATTTACATTGACCTTTGGTTTGGACATAGTTAATGACGAACTTTCGTTATTACATATACACAAAACAGGGTCGGTAAGAAGTGGGAAAAATCTGCTGTGTGCAAATTTCAACGTAGCTGCTGCTTTATTCTGCTTTACTACTTTAATTGTTTTTTTAAATGATTATTTAAATAAATTAAGATTTTGTTGTGCCCTATTATATCACCAGATCGTCTTTTACGTTTTAGAACAAATTGCAATTACTTTTTTAATTGATTGTTTAAAATATATTCCTTCTTTAAATTCTGTCCACACGTTGTTGTTGTTTCTTATGCCTACACTGGCAGACGAGAGGAGTGCCAGGCCCGTCGAAGACGGCAAGAGGCGAGGGGGTTGCGCCTTCCATGTTATTGAGCACCATTGGGAGGAAGTCCGACTTTGCTCGACATACATGACACATCCGTTTTACAGGAAGGTCCCTTTCATACATCCATTCACTCACACATATCGTAATTTAGATCCCAATCAGAGGCCGATAACCCCCTGATCAGGTACCCCCAGAGGTATTGATTTGGTATGGGAACATGGGGGACATTGTGACCACGACCTATTTAACGTGCCCCAGTCACCATTAGTGAACACGACGGTCTTTAGCCAGGTCGAAGCGCCGATCTCGCAATCATCAGAATTGTAAGCTCCGCCGAGGACAGAACCCACAACCCTTCTGATGCGAGCCCGACGCTCTACTGACTGAGCTACCGCGGCTCTGTCCACACGTTCTTGGGACTAGTACACCTATTTGGAGACCACATTTGCCCTGCGGGTCAGGTTAACCTATTCAGACCTTATCTCGTGTTTGGTCCTTGTAAGCCTATTCTCTACAACTCCTTTATTTTACCTGTATGGCTCTTGGGATGATACCATTCAGGATAATAATTGAATGTACAGTATTTCAACTATTTTACAAATATCTGCAATACTGTATATACAACAATGTATTCTCTAATGAGCTCCATTTTTAGACATTTTAATTTGTTTAAAAACTAACAAGAACGATCTAAAAATTCATTCGAAGGTTAATAAGACAGCTACCATTATTTCCACATTAAGAATAAATCATTGGCGCATATCTTAAGAAAAGTTATCAACTCCATCGTTAAGCCAACGAAAATTCTGGCTGGTTTCTTTCATCTTTCTAAGCTGCAGAGAAATATTTTTAAAGTGGAAGAATTGGGCTGCCTCTTACGCACCTAATTGGTAAGGCTAAGTAAGGACACAAATACAGTGAAAGTTCGAAAGTTAATGGAAATAGTTAAGTGGATTAAGCTTTGGCTATTGAATACTCACACATATTGTCTTAATTTATTGTTTTTCTAACTTACTAAGGCAAAGGCCGAAACACTTCAGACCTCTAATTAGATCCATCGATATTATCGATGTAGTGAATAATTTAGGATACCTGACCTATTCTGTCAGACTATGATGTCGATCCTTAACTCTACTCAGGTTGTCTCAAAGAGATATATCTCGATAGACGATATCTCGTCACTAAGGGGGCCAGTGCAGTCCTATCTCCAAAATGTCAAATTTTAAGGAACTTTTTCTCAGAATCTTTTATATGTATTGATTTGAATTTTTTTTATACAGTCTATGAAGACACTTTTAAACACTTTAACACATAAATTAAAAAAAAAACTTAAAAATTGAAATTTTGAGATTTTTTTTGAATGACATTCTCTTTTTAACTTTTTTAATTTCTATCCTTTTTAACAATCAAAATGAACTTTTCTGAGCAGATAGAAAAATGTGCCTGTGTTAAAGTATGTTATAGGATATGTTACACTTGTAGAACTTATTTTTTTATATTTGCTTGAATAGACTTTGAAAAAATGTCCCGTTTATGGAAAAAATACACATTTTGAGATATTGAAGTTAAAAGCATAAAATTGACATTACTTCAGGCACGTAGAGGTATTTAAAAAAAAATTATGTAAAATATTTCTACTCAACGTATCTCCATATATAATATATAATATTAAACAGAATTGTATAAACATTTATTTAAATTTAGAAATAATTATAGAAATTTTGAAAGAATTTTGAAGAAGAAAGGAAACTAACCAGATCTTGATCTCGTTAATACCAAACCATTTGTAATGCTTTCATGACGATATATCTCGTCATTATCAAAATTGTTCAGATCTTGATGGACAAGATATATCGAAGAAACCACTTGGTATGTTAACGTCCATCATTTCGATCACAAAATGCCAACCATGGAATAACTGATACTCTTTCCTATCAGCCTTAAATGCTTCATTGTTATAAGTGGTTAAATAGCAGTATTCGAACTATATGTAATTTTTCTTAATTAAAGCTAAATTGGCAATGTAATTTTACGATATAATAAGGGTTATAATTATGATACAGGTTTGAACTTTACAATAGGAATATTGGCTATAATTATAATACAGGTTGAACTTTACAATGGCATAGGGGGTTATAATTATAACTGAATTTTACAATTTGATAGGAGTATAACCCCTATGCTATTGTAAAGTTCAACCTTGTAATAGTATAATTGTTATAATACAGGACGGACTTTACAATATTAAAGAGGTTGTAATTACAACACAGGTTGGATAACATTACAATATGACAGGCCTCGAAATAGATTTTTTAATACAGATGCACAAGGTGCACCTAAGTTATTAAATTAGGTGCACAGGTTATATTTTAGGTGCACATATAAAAAAAAACGTAAGATAAGAGTATTAATGTAATGTAAATTACTTTATTAGTTGGTGGTTTGTTTATATAGGTTTGTATAGTAGAAAGTATAAATAAAAATATTTAAACATCTAAATTCTCACTTCTCCGGCGCACGGCTATCGCGACAGTTGCTTCAACAGAGCCATCTGGAAAATGTTTCGATCATCGGAAAGTTCTGGTGGCAGTGGAACAAGTAAACCTTCCTCCTGTATAAACCTATTACGGCCCAGCGACTTTGTTATCGCATAGTGTGTATTTAGGAATTTTAATTACGTTTCTTTAGAGCGAGAGAGGTCGGTACTAATATTTCGCTCAAACATCAAACTAACATAAAACACGTCCCCCATCCCTTTTTTTTTACTTTAGTTGCACGCAGTGCACCTAGCGTTAAAAAATTAGGTGCACAATTTTATTTTCATGTGCACATTGCACCTGTGTACCCGGGTATTTCGAGCCCTGCAATATGATAATTTCACTTGATACAAGTGAATTGTAATACAGGTTAAATAAGCTAACGAAACCAATGGTGCCAATTTTGAGAAGAATCTTTTTAATCTCTTAAATATGCATATTTCATGCCAATATTTTTGAAGAGGGATATTCAGAAGCAACTCACAACAGGAATGCATAAACATTACATGTTTGAAGACTTATCTATAACACAATCTCTTAATGGCTTATAGTCGTAAGAGCTCTTCATGGTGCGTGGGATTGTTGGTAGTTGGAAATCATGTTCTCTCAAAATCCATTTAATTGTTTGCGTCGATAGCTCATTGTTATGTAGGAGGATTGTCTAGCTGAATATACAACTTATAGATACTGATCATTGATTTAAGTGGTTGAATCAGAGCTCTTTGTCACTTTAGAGTGTAGGAATCGACAATCTGAACTTCGAGTGCAATACTCATAATAGTTTTGAACTGCTCAATACTGTACTATTGTAGAAATGGTCCTTATAACTCACATACAAGATCCCAGGAAATTCGCGGGCCACGGTGTCCTCGTATCTTTCCTTTCAGGATTGATTCCGGACCATCTCCAATACCCTATTGTGTTGCTCCAGTGTGACGTTTTCACTACCAACCTGTTACTTAAATGCTCTATGAATAACAGTAAAGAAGTTATAGTATGAATTGCTCTTATCGTTAGTAAAATTATACATTACTTTTGAACAGATGTATGTTCAAATTCAGTTTATTGAAAATTAATATTAGTTAAGCATAGTTTAGTGTCAAGGCAAAATTTATAATTTAAATTCGTTTTACCTTCTTTCTTTTAAAGAAATCTAATTCCAACTGTTATAGCTTTTTTTATTTTGAAATCGTGTTTTCTATATGTATCGGAACGTGTTTTTCACACACATCATTTTTTCACGTCACATCTGTGTGAGATGACATCTCACTTTCCAAACTTCCACACCTCACCAACGTGAGGACATTTGAGGTAACTACAGATTTAACATGCTCCAGCCCTCTTTGTACACGACGGTCTTTGATTGGATTCGAACTCGCAACTTTCCAGTTGCTAATCCGTTACTCTACCAACTCTGCTACCGCGATCCCTTAAAGGTTTTGTTATTTACAGTCGAGGGACACTGGTGTTGACACCTGACTCCAAGTCGTTGCTATGGTCGCTGTTCTTTAGGGTTTAGAACATAAAGGAGAACACATGAATCCAGTGTGTTGTTGTCGTGCGGGCCATATATGGCTCAATTGGGGGTGCTATTGCCCCGGAGGGTTGGACTTCTTCATTATGAATCCAATGTGCATGCGAATTAGAATGCGATTAGATTTGGAAATTGAATTGGGTTCTTGTTCTATTTTCTACCTTCCCTACCCTACCCTATTTTCTCAGCGGTATGGAGAGGCAAGAATAAGAAATACTGGACGCAAAGAAAGACGAATACCAGGGGGGAATTTAATACCAGTTTAATTTGTTCCTTGACGTTTATATACAACTCATAACCTTAGCGATTTAAAGTTTTGCTTGTAGCGGACGCACACACCGCCTGTCCAACCCAGTTGAATGTCCAAGCTCGAATCTGTCCCCGTAGTGTCCGTTCTCCTTTCGCCCCACAGAAGGGGTCCAAAAGTTTCGGTTCGCACATACGGGCGAATTGTATTTTGCTTCTTTGGTTGTTTGCGTTTTCTTACCACGTGACGTTACTCAAAAGTCGTTACTCAAAAGTCGTTACAACACATTTGAAAGGTTTTTATTCTAACCTCACCTACGTTTTAATAACAGGGATATATCTTATCGTTTCAGATCAAAATCCCCAGATCCATGACTCCCGGAACACCTCTTCGTTCGAGATCCTGGACATGACTTACGACACCTTCGACGAGTCCAACAAGTCCTCGTCCCCCATGGCCGACACCAACGGGTCCTGCAGCAACGAGTACTGCGTGTCCGACGAGGACTACCTGGGCATGATAGAGGACTACATCTACCCGACCCCATCCGAGTGGGTGCTCATCAGCCTGCACGTGACCGTGTTCGTGGTGGGCCTGGTTGGGAACGCCCTGGTCTGCGTGTCCGTCTATCGCAATCACTCCATGAGGACGGTCACCAACTACTTCATCGTGAACTTGGCGCTGGCGGACTTCCTGGTGATCCTGATCTGCTTGCCGCCGACTGTGCTCTGGGATGTCACCGAGACCTGGTTTTTCGGCAGCGTCACTTGCAAACTGGTGCTCTACCTGCAGGTGAGTGTATACAGTAATATCTGCTCCAGACATAAAATACTCTATATTGACTAAAGTCACCGGACGCCTGGAGTAGAAACAAGACAGCGTTTATTTTCGGGTCTGACTATCAATTTAAATTTTCACATTTACACGAATAAATACAGAACTAACTACTGGTGTGTATGGACATATCGCACCCCGGCAAGAAAAGTGCCACAAGCCAAAAAATAAAAATATTGATGTTATGTCATTTAAAAATATGTATGAGGTGCCCCAGCGTGTTATATTACTATTCAATGGAATATAATAGCAGTTACCATCATAAATACTTACCTAAAATTTAAAAGAAGCTTAAACTATTTCAATATAATTTTTATAGTATCCTTTAAGTTGATAGTTCTCAAATTCTGCATTTTTCAGTTGCGTCACTTTTCTTGCCAAGGTGCGATATATTTGAGGAAGTAAAGTCCTATGTAAATGTTGTAATGCCAAAATTGCAATGTTTATAGACACCGAAGTAGCAGTCCCCTCATTATCCTTAAGTATCCATATTTAGAATGTAAAATACGTACCATCATAAATATAAATTCTAGGTACGGTGTATATTTACTTAGAGTAAGATGGGGGGAATATCCAATGCATAGTTTTTTAAATACCCCGATGTTCTATACTATATTCACTGTACTGACAAAAGTCATTGGACTACGCCTGGAGTAGAAGCAAAACAGCGTTTATTTTGGGGTCTGAATATCAATTTAAATTTTAAGAGTTTACATTTACGTTACTATATACACTGCACTGACAAAAGTCACAGGACAACTGGACTAGAAGCAAAACATAACATTAGGGTCCTGACTATAAATTTAAATGTTCAATTTCAGAGTCCACATCCATATGGGTACCTACAGAGCTAATTAATGAGTATAGACTGAAATTTAACGGGACACAGTACCCATTCTACTTTTTTTGCTTTCATATTCACAACAAAATGTTTTATCTAATGTTAAGTTTTTCCTCGTTATCAAGATATTGACGATTTTTTCAGTAATGACTATATCAAGATCTGGTCAATGTTTTCCTTTAATTACGAGATATATCGTCTATCCACACCTGGTCAGCTTTGGTATTGACGAGATACTTCGTTGAGACAACCACCAGGTGGGATAAAGGAAGACAGATGACTGGTATTCAAACTTCCGTCGCCAAACCACCTACTGCCAAATTTTTATACGTCTTAACCCCAATCAAAATGTACGATCCTTGTTTCTATAGTGACCACCATTACATGGACTCAGTGTCTGGAGCAATATCATGCTAGAAAGAATACATGTATGTTAAGCGGTAATATTACTCTGTTACTATTAATCCTCCAAGTGGTTTCGACGAGGCATCCTAGTCCGTATAAATCTGACCAATTTTGCATATGACGAGATATCTCCTCACCTAGGCATTGCAGAATTTTTATGATGACTACAGCAAGATCTGGTTTCTGAAGATTCTGATCGTAACAGATTTTTTCTAATGACTACTTGCAATTTATCAATCCTCATTGTTAATTTTAAAGCTTTGCCCTTAATTGCTCTCTGCTATTACCTTTAAAATATTCGCTGAATATCTATTAGCTACCTAAGGCCATGAGGTTTAGTGGGCTTGCCAACAACACTAGAAACCTTTAAGTCGAAAGCGGTGCAGATTGGATTCTTTGAGGTTCGAATAGACACTCCCATATACATGAAGTGTAAGTTAACTGACCACCGCTATCAAGAGGAGCTTCTAAACTTGTGACTATCTACTAGTAGTCACGTGACTGTTTTGTGAAAAATTGACTTAGTTGGCCGGTATGGCATCGTATCACCTTGTTTGAAGATATAACACTTTATGACAGTGTAAATGTTTGTAGGACCACGAGCGATCCAGTCCTACCTATTGTCATCCTTGTTTACAAGCAGAGTCAACACTTCTTCCTCCCCCGCCGATGATATTCCCGCGTCTCCCCTTTCAGCGTCACCCCTTCTCCTCCCTCTCCTCAAGGGCCAGGGCTCACCTCGTCACTACAATGTGTGAATGTCATTTCTATAGAGTGGCGACCAAAATGGTTAAATCGCCACTATGATATGTCGTGAGGACCAACCAGGTGATGAATCAATGGATGTGCAATGGTTCGTTTACATCAGCAGACTAAAGTAGCCTATTCAACACGTTACTGCTACTTTTGGTCACATAATCCTGGGCACATAAAAAGGTTACCTTTGCTAACTCGCTTTTTATGTTTTCTTTATGGTCCTCCCATGTGTTTCTCTCTTCGGCGCAGACTGTCTAAATATGGCCACAAAACTCAACCAGCCAATCAATAGCCACCTAAGCTGTATTTTCTTCCCTTTGATGGTATTTTTTAGAATACACGAAAACGAAGAACTCTAAACGTAGTGATTCTTAATTTGTCTTTCTGGCACGATCTTTATCAAGGTTTATTGCATTCGTGACCATAATGCTATTGACTCGAGTACTAGCAAATAAACGAATCAAGTCTACACTGCTTATCCATGCTACATGATCAGTTTTGGTTCTTTAATTCAGTAGCTTAGAGTGCTGACGACAGTAAAATAGGGATTGTTTGCCAACGGTATATTCTAGTCTTTTTTTGTATCAGATTAGATCTGTATTAGTGTTAATTATATCCAAACAAGAATCACACAAGATTATTTTTCAAGGAAAACATCATTTTCTGTACGTTGTTGGTCTTATGTTTAAAATAGAAATTTGGATATCGCTATTGGATTCAAAGGAAATAAACTTAATGTAATTCAGTGCTGCCAAATTACGCTGTTTTCAATTTGTAACATAAACTGTGGCGAAATTTCTTTAGCATAATTTTTTTACAAAGTGTTGGTATTTTGCTTTAGAATGTAAAGGTGTAATCGCTATTAAAATAAAAATAATTTTAGTGTTAAGACTAAGCTTTCTGTAAAGCGTTTTGCTTTTGAACGTGAAGTCGTGACTTATGTTAAAATAAAAAACATTTAATGTTCAGACTATTGCTTTCTATAAAGCTACAGTCTGAACATTAAACCCTTTTTATTCAGAATTCAGACATTCTAAAACCTTTTACTTCAGAATGTAAAGGTGTAATTGATGTTAAAGTAAAAAGTGTTTTTAATATTCAGATTATCGTTTGTACCAAAGTGGTATTACACTATTTAACGAAAGGTTTTACTTATCGTCAACAGTAAGATATTTATAAAAAAATTTCAAATTTTATCAAGCAATGAAGTTTTATTAAACAACGCAGTAAACGTTTCTTTATTACTTAAAATATTTGTGGGCAGTTTTTTTCACGTATTTAAATGCATAAGTTATCGAATTTGTTACATAAGTTTTAAATTGCTTTTTTAAATGCCGATATCCAAAAAAGTGTTAAATTGCTTTTTTAAATACCGATTTACAAAAGAGAAAAAAAATTTGTTTTTTTAAATACCGATTTACAAAGGTGAAAAATATTGCTTTTTTAAATACCGATTTACAAAATAGTATAAACAAGAAATACATTTTGTTTCCTTTTTTTATTTGAAACGATAATTAGTGATATTTTATTTTATTCGTAGAATAGTTTAATAACAAAAATAAACACATTATTATTTTTAAAATTATTTAGTTTGGTATAATAGATTAGATATAATTGTATGATGTAGTTAATACTTTGAGTATTTTATGGATTAAATAATTTAAATTCATTCCTTTTTGAAACCATTATTCTGTTTTTTGAAGAGGATATAAGTTATTTAGACGGTTTTTAATTAAAACGTATTATGTAATTTAGTCAGGTTATTATTAATAGTTTAAAAAAGGAATATGGAGCCGCGGTAGCTCAGTCAGTAGAGCGTCGGGCTCGCATCAGAAGGTTGTGGGTTTTGTCCTCGGCGGAGCCTCCAATTCTGATGATTGCGAGATCGGCGCTTCGACCTGGCTAAAGACCGTCGTGTTCACTAATGGTGACTGGGGCACGTTAAATAGGTCGTGGTCACAATGTCCCCCATGTTCCCATACCAAATCAATACCTCTGGGGGTACCTGATCAGGGGGTTATCGGCTTCTGATTGGGATCTAAATTACGATATGTGTGAGTGAATGGATGTATGAAAGGGACCTTCCTGTAAAACGGATGTGTCATGTATGTCGAGCAAAGTCGGACTTCCTCCCAATGGTGCTCAATAACATGGAAGGCGCACGCCTCTTGCCGTCTTCGACGGGCCTGGCACTCCTCTGGTCTGCCAGTGTAGGCATAAGAAACAACAACAACAAAAGGAATATGAGAGGAAGAATTATAAAAGCAATTTATTACAGCAAACTCAAAAACCACCTGAACAGTTTTTTCCATTGTTCTCGTTATTGCTATTTATAACACTTTTGTTGTTGTTCTTTAATCTCTTTGGAGTACTTCATCGGGTTTATTTTAATAATTACTTGTAAAAATAATACATTTCCTAGTAAAAAATAGTTTTAGCTATTTTTAGTTTCTTAAAATCAATTATGTTAAATATCTTTCAGAAAATTCTTCAGTTGCTTTGTAAATAGTTTTTCTTTATATATTGTGTTTATGTATGGTCTTTTTTATTAATTCTTCAATCAAAGTAATAGTCTTTATGGATGAATGGATTTTGCGAGAAAAACATACTATTTTTGTAATTAGAATTTATCTCGGAAACGGAATTTTAATCAGGAATATCTTCCATTATCAGCTTTCTTTTATTCGTTTTCGCATCTTTTATCCATTTGTATGATTTAAAAAAACCAGTTATTTCCGTACACAGGTTTTTGTTTAAGAGACATTTTTCTTTCTCAGAGATTTAAAGGGGCTGCAAAATAGTGTAAAAAATATTCCATTCTTCCGCTTTAACATTTAGAATAGCTTCTGATAACTCGTTATTTGGGGTAAAAACTAAAAGAAAATATTTTAAGATTATTCATCGTTTAATAACTTTACGTTCTTGTTATTGTTAGGCAAATGGCATTTTTAATTTTTTGATATGCTATGTATAACATTTTGAACGTTTTCAACTTTCCCGAATAATTGAAATCCAGCTGACAAATACTAAAGGTGATAAATATATTTTTGATTTCATATACACAAGCTCTGAGGTTAATTTTGCAAACAAAAGGACTATAACGAGTTTTTCGTATTATACAGATAGTTGAACATTTAGATGAACATGTTGTTCCGTATATAATTTCTAGCGTGTTTGGATAAAAGAGTGTAATTGACGCTCTACTTTGTAAAAACACTGAATTTTCTTGTACTGATAACTAGGGTAACTTTTTAGCTGCAGTAAAAATGGGAAAAGTTGCATTTATCATTCCCTAAAGTTGCATTTATGGAAATAATATTGAATTTATTTTTGATAAACTAAAATCTAAAATAAATTATTCGTAAAAAATTTAAAAAATCAGAATATATTGACAATTTTAGTAGTGGTATACAAAAGTATTATTATACATAATTAAATACAGAAGAACATTGACGTCGTTGAATGGCTGATCCTTTGCCAGCGATCTCTTAACATTGAAAAACTGTGCTGAACAGAGGCTGATGCTGCAATAGCAAATAATCACTTGAGGAAAATCGTCTCTGGAAAGTGTAGCAATAACCGTCAGGTCGTTCTTAGTTTCAAATCGTTTTTTAAGATACGCTTTAAGATTGCAAGGAACTTTAAAATCCATCGATCTGATATCTTCGTTCGCTGTCTCGATGTTGTACTCTTTCGATTCCGATTTTTCTAAGAGACGAATCAAACATTCGTAGCTGCTTTTGATTTTCAGCAAGCGTTTTGGCAACTCTGGGTGAACAAAGTTTTGCGTTCCAATCATCTGCATTGCTCTATGTACGTATATAATTATTTAAATTTTAAAATGAAATAGTAATTTTATATTATTTAATTTTGAGCTAAATTTTAAAAAGTTGCAGGTGGGTTGCGGTTATAACGCACTTACAATACACCCGATGTAAGAGGAATATTAGTTTTAGCACTTAATATGTTGTGTAGAACGTGTGAAAAAAAGTTGCATTTGTTGCAAAAAATTTCCATACTGATAACCGTTTTGCAATAACACACTATATTTCTAATTGTTACACGTATTAAATCTCGGTTATTTTTATTTTAATTAAAATTTTCGGCGTGGTGTGGAAGTTTAGAGATTGGGGTGCCACCTTAAGTGTTTACCTCGTCATCTGACCGTGGTTCAAAATTACGGGATGTTGTCTTTGGATCTTTCCCATGGGAATTAATCCCGGACCGTCGCAAATAGCCTACTGCCCAGTGCGTCGTTTATCAATAATCATTTCCATTTAATCAAATTCCTAAATTGGATAGGAATTTTTCATCAGTCTTCCAATATCTTACGAAACGTTTGTACGATACTTTAATAGGTTATACAACTTGTGAACTTGTAATGCTCTAGATGCTATATATATATATATATATATATATATATATATATATATATATATATATATATATATATATATATATATATATATATACTATTTCTTTACAGCCGACCAACCGGTATAGTGGTTAAGGTGCTAGCCTCTAGATCGGAAGGTTCCTGGTTCGAATCCGGGTCCGGGCATGGATGTTTGTAAACGTATACTGTAGAGGCGGCTGGTGCACCTTAAATCTGTCGTGGCCCGAAAGTCCTCACGTTGGGTTGGCGTGGAAGTTTGGAGAGTGGGGTGCCAGCTCAGGTGTTGCTTCGTCATCTGACCGTGGTTCAAAATTACGAGGTGTCGTCCTCGGATCTTTCCCTTAAGGGACTGATCCCGGACCGTCGTCAATAGCCCGTTGTGTTGCTCTAGTACGACGTTAACTAAAATTACCAATTACTATTTCTTTACATTACTCCTACACTATAAAAAGATGACCGCGAATCTCACGATGGTAATACCGAGAGAAGTAGGATTAATCGGTACTCTCTAGATCAGGAGTTGCAAAACTTCTTTGACCGTCAACTCCTTCAAAAGTTTCATAACTTTTTAACCTTTATTTTACTATTACGTTATTAGAATAGAACAAGCAAAAGAGACCCTTAAGTCAATTTATAGATCGTTTAATTTATAGTAACAGTGCTTATTGTATGTACATAGTTTATATCATTACTTGTGCCTCTGCGTAGCCCTCACGGCGTTGCCCGTGACACTTCCTTTCGTGGGATCAGGTGTGGCCATTGCACTTTTTTCGGTTTATGATGTTTTTTAATATTTGGTTACAAATTCGCTTACTAAATTTGTTTCTTAAGATCCTATGTCTACAGAGCCGCTAAGTGCACATCTCCTTTCAGTGTGCACGGACTTTACTGCCCCAACATACTCTAGTGATCTGTTATTTTTACATAGGCTTTACTGTTAGTGAATACAGGGGTTAAGTATTTCAATTTACGTCCCACTGGAGTATCACAACGATCTTTTGGTGACGAACCCGAAAGGAAAGATATGAGGACAACACCACGTGATTTTGAATCGCAGTCAGAAGTGACCTGGAGCCCCACTGTCCCAATTTCCACACCACGCCAACGTGCAGACTTTAGTGCGGAGATTTAAGATGCACCATCTCCTTAGGCTGGATTCGAACTCTCTACCCTCCGTTTGGTAATTGGTATCTCTTCCAACTGGGCTACCGCGGTCCTTTCGTAAATACGAGAATTGCACTCCAGGGATTGACTCCCACAAGCGATTGTTTCTGTTATCCGATCCAGTACTTTGTTATTATTCAAACTCTCTTTTCCCCCTTTCATAACCTTTTGTTTACTTGAAGCTGTCTTGTATTTGGTGCAGCTTGACCAAATAAGATCCTTGCGCTCCTAGGTTCTGATTTATATTCAGTGTTCTGTGACACAACTCCAAGCAATTGCAATTGTTCAGCAGGCATTTTGTAAGAATTTGAAAACTGCAGTAAAATCAAAATCAGAAGTACAGCACAATTATCGGCTATCATAAAAATATATTACATATCTATATAAATAAGAATGGAGTGTTTGTTTGAACATTCAATATTTTCGACCCATATCAAGTTTTCTATCCGTTTTGGACCCTTCTGATGCCAAATCCGCCTCTTTCGCGTTTGGTTTCTGTCTGTCCGTCTGTCTGTCTGTATGTATGTGCCATATACACGTTCACACGATTAAATATATTTTCATGGAAATTTGCATACAGTGAGTACTTATCTTCATTTAGTGAGAGAAATTGGTTGCGAAAGTCCGTCTGTCCGTCTTTCTGTTCTATGTTCGATTTTGTGTTTGTGTGTTTGTGCAAGCATCACATGAATTTTATTCCAGATATTTGATTGAATGTATTTTATTTTATACATTATCTAATAATTTAGTGAATGCAATATAAAACATTTCTTTATTGTTATATTTAGTTGATTTTCATGCTTAAACACCAGAGTAAGTATACTTAAATCAACCATAATTTTGGAAAAATTTGAATGTACAATATATTGAGTATTACGATTACCTAGATTGCTTTACCAATACTGCTGAAAAACCAATTATTCTTCCAAAAATTATTTTTTTATGGAATTTTAGCTCTTATACTTAATTTATTTCGAGTCCTATTTTTGTTTGTTGCGCAATGTAAACGATTTCCGAATATTTGGGACAGACGATATTTTTCAAAAGAACGGGAATCAAACAAAAACTCGTGTTTCTTTCGCTCTGAATTAATTTCGCATTTCTAAATTTTGTGCACTTTTTAGTTATAACTTGTGGCAACTGCGAGATTAAGAGATTAAAAAGAATCACAAATTAATATCTTTAGAACAACTTTTTAACGGTATCTTTAATTTTGTTTTATTTTGCTGTTTTCTTTTATTTTCTGTTTTAAATATTTATTATTTTAATAAATTGTGTTTATTTTCCATCACATGCAACACCACCACAAAGTATTCGATTTAAAGTAGCAGGTAAGTCAGAATAAAGCAATTTTAAGTGTAATTATGCCATTATTGAAAGAATAATGCCTTTATTTAAAGAGTACTACCGTTATTGAAAGAATAATGCCGTTATTAAAAAATAATGCAGTTGTTGAAAGAATAATGTCGTTATTGAAAGAATAATGCCGTTATTAAAAAAATAATACAGTTGTTGAAAGAATAATGTCGTTATTGAAAGAATAATAATGTTTAAAGAATCCGAACTAGAACTTTTCAAACATTAAAAAATTCTTTGTCATACTGACAGGAAAAGATTGCGAAAATCCACAATTTCGCATGCCAGATGTAAGAGTACCAAACGTAAGAAAATATTGTTTTGTTGACAATGACTGCGAGAGTACTCTCCATAAATCGTCGGTTTTATTAATTGAGTTAAGTTCAAAATGGTATTTTGTAGTAGTAACCTTAATGTCACCTTTTGTCATTTTGTCACTTTGTCATACAGCAAGGGTGCGATGTGTGTGAAATGTATTACATGAATGGATATGCATGTGTAGGATTTATGTCCAAAGTAAGCGGTAGACATTATAAAGATGTCGAAAGCTGTTAAATATTATTTTATTAATTGAAAACAGTAAGTCATAATAAATTTTGATCATCTCTTCAATCTGGAGTAAACCCATTCAAACCGAGTAAGGTCGGGTATTTTGCTAGTTTATAATAAAACACGCATCACAATGTATTTACTTACTTTATTTAAAACCCAGGCATACTTTCAGAATTTGCAATTCTGTCGATAACTTTTGAAGTTAATTGTTTTGACATTGACATAGAAGATGTGTTATATTTATGAAGTGTTTCAGGTAATTTGGGAGGTGTAGGGAGGTTGTTCCGTAGCTAGAAAAGAATAAATATGAGCGCGCTTTACACTGCAGAACATTGTAACTTATAATTAAAAAAACAAAAAAGGCCAAAGTTTTGAAAAAATTAAGGAAAAATTGTTCTGTAAAGACTTTGTTCTTCGTCGCAGTTTTAAGCACTTTCTGCTACCGGGCTTGTGGTTACCAATCGTACTAACTATACAGCAGTTATAAAGCCCTCTGTAGGGGTAAATTTTTAAACCTGCATTTTATAACTGGTCTACTATCTGGTATCTGTTTCTATCGCTCCTTAAAATGACTGTATGTTCGCTATTGACATTACCTAAGCAATATTTCTTGATATAATACAGGGATAAAATATCTAAATTCAGAAACTTATATAAGAGGTAACAATAAAATTGAGAACCATCCGTTCACGCCACCTGAGAGAAAATATTTTTAACCCTCAAAGAGGTCTCTACGAGATAACTCGTCCACAAAATCTAACCAACCTTGCTAGTGACGAGGTATCTCGTCATCACGATGTTTCCCATTTTTTATGACGGCTAGATCAAATCAAGATTGGTAAGTTTTTTTCGGATGACGAGATCAAGATCTAGGAGTTATCATCTAATGACAAGATATCTCGTTCACGATCTGCTCAGTTTTGCAGATGATGGTGTACCTTGTCGAGTCACCCATCGGGAAGGTTACTACACTACAATAATGAACCGGACAGCAAGATGCGATGATATAAGGGAAAGAATAGATGCTTTAAGGGAACTGAGACGTTCTCGACAACGCAAAACATGAAAATTTGTGGTGTACAAGACCTCCTTATTTTTCAATAAAAAAGAAATCCCTCAACTAAAAGACTATATTTATAAAAACTACATGCTTCATTCATTATATTACAGTAAAAGTATATTCATTCTTTGCATTATTTTTTAAAATATGAGGAATCGAATAAGTACTTACAATAAACAGCCTTCTAATTCATGGTGATGAATAGGTACGCTTAAAATTTTTTCTACTGCTTGGAAAATCCTAATGCATGCTTTAATATTGACACAAATGTGTATGGATTGAAGTAAACTAATTTTTATTGCAGTATGTTAAATGTAAAAATTATTAAAAAAAAGTTGAATCGAAAAAATTTGAAATTGTGAAAAAAAGGCTGATTTTTCTCATAAAATTGGTGAATAAAAAAAATATTATCAATAAGAAATTAAATTAATTATGTTCATTGGATGAGTTATTACCATAGAAAGGTTCATAAAAAATTACACCTCTTTAATATGAATAGAATTTTTTACAAGCGTACCTATTCATCACCATGTATTAGAAGGCTGTTTATTGTAAGTACTTATTCGATTCCTCATATTTTAAAAAATAATGCAAAGAATGAATATACTTTTACTGTAATATAATGAATGAAGCATGTAGTTTTTATAAATATAGTCTTTTAGTTGAGGGATTTCTTTTTTAGTGAAAAATAAGGAGGTCTTGTACACCACAAATTTTCATGTTTTGCGTTGTCGAGAACGTCTCAGTTCCCTTAATAGGGGTATGGTCCCCCACGTGATGCAATTACACTAGCAACCCTTCTGGGCATACTTTCAACGAGGTTTCGATACACAGCTATGCATATTTGTGTCCATTCCTGCTGCAAGAATGTCGCCAGCTCAGTTGTAGATTTCGGACGTGGCTCCCTGGTCCGTAAGCGTCGCTCTAAACTCGTTCCATAAATGTCTGTGGGGTTTAGGTCGGGACTCTGAGCAAGCCAGGGAAGACGTTTTACATCGATATCTTGATACCACTGCTTGACAGAGGCTGTAACATGACATTTGACGTCCTGGAGATAATTTCCGTCCATTCCGTAAAATTGTCAAAGCGTAGGAAGAACCTGATTATCCAAAATATTCATGTATTCGTCGGCGTTCAATTTACCAAGAACAGCATGCAAAGGTCCCAGGCCATACCACGAATAACACTCCAAACAAGTACACCACCACCACCACCGAACTGAACTGTTGGAACGATGAACTCCGGCAACAGATGCTCGCCTGATATTCGCCATACCCAAGCATGTCCATCCGACTGGAAGAGCGTGTAGCGTGACTCGTCGCTCCATAAAACAGTTTTCCAGTGATACACAGTCCAGTTGCAACGTTGCAAACACCAAGCGGAGTCTGCCGGCTTTCTTGGATTCGGTGATGTTTGGTTTGTGTGCGGCAACACATCCGTGGCTATTGAGGACGTGCAGTTCCTTCCTCAAATTATTGGGGTGCACCGTAACCCCTGCTGCCTGTTGAAACTCACTGTTGATGATTTGAAGTGGTTTCTTGCGGTTCTTACGAACCTCACGCTTCAGGACACGCCGATCCCGTTCGGTCAGTTTATGGGAAAGACCAACATGTGCAGTTCGTGTCCCAACTCACGTAGTCTTCTACTTCTTCAAGACATCACCAACAGTTGACCGTGGCTGTGATAATTCTACCGAAGAGACTTGCCACTAATGTGACAACCAACTATGACACCTCTTTCAAAGTCACAAAGTTCTTTTCGTTGAGATATATTGTCATAATTTAACACAGAACTAACGACGTTATCACTTCGCGTATCATATTTAACCTTAACAGGTCACGAGCGAGCACTAGATTTGCATAAAATCCGACATGCAGTCTGATTTTAATAACTTGTAATGCACATAAGTTGTGGCGTTTTGGCACCACAGCAATGCAATGAAGTCAAACTCAGTTGGATACCAATTAAAGCTATTTATTTTACTTGAAAAGTTTTTCTGACAGTTGGAAAAAAATTTACAAATAACAGTCACTGAACAAAGGTTCATGCAGACACAATGTTTCATTTCTCAGATTGTTTTTTGTTCGATGTTTGACCTTACCGTATAGCTGTTCCTACGAGAGCTTTTCTACCACCACCTTCCTTCGTGACTTCTCACTCTCGTCTCCCTTTTGTTTTTTCCCGGTGAAATCGCCTCCCTCTTTGGAATGTTGAGCGGGTGTTTTTTTTCATGACACACGTAACACTGAAGGGGTGTCAATTCCACACGTGCGAGCCCCCTCTTTGGATCTTGGAACCGTTAGAAAGTGATGTGTGACAAGCAGGTGTAAAAAGTTGGACGACGACTCTACGAGATTTAATGCCTTTCTGGCCTTAGCTATTACCGAACTGTAACACATGATGCCGTCTGTTCCCCTCTCGTGAAAAACCCACGCAGGTGTAATAGTTTCTTTCCAGACGTCACAAAGTCTAAAACTGAAAACATTATTCAGCACAATTTGTGAAGGAAAATAATACATTTACTCTGAAAAGGCGAATATCCACATTCGTGTTATCACATTAGTAGAAGAACAAATGAACTCAATGGAAGAAACTAATTCAAACAAGACCTCTCTTTTCCTGCTTTCCCGGATCAATAACTTAATCGCCAGTCGTATTAACGGAAATATCCAACAATCGTCCGTCACACGGTGGTTAGAGCGCTTGACAGCAATAATTGGCCTCTCACTGTGAGGTGAATTGCAATTTGCTAAGCACGCTTCAATCGATAGCACACATGAAGTTTCGAAACACCCGGTTTCATTCCGCATATCGTCATAATCAGCTCATTTCTCGCTAAAACTGTTGACCGTTTTAATTCAAAGAGAAAATATGGTGGTAGATATGCGTAGTATACCATTATTCTGTTTATTAACTGCAGTTAGTCGACAGAGTTCGACCACACTTCAGGACGATGAACTCTTTTATAAACCAAATTTGAGTAATAATTGACGATAATTTCAAGTTGTTTGGACAGACGTAAGATCAATGTCTGATTCGGGTATTTTATTGCTGAAAAAAATCACTACTAATCACGGAACAACTCACATGAGTTTAACCAAAATAGATAGATAAAAACATAAGACTGTTTAAATTCAAGAAGGAAATGTGATGGTAGATAAAGCATTGATCTGCTTTTCACCCTCCTGATGGTTGTCTTCACGAGGTATGTCGTCATTAGCAAAACTGACGAGGTCTTGATGGACGAGTTATCTCGTCCTTCTGAGTTAGTACAACGGATAACTGAGTTAGTACAACTCCGGATGAATACAGAATGCGGTATTCCAATATGCGAATATACACTATAATGGAATTAAATGAGACATTACATGCTCGTAACTACACAGCCATTTATATATGTTAGCAATGCAGAAAATTTAGGTCTGTGCGCATGATTGCTTCCTTTGCTAATTTCTTGGTACAGATCCACATTACCCGCTTATAAACCAAAGCAGAAATAGTACGAGGATCGGAAAGTTTAACTATGTATTAGGTTTGGAAAACAAGTTGACAAATGGTTGTACAAAATAATGGTGGTCCATTCTAAATATTATTAAATAACTACAAATTAGTTCGACCTAGTTGCACGAATTTTGCAAACATTAATCAGAGATAAACATGAAATGTAGAAACTAACTCAAATTTCATATCAATCGAAACCCTATCCGAAATCTCAAATTACATTTAGTCTTTCTCTCTATTCAATCCAATACTCATTTACTTAGGAAACTATCATCACTAGAGATATTATTCCTGTATTTGATTCACCTACGCAAAATAACCACCAGGATGACATTTTGGACATCTTCCAGTTTCTTTTGTTTTCGGCACAACTTCTTCACTTATGATTTGCACTGTAATGACGAGGTTTTATACACAGCTGCTACAGATTTCTACGTGATACGTAGATATGATAGCATCCTATGGCATCACGTGGCAAGATGAGGGTGGTGGTATCTATGAATACAGCAGGTGGAAAATAATGACCGTGATGCGATTATGAGAAGCTTTTTCTGTCAAGCTAAAATGTAGGAGGCGGTAGCATTTTTTTCCAATTCTTATTCCTGTATGAATTCTAGAATTCTGACATTAGGTGCCTTGTTCTTTGGGATTGATCTCGGTCTGTCGCCAATAGCACGTTGCGCGATGCTAATTCTACCAACTACCGAATTGATATATGACAGTAGGTTGGTCAACCCAACGTTAGCAAAACAGCAATAAATTGCATTACAATATAACACCCCCCCCCTCCCTTTCCCCACTACCATAAGTATTATGCGAGAACATTTAGATACCGGAACTGAACATTTTTTCGCTTTTCGTCCGTTTGTTTTTACACAGAAATTTCTTGTCATACTATGGGGAATGGTAGCCCAGTAAGAAGAGTAACGGATACGGATTAGAAACCGCAGGGGTTCGAAACAGAGTGTTCGAAACCACGACCAACTAAAGACCGTTGTGTACGCATGGCTCGTTAAATCTGTTGTGGCCTCAAGTTTCCTCATTTGGCATGGTGTGGAAGTTTGGAGTGGTGGGTTATCAGGTCAGGTGTGACCTCGCCATCTGACCGTGGTTCAAAATTACGAGGTGGTGTCCTCGGTGTATCCCTTCGGGATTGATCCCGGACTGTTGCCAATACCCCGTTATGCTGCTCATGTTTGACGTTAATTAATATACCTACCCTCTCATACTATATATTGAGAATATTATTTAATCTCAGTCGATTATATTCCCAATGGAAACAAAATATACGACGATACATGTATTTGTAGGTCTTCGAACTTCCGTGCTTGAACCATTTTTATTGTACTGTTTATCTATAAATTTTAAAAGAAAACATTTCTTTCACAGAAAACTTTAAGCTATAAATCCCACTCTAATTAAGCTTCAAGAAACAAAAGGGCCATAAAATGACAATGGGGGGGGGGCATAACAAAACATTTCCATGCCACTTGGATTTAGGTATACATAATAAGAAACAAATTAAAACCCGTAAAACCACCAAATTTAAAAAGTATAGCTAAAAATTATCTGTAGACGTATTTCTATTCCTCACAATAATTCGTGCTGGATCGACGTAAAAAAGCACTTACATAAACCCCTCTGCAATTGCATAACCCATTCTAATTCTAATTTTAGGATACTTTACATCAATTCCATTGAGATACTTACACTGTAACAGCTGCGGTAAAACTCTAATCGAAAAAAATAATTACGTGGCTTTAATTGAATCGTAGCAACTAATCCCATTGGAAAAGCTTTCACTCATACACCCCTGAAAGCGTCAGATAATCCAATCCTTTAATTCAGCGATCCTTTTCTTTTTAAAAACGGCGAAGCGTAGTGAAGACTGCTCACCCCTGGGAAATATTTTATACACTGTAACGAGGCACTAAAAGGGCTGTTCGAAATTATTTTTGGCTGGTGTAAAATTAGAAACGGATGCCCCTCATCAATTTTTACGACCGACTATTTCCGAACATTTCGAGTTCTTTTTACGTGTCGGAAGGGGGCAGTTTTTGCCACCGTGGAAAAAAAAAGAATAATTCAAGTTCAGCCGATTTATTTTCGTTGTCAGCGCTACCACGAAAAAATTGGTTCTAACTCAGCGCAAACGTCTTCCGTTCCCTTGGCTGTTTATTTCAAAATAAGCCATTTTTTTACACTTCACTCGTTCACACTGGAATTTTAGTCATCAGGAAGAGGAATATATTTGCACTGTAGGTTGGTTTTTTTTAGCAAGAGTCATATTTGGCTAAGATACATCCAAAACAGCAACAAAGTACACACTATAGAGGAAATATAAAAGTAGCATGAGGAATGGAAACTTTTCTATGCGCCATGAATCATGTGATCAAATATAGTAGTCACGTGACCCGTAGTCTACTTTTGTCTGTTGGGAGGAGCTTAGTATTCATCATCTCATTGGTCTACGAAACGAGAGAAGACGCCCATTTGTTTCTGATTGGTCCATTGATTTAAAATCTCTTACGGCCATATTCACTAGTCTCGAGTTAACTCCAGGATCAGTTGATCCGCGAGTAAGAGTTAACTCGAGGATTATCAAGAACGGTATTCTCAAAGAGCGTGTTAAGTGATCCGGGGATTAAAATGAGACGCTCGTTGTAATTAGCTACCTCACGATCGCGTGGTATTGTTTACATAGGTTACGACGCCCGAATCTGCATTCATACTGATCAAGCACGTACTTCGCCGTATAATTGATTCCAAATTGTGAGTAAATAGGACTCATACAGCATTTTAATATGGGTTTGGGAAAAGAAATGGAAAATAATTTAATTTCAAATTGGATTTTTATGGAAACCTAACTTTTGCAAGAAAGAATTGTACACTATGACTTGACAGATCTATGTAATCCGATTATCTTTGTACTTGTCAGTATGGGTGTGCGTTGGTGGTGTGAAGAAAAGTGACTTGCATTGTCAATTTTCTTTCATTCGTAATAAATCAACAGAATAATTTTTATTCTACGACGAATTTGTATCTGCCATGGTCGTTTTCTACCGTTCGCTCTTTCCGGCTTATAGGACAGAGGTGGCGCCATCTATCTTTTCGCTAAGCTGCTTGTTTAAGATTTACGCAGCTACCTTTATTTTCATTTTTCTTTTGAAATTCAATAAAATTATGTTTTAAATTTTCCATTTAAGCAATATTATAATGAGGACATGAGCTGCTATGTAGAAGGTGCTCCAGAATGATACGTCGAATCCAGTGACCATTCGTCGCAAGAATACTATACTTTAGCATAGAATGAAATGTGTCATCCATTTTTGTTTTGCAGAATATCCTTCGCAAAAAGGTAGTACTGCGCATGCGTAACTCTTACTCGCGAGTTAACTCGCCGATTTAGGAGGATCAAAATGTAACACCGAACCGGCAGTTTAAACCACGGATCAGGACTTGTGAATACGGTTTTTTCGATAACTCGCGGATTATCGTTGATTCTCGAGTTAACTCGGACTTGTGAATACGGCCGTTAGAGAAGAAGACTAGCGATTTCATCACTTTTGTTACTACTTTATAGAAATACGGATTCACAGCAAAATTGTTACATCGCCAAACGAGGCGATTATATATCAAATAAGCCAACGCAGGTAGTTTTTCACAGAACACTCACGTGATTACCAGTCGAGATGTTGGTCATACTTTTTGAAGCTTCTACCAATATTAATGCTCACTCTACTCATATTTCTTATCTATTGTACACACAAGAAAAGTTATACTGAAACAGAAGAGAAAAAAATACACCAAAGCTGAGTTACAGGAAGCCGCGACTACTAATCACTGGTAGCTTTCATGCAGGATTAATCCCTATGAGTAAGTTGGAAATCCATAGGAGCAATTGACGTATACAACTTTTTCTGAAACCATGGGTGACTAACAATATTAAAGTAAAGTGAGCAGTGTGTAACCTTTTTATGTGCCCAGGGTCATGTGACCAAAACTAGTAGTAATACAGCCTTTCAACTATTTGGTCTGCCGGGTGGAACCGAACATTCATCATTTTATTGGCCCAAGGGACGGGGAAAGACGCCCATCCATCGATTCATCATCCAGTTGGTCCGTACGGCATATTATTAGACTTACGATTTCATCATTTTTGTCGACACTGCAAGGAAAAATGCATTCACACATCCAACCTGCCATTAGATGTTATATCGCCAAACGAGACAATAGGATTTCAAATAGGACAACCAAGTCAGTTTTTCACAGCATTCTTGTGAATACTAGTCGACATGTTGGTCATACATTTCGAAGCTCCTCAGACAATTAATAAATGTAAAGTTTTAGCCTGGTAAACGTTTCCCAATATTTAAAACTAAAATTCAGTAAGAATAATACCCTATACTTTCTGTGTTTTACACTGACAAGTTGAAAAACATCGTATGACGTAAGTCTTGAACAAATTGTAAGACACTAGCATCTAAATGGCAATAGTGCCCAAGTCGTAACGATCAATAATCGTACTCGTAAACTCCTTCGACTCATAAATCTTCGTAAAATAATCACTTTTGAATGCGAAATGGCTTACAAAGAACCGATGATATGACTTTCAAGAATAGTGTCGTATGCAGTATGTTAGCTGTCTGCATTGCTTGGAATGTCCAGTTCAAATCTATAAACAACTCAGCGCTGTCGAAAAAGAGTAATTGCTCACAGACCCAATTTTTCACCATCCTCCAACGCTCTTAGCAAATTTCTATTTGCGGGTAGGAGATAGCAGATTCTTAGACCTTGGAGAAAAGTTTAAATTTCTGCTTCAGTGGAACTTTTGCGAATTTTTGAGAAATCGTTCTTTGTGAAAGTTGTTCCCCCTCCCCCAAGAATTCGGTACTTTGATGCTCGCGATGGAACTTGGAAAGTTCGAACTTCGACAGCTCGAAGAAATTTTATTCATCGAGAATCCCGCAGTAGAACGGAGCCATTACCCAGATGGCTTAAGTATTGGTTGGAATCAAGTATCAATTTTTCGAATGGGTTCCGGGCTATTTTTAATATAAAACTAAACTATCCTCGGTGATAAATGGAATGTTTATTTGGTGCTTCAAGATTGTGACACACGGGATGATTTGTGACACGGGTTGCGCTTCTTCTATACATCGCGTGGGGGCCGTGGTAGCCACTTTGGAAGAGTAGAGAATTAGCAACCAAACGGGGTTGATGCACGTTCAATCTGTCGCATCCTCGTCACGTTGACATGGTGTGGAAGTGTGGAGAGTAGGTGGCAGCTCAGGTGTGACCCCCTAACCGTGGTTCAATATTACAAGCGTTATCCTCAAGTCTTTACCTTCGGGATTCATTTCATACCGTCACTAATAGCCCGCTGTGTTGCTCCAGCAACATTAAATCAATGTATTTTTGATCCACGGTCAGCTGGTACACCACTCTCCAAACTTCCACACCACGCCAACGTAAGGGCATTTGAGGCTACTACAGAGTTAACGTGCAGCAACTCTCTTTGTACACGACGGTCTTTGGTTGAATTCGGTTATAAGGTTTACCAAGATAATCTAACAACCAGATTCCGATGTGTTTCGTTCAAGGTTGATTTCAAAACTTCAAAATTGGGGTGAATAAAAAAATTTCTCCAACGAAAAATTCAAAAAAAATTTTTTCCTTCCGTAAAAAACTACAATTCCTTTAACTTTGAGGATTTTTTAAAAGAAGTCGCCAAAATTTTTAAAATAGGATATTTTGAGACGATTATTTGCCTGTAAAAGACATCTCTAAATCTTCTTGGTTTAAACGGTATCAAAAGTCGCCCTTTAGTCGTCCGTCACAGCTCTTCAATTGAAGGAAAGAGAAGGGAAAGGATCCTACAATACACATCACAAGATTGTTACTACTTTTTTTTAATATTTTAAATGTTTTACAATGAATACTGTTGTATCGCAGCATATTAGAATCTCATCATATCATTATCATGACCATTTTTTTTTATTATGTGGCACTGTAAAGAACATTTCGAATGCCTGCAAGTTGATGGGTCCGGGTAGCCCGATTGAAAAAGTAACGGATGAGAAACTGGACAGTTTCAAGTTGGAAACATGGTCCAACCGAACGACCATCCAGTACGTTGGGGCTGGTGCACGTTAAATCTGTCACACCCTCAAATATCCTCTCGTTGTGCCATGGTGTCGAAGTTTGAAGAGTGGGGTGCCAAGTCGTATGTCAACTCGTCATCTGACCGTGGTTCAAAATTGCGAGGTGTTGTCCTCGAATCTTTCCTTTAGGGAGTGATTCCAGACCGCCACCAATAGCCCATTGTGTTGCTCCTTTACGACGTTAATACCTAACATCATGTCAGTACTTGGTAGGTAGTTGATTAACATCGCACTGGGTCATCATTGTTTGGTGCAGTTTAACCAGATCTGCTTCTTGCTCTCTAAAATCAACCAACTACTATAAAATAAAGTGGTGGAATAAAGCTCTACAGAAGTCTCCAATGCAAGAATCAAAAATCGATTTGGATACCATGTATAGCCAACTTCCATACATCTAATATTCTGATATTATATCAGCCATTTGCTTTTAAAAAATGTAGCACTTCAGAAGAGAAAGACAGCTGAAAATAGAAATCCTCTCTCTTCCTAAGCAGTGTAGAAATCCATTTCTTTCTCGAGTCGAGTCCCCACACAAATTGGCGGACTAAATCCCTTAGTACCCGTAATAGTTTAACATGATACTCCTGAATCCAACACAGACCAGATCGCCATTTGAGAGTTAAATTGGAAGAGGATTCCCCTTATCTTTATCTAGTCTCTCAGGGACTTACTCCTACCATTTTCCGGCTCCGTAGAAACTATCCATCAAATTGGTATGGATTTTATCCTTCTCTGGGTTCGATTTCGGTTTTATTACCGTTAGAAAATCCTCTGGCAGAGGTGGTTTTATTTTCTACCTACGGGTTATTGCCGTCCGGAGAAACTTGGAAAAAAGGAAAGGTTGATTCTCCACAGTGGGTGCGTTGATAAATCTAACGTGTTCCTTTCTTTGAGGCTGTTATACTTTTGAACATTTCTCTCACGTATTGCTTTGCGAGTGTGTTGGTTTGACTTTATTTCCTTCGTGCGGGGTTTATTGCTTTGCGGTTTGGAATCGACGGTAATTGTTTGGTGTGTGAAATAACTCACGATTCCGATTCGAGTTGTTCAGGTTTCGTGTGTGGTGTGTACCAAGACTGGCCAGACGGCAAATAACTTCTCGGTGCCAGACTAGTCATAAAACCAAAATAAAAAACAAAATATCCACCACACTGCAGCCAGAATGTCTTTATTCCTACAATAATCTTTATTATTTTAGCTGTTTGGGAAATAGCTGTTGCTCTCATCTGGTTCAGGTACAGCCCATTTACACAAAGAACGCCACGTGTAAGATAAATAGGTTTCAGCGAATAGGTTTGTTTGCTTTCACGCCCCAATACCAGGTATCTAATTTTAAGAACAAATGGAAAGTTAAATTACATACCACTCCCTGATCAGGGAGGATCCTGACCCAGAAAACACAAAATGTTATTTTCTATGTATAAGCAGCAATACGTTAAAACAATTGCTCAAACACTCCCCCAAACACCATTAAAAAGCAAACACACAAAACAAAACAGTACAATTTTAAAACATAAAAAAGAACCCAAGTCGTTTTGTTGAACCAGAAGAACCTTTTGTTGAACCAAAAGATCCTTTTGTTGAACCAAAAGATCATTTTGTTGAACCAAAAGATCCTTTTGTTGAACCAAAAGATCCTTTTGTTGAACCACAAAGTCTTTTGTTGAACCAAAAAGTTCTTTTGTTGAACCAAAAAGTATATCAGACCATTAAAAGGAATTAGAAAGCGAATATGAAGAAACCTGACCCACAACAGCAATTGGGAGACCGGTGAAACTCAGCCCTAAGATCGCCATTAAATGTTACAATCTATATCGCCCAACAAAACCTTTATGTTACGGACACAGCAAAACTTGTAACCTTAAAATAATCATACAGAGATTATCGTTCGAGTTGAGTTGTTCAGAATCGAGGGTGTTCTTATTTTAATTTTAAAAAGTAGAATGCAAAAAAGATTGTATTCGGCTCGAGTCCCAATTTTTAAATAAAATCAATTTTAATTTAGTTGAATTGAAAAAGCAACTAATACGCTGCTCAAGTAGAAAGCAATTATAATTAATCATTGGTTTTATAATTGTTGGTAGTATGAAATCTTTAAATAATAGAATTAAAGAAAGGAGAAAGATATTTATTATTGAGAAGTGTGTTTCTGTGAGATTATTACATTGTGAAAAAGAGAGAGTGAAAAAGTTGGATTCAGAGGTACACAAATCTTTCAAACGTACCAGTTGGCCTGCAATTGTATTATAATAAATTATTTTAGAAACATTAGAGTCCCAAAAAATGTATTTAACAACTGGAAATTTAAAATTTTTATGTTTATAGTAGACATTAATACTAGTTTTGATACACGAAACAAAAATATTCAAGTCGAAAAAGTTAATTTTATTATTAATTACATCAGTTTTAACTAAATATGGGACGTCCCTGGATAAATTGATTTCCAAATGTCACTAAAGTTAATATAATCAATTTATCGTTCAATTATGTGTGTGTGTGTGCATATAGTACTAGCCACTGCGTGGCTAGCCCGGCGTTGCCCGTGGTGTGAGGTATTAATCTGGTGTAAAATTTTCCGCAAATTTCAAAACTGTTGAAATTTTTACTCTATCTTTAGCGGCTTAGAAGATAGAAAAAAGAACTGACTTCAGTTCAAAGATTATCGTCTGGCTGGAAATTTATTCGTCCGAGCAAAATCAAAGAGGATATGAAAAAAAAAAAATTTCTCCGCGTTCTGCGGTTGAAAAAAACTTGCCATGTTACCAAACCCTGACTGCAAGGTCACACGGATAGAAAAAGTTCTCCGCGTTTGAGAAAGCAATGGAGAATAGAACTATTAAATTCATTTTAAAATCTTCTAGATTGAATTTTAAATTCAAAAAATTCAATCTTCTAGATTGAATATTTCGCCGCGACTCCAAAACTTGCAAATAATTCGGACTACCTGTATGCCAAATCTCATTGCTGTAAGTGCCATAGAATCATCAGGATTTTGCGGCCCCAAACAGACAAACACTTCCTTTCATAATATTAGAGATATATAGTATAGAAGTTTTTTTTTCAATATAGGATTGGGACCACTTTCTTTCTCAAGTATAGTAAAACAAGAGTCACATTTAAGAAATGAATTATTAAGTTTTTTCTGTACTCCTGTTAGGCTTAACCAAAGAAATAAATAAATGACATGTTTTATACTTTTTGATATGATAGCTGAGATGTAATTAGCAATACTGCCTCCTTTCAACTGACATAAATAAATGTTTCAGCCTCCAAAATCCTTGCAAGGATTATTGTTGAAAACTGCATTGGAATTGACTAATTCAACTCAGGTGGTGTCTATGATATGCTTCCTCATTAGAACTCCCTCGACGAGCATTAGATTTAAATATAGATATGAAAAAAATACAACCTATGTTTTAATGATCATTGTTTTTAAAAGCGCATTGCGTGCTAAAGATAAAATTAGACGCAAGTACATGTGGGAATCATTAGCATCAAACTAATAAAATCATACTATGCTAAGACAGGAGTTGGTTTCAACCAACAATTCCAGGAAATGTTACGTAAAAAATACCGCTTCCGAAACAGAGTTTCCACTTGACTAAGAACCAGTAGCAAAAAATTGATTCTCGTGAAACAGGATGAAACGAAACGTTGCTGCTTCATTTACGAACTAAATTATTCTATCGATTTTAAGTGTTCGCGTGTGGAGCGGCATTAGGAAACGAAATCTGAGATACCGCCGATGTTTTAAAGTTGATTACCCACTTTTTATTTGGACGGTTGATAGAAATGAGACGCTAAAAAAGTATGCTTACAACATACGCAGGTTGCTTATAATTTATTCACCTAATTAAGACTCTCCATAGAAAAACACTAGCGGTATCTACAATGCTATTTCAAAAAGTTCTGTAGCAAATCTTTGGGATCACGATAGAATATTATTAAATTGCACCGTGTGGAGCTTTTGTTGTATTTTTGGGAGTTTCCCTCCGTTTACTAATAACTAAGAAACTGAGTTCATGGCCAATACAACTCTTTCCTGTAAGGCAAGCAACATTTCGCGTACGTCGCGTCGGCTGGAATTGCGTTATAACTCAAAAAATGCCTCTTCGTGTCAGGTTTCATTCCTCCTTGTTGGTATTACTTTCTTCTATCAGTATATTCCCTTCGCGATTGATCCCAAACCGACGTTAATAGCCCGTTGTGTTTCTCCAGTGCGACACTAATTATCCACCTATCCTACATTTTCCCCACCCCTACATTTGCTCCTCAATCATGTTCCCACGTCCAAACAATTAACAGGTGTGCGAGTTGGAAAGTCCTATTCGGTACAGGCACATAACATAATTATGTGATCTTGCAACAAGTTAAATAATCAAATGTGTTCCTCCATAGCTAAATCATACCATACCAGAAGTGAACTAAATATACAAAAAATGTGAGTAATGTTGACCTTTTCATGTGCTCAGGATCAAGCTACCCATCCTTGCACTAATGTGACTCTAAGGCCCGGTGCACACTTCCGGATTTTCAACGTGCGGCGCCGCTGCCGCAACGCACGTGCGGTCTGAGATACATCAGATCCAATAGTGCAGTGCACACATGCATCCAGCGCCGTTGGGGTGACGCACGTCCAACTTGTGTACAATTTATACCGCTGTTCCCCACGGCTCCGCACGGTCGCCGCACACGAGTCTCCGTTATGAAGTACCTTGTTTTCATAAACAAATGGAATGTAAAGAATAATTAATAAATGGATGTATCCAGTAACGTCTATTATGTTTCAAAATATACTTTCTTTACACCAAGTAAGCAAAATAAACACATTTTCTTCCATAGAATATTTATCGCAAATGGCGCGAAATGAGTTCGTGCGTCATTTCACGGTTATGTGTGCATAGTTGGGCTTCGGTGCCGCATTGGCGCCGCGCGTTGAAAAACCGGATGTGTGCACTGGGCCAAAACTACAATGGTCAGCTGAGTGGAACGGAACCTTCATCATCTAATTGGTTCACCGGAAAACGCCCATCCATTGTATCATCATCTGATTGGTCCACGCGACATAGTAACAGACTTTTGGTGATCTCGTCATTTCTGTCGCACGCGATAGAAATGCGAATTCGCGCCATCTCTCCTGTCAATAGATATTACATCGCCAAACGGAGAGATAACATGCCAAATAGACCATCCAATTCGATTTTTCACAGATCAGTCCGTGACAAGTCCACATGTTCATCACAATTTTTGAATCTCTTCTCAATACCAATGCTCAGTCTACTTACATCTCACGTCTATGTAAAAAAATGACAGTCCCAGAATTGTTATATTTAATACCAAACCGGAATCTCTTCAGCTTCTTTCCTCCTTTTATCGCTCGCTTTCAGAACTCCTCTCCTTTTGTCCGGAAAGAAGCCGTTACGGGTGACGGAAAGCCGGGATCCATTTCATTTCATCGCTACTCATATTTTCACAGCCGGGTCTCTGAGGAGCCGGGATATCTGTCCCGAGTGAAAATCCTACCACGAGTGCAAACATCTGCCGCCCGTCCCGTAGGACTCGGAGAAAATCGAAGTGTAGGACATCCATATCGACTAGAGGATGGATAGAGAGAAATGGTGACTTATCCGAGCTCTTCACTCTGGGTTTCCATAGAGAGACTTAAATTATTTCTCAGAATCAGATTGTGATAAGGGAGTTAGTTGTATACAGAAAAGCGCTGTTGTAGAGCTGTATTCTAGGCTTATAAGGGAACCCACACGTGTCAAATTTTCAAGAACTGGGCTTCTTAGTAGGGATGCGACATCGACAGCAAAACATCGATGTTTTGAAACATCGATGTTCAAAATTAAAACATCGATGTTGATAATACATCGACCAAAAAACATCGATGTTTTTAAACATCGATGTTTTTAAAATTCAGTGTATTTAAACTTTTTCTCCGCATTTCTAAAAACTGGTTTAGCAACTAGTAATGCAACATCGACAGCAAAACATCGATGTTTTTAAAATTCAGTGTATTTAAACTCCCAACCCCCACCCCCACCCCATTTCTTAAAACTAGTCATGCTACATCGACAGCGAAACATCGATGTTTTGAAACTTCGAAGCTAAAAATTAAAACATCGATGTTGATAATACATCGCACCAAAACCATCGATGGTTTTAAAATTCAGTGTATTTAAACTTTTTTTTCCCATTTCTTAAAACTGGTTAAACACCTAGTGATGCGACATCTACAGCAAAACATCGATGTTATGAAACATATATGTTCAAAATTAAAACATCGATGCTGATCGCCCCAAAACCATCGATTTTTGTAAAATTCAGTGTATTTAAAATTTTTTCCCCCATTTCTTAAAATTGGTTTAGCAAGTAGTGATGCGACATCGGCTCCAATGCATCGATGTTTTTATAAAACATCAATGTTTTGAAAACATCGACATCGATGTCGCATCTCTACTTTTCTGGCCCTTCACTCTTGTCCACTTTGGTCTATAAGTATGTTCAATTTGCTGATTATGAAAATTACGCAACTTTGTTGATTTAAAAATTTTTAAAACGATACTTTTTTCATTTAAAAATAAAACATCGACAACGTAAAAACATCGACAAGTATAAACATCGATGTTACAAAAACATCTACTCCAATACATCGATGTTTTTTAAAAAACATCGATGTTCTGAAAACATCGACATCGATGTCGCATCCCGACTTCTTAGCTTATCTAGACAAGTATGAGGTGATCTTTCGACTAGTGAATATGAGTCTACAAGTCGATAAAGTCACTTTTCTTTCCATGCAAGTTCCTGGTTCGAATCCCGGTCATTGCATGGATGTTTGTAAGCGTATGCTGTAGAGGCTGCTGGCTCACCTTAAATCTGTCGTGACCGAAAGTCCTCACGTTGGGTTGGTTTGGAAGTTTGGAGAGTGGGGTACCAGCTCAGGTGCTGCCTCGTCATCTGACCGGGGTTCAAAATTACGGTGTGTTGTCCTCGGTACTTTCCCTTAGGGAATTGATCCCGTACCGTCTGCAATAGCCTGTTGCTCTAGTATAATTACAAAATTCCCATTAAAGTTAGATTTTTTGAGGTAAGTAGTGGAATTTACGTCACACTGTAGCAACACAGCTGGCCATTGGCAACTGACCGGGGTCAATCCTGAAGGGAAACATCCGAGGACTACACCTCAGAATTTTGAACTCCTGTCAGATGATGAGGTCAACCCCTGAGCTTCCATCCCACCCTTCAAAATTTCGTATAACTCCAGCGTTCAGATATTTGATGCCACGACAGATTTAGCGTGCACCAGCTAGGAATGCGACATCGAAAGCAAAACATCGATGTTCAAAATTAAAATATCGATGCTGATAAAACATCGTACCAAAAACATCGATGTTTTTAAAATTCTTTGTATTTAAACTCTTTTCCCCATTTCTTAAAACTGGTTTAGCACCTAGTGATGCTACATTGACAGCAAAACATCGATGTTCAAATTTGAAACATCGATGTTGATAATGCATCGCCCCCAAACTTTCGATATTTTAAAAATTCAGTGCATTTAAACGTTTTACCCCATTTCTGATAACTGGTTTAACAACTAGTGATGTGACATCAGCTCCAATACATCGATGATTTTTATAAAACCAATGTTTTGAAGACATCGATGTCGTATCCCTACTTTTCAGACCCTTCACCTTTGGTCACTTTGGTCTAAAAGTATGTTCAATTTGCTGATTATGAAAATTATGCTACTTGGTTATTTTTAAAATTTTTATAACGGTACTTTTTTCATTTAAAAATAAAATATCGATAACGTAAAAACATCGACGAGTATAAACATCGATGTTACAAAAACATCGATCCCAATACATCGATGTTAAATATATCGATGTTTTTTAAAAAACATGGATGGTTTGCAAACATCGACATCGATGTCACATCCCTAGCACCAGCCCCTTTGTACACGACGGTATTTGGTTGGATTTGAACTCTCAACCCTCCGGTTACTAATCCGATGTTCTTCCGATCGGGCAACCGCCGCTCATAAGTGGCATAAATTGTAAGTAAAAAATTTAGAGAATGCAGTTTAGATCAAACTTGGTATATATAATTCCTTTAAATGGAATTAGTAGATTAAAATTATTTTTCTGTTATAGCTTAAACTTAAAACCCACCATGAGTATGTTTTCTAAACCATATGTCACATCTCCAAATACTAAATATTTATACTGAAGTAATTTAAGAACTGCACCTAAACAAAATTATATTACTAAACTTCTCACATGTTGTTGAGAAACAAGTTAATGAATTTCAAATTTATTTTTCAGCTGAAGTTTGAATGTTTTGAAATGGGAAAAACCTTTCTATTCTTTTAACACCGGATTTACATAACCATGGATGAAACCGCATTACAGATGTCCTTGCATGCGTATTGAGTACTCGAGAGTATAGCTTAATGTTATTGGTTGCGTAGCAACAAAAAGCTTTATTCATCATAAAAAAAAACCCTGTGGGTGGCATTTTGCAGTTCATAAGATTCTAAAAAGTAATACTTTCTAAGTGGATTTTCTTGCACTTAATAATGAAAGTGTATTTTTAACCCATTACTTTGCACAATACGGAATTTGTAGCGTGCAGTTTAAGGACCGTTTCAACGTCTTTTTAGGATATTAAATATTTATTTTCAGTAGAATGTTTTCCATTCAATTTTCGTAAACACGGAAAAGAGTTGTTTAGTTTTACTGTTTAAATGCGTGTTCTTTTCGCTTTCGTAAATCTAATTAGTTAACTTCCAGACAAGCATGAGGTGATCTATATACTAGTGAATATGAGTCTACAAATCATTTTTCTTTACATGAAAGTTCCTGATTCGAATCCGGGTCAGTGCATGAATGTTTGTAAGAGTATGGTCTACAGGCGGCTGGTGCACCTTCAATCTGTCGTGGCCGAAAGTCCTCACGTTGGGTTGATGTGGAAGTTTGGAGTGTTTGGTACCAGCTCAGGGGTTTCCTCGTCATCTGACCGTGGTTTAAAATTACATGGTGTGTTGCTCGTATCTATCCCCTAGGGGATTTTGATCCCGGACCGTCGTCAATAGCCCGTTGTGTTGCTCTAGTATATCGTTAATTAAAAAAATACAATTACCAATTACGACCAATTCCAACTGTAATGGATAATTAAGTAGGTTAGATTTTGGTTTAGTGGAGCAACGAGTTGTATTGGCCATGATGCAACAAACACAACTTACAACATCAAGTAATGGACATTACACACAAGGAAAACTTTATTAATGCAGAAGAGAGAAATACACCTAGGGAGATATTGCACCTGACAGGTATCGAACCTGCGCCTCCTATATCTTCCAGGATGCTAGCTTTGTGAGCATATCCACTGAGTCACAACTATCCGATAATTAAATAATTAGGTAAGATAATTTGCACTAAACAATAAAATACCTACAGAGTCGTTCCTGAGGTCTTTACCACGTGGAAACTTCAGCAAGTCTTAGACCATGTTCACATAAGACGATTCGACGCGCGTTTGGCGAGACTTTCGCGGTCCACTTTCTCGTTTCGTAAGCATTAAAATATGTTTTTTTTATTCCTCTGATTCAAGTTTCTAGCTTTGCGATCGTTGAAGATAGAGTAAAAATTTCAACGGATCTGAAGTCTGCGGAAAACTTTGCACCAGATCGATACCTTAAATGGGATTTTTTCTTATAATAAATAATTAATTATTTAATAAATAATTAAATAGTCAAATGGTAAATAATAAAATAATAAATCAGTTTTTGGTATCGATCTGGCGTAGAATTTTATGCTGATTTGAATTCAGTTGAAATTTTCACTCTATGTTCAACGATAGTGTTAGTTGGGATCTTTCTGTTGCTTCCAAAATCACAAAAAGTCAAGCCAGCAGTTTTTAGTCCCAAGATAATTTATTACATTAAAATGGACACGATACAAAACATTTAAGAAACGTAACCAGAAATCATAGTCTCCTATATAACGACGGTAGCGCAGGTTAATTTCATCCAGAAGAAAAAACAATCGGTCTGCTCCCGTTCGTCTTTCTCAAGCCTCTCTTGATCTTGGCAACCCTTCGCTGGGCTGTCGCGCTTGTCACCCGTCCACCGCTCCAGTTGGCACTCGCCAATCTCTCCATTTGGCTCTCCTGACAGATAGCTAAGATATAAACTTGAATTACAGGAATAAAAAAACATAATTTAATGCTTACGAAAAGCAGACCTCGAAAGGCTCGCCAAATGCGCGTAGAAACGTCTCATGTGAACAGGCCCTTAAAAATATTTTATTTTCTAAAAGAAAACCTTTCAAAAAGCATGTACTCAGAAAGCAGTTTCGGATGGTTCAGTCATCTTTCTTTCGCTTCGTTAAATGTCGTGGGTTCGTCGTGGCTCAGGGGTATGCCCACTACGCTAGCAACTTTCGAGTTGTAGGAGGCGCAGGTTGTCTTGTCAGATTTGCTTCCTTCCTTAATATTTTGAGGCACCTTGAGGAGTCACATTTGAGGCCAAGGCAATTTAAACGTGCACCAACCCCTTTTGCACTACAGTATTTGGTCGGATTCGAACTCGCAACGTTCCTGTGGCCAATACGTTACTCTTCCAACTGGAGTACCGCGTCCCTCAATTTATTTATGAAAGGACTTTTCTTGCAAGTACGCAAATGCCTCGTTGGACGTGTTCCTCATTATATAGACTTACTCTGTGTGTATCATCAGAACAATCCTTGGAAATTTCGTTTTACCCGTACCTAATACCAGAGACAACATGCTGGAGGTGTCCTTAAATTCAAGGTGATAGGGTTACCTAAAATTGTGTCTATTCTAGGTTGGACACTATCGATTCAATCAGTTCGTGTCTATTCATACAGCTATATTATACCTAAAAGGACTAAATAAAAATTGGATAGCTCAATTAGTTACTGATCGAATCAGCAATTGATTGAAGAGATAGTTGATTCAATCAATTCATTTATATATATATGAAACATAAAAGCACTTGATAACAATGAGATAATAATTGATCCAATCAATTCTTGTTTAAATAAACAAGCAATTGGATATTTCCGCTTCCTAGCGTTGTGGCGTATCAGATGCTTATAAGCGAATAATGTAAAAACCTTTTCAATCTCAAATTCCCAATCTTGACTTGTCTTCTTAGTTACATTTCACATGTTCTGCAATGGAATAATTTTCTTCCAACCAGTGAATAGACCATCACATCCTTTTACTTTTCTGACTAATGGTGTTGTTAGGTTCAGACTCCTGCGACAACAGTTAGAAATGTCCGGTAATTCTCATTTCGTGGTACTCCCAATGCCACAAATAGACCTTTAATCCCGCAAAGAACTTTTGCCTTCCGCTGCCTTTGGAAGCCCGGATCTGTATTTTTCTCTCGATCAACAAAGGATTTCCTTCGTCCTTTGTTAACGCTCCTTTTGGGATCCAAGCACTACAAGGGGAAGCCCTTAAGGCCATTAAGTATCGGGAGCCCATAAAACCGTCCTTTTCTGCCCCTGCTTTGCGGATTCACTGGGGCGTGAAAAAAATTATTGATGTCAAAATAAAACATTCGACAACAATCTGTTCATCGGCCTCCTTCAAGTCTCGCATCGGCAATTCGGTGTGGCGATTCTGAAAAGATTTATTTTGTATGTACGGTAGGTAAATATATCCAACAACTTTGATGTTGAGGTACAGAATTCGTTGCATTTGCTTACTGTTGAATGGTAAAGCGAGATCTCCAGAGATTTTCTAGCTAATACGATTATATATTCATTTGATTTTCTATAAGTCTTAAGCTACATTGTTTTGACTGTACAGACATTTTATTCAAAGCGAGTAAATCGGAGCTTTGTGGTCATTGATTGTTATTCTATGAGGGATTTGTTCAGTGCAAAAGGCGGTCTGGAATATTTTACTTCTGTTGTCCAAATGTGATACAAACTGTGGTTACTGACCCTTTTGAGTACTTTGGCGTGCAATCAGTGTCAATGTTACCGCTAGAGCTCGAAAGCCGTTAATGTGCGCATTACGTAGCTGATCTGCAGATTAACTGATTTGCTCCGTTAACGTGCGGAATCAAGAGTTTTCCCGCATTTAACCTAGGTAATGTGCACATTAACGGCTTCCGTATCGTTAAAGTTCAAAAAAAAAAATTCTCATTTCCTTTCCCTCCCCCTTCCCCCTCTCCCTCCACTTTTAGTTTGGTTTCTCCAGCGTCTTGTCGTCGCCGATTGTTTTTATTTCTCCTAATTTGCGTCAGCTGCCAGTGCGTAGTATAGCTAATTCTGTTTTCAAATTCGTTTCTGCCTGTTAGTGCGTGAATTTGTGTCGTGTTTTTTTTTTTTTTTGAAGCAGATAAATTTAACTCCTAGTATGCAAGCAAGCACCGAATTGGTGAGTAAAATGAAGAAAAGATTCTTAGCAAACCTCTTTAGCGAAGATTTAAAATATAATAGTGTTTTAATGATAAAACGAAAGTATGATTCCATAATTGGAGATGTAAAGCGAATAAAAGTTTCCAAGAAAAAAGAAACATCTCGAGATTATCGAATAATTCAAAGGTATGATGTGATGACTGTACGTTCCTGTTGTTCCAACAAAGATCTTATTTTCACTTTAACGAGTGCCTAGTACGTAATGTGCAGATTATCTAGTTAATTTGCAGATTACCTAGGTCATTTGAGAAATGGAAACAATTTTCGACACTTTAACGAATTACCCTAGTTAATCTGGACATTACCTAGATAATCTGTAGAATAGCTGATTGCTGCACTTTAGTGGTAACATCAACACCAATTCTTCTGGATCTAAAGGTTCCTGGTTCGAATGCGGAGTAGTGTATGGATGTTTGATAGTCTGGAATGAATGTGTGGTATATGGAAACAGGTTGTGCTTAGAATGTGTGAGATATAATTGAGGTGTAGTGTGAAAATCCTCGTGGTGCAACAGGTTAACGCAAAGTGGTTTACAAATTTGCCCTTGTATAGCTAATGTCATAATGAGTGAATAAAATCGACCATGAATTAGAAAACAAATATTAACCTTTTGACTACGGCTATAGATATAACAAGCGCGATTCTAATAACTTTCAAGGTACAACTGCTGTAACGGCCGTAGTCGAAATTCTTTCTTGACGCGATTCTTGTAAATTTAAAGGAGCAGCTGCTGCAACGGCCGTAGTCTAAATTATTTCTTTGCGCGATTCTTTAACTTTCAAAATACAACTGTCGTGGTCTAAAGGTTAATCTCAATTTATACCTCTTCAGATTACTTTCATCTTAACCTCTTTTAAGTAAACGTTTCCCTACCGATATGGCATTGGGTTTTCGAATCGATACGCAAATGTACCATGATGAATTTCTAAATCAATAACTTCATTTCGTCAGAAAAAGTGAGTTCCATAATCACAACCCAGATAATTTCTTTCGTACATTTCCACGCTGACCTTATAAAATTTTTTTTACCTAGATTTGAAATATTACTTCCCTTCCAACAGTCGCAGTCTTCAATGAACTCGTATCTTGTCAGTCCGGAAGAATTATACCACTGTTATTGTACTCCGGTCGTAAGAATTACTCACAAAACGTGTTCTTCATGCGAAAAGACAGTATCGATTAAAGATTATTCCGATAGTCATAAATATATCAAATCCCAGGAGTGAATGAAGCTTGGAAATCAGTTCAAATTTCGTGTTCTCTTGTCCCTGAAAGACCGTGGGAAAAAAACGCAGAAGCGAGACAATATCTGTAATAAAGAATGTCTATTCCTAAGAATTAACTCGATGATTCCATGCATTTTCAACAACGTATGCGTATACAAAGTATCTAAATGCATCGATTCTCGATTTGAGAGCAGAGGGCTATAACCCTTTGTCCCTCTAATACTCATTTATGGGCATCATGCATTTGTAATTGTCAAGGAACAGGGTTAAAATGAGAATACGAATATGCAAAAGGATTCCATTGACTTATAAATGTTTTGATGTGGAAGATACTTAAAGATTTGATTCGCTTTTAGATGGCGAATATATACGTGGATGAAAAGGCTGATCAATTGCGCAATCAACTTCAAAGAAATGGACTAAGTATTTTCAGGCCTCAAACTTACATTTTCGACATTGCTGCAATTGGGTTGCTTTTATTTTTCATTTTATATCATATATATTTATTTCGTGGCCTCAAATACGGAAGATTTAAAGTCCTTGTTTCATCAGAGAGGACCGCAATAGTCTCATTGAAAGCATAGAGGATAAAAAGTAGAGTGAACAATGATAAACTTTTCATGCTCCCAACATCATGCGACCCAAACTAATTTTAATATGACTCCTTTCGTCTGGTGAATAAAACCAAACATTCATCATATCATTGGTCCACGGAACGGAAGAAGACTCCCATTCATTGAACCATCGCCTTATTGGTTCACGGAACGGAAGAAGACGCCCATTCATTAATACATCGCCTGATTGGTCCATTGATTGATCATCTGATAGTAGTAACCTTAGGCGATTTCATCACTTTTGTCACCATTCTATAAAAATACACCTACCCATCATAAGATGTTATATTGTCAAAAGACAAGAGAGTGTGATACCAAATAGGCCAACCAAGTCCCTTTTACACAGACCAGTCACATGACAAATAGACGATATGGTCATACTTTTTGGAAGGTATTCTCAATAGTAATGCTCAGTCTACCTATATTTCACGTCTATAATTGGAAGAGTAGCGAATTGATAGTCAAAACCAATTGATGCGAAACTCAATCCAATCAAGGATCGTCGTGTACATTTGGGATAGTACACGTTAAATATGTCGTGGCTTCAAGTTTCCTCACGTTGGTGTGGTGGGAGAAGTCTGTAGAGTAGGATGCCAGAAGTGACCTCGTCACCTGACTGAAATTGCGAGGTTTTGCACTCAGATCTTTGCTTTCGGCATTGACCCCGGTCCGTCCCCAATTGCCGGTTGTGTTGCTCCAATGTGCGACGTTAAGCCAACTACCTTCTTTTCCTGTTCAATCAGCAAACACAGGGGTTTCAATTTATTGAAAATTGGAATATTCTAGAATACATGATATGCTTCATTGTTGGGCAAAGTTTAATTTTACTAATGCCTGAGAACAAAAGACTAAAGATGAAACATAGCTGATGAGGGACGCTTGATTAGTTTTAGTCCTCCCCGAAAAAATGCTAGATTTTGTTTGTTTCTAATAACTTTCAGACTAATCAAAAACAGATGTTGAAGATATTTAGGTCAGAAAATCGAGGTTTCTCTACATTACCAGATAAAGTCGAAAAAATCAATAAACGCAATTCTCATTACGGCATTTAGGGTTGGTTGGATTAGTCTTTGTGGCGCAAGTGTCATATTTGGCCGTTCTGCGTCAGACACCATCAAATAATGGATATAGACATACAAAGGAGTTTCATTAATACAGGAGAAATAAAGAGATTGAATTGCCACTTCATCCGTGGTTCAAATTAACATGGTGTTGTCCCAGGATCTTTCCCTTGGTGATTGATCCTGGACCGTCGCCAATAGCCCGTTGTGTTGCTCCAATGTGATGTAAATTATACCTACATACCTACCAACCTTTCATAAATTGCGTTGTTTTTTTCCAGAGCATCTCTGTGAGCGTGTCAGTGCTGACTCTGACCTTCATCTCCATTGACCGCTGGTACGCGATCTGCCACCCGCTCAGCTTCAAGAGCACAGCGGCGAGGGCCAAGACCAACATCCTGCTCATCTGGCTCGTGTCCATCGTGGTCGTGCTGCCGGAGGCCATCGTGCTGGACACCCGGCGGCACCCCATCCCATTGGACACCATCTACCTGACCGACTGCACCTACACCTGGAGCGAGAGCAGCACCCGCATCTACCAGCTCTTCCTGCTCTTTTTTCTCTACATCGTCCCCTTCCTGCTCATGACGGTCGCTTACTACCAGATCGCCAGGGTGCTCTGGAACAAGAACATACCGGGGTCTTCTGAGACCATCCATCACCACCCCAGTAGAACAGGTATGATCTGGAGAACGGGCAGAGCACGAAATCTGGAATGCTCAATCAACTTTGGTTTCCCAAAGAAATACTTTAATTACCTAAATCGCCACATTATAGGAAGAGATATGCTCAGTAAAACTGGTAGACAAGAATTCTAGGAAATTCAATTACCTTCGGTTTCCTCATATAACACATCCATAGTCAGGATTTAAATAGTTCAGATTTCCACACATTTAATTATCTCTCTTAGTAGTAACTATCTCATTCTTTAATTAATTTTCTTAAATATTCCTATTACCATAATCTATGAAAATATACATTATCAGGAAAGGCAGTATTTATCAGTTTGGAGAATCCAATGGTACAGTTAAATACTTAATCCTCCACTGCAAGCTTCGGACAGTAGACATCAAAACTCCCTCTCATAACCCTCCTGGTGGTTGACTTGACGAGACATCTCGTCAGTGGCAAAACTGACCAGATCTTGATGATCTCGTCTTCATAACAAAATCGCCAATATCTTTATGGCGAGAGATCTCGCCATTGGCAAAGCTGGTCACAGTTGGATAGTCGACATATATCGAGGAAACCACCAGGAGGGTTAAAAGGTTTGTGAATACCACGATGAATGACTTGTCTAAATTAAAATCATATACGCCATGGAGAACATCGTTAGGAGCCTTCTAGAAATTATATGCAGAGTCTTAGTTTCCCAAATGTGATTCGAAAACTCTCAAAATCAATGTATATAAAGCAGCGTTTGCTTCTATATGTCTCTCCTCTATACAAATCCACACCGTTTGACCAATTACATCAAATATGGAACGCTTATACAGGGTGTCCCAAAAAGATCAGTAAAACTTCAAAATTTTATTTAAAAAAAAAAGAATAGGCTTACAGCGAAACTAGTTACAACAATAGATAGAATAACTCAAAAACTTTTTTCTACTACCTTAGTAAATTTACACATGAGACCTTTCGTAGCACGAAGAATATCAAGACGATATTCCAATTCAATCCACGAACGTTTCAGCATGCTAACATCAACAGTAGCTACAGCTGTTTGGATCTTTTTGTTTCAATTCCACGAAACTGTTAACATTTGATTGATACACAGTATCTTTTACATAACAATTTTACATATCTTACACATAATTTCTTTGCGTTTGAGTATTGGATTTTGTTTCGATTGAGCATTGATTCATTGATCTTTCATTGATTTTAGACCACTCGACACATTGAGCTTTCTTCACGAGATCCGCCATTTTGAATAACTGAATTCTTTAATAATCGTTTGCGTGTTATACAGATCTATCTATAATCAGAAACATACCGTAGGAAATAAACTTTTTGAGTTATTCTATCTATTGAAATTAGTTTTTCAGTATGCCTATTCTTTTTTTTATATATATGTTTTTGAAGTTGTACTGATCTTTTTGGGACACCCTGTACTTTGCAACCCAGATAGTAACGAAGGCTTCAAAATTAACCCCGATATATATGTCCTATGTGTCCATAGGGATCTAAAGACAATTCTAAAACCCCATAGGAATAACATTTAGCATAAAACGATTGCTATACTCAAGTGTTCGATTTAACAGTTTTGATGGAAAAGCAACTTTCCCAATATAATTTTGCCAATATTGCTCGAAAAAGAATTTTTATAAAACAATAAATTGTGTTGGAGAAAATATTTCTAAAAATGTGTAAAATTCTAATGTTTATGTGTGGTACTTTTTTTTTATTTCTAATCGTAATGTAACAACATAGTAAGCATTTTCAAAGATTTGAATATTTAATTGATGGAAAAGGGAAAGTTAATTTTTTTTTATTTTACATAACTTAAATTTTATAAAGGAACACCAAACATTCATTGACCATAAAAGCGTATTTTTGCTCTTCTGTATCTCCTAACTCCAGAATTAATGTTTCACTTTATAAATTTAATTTAAAGATTTGTGTTTGTGTATTTGAGTTAAGACGGTGAAATTTGCGGTCATATTTTAAATTTAGTAAATTTGTATTATTCGTTTTGTAACTAAGTCACTAGTGTCTTTATACATAGTTTTAAAACGTCTTTTTTCGATTTGTTCCGTATACAGAATATACCCAAGAAGTCGAAATTCGACTTGTTCATCTTTCATTTTTCAGAATTCTGCATTTTTTCAATAATTGTAATTTTGTTTCTGTTTATATTTAGTATTTGTCCCTGCGCATTACAGATAAATTATTTATTAGTTAAATTGTAATGAATAATTTATTTCCTGCATGTTATGTATAATTTCGATTTACTTTTGTCCGTGCTTGAATACATTATGGTTTGTACAACTCTGTTTCAAAACCATAAAAATATACAAACCATTTTTATGTAAGGGGTGTAACTACTTGTTTTAAAATGACCGATAAGTTAGAGCAAAATTATTTTAAAATAATGTAGATTACGCGTGTGTATACATACGTTGTATAGTTCACTGAGAGAGTAAAATCTCTAAATCGACTTCTGAAGTAGCCACCTTAGAAAAAGCTTTTGTAGTTTGGGCAGGAGATGCAATGAATATGAAATTCATTATATGGATGGACATATGCATACACATTTGTGTCCGAAGTAAATTGTAAAAGCGATGAAAATGTTAAAACAATATTAAACATTTTTTCCTTACACTTAAATGGTATTTGCATTTGCATTAAGAGAAACGTGACTACTCCAATCACATTTCAATCAATAATCAATAAATAAATTCTATCCGGGTAATTCTGCTAGCTATAAGAAAAAGTTGTAGAACATTTTGTGCAATTGTTTTCTTCGTGACCTCGGACAAGTAAAAATTATTTTAAATGTTTCCATGATGACAACAAATTCATTCATTTACGACTAATAAACGATATCAGAGAGATAAAAACTTCTCAACCGAATTGGTACTGTTTTACGACATCATTTATCAGTCATAAATGAATGTTGTTTTCCGATTTCACTATTAATAACCCTACTTGAAATTTACAAATCTTTTTTTAATTCTGTTAATTAGTGTAAGAGCATCAAACAGAAAAGCGGGTGTTCCGGCATCATATATCACAAATGATCTCGGAAAGAAAAACAACTAATGATTTGTCTGAATACTTATACAGTATACATCGACTTGCCGTGGTTGGATGCTCTCTAGATTTTACTGTAACAGAAAACATATGCATTTCTAATGAACGTATCTACACACAGAACAACTTAATTAAGTAAAGAACGACGTCGTTGAAAGTATGTAAGAAGGGATTGGTTAAGAGCTCTTGACTTGAGGAGATATAAATGAGAATCTCATCAGAAAATGATGTTAACTCAGTAACAGCCTTAAGCGCTTATCGACACAATAAAAGCTAGTTTGAATAAACATAAACTGTTCCTATTATTTATATACGGTACAGTATAGAGGGATTATAGAAAAACCTTAAGTTGTAGACTATGCAAAATTTTCTTAATCAAAGATTATAAGTGACATGAAACCAAACATATCCTTGGAGTTTTCTCTACACCTCATCCAATTTTTTCTTGAAATAGTTATCTATTGTACAAGAAATTTATTACAGCCTTCTTATTAAGTCGGAAAGATGGCATTGAAAAAAAAAGACTAAATAAAAAACAAAATTCAGATTGAAGTTTATAAAAATTTTCACATCGCCCTATACCATGGTAAATTTACCATATGGGGGTGCCATTGGTTCCCAGAGCAGGTATAAGGGTTGCTTAATCTCAGAACAAACGACTCATCAAACTAAACCCCCGCATTATCCATGGATCTAAAAGAAGTATAAACGTTGCAATGTTCTAGAGTCAGGTTGGTTCATTGCAATTAGGTTTTATAGCGCAAGGGCCATATCTGACCAAGCTACGCCAAACACAAGATAACTTCAAGAAATATCGTGAAAAGGAAAAAAAAATTGGGAAATAAAGTAGATTGATGAAAGCATGAAAAGATCTCTTGGGTATCCCGGGAACGCGACACCACCTGTTTACTAAAGTCAGTACACCCCATGTGAAAAGAAGGTACTTCAAGTCCATGGAGCCCATACATACCAGAAGATGTGCCAGTGGTGTCAAAAGGATAGGCGAGGGTAAAAATGAAAGAGAGGACAGATACCTCGGGATTGTGATGCCCATACGCACCCAAAGATGTGCCCCTGAAGGTTATAAATTGTGGAAAAATAAATCTTTATGATGGTAACTGCATGAGCTTTCTTATTTCCTGATGGTAAGTTTTATTCAAAATGTCCGAAGGTAATGGAAAGTAGGTAGATGGGGAATGAGATTCTTGATATGTGTTTACTTCAATTATATTGAAGTGGATTTATTAGGTTACACTTTCTTGAAATACATCAGTCTTTCGGCGAAGGAACGAAAGTGAAGCGCAGAACTGCAGTTATCAGTACTAATGCACTGACCGAAATAACCTTCGAAGATCAAGTTATCCGAGCTTGGGAACAAGAAACACAGACGGTAACGTGCTCTTAGACAAATCACCACTTTTACTCTGTCTCTGCATGTGGAGACTAGCTATAACAAAAAGATAAACTTAGACGCCTATCAATTGTAGTACTAGACTTAGCTTAGTCTACAAGAGATATGACTCGTTTGACTTTCTCAGGATCCATTTATTCTGATAAAAATATTCGGTTGTCAATTTATTCGACGCATACACGTTTACTTTTATGCATTTTAGAGTGACAGAGCTTTTATATTATTAATTTTTCATTTTTCTTACAGCATTCTCTTTGAGCATTTTGCCTATTTAACCTTTATTTTTTAACGTACAATAAAAATTAAGGCCATGCAGTTTTTTCAAATTAAAAAACACTCAAGAACGACGGAGGGTTACTTATTATTAGCCTATTATTTAAAGGTTTTATTTAAGGTTATTAAGGTTTTATTAACGTCTATATATTATTTAAAGTTTTGTATCCATATGCTTTGTCAATGTCTGTATTTGTTATGAAGATATGCGAAGACAATTTAGGCATCCATTTTTGACACATCTTTCCTTGCCTTGAAACTTTCCCTTCCGAAAAAAACTACAATACGAATGTCATTATCAAGGGACTTACAAAGATCTTCGTTAATAGACTTTTCCTCAAATAGAAATTTATATTCAGACTTTCTCTACCAATTATAGAGTAGGTGGAATGTGACTTAATGCATATAAAGTCTAGACATTGGATGACGTATCTGCTTTATTGCGTGTCAAAACCTCATAAGGATGAATAGTTTCTGTTTCTTAGAGCCCTTTTAGCTTCAATACTACTTAGATCCCTTTTATGTGGTAGTCATCCTTTCATACTCTAGAATTGGTCTGTAGTCAATTAATTTCTCCAGAGCACATTGAAAGAAGCTGGTCTGTCCTAATAATCCTATTTTTATCATAATAATGAGTTTTGTCTGCAATGGATGCGTCGTCTTGGGCAATGAGATGGATGATATGCTGGCCAAAAAAAGAGGCAGACTTCTCAGACATCAAATGATGATATTCCCTATCGTACTATCAAATTAATAATTAAAATATCTTTTAAGAATATTCTCACGAAAGAACTTTTGGATAGGAATCCCTAGGTCGAACATATGCGCCTTGATACTAGTCATGATTGTCTTTCTAAACACCTGCATCGCATACCTATACTAAACAATCCTTTTTGAACTTCTGCTATCTCCAGCAGGATATAGACCTCGCGCACCGAAAGTTGCAAATGCCTTGCTACTGGTCACATATGTATGACATCCCTATTCAAAACAATCCTTTTTGCAATCTTTGCGATCCCCAGGAGGATATGGACCGTGCACACCTGCTCCGATGTCGCGACTACCTTGCTACTGATCAGGACTGATTTGATAAACACCATCATCCAATACATACGAGCCTTTTTGAAATCTTTGCGATTCCCAGGAGGTTATGGACTGTACACACCTGATCCGAAGTCACGACTGCCTTGCTACTGATCACGACAGCTTTACAAAACACCATCATCCAATACTTATACTAAACAATCCTTTTAGTAATCTATGCGACCTCGATGAAGATATGGACAGCACACACATGTTCCGATGTGATGTCCTTATCGTCATGCTACCGGTCACGATTGCCTTGCTATACACCTGCACCGCATACCTGTACTGAAGAATCTATTTTGCAAGCTGATCTATCATCAGGAGGATATGGACACCGCACACCTACTCCTATGTCCATTTTCTTATATTCCAATGTGGGAGAGGTACTGAGACGCGAATGGATCTTTAGAACTTATCTGTTGCCATTTATTTCCTATAGTTTTGTATAAGTAAGTTTTTGTAATCATTACCACCCACTGGAAAAAAAATTTAATTCTCTGTTGCAGCTGTTTCGAAGCAGAACGGTAAGAATGGAGCTACAGTCAGACTCATTACTGTCAACCCGAGCTGTGAAGGGCAGATCCAGTCACGGAGGAAAGCCGCCAAAATGCTCATAGCCGTCGTCGTCATATTTGGACTCTGTTATCTGCCCGTACACCTCATCAACGCACTCAGGTAACTCATCACCACCACGAATCCCGCTCTCCTGTAAGATACACGGGCTTGTACTCTCTCTCTCTCTCTCTCTCAACCCTTCCCTACATTCACATACTTTCTGTATACCACAAGAACTGTTTCCGCCATTGAGTGTGGATGATGGAGGTCGCTAAAGGAACATTGTGTTAAACTGATGTGATTTGGTTTCCAATGATGAAACAGTGTGTAGATTTCACTGTGAGACAGACGTCACGATTGGAAAGTTCTCGCAACACTGTGGGCGGGCGGACTAGTAGCTGAATTACTTACGCGCGACCTTATCACAACAAAACTCGTTCCCGTTGCTCAGCAACTGAACTTCCTTTTCTCTTTGTAATTGAATCGGTTGTTTGAGAAACCCCATAAGTCACTTTTTGTCGAAATCTAGTTTTCGGTAAAAATCTATTCTTTAGAGGTAGACGCATCTTTTAGAAGTGAAACCCCACGAGTCAGGTCATTCTACATAGAGTTGGTCCGTATAAAAGTTTTCGTTTATTCGAAAAAGCCCATAAGTCAGTGACGTATGGGCTTCGTTTATTCGAGAAAGTCCATACGTCACTGACTTATGGGCTTTCTCAAATAAACGAAAACTTTCATACGGGCCGACTCTATGTAGAATGTCCTGACTCGTGGGGTTTCACTTCTAAAAGATGCGTCTACCTCTAAAGAATAGATTTTTACCGAAAACTCGATTTCGAGAAAAAAAAGTGACTTGTAGGCGTAAAGTTCCAAAGGATGAGAAATTCGCTTTTAAAATCTCGTAGTTCATGCAGTTTTCACATACTTTCAAACATTCGGATGTTGAAATCGCCAAACCTTTTAATGATGGGTTTCGCAGCCATACTTTTCAGTTTAAAAACAATAAAAAGCTGCTTTTATCACTCCCAAATGAACCAGTATATCCAAGTGGGAAAATCCCCATTAAAAAGAAAAAATTGAAGACATAAATAAACTGAAGAAATACATCCCAAATGAAGAAAACAGTCAAGCACTCTACAAAGAGATAGTTCACCACTGTTCTACAGATACCATCTTATTCTCAGTTGCCAGAGAACTACGCTACTGATGAATAAATTTTATTTCACCATTTATATCACTCATTCATAGAACTAAATAATATTATTTGTGTTTCATATTTATTTAATGTTTCCACTTGTTTTAGAATGCATATTATGCATTTATGTACTTTTTATTTTGTACAGTTTAGAATGCAATTACTTTTTGCAAAAACTATATGTATTTAAGAAACCCCATAAGTCAACTGACTTTAAAAATCCATAATAATTTAATTATTTATCTTTTGAGACCTCCATTGAGCACAATGATTGTATTTAGCTCCAAACAGTACATTTTATTAGAAATAATAATATACAGGTTGTCGGTTATCGCAGAAACAGTTTTTTCTTGATTTCCCAAAAATTGTTCTCACTTGACTTATGAGGTTTCTCAAACAACCGATTCAACTCATAGGCAGCAAACGTACTTCTTTTATTCACTCCATTTATTTGTTATGCCTTGTAAAAAATACATAAATATGTTTATAAAATTAGATTTTATTTTTAAATTACTTAACCTTTTGAAGAACTAAGAATTTTTGCTAACTTGGTTATAATAACCGAGTTAACCGTTAAACAATAATCGAGTATAAAGGCTCCCTACAGCAGTATACTACGAGTTAGATATAACATTACAGTAACATGATAATGAGTCTATGAAAAACATAACTGTTGGACTATACATGAACAGGACTTATTTTTCTTTCTCTACCAACTTTCTGCCACTTCTAAAAGGTGCTTCACTAGATATAAAAATGTAGCGTTCTGTTCAAACATATATTGAACTCAACTATTTACGCATTGCACACGATAATAAATACCAGCTGTTTCTCAAAAACAAGAATATATTGAATTCACAAGACCTTCGAAGAAACGTCGGAAAACGAACGATTCACTTAAACTAAGGTGGTTGGCTGGTGTATTTGAAAAGAAGTTTTAACACTTCTGAGTGTGATATTTATGTACTGTCTTCACGGAAAAAAATTTTAGTGGCTGCCGATGTACTTTACGAAGACAAATTCGTTTTACGAGCTCATAAAGCTAGTGTGATGACCTCTTTAGTCTTTGAAGTATCAGAAAGACAAAAATAGCCTCTTTGAGATATTCAACAAACGGGAACAAAAAAAGCACATTTTTAAATCTAAATACTTGTATGTAAAAATAAAGACGAGGCTCTTTTTTCTTGCTTTTCATTTGTTTTGCTTATTTTATTTAGTTTTATATTGGTACCGATGTTTATATATAGTGGCTATTTAGTACAAATTTGCTTTCAAACAAAGTTTGGTAACCAGTGAAGTGCAAACATGTCCAAGAATTGTTGGGTATTTGAACGTCGCACGGGATCTAAATACAACGGGCAATCAATAGCGGTCCGGGATCAATCCCGAAGTGAAAGACCCGAAGATAACTAATTATAATTTTGAACCACAGTCGCATGACGAATTCATTATCCGATCTAGCAACCCATACTACAAACTTCCACACCACGCCAACATGAGGACATTTGAAACCACGACAGATTTAACGTACACCAGTCCCCGACATATACGACGGTAGTTGGTGGTATCAAACTCAAAACCCAACGGGTGGTAATCCTTTACTCCACCTACAGGACTACCTTGGCTCCCAAGAATTAAGGGTAATGCGATCTGAGATGAATCCCGTGCTACGTACCTGCTCAAATAACATGAACATACTACAATCTATGTGGAATAAAAAGTAAATACACCCACATGTATCGTGTTGCTACAGGGAACAAAAGAAACGAAAACTTATTTAAATATATGGTAATTTGGTACATTTTAATTAACGTCGTACTAGAGCAACACAACGGGCTATTGACGACGGTCCGGGATCATTCCCTTGAGGGAAGGATTCGAGGACAACAACACGTTACTTTGAACCACGGTCAGATGACGAGGCAACACCTGTGCTGGCTGGCACCCCATTCTCCAAACTTCCACACCAACCCAACGTGAGGACATTCGGCCACTACAGATTTAAAGTTCATTAGCCGCAGATTCACCATATGCTTATAAACATCCATGCACTGACCCGGATTCGAACAACCAGGAACCTTCCTACCCAGAGGCTAACCCTTTAACCACCAGACCGTTTGGGCGGCTTATATATTATATGAACGCATCGTAGAATTTAGTTATTGCGGAGGTATTTCTATGTAAAAAGCAACCTAACAGGAAATGTGCTAATCTCTGACCTTAATTCAGGACTTATAAAGTTCCCATGATTCCCAATAAGTTGCCCAAGCGTTAATGTGGCAAAATGCTACGTTCGTGCAGTACAGCACGTTTTTATTTAGGGGTCCTCTTTAGAATTAAGCAGGTTGCAATGCGGCGTCCTAGAGGAACCAAAGCATGCTCGTCTGCAAGCTGTAGACAGAGCAAGTTAGATACCTGCAACTACCGTGAGTGTATTTCTCGATTTTGTGTTACCAAGAGCTTTCCTTGAGTGTGTGAATATAAATCGTAGACGTAAAATGTACAGTACCCTACAATAATGGACCGGACAGCAAGATGGGATGGTATAAGGGAAAAAATACATGCTTTAACATAGTCCTTAGGCTTTAACATAAGTAAGGATGGTCCCCCACGTGCTGTAATTACACTGGCAACCCTTCTGGACATACTTTGATCAAGGTTTCGATACACAGCTATGGGTATTTGTGTCTCCATTCCTGATGCAAGAATGTCACCAGCTCAGTTGTAGATTTCGGACGTGGTTCCCTGGTCCGTAATCGTCGAACTAACTCGTCCCACAAAGGTTCTATGGGGTTTAGGTCGGGACTCTGAGCAGGCCAGGGAAGACATTTTACATCCATATCTCGATACCATTGCTTGACAGAGACTGCAACATGACACGATGCGTTTTCGTCCTGGAAGTAACATTCGTCCATTCCATCAAATTGCCAAAGCGTAGGAATAACCTGATTGTCCAAAATGTTTATGTAGGCATCGGCTTTCAATTGACCAGGAACATCATGCAGAGGTCCCAGGCCATACCACGAAAAACACCCCCAAGGAAGTATGCAAGTATTATGCAAATCCGCCGACGTCGGGTCCATTATTGTAGGGTAGTGTAAGTATGAGCATTGCTATTGAGAGAGGAGCTTCAAAAGGTTTTATCATGTCGACTAGTTGTCACGTGACTGCTTTGCAATAAAATGAGTTGCCCGATTTGGTAACTTATCACATCGTTTGGTGATATAACATCTAATGATAGGATAGGTGCGTGAATGCGCATTTTCATAGAGTGGCATCTAAAGTGGTGAAATAGCTAATCTACTACTATACATTAATATACCAATCAGATGGAGGAATTAATGGATGGTTGTCTTCTCTCGTAAAGTGGACTAATCAGATAATGAATGTCAAATTCCACACAGCAGACGAAAGTAATCTAAAGGCCACGTTACTATTAGTTCCGGTCACACGATCATAGGCACAAAAAGGATACTATTGCTGACTGCTTTTATTATACGAGTATTTACTCTTTGGTGTATATATATATAATTTACTTGACAGGAAAACATTGCTTAGCACAGCGTAGGCTGATCGGGACTTAATGATTCAGAATATTTCCATTTTACTTACATCTTACCATATAATTTCATTTATATTCAGCGAGAATCTAATATTTTAATTAAATGATGAACTTTATAATGTTTGCTTGAAAACTGCCCGTGCAGTTCATTTCACAGACACTTCTTAACTACATTGGGACCGTGAATTAATGATAGTTATGTACTGTCAATTAAAATGGCTAGTGACTTATTAGTTTAAAATTATTTTAAGAGTTTTAATTCTGTGATTTATACATATTCTTCGCATGACCTTGAACAACCAAACTCAAATTCAACCCGGGGTCATGGTAAACCGGTTGTAAGAGCATAGAATTATCAACTGGAGGGTTTCGAGTTGAAATCCCACCAAAGACTGTCGTGTACAAATGAGACTGGTACACGTTAAATCCGTCGTGGGCTCGCACGTCCTCACGTTGGCACGATGTGGAAGTTTGGAGTGTGGGTTGCCAGTTCGGGTGTTGACCTTGTCATCTGACCATGATTCAAATTTACGTGGCGTTGCCCTGGGATCTTTCCCTTCGGGGATTGATCCCGAACAGTCGCCATAAACCCGTTGTGTTTTTACAATGCGACGTTATTTAGCAACCTACCTACCTTACATCTTTATCAAAACGAACTATTAACACTAAATACATGTTTCTGAAAAATAGTCTTGTATCGAGAGAATCTGTAAATTAACTCCCCCAATTTATTTCAGCTTACTTGTAAATCGAGACTCTTGTTACCAACGCATTGCTACAATCTGGATTAAATAACTCCTTTGGGGTTTTATAGTCACCAGGGGAGTCGGCTCCAGACAATCGCTCTTTGCGTCCTCTTAAAGTCGTACTTCTTAGCGGCAATCGTATCTTATGCTCTAGTAAAGATTATTTTATTTCCAATGATAAACAAAAGACACAATACTAAGGTCAGTAACAAACTACGTCCAAACAATTGAAACAAAACTGGTAGGTTATCCTGAGAACCTAAATCGTAATTTTGACATGAATGTCTGACGGGCCTGATATTGGGTTGTGGAATAAATGGAGACATGGGATATTTAAGCAATTGATTACTGTGTGCGAATATTCAACAATTATTTTACTCTTTCAGCGATTAAAGTGCAGTTTGATATGTTGTGTACTGAGTGGTTCTGGATAAGAGCGAAGCAGCTTAGAAGTAACATCTTTTTTTAATTCGATCTAGTTGACGATGTATGTACAAGTGGCAGTCTATCTCTAGCAGCGGGCACAATGGAACACATACAAAAGCTATGATCGCAGCGCATGCGCAGGCTTCCGCTTCTTTTCGAGCTCATGGCCAGATTCTATTTACATGATATATAACATGATATCAAATAGTATTGAAGGATATATTTATTGCATGTGTGTGATAAAAGGTCAGTCATTGTAGCGTATTTCAATAGCTTTAGAATGACACCTCCGCGCAATCCAAAGTTACACTGTCCCATAGCTCGCCCAGCACCGTAGAATTTCGACACATTGCGGAACCCGTCCCCGCGCACTCGATCTTCTGTGTGCTGAGGAAATTTGTAGATTCAGAGATTTAACTTGCATCAGCTCCCAAGTGGACTTATGTGATTCGTTGGGTAGAGTTTCTAATCGCTGTCCACCGGTGGCTAATCTGCTACTCACCCGATCGGGCTACCACCATAGTGGTGAGTTAGCAATACCTGACATTAAAAGGTACTAGCCATGGTATACCTATCCCTGACAGATGTAATTAATATTCACTACCCCCAACCTGACTTAGTAATACTAACTACAACCTGACATTCTGCTTAGACATGCCACCTCGGTGGCATGCTCTATTCATCCCGACTACATTCATTTTAATCGATAAAGACTCACGACACACTAGATTTGTTTGGCTGTTTTGGGATTTTATGGCGCAAGGGCCATATATCGCACCCCGGCAAGAAAAGTGACACAAGCCAAAAATTGATGTTATGTCATTGAAAAGTAGGTATAAGTGCCCCAGCGTGTTAAATTACTATTCGATAGAATATAATAGAAGTTACCACCATAAATTCTTACCTAAAATTTAAAAGAATCTTTTACTATTTCAATACAAGTTTCAGAGTATCCTTTAAGTTGATGTTTCTCAAATTCTGCAATTTTGAGATGTGTCACTTTTCTTGTCGGGGTGCGATATGGTCAAGCTGCTCCAAATACAAGATAAGAAGGGAGGGGGGAATTTAGCAAGAAACCAAAAGGGTAGGTGAGGGTAAATTAAAATGGAGGGCAGATATCGGGCAACCTTTACCTGGTTTAGAAGACATGGGGAAATTTTAAGCCCGCTGATTCGTTGCTATCTCTCTCCGAGATCTATGACCTCACTCACCCATACTGCGCACTCCGCATGAGTTAAAAGTATCACTATTTACTTGCAATGTTTGCGACAAAAAAAAGTTGAAACTGCTTCGACCGAAAATATTATGCTAATAAAAAGAAAGCGATAGCTTTTAGAGGATTACCAAGCGACAGTTCAACGGCTTGTGCCATGTTCTCGTAATTCGATCGTAAATGTTTTCTGTTTAGTTTTAATTCCAGTATAGATTATACACGCATGATTAAAAAATAATCCATTTTCGAACTTTAAAGGGCACTTGGGGCCTTGAACAGAATAGAAGGCGGAAACAGGGGATTTTTCGTTATTTCTGGGGATTTGTTGTATAAATTCGTTATTTATGTTGCAGCGGTTTTGCCACCGGCTTTCAGTTCAAGTAGAAACTACAAAATAATGATTAATGACAGAGTCCACATGAAGCATCGTCATTAATGATGATGTCACGTAGTGACGTCATAGTCGACAGTTTGAAACCAACGAATCAGCGGGCTTAAAATTTCACCATGTCTTCTATTCCAGGTAAAGGTTGTTAATATGCTACCCGGACACACCTAAAGGTGTACCACTAAGGGCACTAGAGACTTGAGTGTGTGATGGTATTAGCCTAAGTCATTCGTCTACTTTTTGTGTCTGCTGCACTTATTTTGTTGGAATTCATATCTTGATCTGTTCCACAGGTACACGGTCGGACTCCCCCAAACTCCGGCGACCACAGTGGCGTCTCTCATCTCCCACTGGCTCTGCTACGCGAACAGCTCCATCAACCCCATCATATACAATTTCATGAACGGTGAGTACGGGGCTTCTTTTGTACTATCACGTCTAGTGATGATAGGTTTGCCGCCGAATGACACTCGATGATGGATAGGGGGTAGTATCAATCCACGAATACGTAATGCACTCCTCAAAACTTCTCAGTGATCCGATCAATAAGGATTTTGTTATGCTGGGAACTGTTTCCTTTGGTAGACAGTGTATTGGAAACGCATGCACGCATGCTGAATACGAAATGGTATCATTCTTCGCGGTAGGGGCAGTGCCCAACTTGATTTTTGTATCTTTTAATCAAAGATCACGAACCGTTGTGAGTTTGTAGACTGGAACTAATGATTGATATGCTTCATTACTAATTGGGAAAATTTATTCTGTGTGGAATCTGATCTTCAAATGCATTCGTCGTTAGGCAAACATTATCTATCTTGACACGCTAGATCGGGTTTTTTAATTTTTTGGCTTCATTTTTTAGTTTCTATCCGTCATACTAATGGTTCACGATCCATCGAAATGTTCTGACAGAAAAAGTAGTTACCAATAGCTAAATTTATTCTGTATGACATGCCATCGACAAATACATTCGCTATAAGGCAAACATTATTTATCTTGACACAATATATTCAGATTTGAAATCTGTTGGCTTCATTCTTTAGTTTCCACCCAAGAGAGAGTACTTATTTTTCCATTACATATGCAAAATTTTAATTTACTGAATAAATACCATTGCTTGAAAATTAGATTATATTATATAAGGATATCCAAACCAATTCACAGCTCAGATGTGACCTCGTCATCTGTCCTTGGATCAAAATTACGTGGCAATGTCCATGGATATTTCCCTTCGGGTGAGATCCCGCATCGTTGTTAGCAGCTCGTTGTGTTCCTCTATAATGCAACGTCAAATAAAATACATATCTTCCTAGAAAATTCAAACAAAAAATTCTAATATAAAGCACGATGAGTAAGCAGTTAAGTAACCTCCTCTGGAAAAATACAACGGGTTATTGACGACGGTCCAAGATCAATCCCGAATAGAAAAAGATCGAGAGACAACAACTCGCAATTTAAACCAAAGTCGAAAGACGAGGTCAACACTTGATCTGGCACTCCACTCTCCAAACATCTACACCACGCCAAGGTGAGGATATTTGAGGCCACGACAGATTTAACGTGCATCAGTCCCTCTGTACACGACGGTCTTTGATTGGATTCGAACTCGCAAGTCTCCAGTTGCCGATCCGTTACTTTTCCAACCATTAATAGAAACGTGGTATTAGATAGAGTACTTATTTTAGTATCCATCCCCAGTGGTTGGTTTTCTGAATGAAATATTGTTATTAGCAAAACTTATCAGATCGTTATGAACGAGATATTTCGTCATGCGGAAACTGACCAGATATTGATCTCGTCATCATAAAAATATCATAATTCTGTCGATGACGAGGAATCTCGAGGTATATCGACAGATCTTGATGAACGAAATGACTCGCAGAAAAAGCTCGGACAGTTAAAGGTATAGGTTATTGAATAAATGTTATTATTTGGAAATGCGATTCTATAAGGCCCTGTTCACGTGAGGCGTTTTCTAACGCACATTTTCGAGGTGAGCTTTCCGTAAACTATAAATTATGTTTTTTTATTCCTCTAATTCAAGTTTCTATCTTTGCGATCGTTGAAGATGGAGAGAAAATTTCAACGGATTTGAAATCTGCGGAAAATTGTACACCAAAACGATACCTTAAATGTGATTTTCTTCAAATAAATAATTAATTATTTAATAAATGCTTAATAATTTAATAAATAATTAATTTTTTAATAAATAATTAATTTTTTAATAAATAATTATTATTTAATAAATCGATCTGGCGTAGTATTTTACGCTGATTTGAAATCCGGTTTTCAAATCACTATATACCCATTTCAAATTAGCGTGAAATTCTACGCCAGAACGATACAAAAAACAGATTTATTATTTTATTATTGACCATTTGATTATTTAATTATTTATTGAAGAAAATCACATTTAATGTATCGTTTTGGTGTAATGGTGGTTCTGGTATCGTTCCGCAGATTTAAAATCCGCTGAAATTTTCAATCTATCTTCAACGATCGCAAAGATAGAAATTTGAATTAGAGGAATAAAAAAACACATAATTTAATGCTAACGGAAAGATGACCTCAAAAACGCGCATTAGAAAACGCCTCATGTGAACAGGGCCTAAGGATATCTCTCGAAAATAATTAAAATAATTCAAACATAAAAAGCTGAAATATGAAATACAGTGGAATCTTAATTATCCTAGGTTATGTGGACCGAGGCCACCTCATGTTACCAGAAATTCGTATAATGCTGACGTCGTAACAAAATACAGGTGTAATCGAAATACAAAAAAAAATGTACAGTATTACATATTGCTACTGCTGCTTCCGAAGGGGATTCATACCGCTAGGATAAAAAATAATCTTTACTCGAATTGGTGTCACAGTATGTATTTATTGTGATAAGTTTACAATATAACTGGACGCGCGAGTTACGTATCTTTTAAATTGTCTTGAAAAGTCCTTAAGTATTCTGTTTCGCGGCATTTCTTCGCCTATTTGCACATTGCTATTTAATGCTTACAAAAATTCTGTGTCAAATCTACTCACCCGGTTAATAGGAGCTCCGATAATCAAAGCTCTGTAATTCAAATAATAAACATAGTAAAAGTCGGACAGTAAATAAAGCACAATAAGTGTTTGCGTAAGTAATCACGCAAATGAATATCATTATCTATGACTTAAAACAGATTAATCAAAAACTTCAAGTTTTGCTAAGAAATATATTCATCAAAAATGTAACCTCATATAGAAATTTCTTTCAAGACGAGATATTTTCTGCCATTTAGTATATTCATAGGCGCCTAAATGAATGTGTGGTGACATGGATTACCATCAATATAAATCTATAGTTGGACTCTAGCCAAGTATAAGAAAGAATGATAAAAATATGTACATCAGTAACAATGTCAATCGCGTAATATTTCCTCAACAAGGTAGGAAGGCTACAAATGGTTGATAGAATCTCTTTTATGAGCCCTTTGTAAACTGTCGTCAGCATAATAAACTTTTACAAATCCAAAAAACAAAATAAACGATGTAAATTCACATTAAAGAGACATTACAATGGGGATATAAAAAGCGGTGGCATTAAAGTTACGACGAAAATGTGATCAAAATAATGCCCACTTGGTTAAGGAAAAGATTCTCAACATCATCGAAACTAGCTTGAATTAAGTTAAACGCACAAGCAATAAGAATTAAGTATTCAAATTCCCAATGATGATTGAAACAGCCTGTTTTATGTAATGGTCAAGAGGCAGAAAATTGCAGTATCATCAAAAATGGGTATATAGAGTATTTCGAAAATATCTGCCCAAATTGTAAATGATGGTAGAGGGGCTCAAACTAGATATTTTTTTGTCAAAGAATGTGTGTCCTGAAATGCCACGATTAGATGGTAGTGGGCAGTAATAGGTCAGTAAATACAACTGTTTCTGTGCCGTAAGGCGTCATTTCCCTCTCGAATTTTCAGAAGTAGGCTCCGTATTTGTGTAGCGATTCATGCCGTTCAAAATCCGAACGAGGAATGATGGCCTACTCCACTGAAACGATGCTAACCATGGACCTAAATAGCGTCTTCTACCACTTAACACGGCATTTCCGGATACACATTCTTTGACATGTATATTTATTTTGGTCCCCTTTACCTATCTTTACAGTTTGGCCAGATAGTTTCGAAACATTCTATGTGTAAAATGGCTTCAAATAATCTACTTAGAAAGATAGTTTCTTGAAGTACATATTTATTTTGGTCCCCTTTACCTATCTTTACAGTTTGGCCAGATAGTTTTGAAACATTCTATGTGTAAAATGGCTTCAAATAATCTACTTAGAAAGATAGTTTCTTGAAGTACAAAACCTATTCCACTTACAATTCGACTAAATTTTCAACAATCGCTAGGAACAAGTAAAAGTTCCTCAAATATTTTTAAGTGTGTTACGGTTGCAAGCATCAAATAAGGTATTTAGTTACAATGAGTCTTTTTCACATAGACCTACTGAAAATAACTTGCCAATGAAATCCTCGTGGGATGTACAATGTTATCTTCTATCTAAGAGTACCCATCTTTGTCTTTAAATGTTTTACTTATACCTACAAATGCGAAACGTGACTGGGCGGTTAATTGTAGTCTTTTAGAGACATTTAACAAATGAACGAGTCTTGGGATCTCACTCTAACCTAAGATAAATGTGGAAAGTTTTGCGGGTGATTTAACACTGAGCATTTACAAAATGGTGACGATGGGATAAATAGAACATGGAAGAGATGTGATTTAATGACAACTTTTTCACGTACTTTGCGGAATTTCTTATGCGTTATTTCCACGCGAAGAAAAAGTTTTTAAGTGTCATTTACACGAAAATAGTTTCTACTAATACCAACAACCATCCACAGTTTTATATATTAGACTACGACAAAGTTATATAATTTTAGATAGTGGATATTTTAACTATTCAAGCTTATTCACGTGTATTAATAAATTCAACTTGCCTTGTTACGCAGACACAATCATAAGTCGTAGTATTCTATGAAAAAAGAAATTTTCAGCTGACCCTGCAATTCTGAGGGTTGCGAGATCGGCGCTTAGACCTGGCTAAAGACCGTCGTGTTCACTAATGGTAGCTGGGGCACGTTAAATAGGTCGTGGTCACTAAGTCCCCTATGTTCCCATACCAAATTAATACCTCTGGGGGTACCTGATCAGGGGGTTATCGGCCTCTGATTGGGATCTAAATTACGATATGTTTGAGTGAATGGATGTGTGAAAGGGACCTTCCTGTAAAACGGATGTGTCATGCATGAAGAAGTTCAACCCTCCGGGGCAATAGCACCCCCAATTGGGCCATATATGGCCCGCACGACAACAACAACAAAAAAGAAATTCGAATCTGGTTTTTTTTTTATTATAAGAATTCAATGCTCTCAGAAATGTAAGCGTTTTGAGTTCGTATGGAATGTTTCACTCATTATTATTTTTTTTTTCATCCATACAACTATTGATTAAGACTGAGTAAACACGTCTATACTGTGAAACGACAGTAGGTAAATTCACCAAAATTCACGAAATTATTCGCTGATTACGGTTAGTTGAATGGGTTTAGTTACTCAAGTACAATATTTGGCTAAGCTTCGCCACACGCAACTTCAAGCAATGGGCATACACATGTTAAGTTTAACTGATACATAAGAGAGAGAAATACACCCAGAGTAAAAGTTACACAAATCGAACATAGTCAAGTTATACTAACACAGGAGAGTTATTTGGTATTTTATAATTAACGTCACACTAGAGCAACACAACGGGCTATTAGTGACGGTCCAGGATCAACACCTGAAGAGAAAGATCCGAGACACAGGATAGAGAAATACACACAAGATAGTTACAGAATTCATACCTTTGAAACAGGGATCATTCTTTTTGAGTAGGTTCGTTATTTTGTGTCTTCTGGCTCAATGGCCATAATTGTTCAAGCTGCACGAAGTATCAAGTAAACGTGAAAAGAAAATGCTAAGAGAGGAAAAAGAAAGAGATCACGGGCATCCAAGTGGTAGGGTAAGTAGGTATTTTAACTAAGGCCGAACTGGATTAACACTATTGGCGACAGTCCGAGATCAAACCCGAATGAAAAGATCCGAGATCACACCTGAGCTGGCACCCCACTCTCCAAACTTCCATGTCACGCCAATGTGAGGACATTTGAGGCCACCACAGATTTAACGAGTACCAGCTCTCCTGTACACAGCGGTCTTCGATTGTATTCAAAATCGCAACCCTCTGTTTGTTTATCTGTTTCTTTTCCAACCGTTCCCCACGCCGACCAACCGGTATAGTGGTTAAGGTGTTAGCCTCTAGATCGGAAGGTTCCTGTTTCGAATCCGGGCCCGGGCATGGATGTTTGTAAGCGTATGGTGTAGAGGCGGCTGGTGCACCTTAAATCTGTCGTGGCCGAAAGTCCTCACGTTGGGTTGGCGTGGAAGTTTGGAGAGTGGGGTGCCAGCTCAGGTGTTGCTTCGTCATCTGACCGAGGTTCAAAATTACGAGGTGTTGTCCTCGTATCTTTCCCTTAAGGGATTGATCCCGGACCGTCGTCAATAGCCCGTTGTGTTGCTCTAGTACGACGTTAACTAAAATTACCAAAATTACCATCCAACCGTTCCCCACGAAGGGTTGAGATCCCTATGTTTACCAGAGGTAGTAAACCCCAGAGGGTAATAATAAATCACTAGGGTACCTCGGGTTCCTGAAGCCCGAACACTAACAAAGTTGTTTGACAGAGGAGCTTCGCAAACCAAATGGTAATTCGTAGCAATCACTGTTGGGGTTAGCGGCAGTGGTCACAACTGACCCCACCTGGGTGGCCGTGCTGGTCACACAGTGGCTAGTTTTGAATATTCTAGAAAGTTCTTTCAAATTCCGTTAAACTGGTGTTTGATTTCGTTCGTTTTTTTTAAATAATTCTTTCCTTGGCGACTTTAGAAGTGCGCCAAAAAAAGTGGCAAAGCTGTTACTACCGCTATAAACGTCGACTGAAGCTGTATCAAAAAATTCTTCAAAAATATATTTGCAAGCAAAAAATATTAAATTAATGCACAAAAAATCATCATTAGTTACACAAATTTAAAATTGTAAACAATTTAAAAATTAAAAATTAAAACAATTAACAAATTGTAAACTCTTTATTCGAATTACAATTTAAGCGAATACGGTTTATTCGATTCTCAAAAGTACTCGTAATCGCGCCTCTCTAAATAGGACAAACGATAGTTGCCGTTTAAGGTATAAAAATTTAAAAAGTTCCCTGATTTTTTTGTGAAATTTTAAAATTTTACATGATGTTTCCACAATTAAAAAATTCCCTGAGAATTCTCTGATTTCCCGGTTCTGTTACCACCCTGTACTCGGTAGCCCTTTAGGGACTGATCTCGGACCGTCGCCAACAGCCCGTTGTGTTGCTCCAGTGACGGTAATTAAAATACCTCAATACCAAGGACATTTTGAGTATGGGTGACTCGGGAAAGGCTTATAATTCTGCTATTGTATTCTGATTTTCGCGAATGTTGGCGATGGAAAGAGGTAGTTTACCACTGTAAAACTTTTGGGCAATAAGTAAAATTCTCAAGAAATATATTTTCCCATTTCTCATCCTGCACCAATGTGACAAATTTTAACATATTTCTTCAAGCATCCCCTTATGGAAAACAGTATAAGGTCCGTCTATACGATGACAAGACGGGGGTTGGTTTTGTGGTAGACAGCAAACGGCATACACGGTCCGGGATATAAAAACAGACAGATAGATGCGGACAGAAGGAGTCATGAATTCATAGCTACCGTTAGATAGCGACACAGAATCGCAGTAATAAAGTGGCACAGGAAAACAAAATAAAGTTCTAGCACCGGTTCACACTCCTATACGTAAACACTACAGCTCCACAAGAGTAGGGTTGGGTTTGTCGTTTTATGGTTAACTTCTGTTACAAGAAAACAAATCAAGACTGCACCTTCGGCTTCAAGTGACTTCCTACCACAGTGACCATCCATGCTAAGACTGAAATACAAACCCACGGCCAGAGTACTAACACGTGGCTACCAGGCCAACTTGTTGGAATACATCCAGAACACTCACTACATGGGGTACTTCGGTCTTGATGTCCTAGATTGTCACAGATATCTAGTCCGTTTTCAGCTTGTTTTAACTTTCCAAGTGGTTTTGACGAGACTCGGCGTCCATCTAGGTCTGACCAATTATATTAAGTTTTCTGCTTATGACTAAATATCTCGTCTATCAAGACCTGGTCAGATTCACACAACTACTAAGAGTGTTAACGTATCCTGAATATGTTCAATGTAGTTCATAATAAGGAATTCAATAAGACAGCAAACATGTTGTACTCTAGGAAATACTTACGAGAAACCGAAAACGGAGAAGATGAAAACAATCCGTTTTCATTTAGAAAATGGTACTTATGTGTTGCTTAACAAATACACTTCAATGCTGAAGGCGGTTGAACATTTTTACCAAGCGAAGACTGATAAAAACCTGAAATTAATGATAGTGATCATACTGCTCACATTGTAAATGGATGTTTGACGTAACAATCACTTCAAGAGGGAAAAATTGCAATAATAAAATTCATTTCGTTGTCCCATTAAATTCTTAGTTTAAGCCTTTTAATACAGTAACACACACAACGGATATAGTGAAACAGATAGTTTTCTATTAAAATATGATACTCTCGCGAGTCGCTTAACGATGTCTAAGACGAAGGAAATATTGTATCAAGTCCAGTCTGATAAAAACCGGAGATGTAAGTAAGGTAATGTAATGTTAGTAATGCTTGACGTAGCAAGAGGAAACATCGCAATACAAAAAAAAAAACTTTTTCGTATACCCATTAAATTCTCAGTTTAATTCCTTTAGGATACAACTTTACACTTAGATACGCATAAGAAATGCATTTATAGCTTCCCTAGATAAAAGGATTAATTCTTTGCAACCAATAAGATTACTTTAGAGCCGAGCTTTCAAAACAAAGCACTTTTCAATAAAGCTTACTGAAAGTGCAAGCATGGACACTAAATCTCAAATTGAAATGAAATTCTCGTTTCACTTTATCTCTGATTTAGTAAAGATTTTTGTTTTCTTGCGCGTTCGTTCAATGTATCTTGGAAAAAAGAGCTTATCATTTATTTGAAGAATTTTCCGCGCTGAGTCAACTGATTTGTATGATACGTGAAAATGACCATTGAATAAGCATCAAAAGTTTATTATCTATTCAATAAATGGCCACATATAAATAGATTTATTGGAATGTTCCAACATTTTATTTAAAAATTTTTCTCTCAAATCAAAATAACATATTTTTATAGTATTTGGAAGAATGTTAGAGAGTATGTTGTATACAAATAAAAATATATCAATTCAATCTCTGATTTAGTAAAGATTTGTGTTTACTTGCACGTTCGTTCAATGTATCTTGGAAAAAGAGCTTATCATTTATTTGAAGAATTTTCCGTGCTGAGTCAACTGATTTGTATGATACGTGAAAATGACCATTGAATAAGCATCAAAAGTTCATTATCTATTCAATAAATGGTCCGCATAGAAACAGTTGTATTTTAATGTTCCAACATTTTATTTAAAAATGTTTCTCTCAAATCAAAATAACATATTTTAATAGTATTTGGAAGAATGATAGTATGTAGCATACAAATGAAAATATATCAATTCAATTTACTATACCTTGGCTGTAACGGTGAAGCATACCAAGCCAAAAACATATAGTCGGAAGGAAACAAGGGAAAAAAATTATTCTCACTATATGTATGTTTCTCAAAAAATATGACCTTCATGCAGAGAAAATATGACTTCACCAGTCTGGTTTAGGAAAGTTACGACATATAAATTGAAATTTTGGCTTTTTCCATTGGTAACCCGAAGACATGAAAAATTGATTTTCGTTTTAGTAATAGAATAGAACAGGGCTCGAAATACCCGGGTGCACAGGTGCACGTAAAAATAAAATTATGCACCTAATTTTTTCCCGCTAGGTGCACGCAATGCACCTAATGTTAAAAAAAGGGAAAGGAGGGAACGTGTTTTTATCTTATTTTGATGCTTGGAACAAAATATTAGTATCGACCTCTCTCGCTCTAAAAGAACGTAATTAAAATTCCTAATTACACACTATGCTAAAGCAAAATCGCTGGGCCGTAACGGGTTTATACAGGAGGAAGGTTTACTTGTGTCACTGCCAACAGAACTTTCCGATGATCGAAACATTTTCCTGATGGCTCGGTTGAAGTGACTGTCGCGACAGCCGTACGCCGGAGAAGGGAGAATTTCGATTTTTAAATATTTTTATTTACTATCTACTACGAACCTATATAAACATACCTAACTAAAATAAAGTTGTTTACACTATATACTCTTATATTTAATTTTTTTTTCAATGTGTACCTAAAATATAATCTGTGCACCTAATTTAAAAACTTAGGTGCACAAGGTGCACCTGTATTAAAAAATCTATTACGAGGCCTGGAATAGAAACAATTTCGGCTTTAATCAATTACCTTGAACCTTTGAACAAAATAAATATATAAAAATTATTTAGATATTTTCATTTTCAAAAGATGAGCTATTTTTATCGATCACTAGCTGAATAACCTGGCGTTGCTCGGGTTAAAATGGTTAAATGTTGATTACAAAGAGAATTAGAATAATCACTTTTATTGCATAGAAAGATGCAATCATTTATGTTGTACTGAAGATACTTTTAAACTTCGCTATAACTTTTTCAAGACTTCTACAATTTATATATATATATATATATATATATATATATATATATATATATATATATATATATATATATATATATATATATATATATATATATATATATATATATATATATATATATATATATATATATATATATATATATATATATATATATATATATATATATATATATATATATATATATATATATATATATATATATATGTGTGTGTGTGTGTGTGTGTGTGTGGTGTGCAAAGTGTGGAAATAAATATTGATAAATAATAATTTATGAAATTTAGTGATCCTCAAATATGTATGACCGCGACATTTCCCTGTTAATTCAAATACACAAATCCTGTAGAACGTGTTTTCTTGTCAATATTCACTTATTGCAGATTACTCTTATTGCAAACTTTAGATTTTTAAATTGGTGCTTCAAGGGGTACTTTTAGGACTACCTGTGTGCCAATGTTCATGGTTGTAAATGCTATAGATTGGTTTGAAGACAGGAAAGTAAAAGGCTATATTTTTCGCAGAGTTTCTAAAGTATAAGAGTACCAAATTTGGTGTGGATTGGTCAAACGGTGTAGATTTGAATAGAAAATATACACACTCACACACACAACCTTTTCTAAGTATAAATTAAGTACAAAATAAGCAAACTACTTCTTAAATCCATATTTTTGAATACCACAGCATCATAATAGCTTTTATAGTCCACTTTATATTAATTCAAACTACTAAAAATAAAAAATATATTTTCAGAAAATACAAATTTTATTGTAGGTTTGGTAGCTTTTATTCTGGTTCCACAAAGGTTAGAAAATATTATTTATCTCGAATTAAAAATAAGTTAATTGACTACAAATAACTTCCTACACATTCATAGTAGTTTCGGTGTTATTCCGATTAGTTAAGGTACATAAACATTTTTTTATCTTAGGGATTAAAACTACAAATGACTACTTACAGAATCATTAAACGAATAAGAAGTTCATGAACGTTCGCTTTAACACAAAATCGATATCCATCCAATACCAAATAGTTATTATCAAGGTTTGTAAGTTCAAAAAGTTTCTGAAAGAGATTAAATTTATATTACTTGTAACTTTTCTCTTTTTGATTACAAGTCTTGTGCAATAGTACTACTTTCTAGTTAATTTTGAGAACAATTTTACGGTTTCATTTCAGGGAAGTTCCGGAAAGAATTCAAGAACTTCCTGTGCTGCTATTGTTGCAGGAAATCTTACAGAAAGCGGCACAACAACGCCACTGGCACCAAGTACAGATTCACGACGTCTGTGACACAAATGGAAAACATCAACCTCACCGCTATTGAGAAAACTTAACCTTCCAAGTGGTTTCGACGAGGGATTTCGTCCATCAAAGTCAGACCAATTTTGCTACTGACGAATTATCTCGTCATCGAGATACTTTTTATGTTGACATTATAAAGATCTGGTCATATGTTTTTCGAAATAACGAGATATTTCGACCATCAAGATCTGGTCAGTTTTGCTATAATGACGAGATACCTCTTCGAGACGACTAACAGGAGGGTTTAATTCCACCTTGTTATCAGTCAACGTTGCTAAAAACGTTTAGATTGGTACTCCAAGTTGCTTAGTGGGGAGTGGACTTTTGAAGATGGGCATGATTTCGACGAGGGATTTCGTCCATGAATGTCAGACCAATTTTGCTACTGACAAATTATTTCGTCATCGAGATACTTTTTATGTTGACATTATAAAGATCTGGTCATATGTTTTTCGAAATAACGAGATATTTCGACCATCAAGATCTGGTCAGTTTTGCTATAATGACGAGATACCTCTTCGAGACGACTAACAGGAGGGTTTAATTCCACCTTGTTATCAGTCAACGTTGCTAAAAACGTTTAGATTGGTACTCCAAGTTGCTTAGTGGGGAGTGGACTTTTGAAGATGGGCATGATTTCGACGAGGGATTTCGTCCATGAATGTCAGACCAATTTTGCTACTGACAAATTATTTCGTCATCGAGATACTTTTTATGGTGGCATTATAAATATCTGGTCATATGTTTTTCGAAATGACGAGATATTTCGACCATCAAGATCTGGTCAGTTTTGCTAATGACGAAATACCTCTTCGAGACGACTACCAGGAGGGTTTAATTCCACCTTGTTATCAGTCAACGTTGCTAAAAACGTTTAGATTGGTACTCCAAGTTGCTTAGTGGGGAGTGGACTTTTGAAGATGGGCATGATTTCGACGAGGGATTTCGTCCATGAATGTCAGACCAATTTTGCTACTGACAAATTATTTCGTCATCGAGATACTTTTTATGTTGACATTATAAAGATCTGGTCATATGTTTTTCGAAATAACGAGATATTTCGACCATCAAGATCTGGTCAGTTTTGCTATAATGACGAGATACCTCTTCGAGACGACTAACAGGAGGGTTTAATTCCACCTTGTTATCAGTCAACGTTGCTAAAAACGTTTAGATTGGTACTCCAAGTTGCTTAGTGGGGAGTGGACTTTTGAAGATGGGCATGATTTCGACGAGGGATTTCGTCCATGAATGTCAGACCAATTTTGCTACTGACAAATTATTTCGTCATCGAGATACTTTTTATGTTGACATTATAAAGATCTGGTCATATGTTTTTCGAAATAACGAGATATTTCGACCATCAAGATCTGGTCAGTTTTGCTATAATGACGAGATACCTCTTCGAGACGACTAACAGGAGGGTTTAATTCCACCTTGTTATCAGTCAACGTTGCTAAAAACGTTTAGATTGGTACTCCAAGTTGCTTAGTGGGGAGTGGACTTTTGAAGATGGGCATGATTTCGACGAGGGATTTCGTCCATGAATGTCAGACCAATTTTGCTACTGACAAATTATTTCGTCATCGAGATACTTTTTATGTTGACATTATAAAGATCTGGTCATATGTTTTTCGAAATAACGAGATATTTCGACCATCAAGATCTGGTCAGTTTTGCTATAATGACGAGATACCTCTTCGAGACGACTAACAGGAGGGTTTAATTCCACCTTGTTATCAGTCAACGTTGCTAAAAACGTTTAGATTGGTACTCCAAGTAGCTTAGTGGGGAGTGGACTTTTGAAGATGGGCATGATTTCGACGAGGGATTTCGTCCATGAATGTCAGACCAATTTTGCTACTGACAAATTATTTCGTCATCGAGATACTTTTTATGTTGACATTATAAAGATCTGGTCATATGTTTTTCGAAATAACGAGATATTTCGACCATCAAGATCTGGTCAGTTTTGCTATAATGACGAGATACCTCTTCGAGACGACTAACAGGAGGGTTTAATTCCACCTTGTTATCAGTCAACGTTGCTAAAAACGTTTAGATTGGTACTCCAAGTTGCTTAGTGGGGAGTGGACTTTTGAAGATGGGCATGATTTCGACGAGGGATTTCGTCCATGAATGTCAGACCAATTTTGCTACTGACAAATTATTTCGTCATCGAGATACTTTTTATGTTGACATTATAAAGATCTGGTCATATGTTTTTCGAAATAACGAGATATTTCGACCATCAAGATCTGGTCAGTTTTGCTATAATGACGAGATACCTCTTCGAGACGACTAACAGGAGGGTTTAATTCCACCTTGTTATCAGTCAACGTTGCTAAAAACGTTTAGATTGGTACTCCAAGTTGCTTAGTGGGGAGTGGACTTTTGAAGATGGGCATGATTTCGACGAGGGATTTCGTCCATGAATGTCAGACCAATTTTGCTACTGACAAATTATTTCGTCATCGAGATACTTTTTATGTTGACATTATAAAGATCTGGTCATATGTTTTTCGAAATAACGAGATATTTCGACCATCAAGATCTGGTCAGTTTTGCTATAATGACGAGATACCTCTTCGAGACGACTAACAGGAGGGTTTAATTCCACCTTGTTATCAGTCAACGTTGCTAAAAACGTTTAGATTGGTACTCCAAGTTGCTTAGTGGGGAGTGGACTTTTGAAGATGGGCATGATTTCGACGAGGGATTTCGTCCATGAATGTCAGACCAATTTTGCTACTGACAAATTATTTCGTCATCGAGATACTTTTTATGTTGACATTATAAAGATCTGGTCATATGTTTTTCGAAATAACGAGATATTTCGACCATCAAGATCTGGTCAGTTTTGCTATAATGACGAGATACCTCTTCGAGACGACTAACAGGAGGGTTTAATTCCACCTTGTTATCAGTCAACGTTGCTAAAAACGTTTAGATTGGTACTCCAAGTTGCTTAGTGGGGAGTGGACTTTTGAAGATGGGCATGATTTCGACGAGGGATTTCGTCCATGAATGTCAGACCAATTTTGCTACTGACAAATTATTTCGTCATCGAGATACTTTTTATGTTGACATTATAAAGATCTGGTCATATGTTTTTCGAAATAACGAGATATTTCGACCATCAAGATCTGGTCAGTTTTGCTATAATGACGAGATACCTCTTCGAGACGACTAACAGGAGGGTTTAATTCCACCTTGTTATCAGTCAACGTTGCTAAAAACGTTTAGATTGGTACTCCAAGTTGCTTAGTGGGGAGTGGACTTTTGAAGATGGGCATGATTTCGACGAGGGATTTCGTCCATGAATGTCAGACCAATTTTGCTACTGACAAATTATTTCGTCATCGAGATACTTTTTATGGTGGCATTATAAATATCTGGTCATATGTTTTTCGAAATGACGAGATATTTCGACCATCAAGATCTGGTCAGTTTTGCTAATGACGAAATACCTCTTCGAGACGACTACCAGGAGGGTTTAATTCCACCTTGTTATCAGTCAACGTTGCTAAAAACGTTTAGATTGGTACTCCAAGTTGCTTAGTGGGGAGTGGACTTTTGAAGATGGGCATGATTTCGACGAGGGATTTCGTCCATGAATGTCAGACCAATTTTGCTACTGACAAATTATTTCGTCATCGAGATACTTTTTATGTTGACATTATAAAGATCTGGTCATATGTTTTTCGAAATAACGAGATATTTCGACCATCAAGATCTGGTCAGTTTTGCTATAATGACGAGATACCTCTTCGAGACGACTAACAGGAGGGTTTAATTCCACCTTGTTATCAGTCAACGTTGCTAAAAACGTTTAGATTGGTACTCCAAGTTGCTTAGTGGGGAGTGGACTTTTGAAGATGGGCATGATTTCGACGAGGGATTTCGTCCATGAATGTCAGACCAATTTTGCTACTGACAAATTATTTCGTCATCGAGATACTTTTTATGTTGACATTATAAAGATCTGGTCATATGTTTTTCGAAATAACGAGATATTTCGACCATCAAGATCTGGTCAGTTTTGCTATAATGACGAGATACCTCTTCGAGACGACTAACAGGAGGGTTTAATTCCACCTTGTTATCAGTCAACGTTGCTAAAAACGTTTAGATTGGTACTCCAAGTTGCTTAGTGGGGAGTGGACTTTTGAAGATGGGCATGATTTCGACGAGGGATTTCGTCCATGAATGTCAGACCAATTTTGCTACTGACAAATTATTTCGTCATCGAGATACTTTTTATGGTGGCATTATAAATATCTGGTCATATGTTTTTCGAAATGACGAGATATTTCGACCATCAAGATCTGGTCAGTTTTGCTAATGACGAAATACCTCTTCGAGACGACTACCAGGAGGGTTTAATTCCACCTTGTTATCAGTCAACGTTGCTAAAAACGTTTAGATTGGTACTCCAAGTTGCTTAGTGGGGAGTGGACTTTTGAAGATGGGCATGATTTCGACGAGGGATTTCGTCCATGAATGTCAGACCAATTTTGCTACTGACAAATTATTTCGTCATCGAGATACTTTTTATGGTGGCATTATAAATATCTGGTCATATGTTTTTCGAAATGACGAGATATTTCGACCATCAAGATCTGGTCAGTTTTGCTATAATGACGAGATACCTCTTCGAGACGACTACCAGGAGGGTTTAATTCCACCTTGTTATCAGTCAACGTTGCTAAAAACGTTTAGATTGGTACTTCAAGTTGCTTAGTGGGGAGTGGACTTTTGAAGATGGGCATGATTTCGACGAGGGATTTCGTCCATGAATGTCAGACCAATTTTGCTACTGACAAATTATTTCGTCATCGAGATACTTTTTATGGTGACATTATAAATATCTGGTCATATGCTTTTCGAAATGACGAGATATTTCGACCATCAAGATCTGGTCAGTTTTGCTAATGACGAAATACCTCTTCGAGACGACTACCAGGAGGGTTTAATTCCACCTTGTTATCAGTCAACGTTGCTAAAAACGTTTAGATTGGTACTCCAAGTTGCTTAGTGGGGAGTGGACTTTTGAAGATGGGCATGATTTCGACGAGGAATATCGTTCATCAATGTCAGACCAATTTTGCTACTGACGAATTATCTCGTCATCGAGATCATTTTTATGGTGACATTATAAAAATCTGGTCAAATTTTTTTCGAAATGATGAGATATTTTGTCTATTAAGATCTGGTCAGTTTTGCTAATGACGAGATACCTCGTCGAGACGACGACCGAATGTTTTAATTCCACTTTGTCATCAGTCAACGTTGCTAGCAAAACGTTTAGATTGGTACTCTAAGTTGCTTAGTGGGGAATGAACTTTTGAAGATACCCAACATGCTAAGATAATTATGGTTCTCCCAATAATTATGCGTTAAATTTTGAAAATTGCAGGTCTTCAAACACCATACTTTCATTTTACTTAATTCATAAATGTACAGTTTCACTTAATTTTTCAGGAGATAAATTATCAACTTTGGTACAGCTGCAGTCTACGTTTATAGCGGTAGCAACGGCCCTGTTTTTTTTTTTTTTTGGCGCACTTCTAAAGTTGCCAAAGAAAGAATTATTTCAAAAATATTTTTCTTCTTAAAACCGAAAATAATAAGCTTCAGAAACACATTTGTGAACGTTTAACAATATATTAATCAAACAACAATTTTACGTATTTTGAAAGAACTTTCTAGAATATTCAAAATGAAAATTTAAACTTTCCGCTTGTCGAGGTTGCCATAAAAACCACAATAACAGCAAAACAGATTAGTTGCCTTAACCTGCTATTACTCGCTACTAGAAATGCACCAAAAAAGCTCCAAGGCCGTTGACACCGCTATAAACGTAGACTGCAGCTGTACCTCATGTTTCAAACATTTATTGTTTTACCCACTTTTTAAGATGCTATGTTATCGTGAACTTTCAAGTATTACTCACTCATTCAATCGGAAATTCATTTGATCTTCAATATTTTGTTTAAAATATTTTTTCATCCTCGAATATATTGCTGTCTCCGGGAACTTTCAATGAAACTCGTTTTATAGAATCTCTTAAACAAAATAGAATTATTAACAATTTCCATGGAGTTCATGTATCATTGCTTGTCATATACTTTTTCTATAAAAATACTAAAATGTTTGTTTTTGAACATGGAAATTGTCAAAATAGTTTAAATTGGACTATAAAATAAAGTTATTGACATACCCGTTGCAATTAAAATTGCAGAACAAATTACATTTACACCGATATATCGTGCACGAAAAAATTTTGAGAAGTCATATTTTAAAACCCTTTTAAAATTGAACAGTAAATAATCAAACACAATATGTATTAATTTTCCAATTGATAAAAATGTAAAATTTTTTACCACGATGCCAGCTCATGGACGTAGTACTTCAAGTATTCCATTGGCCATCTTAGTATTAACCAGGGGCAACATGAGAGGTGTTATCACATCACCCCCTCCGTGAACTGTCGGTCTTTGGGGAAGTCGGCCCGCATTTAAGTTTCGTCTTAAAGAAACAAGGAAACTTCAAGCAGCCAATCCGACTACGGCACATATGAGGTAACCAAAATCTTCGACCAGTTTCTTCAAAACTACGCCTTTAGCCGCTTGACCACAGATCGGATAGATTACAAAAACTATTTACCAACTTTTAAAATGGTTTTATTTCATGGAAGTATCTCATACTTGAATTTACACAAGCCCCATCTATTTCTAAATACACTAGGCTGATACCTAGAAGTAAATAATAGTCTAAAACAGTTTCATTAAAAGTTATGTTTGTTAAAAGCACAAAACATTCCCTTACATGAAATTTTAAGAAAACTTTTAAATTCAGAAAAGAAGATTTTTTAATATTTGGGTATGCTACAGGGGACTTGGCATCCAAAGAGCTAATTTGTCAAGTATGAGATTTTTCATATTATAAGTTGCAATTTGACATCGTGAGTCTAAATAAAGGTTTTTCAGATTAAACATTTTAAAATCACCTCCCGGTTTTGAAAAAGTTAAAAATTTATTGAATTTTTTTTAATATTTTAAAATGTTACTCCTCCTTTAATTTGTGATATTTGGTTTGATTTTTTTAACATGCTCATAAAACCGTTTTGAAGACTTTTAAGGATGGTAATTTCGATACCTCAAATAGTTATTGAATAAAAAATTTAAAGGTGAAAAATCTCCGAAAAAACATGACAATTTAAATATTTTAAAAGTTCTGTTCATTTTATTAAAAATATCATTCTTAGTTTCATTACTTGAATATTGTAAAAATGAAACAATGACAACTTACAAACAACTTACAACAACTTACAAAAATGAAACATTAATACTTGGACTTACAAATATGTCTTTTGGAAACTTGATCCAACTATTGTTATGACGAGACGAGACTTATTCCTTATGTGGATTTCACATTGAAGGCATTTTTTCAAACTATCATCTTTTGTCAATCTTTGATATACATCTAGAATGTATAGAAAAACAACCTCATTAATTGTATTTTCACACACTATGGTACTTTGGCCAAGACGTTGGCGTTGACAAATTTTGGTATCCGACAGCATTTTAGTGAGAAGCGGTGAGTGAATAAAACCTCAGATTTCCAGTTTAGTAGGGTAAAAAAAGCAGTTATCCTAAAATTGTAGCAGGGACATATACACCTTTGCAGAAACATTCTTCAATGTATTAAGTATAATTTGAAACAAAAAACAAAAAATCGATTTAATGGTATTTTGGGTGCCGAGTCCCCTGGTACAGCATATGACTTTGACCCTATTTTGTCCTCACCCTCAGGAGGTTTATTTACTTTTAAGTAAACACGGTTTAATTTGGTAAGTTTTCAGACTGAGTAAATCACAACCCCGAGGTACCCTATCGATCTGCCCTTGCCTTCATTTTAGCCACAGGCTTTTGCTTTTTTTCCACTCCCACTTTGATTACTTGATGTTGTCTTTCGAGTGTTTGGTGCAGCTTTTCCGAATATGGCCCTTGCGTCATAAGGCCCAAAACAACCCATTTAGATTCCTTCTGTTTTTGTTTCTGAAAACCTATCGATCATTTATTCGATGTACGCATCAGAGGCATATTTTGGAATGTTTTGAATACACGAAAGTGCTGAGCATTTCCGACCTAGGGTGCTTCAATGCCTCTATAATGGAGACCCCCCCCCTTTTCACCTGGTAAATTTGCTTCCAACCCTAGTTCCGTAGTTTATTATGCATGAGACGCAAACCTTAATGGAATGGAAAAATAGTTTCATTTCTAAATTTCTATAGATAGGGAAAATCTGAATAGGCTCAAAGCATACCATTGAATGGGGTTCAACTCAAATGCAATTATTCTGAGTTCAGTTTATCCTACTGCAATCAAATTAATTACAAACATGGTGTGTTCAAGTTTATGAAAACGCTTATTTTAATTTATCGTGATGCTGAATATAAATCAGATCTTTACTTCTTACCATCGCCAGTGAACAATTTGTATCCTCACTTTTCAGACAGGGTGTAAAGTTGATTAAGTTTTATAGAACTCATCAAATAAAATTATTTCAGTGTGTTTGGTTATTAGGAGTTTATGGCGGGTATCAAATGGATGCATTCATTAATTCAACAGACACCAGAAACAAATTTAACCATTTTATCTAAAAATCATTTCGCAAAGGACTAAATTGTACTTTGGGGAAGAATTATCTGTGTTGAGCTGGAGTAACTTGTCCTGTTTAGGACCTTGTGCCATAAATCCAATACACAAGTCTGTGTTGAACAAATAACTAAATTTCTATCTCCTAATTAACATTATGTTGTACTTAGAAGTAATCAATCAAAATTAATGAATTTATAATTAATTACATTGTTATTCCATTAAGTGCTGGTGATATTCCTTGCATAATTTTAATTTTTAATGGCCATATCGATTCCACACTGCTATAATATTAAAGTAAATTATCAGGCATAAGAAATAAGCTAATATAAAGTAATTATTTGCTAGGGATTCTCTTTATCAAAGCAATGTTGTCAACTTGGGAAAAGTGCCAGTATTTAGAACTTCAGAAAAGGTCTAAAAAAAGCATACGTTTCAATGTACATAATGTTCATGGAAAAAGAATTCCAGGATTTATATATTTTCTAACATACTATTTCCAATAAAGAATTATTTCGCTTCAATAGGCAGGACATCCGCTTTGAGACAGCTTGTAAAAGAAACTGGCGTTAAAATTGTCAGGCAACATAAAAAGTGTTTTATTTACAATGAAATACAGAACGATATTTTATCTTTATTCAAACATATTTTAGTTTTAAAAAGTAAGGTGCCAGATAAGTTTCTTTTAGTTTGTATTATATTTTATCCTCTGCTTGTATACTTTCGAATTTAACTTTATAGAATAGTTGATCCACATCAAAATTTGAAATGTATTCGTTGCTCCGAATTATTTGTTACCAAACTGAACGTAGCAAAATTATTCAAAAAAAAAATGTTTTTTAATTTAATAATACACTAAAAATAAATTTCAAATGTGCGTTTTAATTTCTGGTGTTCTTGTTATCTAGTAATATTCTAGTTATTTTAACAGCATTTTTAACTATGGAAAACTATATTCATTCATAAATGGAACAACTAACACTACTTATTAATGCTTACATCAAAGACCAACAATGAAACGATTATCCTATACTTATTAATACATACATCAATAAAACTATTATGCTATACTTATTAATACATACATCAATGACACAATGATCACATACTTATTGTTACATAATTTAATAGTTTTCCTCGATGAGTCTTGAATTTTATATACTTGAATAATATGTGGTACTTTCATACATTCCGTTTAGGAATGTATTCAAAATCTTCTAAAATCCATTCCCTACTACACTGCATGGCAACTAAAATTGATGTTTTTAAAACGCGCAATTTTTAAAAACAAGTTTGTATAAAATCTATTATTTTCTGAACAAATATTTTTCACTTTTATTTTTATTTTTTTTTAAAGGAATTAGAAAGGCGGGAAATATATTTAGATATGTTGCATTACCAAAACATATTTTGGTCAGCTTATATTTGCTTTATAATAAAACAAAAACTATTTCATGTAAGTAAATACAATGTTTCACAACTGATAGGTCAATTTATAAAACCTGCCTGTTTTGATACAAATATAATTATGGTACAACTTCTGTATTTAATGTTTAAAAAACTTAAGAAACGTATATGTATTAGTGTCTTTTCATCACTCAACTGATTAACATTAAATTTGTACTAAATATTGAACTTCACTGATTGTGCACTGAACAATACAAACTATCCCCATACATGCATATAGATGTATACTTGTACGCACAGATAATGTTGTAAAAGTCCTATTTATTATAATATCTCTAATATGTTTTATAACTTAAATCTGTGTGTGTATAATGCATTTGATTGGCTTCAAATATCATTCATTACAAATTCGGAACTTCAATGTATTGTATCGAATCTAAAATTCTTTGATAAAATATCAATTGTGGTTTTCCTGAAATTTTGTCCTAGTATTTATCAAATGAAATGTAGTCAAATTGTCTGTTTTCTAAGTGTTGTGAAATCAGTTGATCTTTGTAAACAAAAAAATGATGTCTAAAATATCGTATTGTTCATTTCTTTTTCCATAACAGTCGTCTCATCTGACTGTAGTTTCCAACCCTCTGGTTGCTAATCCGCATGATTTAAAATACACTATATAGAGTAAGAAATGTATACCAAGTAAAAAATAGAAGGTATTTGTAAAGGGGTTAAAACGTAAAATGAAATAAAAAAGTGAATATAATCATTCCCTACTAAACAAGATTTTCTCAAACAAAAACAGTTTAACTTTCCAGTTTCTCTGCGTGTGTGTCAACCTTAGTCTTTATTTTACTAACAAAAAAAAACAGTTTCTGAATAAAAAAAGCTATGTCACATTTTGGGATATTTTCCGAATAAATCTGGTTAAAATTTTGCCAACTAAATTATTCAATTAAATATGTTTAAGTTTGTGATGGATAAAAACTAAAAGATTCTTTTTATTGGCTTAGAATTACAAAGCTGAACAAAACCAAGCAGATTTTGAAAAGACCGATTTATTTTGGTCTGCCAACAATTTTTAAATATTAAAAAGTTTTTTTAATTCTACCGAAACCACAAGAGAATACAACTTTAAATAAAAAAAAACCACTTCATGGTTTTACCTTTTTTTAGTGTTATGGAATTTTACAAGGAAAAGGTTTTCATTTGGGGTTCAGGAAAATTCATCCAATACTTCATATCTTGAAAAAATCAAAATATGCAAAACAATAACATGAATACAGGGTGGTCCCGAATTCATGGTACAAACTTTAATGGTAGGTACAGGACATTGTAACAATGATTTATTGTATAGGAATGTATAGTCGCAAGTGACGCGGTGAGGCGAAAACAGGGGAAATAACGGCCGAAAGGAAAAACAAAGATTTTATTGAAAGCGTTGTTGACAAGTGTTATGTTTACAGTAATTGTTCAAAATTGCGTCCACCAGTATCGATACATGCTTGACAGCGTCGGTGGAGCGATTGGCGTACACGTTCAAAGATGCCTGGTATTTCACGCACACCTGCAGCAGCTACAGATAAGCGAGCGACGAGATCCTCATCTGAGTCAACTGGAGTCTCATAAACAAGATGCTTTAGATGTCCCCATAAAAAGTAATCGAGGCTCGATAAATCGGGAGATCGGGGTGGCCAAGGGACTGGTCCACCACGCCCAATCCATCGAGTACCAAACGTGGCATTCAGGTAATTCCGTACATCAATGCTGAAGTGTGCTGGCGCCCCATCGTGCTGAAACCACATGCGGTTACGAATGGCGATCGGAACATCATGCAGCAGTTGTGGTAACACTTCTTTCAGAAAAATAAGATAGCTTCCGCCAGTGAGCCGCGTGGGTAGTAAGTATGGGCCAATCAAAAAGTCGTTCACAATACCAGCCCACACATTAATACTGAAACGTTGTTGAAACGCATGTCGACGCGTTGCATGTGGATTATCGGTTGCCCACACATGGGAATTGTGCGCATTAAAGACACCCTCGCGTGAAAATGTCGCTTCATCTGTAAATAGCACATAATCTACGAAATCCGGCTGCAACGCACATTGCTGCATCACCCACAGGCAGAAGTTCACGCGGCGAGGATAATCTGCCGGATTCAATGCTTGTACTTTCTGAAAATGGAAGGGGTGTAAGCGATTTTCGTTTAACACTCTGCATACAGTCTGATGACTCACACCTACGTCACGCGCAACAGTTCTTGTGCTTGACTCGGGTCTATCAGCCACAATGTTCAAGATGCTTTCTTCCAGCCTTGGAGTGCGTACAGCTCTTACTCGACCAGCGCCATGTCTGTTGACGTCGAACGCACCTGTTTCACAAAGTTGACGATGTAACCGTTGAAAAATTCTATGATCCGGCATTCGTCGATCAGGATACTCCGCGCGATACATTCGTAACGCAGCTCTGCCGTTACCATTTGCACGGCCGTACATGTAATGCATGTCTGCTTTTTCTGCATACGTAAAGTCACCCATCGTCTACGGCAGCACAATTGTGAATGGCGCTTTTCCCTACTGCGATGCATCATGTTCAACAGCGGCTAGACATCTACTGCCCTCTACCGGCAACCGATCACTCCATTTCTCTTTCCTTTTATTTCCCCTGTTTACGCCTCACCGCGTCACTTGCGACTATACATTCCTATACAATAAATCATTGTTACAATGTCCTGTACCTACCATTAAAGTTTGTACCATGAATTCGGGACCACCCTGTATACCCTAACCAAGTTACTCATATCAGATTAAGTTTTTTATGAAGCACCTTTATAATTTGAATATACACAAACCTACAATAATTGACCGGACGTCAGCGGATTTGCATAAAATCCGACTATTTGTTTGGGGGTGTTTTTCGTGGAAAAGCCTGGGACATTTGCATGTTGCTCTTGGTAAATTGAACGATGACGCCTACAGGAACATTTTGGACAATCAGGTTCTTCCTACCCTCTGGCAATTTTATGGAATGAACGAATGTTACTTCCAGGACGACAACGCTCCATGTCATGTTGCATTCTCTATCAAGGAGTAGTATCAAGATATGGATGTAAAACGTCTTCTCTGGCCTGCTCAAAGACCCGACCCAAACCCCGTAGTACATTTGTAGGACGAGTAAGAGCGACACTTACGGACCAGGGAACCACATCCGAAATCTACAGCCGAGATGGCGACATTCAAGCAGCAGGAATGGACACAAACACCCATAACTGAAAATCTAAACCTTGTCGAAAGTATGCCCAGAATGGTTGCTAGTGTAATTACAGCACGTGGAGGACCATTCCCCTATTAAGGGGGTCCGGGACACATTGAAAAAAAAATTTTATTTATTAATTTAGAATTTCGAATTTTTTGGTACTGATTACCCATCTAACTAATAAACAAAATCACAACACAAAATTTTTCCAAAAGTTATTTTAAAATTTTAAATTAAAATTTTTTGAAAAAAAGTGGGGTCATATTAAATTGCTAAAACTCAAAATATTATTGATCAATTTTCAAAATTCTTGCAGTAAATTATTCACGTATTTATAAACTTTAATTCAGATTCAGCAATTTAAAAAATATTAATTTAATAAAAAATAAAAAATATTTGAATGAAAATTTTTGAAAATTTTAAGGTACTTTTTTTTTAAAAAGTCATATTTTTAAAGTAAATATTTGTTACAAATTTGCTGAATCAAAATTAAAGTATAATGTTTGAAAAAGATATATTCCCAATTTCAACCCTTAAACTTTATCGGTTTTCGATTTATAGCAATTTGAATACAGGAAATCATGAAAAAATGTATCATGGAGAAAAACGCATTTAAAGTTTTAAATATAAATGTTGTTGCCATGACAACAACTGTTAAGAGTGTTAGATTTTCAAAACAACGCACCACAAAAATTATTACATCTCTAGTTCTAATTAAGATAAAAACAAGATTTAGACGTCATTTTAAGCAGAAAAACACATAGAGAATTTCTTAAAATAATAAAAAAAAATTCCAAAATTTCACGATTTTTGTGTCCCGGACCCCCTTAAAGTATGTATTATACCCTCATACCATACATCTTGCTGTCCGGTCAACTATTATAGGGTAGTGTAGAAGTACAAAATAATCAAAATCCAGTCAAACTTTCCTTGTATGTTTATGTCCATTACTTGACGTGGTCTTGTGTTTAGCGCCAGCTTGTCCAAATACGGTCCTTACAAAACTCAACCAACCATTAAAACTCAACCAACCAACCTGAACCATGCATTTATACGTTGAGAACCCGAAGAACAGTATCTTCAAAAGTAGTTAGTTGGTAAGTAGAATTTACGTCGCACTGGATCAAAACATGTGCTATTAACGAAGATAGACTTGAAATTAAATATCGAAGGACAACGTATCGTAATGTTGACCATGACGAGGTCAACACCTTAGAGTGCCCAAGCAATCCATTTTCGTTCAAGGCTAAAAGACTATAAGGTAAAGGTAAGGTTAGGTTAGGTTGTAGTTAATTAACTTTGCACTGGAGCTAAACAGCAGGCTACTCTGTAAGGTAAAGGCTATGGATATTCACACACAAGTAACGTTTTATGTCACGAAATACACTCAGGCTAAGTTACAAGAATCATACTTGCACCACTTACAGCTCGCAAGCTACTAGAACAGTGAGAAAAATCACTAAACCACTAAGTGTTCTAGAATTTTTATTCCAGTAGTTGATTGGTTGGTTCTTGTTACATGATGCTAGATAAATTCAAAATATTGGGGTTGTGCAAAATTAATTTTCCAGCTACTGTATTGGGATTGAGGAGATTTCTTGCCAATTGACATTTGATAGAATGTATGATGTGATGTGGAGAGCCTGGATCTTTTTAACAGTTACTATAGGAAACACTTGGTATCATCGAAGAAGGTCTTGTTTACTGTCCAGTGCGTAGTAGGGATGCGACGTCGATGTTTTCAAAACATCGATGTTCTTTAAAAAACATCGATGTATTAGGGTCGATGTTTTTGTAACATCGATGTTTATGCTCGTTGATGTTTTTACGTTGTCGATGTTTTATTTTTAAATGAAAAAAGTGCCGTTATAAAATTTTTTATAAATAACCAAGTAGCATAATTTTCATAATCAGCAAATTGAATTACTTTTAGACTAAAGTGAACAATGATGAAGGGTCTGAAAAATAGGGATACGACATCGATGTCGATGTTTTCAAAACATTGATATTTTAATTTTTAACATCGATGTTTTGCTGTCAATGTCGCGTCACTAGGTGCTAAACCAGTTTTAAGAAATGGGGAAAAAAGTTTGAATTCAATGAATTTAAAAAACATTGATAGTTTGGGGGCGATGCATTATCAGCATTGATGTTTTGCTGTCGATGTTGCATCCTTAGTTGCTAAACCAGTTTTAAGAAATGGGGGAAAAGTTTAAATACATTGAATTTTGAAAACATCGATGTTTAAAAACATCGATGTTTTTGGAACGATGTATTGTCAACATCGATGTTTTAATTTTGAACATCGATGTTTCAAAACATCGATGTTTTGCTGTGTGCGTAGTACTGTCAGCAAGCAAAAAACCCTTCTCGACATGTTAAGATCAAAATCCGGAGATTTGCCACGAACCTATGATTGAAGGTACTTTCCATAAGGGTTGGATTTTAAGTTGATAATGGTAATTAATTAACGTCGTACTAGAGCAGAACAATGGAGTATTGGCGGCGATCCGAGATCAGTTTCCAAGTGAATGATCCGAAGACAACACCACATAATTTATAAGTTGGACAAGCGGTATTCCTCTTGCAGGGAAGTACCACTTTTACTGACTGATAATAATTCGGTTTTCTAGGGCAGGGGTTCTGTTCTCAAACTTATCCAAGTCATGGCACCCTTAAGATAATTAGAATTTTCTCATGGCACACTCGTCGCCGACGGTTAAGGTATTAGCCTCTAGAACGGAAAGTTCGTGGTTCGAATCCGGGTCAGTGCATGGATATTTGTAAGCGTATGGTGTTGAGGCGTCTGGTGCACCTTAAATCTGTCGTGACCGAAAGTTCTCACGTTGGGTTGGTGTGGACATTTGGAGAGTGGGGTACCAGCTCAGGTGTTGCCTCGTCATCTGACCGTGGTTCAAAATTACGTGGTGTTGTCATAGGATATCTTAGGGTATTCATTCTGGACCGCCTGCAATCCGTTGCGCTGCTCTAGTACTACGTTGATTAAAAACTACCAAATTACCATTTAATATCTATCTGTGGTGTATTATTTGCTTAGCAAATTGTATATTAAGTCTTTTACTAAGCAAAAAATTAGATTATAGATCATGGCACATCGCGGCACCCCTCATCTGTCTACGTTGAACCCCATGGTGCCGCGGCACACACTCTGGGAACCCTTGTTCTAGGGCATAGGTGTAGGAAAGGTCATCAGGCTCAATCCCACAAGTGATGAAAAAAGTGATGGAAGCAGTGATATCTTTAACATTTTATTTATTTTTGGAAATTACATTAGGCAAGGGGTCTAGGGGATTTTAACAAAAGAGAGATTTTAGGTAAATATCTAGGGACAGGGCGTGATGTTGGATGGACATAAACGAAAACAAAAGCTCCGAAGAGCGCTAGCGCAACACGTCCGTTTTCGAACGTTGATGAGGGGTGTAATCACAGAAAAGGTGGGAAGAACTTCCTTAGTCAAATTTGATGTCATCTTGCGGTCTCTAGTGCTGACATCTGTTGAAACGCGCCTGGGGGCAAAAACCCCTACATAGGTTTGCCTAGAAATGATTATGCCAAATCGCGAACTGTTTCGTTTCAGGTATGCTGACGTGAGAAGTACATTGAAATGTAATATTGGATTATTTGTGGAAATGTATTAGGTAGGTTAGTTTGTAGGTTTTGTGGCGAAAGGGTTATATTTAGACATGCTTCACAAAACACAAGACAAACCATGCCAAGTAATACAACATACACAGAAAGTTTTACTGGCACAGAAGAGATAAATATACCCAAGGAGGTATACAACCTGCTCCGCCTACAACTCGCAAGATGCTAGCTCAGTGGGCATACACAGTGAGCCTCAACGGCCCCAAAACTTACTAAGAGGTTGGTAATTCTGCGTAAGAGTGAATCATAGTGATTCACATAATCTAGATCTTTAATTGAAACGAACTTTGAAAATACAAAAAATTTACTACATCTTTAAAAGAAGTCTTTTAGTCCGTATTTCTCGTTTAAAACTTTTTAAAAGTAGTCCACCACTAGAAACTGATTATTGGCATTCAAAACATGGAATCTAAAAGTCTGATCTGAGGATACCTAGGGGAACCAATGCAAACAACAAAATCGAGGATATTATTACTTGTATAATATTTTCCGTGTAGTAAGAAGAATATATCTCTGTTAGATGATCATAAAAGAACAGGCAGAAGCTGCATTTTCCGTAACAAAAGAGAATGATTTATTATGCCATTTTTAACCCTCTTTGAGATATAGCCCCATGGAGACACCTTTTTTCGATTTGTATGGGAGAAATACACAATCCTGTCCCAAAAACCCTTCCGAAATGAATCGCAAAACCATTTTTCTCTCGTGACTGAAGAGATCGGTAATTTTTCACGCTAAAATGGCTTTCTGTACTTACGCTAATTTCCCGTTTGCTGTTGAAATCTTTCTTCGTTGGGTTTTTTGCTTATCTATTTTCATCTCTTCCAATAGCAAAGCTTCTCCATTACCGGACCTTACACCATTAAGACCCAAAATGAATCTCTTCTAAAATTTCGGGACGAATGCTGAGAGCTTTTCGATCCTAATATTGGTTGGCTGGGTTTCATGATGCAAAGGGCCTTTTCTTGTAACCCAATCACAAATCAGACAATGTCAGGTTATGGACATATACAAAAGGCAAGTATCACTGATATAGAAGAGAAAAAGAAACAAGGTTATATTTAGCCATGCTTCGCAAAACACTAGACAAACAATGCCAAGTAATATAGACAAACACACACAAAGAAAGTTTTACTGGCACAGAAGAGTTAAATACACCCAAGGAGGTACAGAACCTGATCCGCCTAAAACTTGCAAGATGCTAGCTCAGTGGGCATACCCATTGAGCTAGCATGAACCACATGAACTGCAGACCTACAGGGTAAGTAAACCCTCCTGTAGGTTGTGCTCAACGAGGTCGCTCGTCATTAGAAAAACTGACCAGATCTTGATGGACGATACATCTAGTCATTAGAAGAAAATTGACCAGGCTTGATCTTGTCATCATCCAAAAATCGGCAATATCATCGTGGCGAAATATTTCGTCCTTGGCAAAATTGATCAGGTCTTGATAAACGAGATATCTCGTCAACACCCCTTAGGTTAAAAGAATCGAACCTGCGCCGCTTATAACTCTCTGGTTGTTAGTGCAGTGGGAAAACCGACCGGACCACTTCGGTCCGCTATCCCATTTTTGAAAACTTTTAGAGCATTTATTTTTCTACAAAAATCAATAATACGATCAGTGATTGTGAGACAGAAAACCAAAACTGTGAGTGGCCATAAGCGCCATAAAACCTAAAACCCAACCACCATCCTTTCCCGAAACTTCGCAACGGAAAAATGAGTTAAAGATATTTATGTCCTACAATACTAAAAATACGATTAAAGATAGTTAACTACAGAATTCTTGCGACGTACTATCGTGGTGCGCAAACAATGCAATGTTTTACAAGTATTTAGAGGTAAGACTTTCTTAAATTCAAACTTTTTTATGTACACGTCTGCTTTAATCATATTCATCCACATCCAGAGATAGAATAAAGAAATAGCAGACAGATACAATTATGGTGATTTTGTTAGGTTTCATATGAAAAGAACAAAGCATTACTACCAAGTGAAATTTAGCATATGCCATGCTTTTATTATTGAATAATATCCAACCATAAAACTCAGGAGCATAAAGTGCGATACGCTTCTAAATAATTAACTTTCATGCCTTAATATTTATGTTAAATGATAGGATTGCACAAATATAAAGAATGTATTCGTATATTGTTGACAATACAGGGGTAATATGTGTCAGTTAAATCTTATTTAATCTTTGAATAATGAGTCAATTTACAAACTGTTAAAAATCGAGTGTAACATATCGCTATATGTTAATAAACTGCTCAAATCAGTAGAATATACACTCGTTGCCATACAAATTTGCGCACCAAGAAATAATTTTGGGATCGTAACGAAACTTGGCATGAAGGTACATATCGGCCAGATATGCAAATGACTAGAAAGGCAGCGTGATTGCGCATTGCGTAATGCCACTAGAGGGTGTTGAACTTCGTTCTCCTTGGAGTATAAAACAGGTAGGCAGAGATTGTTTGAGTGTATTTAATATTGTGCAAAGGAAACGTTGAGTTAGACATGCCGTTACGCCGCCATCGAAGACAACATGAGCAGCTGTCAGAGTTCGAGAGGGGAAAAATCATCGGGATGATGGAAGCTGGGTGGTCAGCTCGGCTTCTGATTTTACTGTGAGGAGGTGTTGGGACCAGTGGACGGAAGAGACGTCATTTACACGGCGGCCAGGCTCAGGACACCCTCGACAGACCAGTCGTCGAGAAGACCGTCACATCATATATGATACGCACGCGTAGAGCCAACTGCCTTGTTGGCCGCTATCCAGACACAGGCAGCACCTTCACTACGGGCCACTGTGTCTTCCCGAACCATCGCAAGGCGCCTGGCTGAAGGACATCTGGTATCGCGGCGCCCATTGCGTGTGCTGCCAATGACACCCACCCACCGACGCCTCCGTTTGGAGTGGGATCGTGCACGACGGGATTGGACTGCAACGGAATGGAACCAGGTCGTCTTCAGCGACGAATTTAGATTCAATTTGAGCAGTGATGACAATTGTGTTCGTGTGTGGAGGCCTCGTGGTGAACGCCTCAATCCTGCCTTCGCTTTACAGCGACACACCGCTTCCACAGCTGGTGAGAACGTATGGGGGCCATTGCTTACGATACATGGTCACCCCTAATACTGATCTATGGCACAATGACAGCCCAGCGGTACGGCCATGCCCAGCGGTACGGCCATGATATCCTTCAGCCACATGTGATGCCACTCATGGCAGAGCACCCAGGAGCCATTTTTCAATAAGACAATGAAACACACACAATAAGACAATTCTGCCACACACAGAAAGGATGTCACAAGACTGCCTCCTCCACATTACCACCCTACCCTGGCCTGCTCGATCCCCAGATTTGTCACCAATCGAGCGAGCATATCTGGGATCATATGGAACGGCAAGTTGGACACCTTACGAGTTTGGTCGAACTAGAGACGAGTTTACAGCAACTGTGGAACGAGATGTCTCAGGACATCATACGGAACTTGTATGCCTCAATGCCCGCTCGTATCGCATCGTGCATTCGCGCTAGAGGGGGTCCAACAGAGTACTAAAACTTCCGTTCATTTGTACTTTTTTCTACAATAAATTATCATTTTTCTTTGATTTTCTAATCACTTACTTATATCGAAGTAGTACTTACGTGTGTAAAATTTCGTTTCATTTTGACGACTTTTTCTCGGTTTATTCTAGGCAAATTTTTATGGCTATGAGTGTATATTTAACTAGCCACTGCGTGGACAACACGGCGTTACCCGTGACACTTCTTTTCGTGGGATCAAGTGTGGCCACTGCTTTTTAACGCTCGCCAACCCCGGTGTGATTGCTACGCATTCCCATTTGATTGCGAAGAGATCCAATAGGCTTGACGTCACATCCTCTTGCGAAAATATAAATATTAAAGTTAAAATTATGTATTAAAAAAATTTAGTGTATAAGGTCTATCTAAGGTATAAGGTATCTGGTGTAAAATTTTCCGCAGATTTCAATACTTTGAAATTTTAAATCTATCTTTAACGATCCCGATTTTGCAAAAAAGAACTAAACAATGCCAGTCAAAATGTTTGTTTTTTTGTTTTGCTTTCCTTCGCTGTGGAATCAATTTAAAGCAGGAAATGGAATCTGTGATTTCTCGTATCTCGAATCAAACAAAGGTATTGCAAAAAATATATGAACGTCACGATTCAAAAATTATTTATTTAAAGAAATTCATATTTTTAGGTATCCATCCAATTTAAAATTTTCCGCAGATTTTAAATCCGTTGAATTTTTTACTCTATCTTTAACGATCTATATAGGAGATATAAAAAAGAACTACAAAACTTTTCTTCGGTGTGAATCGTTCCTTCGTAAAATGAAACGGAAACGGAAAACATAAATTTTAAATCTGTCATTTCTTTATGGTGTCGCCATTCTAAGGAAAACAATAATAATTAAATTCCATTAAATTAATTTTTAAATGCTCTAGATTGAATTGATACCTGTGTGCCAAATCCCATTATTGTAAGTGTCATAGATTCGTCAGGCCAATACAAGCATACGCTTTCTTTTATAATAGTATAGATTGTAAACGAACATTTCGACTGGTGAGTTTTTCCATAAAAAATAATAACATAAACAATAAAAATAATAATATAAACAATAAATAAATGTTTTGTGGATTGTTCTATACACGTCACATACATGAAGATCTAAGAACATCAAACTGTTAAAGTTGTTCAAAATTAAGTGGTGTTGTCCTCGAGACTTTCCCTTCGGGTTTGAGCTAAGACTATCACAATAGGTTGTTGCGTTGCTCCAGTGCGTCGTTAATTAAATACTAACCTTCCAACTGGGTTACAGCGGGCTTGAAAACAGAATATAACAATGGGGCTGTTACAACGTCTTCATAGCATTTTTTCTAAAAATAAACATTTTCTTTCAAAATTCCTCGCTTTGATAAAGGTCATAGGAGATAAAGACAGCAGAGCACAACGGATGTCCTATGAATGTTACGAAAAAAGTAGACAATTGTTCAAAAGTAAGAGAGCCGTTTTGTAGGTTTGTTTTTTTCTCGGTAAAGGAAAATCTTATGATTAATCATTCGAAAGGTTTGTCAAATTTGAACTTGGTAATTCTCCAAGTTATAAGACTTCGTAAAAGTCGAAACCAGAAAACTGTTTCTAAAGTTAAAACGGAATCGGGGAACGATGGAATTGAATACATAAAAATGACATTTCGAAAAATCTTGGTATTCAGTGTACATATTAGGGATGCGACATCGATGTCGATGTTTTCAGAGCATCGATGTTTATACCTTTCAATGTTTTTACGTTGTCGATGTTTTATTTTTAAATGAAAAAAGTTTCGTTATAAAAATTTTAAAATTAAAAAAGTAGCATAATTTTTATAATGAGCAAATTGAAGATACTTATAGACCAAAGTGGCCAAGAGTGAAGGGCCTGAAAAGTAGGGATGCGACAACGATGTCGATGTTTTATAAAAAAATCGATGCAATGGAGCCGATGTCGCATTACTAGTTGCTAAACCAGTTTTAAGAAATAGGGAAAAAAGTTTAAATACACTGAATTTTATAAACATCGATGTTTTGCTGTTGATGTCGCATCCCTAGTACATATCTGTTACGGTCATGCGAATGTACGGAATGCAAACGTTTTGCAATCTTTAATTGCACTACAATCAAGTACTCTGAATTGAATAATTCTCCAACACACATAGATTCATCCATTTCTTAAAATAATCCCGTTTTGTTCCTCCAGTGCGACGCTAATAATCTACCTTCCTACATTAAAAATTATTTCCTTCACATTCTAAGTCATTCCTCAACCTCTAAGTGACGAGATAGCATACTGTGAGATATTGACGGATTACATACGTTTCCTGAAATTACGCTCAGCTATTTGGTTGGTAGGTATTTTAATTAACATCGTACAGCAACACAGCGGGCTATTAACGACATAGGTTTCAATCCGAACGGGATAGATCCGAGGACAACATCGCGTAATTTTGAACCACGGTTAGGTGAATTCAACACACGAACGGGTGTATATATATATATATATATATATATATATATATAGAGAGAGAGAGAGAGAGAGAGAGAGAGAATATATTTTTAATCTTTTATCTCTCTCTCAAATAGCTTTATTAAATGAGTTTTTTTTAAACAAAACCAAGAATACGTTTCTCCTCAAAAAAAAACGAAATGTTTTAAACACAAAGGACTTTTAAGAAAAGATAGTCGAAAATGTACACCCCCGTTTTAATCCTAAAAAGTGGTTTGGAAGAGGTACTTTTAATGGCGAAGTTTGTTAACCTTTTGAGTACAGCAGGTACAGCAGTTGTGCCATAATTACATCAAGAAAGAATTTAAACAACGTCCACTACATCAGAAAGTAATAAATAATCGCGCCAAAAAAGAATTGCGCTTGCTATATCTATAGCCATGGTTAAAAGGTTTATGACGAGGAATCTCGTCAACAAGGTATTGCCAATTTTGTCATAATGACGAGATCACGATCTGCTTAGTTTTTTGGTACCACTGCAGTCAACGTTTATAGCAGTGTCAACGACCATGGCGCTTTTTTTTGGCACACTTCTAGTAGGAAGTTATATCTGGTTAAGGCAACCCATCTGTATTACGATCATTGCGTTTTTTATGGCAACCTCGGCAAGTGGAAAGTTTAATTTTTATTTTGAATATTCCAGAAAGTTCTTTCAAAATACATAAAGTTGTCGTTTGATTCATATAATCTTTAAAACGTTCATAAATTCTGAAGCGTATTAGGTTCCGTTTAATAAAGAAAAATATTTTTTTAATAATTTTTTTCTTGGCGACTTAAGATGTGCGCCAAAAGAAGCACCAGGACCGTTGCCAACGTTATAAACGTAGACTGTAGCTGTATCAGTTCTTTTCTAATGACCACAAATCGACAACCAGGAGGATTAACACTATCGACTAAAATAACTGGAACTAAAATAAAATATCCAGCACATTTAGTCTGATAGTGATGGTTAATCGATTTCAATTCTTCATATTACCAATCGGCCCATTTCTTCCACCTTCTGAGGATGTTATATAAATACCATTAATAAAAGATGAACCAAATAAACGATTTTTTTGGACGTTTTATGCTCAAAAGAATTCTTTATCTTCAAAAAACAAATCGGAAGGATGGAGTTCGGTCATAAAGCCAAAAATCGAATATGGGTTGGAAACGCTGACGTCAAATCGGAAACAAATCGGAAGGATGGAGTTCGGTCATAAAGCCAAAAATCGAATATGGGTTGGAAACGCTGACGTCAACGGTTAGAGAAATACACCGACGGAAAAGAGAATCTTCATTTGAAAAATAATTTTTATACAAAAAAGATGAAAGGCCAAACTTTAAAAAATAACGAATTAAAATTAACAATGATTCCTTTTCTAATTTTGCAGAGAATTTCAATTCATAAAGTAAAGAAAAAATAAATATATACATGATCTAGTCCAGTGAAGGTAGTTAAATAACGTCGTTCTGGAGCAACATAACGGGTCGTTGGCGAAGGTCGAGGATCAATCCTGAAGGTAAAGACCCAAGGACGACACCTCGTAATTTTGAACCAGTCAGATAACGAGAAAAACACCTGAGCTGGCACCCCACTCTCCAAACTGCCATACCATGCTGCTCAGGTTTCTTGTAATGATAAATTATCTCGTTTATCAAAAGAAAGTCGAGTTTTCTTGTAATGACGATATATTTCGTCTATCAAGGACAAGATGATAATGACACAAGATGATAACCACACCTTTATCCTAAAAAAATTCAAGGATTTTTAAAGACTTTTCAAAACCAAAAAAATAATTTTTTTCAAGGACCTAACATCTTTTATAATGACCTAAAACAAGGCATACACAAAAGTTGTCAATAAAAAAGAAAAATGTAAAGAATATAAAAAAAAAAGACAACATTTTTTTAAACTACTGATAGTCACAAAAAGAAAGGCTTTTTAATAATTTTGGTTATAATTTGGATTTTCTTTTTTCACAGAAGCTGTGATTCTTTTTTATTTTTTGCAAAGTGGGCTTCTTGTTCCAATGCTAACTATCAGGCTACTTACACACATATCAATTTCGGTCGTGCGATAAAATATCGTACGATGAATTATTTTGGTGGCACGAAGAAGAGTATGGGAGCTGGCACACGGTTCGATCTACACGGCACAATCTCCATTTTGACGTCGTCCACTGCTTACAACAGACGGCTATCATGGTTTATTTTGTTAGAGAAACAAAACAAATCAAAAGTTTTGACTGGTGTTAGGGCTTTTTTATTCTCTAGTCTAAGTTTCTATCGTTGCAATCGTTAAAGATAGAGTAAAAATTTCAACGGATTCGAAATCTGTAGACAATTTTACAACAAAAGGTTATCTTAAATGTGATTTTCTCAAAAAAAAAATTTTTTAATTGTTACTTTTATATTTTTGCATTAAGAATTTGGCTTAATTTCTTCGAATGCGTGCCAGGTTTCCAATAACGTCCTGACTGCTAAACCTATGGTTTCCTAAGAAAGCGGTGCTGTTATCTAGCACCAGTGATACGTCATTATTCGGCAGGCATAACAAGGCAGCAGTCGTAAGAGAGACCATAGGTGTCAACTTAGACGGACAGAAAACTGTGAAAAATGGTCGATCTAGACGTAGCATTATTAGTATATCACGTAGTATCAAAGCGCGAAACACCAGTTTCATTCAGAATGACGCTCAAATGGCGCACCTGCTGTGGAGGAAACTAGTCTGGACAAGTTCCAATGCAAGACGAAATTAAACAATTATGTACTAGTTAAAAAAATCAAGGACTTTTCAAGATAAGACAATCATCTGGTAGGTATTTTAATTAAGGTCTCACTGGAACAGCATAACGGAATATCGGCGACGGTCCGGGATCAATCCAGAAGGGAGAGATTCAAGAACAAAGCCTCATAATTTTGAACCACGGTCAGATGACGAGAACACCTGAGCTAGCATGACACCCCATTTTCCAAGCATCCGCACGACGCCAACGTGAGGACATTTGAGATCACGACAGACTTAACGTTCACCAGCCCTTTATGTTACAATAACATTTTCTCTGAGCCACAAAAAGATCATTTAAACAATACAAATATAATAATAGATGGGGGTAAATTATTCTATTGAATACAATCAAATCAGAATTTAAAACTATTTGAAATTCTCAATTTTGTGATACATAATAGACAAATGACTGTTTTGCATTGTGGAAATTATTTCCCATCTTAGAGCAAAATTAAAAATCCATATAAAATTGCTCTGCCTAAAATATTTAGTCAATCATACATGCTGACATTAAAATAAATTTTCTAATTCAGATATCGAACAATCAGTCAGATTATCCTTGACTCATCCAACCAATTTAGTAGGCAACCAATACAACTGAAACTTACTTGTATAAACGTTTTTAATTTGCTTTATGTTGAAGTAATGGTACCTTGAAATAAAATTAACTTTCAAAAATTCGATTTTAAATGCGTAATTTTTATCAAAATAGGGTAACTTGTGGAGGCATGTAAGTAAAACGTTATGAATGCAGTTTTTGTCTTATGGTTCTAGATGAACTTTGATCTCACTCTTTGTTACTTCTTGAAAATACGTAACAAAGAAAATGGTAAAATAATCATTAAGCATTCCAATAAAAAGTAATATTTATTTTTGTTCAAATTTTATATACATACTGATTCATTTTACAAAGCACTTCTTTGAAAATATGGAAAAATAAACTATAAACATTAAAAAAAAAAATTTATTTTTCTTCAAATCTTACATACTGATGCATTTTACAAAGCAATGAAACATCTTCTAAATTGGAAGAAACTGAAAAATAGACACTGTTTATTTTTGGTGTAATTTTACTGATGTATATAACTATGGTATACTGATGTATAAAAATAAATCAACAATATAATTATATGCAATGCTATTTTTATGCAAAAAAACAGGTATTTCAGAACATTAAGAGATTGCTTAAATGATATTATTACACAATATTTAAATAATTAGGTTCAATAAAAGATCTTCCCACTTTTGAAGGCTAACTTGTATAAGTAAAGTTGAATTTGCTACAAAAAACTTACTACTTAAAAACTAAAAAAGTACAGTGTGAAAATCGAATGAACAAAATAGAATTCTTATTTAACGACTTTCATAAAAAAAGTAGCGACTTTTCATAATTTACAGCAGTTATAAAACTAGCAATTACCACGATGGAAATTATGTAATATCATCAATGTTCACATTAGTAGAACAATTAACACAGTATAACACAAGTAAATGCAAATGGCGCCGAGGATATCTCTCATTACCCAAGAAAATATGATCGGAGATAACTGAGAAGTACTTTTTAATTTTTTTTTCTTAATAACAGTTTTCAAATATTAAATTCACAGAACATTTTGCCCTTCTGATAAGAACAGGATGCTTCTAATTTTTGGAACCCATTTTGTTTTGAATAACTTTTATACTAAACATCTTTTATGCACATTTTTGTACAAATTGTTCACTCAAGTTTCGTCAATTCATGGAATATCGTCGTTTAATTAACTGTCTCTGATCGCGCTGAGCTCTTTCGGCCACTTGATTTGTTGAATTTCTTTGAGCTTCATTCCAACATCAGTGGCTGCGTTGTTAAATAAGACAGCAGGATATTGGGGATTAGAAATCAAAAGTGCATTCATGAAAGATTTCTTCATTCTAGCAGAGCAACTATTTGATGAGCAGTTAATAGAAGGCATTATAGGATCTTTTTTTATGCTGCTTCTGAAAATGCTGTTGCTGTCAATTTTGAAGGATATTGAGCTAACATCTGTCTTTGATTGTCTGATATTGAGCTAACATCTAACATCTGATTTGCAAAACATCTGTCTTAAATAATTAATTAAGAGGTTTACAGCACGGTGGTTTTAACAAGATAAAGGAGTATGTCATATAGCTCGTGCAACCATGCGAATTCTAAAAGACGCATTTCTAGGACAAATAATGTCAAAACTTGGTGATGTTGATTAATGCATCATTAACGTCATTAGAAAACTGAACAGATACCCCTGGTACCTCTGATTTCACCCCTCCTATTTTGACTACTACTATTACTACAATTCCTATGACTCTACTTAGAGGAAAGAGTCTACGCCAACAAGTCACAATTAAATAACAATTTTTACGCAAAAGATGCTTAAGTAAAACATTTGCGAAAAAATTGAATAAATTATTCCGGAAATGTGGTCGAAAGAAGACCTTTTTTTCAGAGCGCCCAGGCAGTCTTTTTGTTGATATCATATTACATAAACGATGGCATTGATTCAATAAACAATATTAAAGAATTAAATAAAAAATAACAATTAAGTAATCACAAATATTTTTTTTCCAATGGCAAGGCGCACAGACAAATACAGTACAGTACAGAATTAACCGAAGTCATTGTAGCCTTATACAAGGCCAGAAGTGATGGTCACTTGTAAAGGGGCACCCAGTGGGTGAACCATCATTGTCCTTAAAAAAGGACAGCACAATTTACATCCATGCCCTGACCTGGATTCAAACCAGGAATCTTCCGATCCAGAGGCCAACACCTTGACCATTAGACCGGTTAGTAATCACAAATAAAGAAAATAAATAATCAAATAAAGAAAATAAATAATCAAATAAAGAAAATAAAAAATGTTTTACTTAACCCTTACTTACCTGGATCATCCTTAGAAAACTGATTACGTCCCGATGGACGATATATCACGCCATTAGAAGAAAACTGAACATATATTGATCTCGTCATCACAAAAAAATCGGCAATATATTGCTGACGAGACATCTTGCTATAAGTAAAATTGGTCAGATCTTGATGGACGAGATGATTGGTGAGTGAAAAGTTACTCCAAAACAAAATTTTCTTACATAAAGAACACCGTGTACCTTGTAACGTCGTGATTTCCTTTCGGGAATTGAAATTACTCTCTAACATGAATTCATTATCGATGAGGAAAGAGTCTGGCAAGTTTAAGCCGGGATGGAGTATAGGAACGTCCTGCAGCCCCCTCGGTTTTGAACTGTCCCGTTTCGTTAACAAGGTACTGGAGAAGAGGTGACGTTGATTTCTGGTCCCTCGACAAAGAGAGAACCGATGGAGTATTGGACGAGAAATAGTGCAAAGCTGGTATGCTCCGATGAAAACATGGCACTGAAACCATTTTGTATTTAACTCACTCGAAATTGCTTTAATTTGTTAACTTTGTAACAACTAGGGCAACTTTTTGCAACAGATGCAACTTTTTTTCACACGTTCATGTAAAGTACTAAAACCAAAATTCCTCCTACATGGGGTGTATTATAAGTGAGTTATAACCGCAACATTAATGTAACTTTCTGCATAAATGCAACCAAATGCAACTTTTTAAATTTTAGCTTAAAATTAATTCATATTACTATTTCATTTTTTTCCCTCTCAATCAACCCTTCGATCACGTGTGTCTGATCTTGCGAACGCCGAAGTATTACGGATCAAACAAGTTCATGGAAAGAAGGTGTTCGTCCTAACAGACGAACGCTGTTTCGAAGGCACGACGCATTTCATCAGATAACAATTGGAGAAGTTGATGATCACTTTTAGTTTTCATTTTTGCACCTGTGAGTAGTTCGAACGGAGTTGTGTCAATGCTTCGAAGATAAGTGGAATTGATAGCCTGTTGCACTGCAGCGACATACTTGTACCACGTCGTGGTATCAGGTTGGGACAACTTTGAAATCACAACTATGATACTGCGGTTGAGTCTTTCGACCTGTCCATTTGCACGGGGCAAACCAGTAGTTACGTGGTTCAGTTGAATGTTTTCATTGGCACAATATTGCGTGAATTCATCAGATGTGAAAGCGGAACCACGATCAGTGAGAATTCGGGAGGGATTACCAAAAGTAGATTTTGCACTTCAAGCTTAGCAAAAATTTCTTTGGATGTGGTTGATTTACACGGATAGAGCCAACAGAACTTGGCAAATGAGTCAATCACATCTAAGATATGACGATAATTTTTGTTTGAAGTTGCTAACGGTCCGAGATGATCGAGATGGTATGTATGTAGAGGAGTATCGTCTTTGGGAAGAGGATTTAACAGACCCTCTTGTTTGCCGGCTTTTTTGTTTGAGAGAAGGCAAGGTATACAGGTTGATATATACTGTTCGATCTTTTGGTGTAATTTAGGAATATAGTACTGCTGCTTAATGAGTTTCTATGTTCTTTTAACGACAAAGTAACCTCGATCATGGGCACTACGAATTATATCAAGGTGCATCGATTCTGGTACAACAAGAATGTCATTGGCATTGACGAATTTGTAAAGAACACCATTCTTTGTAGTAAAGTCATTATAATTCGATTTTGATGCGAGTTCACAGATGGCACGAAGAGAAGCATCTTGTTGTTGAGCACGGTGTATACGAATAGTAAGTGGATCAGCAGATACGGAAACAACTTGCACACGACTCAAAGCATCAATATGAGCCATTTTTGTTCCTGAGCGATGAACGATCGAATAATCAAAGTCTTGAAGAAGTAAAATCCATCGAGCAATGCGCGTACAGACATCTTTTTTTGTCATTGTCTTAGTGAAGGCCTCACAGTCGGTCACTATTGTGAAGTGTTGACCTAGAATGTACACACGGAATTTGCGTAAGGCCTCGACGATTGCAAGGACTTCGAGTTCGCAACTGGAGTATTTGCGTTGACTGTCGTTTGTTTTGTTACTGTGGTGATACACGGGTTGGAATTATTGTCAGTGTCCTTCTGAAGTAGGATACAACCTAAACCATCTATTGAAGCATCACAGTTTACTTCAGTTTCAGCATTTTGGCGGTAAATGGCCAAAACTGGATTTTCACATAAAAGTCGTTTGAGGTGAAGAAACGCAGATCGTTCGTTTGTGTCAAAATGGAATTGACAGTCTTTACGAAGTAGATCACTAAGAGGTTTAGCGACGAGTGAGTATGACGGTATAAATTTACGAAAATAACTAGTCAGTCCGAGGAATTTCAGAACATCTTTCGTGCATATGGGTTCTGGATAATGGGTGACAGCATCAGTTTTAGAAGGCGAAGGAAAAAGTTTTCTAGACTCAACGATGTGTCCTAAAAATTCAATACGGCGGTGAAAAAATTGGCATTTCTTGAAGTTAATCTCAAGTCCATAGTCCTTGGCGACATCAAGAACTAAACGAAGTTGGGACAGAGCTTCAACATCATCTTTGGCAGGGAAGACCAAATCATCCATATAAGGTAGAACAATTCCCTCGACTATCAGGTCACGAAACATAGTATTGATGAAACGTCGAAACACAGCGGGGCAATTCACCATACCAAAAGGCATACGTTTGAATTGGTACTGTCCACGATATGTGACAAAAGAAGTGTATGGACGACTTTGTTCTGCAACTGATACCTGATGAAAAGCATTTTTCATGTCCAAAGTACTAAAAACTTTAGCATCTTGCAACTGGTCAAGAATATCCTCAATGAGTGGTAGGGGATATCGATCTTTTTCAATCACTTTATTAATTTGGCGATAGTCAATAACGACACGGGGATCACCATTCTTTTTACGCACAACAAGTGTTTGACTTGAGTACGGCGATGAGCAGGGCTCAATGACATCATTGGCAAGCCATTCGTCGACTTGTTTTTCAACTATGTCACTTTCCACAAAAGGTAAACGGCGAGGTGAATGATAGATTGGCTTTTCTTCGACCAAAGAAAACTCAGTTCAACATCAGTTGATTTAGTCTTTTTCGGCAAGTAAGATTGGAGTAATTGTTGAGCGTCATCACGGATTTTTCTGGGAATGCTGATGTCCACATCAAACTCTGTGGTATCGTCCTCGATGTGCAGAATGAAAGTTTCGGACAAAGACGTGGAAGTGGGGTCAGTTTTTGTAATTTTTATTCCATCAGGGGCAACAGTCATGGTTGCTTGATGAATGACATCACAACCAATTAGGATGGGGTACGTCATGGAGGAGTCGGGTACAACACGAAAAGTTGTATCAAAGTTAATTCCATCAATTTGGATGGAAGAAGTAAATGTACCTGTCACTGCGGTCTTTGTTGAACCAAATCCAATAAGGAGGGAAGTATTGTGCGTCAATTCAGGAGAAGCAATGAATTTCCATATACCATGCTGCATTAAAGTTACGGGACTTCCAGTAACACAATTAACGCAAAGTATGTGGTATTTAAAAGTGTAATTACTTTACATGTGTGCGGGGTAATTTCTTTAATGGAACAACAACATTGGGTGATTTCTGAGTCGCGGTTTTGAGGCATTGGGATGAAATATGACCAAAAGTTTTACAAATTAAACAGCGTTTTCAACGATTTTTATCTGGGCAGTTTCGCGAAATATGGTTTGAACCATTGCAGTTATAACAAGTTAAAGGTTTGGAAGAGTTCGAAGTTTGATTTTGTGATTTAGAATTTTGAGGATAAGGATGAAGTTTAGAATCAAAAGTGCGACGAGTATTTTGTTTCATTATGGGTACGAGAATTATTATTAGAAAAACGATTTTTACTCTGAAAAATCTTTTCGTAAATATTAAGCTTTTCTTTGAATTCTGTCATAGATTTGCTACCGTATAATATCATTTTATTAGCGTTAGAATCATTTATTCCTCGTATGCAGTAGTCTATAATTGAACTTTCATCAATTTGTGCATTAGATCTAGCTGCTATCTCGCGGAGTGCTATTAAATATTCGGCAAGTGATTCTTTTTCATCTAATTTGAGCCTACTTAATTCGACATGTATTTCGCGGGTGTTAAATCTTTGACCAAATTCATTTATCAATGCGGTTTTCAAGGATTAAAAGGTTGTTAAGGCATTCTGACCTTGAATGAAAGTTTTTGCTGCCCCTATCAACAATGTTTTACATATTTGAAGTTTTTGCAATTCAAGTGTTACTTCATACAATGAAAAGAAATTTTCGATATCCTTAATAAATGAATAAACAGAATAAGAATTTAGACCCGAGAACGAACGTTCTTCGATTAACCTTTTACCTGCCAATGTTCCCAAATGGGAAAATTTTTTTGTGAATTTTTTTAATAGCTTTATATTTTGTTTAGAGTATTCATACTTTCCGAAATGCCATATAATAATATGAATTTATTTTAGGTGCCACCGTTTTTCAAAAAATAAATTAAGCTTTTTTACATAATTTAGGTCAAATCTACTGAATTTGGGAACTTCAAATTGTCATGCACATTTTAATTTCTGCTGTTTTTAAATTTAATTTTAAAAACATTTTACTGACGTGATTTGGTAGTCAAGGGACATATATTCTCTTACAAATTAACAAAATATTTTCAAGTGTTATTTGTAGGAAGTAATTCTTACAACAATTTTGATGTTCCCAAATGGGAACATTGGCGTTTGGGGTATAGTGTTTGAGGGGATTTTTTTAACTTGCAAAATTTGAGTCAATACTATCTTTTTTTTTTTTTTAATTATCATAATTCTTTTGCTATGGGTACCTTAATAAATGTGGTGGCTGATTCTTTCATACTTCCAGCTGGCACTTTTGTATCTGCATGTATATGCAACACCCGTTTTCTCTGCAAACCGTGATACTATATTGTAAGGTAATCGCATTGTTACAGTTATAAATGTTTACGATTGGGATGATTTCTTTCACTCTAATCACCTTACAAGAATAGTAACCACATTCCCCCTTGGTGAAATGGTTGGTTGAAATGTATCGCGTAATTTATGGGTAGAAAAAGAGAGGAGAGCGTTTTGAATGACCTTTGCAACGATCACATTCCAACAACATTCCTTTTTCAAGACTCGACGAAGGTGTGACCTATAGTCGTTATGGTTTCAACCAGTGGGTTTCATTCTGATCAAGCCGACCAACCGGTATAGTGGTTAAGGTGTTAGCCTCTATATCGTAAGGTCCCTGGTTCGAATCCGGGTTCGGGCATGGATGTTTGTAAGCGTATACCAGCTCAGGTGTTGCTTCGTCATCTGATCATGATTCAAAATTACGAAGTATGAATTGTTAGGGGCAATGATGGTCCTCCCACTGTGTGCTATTTTACAAGTGGCCATCGCTTCCGGACTTGTAGTGGCCAATGACTTAGGTCAAATGTGCCCGCCATTAGAAGAAAAAAAATTCTGATCAAAGATTTCCTTTCTCGATTAGAGAGTACTACTGTATAGTATACGCTGAACTATGTAGTTTTAATCATTTTTTTTACTTAATACGTCATTCCTAATAGGAATTGACTATTCAAGTGCTTCTCAGGTATCACTCCGTGTCAACTACATCTTTCAGAGATACATCGCAAGTTCCTGCGAGCAGAGCAGGAATTTTTCAACAGCCTATCCGATGACGAGCTCGAGGACGTAGACGATCCTGATTTTCACACATTGCCATCTGATGAAGACGCTGATTTGAGTGATGAAGAATACATTAACGATGAAGCTTTGAATGAGGTTTGTTCTCAAGTTGTTTGTCGACAGATTGACCTGATGATTAACAATGAAGATGGTGATTTGACTATTTCAGATGACCGAATTCCCGATTCGGGCGAAGATCAAAGGAGAAGCACACCCTCATGTTCTGCTTCAAGTGCAAATAAGCGAAGACAAGAACCCAATCCCAGATGGAAAAGGGATGTAACATTAGATAATGATATTTCAGGAATAAGCTTCGAAAAGCTGGCTGAAAAATTTCCCGAGCTTGAGACAATGGATCCTCTAGAGTTATTCCACAAAATACTCCCTACGAATTATGTGCAACATCTAGTTGAAATGACAGCGTTGTATACACGGCAAAGGGGCAGATAATAACAGGTAACTGTGAAGATATTCTTCAATTCCCTTCTTTTGAGCGGTTACCACACGGTGCCTACAGAGGACTTATAATATAGAGTAATTCTGGAGACACATGTGTTAGAATCTTTCCTAAGATAATGGCTAGAGCATGCTTTCGTCAACTTAAAAAGTACTTTCTTCTTGTTGACAACAATAAAGATGTTCAACAGGGTAATAAACAAAAAAAAGATTGTGACAATATACGATATGTGTAGAAACTTGATTCAGTTTGAAGTTTTTCACTATAAACTCAGCATTGACGGATCAATGGTGCCGTATTACGGACATCATTCTGGTAAGATGCTTATTCACGGAAACCCCATCAGATTTGGTTACAAAATTTCGATGACATGCTCATCTAATAGGTATCTATATAGGATGGAAATTTACTCAGGGAAACAGGATGGTGCTAAAGCAGAGGCTCCACTAGGATAAAGAGTAGTCTCAGCATGACCAGGACCACGATCTCATCTACCAATTCACCTTAGAAAGACGGACGAACACTATATCGTCGCTTGCACCCAAGGTGTGCATTGTGCAAGAAGAATGTTAGAAAGCAGGGCCTTGCATGCAAAAAGCAGATACATTTATCTTGATTCCCCCGTAGCACTGGCAATAAGAGAAAAATGTATCCTTTCTAAGAGAAGTATATAAAAGTATGAAATAGAAACCAAACTTAGTCCTCTTTTTAAATCTATTGCAAAAAAAATTACCATTCGGAAAAATGCCCCTATTTACTTCATCCCAAACGCCAATGTTCCCAAATGGGAACATCCTCAAAATCATACTTAGGATTTTTTTTCGCCAAAAAAAGTCTTGATCAGTTATACTAGCTGTAAAATAAGACATTTGAGCGAAAAATTAAAATAAAAAACTTTAAAAATGAATTACGGCGTTTAAAAGGTTAACACAGCTTTCAGAAAGAACCAAGAAAAACGGTTAACAACAGCTGCATTTGATTTAGACGAATCATCAGAACATGAGAGTGTTTTAACAGTGAGTGGATTTGTTTACATTTCGTTCTTGTGGCGTCGGATTGGATTTGTTTTGACTAATGGGGGAAGCCACCTGCGATAACGGTTTAGGGGAAATTTCTGTTCCTTCATTTTAGCCGTACTTCCGTTCTGTTTCATCATCAGAATTTGAGTCTAACATTTCATGCAACGATTTTAAATCAGAAAGGGAAAGTAAAATCCTACATTACAGATACAGATAAAATTAGTTAAAGATAACTCTTTCAGCAGGGATTCCTTAGCGTTTTTCAAATTAAAATCAGAATCAAAACCCGCGAAAACGCGAAGTTTTCTTCGACTAGTGCGGTCGTAAATTTCGTTAGGGTATACCATGGAAAATAATAATTTAATGTTCCGAATAGGTCCATTTTTTAAAAAGCTTGAAAGAAAAGGGATGTTATCTAAAGTAAAGGAAGTCATAATTGCGAACTTACCATGGAAAACTGGAAATTCAAAGTAATCCAAAAGCACAATTCTTGAAAAAAAAAATTCACATTCACACTTGAGAAGATCGGTTTTTGTTGCTAGGGGTAATTAGGGTGACCAGGAAGAAAGGCCAGAGCCCCCAATTATGGGATCAAATAGACAACTGCAAGTTACGACGGACACTTTATTATTTAAAAGGGACATGGGACAAAATAGGACAGTTAAAACAAAAAGGAAAAAACATCGACGTCTATAAATCATTCAATAGAGCTCGTCATAGCTTAATTAGTTAAAAGCGCGAAGCTCTTGCTTCCGCGGCTTATATTCGACGTCTGATTAGTTACAATTAGGGATGTGACATCGATGTCGATGTATTCAAAACATCGATGTTTTTTTTAAAAACATCGATGTACTGGAGTCGATGCTTTTGTAACATCGATGTTTATACGTGTCGATATTTTTACGTTGTCGATGTTTTAATTTTGAACATCGATATTTTGCTGTCGATGTCGCATCCCTAGTTACAATGTTATGCGGCGCGTCACCGCTATTGTATACATACGCGCGTAGAATGGGAACCAACGGGACTATTTTCCCACATATGCTTGTTGTACTATATCAATCTTATTGTATATACTTGTTGTATCGAAACTTATTGTTATCGTGCGTATATGCGTTTCTCCAAAGCGTCTGAAAAACCATTATCAATCATTTTCCATGTCATTGAGGCGACGTTCCAGGTTTTGCACTAAAAATGTGTAATTTTCCCTGACTTTTTTCTGACGTTTTTTGGACAAAATTAAGTTTCCTGACAGTTCCAGGGTTTTCAGGTTTTTCCTGACCCGTGGGAGCCCTGCAATAACTAAACAAACAATTCGGATTCTTGAGTTTGGATATGGTTAGTTCTGTATTCCTTTTAAAATACTACATTCAACATTTTAACTAGTTTACTTTCTGATACTTAAAATGTCAACCACTGACAATTTATCTCAATAGCAATTGTGTGTATGCTTATTAGATATGTTTATTTATCAAATATAAGTGCAATTAATTGTTAGTAATCCTCCTCTAAGTGAAACTTTATCCCAATATATTGAATTTATTTATTTTTATTGATTGTTCATGTTTATATTCAGTAGCAACACTCTGATAATTGCTTTAATTTATACATTTATTTGCTAAATTGGCTTCAACTAATCATTTAATCAGGTGCTTAATAGAAATAACACAGAGTTTTAATTTATTCATTCCCTTGTAAAATGGACCTCAACGTTCAATCAAGTTAGTTATTCCAAGACATACTTGTGCTTGCAAAAAAAATCAAATTCCAATGATTTCAAATGAACTTACTGTTTTTTTTTTTTTCAAAACAATGAGCAGCCGAGAGAACATGTCTTCTGTCATTCAGAAATTCTGTCCATGAAGGGGTTTGAGCACCTCTTTTATAGGCCATCAAGTTTGCAACCTACATTGAAAGCAAAGTTAAATCACCGAAAATAGCACTCGAAAGTTAAGCTGGAATTAAATAGATGCAAAAATTAAACTGAACAAAAAATAAAAAATAATTTTAAGTTGTGTTTTATTAAAGTGTTGTAAAATTAGTTATTTTTAAGTCATATCCTCATATCTTTAATTAAAAAATTACGTAGTATTATCTTAAAATTTTTCCAAAACAAACATGCCCAATACGGAATATCGGATCAAATGCCACTCAAGGAGAAATAAATAATGCTTGCGTCAAAAGCTTAAAATTATAATTTTTAAAGCTGTATTCATAAGTATTAAATTTTCTGCCCAGGTCGTAGCACATCAACGGATCTGCCTTAAATATTAGTAAATATCAGAAGAAGTTTAAGTCGTTCTGAATCTCAAATAGGGACATATCAGTGACGTAGAAGTTTTCTGAGTGGTTATTTTGTTATTTTTAAAACTAGAAGTTTGGGTAGGTTAGAAATGATTGCTCAAATTGTTGTTTAAAATAAGTTGTGTTCTGGATGAACATTTTTGCATTGGACAGCAGGTTAACTACAATTTTATTGGAATATATTTGTAACTATTGAATAATTTATTGAAATAAGCGTTTTGTCTGTATTTAAATCTTACACACTTTACTGTTTTACAATTTAAATGCAAATACGCACTTGTTTCTGGTTCCTAGTTCAAATATTTATGTGAATTCTGTTTTATTTGAGACAAAATGCACTAAATATATTTTTAAACAATTCTACCAGGCTAATGTCGACATAACTATTCTTATTATACTTATATACATAATACGTATAGATTTATGCTACTACCAGATAAATTTATTCAGAACTATTAAATATTTATTTGGAAAGAAAATAACATGTAGAGGGTAACTGATATAAATCACGTGGCGAATCAATTTATTAGGAGATTCGTGTTACTTTTCAGTTTCTTTAATAACAATATGTATAAATTTATTGTTTTTAAATACACAAAAATAAATATAAGCTTTTAAAAAATGTCATCAATTATAAAACTCCATTACTAAATTTTACAAGTAACGGCATCTTAAAGTGATTATTTGTTTGAAAGGATTCAAAAGAGGGATTTCAAAGATTAAAAAACGTGTCGTCAGTGGGGATTGGTCACACGATACATAGTTGAAGATGTATTTTTTGTGGTAAAAGTTAACGAAAGGTTTTTATAACAAAATGAAAAAGAGGCATGCTAATGAAAATGATAAGTATTACCCAACATGGCCATGCACCCTGTTCCGCAATATAACCCACTAGTTACTACGTGGCAAGCCGGGCGTTGCCCATGCCCTTCGCAAACCAACACCACGGGCAACGCCGTGATGTGAAGTAGTAATCTGGTGTAAAATTTTTCGCAGATTTCAAATCCGTTGAAATTTTTAATCTATCTTTAACGAATCCGCTTTTACGAAAAAGAACTAAATATTGCCTATCAAAATGTTTTTTATTTTTTGCTCTCCACTGAAATCGAAGGGGGCAGGAAATGTAATCTGGTTTTTTTTAACGCGAAAGGCACGAAATGCAATCTGTTTATTTTTGAAAAGGGAAAGTTACCGTGAAGTCACAATCTCGTACGAAAATATAAAAGATATATTCAATTTAAAAGTTATATATATACAGAAAATCATATTTTTAGGTATGGATCTAAAGTGAAATTTTCCGCAGATTTCAAATCCGCTAAAATTTTTACTCTATCTTTAACGGTCTAGGAGATAGAAAAAGAACTAATTGACTCCAGTTAAAATATTGTTTTTATCGTCTGGCTGGAAAATCCGCTCAAAATCAAAACGGAAACGAAAACAACAAATTTAGAATCTGTGATCTCTTCTATGCAGTAGCATTCAATAATGATTAAATTTCATTAAATTCATTTTTAAATGTTCTATATTAATTTTTAAAATTCTCCGTGACACAAAAAATGCAAAAATATCGGACTACCTGTGTGCCAAATCTCATTGCTGTAAGTGCCATAGAATCGTCAGGATTTTGCGACCGTGAAAAAAACAGACAAATAGACAAACAAACACTTCCTTTTATAATAGTAGATATACCAGCAGCAAACCATCATCCAGAAGAACGGCCAATAGCTTTTTCTCAGTCACCTACACACAGGAAAAGAAAGTTACTTATCTGATAAAAGTATGTACACACACAAATTAAATAGATTTTACTTCTATCAGTTCTAATATATATTTTATTCTTGACCTTCGATTAATAGACCCTGACTTTATCCTCACTTTGAAATTAATCTAGGTGGTAACTTCGGATTGTATTTCAGAGGAACACTTGCATCCATCATTTGTATAAGATTTAATGCATGGAGTCTCTAGTGTATAAAAGTTTATATCACTAACGAAAAAATTCAGGAACCCTGAACATTGCATTTTGTTCCTAAATTTTTCTAGTTGGTCCGCATTGAATGAATAATTTATTAAATTCTAAGGAACTATTTCAGTGGCAACGGAGAATTATGTTATATGCATATGCTTCAGAAATCCATTCGAAATTGCTGTTGGAAGTTGTCTCGTGTGACATATCAATGTATCCCTTTGATGACAGAATGTAGGGGACGACGGGGTACAATGCAACAAAGGGTACAATGAAACATTACTTCTAAAATCAGTAAAATTTGACACAGAAAGTTGCAATTTATATATATGTTATACAACTATATGTTCCAATTACTGATGTGATTTGGACACATTCGTACTTCTACAACATTAGCAATAGCAGATTATTGGTTTTTCACCATTAAAAGTAAGTTTCTTTACTAAAAGTAATTTTGTGTATTTTCCTCGTTGTTATGTGTAATATTTATTTTTTCTATACATTGTTATCTTTGTGTTGTTGTTTTCATACCTCCAAAACCAAAATTTAAGAAAATAAATATTAGAAGTTTATAATTTTTTTTATTTAGTAACCTCAGTACGGGGTACAATGAAACACTTGCAGACGGGGTACAATGAAACATGTTTCATTGTGCCCCCGGGTGAATGCATTTACTTGAAGTAATTTATCATTCGTAAATATAATATCACTGATATAAAATAACATATTACTGGTTGTCACTAATATAAATAAAACACTTTTACTAAGGAAATGGCAACACCTAACATTAATAGGAAAAAGCAACACCAAATCGAAACAGTAGTCATTTTAAAAACATGTAAAATTAAACTGGTTTTTTTTTCTTAAAAAAAAAGTACAGATTTTAATAGTAAGTTAGATTTTTTTATATTCAAAAACATTTAAGAATAGTTTATTTATTTTATAGGTCTAAACTGCACTTACAGTTCACAATTATCCGAAAGTTCTCAGTCAAAGGGGCCAAAAAAAAAAATAGGTCAATTAACTTCTGGTGAAAGGGGTATTCTTGTTACTATGTATGGATTTATTAATGCTTCTGTAAATTCTATACCCCATTATTTAGTATTTCCAAGAGTAAATTTCAAGTTTTGCATGTTGAATGGAGTTCTACGTGGGACTGCGGTTGATGCAACAAAATCGGGTTGGATGAATGGAGATTTTTTTGTTAATGTTCTAACAGATTTCCGGGCACATACACGCTGAACGAAAGAAAATCCAGTTGTACTAATAATGGACAATCATGAATCACATATTACAGTTTCCAGTCTAAATTTTACGAAAGATAACGAAATTGTTGTTGTAACCCTGCCCATACTAGTAACAAATTGCAGCCTTTAGACAAAACTGTGTTCAAATCACTTTAAAAATTTTTTCAATCTAGCTGCAAATGATTGGAAGCTGTGTGATCCAGGTCGTACAATCTCTATGAGATACCTTCTTTGCTTGGCACTGCTTATTGTCTTTCACTCCACAAAATATTACAAAAGGTTTTTCAGCAGCTGGAATCAGTGCTGTAGTCGTAAAAAAGACAGAGGGTATACCATGGGCGCATGCAGAATTTCTTCCAGAGGGAGGCGAAACATGTACTTACTACTTACACTTTCCACAAAGGGGGGGGGGCAAAAAAATATGTACACACACGCACATACATGTATATATATATACGAAATCCACAAGCTAGGGTGTTAACCGCCCTCTTGTCCCCTCCTCAGGGCGCCCATGGTGTATACTCAAAGGATGGGGAAATATGTTCGAATTAATCTAAGTTCAAATTATCGAGAGAGAATTAGCCTATAGTAATTTTATGTTTCAGGAAAGGGGGAGAATTGTGGAACTTTGAAGAAACTTCGACCTAAGCACAAATTCGTGTTCACAAGGATCGTGTTATTGGGAGTGTATTGTATTGGATCATCCGGAAAGTTCGCGTTTTCAAATCGAAGTTAGCTTTGTTATTATTACGGTCTTTTAAGCTTACACTGCATAATTACAGCATGTGTTGTGACATAATTTTTGTTTCACTGCAGTGCTAAGAATGGAGAACCAGAAAGTTAATTTTCGTCATATTTTCAATTGTTCTTAAAAGAGGCTTTATTTTTTCTGGGACAACTTGGGCGTTTTCATTGGTCCGTCAAAACGTGAATAGTGCATATTTCATCTATACCAAAACGTCGACAGATCCTTTTTAGCCCCTTTTCTCTATGGCTAATATATCCTGTATTTATATTTTCTGGATCAAACATGGATATATCCCTCAAAAGTTGACAATTTTCTTTATTAACAACAGAACAAAGCCTGGATTTTTCTCATTCTATCGACAATACTTTAAAAGAATTGATTTTGATTAATAGGTACGATTTTTGAATTATGTACCAAGGTGATATCTTGAAATAGAAACATTTCTTTTGCTTCTACAGCTATATGCGTTTCACGTTGACATTTCGCGCGAAGTTACCTTTGGAAAAGCAAAGCGTGTAAGTAGTTTATAAGAAAAATCAGAGGGTATACGGAATTTGCTGGGAATACCAGAGGGTATACGGCGTAAACCGCCGTATACCCTCCACTACAGCCCTGGCTGGAATATGGCGTTTCAATACAGAAATGTTTTGTGAAGAAGATTAATTGTGTTCGTACGTGTCAGATAGGCCTTGTCCTACTGAAAAGTATTTACATGATCAGATCAATGAAACTGAAGACCAGACAGACAAAACCCAAGAATCAGAAGTGGTGGATCTTGCCATAAGTAGATCAGAATCACCGATTGCAGGTTAATCAGCAACTGTTCATACACCATGCATTAGCTCTAAACCAGTGAGGAAATATATTTATCCTTAAGAGATAAAACCTTACCCCAAGGCTAGTCCAAAAAAAGAAGTACGAGTAGGAAAACAGAAAAAAAAAGAGTTTAGTTCTAACGACGCCAGTAAAAAATGATCTTGTTAAGCAAATTAGAAAGTAAAAAGAATTAAAAAACTAAGAAGGGATTGTTTTTAAAACAAACTCTGACTCCTACAGACTCTGCAGATGATGATGATCCGGATTATTTTCAAGCCCCAGCTGATCACCAAAGTACTAAGAATGAGATATCCACACATAACAGTGTGACACAAGCAGTTTCTGTATAAATTATTATATTTTAATCAAGGAGGGTGAACTGAAACATAAGGAAATATATTCTGTTGGAGAAATCATAAATTTAAATGAAGTTGAATGTGACTAAAATAAACTATATAGGGTGAAAATTGCTTTCATCATTTGGAGTGTTTCATTGTACTCCGGCATACGGGGTTAATTAAACACTGTGAGACATTTACATTTTGTTATTTTTCGAGCATTAAGATATTGTTTAGAACCTAATAAAAATTTATTTAGATGGGGAAAATACAAGATTAAAAGTATACATTAATTATATATTTGTGCATGCAAAATTGTGGATAGGAAAAAATAATTAGTAAATTTTGTTTCATTGTATCCAGTCTTCCCCTATATCCTTAAAATATTTTCTTTGCACTTTTATAACACAAAAAGAGTTTCAAATCTGTTAGAAAGATAATTGAGAACAGTCTTTGCAAAAAAAGAGCAACAGAACTTATGAGAACCGGTTACCTATTAGTAATCGTAAATATATAATGGAAGGGATCCTTTTCAATGACATCAACATAAAGTAGAGTAAACCTAAACCAAACTAAATCAACCTACTAACACAAGTTTCAAAGTATGATAAATAAAGATAATAAAAACAAAAAAGTAGTTGATATCTACTTTGTTGGAACAATGGATCCATAATCATCAGGGCAAAAATAAATGCAATAGGAAAGCTTGAAATTAAATAGATCTTGGAGATTAGACTTGGATACGTTCTTGCAAACCATTAATCTAGTCTGAATTAATTTAACCCTCTGAGGGAGTTCAAACTCAAAATTCCATTTTACCACCTGAAGTCTTCTGTGCATGACTTCTAAGTAGTTTTGATCCACTTGACTAATAGATTCAAAACGATTCTATTCTAAGGAAATGTGCAATAGTATCTTACCAAAGGATTCTTCTCATCAAAGGACCAATAGAGTCTTTTCAGAGAATTATAATCAGTAGAGAGGATCAATATAATATTTTCAAGGGTTGAAAGAATCCATGCATTCTTTGAGCCAATAGGATTAGGTTAGTTAGCCAATAGATGTGATCATGTCTTTTTACTGAACTTCCATAAGGTATATCTTCCCAAAGAAAAGAATCCCTCGCTTCACAATCATGCCTTATTCGTGTCATCGCAATTTAGAAGTACCTACATTTGTGAGCAGCTGCTTTCAAGAATGAAGCACAAGAATAAAACTAGAACCAAAATATCCGATGAGCACCTTGAGAACTCACTGAGAATTACAACTACTTCCATCGAACCAAATATCGAAGCATTAGTGTCTTAAAAACAATGTCAAACATATCACTAGTTTGATGTCTTGTCCCCTTTTACCTCTATGATAAAAAAGTAATGAAGTTTAAATTACTTAAATATGTTAACTATATATTCTACGTTTTTCGCTCATCTGTGCTTAGTGTTCCAAGTAATTTATGTGTGGCCCGAAACAATTTGTCTTTTTCCTATGTGTTCCAGGGAAGCTAATAGGTTAGTCACGCCTGGTCTAATTGATAAGTAGCATTTGGAGTAAATTCTTATCTAACTTTGAGTGCATGATACTCCTTTGTTCTTAAAAAATTCATATTCCACGCAGGATAATTCATCACTGTGGAAAGTGTTTTAAGCCAAAACAAAATATGAAGTCAATGAGGGGATTCTGATCCTGAATGTTTATTCTATTTAGATTTATACTATTTCTGGAGACATTAATGACTAATAGAAATAGAAAACAGCATAGCAGTATGTTCTCATGTGATTAAAAAATATTTTATTGCATAATTTTGGAAGAAAAATGATGAAAGGAAAAATTCTGAAATACTTTCATCACCTAATAAATACTCTTGAAGCCTTCGAAACAATTTTAAAGTATCGTACACTATTATAAAGAAGTAACCCTGATGACTTCAAAGCTAAATTTGTTTTAGAAGAAAGTTTGTTCCGATAGGTTACCAGTTCAATCAAAATAGTATTATGAAGCTTACAGATGTTCAAATAGAGATAAAGTGAACTTTAATCATTTACATAACTTTTAGCACTACTTCCATTGATTTGTACAGAGTGTCCTAAAAGTTCCCGTACTGACGATTCGTGAATTTATTATACAAAATCAACAAACTTTAAAACAATTATTTTCATGCTAATGGTGAAAAGCACTTTTAACGTTACGTTGGAAAAAATTTGAGACTTACATTAATAATAAATGTTTAAAATTTATGCCCTTTTCTTGGAGGCAAATCTGAAGTTGTTTGCGCATATTTTTAGAAACAAGTTTCAAGATGCTGTGAGTGACTTCTTGTATCCTTTGAGTTTTGGCAATTTTCAGATGGCCTATTGTTTGACGATTATCTTCATTAACTTTGTTCTTTAAATATCCCCCCAGAAGAAAAGTCAGGAATGCGCATATCAGGGAACGAGGTGGCAAAAGATTTCTTGAGATGGGTCGATCGCAAAAAAATATTGAAGCATGCCCATGGTTTCATAACTTGAATGGTAGGTTGCAACATCTTTTTGGAACCAAGAGTATCGTTCATTCACTTCTAATAATGCAAAAAATTGTTGAATAAGTTGATATAGTGTATATTTACTCGGTATTGCATCATTTGGATATATATGTCGTCAAAATTCTTCACATCTTGCATATGATTTACATTCTTTATAAGCCTCAAACAGCTGAATTCTCTTAATGCGTTATAAATTCATCTTTGAATAAAGAACAAAATAACGTAGAACTTTATTATCGCACAACTTGAATGCGTAGAAAATCAAACGATAAAAATTAAAGAGACGATAAAACTATAAACAAACGGTAAAATTCAATAATTAAAAAAAAACACGGGCAATAATTTTTTTTTTTTGAAGTTGGAGTACGGGAACTTTTATGACACTCTGTATTATAATGAACAACACGATGAATTAAAAATTTACATGATCGTTACAATAATGCATATTGAGTACATTTTGCGGCTAAGTCGCTAACATTGTTTGTACAATGTACAAACATTTTCTTTCCTTCCAGTATAGCAAATTTTTCAGTTGTGAAAGAAAGCCACGTCTTTTACATCCTGTTAAGTTATAGCAATGGTACTTAAAGGAAATAAAAAGTTAAGACTGAGAAGTGACTGAGATAAAGCTTGCTAGTGAGAATTTTTGAATATAAATACCCGGTACTAAAAGAAAATTTTCTTGTCTAGAAATTAAAATAAAACCATAAAATATTTATCAACTGTCACGAATGCAGTTCAAATAAAACGGCATGCATCAAATTTATCTATACTTGTGTATGTTGCGATGCTAAAAAAATTTGCTACTTCATTAACTTGTTGCTTGTAGATTAACATAATTTTCTGAAAAGTAAAATCAATTGCTGTAAACGAAAATAAATTTCACATGACTTCGACAAGTTTTTTTACTTATTTTGACACCAAACTTGTCCAAACAGGACATTGACAAAAGAAATATAAATTGAAACACGAATGAGCTGCAAAGAAAACATTCTCAAATTTTGGTTAACGATATAAGACTCTATTTTTGAAGAGGTGAAAGGATTTATCTATCACCTTAATGCAACACAAAAAAGAACTAAATAAAACAAAGACATTTTTACAGGATTTCCTTCAATTTTGAAAATTCTCAGATGTTTACAATCCATCAAGCATTTACACATGGTTCCCACACCTTTATCCAAAAAAAATTCAAGGACTTTTAAGGACTTTTCAAGGAACGTGGGAACCCTGTTACAAGAGCGAATGCTTTTACAACCATCACCAGATGTAAGAATTATGTCTGAAAACTAGAAAATGAGCTTTGTGCGATTTTGTTTAGTCTGCTTAGTTCATCAATTGCCAATCGAAGATGTGATGAGAACAATTTTCATTGAAACAATGTAATTAATTAATACATCAACACAGTCCAGGAATTTGTATTCGTATCCGACAACGTTGACTAGAAAGTTTGTTTTCGATATTACTTTTTGCTGTTCACGTTACCATCAGAAATTCTTGCATTTTTTTTTTGAACAAATTTGTTCAAGGTTTTTAGTTTTTTTGAGCTCATGGTTTGTGGCATTGCCGGCTTGTTTCAAACTTTGAATTTTAGATTCATCTGTTATGTATTTTACTTTCCAATGTTGCCATTCAGCATATTAGCATCAATAAGATATCAATTTATTTTATTTCCTCTTACCGAATTGGCATGACGAATAACTTTTTAAAATTAAATTCAGAAGACGTTTTTTTTTTTTTTAGAATAAACCAAGAAGAGCATAGTTTTTTTCTAAGCTCTTATAATTTCGTTTTCAATGTTGTTTCAAATTCTTACGCATTGTAGTAACTTAACCAGCAGAATCTACAAGCATTTAACATGACGTCAAATTCCATCGAACCATGTCAAGAAATCGATATTTCACCATTACAGGAGACAAGGCAGGAGAGATGGTTAAGAACCTGCTGGAATTGGAACCAAAAGAGATATGCCAATTAATCTCTAAATGTATCTCCAATCTATGCTTGCTACAAAAAATATTGATAGGACCACTGGCTTCAAAATATGCTGTAAGTTTGTCATTTTTACAGGAAATTAACTTAAAGGGCACATTCACAATCTCTCCAAACTCAAAATCGAGTTATTCAATAGTTACTATCACCTTTTTTAGTTTCATCTGAGACTAGTGCGATGTATGTGAACTGTATTGTATGGATGGATGAAGAAAGCTTACGTATTTCGTCCAAAGCAAATTGCAAAAGCTATAAAAATGTCAAAATTGAGTTTCAAAAATTATTTTCCGCTCACTTACTTTTCCTATATTTGCTTTTCAAATGATAACTGCTTTTTCTATGACAGAGAACAGTAATTTTTCGGATCACTTTAACCCTTCTTTGCATAATGGTGGAAATTTCCATCATAACATTGAATGCCCAAAAATTATATAAAAGAACAAGTTCACTTTAAGTTGATCGTGTCTGGACACTTTTTTAATGTCCATTGCATAAAAAGCTGTCAAAAATAAGCAAGTGTCACTATCAGTAAAACGAGCTTGAAGTTGTCATTCCGCTGTTTGTTGCAGTTGCAATAAACGTATGATTTCTTTTTTAATTTGTTTTATTATATTTGAGTTTCTATTGCTAAAAAAGTGAAAAAGAGTGGAAGAAAGGTTTGTAACATGTGTTTCTGTTATTTTTAGAGCAATTTCTGAAAAAGTTTGCGTTTAGTTTAAAAAATACCACATGATACCATCATATTGTTTTTTGCTAAATTTATACTATAAATATATACTAAAATTTTTTTTAACCATTTTTCCTTTAATTTTGAACATGAATTATATCACCTTGATTTATAAAGAAAAAATCATGCAAAGAAGGGTTAAGTCACCGCTTAAACAATTCAATCCGAGGAATGCCGAGTAATTCTGCAAGTAGGAAATAAGCTAGCAACAAAAGATGCAAACTTGAAGTTGCGTTTTTCAGTGATGATGAGAGGAAAATTCACTACTTTATGCTATACTTGAATTGTAAAAATGGCCGAATAAAAATATATACCTAAAACTAATTTACATCATTAATTCTTAGTTATCTTATGAGCACATACGTGTATATTTATAAACATGCATAAGGGTTTAGTGGATAATATAGAACCTAGAATATCTTATAGTTATTTGACAATTTAGAGAACAAAGTGATAAATGAAGTGCCCTCAATTTGCTAACTTGGGTAGTGCAATTAGTTCCGTTTGGTAAATTCAGAGTAGATTTAAAATGATTTTATGACAAAAATTCGCTGATATCTGTATTTTTTACTAAACCAGATTTAGTAATTTTCTAAACTTTATGTGGAAAAAGTAAAATTAGTCATTTTGTTATTTCATTAACGATTTGATTTCGTGGAGATTATAAACGTCTCACACAGGAAATTTAAAAACGAGAAAATAAGTTATCATAAAATATCAAAGCTTTATAATATATCTCAGGGAAAACGGAATATTTCTAGAAAACTTTCGGGAAAATCGTACCTGATAGATAAAATAAAATAAGAGGAAATTTACGGACCATGTTTGTATTTTTAAAGATTGAAAAATCATATAGGATTCAAGATGGACATCGTATTTATATACTTATGATTTTATAGAAGTTGGTTGGGTTTTGCGGTGCAAGGGCCATATTTGGCCAAACTGAACCAAACACAACGCAGACAATGGTAAGTAAATGGACATACACAAGGAAGGCTGCAAAACATAATAAAGAAAGGTAAGTTACAAGAATCGAACCTTCGGCTTATACGACTCGCATAGTAGGCAAAACTGCGGCCCCCTTGACTTGAGAGAGTTAATGTAAACGGGAATTCAGATGCCCTGCTGCAACGAAAGACAGAAAGACAAAGTTACCTTTACCGCTTGGAGAACGACTCACAAGTATGAGTGAATATTCTTTCCCAAGACTTCGTAAAGTCATGAGTTACGATATTTACTTCTGAAATGCGTGCTTGTCTTGAAATTGCGTGACTAAAAATAGTGTTACCACACAAAAACTTCTGCGCAGTTTCCACTTCCCCTTGTTACATTTCAATCAAACGATGGTCACGACACTTGAAACTTCTAATGATCTTTGTTTGTCCAAGTATCAAAAAGTAACCATAACCTAGATTCAAAACGAATTGGGGAACATGGCTCTGTTTGGTTTTGTGCAATGGCCCACCTGGATGTAAAATTTCAATTTTTGCAGAAGTTAATCGAAATCAAATAAAGCTTGAAAAATGTTCCTAGTAACAGTCACGAAATGTAAAGTTTAGCCCGCACAACGAACACTGACAGAGATTTTTTAATTTTTTTAAATATAATTCGGGAATACTTTCGTGACTGTATGGAATTTCAATTTTTTCGAAAGTTAATCGAAGACAAATAAAAGAAAACGACGCAGTCAAAAATTCTCGAACAAGATATCAAAAGATAATTGAATCCACCCTATTATATCATTCGTGGTGTTCAATTGATTCCAATTAAATCCTAGGTTAAATACTATGGTGTTCAATTTGGTTTCTAATTAAATCATGCGTTGAATGCCTTAGAGAAAGAATCCTTTCATTATTTATGGTGTTCAGTTTGGGTTCTAATTGAATCCTAGGTTGAATACTTTAGAGAAAAATTCTTTAAACATTTATGATGTTCACTTTCGGTTCTAATCGAATAATATAAGTTGCATACTTTAGAGAAAGAAGAAATCCTGAATAATTCAAAAACAAATAAAGCGTTATCACGCCCTTTACAATTTAAAATCCAATAAAATGTGAAAAATTTGTTCCAAGTAACAATCATAATATGTAGTTTTGCCCAGTTACGAACTTTTATATTTCAATTTTAATACCATAATTAGAGAATACTTTTGTGACTATGGTATTTTTAATTTATTTAAGTTAATCGAACTCAAATAAAAAAGTGTAACACAATTTTAAAAAAAATCTTTAACAAGAAATTAAAAAAAAAATACTTCATTTCAACATTTATGGTTCTAAATTTGAGATCAAAATTAAGTCCCAACTCCAGAGAAGGAACAGAAGTTAACATCCTTGTTATTGAAACTCTCGGGTTCATTGTAGTGTAAAGGCACATAATATGGAATACCTAATATGATTCTCTAAAGTATAGAAATAGGTGTTGGTTGCATTCAACGTCAAAACATGACAAAATTAACTAAGATCCATATGTACACAAAAAATATATCAAACATTTTTGAGCTATACTAAAAAAGTAAAAAGTCAAAATATATCGTGTTGGTTTGTGAAAAAATGGTATCTATGGAACACCAAAAAATTGCCATAAACCTGAAAACAACTTACCTTATCATATTAAATATACGTATTACATCAGTTCTGATACAAAAAAATAAATACTCTCCATGTTTTTACATTACTTTTAACTTACATTGATTAATTATAAGCTTAAATAAACGTTACCCTTTCACTGATTAACCAGAAAAATGTTGTTGATCTGATCATCTGACCGTGGTTCATAATTACGAGGTGTTGTCGTCGGGTCTTTCCCTCCGGGATTGATCCCGAATCGTTGAAAATAGCCCTTGTGTTGCTTCAGTGCGTTGTTAATTCCAATACCTATCAACCTTGATTAAAAAAAGACGCATGGCAACTTTTTAAGCTATGCCTATAACAGTTCAAAAAGTCGTCAATAACGTTATAGCTAATAATTTTAAAGGATATGGACTCATACAATCAATGCACACTGGGCATTGGTTCATCTGTTTCAGAATCTAACTGCGGTAAAATAACAGAGGTCTCCTTTTTGCCATGCATCTCATCGTACATGAGAATCAATACCAGTAAAAGCAAACGAAATCTTATATAAAGGGTGATTACAATTAAAGTTCCACTTTCAAAAGGATGTAAAAAAAAAGAACTACTGGTCAGAAAGACCTGTAATTTGACCTGAATATACGTGAAGCAATGGGAAATTGTCTAGCAAAAGAAAAAAATAGTTCGCTAGCACCATCTATTTATTATAACGTCATCTAAAGATAAAATTTCGATCTATTGTTTTCTTACGCCAGAGAAATTCGCATTGTTTCACGTATATTCCGAGCCTATATACAGGGTGTCCCTGAAATCATGGGCCAAACTTTAAGCGTAAGTAAAACACACATAAAAAAGCATTTTTTGTATAGCAACATGGGGTCGGAAATGAAAAGTGCAGGTGGTAAAACAAGATATGCTGAGGAAATGAACAAAAGCTCTTTACTTACATCATATTTTTAGAGCAGACGATAGAAACGTTTAGTGACGTAGCTTAAAAAAAGATGCATTTTTGTGAAGAAAAATATTAATTAGTAGACGTTTATTTAGTTTGCATTATCAAATCGTCTGCAAAACAATTTTATTGAGTTTGAATGGCATTACGCGATCTGCAAACGATTCTTTGCTGTTAGAGAATTAGCTTTCTGTTAGAATCTTTGTTGTTAGATACGATTCTTTGCTTTTCATTTCCTCAGCATTTCTTGTTTTTCCACCTGCCCTTTTCATTTCCGACCCCATGTAGCTATACAAAAAATGCTTTGTATGTTTTTTACTTACCCTTAAAGTTTGGCCCATGAATTCAGGGACACCCTGTATATTAAGAAAGCTTAAAGCAGATTCTAAGCGCGATTCTGGTAGTTCTTATTGATTCCTGTTGAGAACTGAAAAAGAACAAAGCACAAAATTGCGAAAATTTATAAAAAGATACAGAAGAATAAGAAAAAAAACTTCCACTCTCTCCGAATGTCACGCGATGTTTGTCTCAGCTTATTCAAATATGGCCCTAGCACCCTTAAACCTAATAAACCAACAAACCGCCAATATATATATATATATATATATATATATATATATATATATATATAATTTCAAGAACACATGAATTTCCAAAAAAATTTTTAACAAAAGTCTTAAAAAATAATAAAAAATGAAGAAATGTTAGTGGATGAGGGCGTCATCAGGGAGGAGCCTGACCCAAACAACATAAACACTCATATGTAGAAAACAACATTTTATGTTGTTTAGGTCAGGTTCCTCCCCGATGAAACCCTGACCACCAACATTTCTTCATTTTTAATCAATTTTTAAGACTTTTGTTACATACATATATATATATATATATATATATATAGATAGATAGATAGATAGATATTACCCTGTAGAACATGTTTCCTTATCCATGTCCATTTATTGCAGAAAAACAAACTGTAGATTTTAAAATTGGGGCTTCGAGGGCCACATTTACGACTACCTATCTGCCAATTTTCATGGCTACAGATTGGTCTGAAGACAGGAAAGAAATAGCGTATGTTTTCCACAGTGTTCTAAAGTATAAGTGTACCAAATTGGGTGTGTTTTGGTCGAGCGATGTAGACTTGTATCGGGAATATGCACACATACTTACACCCACCCACAACCACATCCTTTTTCATATATATAGATTTCTCCAATGATATTATTCCTAATTGTTCGAGTTCTGATTTCAGAAATAGTGTATACCTTTTCTGTAATTTACAATTAAACAAATTTGCATGTGAAAAATATTTTTTGGAACATCATATTTTCTAAACCATCCCTTCTGCTAGGAGACATGTCTACCTTGATGTGAATGAAGCGAGTAAGTTTCGTCAACCAATGAGGATTGCGAAGCAATCCTCCAGGGGTTGGCGACCGTTAGCGAGCCAGAGGGCGGGCTCCCTAGTCTCGATTTGTTCCTCCTACCGAATATATATTGGCCCGTACTTAAGCTTGTTTTGGGGGGAATTTTCGCATAGGGGCATTTATGTCTTATTTCAGTGGCCGTCAAAACTTTGGTTCAGGAATCGAAACCATGACAAAGCGTGTAGGTTCACGAAAGTCATTCTCCGAACATTTGGCTAAAAATTTTGTGCAGCACACATTTACCCAAGCGGCTTATCACTCAGATAAGGCGATTCCTTATGTCACTGGGTTGATCGCCACTGAATTCAACTTCTCAGAGGTGAGTCATAAGCCCGCAGTCTCAGAACTAAAGGTTCTTATAGGGCAAAGTTGAATATAAGAACGTGGACTACTGAATTTATATGAAATCATAAATGAAAGTGGATGTAGTCACACGGGGGGAAATGAACCACTTTTCTCCATTCGAGCAATTCAACAGTAGAGAAACTTCAATGATGACGTTTGACATAAACTAACGTCTAAATTAAAATTCATAAAATTTGCACAAGGGGTCGCCTTTATATTAAATTGAGCACCAACTTCATAATTTCTTGTAGGAACAATTTCAAATCTATATCACAATTTAACTTCTCGATACCAAATTTCATATCATTAGGTCTTACCGTTTTGAAGTTAAGAAATAGAAATATTGGAGACTCTAATGTTAAATGAGTTTCGTAGACCTTTTATGGATATCTTCCTAAATATTTTTTCTATAGCGCTGATATTTTGTACCATGTTACTGTGAAATAAACCAAACTGCACTAAAAATAGTTTTTAGTATGCAATAATTACTAAATGAATGTTAGTTTTGAGCTACATTAAATTTACTAACTATTGCGATTATAGGGAGCAACCAAGAGTTTAAAAAGCGTCTGACAAATCTAGGATAATATTCTCGGATCGTTTGCAGTTGCATAGTATTTATAATAATATAAATCTCAAATCGTTTCCACTTGCGTGATAAATATAATTCTCGGATCACTGAAAAATACGTTTAAAATAGTGTTAAAATATGAAATTCGGGTAGATATAATTACAATTAAACTTGATCTACGGATATCGACTTTCTATGTCGAAAAAATCCCTGAAATGAACACGAATTTTCGGATTGAATATCTCGTTACATAAGGTAGTAAAGTCTTAAAATTTTATAATTATATTAATTTAACGATGCAGAATCTGATTATGGTATCAAAACATGGTGTTTCCATTAGAAATTACGGGGTATGTGTAAAATTTGGTATGAAGATGTCCCCTTATGCAACTTTTTTGTATTTGAATTTGCAGAGGACATTATTCCCTTCTGAATGATACTTTTGAATTTGCTGATAAATAGTGCCCGGAATAAAGGGAATCGTTCGGGGTTTCTTCCGCGACTGTGCCATTCCTGAACTAAACGATTATATGTATATCGATAACAGCCGACCAATCAGTATGGTGGTTAAGGTGTTATCCTCTGGATCGGAAGGTTCCTGGTTCGAATCCGGATCAGGGCATGGATGTTTGTAAGTGTATGGTGTAGAGGTGGCTGGTGCACCTTAAATCTGTCGTGGCTGAAAGTCCTCACGTTGGGTTGGTGTGGAAGTTTGGATAGTGGGGTGCCAGTTCAGGTGTTGCCTCGTCACCAGACCTTGGTTCAAAATTTCGTGTCGATACACCGAATGGCTTAGGCTGGGACGGTGATAACTAGTTGAAATATCGATAGCAATGTTTACAAGGTAATTGTAAATTTTCAATTAATGTTGAACTAGAGCAACACAACGGGCTATTGACGACAGTCCGGGATCGATCCCCTAAGAGAAAGATCCGAGGACAACACCTCGTAATTTTGAACCAAGGTCAGATGACGAGCAACACCTGAGCTGGCACCCCACTCTCCAAACTTACACACCAACCCAATGTGAGGACTTTCGGCCACGACAGATTTAAGGTGCACCAGCCGCCTCTACACTATACGCTTAGAAACATCCATGCCCGGACCCGGATTCGTACCAGAAACCTTATGATCTCAATGTTTACAATAGACCCTGACATTTTTAAATGTAGAACTATTGGTAGGTAGGTAATTAACGTCGCACTGGAGCAACACAAGGAGCTTTTTCCAGGATCAATCCCCAAGGGAAAGATATAAGGATAACACCTCGTGATTTTGAACTACAGTCAGTTGACGAGAACACTTCCATTGCAGCCACCACGTGCTCAAAAATTCTACGTCCTGCCAACGTGAGGGGACATTTGGGGTCGGGAGAGATTTAACATACACCAGTCCCCGTGCACACGACGATCTTTGGCTGGACCTGGTTCCGAACTCGTGACCCTCCGGTTGCTAAAGAATGCTTTTCCAACTGAAGTACTGCGTCTATACGGAATTTTTGGAAAAGCGTGAAAGACGAGCGATGAAGGTGAAAATGAGCTTCATTCAAAACCTAATACATCAAACGTTGTAACCATAGAAACAAATAGAAATTACCTTACTGTAGTTGAGGGAACTGAATTTATGAAGTACTAAGGTTATGAATACCATGATTAATAATAATTAGCATAATCATTACAATAATGCCATATTCCTTGGCAACTCCACTTAAATCGATAAAAATTCTTGGCCTCTTGAATGACGGCATATCGAGGTTCTGCTGTATTTCCAAAATGTATCGCCTAACTTTTCAAGCATTTTGAATCTTTGACATTGAAATATTCAATTTTGGAATGAAACGCATTGAGTTGAACCCCGTCACCATTTAAAATTCTATATCATAAATTTAGAGTAGAGTCAACATAGAAAACATTCGGCGCAGCATATTAAAATCGTGACATCTAAAGAAAAAACGTTGTGGATCGTGACGCTCTGAAATGAAGGAGGACGCAATCCGAAACAAGTCACGAACTTCTGCCATTTCTATGGTATAAAAGCAGGCGGTATAGTACGGTTGTCACATCACAACGACTGCAGCCATGTACTGCTTTCTAACAGCGGCGATTGCGCTTTTACTAGCGCAGTGTGGCTCAAGTTATGGAAGAGGTTTCCACATGTCTGTATACACGCCCTTAGCGGACGCGAACACAGCGGAGTCCTTTGCCCGTTCATTCGTTACCAATATCGTCAATACTGGAGCGTTTGGGGACCAAGGAGCCGAGGACTTTGAAGACATCATTCAGAGTCTTGTTCGAGCCCAAAACATGGGCAGAGGAAGACACGACACCAACGCTAAGGCGAAAGCTATGCAAATCGCCATGGCGTCTTCTATAGCCGAACTTGTTATAGCAGAGAGTGAAGGTGCAGATGTACAGCGGAGGACCAATATAATGTCCGACTGCTTACGAAATGCAATGCAACAGACTACAGGAGGTGTCAATGAAGACTTTATCCGAGAAATACAGGATTTAGTGCAACTTTTCTCTCAAGAAGCCTATAACGAAATCGATTCCTCAGCACCTGATACAAATTATAATACATTCCAAACTGGATACACCGGAAACAATGGTGTCAGTAGACACATAACAGCGCCTCCTGGTGCAGTACCCGTAACGGTAGATGAAACAGTAAGTGTAACATACGGCGGACAATCATCTGGCACTGGTGGCCAACCTTCCGGAATAGTCTCTGGAACACAAGGTTCAGGATATGGCGGACAAGGAGGTTATAGGGGACAAGGAGGTTATGGGGGACCAGGAGGTTCAGGATTTGGAGGACAAGGAGGTTCAGGATTTGGTGAACCAGGAGATTCAGGATTTGGTGGACCAGGAGGTTCAGGATTCGGTGGACCAGGAGGTCCTGGAGGCCCTGGTGGACCAGGAGGACCCGGAGGACCAGGTGGTGTAGGATCAGGTGGATCTGGAAGTGGTGGATCCGGACCTTCTTCAGGAGGACTATCAGGACCTGTTACTGTAATTGATACCATTACAGTAGGTGTTGGAGGACAGCCAGGTTCTGGAGGAAATGGAGGAAGTGGAAGTCCATCCGGACCAGGAGGTTCAGGATTTGGTGGACCAGGTGGACCTGGAGGTCCTGGTGGACCAGGTGGTCCCGGAGGACCAGGTGGTCTAGGATCAGGAGGATCTGGAAGTGGTGGAAGCGGACCTTCTTCAGGAGGTGGTTCTGGAAGTGGAGGACCTATTACAATAAATGACAACCTGTCGGTTAGTGTTGGTGGACAACCAGGTTCTGGAGGAAACGGAGGACCATCCGGACCCGGAGGTTCAGGATTTGGTGGACCAGGAGGTTCAGGATTCGGAGGACCAGGTGGACCGGGAGGTCCTGGTGGTCCAGGAGGCTTTGGAGGGCCAGGAGGAGCTGGTGTGGGCTCAGGTACTGGAGGAGGATATGGATCTGGAGGTTCTGGACCGGGTGGTTCAGGTGCTGGTGGTCCAGGAGGACCAGGGTCTCTAGGAAGTCCTGGCGGTTACGGAGGTTTAGGAGGACCTGGTGGCTTTGGTTCCGGAGGATCGGGATCTGGAGGCATAGGAGGTTCAGGAGCAGGTGGACCTGGTGGGTTTGGTGGTCCAGGAGGTTTTGGTGGCCCTGGAGGACTAGGAGGTACCGGATCAGGTGGATTTGGAGGTTCGGGAAGTGGTGGGGGATATGGATCTGGAGGACAAGGAGGTAGTGGCGGAAATTATGGATTGGGAGGTTCAGGACCTGGTGGTCCCGGTGGACCAGGAGGCCCTGGTGGACCAGGAGGACCGGGTGGTGTAGGATCAGATGGATCTGGAAGTAGTGGATCCGGACTTTCTTCAGGAGGAGGATCAGGACCTGTTACTGTAATTGATACCATTACAGTAGGTGTTGGAGGACAGCCAGGTTCTGGAGGAAATGGAGGAAGTGGAAGTCCATCCGGACCAGGAGGTTCAGGATTTGGTGGACCAGGTGGACCTGGAGGTCCTGGTGGACCAGGTGGTCCCGGAGGACCAGGTGGTCTAGGATCAGGAGGATCTGGAAGTGGTGGAAGCGGACCTTCTTCAGGAGGTGGTTCTGGAAGTGGAGGACCTATTACAATAAATGACAACCTGTCGGTTAGTGTTGGCGGAAAACCAGGTTCTGGAGGAAACGGAGGACCATCCGGTCCCGGAGGTTCAGGATTTGGTGGACCAGGAGGTTCAGGATTTGGTGGACCAGGAGGTTCAGGATTTGGTGGACCAGGAGGTTCAGGATTCGGAGGACCAGGTGGACCGGGAGGTCCTGGTGGTCCAGGAGGCTTTGGAGGGCCAGGAGGAGCTGGTGTGGGCTCAGGTACTGGAGGCGGATATGGATCTGGAGGTTCTGGACCGGGTGGTTCAGGTGCTGGTGGTCCAGGAGGACCAGGGTCTCTAGGAGGTCCTGGCGGTTACGGAGGTTTAGGAGGACCTGGTGGCTTTGGTTCCGGAGGATCGGGATCTGGAGGCATAGGAGGTTCAGGAGCAGGTGGACCTGGTGGGTTTGGTGGTCCAGGAGGTTTTGGTGGCCCTGGAGGACTAGGAGGTACCGGATCAGGTGGATTTGGAGGTTCGGGAAGTGGTGGGGGATATGGATCTGGAGGACAAGGAGGTAGTGGCGGAAATTACGGATCGGGAGGTTCAGGACCTGGTGGTCCCGGTGGACCTGGAGGCCCTGGTGGACCAGGAGGACCCGGAGGACCGGGTGGTGTAGGATTAGGTGGATCTGGAAGTGGTGGATCCGGACCTTCTTCAGGAGGAGGATCAGGACCTGTTACTGTAATTGATACCATTACAGTAGGTGTTGGAGGACAGCCAGGTTCTGGAGGAAATTTAGGAAGTGGAAGTCCATCCGGACCAGGAGGTTCAGGATTTGGTGGACCAGGTGGACCTGGAGGTCCTGGTGGACCAGGTGGTCCCGGAGGACCAGGTGGTCTAGGATCAGGAGGATCTGGAAGTGGTGGAAGCGGACCTTCTTCAGGAGGTGGTTCTGGAAGTGGAGGACCTATTACAATAAATGACAACCTGTCGGTTAGTGTTGGTGGACAACCAGGTTCTGGAGGAAACGGAGGCCCATCCGGACCCGGAAGTTCAGGATTTGGTGGACCAGGAGGTTCAGGATTTGGTGGACCAGGAGGTTCAGGATTCGGAGGACCAGGTGGACCGGGAGGTCCTGGTGGTCCAGGAGGCTTTGGAGGGCCAGGAGGAGCTGGTGGGGGCTCAGGTAGTGGAGGAGGATATGGATCTGGAGGTTCTGGACCGGGTGGTTCTGGAGCAGGCGGACCTGGAGGATTTCTTGGTCCTGGAGGACTAGGAGGTACCGGATCAGGTGGATTTGGAGGTTCGGGAAGTGGTGGGGGATATGGATCTGGAGGACAAGGAGGTAGTGGCGGAAATTACGGATCTGGAGGTTCAGGACCTGGTGGTCCCGGTGGACCTGGAGGCCCTGGTGGACCAGGAGGACCCGGAGGACCGGGTGGTCTAGGATCAGGTGGATCTGGAAGTGGGGGAACCGGACCTTCTTCAGGAGGTGGTTCTGGAAGTGGAGGACCTATTACAATAAATGACAACCTGTCGGTTAGTGTTGGTGGACAACCAGGTTCTGGAGGAAACGGAGGACCATCCGGACCCGGAGGTTCAGGATTCGGTGGACCAGGAGGTTCAGGATTCGGTGGACAAGGAGGACCTGGAGGCCCTGGTGGACCAGGAGGTCCTGGAGGCCCTGGTGGACCCGGAGGACTTGGTGGCGGTTCCGGGGGATCTGGAATCGGTGGTAACGGACCTTCTTCAGGTGGTGGATCAGGACCTATTACAATAATTGACAACGTCACTGTTGGTATTGGTGGAAAGCCAGGTTCTGGGGGAAGTGGGGGACTATCTGGACAAGGGGGTTCAGGATTCGGAGGACCAGGTGGACCGGGAGGTCCTGGTGGTCCAGGAGGCTTTGGAGGGCCAGGAGGAGCTGGTGGGGGCTCAGGTAGTGGAGGAGGATATGGATCTGGAGGTTCTGGACCGGGTGGTTCAGGAGCAGGCGGAGCTGGAGGATTTGGTGGTCCTGGAGGATTTGGTGGTCCTGGAGGACTAGAAGGTACCGGATCAGGTGGATTTGGAGGTTCGGGAAGTGGTGGGGGATATGGATCTGGAGGACAAGGAGGTAGTGGCGGAAATTACGGATCTGGAGGTTCAGGACCTGGTGGACCCGGTGGACCTGGAGGCCCTGGTGGACCCGGAGGACCGGGTGGTCTAGGATCAGGAGGATCTGGAAGTGGTGGAACCGGACCTTCTTCAGGAGGTGGTTCTGGAAGTGGAGGACCTATTACAATAAATGACAACCTGTCGGTTATTGTTGGTGGACAACCGGGTTCTGGAGGAAACGGAGGACCATCCGGACCCGGAGGTTCAGGATTTGGTGGACCAGGAGGTTCAGGAATTGGAGGACCAGGTGGACCGGGAGGTCCTGGTGGTCCAGGAGGCTTTGGAGGGCCAGGAGGAGCTGGTGGGGGCTCAGGTAGTGGAGGAGGATATGGATCTGGAGGTTCTGGACCGGGTGGATCAGGAGCAGGCGGACCTGGAGGATTTGGTGGTCCTGGAGGACTCGGAGGTACCGGATCAGGTGGATTTGGAGGTTCGGGAAGTGGTGGGGGATATGGATCTGGAGGACAAGGAGGTAGTGGCGGAAATTACGGATCTGGAGGTTCAGGACCTGGTGGTCCCGGTGGACCTGGAGGCCCTGGTGGACCAGGAGGACCCGGAGGACCGGGTGGTCTAGGATCAGGTGGATCTGGAAGTGGGGGAACCGGACCTTCTTCAGGAGGTGGTTCTGGAAGTGGAGGACCTATTACAATAAATGACAACCTTTCGGTTAGTGTTGGTGGACAACCAGGTTCTGGAGGAAACGGAGGACCATCCGGACCCGGAGGTTCAGGATTTGGTGGACCAGGAGGTTCAGGATTTGGTGGACCAGGAGGTTCAGGATTCGGTGGACCAGGAGGTTCAGGATTCGGTGGACAAGGAGGACCTGGAGGCCCTGGTGGACCAGGAGGTCCTGGAGGCCCTGGTGGACCCGGAGGACTTGGTGGCGGTTCCGGGGGATCTGGAATCGGTGGTAACGGACCTTCTTCAGGTGGTGGATCAGGACCTATTACAATAATTGACAACGTCACTGTTGGTATTGGTGGAAAGCCAGGTTCTGGGGGAAGTGGGGGACTATCTGGACAAAGGGGTTCAGGATTCGGAGGACCAGGTGGACCGGGAGGTGCTGGTGGTCCAGGAGGCTTTGGAGGGCCAGGAGGAGCTGGTGGGGGCTCAGGTAGTGGAGGAGGATATGGATCTGGAGGTTCTGGACCGGGTGGTTCAGGAGCAGGCGGACCTGGAGGATTTGGTGGTCCTGGAGGACTAGGAGGTACCGGATCAGGTGGATTTGGAGGTTCGGGAAGTGGTGGGGGATATGGATCTGGAGGACAAGGAGGTAGTGGCGGATATTACGGATCTGGAGGTTCAGGACCTGGTGGTCCCGGTGGACCTGGAGGCCCTGGTGGACCAGGAGGACCCGGAGGACCGGGTGGTCTAGGATCAGGTGGATCTGGAAGTGGGGGAACCGGACCTTCTTCAGGAGGTAGTTCTGGAAGTGGAGGACCTATTACAATAAATGACAACCTGTCGGTTAGTGTTGGTGGACAACCAGGTTCTGGAGGAAACGGAGGACCATCCGGACCCGGAGGTTCAGGATTTGGTGGACCAGGAGGTTCAGGATTCGGTGGACCAGGAGGCTCAGGATTCGGTGGACAAGGAGGACCTGGAGGCCCTGGTGGACCAGGAGGTCCTGGAGGCCCTGGTGGACCCGGAGGACTTGGTGGCGGTTCCGGGGGATCTGGTGGATCTGGAATCGGTGGTAACGGACCTTCTTCAGGTGGTGGATCAGGACCTATTACAATAATTGACAACGTCACTGTTGGTATTGGTGGAAAACCAGGTTCTGGGGGAAGTGGGGGACTATCTGGACAAGGGGGTTCAGGATTCGGAGGACCAGGTGGACCGGGAGGTCCTGGTGGTCCAGGAGGCTTTGGAGGGCCAGGAGGAGCTGGTGGGGGCTCAGGTAGTGGAGGAGGATATGGATCTGGAGGTTCTGGACCGGGTGGTTCAGGAGCAGGCGGAGCTGGAGGATTTGGTGGTCCTGGAGGATTTGGTGGTCCTGGAGGACTAGGAGGTACCGGATCAGGTGGATTTGGAGGTTCGGGAAGTGGTGGGGGATATGGATCTGGAGGACAAGGAGGTAGTGGCGGAAATTACGGATCTGGAGGTTCAGGACCTGGTGGACCCGGTGGACCTGGAGGCCCTGGTGGACCCGGAGGACCGGGTGGTCTAGGATCAGGTGGATCTGGAAGTGGGGGAACCGGACCTTCTTCAGGAGGTGGTTCTGGAAGTGGAGGACCTATTACAATAAATGACAACCTGTCGGTTAGTGTTGGTGGACAACCAGGTTCTGGAGGAAACGGAGGACCATCCGGACCCGGAGGTTCAGGATTTGGTGGACCAGGAGGTTCAGGATTTGGTGGACCAGGAGGTCCAGGATTCGGTGGACCAGGAGGTTCAGGATTCGGAGGACCAGGTGGACCTGGAGGTCCTGGTGGACCAGGAGGACCCGGAGGACCAGGTGGTCTAGGATCAGGAGGATCTGGAAGTGGTGGAACCGGACCTTCTTCAGGAGGTGGTTCTGGAAGTGGAGGACCTATTACAATAAATGACAACCTGTCGGTTATTGTTGGTGGACAACCGGGTTCTGGAGGAAACGGAGGACCATCCGGACCCGGAGGTTCAGGATTTGGTGGACCAGGAGGTTCAGGAATTGGAGGACCAGGTGGACCGGGAGGTCCTGGTGGTCCAGGAGGCTTTGGAGGGCCAGGAGGAGCTGGTGGGGGCTCAGGTAGTGGAGGAGGATATGGATCTGGAGGTTCTGGACCGGGTGGATCAGGAGCAGGCGGACCTGGAGGATTTGGTGGTCCTGGAGGACTAGGAGGTACCGGATCAGGTGGATTTGGAGGTTCGGGAAGTGGTGGGGGATATGGATCTGGAGGACAAGGAGGTAGTGGCGGAAATTACGGATCTGGAGGTTCAGGACCTGGTGGTCCCGGTGGACCTGGAGGCCCTGGTGGACCAGGAGGACCCGGAGGACCGGGTGGTCTAGGATCAGGTGGATCTGGAAGTGGGGGAACCGGACCTTCTTCAGGAGGTGGTTCTGGAAGTGGAGGACCTATTACAATAAATGACAACCTGTCGGTTAGTGTTGGTGGACAACCAGGTTCTGGAGGAAACGGAGGACCATCCGGACCCGGAGGTTCAGGATTTGGTGGACCAGGAGGTTCAGGATTTGGTGGACCAGGAGGTTCAGGATTCGGTGGACCAGGAGGTTCAGGATTCGGTGGACAAGGAGGACCTGGAGGCCCTGGTGGACCAGGAGGTCCTGGAGGCCCTGGTGGACCCGGAGGACTTGGTGGCGGTTCCGGGGGATCTGGAATCGGTGGTAACGGACCTTCTTCAGGTGGTGGATCAGGACCTATTACAATAATTGACAACGTCACTGTTGGTATTGGTGGAAAGCCAGGTTCTGGGGGAAGTGGGGGACTATCTGGACAAAGGGGTTCAGGATTCGGAGGACCAGGTGGACCGGGAGGTCCTGGTGGTCCAGGAGGCTTTGGAGGGCCAGGAGGAGCTGGTGGGGGCTCAGGTAGTGGAGGAGGATATGGATCTGGAGGTTCTGGACCGGGTGGTTCAGGAGCAGGCGGACCTGGAGGATTTGGTGGTCCTGGAGGACTAGGAGGTACCGGATCAGGTGGATTTGGAGGTTCGGGAAGTGGTGGGGGATATGGATCTGGAGGACAAGGAGGTAGTGGCGGAAATTACGGATCTGGAGGTTCAGGACCTGGTGGTCCCGGTGGACCTGGAGGCCCTGGTGGACCAGGAGGACCCGGAGGACCGGGTGGTCTAGGATCAGGTGGATCTGGAAGTGGGGGAACCGGACCTTCTTCAGGAGGTAGTTCTGGAAGTGGAGGACCTATTACAATAAATGACAACCTGTCGGTTAGTGTTGGTGGACAACCAGGTTCTGGAGGAAACGGAGGACCATCCGGACCCGGAGGTTCAGGATTTGGTGGACCAGGAGGTTCAGGATTCGGTGGACCAGGAGGCTCAGGATTCGGTGGACAAGGAGGACCTGGAGGCCCTGGTGGACCAGGAGGTCCTGGAGGCCCTGGTGGACCCGGAGGACTTGGTGGCGGTTCCGGGGGATCTGGTGGATCTGGAATCGGTGGTAACGGACCTTCTTCAGGTGGTGGATCAGGACCTATTACAATAATTGACAACGTCACTGTTGGTATTGGTGGAAAACCAGGTTCTGGGGGAAGTGGGGGACTATCTGGACAAGGGGGTTCAGGATTCGGAGGACCAGGTGGACCGGGAGGTCCTGGTGGTCCAGGAGGCTTTGGAGGGCCAGGAGGAGCTGGTGGGGGCTCAGGTAGTGGAGGAGGATATGGATCTGGAGGTTCTGGACCGGGTGGTTCAGGAGCAGGCGGACCTGGAGGATTTGGTGGTCCTGGAGGACTAGGAGGTACCGGATCAGGTGGATTTGGAGGTTCGGGAAGTGGTGGGGGATATGGATCTGGAGGACAAGGAGGTAGTGGCGGAAATTACGGATCTGGAGGTTCAGGACCTGGTGGTCCCGGTGGACCTGGAGGCCCTGGTGGACCAGGAGGACCCGGAGGACCGGGTGGTCTAGGATCAGGTGGATCTGGAAGTGGGGGAACCGGACCTTCTTCAGGAGGTAGTTCTGGAAGTGGAGGACCTATTACAATAAATGACAACCTGTCGGTTAGTGTTGGTGGACAACCAGGTTCTGGAGGAAACGGAGGACCATCCGGACCCGGAGGTTCAGGATTTGGTGGACCAGGAGGTTCAGGATTTGGTGGACCAGGAGGTTCAGGATTCGGTGGACCAGGAGGCTCAGGATTCGGTGGACAAGGAGGACCTGGAGGCCCTGGAGGTCCTGGAGGCCCTGGTGGACCCGGAGGACCGGGTGGTCTAGGATCAGGTGGATCTGGAAGTGGGGGAACCGGACCTTCTTCAGGAGGTGGTTCTGGAAGTGGAGGACCTATTACAATAAATGACAACCTGTCGGTTAGTGTTGGTGGACAACCAGGTTCTGGAGGAAACGGAGGACCATCCGGACCCGGAGGTTCAGGATTTGGTGGACCAGGAGGTTCAGGATTTGGTGGACCAGGAGGTCCAGGATTCGGTGGACCAAGAGGTTCAGGATTCGGAGGACCAGGTGGACCTGGAGGTCCTGGTGGACCAGGAGGACCCGGAGGACCAGGTGGTCTAGGATCAGGAGGATCTGGAAGTGGTGGAACCGGACCTTCTTCAGGAGGTGGTTCTGGAAGTGGAGGACCTATTACAATAAATGACAACCTGTCGGTTATTGTTGGTGGACAACCGGGTTCTGGAGTAAACGGAGGACCATCCGGACCCGGAGGTTCAGGAATTGGTGGACCAGGAGGTTCAGGAATTGGAGGACCAGGTGGACCGGGAGGTCCTGGTGGTCCAGGAGGCTTTGGAGGGCCAGGAGGAGCTGGTGGGGGCTCAGGTAGTGGAGGAGGATATGGATCTGGAGGCTCTGGACCGGGTGGATCAGGAGCAGGCGGACCTGGAGGATTTGGTGGTCCTGGAGGACTCGGAGGTACCGGATCAGGTGGATTTGGAGGTTCGGGAAGTGGTGGGGGATATGGATCTGGAGGACAAGGAGGTAGTGGCGGAAATTACGGATCTGGAGGTTCAGGACCTGGTGGTCCCGGTGGACCTGGAGGCCCTGGTGGACCAGGAGGACCCGGAGGACCGGGTGGTCTAGGATCAGGTGGATCTGGAAGTGGGGGAACCGGACCTTCTTCAGGAGGTGGTTCTGGAAGTGGAGGACCTATTACAATAAATGACAACCTGTCGGTTAGTGTTGGTGGACAACCAGGTTCTGGAGGAAACGGAGGACCATCCGGACCCGGAGGTTCAGGATTTGGTGGACCAGGAGGTTCAGGATTCGGTGGACCAGGAGGTTCAGGATTCGGTGGACAAGGAGGACCTGGAGGCCCTGGTGGACCAGGAGGTCCTGGAGGCCCTGGTGGACCCGGAGGACTTGGTGGCGGTTCCGGGGGATCTGGTGGATCTGGAATCGGTGGTAACGGACCTTCTTCAGGTGGTGGATCAGGACCTATTACAATAATTGACAACGTTACTGTTGGTATTGGTGGAAAACCAGGTTCTGGGGGAAGTGGGGGACTATCTGGACAAGGGGGTTCAGGATTCGGAGGACCAGGTGGACCGGGAGGTCCTGGTGGTCCAGGAGGCTTTGGAGGGCCAGGAGGAGCTGGTGGGGGCTCAGGTAGTGGAGGAGGATATGGATCTGGAGGTTCTGGACCGGGTGGTTCAGGAGCAGGCGGACCTGGAGGATTTGGTGGTCCTGGAGGACTAGGAGGTACCGGATCAGGTGGATTTGGAGGTTCGGGAAGTGGTGGGGGATATGGATCTGGAGGACAAGGAGGTAGTGGCGGAAATTACGGATCTGGAGGTTCAGGACCTGGTGGTCCCGGTGGACCTGGAGGCCCTGGTGGACCCGGAGGACCGGGTGGTCTAGGATCAGGTGGATCTGGAAGTGGGGGAACCGGACCTTCTTCAGGAGGTGGTTCTGGAAGTGGAGGACCTATTACAATAAATGACAACCTGTCGGTTAGTGTTGGTGGACAACCAGGTTCTGGAGGAAACGGAGGACAATCCGGACCCGGAGGTTCAGGATTTGGTGGACCAGGAGGTTCAGGATTTGGTGGACCAGGAGGTTCAGGATTCGGTGGACCAGGAGGTTCAGGATTCAGTGGACAAGGAGGACCTGGAGGCCCTGGTGGACCAGGAGGTCCTGGAGGCCCTGGTGGACCCGGAGGACTTGGTGGCGGTTCCGGGGGATCTGGTGGATCTGGAATCGGTGGTGACGGACCTTCTTCAGGTGGTGGATCAGGACCTATTACAATAATTGACAACGTCACTGTTGGTATTGGTGGAAAGCCAGGTTCTGGGGGAAGTGGGGGACTATCTGGACAAGGGGGTTCAGGATTCGGAGGACCAGGTGGACCGGGACGTCCTGGTGGTCCAGGAGGCTTTGGAGGGCCAGGAGGAGCTGGTGGGGGCTCAGGTAGTGGAGGAGGATATGGATCTGGAGGTTCTGGACCGGGTGGTTCAGGAGCAGGCGGACCTGGAGGATTTGGTGGTCCTGGAGGACTAGGAGGTACCGGATCAGGTGGATTTGGAGGTTCGGGAAGTGGTGGGGGATATGGATCTGGAGGACAAGGAGGTAGTGGCGGAAATTACGGATCTGGAGGTTCAGGACCTGGTGGTCCCGGTGGACCTGGAGGCCCTGGTGGACCAGGAGGACCCGGAGGACCGGGTGGTCTAGGATCAGGTGGATCTGGAAGTGGGGGAACCGGACCTTCTTCAGGAGGTAGTTCTGGAAGTGGAGGACCTATTACAATAAATGACAACCTGTCGGTTAGTGTTGGTGGACAACCAGGTTCTGGAGGAAACGGAGGACCGTCCGGACCTGGAGGTTCAGGATTTGGTGGACCAGGAGGTTCAGGATTCGGTGGACCAGGAGGTTCAGGATTCGGTGGACCAGGAGGCTCAGGATTCGGTGGACAAGGAGGACCTGGAGGCCCTGGTGGACCAGGAGGTCCTGGAGGCCCTGGTGGACCCGGAGGACTTGGTGGCGGTTCCGGGGGATCTGGTGGATCTGGAATCGGTGGTAACGGACCTTCTTCAGGTGGTGGATCAGGACCTATTACAATAATTGACAACGTCACTGTTGGTATTGGTGGAAAACCAGGTTCTGGGGGAAGTGGGGGACTATCTGGACAAGGGGGTTCAGGATTCGGAGGACCAGGTGGACCGGGAGGTCCTGGTGGTCCAGGAGGCTTTGGAGGGCCAGGAGGAGCTGGTGGGGGCTCAGGTAGTGGAGGAGGATATGGATCTGGGGGTTCTGGACCGGGTGGTTCAGGAGCAGGCGGACCTGGAGGATTTGGTGGTCCTGGAGGATTTGGTGGTCCTGGAGGACTAGGAGGTACCGGATCAGGTGGATTTGGAGGTTCAGGAAGTGGTGGGGGATATGGATCTGGAGGACAAGGAGGTAGTGGCGGAAATTACGGATCTGGAGGTTCAGGACCTGGTGGTCCCGGTGGACCTGGAGGCCCTGGTGGACCAGGAGGACCCGGAGGACCGGGTGGTCTAGGATCAGGTGGATCTGGAAGTGGGGGAACCGGACCTTCTTCAGGAGGTGGTTCTGGAAGTGGAGGACCTATTACAATAAATGACAACCTGTCGGTTAGTGTTGGTGGACAACCAGGTTCTGGAGGAAACGGAGGACCATCCGGACCCGGAGGTTCAGGATTTGGTGGACCAGGAGGTTCAGGATTCGGTGGACCAGGAGGTTCAGGATTCGGTGGACCAGGAGGTTCAGGATTCGGTGGACAAGGAGGACCTGGAGGCCCTGGTGGACCAGGAGGTCCTGGAGGCCCTGGTGGACCCGGAGGACTTGGTGGCGGTTCCGGGGGATCTGGTGGATCTGGAATCGGTGGTAACGGACCTTCTTCAGGTGGTGGATCAGGACCTATTACAATAATTGACAACGTCACTGTTGGTATTGGTGGAAAGCCAGGTTCTGGGGGAAGTGGGGGACTATCTGGACAAGGGGGTTCAGGATTCGGAGGACCAGGTGGACCGGGTGGTCCTGGTGGTCCAGGAGGCTTTGGAGGGCCAGGAGGAGCTGGTGGGGGCTCAGGTAGTGGAGGAGGATATGGATCTGGAGGTTCTGGACCGGGTGGTTCAGGAGCAGGCGGACCTGGAGGATTTGGTGGTCCTGGAGGACTAGGAGGTACCGGATCAGGTGGATTTGGAGGTTCGGGAAGTGGTGGGGGATATGGATCTGGAGGACAAGGAGGTAGTGGCGGAAATTACGGATCTGGAGGTTCAGGACCTGGTGGTCCCGGTGGACCTGGAGGCCCTGGTGGACCCGGAGGACCGGGTGGTCTAGGATCAGGTGGATCTGGAAGTGGGGGAACCGGACCTTCTTCAGGAGGTGGTTCTGGAAGTGGAGGACCTATTACAATAAATGACAACCTGTCGGTTAGTGTTGTTGGACAACCAGGTTCTGGAGGAAACGGAGGACCATCCGGACCCGGAGGTTCAGGATTTGGTGGACCAGGAGGTTCAGGATTTGGTGGACCAGGAGGTCCAGGATTCGGTGGACCAGGAGGTTCAGGATTCGGAGGACCAGGTGGACCTGGAGGCCCTGGTGGACCAGGAGTTCCTGGAGGCCCTGGTGGACCCGGAGGACTTGGTGACGGTTCCGGGGGATCTGGTGGATCTGGAATCGGTGGTAACGGACCTTCTTCAGGTGGTGGATCAGGACCTATTACAATAATTGACAACGTCACTGTTGGTATTGGTGGAAAGCCAGGTTCTGGGGGAAGTGGGGGACTATCTGGACAAGGGGGTTCAGGATTCGGAGGACCAGGTGGACCGGGAGGTCCTGGTGGTCCAGGAGGCTTTGGAGGGCCAGGAGGAGCTGGTGGGGGCTCAGGTAGTGGAGGAGGATATGGATCTGGAGGTTCTGGACCGGGTGGTTCAGGAGCAGGCGGACCTGGAGGATTTGGTGGTCCTGGAGGACTAGGAGGTACCGGATCAGGTGGATTTGGAGGTTCGGGAAGTGGTGGGGGATATGGATCTGGAGGACAAGGAGGTAGTGGCGGAAATTACGGATCTGGAGGTTCAGGACCTGGTGGTCCCGGTGGACCTGGAGGCCCTGGTGGACCAGGAGGTCCCGGAGGACCGGGTGGTCTAGGATCAGGTGGATCTGGAAGTGGGGGAACCGGACCTTCTTCAGGAGGTAGTTCTGGAAGTGGAGGACCTATTACAATAAATGACAACCTGTCGGTTAGTGTTGGTGGACAACCAGGTTCTGGAGGAAACGGAGGACCATCCGGACCCGGAGGTTCAGGATTTGGTGGACCAGGAGGTTCAGGATTCGGTGGACCAGGAGGTTCAGGATTCGGTGGACCAGGAGGCTCAGGATTCGGTGGACAAGGAGGACCTGGAGGCCCTGGTGGACCAGGAGGTCCTGGAGGCCCTGGTGGACCCGGAGGACTTGGTGGCGGTTCCGGGGGATCTGGTGGATCTGGAATCGGTGGTAACGGACCTTCTTCAGGTGGTGGATCAGGACCTATTACAATAATTGACAACGTCACTGTTGGTATTGGTGGAAAACCAGGTTCTGGGGGAAGTGGGGGACTATCTGGACAAGGGGGTTCAGGATTCGGAGGACCAGGTGGACCGGGAGGTCCTGGTGGTCCAGGAGGCTTTGGAGGGCCAGGAGGAGCTGGTGGGGGCTCAGGTAGTGGAGGAGGATATGGATCTGGGGGTTCTGGACCGGGTGGTTCAGGAGCAGGCGGACCTGGAGGATTTGGTGGTCCTGGAGGATTTGGTGGTCCTGGAGGATTTGGTGGTCCTGGAGGACTTGGAGGTACCGGATCAGGTGGATTTGGAGGTTCGGGAAGTGGTGGGGGATATGGATCTGGAGGACAAGGAGGTAGTGGCGGAAATTACGGATCTGGAGGTTCAGGACCTGGTGGTCCCGGTGGACCTGGAGGCCCTGGTGGACCAGGAGGACCCGGAGGACCGGGTGGTCTAGGATCAGGTGGATCTGGAAGTGGGGGAACCGGACCTTCTTCAGGAGGTGGTTCTGGAAGTGGAGGACCTATTACAATAAATGACAACCTGTCGGTTAGTGTTGGTGGACAACCAGGTTCTGGAGGAAACGGAGGACCATCCGGACCCGGAGGTTCAGGATTTGGTGGACCAGGAGGTTCAGGATTCGGTGGACCAGGAGGTTCAGGATTCGGTGGACCAGGAGGCTCAGGATTCGGTGGACAAGGAGGACCTGGAGGCCCTGGTGGACCAGGAGGTCCTGGAGGCCCTGGTGGACCCGGAGGACTTGGTGGCGGTTCCGGGGGATCTGGTGGATCTGGAATCGGTGGTAACGGACCTTCTTCAGGTGGTGGATCAGGACCTATTACAATAATTGACAACGTCACTGTTGGTATTGGTGGAAAACCAGGTTCTGGGGGAAGTGGGGGACTATCTGGACAAGGGGGTTCAGGATTCGGAGGACCAGGTGGACCGGGAGGTCCTGGTGGTCCAGGAGGCTTTGGAGGGCCAGGAGGAGCTGGTGGGGGCTCAGGTAGTGGAGGAGGATATGGATCTGGGGGTTCTGGACCGGGTGGTTCAGGAGCAGGCGGACCTGGAGGATTTGGTGGTCCTGGAGGATTTGGTGGTCCTGGAGGACTAGGAGGTACCGGATCAGGTGGATTTGGAGGTTCGGGAAGTGGTGGGGGATATGGATCTGGAGGACAAGGAGGTAGTGGCGGAAATTACGGATCTGGAGGTTCAGGACCTGGTGGTCCCGGTGGACCTGGAGGCCCTGGTGGACCAGGAGGACCCGGAGGACCGGGTGGTCTAGGATCAGGTGGATCTGGAAGTGGGGGAACCGGACCTTCTTCAGGAGGTGGTTCTGGAAGTGGAGGACCTATTACAATAAATGACAACCTGTCGGTTAGTGTTGGTGGACAACCAGGTTCTGGAGGAAACGGAGGACCATCCGGACCCGGAGGTTCAGGATTTGGTGGACCAGGAGGTTCAGGATTCGGTGGACCAGGAGGTTCAGGATTCGGTGGACAAGGAGGACCTGGAGGCCCTGGTGGACCAGGAGGTCCTGGAGGCCCTGGTGGACCCGGAGGACTTGGTGGCGGTTCCGGGGGATCTGGTGGATCTGGAATCGGTGGTAACGGACCTTCTTCAGGTGGTGGATCAGGACCTATTACAATAATTGACAACGTCACTGTTGGTAGTGGTGGAAAGCCAGGTTCTGGGGGAAGTGGGGGACTATCTGGACAAGGGGGTTCAGGATTCGGAGGACCAGGTGGACCGGGAGGTCCTGGTGGTCCAGGAGGCTTTGGAGGGCCAGGAGGAGCTGGTGGGGGCTCAGGTAGTGGAGGAGGATATGGATCTGGAGGTTCTGGACCGGGTGGTTCAGGAGCAGGCGGACCTGGAGGATTTGGTGGTCCTGGAGGACTAGGAGGTACCGGATCAGGTGGATTTGGAGGTTCGGGAAGTGGTGGGGGATATGGATCTGGAGGACAAGGAGGTAGTGGCGGAAATTACGGATCTGGAGGTTCAGGACCTGGTGGTCCCGGTGGACCTGGAGGCCCTGGTGGACCCGGAGGACCGGGTGGTCTAGGATCAGGTGGATCTGGAAGTGGGGGAACCGGACCTTCTTCAGGAGGTGGTTCTGGAAGTGGAGGACCTATTACAATAAATGACAACCTGTCGGTTAGTGTTGGTGGACAACCAGGTTCTGGAGGAAACGGAGGACCATCCGGACCCGGAGGTTCAGGATTTGGTGGACCAGGAGGTTCAGGATTTGGTGGACCAGGAGGTCCAGGATTCGGTGGACCAGGAGGTTCAGGATTCGGAGGACCAGGTGGACCTGGAGGTCCTGGTGGACCCGGAGGACCAGGTGGTCTAGGATCAGGAGGATCTGGAAGTGGTGGAACCGGACCTTCTTCAGGAGGTGGTTCTGGAAGTGGAGGACCTATTACAATAAATGACAACCTGTCGGTTATTGTTGGTGGACAACCGGGTTCTGGAGGAAACGGAGGACCATCCGGACCCGGAGGTTCAGGATTTGGTGGACCAGGAGGTTCAGGAATTGGAGGACCAGGTGGACCGGGAGGTCCTGGTGGTCCAGGAGGCTTTGGAGGGCCAGGAGGAGCTGGTGGGGGCTCAGGTAGTGGAGGAGGATATGGATCTGGAGGTTCTGGACCGGGTGGATCAGGAGCAGGCGGACCTGGAGGATTTGGTGGTCCTGGAGGACTCGGAGGTACCGGATCAGGTGGATTTGGAGGTTCGGGAAGTGGTGGGGGATATGGATCTGGAGGACAAGGAGGTAGTGGCGGAAATTACGGATCTGGAGGTTCAGGACCTGGTGGTCCCGGTGGACCTGGAGGCCCTGGTGGACCCGGAGGACCGGGTGGTCTAGGATCAGGTGGATCTGGAAGTGGGGGAACCGGACCTTCTTCAGGAGGTGGTTCTGGAAGTGGAGGACCTATTACAATAAATGACAACCTGTCGGTTAGTGTTGGTGGACAACCAGGTTCTGGAGGAAACGGAGGACCATCCGGACCCGGAGGTTCAGGATTTGGTGGACCAGGAGGTTCAGGATTTGGTGGACCAGGAGGTCCAGGATTCGGTGGACCAGCAGGTTCAGGATTCGGAGGACCAGGTGGACCTGGAGGTCCTGGTGGACCCGGAGGACCCGGAGGACCAGGTGGTCTAGGATCAGGAGGATCTGGAAGTGGTGGAACCGGACCTTCTTCAGGAGGTGGTTCTGGAAGTGGAGGACCTATTACAATAAATGACAACCTGTCGGTTATTGTTGGTGGACAACCGGGTTCTGGAGGAAACGGAGGACCATCCGGACCCGGAGGTTCAGGATTTGGTGGACCAGGAGGTTCAGGAATTGGAGGACCAGGTGGACCGGGAGGTCCTGGTGGTCCAGGAGGCTTTGGAGGGCCAGGAGGAGCTGGTGGGGGCTCAGGTAGTGGAGGAGGATATGGATCTGGAGGTTCTGGACCGGGTGGAGCAGGAGCAGGCGGACCTGGAGGATTTGGTGGTCCTGGAGGACTCGGAGGTACCGGATCAGGTGGATTTGGAGGTTCGGGAAGTGGTGGGGGATATGGATCTGGAGGACAAGGAGGTAGTGGCGGAAATTACGGATCTGGAGGTTCAGGACCTGGTGGTCCCGGTGGACCTGGAGGCCCTGGTGGACCCGGAGGACCGGGTGGTCTAGGATCAGGTGGATCTGGAAGTGGGGGAACCGGACCTTCTTCAGGAGGTGGTTCTGGAAGTGGAGGACCTATTACAATAAATGACAACCTGTCGGTTAGTGTTGGTGGACAACCAGGTTCTGGAGGAAACGGAGGACCATCCGGACCCGGAGGTTCAGGATTTGGTGGACCAGGAGGTTCAGGATTTGGTGGACCAGGAGGTCCAGGATTCGGTGGACCAGGAGGTTCAGGATTCGGAGGACCAGGTGGACCTGGAGGTCCTGGTGGACCCGGAGGACCCGGAGGACCAGGTGGTCTAGGATCAGGAGGATCTGGAAGTGGTGGAACCGGACCTTCTTCAGGAGGTGGTTCTGGAAGTGGAGGACCTATTACAATAAATGACAACCTGTCGGTTATTGTTGGTGGACAACCGGGTTCTGGAGGAAACGGAGGACCATCCGGACCCGGAGGTTCAGGATTTGGTGGACCAGGAGGTTCAGGAATTGGAGGACCAGGTGGACCGGGAGGTCCTGGTGGTCCAGGAGGCTTTGGAGGGCCAGGAGGAGCTGGTGGGGGCTCAGGTAGTGGAGGAGGATATGGATCTGGAGGTTCTGGACCGGGTGGAGCAGGAGCAGGCGGACCTGGAGGATTTGGTGGTCCTGGAGGACTCGGAGGTACCGGATCAGGTGGATTTGGAGGTTCGGGAAGTGGTGGGGGATATGGATCTGGAGGACAAAGAGGTAGTGGCGGAAATTACGGATCTGGAGGTTCAGGACCTGGTGGTCCCGGTGGACCTGGAGGCCCTGGTGGACCAGGAGGACCCGGAGGACCGGGTGGTCTAGGATCAGGTGGATCTGGAAGTGGGGGAACCGGACCTTCTTCAGGAGGTGGTTCTGGAAGTGGAGGACCTATTACAATAAATGACAACCTGTCGGTTAGTGTTGGTGGACAACCAGGTTCTGGAGGAAACGGAGGACCATCCGGACCCGGAGGTTCAGGATTTGGTGGACCAGGAGGTTCAGGATTTGGTGGACCAGGAGGTTCAGGATTCGGTGGACCAGGAGGTTCAGGATTCGGTGGACAAGGAGGACCTGGAGGCCCTGGTGGACCAGGAGGTCCTGGAGGCCCTGGTGGACCCGGAGGACTTGGTGGCGGTTCCGGGGGATCTGGTGGATCTGGAATCGGTGGTAACGGACCTTCTTCAGGTGGTGGATCAGGACCTATTACAATAATTGACAACGTCACTGTTGGTATTGGTGGAAAGCCAGGTTCTGGGGGAAGTGGGGGACTATCTGGACAAGGGGGTTCAGGATTCGGAGGACCAGGTGGACCGGGAGGTCCTGCGGGTCCAGGAGGAGCTGGTGGGGGCTCAGGTAGTGGAGGAGGATATGGATCTGGAGGTTCTGGACCTGGTGGTTCAGGAGCAGGCGGACCTGGAGGATTTGGTGGTCCTGGAGGACTAGGAGGTACCGGATCAGGTGGATTTGGAGGTTCGGGAAGTGGTGGGGGATATGGATCTGGAGGACAAGGAGGTAGTGGCGGAAATTACGGATCTGGAGGTTCAGGACCTGGTGGTCCCGGTGGACCTGGAGGCCCTGGTGGACCAGGAGGACCCGGAGGACCGGGTGGTCTAGGATCAGGTGGATCTGGAAGTGGGGGAACCGGACCTTCTTCAGGAGGTGGTTCTGGAAGTGGAGGACCTATTACAATAAATGACAACCTGTCGGTTAGTGTTGGTGGACAACCAGGTTCTGGAGGAAACGGAGGACCATCCGGACCCGGAGGTTCAGGATTTGGTGGACCAGGAGGTTCAGGATTTGGTGGACCAGGAGGTTCAGGATTCGGTGGACCAGGAGGTTCAGGATTCGGTGGACAAGGAGGACCTGGAGGCCCTGGTGGACCAGGAGGTCCTGGAGGCCCTGGTGGACCTGGAGGACTTGGTGGCGGTTCCGGGGGATCTGGTGGATCTGGAATCGGTGTTAACGGACCTTCTTCAGGTGGTGGATCAGGACCTATTACAATAATTGACAACGTCACTGTTGGTATTGGTGGAAAGCCAGGTTCTGGGGGAAGTGGGGGACTATCTGGACAAGGGGGTTCAGGATTCGGAGGACCAGGGGGACCGGGAGGTCCTGGTGGTCCAGGAGGCTTTGGAGGGCCAGGAGGAGCTGGTGGGGGCTCAGGTAGTGGAGGAGTATATGGATCTGGAGGTTCTGGACCGGGTGGTTCAGGAGCAGGCGGACCTGGAGGATTTGGTGGTCCTGGAGGACTAGGAGGTACCGGATCAGGTGGATTTGGAGGTTCGGGAAGTGGTGGGGGATATGGATCTGGAGGACAAGGAGGTAGTGGCGGAAATTACGGATACGGAGGTTCAGGACCTGGTGGTCCCGGTGGACCTGGAGGCCCTGGTGGACCAGGAGGACCCGGAGGACCGGGTGGTCTAGGATCAGGTGGATCTGGAAGTGGGGGAACCGGACCTTCTTCAGGAGGTGGTTCTGGAAGTGGAGGACCTATTACAATAAATGACAACCTGTCGGTTAGTGTTGGTGGACAACCAGGTTCTGGAGGAAACGGAGGACCATCCGGACCCGGAGGTTCAGGATTTGGTGGACCAGGAGGTTCAGGATTCGGTGGACCAGGAGGTTCAGGATTCGGTGGACAAGGAGGACCTGGAAGCCCTGGTGGACCAGGAGGTCCTGGAGGCCCTGGTGGACCCGGAGGACTTGGTGGCGGTTCCGGGGGATCTGGTGGATCTGGAATCGGTGGTAACGGACCTTCTTCAGGTGGTGGATCAGGAAGCGGAGGACCTATTACAATAAATGACAACCTGTCGGTTAGTGTTGGTGGACAACCAGGTTCTGGAGGAAACGGAGGACCATCCGGACCCGGAGATTCAGGATTTGGTGGACCAGGAGGTTCAGGATTTGGTGGACCAGGAGGTTCAGGATTCGGTGGACCAGGAGGTTCAGGATTCGGTGGACAAGGAGGACCTGGAAGCCCTGGTGGACCAGGAGGTCCTGGAGGCCCTGGTGGACCCGGAGGACTTGGTGGCGGTTCCGGGGGATCTGGTGGATCTGGAATCGGTGGTAACGGACCTTCTTCAGGTGGTGGATCAGGAAGTGGAGGACCTATTACAATAAATGACAACCTTTCGGTTATTGTTGGTGGACAGCCAGGTTCTGGAGGAAACGGAGGACCATCCGGACCCGGAGGTTCAGTATATGGCGGACCAAGTTCACCAGGAGGACTTGGAGGCCCAGGTGGACCGGGAAGCCCAGGTAGACTGGGAGGCCAAGAAGGTCCAGGTGCTGGTATATTTGTTGGTTCGGATCCTGTTCCAGCCACTTCTCCTTATAGGAGTGCGCAATCCCAGGGTTCCAGAATGCCTATGCTGGTTAATTCTTTATTAAGTTCCCAGCAACCGGCCGGTTTCAATTACCAGAACTTTGGTAATACTCTGTCTCAGATGTCTTCAGGATCTGGGGGGTGTAACAACTTAGACCTTCTTTTGGACGCACTCATGGCGTCTTTGCATTGCTTGAGTTATTCGGGAGGATCACATCCTGTACCCTTAAATCCAACGCCAGCAGCAATGGCAACTTATTCTCGTTCTATCAGACGAGTTTTCTATTGAGGTGATTTCTTTGGAAACATTTTCTAATATTTTTAATGTATTTAAATTCATTTTTGTGTTCAAATATACCTTATGCTATAATAAATTTCTCTTGAAGCTTGAGATTTGTCAGTGTCTTGTTTTTAATCTAACTCTTATGCGCATGATGCCGCAGTCTCTTTTGTAAACTGCTTCTATTCTCGACTCAGTTCGAATGAAATCATTTTAAACGTTCTCTCATGCTTTAAAAAGATGAAATTTTGTGAAATCGCTCAAAAATTAAGAGTACATCTATAATTATTAAAAAAATCACAACTAATATTTAAACATTTCATACAACCGCAACAGACACTGGTATCCAAAATTATCTTTACATGCATAGAATCACTGAGTTCTCTCAGAAACTGTGAACTATAATTTTTTTAATTTGTCTAGAATGAGCCATAAGATCATAACACTTAAATACAAAGAAAAAAAATTAAGAACACAACAAATATGATATAGAACTGTAGCATGAAACAGTAAAATTGCAATAATATTAGATAAGGAGAGTTCAGAAAAAATAAATAACAGGAAAAAATTAAGGCTTATGAATTTTATTTGGAATGTGATCGCCCCTTACTTGAACACACATATCACAACGTGATTTTGTGCTGCCAATAATGTTGTTAACCACATTTTAGGGAATTAAGTTACACTCCTCCAGGATTGGATATGATTTTATGGCATAGGGTCCTCTTGGGACATATTATGCCAAACTCAAGATAAAAAACAAATATATAGTATAATAAAAAAGTAAAATGAGCCAAAACATAATGAATGAATACTACATAAAATTATATGTGATAGATAAAACCAATGTCATGTAAAAAGCTAAAAATATTTGGATGAGGATTCTCTCCGATCATGTCATCTAAAACCAAGGTATAAGAATTAAAATGTTTAAGTCGTTGCCTATTAAAATGAGAACATTCTATTAAAATATGTTTTACGGTTAGTGGGCAAATGCAGTAGTTACAAATGGGATGATCTTCTCCGAGAAGGAGGTGTCTATGGGTGATTCGAGTATGTCCAATACGCGCGGAGACGTGTTAGTATTACCTGCTGTCGTCTTTGAGCTGGTGACTGCCATTGCGTTATATTTGGTTTTAAAGCGTGGAGTTTGTTTTCAGTTTGTTCGGACCATCCGTTCTGCCATATCTCTTCCAAAAATTTCTGAATGATAGATTTTAGGTCACGATAAGAGATGGTATGTTTAATATAATTTACGGCAGATTTGGCGGCTTTGTCAACAATTTCATTTCCAGATATCCCAACATGAGATGGAATCCAACAAAATACCAAGTTAAAAAATTTTTGGATGAAAGATGATAAATTCTTTTTAATGGCTCTAAAACAATGGGATGATTGCCATGATCGGGATGTTTCAATGACTGTAAAACGCTTAATGAATCTGTGAAAATGATAATTTTTTTATGACAATGATCAGATATATTTTCTAATGCTTTATATATGGCCATGATTTCAGCGGTAAAAACAGAACACGAAGAATGAAGTTTAAAACTGTGAACAGAGTGATTAATAGTGAACGCAGCCCCAACATAGTCTGCCCTTTTAGATCCGTCGGTGTAAATTTGAATAAAATTAGAGTAATTTTCTAAATGCTTTTGAAACAGTTGTTTGTATATAATAAGAGAGGTATCTGCTTTTTTGAAATTTTGGAATGGGTTTTGGAATTCAAAATAATGATTAAACCAAGGAGAGAAAGAATAGTTTTTTCTGGGTGACGTCAAGTGAACAAAGTTCGGATCCGTTCATCAAATCCAGCATTCTTAAGTGAAATGTAGGGATGAGGGATGTTTTAGCTTGATAGAGAGGCGTTTTAAATACGGACTGTGATGAATGGTATGCAATGGGTGATGAGGGATTGAGGAAATTCTAAAATAATATTCTAAGGACAACAAATGTCGCCTTAAGTCCAGAGAAGGTTCAAAATTGTCCACATATAAGCTGCTTACGGGTGAAGTCCTGAAGGCACCAGAACATAAACGTAAAGCTGTGTGGTGAATAGTGTTCAGGGTTTGAAGAGCAGATTTTCGTGCTGAACCATACACCATGCAGCCGAAATCTAATTTTGAGCGCATTAAAGTTCTATATCTTTTCAAAAGACAAGTACGATCATATCCCCATGATAATTTCGATAAAACTCTTAATATGTTGAGGGCCTTTTCGCAACGTTTGCGTAATTTAAAATATGCGGTTGAAAAGTCAACTTCTTGTCAAATATGATACCTAAAAATTTAAAATTGTCCACAACATTAATTAAAATATCTTTGAAAAATATTTCAGGGTCAAGATGAAGATTTCGTTTTTTGCAGAAATAAACACATGCAGTTTTTGAATTTGAAAAACTTAATCCATTTTCATTTGTCCAATTAGTGATTTTGTTAACGGCCTGTTGAAGTTGTCTCTATTAAACGAATGTCTTTAGCGGCGCATGAAATTTGCAGATCGTCAACGTAAATAATACCTTTTATTGATGGAGGCAACTGAGAAACAATATCATTAATCTTTAAAATAAATAGAGTCACACTTAAAACACTGCCTTGTGGCACTCTCTCTCTCCCTCCTCTTGAATAAAAACATCTGAGAAAATCGATCCAATCCTTACTTTAAAATATCTTTTTTCTAAAACATTTTGAATAAAAATAGGCAGATTACCACTTATATATATTATTGTTAAATATGTCCTTTAAAATTCCATATCTCCATGTTCGGTCGTACGCTTTTTCGATATCGAAGAAAATCGAGACGAAATGTTTATTTTGAACAAAAGCATTTCTAATTTCAGTCTCGAGAGCGACCAAATTGTCAACAGTGGATCGACATTTACGGAAACCACTTTGAAGTGGAGAGAGAAATTTGTCTTTTTCTAAAATATAAATTAACCACGCGTTGACCATCTTTTCTAGAATTTTGCATAAGCAGCTTGTCAGGGCTATTGGACGGTAGTTCGAAGGGTTCTTGGGATTCGGTTTAAGGATGGGTATTATGGTAGCATATCTCCATGACTGCGGAAAAGTGTGCTCGTTCCAAATTCTGTTATAAAATTTCAGGAGGTTATTTAGAGAACTATTTGAGAGATGTTTGAGCATGTGATGTAACTAATATTATCTGGGCCGGGAGTTTATTTGTGAACTAAGGATAAAGCCTTTGTCAATTCAGAAAAAGTAAAATTACAATTATAAGATAATATGCGGTTTGAAGTAAAATTAACTTTATTCTTTTCAGATGAAATTTTAATTTTTTTTAAACTTTCCGAGTAGTTATTGGAGCTGGATATTTCGGAAAGGCATGAACCAATTGTGATTGCTATGTCTTTGGGTGCCGATAGTATTTGGTTATTATGTTCTAGAATAGGAATTTGTCTATTGGGGTAAACACCGGAAATTCTTTTGATCCTGTTCCATAGTTGTTTACTTGTGGTCTTGCTATTTATACTGTTTACATAATTCACCCAAGAATCCCTCTTACTACGTCGTTGTATTTTTCGAAATGCCGCTTTTGTTTTTTTATAAGTAATATAATTTTCACTTGTTGGATATCTATTGAAGATATTCCAGGCCTTCCTTTGTTTTCGGTAAGCATCGATACAATCGTCATTCCACCAAGGTTTCTTCTGTTTTTTAGGCGCATTAATAACTTTTTTTTGGAAGCGTCAGCACTTGCTATAATTATATCTGTTATTTTATTAGTTATTTCATCAATATTATAATTTTCTACCGTGTGAGAAATATCTGCGAGGCTAGTAAAGAGTGGCCAGTTGGCAGTTTCAAAGATGTAGTTAGTTTGGCTGACAGAGTGAGGTTGGTATTGTGGCCTTCATATTTAAGTTTAATTGGATAATGGTCGCTATTGTAAAGGTAAGGATCCACAGAAAATGTCCAAAACGGTAAAATTGAAAGAGTGCAAATTGCCAGATCTATTGAATGGTAAGTAAGTGAAGGTGAGTGAAAGTAAGTTGGTTGGCCGTTATTCATAATACATAAATCATTGTCTGTAATTATTTTTTCAATTTGCTTGCCTCTAGGATTAATATCTTGAACTGCCCCAGAGAATATGATGGCCATTTAGGTCACCAAGTATGATGAATGGTTGCGGAAGTTGATCTATAATATTATTTAATTCAGAAGTGGCGATATGGGTATTAGGAGGTAGGTATAAGTTGCATATTGTTATTAAAGTATTGACATGAAGTCGTACAGCAACAGCTTGGAGATTTGTTTTGAGATTAATTTGAGTAACTGGTAAGTTACTCAAATTACTTTAATTGTACACAATTTAAAAATTACAAATTACTTACAAATACAAAATTTAAATTGTTCTGTACATGGCAGGTAAGCAAAGCAACACCTCCACATGCTCTTTGGCCATCATCGTAATCTTTTCTAAATATTGTGAAATGACGAATGTTGGTGTTATCATTGTGTTTTAGATATGTTTCCTGGAGGGCGATTGCAGCTGGCTTATGTTTGTTTATGATGTCTTTTAGATCATCACATCTGTTACGAAAACCCCGGCAGTTCCAGGAAAGAAAGGAAGCCATAAAAATAAAGTATAAAAGAAAAGAAAAAATTACTTGTGATTTCTCGTCCTAGGACGATGTTTGTCTTGCCGCGGATCCTTTTTGGGCTTGATTGGTGAAGTGTCCAATTCCTCATCTTCTATAGAGGAAATATCGCTTTCAGTGTTGTAAAGATTAATAAGGTCACTCGTAGAAGGATTAGTTATCAAGTGTTTGTGGATGAAACGACAGGTTGAAGAGATGTTTGAGAAGAACTTTTTGCTATTTTAATATTATTTTGTTCTGATGATATGGCTCTTTTTAAAGAAGTATTTGTAGGTCGATTTGGTTGGTTTATGATTTTTGTATTCGATGAGGTTGTAGCTGTTGCTTTAGAGAAAGAAGGAGTTTTAGGTTGGTTCGTTGAAATTTTATGTTGGTCAGATGGCTTAAACATAGTTACATCGGTTTGAGTTCCGTTGGTTTTGAGGGTCTTTTTAAGTATTGAAGAGTAAGATAATCCAGGTTTCGGGGTGCGATCATAAACTATTTTTCGGGCCTCCGGGAATGAAATGTTTTGTTGGACTTTAATAGTTTGAATTTCCTTTACGGTTTGAAATTTAGGGCAGGACTTGGCAAAAGCTGGATGGCCACCTTTGCAGTTCACACAGCAAAGGGATGATGAAGTACAGACATCGGTCTTATGTTCTGTACTGGAGCATTTTGCGCAAGTCTCTTTGCCACGGCAAGCCATGAAAGAGGGGCCGAATCTTTGGCATTTGAAACAACGGACTGGATTTGGTATGAAAGGTCTCACTGGGCAATTAATATAGGCTATTTTTACGTGTTTTGGTATAGTCGGTGTATTGAAAGTTATTATTATATGCTTGGTGGGCATTTTTTGGCCATTTCTTGAAATTGTGATTATTTTGACATTAATAACAGATTGTTCAGACAGGGATTCTAGGATATCTTGTTCGGTATCATGGACTAGATCAGATTCGGAAATTACGCCTCTAGAGGAATTCAAACTTTTGTGGGGTGTAATAGTGACTTTTACTGGACCGACGAACTTAATTTTTTGAATATTTAAAGCTTGTGTTCTATTTAAAACTTCTACGAGTACATCGCCTGCAAGGTTTTTTTTTATATTTTTAGTCTCTCCAACCATTCCTAATATTGTTTTGTGAAGTAAGATTGCAGATATGTTTTTAAGATTACCGGTAATACTTTTAATAACAAAAAAATTTTGTTCACATATATTGCTTTCATTTGTTTTAATACATATTTGCTCCACTGAAGGAGAAGTTGATTTTTGAGTTTCCATGTTTTATTAAGATGTGTTCAGTCCCCGGCGGCACCACCCACCATGGAGTCCAACGAGGGGATACAGGTTCCAGTACCGGTGCTAGCCAGGGACTATACGAACCCAACTCACCTCTACGACTGCCCTAAGGAGCTAGTTGGTGAGCGGGTCCTTAGCCCAAGCAGGGTATTCCCACTAGCCGATTAATGTACTGGGACCCAAAGTACACTTCCTGTTTGTTCGAAGCAGGAGCCGAAGCAATGTATTGGGACGTTATGTTGTCCCTCAATCACCAGGATCGCCCTTTCCGAAGACACAGGTCTCCACGCACGGCAAACACGTGGGTGATATAATCCCCAAGAGGAGCTAAAAGCACAGACTGGCGAAAAGCTTCTCAAGGGGAGCCCTCATCTCCGAAAAGGCAACCACAATAAGGGAGGAAGAAAAAGCAAAAAGCAAAGGGTAGAAGAGGAGAAGAACGAAAGGGAGGGAAGATCACTCAGGTACCCCGGGGTTGTGAAGCCCGTACAAACCTAAAGAAGGAATGCCCCTGGGGGCTACACTCCTCCACCAACGCGGTCTTCAGGGCATTTATACCTCTAGGAGGAAGATGTCTTCGTGTGACTGATTTTCCAAGGTAGTCCCATAAGTTCTCTCTCGGGTTCAAATCAGGAGATTCTTGCTGGCCATGTTACTCGCTCAGGTTTCATTTTCAAGGAATTCGTCAACGAGGATTGCTCAATATGAACGAGCATTATCGTCCATAAATAAAAAATCAGATGTATATGCACCTCTGACAAGTCTTAGATAACGCTAAAACCTCATCCCGAAATCTCTAGACCAGGGGTGGCCAACCTTTTACATACCATGCGCCAATTTTTTTCACTTACGAGTTTAGATGCGCCATACAATTCAAGCAACTTTTCTATCTTACGTTCATGGTCCTGCCATATTCATAGTAACTTTTTTAATAAAAGTATGTTTATCGACATAATTAACATTTTTAAATGATTTAACAATATTGTATGTAAAACAATGTATATTACAGAGGATTCTTCAAATTTGAAACAGTCATTCGCGACCTCGTTTTCTTTTTAATGAATTTCATGGATGAAAATGCTTGATCACATCTGTATGTCGTTCCATCACGACATACATAACTTTTTGCAAAATTTCTTAGTTTCGGAAAGTGTTACCAGAAATTAATCATGTCAGAAGCATTTTGATCTGAATAATAAAGCTCATGAGACTTCAATTTGAATAATGAATTTGTTTTGAAATCAATAAGTACCATTTGTAAGTTACTATAGGCATCTTCATTACGTTTTGTTCACTAAGTGAAAATGCTTTATTAATGCGATTATGTAGTTTTCTTCTGTAGCCAAATCAAGAATACGACTTTCAAATGACCCTTGTAATAACTAATTTTTATATATTTGGTCAAATTATTATTATCCGCAGCACATCCTCTCTGCTCTTTCAACTGTGGAAATGGACTCAAATCCCGGTTTTCTAACTGAGAGATGAACAGATTTAATGTAATTTTAAATGAATTAATGCTATTTACTAAAATAGGGTTCTTTTATCAGGAAAATTCAATTTCCTGTTATCAAAAATTTAAAATAGCATTTTTTAATTTCTAAAATCTACTTAGAACCTGTCTTCTTGAAAGCCAGCGCACCTCACAACAATAAAAATGGTTCACTATATTCCAAATCTAAAATTTCAATATTCTCTGAATTCTCGGCTGTTTAATGCTCTTGTTCTAATTTAATCATACATTTCACAACCGCTAACAAAACATGCTGCATTTTTTTTTTCATTTTACACACAGTGCCTCTTGATGTATAATACATTAATATTTTAGTGCAGTACGATTAAAAAAAATTTTCCAAGCAAAGTTGTAGTGCCATTTACGGTGTACCGTCAGTACACATACTGATTAGTACAATAATCTAATTTAGATTTTCTTGGCATGATTTTACCTTTTAAATATCTCTGATCCTCTTGTTTCATCTTGCAATAACTCAGGACTAGCAAGATCTTCAAAGACATTAAAATTATTATCAATTTCTCTTACAAAAATGCTTATAACTGGATTACAATGTCCATTGATTCATCCAAAGCTAGAGAAAAGTCTTCCAGTTGTTGAAATACATCCAGAGAGAGTTCCACGATACTTCTCGCATTAGTCTGCCTTGGTATAGCAATTTCGTCTGACTTCTTTTCAATACCTTTATAACCAAGATGGGGTGCAAATATTTGGAAACAAGGCTTCTCCGTCAGACTATGTTTTTTTTTTCGCCAATGCTAAAGCAAATTCATAGGACCCTTCTGTCATCGCCTCGTCTTCACAACTTACATTAGCAAAAATATTTTGTCTTCTGATTTCTTCCTTCTTTTAGTCTCATATACTGTACGTAACTCCGACTCGAGAACAAGTTTAATTTTTCCTTCTGTGTTAGCCTGATACTGAATTTTATAGTGTTTATTAAGATCATGTCTTCTATTATGTGAAAGAGTAGTTTCACAAACAATGCAAAAAACTATTTTCCTGATGGACTTGCTGTAAATAACTCATTTTCTTACTGTTCGTTAAATTCACTTTTTCTCTCATACTTTTTGCGCTTCTTTTGCTCATTTTCTTTTGCACAGTAATAGATAACAGGAATGCAAAAAAAAAAAAAAATTAAAAGTACAAAAAGTTTTGAAAAAGAACAAACAGATCACAAGTACGTCGTATCACACAGAATATAAATTAAAACTCAAAAAATTGCGACGAAATGAGGAGTAAGAAAGCTCTATGAATTGAACTGAGAGTACTATGGTGTTGAAAATATGAAGATATTTTCAGAAATGGTGCCTACGTCAAAAGAATAAGGAGGCGCGATAATGCAAAGCGCCATTTGCAATCATCCAATGCGCCACGTTTGGTGCATGCGCCATAGGTTGGCGACCCCTGCTCTAGATGGTGATAGATCCTCTGTTGAAAACGTGTGGTAACGAACGTCCATCGATCATTATTCCATCCCACACCATCACATCTGCACTCTACAAAAAGGTAGCCCTCAAGGTTCTTGCCTGAGCCCTATTTTATGGAACATAATTGCCGACAAGATCTTGAGTATGGATTGGGGTTCACATATTCAAACTCAGGCATTTGCAGACGATTTTATTCTTATTATTACCGGCTCTACACGCAGGGAACTTGAAACCTTAGCTCAAGATGCTCTCAACAAGTTTAGCATCAAGATATCTGATGAAAAACTTAACATCTCAGGAAAAACTAAGGCTATTGTCTTCTCTAAGCCAAAACTCAAAAGAAAACCTATTTTTAAATTTCAAAACACTAATGTTCCGATTGTTAAACAATTAAAATATCTGGGAGTCATTATTGATGAACAACTCACATGGATTCCACATGTTAAGTAGCTGCGATCAAACGCACTTCTTAAAACTAGGAACATGATGAGATTCACAGCTAAAACTTGGGGTGTGCGTCCTTCAATTCTAAAGACTTGGTACACTACAGTAATTGAGAGGGCAGCTTGCTATGCAGCCAGTATATGGGGTTTGAATCCTACTGTAGCGATGATAAACCATCTAAATAGTCTCCAAAGGAGCTTCGCTCTTCTGATCACTCGAGCTTACAGAACGACTTCAACGGCATCTCTTCAGATACTGGCTGGTATTGTGCCCCTGCACCTAGTCGTACAAAAGGAAGCTGTCATTTCAAAAATAATGAAACTTCAAGAAAACGTTAAACTATATGGTCAATGGTTTATCTGCACTGATTATGAACAAAAATATTTTTCTTCAACCCACCCAATCCACTCAAGTCTTCAATCCATTATTGGACCACCCTCTCCCAGCATCACAACATCTATCTATACAGACGGCTCGAAAACTCCCAAAGGTGTTGGCAGCGCATATGTTCTTTTTGAGGACTCCAAAATCTGTCATAGTTGGGCTAGTACCCTACATCCTTGCAACTCTGTATACCAAGCTGAACTGCTTGCTCTTAAGGAAGCAGTATACTATTGTGTTTCAGAGGGAATAGCAGCCAACATCAGGTCTGACAGTGCATCAAGTATCGCCGCTCTTGGTAATCTCTTCTCCCACAACCAGATCGTTAATGAGGTTAAGGAAAAACTGCTGGAAGCCACTGAAATACCCCAAATTAACATCTCATGGGTTAAAGCACACGCTGGCATCGAGGGAAATGAACAAGCAGACCTACTTGCGAAATCTGCAGCAAATGGGATCTCTCACCAAACAACCAGTCTAAAGTGGCCTAGGTGCAAATTATCAAGTTCTATTGATGCACTGATCTCGAATCAATGGCAAGCAGAATGGGATACTTCTACCAAAGGAAGATACACCTATCAATTCTTCCCTAAGATCTCAACGCACCTAAAATACCAGAACCCAAAGCTGGTACAATTCTTCGCAGGTCATGGACCATTTCCGGCATATCTAGAGCGTTTTCATCTTCGATCTAGTGCGCTGTGTATATGCGGCCGAGAAGGTGATCCCATCCACTACCTTTTTGACTGTGATCTCACAAGTCAGTGGCATTTGTTGAAACCTTCTCTTCAACACTACTCTCATTGGTGCCAAAATACTGCCAAGAACATACACTGCCAACACAAAATCATTAAAGTGATGGAATTTCTCAGCTCCAACATTGATTATATCTGTGAAAGCTGAGAAGTTTAAGTCGAAAGTTCTCAAAATAACTTTGCTTTCCTTTCGAAACTTTTATAGGTCATTTCGGCTGTCTGACATCTGTATTTAACGTTCTGACTTTTGTATAATTCAATATTGTTATTATTATTATTTTTTTTTCCCTTCTGGAAATGATTTTTTTTTGTTCTTTTCTCATTTTGTTCTGTGTTAATTTTTCAAACTTTGTCATCCTCTTCTTTTGTCATTTTGTATTTTTGTGCCTTCATGTTTTACCCTTCAATTGACTTTCCCCTTCTGTGTACTTAAATGTGTATGTATATATTGTGGATTGCTTAGCTCTCCCTTATCCCAGAATCTCCTCCGTAAGGCGGACTATACAGCTGAAAGCCGCACAGGTGAAACAGTGTCCGCCTACGGCGTCCAATCCAATCACATCTGCACTACCAAAACAGTCACATTCCATATTGTTCGAAGGAAGATTTCGCGTTCCTGACTCCCTCCAGATGTAAAAACTCTTAGAATCAGATGTTAAACTCAACCGCGACTCATCAGTATAGAGAACATGGGACCATTGTTGTTAACTCCAGTTCTGACGTTCTTTGTGCCAATTAAAACGATTCATCTTGTGTTGTGAAGACAGCGAAACACATACCCTTGGTTTTCTGGCATAAAGGCCTTTTTCATTAGGCCTTCTCTATACAGCTTGCCGTGAAACAACAGTTTCCGTGGCGGTTGCAAGCTCTGAAATCTGCCGAACAGTAGATTTCCTGTTACGACGACAGTTATTGCCATATATCGATCTTGAGATGCAGTTGTTTTATGTTTTCGACCTTGTCCTTGCGTTCTTACAAAGTTCCAGAATTCTGTAATTGTTTCCATACCGCAGAGAGTCTGCTTTCGAATATTCACACATCTCGCTGCTTCCATGAGATGTCGCTGCCTGCTTCTAAATGGCCAATAATGCGCCACTTCACAGATTCTTCCAAATGATACTTCGGAGCCATAACAAACCGTTTCGAGTCCTTACACACTGAAATCAAACGCTGTATTGCAGAAATTCACTCAGATATTCACTTTGAGCAAAGCGCTTGATTCACCGTCGGATGACGTAACGCCTTAATTTGCATATCAGAAACCGTTTTAAAACGTTTGATTGGATAATTCTAATTAGGCATGTCTTTCACACAGTCCCTGCAAAAATGGATTAAGTCGATTGGGTATTTCATGGAATATAATTATTTTTGTATATGTATAGAGAATTTTGAACATGACTGTGTATAAACGTTTTTATTATTTTTTCTCATTCTGTATCTGGTCAAAACTGGTGATCAAAAGTCTTGGAACATTCTGAAAAAAATTCGATAAATAGGAAAATTATAGAAACTATATATTAAGCTATACTGTTAGAGACAATCCGCAGTTGATAATTTCAAATATCAACAACAGATTTCATAATATGGCTCTCCAGAGAAAGATGTTCGAAAATTTATCGTTTCTCCTGTAATACTTGAAAATCCAAGACATCTAAAATGTGTGAGAGTATGAATGCAGATTTCCATTTTAGTAGAATAATTTTCAGGTATCAAAAGCTATATTTATTTGAAAGCAAATCACGATGTAAAAGTTCAAGATATGCCAGTTAACATGAAGATAGATGAACATCTTTAAAACCAGACAGTTAAATTGACTTTTGTAAACCTAACTAATGTTCACAAAACTTTCTGATTTAAAAATTGCAAGGATATGTGTATACTATAATATTAAAGTATCCCTGCTCAGAGCACTGTAGAGAAACAGCCAGTGGTCATAAGAACGCCAAATCTGAGTGTAGAATTTTACGCTGATTTGAAATCTGTTGAAATTTTCACTCTATCTTCAACGATCCCTAATTTAGAAACTTTGAACTAGAGAATAAAAAACCACTTTGTTTTGTTTCTCGATAAAAATCAACCACGACAGCCGTCTGTGTTGCCCATTCTCCAACGTATTCTGTCCGCCTAAGTTGACACCTCTGGACTCTTATTTAGACGGTCGTCTAGTTATGCCCGCGGCATCATGACGTATCACGGCTGTTAGATAACGGCTCCACATTCTTAGGAAACCGTAGCTTAAGTGCAGGTGAGGGACCTTCCGCTGTACCGCGCTAATTTCAAATCAGTAATAACTCAAGACCACGAATCGCTACGACGTCGGAATTGATCTCAAACGACAGCTAACATCCAGGTCTGTCGATTTGAGGCATTATAAGTGAAATCGAAAACGGAGTTGATTTTGAAATTTTGAATCGCAGTTGGAAATTTTTCAAGACTTCATTTTGTTGGCATATACTCGTCTCAAAACCAAGCAGAGACATCGAAGGTAGTCCACGCGGTAAAGTAACCAGTCCGTTTTCGACTAACACCGCAATGTCCAATAATACTTGTATTGAATTGACATTCGCTAGGAAACCCAGATGTATCTTGCATGCCTCTCATTTGTATTCTACTTCTTTTACTATAGACCCTGGGAGCAGAAAGTGCTTAAAACAGCGACGTACGTCGAAGAACTAAGTCTTTGCAGAACAATTTTTCCTTAATTTTATCAAAATTTTGGCCGGTTTTTTTTAATCATAAGTTACGATGTTCTCCAGTGCAAAGTGCGTTAGCTGCTACACCTTTTTTTCTTTTCTAGCTACGGAATAACCTCCCTGCATCGACCAAAATACCACAAATACTTTATAAATAACACGCCTTCTATGCAGTGTTGCAAAGGGTGGAAAAAACCTGGTTTATTCCCGGGAATAAACCCGGTGTTTTGGGAAGGAAATTTTGAAAACTTCCATAAATTTTGAAACAATAATTTTTTTTAGAAACTCCCTAATAGTTCATAACAGCAACTTCAAACGTGTACTTTTTTGGCGGGCTTTAACAATTGTTTGCATTGACCATTTCAATTTTAGAAAATTTTCGTCTTAAATAAATAGAATATTATTTATGCCTATATTTTGCCATCTTGCAATTTACAAAAATTGAAAGGTAAATATTAATGAGATTTTGTGGATATTACTAGTATTAATAGGCGCATACGAAAACAATATTTTTGAGCTAAATCTTTTTTCTCAATGAATTATAAGAACAAACTTTTTAAGTGAATTCTTGTGTGAATTCAAACCTTTGCATAGTTCTGACTATATATTCTGAACCTTTGAATAATTCTCTGGATTGGCTGTTTCCTATTTATATTGTCATCGTTTTATGCAAATTGATCCTCCCTCATAAAAGGCTTACAAGTGCCGGTGCCAAATTGAATCATCAGTAAAGTAGAGAGTAAATTGTAACTGCTTTATATAAAGATAATATGAAATGTGTTTACAAAAGTATTGTTTTTGATGCAAACATTCATCTTATTTTTTGCTGCTAGGTCTCGGAACAAAACCATCACATCAACATTCATCTGGATTTGGATATAAATGCTGATGTTGTTTATACAATAAAAATAAACCAATATCCTTCCCCCCCCCAAAAAAAAAAAAAAAAAATATTTAAATTTTATTGAAACAATTTTCCAGGTTGTAGTTTTATATATAAATGGGGTTTTCTCTTTATAGTTTTACTTAGCATCAAACCAAAAGAAGCCACACAATGTGAAAAAATGGTTGGTTTAGTTTATTCCCAATGTTCTCCAAAGTTCCGGGTTTATTCCCCAAAATTCCCGTGTTTATTCCCCTCTTCCAAAATTCCCGGGTTTTTTGCATCACTACTTCTATGTCAGTGACAAAATATTTAACTCCAAAAGATATCGGTAAAATTGCAAATTCTGAAAGTATGCCTTGGTTTTAAATAAAATAAGTAAATTAGCTTTGATGTGTGTTTTATTATAAGTATGTAATACATATTTAGCCGATAATTGTGTTGTACGTCTGTTTTTGATTTTACTGCAGTTTTCAAAATTCGGACAAAGTGCCTGCAAAATAATTGCAAATGCTTGGAGTTGTGTTGCAGAACACTGAATATAATTCTGCACCTGGGTCATATACCAATGATTAATAAGCTGGTATTTGTGTGTGTGAACACTGATTTGTCTTTCTCTTTCATTTACTACACCCAAATAAATACTATGCTCTAACACAGTGGTTCTTAACCTTTTCAGAATCACGAAACTTACAATTTTACAAGATTTTTGTGGAACATAGACGTAAAATATAAAACAGTATTTACATTTCGTAAAAAATAAAAATCACAAACACAACAGTTTACATATCTGTCAATAGTAAATAAAATCAATAAATGTAATTTTTTTTAAATTGTCACAATTTTTTGAATGGGATAACTTTTATGAACGTTTTCAACATCTGGTCTTGCGTGTAAAAAATAGCTACTCTCATTTCCTCTTTCATATTTGTCAACTTTGCACGTTTCTTTGTCGTAATAATCGTTAACGTTGAAAAACCCAAGCTCGCATAAGTACGGTGTTGAAAGTTGTAATAATATTTCAATCGCTTTTTTAGAAATAGTTTCAAACTCGGTTTGAACATAAATCTATAGCTTCCACACCAACGTGAGGACATTTGAAGCCACGACAGATTTAACATTCACCAGTCTTTGTATGAACCGGGATCCGAAATCGAAACCTCCTGTTGATATTCCGTTGCACTTCCAACAGTGGTACGAAGCCCTCAAATTTGGAAGGGGTAGTTTTCTAGTCTGAGAATATTTCGATGTTTTCCACAAATGGAAATTCACCCCGGCACTATAAAAAAGCGACATACCCGAATGGCGCTATATACTGGCGTGTCACTGTAGTTGTGTTTGTTTTATGTATTCACTTTTGTTTTATGCGAGGACTACGTGAGTGGTGTCATTCGAAAGCTACAACACAAAGCTAAAATTAATATCAGACAACAATAATAGTGCACGAGAACTGAGTATACTTGAGTGGAATCTTTAAAAAAAAAGAAGGAATATCTAGAAGAGATAAATATAGCGCCGTGTACTAGTACCTGACAAAACCTTCGGACCGATTGCGTAGGATCTCTCCCTTCGGGATTGAAACAAGTAAACACAGCGAAACAACCGACTTTGATCGACGTGTTCAAACAATGACACATTTTAATACAGTAACAGAAAAACGCAAAAAAAATTGTTTTATAGTCATTAAATTGCATTACATACTAAAACAAAATTCATTTTTTTTTTTAAACTAAGAAATAACCTTTTATCGTGAACTATCCAATTATTCGGATTAATTGAGACCAGAACTGATCCGGATAATTGGATAGTTCACGATAAAAGGTTATTTCTTAGTAGTTATCCGGATTAGGTCTGGTCTCAATTAATCCGAAAATTGGAGTTTTACTGTACTTCAAAACACACACTACATGTAAAACATAACACTAATATATTTTGAATTTTTTGTATCCAATTATTTTCGACCCAAACAACACCATATCGTAAGTTAAGATACATTAATAAATTGTTAAGGGTCTCAAACACACTAATAAGTAGATATGTTATAGCATTCCTATCATCCTACATCGTTAGTTTATTAGTATTCAAAATGTATTTAATCAAATGTACAAAATATAATAAATTTAATTAAAATATGTAATAAATTATCTATCCTATCTAACATTAAAAAAAATAATAATTTTAACCCATGAAAAATATTTGTGTTTCCGTAACTAATTAGAATTTATGAGATCATACTGTCACCTGCCTTAAAGTAGCTAACAACACCGAAAATTATTTGGTAATAACGATTTCTAATCAAGCTCATTTTAAGAAATTACATAAATGAGGAACTATTTTTAAAAAAGAAATGTTCATATTCCTTCTATTACTAATAAGCTAAGATCTATTAGGTACAATTACAAAAAACAAATAAGAAATGAAACTCAGAATTTACTGGATATCTACAGAGTGAAATTCAACAACTTGCAAATGCATACGCGATTAATTTCAGTCCGTGATTTGTGTCCAAGCTATAAAAAATCATTGTAATGATGTAGTTACTATAAAAACATGAAATAATTTGATAATAAATAAGTTTTTCTTCAAAAGTTGCGTGGCTAGAACGCTCAGTTTTGTTTCATTTACTATTATTACCTACGTATATGTTAATGAAAATGGTTTATCAGTGTACTCATGAGTTTCAACAAAATTAAGGTTACACATGAAAAAATAGGTGAAAATAAATGTAAAATAATAATTTTTGTGCTTGTCACATAAAATTGAAAACATTTTTTATATTTGGTTACCGCACGAATAGTTTTCAAACTTAATTCTAGATGGCAGCACGACACATTGGTTAAGGTGAACGTTTTGGACAGAAGTTTCGAACATATTCGACTGCGGAGGGAAGACTTCAGGGAGCAGTTGAATTATCGTCGCACCAGTACAATTCGACAAACTATTGTCGAGCGTCCGGGATCGATCCCGAAGCTTGTGACTTGAAAAACCGGGGTTCCGGAAACTACTTCAATGCACAAGGAAACTATTTTCGGAAAAAAAAAGCAGGAACGGGCCATATGTATACGACGTTAATTAAAAAATTGCCACCATTATCGATTTTGTTTTCGCGTATTCTTAACCGATCCACCACGTACCCCCAGGGGTACGCGTACCGTAGGTTGGGAACCACTGGAGATGACAAAGGATGTCCGTACCTGATATGACCTTCGGACAAAGTGTTCAGGAGCACTGAGCGTGAGGAGGGTAATGGTAATTTTAGTTAACGTCGTACTAGAGCAACACAACGGGCTATTGACGACGGTCCGGGATCAGTCCCTTAAGGGAAAGATTCGAGGACAACACCTCGTGATTTTGAACCACGGTCAGATGACGAAGCAACACCTGAGCTGGCCCCCCACTCTCGAAACTTCCATGCCAACCCAACGTGAGGACGTTCGGCCACGACAGATTTAAGGTGCACCAGCCGCCTCTACACCATACGCTTACAAACATCCATGCCCGGACCCGGATTCGAACCAGGAACCTTCCTATCTAGAGGAGCGTGAGGAGGGGTCGGCAATATGTCGGAATTCTACGGTTCTGTGCTAGCTTTGGGCCAGTGTAACTTCGGACTGCGTAATTAGTGTAACTAACTTGAAGTAGGCGAAAATAAGTGGGAAAAAACTTTTGTAAAATTTTGTTTCAGTTTTAAAACTATTTAATATGGCATTCAAACTATGTATGTTGACATGAGTCAACTGGTACCCCCCAAACATATATAGTTGGGTGTTCCCGGCTCTGACCCATTGGGTTCAGATATATGTGCTGTCATGTGAAATGAGTTTAAGTATGACAAAGTGCATTTAGGCATAGAAACATCTAAGAATTCGATGGAGAAGCAATGTAGAATTCGAGGTTAAATAAATTAAAGTTAATACAAAATCTTTTCAACGGCTGAGGTTGCATCGGAGCAAACCACCTGTGTGTCCGTTCACTTTCAAAACTTAAGGGATATCTCTGTCGAGTTGACGAACGGGGACAGTTGCCACAGGAGGGACAGCTGGACACCCCCTTTGTACCATTCGGTCGTAAACTCTCCAGACATCACCAGGTAGGGAGGATTTAAACCGACTGAATTTCAGGTCCACAAAGAAGGGACACCATCCTAAATTGGGCCTTAATGAAAATTTCGAAAAAAATATAACGAGTAGGTTAGTTAATTAACGTTGCACTGGAGCTTCACAACGGGCTGTTGGCGACGGTCCTAGATAAATCCCCAAGGAAGAAATTAGAGGAGGGGGGGGGGGGTATTCCACGCTGATAGGGAAAAAACTTGAAAAAATAAAATAATAATAATAAATATGCTGTACATAATTTTGGGTTTAAAAAAGTCTGAAGTTCTTTGGTAGGTATTAATTTTTTTTAGAATTTAGTTAGATTGTAGAATAGTGTTAGAATTTTGAATTAGAATTGGAAAAGAGTAGTTACTGTATCGTAAGTAACTTTAAAAAAAATTGTATTAAACTTAAATGACGAAGGACAGTTTAAAAGAAATTGCATGAATACAATTATGAAAGGCTTTAGAAAGGAATGTATATACTTTTCAAACTATATCGAGTGGAACAGAACATAATTTTATTCAAATGTTCATGACCTTTCTGTTATTCCTCTTTACTGTAACGCGTAAGTGTGTTACTACTTTAAATTTTTACCAAAAATGTACCATGGTCAGATGACGAGGCAGCAACTGAGATCGCAATAGGGATACGACATCGGTGTCGATGTTTTCAAAACATCGATGTTTTTTTAAAAACATCGATGTATTTAACATCGATGTATTGGGGTCGATGTTTTAGTAACATCAATGTTTATACTTGTCGATGTTTTATTTTTAATGAAAAAAGTACCGTCATAAAAATTTTAAAAATAACCAAGTAGCATAATTTTCATAATTAGCAAACTGAACATACTTTTAGACCAAAGTGTCCAAGGGTGAAGGGTCTGAAAAGTAGGGATGCGACATCGATATCGATGTTCTCTAAACATTGATGTTTTAGAAAAAAACATCGATGTATTGGAGCCGATGTCGCATCACTAGTTGCTAAACCAATTTAAAGAAATGGGGAAACAAGTTTAAATACACTGAATTTTAAAAACATCGATGGTTAGGGGGCGATGTATTATCAACATCGATGTTTTGTTGTCGATGTAGCATCACAAATTGCTATATAGTTTTAAGAAATGGGGAAAAAAGTTTGAACACACTGAATTTTAAAAACATCGATGTTTAAAAACATCGATGTTTTTGGGTCGATGTATTATCAACATCGGTGTTTTAATTTTGAACATCGATGTTTCAAAACATCGATGTTTTGATATCGATGTCGCATCCCTAGTTCGCACCCCATTCTCCAAACGTCCACACCAATCCAACGTGAGGACTTTCGGCCACGACAGATTGAAGGTGCACCAGCCGCCTCTGTACCATTCGCTTACAAAAATCCAAGCACTGGCCCGGATTCGAACCAGTAACCTTCCGATCCGGAGGCTAACACCAAAACCATCTTTCTTTCTTTCTTAATTGGAGGAACACACCCCATCCGTGGCACCCTTGTGTTGGGATATATCAGATTGCATAATTTTGCTTAGCAGACCGGTTGGTCAGCTCTCAAGCTGAAAGTTGGTTGGTTTAGGGGTTTCATAAGTTCCGTTCCGAGTGGAAGCAGCCTCCTCAGCACCGAGTTATTTAAACGGATTAGCAACTGGTTAGGAAGGCCTCGAGTAGGAAACTTGAGCAGCAGGGCCATAGGACTCGACATACGAAAATGTCCCTGTCCTCGCAGGATACGCAGGACGGGGAATGGACGTGTTCGACCCATAGTGCGAAGATATGTGACCTGGTTCATAAATATCAATCAACAGAAGTCATGAATTGAACCAGATTGCTTTTCTTCATAGAATAAGGAGCAAGGGCCATGTTAGGCCATTGGGCACCAGACACAACTTAGGATTAGGCATTCACACACCATGAAAGGAACGCACTAGGAATATTTACTGAAACAGAAGAGAGCCGACCAACCGGTATAGTGGTTAAGGTGTTAGCCTCTAGATCGGAAGGTTCCTGGTTCGAATCCGGGTCCGGGCATGTATGTTTGTAAACGTATGGTGTAGAGGCGGCTGGTGCACCTTAAATCTGTCGTGGCCGAAAGTCCTCACGTTGGGTTGGCGTCGAAGTTTGGAGAGTGGGGTGCCAGCTCAGGTGTTGCTTCGTCATCTGACCGTAGTTCAAAATTACGAGGTGTCGTCCTCGGATCTTTCCCTTAAGGGATTGATCCCGGACCGTTGTCAATAGCCCGTTGTGTTGCTCTAGAACGACGTTAACTAAAATTACCAATTTTACCGGGTCAGGTTATGGATGTTTGTAAGCGTATGGTGTAGAGGCGGCTGGTGCATCTTCAATCTGTCGCGGCCGAAAGTCCTCACGTTGGGCTCGTGTGGAAGTTTGGAGAGTGGGATGCCGGCTCAGGTGTTGCCTCGTCTGACTGGTTCAGATTTACGTGGTGTTGTCCTCATATATTTCCCTTAAGGCAGTGCTCCCCAACCGTTTTATCACCGATGACTGGATCAACGTTTGATAATTTTAACGCGGCCCGCTGGGGGGAGGGGGGAGATACGTTGATTCTTTTTTGATTTAATAATTTTAATTTAATCGGATTTAAACATGCCTTCAAAATAAAATACAGTTACACCAAAAAATGAATATAGTGTGATTTAACATTTTAACTCACTAGAACGCTAAATCAATAAAATAGTTTCCCAACCACAAAAAACTCACGAAGCGCTCGAACTCTTTTAAAAGCAAAGACAGGTGATCGTGCACCAACTAGGAGAATGAATGTTTAGGCTCAGTCTCGCCTGAAATCCCCACTAATGTCTGAAACATGTCCAAAATGCCTCTGTTCACGCGCCGTCCCCACAACTTCAGTTTGGATTTAAATGCAGCTACTTTGTCTGGCAACTTGAAAACAGTTGTCACGTTTGTCAAAATTGGAAAATAGAGACATACAGAATTCAGAAATCATAATTGAAGCTCTAGTAACAGAACAAATTTCAAGTTCTGATTTACCGCCTCCTAATTTGAGTGGACATTTCACAGATAAGAACCGCACAAACCCGAGATAAATACACCAAAGTAAATAAAATGGAAATAATTTAATATTTCTTGGACGGCCCGGTACCATTTGACCCACGGACTGGTACCGGTCCGCGGCCCGGGGGTTGGGGACCACTGCCTTAAGGGACTGATCCCGGACCGTCGTCTATAGCCCGTTGTGTTGCTGTAATACGATGTTAATTAAAATTACCATTACCATTACATGACACAGAAGAGAAATTACACTCTGGGAAGAATGCATCCGACAGGAATCGAACCTGCACCGCCTACAACTCCAAAGTTGTAAGCGCAATGGTCCTAGCCACGACGGCCCCTCAGGCTAAGAGAGTTTTGGACAAATTAGAACATGTTCGTCCCTTACTTTTCTGAAACAGAAACTCGTGTTTTCATGACATCAGTGTTCAAGAACCGTTTCGGGATGAGGAAGTTAGCATGCTTTTATTCCGTTCGGAAGGAAGTACTTAAAAAATAGGCGAATTAGAATTGAGATTCCGTTCCGACCGCAATAAAACCCTCCTGAACATCAGCCTGCCCCCAGTGGAGTCCTCGGCTTCGGGTGAGCGGGGAGGCGAAATCGTAAACCCGTCATGGGACTGCTTTTTTAACGCCCCGAAAGGGTTGTAAAACGGCGGCGAAAATGGCCAAGAAGCGTTTAATTTAATAAGCATTAATGGACACGAGCAAAGATAACGTTTTTATGACGAACGACGGGACGTAAAATGAAATCACTCTTTGATTTTTATGACACAAGTGAAACGCAAAAAAAAAAGGATGAAACTTTTTCGTAACGAGAACGTTGGCGTGGTGTGGAAATTTGGAGAGTGGGGTGCCAGCTTAGATGCCACGTCATCTGACCTGTGGTTCAAAATTACGTGCCATTTTCCTCGGATTTTTCCCTTTGGGAATGATTTCGGACCGTTTCCAATTGCCCTATGTGTTGCTCCAGAGCGACGTTAGTCAAAACACATACCGTGACGGGAAATAGTTTCGGACTGTTTCTGCGATTCTTATAACTTTCAAGGTACAAATGCCGTAACGGCCGTAGTCTAAATTCTTCCTTGGTGCGATTCTTATAACTTTCAAGGTACAATTGCCGAAACGGCCGTAGTCTAAATTCTTCCTTGGTGCGATTCTTATAACTTTCAAGGTACAAATGCCGTAACGGCCGTAGTCTAAATTCTTCCTTGGTGCGATTCTTATAACTTTCAAGGTACAATTGCCGAAACGGCCGTAGTCTAAATTCTTCCTTGGTGCGATTCTTATAACTTTCAAGGTACAAATGCCGTAACGGCCGTAGTCTAAATTCTTCCTTGGTGCGATTCTTATAACTTTCAAGGTACAATTGCCGAAACGGCCGTAGTCTAAATTCTTCCTTGGTGCGATTCTTATAACTTTCAAGGTACAATTGCCGTAACGGCCGTAGTCTTAAATTCTTCCTTAGCGCGATTCTTATAACTTTCAAGGTACAATTGCCGTAACGGCCGTAGTCTTAAATTCTTCCTTAGCGCGATTCTTATAACTTTCAAGGTACAATTGCCGTAACGGCCGTAGTCTTAAATTCTTCCTTGGCGCGATTAATATAACCTTCAAGATACAATTGCCGTAACGACCGTAGTCTAAATTCTTTCTTGGAGCGATCATGATACAACATCTGTACCGGCCGTAGTCTTAAGGTTAACTAAAACCAATGATGTGGTGGTTGGCAGTTTAGCGCCATGGTACCCTTTCTTCGGGGTTCTAAAATTCCTCCCTAACATAAACTGATAAGAGGAAGGGTCTGCGAAGTTAACAACCGGAATAAATTAAGAACTGTCCAGTAGTGCCCTTCTTGGTAACTGTCCCCTTTCATTAGTGAGTAACTGGGGTAGCGGTGTCCTTCATTCCTGACCCCTCGACAGGAAGATTCGTTTGAAGTTACAAGTCGCCATTAGCAAAACGGACCGTTGATGACTGACTTGATTGATGACATATATATCACCAGAATACTGACCTCACACACCTTGATCTCGCCTAAATCTAAATATCTTCATCATTCGCAGTTCTTGTACAACGTGCTATTGGCAACGGTCCGGGATCAAACCCGAAGGATTAGATCAGAGGGTAACACAGCGTAATTTTTAACGACGGCCAGATGATGATGTCTCACCTGAACTGGTACCACACTCTCCAAACTTCCACGCCGGGGCGAGGACATTTGAGGCCACGTTAGATCCAACCTCCATGTACGAAACAGTCTTTGGTTGGATTCGAACACGCAACCCTCCGGTCATTGGCAAAATTGGTCAGATCTGGATAGACGGGGTATGGCGTCAAAATGACTGGGACAGTTGATATCCGACCACCAACCTCTTCGGTCTGCGGCACTAAGAGGCTATTTGTGGAGGAGCAAGGCTGTAGTGGAGGGTATACGGTGGGATACGCCGTATACCTTCTGGTTTTCCTAGAAAATTCCGTATACCCTCTGCTTTTTCTTAAAAACTACGTACATCACTTTGCTTTTCCTATGAAACATCGCGTGAAACGCAGATAGCTATAGAAGCAAAAGAAAAGTTTCTATTTCAAAAAATCACCTTGGTACATAATTCCAATATAGTAACCTATTAATCAAAAGCAATTCATTCAAAGTACTGTCGACAGAATGAAATCCAGACTTTGTTCTGATGTCAATGAAGAAAATTGTCAACTTTTGAAGCATATATCCATGCTTGATCCAGAAAATATAAATAATGAGGATATTCGCCATGGAGATAAGGAGGTGAAAAAGATCTATCAACGGTTTTTGGTATTGATGAAATGTGCACTATTCAGTGTTTGAGGAACCGATAAAAACGCCCAAGTTGTTCCAGAAAATTTAAAGCCTCTTTTAAGAACAATAGAGATATTACCATGTTCCACAACCGAGCGCGGGTTTAGTTTAATAAATAAGGAGTGTAACATATGTGAGATCATCTTTTATTGATTTCAAACATCTCCAAATTTTTATAATGCAAATGGCCCACATAGTATATAGAACACTTTCGACCGGAAAAAATTTGTAAATTCTTGGTAAGCCAACCATTGCTCTTCAATAGACAATACATCAATAGAATGCGTTTCTAAAAGATACAGAGATAGATTTCTCTTGTCAAGCAGTTTGGAAAATATTGCAATGAAAATAATAGAGGTAGACCTTAGAATTTGTTTTAAAAATTACATCCCACTTTTTAAGTGTTTAAATATTTTTCTCTTAACATTTCCTGTACTTATTTTATATCATAGTTAAATATTATTATCATAGTTAATATTATAGTGGTATTTTTAAATTTGAATATCACTCAATGCTAGACTGCACATTTTGCCTTGCATAAACACAGTAAACTCCCAATAATTCGAACCTTGTGAACACAAATTTCTGCTTAGGTCAAAGTTTCTTCAAAGTTCTACATTTCCTTTCCTGTAATATAAAATTAATATAGGCATTTTTTTTCTCGATAATTTGAACTTGGATTAATTCGAACGTATTCCCTTGTCCTTTGAGTATACTACATGTGCCCCGGAGGAGTTGCATCCCCCTGGAAAGTGTAAGTAGTGAGTACATTTTACGCCTTCCCATGGTATACCCTCTGGTTTTTTTACGATGATGAGGTGAGCTGACGTTACTCCTAAAGCCGCGTTTACAACGAAGTTGCAAACGCTTCCCCTTCCAAACATCGAAGATATTCCGATAAATAGCACTAATTTTATCGTCAAGATTTCGTGTCGAGGTAACGATTTGGCGAGTTTGCAACTCCAATTTTGTTTTCCACCAGGAGTCGGTAAAGAACAAAAGACTGCAACTTTTAGGAGGCCATTCCTCCGAGACGAAATTTACCGACCCACCGGTCTGGTGGCTAAAGTGTTAGCCTCTAGATTGGAAGGTTCCTGGTTCGAATCCGGGTCAGTGCATGGATGTTTGTAAGCGTATGGTGAAGAGACGGATGGTGCACCTTAAATCTTTCGCGGCCGAAAGTCCTCACGTTGGGTTGGTATGGACGTTTGGAGAGTGGAGTGCCAGCTCAGGTGTTGCCTCGTCATCTGACCGTGGTTCAAAATTACGTGGTGTTGTCCTCGGAACTTTTCCTTGGGGTTAAATCCCGGAACGTCGTCAATAGCTCGTTGTGTTGCTCTAGTACGACGTTGATTTAAAAAACACCGAGATGAAATTTGGGATGAAAATGCTCTCCTATTTCGTCCCCTTTCGGTATAGCAGACAACAACACCGCTCCCCTCTGCCCTTCGGCATCCCGTGGTCACTCACGCCGAGTTTTGTTCGCTGTGACATTTTGCCCTCATCGCTTTCCTTTGGCTTTTATAACATGGTCTCACCCAGTTCATCCGGGTTGCCCGTTGTTTCGACAAAACTACTTACGCAGACTGCTGATGCAAGCGCAACATCTTCGACACTCGACATATTGCTGAATGGTGATAACACCTCTACAAAGACAGAAGACTGTTCACCCCTTTGCGTTGCTGATAAAAGTCGACAGAGCGTTTACACAGGAGTGGATCTAAAAGGGGTCAGCAAAAGGGGTAGCAAACCGTCTTCGTCACAAAAAGGAGGCGACAAAAAATACTTGCAACTCCGGTGTAAACACGGCTTAACGCGGACAACATCAGCGTCCATGCGCTTACAAACTGAGATTCGAACCCGAGACGAATGCGATGACCACTATATCAGTTTGGCGCCGGATGATACCTAACTCAGAACGAAAAGTGAATAAATTGGTTAAATAAGTAGTTGAATTTTCATCGAATCCGAGACAACAGAACAGGCTATAGGCAGCGGTCCGATATCGATCCCGAAGGTGAAGACCTAGGATAACACCTCAAGTTTTTGAACCTCGTCATATGAAGAGGACAAAACCCGAGCTGGAAACCCATTCTTTCTAAACTTTCACACCACAACGGCTACGGTAGGTTTCAGGTGTACCAGCTAGCGTCTCCTGTAGGAGACACTAATTTTCTCACACAAAAAAAATTAAAAATATTTTTTTCAACATTTTTTCAGAGCATTTCTGCATGTTTATAAGCAATTAACCCTTCTTTGCATAGTGGTGGAAATTTCCATCATAACATTGAATGCCCAAAAATTATATAAAAGAACAAGTTCACTTTAAGTTGATCGTGTCTGGATACCTTTTTAATGTCCATTGCATAAAAAAAAACATAGCTGTCAAAAATAAGCAAGTGTCACTATCAGTCAAACGAGCTTGAAGTTGTCATTCCGCTGTTTGTTGTAGTTGCAATAAAAGTATGATTTCGTTTTTAATTTTGTTTTATTATATTTGAGTTTCTATTGTGCTAAAAAAGTGAAAATGAGTGGAAGAAAGGTTTGTAACATGTGTTTCTGTTATTTTTAGAGCAATTTCTGAAAACGTTTGCGTTTAATTTAAAAAATACCACATGATACCATCCTATTGTTTTTTGCTAAATTTATACTATAAATATATACTAAGATTTTTTAACCATTTTTCCTTTAATTTTGAACAGGAATTATATCACCTTGATTTATTTCACCAATAAAGAAAAAATCATGCAAAGAAGGGTTAACACAAAAATTAAAAAATTTAGTTTTCAAAGTTGGTCTTGCGACTAAGGAGGTTAAGGCCACGACATATGTAACGTGTACCGGCCTCCACGCACACGACGGTCCCCGAGTAGTTGGCGACCAGTTGACATCAATTAACCCATCAATTAAGTATAATTGCATAAAAACTTATTTATGCTACTTTTCAAATTATTCTTTTGACCTGTAACACAGACTAGACTTGAGACTTCTGCCTTCCCATAAATAACCAGTTATCTATTTCCTCCACGAAAAAAAGCCACCTCCTGGGGTCTCCTGAAACATCCTGTCTCCGCGGGGGTCAGCCATAAAAGTCTTTTAAAGTCGCGATAGGCGCTAATAGACATGTCATGGATTGGGTCATGGGTTTTGAAAGACATCCTTGTCTGCGAGTTGAACAAGCAGGTAGGTGAACGACAAAACACTTAGGCCCGGTGAACACATCCGGTTTTTCAACGTTCAGCGCCGCTGTAGCAACGCAGGTGCGAGAGACATTAGAGAAACATTAGATACAATGGAAACAACTGTGAAACATTAGATCCAATGGAGCAGTGCACACATGCCTCCAGCGCCGCTGGGGTGACGCACGTCCAACTTGCATGCAATTTGTACCTCATTTCACCACGTCGCCGCACATAAGTCTCCGTTCTGAAGTACATTGTTTTCATAAACAAATGGAATATTAATAATAATTAATAAATGGTTGTATCCAGTAACTTCTACTTTGTTTCAAAATATGTGTTTTTTTTTTTACATTAAGTAAGCGAAATAAACGCGTTTTTTTCGATAGAATATTTATCGCAAATGGCGCGAAATGAGTTTGCGCGTCATTTCACGGTTATGTGTGCATAGTTGGGCTTCGGTGCCGCACGTTGAAAAACCGGATATGTACACCGGGTCTTATTCAGCGCCATTCCACGTACGGATATCTTTCTAATAACTCGAATAAGTAATTTTTCTTTGTGAAGAAGTTTGTATGTGTTATTTCATTTTGCATTAATATATCAAGCAAAGTGAATGTTCGACACTTTTAAGTCGTCATGACATTACTAATCTCTTAGTGAAACCGAGAGCTCAGCTAGGCAGGTAGTTGAATTAACGTCGCACTGGAGCAATACAACGGGCTATAGGCGACAGTCCGGGTTCAATCCCGAATGTTTAGGTCTGAGGAAACCTTGTGATATTCATTCAGAATCAGTTGACGAGGTCAACACCTCAGTTGGCACCCCACTCTCCAAACTTCCACAACACAACAGCGTGAGGGCATTTGAATTCGCAACAGATTAAACGTGTCAATGCCCTTACGCATACGGGGGTCTTTGTTGGCAGTTTCGAGCTGGTTGCTAATCCGGTTCTCTTCGAAGTGGGTCACCATGGAAGGGCAGGAAGAAGGTGTGTGGTCTCGTCGCCCCCCAAAACGGTAGCATGAAAACTGTACGAATCGCACACAAGGAGAAGACAACCAACAGCTATGATCATTATAATGTTATTTATTCTAAAAAGTGTAGAATATATACGCTATCTACATTATAGTTTCACAGCGTTTCCCCCTACATCAAAATATGTATATCACAGGCCAGAAAGGGAAAGGGGAGAACAATCAGAATGGATCCAAAAAGTTAAGCACTCCCGGCCGCGGTCAGCACTTGGGAGGGTGACCGACCGAGATGTTGGTTCCGCGGTCGCTAGTGGCGCCCTCTAAACTTTTTTCTAGCTGAATTCTATTATGCTTATCCAGCCTTTTTAACCCATTTTTCTTTGTAAATTTTCTCTAATTATGCTTTTATTTTATGTACACACACCTTATGACGGGGAGATAAGCTGCCTTGCAGCAGGTACTCCGTAAGTGATTGTCCAGTCCAGTCCAAAGGGGAGAACAACCTCACACGTCGCTTCTCACTCCCTTCCCTGTTGAACGGAATGGACGTATCAATTACGGAGTACCTTGCAGAAAACTGCGAACCTCCACATCAGAATTTAATGGTTGTAAACTTAAAAATGAGGGTAGAAAGTTAGAGGTAGTGACAATGCGCTTTGAAAAAGGTAAATAATTTAGATAGATAATAGAATTTAGTAATTGATACAATTAGGAGTCCAATTCACGTTCCAAAAGGGGTGGGGACATCGAGGAGGGGCAAGCAATCAGTACCGAAAAGAAGTGGCGCAATACAAAAGGTGTGGTGATGTCTTCCCAACGGCCTCTGCCGTGGTTTTTAAAATCGCCCAACGGCAAAAGTCAAAGACCAATCAGAGTCGGGAAGAACACCACCTGCAAAGGACACTTATATTTTCACCTGCTATTGTAGAGTCGTTAAGCGCGCGACACAAAAAACAGCAGCTGGCGTCAAAATGCAACCTATCAGAATACATTCGGCATTCCGATGATTGTTTTCTTTTTCCGATCGGAGTATCTCACGGTGTCACAGGGGAATCAAATATTTATTCTCAAGTAGAAAAATATTATATATGTCACATTATTTGGTCTAAACTAGATACAATAAATTTAACTAGTTAATTTCCCTGAGCTATACATGTATTCATTTAAATGTTTACACTATGAGTGTCACCATTTTCCGAGTAAAGATGCGACATCGATATCGATGCTTTCAAAACATCGATGGATTTACCATCGATTTATTGGAGCCGTTGTTTGTCGATGTTTTAACACTGTCGATATTTTCACGCTGTCGATGTTTTATTTTTGAATGAAAAAGTACCATAGTAAAAATTAAGAAAAATAACCGTACAAATCAGTGATGGAGATATTCGTCCCATCGGAAAGAGTTTCTTTCCCCTAACTGGTGGGATAGTTAGTGAAAAAAGAAGTCGGCCTAAGGTGGAGAAAGTTAACAAACTTATTTTTTATACAAACTGTAAATAACAAATATTGGAGTTATAGGCCCCAATATTTTTTTATTTACAGTACTAGGGGGCTCCGCCCCCTGCTCGCTTACGCTCGCCAACCCCCGGGGATTGCTGCGCAATCCCATTTGGTTTGCTTCGCAAACCAACACTCCTTTCACAGATGTCATTTGGTTTGCTTCGCAAACCAACATTCCTTTCACAGAGTGAAACTATCTGAATAATTCGTATTATGCTGATTTCACTTTCCGGTACATGACGTCACAGCGAGGGCTTCGCGCCCTGCTCGCTTACGCTCGCCGACCCCGGGGATTGCTACGCAATCCCGTTTGGTTTGCTTTCTCAAACCAATACTTCTTTCGCAATTGATTTCACTTTTTTTTGCTTTAACACTTAATGCACCCTAAACTAATAGCCGCATCAGTAAAAAATCTTCTGTATCTTGTTCCCTGTACAATTTTAAGTAAACAGTGTTAATATCAATACATTGTACTTTGTCGGTAAACTGTCTTGAGAACAGAGGGAAAAAAGCGAGCCTTTTTCCTCGCCAAATAAAAAGAAATCGTTTTTATGGCAATTGTTGCTACGATAAATTTGATATCTGGCAAACCCGATAGTCAAAAGTGCAACCCACTGCTGTTTGCCGAACCAGCTATGCGAACTGAAAAATACGAAATTTGTGTCACCAACTTTTGATTGCATCGAATTTATTTATGAACCAATTTTAAAAATAATTGTACCGTAAGAAAGAGTACATTGTGAGGTATACTGCAATATTTTTAAAATTAAAAACTAACAGTAATACTATATAGATATGACCATTTTAGTTTTGTATCGGAAGTTACGATCTGAAAGTTCCGAAAATTGTATGACCTACTTTTAATTGCATCGATTTTGTTTATTAACCAATTTGAAAAATAATTGTACCATAAGAAAGAGTGTAATGTAGTGTATTCAGTGATGTTCTCAAATTTAAAAAATAATGGTTTTTGCCGTAGACATAACGGTTTTAACAAAACGTAGCGAAAATATCCGAAGATTCCGAATTTTGTATCACGAACTTTTGATCGCATCCAATTTAATTATTAACCGATTTCAAAAATAATAGTACCGTAAGAAAGAGTATATTCTGAGGTATACTGCGATATTTTAAAAATTAAAAACTAATAGTAATTAGATATAGATACAGCAGTTTTAAAAAAAAGTAACAAAAATGTCCCGATTTTTCCCGAATTTCAAAAAAATATTATCAAGAACCACATTTAAATTTCAAAAAAAACTCGACGAGCTGCAAAAATTTACGTTGAGAGGTACTCTTAAAAAAAAACTCACGACTAAAGACTGAAATTTTGAATGTGTTTTGCTCACTCGCGGAAGAAATTTCACTTCTTCAACTTTAACACTTAATAAAACCTAAACTAATAGCCGCATCGGAAAAAAATCTTAATAATTATCCAGGGAATACGATGAAGAACAAAGCATGTTAATTTCATATTTTTCCGATCAGTACTTTCTCGGGAAACCGTCTAAGAATGGAGCTAAACAACAAAAATTTCAATTCTTCGGCGGCGGCGGCGGCGGTAACTTTTTTTTAATATAGAGAGAAATAAAAATTTTGTTTGTTATGTTTTCCCCATAAGTTGATAAATAATTAATAATAACTAAAAATAATTATTGTTATATACGTTTTATTCCCCTAATATTCAAGTTTCTACCTTTCCGATCGTTGGAGATAGAGTAAAAATTTCAACGGATTTGAAATCAGCGAAAAATATTGCACCAGATAGAGTTCTTAAATGTTATTTTCTTAAAATAAACAATTAATTATTCAATAAATAATTAAATAATCAAATGGAAAAAAAATCAAACAAAAATCTGTTTTTGACCTCGATCGGGCGTAGAATTTTTACACTGATTTGAAATCCGTTGAAATTTTCACCTTATCTTCAACGATCGCAAAGATAGAAACGTGAATTAGGGGAATAAAACACATATTCTAATGCATAAAAAAAACTTACCTTGGAAAACACGCGTTAGAAAACGCCTCATGTGAACAGGGCCTAAGCGGGATTCCATTTTATTTTTCCCGATCTCTCTGCTTGAAGATCTCCGGGCGAAGGTCATATAGGGATATCGGGAAGAAAGAACGAATAATACAGGACGAGCGATGATGAAAACACAAGTTTGCGCTTCGATAGCCAATCAGTCCAAGTCAATTCCCAAATCCGCGTGACTCACACGTCTGAGATCGTACGACTGCGACTCCGCCCACATGTTCCGTCCATTTCATTCAAAGGTCGATCTATAAAAATTTTAGCAGTCACAAAGAAAGTCCTATTCAACCATATGCTTAAGGATTCAGAATGTTTTAGAAATTGCTGCTGGTCATAGTTTATAACACATTATTGACATTTTATAGAAAAAAATTCTTTTTAACCCCAAAAGTGATTTTGCCGAGATCAAGATTTTGCTAATAATTTAATGATGACAAAATCAAGATATCAGGTTTTCTAATAACGAAAAATCTCGTCCATCAAGATTTGTTCAGTTTTGACCTATTATAATCGATGACCATATACCTAGTCAAGACAACCACCAGGAGGGTTAAAATTCTGCCATTATAATAAAAATGTGCAGAGCAGGATTCAAAAACAGTACACTCAAACCTATTTTTGTGCGATCTTTTTTGTGAAAAAATTTATTCAGTACACACACACACAATCTACTTACAGTCCTTTCAAAATTTTAATCAAATTAGAACATAGTTGACAAAATTATCAATAAAAATTAATTAAATAAAAAAATTTTAATACGTACTTAGATTGTTTCACTAGTGCTGCTGAAAAAGCAATTTTTTTTCCTAAAATTAATTGTTTTTTTATGGAATTTCAGCTCTGATACTTCATTTATTTCGAGTCTTATTTTTGTTCTTTGCGCAACGTAAACGATTTCCGAATATTTGGGACAGATGATATTTTTCAAAGAACGCGAATAAAACGAAAACTCATGTTTCTTTCGCTCTGAATTGATTCCGCATTTCTAAATTTTTTGCACTTTTTAGGAATAACTTGTGGCAAAAGGTTTGACGAGATTCCAACTAGTTGCCTCGTGTCTTGATTTCGTTTAAGGGGATCCGGGACACATTGAAAATTTTTTTAAATAATTAATTTAGAATTTTGAATTATTTTGTACTGATTATCCATCTAACTAATAAGCCAAATCACACAACACAGAATTTTTCCAAAAGTTTTTTAAAAATTTAAAATAAAAATTTTTTGAAAAAAAGAGGTCTCATTTTAAATTGCTAAAACTTAAAATATTCTTGATCAATTTTCAAAATTCTTGCAGTAAATTATTCACAAATTTATAAACTTTAGTTATGATTCAGCAATTAAAAAAATATTAATTTAATAAAAAAGAAAAAATATTTGAATGAAAATTTTTGAAAATTTTAAGGTGCTTTTTTTTTAAGTTATATTTTTTAAAGTAAATATTTGTTTCAAATTTGCTGAATCAAAATTAAAGTATAATGTTTGAAAAAGATTTATTCCAAATTTCAACCCTTAAACTTTATCGGTTTTCGACTTATAGCAATTTGAATACAGGAAATCTTGAAAAAAGTATCATGGAGAAAAACGCATTTAAGTTTTGAAGACAGATGTTGCTGCCATGACAACAACTGTCAAGAGTGTTAGATTTTCAAAACAATGCACCACAAAAATTACTATATCTCTAGTTCTAATTAAGATAGAAACGTAATTTAGACGTCATTTTAAGCAGAAAAACACAGAGAATTTCTTAAATGAATAAAATGAAGTAAAAAATTTGACGATTTTTGTGTTTTGGACCCCTTTAGAAAGCAATTTCTAGTTATTTCGTAAGGTTTTGAATTATTTTCTACGTGAGACATCTTTTATGCAACCCCTATTCACAGCGTAAAAAAAAATTTAATGTTTTGCGAAAAATCATTTTTATAGCTACTCGTGAAGTTTTGGAAGATTTTTCTTTATGCGTTTTCTTTATCCTTTCCCTATCCACCGCACAAAAACATGTTTGAGTGTATTTTCATTTCCAAGGATTGTTTGATTTCAAAATGAAACTAATCGACAAAAGTATAGACATAAATAAAAATTTACCTCTTGAACGGAAGATTTGCAGATACCTCGTTTAATACGTCATAACGAGATTAATTGTGAATCGAATTTATTAACACAGACTCGCAAGAAAATTCATTACTGGAACCCTTTTTTATTGATAGCTTCCACCACGAAAAAGAACAAAGAATCAATTTAGTGGATCAATGATATGCAAGCAATCGTAACCTAAACCAATGACCTTGTTATGAAATATGAGCGGAGTTGGACGAAAATTGGCGCGAATACAGGATAATATTGAGTCATATTTCCCGCGCTTGGCGGCGTTTGGTCTGTTTAAACACCTTTGGAACAGAAAAAAGAAAAATATATCTCTCTATATTAAAAAAATGTTACCGCCGCCGCCGACGCCGCAGGATTGAAAACTGTGTTGTTTAGCTCGATTCTTAGACAGTTTCCCGAGAAAGTACTGATCGGAAAAAAACAAAATTAACATGGTTTGTTCTTCATCGTATTCCCTGGACAATTATTAAGATTTTTTTCCGATGCGGCTATTAGTTTAGGGTTTATTAAGTGTCAAAATTGAAGAAGCGAAATTTCTTCCGCGAGTGAGCAAAACACATACACATTTTCAGTCTTCAGTCGTGAGTTTTTTTTAAGAGTACCTCTCAACGTAAATTTTTGCAGCTCGTCGAGTTTTTTTTTTAAATTTCAATTTGGTTATTGATAATATTTTTTTGAAATTCGGGAAAAATCGGGACATTTTTGTTACTTTTTATTTAAACTGCCGTATCTATATCTTATTACTATTAGTTTTTTATTTTTAAAATATCGCAGTATACCTCAGAATATACTCTTTCTTACGGTACTATTAATTTTGAAATCGGTTAATAATTAAATTGGATGCGATCAAAAGTGGGTCATACAAAATTCGGAATCTTTGGATATTTTCGCTACTTTTTGTTATAACCGTTAACTAAAACTGTCATATCTATATCGTATTACTATTAGTTTTTTATTTTGAAAATAGCGCAGTATACCTCAGACTGTACTCTTTCTTACGGTACCATTATTTTTAAAATTGGTTTATAAATAAATTCGATGCAATCAAAAGTTGGTGACACAAATTTCGTATTTTTTATTTCGCGGAGCAAATTCTCGGAGCTTTGTATTCGCGGAGGGTTGTATTTTTGACTATTGTGTTTGCCAGATATCAAAAAAAAAAAAAAAAATTTATCGTAGCAACAATTGCCATAAAAACCATTTCTTTTTATTTGGCGAGGAAAAAGGCTCGCTTTTTCCCCTCTGTTCTCAGACGGTTTACCGATTAAGTACAAAGTACACATCGTAAAGTTTGAAGATTAACAGGGTTTACTTAAAATTGTACAGGGAACAAGATGCAGAAGATTTTTTTACACATGCGGCTATTAGTTTAGGTTGCTTTAAGTGTTAAAGCAAAAAAGAGTGAAATCACTTGCGTAAGAGGTATTGGTTTGCGAAGCAAACCAAACGGGATTGCGTAGCAATCCCCGGGGGTCGGCGAGCGTAAGCGAGCAGGGGGGGAAGCCCTCGCTGTGACGTGATGGACCGTAAAGTGAAATCAGTATAATACAAATTATTCAGATAGTTTCACTCTGTGAAAGGAATGTTGGTTTGCGAGGCAAACCAAATGCCATATGTAAAAGGAGTGTTGGTTTGCGAAGCAAACCAAATGGGATTGCGTCGCAATCCCCGGGGGTTGGCGAGCGTAATCGAGCAGGGGGCGGAGCCCCCTAGTAATTGAAAAAATAAACTCAAGACTGAGCGATTTTCAATGTTTTGATTATTTTTTGCTGTGAATGCTCTTTTTAAAAGCACTGTTCTGTTACCAACTCTTCTGCTCACCACGGTGTTCTCAAATATCTCATTCTATTTGTATCATACATTTTTTGAACTTGAATTCAAACAAAACAACATCAATAAAATTTAATGAGCGGTTTTGCGATCGTATTTTTACTGAAAACTACTTGGATTTTTCAAATCAATTTCAAGGATATTTTCAATCAAATTTTATTAGCTTTTTTTAAACTAATATTCATGACTAATGCGAGCAGAATGATCTAGAAAGCTACGTATCTAAATCTCTACTATTATAAAAGGAAGTGTTTCTTTTCTGCTCGCAAAGTCTTGACGAATTTATGGCACTTACAGTAATGGGATTTGGTATACATGTAGTCCGAAGTTTTTATTTTTGGGTCGCGGCGAATTTTAAAATTTAATCTAGAACATTTTAAAATGTATTTAATTATTATTGGTTTCTTTGGAATGGCAACAGCATAAAATATTCTAAATTTATTTTTTCCGTGCTTCCGTTTGATTTGCGGAGGAACAATTTGTCAGCAGACTAAAAAAAATAATAATAAAAATGTTTAACTAGAGTTTTGTTCTTTTTTTTCCTATCTCCTAGACCGTTAAAGGTATTGTAAAAATTTCAACGGATTTGAAATCTGCGGAAAATTTGACACCAGCTAGATACCGTATACGCTTGATTTTCTTTTAATAAATAATTTTTATTTGGTTTACGAAGCAAACCAAATGGGAATTCGTTACAAGGGAGTTAGCGAGCAGTGGTCACACCTGACCCCTTTAAAAGAACTGTCACGGGCAACAACGTGCTGGTCACGCAGAGGCTAGGGGTTTTTTTTAGACCCTCCCTGGACCCACTCACCGTCAGGTTTAGAGTGTATTTGTGGTCCAGGGGGAAAGGGTGGGGACGACTTCCACAGCACAAAGGAGGCCCAGAAGGACCCACTCCGGCCGATCGATAATTTTTTTTTTCTTTTCTTCCTTTTTTTAAATATTATATTTGTGGTTGTTTTATTCCCAAGGTTCGGTAACATTCCGGCCTTATGTTAAAAATTACAATAATCATCCGGAGTCCCGGGAAACCAAGAATGCAAAACCGGTGGCACACCGTTAAAATTACATTTAATACATCGGTGGCACACCGGGAAATGTAACTTAAACGCAGAACAAGAAACACAAACACAAGACATAAAACACAACACAAAACAAAAAGACGTTACAATACAAAAAGAAGAAATACAAACATCAAGAGTTTAATTAAAATAATATATTATTTTTAAAAGGTGATAATGATTTGATTTTTATAAATAGGATTTAAAGCAGAGGCTAGTTTGTTGTCTTGTGTCTGGCGCGCCATGGTCAAATATGACCCTTGCGCCATATAAACCCGACCAACTGTACTGGAAGAACAACGACGCAACTACAAAATTCGAGTAAATTTTCAAGACACGCCTGCATGAGGGAGAAGGGGTGGCATTAGTTAAAAAGCAACGTGTGATAGTAGCCCCACTTTCACAATACCAGTAGTTCCTCACATGCACGTCATCTGACCGTGGTTCAAAATTACGTGTTGTTGCCCTAGGATCTTTCCTTTCGGCTTTGATCCATGACCGCCCGTTGTGTTGCTTCCAGGGTGACGTTTATTAAAATACCTACCTCACATGCTGTAATTAATATTAACCATGAACGCTTCTTTATTTTTCTGAATAAATTAATGCATTACACTTTGCGTCATTGTTCTGTAACATCGAATATGTACAGGGTGTATTATGAAAGTAATGCGCATGATTTTATTGTGACGCGACTATCTATCGCAGGACTCTCGGATTGGTCGAAAAATGTGGTGGTGGATCTGCCCTTCCAAACGCGTCCGGTCTCAGTTCGCTCCGAGCAGTAGGAACGGTAGGACGTGGATTCGCGCAAAGTCTTTTTTTCCGATTGTGTCACGGCACGATGGAGTGTTCGCTGGAACAGCGGTACGCCATAAAGTTTTGTGTGCGGCTTGAGAAGAATGCAACGGAAACTTATCAAATGGTTCAAGATGCCTTTAAGGAGGCACACCCAATCGTCTCCCAAATCCAAAAAAGCGCGCATGAGCAAGTCTCGCATCAAAACAATGCTGATTGTGTTCGTTGACATCCGAGGAATCGTCCATTTTGAATTTGTACCGCAAGGACAATTTGTCAACGCAACTTTTTACCTGGAGGTGCTCAAGAGACTGTTACGACGGGTCGCGCGAGTCAGGCCTGACATCAAAGACGTCTTCAAGCTCCACCACAACAATGCCCCAGCCACACGGCATTCGTCGTCACCAACTACCTGATCCAGAGGAAGACCCCCACCCCTTGGTGCCCCAGCCTCCTTACAGCTCTGACTTGGCTCCGTGTGTCTTTGTTTTGTTCCCCCGACTGAAGAGAGAGCTGAAGGGAAAGCACTGGGAGTCGGTGGAGAACATCCAACCTCATGTTACAAGGTTCCTGAGAGGCATTCCAGTCGAGGAGTTCCAGGGTGCCTTCCAGGCGTGGAAGAATCGTCTCCGCAAGTGTATTGATGCACAAGGGGACTATTTTTGAAGAATTTTAACCATTTGTACCAATCGGATCAACAAATCTATTTTTCCTAGAAAATGCGCATTACTTTCATAATGCACCCTGTATTAACGGATTATATAAGTACAACCTTATACCAAACATATTTGTAGAATTCTATACGTGATCAAAAGAACCCTATATAATTATATAGCGTTCTTTTGACCACGGCTTCTATAAGCGTTTTGCAATTAGCTTATATAGAAAACTAGCCACTGAGTGGCTAGTCTGGCGTTGCCCGTGCCCGTGGTGCAAGGTATTAAGCTGTTGTATAGTAAAATTTTTAGCTGATTTCAAATCCGTTGAAATGTTTACTTTTTCTTTAACGGTCTAGAAGATAGAAAAAAAGAACTTTGACTTCAGTTAAAAGATTTATCGTCTGGCTGGGAAATCAATCGTGCAACATCAAAGCGGAAACGAAAAAACTAATTTTCTCCGCGTTCTGCAGTTGAAAAAACTTGCCATGGTTCCAAACCCTGACTACAATGTCGCAAGACTAAAAAAGTTTTCCGCGTTTGAAAAACCGATGGAAAATAAAACTATTAAATTCATTTAAAAATCGTCGAGATTGAATCTTAAAATTCGACGCGACCCAGACATTTTAAATAATTCGGACTACTTGTGTGCCAAATCTCATTGCTGTAAGTGCCATAGAATTCTCAGGATTTTGCGGCACCAAACAGGCAAACACTTCCTTTTATAATAGTAGAGATGTGTAAAGGGACCTCTAAATAATTCTACAGAACATCATTTTTTTTGTTTCGAATCCTTTTCAGAAATTGAATTTCTATAGAATCAGAGCTCGGTTTCTCCACTCATTTTTTAACCTCCTTTTCAGTCCAGGTTATTTTCATGCTCAAGGACTAATAAAACATGGCTGCAGTACTTTACTCCCCAGTATTCTTAATATTTTGAGCACAGATATTTCCCATTGTTGAAAGTGCAAACAATGTGGGTGTGATAAATCACGTGGCATTTTGAAGTAGTAAATAGCTCCTTTTGCGGGTGCCTTAGAAACTGAGTAGGCGAGTCCATTCTGACAGAGGCGGAAAATTAGGGGATCGCCAGTGGGCGGTCGGAGTCTTATCTACCCTTCAGGGAATTTATTAGACATAATTTGCTATAAACATCCACAGAGATCATTTAATCAGTGCCATTTCGCAAATGGGTGTTGAAATTTATCACACTAGGTTGATGATGTTTCGCACGTGATTTGGACTGAAAGCGCCTTTACGCTTTAAGCAACAATCTCATATATATATATATATATATATATATATATATATATATATATATATATATATATATATATATATATATATATATATATATATATATATATATATATATATATATATATATATATAGCGTGACCATTTATATTTTTCCTCAAAACGGGACACCTACTAATTTTTAGGTAATAGTATAAATATTTAAAAAAAAAAAAACATGTTTTTAAAAAAGTTTTTATTTATTAAGGATAAAAACAGCAATGAACACGTGAAAATGAATACTTTATGTGGTCTTAAATTTTCTGAGAAATAAATTTGCTTCTGTATATTTGGTATTGATTTTAAATAAGATTGAAATTCTTAGCAGGATTTCTTAAAATTTACTTTTGTGTTTTATAAACAGGTACTTGGTTTATAAGTTAACATTAAAAGTGTACTTACGTTTAGGCATTGTTGAAATGAAGGTTTCACGAACAAATTATTTAAATTGAATGTAATAACACCCTTCGATTAAAAAAAAACAATATATATATATATATATATATATATATATATATATATATATCAAACTGTTCTTTTACAATGTGAATTCCAAAATTATTGACGCCTAAAGTGATTACAAGTTCTAAGTTTAAACATTTAGTCAAAAAGCATTTGAATAAATGCACCGGCCGATATTTTTTATTTTTAGCGTCTCTTTTTGAAATTGTTACCGTGGGTTGATCACTTTATGAAAACGGGACATTTCGGCGTCCCGAAGCTGCGCTTGGAGACAACGAGACAGCCTACCTAAAAACGGTACAGTCCCGTTCAAAACAATCAAATCAACAAATATAATATATATATATATAACGTGAAGTATGGTCACAAAATGTATATATTATATTTGTGGTCAAGAGAAGAATAACTGGATAAGTCTAAAAACTTCTTTTCAGGAGCGCGTTTTTAAGATTTGCCCTTTTCTTGTAAATCGGGTTTTGTAATAATATATTTTGATTGCATTCTATGTTACTCTTTTTTCATGCACATTACTTCTCCACTTCTACACAACGTGTAAGGCCCACAAGAAAAATCGTCCAGCAGACGCACTAATCTCATTTTGCAAATTTCGACTTATTAACTTATTCCTCTTGACCACAGATATTGTTTTGTACCATTTAAAAACTTTCTGAAAACAAAAATACGGTTTATCAGTGATTAAGTCAAAACGCTAGTCATCGAGTGTGGGTACAATATACAGTACATAGGGGTGATTTACCTGTATGTAAGAGAAGCATACAATTCGAAATCAGACTCCAAAAAAATAATTTCTGAAGAGTTTTATTGATGGTAATCTTTCGGTGTCTTAGGCCCGGTGCACACATCCGGTTTTTCAACGTGCGGCGCCGCTGCGGCACCTAAGCCCAGCTATAAAATGACGCAAGTACTAATTTTGCGCCATCTGCGATAAATATTCTAAAGAAGAAAACGTGTTTATTTCGCTTACTTGGTATAAAAAAAGTTTTTTTTTTTAAACAAAAAAGACGTTACTGAATAGAACCATTTATTAATTTTTATTTATATTCCATTGCATTTCAGACCGGAGAAGCGTGTGCTGCTAGGTGCGGCGCTATGGGGAACTGCGGCACGAAATGCACGTAAGTTGGACCTGCGTCGCCGCAGCGGCGCCGGAGGCATGTGTGCACTACTCCATTGGTTCTAATGTATCTCAGACCGCACTTCAACGGCGCCGCAAGTTGAAAAAACGGATATGTGCACCGGGCCATTTGCCGCGACGTCGACGACTCGACCGAAAGGTACGTGCAACAAAATATCTCAAATTACAAGAAACAGCAATCCCTTTCCAAACCGTCCGATTTAGTCACAGATTAGAATCACAATCACACTTTAGAATCACAGATATTCTTCGTTAGCAGTCACAGTTAGAACTGTTTCTGTGAAATCACTCTCAGTGACATCCCTTGTCGAAACCATTTGGAGGGAAAAAACAATTATTTTCGATTGCAAAGCTTTGGTCAGATAACGTGATCTTCGTAGCTTTTCATGTCTTCTGTTTTCGTTGGCCACGAAAAGATACACAACACCCTAATTTCGAGGAATTTAATATTATTACCTTGTGGCTCTCGTGAGCACCTTTTAGAATTTACTATAGCACACCAAACTTTAAATATCTTTGAAATGTTTTTAGGATCTATTTTGCCACACCACGCTCATGTCTACTAATTAATTTCATTTTTCAATCTGATACCGTTGAGAAATTCGAAAGCTACGTTTTTGATGGTTTAAAAGTTATGATATCAAAAATCTACCATCAAATCTTCCCTCTAACAAAACAGATTTTCAAGAATTTCACAATGCGGAATTCCATAAATTCTTGGAAATCGTAAGGACATCGGAAAGCTGTTCCACCCAACGTTGATCCATCAGAAATGCGAGACAAACATATTGATTTTTAAAGTTCAATCAGTCCAAAAAACACTAAAAAATTCTCGCAAAAAACTGAAGTCTGCTGTCTTTTTATATCGTTAATTTAATCATCTGAAAGTCGACAACTTGAGCTCCATGCCCAAAAAGAAACTCACATCCTTTACGGAACCAGATGTTTCGAGTTATTCAAGGACTAGGAGCATGTAACTCGAGCGGGTGTTGTTGTCTTTCCGCATTCATATAGTACCTTCCGGCTGACATAATAAAGAATTCATTCTGAAGCGAGGCAAACAGACACAGAGGCACGTTAACTCCATTTCTGAACCATTTTCCTCTTCCAGAATAAAAACAAAAAGGGCCACGACGAAGCTAAAAAAGTATAAAACCGTTTTCTGATCTGATAAAAATAAGTTTTTCCTACACTAAAGTTTATGACTGGGCGGCAGAAGTGAAAAAAAAAGAAAATGGCGCGTGGAATATTTTGAATACGCCCACTGGCGGTTGTCTACCAGACGTCGTCGTAAACCACGTGGAAACGTGACACATAATTTCCACAATAAAACATCAGGAGTGACTCAAAAATATGTGGCGAATTTTACAAAGACAGAAGCGATGTTTTTGAACACATGGTGTGACGCCAGTGTAGTTTTGTCGCTAAAAATGAAAACAAATATCCTGGTATTTCTTTCTTAAATCACCATCAAAGGCAAAAGAGTGGATTTGCCCTTGTTATTACACGGAAGATTTATGGAACTTCATCTCTGCTATTATAATAGGAAGTGTTTGTTTATGTGTACGCATTGTGTCCTGACGAATCTATGGCACTTACAATAATGGGATTTGGTACACAGGTAGTCCGAATCTTAAATAAATATGAAGTACCACCAATGCTTTCATTGGCGATGAATTGATGGTCCTCACTTTTTTGCCTTAAAGATGAGTATTTATGCTATATGTATCCATACGTATGGCTGAAATGCAAACATTTTTACAAGCTAAGGGAGTTCTTAGAACAAGAGACTAAAAGTAACAAAATGTATCGGAATGATGGAATGAAAACAAAGAATGACAGAAGCAGAAGACTTTGGTACGTTCAATTTCGAAGTAAAAATATGAAAAGTTGCAGAATCAGAAGTATTCTAAAACGTTAAATTCCAAAATAGAAGTATGAGGTGGTGAATGCAAACTAGAAGGTAATGGTAATTAGTGTCGTACTGGAGCAACACAGTGCGCTATTGGCGACACTAGAAGGAAAGTTGCAAAATCACAAGCGGTATTTGATTAAATATATAGTGTAACTTTGGCACTTGGACATTCATAGCTGGAAGACTCAGTTTATGACAAGAAATATTAGTTACACCAAGAATAAAAATTATAATAGATCATTTGCTTCAAGAACAGATTACTAAAGGTACAAAAAACGAAATAGTCAATGACCATGTCGGCGGATCAACACGTCAACCACCCTCAAGACCAAAAGAAAACAGTGGAAAATTCATGTTATTGTTTACGTTTAAGATAGATAAGCCATAGAGGAAAATAGAGTAAGCAATGGTCGTCTTTTTAAGTGCCTAGTGTAACGGCCTCCCGACAGGTGATTACGAACACAGATAGGTTATAAGAACAGTTGTTCTTGTGTTCTGGTTGCTATTGTTCTTGTGTTCTGGTTGCTATTGTTCTAGTGGACGAATATCGATGTATGACAGTGCCTGTGTTCTGATACGATCAAGAATACGAAATGTTGGGAGCTGTTCTGAAAAAGAACACAAATAAGTCATATTCGTTGTAGACTTGAGAGGAGTGAGACGTGATTTTGCACTGGACGGTGCGGCGTATATATTTGAAACTTTTATTTTATAATGTAAATAAATGTGCGTGTCCAATTTAGGATCATGTGACCATAACTAGTTGTAACGTGACCTTTGGACTCCTTCGTATTCAAGGCGGAACATTCATAATCTGTTTGGTGCACTGAAGACCCTCATTCATTGATCCATCTTCTGATTGGTCCGCACTACATTGTCTAATTCATCGTTTTTGCTATAATTTTTTAGAAATGCTTATTCACACATCGAATCTATATCTACGATTTGGCCTAACTCTAAGGGAGAATAACCCTTCCATCCTCCTGCTTGATTTAAAATTAAATAACTTTATCAAATACTGTTTTACAAAGCAAAATAATAAAACTAAAACAACGGTACAGTTGCTCTGTGTAAAAATTGTAGTAAATAAAACTCCACGTCTAATCGAATTATTCAAAAAACCTGTGGCGCAAAATTTTGTATCGTTTCTTTTTGAAGTAACAACACATCAGTATCATCTCTTTTAATTATCCGAACCGAAACTCTCGTGAATTTTGTTTATTCGCAATCTGATAAGTCTGCAAATTGCACTGCAATGCAAAGTAATAAAATACCCAATAACTGACATGGCGTAGGGTTTATACCTCTCAAAATGGCGCAGTGCTTCGCCGGTGGTAACTCGTTTTTTAGTGTTTCACCGTGACTCGAATTTCAAAAAATATTTTCTCACAAGTTGAGTCAATCGTCATGGCATTATTATTTGCGTGTTTTGGAGAACGGAATGACTGGATCTCCTTCGTTTTCACAGTTTCAAAGTTGGTTTTTAAGAATTTTGAACACGTTTTCTTTTGAAACTCATTTTTTCAGTCACTTTACATAGACAGATTGAGGTCAATCTAATCCAGTAGGAACTGCCTAACAAAAATTCGAGAAAGTCACTTCCATAACTCTTGTTCATCCCAAAACCATTTTCAAATATCAAGCGAAAACATAGCAAATTAAAAAAAAAGTAGCAGCTCAGATTTTTTTAAAATAATTCGAAGTTTTCAAACTCGAATTTGTTTTTAATTATTCCAAAAATCTTTTGAGCTAATTCAAGAAGATTACAACTTCAAACAATATTAAATTACTTTTTTGAGGAATTAGGTGAGGCTGCCAAGTTGGCAATAAGATTAACTACCCAAGTGGTTTTAATACTTTACCTTTCTTTTTACTTTGAATACTTTAATTTCTTTTTACTCTTAATAAGAACGGATGTATCAAATTACGGAGTACCTAGCAGATAGTCCCTGCAAACCTCCACATCTTGACTAATAGAAAATTTAATGATTGGGACAGAACTATAAGAGGAATAAGTTAAAGGTAGTGGCAATGCTCTTTGGAAAAATTTAGTAATTGTAACCTTGTAAATGCTAGGTTACACGAGCACACAGTCTATCTTAAAGAACTTTGAATTGATTGGTTTGGTTGGTAGGTTAAAATGGGTTTTTATGGAACTAGAGGCCAAGCTGTGCCTAATACATGACAGAAAATGCCAAGTGATTGTGAAAAGAACGGATGGCGAGAACAAGTAGAGACAGATCGTTTGAGCATCATAGCGTCTTGAATTGTTTGAAAGTAAATAAATAAGTATTTAAAATAAAAAAATATTTTTCAAATCTTATCTCTACTATTATAAAAGGAAGTGTTTGTTTGTTTGTTTTCTGCCCGAAAAGTCCTGATGAATCTATGGCACTTAGGATTGATTGGATATGATTTTATGGCATTGGGTCCTCTTGGGACATATTATGCCAAACTCAAGATAAAAAACAAATATATAATATAATAAAAAAGTAAAATGAGTCAAAACATAATGAATGAATACTACATAAAATTATATGTGATAGATAAAACCAATGTCATGTAAAAAGCTAAAAATATTTGGATGAGGATTCTCTCCGATCATGTCATCTAAAACCAAGGTATAAGAATTAAAATGTTTAAGTCGTTGCCTATTAAAATGAGAACATTCTATTAAAATATGTTTTACGGTTAGTGGGCAAATGCAGTAGTTACAAATGGGATGATCTACTCCGAGGAGGAGGTGTCTATGGGTGATTCGAGTATGTCCAATACGGAGACGTGTTAGTATTACCTGCTGTCGTCTTTGAGCTGGTGACTGCCATTGCGTTATATTTGGTTTTAAAGCGTGGAGTTTGTTTTCAGTTTGTTCGGACCATCCGTTCTGCCATTTCTCTTCCAAAAATTTCTGAATGATAGATTTTAGGTCATGATAAGAGATGGTATGTTTAATATAATTTACGGCAGATTTGGCGGCTTTGTCAACAATTTCATTTCCAGATATCCCAACATGAGATGGGATCCAACAAAATAGCAAGTTAAAATTTTTGGATGAAAGATGATAAATTATTTTTAATGACTCTAAAACAATGGGATGACTGTCATGATCAGAATGTTTCAATGATTGTAAAACGCTTAATGAATCTGTGAAAATGATAAATTTTTTATGACAATGATCTGATATATATTCCAATGCTTTATATATGGCCATGATTTCAGAGGTAAAAACAGAACATGAAGAACGAAGTTTAAAACTGTTAACAGAGTGATTAATAGTGAACGCAGCTCTAACGTAGTTTGCCTTTTTAGATCCGTCCGTATAAACTTGAATAAAATTAGAGTAATTTTCTAAATGCTTTTGAAACAGTTGCTTGTATGAGAGGTATCTGCTTGATTGAAATTTTGGAATGGGTTTTGGAATTCAAAATAATGATTAAACCAAGGAGAGAAAGAATACAGTTTTTTCTGGGTGACGTCAAGTGAACAAAGTTCGGATCCGTTCATCAAATCCAGCATTCTTAAGTGAAATGTAGGGATGAAGTATGTCTTAGCTTGATAGAGGCGTTTTAAATACGGACTGTCATGAATGGTATGCAATGGGTGATGAGGGGTTGAGGTTATTCTAAAATAGTACTCCAGTGATAACAACTGTCGTCTTAAGTCCAAGGAAGGTTCAAAAGCGTCTACATACAAGCTGTTAACGGGTGAAGTCTTAAAGGCACCATAACATAAACGCAAAGCTGTGTGATGGATAGTGTTCAGTGTTTGTAGAGCAGATTTTCTGGCTGAACCATACACCACGCAGCCGTAATCTAATTTAGATCGTATTAAAGCTCTGTATATTTTTAAAAGACATGCTCGATCAGATCCCCATGATAATTTCGATAAAACCCTTAATATGTTGAGGGCCTTTTAGCAACGTTTGCGTAGATTTAAAATATGCGGTTGAAAATTCAGCTTCTTGTCAAATATGATACCTAAAAATTTGAAACTGTCCACAACATTAATTAAAATATCTTTGAAGAATATTTCAGGGTCAAGATGAAGATTAAGTTTTCTGCAGAAATGAACACATGCAGTTTTTGAAGGTGAAAAGCTGAAACCATTTTCATTTGTCCAATTAGTGATTTTGTTAACGGCCTGTTGAAGTTGTCTCTCTATTAAACGAATGTCTTTACTGCGCATGAAATTTGCAGATCGTCAACGTAAATAAGACCTTTTACAGAGGGAGGCAAATTAGAAACAATGTCATTAATCTTTAAAATAAACGGAGTCACACTTAAAACACTGCCTTGTGGCACTCCCTCTTCTTGAATAAAAACATCGGATAAAATCGACCCAATCCTTACTTTAAAATACCTTTTCTCTAAGAAATGTTGGATAAAAATAGGCAGATTTCCTCTTATGTCATTTTTAAAAATGTCTTTTAAAATTCCATGTCTCCACGTTCAATCATAAGCTTTTTCGATGTCGAAGAAAATTGAGACGAGATGTTTATTCTGTACAAATGCATTTCTGATTTCAGACTCGAAAGCTACTAGATTGTCAATAGTAGAACGATTTTTTCTGAAGCCACTTTGAAGTGAGGAGCTACATTTATCTTTTTCTAAAATATAAATTAACCACGCGTTGACCATCTTTTCTAGAATTTTGCATAAGCAGCTTGTCAGGGCTATTGGACGGTAGTTCGAAGGATTCTTGGGGTCTTTGTTCGGTTTCAGTATGGGTATTACAGCCATGACTGCGGAAAAGTGTGCTCGGTCCAAATTCTGTTGTAAAATTTCAGGAGATGGTTTAAAGAACTATTTGAAAGAGGTTTGAGCATGATATAACTAATATTATCTAGGCCAGGAGTTGATGTGTGGACTAAAGATAAAGCCTTCATCAATTTGGAAAAAGTAAAATCACAATTATAAGATAATATACTGTTTGAAGAAAAATTAACTTTATTCTTTTCATATGCAATTTTAATTTTTTTTTAAACTTTCAGAGTAGTTATTGGAGCTGGATATTTCGGAAAGGCATGAACCAATTGTGTTTGCTATGTCTTTGGGTGCCGATAGTATTTGGTTATTATTTTCTAGAATAGGAATTTGTCTATTGGGGTAAACACCTGAAATTCTTTTAATCCTGTTCCATAGTTGCTTACTTGTGGTCTTACTATTTATACTATTGACATAATTTATCCAAGAATCCCTCTTGCTACGTCGTTGTATTTTTCGAAAAGCCGCTTTTGTTTTTTTATAAATAATATAGTTTTCACTTGTTGGATATCTATTGAAGATATTCCAGGCTTTCCTTTGTTTCCGATAGGAATCGCTACATTCTTCATTCCACCAAGGTTTCTTTTGTTTTCTGGGCTTATAATTAACTTTTTTAATGGAAGCATCAGCACTTGTTATATTTATATCTGTTATTTTTACAGTTACTTCATCGATGTTATCAATTTCTATCGTGTTAGTAATATCAGCAAGGCTAGTAAAAAGTGGCCAGTTAGCAGTTTCAAAAATATATCTGGATTGGCTGTCAGTGTGAGGTTGATATTGGCCTGCATATTTTAGTGTAATTGGATAATGGTCGCTATTGTAAAGGTAAGGATCCACAGAAAAGGTCCAAAATGGTAAAATTGAAGGAGTGCAAATTGCCAGATCTATTGAATGGTAAGTAAGTGAAGGTGAGTGAAAGTAAGTAGGTTGGCCGTTATTCATAACACATAAATCATTGTCTGTTATTAATTTTTCAATTTGCTTGCCTCTACGATTAATGTCTGAACTGCCCCAGAGAATATGATGGCCATTTAGGTCACCAAATAGAATGAATGGTTGAGGAAGTTGATCTAACAAATTATTTAAGTCTAATGTGGCGATATGGGTATTAGGAGAAACGTATAAATTGCATATTGTTATTAAAGTATTGACATGAAGTTTTACAGCAACAGCTTGTAAATTTGTTTTAAGGTTAATTTGGGTGACTGGAAAGTCATGGGAGGTAAGCAGTGCAACACCTCCACATGCTCTTTGGCCTTCATCGTAATCTTTTCTGAATATAGTGAAATGACGGATGTTGGTGGTATCATTGTTTTTTAGATAGGTCTCCTGGAGTGCGATTGCAGCTGGTTTGTGTTTGTTTATGATGTCTTTAACATCATCAATTTTTTGTCCTAAACCCCGGCAGTTCCAGGAAAGAAAGGAAGCCATAAAAATAAAGGATAAAGGAAAAGAAAAACTACTTGTGCCTTTTCGTCCTAGGACGAGGTTTGTCTTGCCGAAGATCCTTCTTGGACTTGGGTGGCGAAGTCTCCAAGTCATCACCTTCTACAGAGGAGATATCACTTTCGCTTTTGTATAAATTTATGAGGTCACTGGTAGAAGGATCAGTTGCTATGTTTCTGGATGAAACATGAAGTTGAAGAGATGTTTGAGAAGAACTTTTTGGTACTTTAATGTTACTTTGTTCAGATGATATGGCTCTTTTTAAAGAAGTATTTATGGATCGATTTGGTTGATTTATCTGTTTTGTATTTGATGAGGTTGTAGCTGATGCTTTAGAAAAAGAAGGCGTTAGAGGTTGGTTGGGTGAAGTTTTATGTTGGTCAGATGGCTTAAATATAGTTACATCGGTTTGAGTACCGTTAGTTTTGAAGGTTTTTTTAACTATTAAAGAGTAAGAAATTCCAAGTTTTGGGGTGCGATCACTTACAATTTTTCGTGCCTCCGGAAATGAAATGTTTTGCTGAACTTTTATTGTTTGGATTTCTTTTTCGATTTGAAATTTAGGGCAAGACCTGGCAAAAGCTGGATGGTCACCTTTGCAGTTCACACAGCAAAGGGACGATGACGTACAGACATCGGTCTTATGGTCTGTACTACAGCGTTTTGCGCAGGTTTCTTTGCCACGGCAAGCAAGGAAAGAGTGGCCGAATCTCTGACATTTAAAACAACGGAACTATGGCACTTACAAAAATGGGATTTGGCACACAGGTAGTACAAATTTTTTGCAATTTTTCGGTCGCGGCGAATTTTTAAATTCAATCTAGAACATTTTAAAATCAATTTAATATAATTTAATTATTATTGTTTTCTTTGGAATAGCAAGAGTATGAAAGATCGCAGATTCTAAATTTATTTAATATATTTTTTTCTCCCGTGAATCAACGTTTTCGATCTTTCTGGAATTGTCAAGGGCAACGCCGTGCTGGCCACGCAGTGGCTAGTTAATAATAAAGCTGAATCCATCAACACGATTTATTTTCAATGACCGGGGCACGTGAACAAGATACAGGCAAGAAAACAACAAACGGAAACGATATTCAGGGAATAAACAGGAATCTCTACTATTATAAAAGGAATTGTTTGTCCTATCGTACGCTGTGTCCTGACGAATCTATGGCACGTACAGTAATGAGATTTGGCACACAGGTGGTTCAAATTTTTTGCAATTTTTGTGTGAAGTCCGAATTTTAAAATTTAATCTAGAACATTTTAAAATTAATTAATTGGAATTTAATTATTATTGTTTTCCTTGGAATGGCAGTATCATAAAGAAATAACAGATTCTAAATTTTTTTTATTCCATTTCCGCTTGATTTTGCGAAGGAACGATTTCAGCCGACGAAAAAAAGAAATAAAGTTTTAACTGGAGTTATGTAGTTCTTTTTTCTGTCTCCTAGATCGTTAAAGAAAGAGTAAAAATTTTAACGGATTTGAAATCTACGGAAAATTTCACATTAGATCGATATCTAAAAATATGATTTTGTTAAAATAAATAATTTTTAAATTGTAACATTTACATTTTTTTCCCACACGAATTCGAACTTCGCTGTCGAGAAATCACAGATTCCATTTCGTTTCCTCAAACAATTCCAGCGAAGGAAAGTAAAATAATTAAAAAAAATTTTGACTGCTATTGTTTAGTTCTGTTTTGTAAAATCAGGATCGTTAAAGATAGATTAAAAATTTCAACGGATTTGAAATCTGCGGAAAATTTAACACCAGATAGATACCTTATACGTTAGATTTTCTTTTAATAAATAATTTGTCAATTAAATATTTATATTTTCGTAAGAGATTGTGACGTTACGCCGATTGGATCTCTTCGTAATTCGCCACATTTGACAATGACGAGGCCATCACGGCGTTGCTCGTGGTGTCTGTTATCCAACGGGCTACGAATTCACGGGCAACGCAGTGCTGGCTATGCTGTGGCTTGTAGTAAAAATAAAACTTCAAGGAACAACCGGTGATTGTTGTTCCAAAAGTTATCTCGCTGTCAAAATACACGAAGTGTCACAGCTACCATGAAATGTTTTACAAAGAAGCAGGTGGGATCTTTCCATCTGTTCATTTTTTTCGCAGAGGGCAGAAGTGTCAACAAAATGAAACGTGTGATTCGGTAAGGACAAGGGGAAAAGTCCAACAAATACCCATTCAGACCTTTTTTCATTTTTATGTGCTATTAGCTTTTTAAATCTTTTTTAATGTTTTCATGTTACAAAAAAGTCAACATGCTTTAAATCATCACTTCCATTCATTATTCTTTAATGCAATTTTACCAACATGTTTTTAACCAACGTTTATTTGAATAAAAAATTTTGAGCTTGTTTTTTCCCACTTCTCTTAAAAAAACTTTTTTACCTACATAATTTTTATTTTTTTTATCTTTCGCTTAGCGTAACTTGTTAGTGTTTGGCCCTTTCGCCTTAAAACTCATGAATCAAATCCAATCGGTAAGGTCAGGAAACATGATCAGAAGCGAACAGGAAAGTGATCAACCCCTTTTGGGTTCTGCAGTTTTCTTTATGGCAGTGACGAAGATGCCCTTCGATAGCAAAAGACATCGCTAACTTTGATCCTTCCTATCGAAGGATCATAGCAAGCCTCGGCAAGAAAAGTGACACAAGTCAAAAAATAAAAATTTTGATGTGATGTCATTGAAAAATATGTATGAGATGCTCCAGCATGTTATATTACTGTTTTATAGAATATAATAGAAGTTACCACCATAAATACTTAGATACCTAAAATTTAAAAGAAGCTTATACAGTCAGTATCGGTTGTATGGTCAGCTCAGCGGTCCAGAAAAATTAGACCATATAAACGGGATGACCATATATGCGGAACAATACTACACAATTTAATTATGGCAGGATTATATTCACCTATCAGAGTATAGTTCCCATAAACAAATTAAACTTTTAAGAACATTTAAAAAATTAATTAGAGAAGTAAAATCTACAGTAAGAAATATGCAATATTTTTTCAGTGAAATTTATTAGCTTACCTTACCAATCTAAGTACAGTACGCATGCGTACGTGCACCATATTGAATGCACTTATTTAAAGTATTCAGATATACAAGATTGTCGCCTTTTCTTGGTTGCAAACACAACTTTTTCTATGCCCCTAATAGCTTTTAAATGTTCATCTGCTGTTTCGGAATTAGTAAAAAAAACACCCGAGGTCATCTATATGGCTTAAGCACATATGTTGTTGATACTGATTTCTTTTCACATTCACTGTCATCCTCATCATCGCTTCCTTCGTCATTCAAATTTAACAGATTAGAAACAATATCTTGTATTGAAGCTTCACTGTTAGTTGCGAGATCTTCATCAATTTTTGCATACAGATTTTGGTTTGGAATTGCATAACCGCGATTCAGCAGCTTTTTTGTTAGTTCAGGAAAGGGGAGATCTTCATCGGCTTCTTCCGATAATTCTTCAGACTTTGGAGAACTGTGAAATCCAGCATGTCGGAAGCAATTTACAACAGTTTTCTGTGACACCAAATTCCAATTCTTTCGAGAATGTCCCGCAACACTATATATTTCCATTCTTTTAAGGAACTAGGGTGCTCCGCCCCCTGCTCGCTTACGCTCGCCAACCCCCGGGGATTGCTACTAAACAACACAAATTTCAATCCTGCGGCGGCGTCGGCAACTTTTTTTTAATATAGAGAGACTACTGTCAAAATCAGGAGCTTCTCCGCACAATTCTTTAAAGGATAGGTTATGCCTTGAATTAAATCCTTGTTGCCAGCCATTGCTAGAAACGATACTTGACTCGACAAGTTCATTAGCAAATACCAAGGACATTTCTTTCAAAACATTCCAGGATATCGGATCATTTTTCGATCGCGCATCATGACAGAAGAGCCTCATCCACATTCTCATAAGGTGACAATCGCTGACGTTTTCTTTCTTTATCACAGATTTGAACATTTGAGGAGCAAAGTTTGGATGCTAAAATTTTGTTAATGTCGTCCGAGGTATCGAATTTGCTTTGGGGAAAGCAGCTTTTGGGAAGGAAGAGAATTGAAGGGGGTGGGTAACGCTGACGATGATTCAACGCAAAAGAGAAATGGGGGAAAGTAAAGGCGTGAATTCAGGTCCTCTCCGGGGTCGCACAGACTTTTTTTTCTGGTCATTCCTTGTGTTATTTCCCGCCTCAAAAAATGTTACAATTACTATTTTTCAAAAAAAAATAATAATAATAATAATAACATTATTGAAAAGGTATAAAAATCCACCCTATAACCTATAACCAGGAAAATAAAATGACTATATAAGCGGTGCGCTTTAATAAATATTCCCTGTTAAGTTAGACGGGACTTAAGAAAACTTACCATATAAGCGGGGCGACCTTATGAGAGGGTGACCATATAACCGGTACTGACTGTACTATTTTAATACAAGTTTTATTGTATCCTTTAAGTGGATGTTTTAGCAAATTCTGCAATTTTCAGTTGTGTCAATTTTCTTACCGTTGTGCGATATATAATGGCAAAAAAATCGATATAAACAATATAAAATCAAACGGAAGGGTCGCTCATTTTGACGAAAACTTTAAACATGCTTAATTTGAGCTAGAAGGCCTGTTGCATTGCTTGAACTGAGCGGAAGTGTTTTCGCCGCTTTTGTGAAATTGTCTCCAGCAGGTTGATTACAGAAGAAAATGAGAAATCTGCAAGATGGAAATCAGCACAGAAAGGAAAATGTGAGCCAAACCCAAAAATAGGTTTAGAAGTCGAAAAGTACCGAAGTTACGTTCTTGTATTACTTGGAATACATCTCGTACAGACCCCCAAATATGAAATACCAGGTTCTACAGAATAAGGGGAGGGGTCCTAGAAGAGTGATGGCTAACCTATGACACGCGTGTCAAAGGTGACTCGCCAAGACATTTTAGGTGACTCGCCAAGACATTTTAGGTGACACGCATCGTTTACGGACGGTCTTCGCACAAGCACAGTCAACGCACAATGCGCAGACTGAAATGGAGCTCATGCATTTAAAGTACCAGCATATTGTAAACTTATTACTCGACCTATACTGCGAAAGATGTTATCAATTTAGAAGCCTGGAAGAGAAAATTAAAATAATTAAGTATCCGGATGAAGTAGTCTACAGTACTTTGGAAACAAATGGTTTCCATTGGATCCAACTTGATGATCTTGATATAGGGCAGCTTGCAGAATTTTAATACAGCATCTGGTCTCCAGTGTTTGTCGACTTGAGGTCCAAACTTGAGAAACTGGAAAGAATTCGTTTAGAGAGTGCCACTACGAACAGGAAATTTGGAGTGCTTAGAACCGATTACCGGACGCGTAAACCCCCCTGATAAAAATCTAGCGATGGTTTTACCCACAATTTTCCTCACTACATACTTTATTGAGACTTTATTATAGGCGTTAAATAATAATTAAAACTAAATTTTAAAAACCGACAGACATATCGCACCTTGGTAAGAAAAGCGACACAGCTCAAAAAATAAAAATTTCGTTGTTACGTCAGTGAAAAAATATATATGAGGTACCCCAGTGTGTGTTATATTACTATTCTATAGAATATTATAGAAGTTACTACCATAAACACTAACCTAAAATTTAAAAGAAGCTTATACTATTTCAATGTAAGTTTTATAGTATCCTTCAAGTTGACGTTTCCAAATTCTGCAATTTTGAGTTGTGTCATTTTTTTGCCGGGGTGCGATATGAAATTGGTAGCTCTTGCTTGGGTTTGAAATACACGAAATACCAACCTTCAATTGAAGATTTAACAAACGTAATTCAGCAACAAAAAAGTCACTAATGTAAATAATTTTTTTTTTGCTTTTCTAATAAATAAAATATATCAAAAATATAAAACTTTTTTTACTAGGGCTACCAATGTCTCAAAAGTATGGATATTTCCAGATGTGACAAGACACTCGAGTAAAGGTAGGTTTTTTCCGTTTTTTTGACACACCGAACTATAAGGCCCGGTGCACACATCCGGTTTTTCAACATGCGGCATCGCTGCGGCACCGAAGCCCAACTATGCTGACATAACCGTAAAATAACGCAAGTACTCATTTCGCGCCGTTTGTGATAAATATTCTGTCGAACAAAACGTGTTTATTTCGCTTATTTGGTGTAAAAAAAATATATATTTTAACACAAAAAAATAGACATTTTACTGGATACAACCATTTATTAATTATTATTTATATTCCATTTATTTTAGAAAACAAGGTACTTCAGACCGGATAAGCGTGTGCGGCGAGATGCGGCGCCGTGTGGAACTGCGGTACAAATTGCACGCAAGTTGGACGTGCGTCGCAGCAGCGGCGCCGGAGGCATGTGTGCACTACTCCATTGAATCTAATTTTCCTCAGACCGCACTTGCGTTACGGCAGCGGCGCCGCACGTTGAAAAACCGGATGGGTGCACCGGGCCTAAAGGTTCGCCCTCACTGTCCCAGAACATGTTGGTATCAAGAGAAGTTTGCCTCTAATGAACTGTAATAAATGTTTTCGTTGTTTTTTTATAAGTACAGTCGCGGAATAAAAACGAGCCGCCTCCTTTATTTCAAACATAAATACTAGAGTAAATTTAAAGCTATCATCAATAGGGTATAACGTTCTCTACAAATTCAAATCCAAAAGCAATGGAAAGGGGCAATCTTGAAATCAAATTTTGCACAGTGAAATTTCAAATGGGAACACCATGTTTTGATGCCATAATCGGAAATATTCAATCCGAAAATTGGTGTCAATTTCAGAGATCATATCGACATAGAAGGTCGCTAATCGTAGATCGAGATTACTTGTAGTTATTGCTACCCGAAATTAAAATTTGTACAATGTTTCAAAAGTATTTTTCAGCGATCCGAGAATTATTATATTTATTACGCAAGTGAAAACGATTTGCGAATTACTTTATTACTACCCCCTGTTCGCTGACGCTCGCCAACCCCCGGAGGATTGCTTTCCAATCGTTATTGGTTACAAAATATGATATTCCAAAAAAAAAAAAAATTGGGTTGGCGTGGAAGTTTGGAGAGTGGGGTGCCAGTTCAGGTGTTGCTTCGTCATCTGACCGTGGTTCAAAATTACGAGATGTTGTCCTCGGATCTTTCCCTTAAGGGACTGATCCCGGACCGTCGTCAATAGCCCGTTGTGTTGCTCTAGTACGACGTTAACTAAAATTACCATTACCATTACCAAAAACATTTTTTTTGAACATAAATTTGCTGTACTACAGAAAAAATTACAGTTCCTCTGGATTCAGAACTCGAAGAATTTGGAATTCAAATGAAAACTTTGAGCAAATTTTGACTCGAAATGTGAGCGATGCTTTGGAAATCGAATACCCATCATGCCGTTAGTAAGCTGCAACAACTCTACTAATATTCGGGGTTTTTTTTCAATAAAATTTTATCCGATAACGTTATAAATTCAATTGAGGCGCGAGGCTTCATGGGAAATAAATAATCGTATAATGTAGTTAAACGCGATGACAAATAACGCCTTTTTTGAGTGCCACGTGAGAGAATTATACATATAGATATTTACTATGCAAGTTCAAACGATCCGAGAGTTATTATTCTAAGTTTGTCAAACGTTTTATAAACTTTTGGTTTCCCCCTAAAAATTGCAACAATGAGAAACATATAATGTAGCTCAAAAACTAACTATAGGAATGAGTTGAAGTTTTGTATGGCCATACTAGTAGTGCTTAGAAATCGATTTCCATCAAAATATAATAAGGTTCGTACTCCTAATTTTTGCAAACATTAATTTAGTAATTATTATTGCATACTAAAAACAATTTTTAAAATAAAGTTTTCAGTGGATTTTGTTTGGGTTGTTTAACAGCAACGAGGTACTCCAACACGGTGGTACCACAACAGCAACGTGGTACAGAATACCAGCGCTATAGAAATATTATTTAGGAAGAAATCCATAGAAAAAAGTCTAACTGATTTAACATTAGGAGCTCCAATCTTTCTGTACTCATTGTCGGGATACGTTGCATGGTGATCCGAGCCTGGTCATTTGACTACACACCCGAACATTACCTCCCAACGGAGTTGCGTAATGTTTCCATTTCAATAGAAAGGTTTTGAAATATCCACTAAATTGGTTGTTCAGGTTGAACACAGTGCAAAGAGCTATGTATATCCAAATGTCAGTATATAAAAGACATTCACATTTATTAAACATTAATAGATTATGTACAGGTGGTGGACAAAATAATAGGAACACCCATTTCTAAACGCGTAGTAATTCGACCTTCCAATACAGCGACCCTACCTATCGCAGTAGTCTTCCATCATGTGGCAGCGAAAGCGAAGGTATCAGACGAGCATTGGGTGTGGTATGAAAGTTGTACTAGATAATTATGTTACCAGCAAAGCGCTGTTATGTCCGACCTCTCCAACGTGCAAAAATGTATAATCATTGGAGCTCGCCTCGCTGGAGCGTCCATGACGCGAACAGCCAACTTTGCGGGTTTTGCAAGGACCACTGTGTTAATTGTTATGACAGCCTACACAAAACTTGAAAAGATTTCATATTCGAAGCAGAACTGTGGACCATAGTCGAAGTTGACCAACAGGGATAAAAAGCTGAAAACGCGCGACTACTCTGCCGCAGATAACCTCCAAAATGAACACCCATCTCCAGAACCCTGTATTAACCAGAACTATCCAACGGGAGCTGCATGCTGCGAACATTCATGGCAAAGTGGCTATTCCAAAGCCGTTAGTGTCGCCTAGTAATGCTATTAAGCGGTGACAATGGTGTCGAGACCACCAAAACCGGACATAACAGCAGTGGGGACAGGTAATCTGGTCTGATGAATCATGATTCACATTATTTCAGACCATCGGACGTGTGTACCGTCTGGCGAACACCGGCAGAAGCATTTAAGGTTGATGTATGGTTCCTATCGTTAAGCATGGAGAAGGCTCTTTGATGGTGTTGGGCTGGATATCTAGGCGTCGCTTGGGGCCACTCGTAGTCCTGAAGGGGAAGATCAAATCCGAGTATTGCATCAGTATTATCACAGATCAATTTCGCACTATGCTTCATACTCTGTTTTCATTCAGGCCAAGGGGTTGTCCAACTCTCTACTAATAAAAATTTTACGTTCTTTCACAGGTGTTCCTATTATTTTGTCCACCACCTATATGTACAAACGATCTGGGAGAAAGTGAGCTGTTCCGCTCATCGCGTTACACTCATCACTTCGAAACGGTAAGACCTAATGACATGAAATTTCGTATCTGAAGTTAAATTTTGATATAGATTCGAAATTGTGTGTAGAAAATTGGGAAATATGAAGTTGAAGCTCAATTTGACGTGAAGACGTCCCCTTATGCAAATTTTATGCATTTGAATTTATAGAAAACGTTAGGTTCCTGTCAAACGTCATCTTTTAATTTTCTTTACTGTCAAAATTGCTCGAATGAAGAGGGGTGGTTCGGTTTTTTTTCTCGCGACCGAACATGTGTCCGAGGGGAGAACACAATTCATATACTCGTGAACTGTTTGTGTAAGTACGAGAACTACGCTGGACATCAAGTCTGAGTGGGTGTGGTCGTACTAGGAACAGGGCTCGTAAATTTTGAGTAGACGTGACCTGTGGATGAAGTTGTTTTAGTTAGTTTTTAGGGCATGTTTTCGAGCTGAAAAAAGTAGCTTACTGGTATTGATAAATATAGGCAACATGTAAAAACGAATATATTTCCAACTTGTCAAAAGTGCGCTAGTGTGACGAACTTGAATATACTTCTTCAAGCACCCCTCTGTGGATATAGTTTTTTTCTACGGTTAAAAAAAATAAAGGAAAAACAGTTCTCGTTGAAGGTGGACTGTAAAATATCGAAAAAAACTTAGAATTCAAAGGGCCCAGTCATCAAACCTGGCACACGAATTCGAATCTATCTTGGTACTGGAGTTCAGATTGAAATTGTGGGATTCTCTGTGAAATGCGTTTGAATCTTCTGAGGGCCTTAAAATTTGGTAATAATGCAAGGACTGCAGTTGTGAGGAGTAGTTGTCCTAAATGCTACTCAATCGTTTCTGCAGAAAACGATCCATATTTCATAACAGGCAGAGTATTTTAAGTAACTTCTCACTGGGAGCAACACAACGGGCTATGGACGACGGTCCGTAATCAATGCCCATGGACAAGATCCGAGGACATAATTTTGAACCATGGTCAAATGAAGGGATAATACCTGAGCTGACCATCCCACTCTCCAAACTTCCACACCAGACCAACGTGAGGACATTTGAGGACACAACATATTCTACATGCCCACAACCCTTTGTACAGGACGGTCTTTGGTTGTATTCGAACTCGTAACCCTCCGATTAGGTATGTCCACACTTGTGCGCTTTTTCTTGCGCTAAGCGAATGCCTCTCCGCATTCCTCAGCTCATGCCTCGACGCAAGGGACGCATGCGTCAAAGCATGCCCGAGATGAGTCAGAAGTAGCAGTATTCCATAGCGCACAGCGTAGCGCAAGGAGTTCCAACAGCCTTAGATCTCTGTGCGTTTCAAATTCTTTGTTCGTCCTGGCTACCGCGACCCTATTATATCTCTCTATATTAAAAAAAAGTTACCGACGACGACGCCGTCGCAGGATTGAAAACTGTGTTGTTTAGCTCGATTCTTAGACGGTTTCCCGAGAAAGTACTGATCGGGAAAAACAAAATTAACATGGTTTGTTCTTCATTGTATTCCCTGGACAATTATTAAGATTTTTTTCCGATGCGGCTATCAGTTTAGGGTTTATTAAGTGTCAAAATTGAAGAAGCGAAATTTCTTCCGCGAGTGAGCAAAACACATACAAATTTTCAGTCTTCAGCCGTGAGGTTTTTTTTAAAGAGCTCAACGTAAATTTTTGCAGCTCGTCGAGTTTTTTTTGAAATTTCTAATTGGTTCTTGATAATTTTTTTTTTGAAATTCGGCAAAATTGGGACATTTTTGTTATTTTTTTTTTAAAAACTGCCGTATCTACATCTTATTACTTATAGTTTTTAATTTTTAAACTATCGCAGTATACCTCAGAATCTACTCTTTCTCACGGAACTATTATTTTTGAAATCGGTTTATAATTAAATTGGTCATTCAAAAGCGAGCAGGTAGCGGAGCCCCCTAGTAACTAAAAACATTCTAGTGGCAAGGTCACTTGAAAACTAAAACAAAAATGTTCTACTGAAGGGAATGACAGGAAAAACTATTCCGACGAAAAGGAGTGGCCGTTGTGTGCGTGCGAATGTCTAGATTGATTTGAAAGAAATGTTAAGGAAATATTTGCATTTTAATATTCTGCCTGATGTAACCTGATTCGCCGTGAATATTACTATTGTAGATGACGTCACAAGGCGGTTGGGAAGATGGACTAAAATTACTAATTGAAAAGAAAATAAGCAACGTTTTGAATTTGGGCAATTTATTAGATAAACAAAAAGTATTGAAATAAAAAAATAAACTTCTCCAATTCCTTTTGCTTTAATAACGGTGGCTTTGACAGTCCAATGACATCATTATTCGTAAAAGCGTAAAGATGGCGACCGACTTCCTATATCCGAGTCATGGAATAAAAGAATGAAAAGGTTACAGCACCATCTTTTGCCATATCTCGAGATTTCTTTAGAATAAGAAATTTAAAAATTGTTTTAATTGTTCATTTTGGATTATGGATATATAACTGATACAAAATGTAAGACAGAATTTGTTATTGTGAGATTAAAGCAATGTTTAAAATTCAAATGGTGGACACAAATTTCGTGCACAAAAATAACTTTTTGAGGATATCTCTGGATTTAGTTATTTCTTTTAGATGCCCCAAAAACAGTTCTGTAAAAATCTCTTGGTTTTGGTTTTAATTGAATGAAATTCGAGGATTGAAGTTTTTTAAATAATATATCACTTAATCAGAAAACTAGTTTTGTTAACAAAACAAAATGGAGTTTAGTTGTGAAAACGAATATCTTACCTGAAATTGGATTTATTTTTAAAACAATTAAAGTGAGCGTTTCTTCCTCAGATTTACGAATATACCTGGAGTTAAATGAGGCTCCTTCAATTTCTAAGCACATGCGAGTCTTTTAATGCAGTACAAAATGATGATTCGGTATCATCAAACGTTACAATTGGATGAGAGGCTTTCTTTGAAATAAAAATAACTGAGACAAGATATGGAACCAGTCATTTCTCTACCTATATTTAAGACTATTTCTGGTGAACAAATTAAGATATTTGTGTTTCAAAACAGAAAATCAAAGCAATAACGGAACAAACAATGAAACATTTTGCTACAATAAGTTCTGCAACAAATAAATTTTAAAAATATCCTTTTGTTGTCTTAATAGTCCATTTCCACTGTCTTGCCCATTTATATTATAATAATATATAGTTTACAGTTAACCAACACAATAGACTTAAGAATGGCAAAGTTGTGAATTTTTCGCAGACAACTCTTGAATATATTTATTTTAAAATATGCTAGCTCATTGGGATAGAAGTAAAAATTGTTTTATTTCTAATACCCAATAACTGATCTATTCGGCTTTCCGCACTACAAAGGGGAAATATATAGTTACAGGGAAGAGGCATCCATCAGGTAAGACGACATTACTCCTAACAGGGGAATAATAAATATCCTTAGTGCTTTCAAACCGGTATTCGAACCCGGGACAAATGAGATGACCACTTTTCTAGTTTAACGGTGGATATCTCTTATTATGAAAGGAAGTGTTTGTGTGTGTCTGTGCCTTTTCAGACGATTCTATACCACTTAGTTCTGAAATTTGGCACACATGTAGTCCTAATTTTGTGCGAAGCCCGAATATTAAAATTTTATCTAGAACATTTTTAATTAATTTATTGGCATTTATTTATTATTTGTTTTTCTTAGAATGGCAACATTTTGAAGAGATCACAGATTCGAAATTAATTTTTTTCCTTTAATTTCTCACTCCTTAACACAAACGATTTCAGCGACACAAAACAAATGAAATTTTTGACTGGCCTTTATTTTTTTTTAAGCTTTTATCTTCAAGATCGTTAAATATAAAGTGAAAACTTCAACCTTCAAAGGCTTTGAAATCTACGGAAAATTTTACACCAGGTCGATACTTTAAATGTGATTTTCTTTAAATAAATAATTTTTCAACTGTTACTTTTATGTTTTCCCATTACGAATTTGACCGCATTTAACGAAGATATTCATTACGAACACAATAAGGACAATTTGAGGTTTTCTATCTTCGCAATCGTTAAAGGTAGAGGTTTTTTTATCCTTTAGTTCAAGTTTCTATCCTCGCGATCGTTGAAGACAGAGTAAAAATTTCAACGGATTTGAAATCTATTAAAAATTTCACACCAGACCTATACCTCAGGTAGTCGTAATTTTATGCGAATTTGCGACATGCCCGTGTCAGGTCGGGTGGAGGTGGGAATCATTCTTAAAATTATTGTTTTTCTTCTTAATGGTAATTATTAGTTGGTTTAGTTTAAATTATTGATTAAAAGTCCTTACACTTCGTATCGCGGATACCATGGGAGCCGTAATTTTTTACCAATGAGAGCCGCACATGTTTAACTGCTCTGTAGCGTTCCGTTACAAAAAATCCAGAAAATATTCCAAATCCTTTGCTATTAAGTATATTTTTTGTATGAAAACTGTGTATAGTTAGAACTAATGTCGTTGTTTGTGATAATTGTCGCCTTTAACCGAGACAGATAATGGTTGATATTTTAACCTTGCGTATAGCTTGAGCTGACAATGAGATAAAACATTTCAATTCTAGTAAAAACCTACAATTTATTCGACCAACCGGTATAGTGGTTAAGGTGTTAGCCTCTAGAGCGGAAGGTTCCTGGTTCGAATCCGGGTCCGGGCATGGATGTTTGTAAACGTATGGTGTAGAGGCGGCTGGTGCACCTTAAATCTGTTGTGGCCGAAAGTCCTCACGTTGGGTTGGCGTGGAAGTTTGGAGAGTGGGGTGCCAGCTCAGGTGTTGCTTCGTCATCTGACCGTGGTTCAAAATTACGAGGTGTTGTCCTCGAATCTTTCCCTTAAGGGACTGATTCCAGACCGTCGTCAATAGCCCGTTGTGTTGCTCTAGTACGACGTTAACTAAAAATTACCTTACCTACAATTTATTAAAAAAGAACGAATTATCATTTCATTATCATTATATCTAGGAGTTCGGAATTGATAACGGACCGACACCAATAGCTCGTTGAATTGCTCAAGTACGACGTTACTTCAAATACCTACCTTCAATTTTAGGTAATTGGTAATTGGTAATTTTTTAGTTAACGTCGTACTAGAGCAACACAATGGGCTATTGACGACGGTCCGGGATCAGTCTCTTAAGAGAAAGATCCGAGGACAACACCTCGTAATTTTGAACCACGGTCAGATGACGAAACAACACCTGAGATGGCACCCCACTCTCCAAACTTCCACGCCAACCCATCGTGAGGACTTTCGGTCACGACAGATTTAAGGTGAACCAGCCGCCTCTACACCATACGCTTACAAACATCCATGCCCGGACCCGGATACAAACCAGGAACCTTCCGATCTAGGAGCTAACTACTTAACCACAAAACCGGTTAGTCGGCCATTGGTCGGAGACATTTGATCACTAAGTGAAAATTTTTGCCAGTTCCAAATTGTTGCCACTCCGAATGCTAATAACTAAGAAATGCGGAGGGATACCAGAATTGGCGTCGAATCTCTCCCAAAATTGAACGTTCCGTTCATTACATCTTTTCCCCAAATGTCCAACATTAATTTCAAAATGTAGTTTAAATGCGATTTCATACACAACTATACGCAAACCAAAAAAGTTAGAAAACGGCTCCCTCAAACTAGACCAAATTAGGAGATAAGCACGGCAGTCCAGAAAAGACACGGCGAAAACCGCCCCCAAATGCAGATTCCTCTCTTCGGCATCACGCCGACGATGTGAAACACCACTCCACGCAGCCGATTTCATATCCGTTTTCGGAGCACCACCACAACCACCCCAGTTACCTAACAACACCGCGGAATTATCGAACACTCGGATCACAAAACGGAACAGGTGCGATCCCTGTTGCCACCCAGGAGGGCCGCGCGTGCGGGGCCGCCCACCCTTCGCCACACCCAAGAACCGCGGGATTCTTCACGGAAGAACAAGCTCCTGAGAGTTCTCCAAACTGAAGGCCTCCGAACTGTTAAAACAGATTATGTTCTGGAGCAGCGGTCTCTAACCTTTCGTCTCTCCACCCCTCCCTCCTTGCATGTACCGGTACGTCAAGGTGGAACGATTTTCTGAAGACGTGAACACGAGAATGTACTCTGGAATCGCAGGGGATGTACTCTGAGATAATGATTTTACCCTCCAAGTGTTTCGTCGAGATATGTCGTCTTCAAGATCTGACCAGATGTGTAAATCTCACGAGATATATCGTCATCAAAGTACTTTCGAATTTTTGATGTTTTCGAGATCACGATTTTGTCAGTTTTCTAATGACCAGACATCTCGTCCATCAAGATCTGGTCAGTTTTTTCGAAGAACAAGATACCTCGTCTGTCAAGGTCTAATGGTTTTGAAAATGACGAGGTCAAGAAGAGGTCACCATCTCAAAGGTTAACCATTCAAATGTTTTGACGAGATATGTGGTCCAAGATCTGGTCAGTTCTGCTAAGGACGCGCTATGTCGTCGAGACAAAACAGACCTATCACTCTAAGCTTGAGCCGACCAACCGGTATAGTGGTTAAGGTGTTAGCCTCTAGATCGGAAGGTTACTGGTTCGAATCCGGGTCCGGGCATGGATCTTTGTAAACGTATGGTGTAGAGGCGGCTGGTGCACCTTAAATCTGTCGTGGCCGAAAGTCCTCACGTTGGGTTGGCGTGGAAGTTTGGAGAGTGGGGTGCCAGCTCAGGTGTTGCTTCGTCATCTGACCGTGGTTCAAAATTACGAGGTGTCGTCCTCGGATCTTTCCCTTAAGGGATTGATCCCGGACCGTTGTCAATAGCCCGTTGTGTTGCTCTAGTACGACGTTAACTAAAATTACCAAATTACCACTCTAAGCTTGAATGAAGATCCAAGTAAGATAAACAAATTGTTCGTTGACCAGAATTTGGGCCGACCAACCGGTATAGTGGTTAAGGTGTTAGTCTCTAGATAGAAAGGTTCCCGATTCGAATCCGGGTCCGGGTATGGATGTTTGTAGGCGTATTGTGTAGAGGCGGCTGGTGCACCTTAAATCTGTCGTGGCCGAAAGTCCTCACGTTGGGTTGGCGTGGAAGTTTGGAGAGTGGGGTGCCAGCTCAGGTGTTGCTTCGTTATCTGACCGTGGTTCAAAATTACGAGGTGTTGTCCTCGAATCTTTCCCTTAAGGGACTGATTCCGGACCGTCGTCAATAGCCCGTTGTGTTGCTCTAGTACGACGTTAACTAAAATTACCAAATTACCACTCTAAGCTTGAATGAAGATCCAAGTAAGATAAACAAATTGTTCGTTGACCAGAATTTGGGCCGACCAACCGGTATAGTGGTTAAGGTGTTTGTCTCTAGATAGAAAGGTTCCCGATTCGAATCCGGGTCCGGGTATGGATGTTTGTAAGCGTATTGTGTAGAGGCGGCTGGTGCACCTTAAGTCTGTCGTGGCCGAAAGTCCTCACGTTGGGCTGGTGTGGAAGTTTGGAGAGTGAGGTGCCAGCTCAGCTGTTGCATCGTCATCTGACCGTGGTTCAAAATTAGGAGGTGTTGTACTCGTATCTTTCCCTTAAGGGATTGATCCCGGACTGTCGTCAATAACCCGTTGTGTTGCTCTAGTACGACGATAGTTACAAAATTACCAATTTGTTAAATTTGGTTGCATTCTATCTGGTTTTTCTCTGTTTAAGTTTTTCTTTGAAATAGTGACTTCCACCCACTGTAAGTTTAACCCGTCCATACTTGTTTATTTACCTGGTTATCACTGGAAAGAAGAGGAAGGAGGGGGGATTTGATTCAGCTTTTCAAGTAGGTAAAACAGGGGGACACAGAGGGCTTAAATTTCAATAGAGATAACAGAACAAGGGGCCATAGGTATGAATTGAATAAGACATTTTAATCGGGATTTAAGAAAAAAATACTACTTTAATAGGGTAATAGACAAATGCAACACGTTGCCAGAAAATATAGTTAATTCAAAGGGAGTGTACGAATTTAAAATACAATTGGAATGGTAATGGTAATTTTAGTTAACGTCGTACTAGAGCAACACAACGGGCTATTGACGACGGTCCGGGATCAGTCCCTTGAGGGAAAGATCCGATAAAAAATACAATTGGATAGTCAGTGGCAATTGGGGAATTCATAAACAAAGGACCAGCCTTGTTGGGTTTGAGACTGTAGCTGGTCGTCAATATTTGTATTTGTAAGGTAAGGTAATTTTAATTAACGTCGTACTAGAGGAACACAACGTATTTACCTGGAGGAGAAAACTGGTTTGAATTTTAGTTCAAGGTAAGATGTCATGTACTTTTCAAAGATGGTTTTATTGTTTCTCCGTGGACGAATGATTCCACTGCAATTCTCAGCCAAGTTCTCTCGATTACATTGAGTGTTACGTGTTTTTAAATCTACTTTTTAAGTGGCAACCCGAGGGTTACGAAATCGAAACTCGGTCCAAGCAAAGACCTACGTGTGCGGGTTTGGCTGATGCATGTTAAATATGTTGTGACCTCAAATGTTCTCATGATGACGTGGATTCCGGTAGGTATGTATTTTAGTTGACGTCACACTGGAGAAACACAAAAGGGCTAAAGGTAACGGTTCAGGATCAAGCCCGAAGGGAAAGGTCCGAGAACAACACCACGTAATTATTAGCCACAGTCAGATTACAAGGTCACAAGTGATTCGGCACTCCACTCTCCAAACTTTCTAAAATTTTGATTTTCTAAACATCGGGAGAAATAATGTGCTTCACTCGTATATGCACCGTCTTTTGCAAAGAAATGTCGATGCATGAATAAAATGCTCAAAGTTAGAAAATAATTTTCAAACTTCGAAGTGGCAGTTTTTTAGATATTTTTCTCACTTGATTAAAATAGAAATATATTTTCTTATCACCTCAATTCGCCATCATTTTTAAAGTGGAATATCAAACTGCGGTCCGCTTAATTAATTTACCCTACTTCATCCAACGGTATTAGTTTTCGTTCCGACGTTACGGGATCGATCCCGAAGATGTAGATCCGAGAACAACACGTAATTTTGAACCACAGTCAGATGACAAGGCCACGCATGAACTGGCATACCACTCTCCAAACTTCCACAACATGAGGACATCTGAGGCCACAGCAGAATGCAGTAGTCCCTTTTGTTTCCGGCGGTCTTTGGTTGGATTCGAAGTCGTAACCCTGCGGTTGCCATTTTTTTGCTCTTCTAACCGGGCTACCGTGGCCTGAGGAAGTTTGGTGAGTGGGGGTGCCAACTTTGGAGTTGACTTCACAAAACCATTTCACAATCCCGAGGTGTTCTCTTCGAATTTACCTTGGTTTTCGACAAGGAATCAAGCGGTATGATTATTACGAGATCGTTTATGACCAAACCATACAATCATTCCCTTTGTCTGCGGAAAAAAACCAAGCGACCTCGGAGCTCTCATAAAGGAGAAAAAGCAGAATAAACATTTTCGGAAAAGTGAAAGAAATATTTGGCATCTGTGTGACAGGGGCCACACCTAACAGCTCTTTATTAGAGGCACATTTATCAGTTTCTCCCCACAGCCACTTTGATACATATTCTGCCCTACGGAAAAACGACGCCCATCCAGGAAACCACGTTTGGCCTTTTATCGCGCACGCTCTCTGCTCGACATTCTTCGGAACAAATTGCATTTTTTGTGACATGTCGCTGAAGGGAAGTTCTCTTGCGTTGTTTTACTTTATGGATACATCTATGGAGTGAGACATGACTGTGGTAATCATCATAGGTGGAGCCCGCAAGTTCCGTTTGAACGATCAGGCGACCTTTGTTTAATTAACTTTCCTTCTCCAAGAGGTAATGGTAATGGTAATTTTAGTTAACGTCGTACTAGAGCAACACAACGGGCTATTGACGACGGTCCGGGATCAGTCCCTTAAGGGAAAGATCCGAGGACAACGCTTCGTAATTTTGAACCACGGTCAGATGACGAAGCAACACCTGAGCTGGCACCCCACTCTCCAAACTTCCACGCCAACCCAACGTGAGGACTTTCGGCCACGACAGATTTAAGGTGCACCAGCCGCCTCTACACCATACGTTTACAAACATCCATGCCCGGGCCCGGATTCGAACCAGGAACCTTCCGATCTAGAGGCTAACACCTTAACCACTATACCGGTTGGTCGGCTCTCCAAGAGGTGTCCCATCATTAGCAAAACTAACCAGATTTTGATGGACGAGATATCATCCCGGGAAAAGAAAGTGCTTAAAACTCTGACGGACGTCGCAGAACAAAGTCTTTGCAGAACAATTTTCCATTAATTTATCAAAATTTTGGCCGTTTTTTTTAAATTGTAAGTTACGATGTTCTGCAGCTCAAAGCGCGATCCTTGCTACACCTTTTCTTTCTTCTCTAGATACGGAACAACCTCTTTACATCGTCCCAAATTACCACAAACCCTTTATAAGTAACACATTGCAATTGCTTGTCAATGACAAAATATTGAACTTCAAAAGTTATCGACAGAATTGCAAATTCTGAAAGTATGCCTTGGTATTAAATAAAGTAAGTTAATTAATTTTGATGTGTTTTATTATAACTATGCAATACATGTGTTTAGACGATAATTGTGTTGTACGTTTGTTTTTGATTTGAATGCAGTTTTCAAAATTCGGACAAAATGCCTGCAGAACTATTGCAATTGCTTGGAGTTGTGTTGCAGAGAACTGATATATTATTCTGCACCTGGGGATATCATCATTAGAAAACAACTTACCAGATCCTAATCTCATCATCATAAAAAAATCGGTAATATTTTGATGACGAGATATTTCGTTGATCCCACATGGAGGGTTAATTTATCTCCTGGGATACCGAAGTGATCTGTCTTTCATCCCCTTACTCTATCCCCCAATCCATATTTCCTCCCAACCCTCGATGGCTCAGTGCGTTTGTCCACTACGCTAGTGTGAGCCGCGGTAGCTCATTCAGTAGAGCGTCGGGCTCGCATCAGAAGGGTTGTGGGTTCTGTCCTCGGCGGAGCCTGCAATTCTGATGATTGCGAGATTCGCGTTTCGACATGGCTAAAGACCGTTGTGTTCACCAATGGTGACTGGGGCACGTTAAATAGGTCGTGGTCACAAAGTCCCCCATGTTCCCATACCAAATCAATACCTCTGGGGGTACCTGATCAGGGGGTTATCGGCCTCTGATTGGGTTCTAAATTACGATATGTGCGAGTGAATGGATGTATGAAAGGGACCTTCCTGTAAAACGGATGTGTCAAGTATGTCGAGCTAAGTCGGACTTCCTCCCAATGGGGCTCAATAACAAGGAAGGCGCACCCCCCTCGCCTCTTGCCGTCTTTGACGGGCCTGGCACTCCTCCGGTCTGCCAGTGTAGGCATAAGAAACAACAACAACTACGCTAGTAACCTGTGAGTTTTAAGGGGCGCAGGCTCGATTCGTTCAGGGGTGTATTTCTTTCTTGTGTTCATAAAACTTTTATTGCGTGTTTGCTCATTTACTTGATTGCTTGGCCACTCTTGCGGGCATACAATTCGATAGAACCAACATTCCTTCCTTTTCGCATCGTTTACGTACCAGTGTTTGGCGCAGTTTGGCCTTGTGCGACCTTGCACCATAAAACCCTAAACCAACCCATATAATATCATTTGGTAAAATTTCAAAATTAGCTGTTTTCTTTCTCTGTTTTTTTATGTTTTCTTGGCTGATGATGGTGAAAGATAAAACCACACTTTTAACAGACACTATATAGACCAACTACCTCTCGCGAAAAGTTAAAAAAAAAAAATTTCCATATTATGTCATTAAAACATCGCATGTACACTCAAGGTGTTACATTTTAATTTATTTTCTACACGGAGAAAACTAAAAGTATAATACGATTAATTATAATTTTTAAAACTATGTTTCTGATTTTAAGTCTCATATCACAAGGGAAGATCCAACAACAAGCAGTTAGACAACAGTCAGAAAAAAAAATTTCTTTAAATTGCTCTGATTTTCAAAAGATTGTTAAACACACGCGTATACTCAAACTTTTTCTTGAAACACCCTGTGTGAATTTCTCTCTTCTGTGTCACTGAAAATTTCCTAGCGGGTGTATGTTCATTATCTGTCTTTTGTTTGGCTCAACTTGGTCAAAGTATGGTTCTTTCGTCATAAAAATCTCAGAGCAACCAAAACCTTTTCTCCATGATGTACTACTTCACTTGATCTGACATAACCTTCGGATCTAGACTCTGGGTTGGGATGAGGACATGATGCTCGAAATGGTTCGGAATTCATTTGAAATCGTATGCCCCGGTACTATAGCCTTCGTGTGGCAAAAAAACAAGTCGGAGCACGGCCGCAAGGTCTTTCGTGAAGACGTCTAGTAAGTGCATATTATTTATTTAGGTGTGGTAAATGAAAGAAATCCAGAAGGTCGATTCAGGGTTTATCGAAAGCTGGATGAGTTGCTCTTCTGCGCAGACGACATTCGAAGTGTTTTTGCTTGGCTTTTCGACGAGTGAATGGCAACATTTTGAATTTTTTTGAACCTTTTATACTACGGCTATGGATATAACTGGCGTAGTTCTTTCTTGGCGCGATTCTTTATAACTTTCAAGGAACAATTACTGTACTGGCCATTCTAAATTCCTTCTTGGCGCGATCAAGGAACAACTGCTGCACTAGCCGTAGTCTAAAGGCCAAATTTTGAAACTGAGATCCAAAGTTTTACAACCATTGCTGTATTCGATTGCACTTCTCTCTACTGTCTCAAATCACAAATCAATACGTTTCCTTTGAGACCAATTTAGACGTCGAAGCGCTTCGCTGTGTCGAGAAGTATGCGCGACGCAGCGGTTAGTCCCCCAAACGACGGTCCCTCCCCGCTTATGGCGGTTACCTACAAGTCTTTCTACTTTCCCACGTAGACATCTGTGGTAATGATCAGGCAGATTCTCTGGCCAAGGATTGCTGGAGTCGAGCATTACCTACCTCTTCTAGCCTAACTTACTCAGAACACTCCATGAACAAATCTCAAATTATGCACCAATGGTGGGTTCCTCCTGTCCATAATTGGTACATGGGTAGAGTACCGGGCTCTACTTTTGACTTGGAGTGTGACAGAGCTTCTCAGACTGCTTTATCTAGACTTGCCAGCGGGCACACTAGATGCCTCTCCTTTTGTGAAGGCAGAAAGGTTTTTCCAGACTGCATCAGGTGTCTAACCCATCAAGCCTCTGCTCTACATATCCTGGATTGTTTAGGACTCTCTAGGGAGGAAATTTACGCCAGTCCCTTTCTGGTTCTCGACTTATTTGGTGTCAACGGACTGTTGGATCTCATCTGACTCCATCAGACTCTGGAGATAAGCAACAACAAGTCTTTTCCTTCAGATGTCGAAAGATGTTAGACTGGTTAGGTTCGAGTTGATAACACAAATCATTAGACCAAACTCGATGCCCATTTTTGTCGTAAAGTTCAACTTTCCGTGTTGGCCATATGGTACTGGCCTGATTGTAAAGACGTCGTGTCTAACCCATCAAGCCTCTGCTCAACATATCCTGGATTGTTTAGGACTCTCTAGGGAGGACATTGACTCCAGTCCCCTTCTGGTTCTCGACTTTCTTGGTGTCAACGGACTGTTGGATCTCATCTGACTCCATCAGACTCTGGAGATAAGCAACAACAACAACAAGTCTTTTCCTTCAGATGTCGAAAGATGCTAGACTGGTTAGGTTCGAGTTGATAACACAAATTATTAGACCAAACTCCATGCCCATTTTTGTCGTAAAGTTCAACTTTCCGTATTGGCCATATGGTACTGGCCTGATTGTAAAGACGTCGTGTCTAACCCATCAAGCCTCTGCTCAACATATCCTGGATTGTTTAGGACTCTCTAGGGAGGACATTGACTCCAGTCCCCTTCTGGTTCTCGACTTTCTTGGTGTCAACGGACTGTTGGATCTCATCTGACTCCATCAGACTCTGGAGATAAGCAACAACAAGTCTTTTCCTTCAGATGTCGAAAGATGCTAGACTGGTTAGGTTCGAGTTGATAACACTAATTATTAGACCAAACTCGATGTCCATTTTTGTCGTAAATTTCAACTTTCCGTATTGGCCATCTGGTACTGGCCTGATTTTAAAGACGTGTTGATGTCAAAACGACCATAAAAATTGACGAATCAAACCACATCACATGTTTTAACTATCTAAAATTTTTTAAATCCCAGTTGAAAATCAGATCAGTTCCCAATATGGCCTTCCTGCGAAACATGGGGCCACGGTAGCTTAGTTGGAAGAGCAACGGTTTACCAACAGGAGGGGTGCGAGTTCGAAACCCGTTGCAACCAAAGACCGTCGTGTACACGTTTGCTGGTGCATGTTAAACATGTCGTGGCCTCAAATGTTCTCCCGCTGGCGTGGTGTGGAAGTTTGGAGTAGGGTGGCAGTGAGGTGTTGACTTCGTCATCTGACCGTGGTTCGAAGTAACTTGGCGTTGTCCTCTGATCGGGTTTGATTATGACCGTCTCCAATATCCCGTTTCTACGCTTCAGAGCGACGACCTACCTACTCAGTATTTCAGCGTACCACTCTTCCAGATGAAAACCGATGAGACATCAGCTTAATTTCATTTATAGATTCATCACCCTCAATCCGAAGTTAATGACATCAATCATGGTTGGCGATGTTTTTGGCGAAAGTCCGTCGACAGCTGAAATTCGCATAGGTCGCCGGCTAATGAGAATCGTGAGCCGACATTAATGATATCGTGGTGAAACGCATGATCAGTCGTATATTTCCAGATATAACGGTGCCAGTGCCAGTGGCAGTTGCTAATAAGTTAATTGCTCTCTTATTAGATTTAATGACCGAGGGAATTCTTAACTGCGGCCGAGGATTGCGCAGGATTCCGATTACGTGTTACATTCAATTACCAAAGTTAAAGAGATTTTTCTGCACGAAAATGATGTTGGTTGTGTGTGTGGTCATATATTTCAATGGAAATTTTGTTGTATAATTCAACGTTTCATGAGCTTTTTTTTTATCAGATGTTTTCTTTGGGAATAATCACGGAACTGTTCGTTTCAGTTGGTATCAACTTAATGGCCCACAAGATTATTTTTGAAAAGTAGCATGTGTATATTCTAACATTTTGATTTTAAAAATATTGGGAGGTATAATATGCTTCGCGGCGTACATACACCGTTTTTTGCAAAGAAATGTCGAGTCACGAATAAAATGCGCAGATAGAAAATAGTTTTTAAACTACGAAGATATAGTTTTTTGGCTGTTTTTTTTAGATATATTTCTCTCCCTTTTAAAATAGAAATGTATTTTCTTATCAGCTAAAGTCGCCTTAATTGTTAAAGTTCAATACCTAGCTGTTCGCTAAATTATTTTACCTAATTTTACCCACCGGCATTTGTTTCCGTTCCGACCTTCCGTGATTAATCCCGAAGGTAAAGATCCGAGGATAACACCACGAAATTTTGAACTACGGTCAGATGGCGAAGCAACACCTGAGCTCGCATCTCACTCTCTAAATTTCCATACTACACCAATGTGAAGACATTTTAGGCCTTGACAAATTTAACGTACGCACCACTTACACGGCGATCTTTGGTTTCGAACTCGCGAACCCTCTGGTTCCTATACAGCTACATTTCCAACCGGGCTACTACGCCCCAAGGATTGCTTTGGGAAAACAGATTCAGGTAAGGAAATTGGTAATTTTTAATTAACGTTGTACTGGAGCAACACAACGGGCAATTGACGACGGTCTGGGATAAATCCCCAAAGGAAACGATCCGAGGATAACACCACGTAATTTTGAACCACGGTCGGATGACGAAGCAACACCTGAGCTGGCACCCCACTCTCCAAACTTCCTCACCAACCCAACGTCAGGACTTTCGTCCACGACAGATTTAAGATGTACCAGCAGCCGCTACACCATACTCTTACAAACAACCATGCACTGACCCGGATTCGTACCACGAACCTTCCGTTCTAGAGGCTAACACCTTAACCACCAGACCGGTTGGTCGGCGAAAGCAGATTCAATAAACCTAACACTCAGTTGAAGGTCAACAAGGCTGATATCAGCGTCATCTCACTCTCTAAATTTCCATACTACAACAATGTGAAGACATTTTAGGCCTTGACAAATTTAACGTACGCACCACTTACACGGCGATCTTTGGTTTCGAACTCGCAAACCTTCTGGTTCCTATACAGCTACACTTCCAACCGGGCAACTACGCCCCTAGGATTGCTTTGGGAAAACAGATTCAGGTAAGGAAATTGGTAATTTTTAATTAACGTTGTACTGGAGCAACACAACGGGCAATTGACGACGGTCTGGGATAAATCGCCAAAGGAAACGATCCGAGGATAACACCACGTAATTTTGAACCACGGTCGGATGACGAAGCAACACCTGAGCTGGCACCCCACTCTCTAAACTTCCTCACCAACCCAACGGTAATTGGTAATTTTAGTTAACGTCGTACTAGAGCAACACAACGGGCTATTGACGACGGTCCGGGATCAGTCCCTTAAGGGAAAGATCCGAGGACAACACTTCGTAATTTTGAACCACGGTCAGATGACGAAGCAACACCTGAGCTGGCACCCCACTCTCCAAACTTCCACGCCAACCCAACGTGAGGACTTTCGGCCACGACAGATTTAAGGTGCACCAGCCGCCTCTACACCATACGCTTACAAACATCCATGCCCGGACCCGGATTCGAACCAGGAACCTTGCGATCTAAAGGCTACCTTAACCACTATACCGGTTGGTCGGCCAACCCAACGTCAGGACTTTCGTCCACGACAGATTTAAGATGTACCAGCAGCCGCTACACCATACTCTTACAAACAACCATGCACTGACCCGGATTCGTACCACGAACCTTCCGTTCTAGAGGCTAACACCTTAACCACCAGACCGGTTGGTCGGCGAAAGCAGATTCAATAAACCTAACACTCAGTTGAAGGTCAACAAGGCTGATATCAGTGTCGATCTGACTGTCCCAAGAACTCAGACAATTCGAAATCAGACTCTCTAAGCAGCCTCACTGGTGGTGAGGCTGTTTAGGCATTGAATAACAACAACCATTCCATTAAGCATTGAATAACAACAGCCAAATCGTGTCCTTCCGTAAACGAGATCTGATACCTAACTCATTCCAAACACTGAGACCCCACCTTGATTTGGAGAGGAGTGGCAAAATGCCTGACTCTCTCAGCGATAGCAAAGGTGGGGAATCCGACACCGAAATTTATTGTCATTTCCGCCTTCAGGTGTAGTTCTGTTCCCCCATAATTGTCCCAAATGAATCGCGGAATGGCATCGATTTCCATTATTCTGGTGATCATTAGCCACACTTGGTGTGTCAAAATCGCATTTTACGATGTTATTGTATAACTCTGCATTGTTAAGTGTCGAGGGACGTGAGAAAATGGCTCCAAGCGGTTGGATTCGAAGGACGTGAGACTTAAAAAATAAATAGTCGTTTTTCTTGTTAAAACCACATCCCAACTTAATATAGTGGTTCGTTGGTTGTATTTTTAGGCGGGCCATATTTTAGGTAATTGGGTGGTGGAATTTACTTCGCACTGTCATGGTTAACAAAAAAGAACTCTAACAGATAAAAGATTTCTGAACGAATTTTTATAGTTCCCTTTTGATATTTTGAATATCCTTTAAGATTTTGGTCATTATTAAAGAATTCACTAGTTCTTGGTGAATTAAAGTTACTGGAAAAAGACGGGTTATTGGCGAGGGTTATTATACATTGTGAGGATTCATTGATGAAGGCCATCCATTGATCCTCCCAATGCGAAATCTAAACCCCCGACGGAGATCGCCGAGAGGCACAGGTGCGAACCACTGCGGACAATGGAGAGTCGCCAGTCTGTCTGGACTGTTGACAGTAAAACTACAAAGGAAATGTAGTTCTACCCCGCCTTTATGGATTACTGTCATCAGCTTGGGTTGAAACAGCCGAGAGGGTTAGACGAACCGACGCTAGAAACGAGGCCAATGACAAACCCAACGGAGTGACAGCAGAGCCAACCAGGACCAATCGAGGACCAGCTCCGCCCAGCGGCCGGAGCGCGCCAAAATCCAAGCCGAGGAATCGGGAGAAGAAAAAATATCAGTTTTTGACTTGATCTCATCCTGAGGTGCGTCGTGCTCAGAGACCCAAATAGGTCGACCAATTTCTTCTCTTTGGAGAAGTCATTTTTGGAGTTTGGTGTGACCTCGCCCTGAGAGGACACCTACTCAGAAGCCTTGAGAGGCTGAATACTAAAGTCCCCGCGACTTTTTTTAGAAGGAACGTCCTAGAGTTCCTGGTGTAGACCGTCACCATACGTCTATAGTGAGATCCTGTGTGGATCTGTGTCGCCGACGAAGTGATCTCCTCCCGAGATAAAATTGTACGAGCGTAGTGCCGTTATACTACCCTAGAACCGTTCTTCTGCTGTAGACTTTTCTGCTGTTAGATTAGAATTGAGTTGAGACAACCTGTCCAATCTAATTATTATAGACCTATGTCTAATTTCAGAGTCTTGTATATAACATACCATTAATTAATCAAGAAAACTGTAAATAAAAAAAAGTCTTATATTAATTAAGCTAGACTGTTCCCCTATTTTGACACACAGTTTCCAATCTATTTCACAATGTAACTTCATGTACCAAATTTCATGTCGTTAAGACTTGCCGTTTCAAAGTTATGAGGATAGAAAGATTAGAGCTCTTAATGTTAAATCAGTTTCTTAGACTTTTATGGATATCTTTCTAAATAATATTTCGATAGCGCTGATATTTTGTACCATGTTATTCTTCTAGAACGAAACACAATTAACCTAGTTCGTTATTTAAAAATTTGCTTTTAGTACGCAAAAAAATTATTAAATTTATGTTTGAAAAAAGTTATGAATTGGAACTTTAATTATATTTGATGGGTTTGAAATAGTGTTCAAATTTAAAATTCGGGTAGTGATAACTACAATTGATCTTGATCTATGAATAGCATCTTGATTGTAGAGATGATCCCAGAATTTGAAACTATCTCTAACATTGCATATCTCGGGACATATTAATAGTAAAGTCATGAAATTTGATATATAGACTAATTTAACTATGCAGAATCTGATTATAGCATCAAAATACGGTGTTTTTATTAGAAATTTTGTGGTTTGTACAAAATTTGATATGAAGATGTCCCCTTATGCAACACTTTATGATTTGAATTTTTAGAGGACGTTATTCCTTATTGAATGATACCTTTGAATTTGCTCTAGTATGAATAGTGTTTGAAATAAAAGAGGGGGGGGGGCGGTTTTTTCCCCGCTACTGTACATGATGTAAACATGAGACAACGTATTGTTTATGAGTAAAAAAGTGAACAAACCGTCGCTGCTCTTTTCTCTACATTGTTCTCCCCGACCCTTCCTTTAACCGCTCTTTGCTTTTGGGGGAAAAGACCGTCACTCACCAAATTGACAGGTTCGCACTGACGAAGTGACGTCATGTTTGTACCTTACAGTTAGGGATTGCAATCCGGTAATTCGACGGATCCGGCATGGTTTGGTTACCTACCGGATTCGGTAATATCTATCGGATCCGATAAACCCGAATTTTTTAAAATTAAATAACCGATTATTCAAACCCAACTTTAAAGTCGCAAAATCGTTTATTAAGCAATTGATTGCGAATTAATCTATTTTATATACTTCAATCATCAATTTGGAGAATTTTAGCAAAAATAACAAATTAAATTATAATATTTTTTTGCGAAGGAAGGAAATTTACTGAAAGGAAGGAAACGTACAAAGGTTTAAAAGTCCTTTTGGAAACAAAACACAATTAAATTGGCAATGGAGGCACTATACAGAAAAGATGCGACTCTTCTTACTGCTGAAACAACATTAAAATTCATTTTAGAAACGCTGGAAAAACAAGACACTGTCTTAAGCGCTGAATTATCTGAGGCACTACGTGTAAGGGTAAAAGAACGTCGTTGCACTATAATAACAGAAATATTACTTTATTTAAAGAATCCAAAAAAAACATGATCAAAACATGAGACAAGCTGACAGTTCGTTTCTTATGCCAAAAAAGGAATCTTATCCGACAGGAAATGAAAAAATATTAAACCAAGTCATTAAAGAGGACAATGAAAATGTGGAACCTAAAGCATAAGAAATCTTAAATTCCAACTCACTTTCATTGCAAACTAATTTAATATTAAAGAGGAATCAGAAAAGCAAATTCTGCAAGAAAATATAGTCTTCTGCAAGAAGACAAACTTTAGAAAAGAAACAGATTTTGAGAAAATACTGAAGAAAAAAATGACTTCATACGAAATAGAGGGAGTCAAAGAAAAATATTTGTCTCTTATGTACGACTACTTAATGACGGTTAAACCAACCAGTGTCGAAGCTGAGAGGGCCTTCTCGGCCGCTGGTTATATTTGCAGTTCATTGAGAAATAGGTTTTGGGACGACACAATTAATACGATTTGTTTCCTTAGATCGTTCTTTCAAACTCAAAAGTGATAGTAAGACTTATCAATACCAATCGTTCAATACTTACTACTATACTAGTTACTATAATTTATTGTTGGTGATTGATTTCGTACCTATGGTTAATTATCAATAAAGTTGATTTTCTAATGCTAAAAGAAACGTTTTGTTCGTAATTTGGAACAATATCCTTTTTGCCTACTTTCACTCAGCCGATTTTGGAAAAAAATACCTACGGATTATACTTTTATTAACAAAGTACCAATCCGGCCGGATTGCAATCCCTACTTTCAGTATTGTCCAAGTATCTTTCCCTTCGGAATTAACCCAGATCGTCGCCAATAGCCCAACGTTCTCCAGAACGATCCACCAAGAACTAACGGATTGTTCAAAAATGACCACAATGTTAACATATTAAAAAAAAATAAAGGAATTATAAAAATTCCCATTTGAAATATTTATTTTATGTTACTTTCTTTTAGTTAACCACAACTTCCAGGTGATAGAAATGATCGGGGATTACGACTCACACACAATGTGTTTATGTTAAAAATAATGTTTTCGAAAAAGTAGATTGCAGATGAGTTCGTTAACTAAAAAAATTTGAAGAGGAAATACCCCCGCAGAAGAGCAATTCCAAAGGTCACGTGGCATTAATCCTTCACTCCCAAAACTGCTGATGAGTTTTCCATCCGAACCGAACCATCTGTTGCTTGCGGCCGTTTTTATTCTGTTTTTTCGATGCCTTTTCGTATTCTTTCGGAGCGATGAGATAAAGCTGGGCGGCTGGTTTTTTTTTTTAATTCTATCTCGCCTTGTTTCCTTTTTGACGGAAAATATAAATTGTTTTTCGGAACTGCTCTCGCACGTTTTGATAAATGAATGTTATTCTAGCTAAATGCCGTAAACCGCGGAGGAAATGACCCCTTCCGAAAGTTCTCCACACAAGTGCACTGCGAACAATTTTTTTCCTAAAATTTTTATAAAAAAAGCGCTGACTTAATATATTTATCCTAAATACGTGGATGTTTTTCGCAGTGACTGAAAACTGAAATATCTTCGATCCTATACAGGGTGGTCCCGAATTCATGGTACAAACTTTAATGGTAGGTACAGGACATTGTAACAATGATTTATTGTATAGGAATGTATAGTCGCAAGTGACGCGGTGAGGCGAAAACAGGGGAAATAACGGCCGAAAGGAAAAACAAAGATTTTATTGAAAGCGTTGTTGACAAGTGTCATGTTTACAGTAATTGTTCAAAATTGCGTCCACCAGTATCGATACATGCTTGACAGCGTCGGTGGAGCGATTGGCGTACACGTTCAAAGATGCCTGGTATTTCACGCACACCTGCAGCAGCTACAGATAAGCGAGCGACGAGATCCTCATCTGAGTCAACTGGAGTCTCATAAACAAGATGCTTTAGATGTCCCCATAAAAAGTAATCGAGGCTCGATAAATCGGGAGATCGGGGTGGCCAAGGGACTGGTCCACCACGCCCAATCCATCGAGTACCAAACGTGGCATTCAGGTAATTCCGTACATCAATGCTGAAGTGTGCTGGCGCCCCATCGTGCTGAAACCACATGCGGTTACGAATGGCGATCGGAACATCATGCAGCAGTTGTGGTAACACTTCTTTCAGAAAAATAAGATAGCTTCCGCCAGTGAGCCGCGTGGGTAGTAAGTATGGGCCAATCAAAAAGTCGATGTTCAACAGCGGCTAGACATCTACTGCCCTCTACCGGCAATGATACCAACCGATCACTCCATTTCTCTTTCCTTTTATTTCCCCTGTTTACGCCTCACCGCGTCACTTGCGACTATACATTCCTATACAATAAATCATTGTTACAATGTCCTGTACCTACCATTAAAGTTTGTACCATGAATTCGGGACCACCCTGTATATATCTTGTTCAACATCTCTTTTCACTCGGTATAGTGATTAGGATCACGAGATGCCAACATGACACATTTTCAAATTCTTAAAATAATTGAGAATGCCAAACGCTGTCACATTATGACGTATCACTTATTGCTATCTCTATCTGGGTCTCTTTAGACTGCTATCAAGTAGGAAGGTAGGTAGGTGAATTAGCGTCGAACTTGAGCAAAACAACGGGTTATTGGTGATAGTGTCTGGGATCAATCCCGAAGTTGAAGATCGAGTAAAACACCACGTCATTTTGAGCCACGGTCGGATGACCAGGTCAACAAATGAGTAATTTCGAGTATGTTAACTCTTTGTTAACCCTCGCAGTGGTCATTCGCAAAATTGACCACATTGTGATGAACGATATATCTCGTCATTAGAAGAAAACTGACCACATTGTGATGGACGAGATTTTTCGTCATCAGAAGAAAACTGACTAAATTGTGATGGACGAAATTTCACGTCATCAGAAGAAAACTGACTAAATTGTGATGGACGAGATTTCTCGTCATCAGAAGAAAACTGACCAAATTGTGATGGACGATATAACACGTCATCAGAAGAAAACTGACCACATCTTGATGGACGAGATTTCTCGTCATCAGAAGAAAACTGACCAAATTGTGATGGACGAAATTTCAAGTCATCAGAAGAAAACTGATCACATCTAGATGGACGAGATTTCTCGTCATCAGAAGAAAACTGACCAAATTGTGATGGACGAAATTTCACGCCATCAGAAGAAAACTGACCACATTTTGATGGACGAGATTTCTCGTCATCAGAAGAAAACTGACCACATCTTGAAGGAAGAGATATGTCGTCATTGGAAGAAAACTTACAAAATCTTAATGGACGAGCTAGATAAGTAAAATAATCATCAATGTCTTGATGACGAGATATCTAGTCGAAACCACTTAGAGGGTTGATTACAAAGTATCATAAATAGTTTGCACAATTTAGAGAAAAACCACTTGGGAGCAAAAACGATAGGCATTTACTATTTTTTTAATCAACTGATTTTTGTCCACTTTTTGGTCAGGTAGGAAAGTATTCTGACTAACTTCGTACTGTAGAATGACTATTGGCGATGGCTCAGGGACTGCCCGGGCTCAAACCCGAAGACTTTTTTGGTCAAATAGGTATAAAATGGAAAACATTTTTTGGTGTGTCGCAGAATTTTGGCAGTACTTACTATATGCATACCATAAAATGAAAAACGACAAAAATAGCTTATATAAAGAAACAGACGCATTCTACACCAATAACTATGGTAACAGAGACATGGTAGGACCTCGAATTATAATTCGAGGTCCTACCGTGTCTCTGTTACCATAGTTATTGGTGTAGAATGCTGAAAGGTGCACACTCGCTTTTAAGTAAATTCTCATATGAAATCTTAAATCGTCCTTAAAATTTCTATCCTCTCCTCTGTTATGAATTGCTAAAGCTCTTCTTAAAAGCTAAATAAGCCAATGTGCCCCGAGTCACGACTGATCACCCAAACCTAAGCATTCGCGGTCAGTAGATGGAAGGATGACCTGCCTATTTTGTGACTGGTATTGTACTAACGTTCATATGTTCTCTCTTTAACGCCCTAAAATCTATATTTTTAACTTAAAATACTTCCACCTTTTGTATTCTTTATTTTAAATTATTTTCCCTTCCTGATGAGCTGCAGTGGGAGTTTCGAAATTGATATGTCCTGTCCAGGAATGAAAATCGGTTATCTAAAAAGAAACAGACGCACACTAAAAGTAAAACGATGAAAAAAAAAAACGAAGCAAAACTTAAACTTCGTACTCGATTCCCTTAATCCCTCTCTTTCTTTCAGTTTTGCCCCTACAAGTTTATTTTTTTATAACGTATATCCTACTCAGCGAAGCAAAAAAACCGCTTACGTGATCTGTATTTTTTCTTCCTCTCGGAGCCTCGGCCATTTCCGCTGCGGCCACTTCCCGGGAGCTGGTGACAAGCGACGTTTTTTGCGGGCGGCGATTCGGATTGAAAATCGCTCTGTGCGCGGAATGACGCCAGTGACAGACCAGGACATTCCCACGCAATTCCCGATCGGGACGTCACCGAAGACCCGCATCTGGAGACAATATGCAATTCCCTCGCATTCCTTCCTCGACGATGAGCTTTTGCTTCCTCCTTTGGTGCCGTTGTTGCGGGACGCTTTGTTTGGGTGTGGAAATGGACATTCGCGTTATTATTCGGAGAGAAGTTCCCAAATCCTGTGACGTGACCAAAGGGGGCTCTGGAGCACCTCCAGAAGGTGGTTTATTGTCTATCTATCCGCAAGGTGTTTCGGAAATATAAAATTGTAAAAAGTGGTACAGGGGCCCGAAATAAACACGCTCGTCGCAAGGATTTCGTGTCGGGAAATGCTGCTTTTAGTTGGTAGGAGGCGTTGTTTGGGTCAGTCGATGCATTTTTTTTTGTTGCGGCGTAAGGCGTCATTAATATTGCGGATTTTCAACATCTTGTTTACTGCTTGAATTCGGGATGGCACAAATAAAAGTGACAGGCAAATGAAAAAATAACACCGAGAAAGCAGATTCAAGAATTTATGTCGTTTAATCTTTGAGAGGTTTCGACGAGATATCTCGTACAACATCTGGTCGAGTTTGCTAAGTACGCGCTGCAACGCCGAGACAAAACTGTCCTATCACTCCCAGGGGGGAATAAAAATCCATGTAGAAAAAATAATATCGATGATAGTTTGGAACAGGTGATTGATCAAGATGCTGACCACATTGGGGGGGGGGGGGGTCGAGGCCTAGATAAACCACCAGGAGGGTTAATAGTCATACTTAGATTTGGTGACCCACACACAGCCATTTTAAAATGTTTTTTTTTGTCAGGTCTGCTGAAATTAGTTGCATTTTATGCTTACGTAATCCCTCTTTTAAAGTAAACAAGTGACGGAATATAAGATGCAAATATTTTATCTAACGTTTTAAAATTCTCATAATTGGCCCAGAGTGTCATTTGGCCTACAATTTTGTTTCTAATTTTGGTCCATATCCGAAATAAAGTCGTGGTGATTAAACTCAGAGAGTGGAGTGCCAGCTCAGGCGTGACCTCATCATCTGACCATGGTAAAAAATGACGAGGTGTAGTCCACGGATCTTTTCCTTCTGGATTGATCCCAGACCGATGCTTAGAGCCTGTTGTGTCGCCACAGTGCACCGTCGATTAATTACCTACCTACCATTAAAATTTGCTTGAGTTAAGCTATGGAGCTTCGTATTTTTAATCATACAATATAATGTATCGCTGTTCTTGTTTAGTCAGATGAACTAGAAGTGCTAAATGGAGACCCCGAACTTTGTTCCTCTCGTTTCCTGTGTTTCTCCCATTCATCTAATTAGGATTTACACTTGCGAGGGGTTGTCTTCGGATCAATCCCGAAGATATTGATCCTGGACCGTCTCCAATAGCCGTTGTGTTGCTCCACTGCGAAGTAAATTCACCTACCAACCATATAGAAGGGTTTATCGTGTCACAGTTAATGAACCAGATGAGATATTGCATGTAAAATCTGATTCCCCTTTACAGTATGCATTCTGTAAGCTCAATTTATAATGTATGTGCTCTTTAAATTGTGACACTATTCCTCCAGGTAGGTAGTTAACGTCGCATTGGAGTACCACAAAGGGCTATTGAGGACGATCCGGGATACATCCCGAAGGGAAATACCCGAGGACAGCCCCATGTCATTTAGAACCACGGTCAGATGACGAAGTCAACACCCGAACTGGCATCCCACTCTCCAAACTTTTTCACCACGACAATGTGAGGACATTTGAGGCCACGATACATTTAACGCTCACCTCTTAATGTACACGACGGTCTGACTAGATTGAGTTTCGAAGTCGTAATCCTCCGATTGCTGATCCGTTTTTCTCTTCTTCCAACTGCCCTTTCCCCCACATATTTCTTCCAGGAGGGCGATATTTTACAATGACCCAAGCAATGTGCACATGCATAATGTGCACATCTTCAACCTGAACCAAACCGTGGAATAGTAAAATGATATTTTAAAATATACAGATTTGCCTGAATCGAAAAGCACTTGAGCCATTTTGGTGTAAATAGAAGGGCAAAGTATGGTTGCTAAAATTACTGCAATGTGTCTTTATCTAATCGGTAATTGTATCGAAGGTAATGACGAAGCAATTGGCGTTTGTCTACCTGTGTTATTAAGCCAATTAGTGTTTGACACAAAACATAGGTGAGTGGCCACCAAATTATTTAATAGCCCACGCTAAACAATTAACCTTCGCTGTATTATCGCAAATCTGGCCTCCAGCGGTTCGCTTTTTTATGCGCTTGATGTCAGCGATTAGGGCATTTAATTTACAATTAGAGCAGAGGGGAAACGTTGCTCTCTCTCTCTCTTTATCAGTGATGCAACAAGCGTACCATTCCGTTTCTGTTTTATTTCTTCCCTACAGCAGTTTTCCCCCGATCTTTTTTCTTGCGTACTGTTAACGTAGTTGGCCGAGTGGTGCTCCAGTCAATAAACACGACGACGTAGACAAAATTGCAACAAAACTGTTTATTTACTTTTACATACACAACCTTCAATCAGGGATTTGTGTCCCTCTTACACCATCATGGCATATGAGAACGCCTGCCGACCACCTTAAAATCGCATGGCTCAGGAACATTGCCTGCAACAAGGGGCTCGAGGGTTAAAATTATTAACATGGTGAGATTCATTGAAAATCCTCAGATCATTGATTATCTTAAGAGACAAAGAAAAATGAACTTTTCCCCTCTCTCTCTTGCATGTTGTACATATATATTTATAATATAACCTAGTATAATGACAATGTAATTACTGTATAGATGTAATGATGTGTACATTTGTAATGTGCTCTAACATTCTGCGTAGACATGTCACCTTGGTGATATGAGCTACTCATCCAACCACACTTATTTAAACTGGTACAGTGTCTCACGACACTAGGCATGGGAGTGTGTGTTGGTGTTAGTTAGTCCCTTGGTTGTGGACGCTATACAAAAAGGGTTTAATGGGATCTAATCAAACGACGAGCATCAAAAACCAACACCTCTGAACAGTTTTTCCTTGGGGGGCTGATCTAGGAACGTCGCAAATAGTCTGTTTTATTGCTCTAGTTCGACGTAAATTAAGTATCCACCCACCTCTGGACAGTTCTCATCTTGTTCGTCAGTCTCACTGGGAGAATGTTCAATCCCGGGGAGCGTCGTGCACCCCTAAAGACCATCTGGAGGGTAAGACGACCACCCTAATAAGTGTTTCGGGATTTCGGCCGAGGGTCAATGGTGTTCACATCTAATCCCGAGCTGTTGTTATGGGCCTTACAGCACCTTGACCATTCCCAGTTCTACATATTTTGGATTAAGTATCAACATAGGTTTATTAACATACAGTTTTGTAATTACGTCTGGGGTGATACAGGTTTCTAGGTGCTCTTAATTGAATGATCGATTTAACCCTCCTTTCGTCGAGGGGATTTCTAAGCCCTTCAAGTGGTTTTGACGCGCTTCCTCGTCAATCCAGATCTGACAAATTTTGCTAATGAAAAAATATAACGTCTTCAAGAAGGTCGATTGAATTCCGAATGATGAAGATATTGCCATTTTTGATGTTGACGGGATCAAGATTGGGTCAGTTTTCTTCTATTGTCGAGATACCTCGTCCATCAAGATGTGGCCAGTATTACTTATGACGAATACTTGGTCTATAGAACCACCAGAAAGATCAATGAATGAGATCGCGATTCACCGGGGAGGTACTCGAACTTTCCTGTCCCAGATACGCAAAAATTAATTATTCATTTTGGCGTAGAATACGTCTTACCTTTCGATACCGGGGAACCACACTTATTTTTCAAGTGTCACAAAAAAACGGTCATCACGAAAAATTCAATAACTTGAAATATATAAATGACTAAGGGGCCCTCCCCCTGCTCGCTAACGCTCGCCAACCCCCGGAAGATTGCTTTACAATAATCATTGGTTCATTGCACGAACCTATGATCGCGTCGCTCGCAACAATGAAGATATGTGTCCTAGCAGAAGGAATTGTTTACAAAAAATGATAGACCAAAAAAAAAAAATTATTATAAATTTGTTGCGTTAAAGAAAAGGTATACAATACCTCTACAGTCAAAATTCAAATGAAAACTTTGAGAAAATTTTGACTCGAAATATTGAGCGCTGCTTTGAAAATTAAACACCCAGCAAGTTGTTTATGTGTACATTTCCCCAGAACTCTTGTTAGCCATACACTTTTTCACTGAGTTTGTTGTCGAAATTTGTACCGCAAGCGTCTTGTTGAGCTATAATTGTTGGCCCTGAAAAGTGCCGTTTCTTAAATGTCCCTGAAAAGCTCCTCCGCCTTCTTTGATTTCTATTATAAGCTGCAACATTCTCGACTAATATCCATTTTTTTTCAATAAAATTTCATTCGATAACGCTTTAAATTGAATTGAGTAGCGAGGCTTCGTGCTCAACAAACAATCGTACAGTGTTGCCTAAACGCAATAAGAAATAATGTTATTTTGTGTTCCACTAAGAGAATTATATAAACAAAGGGCATTCCATAAAAACTGAGGGTAGAATCATAAAAAATCAAAAAATATATTTACAGAAAAAAATACATTATTCTTTTTCAAAATACTTCCCTCAGATGTTATGCAACGGTCCCATCGTTCAACCCACTTTTCAAAACAAGTAGAGAAGCCTTTTTCTGGAAGCTGCTTCAAAGAACCCTGCACTGTGAAATAACTTCAGAATCTGTATTAAATTTCCTACCACGGAACTTCTCCTTCAACGTCGGAAACAGTCAGAAATCGCATGGTGCGAGATCTGGACTGTAAGGGGGATGTGGCATGATTTTAATATTGCATTTAATAAGATATTGCTAAATAGAAGTAGCGACATGCGGGCGAGCATTATCGTGATGTAATGTCCAATTCAATACCAGTTCCTGTCGCTTTCTCGATATGTGTAGTCGCAAAATTTTCAAAACTGAAATATAATATTCACCATTCACAGTAGTTTTTGGAGGCGCAGCATGCTGATAGATTACACCTTTATGATCAAATAAAATAGTCATCATGACCATTCCAGCAGATTTGGTTTGTCGGATTTTTTTCGGAGGCGGAGAATCAGTGTGTTTCCATACACTTGTTATGGACTAGGAAAGGGGATCAAAATGATGCACCCAAATTTTAATACCTGTTATTACAGGCTTTAGGAAATTCGGATCGTTTTGAAGCATCTGTTTCCACTCACAACATAGCCGACCAACCGGTATAGTGGTTAAGGTGTTAGCCTCTAGATCGGAAGGTTCCTGGTTCGAATCCGGGTTCGGGCATGGATGTTTGTAAACGTATGGTGTAGAGGCGGCTGGTGCACCTTAAATCTGTCGTGGCCGAAAGTCCTCACGTTGGGTCGGTGTGGAAGTTTGGAGAGTGGGGTGCCAGCTCAGTTGTTGCTTCGTCATCTGACCGTGGTTCAAAATTACGAGGTGTTGTCCTCGGATCTTTCCCTAAAGGGACTGATCCCGGACCGTCGTCAATAGCCCGTTGTGTTGCTCTAGTACGACGTTAACTAAAATTACCATTACCATTACCATCCACTCACAACATTGGTGATATATTGTTTGCATTTGTTCTTTAGTAAGGTGACGAGGGACCCATCTGGAATAAACGTGGTGAAGCTGTAAATTGTTGCGTAGAATGCGAAATATCGGCGTTTTCGAAATGCTAGTTGATGCCGCTATCTCCTCACATGTCATTCGCCGATTTTCTTGCAAGATTGCCCACACAGTGTTAACATTTCGATCATTCACAACACTTTCTGGTCGGCCAGGAGTAGGATCCAGTTCTGCTGACAAACGTCCTTTTTTAAAATCACCATGCCATCTAAAAATCGTAGACTGACCAAAGCATTTGTCTTTGTAAGCTTCTTTCATTAACTTAACTGTTTCTGGAGCTGTTTTGCTCAAACGATAGCAAAATTTTATGGCAGTATGCATTTCGCTTCTTAACTTTGAATCACTCACCTCCATTTCTGTAGGGCAAATAAAAACAGTTCTTTAAGCACGAAACTAGGAAAATAAAATCGTCTGCTTCGTTTAGAATATTTATAATTGCACAGTTAACAGTTTGAAAAAAATCACCTGCACTTTTATTTTTTAGTTTTGCAGTGTTGCCACTACGTAAAAAATTCGCTCTCAGTTTTTATGGTACGCCCTTTGTAGAGATATAAATGAACGATATCGCATTCAAAAATAGAGAACAGGTGGCCAAACTGTAACGCATGCGCCAAACGTGGCTCATTGGATGATTACAAGTGGTGCATTGTGCCTCCTTGCGCCTCTTTATTTTTTTAAAGTCGGCTAAAAAGTAAGTTTTTAAAAAGTAAAGTTTTTTAATAATAAGTAAAGTTTTATAGTAAATAAAGTTCGTAAAGTTATGTGACTAAGGAAAAGGATAAAATCATAGAAGACAAAATATTTTTGCTGAAGTAAGTTTAAGTTTTTTTAAGAAGAAATTGGCATTGTCTCCAAATATTTGCAGCCATTTGGGTAATAAAGATATTGAAAGGAAAGCAGACGAAATTGCTATATCAAGGCAGACAGTTACGAGACGTATCGATGAACTTTCTCAGGATATTATATTTCAGCAACTGGAAGACTGTCCAATCTTCTACTTTCTTTTCTCTACTTTTGGATGAATAAACTGACATATGTAATGTAGCCCATTTAAGCATTTGTATAAGAGAAATGCATGATAATTTTAATGCCTTTGAAGAACTTGCGAGTCTGGAGTTATGGCATGGTAAAACAAGAGGATCATACATATCTAAAAATGTAAAATCATGCCTTGAAAATCTAAAAGATTATTATAAACTTATCAGTGTGTGTACTAACGGAGAGCCGTAAATGATAGGTAAAGTCAATGGCACTACAACTTTGCTTGAAAAATATATAAATCGTCCATTGCTAAAATATCACTGCATTATACATCAAGAGGCACTGTGTTGAAAAACTTTAAAATACAGCATATTATGTTACCGGTTGTGAAATGTGTGAATAAAATTAGAGAAAGAGCATTAAGCGGACGAGAATTTAGAGAATATTGTGAATTGTTTCATTTGGAATATGATGAATTTGTCCTTAATTGTAAGGTGCGCTGGCTTTCTAGAGGACAGGTTCTGAGTAGATTTTGGAAATTGAAAAAAGCTGCTTATAATTTTTTGGAATAGAAAATGAACTACCTGATATGAAAAAGCCCTATTATTTGATAACAACAGGATAATAGTAATTTGACCAACTATATTGATTTTTATGATTTGGCAAAAGAAGAAAACTGCATGCTCACATTTATCAACCCATTTTCACTTAGTGAACAAAACGTAATGAATTTAATGCTTAGTAACCATACAAATGGGACTTATTAATTTAAAAGCAAAGTCATTATTTAAAACGAAATTTATTGAGCTTTTTTCAGATAAAAATACTTTTGACATAATTAATTTTGGTGTGCGTTCATTACCCTGTGAACATTTCCCAAAACTAAGAAAATTTTCAAAAAATTATATATTGTTTCGGAACGATATACAGATGTGAACAAGCATTTTCATCCATGAAATTTATTAACAGCAAAACGAGGTCGCGAATGACTGATTCAAATGTGAAGAATTTTCTGCTGCTCTCAGTAACAAATTGAGCACCCATACATTAAGACTAGCGAAATCTAAACAGGCTAAAAAGTCTAATTAATGGTAAGTAATGATTATGCGACCAACCGGTGAAGTGGTTAAGGTGTTGGCTTCTGAATAGGAAGGTTCCCGGTTCGAATCCGGACTCAGGGCATGGATGTAAATTGTGCTGTCCTTTGTTAGAGGCAATGATGGTCCTCCCATTGGGGGTCCCTCTTCACAATAGGGTGGGCCGAAAAACACTTTTTTTCGAAATCGCTATTCTAATAGTGCGGAAAGGGTTCTCTCTGGGTTCAATAAACACGGTGTAAAATATTTTTTTGATTGGATAATATCTTCTGCCCCCGCATCGCACTTGAATTTTGGAAAATTGGGTAAAACTTGGCAATTTTTATTCGGCATAAGAAATGTAATTATTTTCAATATTCCTATTCTAATAGTGCGGAAGAGGTGCCTCTGGGTTCAGGCGAAGAAAGGCGTAAAATATTTTTTCGATCGAATAATATCGTCTGTTACCGTATTGCAATTCAAAGTTTGCCGTATTTGAAGAAAATTGCACTTTCTTATGTGTTATAGAAGTAAATCAAACACGAAATATAGATGGGTACAAGTACTGTTTATTGTTGTATTGTATTTTACATTTGATTATATTGCCTGAAAATTATTAAGTAATAGCTGATTCGCAGTATATTAATATAATATTTGTTAAGAATATTGTAACCATAGAAATGTTATGACATGCCAATATCAAAAGTTTACTTACACTTCTTCAGCAAGAAGAAGCTTGAAATCAGCCATATGGTCGAATTCAGGCATAATAAATCGGGAAAAGACTGTGGATCTAATGAACCCGTCTCTACATTGAATTCTATAAACCTTAGCGGATGCTTCTGTCACTAACTTGGCAACTGCCTGTGTGTGTGACATGGGAAGTGAACAAAGTCCCATTCTGGATTTTTCTTATCACGAACAATGGAACTAAATACGGCAGTGGATATATCACGGAAGATTGGTGGAGAAGTAATAGTAATTGATGACCAGTCAATCAATTCCCTATATATCAGCAGCTACAAAATTCAGTTTTGGTGGGAGAAATGCATGTACTGACTTTACATTAGAAGATGACTCTCTAGACTTAATTATACGTCGTGCAGCAAGTTCTCTGATGTGCGGTCTTTCATCGTTCAACATACTCAGACAAGAGCAAAGAACGAATTTCTACACATTACTCCATCAACGACGTCCTTGAGGTCTTGAGATTTTTTTATCCTATGGCGGGCACATATGAACTTAATCATTGGCCACTACAAGTCCGGAAGTTACGACCACTTGTGAAGGAGCACCCGGTGAGAGGACCATCAATGTCCCTAATAAAGGACAGCACAATTAGATCCATGCCCTGACCAGGATTCGAACCAGGAAATTTCCGATCCAGAGGCCAACACCTTAACCATTAGACCGGTTGGTCGGCGAGGTCTTGAGATAAATACCTGGATCTAGAAATAGTATTCCCCACATGCTTAGTTAGCTCCATCGTTCAGCTAATGTTTAGACTTTATATTAAACCAGTTTGGAGTGCAAGCTTTCATAACAAATTCAGCGATTTGTTTCAACTTCAAAGAAGGATCTGGAGAACTAACATACTTAGAACTCTGTTAGCTGTTGTTAGCCAGCGTACATGTGATAATGGACCAGGACTGCGTCTAGCCTGTTCATCAGAAACACTTACCTAATCGCACCGCTTGATATATTTTTAGTAAGTACATTTGATCCTTGCTTAAGTCACGTCTATCAGTTGTTGGTAACTCGAAGTCAATAATTTCGAAAGTTGTCACTGGCAAAGTTTCACATGTAAGGAGCGACTTCCCAATATTTCCAAAATATGATTTTGGACCATTTGTTGGCGCATCCAACGTTTCAAACAGATGCCTCAGAGTTAGTTCATTAAAATGCAGGAAACATATTACCCACTGCAGAAGTTTACCAAGTTTCAATTCCGAAAACCGAATTACATCGGATTTCCATTCGGTATTAACAGATGTGCAGTCACAGCCAATTGCCAGAAGCTGTGAAAGCTTTATCCGATCAAAAAATTATTTAACACCGTGTTTATTGAACCCAGAGAGAACCCTTTCCGCACTATTAGAATAGCGATTTCGAAAAAAAGTGTTTTTCGGCCCACCCTACTTCACAAGTCACCATCACTTCCGCACTTGTAGTGGCCAACTATATAGTCCAGGGCTCGAAATACCCGGGTGTAGAGGTGCACTGTGCACATGAAAATAAAATTGTGCACCTAATTTTTTACCGCTAGGTGCACTACGTACAACTAAAGTAAAAAAAAAAAAAAAGGGGGGGGGACGTGTTTTATGTTAGTTTGATGTTTGAGCGAAATATTAGTACCGACCTCTCTCGCTCTAAAGAAACGTAATTAAAATTCCTAAATACACACTATGCGATAACAAATTCGCTGGGCCGTAATAGGTTTATACAGGAGGAAGGTTTACTTGTTCCACTGCCACCAGAACTTTCCGATGATCGAAACATTTTCCAGATGGCTCTGTTGAAAAAACTGTCGCGATAGCCGTGCGCCGGAGAAGGGAGAATTTAGATGTTTAAATATTTTTATTTACTCTTTCTCTACTACAAAAAAACCTATATAAATAAACCCAACTAATAAAATAATTTACATTACATTAATACTCTCATAATACGTTTTTTTTTATATGTGCACCTAAAATATAACCTGTGCACCTAATTTAATAACTTAGTTGCACCTTGTGCATCTCTATTAAAAAATCTATTTCGAGGCCTGATATAGTCCAGTGTCCGCCATTGGAAAAAAAATTGACTATGCGCTGTATTAGATATTGTTTTACACATACAATAATTAAATAATTAAAAAATGTTAATGTCTCTAAGCATACTTTTATTAACAAGGTTATTAAGGATATGCCACAACCATGAACATAAGAAGGTAGAAAAGGTACTTGAGTGGTATGTTGCATCTGAACTTGTATGTGAAAAAAATTGACGCATGGTATGTAAAAGGTTGACTCTCCCTGCTCTATATCAATACACCGGGCTTTAGCCGATGGTCTGGGATATATCGCAAAGGGAAAGATCCGAAGACAATTCCTCGTCATTTTGAACCCCGGTCAGATGACGACTAAAATATTCGAAGAGTACTCGTGTTTTTAAAACATACTAACAAAATGCAAAAAAAAATATTGTTCTAGTTAAAAATAAAACATTTTTAGTTGTTAAATTTTATTGCTTTACATAATTACTTATCAACGTCAAAATAATCACAATAACGGCGCAAAAAATTTTTTTTTTTAAAAATAAGTACACGTATGGCAAAGAGTTTATACTTTTATTCTTCACAAACTTGTCTTGGTAAAATGCAACATTTTATTTTTCTACTCTTTGCATAGAATTCTGTTTTATATTTAAAAGCAAGTGACGGCATAATTTTGTGTGCCTCACAATATCAATAAAAGGTTCAGATATTCTAAGATTCAAGAACTAATTACTATTTAGGATTAATACCATGCTATTTCCCGTAAGTTACAGCCCTAAAAAGCTGATTCCATTTGAGAAGTTCAAATTTTTTGAAGGTCAAATCATTGATTAAAAAGTTCTCCAACGCTCTTTTTCAACGATGCAAAAATGAGCAAATATTCAACCTCTGTAAATCTCAAATGAGCTGCACTTGAGGGTAGAGTACACAACTCAGGCGTGCAGTACAAATAAATCATTAAGAATCTTGACAGTTACTTCACGCCTACTGTTTGCTGTTAAAGAACTTCGCATAGTGACGACCAACTTCTCTCACCCATTGTTTTTATTCAAACTTTATGCCATTCTCTGCGTGTGTAAAAAATTAAATTTTACTATTCTGGGTAGTCACTAGAAAAAGACCTTGGTGGCCCGGTTCGAAGAGCAGGTTATTTGAAACCCAATCCAGCCAAAAACAGTCGTGTACGTGGAGGCTGGTGTACCTAAATCTTTCGTGGTCTCATGTATTCAAGTTGGTGTAGTGTGGAAGTGTGGAGAATGGGGTGTCATCTCAGGTACTGACCTCGTCATCTGATCCCGAACCTTCGCCAAAAGTCCGTTGTGTGTTGGTCCAGTTAGATGTTAATTGAACAATCTGCACATACCACAACCACTGCTCAGAACTTCAAGCGAAGCGAGCGGCAGGAATAATATTAAGCTTGTGCAGGGCTCGAAATACCCGGGTGCACAGGTGCACCTGAAAATAAAATGGTTCACCTAATTTTTTCCCTCTAGGTGCACCTAATTTTTTCCCTCTAGGTGCACCTATCGTTAAAAAAAGCGGGGAAACATATTTTATGTTATTTTGATGTCGGAATAAAATATTAGTTTCGAGCTCTTTCGCTCTAAAGGAACGTAATTAAAATTCCTAAATGCACATCATGCGGAAACTTTTATCCAGAAAATGCTATGTTGCAATGAAGGAAAAATACAAAAAGAAGGATGGACACTAAACCTTATGGGTAAAGATCTGCCAAAAACGTATACTTTACTGATTGCTCACCAATGTCTGAGGATGACTGAATACTTGTAAATAATAATTTCGCAGATAATTTCGTCAATGTTTCTAAAGGATAGGTGACAGGTGGGATAATTAAATTAATTAAAATTGAACTAACCAAAAGTTATACATGAAATATACTAAACTTAAAACACGTATATATAAAATAATAAACCATGAGTAGAACAAGACACAATATACAAAATTTTTCTTAGCTCAAAACCCTTTTTGAAACCTCGTTCTAAGTATAAGAAATTAAATCATGTCTTCATGATACAAAACACTTTTTCTAGTGTCAAAATGGATTTTCCTCATTGATTCATTGAGTTACCATCTCTCACTGATTACAAAAAACTGATAAACTATCTCAAGCTAGAAATTAAACTTGAAGCCTCTTAGAAACCTTGTTCAAACAATATGAAACTAAATCTTCGGATTTGGAGATAAGAAGTATACCATTGTAATGCAAAAAGCCATCTTGTCGTGTCCACATGGTAAAAACACCACCACGAAGATTGATTGAGATAGCATCTCTCAATATTACTAATTAATCGACCAACCGGTCTAGTGGTCAAGGTGTTGGCCTCTGGATCGGAAGGTTCCTGGTTCGAATCTGGGGTGAGGGCATGGATGTAAATTGTCCTGTCCTTTGTTAGGGACAATGATGGTCCATCCACTGGGTGCCCCTTCACAAGTGACCATCACTTCTGGCCTTGTATAAGGCTAAAAAGACCTCGGTCAACTCTGTATTGTATTATATTGTATTGTATTTGTATTTGTCTTCGCAATTGTACTGCCTTGCCATTGGAAATAAATAAATATATATATATATATATATATATATATATATATATTACTAATGCTACTGCAAAATATATCTTTCTCTATTAGAAATAAAAGCCTTTTTCAAACCTTGTTCGAATTATTTAAAACAAAACCTTCCGATACTAAGTACAGCTGCACAATCCTAAAACCAACAATTTTGACAAATATATCAGAAATATTCATCTTCGAACAAGATCGTACCATCGCCAACACATTCCAGAAATTTACAGCCCTCGTTACAATTCATTATAGAATGAGGAACTGCGAATTAGTCATCCAGGAGTAACAAGAAACCGAATCTGTGCAACTGGTCTTACGTCACAACGTGTACGAACCGCGCACGAGTGTGTATATCCGTACCCAACGGAAAACACCCAGATATGTTGTTCTAATAAATAAAACCGTTTCCTACCAGAGCAGAATCGGGAAGCGGTTCCACTCTCTAAGTATAGCAACTTGGAGCCCAAATTTACAGCTTCTGTAGTCGAAGGGAGCATAACGCCAGGAATCCTGTGCGGTGCGATTTATGCCCTCTTACCATCAAGCTCTGCACGTTTTAGTGGTGGGGGTTATGGTGACAGTTAACGACAAAAGGAAGTCTATAGAGCTGGTAGCAAATGAGGATTATGGGTCCGTTTGTTTCCTCCGTGAGGGGGACGGGGAGATTAGTTGGTGGAGGATTGAGGAAAACAGAAGATGGCGAAGCTTTTATTGCCATCTCTTGGCTCTCGCTAAATTAGCATGGTGGAATTGCTGAAGCTGGGTTAATTTCCTCTGCAATAATAGTAAACAGCCATTACAGTTCCAAGCAATTTCCGTGTGAGCGAAAGTGGGTGCGAATTTACCCTCTTGGTGGTGGTCCCTATCTTATCCAATACGTAATCAATCAATAGCAAATCCGACCATGTCTTGGTGGACGAGGTATCTTGTCATTGGAAGAAAGCTAACCCGATTTGAGCTCGTCGTCATCAAAAAATTGGCGATATCTTGACGAGATATCTCGTCATTAACAAGATTGGTCACATCGCGATGAACGAAATATCTCGTTGAAAAACCTGGGGTTAATCTTGCGTTCGTATTGAATCTATGCAGACAATTTTTAACGTCTTGTTTTATTTAAGTGACGTTTGTTTCGTTTTTTGCTCAAGAATATGGCAGAAATTCAGGTTTTTTTTATGTAGTTTTAAGCAAATTTTTGATTAAGCTTCGATTGATGTTAGCAGGTGGATGAATATTTTCTTCTATTGTTTTAGGGATGGTTGACCCACCTAACTGGTATAGCGGCCAACGTTTGTCTGCCATCCACTAGGTCTATGCATCGAATCTTGTTTTTTTTTTTTACCGCATGGATGATTGTGGTTGTCCTTATTAGGAATAACGTCGAGTTAAACACTGAGTGCTGCTTCACAAATAGCCGCCAGTTCGCATTTGTAATGTCGAAGGCTGAGGAGGTAAATGGTTTGGCATTAAAAGAAATTATTGAAGCCCATCACCCATCTACCTGGATATCACTACTGTTAGGCGAAAAAAAAATTTAAACATTCAGAAAGAATGTCAAACCTGATCATTATTGCGTGCGATTTGAAGTTGAAATGCCTTCCACATTTCTTAAATGGACTCTAAGGTGATTGGTATTTTGTGAGGCTTAACTGGAATATGATAACTCCATTTACTAGAATATTTACACGTAATTATGCGTAAACCATGAATATCCCTGTGATTGGTAACTGATTACACAGACTCAATTGTCAGTAGAGCATAGCTGCATTCACCAAGTTGAATACTGAAGAGTTCCAAACCAGATCGAGCGGAGGTTAAAACGCAACTCACCTGAAGTAAAGATGGGCGAGACTGCATGATCACTCGAGGTATCGATATTTTCTTCGCGGTAGGCCGGTCTATTCATCGCCTGGTGTTGCAGTATGAGTTAGTGAGGCGTTAACACCACTTATGGAGCTTAAGGTAACCTATCTCATTGCCAATGTGTTTTAACCAAACGCTCGTGAAAGATAATTTACATTTCGAAGTGGCGCATGATATATACCAATAACACCCACAGCACAACAAAGAAATCAGCAAGAAGCATTAAAACACAAACAACTTGGCACCACACCAGCATTTAAAAAAAAATCCCAAACAGCTATAACGGAGGTATCCTTTTCACCTCGTCACCCCAAAAAGCTAAACAACCAACAAAATCTTATAAATTAAGTCTCCCAAAAATCAGACGAACATTCGTATGTTTCGTTTTCACTTTCCCAACCCCCTCACTTCCTGTTCCATATTGTTCTCTGACGAAACAAAAACAAAAAAGAATTAATGTTTTTTCTTCTGGCCACGTCGTCTTTATCTTAAGAGGGGGGTAAACAGAAGTCGCGAAGAGTGAAAAAAATCAATCCTCACGTGAACCCAGCCTTCGCTTGCCTACGTAACCCAGCGGGGGGACAGACAGACAGCCAACCGTGTGGGTGTGCGTGCCAACTGGATTGATTCAGTGCTTAAATTCAATGGGATGCAAGGAGTGGCGAGCTGAAAGTTTTGCAAATCGTGTGAACTCCTCTTTATGGAGGATTTTGGGTCTGGGATTACTTCGACTGGGTCCTCTACACGCAGCAATAACATTGGGCTAACACTACAAATTACGACTGGATTTTGGGCCGTTTAATGGACATTGTTTCTGTTCCGGGTGCTTGTATGAGTCAATGTGGATGTCGAGGTGGCTTTTATGGGTTGAATGGTTTCCTACCTCCGAAACTGTAAATGTCAATACAGATGATTTGTGGACTAGATCTATTGATCTTTGAAGTACTTGAAGAAGAGTGATTGAAACTTCTTTTTCCTCATCAATGACCGAAACAAGAAACGATAAAAAATATAACTGAGACAGAAATGTGCTAAAAATTTACAAACTTTTATTCCTAGTATCTTCGAACTAATTTAAGATTTTTTTAAAAATAAGATACTAGATAATAAATGAATTACAAATCTGGGGATGTCAGAAAAAAATACATTCCTTTTCAAAATAATTAATTCAACTGAAAAAACCGACAACTTATTTCCCTCTGTTCGGATATTTTAAGTATTTCACGAATAAAAGTAATTTGGCAATAAATATACATTATCAGAGTTGCGATTTTTGTGGTGTTCGTAAAAGAAATGGTTCACAAATATATTTTAATGGTCCAAAAGTTTTCTTATAAACGTAACGCAACAGAGTACATTTGATACGATTTCTTAATTAATTTCAATTTTAAAACTTAACGGAAGAATGAATTACAGAAATAACTTAAAGGAGTAACGAAGACATCGCATAATTTTTATCTAAGATACTATAATTTCAAACAAGTTCTAAGTAATGATGGAATACTTATAATACTTTCAATGCTTTCCAGTAATTTATGTTCCAATTCTCTTGATCATATGCGAGAAAATACATGTACCTCGGTGGCATAGAACACTGTGTGGCTCAGGGTTTGCCCACTGCCCTAGCACCTGCAAGTTGTAGGTAACACAGGTTCGACTCCTCCCTGGGAGCATTTCTCTTTTCTGTGTCATTACGACTTTTGTGTGTATGATTATTACTTGACGTCGCCTGTCTTGGGCATTGTTTTGCAAAATATGGCAAAATCGCCATGCAGCTCAACCAATTTTTCGACCATGTCTGACAAAAAATTTTGAACAGAGCAGTTAAAAGTTTTATTTTTTCTGCAACATCAATTAGTTATTTAAGAGGTAGAACTTCATATTTTGAGACTGTATATAGTGTTCAAAACTATGAAGACTACATTAGAAGGAGCAAAAAACACTGGACAAGGTCATTGCAAACAGAAGTGGAAAAAGTTTGACGAAGCCATATACCTCCCAGGAAGAGGTATATGGCATCTGTGGTATTTGTAAACATAGAAAGTGAATTTAGACGCACATTTTCATGTCCAGTTCGCGTCACAGAACTGCCAGGTCCTCCATTTAAAATATCCGAGACACACGAGTCTTCAAGGGAATGGATCAAGGCAATCCCAACACACTAGAAACATCTCATAAACTTACACGCTGCAGTCATTACATGACCACTAATGAAAGTCTGTTGAACCGGGCACATCCCAATCTCCGCATTGTCCCACAAGCAATCGGCTACTCTGATTTGTTTGTTTTCAAGCGCAGGGCGATACGAAGGCACCACTAAATCAAACACCAGCAGTCCGTCTCCGCCTGCCCTCGGGACAGAAGCGAAGGTCATCGTGGACATTAAAAGCCCACGCAGCCAGGCCATTAGGCAGAACCCCACCTCATCACACAAACCAAAACTCGATACAATCGCGGAACAATTAAAGCACGGCCATATTTCTTCACTCGCATTCGCAGCCAGTTCGAGTAATTAGCCATGCAGATAGGCCACGCAACATACACGTACCGCACTTGTATCTCGACCACCGAGCAAATTGAGCGATTTATAACACTGTGTGGTTACTACTCCGGAGAAACCGAACCCTCGACACGGACGGAATAACAGAAAGGGAGTCGTAATTTCCTCTGACGGATTCTTTCATTTGAGTTGCTTCGGGAGTTTATGTCGCCTTACCTTCAAACCACCGCGCCTATCGGGCGACAGGTTTTCATCCAGCGCTGTCTCTTGAGATCTGTTTTTTATGGGCTACCGGTCGCCGTAAATTCGCAAGCCGAAGGTGGAATTGGACTTCCTGAGGAAATTTTTACAGCTGTTGCGTTTTGGGATGATATATATTCCCGCGGAGGACTTTTTTAAAGAGCTCGTGGTTATGGGCATGAGACGGGAGTAACATGGCACCTTGGAAAGTGATGTCATCCGATATCGCCGGGATTGGGGAAATATGTGGGTGATAATTCAGTGGAATTTGTCATACCGCGATGGGGATGGACGCATAGGTTGAGTTACGGTTGGTTGTGCCGAGTGCGTTTGTGTCCAGGGGGACTTGTGAGAGATGTGGTGTGTTGGTGGGAAGCGTTTCCCTGTGTGTGTGGATTGAAGCACAACGACGTTGGAAAGTTTCGGTTGGTAGGTATTTTAATTTACGTCACACTGAAGCATCACAACGGGCTATTGGCGATAGTCCGGGATCGGACTTGAATGGAAATATCCATGGGCAACGTCACGTAATTTCGAGCCACGGTCAGATGACGAGGTCACACCTGATCTGGCCTGATCTCATGAAGTACCTTGCATCAGATCCTTTGGACACGACGATCTTTGGTTGGTTTCGAACTCGCAACCTTCCAGTTGAAATCCCTACCGAAGCCCAGGAAGGTTTTGGATTGAGTTGGAACTCTAAAAATGAGTTTAAGCCTCCTAATAATTTCGATGAGATATCTTGTCCATCAAGATCTGACCAATTTTGGTAATGATAAAACCCTTGTCATCAAGATTTTGCCGTTCTTTGGTGATTACTTGATCAAGATCTGGTCCGTTTTTCTTCTAATGACGAGATATCTCGTCCAAAAATATCCGGTCAGTTTTGCTAATAACTAGATACCTCTTCGAGAGAACCACAAAAAGGTTTAAGTTTCACAAGAAGTTGATCCATTTAGGTAGTTGGTCGGCAGGTTGAGAGTTAATATCTCTCGGAGGAACACAATGGGTGATTGGCGACGGTGTGGAATAAACGACGAAGGGAAAGAACCAAGGACTACACCATGTAATTGTGAACCACGGACAGGTGAAGAGGTCAAAACCTGGCATGGTACCCCACTCTCCAAATTTCCACACCACGCTAACATGAAAACTTTTGATGATACCACAACATATTTAACATGTACCAGCCCCCCCCCCCCTACACGACCACCTTAGGTTGGATCGAGCTTAGAACTCGCAACTCTCCGGTTGCTACTTGTCCAACCGGGCTACTTTAGATCGTTTGGCATTTCACCTAAATAGGTGAAGTGGCTACAGCCTTGAGAGCAAAGTTTAAGAGCTGAAAAAAATTTAGGATTTTCTGCCAGCGAAAAGTAAATTTCAAAAATATTACTATCGATTTAAAACACACAGTATTCTATTATTATTCTTATATAGCGAAAAAACAAACTATAAGAATGGATCTTGAAATCCTTCGTACTGTAAATCGTGTGTACATACACCGAGTATGGACACTTTAAATCCGTAGGCTGGAAAGTTCTAACACGAGGGAGTTAAATGAAGAGCAGCGACGCTCTTGTAAGCCTTTACTAAAATTAGATGTGAATACCATCCATGACTAGCTGTATGTGTAAAGTATCATTATGGAAAAGATACGGAGGCATTTGATGGTGAAAATAGTAAAAAATTTTTTTTTAAACTTAACTGTGTATACGTAATATATTCCACTTTAAAATCTCTCTGAAGTGTCGTCTAACCACATATTAAATGTACTATAGGGTAAAAAACACGTTCAGACAGTGTCAATCTGTTTTCTAAGTTTAAAAAGGTCTAAATGTTTTCGCATGGTATTTTTAAAAATGTGTGTCACGTATACAAAGTAAAATAGAAAAGCTTAAGAGCAAGTTTTAGAACCACTGAGTATTTGGAATATGTAAGCTGTACCGGACCCATTATCTATTTACTAGAGAACAAATATGGGGGCCGTAGTACAAGACGATGGTAATATTGTAATGTTCTCTCTAACACTGAGGCACTAAAATTACAATAAACCATATCCTTTTAAAATTATATAATTAGTCACGTGTCAAAAAATGACTATTGATTGACAAATCAAACCTTTTTACATTTTCGTAGATCCAATATTACATGACTGAGTACTGCATAACTTGTATAGTGATTTCCTGTGTGCTATCCTGAAGGTCCAAGGTTCGAATCTCGGTTTGTAAGCATTATTGATTGCTGCAACATCGGGAGCAAGTAACACATTGGTCTAATATTAGTCATACACTAAATACATATAGGCTGAAATACGCATGGTAGTTTTCTGTACAGAAACCGAGTACTCGTACGCTTATTTTGCTTCATTGTACCTCCGCTCGGCTTGAGTGTTCTAAATCTCTTTTATTCTGTCGTGCAACCCTCTTAAGTCCACTGGACGAACACAACGGGCTATTGGTATCGATGCGGCCATGTAGGTATTTAAATTAACGTCGTACTGAAGCAACACAACGGGCTACTAACGATGGTCCGGGTTCAATTCCAACGGAATAATGGTAGTGTTTAATTAACGTCGTACTAGAGCAATACATCGGGCTATTGACGACGGTCCGGGATCAATCCACTAAAGGAAACGTAACGTCAAAATTACGTAAAACCACGGTCAGATGACGAGGCAACACCTGAGATGGTACCCCACTCTCCAAACTTCCACGCCACGCCAACGTGAGGACATTTGAGGCCACGACGGATATAATATGCACCAGCCCCCTTTGTACATGGGGAAGGTTCCTGGTTCGAATCCGGGTTCGGGCATGGATGTTTGTAAACGTATGGTGTAGAGGCGGCTGGTGCACCTTAAATCTGTCGTGGCCGAAAGTCCTCACGTTGGGTTGGTGTGGAAGTTTGGAGAGTGGGGTGCCAGCTCAGGTGTTGCTTCGTCATCTGACTGTGGTTCAAAATTACGAGGTGTTGTCCTCGGATCTTTTCCTTAAGGGACTGATCCCGGACCGTCGTCAATAGCCCGTTGTGTTGCTCTAGTACGACGTTAACTAAAATTACCATTACCATTACCTTTGTACATGGCGGTCTTTAGTTGGATTCCAACTCGAACCCTCCTGTTGCTAATCCTATGCTTTTCCAACCCTGACAGCGGTGAGGGATAAATCCCGGAGGGAAAACAAATAGGACGATTTTTAAGCACGGTCAGACACTTGAGCTGGCACTCCACTCTCGAAATAACTTCCACACCACGCCGACGTGATGTCTCGACAGATTTAACGTGCCCCACATATACGACGGGTTTTGGTTGGGACAAGTCTCGAAGTCGTATAACCCTCCGGTTATTAATTGACTACTTCACCAACAGAGCTTCCGTGACACTATAGGAAAAGTCAAATTGACTCGAAACGGCTGGCAACCACTCCAAAAGCACGTCTGCCCACTGTCAGATCTTGAAATATTTCCCCTTCATTTGTCCTAGTTGACTCAGAGGGATAGTTAATTAGGAAGGGACTTTCGTGTAACCATTAAAAACCATATATGGACGGGAATTAGATTTTCCCAATGATATACATGGTGATATTTACAACCGGCGGTCTGTAAAATAGCAGGTCTTGACCTCTGACCACACAAGCCTTTACAAATACGACCATCTCACGGGTGTAAAAATCATAGCGATTGCGCATGCGTCAATTTATTCCTGTCCGGACTTCTGTTGCAACCCTTTCTTTACGAATGGTTTGTTTGGCGAAGACAAGAATATTTTCACCCCGCGCCAAGCCAAGCATTTGTCGTTGACATTCTAGAATGGATGAACAGAATATAAATGCGATTCTTGTGACAAAAAAGGTACTTTAAGGTAGAGTGCCTACGTTAACTCATAATTACCAATTACTATCCTACAATTATTTTAAAATTCAAATTTTGAATTGTGTAACACTGTACATGTAGTTACACATTTAAAATAGAAGAATATTATTTTTCCTGAAAAGTTTTAAAATCTAGCTAATAGAACTTGAGGAAATATGTATATCACAAAAACAATTACAAATTATAAAATAATTTATTTTTCATAAACTCATAATGTGTGTGTTTGGCATTTAAATAAACTTTTAAATTATGAACTTACACAAATTAACTTTTCGTAGAAAGATAGTATAGAATAGATAGTACTTAATACTTATTTACTGGTCGTAAATAAGTTGTACTTATACTAAACTATAAAAATTGGATACTAAACTGGCCGTACCTATTACTTAAACATGTGGCAGCAAACTCAAAAAAATCCTCGTATTTTAAGCGATAAATTGCCAAATTTGGCATATCTTTCCCCCGAACCAAACATGCAGTTAAAAATTTCCAACTCCATACGCATGCGCAATTGCTATGATTTTTACACCCGTGAAATGGTCGTTTACAAATAACTGTCAGATTCAACTGATCACCAAAACCTAAGCATTTCCGGTCGCGGTCAGTAGATGCGAGCATGACTCTATTTTGCGACTGGGAGGGTCTATTGGTTTTGTACTGGCGGTCTTATGGTTTTTCACACCCCTAGATCAATGTTTTTAACTTGAAATTCTTCCATTCTTACGCCAAAGATTTATTTTAAACTAGCTGAATAACCCGGCGTTGCTCGTCTTTCAAATACGACCGCGATATTTCCCTGTGTTAACTCAAATAAAAAAACTCTGTGGAACTTGTTTCCTACCGCGACATTTCCCTCTTTAATTCATACACAAACCCTGTAGAACGTGTTTCCTTATCCATGTCCATTTATTGCAAAAAAAGCAAACTTTAGATTTTAAAATTGGGGCTTCAAGGGGCACATTTAGGACTACCTCTGTGCCAATTGTCATGGCTACAGAGTGGTCTGAAGACAGGAAAGAAATAACCCATGTTTTCCGCAGTGTTCTAAAGTATAAGTGTACCAAATTCGGCGTGGATTGGTCAAACGGTGTGGATTTGTATAGAGAATATATACACACGTCTGTCTTTATATACATAGATTATTTCTCTTATGTGAAGATCGGCTGCTTTGCAGCGGGTGCTCAGAAAGTGATGTGTCCTGTCCCGTCCCAACCGTCAGTTCACCCTTGCAGGCAGTACCGAAGTATCTGGCGCAGCGTGACCACATATGACTCTTGCGTCATAAAACCCCCCATCCAACCATGCAATGCTGAAGGCTGAGAAGACCGGCCGTTTGAAATGTAAATATGCCTCGTGTCTGGCACAGTATGACCACATATGACTCTTGCGTCATAAAACCCCCCATCCAACCATGCAATGCTGAAGGCTGAGAAGACCGGCCGTTTGAAATGTAAATATGCCTCGTGTCTGGCACAGTATGACCACATATGACTCTTGCGTCATAAAACCTCCCATCCAACCATGCAATGCGGAAGGCTGAGATGTCCGGCCGTTTGAAACGTAAATATGCCTCGTGTCTGGCACAGTATGACCACATATGACTCTTGCGTCATAAAACCTCCCATCCAACCATGCAATGCGGAAGGCTGAGAAGTCCGGCCGTTTGAAACGTAAATATATTACATTGCAGAAGAAAGCTGCCAGAACCAAACATCCTCATCTCTTCAACATGACCGTTCACAGCTGAAACATGTAGAGAAGAGGAAAAAAAAAACTACACGGCCCCGCCCGTTAACTGTCGCCCCCGAAATCCCAACAAAATCCATGAATGAAAGTAGTAACCCGATCGAATTGAACCCACGAGCGTAGGGTGAAAAGCCACGGCCCGACAACGTATCACAGAACAAATCATCTTCCCCCTACCTTCCGCCCTCTACCCCACCCCAGTCTCTTGCAAACTTCTCCAACTTGCCACAAACACCTCCCTTTCTTCCAGAGAGTCTCTCTCTCTCTCTCTTCATCCTTCTCGACCAGGATGCGAGTTTCGCGGACGATGCTGGGATAAAAGAAAACGGAATGCCCATCCAAGAAACGCTCTGAGCTTTCGACAAGAATGACCACAAGATAGCATAACTACGATCTACTAGAATGGTGCTGAAATCGCTCTGCAATAATGTGTGCTTTGAAATGATGGTTTAGGTACCGTGTTGAGACTAATGCGTTAGTGGATAAAACTGATCGTTTCCCCCAAGTTGTGGAAAGGAGAAGATGTGATCTCGTCCAGATTGGGATATATTTATTTAATTATTTATATTTGCTGGAACTTTCGAAAGAGTTGGAGGTGTGTCTGGAATATTATTAAGGTATAACCGGACTTTGGAGTGAAGCAGGCGATGGCTATGGAGCGGTGAGTTGTTTTGGCTTTTTTGTTTTTATGAGAAGTTGGAAATTTTTGTTGTGTTTAAAAGAAGGCTAAGGTCTGCAGGATTCGGGTTTTGAAGTCTTCCATGTTTACAATTTTTGAAAGCTGCCGTATAGTGCCTTAAAATTTTAAAATCTAGAGTGTCACACATAAATTATTGGAGGTTTAATGTTTACACACTCATTTTCTTCTTTCCTTACGATAAGCGTGTGAAAATTTCTTGTGTTCCAAAATAAAAAAGAACTTATTTTCGAATCATAAAGCTAGTCAGTCGTAGACCGATTGGGAAGAGTATCAGCTTAGCAACCGGAGGGTTGCGATTCGAAACTCGATTCCACCATGCACTGTGTCGTGTACGAGGGGGACTGGTGCACGTCAAATCTGCCGTGGCCTCAATAATCCTCGTGTTGGCTTGTTGTGGGAGTTTGGTGAGTAGTGTGACAGTTCAGGTGTTAACCGTCATCTGACCGTGGTGTTGTCTTTGGTTGTTTCCATTTGTGATCGATCCAGGACCGTCGTCAATAGCCCATTGTGTTGCTCTAGTACGACGTTAATTAAAAATACCAATACCAATACCTGACCGCGGTTCAAAATTACGTGATGTTGTCCTCGGATCCTTCAGCTCAGGTGTTGCCTCGTCATATGACCGTAGTTCAAAATGTCGAGGTTTGGGGTCTATCCCGGACCGACGCCAATGGATCGTTATGTTGCGTTAGTGTGACATTTACTCAACTACCTACCTGAAAATCGTTGTATAAATAATACTGGTTAGTACGTGCGAGCACTACGCTACGTTTTTGTTGTGCACGTGTAACAGTTACTACCGTATTTGTTAACGTTGTCGTGTTCTGATGTTATTTTCATTAATCTTGAACAAAATTTGATACATGTGGATATATATTTTAATCATGCACGTGCAAACTGTATCCCCGTTATGCAATGTGATAAATTAATTTGGAATTTGTAAGAATAGGAGGAGTGTATAAAAGAGAATAAGATCCGCGTTCTCTGCCATTTTGTTTCACTCTTAGTTTATTAATCGATGTCGAAATTCGTTCAACAAGTGTTCAACCATGTGCTCCTCGATATGTGCAACCAGAGTTTTAATCTGCAATTATTTATTGATATTTTTTTATTGTTTGGATCAACCGAAAAGAGACTAGCATTCGTATCCAGATGAATTAGGGCTCTGTTGCTCCAGTACGATGTTAATTAAAATACCTACCTATCTACCAACCAGATTAATTAGGAGTCAACTCCGGATTACCGCCGAACCTCCGGATTCGAATCCCGCTATCTTATCGATATTTAAAAAACATTTTTGTCCGAGAGAAGGAAAGGTAGGTATTTAATTAACGTCGCACTATAGCAGCCTACCGGGCTATTGGCGACGGTCCGGGTAATTGGTAATTATAGTTAACGTCGTACTAGAGCAACACAACGGGCTATTGACGACGGTCCGGGATCAGTCCCTTAAGGGAAAGATCCGAGGACAACACCTCGTAATTTTGAACCACGGTCAGGTGACGAAACAACATCTGAGCTGGCACCCCACTCTCCAAACTTCCACACCAACCCAACGTGAGGACTTTCGGCCACGACAGATTGAAGGTGCACCAGCCGCCTCTACACCATACGCTTACAAACATCCATGCCCGGACCCGGATTCGAACCAGGAACCTTCCGATCTAGATGCTAAAACCTTAACCACTATACCGGTTGGTCGGCCGGAAAGTTTCTAGGACATTACCACGTAATTTTGAACCACGGTCAGATGACGAGGTCACAGCTGCCACTCCTCTCTCCAAACCTAAACACCACACCAACGTGAGAACATTTGAGGCCACGACAAATTTAACGGGCACCAGCCCCCTTTGTACACAACGGTCTTTTGGTTGAATTCGAACGCGCTATCCTTCGGTTTGAGTGAAGGAAAGGTGAAATGTATGTATTTTATGTAATGTGTTTCAATTTGTTTACATTAGAAATACGTATTTCTATTGATATATGTACTATTCATATTTTTAGTGTATGGGAACTAGTTAAAAAAACTTTATTGTTATTGAATGCGTTATTTGGCATAAAATAAATAATATAAGAATAATTGTAATTTTTATGACGCATAAATATAATTATATTATATTATATTCCATGGTATTGTATTTTATACCTGTATGATTCTGATTTTTGATAGGGCACAGATAATTTAATTTATTAATAAAATCAATTAGAATTTCTTTAAATTTTTAAAGTAAGAAAACTCTAAGTTCTAGTCTGGTAGTCAAGAGTTTTAAACTAAATCATACTGGAACGGACTTTGATTAGAGTATTCAGTCTGAAAGCTCAAAATCAACTTTTTTACAGTCATTGTGAGTGTGCAATATACAGAAAAACTTGAATCAAGTATATTTTTTAATTTAGATAAACTTTAAATTTTTCTAATTTCTAGTGATGGGACCGACTTATATCGAAAGTTATCATAGATAAAATACTTAAAAAGCAGGAATTTTTTATGCATATTTCAAGAATATTCTAATATTGTTTGTATATAATATTCTAAAAAAATTAGGTTTTCCAATAATATTGTTTTATTAGTAATGCTCAAAAAACACCATGTGAAAGCAAAACAAGTGGACAGATAGTGGTGTAAAAAGGTTTATACAAGAAGTCACATTAATGTTATTACAGGTTATACACATTAAGGTACATACATAGTCCAGTCACATTAATGTGACCACCTGTCAAAAGCCAGAAAAACTACCTTTGGCAGAGCGGACCGCTGCGAGACGTGCAGGAAGAGAGTTAATTAGGTTTCTAATGATGAGTGCACCCAGTGAATGTCAGGAAAACATTCCCCAAACCTTAATGCTCCCTCCTCCAGCCTGGATCCTTCTGGCAATTGTTGCAGGGTGTTTGCTTTCAGACGTTTCACGCCGTATACGCCAACGTCCATCTGTCCGATGGAGCATAAAACGTGATTCATCGGGAAAAGCCACCTGTCGCCACTCTGTGGACGTCCAGTTGCGGTACTGGCGAACAAATTCCAGCCTTCGGCAGTCAGATGAACAGCAGTCAGCATAGGTGCATTAACCAGGCGTCTGCTGTGGAGGACCATGCACAGCAACATTCGCTGAACCGTTGATGAGGATACACTCTTGGTAGACCCTTGGTTCATCCGGGCGGTCAGTTGCACAACAGTTGCACGTTTATTCGCCCGAACGCATCTCCGTAGCCTTCGTTCGCCTTTGTCATCTATAGCCAATGGTGCACTACATGTGCCACGCCGCTGATTTTGGATAGTGCCATTTTGCCATGCACGGTATACTTTTACCACGGCGGCACGCGAACAGTTCACAAAATTAGCCGTTTCCGAAATGCTTCCACCTTTGGCCCGAAAGCCAATAATCATGCCCTTTTGGACGTCGGATAAATCGCTACGTTTCTGCATTACGCCAACGATTGAAATGCTTTCCGATGCCCTAGGACATCCTTTATATACAGCAATGTGCTGTCACCTGCCTTTTGTGATTGCTTATTTCACGTTGACGTCGAAAGTAGGTGGTGGTCACATTAATGTGATTGGACTGTGTATATAGCCAGTGAACAACAAAAGTGGACAGACGGTGGTGAAAGAAGATTTATTCTTAGCCAGTGATCACGAACCATCAGGTTTAAAAAAATAAATAAACGAAGTTTGACCAAAATAAATAAATTTTGTATGTTCTGGTCGTATGGTGAGCCATTTCTCCTAGTGCTACTATAAAAGACTATCTCAATACATTAAAATTCCAAATAAAGACAAACTTGCATCGACCGTCTGATGAAATAGACCGAGAATGGAGTCGCTGTCGTAAGATCTCAGAAGGGTAAGTTAGGTGGACTTATGGAATCGACTTGGGCCGATTGACTACCGAAGCAAGCTCAAACTAGTGTTTTTAATCTAGCTGGATAAACAATTCAATCTGTCAAAAATTTGTCCCACGTTAGGATTCATGCTTTTCCTCACAACTACGTGACTTCAAATCAAGTGATCAAAAGAAGTTTCATGAACCTGCGCGGACATGGTCAGTCTATTTCATTAGAAAGCGGATGCAAACTTGTCCAGAACGTACGTGGATCATCTGTAATACTCGCTTCCTCATTGGTTAAAGCCGACCAACCGGTATAGTGGTTAAGGTGTTAGCCTCTAGATCGGAAGGTTCCTGGTTCGAATCCGGGTCCGGGCATGGATGTTTGTAAACGTATGGTGTAGGGCGGCTGGTGCACCTCAAATCTGTCGTGGCCGAAAGTTCTCACGTTGGGTTGGCGTGGAAGTTTGGAGAGTGGGGTGCCAGCTCAGGTGTTGCTTCGTCATCTGACCGTGGTTCAAAATTACGAGGCGTTGTCCTCGGATCTTTCCCATAAGGGACTGATCCCGGACCGTCGTCAATAGCCCGTTGTGTTGCTCTAGTACGACGCTAACTAAAAATTACCAATTGCTCATTGGTTAAAGTTATATTAAAATTTTTCTATTATTATTGAAGTTATATTGAAATAATTTCAAGAGAAATTGCTCGCGCACTTTAAGTATTAAATTATGGTATAGACACAAGGAAACGAGTTATGCAAGCAATATTAGGTCGCGATAAAAGCAAGCACAGGCAATATTTATGCAGAGATGGTGAAAAATCAAGAATTCGATAGCATGATTCAATTATAAATTAGCATATAATTTCCAACATCTGGCAACGTTAATAATATGTTTAATTTTTTAGTTCCATTTAGAATAATAAATTCCGATGTACTTTTGAAATGCGTATTTGAGTTGAGATCTGTATGACTGAGTTTTTGTGAGATTATATATATACAGGGAGATATTTTTAAGCTCTAAGATTCCTCAATTGACTTTCTACCGTGGAACCGAAATCGACGTTATTTGTGTATCCTTGAATGGCAACGACGAAGAGCTACAAAAAATGCTGAAGATAGAGATTGGCGTACGAATGAAACGGCTGAGTAATGTTATGAACGGAGGGCTTAACGAAGGCTTAGTTATCAACATGCTTCAAGCGAAAATCTTTTTGACGTTCACGAACAGAACTGCGGGAATTTGACAGAATTGTGCACTTTTTTGCCGTGCCCTTCATTGGAAATATGAACTTAATTCAAGTAAAAAAATTCCGAAATGTTGTCACGATGGGATTGGTATGAAATTAGAATTAACCGTTTCAAATGCATAAAAGAGAGCTAATTACAAATGTGAAACTCTTTACACGTCTCAAGAGGGAAGGGCAAGGAATCTAAATGTAGCACTTGATATGTCTCTAATGACCATTTCAACAATTGAACATCAGAGACTTGACTGATTTTTACAGTTTTGAGTTGTAGTGTATTGTGGAAAATATGAAATGTTTCTAAGGTCTGAAGCCTTTCCTGCCATTTTTATCAAAAACTGCACATTAATTGAAAGATTCACCATGAAAATATTTATCTGTAGCCAGCTACTAATAGCTTACCTATACATAGAGTAAGACATAGATTTAGCCTTTTCATTCACAAATGAGCAAATGTGAATATTCGTGTTTTATTCAGTTTTGATAGCTATTACAAACAGCCTAGTTCTGAAGTCTTAAGTTGGATATATTCGTGAACATTAAAGCATATGTGAAAAGTATGTTTCAACACTTACTCATTACAATTGCTCTGTAAAAGATAATAATAAGCACTTGAGTAGCATTAAGTGGGTTCTAAAGTACGTTGTATCCCAACACACGTTTGGTTTACTGCTCAATATTTTAATATTATATGGTACAGATACACTCTACTTTTATGAGTGATGGCAACAGGTTGGCGATTTTTTGACGCACTTCTAGTAGCGAGTTACGATAAATTAAGGCAACCCATCTTTTGTTACGGTTGTTGTGGTTTTCATGGCAACCTCGGCAAATGGAAACTTTCAATTTTCATTTTGAATATTCTAGAAAGTTCTTCCAAAATCCGTTAAAGTCGTTTGATTTCATTGATTCGTTTAAATTTTTTTCTTTCCTCCCATTGGTTATTTTGTTTTTATAATATACTTTGATTACATTGGTCCTTTTAAATCGTTTTCTGTGATACCATTGGTCCATTTATTTGTATTTTGACAGTTGTGGAATTTTTATTTTGTTATAATAGTTTTCACGACAGGATTAGGGTTTTGTTTTTTTGACCATTTTCGTTTTCATTATTTTTTTACGAAAGAATTCTGACGTTATCAGGTATTATTTCTTGTTTTCTTTTTCTTTTGTAAATCTTTTTCTTTTTCAACATGCTTACTGTATTTAGTGTAATTGATAAGTTTCAGGGTATTCTTACCATTCGTAGTTTAGTTTCTCTGCTGGTTCACAAATGTGTTTTGATATGTGCTTAAAGCTTACTACTTTTTGTGAAAGTTTTTTTTATGTGCTTAAAAAGTGTGTTGTAAAAAGAAGGAAAAAAAATTGTGACAGAAAAAGAGTTAGGAAATAATTATTTCCTTGGCGACTTTAGAAGTGCGCTAAAAAAAAAACGCCAAGGCCGTTGCCATTGCTCATAAACGTAGAGTGTAGCTGTTCCTATTATTTAAACTATTCAGTAGTTTATTTAGTAGTTAAATTATTTTTATTAAATTGATGCTTCTCATTAAAACCTCTTGATGGTTGTCTCTACAAGGTATCTTGTCATTAGCAAAACTGCACATCTTGATATCGTCATCATCAAACAATCGGAAATTTACTGCTTACGAAGATATCTCAATATTGGCAATTGTTACCAGCAATATTTGTCAGACCTTGATGGACGAGGTATCTTGTTGAAACCACTTGGAGGGTTATAAAATATTTGTCAAAGGCTTTGATGCCAGGGTGTTGTAAGCATTCTTCTAGCAGCGAACAAACGAAGATTGTGTTTGCCAATCTTCTTCAAATGGTTGGCGGACACTGGAGAACTAGAACTACCTAGCTTTGATTATTTTACTACAATTAGGAACGCTCGGTAAAACTAGGTACATTTTTTCCCCTTGGAATATTAAAATGAAGAAACTCGAGCTTTCTCTAATCACAGGCGTCTGTTCTTCGAACCCTTATTTTGTTTAATAAGGGCAAAGACTTTTAGTTCAATGGCAAGTTCAAGGTGAGTCATGACCAAAGATTCGACAAACTATCACGCTCTGCTTCATCACATATTTAAGAAGGGTGTTAATTTACTCGTGCCTTGTTTAGTTTTTCTTCCTTTAACCGGTTTTGTTTACTTATTTTCAGGGCTGGACGTCGAAGATGGATTAATCTTCTTTTCCGTGTCAATCCATTATCCAGCCACGCTTTCAAATGAGATTCCGTGATAGAGACAATGAGCTCGGAACGTCTTTTTGTAAAATGAAATCATCACGAAAATGTATTACATTGTTGTTAGTTAATCTTTTGATGGATTAATCCCGATCGGGAGTTCTGGACCATTAATTTCCAGCTTTAGTGTTTCTTAGCTTACATCGCAAAACATCCTCTACCTAAGGCTCTTTCCAAAAGGAAGAGTAACGTTCGTATGGAATATGCGATTGAATACCTGAAGATGGTAATGGTAATTTTAGTTAGCGTCGTACTAGAGCAACCCAACGGGCTATTGACGACGGTCCGGGATCAGTCCCTTAAGGGAAAGATCCGAGGACAATACCTCGTAATTTTGAACCACGGTCAGATGACGACGCAACACCTGAGCTGGCATCCCACTCTCCAAACTTCCACCCCAACCCAACGTGAGGATTTTCGACCAGGACAGATTTAATGTGCACCAGCCGCCTCTACACCATACGCTTACAAACATCCATGCCCGAACCCGGATTTGAACCAGGGACCTTCCGATCTAGAGGCTAACACCTTAACCACTATACCGGTTAGTCGGCGAATACCTGAAGAATGGATGTAAAATGTGCTTTTCCAAAAACCGAAGTAGATTAACGTTCCCAAAGAAATTATTGCCATTTTTAGTGAAGAAGTGAAAATGGACAGTATTTTTTCCCTCACTAAAATCCAGCAGTAATTGGAGGCATATAAAGTGATTCAACTCCACTTGTGGTTCCCTTAAGGGTACTCAATAGCCCGTTGTGTTGCTCTAGTACGACGTTAACTAAAATTACCATTACCATTACTCTAGTGGGGACAAATTCTTTAGGTGTGTACAGCTTTAACCTTTACGCCGCGGCGCTTAGATTTTTTCAATCGTCTCACAGAACGGCTCTTTCGCTTGCATGTCCGACCCTCCCTTACCTAATTACCTAACTTGAGCGATAGAGCCTTGAGTGGCACATTTACGACTGACGCTTTCTTTTCATAGTATTATGTGGCGTATCGCTTGGAGTGAGATAGATATCACCGGAGCGACCATCTGCCTTTCCCCAAAAGCGTTCACACCTCAATGTCGACAGGGTAGGGTATCGAACAAACGGAGGAACCCTCTAGAAGGTCAGTCGCTGACAGTTTGTTAATGGTGATCGACGCCAGCGGTCACTTAAAATGGGATTAACATCCACAATACACAGATCTATACCATGCCGCTGGTGTAAACGAAGTTTTAGTGGTAACAATAGTCTATCTGCCGGAGCGTAGAGGTTAAGAATCCAAGGTAGTGATTTATCCTTTTCTCTTGGGGTTTACTGTCTTTGGTAAACATGGGGACGGGCACTACCCAAGGATGCCCAAGTGATCTTTCTCTACTCATTTCCTCCCCATCCTTTCTTTTCTCAATTGCTTGACATCATCTGTCTTCTGCTTGGCGAAGCTTGGCCAAATATGGTCCTTGCGCGGTAAAACCCGAAACCGGCCAACCACTTGTAACACTCTATCCAGATATTGTTAACCTATTTTATGAACCTATAGAAAAGCGAAGTATTAATACAACTAAGTAAAGTTCGTTGTTTTTCCCCCTATCTCTTGGGATCAGCTCCGTTCTTGAATTGTCGAATAAAAATTTAATTAGAATGAGAATCACCTGTAAACAGGGAAGTTAAAAAAACTATCTGTAAATTGTATCTACCATGATTTACCTAAATGCTACTGTAGGTTTCAACTATTATTATTGAAAATATTTAATGAAATACCAAAGAAAACATTTACCTTGCCTCAGGAACCTCGCATACTTTTACTTCTTGATCTAGTGCCAGTTTAGATGATGGGGCCTCACGAAAGAAAATATTTATCCCAATGTGCATCTGATATGGATGTATAAAGGTTTCCTTTTATCCTTATACAAATTTACAACTTTATTATTGTATAAACGATGAAAATATTTATAAAATATTGAATCTAAAAACAGACTAGACAATAACATAAAACCATTTCACATTTCCATTGCATGAAAGTCTTTTTTCCATTTTTGAATATCACTGGCTTTAAAAAAAAATAATATTTTATTCATCATGATTTTAAATACATTACTCACATTTTTTATAGCATACATCATATTTTGACTAACACGTTTAAAATAATTTAATTTTTATCATACTTCATGTCATTGGACTTTTAAAGTTTTATATTGTTCTTTAATAAATTGTACATATATTCCCCTCATTCTCATACCTTTTTATATCATATATCATGCGATCATTTTGCTGTACGAGGTTTAAAATTTAATCAATATATCTCATAACTTAATAGTTTTCAATATAATATCTAAAAATTGCTTTCGAAAATAAAATTGTATCTGTTTCAGATTAGCAGTTAGTATTTAATCCCCCCTCCCCATCAACCCTTTAAATTCATGTTTAAATAGTACACATTTTCGTACTGATTTTCCATGTTGATGTTATTTGAAACCTATGTTTACTCAGTTTAATTTCATTTCATACTAGCTACTACTCAATTCTTGAGCTGTTTCCCACTTAATTTTGAAGTTTTTATGTTTTCGTAAGTTTTATTTTTTTACCTTATGCTCAGCACAGCTGTCCTTTTTTGAACCTTGCGCCATAAAAAAATCCAATTATCAACCAACGAACCAACCTGGAGGCCCTTTAAGTCTCCGGGCCCTGCTTTGTCCTGTTAAGGAATTATTCAAGTAATAACTCCTTAGCAGACTAGACATTTTGAAAGGGGACATATATAACACCTCCAAACCCCTCAAAATGTTGCTTTTTTGTTCTAAATTGTACTTTATTCACTAACAAATGTTTCTGCAAAGTTATGTCTCTGCGGTAATTTGAAGATAACTATTTTTATTATACGGACTACGGAAATTTAAGATTTTCTTACTGCCATCGCTCGCTACTCATGATTGTCTCTACGAGGTATATCGCCTCATTGGCAAAACTGACCAGATCTTGATGGATGAGGTATTTTGCCATTAGAAGAAAATTGACCAGGTCTTGGTCTCGTCTTCATAAAAAAATCGGTATTAGCTTAGCAACGAGATAACTCATCATGGTACAGCTACACTGTACGTTTATGAGTGATGGCAACGGCTTGGCGATTTTTTTGGCGCACTTCTAGTAGCGAGTTACGATAAATTAAGGCAACCCATCTTTCGTTACTGTTGTTGTGATTTTCATTGCAACCTCGGCAAACGGAAACTTTCAATTTTCATTTTGAGCATTCTAGAAAATTCTTCCAAAATCCGTTTAAGTCGTTTGATTTCATTGATTCGTTTGAAATTTTTTCTTTCCTCCAATTGGTTATTTTGTTTTTAAAATATCCTTTAATTGCATTGGTCCTTTTAAATCGTTTTCTGTGATAGCATTGGTTCATTTATTTGTATTTTGACAGTTGGGGAGAATTTTTATTTTACTATAATAGTTTTTACTAAAGGATTAAGAGTTTTGTTTTTTTGACCATTTTCGTTTTAATTATTTTTTTACGAAAAATATCTGACTTTATCAGGTTGTATTATTTCTTGCTTTTTTTCTTTTGTAAATCTTTTTCTTTTTCAACTTGCCCACTGTATTTAGTGTAATTGATTAGTTTCAGGGTATTCTTACCCAACATTAGTCTGCTTAATTTCTCTGCTGGTTCTCAAATATGTTTTGATATGTGCTTAAACTTACTATTTTTTGTGAAAGTTTTTAAAAAATATACTTTTCAAAACTTTCTGAAATGTGTTTAAAAAGTGTGTTGTAAAAAGAAAAAAAATTTGTAACGAAAAAGAGTTAAGAAATAATTTTTTCCTTGGTGACTTTAGAAGTGCGCCAAAAAAAATCGCCAAGGCTGTTGCCATTACTCATAAACGTAGAGTGTAGCTGTTCCCTCATCATTAGCAAAATTGGCCAGAACTTGATGGAAGATAAAGCTAGTCCAAACACTTGGAGGGTTAAAGGTTGTTGGATTGTAAAATGTAAAAAACTTGACCCTAAAAGTTTTCGTTGATGGTCTTATAGCGCGTGAAACGTCGATTAATGAGATTATTTTCCACATATTCTGGATGCGTAATAAAAGATTGACTAAAGGTGATATTAAAAAATGCCTTCAATGTGAAATACGCATTGGGAAACATCAGCTCTCTTACAAGTCTTCAAAGAGAATGGAAATAATTTAGCAACATAGAAGGATAAAAAGACTTTGGATTCAGTCAACTAAATAAACACTGGGTTTTTCCATTTTTTAGAACATCTTATTAGTTCTCCCTTGTGAGATGTTAATTATAGCTCTCGCATATAGCTAAATGTCACTCTTTGATGGGTTAAAGTAGGGGGTTTGAAACATGATGGTTGAGAACGTATTAAACCTTTTTTTAAAAGCTCAATTGACTGACAAGTATGGCATAAAACAAAAGAACTATAGTTACACTACGAGTTTTTATATTGTTAGATGCAAATTGAATTCTAAAATTAATCGTATCGAGATTTCTAGTAATCATGCCATTGCCTTCTCTTTGGTAATTCATTTCTGCTTGAAATTCGTTTGGGAAAATAGTTTAATGTTTTGCATTATATCATCTGATATCATTATAGAATTAAATCTGTCAGACAAGCGAACACCAGTTAATTTCTTTGCCGGTTATCGATATTATTATAAAAAGTAACTATTATTAAAATTATTTCAACTGATATTATACAGGGTGGTCCCGAATTCATGGTACAAACTTTAATGGTAGGTACAGGACATTGTAACAATGATTTATTGTATAGGAATGTATAGTCGCAAGTGACGCGGTGAGGCGAAAACAGGGGAAATAACGGCCGAAAGGAAAAACAAAGATTTTATTGAAAGCGTTGTTGACAAGTGTCATGTTTACAGTAATTGTTCAAAATTGCGTCCACCAGTATCGATACATGCTTGACAGCGTCGGTGGAGCGATTGACGTACACGTTCAAAGATGCCTGGTATTTCACGCACACCTGCAGCAGCTACAGATAAGCGAGCGACGAGATCCTCATCTGAGTCAACTGGAGTCTCATAAACAACATGCTTTAGATGTCCCCATAAAAAGTAATCGAGGCTCGATAAATCGGGAGATCGGGGTGGCCAAGGGACTGGTCCACCACGCCCAATCCATCGAGTACCAAACGTGGCATTCAGGTAATTCCGTACATCAATGCTGAAGTGTGCTGGCGCCCCATCGTGCTGAAACCACATGCGGTTACGAATGGCGATCGGAACATCATGCAGCAGTTGTGGTAACACTTCTTTCAGAAAAATAAGATAGCTTCCGCCAGTGAGCCGCGTGGGTAGTAAGTATGGGCCAATCAAAAAGTCGTTCACAATACCAGCCCACACATTAATACTGAAACGTTGTTGAAACGCATGTCGACGCGTTGCATGTGGATTATCGGTTGCCCACACATGGGAATTGTGCGCATTAAAGACACCCTCGCGTGAAAATGTCGCTTCATCTGTAAATAGCACATAATCTACGAAATCCGGCTGCAACGCACATTGCTGCATCACCCACAGGCAGAAGTTCACGCGGCGAGGATAATCTGCCGGATTCAATGCTTGTACTTTCTGAAAATGGAAGGGGTGTAAGCGATTTTCGTTTAACACTCTGCATACAGTCTGATGACTCACACCTACGTCACGCGCAACAGTTCTTGTGCTTGACTCGGGTCTATCAGCCACAATGTTCAAGATGTTTTCTTCCAGCCTTGGAGTGCGTACAGCTCTTACTCGACCAGCGCCATGTCTGTTGACGTCGAACGCACCTGTTTCACAAAGTTGACGATGTAACCGTTGAAAAATTCTATGATCCGGCATTCGTCGATCAGGATACTCCGCGCGATACATTTGTAACGCAGCTCTGCCGTTACCATTTGCACGGCCGTACATGTAATGCATGTCTTTTTTTTCTGCATACGTAAAGTCACCCATCGTCTACGGCAGCACAATTGTGAATGGCGCTTTTCCCTACTGCGATGCATCATGTTCAACAGCGGCTAGACATCTACTGCCCTCTACCGGCAATGATACCAACCGATCACTCCATTTCTCTTTCCTTTTATTTCCCCTGTTTACGCCTCACCGCGTTACTTGCGACTATACATTCCTATACAATAAATCATTGTTAGGGTCTGCCATTGTCCTGTACCTACCATTAAAGTGTGTACCATGAATTCGGGACCATCCTGTATGCATGATTAGTTTGAAAAGTTCTGTTTTTCTTACAGAAGTTGCTTCCAGTTTCAGTATTATTTGCAGAACTAGTCTACATTTATGCTAATAATCTTATTTAGAGCAATTTTTTTATCGAATGCAAATGAATCTAAAAAGAACTTTGATATATTTCAGATAGATAACACCACATTTAGAGCAACCATTTTAAAGAACCTTTTGTTTTGGCTCGAAGAAAAAATTTCACTTTTGAAGGTATTAATTTAAAATGATTTCCTATGAGACTCAACTTCGAAGAAACTTAATTTTGGCCACACAGGATACATTTATTCACACTTGGCAATATAATTGAATATATTCTTTCTAAAATATTCGATAGTAATTTTGTGAGTAGAAAAATTGTATATTCTGCAAAATGACATTTTTGAAAACCTAAGGAAACTAATCTGTTGGTATTTAAAATATTTGTTCAATTTTTAGAACACTACAATTTTAAGTTGGAAGATTCAGCAGTTTTATTTAAATCATAATTATCATGAGAAAAGTAGGGTTAGTAAAGGCACATTTTTCTATTATTCTAGGCAGTATATTTTTTTCAAGAAAACTTTCCCTTTGAATTCTTATTACATTTTAAAATAACTTTATAAATCCCATGAGATAGCTATAAAATTTTGAGCAGATCAGTTGGCTAAGGATAGAAAGAAAAGTTCTAGAAACTGATGTTTGAAATAAGAATCATTATTTCATAATTTAGTAGCTGAGATCACTCAGAGCGTCTAACAAGTACAAATGTTTCTTAAATTTGAACTTTTTAAGAAAATTTTCAAGCTAATTGTTTATTGCAAATATTTCAAGGTATGCAGTTATAAATTTCGTCCAATTACAAACTAACATATAATCTAAAACCGTATGAAGAGGCACCAACTAGGATATATTTTGTGGAAGAGGAGGGTAAACCTTGGTAGGGACTTCAATTTCATGCGCGTTTTCAGAACAATTTGCCTTTGCACATTTTTTATAACCAATATTATATTTCTTATATTTATCCCTTGTGTCCGAGTATTACTGTGACCTCGCGCAAGTTCCGTTAATTTAACTTTAATGCTCTCGTGAAATTGAAGCTAGCCATATTTGTATTTGTTATTGTATTGTGTCTTGGATTTTTCTATTCATAAGCAAGCTCAAAATACGTTATTATTAATGTATTTTTAATTATGCATGCGCAAACTAATATTGCAAATGTCCTTTTTTTTATGCATGTGCAAATCTGTACTCAGATGGGAAAATGTTATAAATCACTTTTTTTAATTTTTCGTGACAGCAATTTTAAGAATCAAGATTCAGCATGTGGTTCTGTGGTTTTTGATTTATTACAATTTTCCCACCTTTGTTTTCTCATTAACTGAAAGAAAAAGACTTACGACATTTAGCCACCTTCTAAACGTTAACAAAAAAGACTCCAGGATGGTATTTACTCAATTGTTTGGGAAAAGTGACATAACACTTTGCCATCTGAGCACAAAAATTATAACCATGATACGGATAGTGACGAAAAAGATTAATTTTGAAAATTTGGAGAAGTGTGCAAGACAGTTGATTTGGATTATTTGCAGATTTGTATCGTACTTCGCTTGTTAAATGCTCGAAATGTTTCTATCAAGCGATTATGCAATTAAAGAGCATAATATCATGAAAATGAACTTTCTGGTTCTCCATTCTTGGCACTGCAGTGAAACAAAAATTATGCCACAACACATGATATAATTATGCAGTGTAGGCAGAAAAGACCGAATATAAACAACTGCTTAAATCAAGGTCACCCTTTATCAGCGGTAGCAAAGTAATAATGACAAAGCTAGCTTCGATTTGAAAACGCGCATAATTTTTCGGATGACCCAATACATCTTCTACCGTATTGAGGTTACAAATATCAATATATTCTCAAGAGGGGAACATAGTCACCATTACAAAAATTAGCTTACAATATAGCAGTGAATGAGCGGCTTTTTCTGTCACGATAAATGGGGCAGTCGTATCCCTCTTAAAAGAGTAACGGATAAGCAACCGGAAAGATGCGAGTTTGAATCCAACCAGACTCGTGTACAAGGAGGGGTGGGGGTTGTGGCACGTTAAATTTGCCTTGGTTCAAATGTCTTCACCTTGGCGTGATATGGAAGCTTGGAGAGTGGAGTACCAGCTAAGGTGTGACCGCGTCATCTGACCGTGGTTCAAAATTCCGTGGTGTTGTTCTCGAAATTTTGTCTTCGGGTTTGATTTTGCACTGTTGCCAATAGCCCGTTGTGTTGCTGCAGTGCGATTTTGATTAAATACCTACCTACCTGTCAAGATAAATGTTGGTGGCTGTAGTGTTTCTGCAGCGGAAAGCCTTTCTTGCGCGTATTTCAAACGCAACGTCATTTGGTTTGTTTTTTATTACAATCGCAGCACGGTCGCCAATCAAAATTCCAAAGAATGAATTCCGAATTGATGTAAATAAGGATTAATAAGAGGTTTCCCGCGCATTGAACTGATATGTTCAATGAAACCAGACCATATTTAACTTCGACACTCCAACAAATGCCAGGAAGGAGATAGCCTAAAAGAATCTAAAAAGCTCTTTTTAAACATTTAAACATGAAAACATTTAAACATAAAAAATCAAAACGAAACAACTGTACAAACACGTAGACACAACAATAAAAAGAAAGGGTTATTAAAAACGTCTCCATCGAAAACCGTTTATGCCAATATAATGACAACCTTCATATTCGAAATCACCCGTAGCTCTCCTTTTTTCCTCCTCTCTTATTAGTTCACAAGCGGATTCAAAGGATTCGGGCCAGGCTGTGCGGTGTTGTCATTTCCACAGATCAAAATTCTAGTTAGATTAAACTCCAAACAACGCCAAAACGGCAACAAACTAATTTTAAGGAAACCCTGACACGGGAGAACGTTAGGGTTGGGGAAGTAAAATTTTCGCTTTCTGCCTGATTTGTTTGTGCCCTTCTCGTATCCCTCTAATCGTATACAGCGCTGGTTTTCCCCGATAATGTTAACACTTCAGTCACTTTAAGCATGGATCGATAAGCTTAGAACCATAGTCCGAGCTAAAGACCTTCAGGTGTCTATGGGTTTCAAGGACTCTGGTTACTCTGGTTACTCATTTTTCTGTCTTTAGTAAACAGAGGTTTCGCAGAAACCAAGCGATCATCAAGATCTTTCATTCCACTTTCTTCCATTCAAAGTCCTCAGGTTGGGTAGGCATGCAAGTTTCGAGAGTGGGTGCCAGCTCAGGTGTTGCCTCGTCATCTGACCGTGGTTCAAAATGACTAGGTGCTGTCCTCGGATCTTTCGCTCAGGGGATTGATCCCGGACACAGGCGCCTCAATCCCATGATAGTACTTTACGCAAGTCCAACTTGATTGGCTAATCGGATCACATGACCTAGATACGTATGTCATCAAGGTTTATAGTTGTTGGCGATTTTTATCTCTTCCTTTCTGCTTTCTTCTTTTCTTTTCAGATCCATGGCTATGGGTGGGTTGAGGTGGGACCCGAAAATTGTATCCTTTTATTATATAAGTTAATAATTATATAAGTTAGTGTTTTATGTATGCTTTTTGTTACATCAGAATGGTCCTAAGCCAGTTGTGGATACGACACCATCATCCTAAAGCAAAGGGGACGGCAGAGGAACGGGAAAATATCCGCTGGTAGTGAGTTCAGGAGTGGTTCTTAGATTATTTATGTAAAATCAACGGAAGCTTGGAAAAATATGAAAAGGGTATTAAAAATTAGGAAAAGTAAATTAGAATGAAAAGGAATTAAATTGGAATTTTTTTAAAATAATTTGGAGGATCTAAAAATTTTCCGCCAGCTGGGTTCGAACTCGGGAAGTCATCCTCCGCTGCCGACGCTAATCTGAAGGTGGGTGACTTTAGCCATTAGGCCATCGTTGCTTCACGAAAAGAAACTCTTTAAAGTATAAGTACCCTTAATATAAGTTGGCAAGAAATACTACTAACAACAACCATACAACATATATATGAGGAGCAAACCAGAGTCAACTTGTCGGACACTTACGCTGAGGCGCTAGTGCATGTATTGTATTTCTACGAAACAACGCGCATATTCAAAATCAAATGGTTACTGCAACAATCAGATTGGCGAGATATCCAAGTGAAGCCAAGCCCGTGAAACTAGCCAATCAAGTTGGACATGCGTAAGGTACTATCATGGGATTGAGCCGCCTCTATCCCGGACCGTCGTCAACAGCCCGTTGTGTTGCTCTAGTACAACGTTACTCTCCAAAACTCCCTCACAAACCAGACGTGCAGACTTTCAGTCACGACAAATTTAAGTTACACCAGCCACATCTACACCATACGCTTACAAACATCAATGCACGGACCCGGATTCGAATCAGGATCCGATCAAGAGGCTAAAAACCTTAACCACCAGACCGGTTGGTCGGCCCCAAATGAATTGGAAAATGAAACGATGCAAACAGAGAAAAACCGACAAGTTCAAGTTGTATGAAACGACACCTTCTGGTGACTTCAGAAACCTCCACACACACACGCAAGTGCCTTAATTCCAGTGACAGAAGCCAGTCTCCCATCGCTTCATTTATCAAACGCTCGTAACACGCGCCTTTCCAAGTGGGATTACACCTCATTGTGCCACACAGGTCCCCCTAAGCCGTGCAACAGAACAGATGTCTGGTGGTCCAATAAAATTTCTGATTTACAACCTATTTCCTTCGGTGAGTCCCGTGTCTCAATCTATTATGACTGATCATTTCTGCTAGAAAGAGTAAAATTGAAGAGGTCGGACTGTTTATCTTTCTTTCCCATCTCGGCCTGATTTATGGTTGAACTTTAGTCTCAATTCGAGAAGAAAACGATCTTATCCGCTTAGTACCTTGATAGATAAATGAGACGGGGGTGACGTCACTTTCAAGTCGTTCAACCCTGCATCGCTAATTTCCTTAAGCGTATTTTCATTCTTTCGCTGTGCTTTTTTTTAAATATTTCCTCTCTTCGGTATCGTAAGAGTGTAAAATAATACATTCCGTTAAGAAGTACTTTACCTTTTCAGGGGCGTTGATACGTCTGACGTCCTATCAAAGGTTAAGGTTAGGTTTTCAAATATTTTACGATAGTTCGAAGCTGAAGTGAAGTACAGTCTCTCATTTGTGCGTGTGTGATATTCCGAAGAAATACTCTAGACCAGGGATTACCAACCGGTGGTACGCCGCAACAATTCAGGTGGTACGCAAGGATGATACGAGCGACCCAAATATTCTACGATGATTGTTCGATTTTTTAGTATGTACGTTATAGGAAAAATGGAAATAAAATTTGTGATTAACGTTTTTATTACATTGTTATAAATGACGCTAACAGTAGCACATTATTTAAAGAGAAACTTTGTTGCTGATTATCTATTTCTTTTCAATGGCTATCTCGGCGAAATGAAGTCGATATCTCTCCTTGTCAAATCGTTTTACGAAGAATTCCTTTATCTTTATGTATGAGAAATACGCACGAGATAATTATTTGTTTTTAGACCTGTGAGTAAAAAATAAAACTTTAATTTTCAATAATCGTTTTATTATTTCCTTTATTAAAACATCACTAATACGAAATACAAGTACAGTTGTAAATGCACTAATCATAATATATATTGTTGCATTAATCATAAAATATGAAGCTTTCTTAGTATTTTAATTAAAATAAAACAAGCCATTGGGCACTTTTCTGACATTAGATATATGTTTCTAAAAATATAGAACTGGTGGGGTACGCCAAACATTTCTACAAATTTCAAGTGGTACGCAGTTACTAATAGGTTGGGAACCCCTGCTCTAGAGGTAAGGTAATTGTTATTAACGTCGTACCAGAGGTAATACAACGGGCTATAGAAATACTCTAGAGGAGTGGACTTACTTATTATACTATCCTTAAAATTAAAAATACTAAATAAAAAACCCATTTAAGCATAGGTAGGTAGATATTTTAAATAACGCCGCAATAAAGCAACACAATGGGCTATTGGCGATGGTCAGGAATAAAAGCAAAGTGAAAGATCCGAAGACACCACCACGTAATTTTGAACCAAGGTCAGATGACGAGGTCACATCTGAGCTGGCAACCTCCTCTTCAAACTTGAATACCATGCCAACTTGAGGACATTTGAGATCGCGATAGATTTAACGTGCACAGCTCCCTTTGTCATGACGGTCCTTTTTTAGAATCGAATTCGCAACAGCACCCTCCAATTGGAAGAGCAACCGGAGAGTGCTATGCCTTAGTAGCGGCCACGCTAAAGCAATGGAAATTTTTTTTCTGATAAGTAAATTTATCCTGGTCGTCACTACATAGCTTCTTTCGGTATATCGCAATAGATTTCGACGAGATATCTCGTTCATCATGATCCAACCAGCTATGCTCATGACGAGATATCTCGTCATCAAGATACTAACGAGTGTTTGATGATGAGGAAATTAAGACCTGCTCAGTTTCCTTCAAATGACGAGATACTCCTTCCAACAAGATCTCGTCAATATTTTACTAATTATATCAATATTATGATATTATATATAATTTACTAATAATGTCAATATTTACTACCAACAGGAGGGTTAAAATTGTGATACGTCGAAGGGCCACTGTAGTTTTTTCGCATTTCTTCAACCCTCCTGATTGACCAGACGTCTGAGCTGTTTATCTTTCTCTCATGACGAGATATCTCGTCATTAAGATATTACCTAGTGTTTGACGATGAGGAAATCAAGACCTGCTCCGTTTCCTTCGAATGACAAAATACCCCGTCCAGCAAAATCTCGTCAATATTTTACTAATGACGAGATACTGCGTCGGGACAACCACCAGGAGGGTTGAAATTACGATACATCGAAGGATCATTGTAATTGTTTTAAAATTTCTGCAACCCTCCTGACTATACAGACTTGAAATACGAGATATCTCGTCATTAGAAAACACTCAGCAGATCTTGATCTCGTTGTCACAGAAAATAAAATCGGCAACACCTTGACGACGAGACATATCGTCACTATTGCTCTGATCTTGAGATGGACGATATATCTCGTCGAAACCACTCGGAAGGTTAATTTCGTGGCGTTAAGAACCAGAATTATAGATCCAGCAGGTGAAACAAATTAGAAGGACAGCGCTGTTAGAACAATAAAGCTCCGTCTCAAGATAAAAATCCAAGCCCCATAAGAGAGCATTAATTCTCCCACCATTAGGTTTGTGTGATCTTTTCTGTTTCGCAGGGAGTCGGTAATGACGCTTAAGCGTCGAAACAAATGGGTGCGATTTATGCGTCGGGATTTACCCTCCACTGACAAATTGCTTTGTAATGGTCGGGAGAGGAACCGTTAATTGCTGGGGAATCTGCAACGGTTCCTTCGCGCTGCCATTCAGCCGCTGCTCGCATCTGCATGTGGATCTGATTCATGATTTAGGGCTCGGAAGGAGGAATTGTTATTTTTCTCTTGGCCTTGTCAGACAGACTCTGGCGATCAATTATGCCGGCAATGAGAGCTTGAGAAAGTCTCTGGTGGGGATTTGAGGAATGCCATCGCGCTCCTGAGAAGATGATTTGGGCTAATGGCGGTGGTTCAATTCACGTTTTAGTTGTGTGAAAATATCGAGTCGACATATTTGTTTGCGAGAAAAGTAAATATTTTTTCACAGTGGGGACGCTTGATTTTGAGAATAGTGTGAAGTTGAGTGGAGGAAACCCATACACTTAAGTAAAGCCCAAACTTAATTCCTTACTACTATAAAATTAAATTAATTTCGATAAAAATTGCTATAAAATTAAATTTTAAATATTTATTTTGTACTTAAAATTTCAAAACTGATGACTGTTTAACATTGAGATTTTCATATTGATTACACCCCTCGTTCCTAGTAGAGTAAAATTATAAAATTAAATCAACTCTTCAAGTGGTTTGGACGAGAAATCTCGTCATCAAGAATGTCAATTGAGTGCTGAATGAAGGTGTTGCCGTTTTTTTGTTGATTAGGAGATCAAGATCAGGTCAGTTTTCCAAAAACGAGGTATCTCATCCATCGAGGTCTGGTCAGTTTTTCTGTTGACGAGATAATCTAATCTAATAACATCTCGTCCATCCAGATATAGTCAGTTTTGGTTTTGACGCGATACTACGTCGTGACAACGACCAGGGAGTTTAACATATCACAATAACCTTTACCACACTCACAGTATGCCGCTTTAAGATCCCTTGCCATTCTGTACACAGCATTCCACGTTCCGTCAGGGAAGACCCCGTACCTATTCTTGTAAGGATTTACCGGCTTCGTAGTCTCCCTTGGTTGTTTATTAGTTTCTTATTTGCAGAGTTTCTGCTAGGTTTTCTTGATGGCCATATAGGAACTGTGTTTATGTCGTTGCTTTAAAATCCTTGCTGCCACAGTAAGATCCCTTACCATACTGATAGTCTGTCTTGTGTTTGGCGAAGTATGGCCAAAGATGCATCTTGTGCCATAAAACCAATCCAACCAAACCTTACAATACTGTGGCCTCTTTTACGTCTTTGAGTGTGTACTGAATATAAAATCCCCTTTTATATCGAACTCAGAATAAATCTTGGAAAGAGTCACTTCTTCCACTCCTTGTTTACCCAAGAACTGGGAAGTGTTTGAGACTAGGGATGCGACATCGACAAAACATCGATGTTTAATATTAAAACATCGATGTTACTAATACATCGCACCAAAACCATCGATGTTTTTAAACATATCAATATGTATTTAAACTTTTCCCCCCATTTTTTTATAACTGGTTTAGTAATCTCCAACATTAATGTTAGCCCAGGTTTATTAATGTTAGTCAGTTGCCGTGTTTATTAATTATAACTAATTTTTTAAACTGTCAAAAAAATTAATAAGAACAATTAACAAATATTTCGTTTTTAAATTGAATGATGCAAAAGAAAATAATATTTACAATAATATTTCAAATACAATTTGAAATATGTACTACTAACTATAAATAAAAGTATGTAGTCCCATAACAATAATTATTGTTAGTTATTCTTAATTATTTATCAACCTATGGGAGTAGGGAAACATAAACTTATTTTTTATGTCATGCAAATAAAAAATTTTGAGGCCTATAATTATTATCTGCCCCAATATTTGTTATTTACAGTTTGTAAAAAAAAAAGAAATTCGTTAACTTTCTCTCCTTTCAAAAACTGTCCCACCTGTTAGGGAAAAAGTTCTTTCTGATGGGACGGATGTCGCCATCACTGACAAATATTTAGTTGCACGGTTATTTTTTAAATTCTTACATGGTACTTTTTTCATTCAAAAATAAAACAGCGACAACGTAAAAACATCGATGCAAAATAAACATCTCCAATAAATCGATGTTTTTTTAATAAAACATCGACATCGATGTCGCATTCCTAGATCAGACTTACCTGAAACCATGATTTCCTTGCTTCCCACCAACATAAGCTTGATATTGCTACTATCCTCCTGTGCCCTTTTGTTGTAATTGTGCTCTAATAGATGCAACACACCTATTAACCTGTGTAGTTCTAACCGAAACAACTCTCGGAGGACGTTATGGGCAGTCGATGGATCTTTAATCTATCCGCAAGGTTCCCTGGCTTTTTGTAGTCTTGCATTTGTTGTTTTGAACCCTTGAATATATTTTGTTTTAATTCTTGTTTTATTTGTGTGTTCTTTTGGCTGAAGCACTTGCATCTGTAATTTCCTGCATGGTTGGAAATGCAAAAATAACATATCATAGCGTGAAATGAAGATATATTTACTCCAACTGTGAGGTAATTTACTCATGGTGTAAGTTGATGATATGCCCTGTTAAGGATAGTTATAACATCTTCTTAACACACACATTGCATTTTTCACACATTCCAACATCGCTTGAGTTCTTAAGCCTCTCCTAGCCACTTGCTCTCTTGTACTAACGTAAATGCTATCGATGTGTTACGAAACCCAGTAAATGTTTTGATGTTTGACAGGGTGCAATAAAGGGCACTGCATCCTATCCCTCCATTTAATTTACAAGTACATTTAAATTACAAGACCCCACAAAAGCAACTGGCACGGGCAACGCCGGGCCAGCCACGCAGTGGCTAGTTATTTATAAGGGCAGAATTTTTCATTCCTAGCCAGGGACGCACACAGGATATCAATCTGATGGTGTTATACTTTTATTCCAAGCTCTTTATTTGGGGGATGATTTTAAAAATTTCTTTTAAACACAGAATAGTTTTAGAATGTTAATCGGAGATTAGTTTTTACAGTGTAAATCGGAGAATAGTTTTAGACGGTTACATAGAGTCTAGTTTTGGAGTATGTTTCCAAGAGACTAGTTTAAAAATATATTACCTACATGTTATAATATTGAAGTGTGAGTTACACACACATAGAGAGAGAAGAGAGAGCGAGTGAGAAAATAGAGATATTAAATTTGACAACATGTTACCTTGAGACTAGTTTTGGGGTGTATTACATAGAGATTAAGTTTAAAATACATCACCTACATATTATTGGTGTGTTACCTAGAGATTATTTTTATGGTATGTTACGTAGAGACTAGTTTTGGGATTGTGTTATCTAGGCAGTAGATTTAGAGTATTTTAGTTAGAGACTAGTTTTTTGGGAGTGTATTGAGAGACTAGTTTTAGATTGTGTTATCTAGAGACTAATTGTAAAGTTACTAAACTATCAATACATTACATAAGGATATTTTTTTTTTGCTTTTTATACGGTCAAAGAGGGGCTTAAGCCTCCATAGACCCCTTTGTAGGTGGGCTCATGCTCACAACCAAAGCTTCAGCAACAAAACGTGTGTAAAACGACAAGACACATTACAAAGGAACCACAACCAAGACACCTATCACTCACGAGAGTTCTAATACTGATATAAAAATTATAATATAATGGTGTAGTATTTAAAAAGTATTTATCACTTGATCGGTGTCAGAATTGCTATACATTGTTAGAATACTTTAAAATTCTGTAATCCTTTTATGTAAGCATAACGGAGACAAAAGAAAAAATTTGGAATTCATTTTGCATTTGAAAGTGATATTCTCAGTGCCAAAAATGATTTCTAAACACTAATTCTCTTATTTTGCTTACAGATTATGCACAGGCATGCTCCTGAGATGTGTGTTATATCTAGTCGCAGTTCTGAAATCTCTGGATTACATATTAGCCCGTAAGTATTTCAAACCTTTAGACTTTAAATAAGTGAGTAGAATTTGTCTATCACCTTTCCTACTATGAGTATAGTCGTTTGTTTCTTAGAAATGAGCTTACTACTCGAGCTCCAAAAATTTTTTCTACATTTATTTTTATTAGCTTTCGTTGTTGCATGAATATGGAAAAAATACGTTTCTGTAAGGCTGTTGACACTTGTTTGAAATTTAATCATGTATCATTAGAATTCCTTTAGTTTATTTCCCATAATTATACTAAGAAACAAAACATCAAATTTGTATTTTGGTGAAAGGAAATGATGTTATTTAAAAATTATTTTGCAACAAATTGTTCATGGACTGAAATAGTATCGAAATTCGAAGAATATGGTTTTTGGAGTACGTACATACATGCATCAAAGAGGCAAACTATTATTTCTTATTTCAAACTGGCCAATCTCCTAATTTAATAGGGTCGCTATAGTCCGGTTGGATATGGTAGGTATTTAATTACCGTCATACTGGAGCGAAACTACGGGCTATTGACGACGGTCTGGGATGAATCCCCAAGAGACAATGCGGGGACAACACCACGTATTATCCCGGTTGGGAGAGAAGCAAATCCGATGAGTTGCGATTTCGAAACTCGATCCAATCAAAGACCGTCATGTACGTAGGAGTTGGTGCACGTTAAATCTAGCGTCGCCTCAAATGTCCTCCCTTTGTCGTGGTGTGGAAGTTTGGAGAGTGGGTTGCAAGCTCAAGAGTTGATCTTGTCATCTGATCGTGGTTCAAAACCACTGGGTGTTGTTTTTGATTATTTTTCCTTCCGGATTGATCACGGGCTGTCACCAAAATCCAAAGTGTATTTCATGGATGAATAGAGTTGTTTCTGAAAACCGGGAAAACCTGGTCACACACACAGCCTAATTTTAACACTCCAAAGGTTTCTACGTGATATCTCGTCCATCAAAATCAACCAATTTTGCTAATGACAAGATATCTCTTCATCAAAATAATGCTGAATTTTTGATGGCGACCAGATCAAGATCTGGTTAGTTGAGCTGATGACGAGATACCTCGTACATTCAACTACCATGTACATTCCATAACACAAAAAACATCGTGACAGAGTTCCGCAAGTGTATGCATTTTTGAACATGCAGATTTTTGTGAACGTGAACAACTTGTATCAAGTATCTTGCATTCAACTACATGCACACACTTCATCCAGCTGTATTTTATTTGGTATTCCAAGTCCAAATCGGGTTTGTTACTTTCTTTTTCAAATTTGGAACGGTAGCAAAATGCACCGAGATAAAAAAAAATCAATGTACTAAATATGGGAGATGTAGGTAGATAATTAGCATCGCACTTGAGCAACACAACAGGATATTGGAGACCTCATACTTTTGAACCACGGTCATATGACTAAGTCAAAACCTGAGCTGGCAGCCCGATCTCCAAACTTCCACACCACGCCAAAGTGAGGATTTGAGGCCTCGATAAATTTAACATGCACCAGCCTCTGTGTACACAACGGACTTTGACTGGGCATAGTTTCGAAATCGCAACCCTCCCTTTGCTAAATATGGGGGAGATCTTATACCTTCTTTCAGGCTCCATTACAGTGAAAAAGTGGTAAAAGTAAAAAAGAATCGATCTTGTTGAAATGTGTAGGTTGAATATTTGATATTTATACTCTTCGCACACACAAAAATCTGCATATTCATAAATGGTACCGCCTCCCCTTGTGGCATTCCCTCTCAACATAATTCAAAACGAGAATGCTCTTAGACTCATTATGGTGGACAGTTATTGAGACGCAGTGTGGTCTCACCATATTTATTCCCTACCATTTACAGACGAAGAGAACCATTCTAGATTGCTCCAGCTTACACGACAGAGGGGAAAGTTACACTCGCTTTGATGTTTTTCACAGGAAAGCAATTTGCGCGCAATCCAGTGCATCTAAAATAGGGTCTACCATACCATTCAAATGCAAATCCCACGTAGAAATCGTTGGCTGCTACTCCAAGAACTGTGGAGCAAATGATGCTACTAAGTGTCGGATCTATCAAAACGTTCGCAACATACCGAGGAAATACGATCTTCAGCCGTCAAGGAAGCCAAACACTAAACCTACGCAAGGTATGAGTAGGTGAAAGGTGGACAGTAAATCAAATTTCGCCGTTCTCTGTTGGAGTCACGATTAATGTTTCTCGTTTTCCAGTAGTCCTAATTTTTCAGCGATACACCACGTATGCTTTTCTGAGAATGAACGATCACAATGACATTGCTAAATGGGGAAGAGGAAAAATTCGTCAGGGGCTCATTATTTTTTAGGTGATTAGAGCAGCCCGGACAGAGACAGAATGACATATGTATTATTCACACAAAGAGGCTCTATGACGGAATAAAGGGTTTCATTTTGCCCTTTAACCCTCATGGTGATTGTCTCGACGAGGTATTTGGTTATTAGATGAAACCTGACCAAAGGAGGTTGGAAACCTGACCTGACTGAAGGACGAGATATCTCGTTGTTGAATGAAAACTGTTTAGATATTGATACACGTGACATTTAATCAAAAGCATTTGCAAGGTTAAATCTGAGCGTATTTGGTTCGGTTCCAACAGAAACTGGGAACTGAAGTAGTACAGCGGGGGCCTAGTGAAAGTCAGTTCACTAGTGGGAGTCAGTCTTCCTTCTCCTAGAAGGAATCCTATTCATGTTCAAATTTTGCCCTTAAAATTTGAATGCGTCTGGCTTATTGCCAACAGGAACTGTAAACTGAATCAGTACAGTGGGAATCATGGTCCACTTAGTGGGTGTCATAGTCCACCTACTGGGAGTCACTGTCCACCGAGATTCCTAGATGGAATCTCGTGTTCAAATTCTGCTCCTGAAATATGATTCTCTGGTTCAGTGCCAAAAGGGACTGGGAAGTGAAACAGTATAGTGTGAACCTAGTAGTGCTCACAGTGCACTAGTAGGAGTCATAGTCTATCTCCTAGAAGGAATCTTGTGTTCAAATTCTGCTCCTGAAATATGATTCTCTGGTTCAGTGCCAAAAGGGACTGGGAAGTGAAACAGTATAGTGGGAACGTAGTGAGACTCATAGTACACTACTAGGAGCCATAGTTTACCTACTAGAAGGCATCTCGTTCGAGCTCAAATTTTGCCCTTTTGTTCAGTAACAACAGGGACTGTGAATTGAAGCAGTACAGTAGTACACTGTTGAAGTCATAGTCCATTTCCTAGGAGGAATTTCGAGTTCACATTTTGCCCCTTAAATTTGAATATATCTGTTTCAGCGCCGACTGAGAATTGAACAGTACAGTGAGAGCCTGGAGGGATCAGAGTTCACTGGGGGGAGTCATCGCCTACCTTCTAAAAGATATCTCGTGTTCAAATTTTGTCCCTTAATCTATTTGACGCTGATCAACCGTCAAATTTTGTCCCTTAATCTATTAAACATCGACCAATCATCTATCGCAAACAATCCATAATTCATGCTTTGGAATTCTTTGATTGACTAGGTGCCGAAAAGGCACTCGAAAAAACACGTCGAGTGAAGTCACGTTCGGAATACACTGTAACATCAAGGCAAACCTCATCACGAGCGACCCAGAATGCTTTGCGAAAGGTAGAGAGAACAACGATTGCGGAGGGAACGGCTGATGACGTTGTATTCAACTAAATTTGAAGTCTTTAAAAAAAATTTGTATGTAATGTTTGTTCATCTAAGTGGTGCACGTACCTGTATTGTGTGTTTGTGTCGTCCAACCCAATAAAAGACTTGACGGTCTAATCCAGCTACCGTATTTCCGTCTTTGAAACAGGCTACAACACGTGAAACACGTTCCTCCGCCGAAACCCTATCACCACATGCATATAACTTGACAGAATAAACATCCCAAACAAAACGCGAATTTAGGGTTATATATAGTTCCATTCCCCTCTCCCCGCGGCTATGCATATGGGAAATTGTAATGTAACTACACTGAAATATCGTCTGTACATATAAAATCGCAACTGTGGGTGGTTCAAAAATCTAAAGCATGAAAGTATAGTGAAAACACTCAGAGCGATCATGAGCCGTTTGGAATAAACATGGAATAAATGAGTTTAAATATTTCTCGATTAATGTATAATATTTATGCTACAATAAGCATAGATGGTAAGTAAAAATATTCCTGGTTTGATTAAAAACACGCAGAAACGTTTTTCTCTGTCTCTTTTATGCATATAAGAAACATTGTGTCCAAATATATTTTTATTTGAAAAGCCGGGAACTTTAAAGGCAAATAAATCAAACATCCTAGAATTGTGTTATCATGAATAACATTCAAAATATTTACTTGTGTTAGTTATATTTCTGGAATACACCTGCTAATGTATAATGAGTTTCGTGATCGAGATTGTTAGAATGATAACGATAATGCAGGAAGAACTACATAATTTATGACATTTGATTTTTTTTTTTTTACCATAAACTGAGATGCATCAGCTAGATTTTGAGCAAGATTTACAACCTTGTTGTAAGTATAAATTAAAGTAAAAGCACAAACATTTCTTAATATATCATAATCGTAAAAAATGGTGACGTTTTAATTTCCGTAAATCACGAATTGAGATAAGAGAGCAGGTTAATTTTCACATTATTTTTTGAAAAAGATATGAACTTCTTGATATTATCTAGTTAGCAAAACTAACTTTATAAAACCAGTGGTTTTGTAAATTTCTGTCACTAAATTATTCTTTTTTAAATCTACGCTTAGCTATCTTAGCATCAAACTTTAAACTTTCGGTAATTCTTACAAGCAGGTAGTGAATGAAATTAAATAATAACGATTAAATCCAGTTTCATCAGATTTTTTTATTTTCTAAGGAGTAGCTAAGACTCAAAGAGTAATAGCTTAGTTTCTTCCTCCCAGAAGTCCTTAACTACTCCAGAAGTTTAGAACAAACTTCGTCCATTAGTTTAGTTTTATAATATATGGCTAAACTATCTCATATATTATAAACTTAAATAGCATTTATAAAGGACCATGTCACGATATTTTACATGTATCATAAATTTGGTACATTAGTAATTTATTACAGAAGAAATGTCATAATATATTGTTGGAAGAGTATGGATTATATGTTTTGTTAAAAACCTTTTTTTGTAATGATTTTCTTTTCAACTGGCGCATGAAAATATGTGTTTCTATTTTCTATTTCATCTTTACAAGCTATTTTCAATTGTAATGAATTTAATTCAAGCAACGCATTTGTTTTTGTTTGTTTTGTAAACATTAAGTGCTATTAAACATAGTGTCAATTAAAATACATTAATATATTATGTAGAAATTTTAAAATTGAAGGGTAGATAAGGAAAATTAAATAAATACCCTTGGTAAATAGCCTTATTTACGCACCTACAGTGGCTTCTGCAATTTTGATTCGATGAGGAGATTTTTTTAACAGACCAAACCTCTCTAAAAAATAATAAATTTAAACTTAATTTTTAAGGAATGGAAAAGTACTTATTTTTAAACAGCTATAAAACAATTCCTTATTTTGAAACATGAGTTTTAATGTAAAAAATATTATATTTGCAAAATTCTGTCACAAAACTGAGTATATACTCAACCTACTTTATACAGAAACGTAATAAAAACGCAAAATAAAGTTTTGTGGAACATATGCTTGTTTGAAGAACATCTTTAAATCGAGGGGTACTTAATTAAACAAAATTTGTTGTTTATCTGAAATTATTTTTCTATTTCTGTCATAGAATTGTTCTTACATTCTGTGATAAGAATATCATGATTTTAACCATTTTTTTTTCTATTAGAACCACAATTTTTGAAGCCCATTCAGGTCAACTTAATTTTTATAACACAACATTTTTGAAATTTGACATGTAAAACGCATCTTTAAAGAAAGTGTAGGTGAATATGGAATTGTTTTTCTGCCTTGTATGTTTCTAAGTGTGTATTACACTGTTTCAACGAAGATTCAGTTCAAATTTTTATTCATTATAGAGTGTTGGGTTTTATAGAAATCTCAAGATGTATACTCAATTTTGAGAGCCATTGTATTTTATACAGCTGCGATCAGTTTAAAAGAATTTTTTTTTGTAGAATATGCATTTGAAATTTTTATGAACACTTTTTCCAACGATGCCTGTGTTATCAACCCATATTTAAATTTTATAGCTTGTTTTCCTTGTTAGTGTTTGATTTTATCGTGTAAATGTCCACCATATTTATTACCATGAAATGTATTGATACAACAATTCTTCTTCATTTAATATATGTTTTATGCTATAGAAGTTCCACTTTTACATGCAGTAAATGAACAAAGATATTTAAATGCACCATTCATACAATTTTAATATCTTTTGTTTTGAAGAAATAATACATTATTCTCATTGTATAAAAGTCATGTCTGTACGAAAAACGATATAATAATTAAATATTGAGGTAACTAAATTCATTTAACCAAATTCCCTACGTGGGGATGGGAAGACCGATCTGAACCCAAATGTGTGGAGGGGAAAACTGACCGATATAATATCTAGACATTTTAAAATTGAAGGATAGATTTGGAAAAATAAAAAATTACCCTTGGTAAAAAGCCTTATTTATGCACCTACATTTCCATATACTTTTTTAATTTCAAAATGTATTATAAAATTAAAGCGAAACTATAGATAAGTTATATATAGTTAAATGTATCCAGCATAGATGGCAGCACCTATCAAATTGGTTAATAAGAAATTATTAAACAAAATTGAGCAGTTTTAGTTAAGTCAAGATTCGAAAGAGGGCGCCATGAGTTGATAATTTTATCTGAGAAACTCTCTAGATCAGTGTTTCCCTACCTTTTTTATGCCATGCCCCACCTAAGCCTTTTTAAAATTCTTATGCCCCCCTATGTAACATATACATAATTTTTAGTATTAAAAAATTTCACTTGAGAAACTTAAATGATTGGTTTTAGGAAGAAATCACTAGGAAATTGTTAACGAAACACAGTAAATAAATTTTCAAAACATATAATGAAAAACTGAAATTCAAATTCGAAATAATTTAAATAAATATTTTTCTATAATAATTTAATATTTTAATTTAGTGATATCCTTGCGCTTGATGCTTGCTGCACAGAGATTTTATGTTAGGTTCCAATTTGGTTAGCTTCAGTCTCAAGTCTCCCCGTTGTGTTATATCCAGACGATTTCTTTTGTTTTACCAGTAAATCATTTACAGCACTAAATCCACATTCGGCTAATTATGAAGATGGAAACGGAAACAATAGTTTTCTTGCACATTTGGTTGAATTTGGGTACTTGATTTCTGTTTCCTCACAAAGCCATGCCATCGCTCCTTTTATATTAAATAAAGTTTTAACTGTCTCATCATTTTGCATTTCTGCGAGTTCTTCTTGATACTGCAAATTTGATATATCAGACAAATCCATTAACATTGGCTGCATCATCCAGGTTGGAAAACCAATTTGTTTTAAATCAGAAAATCTTTCTTTTAAACAAGTAAAGCGGTATCATTTACTTCACATTTTTGGAGCCAATGAAGCTGTTCAAAGTTTTTGTTGTTAATATATTTCTGACATAACTCAATAAGGGTAATGAAACCAGCTATCTTCACTTTTGCATCAACAAGAGTTTTATTTGTTCCTTGAAGTTGCTTTTTTAATATATTTAGTTTTTCAAAGATATCAGTTAAATAACTCACAAATGCTTTACCATCGGCTGTTAACAGATACTTCATTTCAGGTTTGTCGTTTAAAAAATCACTAAGAGTATTAAACAGTTCCATTAATCTTTTCAAGCAGTTCCCCTTAGAGAGCCATCTTACTTCAGTGTGAAGTAAAAGTCTCACATGGTCTGCATTTTGTTCTTAACAAAATAGCTTGAAGAGACGCTCACATTTGGCATTAGCTTTAATAGCATTGATACACTTTATTACTGAATGTAGTACTTCATTTAGAACAGGCGAGATGTTTTTAGCTACCAAGTTTTCCCTATGAATAACACAATGCACAAAAATCATTTCTGGATTCTCATCTTTCATCAATTTTAAGCAGCTATTTTTCTTGCCCATCATATTAGGAGCACCATTTGCAGCACAAGATGTTATTTTTTTCATTGGTATATTATTGACATCTAAGTAGTTTTTTAGCTTATTATATATATCTTTGGAGGTAGTGGTGCTTTCTAATCTTTTACAGAACAACATTTCTTCATCAAAATGCCCTTTATCAATATATCTTACGTAAGTTATCAACACTGCCTCACTGTCTCTCCAAGTTGATTCATCCATTTGCACTGAGAATTTTCTTGTTTTCAGCTTTTCAACAAGTTGTTTTTCAATATCTTCACTCATTTCGTCTATTCTTCTGCTAACAGTATTGTTATTGAGTGGCATAGCTTTTATATCTTTGTCATCTTTTTCAAGAACCGTTTTAAGAAATGTTGATATTGATGGTTTTATTAAATTCTCTCCTATAGTATGATTTTTTCCAGATTTAGCGATTAATAAAGAAATTTGATAACTAGCCTCAAGAATACGATTATGAGTTGAAGTGTGAGCAGTAAATAAAGACTTTACTGTTGTCCTCTTTTCAAAATTTTGCTTTATAGTTTGAAAGTAATTCAAATCTGAATTAATATGAGCATTATGTTTCGCCTTCAAATGCGCCTCAAGACGACCTCGTTTCATTGATTCGTTGGTCAAGCATTGCTGTCATAAAAAACAAAAAGGAAACCGCTCACCGTGGACAGCAGGTATGAACCCAAATTTTAAAAATTCCTCCGAATATTGACGAACTTTTTTCTTGCTTGCACCACTCATTTTACTATGGGCTGAAAGAAATTTATATAAGATCAATTAAAAACTAAAACTGAGCCATCTGGAAAATATTTCGATCATCAGAAAGTTCTGGTGGCAGTGACACAAGTAAACCTTCCTCCTGTATAAACCCGTTACGGCACAGCGATTTTGTTTAGGCTTAGTGTGTATTTAGGAAGTTTAATTACGTTCCCTTAGAGTGAAAGATGTCGATACTAATATATTTTGTTCAAACATCAAAATAACATAAAACACGTTCCCCCCTACTTTTTTTAACGTTAGGTGCACAATTTTATTTTTATGTGCACAGTGCACCTGTGCACCCGGGTATTTCGAGCCCTGTGTAAAACAATATATATTACAGCACATAAACATTACTTGCCATTAATGAGACTTATGAGCGTGTTTAGATTTTGCTAGTTTTTCAATGTTTGGTGTTAAATTTGTTACTGAGAGCAAAAAATAATTCTTCAAATATAAATCTAACATTCGCGACCTCGCTATGCTTTTAAAAAATTTCATGAATGGGAAATGGTTGTCTACATACATCTGTAGGTCGTTTAAAAACAACATATATAACTATTTGCAAATTTTCTTAGTTCTGGGAAATGTTCACAGAGTAAGGAACGCCAGAAATTAATCATCCCCGAAGCATTTTGATCTGAAAAAACTCCTCATATTTCATTTTCAGTAATGAATTTGTTGTTAAATCAATAAGTGCATTTGTATGTTACTAGACATCTTCATTACGTTTTGTTCACTAAGTGGAAATGGGCTTATAGATGCGAACATGCAGTTTTCTTCTTTATTCAAATCATGAAAACGACTTTCAAATGATCCTTGCAATAACTTGTTTTTTTTTCAATTTATTTGTTCGAATCTCTATTAAATGCGCTGCACATTCACTTTGCTCTTTCAAGTATGGAAATTGAAACCAATCTTGATTTTCTAACTGAGATGTGAACAATTTTAATTTCACTTTAAATGAATTAACGCTATTTACTAAGCTCGGAAATAATTTATTCTTGCCTTGTTGTTTCGAATTTAGATAATTGAGATGGCTTGTAACATCAACTAAAAATGCCAAATCATATAGCCAGTTATTATCACATCTTTCATCAGGTAGTTTATTTTCCTGTTTAAAAATTTACACAGTCAACATTTTTCAAATTTCCAAAATCTACTCAGAACTTGTACTCAAGAAAGCCAGATCACCTCCTAATGAAGGACCAAGTTCACCATATATTCCAAATCTAACAATTAACAATATTCTCTGAGTTCTCTTCTGTTTAATGCTCTTGCTCTAATTTTATTCACCAATTTCATGACCAGTAACATAACATGCTGCATTTTAAAAGTTTTTTCACGCATTGCCTCTAGGTGTATAATTCAATGATATTTTAGTACAAGACGATTAAAAAAATGTTTCAAGCAAATTTGCTGTGCCATTGACTTTACCTGTCATTCACGACGCTCCGTCAGTACACAAAAGTTTACAATAATAAAATTTTAGATTTTCTAGGCATGATTTTACTTTTTCAAGTATTTCTGATCCTCTTGCTTTACTATGCAATGACTCCAGACTGGCAAGTACTTCAAAGAAATTAAAATTAATTTCAATTTCTTTTATAAAAATGCTTAACTGGGCTAAATCACATAGATCCGTTGATTCATCCAAAGCTAGAGAAAAGGAAGTTCAAGAATGGATAAAGTCTTCCAGTTGCTAAGATACATCCTGAGAGAGGTCCTTGTTACGTCTTGTAAAGGTCTGCCTTGATATAGGAATTTAGTCTGCTTTCCTTTCAATACCTTTATTATCAAATATTTGGAGACAAAAATATCTTTTTCGTCAGAAAAGGGTTTCATTTTTTCGCCAATGCTAAAGCAATTTCATAGGACGGTTTTGTCATCGTCAAGTCTTAACAACTTTAGCAAAAATATTTTGTCATATGATTTCTTCCTTTTTCGTACTCCCATATTCTTTTCGTGTCTCAGACCGAATGACGAGCTTCATTTTCCCTTCTATGTTAGTCTGATGTTGTGTTTTATAGGGTTTATTATATCTTCTATTATCGCATATATATTATATTATGTGAAAGAGTACTTTCACAAAAATGCAAACGGTTTTCTTGATGGATTTGATATAAATAAACTCATTTTCCTACTGTACATTAAATTCGCGCTTACTATCCTATCTGCGTTTCTTTTTTCACTGTGATGGATAACAGGAATGTAAAAAAAAAAAACACAGAAATGTACAAAAATGTACTAAATGTTGAAAAATAACTAACAGATAGTATAGTATATCGTATCACACAGAACATCAATTGCAAACTCAACTGAGAGCACTTAGGTGTTGAAAATATGAAGACACATATGCAGTTAGGGCGCCTATTCAAAATAATAAGGAGGCGCAAGAATGCAATGCGCCACTTGAAATCATCCAATGCGCCACGTTTGGCACATGCGCCACAGGTTGGCCACCCCTGCTCTAGATAGAAGTGTTCATATTTGTACTTTTATATACAATTTTGTTCGAAAAAGTTACGCTTGTTTTCCCACATCGATCAAGAACAGCGACTCAAAAAGAAAGTTTCTTTTTTCCCTGTAGAATTCTTCGATAATTGGAGAACCAAAGCACTACAATAAGTTATGCATTGGGACATAAAAAGACTCATCAACAATTCTCATTCAAATATATACAGCATCTTTTTTTTTATAAAAGGAAGTGTTTGTCTGTTTTTTTCGTGGCCGCAAAATCCTGACGATTCTATGGCACTTACAGCATTTGACACACAGATAGTCCGATTTTTTTTAAAATTTTTGGGTTGCGGCGAATTTTAAAATTTAATCTAGATTTTAAAATGAATTTGAAGAAATTTTATCATTATTGAATACTACAGCATAAAAATCACATGTTCTCAATTTTTTGCTTTAATTTCCGTTTTGATAGGAATAATAATTTTTCAGCCAGACGATAAAAACAAACAATCTCTTAACTGGAGTCAGTTAGTTCTTTTTCTAACTCCTAGACCGTTAAAGATAGAGTAAAAATTTCAGCGAATTTGAAATCTGCGGAAAATTAAATTTTACACCAGTTTAATACCTTACATCACGGCGTTGCTTGTGTTGTTGTTTGCTTCGCAAACCAACACCACGGGCACGGGCAACGCCGGGCTAGCCACGCAGTGGCTAGTATCAAAGGTAAAAGGTATTACTGGTTACTATAAACACGGAAACTCACTGTTGGTTGCTTTAGGAATTACTGGCTACCCTTAAGGGGAGGGGAAACTCAAGAGATTATTATTTGTTTCTTAAATATAACTATACATATAATATATATACACCTATATACATACACACAATACACACACACACATATATATATATATATATATATATATATATATATATATATATATATATACCACCAGCCTGTGTATGAGCGGCTGTTCAAGAGGGGATAAATTGTTCGCCTGGCAGACGGCGTCCCCTGACACGACCATCGACGTGACGAATGAGAAATCGGGATTCATCAGGCAACATTCTTCCACTCATCCATGGTACAGTCTCGATGTTCCCGGTCCTACTGTAGGCGTAGTTGACGATGAAGCTTGGTCATCAGACGCACACGAGTGGGTCGTCTGCTGCACAGTCCCATATGCTACAGTGTCCGCTCAACTGTGTGTTCCGAAACACTTGCGCTTGGATCTGCATTGTATTGGGCTGTCCGCTGAGCCACTGTCTCCTGCCGGTTTTACTTTGTCAATCAGGACAGTCCTAGACGTTCTTTTTCTTTGATGACGCGTGCACGACCAACACTTTGGCGTCTACTGCTGGTGTCACTGTCATTTATCCACTTTGCATGAATACTAACAATTGCAGATCGTGAAAAACCTACCAGTCATGCAGTTTCGGTGATACTCCTTGGGAGTCCACGAATAATAACGATCTACCCTCTATCAAATTTGCTTAGATTAGCAGCCTTTCCCATCACTCATAAAAGGAAGTGCAATAATGATTACTTACCTTCCACAGTAGCAGTTAAATACCATTCTCACTTAATCAATTACTCTCCACGTCATCCAGACGAGCTCATTGAAAAGTGTGGGGATCGTCACAATGTTATATATATATATATATATATATATATATATATATAAACATAAAATATACAAAATAACAGTAACATAAAACACACAAAATAACAAAATATAACCAAACAGCCGTGGTGCATTAACCAGAAACCAAAACTCGAAACTACCCATGCAAGCGCGCTGAAGCTGCAGACATAGCATGGTAAGCAATATAATTTCAAGTTATTTTATGTTGTTTGGGTCACACACACACAGGCTCCTCCCTTATGACACCCTGATCCACCAACATTTCTTCATTTTTTATCATATTTTAAGAATTATTATTATTATTTTTTTTGGATATTCTTGTGTTCTTGAAATTATATTGCTTACCTTGCTATGTCTGCAGCTTCAGCGCGCTTGCATGGGTAGTTTCGAGTTTTGGTTTCAGGTTAATGCACCACGGCTGTTTGGTTATTTTTTGTTATTTTGTGTGTTTTACGTGTTATTATATATATACATATATATAAATACATATATATGCATGATCTCAGAGATATAACTGGTTATTTTTCTGGAAACACAGGAACTCGTTACTGGTTGTGTTAGGAATTACTGACTTTTCTAAACAAACACAAGAACTCATCATTTGTGTTTCTTTTCACAGAGGAGCTGTCAAATAGCGCAAGCATATGTCCGGAAATCAGGCCGGGTGAAGATGATTTACCAGGTAAGAATTCACCTTCATTTACTTTTATAAATTATTCCAGCACTTGATGCACACTAAAAGTTTGTACCATTCAATTTCATGTTTTCCAACAAAAAAAAAATGAGCCGTGCCCTCAAGTTTAAGAGAAGCACAATATTGCAAATTCTTCTTTTCTAAGTGCTGCTTCAAGCCAACAGGAACCAGGTTAATCCTCCTGGGCCAGGTTAATCCTGGATCAACTTTAATCCAGTAGAAACTGATTAATATAGATCCGGAAGCATTGAAGTTTAACCCACTCGATTCAGGCAGTGTGAAAGGTTTTTATATGAACAAGCTATATCCCATGGAAGCTAGTCTACAGAATCCCTGCCAGACAGCTCTGATTGGATTCAAATTGATCCGGATACTGTTGGTTTGAAGAAAGCCTAAGTGGGTTTGCCCACCGCGCTAGCTCCCTCCAAGATGTAGGGGAGCGTAGGATCAATTCCTGTACGTGTATTCTTAACCCCTGTGACTGACTGTTGTGTCAGTAAAAATTGTCATTCTGCGTAGGTCTATTTACTTGGCTTTCTGGGTCCGTATCTGGCCCGTGCGCCATAAAAGAACATACCGACCACCTGATCTAATTTTTTTTAAACTACAAGGCTCAGTAACAGGTAAGGCAATTGAATTTGCGTCTCCCTGAAGCAACAACGGGCTGTGAAACAACTTCTATTTCGTATGGAATCGCAATGTTTGTTCTTAAATGAATTTCCAAAGTTCTCTGACCTGTCAGACGGTAATAAGTCAATCCAGACTTTCATTCTTTTTGTATCCAAGTTTTATCACATCACAAACACGACAACAAAAAACGCAGAATAGGATATCATGGCTTATCACATCGTTCTCAAACCAGTTCTAACTGCAAGCTTCAACATCAATCGGAAGTCAGAGTGCACGCAGCGTCCTCTGGTGTCAGTATTTGAATTTCAACAGGCTAGTGGCCGACTGTGCGGGATACATCACAAAAGGGAACGATCTGAGGGCACCTCGTAAATTTTGATGCACGGTCAGATGACAAGGTCAACAGATGAACTGGCGTCCCACTCTCCAAACTTCTACACTATACCAACGTGAGACCATTTTAGGTCACGACAGATTTAACATGCACTATTCCCACATACATGACGTCTATAATTGAATGGAGTTTCGTACTCGCCAAGCCCTGGTTGATAATTTGCGATAGTACCAACAAGGCTACTACTTTTCGAGCATATTTGCCTGTAACACATACATGGAAATTTTTACTGATATATAAAAGGAGATTTTCTCCCAGAGTAACACGAATCGAATATCCATAGCCTACAACTTGGTTTGTAGGCTATGCATATTCGAATGCACATGCATATGCATATTGATCAGTGGGCAAACACTTCTCAGTATGAGAGAGTAGGAAGATAGTTGAACTTATTCGCATTGGAACACAAGAAATCGGGCTGTCCAATATGAGGGGCAATTAGAATATATATTTAATAATAAATTTATAAAAATAGATTTAAATGATCAAAATTGATGAACCGAGAGAGTAAGAACAAATAATGGTAATTTATGTGAGCAAATTCAAAATGTTTTATTTTCTAGAAACTGCATGGAAAAAAGAGTTCTCAAATTTTGAAATCGCGTACTGTAAGAAAATTATTATAATTTAAGTTTGATGAAAGCTCAATACCAGTTTAGTAAGTTAAAATATGTTTTAGTGCCCAGAGAGAGAGAGAGAGAGAGAGAGAGAGAGAGAGAGAGAGAGAGAGAGAGAGAGAGAGAGAGAGAGAGAGAGAATTCAAACAGATCACCCAACTTATATGCAGCACTAAGCCAATGTAACGAAACTATGCAATACAATTTCTGAGTTTCTTGTTCTTCAGACATTAGCGAACGAACGATCATTACGTTTGAGGAGCATATGTTTTCAGAACAAGAGTTTGTAGAGTTTTATGAATTTTGTATAGTTTTTTATGATACACTACAAAGCGACGTAAGTGAAATAGATCATATGGATTGTTAAAAAAGAATACGTCATATATATATATATATATATATATATATATATGTGTGTGAAAAAAGTGATCATATCAAAAAAAGTGAGTGAAGTTAGTGAAAAGTTCCAATAGAAGGCAGACGGCATACAGGTTCTCGAAAAGGGCATACATAACTCAAAGTGACAAGCGTGGATCAAGTAGAGCGTTTTTACCGTTTGCGCCGGCAACTTTGATTGGTATTTGTACCCTTGCGCTTCCTATTATAATTCATCTTAGCTCATTGTTTTGTTCTTTTCAACGCTAACTGCATGCTTATTTTTAAAGGTTTTGATTTCATCCGAAAGTTTCGATTGGATGATTTCGAATTCGATTTTCCGGGAGTCAAGAAGGTGAAAGGTTCCAATAGAATGCAGACGGCATACAGGTTATCGAAAAGGGCAGACTTAACCTTGCCTACAAGGTAAGTGGTAGTTCTATTACATATCACATGCGTAGTGTATACCTTACAGTGTATACGTAGACTGAGCATTGCTTTTGAGAGGAACTTGGAAACGTGTGACCAACTTGTTGATTAAAGGTCACGTGAATGCTCTGAAAAATTGACTTGGTCAATATGGCATCTTCGTTTGGTGATATAACATCTAATGATAGAGTAGACGTGAATGCCCATTTGTACAGCGGCGACAAAAAATTTGTAATTGTCCGTCTACTGTCTCCAGCAGACAAGTCAGATGATGAATTAATGGAATGAAGTCTTCCCTAAACGTGTGGACATTTAAGGCCACGACAAAACCAACGCGCACCATCCCCCATGTGCACGATAATCTGTGGTCGAGTTTAGAATTTGCAATCCTCCGATTGGTAATGCGTCACTCTTCCAATCATGGTACTTCTGCCTTGCATTAACGATAGGCATTTTAATCAACGTCAACCCTGTAGCAAACCAAAAGGCTATTGGCGATGGTCTGGATCAAACCCGAAATGCAAGATACCTTCGGATTAACGAGGACAACAACACGTAATTTTGAACAACGATCAGATGACGAGGTCATCCCTGTACAGGCCCTCCACTCTCCAAACTTCCACACCACGCAAACGTAAGGACCTTGGAGGCTACGACAAATTTAACGTGCACAAGCCCCCTTTGGACACGACAGTCTTTGGTTGTATTTGAACTCGGAACCCTCCAGTTGCAAGTCTGTTACTCTTCTATAACCGAGTTACCGCGGCTCTCTTTTGGTGGTCATAAGGTTTTTATGGTAATCCACAGATTTTGGTTTCTTTTTCAATGCCTCCCAGTTGGAAGAGTTTCCGATTAGAAATCGGAGTTTTGAGAGTCTGAAACTCGGTACAACCACAAAGACCGTCGTGCACACGGGGGTTGGTGTACAGTAAATCTGCGGTGGCCTCAAATGTCTTCAGGTTGGGGTAGTGTGGAAGCTTGGAGAGTGGACCTGTTCAGGTGATAACCTAGTCATCTGACCGGGGTTAAACTTACGAGGCGTTGTCCAGCAATATTTTCATTGGGGATTGATCCCTGACCGTCGCCAAGAGCCCACTGTGTTGCTCCAGTGTGACGTTTACCGCCTGTCAACTGGACTACCGCAGATGCAAACGTAAGGACCTTGGAGGCTACGACAGATTTAACGTGCCCAAGCACCCGTGGACACGACGGTCTTAGGCTGTATTTAAGCTCACAACCTTCCGATTGCTAATCCGTTACTCTTCTACAAGGGCGTTGCATACAAGAGAAAATGTGATGTTTGAATTTTCTTAGATAGTAATTTTCTAAGCTTTACAGGATTTCTAAGTAAGGTACTATTGCCTTTCCCCCAAAGCTCCCATCACGCACGTTCAATGACAAATAACCGTCTATTGCGGTTGAAAGAGTGCCAGACCAAGAAGGTCAAATGTGGTTAGAAGTCATACTGGGAAGATCACAGGCTGCATAACGGAAATGAAAGGAATTCTCATCGAGTTAAATATAGGCGGTGATAATGTTTCCTCGCCGATACGTGTTTCATTTACGCATTCTAAACGTGACGTAACTAGGCTTGTTTTTTGGACACAATATTTCGGCATTTTGCCAAACCAAATTACAAAAAAAGCTCCGAAGAAGATTTAATAATTGATTGTTCGACGTCAATTCGATTAAACTTAAGAAACGTCAACATAGCAGCGATGAACTGCATTTTAAGGTTACCCCTATATGCGATAATATTTGGATAACAGAAATAAAATCGTCTGGTTTGTTTGTTATAGTTGCTTTTCTCTCATATATGTATGAACCCTTCTGAAGGTGAAGTACTGGAATACACGAATAGAGGAATCATAAAGGGGTAGAGTTTATATGGCAGTCCATGCTTCGAAGCTGTCATTCGTGCCTTAGAATCGGTCATTTCAATTTTGTGCGCTTACTGTAAAAATGAAAGTGTGCTTCACTGAGGTTCCCGCGAGAGAAAAAGCGACCGACATTGGGACAGTTGATTTCTGAATAGGTGTGAAAGGTTGCCTAGAATCAGAGCTGCCATATGCAGAAACGAAAGATGTGCGGATTGTAACGTATACAGATTACGATGGTTTTATTTATGTTTGCCACCACTGGTGCAGAATTATATTCAGTGTTCTGCAACACAACTCCAAGCAGTTGCAATTGTTTTGTAGGCATTTTATCCCATTGGAATTTGCAATTCTGTCGACAACTTTTGAAGTTAAATATTTTGTCATTGAAACAGAAGATGTTTATAAAGTGTTTGTGGTAATTTGGGCGATGTAGGGAGGTTGTTCCGTAGCTAGCGAATGAAAAATGGTGTGGCAAGGAGCGCGTTTTGCACTGCAAAACATCGTAACTTATGTTTGAAAAAAAAAAACGACTAAAATTTTGAGTAAAATTAAGGAAAAATTGTTCTGCGACGTACGTTGCAGTTTTAAGCACTTTCTGATCCCGGGGTTGCCTCATCTTGGTGCCAAAGCTTAGAAATTGGCGTCCGTTGGAAAACTTTCACGAGAAAGAATAGAAAAATGAGTAAAAGTATTTTTTTCGTCCGCTATTTGTTTTTAAAAAATGAGTTTTTTTGGTGAATTTTACAAATCGCCTAAATATTTGGAAATTCCCCAAAATGTTGAATTTAGTAGATTTTGAGACGATTTTTCTTAAAAAGGTTCCTCGAGTCGCCAAGGTTGAAGAATGGTAACAAAAGGTGGCCTACAAGTCGCCTGTGAAAGTCCTTATGAAGGAACTTGAGAGTTAAACGGAGAAATATAGTAAATCCCAATTAGTTTAAGGGGTTTACAAAGTATACATAGAGTTTTGAAGCATTACATCGATTCTTCCATCCAATAATTCATGTTTTGAAAAATTTTCGATAAATATTTTGGGAAAGAGAAAAAAATAAGAAAAATCAGAAAATATCCGACCGCAATTAGTTTAAAAATGAACTTCATTTTCGTTAGCTTTGGTAAATTTTAAAAAATCGCCAACATTTTCGAAAATATCCTAAATTTTGAAACTAAGAGCTTTTGAGACGCTTTTGCTTGAAAAGATAACACGCGATTAAGGTTGAAAATAGTAGCATATGGAAGCCCTCGTGGATGAATTTGAGAGTTTAAGGGGGTCTGGGACACATTGAAATTTTTTTTTATTAATTAATTTAGAATTTTGATTTTTTTGGTACTAATTACCCATCTAACTAATAAACAAAATCACAACACAAATGTTCCCAAATTTTTTTTTTAAATTTTAAATTAAAATTTTTTGAAAAAAAAGAAAGGTCATTTTAAATTGCTAAAACCCAAAATTTTCTTGATCAATTTTCAAAATTCTTGCAGTAAATTATTCACAAATTTATAAACTTGAATTTTGATTCAGCAATTTAAAAAATATTAATTTAATAAAAAATAAAAAATATTTGAATGAAAATTTTTAAAAATTTTAAAGTACTTTTTTTTTAAAGTCATATTTTTAAAAGTAAATATTTGTTTTAAATTTGCTGAATCAAAATTAAAGTATAATGTTTGAAAAAGATATATTCCAAATTTCAACCCTTAAACTTTATCGGTTTTCGACTTATAGCAATTTGAATACAGGAAATCTTGAAAAAAAGTATCATGGATTAAAACGCATTTAAAGTTTTTAAAGACAGATGTTGTTGCTATGAGACAACAGCTGTCAAGAGTGTTAGGTTTTCAAAACAACGCACCACAAAAATTATTATAACTCTAGTTCTAATTAAGATAGAAACATGATTTAGACGTCATTTTAAGCAGAAAAACACAGAAAACACAGAGAATTTCTTTAAATAATAAAAAAAAATTCGAAAATTTGACGATTTTTGTGTCACAGACCCCCTTAACGTAGAAAACGTCATATATCCCAATTGAATGCGCAGAATTGTATCGACTATGCTATCCTACAATTCAGAGTTTAAAAAATTTCTAGCTAACTATTTAGCTATAAATTATTACTAATTAGCTAACTAACTATTTTGAGGAAGGGATTTTTGAGGAAGAGGATTTAACCCAAAGGGTCGGACCCTCTGAACTCAACACACCTAGTTTAAGCCCATTAGTTTTCTAAACGACTCGTTTTCCTGACCGTCATACTCTAAGTTTTTCCAAATCCTGACTCAAGGGAAATAACATTTGGAAAGTTGGGGAATAGGACAGGACTCTGAGCGTCTTTTCAAACTAGAAAAATGAGTCCTCCATCCAGTCAAAGAAATAACTCCCACACACCTAAGTCCCAGTGGAATATGAATGAGGAGAGGACAAAAGGAGGTGATTTATCGCCTCCCGCCTTTTGTCATGGTGGAAATCAAAAACTCATTCCTGAGAGCATTGTGGGAAGAAACGTCGAAAGGTTCTTTGCCCAAGCTTCTGAAACGCAGAAAACAGAAGCCATTTATCACTTGTTTGTTGATAGATTTATTTGCTACGGCTCTTTTTATATTAAAACTTCGGAAATTGGAAAGAACTTGGTTTGCATATAAATTGCAAAACGTTTGGCCCAGCCTTTCACAGAGAAGTTTGGTTAGGAAGCGCTACTACTTCTAAGCTTGAAATTGCTTCATAACAAAAAATAAACTAACCTATACACATTCAAAAGCTACAGTCATTTTGGCTTCACGATATTTATCATCAGACTACCTCGAAAGCTTAAAATCACGAGTAGATCTCTAAATATGCCATTTCATATCTCAAAATTGGTGCACAGACGTGGTACGCCTCTAACTTTAAGTGTTCTTGTTAGTTTTAAATTGGACGGCTGCAGCTAAATTTTAGTTTGAATTTCGAAAAGATAGGTAGTTAAATTTACATCGCACTGGAGCAGCACAGCGGGTTATCTTTGAAGGTCCGAAATCAATCCCGAAGGCAGAGATTCCATGACAATAACTCGTTGATTTGAACCACGCCTGGGTCAATAACCCGCTCTCCAAACTTCCACACCACGTTAACGTGAGGATATTTGTGACCATCAAAGGTTTACTGTGTTTGGTAGTTGCATTTACGTAGCGCTAGAGCAACACAATGTGCTATCAGTACGGCACGAGATCAATTCCGAAGTGAAACATCCGAGGACATTGTCATTTTGTGCCACTCTCAGCCGACGAGGTCTATATACCTTAGCTGGAATCTAAATTTCTTCCAAATACAAATTTTTATTGTGGTTGGTAGTTGCATTTACGTAGCACTGGAGCAACGCAATGTGCTATCAGTGGCGTTACGAGATCAATTCCGAAGTGAAACATGCAAGGACATTGTCATTTTGTGTCACTCTCAGCCGACGAGGTCTATATACCTTAGCTGGAATCTAAATTTCTTCCAAATACAAATTTTTATTGTGGTTGGTAGTTGCATTTACGTAGCACTGGAGCAACGCAATGTGCTATCAGTGGCGTTACGAGATCAATTCCGAAGTGAAACATGCAAGGACATTGTCATTTTGTGTCACTCTCAGCCGACGAGGTCTATATACCTTAGCTGGAATCTAAATTTCTTCCAAATACAAATTTTTATTGTGGTTGGTAGTTGCATTTACGTAGCACTGGAGCAACGCAATGTGCTATCAGTGGCGTTACGAGATCAATTCCGAAGTGAAACATCCGAGGACATTGTCATTTTGTGCCACTCTCAGCCGACGAGGTCTATATACCTTAGCCGGAATCTAAATTTCTTCCAAATACAAATTTTTATTGTGGTTGGTAGTTGCATTTACGTAGCACTGGAGCAACGCAATGTGCTATCAGTGGCGTTACGAGATCAATTCCGAAGTGAAACATGCAAGGACATTGTCATTTTGTGCCACTCTCAGCCGACGAGGTCTATATACCTTAGCTGGAATCTGAATTTCTTCCAAATACAAATTTTTATTGTGGTTGGTAGTTGCATTTACGTAGCACTGAAGCAACGCAATGTGCTATCAGTGGCGTTACGAGATCAATTCCGAAGTGAAACATGCGAGGACATTGTCATTTTGTGCCACTCTCAGCCGACGAGGTCTATATACCTTAGCTGGAATCTAAATTTCTTCCAAATACAAATTTTTATTGTGGTTGGTAGTTGCATTTACGTAGCACTGGAGCAACACAATGTGCTATCAGTGGCGGTACGATATCAATTCCGAAGTGAAATATCCTAAGACATTGTCATTTTGGGCCACTGTCAGCCGACGAGGTCAATACCTGAGCTGCCATCCAAATTTCCTCCGCAATAACGTTAGGACATTTGAGACCTCGGCATATCGAACTTGCCCCATGTGTCTCGAACTCGATTGTTAACCTTTGATTGTTAGCCCACGACTATACGTACAAGTATACCCCACATAAATAGATAGTCACTTTAGAACCATCGTCTTTATTATCCACGCCAGATAGTTTTAAATAAGAGTTATAGTTTGTCTCGAGAGCAACAACTCTGCGATGGACAGTACGTAATTTACTTGGAAAAGGAAGATGAACCAGGTCTGATGAAGACATCGATAACGATCGGACCAGGGCTGATGAGGACATCGATAACATCATAAGTAGGCTGATGAAGACCCCGACAACTACAGCTACAACAAAGACAGTATCTGGTGACAATGTGTATGATATTTACTGTATAGAATACACAAATAGAGTATATATTTTACAAATAGAATATATATTTCTAAACAAAACATTCATACAGTAGAACCTTCACTATTTTTCCTCTCTTCATTTTGTAACAAAAAGGAATCTTCAGTATGGTGCCAGCTGAGGTGTTCACCTCGTCTTTTGACATCGTTTCGAAACAACGAGGTGTTGTCTCCAAAGCTCTCCCTGTAGGATCAATTTCGAACCGTCCGCCAATAGCCTGAAATGTTGCTCCAGTGCGACGGATATCGGAACTACCTATTGGAGAAAATACGATAATTCTAAAGGAAGTCGACCTCATTCTAAAAGTTCGCTATTTATCCCCTGGTCGTGAGGGTAGAAAGTGAATATTTGCCTGCGATGATTATTTTTTAATTTTAAGTTTGTTACTGTATTTGGAACTCTTACTTTCATTTGTACAACCCAAATAAATAAAATATTAAGTTCATTAAAACATATGTTCACATACGTTTCATAACATTAATAAAATTTTCATTTTATCTGCGGTAGTCCAGTTGACAGGTGGTAAACGTCGCACTGGAGCAACACAATGGGCTCTTGGCGACGGTCAGGGATCAATCCCCAATGAAAATATTTCTGGAAAACGCCTCGTAATTTTGAACCCCGGTCAGATGACGAGGTTATCACCTGAACAGGTCCACTCTCCAAGCTTCCACACTACCTCAACGTGAAGACATTTGAGGCCACCGCAGATTTACTGTACACCAGCCCCCGTGTGTACGACGGTCTTTGTGGTTGTACCGAGTTTGAGACTCTCAAAACTCCGATTTGTAATCGGAAACTCTTCCAACTGGACTGCATTTATGGTAATGGTAATTTTAGTTAACGTCGTACTAGAGCAACACAACGGGCTATTGACGACGGTCCGGGATCAGTCCCTTAAGGGAAAGATCCGAGGACAACACCTCGTAATTTTGAACCACGGTCAGATGACGAAGCACCACCTGAGCTGGCATCCCACTCTCCAAACTCCATGGGCTGCATTGAAAAAGAAACCAAAATCTGTCGATTATCATGAAACCTTATGACCACCAAACTACCAAAATAGAGCCGCGGTAGCTCGGTTGGAAGAGTAACAGACTAGCAACTGCAGGGTTCCGAGTTCAAATCCAACCAAAGACCGTCGCGTACAAAAGGGGTTGGTGCACGTTAAATCTCTCATGACCTCAAATGTCCTCACGTTGGTGTGGTGTGGAAGTTTGGAGATTGGGGTGCCAGCTCAGGTTTGACCTCGTCATCTGACCGTGGCTCAAAAGTACGTGGTGTTGTCCTCGGATCTTTCTCTAACGGGTTGGTCCAGGACCATCGCCAATGGACTGCTGTGTTGGTCCAGTGCGATGTTAAAGAAATACCTACCTACCTTATTAAAAAAATCGTTCGTTTTAAATTTATTAGCGAAATCTTTCTTATGCCTAAAAAGAACATTTGGTGATTCAGACGATTCATTTTGTAACTGCAACTAAAATTGGAACAAAATAGTTTTAAAGGAGCCTTTTTGGCCACTATTTAAATGTTTATGTTAATAATGCTATACCGTTTTACGAGTGCTTTGGCCGTGGCTGTCTTGTGTAAGTCGATACTGTTTCCAACAAAACTTTTGATGATCACCAGGGTTTTGTAACCGATAATACGGTAGTCAACGAATAAAGTTTTGTAATGAATGGAAATGCATTCCTTCATTGATTTTCCTCACAATAGCATCGTACGATTTCAATCATATACAGATAATTTGATTGTTGACTTTTAATTCAGTTCCGGAGAAACGCCGAAGTAGCAGAAGGTTCTTGAAAACTCATCTATTCAAGGTGGAGTCCCCAAAGATTTCGTCCCTGCTGAAAGGGGAGAAATTCAAAGCATAAAACAAACACCAGGCAGGGCACAGTCTGCATTGCGTCTTTCCTTCTGCTCCGTGAGTAAACAATGGAGGATTCGCAGTTGATGTCAAAGAATCGGAAAAATTGAAATAAAATCCAATTGAAGTCGTACATAGAAACTTCTACGACTCGACATTGTATTTGGAAATATTCAAGCATTAAGTCGATTCTATTATCGACGATAGCGCTAAAGTATCTAATTATTAGTTAAGATATCTTATTAGCTTATTGAATTCAGATTAAGGTGTCGAATCTTCTAGGAATATAGAAAGTATAATGAATAATAAGGTTATTCGAAATGGATGTTAGTGTTTACATTTATAATCGTTTATTGTATAAATATACTTCAGACTATATCCTCAAGTCTTGTATACCTGTCGAATTTTTATTTTCCTCATGCCTTCCAAAAAAGAGCTAAGCACGCAAAAAAATTTTGAGTTTCGAAATCCGTACTTCAGTTTTATTGAGTGAAATTCAATGTGATTGTAGAAAGGAATATGCAAATGTCAGGATGGGCCGTCAGAATTTACTCTAGAAATATGCAAGTAGGAATTGGTGTAGGACGATGCCTTTTTGAAGCTGTTAAATACTTGTGGTTGGTAAAAACGATGGAAGGATATTTCTTTCGCACGACACGTTTATTAAAGACTTGCCGAATAACCTGGCAATCGCACGGGTTTCAGATATGAACGCGATAGCTAAAATATGTCCGCGACATTTCCCTGCGTTAACGCAAAAACACAAATCCTGTAGAACGTGTTTCATTGTCTCCATGTCCATTCATTGTAGAAAAACAAACTTTAGATTTTAAAATTGGTGATACGAGGGGCACTTTTAGGACTACCTGTGTGCCAATTTTCATGGCTACAGATTGGTTTCAAGATGGAAAAGAAATAGCCTATGTTTTCCGTAGTGTTCTAAAGTATAAGTGTACCAAATCTGGTGTGGATTGGTCAAACGGTGTAGATTTGTATAGAGAATATATATGTTCATCGGGACGGTTCTGCACGTTTTTTAAGATAAATACCAACGAAGAATTACAAAAACACAAGAAAATTTTATTGAATTGTTCTATGACTTTTTGCCATCTTTCTGGCACCTGAAAAATTCTTTACCTCTATATTAAAAAAATGTTACCACAGCAGCCGCCGCTGCCGAAGGATTGAAAAGTCGCTTTTTTGTTCGATTCTTAGACGTTTCCCCGATAAAGTACGGATCAGAAAATTAAAAAAATGACATGAATTGTTCAAAATTGTACAGGGAACATGACGAATAATTTTTTTCCGATGCGGCTATTAATTTAGGGTTTATAAAGTGTCAAATTTGAAAGAGTGAAATTTCTAATGCGAGTGAGCAAAAGACGTATCAATTTTTAGTCTTCAACCGTGATTTTTTTAGAGTGTACTTACATGTGTAAAATTTCGTTTCATTTGACGACTTTTTCTTGATGCGCAGATTTTTATGGCAATGAGTATTAAGATAGCTTCGCCGTCGCAGGAGATTGATTCTGCGAAAGGAATGTTGGTTGGGAACTGTGAAAGGAGTGTTTGTTTGCAAAACAATCCCCGGAGGTTGGCGAGCGTTAGCAAGCAGAGGGCGGATCCCCCTTTTTAAAAAAATAATCATTAATCTTATTTGTAAAGAAGTTCTTGAGGTTCTGTTTGACAGTCTCCAAAGAATTGAACAACAGACCGTTCAAAGAATTATTTTGAAGTGACCTGAAGAGGTGAAAATCTGAGGGGGCAAGGTCTGGTGAATTTTGGGGTGACACAAAACATCTGAGCAATAAGTTTTTGTATGACATTCAGCGAAATGTGGGGCAGAGCATTGTCATGCTGGAGGACAACACCTCTAGATTGGTCTGTTCTAGCCTCTTTGCTCGTGAAATTGCTGCTAGCCATATTTGTATTAATTATTGTGTTTTTCTACTTATGAGCAAGCGCAAACTGTGTTATTAGTAATGTTATTTTAATTATGAATGCGCAAACTATGACATTGCAAATGAACTTTTTTTCATGCATACGCAAATTATAACCGTGATAAGGAAAGTGACGTAAAAGATTATTTTGGAAGATTTGGAGTAGTGTAAATGAGAATTGATCTGGATTCTTTGCAGATTTGTATCGTACTTCGCTTGTTAAATGCTCGAAATGTTTCTATCAAGCGTACGCATCCATGCGTGCAACTTAAAAGCTAATCTACAATTATTAAATGCAATATTCCTGGCATTGATTGAAGTTAGAATGTTTATTTAAATCCTCTTCATTTTCAACCGATGTACATCGAAAAAACAAAACGTAACTTTTAATTTGGGAATATTTGTAAGGAAATCTTGGTATGTGTTTCGATCCGTGCATAAATATTTGGTCATCCGGAAAGTTCTGTGCGTTTTTTAAGATAAATTCCAACGAATCAGTACAAAACCATAAATACATTTTATTGAATCACATTCGCACAATTTTGTTCTATGACTTTTTGCCATCTTTCCTGCAGCTGGAAATTTTTTTTTTTTTTTTTTAATCATTCGGCTTATTTGTAAAGAAGTTGTCGAGGTGCTATTTGACAGTCTACAAAGAATTGGATCTCCATTCCGTTAAGAGAATTTTGAAGTAATCTGAAGAGGTGAAAATCTGAGGGGCAAGGTCTGGTGAATATGGGGGTGACACAAAACATTTCAGCCATACTCAATAAGTCTTTGTCGGACATTCAGTGAAATGTGGGGCCGCGTATTGTTGTGCTGGAAGAAAACACCTCGACGATTGGTCAGTGTTCTGGCCACTTTTCTTCGATTTCTGCTTTTAATACTGCCATTTGAGAACAGTATTTTTCCAAATTTATTATCTGATTTTGTGGCAACAATTCATAATAAACAATTCCTTTGTAGCCGCACCGTACAGAAAGCATTACTTTTTCGTCCTGAACGGACATCATCTTCGAGGCTGAAATGGCCACGCAAAATTTAACAAACCATCTTCGAACTGTGACCTAGGAAACAGCATTATACCCATATACAGCACACATTTTCCGAGCAGTCTGACTAGCGTTTTTTTCCTTTCTTAAAATAAAAGAGCATAATATGATGAAAATAAACTTTCTGATTCACCATTCTTAGCACTACAGTGAAAAAAAATTATGTCACAACACATGCTAGAATTATGCAGTGTATATAAGCAGAACAGACCGAATTTAAACATCTGCTTAAATCAAGGTCACTACTTATCAGAAGTAGCGAAATAAAAATAACAAAGCTAGCTTCGATTTGAAAACGCACACAATTTTACGGATGACCCATTACATACACACATCCTTTTTGATATATATATATATATATATATATATATATATATATATATATATATATATATATATATATATATATATATATCATAATGTGAGACACGAAGAATAAAACAATACAACACACAAGAAGCGAAACACACGATACTACATACTCGGCGTCAAATTCAACATTCATCAAATTTCTGATGACTCAATTTAGTTGCGCGGTTTTTTACTCAGAAAGTACTCATTACTTGCCCTCGCAGAGGAATCCTGTTTTCAGTTATGCCGTATTTACTGTCGCGTACGTTTAACTTTTGGATGGCAGTTTGCAAAAAGTAGTATCTGAATAAAAATACATACGAAATTTATTTTGTATGCATCCTTTAAATTTCAAATAATAGTGCTAAAAGGATAAGTTATGTATTACTCTCCAAACCCAAATTTATTTAGATTATGATAAAAAATCATTCGATTAGAATGAAATTTATAACACCTATTACTAATATTACAGCACATAACGATTAAGCTTCCATAATACAATAATTGCTCTAATGGGCACATCTCCCTTAAGTGTGTACGGCTTCAAGATGGCATCAAGAAAGTGTGCACCGTTGGTGGGATTCTCAACGGGTTTGTTGGGGTGAGGGAGTTCAGCCATCTTTTGACGACCCTCAGTTTGTTCGCGCACCGAACATCGCAACCTCAGAGTAGAGATGGGCGATCCGCTCAGGAGCTGACTCAAAGAGTTAGCTCTCTTGACGGAGTGAGCGAGCGTTGATTCGTTAAAAAAGAGCTGTAGCTCTATTTTAACCAATCAGGGCTCAAGAGCGGTAACTCTTTTTTAACGAATCAGCGCTTCCGCATGCGATCACCAGCTCAGTGATTCTTTTGGGAGTTGATTCTTTTGGGAGTTAACTCTTTTGGACAGCTAGCTCTTTAGAAGAATCATTTCCGCATTCGATCTTTTGCGCTCACTGATTCTTTTGGGAGTTGATTCTTTTGGGAGTTAACTCTTTTTTATTTTTAATTCCATTTTAGGTTGAAAGCACACGTCTGTCTATCGGAAAATACTGTGAATCCATGGAACATCCAGCTCTTATAGTCAATTTAATGCTTCTGAGGACTTCGCTTAAAGATATACGGGGTAAATTGTTTTGTGTGGTAGCTTTGTGGAAATAGGCACTCTTCTCGTTTAAATAAAAAGGTGTCCGGATCCCAAATTCGATCAATGATACCGGCGCCTACCGTCAAGCTCTCGCATCCCGTCCTCGGGCTAAACGAAAGCCGGTCATCAATCCAAGCTTGATGAAAATAGAAATCAAGTGTAAAATTCGCCTATTTATGTCGAAACTTTGCCTGACGTAATCCAGGCGTCATATTAATAATACATCTCTGGCTGCATAGCGCACTAAACGTTAACTCTATGCTCAGTTATTTGAAAACAACCTATCAATCCTGGAGAGGTCCGTCAAATAGTTGGATTATTTGTGGTTCGTTTCGACGATCTGTATAAGATAAAAAAAGAGAGGCTGTCTAAAGGACATCACGTTTATTTCTACAGTAGACGAGGACATTACAACATAAAGAAAACATATTAGATACAAGAACACGTAAGCTTCACATAGCGGTGCAGGGGATAACACATTCACCATGACTAGAGCACGAACAGGAAGTCCTTAGGGGATAGGAAATTATTTTTAAAAAGTAGTTTGTAGGTTGTGCATACCTTCTTTTAGAGTAAAGATATGATTAATGCGATTTCCATATCACAGGGACCGTGACGGTTAATCGAATAGACGGATAATAGAAAAATCTTAAACAACAACCCATCTATTGCACACGAACGAATGATAAAAAAATGCACGTTTGCGAAACTGAAATACACTGTACATACGTGTATTTGATTTTACAGAAACAAACACGATACAGTTTACATTAAGTACAGTATAGTACATATCTTTAAACATAAACTGACTGTTCAAAGTGATGTTTAATCGAAGTTTGACTGTATTATCAATACTCTGATCTACAATTTTTTAAGTATCTATCGGCAGTATACAGGGTGTTTCAGTGAACCGTTTCAGAACTTCTAAGAGGGGTAGGGTACATCCTGACGAACCAAAATCATATACCAATGGGCAGTCAGAAATGCTTTCCTGACACGGTAGATGGCGTTGTGCGAAAATCCCGAGCTTTCGTGTAGGGAATCTTCATTTCGCACAAGAACGCCAAGTTAGTAGGATGGATGATTACACGATCGCAGAGTTAGCCGATATGCATTTGGCGTACGGGGCTGCAAATTGTAGTGGGCCAGCCGCACAGCGTTTGTACGCGGAACGATATCCGACGAGGCGTATCCCCAGTCATAATTTCTTTGCAAGACTGCACCAGAGGTTAGCTGAGACAGGTTCATTAGAAAGAGCTGACAGGGACAGGGTAAGAACAGCACGGACTGCAGACGTCGAACAGAATGTGCTGCAGCATGCACAGGGGAATCCAAGAACGAGTACACGAAGTGTAGCAAACGCAGTCGGGGTTTCCCATTGCAGCGTCTGGAGGATTCTCCGAGAAGAAGACATGCATCCGTTTCACGTGCAGCGTGTCCAGACACAGCAACCGGAGGATTATGCACCTCGTATTGCTTTCGCACAGTGGTACCTTGGAAAATGTGCTACAAATCCCCTTTTTCCTACTGAAGTGTTGTTTTCCGATGAGGCATCCTTCACAAGGGAAGGAATTTTCAACACGCATAGCGACCATATCTGAGCGGTCGAGAACCCGCATGCAATACGACGTCGTGCAGCACAGATTCGATTTTCGGTCAATGTATGGGCCGGTATTATGGGAGATCACCTCATCGGACCTTACCTGTTACCGTCTCGTCTAACCGGACCTAACTACTTGCTCTTTCTGCAGCAAGTATTGCCACAACTTTTGAGAGATGAACAGATTTCTGCATCGACGCAACAGACAATGTGGTTCCAACACGATGGAGCCCCTGCCCATTATAGCGGAGATGTTCGTAACTACCTGGATGTCACATTTGGTCAGCAGTGGATCGGACGTGGTGGTCCCGTGCGTTGGCCTGCTGGGTCACCCGACCTATCATGTCTTGATTTTTATTTCTGGGGTCATCTGAAATCGCTAGTTTATGACACCCCTGTTGACAATGTTGAGGAGCTGGTTGCAAGAATTACAGTAGCTGCCGGAGAAATTCGAGATATGCCTGGAGTATTCCAGAATGTTCGGATGTCCATGCGTCGGAGATATGAGGCGTGCATTGTAGCCCGTGGAAGAAACTTCGAACACTTACTTTAATCCATGTACCTTTGGCTTCTTTTCTCATGTATTATTAAAACGATTTCTCACTTACGGTCTCTTTTCTTTACGGTGCTTCTGTGTACAACACCGCTTCAGGAAAGCATTTCCGACCCCACATTGCTATATGATTTCGAGTTGTCAGGATGTACCCTACCCCTCTTAGAAGTTCTGAAACGGTTCACTGAAACACCCTGTATAATCTATAGTTATCTAGTCTATTAAGTTTCTATCTACTTCTAATCTTCAGTTATGTGCACAATATGATCTACTGTTATCTATATTTTATAATCTACACATACAAACGAATCTTTTATAACAACTGAATAATTACTCATCGATTGGTAGGTTGTTCAATTAACGTCGAAGTGGCTATTGATAACGGTCCGGGATCAATCTCGAAGGGGAAGTTCCGATTACATTACCTCGTCATTTTGACCACGGTCTGATGATGAGGACAATACCTTTGCTGACAGAGCACGCCCCTCTGCAAACTTTCACAGCTTGCTCGATTACGTATAGGAAGTAACTTTTATGGATATCCGTCGTCTCGTCATAATTTTGTGAAAAAAACCGAGATTTTGTATAAAGATTTCCGAAATTATTGAATGAAAAAGTTTGGAAGTATATTCTTTGCTTACATTTTTATGAAGTATATCGTACACAGCAAAGATTAGTTAATGGTGACGATAATGATGGTTCGTTAATCCTATTTACAGCTCACTTCATGCAGAAAAGCTTTACAATGCAGCTGTGTACAACACTCCTTAAAAAGGATTTCGCGTACAAATCGCTTTCCAAACTTGCCATATAGTTCAGAAAAAATAATTCGTTGGAGCTTCTATTAATTAGATTTCGTAGCTATTAGTTTCGTGGATCTTTTGGAGCACACGTTCGAAACTGCATAAAACAGTGTCTACGATTAGATTGTTGGAGTTTAATAGCGCTAGGACCCAAAACGAATGACCAGAAGTGTCTGCCAACTTTTTTTATATCCCGTTTACATCTTGAAATTAGAAATAGTTTGTTAGAAACTTTGCAGACAGTAGAGTGCAATAGCATAGGAGATGTATGGAATATTATTTTGCCTATTGCTATTTCTTGGTTACGTTACCAGGGTAACGGATTCTACGTTAACCTGGGAGTGGTCACATGGGGGATATTCCACCCCAATCCTCGAAATAGAACGGAGTTCTAAGAATGCTTTCCCTGAGAATGAGATATCTCAATTGTCGCTCACTTTCATGTTCTCGGACCTAAACAACTAGTTTGAGCTCCCTTCGGTCTTTTAGAATGGTAGTTCTGAATTTCGTGGAAAGGAGCAGGTAGGTATAGTTGAATACGTCGCACTGCAGCAACAGGTTGGGCTATTAGCGATGGTCAGGGATCAGTCTCGAAGAGAAAGATTCGAATACAAGCGTTTGGCGTTGGAAATAAAAAAAATGACGGGAAATTTTACGTTTTGTGTCACATTTTCCAATTTTATTTTATTTGCAAGTAATCACAAAACTGTTAAAGAATAAAAGCAGGAGAAAACAAAGTCAAATGTTATGTATTAAGGAAATAAATACGCTACCCTACAATAAAGGACCGGCCGCCAGGGGATTTGCATAAAATCCGACTACTTGTTTGGGGTTGTTTTTCGTGGTAGGGTCTGGGACCTTTACATGTTGTTCCTTGTCAATTGAACACCGACGCCTACACGAACATTTTCGACAGTCAGGTTCTTCCTTCGCTCTGGCAATTTTATGGAATGGACGAATGCTACTTCCCGGACGACAACGCTCCAAGTCATGTCGCAGCCTCTGTCAAGCAGTCATATCAAGATATGGATGTAAAACGTCTTCCCTGACCCGCTCAGAATCCCGACCTAAACCCCGTAGAACACCCGAGGGACGAGTTAGAGCGACGTTCACGGACCCGTGAACCACGTTCAAAATATACAGCTGAGCTGCGCACATTCTTGCAGCATAAATGGACACAAATACCCATAGCTGTGTATCAAAACCCAGTTCAAAGTATGCCCAGTAGGGTTGCTAGTGTCATTGCAACAAGTGGGTGACGATCCCCCTATTAAAGCATGTATTCTTTCCCTTATCCCATCACATCTTGCTGTCCATTATTGTAGGGTAGTGTTAGAAGTACTTAGAATCTATATTTATCTTTCACAAGAGGACCTTCGTCTAGCATCATATTGGGACCGTATCATATGAAAGTCTGAAGAATGTTGAAGGGAAGAACCTCAATGTAAGAGTTCGTCCCGGTTTTGGCTCTGGATTGCATTGCGTCGCTAAAACGAACTGTTATCTAATTCACACGTGTTAAAGTTTTGATGCTGTTTGTAGGAAGGTATCTTAGCGAGTATTTGGGAAAATATTGAGTTATTTGGTTGTGTTTTTTTTATTTTGTTGAACTTTAAAAATGGCAGGAAATAAAGAGCATTTTCGATATATTACATTTCTCTATTTCCGAAAAGGCAAGAATGCTTCACTGACAGAAAAGAAGATGCGTGCTGTGTACAGTGAGGGTGCCGTTGACGCGCCGTAAGTGGTTTAGAAAGTTGCGTGACCTAGATCAGTTCTTTAGCCAGAAACCTCAGAACTTCTATGATCACGGGATAATGCAGCTACCGGAGAGGGAAGAAGGGAGCGGAAGAGAGGAAGAGAGAGGAAGAAAGAGAGAAAGAGGGAGGTAAAAAGAGGGTGAGAGAAAAAGGAGGAGAGGAGATAGAAAAAGGAGAGGAGAGGAGTTAGAGAGGTGGTGTGAAAGGAAGTGAGGAGAGAAAGAATGTGAGATGGTGAGGAAGAGAGATGGAAAGAGGAGGAGAGAGAGACTGAGAGAGAAAAAAAGGGACAGAGAAAAAGGAGGAGAGGAGATAGAAAAAGAAGGAGAGGAGTTAGAGAGGTGGTGTGAAAGGAAGAGAGGAGAGAAAGAATGTGAGATGGTGAGGAAGAGAGATGGAAAGAGGAGGAGAGAGAGACTGAGAGAGAAAAAAAGGGACAGAGAAAAAGGAGGAGAGGAGATAGAAAAAGAAGGAGAGGAGTTAGAGAGGTGGTGTGAAAGGAAGAGAGGAGAGAAAGAATGTGAGATGGTGAGGAAGAGAGATGGAAAGCGGAGGAGAGAGAGACTGAGAGAGAAAAAAAGGGACAGAGAAAAAGGAGGAGAGGAGAGAGAAAAAGGAGGCGAGTAGAAAAATGGAGGAGACGAGGTGTGAGAGGAAGAGAGGATATAAAGAATGTGAGATGGTGAGGAAGAGAGATGGAAGGAGGAGAGGAGGAGAGAGAGAAAGAGGGAGCGTCAGAAAAGAGAGGGAGATAATGTGAGATGGGGAGGGAGAGAGAAAGAGAGATGAAGAGAAAGAGAAAGAGGGAGAGAAAGAAGGAGAGAGAAAATGTGAAATGAGGAAGGAGAGAGAATGTAAGATGGGAGGGAGAGAGGAAGAGAGAAAAAGGGGAGAGGAGAGAGTGGGAGAGAGAATGTGAGATGGGGAAGGATTGAGAAAAAGAGAGGAAGAGAGCGGGAGAGAGGAAAAGAGAGGGAAGAAAGAAGAGAGAGAGAAAAAAGGGGGAGAGGAGAGAGATGGTGATAATGTGAGATTGGGAGGGAGAGAGGAAGAGAGAGTAAGGGGTTAGAGACGGAAAAAGGTCATCGAACAGAATGGCACAAACTATTTTCATTACATGTAATTTTAAGTAAATAAAATAACTTATCTTCAATTTTTGTCAAAAAAAACGGGAATAATTTATGCATCAACTCACTACTCAATCCGCCTGGTTGTTGTCTCTACGAGGTAGGTATCTTGTCATTAGCAAAAATGACCAGATCTTGAAGGACGAGCTATGCGGTCGCTAGAAGAAAACAGATAAGATCTTTATCTCATTAAAAATAGGCAATATCTTAGTGACGCGATATCATATCATCAGCAAATTTTGTCAGACCTTGATGGGCGAAATATCTTGTCGAAACCATCAGGAGGATTAACTCTCTGAGAGGGTTCACATGTATAATTCTACCTTGCAACCTTCAGTCTTCCTTGCATGACTTCTAACCAATTTTGATCTTCTCTCTCAATAGAATCGTTCCAAAGCATTGTATTCTAAAGATATAGTTACAGAATCTTCCCAGTGAATTCCATTTTAAGGAAATGAGCAATATAATCTTTCTAAATGATTCCGTTGCAAGGAAAATAGCAATTCTATCCCAAGGAAAACACCAAAGGAATTTTTCTGAAGGTTCAAATAATCCACGGATTCTTTAGAAAGTTGTGTTTATTAAGCCATTAAGAGTGGTGGGGCAAAAGCAACAATATGTTTCTCGGAAATCTCGCAGAGTTAAGTGACCATATTGAGACAAGGTACTAAATCTGTCGTATATGCAAATATCTGAACTGGTAGCAATATTATCATCGGCACGAACGATCGCGTATTTATTGCTGACACACGAATCATGATCAACAGCTGCAAAATTGCCTCCATGAATATTGCAGCTGTTGTTTGTGCTGGGAATTACAGCTTCCCTTCCCCTGTTACGAGATCTCCATAAAGACATCTCTCCTAAAGCACTCGAATAAAAGTATTATCTTAAGAACAAAGGAATGAGTCATTTCAATCTGCTAGTTATAAAATCTTTCCAAAGGATTCCGATCTCAGACATTGAGCTATAGCGTCATACCAAATGATTCTTTTCTAATGAAATGAGCACAAAGAACCTTCATTAACGATTCTATTATAAGAAAAGAAGCAATAGGATCTCTTCTATGAATTATATTCTAAGGATATGAGGTATAGAATGTACCCAAAGCATCATAACGAAATGAGTAATTGAATCTTTTCAAAGGATTCTATTCAAAGGTAATGAGCTATAGCGTCATCCCAATTGATTCCATTTTATGGAAATGAGCACAAATAATCTTTATAAACGATTCTATTCTAAGGATAAAATCAATAGAATCTATCCTATGAGTTTCATTATAGGGAAATGATTAACAGAAATCAGTCCAAAATATTTTCTTTTTTAATGCAATAAGCTATATAGCGTCATCCCAAACGATTCCGATCTCAGGTATTGAGCAATAGTGTCATATCAAATGATTCTTTTCTAATGAAATGAGCACAAAGAACCTTCATTAACGATTCTATTATAAGAAAAGAAGCAATGGGATCTCTTCTATTAATTTTATTCTACGGATATGAGATATAGAATGTACCCAGAGGATTATAAGGAAATGAATAATTGAATCTTTTCAAAGGATTCTATTCAAAGGTAATGAGCTATAGCGTCATCCCAATTGATTCCATTTTATGGAAATGAGCACAAATAATCTTTATAAACGACTCTATTCTAAGGATAAAATCAATAGAATCTATCCTATGAGTTTCATTATAGGGAAATGATTAACAGAAATCAGTCCAAAATATTTTCTTTTTTAATGCAATAAGCTATATAGCGTCATCCCAAACGATTCCGATCTCAGGTATTGAGCAATAGTGTCATATCAAATGATTCTTTTCTAATGAAATGAGCACAAAGAACCTTCATTAACGATTCTATTATAAGAAAAGAAGCAATGGGATCTCTTCTATTAATTTTATTCTACGGATATGAGATATAGAATGTACCCAGAGGATTATAAGGAAATGAATAATTGAATCTTTTCAAAGGATTCTATTCAAAGGTAATGAGCTATAGCGTCATCCCAATTGATTCCATTTTATGGAAATGAGCACAAATAATCTTTATAAACGACTCTATTCTAAGGATAAAATCAATATAATCTCTCCTATGAGTTTCATTATAAGGAAATGATTAACAGAATAAGTCCAAAATATTTTCTTTTTTAATGTAATAAGCTATATAGCGTCATCCCAAACGATTCTATTCTGAGAAAATGAGTAAAGAATCTTTATAAAGGATTGCATGGAACGGAAAGAAGCAATATAATCTTTCCTATAAATCTTATTCTAAGGAAGTGAGTAACAGAATATTTCCAAAGAATTCTATTGAGTGTGAATGATCAATATAGAGTCTTTAGAACTGATTATTTTCCAAGGAAATGAACAAATACTCTTTATAAAGGATTCCACATATTCTACGGAAAGAAGCAATATAATATTTCCTATGAATATTATTCTAAAGAAAGGAGCAATAAAATCGTTTCAAAAAACTCTATTGCAAAGAAAGGTCCAAAAGAACCCTATTTGTTAGAAAGATGTGTTTATTTAGTCACCATATTGCGAGGTAAAAACAACACCACACTTCTTGGTAATCTAGCGATGCTTGGAAGGTTAAGTGGGCATATTGGGACAAGGCACTAAATCTATTCCTGACATCTCTCCACCCGCAGCAATAGTGTCATCGCTTCGTCCGATTGAGTACTTATTACTGACACGCGCAGCACGAACAAACGCCGCAATATTGCCTCCAGGGAAAAAGGATTCCTTCCCAACAATATCAAGCTAGGAAGGAATCCTTTTTTATTCCTATCACCTCAAGACACGTTAATCTCAGCGGAACTAGAAAACGTTCCCCTCCTGTAACGAGATCTCCATAAAGACATCCCTCCACCAAAGCACTCGAATAAAAATATTATCTTAATAAGAATAAACGAATGAGTCATTTCAATCTGCTAACAGGAAACATCATTAGGGGGAAGGAATTCCTTTTTCCAGAGAATACGAAATCGATTTTCATTCTATATCGGGCTCTCTTTCCAGGCGAATATTTTACCTTCTATTCATCCGATATTTAATAACGCCTCGGTTTTTTCCTCGTCTTCGACAGTATCCTCCATTCCAAGAATGCAAATGACTCCGGCTTCTTTTTAGCGTCGAATATTTCGACGGTGTTGGGAGTCTCGTTCTGGACATTCTTTTTGTGTGGTGGGTATTGTTAATACCCGAAACCAATTAGAAAAGAAAGGGGATTTGGGGGTGGTTTTGGAAGGGAAGGGGGTTGGAGTTGGTTTTTTTTCGTTTCATTCTATTCTGTTACATGTGGAGGATTCGTGCGATGATATGCGGGTAATTGAATCACTCGGTCTTGATTGCCTGTTTAATATTGTTAAATAGATATTTTATTGAACTTCGGTTGTGGGCTTTAATGGACAATTAATTTTATTCGGGTGCGTGTGAGACAGTATTTGTGGATGATTCTTGTGACGATATGGGGTGAATTCGGGTTCAGACGATGATGGAAAACAGCCCTTTGGTGATTGGTTGATTCTTTTATAGCGCAGGGGTTCAGGGTCTGGACAAGTAATTCCAAACTTTCAGTAATACAATAAGATATATTATCAGGGCAACTTTTTTTATGCAGTAATAATGGGAAAAGTTGTATTTATCATTCCCTAAAGTTGCATTTATGGGTATAAAGTTGCATTTATTTCTTATACATTGAAATCTAAAATAAATTATTTGTAAAATGAAAACAAAATCAGAATTTATTGCCAATTTTAGTCGTGTACAACAGCATTGTAATACATAATTAAATACAGAAGAACGTTGACGTCGTTGAATGGCCGATTCTTGGACAGAAATTTCTTTAACATTAAAAAACTGTGCTCAACAGAGACTGATGTTGCATAACATTGTTTCAGTAGCAAATAATGACTTGGAGTAGGCAAATAATGACTTGGAGTAGGCAAATACTGACTCGGGGAAAATGTAGGCAATAACCGTCAGGTCGTTATTCTTTTCCAATCATTTTTTTAAGATACGCTTTAAGGTTGCATGGATCTACTTTAAAATTCATTAATCTGTTATTTTCATTCACTATCTCCATGTTGCACGCTTTCAATTCCGATTTTTCTACGAGACGAATCAAACATTCATAGCTGCTTTTGATTTTTAACAAACGTTTTGGCAGCTCTGGATAAACGAAGTTTTGCGATAATTTTTAGCTAAATTTTAAAAAGTTGCAGGTGGTGCAAAAAGTTGCATTGATGTTGTGGTTATAACTCCCTTACAATGCACTCCATGAAGGAAGAATTTTGGTTTTAATACTTTACATGCAGCATAGAACGTGTGAAAAAAAGAAGTTGCATTTGCTGTGAAAAGTTGCCCTAATTATTATACGTATGTACAAAGTTTAAAAAACATGTAAAACATTAACGCTAAAACACAATTGCACACATACAATTGTCTTCAAATAAAGTTTATCTGACTTAACTATTTTGATAGTAGTTTTCTGTTGTATTATACATTATATATAAATAACAGAAAATTGCTGATATAAATATGTTCCTAGAGTCATGATATTTCCGAGTGCTGTAGAACTGCTTTTATCCCAAATTACGCTTAATGACTCAATAACCTATCTATTAGTTGAAGAATACTGCGAAAAATCATTCGCAGAATTCTTTCCCATTATCCTATTGGTAAAACAGTCAAAACTGATAAGAAGTCATTCAGGGAAGTCTGCAGGTTGTCGAACGCATATAGAAGTATTCACCTCTCTGAAGGTTAAAATGTCAACAGCCCATTTGTCCACCTGATATCAGAACTAACGAGCTCGAAGTTTACATACGATTGTAGTAATATGCTCGAATCAGAAGCGCTGATTAATTTGTAGTTACAAGCAAAAGCAGAAACATTTGTACTGCATTCTATGGAGTAGGGGGTAGGTGATTGAATTAACGTCACATTGGAACAACAACGCTGGTTATTGGCGACGCTCCAGGATCAAACCCGAAGGGAAAGACCCGAGGGCAACACCACGTACTTTTGAGCCACGGTCAGATGACGAGGTTAACACTTGACCTGTCACCCCATTCTCCAAACTTCCACATCACCTAAACGTGACGACATTTGAGGCCACAACAGATATAACATGCACCAACCCCCACATAAGTGATAATCTTTGGTTGGATCGAATTTCGAACTCGTGACCCTCCGGTTTCTAATCCGTTACTCTTCCCCACATTTTTTTTAATAAACGCTCTCCATACATCGACATACCCATAATGTTTCACAAAACGCAGGACATCCCTCCAAAATATGCAATATCAGATTTAATATATCCTGAACATTTGATCCCATTATCCTCAAACATTAATATAAAAAATTAAAACCACCACATGTATTGTTGGCCACTTTGGTGGATCCCGAAAAGATCATTCCATCCAACTGCCAGGATCCAATATCCTATCCGATGGCTATATTTATAGCATCTTTCATATCTTTTTAGGCTCTGTCAAACGGAGTTACGTTATCACCGAGGCTTAGGGACCTAATCTCGAAGATCCATTATTCCATTATCACTTTTTCTTCGCTGTCCCCCACTCGGCGTGTGTTCTATTTCCCATCCTTTTTGACACCTTTTTCGTTCTTTCGTTCCTTTTTTGTGTTCTTTTTTCCCTCGGCGCGCGTAGTAGGAAAGTGACCCTGCAAAAAAGTCCCCGTTAACAGTTTCGGATTTCGTATATTTTATGGAAAAGCCAGGCTTTCAGGCGTGGGGAGGATTGTCGATGCGTTTTCCGTCGCGGGCTTTACTGTTTCAGAGTGCGGAGCGTGGCTAGTGATTCAGGAATGGAATGTTTTCGTCTTATATGGTGGCGTAAATAGTGGAAATGCTAAGCCTGGGAGTTGTAGGTGGGTTGGGGTTTTACGGTTCAAGTTCCGATGACTGGCTTACCGATGACGGACAAATATGCACATGCACAAACAAGGAACGTAAGAAACTTTCATCAAAAATAAAGCTTAAAAAAGTTTAATTATGAAACAGAATTTAAGTATGACAGAGAGATTGCATATGCGATAAATAGCTAGAGCTATGATTCTTAACCGATGTTCCGCGGAGCACTGGTACTCCGAGAAAGTGTTCCGCCAAAATTTGAAAAGCAGTGAAAAACTAAAATGGATTTTAAGACGAAACAAAATACAACCGAAAAAGCAAAAGTCATTGTTTTTAGTTTTATCGTCTTTACTTATACTCATGTACTTATATTGGCTTTTATCGATTTCTATAACTGTATAAATCAAATCTGCTTTCGATGGCTATATTTATAGCATCATATGGATATAATAGTGGTGGTTCTTAACCGGTGTTCCGAGGAAGTATTCCGCCAGTACAAGTTTATGTAATCGAATTTCTCGATGATTCCTATTTGCAAGACAAAGAGGCGCTGTCTTGCTAACGATAATGATGGATGCTGTTATTGAATTGTTGGCAACGTTGAATAGTTGAACTGTCATTGCAAACCACACTTGGCTGTTCAACGCAACACCAGGCAGTCCATGGTCGCAACCATTCATTACTTGACCACATAAATGGAAGTACACACATTATTTTAACACAGCTGTCATAGAATTGGCAATTTGTCAACTCGTGGAAGCACCTATCGAATTCAGACACTGCTATATTCTGGAGAAGTATTGGGTTGAACTTGTTGTTGTTGCTTATCCTCTTTAAAAGACCTGACATATGTCAGATCAACTCCAGTAGGTTGTTGACCGCCAGAAAATCAATATCAATAAGGGGGATAGATGTCAAGTCCTCCTTGGAAAGTCCGACGCAACTCAGTATGTGCTCCGGAGAGGCTGGATGGTCACAGCATTTTCTGCAAGTGGGATGGATTTTTCTGTCACGTTCAAAAGAAAGACATTTAAGGTGTCCATTTTTAAGCCTAGCTAGTGCAGTTTGGGAGCCACGATCACTGTTAACTTCCAGAAGAGTACCAGGGGATGTTCCGGTGTACCACGGGTTGAATATAGATACCACAATTAACTTAAATAAAATATAGTAATGATGAAATACTTTTTAGTAGGCATAACTACACTGTCTGGTCCAATCCAGATTGCTATCTTGAATGCTCCTATTGGTACTCAAGCTTCCGATATGCTGGGGTGCTAGGTAAGGTTAAAAATTAAATGTGGATTATGTTGCAGGTCGATCTTCCCCATCGGACTGCCGGAGGAGTTTTCGTTCGTGGCCACCTTCCGGAAAAAGAACGGCCGCAAGGACCCCTGGTTCCTGATCCGCATCAACGACATCCTCGGGAAGCCGCAGTTCGGCATCACTCTCAACCCCAGGAAGCAGATGTTGGAGTTCTACGCGCTCGACTTCGAGGGAAAACTGCAGACCTCCAGGTTCGGAGACGTCGAGGTGAGCACTCAACTCACCATTCAAACGAATCTAATTGTCTTGATGTGAAAGCTTGGTGAGAGGGGTGCCAGCTCAGGTGTGATCCCGTCATCTTACCGTGGTTAAATGTTGCGAGGCGTTGTCTTCGGATCTTTCCATTCGGGGATAGGTCCGAGATTTTGCCAATAGCACGCTGTCCTGTTCCAGTGCGACGTTAATCCAATCACTTAACCCCTACCCATGAAAATGCAGTTCAAATATATCTGCTTTTCATTGAAACTATTTTATCTGTGCTTCAGATTTGAGGATTTCACTGTATTCGTACGTTAAGTTTCAAGCTTGTTAGTTGTTGTTGTTGTTCCTCATGCCTACACTGGCAGACCAGAGGAAAGCCAGGCCCGTTGAAGACGGCAAGAGGCGAGGCGGGTGCGCCTTCCATGTTATTGAGCTCCATTGGGAGGAAGTCCGACTTAGCTCGACATACATGACACATCCGTTTTACAGGAAGGTCCCTTTCATACATCCATTCACTCACACCTATCGTAATTTAGATCCCAATCAGAGGCCGATAACCCCCTGATCAGGTACCCCCAGATGTATTGATTTGGTATGGGAACATGGGGGACTTTGTGACCACGACCTATTTAACGTGCCCCAATCACCATAAGTGAACACGACGGTCTAACGGGATGTTCATATTTTTAACCCTATAAGAGGTTTACATGTATACGTTCTACAACTTAAAGACACCCCTGACTGACTTCTAACCAATTTGGACATTTTTGACCAATAGAATCATTAGCAGTATTCTATCAAACAATAGATAGCTCGCTGTCTTGCTACAGAGCGACTTCAATTCAACTACACTACCAGAGCTCTACAACTTGAAGGCTCCCCTGAATGACTTCTAATCAGTTTTGACCTTTTTGACCAATAGAATTATAATCATTAGCAGAATTCTTTCAAACAATAGATAGCTCGCTGACGTGCTCCCCAGAACGACTAGAATTCAGCTACATTACCGGACCTCCCTAATGAATCTGTATGCCAATCGACTCATTCATAGCAAGGCTTTCTTTTTGAACCGGTTGCTGTTGCAATTTCAATATGTGAGTTTGCAACGAAAAGTTTTTATTTATCGGTGGTTAGTTGGTAGTTGAATTTATGTTGCACTAGCTCAGATACAACCTGCTGCTGGCGACAATCCGGGATCAATCCCGAAGGGAAAGATGCGACCTCCCAAAGGATGCATGTTGAAACAATATCTACTCGGAGCAATAGTTTACTTATTACAAGTCACAAATCCGTCTCATACCCAAGTATTGACATTCAAAATTACGAAGACCTTCATGGTTCAAAATTACGAGGTTCTTCGCGAATCTTTCCCTTTGGGATTAATCCCTTACGGTCACCAATATCCCATTGTGCTACAGCAGTGCAACAACTAATTTTAATTAACGTCGTACTAGAACAACACAACGGGCTATTGACGACGGTCCGGGATCAATCCCCTAAGGGAAAGATCCGAAGACACCACTACGTAATTTTGATCCATGGCCAGATGACGAGGTAACACCTGAACTGGAACCCCACTCTCCAAACTTCCACATCAACCCAACGTGAAGACTTTAGACCAGGACACATTTAAGGTGCACGGCCGACCGTTTGATTGGTACCTACCTATAAAAACCACAATTCAACAAACTACTGTAAATTTTTTTTTACTCCCACACCTCAGTATTTGTATTTTTCAAAAATGACAGTTCCCTTCCAAAATTTGGAATGTTTATAGAAGACAAAAGAAATTGACATGGCATGTGATACGTATACAAGCTAGATTGTCAGAATTTAACTATAGGGATGAAGTACGAGCATTCGCGTTTGCTTTAAGACAGTTGATTGAAATTTAGCGATGTAATACAAATTTCGTCTTAACCAAACTTTGAAAATCTACAGAATTTCTAAATTATAGAGCTGTCAGAAATGTTCGTATTGAAATTTAGATAGTTATTTTTCCATTAACGCTTAAGGGTTACGGAAGCTCCGTCGGTAGAGTCTCAGATACGTAACCCGAGGATTGTAATTTGAAATCTGGATCCAAAGACCATCGTGTACTTGGAGACTGGACGTTAAATCTGACATGACCACAGATGCCCTCACTTTGGCGAGGCGTGGAAGTTGGAGAGTGGTTTGTCAGCTCAGGGGTTGACCTCGTCATCTGACCGTGGTTCAGAATTACGTGATGCTGTATTCGATACTCTTCCTAACTTACAATATATAGTCAGTATTGGTTATATGGTCAGCTCAGCGGTCCAAACAAATCAGACCACATAAGCGGGATGACCATATATACAATACTACACTGTTTAATTATGGCAGGATTATATTCACCTATCACAATATAGTGCTCATAAACAAATTTGCAAACAGGAAGAAATAACTTCAACCAATAAACAGACAAGTGCCCACCTGTTGTGCTTGGGGAGGAAGAGAATTGAGGGGGTTGAGTAACGCCGACGATGATTCAACGCAAAACAGTAAAGGGGGAAATTGGAGGGAAGTAAAAGTGTAAATTCAGGTCCTCTTCGAGGTCGCAAAGACTTTTTTTTTCTGGTCTTTCCTTGTGTTGCTCTCCGCCTCAAGAAATGTTACAACAATTACTATTTAAAAAAAACCGGTAACCTCATTGAAAAAACATTAAAAAAAAAACGACCATAAAAACGATAACCAGGAAAATAAAATGACTATATAAGCGGTGCGTTTTAAAACACGTTCCCTATTAAGTTAGACGGGACGTAGGAAAACTGATCATATAAGCGGAGTGACCTTATAAGAGGGTGACCATATAGCCGGTACTGACTGTACTAATTTACAATTTTGGAGTATATGATTAGCTCTTTCTGTCACAATAAGCTGAGGTGTTCCCTCGTCATCTGACCGTGGTTTAAAATGACGAGCTGTTATCCTTGGATCTTTCCATTCGGTATTGATCCCGGAACGTCGCCATTAGTTCGCTGTGTTGCTTCCCAGTGCGATTTAAAAAATTCTACCAATCAACTACCTTTAATTTTAGAAGCGTGTTGTTGAGTGATTCACAAATAGCTATTGCAAATCTTTTTAAATCCTGTGTTGAGGGACTTTTCAGCGAGCAAGTTTTATAAATTTGCAAATTCTTCAAGAATAACGATAGTTTAAACGAGGCCTCGAAATAGATTTTTTAATACAGGTGCACCTCGTGCACCTAATTTTTTAAGATTAGGTGCACTGATTATATATTTTAGGTATGCATTAATATATATATATATATATATATATATATATATATATATATATATATATATATATATATATATATATATATATATATAATATATTTATAAGAGCATTAATGTAATGTAAACTGCTGTATTAGTTGGGTATGTTTATATAGGTTCGTAGTAGATAGTAAATAAAAATATTTAAAATTCGAAATTCTCAATTCTCCGTCGTACGGATGTCACGACAGTCACTATAACAGAGCCATCTGGAAAATGTTTCGATCATCGGAAAGTTCTGGTGGCAGTGACACAAGTAAATATTCCTCCTGTATAATCCCGTTACGGCCCAGAGATTTTGTTTTCGCATAGTGTGTAATTAGGAATTTTAATTACGTTCCTTAAGAGCGAGAGAGGTCGATGCTAATATTTTGTTCAAACATCAAAATAACATAAAACACTTCCCCCGCCTCCGTTTTTTTAACGTTAGGTGCATTGCGTGCACCCAGCGGGAACAAATTAGGTGCACAATTTTATTTTCACGTGCACAGTGTACCTGTGCACCCGGGTATTTCGAGCCCTGGTTTGAACTGAAAACTAACGTTCGATCAAAAATATTAAAAAAAAAAAAAAAAAAAAAAAATCCCAAAGAACCAAAAGGAGTCTATCCGAGATTAAAAAGTCGATGCGCCAAGGAAAGGATTTGGCAAGAGACGAAAATAAATTCGACATTGCACAGGGTAAAAAAAAAATTGATAAAGATCTCACCCGAGAATAAAATAAAAAGCAACGAAAATGATCTATCTATATGTTAAAGCAAAGGGAGGTTATTTGCATGAGCATTATAACGCATCTTGTCGGCACTGGTGTAGATGGAGGTTGACTCATTGCAATCAGACGAAGCTGACTCGAAGCAACAGCGCCATCTAGTGGATGCAAGTATTCCATTTCCCTGATCTAATCTCGTCTCGTGGCAGTTCGAAGTTTTTGAATTTTGATATTTGGGGCTCAGAAAATAAGGAAGGCGTCGTTTTCTTGGGATTCAAAAACTTGACTTCATGAAGCCTACAAAGAGGGATCGCGTTTTGGTCGGGAAAATAAAATAAATTCGTGGCCATGTATTTTTATTTTGCTTGTCGCTTTGAATTGTCTGCATGTCTTGTTTTGTGGCCTATAGATTTATGCATCATTCTTGTGAAAATTGTGAGGTGTGTAAATATATTTGTACGGTAATTTTTATCGGTTGTCAGAAAGTAAAAAAACAAAGTGCTTATTTTCGATTATTTTTAAATATTAGTAATAGCTGACCTTTGCATCGAAGCACATTGAACGGTGCTTTTTAAAGCTTCCTCTTTATTGCTTATTTTAAATTTAAAGTCAACGGGAAAATGCTCATAGTTAAAATCTTAATAGTCATATTTCTATTTAATCTAAACCACCATATTTCCAATAAATTTAAATCACTGCATTTCTAATTAAATCACGTAATCCATAAAAATTATAAATAATCTAAATCGTCACATTTCTAACCATCTGAAAAATCTAAACCATTATATATTGAACTAATCATATTTATAAATCCAAGCACGTATATTTCAAAATCATCTAAATCCAGTATATTTTAAAATTATCTAAACAATTTAAATCATCATGTTTCTAAACTATTCTAAAAAATCTAACCATGTTCCTAACTCATCTAAATATTCTAAAACCTAATGAATCAATCACCCAAATCCTATTTCTACATAATCTAAACTTTCACACTTCTAAATAATCTAATCCACCATGTTTTATACAAACATATCCGGAGCCCCCTTGTATTTCTAAATAATCTATGTCAACTGTTGGTGGATGAAACGGAAAGCGTGAGACCTGGAAGGGAATGTTCTCTACATTTACCAGAAGAAAACAAAAGCTTACATTTCACTTCTAGATTTTCGAGTTGAATAAAATGTTTAATGGTAAAATTTAACAATTGTTTTACATTTTTAGACAAATTTTAGGTAATTTAATAAGTTGTTTTTATGTTAACGAAATCCGGACTCTTCCAATAGCATTTTAGGGGTGGAGGGTATTCATGGCCCTATGAATATCCTATTGTCCTACTACATATATCGCCATTGAACTTACATGAGCACTCAACTTGCTTTCTCATGATATAAATTTTCCATTCCAAATTCCACAGGTAGACGACAACCAGTGGCACAAAATCGATCTGAGCGTGTTTCAAGACCGAGTAGTCCTCTACATGGACTGTGAGAAGCAGTCTTCCTTGGCTATTGATTTGAGAGGTCCCATAGACGTTAATGGGGATATAATGATAGCGAAGTATGAAGATGATAGCGACACAGTGCCCGTAAGTACCATGGCCAAGAGATGCCTTTCCGTTTTAATGATCTTGGGAAAATATGATTATTTACCTCATGTTGTTTTTTTCCCCGTTTCAGTTAGAGTTACAATGGATGGTAATGAGCTGTGATCCCACGAGACCAGAAAGAGAAACATGCGACGAGCTTCCGGTGAGTTTCATTCTCGTAGAACTTATTTGAAACAAAAATGAATACAAAAAAGTTTGGTTTGATGCAGTAAGCTCATAATAATATTCACCAGAAGGGGTTTCAGGCAATAAATGCTACAGAAGTATAACTTCCAATAAAGCTTATTCTACAGCTTGTTTCGGACCAAAATGAATAAATAAGAAGTTCGGATTGATAGTTTAAGCGCAAAATAAAATCCACCATAAATTTTCAGGCGACATAATGTTAAGCTACCAGATGTATAACTTCCAATTAGTCTTTTACAACTTATTTTGAACCAAAATTAATATATAATAAGTTCGGAATGATACTTTAAACGCAAAATAAAATTCACAATACGGGGCGACATAATTATAAGCTGCAGAAGTATCATTTCCACTGAACCTTATTTCACAACTTATTTCGGATCAAAATGAATAAATAAGAAGTTCGGATTGATACATTAAGCGCAAATTGAAATCCCTCATTAGATGTTTCAGGCAACATAATGATAAGCTACAGAAGAATAACTTCCAATGAGTCTTATTCTACAACTTATTTCAGACCAAAATTAATAACTAAGATGTTTGGTTTGATGTTTTAAGCGTAATATAAAATTCACCATAAGGGGTTCCGGGTAACTGAGTGGTAAGCTACAGCTATAACGTTCAGTGAGGTTTATTCACCTACAATTTCTCTCAGATCAAACTCAATAAGTATAAGTTCGGTTTGGTATTTAAATGTAAAAACAAATTCACAAAAAGAGGTTCAGGTGAACATAGTGATAAGCCACAGGTAATAACTTTCTGCGAAACTTATTCTCTTACAGCTTATTTCAGAACAACATTAGAAAAAAGGAGTTTGGCTTGATGTTTCAAGCGTAAGATAAAATTCACCAAAAGGGGTTTGGGTCAACATAGTTGACAGCAACAAAAATATATGTTCCGTAGTAAAAAAAATTAAAACCAATTTTCGAGATCATCAAAAGAATTTCTGATCGTTTAAATGAGTGTTCAATGAATAGATGAAACAAATGCCACACACAGAGACTTGATTTTCCGTCATTCGCCATTACAGGCTTCCCAATACTTCTCTGTTACTGAAATTATTAAGTGTAGTGTACGTGTCATAGTTGTCAACTATCACATAAAATACAGTCAATTGTCAACAATATCATAATAAAATAAGTGTGCACACATGCGGTCTTGCTCAATCAGGAAACGAAACAACCGAAGACGACCTTGGGGAGTTTGAGAGAGTCCTAGAGGAAAAAGAAGGCATTCCCAATATTTATCCAGCGTTTTATTGTAATCGAGTTTGAGGCTCCTTTAAAATGGCGTCCTGTTGTCAGAGTAAAGTACAGTAGAACTCCTATTATCCGAACTCCAGTTATTAGGAACGCCAATAATCCGGATCGCTTTGAGAAATAAAGAACCCAGCAAAAAGTTTCTTATCGATGAATGATAAAAACTTAGAGCACGAAGTGTCAATTGAGGATAAGAAACATTATGTGAAAATTCCTAGATGTTCCAAGTGCAGGGCAGTGGACGTAGGCGAGTGACTAATGTGTGATTCTTCGGACTCTGGATTCCAAATTCTCAGTGACGATGAACTCATTCAAAGTGTGAGAGCAGAACTCATTGATGACATGGAAGATGATGACACCATTGCTACTTAACCAGACGCGGGACCGTGAGTTAGCTAAGCGTTTGAGTGCCTTGACACAGCGCTAAAATGGACGGAGTGAAAGTTACTCACCGCCAAACGCATGCTAGACGTTTGCACGGAAACGTGTGGAGACAGCGAAACAACTGACTTTGACCGATATGTTCCAGCAATGATATCTTTTAATACAGTATGTAAATACAGGAACGGAACGGACGTATCAATTACGGAGTACCTTGTAGAAAATTCGGACCTCTACATCAGAATTAATAGAGAATTTAATGGTTGTAAACTTAAAAATGAGGGAAGAAAGTTAAAGGTAGCGACAATGCACTATGAAAAAGGTAAATAATTTAGATAGATGATAGAATTTAGTAATTGATACAATTAGGAGTCCACGTTCTAAAAGGGGTGGGGTCATCATCGAGGAGGGGCTAGGAATCAGTACCGAAAAGAAAGTGTGGTGGGTCCAGGAGATTCCCAGTATGTAAATACAAAATGTGAACTCAATTGTTTTCGTTGTCATTAAATTACATTACGTACTAAAGTAAAATTCGTTTTTTTTTTTTTTAATAAAGAAGGAATTTTTTTTGTGAATTATCCAATGATTCGGATGGAGTCTGGTTCCAATTGATCCGGATAGTTGGAGATCTACTGTACTCCCAAACATAATATCAGTAAAGATAGCGGTATTAGCAGGAACCATGGTAGATTTAGCGTAATCCACCTTGCTCCATGTGGAGGACTACCACGTTACATCACAACTTTTAACCATCCTGGTGGTTGTATGGACGAGATATTTCGTCATTAGTAAAAATGAACACATCTTTATTAACGAGATACCTCGTCAAACGAAGAAAACTGCCCAGATCTTGAATTTGTAACTATAAAAAATCGGCAATATCAATATCTTAACGACGAAATATCTCGTCACTGACAAAATTGGTCATATCTTGATGGATGTGATTTCTCGTCGAAAGCACTTAGAGGTTTTATACTTGAAAGTATAAGGTAACACATCTCTTCAATAGAGGATTAACCATTAAAATTTCGAAATATTTTATAAAACTTGAAAATTGCTATCTTTAAAATTATGTTAAGTAGTTTATCATTATGTTGCTCAAAGCCATTCAATTCTGCTTTTTAAACAAAAGTATGACCAGAAATATGTGTGATACTCAAAATCGGGTGAAAAACAAAATGAGAAAGTTCAAAGTCCTTTATTTTCAATCGTCCGTTCATTAAAATTTAATTATAGTAATCATAAATTGATTTTGTATGTAATCTTTAAAACAGAAAAAAGGTAACTTTTTATTACAATAGAAAAATTTATTTATTATCATGATTACAATCAGAATCCTTTTTTTTTATTCTAAACAATGGAAATACATGTTCCATAATAAAAATTGAAAACAAAATATTCAAGAAGAGCAAAATGATTTTTGATTGTTTGAATGAGAGTTTAATATACTGGAAAATTTAACATAATCTACTTATTAAATAGTGATTAAATATTGTTTTTTGGAATATTTTCAAATTTGAAAATTGCTTTCCTGAAAAATTTGAGAAGTGGCTTACATATCTAATGATGCCCAAAACCATTCAATTCCATGTTTTTTAAACAAAAGACTAAAACATTTTACTGTAAGATTCGACATTTCTATTTTCTTTATCAAAAATTCTTTCTTTCCTATTTATTACTTTCCTTTTAAGGCTCTATTTTTTAAAAGATATTTTTACACATCTGGAATTTACCTTAAACATTTGGAATTATATCATGATTCCCCCTAGTTCACACTTCCAGAAACTAATACTTTTAGAATCTATGTTAAACATTAGATATATCAGAAAAGGAGAGGAATGCAAAAAACACATTTCTTGAGATTTGTGAGGTAATTGTATTACTTTTATGTTCACAGCCCAAAAAGAAGAAGCCTACTGATGACAAGTGTCCCTTATGTCCAGCGGGGCCCCCAGGCTTAAATGGAACCGATGTATGTATAACAATGTTTATAACTGAACTTAAAACCATTTACATATGAATTAATTTAATTTAATCTAGGTTTAGATTTAAACTCCTGGGAATTTTATAAATTTAATGTAATTGTCGTAACTCATTGTATTTTTGTCTCCAGTATGCATTATTAGCCCAAACATTAATAAATAATGCCTCAAATCAAATTAGGCTTAGGAATGCAATTTAGGTAAGAGTGTTACGTCACATGAAGGCATGTGAAATGACTGTTTTCACTCATTCAAAACTAGAGAGGTATAATAAATTGTATGAATAGTATTTTTAATATATCGTAAATGAAGCCCATTAAGCGAAATTGCACAATAATAAACAAAAAAATCAAGGGGAGTGAAATTTTAATTTTCAAACAGTATAAAAATTGTAAATTTTTATTTTAACAACTATTTATTACACTTTTTATTTATTTATTTTTTGAAAATGCATAAGCTTAAGCAATATTTTATATGTATTTCGTTTCAAAATTTGTGAGTTAAAAATCGAAGAAAAATAAACAGATAAAAATACTAAACATCGTAGAAGTGGGTATCAATGTATATTCTTTACTATAGGCTTTTCTTTCATAAATGCTTCAGAAAATATGTGCAGGAACGTTAGATGTGGGAAACTTAGGAAGGTTTGTAAGACAAAACCAAAAGAGGCTACAAAATCTATAATTTAGTTCAAACCAATGTAGAAACCTTGTTAGTGCTTTTCCACACAAGTCCGCTATTATTCTACTAATCAGTTGTAAACCAAAGGCATTTGTCTTTGGTTTAGAACTGATTACAACTCAAGAGGTTAACATTTATATCAATGTACAAATATGTTAAAATATCAAATATGTGATAGTTAATAAGATCATATGCATTTCAAGGGTCGCACTGGAGTACCTGGATTACCCGGATATCCAGGGGAACGTGGACCACAAGGAATACCTGGTCTACAAGGTCCAAGAGGTGATGGTGGCGATCCAGGAATACCGGTAAGTGTGAAAAATGCCACTGGAAAATAATGAAGTTTTTTAACCCCAAAATATATGTTTTATGAATTTTTCGGTTTGAAGTTTCAATTCTATCTTGATAAAAGAGCCATTGCGTAACAGTATACGAAATTTTATTCTGTGACTATAATAGCTTAAAGAGCTAATTTTATTATGTGTTTCTTATCAATCAAAGCGTTTTTAAGTTTCATTTTCTTGTTGTTATTTGACTATTCTCGTGGTTGTCTCGACGAGGTATCTAGTCCTCAGAAAAAATAACGATATCTTGATGGACAAGACATATCTTCATTAGCAAAACAGATCAGATCTTTACGGACAAGATGTCTCTTCATTAGAAACAAATGACCAAATCTTGATGAACAAGATGTCTCTTCATTAGCAAAACTGTTAAGATCTTGATGGACAAACTGTCTAGTCATTTGAAAAACTGACCAGATCTTGATGGACAAGATGTCTCTTCATTTGAAAAACTGACCAGATCTTGATGGACAAGATGTCTCTTCATTAGAAAAAAATGACCACATCTTGATGAACAAGATGTCTCTTCATTAGCAAAACTGTTAAGATCTTGATGGACATGCTGTCTAGTCATTTGAAAAACTGACTAGATCTTGATGGACAACATGTCTCTTTATTTGAAAAACTGACCAGATCTTAATGGACAAGATGTCTCTTCATTTGAAAAACTGTCCAGATCTTGATGAACAAGATGTCTCTTCATTTGCAAAACTGTTAAGATCTTGATGGACAAGCTGTCTAGTCATTTGAAAAACTGACCAGATCTTGATGGACAAGATGTCTCTTCATTTGAAAAACTGACCAGATCTTGATGGACAAGATGTCTCTTCATTAGAAAAAAATGACCACATCTTGATGAACAAGATGTCTCTTCATTAGCAAAACTGTTAAGATCTTGATGGACATGCTGTCTAGTCATTTGAAAAACTGACTAGATCTTGATGGACAACATGTCTCTTCATTTGAAAAACTGACCAGATCTTAATGGACAAGATGTCTCTTCATTAGAAAAAACTGACCAGATCTTGATGAACAAGATGTCTCTTCATTAGCAAAACTGTTAAGATCTTGATGGACAAGCTGTCTAGTCATTTGAAAAACTGACTAGATCTTGATGGACAAGATGTCTTTTCATTTGAAAAACTGACCAGATCTTGATGGACAAGATGTCTCTTCATTAGCAAAACTGTTAAGATCTTGATGGACAAGCTGTCTAGTCATTTGAAAAACTGACTAGATCTTGATGGACAAGATGTCTCTTCATTTGAAAAACTGACCAGATCTTGATGGACAAGATGTCTCGTCGTTTGAAAAACTGACCAGATCTTAATGGACAAGCTGTATCTTCGTTCGAAACACTGACCAGATCTTGATTGGCAAGATGTCTCTTCATTCAAAAACTGAACAGATTTTGATCGGCGAGATACCTCGTCATTAGAAAAAATAACAAGATCTTTATCGTAAAAATATTGATAATATCTTTAAGATGAGATACTTCGTCGAAACCACTTGAAGGGTTAATGTACGTAATAAAAAGTAAATAAAAGAAGATATTCTGTAAAACACCCTTGTACTTCTAAAAGTGTAACACGCAAGAACGATTTGAGAACAATATAATAATCACCCATTCTGGTGATGGTTGTGGAATATACATTGTTCAGTTTTTATACTTCAAAGGTTATACTTTGAGTCATTCGAAAAAATCTCCAGATTTTCATCTCGTCAACATTAAAAATTCAGTAATATATTGATGACGAGATATCATGTCATTGCAAAATTGATAAGATATTAATGAACAATATATTACTTCAAAATCACATGGAAGGTTAAGATAGTAATTTATGCAATAAAAGGTATGTAAAATGTGCTTGCACTTCTGAAAGTATATCACGCAATAACGATTTGAAAACAGTATACAGTAATATGTATTCATGCAGGGAATAGTTGTGGAACACATATTATTTACTTAACGTTATATTTTGAAGAAAGTTTTCAATGCATGGAATCAAAATTCTCAGTTACTTAACATCTAAAATATTTCTTTGCGTGATGTGACTTGATATGCAGAAAGAAACATAATTTAGGTAGTATAAGTAAAAAAATGAAATGTAGAAATGATCAAATAAATTTGAAATAAGCATGATATTAAGAAAGCAATTTAAAATTACGACGACTGAAAAGTAAGTTCTTGTTTAAAAAAACAGAAAAAGTATGCACCATAGCTGATTTAAATGCAAAATGGCGTAAAAAAAACCTAAGCATATATATTCCAAAACTCTCTCAAAAATTCTTATATCATTCTGCCTCAGGTGATTTAGAATTATCGTTTGCTATTAAATAAATTTAAAAAGTTTTCTGAAGTTAATTACAGCGATATGTGACAGAAAATATTTCCTTATTTATAAATGTTCTCTTCTAAGATTAACAATGCGTTCTTTTAGATTTTGAAATTTAAAATATCTTAAAAATTTTACAGGGTCTACCAGGACCAATAGGACCACCAGGTCCCATTGGACCTCCTGGAAGGGTGGTAAGTATGAATTAAATTATGTTAACCATTAGTAAGATCTCTTTTTTTTCTTTTGTCCGATAAGTTTTAACATTTAACACAAAAAAGAGAAACGGCACCTTAATAACAAAATTATGTTAATGATACTAAATAACTAACTAACACCAACACACACTCCCATGACTAGTGTCGTGAGACACTGTACCAGTTTAAATAAGTGTGGTTGGATGAGTAGAGCATGCCACCAAGGTGACATGTCTACCCAGAATGTTCGAGCACATTACATTACATTTATACATCCTTACATCTATGCAGTATATACATTAAATCATTATACTAGGTTACATTATAAATATTTATATACATCATGCAAGGTGAGAAAAAAGTTCGTTTTTCTTAGTCTGTTAGGATAATTAAGAGAATATCATAACCAATAAAGACAATAACAAATTTGATTAAAATTATCTATAAGAGGAATTTTCTGTCAAGTTAAATTTAGGTGGCGCTAGTATTATAGCGGCGGAAGGATGTTTCCTGTACTTACTCTGAACTTGGCATTACTTAGCGAGTTTTCCGAAACAAAAACATCGCCAAAACATATTCCAGAGGATGAATATAGAATTGATATATCATAGTTGATAGGTCAACGTTAATGAAATTGAACTTCAAATTCCAAAATGGCGATAAACTACAGTTTAAGGTAACCCCAACATGTATCATCCGAGAGCATTAATCAGAAAATATAGAAGTAAAATCTTCATCTGTCTGATTCTGAAAATCCCTCCCATTTTTAAAACAAGATCTCTTTGAATGCAACATATAATTTAATTAAAAGTTTTTTTAACGGTTGTAACTGTACAAAATGTGAGAATGAGTTACTTTATTGTAAAATGTAAGATTCATATATTATTTTATTTCCTAACTTGATTTTAGTCCCATAAATACTTCCAAGGAACTACACCGCGCGATTTTTGTCATAAATATACAAAACAGACAAACACTATTTAAAGGGGTATGATAGATAATTTATTTAAAAATATTTCACTCTATTATGCATTTCTAAATTACATTTAAATACTTAAGTGAATAAGCAATAATAATGAATAACGAAAAGAAATAATTTAAAACCTGGGTTCCACATACTTTTGAGAATTTGATAATATTTTGCGTGTAAGCAATATCGAGGAGGAAAATCAAGTATGTAAATTTTAGAATTCATAAATAAAACATTAAATGTATAAACTATGTTTAAATACCTCAAGTATGATTTACTCATATAAATGGTTTAATATGCATAACCAAAAGAAAAACTAATTTCTGTATGACGCCTTTCGATAATTGAAATCACAAAACTCTATTAAAATGCTTATTATTACAGTGAATATATATTAGGTAATGTTTATTCTAGACAGTTAATATAAAGTTGATCTCTTGGGGTTCAATCGCTATGCATTGAATCGTTAAATATGCTTGAACAAAAATTTGTTTCATAATTCATTTTTGAGACAGCGTTAAAAACGAATAATGAAACGTGAATTGAATATCAAAAGGTAGTCAAGCTGAGGTATAGTATGTTTTTAATAAAAATTAATTCTAGTCGTAATTTGAATTACAGTGTAAATGCTTCAAAACATTTTGTATGGGTATAAACATCCTTTCAGTCTTAGTCTATAATTTTCAAAGATGAAAAATTTGCCAACCTCTGAGATGTTCACACGCCTAATCCCATTTTACAATCCGCAGTTTTCATTTCATAATTTCTAACGAGTTTTGACCTTCTTGACTGATAGAATCTCTTCGATGGATTCTATTATAAGGAATACACCAATAGAATCTTTTCAATAGAAAACATTCCAAGAAAAGGAAAAAAAGAATTTTTTCAATAGAAAACTTTCCAAGAAAAGGTAAACAAGAGAATCTTTTAAACATAAAATATTCCAAGAAAAGAAACAAGATAATCTTTTCATATGATAATATTCTAAGAAAATCCTCGCTCAAATCTCTTTAATGATTCTATTATAAAGAACGGACCAATAAAATATTTCCAAAGGAATTCTACTCTAAGGAAAGGACAAATCGAATAACTCTTTCCAAATGCTATAAGAAAAGAATCAATATAATCTTTCTAAAAGTTGAAAGAATCCACGAATCTTTTAACTAAGGCTTGTAGTGTAAAAGCAATGCTACACTACTCCGAAATCACGTGACGCTCACGTGTTAGTCCTATTTAATTACTTCTCAATGACTAATTTAATAATTTTTCATAGGGTATACCTGGACTGAGAGGGGAAATAGGAGAACCTGGGCTACCTGGTGTACCGGTAAGGACACTTTACATGAATATTAACTGTATTGTTCAGTATTTAAAGTAATGCTAGCATTTTAAATTGTTATAAACTGTTCGTACTCTAATACTTTTCGATGAGAGTCAATTTAGAACTGCTATTCCATTTATTTACAAAATCTTTCATTCTTCATTCGACTGCAGGGACCCAAGGCAGAAAAAGGCGAGAAAGGAACATCTGGTGATCCTGGAACTCCTGTAAGTTTATTCCTTCTTTAGACAAGCATTAAGTTTTTAAAGGCATAAATTCTGATCACTACAACTTCAGGACAGTGTCCAAAACTTAAAGATAAAGCCATCCAATATTAATCCCTTGGCAAGAATTTGAAGGGAAGTACCTCAATTAACAAATGGATATTCCACTAGTGATGTGGAATAAAATAAGAACATCAACATGCTTCGTGGTACTACTAGGCGATAAAGAAATGGAAAAAAAATGCTTAAGGTGGGAATTATATAGGTTATAATTATTGCAAAAATATATGATATTTGCTTTGTCAATGACAATAAATTGGTAATGTGTTGGCCTCTGATCCTAATGCAGGCTTCACAAAGATGTCAGATATGCTTTCCACAAGGCTGTCCAAGAGTTTCTGTGACAATGAACCTACAAGCGTTGCGGTGTTAGTGGGAACTAAAGAGATGAAAACAAATGCTTAGGTGGACACACTGTATGTTTTAGTTAGTGTGAATTTTTATTTTACTATCTTAAAAGGAACCGGATAGGGAATGTGCTGATTTCCGATCCTAATGCGGGACTCACAACGCATAGACATGCTTTCTACAAGTCTCTCCAAGAGTTTCTGTGGTACGAAGCCTACATGGCTTGCAGTGTTACTGAGAACTAAACGAAACTTACTAAAAAATGCCTATAAGGGCACATTGAGGTTTTAATTGTTGCAAAAAAATGTGTTTGCTCTGTTAATGATAGCCTAATAGGGAATGGATTGGTCTCTGATCGTAATGTAGGCCTTACAAAAGTGAAGACATGCTTTCCACAAGGCTGGCCAAGAGTTTCTGTGGCAAAAATTCCCTTTCGTGTGCTAGAGCACGTCTCTGCTTTTGTGCTGTCTTTGGTTTCAGTGTATATGTTGCAATGCGACGCCTTATAGAAGGGTTTGGAAACCTATTAATGATCGAAGTCCGCATTTATTTATCTATAATCAAATAAGACCGTATTGAATACTGAGCAATGAACACTATTTTGTAAAAATCTAACATTCCTGCGCATTGGCAAGTATGTACTAGTGACATGGAATAAAATAAGAACACCAACTAAGAAACCAATAAAATAGAAAGGGAAAGTTAGAAAAATTGTCAACCACAGTAGACACAGTTCTTTTGTCAGCAACTACGCTCACTTGGTGTTGGGTAGGGTCAGAAAAGAGATTTCATCACTTTGGTGCACTTTATGGAGGAATATGGGAATGAATCGCCATATATTTCAATTCAGGAGTGAGCCCAATGACCGCCATTACTTCAAAAAAAAATTTATAGAGCATTTATATGCTAAATTTTGCCACTTGTTATGCTAAAGTCACATTGTTACTCAGTCCTACCTAAGTCGATTTCACCTGGCGGTCTCCAACAAGTGCCTTATTTACATTGATGAGGATGAGACTTTGAGACCATATCTTGTTCAGATGCACCAAAGAGAACTTGTTTAGAATTTTTTGAAGAAAATTTGTGATTTGCCTACTATTATTTCATACAATTTTTTAATGTTCATTTTATGTATATTGATATACACTGTATCACTATTTATATATATATATATATGGAATCAGAATCAGTCAAAAGTGGGCCCTTAGGATCTAGAACACATGTGACCATATGAGCACAAGTTCCCCACTCCTATCCTAGAGCATTCAAAACATGCTCTATTGGACTGAAATAGGGTGACCTACCTTTCATGCTTGATATGAATTCCGAATTATCATTAAGTTTTGTCACTGAAAAGATACTTGATAAGTTAATTACAGAAATATTGCATGACACAAATAAAGATACTTATTGCTTCGTTTGTATATGTGACAGGGCTTTCCCGGTCCAATGGGTCCGCGTGGTCTACCAGGCTCACCAGGAGATGCAGTTGTGGTAAGTTTCAAAAATGTGTGAATAGTTCATTTTCTTAAATTTCTTACGTTACTGTACTTGAATACTTGTGAACTGGTATGAACCAGTTTAGAGAATCAATCGGCTGAAACCGAACTTAATCTGATTCCCCGAAATAGGGCCTCGCACTCTCTCATGGGTCTCCTCACGACTAAAGCCGTGAAAACATCAATTTTTGATCGAGTTTAACCTTTTGGATTGTTGTCTTGACGAGGCATCTCGTATCGAGCAAAACTGTTCAGATCTTGATAGTCTCGGCTTCTTGGATGATATCTCGTCCTTAGAAAAAAAAAACTGACCAGATCTTGACCACGTCGACAGAAAAAAATCAGCAATATCCTACTGACGATGTCTCGTTTGCAGTAAAATGTGTCAGAGTTTTATTGACGAGATATCTCGGCATTAGAAAAATTAGTCAGATCTTTATTGACTACATATTTTGTCGAAACCACTTGGGGGAAAGGATTCTATAAGAAGTTCAATGAGCACAGTTCAAACATATTCACGAGAGGAATTTGTGTTTTTGAGATCTCAGTGAAAAGGTCAACATAGCACGAATAAAAAATTAAATGTTATCGAATAAAGGATAGCCTTTAGAACCTCTAGATAATGAATAAAATATAGTGTGATTGAATAATGAGTGAGCGTGATGTGGAAAATTCGAATCCACGGGGGCCCTCCATCCATTAACTTGTGATTTAGTCGCGGTTGAATACTTTATTACATAAGATCTAAAAGATCAATTTAATAATAAATCTATCAAAATAATTTTCCTCAAAACAGTGAAAGAGGAGTTGATAAGATAGTTTGCATACAGGTGCTTTCAAGTTAATTTTCATAAAAATTATAATTTTCATTGCCATCGGTGATGATACACTTATTGCACATTTTTATTGCAATACATTAAATTAAGTAAAATTAATATGAATTTCAATTCTTGTTTCCGCTATTCTATCAAGGGGTTTCGACGAGATATCGTCCATCAAGATATGAACCATTTTGCTAATGACGAAATATCTCGTCATCCAGATATTGGCGATTTTATTTCAATATGACGAGATCAAAATCTGGTCAGTTTTGTTAATGACGAAATAACTCTTGGAAATTCTATACAATTTTCGCTCAAACGTGTAATTCGTGACAAATAGATCTTTTTTATATTTTATATCAAAAGTGAAAAACTAAAAAGGAGTGAGCTTTAACCTTTTAAGGGGTCCCTCTGAGGGATTGATCGAATCGAGCCCCGATATTACTAAGGTGGGCCATATCTATATGAGTAATTATAATAAGACATTGACTGAAATTCATTGAGCCCATTTAGTATCATACTGATTTTTCTATGAGGTCATGCTGTTATCTTTCAGATGTTAATGTATGTCCCACATCATCTATTAAAAATGTAGTCCCTACCGGATAAGGATAGTAGATGACAGATGGGTGATGTCAGTTGGGTGAATAGTACTTTTAGTCGATGACTGTGTCAGGGGCATAGAGACACGGGAGGAACTACCCATCCTTTAGTTAAACACACAAGACCAATACAAATTCAGATTTTTTATGATGATTTGACTTAGATACAGTATTAACGCGAAACAGAAATATTTATCACAAAAATACTCACAAATTACAATTGCTACAAAAGCATAATTTCATGTAACATAAATGTGTCCATCGTTCCAACTTTGTCAGTAATCAAGCCGAAAATTTTATAGTTCCATGAAAAATTAAATTAACGGTCCTATTAGTGCTGATCTACAACTTATTTATGTACAATTCTTGTAAAACATTAATTTATATTTCTCAATATGGAGAAAAACGATTATGAGAGTTAACAATTGGTATTTAAGGTTTCAAATAGCTTTTGATGGGGTGTAATTACTTTCTTATTATGTCTATTCTGATAACCTTGTGTGCGGAATATATCGAGGGCCTCTAAATCTGTCTAAATGTGGGACCTTTAGTTCCAAACAGTTTACTTGCAAGTAATGTAACTGTCTAGACAATTCAGCGTACTTGAGAATAAAATCAATCAAAATAGTCATAACAAGATCAGGAACTGGTCATCTTTTTCTAATGAGATGATATCTAATCCATCAAGATTTGGTCAGTTTTGCTAATGAAGAGATATCTTGTCCATCAATATCTGGTCAATTTTGCTAATGAAGATATAACTCGTCCACCATAAGCTGGTCAGTTTTGCTAATGAAGAGATATCTTGTCCATCAAGATCTGGTCAATTTTGTTGATGAAGAGGTGGATCTGGTCAGTCTGGCTAATGAAGAGATTTATTGTGCATCTATATCTCGTTCGTCTTGCTAATGACGAGATACATCGTCGAGACAGCCACCAGGAGCTTTGCAACACGACGCTTAAACAATCACGTTACGTAACATGACAAGTTCGAGATCTGCTCAATTTTTTCCATTGCCGAAATATCTTTTCCATTAAGATATCGTTACTTTTTCCATTGGCGAGATATCTTGACCATTAATGTGCCCCGTCAGTTTTTCTAATAACAAGATACCTCTTCAAGACAACAACCAGGAATGTTAAAACACGACAATTACAGCTATCCGGTTATGTAGCATGGTACACCGACTCACCTCAACTCATTAGTAACCCAATTGTTTTAAACTCTTTAACCACAGGAAAATACTAGAGAACACAAATTTAATTGAAACCTTTTAATTAAGATACTCCTTCCAAGAATCATTCTATTAAAGCCGTATCGAGAAGTTTCTCCCGATCAAACGTTTAAAACGAGGCCCCCGCTAACTTCCCGTATCAATAAACAGGTTTATAATGGATTAGAAATAGCTTCCGTCCTTTAACCGCAAGCCATTTAATTTGAGAACTTGTCAGATTGTGTTAGGGGGAGCCCTCAATTATCGGGGCTCCGTTTTATAAAAGGGATATTCCCTCCGTTCCTCGATTAACAAGGGAATGTGGATCGTTCAAGGCCCGCTTAATGGCGGGACTGTCACAAAGGGAGCTCGAAAAGCAAATCTGGCCTTAAGTTATGTAGATTGGAGTGGGCCTTTTTGCAGGCGTCGAATTGATCAAGTCATTAGGTTTAGAATGTTGAGCAACGTTTGATGTTCTTTGGAGTGAAATGTGGAATGATGAGGGATGTTGAAGATTCCGTTTGCAGTTCTTGTCAATTTATGGTATAGATTTCGGTAAATGGATAGCCATGTCCATGTCTAAAATCTTACGCTTTTATTTTACAGTTTAACTAATTACAAAGTCTTCGTATAATTTATCTTGATATAATATTTATTGTGACCTTCGTTTAATCTCTTTCACACTCCATTTGTAACCTCTCATTTTAATAGTTCTGCTCAAGAGCTAATTTCGAATCCTATGCCAGGTTCGTTTTGTCGTCACTCTCGCCTCGTAGAGATATCGTGAAGCTTGCCACGCTCATCAGCAGGACATCAAAGTCAAGCTGCCTGCTGTAACTTACCCACAATTCGACTATCGTCTTCAAACTGGTTAAGTTAACCGTCCCGTTGATTGTCTCTATGAGGTGACAAAAATGATCAGATCTTGATGGACGAGATATCTCGTCGAAACCACTTGGAGGATTAATTTTAGCAGATTGAAAGACCTTTTTTGTCAGGCACCGAATAGATCAATTAATTTTATTTTAAGTAATATGCATGATAATCCTTGGGGTTTGGTGTAGGAATTTATTATCTCCATCACATGCACACACTGTATCTTGAATTTATGCTGAAACAACTCATGCTCTATTTGTAACGATCCATCTCTAAATCCACTTAAATCATTTAGAACTCCCCAAGTGAAGTTCGATTTAATCAAATATTTCTTTAAAATCTTAATCGTGAAGAAAGTTTTATTTGAAACCAGTTTTGTTTCTATCAATAAAACTTTCAAAGTGTGAAATTTTTTGTCAGAAACGTTAAAGCTCACCCACTTTGTAATCAGCAAGATTCGTCGATAGAAATCAGGGATTAGGGATCATGGGAATCGAGGATCTCAACAGACAGATCCTACTTACTTCGCTGCAACTCAGAGTCGGAGATTTCCCGATACTTGAGAGAGAAATTTTAGACCTATAATTCCGGTTATATTTCTTTTTCCGGTGTTTTCTCTTTTATGTTGCGGTGTAAAACTTTTTCCTTTTGTCTTGTATTGTTGTTTTGTATTATAGTAGTTGTTGTTATTTCTTTTCTTGTTTATATATCGCCCTGGCATTTGGAAATCAATAAAAAACATAAATAAAAACTTATGTTGTTTGTAGGTGGAAGGACAACCCGGGCCCCCTGGTGAGACCGGCCCTATAGGTCCTCAGGTATGCATCTTTGTTTAGTACCCACAATATACTGCGAAAACTATTAAATAGATTTGTAATTTTTATATAAATTGTTGAAATGTCATCATTTACATTAATTTCCGTAAATTGTCATTAATTTCAAATAAATTTGTCCTTTCATTAATTATAATTGCATCGAGCACAATTTTTCAGTATTTTAGGTAAACGTTTTAAATATCTATTCATTTATTACTTTGAATTTAGTTTGATGGCTTTGACACTAGTTTTTTCCACGTGAGCAAATTAAATCACTTTTTATAAATTTTATTCGCATATAAGAGTAGAGGCATACAGGAGACAGGAAAGAGTATGCGTACGTATACATCATGTATGCATACAGACGTAAGGAAATCTAATATTTTGAGATTTGTAGTTTAAATTTATCAATTCTGTTATGTTCCGATCTTCGATGACCCTCGCTTCATCTTATGTATGGGCGCAACTACGGGATTTCTGCTGGATTGTAAAGAGTCGAGGCGAAAAGGGGTTCTTGTCCTAACAGGGGTACTTTGCCCCCTTTATTTCTTGCCAAAAAAGACGGAAGACGAGGAGAGGCAACCAGCGGAGGAGGACCGAACTGGGCTGTTCCTGAGAAGCACGAGTGACCCGAACGTCAACTCCGGACGGTGACCACCGTAAATGCTTAGATCATTCCCCTGATGAGAGGACAGCAGGTTCCCGGCGAGGCCATCCCCTCTTTATCTGACGGGAAGCCTTGGTCTCTTGCCATGATCCAGTGACTTCCTAGGTAAAGCTGATTTTGCCAAAATAACATTGGACATCAATAAAGAAGAGTTTCTCATGAATTACTAGTTACTTTTATTTATGAAGCTGAAAGCTTATTTTGCCAAATAACATTGGACACCAATAAAGAAGAGTTTCTTATGAATTACTAGTTACTTTTATTTATGAAGCTGAAAGCTGATTTTGCTAAAATAACACTGGACACCAATAAAGAAGAGTTTCTTCATGAATTACTAGTTACTGTTATTTATGAAGATGAAAGCTTATTTTGCCAAATAACATTGGACACCAATAAAGAAGAGTTTCTTATGAATTACTAGTTACTTTTATTTATGAAGCTGAAAGCTTATTTTGCCAAATAACATTGGACACCAATAAAGAAGAGTTTCTCATGAATTACTAGTTACTTTTATTTATGAAGCTGAAAGCTTATTTTGCCAAATAACATTGGACACCAATAAAGAAGAGTTTCTTATGAATTACTAGTTACTTTTATTTATGAAGCTGAAAGCTGATTTTGCTAAAATAACACTGGACACCAATAAAGAAGAGTTTCTTCATGAATTACTAGTTACTGTTATTTATGAAGCTGAATCACAACGATACAATTCTTAGCAATTTATATAATATAAAGTAAAATTATTATATAACAAAGAAGTTTATCATATTTGGAATCTTATTTAGTTTCATGTCCACTTCTGTACACCATCTTGCTTCAACGAAATAGGACTGTGCTTGTATTTTTATGATTATTCAAAGCCATTTATATAAGGTGTTATTATAACCCGCTATTGTTCTTACTTATAATTATTTTTAGGGAGAACAAGGATTGCAAGGACTACCAGGTGTACCTGGATTTCCTGGAAAAAAGGTATGTTTATAACGAAATTCGCCTTTTCATTGTACAAATACCGAAAAATAACCTCCTCCTTATTTGTGTATCTTTCACAGAAGAGCAGATTTAAATCAACCATTCCATACAAAACATTGTCTTCTACTCATACCTGTGCTTTGATGTTGTCATGTCCATTTCTGAGTCAGATGTCGCCCCGCGCATTGTGCACAGCTTTGGCGATGTTAGTTATTTTCTCGTTGTAAAGCTGTTATTCAAGATGGTAATCGATGGTTGAAAGAACAGCTAGTACAGTTTAAAAGATTTTAAACAGATTCCAACGAGACAATGTATTTCTCAATGCCATGAAAATAAGTAGTTAGTGTCTTCAAAAAAAAAAACTTACTTAATGAGTCGCTTAAGGGACCGACGATACATGTTGTGGGACAAAAGCAACATTGCAATAATTTATGTTCTTTTTAGCACCGTTTGATATGTTCTTTAAAACCTTCTCAGAGGTTTAAAGAAAGAGAGAGTTCTGTCAAAGCTCGATAAATCTATGAAATACATGTTGTAGGGAAAATGCAACATTGCAATACTTGAATATACTCTACCCTACAATAATGAACCGGACGCCAGCGGATTTGCATAAAATCCGACTATTTGTTTGGGGGTGTTTTTCGTGGTTTGGCCTGGGATCTTTGCATGTTGTGCCTGGTCAATTGAACACCGACACCTACATGAACATTTTGGACAGTCAGGTTCTTCACACGCTCTGGCAATTTTATGGAATTGGCGAATGTTACTTCCAGGACGACAACGCTCCATATCATGTTGCAGCCTCTGTCAAGCATTGGCATCAAGATATGGATGTAAAGCGTCTTCCCTGGCCTGCTCATAGTCTCGACCTAAATCCCAAAGAACATTTGTGGGACGAGTAAGAGCGACGCTTACGGACCAGGGAACCATGTCCGAAATCTACAGCTGAGCTAGCGACATTCTTTCAGAAGGAATGGACATAAATACCCATTGCTGTGTATCAAAACCTTCTTGAAAGTATGCCCAGAAGGGTTGATAGTGTAATTACAGCACGTGGGGAACATCCGCCTATTAAAGCATGTATTATTTTCCTTATACCAGCACATCTTGCTGTCCGGTCCATTATTGTAAGGTAGTGGTGCATTTTCAACGGGTTAGCCTTCTAGGTCATAGAAACAGAGCATTCTGTCAAACTAAGGTTTATTTTAGTGTTTCGCTGTACCATCCATTTTTGCTACATGAAGACTAAATATCATTACTATCGGTTTAACTCTCCACGTGGTTTCGAGGAAATATCATATTCATCAAGATCTGTTAATGGTTTTTGTAATGACGAGATACCTCGTAGAGACAAGGTTAAAGTTGATTCCGAATAATATCCATATCTGGACCTAGATTGAAACCCAGAGTGTTTTGAATGAAAATTCAGAACGCTAACCATTTGGTGACCTGATCGCTAGATAAGGAATGAAAATTTCTGAAGATATTTGGTCATAAACATAAATTAGATATTATAAACCTTTATCCTAAATTCTTAATAGGATTTTACACATTTTATGACAAAATTTAGAAGTTCACTACGATAAAAAGAATATTTAAATAAAAAGAAAGTGCTTTAAAAAATGTTTCGTTATCGTTCTATATTTTATTTAAAATTATCTGCAGCGCATTTGTGTTTTACGCAAACTGTTTCCCATTTAGAAATACAGATTTACAGCACAATCTATAGTTTTTTAATTTAATATTTATAATAATGTGCTACGTGCAACAAAGTGTTTAACATGAAAGGCCATTTATAAATGTTCTTTCAGACACATCCATCGATGTATTCTTCGATTATTACCTATAAGAAAAGAATTTAATTTGACTTTGCATTGTATTCACTGTGTTGTCTTGTTCCAGGGCGATTTTGGACCTCCTGGTGGACCAGGACCGGAAGGAAAAAGAGGACTTCCGGTAAGTGTCTCGTGGTAATCCTTACTCTTGTACAAATGACTTTGCTTTCAACTGATGAAAGGATGCCTACTGGCATGATAAAATTGTTGTATTTAGCATTGAATATCCGTTTGCACTGATATAGAACGACAGTGATTTTGTGTTTATTGAAACTTATGCTATTAGAGTTGTGATAAAACATTTCAAGTCGTTTAACAATTAAAATGCTTTCAACAGAGCCAGTTATATTGAACTCTAAACGTCACTAAAATTAGTATAAACTACACTTAAAGGCAACCCTGATATCTTTCATGCGAGTGGCCCATTTGGGTAACATCAAAGTAAAATCTCCGTTTTCGTCTATTTTTTATTTGCTACACTGAAAATCCCTCAGACCATCGGATGTTCTAAGAGAAAACAGTGCAAGTGTGGTAAAGTCAAATAGGTTAATCAAGTGCAAGTAAAGCAATTGAGCTACTCCGTGATAACACTCTAAAGGGTGTACTTGCTCGTGTAGATATGGCAAGGATAATAAACACATGCGTGGCATAAATTTGTAATTGAAAAGTTATTCTATGAAAAAGTTCTAGTTCGAAATATTTAAAAATGGTACAGCAATTGTAAAAGAAAGTATAACGTAGCGTAATTGCTTGTTGCGACGTGTGTAATAATACTTTAAGTTAAACTGAAGCTGAGAATTTTATTTTGGTTGTTATCTACCCTTCAATGCCAAAAAATAACGCAATTTAAATTTGAACGTGTCCATCGGATGGACTGATCACTGATTTACGAAATCAGAGTTGTAAAATAAAATCAGCACTAGTAAAAAAAGAGCATTTAAAAATATTTTTATACTTTGGTAGTAAAAAGTCTATCTCCAAATTCGTCGATTTTGAGTTGTGTACACCAATCACAAAAGCAATGGAAGTCATCACAGAAAAAAATGTCAACGTCTAGTGAATAAATTATGGAAGAATCAAAACTTTGCAAAATATATTTGTACGCAGAATTAAACACTTAAAAAATAAAATTACTAAATCAGCAGTCACCATAAACTTTCAAAATTGACATTGACCCCTTGTCTACCGAAGTGCACATTTTTCGTAAATTTAATATTTTAATTTCACTAAATATAGGGACTTCTTCCGCTACTGTTTTGACAAATTACTGCTCCTGTCTTCAACGGAAAGTCATTTAACTTTAACCTTTAACCGGAAAATTGGACTGTGAATGAACAAAGCACTCGCGTGTTATTCGAAAAGCACAATGTTGTTAGAAATGTTTCATTTCCTCTAGGAAATGTACTCGTACAAAATCATTAACCTAGTACAGCGTTAGTCAGGGAAAGCTTTAGAAGTGTTTCTCTCTCAGAGACAAACCCTTGAATAAACAAGGATCTGGTTTTAAAATGGCACGTAGCTCTTGTCAAATCACGTAAATAATCTATCTGTTCCGTTTATTGGATTATAAGCATAACGTATGTATATATCCCAGAAAACTGGGAAATGTTATTAGACAGTTTATTAAAGTGATTTGGTGTTGCTTATCTCCTGGTCTAGAAAATGACCAAGTCCATAAGATCTTGACGCTTGAGCAAGAGAAGCTGCCTCCTTTTGTTTGGTTGATTATTTTCGGGTTTTATGACGTAAGGGCCATGTTTGGTCAGGCTGTGCCAAACACAACACAATATGTGAAAAAAAGCTGAAAGGGTAGGCGAGGGGAAAACTGAGGGAGTTGCGAGCGAGGCAGTACAAATAGCAAGATGGACAAATCCCGTCTCTGCCCTTGGAAAACATAATTTTGATGTGCCAACTTCTGAATTTCGCCAATGCAGTTTCCAATGATTTGGGGACCACCAAATTGAAGGAAAATTTCAGTTCGTTCAGCTAGATACCACTGATTAGCAGGAGGAGTCCAAGAACTAATACATTTCACCACGGATCTCTGAGCGCTTTTCCGAGCTAGAACTCGGTTGCAGTTTGGTTTGCTGTAATTTCCTATACACCTGGTCTAGAAAATGCTAGAACGTTCATAACATCTTGACGCCCGAGGTGGAGAGAAAAGCTGTGCCCTCCTCCTATTCTTATACCAATAAATTCAGAGGAACCAATACCGTCAATATTATGAGAGGGAGTTGTACGAGAAGCAGTGCAGGAGAAAGATGGAAAAACCCCCGTGATTGCGTTCTGAAAACATACTTTGGGTGTGTCTCGTCAAAGCAGTTTGCAATGATCGCACCTGAGTTCTAGCTCGGACAAGCGCTCAGAGATCCATGGTGAAATTTATTAGTTCTTGGACACCTCCTACTAATCAGTGATATCTAGCTGGTTGAAAGGCTATCGGTGATATCTAGCTGAAAACATACTTTGGGTGTGCCTCGTCAAAGCAGTTTGCAATGATTGCAAACTGTTTGACGATACACACCCAAAGTATGTGTTACAAGTGTAGGAAACAAAAGGTTCCAACTACACTTGCCTTGCAACTGGTAGTCAGACATTAAATTAGTTGCTATTGCGTTGCGGTGGAAAGGCCAGAGAATCACACAGAGTCACCAAGCAATCAGGAAACAGTTGATTTTCTCATTTGATATTTATTGTTTAGAACAATATCCTTAAAACTAGTCATAGCACTTCTAGATTGTTCATAACACAATATAAGCACATGCTGCAGAAGCACAATCGCTGCAATGTCCAACCGACATAAACGTAAGTACAAGAAAATGGTTTGTAGAATATTTCTGGGGACGTGTATTACAGTATGGTAATTAAATATGTTAGATGGCCATCAAGAAAAAAAAAAAAGGGGGAGAATTATTCTACCTTGTTTGGGGTACCCTGATTCGCATATCACATTTTTTAGATGTGCGACTTGTGGCCAATTTGTTGTTAGGTCTAGCGTCTTCGTTTCCGTTGTAGTGGACTACTTTTTCACGCAGGAGAGGTTTCGTTGGCAGCCAGAAGGAATCTGCGTAACTGACCCTTCGTTCGTGGTAAGGGGGATACGACCCCTCGGAAAAACACTCGTTTTCTTTTCGCTTGCACTGGACGTATCTTTCCTGGATGGTCTAACGCCATCTGGTGATTAGCTGGGATGATAAAAGTTTTTGTTGTACAAGATTGTTGCGTTCTGCAACAGTATGTTTTCAGAGAGCGGTCACGGAGTTTTTTCCATTTTTCTCCTGCACTGCTTCTCCTTATAATATTGACTGCATCGGTGCCTTTGAATTTATTGGTAGAAGAACAGAAGGAGGCACAGTATCTCTCCAGCTCAGGCATCAAGATGTTTTGGATGGTCTAGTATTTTCTAGACCAGGTGGACAGTAAATGACAGCAAACCAAACTGTACCCGAGTTCTAGCTTGGACAAGCCCTCAGAGATCCATGGTGAAATTTATAAGTTATTGGACACCTTCTACAAATCAGGGATCCCCAAACTGAGGGCAAAGTCTAGTACACTTAGCTGGATACCACTGATGAGTAGGAGGAGTTCGAGGGTTTTGATATTTCTCCGTGGAACTGGATCTGTAAGCGCTATGTCTGAGGGAGAAATCTGATTTTTAATTTGGTTTGTCGTTCCACTGTAAAATTTTGGTACACAAGGGCTGATTACATCGGGTTGTTGAAGCACTACTAACAGCCATGGTCTGATCGGGATTCGGCCAAAAAACCTGTCAAACCGAAGTCCAGAGCGCTAATGCCTCTGATAACAGATCGCAGTGTTGTTGGGAGAGTAAAACCAGACTGATACACTCTAGCAGGGTTGATGAGCAGGTTCCATACTGGTTCATAGCTCAACCGTCATCTGACTGTGGTTCGTGGACCTTGTTATCTGTTGCTCGCTGCTCAACGGATTATTGGCGCCGGTCTATTGACTCACAACCCAGTGGCGACTGGACCGTCACCACTAGCCGTTGTGTTGCTTCAGTGCGACATGAATTCAACTACCTACTCTAACTGATTGGTTAGTTTTGATGGCGCAAGGGCCATATTTGGCAAAGCTGTACCAATCACGAAGCAGAAAATGTTAAGTAATTGTGGAAAGAAAGGATGGAGATGAAAAATACAACTTGGACATCCTGGGGTCATGACCATCATGTCTAGCAGTAGCAGTATATCCTCTGGGAAAAGAATAGATCACTAGGGTACCTCAGGTTCAGGAAGCCCATACACATCTAAACAAGATGTTCACCCGAGGAAACCTACCTAAAGCATTATCCTAGGTTTATATCAATTCTCAGCAACACCTTTTTACGTGGATAAAACTTCCAAACAAAAACAAAAAAAGCTACTCGGCGGAGTATTTACCTTTTCCGAGCCGAGAAGTAATTCGAATTAGACCCAGAGCTCTAAGAGAGTTACCTAAACAAATTTATAATCTCGTTGCAGTGCTCCGACCGAATATGTCCCAGAGCAAAGAAACACCAGTTGAGTTCCCGGTAATCGAATTACCGGAAGTACTTTGTCCCTCAGAGAGTGAATGAGGGGCTTCTGCATCCGATCGGACCGTTACTCTTCAGGATGATTGAATATTGAGATAAAATTACGGCCTCCGCCGGTCGAGGGGTAACGAAATTAGCCCCGGCGCAGTTCGAATCTCCCTTGTAACGAGAGCAGACGCCTCTACCCCCGGAAAATTCCAACTTTGACTTTCAAGCCGGGGGCGCCTTAAAAGCCGGGGCGCGGCCGACTCCTGCGAGGTGTTGTAATGTGTTTCATATCGGGGCACCCGGAGCTTTTTGAACGGGGTACTTAGAGATGGGCGTTAAGGGACGCGGACTTTTCGAGGTACAATGAGATTAGTGAGTCGAGATTGTAGTTTTTAATGATCGAAATGTAGGGTTGCGACATCGACAACAAAACATCGATGTTCAAAATAAAAACATCCATGCTGATAATACATCGACCAAAAACCATCGATGTTTTGAAACACCAGTATATTTAAACTCCCCCCTCCCTAATATCTTAAATCTGGTTTAGTAACCACGAACATTAATTGTTGTTGTTAGTTATTATTAATTATTTTTCATAACAAACTTATTTTTTATTTACTGTAAATAAAAAATATTGGGGCCTATAATTATTATATACACCAATATTTGTTATTTACAGTTTGTAAAAAAACAAGTTTATTAACATTCTCCACCTTAAGCCGACATCTTTTTCACTAACTATCCCACCTGTTAGGGAAAAAACTCTTTCTGATGAAACAGACGTCCCCATTACTCATAAATACTTAGTTGCATGGGTATTTTCCTTAATTTTTGCTATAGTACTTTTTTTATTCAAAAATAAAACATTGACAACGTAAAAACATTGATAATATTAAAACATCGATGTTAAACTAATATCGGCTAAAATAAATCGATGTAAATACATCGATGTTTTGAAAACATCGACATCGATGGCGCATCCCTACTTTTCAGAACCTTCACCCTTGGCCGTTTTGGTTTCAAAGTATGTTCAATTTACTGATTATAAAATTTATGCTACTTCGTTGTTTTTTTTAAATTTTTATAATGGTACTTTTTCATTCAAAATAAAACATCGACAAGTGTAACCATCGATGTTACAAAAACATCGGCTCCAATACATCGATGTTTTGAAAACATCGACATTGATGTCGCTTCCCTAATCGAAATGCGAAATGTATCCGTGTACTACTATCAAAATATTGTTGAATCCTGACTATCCCAGGTCATGGAGAACCGAGGCAATCTCGGATAACCATAAACTCCGATAATACGGGGGTAGCAGTAGACCAGTAAGTAAAGTCACAGATTAACAACCGGGGGTTACGAGTTCGATACTTGAACAAAGACCGTCGTATACATGATGGCTGGTGTACGTTAAATCGGTCGAGGCCTCAAATGTCACATCGGCGAGGTGTGCTGAAGAGTGGGTGCAGTTCAGGTGATGATATCGCCATCTGACGGAGGTTCAAAATCACAAGGTGTTGACCTTGGATCTTACCTTTCTGGATTGATTCCGGATCGTCGTAAATGGCCGGTTGTGTTGAAATATTGGTATATAGATTGCGTAGGGGACACAAATTGTAGTTTTGTCAAATACTCAGGCCTGTTGTATTGTGGAATGAATGAAGATGACAAATGAACTTTTAACGATTGTTAATTGTGAATATTCGACGATTGACAGTTTGAAAGATTCAAATGCAGTTTGATATTCATCTTGAAGGATAATTACATTGATTGAATGTTTGTGATTTGTAGGGTAGATCGGTCGGTTTTGAATAAAATCCCATGCACAGCCCTCACTCCACACAATCCAAAGTTACACTGGCACCGTATAATTAAACATATTGCTGTCCTTCTCGCACTCAGTACTCCTGCTCTCTTGGTCTGAAGGTCATGTCAGGCACGAACATCCTTTGTCTACACGACTCAATATTTATCTTCTGGACGTTTCTTCTAGTGCTGAAATCATTAGAGAACAATCTATCAACAACAATGAATATCAAACTGAATTTGAAACATTCAATTGTTGAATTCACACCCTAAACAATCGTTCAAACTTTCTTCCCACTTCATTTATTCCACTAACCAACTTGAGGCCCGAGTATTAACGTCAAAACTACGGTTTGTTTCCTAGAAAAATCCTACCAATTATTTTTTTCTTTCACTATAATTTTACTTGAAGTGGTCCGTCTGAAAATAAATCTTGGGTACAGCTTCAGTCTACGTTTATAACGGTGGCAACGGCCTTGGCGCACTTTTAAAGTTGCGAATGAAAGAATAATTTTAAATGAATCATTGAAATCAAACGACATTTAAACGGATTTTGAAAGAACTTTCTTGAATATTTAAAATGAAAATTTAAACTTACCGTTTCGCCGAGGTTGCCATAAGAACCGCAATAACCGAGATGGGTTGCCTTAACGTTCCACAACTCGCTACTAGCAAAAAAAAATGCCAAGGCCGTTGCCACCGTTATAAGCGTGGACTGAAGCTGTATAGCTCTGAATCAGAATCTATCTATCTGAAGCTGAAGCTCTTGTTCGGTCAAGTAAGGGCTCTTGCACCAAAAAACCGGAAAACAGCCAACTGATTAACCCTATAGAACAAACATTGTACGAATATGCAGCAATGACAGCATTGCATCGCTCATTTTCACTAAATGGATAAAAATAATGCGATAATTATGGGATGACTCAATATATATGTTTGTAAAATTTTTACAGTTCATGATATATTCGTGAAAAATATGTTTTGTGTATTTAGATGACTATTTTTTTTATCTCATCTAGGGAGACAGAGGTGAACTTGGACTACCTGGGCGAATAGGACCTCCTGGATTGCCGGTGAGTAGAGTAGCGAAATTATAGATCGCCAACACATCCTCCAATTGCTATGCAATATTCTATTCCCCTAGATTCCTTTAAGATTTCATAATTCAAGAATTTTTATCATTATCTCTTCACTGATGCAAAACGTAGAAGCTAATGAATAAGTTGTCTATTAAAAGATACTTAATGAATTATGCAAAGAGCCCATTCTGTTCCGTCATTAATCAACTAGTCACTGCCAGCTTTTAATAATTTTAAACATTTTTTTAAACTAACGAGTTTCATATGATGGCATGGTAAACTTAAAAATGTAAATCTGTCTCAAGGGGCTTTGCGATGTATGATATTTAATGCACTCAAAAATATTTGTTGCAATTTCAATGAGTTTGTATAGTGACGGGTGCATTGTCTTTTCAAATTGACAAGGTTTCAGAAATTTTTATTTAAAATCCCATTGTGCTACTTAGATTTCAAATCCGTCTTTTACTGATTGAACACATTTTTCAAACTCAATTTTCTAACGTCTTGAAATGAACTGCGAGTCAAATATCATAATAAATATTTTGTGTTATGAGTTAATTTTAAGCCTTTAGCGGTGGAATTATTTTCTTTGATTGCTGCAGAAAATGTAATCAAACTGCGATGCGCACTCGATGCTTAGATATTAATTTAGATATATTTTATATTCTCAATATTTAGAAGATTGAAGCGCGATGTTGTTAGGAAAGTAAAATGCAGCAGTTCATTGGCATGGTTTCTAACGAGGCATTTTTCTGAGTGTGTCTATCATCTGTCATTTCTTAATAGTTCTGGTTTTAATTTGTCAATCTAGAACAATCCTTCGTTACACGAAAACTAATCAAACCACCCTTCTCTATCGAAACGTAAACTGATTGACGATTCTGCATCTTTTAGGCATATTTATTTTATTGTTGATTCATAATTTGTTTAATTTGAAGAAAAGAGGACGTTTTGGAAGATTTTCAATAAAATCTCATTCTTTACTCGTGATGGAGTAAAACTTTCCCTTTGTGATATGACAGGAAACGATACCATCGACCTTCTAATGATATAGACGGGCATATGGGTGTAATTGCTGTCGTAAGCTTGGAACCGATTGGCTAGCACACTGGTGTTCTCTATCACGCTCGTACAAGTAGTCCTCATTGGGATTCGTCTTTTCTCTCAATACCATGTGACATTCGTTCGGACATCTTTTAACCGAGCGATCGGGAGAAAAAACACGAATTTCTGCTCACGTACACCATTTATTTCAAGAAGGTCGATGCCCTAAATGAAGTGTCGTAATTCATTTGAAGGATCCTTCTAGGCTTTCAGTAGAAATCAAACTGAGCTCTTCGATGTTCAAAACTTTGCTATCAGGGAAAGGAAAAGCATTCTCTTTTGAAAACCTTCGCGTTGATTTCCCCATTTTTTGCTTTGAAATCTGGGACTGATGGAATAAAAACTCAGTTTTCCACAGTTTTAGAGATTTTAAAAAGATTCGTTAACCCTCCGAATAGTTTCGACGAGATATAACATGACAGCACTATCTGACCAATTTTGCAAACGACGATATAAAACTGAGCTCTTCGATGTTCAAAAGTTTGCTATCAGGGAAAGGAAAAGCATTCTCTTTTGAAAACCTTCGCGTTGATTTCCCCATTTTTTGCTTTGAAATCTGGGACTGATGGAATAAAAACTCAGTTTTCCACAGTTTTAGAGATTTTAAAAAGATTCGTTAACCCTCCGAATAGTTTCGACGAGATATAACATGACAGCACTATCTGACCAATTTTGCAAACGACGATATAAAACTGAGCTCTTCGATGTTCAAAAGTTTGCTATCAGGGAAAGGAAAAGCATTCTCTTTTGAAAACCTTCGCGTTGATTTCCCCATTTTTTGCTTTGAAATCTGGAACTGATGGAATAAAAACTCAGTTTTCCACAGTTTTAGAGATTTTAAAAAGATTCGTTAACCCTCCGAATAGTTTCGACGAGATATAACATGACAGCACTATCTGACCAATTTTGCAAACGACGATATATCTCGTTGTCGAGCTATTGCTGTTTATTGATGTGATTGTCATCCAGAACTGGTCAGTTTTTTCTTATGCCGATATATCTTGTCACGTTCACCCTAGTGACGAAATATCTCGTCCTTTAAGGTCTCTTCAACTTTGGAGGATATAGGATACCTCGTCAAGACAAGCTCCAGGAGGGTTAAAATGTAAACTAGTAAAATTTTCCGACTTAGGTCATAGTTAAGGACGATAGCCCCTGAACGTTCTGACTTCGAAAAGTCGATAACTTATTTCATGATAGAAATTTTTTATTCTAAATGAAGAAGGTATTTACGTTTTTAAAATTTACTAGATACAGTCGAGCCCGCATATAGCGAAGTCACACAAAACACTGATAATTATCCGTGATATCCGTTATTCGTTATATCCGATATATCATATATTCGTTATATCCGATATTCGTTATATCCGATATTCGTTATATCCAATATTCGTTACATCCGATATGATAAAAAATTGACTTATCCGCATGTTCTAAAGCAAACGAATTTTCACACGAAGGCTAAAACTTTATTTCATAAGTGGGAAAAAGTCTATAAATTTCTTTTGAACAGTTGAATTCCCAATGCAGTTGCACAATTCTTTTTCCAGTGCGCTAAAATTATCACGGCAGACAATGTTATGCGATTCAAAGAACACACGCAAATTTTAAAGACTGTCCGCGGCAGATTTGGATGTCGCTCATTGTCTATTTACTTCAATTTCATTGTCCTCCTCTTCGGAATCAAGAGAAGTATTTTGTAACATTGCTGCAATGATGCCATCGTCTGTTTGTAATGCTCCAATTTCTACGTTGTAATCGCTATCAACATACTCATCAAAAGTAACATCACCATCCAAAATTATTTTTTCCTGTAAATTGTTCCACATGGAACTTTTTTCAGGATCAGGCTCAGAAATGAAATATGAGTCCCCAAGTCTCCCTAAAAATCCCATATAGAGTTGGTTTGGTTTTTCGATTGAACCAAACGCCAGGCATCATCTAAAAATTGACAACTGTCGTCCACAATTGGGAGAAAAAAAGAGGGTTTATGGTTCCATACCAGAACCCAAAACTTCGCAGCATCCGATATTCACGCTCCAATACTTCGCTATATGCGATCTTTTAAACACTATTTAATATTGCAGTTCCAAAGGGACATAAAAAAAAAGTAGTAATGACCGATATTTCGCTGTATCCGAGCTCGCAATAAGTGGTTTCGACTGTATTAAGTAATAATGAGTTGTAAATGAGTGTTCTAGTGCGTGTCAAGTTCGATTTCCATCCGCGGAAATACTGTTAATTCACCTGCCTCCTTCCCACATTAATTCAAAATCTCCCCACTGACCTTTCCATTTCCCACCTTCGCATTGGAGTGCAAGCACCAATTTATTTGCATCTCTTCCCCGTGACTTCAGAGAATACATTAATTAGGATCGATGTTGAGCGAGAATCGAGAAGACTCGGGAAGAGGGATGGCGGACGCATTAAGCGGACAGACGTTTCGATCGAGCGGGATTCGTTTTGAAACAAAGAACACCTGCGATTCGCTTCAGGATTCTGAGAGAAAAAAAGAAGCTTAATAGAGCTCCTTTGAGCGTTCTTACAATCGAAAGTGTTCGGGACACGAAAGTGGTTTGGATGCGGATTCGGTATTTTTGGTAAGCACGTGAAATTAGCTCTTCAATTAGCTGGTTGATCGAAAGTACAGAGTGTCCATAAAGTCTCTTTATAATTAAAAAAAATATTACAAAGGCAAATGAAAAGACATACAAGTGGAACATTGCAAAATGGCATTCAATTAGCTGGTTGATCGAAAGTACAGAGTGTCGATAAAGTCTCTTTATAATTAAAAAAATTATTACAAAGGCAAATGAAAAGACATACAAGTGGAACATTGCAAAATGGCATTCAATTAGCTGGTTGATCGAAAGTACAGAGTGTCGATAAAGTCTCTTTATAATTAAAAAAATTATTACAAAGGCAAATGAAAAGACATACAAGTGGAACATTGCAAAATGGCATTCAATTAGCTGGTTGATCGAAAGTACAGAGTGTCGATAAAGTCTCTTTATAATTAAAAAAATTATTACAAAGGCAAATGAAAAGACATACAAGTGGAACATTGCAAAATGGCATTCAATTAGCTGGTTGATCGAAAGTACAGAGTGTCGATAAAGTCTCTTTATAATTAAAAAAATTATTACAAAGGCAAATGAAAAGACATACAAGTGGAACATTGCAAAATGGCATTCAATTAGCTGGTTGATCGAAAGTACAGAGTGTCGATAAAGTCTCTTTATAATTAAAAAAATTATTACAAAGGCAAATGAAAAGACATACAAGTGGAACATTGCAAAATGGCATTCAATTAGCTGGTTGATCGAAAGTACAGAGTGTCGATAAAGTCTCTTTATAATTAAAAAAATTATTACAAAGGCAAATGAAAAGACATACAAGTGGAACATTGCAAAATGGCATTCAATTAGCTGGTTGATCGAAAGTACAGAGTGTCGATAAAGTCTCTTTATAATTAAAAAAATTATTACAAAGGCAAATGAAAAGACATACAAGTGGAACATTGCAAAATGGGAAGTATATATTCGAGTTTTGTTTGCCTCATTTAATCACCTCTATATGGGCACAATTGGGCCGGGTGGCCTGGTCGGTGGAGCGTCGAGCTCGTGACTGACGGATCATGAGTTCGAGCCCAGACGACTGAAAACTCCCGTGTACGCTAAAGGTGACTGGTACACGAAAAATCTGTCTTGGCCACAAAGTCCTCCAAGTTCCCATAGTAAATCAATATCTCTGAGGGTGCCAAACCAGGGATTAATTGGATCAAAATTACAACCGTGTGCCTGAGGATGATTGAATGTTGCGAAAATGTGACCTCTCCGTAAAAAAAACGAGAAGTGTCGATGTGCTGCCATCTGTTGTTAAAAAAATTCGAGCTAATTCGGACTTCCTCCCAATGGGGCTCACTTGCATGGAAGCCGCACTCCCCTCGCCTCTTGCCGCTTACGACGGGCCTGGCACTCCGTTGGTCTGCCAGTGTAGGCATAAGAAACAACATGGGCACAATTACTTGCACGAAGCACATCAAAATGGTGCTCGGTTTTTTTTTGTCATGTTCGCTGTAGCATACCCTCATCAATGGTGGCAATAGAATCAATGATCCTCTGCTTTAGTTTAGTGATATCCCGTACCTTTGTTCGATACACCACCACATTGGGGACTGAATGTTCTTAGTTTCCTAAATGAAACAATTCCAGACCGGTGGATTGGAAGGGTATCACTCCTCTCGTATCACTCGACTACGTATCACTCCCTTCGTATCATTCGACTTCGTATCACTCCCCTCGACTTTTTCCAATGGAGTTACGTTAACGATATCGTGTATACCGTTGCCATTTTCATGTCATTTCTCCCATTGATGAGGGTATGCTACAGCGAACATAGCAATAAATCGAGTACCGTTTTGATGTGCTTCGTTCAACTAATAGTACCCATATACAGGTGTATTAAATGAGACAAAAAAAAAACCTTAAATATATACGTGTCATTTTGTACTAATTTCAACTCACCCCTCTTTTTTTATTTTCTTTGTAATAAATATTTGAAATTGTAGAGAGTGTATGGACACTAGTTTTAACTGTCCAATTGGTTTCGACGAGACATCTTGTCAATCAAGATGTGACCAATTTTGTCGATGACACGATATCTCGTCATTAACCTTCCTGATGGATGTTTCGAGGATTTCCTTTCGCAAAATAGACCAGATCTTGATGGATGAGATATGTGGATCCTTGAAGAAAACAGACGAGAACTTGATCTCGTTACCATTAAAAAAAAGCAATTCTTTAATGGGAATGTATCTCGTCAGTATCAAAATTGGTCACATCTTTATTGACAAGATATCTCGTCGAAATCACTTGGAGGGTTAAGATCTTGAAGATTTTTTGATGACGGCGAGATCAAGTTCTGGTCAGTGTTTCTAATAACGAGATATCTACTTCATCAAGATATGGTAAGTTTTGCTAATGAAGAGATACCTCTCATCTATACAACACCCAGGGGAAGGTTAATAACTATCATACAAAATATCTTTAATTAGTTATAGTGTTTACAAAAAAGGTATGGACAGTGGGAGGCTTCGCACCCCTTTTGCTCAAAAGGGGTGGAGGTGTTCCATGGGTCTTGAGGATTCGACGAATAAAGGACCCTTTGGACATGTGAAAGGCAAAAAGAAGGATACAGACAGTATCGGTTAAGACGAAAAGATAACAGAAACAGGCACCGTTGAACAGAGGTGATACCAAAGGAAGATATTGACTGGTGCAATTAATAACTAGACGGATAAGAATACAGTGACTTAGATCAAAATTCAATAAACATGATAGACTGCGTAGTTTACCTGCGTCTTACCTCATATAAAGGAGTCGATTGTAGTTTTTCTAGCTTTTGTAAAGTGTGGTTCGGAACGATGTCCACACAGACTGTGTAAATAGTGCACTATATATGTTCTTCTTACCTCATATAAAGGAGGCGATTGTAGTTTTTATAGTTTTTGTAAAGTGAGGTTCGGAGCGATGTCCATACAAACTGTGTAAATAGTGCACTATATATGCTTTAGAAATAAATGACTTGTGGCAAGATTTCGTCCCTCTGTATTCATAACAGAACATCGAGTGTAAACAGATGTCGAAAGAAGACGATGCGATGTCCTTACACTCTGTGTAAATAGTGCACTATTTATGTTACAGAAATAAATAGCTTGTGGCAAGATTGGATCCCTCTTTGTGTACACTTCAGTAATATCTAATGGAAACAGAGGTAGACTAGAGGTTCGGGGTAGACTGCGCGATGTCCATACAGTCTGTGCATGGAAATAAATGATTTATGGAAAAATTATGTCCCTCACTTTGTTTAACACTATAATATCTAGTGTACCACTCGACCACAAATGTTATGGCAATTTTAATGATCTAAGAACTACTAAAACGAAAGAACTGACTTCAAAACTTGAAAGTCAGTTCTTTTTGAAAAGTTGAGAATTGATATCCTTCCCTGCAACCTTAGATAACATCGAATGACTTTTTAAATGGGATCGTCTATATTTCTTATCTTTGAAGGTTTCTATTTGGGTAGCCACCGATCCTGGGCTTGACTGTTACAATTTGAAAGAATAATCAAAATACCACCCATAAAAGATTTAAAATAGTATATTAAATGGATGGAATATGTAAAAGTGACACATACAAGAGAAAATGGTTTCTGTAACAGCCGGGACGATAGACTACATGTTACTTTGGTGGACAGAGAAATGCTATCATGCAATAAACTATTTATTATATGCATGTATGTACAATGCATTATTTACAGATTATGGATATCGCACCGTTCACTCCAAATATCTGTTCTAAACGTAACGCATAAGCATAACCATGTTAAATAATATGGTTAAAAACTCAAAATAACGTGAAACATAAATGAATAAATAATTTTTTTTTAATTTAGACCCTAAAAAAGGTGAACATTAGACAAAAACTAGCATTCCAGCAAAACATAACTTAAATTTAAATTAAGATATTTTATTTTGTAAATTTTATTCTGAAGATTGAAACTTTCTTCAGGGCATGAACCACTCACATCATTGTAAACCAGTTCTTTTAAAAGCTGAAGAGGTTAAAGTTCAACCAAGAAAAGTTCCCAAAATTAAGCAACTCATAACTTTCATCATTAATCTAAAACCCACAATAGCTTAATCTATTTTGTGACCTTTTACTGGGAGCCTTTACTGGAAGCCACGCGCTGGCCAGCATTTTACGTTTATTGAATTTTGATTAATTTACATTTTTATCTACTGGGTTTCAGTTTACCAGTCTATATCTTCACGTAAAATTACCTCCGTACAACAGAACGCACGTGATGTGAATCCCAGTCTTCAAAATGCCATTAAAAAGAAAAAGATCCGAAATAAAAAAAAATGTAAATAAAATACCGTCTGAGCGCTATTTATGATCCATCGCCGATGGGCTGCAATATAATGGAACAACTCAAAAGTTATAATTTTGAAAGACAAGTACAAGTATCCGTAGAAAACTAATTTCTTCCAGCAGCAAACTGACAAATCTCCAAGTTCAATACTGAACCGCTAGGTGACAAACGTGTTTTAAAGCATGCTTTTTGTTTTCCAGTAATGAGAACTTTAAAAACCCATTTTAACTCAAACTGTTATTTTCTGAATTGTGTCATTGTTGCAGTTCGTGAGTGATACTATACTATACAAGTATTGGGAAACAGTCGCATTTTGGAAACTAAAATACTTAGCTTATTTAAAAATATTAAATATTTTTTTACATTCCTTGAAACCAGCCATTGTATTTTTTTAGGGAAGTGAAATGTCATTTGTCATTTCTCCCAAGCTTTTAGCCTGCTCCCAAATGTCATTTTGAAGAAATATGATATTTCTCAAAATAAATTTTATTACATCAACTGTTTATATTTATGTGTAACCACAATAGACTGTGTCATTTTTTGAATGTCATTTTGTATTTAGGGATTGCCTGGAAGAGATGGAATTCCTGGAACAACCACCGAGTTTGCAGTTATTCCCGTAAGACTATTTTATTGTAATTTATTGATGCTTTGGTTGTTAAATGCTTTGTTATACCATTCTCTAAACACACTATTTAAATCTTTATCACTCCAAGAATATAGCAGGGTATTTCGAAAATATTTGAGCAATTTGTAAAGGGTGGTGACACAAAATAAACATTTTTGATCTTGTATTATGTGTCCAGAAATGACACGTTTAGGTGTTAGAGGGGGCGCTGTTTAGGTCAGATTTTCAACGGAAAGCTCCGAATTTGTATAACGATGCATGCCGTTGAAATACGAACGGGAATAATGCTTTACACCACAGAAAAGATGTTATCGACCGACCTAAACAGCATTTTCCATCATCAAAACGCGGAATTTCCGAACGCATACCACTCTCAACAATTGGCCCCTATACCACTCTTAATAATTGGCCCCTATACCGCTCTTAACAATTGGTTCCTATACCACTCTTAACAATTGGCCTCTATACCACTCTTAACAATTTGGTTATGTATTTTCTAAACATGCTGCATGAAATAAGTAAAACGCATTACTGTCGTATAGTGTGATAAGAGTTTAACTGTAGTTATTTTCTGTGTGTTTTGTACGTTAAAATTGGTGTTTAGGGTCACAAACCAAATTTGTGGAATTTGTTCCAATTTATATAGTTTAAAACATTCTATATATACATATTATTTTCTAACGGTGGTTAATTTATCAACTCCTAACATGTCTTTTGCATAGCAATTACGTAGACATATACCGTTGACACAGCAGAAAGTCATTAGCTAGAATTTACCGAAGTCATTAAATGCTTATTTTTATAAAAATATAAATACAATCTTACTGTAGTCTGATAAGATATATAGCACTATCAAAATTTGCTTATTATTTAGTCTTTAAACAGTTGTACAGTAAGAAATATTTCTTGCCATTTAATGAGTTCTGCTCTAAGCTAACAAATATGTAAATGAAATATTTCTTGCCATTTAATGAGTTTCTGCTCTAAGCTAACGAATATGTATTGGATAAAAATTAAAAAATGTATATATTTTTTAAAGTATTTATTTTTTAAGTGAAGAGGAGACCTCTTGATGTTCCAACGTTCTTAGCTAAAGTTGTTTTAGTCCCTCTTTCTAGCTCTTGGGGGTTCTAATGTTCTCTGATTATTTTGTTGTAGTTTCTCTTTTCTACTCTTGGAGACCTAATAATATCTTCTAATAATGTTCTAGTCTCTCTGTTCTGCTCTTTACCAAGAACTGAACAGTAAGATGCAGTGTAGTACCAAACATTTGCTCCGCTGGAGTGCATCCCAGATCAAAGTGCAGATTAACTCTGAATGGGAAGAAATTAGACAAGACCAGAAATATCTCTTGCCTATTCGTCTGGAATAATGTCATAAATCACGTATTGATAGGAAGGGCCCGCAGAATTCAATCCTATTTCGAAACATTGTGTGAAAATATACGCACAAGATAATTAGCGTGAACTGAAATTCAGTTCATTGCACGGGGTCACCGTGGCTCAGTGGGTTTGTCCATTGCGTTATCATCCTAGCAGTTGTTGGAGGGCAGGTTCGATTCATACCTGATTGTTTTTTTATCTTCTGTACTTGTAAAGGTTTTCCTGTGTGTGTATGTCCTTGATATGGCCCTTCTACCATAAAAACCAACCCAATCATTCATTGCATAGGTGAAATGCACGACTTGAAACATTCAAACAAAAACTTTGTACGTAATGATCGTTATCCTTACGTAGGACACGATAGCCCAGTTGGTAGAGTCGCGGATTAGCAATAAGAGGGTAGCGAGATTGAAACTTCATCAAACCGAAGATTGACGTGTATATGGAGCTAATGTACATTAAATGTGTCGTGACCATACGTTGACGTGGTGTAGAAGTTTGGAGAGTGGGGTCTCTGCTCAGATGTTGCACTCGTCATCTGACCGAAGTTCGAAACGACGAGTTGTCGTCGGATCTCCCTTCAGGTTTGAAACCGGACCGTCATTAACTATGAGGTGTTGATCCAGTGCTACTTTGGAATAGTTGGTTGGAATCGTTTTATGGTGCAAAGACCACATTAGGCCAAGCTGCGTCAAAGAACACCAAGTACAGTGCAAGTAAAGTTTTCCTGACACAGATAGGAAATTAATACAAATAGGGTAGACTACAGGAATTGAACCTGCTTCACCTATAACTCGAAAGTGCGGATAAATACACATTGCCACAGCCTTTATTTGGGGCATAAAACCGAGAGAGAAAATTGTGACTCCTCCGAAATTATTTTCTGCCGAACATTTTCTGAGCATGCACAATCCCGGCAATTCCAACCACACAGGAAGACGGAAAATATTTACTCCACGCACAATTTAAGCACCACTTATCGCCAACGCTGAAGTTTATTCACCACAACCGATAAAAAGCCCCACACCTAAGCACTCCAAACTCCAATAAGAGTCACTTTTTGTTCATTCATAAACATTAAGTCCCCCGCGGATTATGTGTGGTTAACTTCAGAATTTTTTTTTCACGAAGAGCAAATAGGAAACATTTTCCATCCACGAGAATACACAGGGATTCTCCCCTTTTCTAAAGCATCTGGTTTATAGCTTGTGAAGAGTTATTAAGCATTCCCAAACACAACCTCCTGTAACCAAACACCCATAAACATAAACAGCATTAGGTGGAAATGTTTTACTGTTCCTCCTTTCCTTTCATCAAAAATGGTGTTTTACGATTCCGCTTATGCCCTCTCTCGGAACTATTCTTTTATGCCCTTCAGATCTTTTATTGTGTTCCCTTTAAGGTCTTCCATTACGGAAGGGGCTTGTAGCACTTTTATGGATTTTAATAAAAGATTTTCTCTCTACATGAAAAGAAAGGCCGACACGCTTTTTGAGGGACTCTTCTGTTTAAGAGTTGTATAAAAATTTGTACTCGGGAGTTTCTCTCTCTCCGAGATTTCGTTTTGTTACGTGAAAAGTGGGATTTGTTTTTTTTTTACTTTGAATATTCTTCCTTTCTGCCTTGCGAGTTGGACAAATATGCTTCAATCTTTTCTAAGCGGAGCTATGAAAAAGTTTCCTCTTTAAATAATTGCATTCATAAAATTAACTCTTCAGAGGTAGAAATTTTTATATTTTCGTAATTAGCCTAATTTATGTTAGCCCTCTGAGGTATGTATCATTTAGGCAAACTGGAAGTCTTCCCTGCGTGACTTCTAACCAATTTTAACCTTCCGGGTACTTTAACGAGTTATCTCGTCTATCTAGCACCTCGTCAGTTTTGCTAATGACGAGATATCTCGTCCATCAAGGACCTCGTCAGTTTTGCTTATGACAAGATATCTCGTCCATCAAGGAGCTCGTCAGTTTTGTTTATGACGTGATATTTCGTCCATCAAGGATCTCGTCAGTTTTGTTTATGATGAGATATCTCGTTCATCAAGGACCTCGTCAGTTTTGTTCATGACGAGATATCTCGTCCATTAAGGACCTCGTCAGTTTTGCTTATGAAGAGATATCTTCCATCAAGGACCTCATCAGTTTTGCTAATGACGAGATATCTCGTTCATCAAGGACCTCGTCAGTTTTGCTTATGAAGAGATATCTTCCATCAAGGACCTCATCAGTTTTGCTAATGACGAGATATCTCGTTCATTAAGGACCTCGTCAGTTTTGCTCATGACGAGATATCACGTCCATCAAGGACCTTGTCAGTTTTGCTTATGAAGAGATATCTTCCATCAAGGACCTCATCAGTTTTGCTAATGACGAGATAGCTTGTCCATCAAGGACCTCGTCAGTTTTGCTTATGACGAGATATCTCGTTCATCAAGGACCTCGTCAGTTTTGCTTACGACGTGATATCTCTTCCATCAAGGACCTCGTCAGTTTTGCATATGACGAATCTCGTTCATCAAGGACCTCGTCAGTTTTGCTTATGACGTGATATCTCGTCCATCAAGGACCTCGTCAGTTTTGCTAATGACGAGATATCTAGTCATCAAGATATTGCTGATTATTTTATGATGACGAGATCTGGTCAGTTTTCTTTTAATGACGAGATCTTGATAGACCAGATATCTCGTTCAACAAGGTCTGACACGTTTTGCTAATGACGAGATATATCGTCACCACGGTATTGCCGATTTTTTTATGATGACGAGATCAAGATCTGGTCTGTTTTGTTCCAATGTCGAAAGACGATGAGATCTTGATAGACGAGATATCTCGTCCATCAAAACTGGCCAAACCTTGATGTACGAGAGATCTCGTTCATTAAGAACAGCTCAGCTTTGCTAATGACAAGATACATCATCGAGACAGCTACCAAAAAGGCTAAATTATGTAAAAATATTATCAACAGCTACTTCGGCGGTGCCATAACGTCCACCGAAATCAGAAAAAATATTTTATTTTATTTTACATATGAATTTGTTTGGAATTCCCCAATCCATGAAAATCACAGGCAACATAAACAGTCACAGGAACTTAAAACATAGAACAAGAAATAAATTGTACAATGCATATTGGTGGATAGAGATGGTCACTTATGGTTGCAAAAAGTTTATAGGGAGTTCATCATATTTCTAGCATCCCATTATAGTTTAGAAAAGTCACCACTTGTTTGAGACTCGATCGAGTCCTGGGAACAATAGTATATGTTCACAGCATTCGTATTGCCCGCCTTGCAGATTTGGCATTCACTTGTTGTTAGGAAGCCGATTCGGTTTAAATGTTCTGCTAGACAGTCGTGACCAGTTATTAGTCTAAAGTTCACTGATTCCATACGGGGTTTATGACTGTAGTCTTTCCAACCATACTGGATCAACGTTTTCCATTAGATAACGGGTTCTGCTTTGTTTTGTGCGTTGTCGCGATTTTACTGTAGATGTATTTCTTTAATAACCCTGTAGAGAATGGTTGAGATAATTGTTGTTTTAGAGTTCCTTTCTTTGCCAAAAAGAGTCAGCTATTTCATTGCCTTCGATGCCTACATGCGATGGGATTCATTGAAATACTATCACTTTGTGATAGGTTTTGAGAGATCAAGTTGTTTGTTTGATATGGGAGATATAATATTCAATGCAGTGACGATGTAACAACCTGTATTGCGGCCATTGAGTCTACTAAAATTACAGTCTTAATAAAAAGATTGGTTTTAAATATAAGGCTGTCCAGTGCCATTGAGATGACGTGGATTTCAGCATCAATACTAGACATGTTTCTTCCTACGGGAGCGTGACGTGAAAACAGTTTGCTATATATCCCGGCTCCAGTCTTATCTTGTAGCTTGGAACCATCAGTGTATAATGTAGACCATTCCTGAGTCCGGGTATTCTTTGTCTAGTACACATAATGAGGTGGTTCTTAGAATTCAGTCTAGAATATCTTTCTTACCCAAATTATCTATTTCTAGATGTTTTTCAATGTCCATAAAGTCTAGGGGGTTTACCAAGTTTGTATTTGTGTCCGCTAGTTCTTTAACTCCAAGTTCATACAATAATTTTAGACAACTCTCAATTGGTGACACGTGTGTTTTTAATGTACTCATTCCTCTATCTGTAATCCAATTTGCCTTCTGTCAAGCTTTTAATTTAATGAGCGTTCCCAAAGATTCCCATTTTATCATATGTTTTAGCCTATATTAGTCAGATTTTTAACTTCTACATTTCACGACCGGTTTCATCTGTGTATCTAATAAATGTGGTTGTTAAGTCATTAGTTACGTCGTGGTCAAAAAGTAATTTTGCACTACTATGAAATCCCCTGATGCTCAACACGTCATTTCAACGTTTACGAGTTGTTGTTTTCGTATCTTTCCTTTCGGGATGGATCTCTGACCGTCACCAATAGTCCGTTGTGTTGCTCCAGTGAAATGGTAATTCAACTGTCTATAAACTCCTGTCGCTCAAAAGAAATTAGAACTGTTTTAGCCTAAAATTGCTAGCATCAATGGATTATTTTCTTACATTTCAATCACAGTGAACTCGATTCAAAATCCTCTTAAAATATCCTAACACCGATTTAACAATAGAATTTCAAATCCTCTAAACATTACATATACGAATATCATCGGCCCAATAGAACTTGAAATTTACTGAAATTATAATCACCGCGGTATATTACCAATGGGACTTCACAATACCGGTATTTGTAGTTACAGGATTTTTCATAACGAGATAAGAGAGAAAATACATGTAATATACAAGTATATATATATACATATAATAAAATACAAAAACATAATAAAATCTTTACATCTATATGAGATATAAGTAAAGGTGTTAGCCCCTAGATCGGAAGGCTCATGGTTAGAATCCGGGTCAGTACATCGATATTTGTAATCGTATGGTGTAGAGGCGACTGGTGCACCTTAAATCTGTCGTGGCCAAAAATCCTCGCATTGGGTGGATGTAGAAGTTTGGAGGGTAGGGAGCCAACTCTAGTGTTGCCTCGTCATTTGACCGTGGTTCAAAATTACGTGGTGTGTTGTCCTCGGATCCTTCCCTTAGGGGATTGATCCCGGACCATTGTCAATAGCCCGTTGTGTTTCTCTGGTACGACGCTAATTAAAATTATTATTACCATAATCTGTTGATGAAAAGATGCTTTTTAAAATTTTAGCGATTTACAATTCATAAAAAAAAAAAAAAAAAATTAAAAATTAAAAAAATAAACCGCTTTTTTAAGGGTATTGACTATTTATTCTTCCTATAATCTTTAAAATCAAATTTTAATCTACTCGCGGCTGTAAAGTCTCTGGTTTAATATGTTTTTTAAATGTATAAATTCAATAGAGAGATTTTAATTGGATTTGATAAGCTCGAACAAAGTTTCTTCAATTTCAGGGTCCTCCAGGACTTCCCGGAGAACTAGGTGAAATCGGTTTGCCTGGAACGAAAGTAATTAATCTTCACTACTCTATTGTTTTTTTTATCTGATTTTGAAACGCAGTTTTGATTTATTAAACTTAACCATCATAAGAATACACTTCGTAACCATTATTAAGCACTTTTAATCTGATTAAATATACTTAAATATAATTAATTCACTTTTGATCGATCGAAGGATTCAGTTCTGATCGAAGGATTTAAAATCTAGTCTTTTAATTATTTGTAATTAAGCATTTTTAATCTAATTAAATATACTTAAACATAGTATTTTTTCCGCGTATTTAATATTGTTTTAGTTTTGAGATCTGAGGATGTAAAATCTAGTCTTTTAATTATCCGTGATGTTTTAAAATAAATGTGAAATATTTAACATATTCCAGGGAGAGAAAGGATCAAGAGGTGACACAGGATCACAAGGAGCACTAGGACTAAAGGTTAGTTTTCCCCTTTTAAAAAACATCCTCGGATTTTTATAAATTGTTTTTATTTATTAAAGCAATCTTTGTTCAAAACCGATCAGAGTTTAGAATGTTTTCTGTTTATATTTATGCACGTACTTCACGTAATGAAACTCTACATAGAAAATATGAATAAATATCCATTTTGGCAAGTTAAACTAAGGCCCTGTTCACAGGAGGCATTTTCTAACACGCGTTTTCCAGAGGTCAGCTTTCCGTAAGCATTAAATTATGTTTTTTTAGTTACTCTAATTCAAGTTTTTATCTTTGCGATCGTCGAAGATATTGAAAATTTCAACGGATTTCAAATCAGAGTAAAATTCTACGCCATATCGATACCAAAACAGATTTATTATTTATTATTTATCATATGATTATTTAATTGTTTATTAAATAATTAATTATTTATTTAAATAAATTCACATTTAAGGTATTGATCTGTTGTAAAATTTTACGCAGATTTCAAATCCGTTGAAATTTTTACTCTACCTTCAACGAACGCAAGGATAGAAGCTTGAATTAGGGGAATAAAAAAAAATTATGTATAAGAAAAGCTGACCTTGGAAAACGCGCGTTAGAAAATGCCGCATGTGAACAGGGCCTAACCCTCCAAGTTGTTTCGACTAGATATCTAGTGCATAAATATATGACTAGTTTTGCTAATAACGAGATATCTCGTCATAAAAATATTGCCGATTTTTTTATGGTGATAAGGGGCAAGATGTGGTCAGTTTTTTTCTAATGGCAAGAAGTCTCGTAGAGACAACCAGCAGGATGTTTAATAAATTGCTATCTTCGTTCTTATTAACTCATTTTTTTGAAAATCTAGTTTTGAAAGCTCGAATATGTACATAAACTACTACTTCATGACAAAACACTTGTTATTAGAAACTATTTCATCTATGAAAAGTACTCACAAAGCTATGGATAATTTCTGAACACAAAAATGTACGCCGATGGCAGAATATTAAAACACCTAAAATGGCTGTATAAATCATAATTCAAGTAAATACACTCTATAACAAAAATATCGACGCACCATGAAGGTGCTGAATTACAGTAGTGCTGGGCTCGATAAACTTGGAACTGCTCTGACAGGTGACGTGTAGTCTTTAGTGACGAGTCCCGTTTCCAACTGTTTCCTGACGACAACCTCAGATGTTTCTGGAGACGTCCAGGGCAGCGTGGGGATCCTGTCCTTACTATCGTACGCCGCACATGCCCACAACAGGGCCTTATGGTCTGGGGGCCATCTCCTTTGATAGCTAGACCCCTTTGGTAGTCGTTTCTGGCACACCTACAGCACAGGTACATAGACGACATTCTACGACCGGTTGTATTAACGTTTCTTTTGCGACACCCGGACTTACTTTTCAATACGATAATACCCGGCCTCCCACGGCTAGTGTTGCTATGAATTGTCTTCAAGCTTTCCCAACACTTCTTTGGTCAGCTAGGTCTCCTGATATCTCATTTGGGACGTTATGGGAAGGCGAACGCAACCATCCCGGAATGTTTACCTTTTAGTCGGACAGTTGGAGACAATTTGGTAAGAAATCCCGCTGGACACAATCCGGGAGCTTTGTCAGTCTATGAGCCTAGTGGCAGCCTGCATCCAGCACAGAGGTGAACCAACGCCTTATTGTTTCCTCCCTTTGTAACGGTCAAACTCTGAAAGAAATCATTCGATTGTTATGAAATTTTAATCGTTTGTATTGCTATGTATGTTCTTCACATCCATCAATTTGTATAGCAATCGGATAACTACTTCTTGGTGCGTCGAATTTTTTTTGATATAGAGTATGTATTGAAAATTGAACGAATGAATCAAATGCCAGGCACTTGCATTACGTTATTCTCTTCCAATTCTCTTGTATTTATTAACTTATTAAATATTTTTAAGCCTCACTATTTATCAAGTGCATCACGTTTTTACTATGCCTCATTTGCATTTCAGGGAGACAAGGGAGAACGAGGTGATGTTGGATTTCCTGGTCTTGATGGTCAAAAGGTAAGAACTCATTTTTAACACACATAGCAACGAGTGTTTAGCCATCTCTACATAATAACTTTACTTAATCTAGCCGCACGCTTAAACAAGTTATACGTCGTCTTCCCAATTCTTCTACAGCGACGAGTTCGAGATATTATATTATCGGTAAAATTTCATTTTCCTAAAAAGTCTACACCAATTACGGACGCAATATTATCATATTCGTAATTGGTGTTGACTTATCGAAGTGGTAAGGAAAAGAACTGAGTTAAAAACAATCACTTTCATTAATTAAAGCCCCTTGTCACGGGTCACGCAATGTTCAAATATAACACAAAACAAAAAAACAAAAAAATGGAAAATTTAAAGTAACACGATGGAAAATTTTCAAGGAATTAATATCCACACGGTGTTGATTAAAAGAGAAACGAGCTTATCAATCACAAAATATCTGACAGAAAGAGCACTACAATCTCTCCATCTTTATATGCTGATAAAAATTAAAAACTACATGATTCGTAAAATTAATTTGAAAAAAGACGATAAAAGACTAATGACGATTTGAAGAAAGAAAAGAAGATTACATAACATTAACTATTTAAGGTGGTAATTAAATAAAATTATACTCCAAATGTGAATTTATATTGTTATACTTAAAGACTGTTTTCGATTCACTGATTGTAGGTTAAATCAACAGAACACGGGAAAAAATTTCGTAATTAATTGATACATCTTTTGTGTTGGGTACATTCTGGTACAGTTTACTATCAGACAAGTTCACTATATGCTCCCGTCATATTCACTACTCCAATTTTCAGAATCGTTACACCCCCTAAAGGGGAACTTACTTTATGTTATATTATTAGGATTTTAATACCATGTAAAATTCATATGATCAGTTGTTTCTTCTAATTTTAGGGTAACAAAGGAGAAACAGGAAGACCCGGTGAATTTGGAGCGAAAGGGGAAAGGGTAAGCATGCATCTGTTACTTTTGACTCATTTGAAAACGATCCTGCGGCAAATGATATTTTAAGATTTTACCGTCCTATGCACTATACTGATACGGTCATAACAGTAATAATAGTATTTTTTCTACAAAATCCGTAGCATAGAAATACCACTCTTCATAAGATTAAGAACAAGTTTTTGGCAATATTTCATTATGGTAAAATGTAACCACTTCAGTGTATAAAGTAAAAGTTTAATTTAAAAATTTAAAAAAGTGTACTAATTTATTTAACTTTCCTGGTGGTGTGGTCCCTGCTGTCAACTGTTGGAACTTCATCAAACTACGTTTCGATTGTTACTCGCGCCATCTTGTATCTGTCAGAAAGTGCGCCTGACATCATGTCACATCGTCAAATAACCAATTTAGCACAGCCTGTGAAAGACAATGGAACTTTAGTCTACCAAAAAGCACTTCATGGTGGAGATAAAGTACGCTGCTCTATATGGCTATTGTGTCGTAAGTTAAATTTTGTAGTGGAAACTAAGTTCACTTCAGCACCCATTCATACCCATGCGAGTTTAACATCAGTCACTGCAAATGTAATAAACATGACTTACTACCGGACATATAGTTAATACTAAGAACAAGACAGTCAAGAGCTTCACAGAACACACGAGACCAATAACTAATGTCATTTCCACAGGCTCATTTACTGAAATCAATGACTGTTACTCGCACTTCCAACGCAGCAATCGCATTATTCTTCATTTGAATTTTTAATATCCGTTCCAGGGATTTCCGGGAGCCCCGGGACTTCGAGGAGATCCAGGTTTGATCGGAATGCCGGTAAGTATCGACGGATCGTGCTTAATCCTCTTAATTGCCGGACTTTTTTGGTCCCGGGTACTTATTGATTGACTCTCTTCAGGGACCGTCCGGGATACCTGGCACAAATGGATTACCAGGAGGCAAAGGCGATAAAGTGAGTACTCTCCCTCGTGGACTCTCTCTTCTCCGACAAATTCCAACTCTTACTTGAAACTCTATTTGACGTGAATTTTAATTACATGGTGTTTCTAAAGTAACTATCCACTTCTATGGGTTGGACCGACCAACTGGTCTGTTGGTTAAGGTGTTTGCCTCTAGATCGGAAGGTTCCTGGTTTGAATCCGGGTCAGTGCATGGATATTTGTAAACATATGGTGTAGAGGCGGTTAATGCACCTTAAATCTGTCGTGGCTTGGAAAGTCCTCACGTTGGGTTGGTGTGTAAGTTTAGCTCAGGTGTTACCTCGTCATCTGACCATGGTTAAAAATTATGTGGCGTTGTCCTGGGATCTTTCCCTCAGGGGATTGATCCCGGACAGTTGTCAATTGAGCATTGTGTTGATCTAGTACGACGTTAATTAAAATTACCGAAAATTACCTTATCAATGGGTTGGTTTTGGGGTTTGTTACACAACGCCCATATTTGGCCAAGCTGCGCCAAACACGAGGTAAGCAATGTTGGGTAATTGTGAAAAAAAGGAGGGAGAACAGTAAAGAAGGATCGCTTGGGAATCGTGGAGTCGCGATCCACATATTTACCAGAGGCAGTGTGAGCCCCATGGGGAGATAATAGATCACTAGGGTACCTCGGGTTCCTGAAGCCCGTGCACACAGAGATGTGAACCCCCAAGGTCAGCGGTAGCTCAATTGATAGGGTCGCGGATTGGGAACCTGAGAGTTACGAGTTATCCAAAGACGTCGTGCAGGTGGGGATCTGACGCGTGTTAAATTTGGTGTGACCGCAAATGTCCTCACTTTGGTGTTTAAATTTGGAGAGTGGGATGCCAGCTGAGGTGTTGACTTCGTCATCTGACCGTGGCTCTCAGAACGATAATTTGTTGTTATCGATTCTTTCTATTCGGGATTGATCGCGGACCTTCACCAATTGCTCGTTATGTTGCTCAGTTCGACTTTAATTCAACTCAACCATTTCTGTGCAGCAGCTTTTAAATACTTCGTTGTTGTTGTGTCTATGCATACAGTACTAGTGCAAAAGTTTAGAGTCCTCCAAAAGCCTTGGTGACAAGATCTGCAAGTTCTGGAGCTCGAAGGCTATGGAGGATTTCGATTGGGGGTGCTCCAAGTTGAAAGAGGGAACCAATAATGGCTTGGCAGTCGAAAACATGATCTGGAGTTAGTTGCAATTGGGGACAGTACCTGCACATGGGATAGGATTTTATATTAGTTCGTGAAATCTTCATGCCTTTGAAATGTCCAGTACGTAGCCTAGCTATTGTAGCTCTCGGGGGAGCCTGTAACCCCTAGAGAGCGGGTCCCCAGGCTGCGGATAGGGGAATGCCTCCATTGGTTTACCATTGGGTTGTAGGAGTGAAATAAAATAGCTCCCGCGGACTAACAGGCAGAAGTCCAACCTTTCCGGAGGCAATGGCACCCCTCTTCTATGAATAGTGCAATAAATACTTCGTTTTATGTTGCGAATGTAAATACACGAAGTAAACACACACCCTTGCATACCAATTATCTCTTTTTTTTTCAATGGTAAGCACGATTCTAAACTATTGAAAAGAAAAATATTGTCAGACTTTTTAACTTAAATGGATAGTTTCTTTAGAAACTCCCAGTAATTGGGATATTTAATGGTCTAAAATCTAAAAAAAATAATTATGGTATAAACATAGAGTATAAACTGCTATTATATGTGTAAAGAAGTTATTTAAAACAGGGGCACTTACTTCTAAGAATCCTACCTCCTTGCTTTTTCTCTAAAATGAGCGATAAACATTCGACAAAGACCAGAAAATACTATCGGCTCCAAGCAGAAACTCATTGACTTGGCATTCTTTCCGAGACTAAATGCTTTTTTTTTCACGATGAGAAATTGAGTCGTATTGTAATTTGTTAAAAAGATATGCGATACTATCAAAATGCTTACATTATTTATTCGTGTTACTATAAAAACTAATATTTAGTATTTAAGCAGCTGCATAATAAGAAATAATTTCTGTCAGTTAATGAGTTGGTGGTCTAAGCCGACGATATGGTGGTGAAAATTCAGAAACTTCGAACGATGACAAATAACGATTTAAAAGGGAAACATAGTCAATTGCTATTTCGGTGAAGCAAAGCGACCACCATGATTAGGATGACAGAAGTATTCCATCTGTTCTGATGGAGAATTTCCTGCAACGAAATAGCTATTGGCTATTTCTCAGATGGTTTTATCTTTAACACAGTCATATTCTGAATTCTAAATTTTTTTACTATATATACTGGTTTTACTATGGTTTCTGTTCTGATAGAGAATTTTTTGCATCGAAATAGCTATTGGCCATTTCTCACATGGTTTAATCTTTATCACCGACATATTCTAAATTCTAAACTTTTAGTACTGGTTTCACTACTGTTTTAACCGTGTATCTACAGACAGTATGAGAAGTAAGCTGAAAAGTCCAGAAGGTGGGCAAGAAAGTGCAAAGTTATTATTTTAATCAAATTATTTAACAATCCGGTTAATATGTTTGTTGCTACACGAGTTTCTTGTGAAACCCAATAAATGGTTGGATGTTTGGGTACTTAATGCGCAAGGGCCATATGTGACCAAGTTGCACAAGACACGACAAAAATCTCTTGACAAAATAAAGACTGATATAAAACTTATCTATTTACAATTTTGAATTAAATCTAGCCCAATGTATAAAATCTAAATAAAATTCACAAAACCGATGCGATAGATAAAAAACAAAATATTGTTAAAATGTCCAAAAAGGTCTTTTGGAGTTGGATTTGAAACCCCAAATCGGAATTGTCTAAGGTTATTAAAAGCTCTACATTCAGTCAAAATGTGTCGAATAGTAAAACACAGTGGTAAGTTCAACAGAACGGAGCAAGTTCACCTATGGGTGTCTATGTGTAAAATGGGTATGTCCAATTCGAAGCCTTGTTAGTGGTGCATCATTTATTCTTATTCACTAGGGGGCTCCGCCCCCTGCTCGCTTACGCTCGCCAAACGTCTGAGAGAACAGAGAGAAAAAAGCGAGCCTCTTTCCTCGTCAAATAAAAAGAAATCGTTTTTATGGCAATTGTTGCTACGATAAATTTGATGTCTGGCAAACCCGATAGTAAAAAATACAACCCTCATAAGCTCCGCGAAATAAAAAATACGAAATTTGTGTCACCAACTTTTAATTGCATCGATTTTATTTATGAACCAATTTTGAAAATAATTGCACCGTAAGAAAGAGTACATTCTGAGGTATACTGCGATATTTTCAAACTTAAAAACTAATTGTAATACGATATACAGGGTGGTCCCGAATTCATGGTACAAACTTTAATGGTAGGTACAGGACATTGTAACAATGATTTATTGTATAGGAATGTATAGTCGCAAGTGACGCGGTGAGGCGAAAACAGGGGAAATAACGGCCGAAAGGAAAAACAAAGATTTTATTGAAAGCGTTGTTGACAAGTGTCATGTTTACAGTAATTGTTCAAAATTGCGTCCACCAGTATCGATACATGCTTGACAGCGTCGGTGGAGCGATTGGCGTACACGTTCAAAGATGCCTGGTATTTCACGCACACCTGCAGCAGCTACAGATAAGCGAGCGACGAGATCCTCATCTGAGTCAACTGGAGTCTCATAAACAAGATGCTTTAGATGTCCCCATAAAAAGTAATCGAGGCTCGATAAATCGGGAGATCGGGGTGGCCAAGGGACTGGTCCACCACGCCCAATCCATCGAGTACCAAACGTGGCATTCAGGTAATTCCGTACATCAATGCTGAAGTGTGCTGGCGCCCCATCGTGCTGAAACCACATGCGGTTACGAATGGCGATCGGAACATCATGCAGCAGTTGTGGTAACACTTCTTTCAGAAAAATAAGATAGCTTCCGCCAGTGAGCCGCGTGGGTAGTAAGTATGGGCCAGTCAAAAAGTCGTTCACAATACCAGCCCACACATTAATACTGAAACGTTGTTGAAACGCATGTCGACGCGTTGCATGTGGATTATCGGTTGCCCACACATGGGAATTGTGCGCATTAAAGACACCCTCGCGTGAAAATGTCGCTTCATCTGTAAATAGCACATAATCTACGAAATCCGGCTGCAACGCACATTGCTGCATCACCCACAGGCAGAAGTTCACGCGGCGAGGATAATCTGCCGGATTCAATGCTTGTACTTTCTGAAAATGGAAGGGGTGTAAGCGATTTTCGTTTAACACTCTGCATACAGTCTGATGACTCACACCTACGTCACGCGCAACAGTTCTTGTGCTTGACTCGGGTCTATCAGCCACAATGTTCAAGATGCTTTCTTCCAGCCTTGGAGTGCGTACAGCTCTTACTCGACCAGCGCCATGTCTGTTGACATCGAACGCACCTGTTTCACAAAGTTGACGATGTAACCGTTGAAAAATTCTATGATCCGGCATTCGTCGATCAGGATACTCCGCGCGATACATTCGTAACGCAGCTCTGCCGTTACCATTTGCACGGCCGTACATGTAATGCATGTCTGCTTTTTCTGCATACGTAAAGTCACCCATCGTCTACGGCAGCACAATTGTGAATGGCGCTTTTCCCTACTGCGATGCATCATGTTCAACAGCGGCTAGACATCTACTGCCCTCTACCGGCAATGATACCAACCGATCACTCCATTTCTCTTTAATTTTATTTCCCCTGTTTACGCCTCACCGCGTCACTTGCGACTATACATTCCTATACAATAAATCATTGTTACAATGTCCTGTACCTACCATTAAAGTTTGTACCATGAATTCGGGACCTCCCTGTAGATATGACAGTTTTAGTTTTGTATCGGAAATTACGATCTGAAAGTTCCGAAAATTGTATGACCCACTTTTAATTGCATCGATTTTATTTATTAACCAATTTTAAAAATAATTGTACCATAAGAAAGAGTGTAATGTAAGGTATTAAGTGATGTTCTCAAATTTAAAAAAAAAATGCTTTTTGCTGTAGATATAACGATTTTAGCAGAAAATAGCGAAAATATCCCAAGATTCCGAATTTTGTATGACCAACTTTTGATCGCATCCAATTTAATTATTAACCGATTTCAAAAATAATAGTACCGTAAGAAAGAGTACATTCTGAGGTATACTGCAATATTTTAAAAATTAAAAACTAATAGTAATAATATATAGATACGGCAGTTTTTAAAAAAAGTAACAAAAATGTCACGATTTTTCCCGAATTTCAAAAAAATACTATCAAGAAACAAATTGAAATTTCAAAAAAAAAAAAAAAAAAAACTCGACGAGCTGCAAAAATTTACGTTGCGAGGTACTCTTTAAAAAAAACTCACGGCTGAAGACTGAAAATTTGTATGTGTTTTGCTCACTCGCGGAAGAAATTTCGCTTCTTCAATTTTGACACTGAATAAACCCTAAACTAATAGCCGCATCGGAAAAAAATCTTAATAATTGTCCAGGGAATACGATGAAGAACAAACCATGTTAATTTTATTTTTTTCCGATCAGTACTTTCTCGGAAACTGTCTAAGAATCGAGCTAAACAACACAGTTTTCAATCCTGCGGCGGCGGTGGTAACTTTTTTTTTAATATAGAGAGAAAGTTTTATTACAGTCTCTCCTGTGGTAATACAAATTTGAATAGGAAAAATGAAGTACAACTGACAAGACTTCACATCGGCCATACCCATTTTACACATAGACACTGATAGAACAACCTCCTCCATTGTGTTCAACTTGCCATTGTTTTATGTATGGGAGAGGATAGATCGCTTGGATGATCAGAAGTTGGTTATTGTGCGACTCGCACAACATGGTCTAGGTTATACCTTGAACAAGAGAAATAGTAACACAGTGAAAATATGACCTATCATTATCTTATCCCGACGCCCTCATATTTTTTATAAAATATATTTGAGAATGTATGACAAGTATTTAGATACTTATACTTTCTATCCTCAACAGATTCTTAAGTTGGTACACTTTCTTGAAACTAGTAGTGACAGAACTTTAATTCTCTATGGAGCTTTCCTTTGACAACAAATATTTGTCAAATGTAACTAAATATTACAATTTTATTAGAAGTTGGTCTATAAATTATTGAAATCTTTCAACGAATTGCATGCACGTATATTCAAGTAAATAGTTTTGGCAGAAAATTTGTATTTATCGTTTTGATCAAACAAAATGCATTAGAAATTTATGTACAATATTTGAAAAAGTTTCATTTGTAAATCAAGATTTTCTTCCTACGTTTATTAGGGAGACTCCGGTGAACCAGGTTTGCCAGGGGCAGTTGCTCAGGCTGGAGATCCAGTAAGTACTTTTTATGTTACAAATGTGACTTTTATGTGAATTGCCTGTTGTAACATAGATACGAGTTTTATGCATGGCAATCTGTTAAACAATAAATTGTGTAGTGCACAGTAGTACACAAATTATAATTTCCACTTTTTAATATTATTGCACGTTTCAAGTAATTTTTATTCACAAAAAGGTCTTAACATTTTTTAGCACTTTAATATTAAATCGGAGGAAATGAAATAAAATAATTCTTGACTAGGAACAGTGACAATACTACTGTGGAAAAAAATAGCGTTTTTCTATCGCTTGAGGACCATTTTGATATGTGTCTAATGACTGTTGATGTTTTGAACAAACAGAACACGACATCCAATTTTTTTTTAAATCTGAAAAATAATGACCACAAAATATCTAAATTTTAGAAAACATTAAATTAAAATTGATGTTAAGGACAAATTTTTATGCAATCTAACATAAATACATTTGATCGTCAAATATGAATTACTATGCACATCTTACACGAATCTTACTCGAATCTTACACGAATACACTGTGTGTCATGCCGGCCTTTTATTGCGCGATCTAGAACAGTGGTTCCCAAACTTATTATGACCATGGACCCCTTCTTATAGCCAAAACCCTGATAATGAACCTCCCCCCTCCAAAAAAAAAAAAAAAAACTCAACATAACTGCATATTAGAAAAATTACAAATTAAACCATGATGTCTTGAATGGTAAATTTTGACGTAAAAACAAAATATAAATAAAACATTTTGATACTTAAAGTCGTATTTATTAAAATTATAACTTGTTTTAAAACATGAAAACACAATTGTTTTTCAATGACATGGATGAACCTAATGGGATTATTTGAGATTATTTATGTTCGGCTCTACGCTTGCGAGTGACATTCGTAAGTCTCAACAAGCACTAATTTCCAATCGGTTTCTTTTTTTTTCGTGATGAGTTTCATAACTGCACTAAATCCACGTTCTATTAAACAGGAAGACGGGAAAGCAATCAACAGCTTCTGTACAGTGACCCATAACGCAGGATATAAAATTTGTGTCTGTTTTTGTAACCAAAATTGGTGGTATCCTTGTTCAAACATTGGTTTCAGCTCCTCTTTTGGGGATAATTCCATAAATTGATCCTGTATTAGGAAGGATTCATTTCAGTTTGTGGGTCTACTTACAAAACTGTAACATCCAATCGAGGATAACCAAGTGAAGAATATCTTCAAATCTTTGGCTGAGATCAGAATGAAGAGCCTTTAAGTATTGACAATAAGAAAGCTAATCTTCATCTAGTTTTAACAATTTTGAAAGATTTGGAAACTTAGAGCATTCTTTTCTCCCCAAATTTTGTTTGTATAGAAAAAGTTTTGTAGCAAATGCATATATTATACTTTTAGTTTTGATTAAATTTAATTGATAACCTTGTAGATTCAAATTGGTTTCGTAAAATTTGCCAAATAAGTCAGTCGTACAAGCTATGTCATTTTTTGAATTTATTAAATAAGCCGCAAATTGTCGTTACTTTCCAGGGATTCTAACACTGAATCATAGAGTGCATAAGATCGTTCCAAGCATGCACTTTTAGATAACCGACGAACTTCCTTCTTATATAGTAAACTATTATAATCTTCATCACTTTCTAAACAAAGTTGCACCAATAATCTCTCATTTAAGGTATTTCTTTTGATTTTATTAACTGCTCAATGACATCATCTCAAATTGGTACATACGGATTCACTTTCCATATATTTTTGATGGTTGGTTAAGGGTTTTATGGCGAAAGTGTCATGTTTGGTCATGCTGTGCGAGACACAAGACAAATATTATCTAGAAATAGACAGACTCACAATGAAAGGGTTACTGACATACTGACACAGAAGAGAGAAATACACTAAGGGAGGAATCTATTCTTGTGAATAGAAGATTGTTTTCATCGCCAAGGCAAACATCAGTGTTCTCAACCTTCAAACAAAATAAAAATTAAAGCATTTTAAAGGCTGCTTTTCATTTTTAAAACTATATTTCACGTGTATCACAATGGACTAATCCGCTGGTTCAAATGTGTAAGAACTTTCACGAGTTTCCCGCAGCCAATTTTATAAACCGTAATCTTTTTGACTAGCCTATTAATAGGTAGCAGAATTACCTGGTGTTGCTAGGGTGAAATTGTTTAAACGCTGATTGAAGGTTATCTAAAAAATAATTTTTCTCTTCAAAGAAAAATGTAAGCATCATAGGAAATGCAAATATGGAAGAAAATAGGTGAGAAAAAAATAATGTTTCAAACTCCATTTTGAAATTCTTATAGGTTCCACAATTTACTTTGGACCAAATACGTATTCTTTTTTAACCATCCATATAACCTATTTCACATACGTCGCATTATAGTGTATGATAAAACTCTACCAAAGGTGATGCGATATGTCATTAGAACAGTCGAGTTTAAGTTTTGGAGTGATTGTAATTGTCTTTAAAGTTCATTTCCTGTAAAAATTACACCGGATCTACCATCAATGAGAAGATGACGAATCATAATGATTCGATATTCATAGTGAATTCCTTGAAACGAAACACGTGAAATGTGAAGTAAAATATACTGTGCTGTAAAATATCAAGGCCTTTAAAAAAATTTAAGGACTTTCAACAAACATTTTGGCTTTTCAAGGACTCTTAATAAGTAAAATGAAAATCAGACCTTCTTAAGGCTCTATTATGTCTGCGAACCCTAGCTATATCACTTCATACAAATGTACTTCATAACTAATATATATATATATATATATATATATATATATATATATATATATATATATATATATATATATATATATATATATATATATATATATATATATATATATATATATATATATATATATATATATATATATATATCCCTTTATCAAGCTTCTAGAAACTTAAGGGCACAACATATATAGTACTTCATAAGTAATTCTATGTGTTATTCTAGGGTCCTCCTGGTCCCCCCGGCTCTGCTGGAGAACCTGGAATTGACGGAACTAAGGTAACTTACTGTTTGTTAAATTTCATTTCCTACACAAAACTTCTCGTAGCTACTTATATATCCTAGAATATTTGAAATACAAATGACAAAAAGCAAGTAATTTAATTACATAGATTGAACGGATATTGTTAGGGTATGGTACGCACTTTGTCCACCATGATTTTTCACTCGTTTATTCAGTCAAAGTTAACCATTGCAAAAAATTCTCTCAACTATGGTCTTTTATCGATTTATTAAAAGAAATTTTCAATGGATTATAGTTGTGTACTCATAACACGATTATGTTAAACAACACACATATGCATTTAGAATAACAGAAGTGTTTAATTTTCAATTTCGGGTATTTTAACAGGTAACATCAACAAAACAAATTATTTGAAGAGCTCTATATTATAGGAGCTATAGCGAACAATCTAAATGTGAACTGATTGTGGAACATAGTTGTGTGAAATTATGATACCGACAATTTAGTCTGGAGTCCAATGAAAAAAACCCCAATATGGGTAAAAAATAAAGCACGAATTTGAAAACAATGAAAAATGTAAACTGAAACAAACTTTAAAAGTAGGTCATATGTAATTTTTGTATTTATAATCCTTTCTCTCTCTCTCTCTCTCCATATAGTACCGTGTTCAGTGGGTGGGCATGCCATCTAAAAACGAAGACGAACAACAAAAAAAGCAAAACAAAACCGTCACAGTAAAAATAGGTCAAACCATTTTTACTTTAGAGTTGATTATCCTTCCATAACCCACGATGCATTATGATACTGCACCACACAAATGGCTTATAGATACCCAGAAAATGAAAATGAGCACTTCTCCTTAATTGACTCAAAAATCGATTTACTTTATTTAACACCATCCTTCCTCTATGCGTCGCCGTTGCAACCTTGGGCACAGAGGGTCATCATTTATAATGAAAAATCAATATTTAAGAAAAAAGGGGACACCTAAGTATATAAGCCGAATAAATTTCCATCAAGTTAAGATGATCCGAGGATAAATGTTTTCAAAATAGATCTTGGTTATAATGCATTTTCTCCGGTGAAGGCAGACGCGATCTTCTGATGGTGTTTAATGCGGTTTCTTCCTTGCCTTTAATCACTTGACCACACAGTGCAGTGAGAAAAGTGTTGAATTAAATCGAATCCACGGTGAGGGGATTCATTTTTTCGATGTGTTGGTTCGGCCGGTATGTGTAACTGACTTTTGCGGGGGATGTAGCATTGGATTTCTTAATGATGCGAAAGGTTTAATGGAATTATCTTTTCCGCCTTTATTTGGTTGAGCAGTTTGAATGTGAGATGAAAAATGAATTAATGGGAAGTTTGGGAAGATAGTCGAATCAAAAATCCATAAGCTTATGCTAATTATTCACGTAAAGTTGATATGGGATGTGCTTTCTGAGACAAGTAACTAGGAGGGGGGGTTTTAATAGAAAAATCTGACCATTATTCCATGAGTTTTGAGAATAGCTGAGTCAAAAAAAAAACTTTATTACTTATGTAAATTATTCATATGAAGTTAATGTCTGATACATATTTTATAAGATAGTAACTATGGGAAATTATTACTACGAAAATCGATAAACTTATGCTAATTATTCACGTAAAGTTGATGTGGGATGTGCTTTCTGAGACAAATAACTAGGAGATGGGGTTTTAATAGAAAAATCTAACAATTATTCAATGGGTTTTGAGAATAGCTGAGTCAAAAAAAAACTATATTACTTATGCAAATTATTCATATGACGTTAATGTCTGTTACATATTTTATAAGATAGAAACTATGGGAAATTATTACTACGAAAATCGATAAGCTTATGCTAATTATTCACGTAAAGTTGATGTGGGATGTGCTTTCTGAGACAAGTAACTAGGAGATGGGGTTTTAATAGAAAAATCTAACAATTATTCAATGGGTTTTGAAAATATATATATAGCTGAGTCAAAAAAAAACTATATTACTTATGCAAATTATTCATATGACGTTAATGTCTGTTACATATTTTATAAGATAGTAACTATGGGAAATTATTACTACGAAAATCCATAAGCTTATGCTAATTATTCACGTAAAGTTGATGTGGGATGTGCTTTCTGAGACAAGTAACTAGGAGATGGGGTTTTAATAGAAAAATCTGACAATTATTCCATGAGTTTTGAGAATAGCTGAGTCAAAAAAAAAGCTATATTACATGCAAATTATTGAAGTTAATGTCGGATACATATTTTCTAAGATAGTAACTATGGGAAATTATTGCAGAAGAGAATATTATGAGTTTTAAAAGCTGTCGAAAAATCTATAAAGGAGACCGGGGTCGGTTGAAACAGGTGGTACGGTTGAAACAACGCTAACAGTGGGAGGGAAATTAGCAATAGTGTGAAAGTGCAAGGAGAAAGGACGTGGCTCTCGTGTCTGAATCTGTCCGTTATTGTTCGGTGTTCTTCGAATGCATCACACGTGTGTGAGAGGGGGTTTTGTATTTGTGAGTGCAAAACTAAGTATTTTTGTTGCTGTTATTTTCCTTTTAAATTCTAAACTATACTAGTTATGGCTATGATTGTTTTCTACGAAAGAACTTTGGTTATCGAAGTTCATATTGGTGTAATTCTTTTTTAAATATCTAAAATGTTTATTTTGGAGGTTATGACGACAAATATTCTAAAAAATGTGCCAGGTAGGGTTGTAACAATTTTTGGGGGGTCGGATGAAACGTTCAACCGACACTGAAATACACAGCAAACCCTTCAGGTTAGATGAAAGACGAAGGTTTTACAGTACTTTTGAAACATTTCCAAAAACACACTCTTTAATAGGCCATAAAATATTACTTGTGTTAGACAATCATTCATCTTACGTTCATATTAATGCTCTGGATTTCTGTAAAGGAAACGAAATCGTATCTCGTATGTCACTTTTCCGCGACACTGTTCGCACAGGTTGCAACCATTTGATTGATCGGTATATGGGCCATTTGAAAAATCTATATTCCCAGTGTGACCTATCTATATTCCCGGACGCTTGGATGCGTAACTGCCCTCATAACAATGAGTATCTATAACATACCTGATGTTGTGGCTACTACTATACCATTAACTCTCACTCCGACCAATATTCACGCTGGTTTTAAGAAAATTGGCCGTTATCCATTTAACCATATTTATTTACCATGATATCGCACCCTTGCATGTGGCTGACCGGCCAAATCCGAATGAACCGAATCCAGAAGATGACATTCCTACGCCAGCTATTAGTCCTTCCATTTTGAATGAACTTCTTCTTCTTCGAGTGGAAGCAGACCCCTCCGTACCGAGTTATTTAAAACCCATAGCGGATTAGCTGAAGCTAGGGAAAGCTTCTGAGTAGAAACTTGAGAAGTAGGCCCTGTGACGCGCCGTCCGAAAGCCCTCGTCCACCCGAGTTGTGTGCGACTATGAGTAGACGTGATCGACCCGTGAGTGTATGCGCTGAAGATAATGTGGTCCGGCTCATTGTTTTCAGTCAACCTTAGGTCCGAATTGAGCCGGAAAAGGTTTCTTCATAGATTCGTGTCGAAGGGTGTTCAGAGGCGTACACCCAGGCATCTCCTAGGAACCTATCGACGTTCCTGAGTAGTCCGGCGGAACAGCAGGCTGCCACTACATTCCCTGTTTATCCGGTGCAGTGGGCAGTACCGGCACCATCATCTATGGAGTTTCGCATGCCTTTGCCGTCCACCAGATAGCCTTCATTCGTTAGCGTACAGGTATTAGCCCAGGGCAGCCGGGAAGTGTTCCCGACACCGCTAGTTTCCGCGTGGCACCTCAGGAGGTTCCTGTCACTACTTGTCTGCAGGAACGGCGGCATCGCCCTGTGCCAGGTCCTACGATCCAAACTGCTAGCCTGCTGGCTAGAGAGTTTTCGCCACGTTAAAAACTGACATTTTCCTCCTACATGGATAGGCCCACAAGCTACGGAGCTATTTTGAATGAACAGTCAAACTTCTAAAAGCCACTTTTACCTGTTCCATGGACGGGGGGTAAGGGAGACACATGCGGTGTCTAATACTCTAATGTAGACGATGATGAACACACGCCAAATCTGGATGATGCAAGGTATGAAAGTAATAATGAAGTATGTTCGATTCAGACTGAAGAAGTCGCTCAAGCAAATCCAAACTCCTATGTAGACGATGATGAACACACGCCAAATCTGGATGATGCAAGGTATGAAAGTAATAATGAAGCATGTTCTATTCAGACTGAAGTAGTCGCTCAAGCAAATCCAACACTAGAGTCTGTTCAGTCTTCTCCAGTTCCATCAATAAATTTTTCGACTCATGAAAACGAAAGTAATGCAAATAGTCGAGCAGATTCGCCGAAACCAACTACGAGCACTGATGTCTTCTTACCTGAAATAGTGAGACCTTAACCCATAGCACCACCTAGACTGACTGTAAATAAGAGGGGAAAAGAGAAAATATGCAATATACATAAATACGCCAGAAAAGGAGGCTATACGATAAGCAACTGAAGAAAAAGAACGAAAAACGAAGGTAAAAGGAATTAAAGTCAATCTAAACAAAAAGAAAATCAAAATAATCTTAGATAAAAACAAGAAAATGAACAAAAAGGCAAACATGTGCTCAGTTGAAGAGGAGTATTAATGATTGGTGTGTGCGTTGAAAGTTGTGGCACTAGCAGGTCAGGAGACGATTGGGTACAATGCACAGGCTGTTGAATATGGGCCCATGAGGCTTGTACAGATGGTGATCCTTATTATGTACGTTATAATTGTGAATCTTTATTGTGATCCTTATTATTTACGTCATAACTGTGAATCATTATTGTGATCCTTCTTATTTACATCATAATTGTGAAATAATTTGTGTAAGATTTTGTTCATTATTATTTTATTTCTTTTGTCGCAAAGTTATTTTTGTTACTCTCATCGAATTTCGTAAGATTTCGATTTTATTTAAGCTTGGTACTGCTGAAATTTTTGATTGAGGTTTATCAAGTTTTGTCTTAGTTATTTTTTCGAATAAGAATGAGACTGATTCTTATGATTAGTGATATCGACAAGTGACCATATTCTGTGATTTTCACTTAATAAATAAATATGTAATAACATAATTCTCATTATTATTCTAGTGTTGCAACTGACCACAATAACTGTTACAACCGCCCCGGGTATGGGGTCGGTAGAAACATTTTCCCTGATTTTTTAAAAATGCCTCCAGATGTATTGTAATGCAGATAGTACCACTATAACCTCATCCGTTTGTAGAGTGATAACTAAGGTTAAATTAAGACATACTGTCAAATACGCTGAGATCGAAATGTTGTTACAGCGAGCGATTTGGTCGTAAAATGTTTCAAACAACCCCGGTCTCTCATATTACTTACGAAAAGTATTCATATCAAGTTAATATCGGATGTAGCCTCTAGGATAGGTTATTGTAGAAGTATTGCACGCGTTTTGAGAGGTTAGTTGAATCTCGAAAATCTATATTACTTATGCTATTTGTTCACGAAGTATTCGGTGTATTTTCTGAGAAAGTAGCTAGGGGACGTTATTGTAGAAAAATATGAGTAATGTCACGCGAATTTTGAGAAGATAGCTGAATAGAAAATCTATATTACTTATGCAAATTATTCACATCAAGGAAATATCGGATGCATTTTTAAGATAGTATTTACGGGAGGCTATTGTGAAAACTATATGAAACATATTGCACGAATTTTGAGAAGTAGCGTATGCGAAAATCCATATACGTATGCAAGTTATTCGCATTAAGTTAGTGTCCAATGTATTTCCTTAGTAGCTTGTGGGAAGTTTTTAGAAAAATATCACAAAAATTTTACGAACAGGTTTAAAGTACAAACGCACGCAAGTTTCACCTAAGGTTCACGCAAGGTTCACTTTCAAGGTTCACGCAAGTTTGACCTAAAATAAAGACAAAAGCACATCGTAATATTTATCATTAATAGTGTTATTCTTAAATAATTTACATAACACACCACGTGAAGTCTAGTATCATTTAAGGCAGGCCTCGAAATAGATTTTTTAATAGAGGTGCACCTTGTGCACCTAAGTTTTTAAATTAGGTGCACAGGTTATATTTTAGGAGCACATTTAAAAAACGTAATATAAGAGCATTAATGTAATGTAAACTACTTTACTAGATGGGTATGTTTAGATAGGTTTTAGTAGTAGATAGTAAATAAAAATATTTAAACATCTAAATTCTCCCTTCTCCGGCGCACGGCTGTCGCGACAGTCGCTTCAACAGAGCCATCTGGGAAAAGTTTCGATCATCGGAAAGTTCTGGTGGCAGGGGCACAAGTAAACCTTCCTCTGTATAAACCCTCTATGGTATAAACCCTCTATGATATAAACCCGTTACGGCACAACGATTTTGGTTTTCGCATTGTGTGTATTTAGGAATTTTAATTACTTTCCTTTAGAGCGAGAGAGAGGTCGATACTAATATTTCGTTCAAACATCAAAATAACATGAAGCACATCCTCCCCCTTTTTTTAACGTTTGGTACACTGCGTGCACCTAGCGGGAAAAAATTAGGTGCATAATTTTATTTTCATGTGCACCTGTGCACCCGGGTATTTCGAGCCCTGATTTAAGGTATTCAATTTTAAGCTGTTAATCATTTGTATTTGTTTGAACCAAATTAAAAAAATGTTTATTTTTTATACTGGTTTGGATATTTTACTTCCCTTTTATTAAGGATTCACTGGTATACAATGTGTTATTGTATTCAAATTTTTCCAATTAATAATTTTTTTTACGTAATCTGTAGCATTTAAATTGAAAGCCAATAGTTGCAAATCTTTTGGACACGGCACCAAAAGACTCCTGTCCTGACCTGCGTCCTATGGGTCAATCCCTCCAGTTCCCTTCTATTTCTTACTCTCCCCCCCCCGAAATTGACATGCACAACTTCTAATGCCCGGATGATAGTCAAGCCAACCCCCAATTACGTTCTCGAAGAAAAGATGATCACCTCTCTCCTCTTGGTCAGCGTCCCGCAGTGTTTGGGCGGAGAAACTTACAATGCAATTTGAATTTTGGATCTAAGATATTAAGGAATGTTTACTAAATGTTTTCAAATACTGGCTTGACTAGTACCCCTCCATTTTATATGGACTAGACCTTTAAAACAAAATGTGTAAGATTAATGTTTAAAGAATCATTTCGTGATTTACTGAAAAAGTTGAAGACTTCCGACACAGAAAATAATACAGAAAGCATGATGTTTCCCTGGTGGCAAGTAGTTTCGATGCTTAATCAAGTTTTTTCAGACCCTTTTCTAAAAATAAGGTACAAAAGGAAATCTCGCATGATAACCTTCTATAAATTCTCGAAATATGGTTTTGAAACATAGCAAATAAAGCTAAAATATAACTAAAATAACAGTAATGACGTTTCAAAACGGTAATTCACATAAACCCCTCAACCGGCAATTACTGGCATTTCATTACCGGATTTTTAAACTTAGTTCTACGTTTTTACAACAGATTTTTCGACTCTAGTCTATGAAAACTGTTTAGTCCCTTTTTCTTCTGAAACTGGGTTTATTTTATCAAACCTTTCATACATTTTAATTTATTGTTTTTCCTTTAATTGTTCCAAGAGCTCTGTAAATATTTACACACATCAAAACGTACTTCAACTGATGTAACATTCAAATCCGTGCAGAATAGAATGAAATGCTAATTCATTTTATTCTTAAAAGTCGTAACGTTATTGTAGGAAAACGGAATTGACAGACTAAAATAATAAAGTCTGCGTTTTTAATTACCAACAAGGATTACTTCGTATTTATTTACGAGCTTATTCTGAAGGCAGGAAAATCGAACATTTCTCTCACAGTCGAGGTAGGTTATAAAGATAGTTTTTCTTCCAGAATTTAAATTTCACGATCCGGCTCACGAAACAAAGCTTGAATGCCCATGAATAAAAGTTGTCATGTTCTGTCTCCAAGTACCGTGACAAGAGAAACTTCGACGTTCTATTGAAATCGCCTTATTGATATTCGAGATGGAGAACACTCGAACAGGAGCAAAACGAAGAGAATGTCTTCAATGGCGGTTCTCTCCAGCTATTTGAACTTCGAGTGTACTTCCTTTTATTCTGACGGCGCTTTCAAAATAGTTGCCATTTTTCATACATCTCGTCGCAATCCGTAAATGTATGCTGGATAAATTGACACCAAAGACTCACTGTGTATTCATTGTTCCGATGGTAAAATAAGCTTAGAGGCAAAGAGTTCCGACTTAAGTTGTGGAAGAAAGGACGCAACGAGCCTTTAAATTTTGAAACAATTGAAATTACAATGCTCGGATGAAGGGCGCAAATTGTATTCAAGTCACACCGAGCGGTTTTGACTAGAACTAGTTCTTAGATATCTTTAGTTTTTATTCACGTATAAATTGACACGAGCAGAAAAATTGCTTCACCCTCTGGTTGGTTGTCCTGACGAAATACACCTCCCTACAATAATGAACCGGACGCCAGCGGATTTGCATAAAATCCGACTACTTGTATGGAGTGTTTTTCGTGGTATGTCCTGGGACCTTTGCATGTTGTTCCTGGTCAATTAAACGCCGATGCCTACATGAACATTTCGGACAATCAGGTTCTTCCTACGCTCTGGCAATTTTACGGAATGGACGAATGTTACTTCCAGGACAACAACGCTCCATGTTATGTAATGCCTTTGTGAAGCAGTGGTATCAAGATATGGATGTAAAACGTCTTCCCTGGCCTGTTCAGAGTCCCGACCTAAACCCCATAGAACATATAAGGGACGAGTTAGAGCGACGCGTACGGACCAGAAAACCACGTCCGAAATCTCCAGCTGAGCTTGCAACTTTCTTGCAGCAGGAATGGACGCCAATACTGTGTATGAAAAACTTGTTGAAAGTATGCCCAGAAGGGTTGCTCGTGTAATTGCAGCAAGCGGGGAACATCCCCCTATTAAAGCATGTATTATTTCTCTTATACCATCGCATCTCGCTGTCCGGTCTATTATTGTAAGGCAGTGTATCTAGTCATTGTCAAAACTGACAGGATTTTGATGGGCGAGATACTATATCGCCATAAGAAGAAAGCAGACCAGATCTCTGTCTCGACATCATACAAAATCATCAATATCTTGATGACGAGACATCTCTTTGTTAGCTAATTTGGTCAGATCTTGACAGGACGAGATACCTCGTCGAAACCACTTGGAGGGTTAAATGTGTTTATTGAAACTGGTATTATGGTAATTAAAAGTATTAAATGGTTTTCCTCTATCCGAAGTTAGTATTAAATCAAAACAACATTCGAACACATCTAATTACAGGCTATACACATTACCTAGTCCATAAATTGGTTTTGTTTTAAAGATAGAAATTCAGTATTCACTTTATTCAAGGGCCGCGACAGACCAATTGGTAGAGTCGCGGATTCGTAATTGGAGTATTGCACGTTGTCACTCGATCCAACCGAAGGTGGATCGAGTACATGGTGGCTGATGTATGTTAGTGCCGCAATAGCCCGGTTAGTAGAGCAACGGACTTGCAACCGGAGGGTTGCGAATTCGAATTGAAGCAAAGACCGTCGTGTACTGAGAGGTCTGTCGTCCTCAATCAAATGTCCTCACGTTGGCGTGGTGCGAAAGTTTGCATAGTTGGGTTCTAGCTCAGGTGTGACCTTGTCATCTGACTGTGGTTCAAAAATACGTAGTGGTGTTCTCGGATCTTTCCCCTCGGGATGGACCCCGAACCGCCGCTAATAGCCCTGTGTTGATCCAGTGCGACGCAATTAAAACACCTGCCTGTCTACCGTTGTAAGATAATTTTGTCGTGAACTCAAGAGTCCTCATGTTGGGGCTTCACGTCAAACTTCACACTGTGGAAGTTAGTAAGCTTGGACCTGCTCGGGTGCTGGCCTCCTCATATGACCGTGGTTTGAAACTATGTGGTGATGTCATCGGATCTCTCCTGTCGGGATTGATACCGGATATCCCAATGTGGCGCTTCAGTGTTACGTAAATTCAACTACCTACCTGCTTGTTAATAAAATTTTTTTTTTAAATATTCAGTCTCCTTGAATGCGCGGCTCTGGTAAGATGTCAAATAACCCTGATTAAATTTATTTATAGAAAAGTTTTAAGCTCGCCAGGGTAATGGGCTATCTTATGCATAATCCCGTATGGCAATCACCATATGAATGAAGTCGGGATGCGTGCAAATCGTAGAAATGTTTTGTTCTATTTCTAATATGTCCCCTATATAAAAAAATACACTCATTCTTGTAGACTTCCAGTTGACTTTTTCATCTTACCGGGGTTTGAAATTGGCTTGATAATATTCTTGACGAAATTGACTTGACTCAAATGTCTATTCACCGATGTTGGACTATAGTATAGACGTGCGATATAAGTAGACAGAGCATTGCTATTGAGAGGAGCTTCAAAAAGTGCGACCAATATGCCAACTAGTAGTCACATGACTGTCCTGTGAAAAATGTACTGGTTTGGCCGATTTAGCATCATTGTCTCGTTTGGCGATATAGCATCTAATGACAAGGAAGGTGAAGGAATAGCATTAGAGTGGCAGCAAAATTGGTTGAAGTTGCCAAAGTCTACTACAATGTATTGCGTACAAATCAGATGATGAATCAATGCACAAGCGTCTTTTCCCGTCACGTGGACCAATCAGATGATTAGTGTTCGTTTCCACCCAGCCGACAAAAGTAGTCTAAGGACCATATTGCTACTACTTTGCGTCACGTGATCCTTAGCATTTAAAAAGGTTACTTTTGCTCACTATACACTTTTATATTTCCTCTACAGACTTCATTACATTCTCAATCACACATCCATATCATCTTCTATAGTACACAATAAATTCATAGCATAAGATATTCAATCGGATGTTTATATTCGTATAGAAACAACTTTTTAGCCTGAAGTTAAATTGTTAAATGTATGAATATATTTGCGGTTTTGAGTACTGTTTGATTGAGGCAAATATAGTATCTGTTACGCTACCCAAGTATTTACTTTGTTTATGAAATTACATACGTTTTGTTAAATGTTTAAAATTATTTTTATGTATAGGGCATACCAGGATTTCCAGGCCCTCCCGGAGGTGTAGGACCTTCAGGATTACCAGTAAGTACATCTGAAGGTTTTTTTAACACAATCGCAGCTTCGTTTGTGGATGGCAAAAACGATGAATAGTACATGAAGTTGCATAACATTTTATAAGAGTTATGCTGAAATTTCATTTGTAAAAGTAAAGACAAAACAAATAATATGCTAATAGATTGTGCAACTGGTCTTCATACGACGTGTATTTGCGGACTGAATCGGATTTACATGTATGTGATGGGTACATTACAGCTGGAAGAAGTAACTTGAAAGCAAAATGATAATATTTTAAACTATTTTTACAAAACAGATGAGTCACTAGTTTTTAATATTATTTTACGAAAAATGAGCTATAATCGTGAAAAAAATATGGATTTTCAATACAATTAATAGGTAACGGCCATATATGGCGAAAGGGTGATGAATGCCCAAGGTGAGCTAAACACAAGACAGAAAACTTCAAAAAAATATTTTGAAAGTGAAAATGGGATTGTGGAATAGGTTAATCGTATGATTGTAGAAAACGAATCTTTTTGGGGTATCCCAGGTACGCGTAAACTTGTTTACTAATGACAGTAAACTCCATGGGAAAAGAAAAGATCACTAGGGTACCTCGATTCCCTGAAGCCCGTACACACCTGAAGTAAATGTGTCCCTCAGGGCCTTTGTTTATGAATGATAACAGACGTTTATATAAGTATGTCAAACAAATATCTTCACTTTGTAAAACACAAAAGGTCGAAAGCTAAATTCCTATTACAATTCAAGGGATATTTCATGATACTATTTTTTTATAACTTGACAACCACGAGTATTTTAACTTTCATAGTCAAATTTAACTATCAATTTGGCTGTATTAGTATTCGTGAACATGGTTTTCAATTGCGATGCAAACTACGTGGCCTCTGAAGCAAATGTTGGATATAAAATATTAGGTGCTTTTACTATAAAGTTTAGGCTCTGTTCACATGAGGCGTTTTCTAACGCGGGTTTTCGAGGTCAGTTTTCCGCAAGCATTAAATTTTGTTTTTTCTTTCCTCTAATTCAAGTTTCTATCTTTGCGATCGTTTAAGATAGAGTGAAAATTTCAACAGAATTTGCGGAAGATTTTACACAAGATTGATACTTTAAATGTGATTTTCTTTCGATAAATAATTAAAAATAATAATAAATAATTAATTTTGAAATCCGTTGAAATTTTTACTCGATTTTCAACGTTCGCAAAGATAGAAACTTGAATTAGATGAATAATAAAACGTAATTTAATACTTATAGAAAGCTGACATCAAAAAAGCACGTTAAAAAATGACTCATGTGAATAGGGTCTTAATGTAGAGGGTACATGAGTTTTCGTGATGAAACGTGCACAAGTTGAGTTGACAAGTTATTTCACTGTCTGCTTCCTAACTGATTTTATAAGTTTAAATATTGAATCAAAGTCATGGAAAACAGGCAAGTCAAATAGAGAAATACACTTAGGGATGCAATGTATTGAGGGACTTAGGGAGGAGATGTGTGAGTTTGGCGAGTTTGGAGAGTTTTGTAGAAACGTCTGTTTTGCAGTTTGGCGCTTTTGTAGAAACGTCTGTTTTGCAGTTTGGCGCCTTTGCGTGGTGTGTCAACGATAGGTTCCGCAATGAAACTAATTAAAAGCTAAATGGTTAAGAGGGTCAAAAGAATTTTGGACTGTTTACATTAGTCCTTAAGGCTAGGCCTCCACTTACGATTTCTAGTCGCGGCGACCAAAAATTCGCTGTAGCAGAAAATCTACAAGGTGCACACTCTGCGATAGATAAATCGCTGAATTAGAACAGTTTTGATATTGTGTGTTACTGAAACTACTTGTGTGATAACTCTTTTGCTTTGAGGCGAGCTTTTCTTATACATTAAACGAATGTTACGCACGATCATGCGTGTGTATTACAATTATTGAATGGTTATTTATTTTTTAGTATCAATGTATGTACATATCAAATTTCATTAAAATCGGTACAGTAATTCTAGAGATAATTGACCAAGTCTGGAAATTCTCTTAATTTCTTATACCAATGTATGATCGCAACCATCTCGTTTTCAACTCAAATACCCCCAAAAAGAATTATAAATAAAAGTAAAAAATTAAACATTAATTCTGAGGTTGCCAGATACCGAGTAGCAAAATTACGCTTTTATGATCAATGAGTTTATAGTTTGGGCTATGACCGGTTGCAACTTTTTAATCGCTGTGATTTCTTAATTACAAATTTGTGCACTTATATTTGAAATAATGAGTTTTATTTTTGCAACTGAAAAATTGCAAGTGGAGGCCAAGCTTAAGGCTTCAAAGATTACGACAACGTCACCTCTTAAATAGAGGATAAACCATCAGAATTTTGGTATTTTTGAAAATTGCTTGCCTGAAAAATCGGTTGGTTATGGCCCAATTGCTAAATTATGGGGCAAGCTACACCAAACACAAGAAAACACAACACACAAACACGTCAAATAAAAAATGGGAATAGAAAAAAGAGGAGTCGAAGAACAATAGAGGGTTGAAAGGAAAAGACTGCTTGGGACAATCGTTTTAATGATGGGGTAGACAGTAAACTTCATGGAAGTAGAAACGATCACTAGAGAATTTAGACACCGAAAGTGGATGTGCTACTGAGGGTCTTGAAAAATTAGAAAACTGCCTTATTATGCCGACCATGATTTGTTTTATCTGTACTATCACACACAAGACGGTACACGTAGTAGTTTTATGCTGAACAAAGCGATCAAATCCACTTTGGCAGCCACCGATTTTTAACTCCCGTTTTCAGTGACATTTCCCCCAAACCCGATCCAAGTTCCAAGTCTTAAAAAAAGCTCAATGCATTCATTTTTCTTAATTGCTTCCGCGGGACTGTGACACATTCTGTTTGTTTCTTTCCAGGGTCCCCCAGGCCCTCAAGGACCGCAAGGAATCGAAGGAGCCGAAGTAAGGAAATTGTTTCTAATGCGATAATCTAAAACACACCGGGACTGCACGTCATCGAACCAGTCTCGCTCCAGACAGTCGCGCGATGTAAAAGTCAAATGTGAGAGCATCGTCAAATATGCGAATAAATCTGAGGCATTTGAAACCCACGCAGCAGAAGCTTTGCCTCTTCGTTTCAATGAGAATCAGCGTCAGCAATAGTGGGGCACTGGTTTTGAATAATATTTTCAGACTGAATATAAATAATAGGAAAACAATAACTCGTCCTTTTACTTTCAAGACTTCCAAGTCGAATTTTCTTTGATTTTGGTATCTTGAACATTATTTGCACATAGGCTTACTAAACGTATTCAAAAATGTCCTATCCGGTTGGTAGTGAAGTGGATTAGCAATCGGAGATTTAGGATAGTACGATTATTTTTGTGCTTAAGATAGTTGTTAAACTTTTTGTGTTATTAGTATAGTAAAACTCTTTAGGTACGTAGAATAATACAATTCTTTGCGTATTTACGTTAGTACAATTCTATGGTAGTACAACTTTTTGTGTATTTAGTATTGTAGAATTCTCTCTGTGCTTAGGATAGTACAACTCTTTGTACTTAGTACAGTACAACGTTTAGTGTAATTCGTACAGTGAAACTCTTTGGGAACTTAGGATAGTACAATTCTTTGTGTATTTAGGTTACTACACTTATATGGTAGTACTACTATTTGTGTATACTTAGGATAGTACAACTCTTTGTATACTTAGACTAGTACAACTCTTTGTGTTCTTAGTACAGTACAACTCTTTGTATACATAGGCTAGTACAACTCTTTGTGTACTTAGTATAGTATAACTCTTTGTGTAATTAGTATAGTGAAACTCTTTGGGTACTTAGGATAATGCAATTATTTGTGTATTTAGGTTAGTACAATTTTTGGTAGTTCAACTATTTGTGTATACTTAGGATAGTACAACTCTTTGTATACTTACGCTAGTACAACTCTTTTTGTTTACTTAAGATAGTACAACTCTTTGTGAAATTATTAGTACAATTAGGATTGTACAATTCTTTGCGTATTTAGGATAGTACAATTCTATGGTAGTACAAGTTTTTTGTATTTAGGATCGTGCAATTCTTTCTGTGCTTAGGCTAGTACAACTCTTTGTGTACTTAGTACAGTACAACGCTTTGTGTAATTAGTATAGTGAAACTCTTTGGGTACCTAGGATGATACAATTATTTGCGTATTTAGGTTTTAGTACAATTTTATGGTAGTTCAACTCTTTGTGTATATTTAAGATAGTACAACTATTTGTGTCCATAGGATAGTACAACTCTATATGCTAAGGATTGTGCAAATTTGAATTATTGCGATTATGTACTAAAGGTTGCATTTTTGTGTGAGCCCCGACATTGGTTGAACATTTCCAATTAGATTTAAGTGTCCCCCAAATATAAAAACCATTAAATTTGAAATTACTGCATCACTTTATAAAAAGTTTTTCCTTTATGAAAATTTGTAATTTGCCGTCTGGGATCGTCACAGGATTTCCGAATCGTGTGGTATTGATATTGCTTTTTATAGGTTGAAAGAATCCTATGATTATGTTGGCCACGAAGATCCCAATTGGCTATAAGTCACAAAAGGAAGAAAGCAGATAGCAGAACGGATTCATGCGTGCTATACCCTCAGTGTTAGGAAAGGATAGAACTTTCAATGTAAAATATAGTATGTTTCATACAATTTTTAACGATGGCTAAGTGTTTGTATAAATCGGGTAATGTGAAAGTTCAATTGTTGAGGAATGTCCATTGACCCTTCTGGTTTCTGTCTCGACAGCTTTTGAAGTTGGAGTGTTTTGCAACCCAACGTTATGGGGACACGGTACCCTTTGAACAATTTGTTTTGCTTTCATATTCACAACAAAATGTTTTGGAGTACCTTATTCCACTACACTTAAAACGTACATTACAAAATAAAACAAAAATTTATTCCCAATAATTAAATAATTCAATTTTTATAAAAATATTTCAATCTTTTAAAATACCTACTCCATCTGTAAATTTTAATTTTTTCAAATACATTTTCGTATTTATCTTCTATCTTCTCACAATTTTTAGCATAGGATTACATGTACCGCAGTTATTAAATTTTTTGCAAACATATTTGTAACAAATACTGTGAAAAACAGCAAAAACAAGTCCTAATTGATTTAAGCAATTTTTGAAAAAGTAACTATATTTACAAATCTTTATTCCATCCACGAAGTTATGATATATAACATAATTAACAACAAAAAAAAGTTTTAAATCTCTGCATTAATTACAATAAAAGGCTTAGTATTTTAAACACATTCATGAAACATTCATGAAAAATAAAAAGCCTTGAAAAAGCACTTTGAAATTCTAAGTGCTTTCGATTTCGGTCTTTATATTGGATAGAAAAACTTGAATTTACCTCGCTAAATAATGTAGCCACAGCTATAAATTTTGTGCGCATATTGTATAATTAATAAATGTTAATAAAATGTTTTTCAAAATTTTGATCAATTTTAGGGTACCATGTTCCCTGAGAAAATCAGTGCAGTTTTGTATATATCCCCAACGATTCTTCTAAAAAACCCATTAAAGTTTCGATTCCAGCTTAGCAATTAACCCCAAATGGGAACTAAACTGACTTTTAAGAATGCAAGCATAATAATATAGTGATTGTATAATTATTATTATTAATCAATACTATAAAGAAGATACAACTGTTAGGTTCTACGATCAATACCTTTTGAAAACCATTTCTAACAATATATTCCGTTGTCTTTGACAGAACTTTAAGACTCAGCTATTCTTTAACTTTAACGTTCACTCTTCAATTAAACAAGAGAAACCCTGCGGAGGAATACATGAAAATGAAAAAGAGTCCGCTACCATTAATTTTAATTACTTTAAATAAATATGAAAGGACAAACGTAGAACGGAAGCAAGGCTATTTCTAGGACAAGAACACAAACAAAGGGGACTCATTATTTAAAAATCGCGTGCTTGGATAGTTACCGTGATAGTAATACAAGAGTTCCTACTCATATTGAATCCTAAAGATTGCTTGCACGATTCATTTCTAAAATGAAGAATAATTGTTTTTACATGTATGCCTTATGTTCTCAAAAGTTAAAAATTGGATACTATCTTAGTCAACCGAAAACATGCATCCAATTACAAAACGACAATTATATAACAAGGGATATTTATTGTATTTAGAAAGGAACGGGGAAGCGGTAGCCCGTTGGTAGAGTTGAGGATTGACAACTGGAGGTTTGCAAGTTCGAAACTCGATCCAATTAAAAGCGGTCGTATAAGTGGAGTGAGAGGCACGCTAAACCTCTCGTGGTCTTAAATGGCCATACTTTGGTATGATGTGGAAGTTTGGAGAATTAGATCCAAGCTCAGGTGTAATTGCTGAAGCACATTGTTAATCATTTTAGTCGCACTTATATATCCGTATCTGGAATCTGCAGCCTTCCTGGAAGACATATTCCAGAAAACTGACCTCCAGAAACTGAGCTTTGCACGCTTTATTCCACCATGCAACTAAAAGTTGGTTTTGTGCTCTAACCGGTTTTAGGCTTCTTGACCAATATAATATTTCCCAGGAATCCTTTAACGTATACACACCAGGTGGACAAAAGTATTTGGACATTGCAGAAATTCAGAGGAGAATCCATCTTAGTGTGGAGTTGTTTTCTTGGTTAGGACTAGGACCACTGCTTTATGTACCTAGTACCATGAACGCTGACGTGTACCTTGACGTTCTGGATTATTCGACCTAGACTACACTGTACCGTATCGACGATAAAGTAAAACCACTTCCTGGTTAAAATAGTTATATTTAGAAGAAATATTTACAGAAATTGTACAGCTACAGTTTTATAATTAAAGACGATATCCATCACCGATACAATACAGCCTCCTAAAGATAAAGTTCTTCAAATCTCTGCGGCTAGAAAAAGCCTCTGTTTCAAAAAGTCTCTTCCCAGCCCGCCTCCTCCAGTCGTCACTTCCGCAGTCGGACCAGGGGGTAGACTTGGGGAACGATTCCCGTTGTGAGCTCGCACGATTCTGGATGCTCTCACGATGTTACAACACTATGACGATGATGGTTGTTTCTTCTAACAGGATCGAGATCCATATTATACTGCAAAAGTATGCTGGACTGATTTCCTGAAAATGAGGTGAATGTGCTTAACTGGCCAGTTCAGAGCCCTAATCTCAATCCGATCGTGCAGTTATGGAAAAAACTGGAGCGACGGGTACGACACCGCCACGCATGCCCATCTTCACAACAATATCTTCTCACATCCTTGCAAGAGGCATGCCGAGCTTTTTTTGCCCAGACTTACAGAGAACTTGTGGAAAGTATACCTCGACACGTTGCAGCTGTAATACAAGCAAAAGGAGGACCTACTCGTTACTAAAAAGCTCTTTTTATGAAAAGTCTGCAGTGTCCAAATACTTTTGTCCATATAGTGTGTGTAGTAGAGGCTATTTAATCACTAAGTGTGTTGTGAGGTAGAAACAATACTTGACTGCTCGGAAATCTTGTGAAGTTCAGGTAACGGTTTGAAGGTTAACCCTCCAAGTAGTTTCTCGACTAGATATCAAAATCCAATCAATTTCGTCATCAAGATATAGCCTTTTTTTTTTATGATGACGAGATCAAGATCTGGCCAAATTTATTCTAATGGCCAGATACCTCGTCCATCTAGATGTGGTTAGTGTTGCTAATGACAAGAACCTAATAAATTAACGTCTTACCTAATTGAACGAATAGACTCATTAGATCGACGTGATTTAAAGACAATCGTACTAGAATGGAACTATATCGTCGGCTTAGATCAGAAACGCATTAATCAAGAAAAATAATATTTAATTCTACAACTGTTTAAAAATTATCGCTAATACTAGTACGACAGTTTAAAGAATAACTAATAGTAACTATTTAAACTATTAGTACGACTGTTTAAAAAATAACTAATAGTAACTATTTAAACTAATAGTACGACTGTTTAAAGAATAACTAATAGTACGACTGTTTAAAGGCTAACTAATAGTACAACACTGTTTAAAGACTAACAAATAGTAACAATTTAAAAACAAACTAATAGTAACTATTTAAACTAATAGTACGACTGTTTAAAGAATAACTAATAGTACGACTGTTTAAAGGCTAACTAATAGTACAACACTGTTTAAAGACTTAGAAATAGTAACAATTTAAAGACAAACTAATAGTAACTATTTAACTAATAGTACGACTGTTTAAAGAATAACTAATAGTACGACTAAAGGCTAACTAATAGTACAACACTGTTTAAAGACTAACAAATAGTAACAATTTGAAGACAAACTAATAGTAACTATTTAAACTAATAGTACGACTGTTTAAAGAATAACTAAAAGTACGACTGTTTAAAGTCTAACTAAAAGCACAACGCTGTTTAAAGACTAACTAATAGTACAACACTGTTTAAAGACTAACAAATAGTAACAATTTAAAGACAAACTAATAGTAACTATTTAAAGACTAACTAATGGTAACTATTTAAAGACTAACTAATAGTAACTATTTAAAGACTAACTAATAGTAACTATTTAAAGACTAACTAATGGTAACTATTGAAAGACTAACTAATAGTAACTATTTAAAAACTAACTAATAGTAACTATTTAGAGACTAACTAATAGTAACTATTTAAAGACTAACTAATAGTACGACTGTTTAAAGAATAACTAATACTACGAATTTTTAAAGACTAACTAATAGTACGACTGCTGTTTAAATAATAAGTAACAGTAAGTCTGTTTAAAGACTAACTACTACTGCACCTATTTAAAGACTGACCACTAGTAAAACTTTTTAAAGACTAACTACTAGTACAATTTTTTAAAGACTAACTAATACGTAGATCAGGTAACAAAATTATAAGCATTTTGTCAGTGTTATATCTTTTAAACAGTTTACAATATGACTATGTATTTCTGATCACCATGAAAATAAACATTAATTTCCCCAAATAACTCTCAATTAATGAGTTTGTGATCCAAGCCAACGATATTATTGGGGCCGCGGTAGTCCGATTGGAAGTGTAACGGATTAGCAACCGGAGGGTTGCGAGTTCGAATCCAACCAAAGAGAGTCGTGCACAAAAGGGGCTTGTACACGTTAAAACTGACGTGGCCACAAATGTCCTCACATTGGTGAAGTTTGGAGGGTGATAAGCGAGTTCAGGTGTGGCACCGTCATCTGACCATGGCTCAATATTACGCGGTGTTGTCCTCGGACCTTTCCCTTCCGGTTTGATTCCAGATCGTAAGCAACAGTCTCTGCGTTTCTCCAGTGGGGCCTTCAATACCTACCTACCGTTGATATTATTACAAATTGCGTATATCTAAAAATGGTTATTGGTTTTAGGGTCCGAGAGGAACAAAAGGAGACGTTGGGCCACGTGGACCAGATGGATTCCCGGTACGTACCATCCATTTTTAAATATATTTCCCCGATAATTTAAGAGTTCCTGAAATCCTAAATGATGTTTTCACTCTCTTTCAGGGAGACCCAGGAGTTCCAGGAAAACCCGGTCCCATCGGCAAGCCCGGACTGAAGGTTCCTCTACCTCGCTCATATATTTATAGTTCAGGGTAGACAGGTGATCCATATAATGACGAGAAAAATAGTTTCAACGGAGCGGCTTTTTGATCTTTTCGCTGGGAAATTAATTTATATCACGGAGACAAGGTGTGGCGCTGCATTAAAAATTAGTTGGGAAAGGGGAAAAAATGAAAAATTATTATTTTTTCTTTTGGCAGAAGTCGGCACATCGTCTTCTTCGGGATATGAGAACGTACATCTAATTATCCTTAGTGGTTTATTACGAGGTGGCACGTAATGCTAATTTTCGAAGAGAAATCTTCTCAGACCAGTGTAAATAGTTTAATCTCCTTCGCTGTAAATTTGTAATGCACGGATAGCTTTGGAACTTCTATGAATGTTCCATGAGTCTAATTTTAGACTGATGTATAGAAGGATTAGATAATAGTACGTTGGCCAATAATTTCAATTTTTTTTTCACAGCATAGGGGAATGAGGGTTCTAACTAATTTTGGGGTGCTGACTTCAAATATGACTGTGACAAAAATCTCCTCCAAGTACAATGTTTTGTGGATTAACCCAATTGATCAACAAGACTCCGTGCAGGAATAAAACTTTAAAAAATATCTGACCAAATTGTAAAGTGTGGTAGAGGGCCCTAAATAGAAATTTTTTAATGAAGATCCACATACGGGCAAATATCCATGTTTTTCACCGGATTCGAACCAGGAACGACATTTTAAGCACTGAACAACATTTGGGCAGCTCGTTGGTTTCCGTTCGCAGCCCCATGCATTTGATACCTATCTGGGAGATCAAAATTGGTATAGCGATACATGTTATTGAAAATACAAGGGTTGTTCAAATGAAAAGGTACGAAACGACACTGTGGGTATAAATGAAGACTTTATTCAAAGTATACACCATAGGCCTGAGCACAACGATCCCATTGATTAACAAGCCGAAGGATACCTTGTTTCCGGAATTCATGTGGCCGTGACGAGATCCCGTACTTCACAGCGTCCTTGAGGTCGTCGTCCGAGTTGAAGCGCTTCCCTTTCAGATGTTTTTTCAGGGGACCAAACACATTGAAATCGCAGGACGACATGTCCGGGCTGTAGGGCGGATGGTGAAGCTGCTCCCACTTGAACTTGGCCTGTTCCGCGTGTGTGACACTGGAGACGAGTGGACGCGCGTTATCATGGATCAGAACCACACCCTCCGTGAGCAGCCCCGGTCTTTTGTTCGTGTTGGACCTGCGTAGGCTTCGGAGTGTCTCACAGTACACATCGGAGTTAATGGTTCTTCTGTGCTCGAGGAATTCAACAAGTAGAGGATCTTGGATATCGAAAAAGACGGCGAGCAACACCTTCCCTGCTGACGCCACGGTTTTGAACTTTTTACTGAGGGTTGACGACGCATGCTTCCACTGCAGGCTGTCCCACTTTGTTTCTGGCTCGTAGTGATGGCACCAGCTCTCATCACCTGTGACTATCCGCTCCAGAAAAGCGGGGTCTTCATGATACCGAAACAGATGTTGAAGTGATGGCCTCATACGCAGTTCCTTTTGCTGGTCGGTGATCTGCTTCGGAACCCATTGCGCGCACATCTTCCGATAGCGCAACCTGTCGTGAACAATTGTCCACACTGTTCCAACGCTGACAACCACCTTCACCGCCAACATTCGCAATGTGACACGCCGATCACTTCTCACCATGTCGTCTACCTTGTCGATGATATCGGCCGTGATGACTGTGCTTGCCTGGCTTGGTCTCGGGTCATCAACCAAACTCTCACGACGTGCACGAAAACGGGCACTCCATTTTCTCACTGACTTGTCGGACAAACAATCTTCCCCGTATACGGCCATCGTCCGGCGATGAATAACGGCCGGTTTAACACCTTCCGCTGTCAGAAATTGGATAATGCCTCGCTGCTCCTCAATCCTCGAATTTTGCAATGTGAACGCCATCCTGTCCTCACACGCACTGCCGCGTCAATTGGACGGCGCTCTTTATAAGAACCTCTGCTCTCTCTTGCGCATGCGGGCGCCCGCGCATGCTCCGATCCACGCCGGAGATTCCAATCGCATCCCTAGATGTCTCGCTACGCTATCCCATAGCGGCATAGGCAAATATGTTAACGGTTACGTTGTTACGACGTTTCGTACCTTTTCATTTGAACACCCCTTGTACGTATGTGGAATGACGCCTTACTCCACAGAAACGATTTTATCGACTGATCTAAACAGCGCACTCTAACACCTAAACGCGGAATATCCGGACATTCATTCGTTGGCAAAATAGGTTTGTTTTGGGCTTTTTCTATCCTTTGGAATTTAGTTAGCTATTTTTGAAACACCCTGTATTTCAAAAAATGTATTAGCAATGCTATATTTTCGTGTCTTGGAAGTAAAAGCAAATGTCGCATTTTATTATGCTTCAAGTTATAGCTGAGCTTTAATCTTTACGCTACGGTACAAAAATTTTTTCAATCGTCTCACACAGCGACTCTCTCGCCTGCATGTCCGACCCCCCCTTACTTAATTACCTAACTTGAGCGATTGAGCCTTGAGTGGCATTTACGACTGACGCTTTCCTTTCATAGTATTGTGTTTCGTATCGTTTGGCGTGAGATAGATATCACCAGAGCCACACCTTCTGCCTTTCCCCCAAAGCGGTCACACCTCAAGGTCGACAGGGTAGAGTACCCCGATCAAAAGAAGGAACCCTCTAGAAGGTTAGTCGCTGGCAGCTCGTAAATGGTGATCGATGCCAGCGGTCACTTAAAAGGGGGCTAACATCCACAGTACACAGATCTATGCCATGCCGATGGTGTAACCGAAATTTTAGTGGAAACAACTGTCTATCTGACGTAGCGTAAAGATTAAATTGTAATTTATCACATCGTTTGTTTTTCTCGTGAAATATTAGTGTTAAAAATTATAAATACGATAATCTTATATGATACTATCACAGCAAGAATGGCCTAACCCACCAACAAACTCAATGGTGAAAAATGCGATTTTTTTAATATTTTTATTTACCTACAATATGATTTTAGATTCTGAAATTTATTTATCAGGGATCAATAATAAGTTATTTAGTAATTTAAGAAGACTCGAGCCAGCGCATTTAAAAAAAAGTAAAAGGTCGTAATAAAAGGTATTAATACAATTTTCGGGATTTTATGAGTTAGACCACTCTAGCTCTGATAGCCTTTTATTGCATGAGACAGCAAAATGGATTAAACATGTATAAATACAAATTTAAATGTATGCATTTATTCGTTATGCTCATATTAGTAATTTATTTGCTTCTATTGAACCGCGGTAGCTCAGTCAGTAGAGCATCGGGCTCGCATCGGAAGGGTTGTGGGTTCTGTCCTCAGCGGAGCCTGCAATTCTGATGGTTGCGAGATCGGCGCTTGGACCTGGCTTAAGACCGTCGTGTTCGCTAATGGTGGCTGGGGCACGTTAAATAGGTCGTGGTCACAAAGTCCCCCATGTTCCCATTCCAAATCAATACCTCTGGGGGTACCTGATCAGGGGGTTATCGACCTCTGATTGGGATCTAAATTACGATATGTGTGAGTGAATAAACGTGTGAAAGGGACCTTCCTTTAAAACGGATGTGTCTTGCATGAAGAAGTCCAAACCTTCAGGGCAATGGCATCCCCAATTGGGCCATATATGGCCCGCACGACAACAACAACATGTGCTTCTATTTTTGTGTCCCGCTGTCCTGCAAAATCCAGCTGTAATAACGTTTAACGTAACGAGGAAGCCCACAAATTGACGTATGACCGGAAATTATAGTTTGTAGTTTCTAATGGTATAAATATATAACAGTATTGTTCATCTTGATGATAGTTTAGAAAGTACTAATTCATGCGCATTCTCATTGTGTTTTGGTTGATGGGTATTATGGCGCAAGGCCCAAAAAATGACAAGTTGTTTTAAGTGCAAGGTAAAATAATGACATCAGTGTATGTATAATAATATTATAAAATAGTGTTTAATATGAGAATCAAGCGCAAACAATTTATGGTAAAATAAGAAAATAAAAGTAGTTTCAAAAGCATGTTGATCGATGCATGGTCCAAAAGCAACATTGCTCAGTTATGAAAATGGCAGACATACTCATTGTACGCGATCTTTCGTAGGCATACAATTTTTATAGGGTGTTTATTGTGCGAAAAAGGACTCCAGCGCAAGAAAATATTCCGAAGTGCTTCCTGTTTAGTGTGGGAATTGTTTGTCACGTTCAGCAGTAAACAATTGGGTCGATAAATTCTGTGAAGGGCGCTCAAAAGGTGGGAGTTTTGCCGAGACAGCAGATCGGCGACTTTTATGCTGGATATATCGATGTTCTGATAAGGCGATGGGATAAATGTATCGATATCCCTAGAAATTATATTGTGAAAGATGGGATTACTGCTATTATTAAATAGTTTTCAACCTAGCAACTATTTAATAATTTTTTTAGCCATTTACGACTTTTCAATTTATCTTTGTGCAGTTCAGATAATTTTTATTATGAATCAATTTTAAATGCTGACCAGAGAATAAAGTATTTAAAAAAAAGATTGCTAAATTATTTGAAATTTGATATTTTGGGAATAGCTTAAGCGAATGTAGTTCACAAATGGAGTTGAACATTCATTTGGGAGATATATCGGATTATCGAAACTTAAAATGAATGTAATACCCAAATTTACTTATTTACTGTCAAACCATAAAATAAATATTTTAAACCTGATAGTGAATGATTTATTGTATACAGCATTGTACAAAACGTTGTTCGAATGTATGTATTTTAATATAAACTACCTGAATAACCCGGCGCTGTGCTCGGGTTTCAAATATGACCAAGACCAGCTAAAATATCACCGCGAGATTTCCCTGGGTTAGCTCATACAAAAATCATGTAGAACGTGTTTCCTTATCCAAGACCATTTATTGCAGAGAAACAAACTTTATATTTCAAAATTGGGGCTTTGGGGGGGGCATTTTTAGGACTACATGTATGCCAATTTTCATGGCTACGAATTCTTCTGAAGACAGGAAAGAAATAGCTTGTGTTCTGAAGTATATGTGTGACAAATTTGGTATGGATTGGTCAAACGGTGTGGATTTTCATAGAGAATACACACATCCTTTTTTACTTTAATATAAATTGATAGCCGTGGCGAAACGCATATAGTGTACTAGTTCGTTTCAACAAAGTTAAACTAAATATATTTAAAAAAAAATGAAGGTAAGTTAAATGGCTGTTTGATAAAGCATACTTTCCGAATTAATGATCCGAAAGAATATTGGATAGTTAAACGAATTAAAATCTTGGTTACTCTTTAATTTGAATAAAGTTAAAGGGCTATTTGATAAATCATACTTTCCGAATTAGTGATCCGAAACAATATTGGATAGTTAAACGAATTAAAATATTATCAATCTGTCATTTAAATCTTGGTTACTCTTTAGTTTCAATAAAGTTAAAGGGCTATTTGATAAAGCATACTTTTCGAATTAGTTATCCGAAACAATATTGGATAGTTAAACGAATTAAAATATTATCAATCTGTCATTTAAATCTTGGTTACTCTTTAGTTTGAATAAAGTTAAAGGGCTATTTGATAAAGCATACTTTTCGAATTAGTGATCCGAAACAATATTGGATAGTTAAACGAATTAAAATATTATCAATCTGTCATTTAAATCTTGGTTACTCTTTAGTTTGAATAAAGTTAAAGGGCTATTTGATAAAGCATACTTTCCGAATTAGTGATCCGAAAGAATATTGGATAGTTAAGCAAATTAAAATCTTACCCATCTGCCATTTAAATCTGGATTACTCGTTAGTTTTAATACCTTGCCAAATAAAAACATCCCCCATACTAGTATACATGAATAATATACTTTATTGCAATAAAATGTTATGACTGTTATAACGTTACCTAATTATAAATTATTGTTAACGCATTTTTATTTGCGTAACACCAGGGTGATCAAGGTGACAAAGGACCCAGAGGTCTTGAAGGAATCAGAGGACCACCAGGTACATCAGTAAGTACTTTTTAATTATATAATATTTTACAGGCTTCAGTTCCCTGTGATAAAAATTACTATACTTATTTAAATAATCATCTGTTTGTAGTTTTTAGTATACTAACAATTATTATTATGTTCAAAATAATATTAATCCTAACAACACAAATGATGTTAGAATACTTGCATCCCCCATTATCAATGGTATTTAATAAATTATTATTACAGTTCTTAATAGTAACAATATTAATTTAAATTGAATTAGATTGTTAACACATTAAAATGATGATGCTCACTGTTCGTACTTTTACCTTTTTAATCTTTTTCTGAAAAATTACACAACCTTGATCAAGTGTTATTAAAATCACGTTAGTAAATTATATTCTTTAATGCATGAGTTTTCTTTTATTGAATAATGAAAAATATATTTTGGATTACGCCGTCCACAAGGTATAGTGTTCATAGAATTTGCATAAATCCGATAGGTCCCAGGTTTGAATTCCGGTTTGGTTGGTGTTGGTGATTGTCCCTGTTTGGAGCAACGGTATATTGTCCACTGGGTGCTCCCTCTCAAATAGCCAATAATTCCCCCTTTTAGTGTCAACTGTTATAAATGCAAAAACATTTAAATTAATTGGTTTGGTTTTATAGCGCAGGTGCCATATTTGACCATGCTGCGGCAAACTCAAGACAAATAACATTATGCAATGGACAAACTGACACATTGAAAAGTGCACTGACTCACAATAGTAAAATACACTCTGTGGGAATTGAACCTGCACCCCACACAACTGACAGGTTGCTAGCGCAGTTGGTTGTCAAATCCAACTGACGGCTCAAAAATATTTGGAATTCTTTTTGTGGAATATATTTAGATATAAAGTGGGTATCTCTAATATTATAAAAGGAAATGTTTGTCTGTTTTTTTCGCGGGCGCAAAATCCTGAAAATTCTATGGCACTTATAGCAATGAGATTTGACACACAGGTAGTCCAATTTTTTTTGCAGTTTTGGGGTCGCGGCGAAATTTTAAAATTCAATCTAGAAGATATTTAAATGAATTTAATAATTTTATTCTCTACCTGGTTCTTCAAACGCGTTTTATCCGGACGAAAGAAGAATAACCCCAATCTTGACTTTTCTACCCATGTGACCTTGCAGTCAGCCTTGGAATCATGCCAAGTTTTTTTTCATCGCCCCGGAGAACGCTCAGAAAATTATTTTTTTACGTTTCCGCTTTCATTTTGCACGCGGAGAAAATTATTTTTTTCGTTTCCGCTTTCATTTTGCGCGGAGAAATGTTTTCCAAGCCAGACGATATATCTTTTAACAAAAGTCACAGTTATTTTTTTCTATATTCTAGACCGTTAAATATAGAGTAAAAATTTCAACGGATATGAAATCTGCGGAACATTTCAGTTTAGATTGATACCTAAAAACATGATTTTCTTTAAATAAATAATTTTTAATTTGAATATATCTTCAACGGATTTGAAACCTGCGGAAAATTTCACACCAGATTAATACCTTACATCACTCCGTTGCATCGCAAACCAACACCACGGGCACTAGCAACGCCGGGCTAGCCATGCAGTGGCTAGTAGAATATAAACCTGTGATACAACTTTCGAATTATTTGTTTTAAGTGTAAATTCTAAGTGCCTCCAAATGCTTAGTACATAAATATACACATGTGGCTTTATATATGTTATTCTAATCATTTCAGGGCCCATCTGGACCTGTAGGACCTTCTGGTCCAGCTGGTATACCTGGATTAGTTGGATTCCCTGGACCAGCGGTATGTTCCTTTTGTGCTTAAATAATTTAATTTATTAATATTTATATTTTAATATTTATTAATATTTAAATTTGTTAATATTTATATTTATTAATATTTATATTTTAATATTTATTAATATTTATATTTTAATATTTATATTTTAATATTTATTAATATTAATATTTATATTTTAATATTTATTAATATTTATATTTATTAATATTTATATTTCAATATTTATTAATATTTATATTTTAATATTTATATTTTAATATTTATTAATATTAATATTTATATTTTAATATTTATTAATATTTATATTTTAATATTTATTAATATTTATATTTTAATATTTATTAATATTTATATTTTAATATTTATTAATATTTATATTTTAATATTTATTAATATTTATATTTTAACATTTATTAATCTTTATATTTTAATATTTATATTTTAATATTTATTAATATTTATATTTTAATATTTATTAATATTTATATTTTAATATTTATTAATATTTATATTTTAATATATTTTAATATTTATTAATATTTATATTTTAATATTTATTAATATTTATATTTTAATATTTATTAATATTTATATTTTAATATTTATTAATATTTATATTTTAATATTTATTAATATTTAATTTATTAATATTTATATTTAATTATTATTGTTGAAGGTCGATGTGACAATGTTTTGGTACTGGAAATCCGTTCTTATTTAAAAAATGGTTTCAATTCGTTTAATGAAACGAATGTAATATAAAATGCGTGAAAATTCAAACATAGAATATATCCCCTGTTTACAAGTGAAACGCATTAACTCAATTAACACTTATAAGCAGACGATGGGAAAATTTTCTTTTTAAGCTAATATCACTAAGTGTTTCTCAGAAGTCAAACCTTCATGTAAAGAAAAAATGACTTTGTAGGCACACACTTCACCAGTCTTCACATTTTGGTTAACACACGAGCATCACATTTTAGTCTAGAAAAGTTAAAAATCTCCTTCCTTGAAGACTTTGACAGTGTTGTTCTTGTAAGCCGATACATATTATCTGGATGAGGCTAAAAATTCAAATTTATGAAATCGTTTTTCCTGAACAAGTGTACAGGTTCCACGCTGTTAAGAAAAATTGGTTGCTTACGGAAGTTTGATTGTGTGTTGAAAGGAGAATTGTGGCTAGTAATCACAATTCGTTTTTGTATATGATGGAAAATATCTAGAAAAGGAGCAGAAATTGTATTTAGGTTCATTCAAGTTGGTGGTCGTCACTTTCCTTCACAGTCATAAAATTAAACAGATTCTAACAATGTGATATGTATTTATTGTAACCTAAATGGTGTGATTAATAGGTATACTAGTATGAAGTTCCTATAGTATTCATTATAGTTTTAACGAAGTTATCCAACTACTTATAATACATTTATAAAATATCTTAAAAAGTCTGTACAATATGATTGCGTTATAGATAGGTTATTCCATCTGAAACAAAGGAATTTCACACACTGCTGCCCAGTACTAGTAATTTGTCCGTCTACCATTGAAGTTGTTCCAGAATAAAGTCTGCTCGTATGTTGCCATAGAAGTAGACCTTGTCCTATTTTTCGTAGGGATGCTTGAAGAAATGTATTCAAGTTTGTCGCAACATTGGATGCACGTAAAGACAGTTTAGTATATTTGCTTATATTTTAATTTGAGTCGAGATAAGGCCCATGTAAATTGAGTCTTTCAGCCACCAATATTTGAAAATACAATTACGTCATACTAGAAGGTTATCCCTACTCAAAATGAACGAGCCCTGTTTCTATAGCAACCACCATCACCCAACAGACATCTGTTTTTGCCGTAGACAGTCAGTACTTCTATATCCTTGTTCAAAAAATTACATTTATTTACAAAACATTTTACTCCTAAAACGCGTGGAATTTCAGTTATATTTTAACCCTCCTTGTGGCTTATTTTCGTGTCGAAAACTGCCCTGAAGTGGCTAGCATCTGGGGCAAAAACTGTTGCAAACTATTGTAGGCAAGGAACAATTTGTTTTGCCTACTTGGATATTAATTACCCTGGAATAATAGGGTAATTTTGTCTCGACGAGATAACTCGTTGTTAGCAAAATTGACCAGAGGTTAAATGAGATATCTCGTCGAAACTACTTGGTGGGTTTAAGTTTCGAATAAAACAGATCGGAAGATTTCTATACATCACTTGATATACATTGGTTAGTTTAGGGTTTTGTGGTGTAAGGGCCATATTTGGTTATGCTCCGTATACAATGAAAGTTTCACTGCTGACACAACAGAAATAAATACACCAAGAGAAATGCATATGACAGGAATCGTACATGCGACGCCTACAACTGGTAAGTTACTATCGCAGTGGGCAAACCCACTTAGCAACGACGTCCCAAAATAGGTATAGGTAGACAATACTTCTAAAATCATTGTAATCATTCCTAATTTCGACATAAAAATTTATTGTATTAATGTCAACGTCCATATCTTTAATTTACGTATATAGACGCGAAGCAATGTTAAAATTATTATTTCTGGTGTTCGTTTTTCAATTTAATTCCACTTATAATTGCGAATTATAAAGTAACTGAAATCATCCAAGTCTATCAAACACTTCTTAACCTTTTTATCCATTCTTTAGAGATATTTTTAGAGAGAAACGATGTGATTCAACTTCACGAAACTAATTTCAATCCATCGCAAGATCAAGTGAGTTTTTCTGAAAACAAATTGGCTGAGACTCTTTAACAAAACTCTCTTTGACGATAGCTTCATTTTATATAACAGACTTGTTTCTGATAATATGGAAAAAGAGATATCAAAGAAGGGTAACTAGATCTTTTAATGAAGGAAAAAAGTCTCTTGTACATTAGGAAAGAAGATCAGTAGTCCTTTGACAAAGATCCGTTTTTTATAGATTTATCGGAGATCCTTTTGTGATAAAAGAGATATTTCTTTGGAATTGTGGCTTTATAACGGTCGATCAAATTGACTTTGTAATAGAAATTTCACAAAAACTCGAAACATTGAAAAGGTTTGGTCACAAATAAAACTGTCTTTTGTACGGGAATACGATTGCATGCAAACTCGGAATCTTTCAAATTTCGCACGAAAATTTCCATCACTGGATGTTTTAAGAGTATTTGAATGCCACTTCATTTGCTCTTGATCAAATTGAATAAGTATTTTTCTTTTCAATGCTCCATTTGCTTAAAAGTCGGTTTTCAAAGTTAGTTTATTCGCTTTTAATACTATTCATGATACGTAAAATTATATAGAATTTATTCAATACTCAATGCACAAATAAAACAAGATTTGTTCATGATTCTCTAACTGCGCATTTGGTTGCTTTGTAAATAAACTTAAATTAGTTTTTATTTCATATAAAATTAATACTCATATCCGTATTTATATTATCCTCTTTTGATACATGGATTTAAACCTTATCCAATACCAAAGTTATGAATTTAATTATAAATTTAGATAACAATTTTAGAAGGAAAATATATGCTTATACAAGTCAAACACAGCAAGTCCAAACAGAGTTCCTAGTAAAATACGAAGTAAGTTACACTGTTTTTCTAGAAAATATGACTTAACGAATACACACAAAATCATCAGCTTAAATACCACCAAATTCTGGAATAGTATAGCAAAAAAATGATATAATGAAAAAATTGACTTGCTGTTGTATATTTGAAGTAGGTGTATATTTGGTGTAGTTTATAAAAATATTATTGAAAAGGCATTATATAACGCAGTCCTTCACATTTAAAGCATGTAAAGCACTTTTAATAATGTTACACAATTACAGTCAAATGGTAAAAAAAATCGAAGCATTTATCCTGTATTCATAAAGTTATTTGTTGTGTAACGCTGAGCCTTCGTATTTGAAAGCAACAGCGTAAAATAACATCAGAAAAATTTATAAAGCTCATGAAAACTCTTTAGAAATTTCTAATAGAGTATACTGAAGTTCACTATCACATAAATAAATACGTTTCTAAAAATATAAAAAACTCTCATTTTTTTAAAATTTTATATTTTTAAAATCTATTTTCTAGGGACCGCCTGGGCCCCCCGGACCCCCTGGACCTAAGGTAAGACATTTCATATTCATCAACAATTTATTCTCGACTAGTTCTTAGTTCTTTAAAAAATGAACAGTTTCATGCTGTTCATTTAAAGATCCAAAAATGGTTTCTTATTTATTTCATACAGTAGCGTGTATTTAAGTTTTAACTTTGTGACTTTTAAATTATGTTTTTAACTAATGGCCATGTGTATGTGTGTTCGATTTATATATATATATATATATATATATATATATATATATATATATATATATATAATTTTTGTTTATGTTTTATCTTTTTATTCACTCACGCATTTATCTATTTTGAATATCTACCCTTGGCAATTTCTGAGAGAGATACTAAATAATTTAGCTGTAGTAATTAATAATTGTTCTATTCAAAGGGTGATGGAGGGTTAGTGAGCTACGACATTGATGGATTGGTGTCTTTACCTGGTCCACAGGTAAGTTCATTTGTTACTCTCTTTTATTTCGTACTTGCTCCGACATTCAAAACATTTTCAACAAAGAAAAAAAAATCAAATTTCATAATAATATTTTTTTGTTCTAGGGTACATCAGGATCTAGTGGTCCTCCTGGAATGGTATAAACCTAATTTTTCTAATTTCTGGTTTAGTTTATTAGCTGTGTTTTTGATCATGCACGAAAAATTCTTTATACCTATTCAATAACTATTGTTTCAGACTTTTGGATTCAATATAAAATGCAAGGTATAATATATGTTTGTATTACTGTATCTACTCAGGAATTTAAAAATACCTTTAGTTTCAAAGTCCTGAAAACTAGCTATACTGCAACTTGAGTCTTCCTTTCTCATACCGATCTCAATTTTTATACGTAGATTTTGTCTCCAAAACCATAATAAATAACCCCTTTTGTTTCAATTCTAAATAATTTCGAAGGGAATAGAAAATTTTGAATTATTGAAAAGGTTCCTTTACACAGTCATTCACATTTAAAACATGTAAAGCACTTTTAATTATGTTGCAAACTTCACAATTACAGTCAATCGAAGCATTGATTCAAGAAATTTCAAGAAAATCGAAGCATTGATATATAAAGCAGAACATTGATATATAAGAAGTTGGTCTGTCTGGAGTAGCTAAAACGCGACCGTTGAGCTCAGACGTCGTGGAATTTACACAACTTTCACTGTCTGGATGTTTTACGTCAACAAAACTATTTTTTCATCTCCCTTCACCGTTCAATAACAATTTTAGAAGGAAAATATATGCTTATACAAGTGAAACACAGCAAGTCAAAACAGAGTCTCGAGTAAAAAACGATGTAAGGAAAATTCTACTCCCTAAGTTTTACACACTGATGCTCACGAAAATATGACTTAATGGATACACACAAAACAACCAGCTTAAAGATCACCAAATTTTAATAACTCTTAGGGACATAAAGGTAAAATTTAATAGAGAACATTACAAAAGGAGAGACAAATCAACATAATTCGTCAAAACCTATCACAATTGGACCTATTGAAAAGAAAAGAACATAAACCCGTAAAGCGATCAAAGCTCAAAAGATGTTCCTCGACACAATGAAACTATTGAGGAAACAGAAGCGCGGCTTGATTAGTCTGAATCAACAAGTATTTTGGGACAAACCCAGGTATTAAAGCTAGCACAGTATAAATCCTTGCCTGATGAGGGTTAGCACATCTCTGTCTTTGCATGCCAAATAGCACAAAGAGATCAAACTGTGTATATCTGATGGCAGAAACATGTTTTAACATGTTAAAAAAATGTGATGTATCATCAAAAAATAAATCCGCGTAGTCAATAGCTAACGATAACATGTAGTGCAACCAGCTGTTGATACGGATGTTTTTTCACAATTATTTGACATTGTCTTCAGTTTGGCACAATTTGCCCCAACATGACCCCTGCGCCATAAAACCCCAAATCAACCATTAGATGTGGATGGTAGCCGTGTAACACATCGCGAACAGTCGATTCCGCTTATTTGAACGTATTAGGTAACAATCGAATCGACTGTTCAGATTGGTGTTGTTAGAAGTTTATTTCACCGTTAGAGTAGTCTAACTAACAATCAAATCCACAATTCAGAGCATCTGGTTAACAATCGATTCCAGTGTTGAGAGTATGCTATATAACACTCAAATCCTCTAAGCTGAATATGCTGGTTAGCAATCTAATCCACTGTTCAATGCGTGCTAGTTAACAATTGAATCTACTGTTCAGAACATGCTTGATACGATAGTATCCATCGTTGAAATCAGGTTAGCGAGTAGAAGGTTTCACTGCTATGTAATATCATGCTTGCTTATAATTGAATATATGGTTCTGAACATGTTAGTTAGCAATAGAGGTACAGCTACAGTCTACGTTTATAAGCGGTGGCAACAGCCTTGTCGACTTTTTTGGCGCACTTCTAAAGTCGCCAAAGAAAATTTATTTCAAAACTCCTTTTCTTTCAACTGTAAAGACTGGTGGGTTGCCTTGATCTACCGTAACTCGCTACTAAAAGTGCGCCAAAAAAATCACCACAAAATCGTTGCCACCGCTCATAAACGTAGAGTGTAGCTGTACCGCAATAGAATCCAAGTTCAGAATATGCTAGAGAACAATTGAATCCGCGTTCTGAAAATGCTTGTGAACAATTTTTAATTCAAAGTTCAGAATATAGTACTTAGCAATCGAATTCAGCGTTCAGAGCAAGCTAATCAACAATCAAAAAGTACTGTTCAAAACGAACTTGTTAACAGTAGAATCCACTGTTGAGAGGATATTAGAGAGCAGGCTAGAGCTGGCGAGTGTTCAGAGATTGCTAGTCAACAATTTAATCCGCTGTTAAGAGCGAGCAAGTGGATCTACAGCGTGATAGTGGATAGAAAGAGAGCGCATTCTCTGAAGAAAGCACACTAGCCCCAATAGCTCACCAGTCTTCAATACCTTGCAAGGAGACCTTTTGTGTTCGTTCCACAAACATACAACTAATCATATGGACTGTAGCATTACAAAGCCGTTTGCATACTCGGTTCAACAGGCATCTTCACAAATGAATATGGCCTTCACCGCATAACTCCAAACTAATCTTTAAAGATGTCTGTTCAAATATTCTACAATTAAATATTGCCGGTCAACTGATAAATTCAATCAGCTGAATTCAATCTACACATATATTGCTGAAAGATTTAGATACAAAAATGAAATAAACAGATTTCCGCGTTTCTTATAATTATCGCTCATTCCATTAACCGTAATTAACACACAACCATAAAAATCGTATTTTAATGAACTTATCTTTTAATACGGATTTAAGCTTCGAAAGGTATTTCCTCATAATCTAAGTGGTTTTAATTTGGTAAGAAAGGGTTAATTAATACTGACAGCATTAATATAATTCTAAAGACTAGGATAATTCCTTAAAATTCTTAAAAGTCGTTAAAAAGAGAAATGCATCTGAAACAAAAAATTAAGATGTTTTGCGCTAATACTTTTTAACCATCTATGAAGATAGATTATTTTTAACATATCTATACATTAGAAGTTGTAAAATCTAAGTAAATTATTCTAGAAGAAGTTGCGTTCGTTTATTTCAGTATTAACATAATAGCTCTGATCTTATGAAGCAGACACATTATCACATGAAATTAAACTTATTCAACCTACCATTTGGTTATAGTTTGTTAACCACGCTAAATTGTCCATTTTATCCATGTACATTGTTCTTAAACATATCCCTGCCTGTTCTGTCCTTATTTGTATTGGTATTTAAAAATTTTCTTTTGGAATTGAAATTTTAATTAAAGTACTTATAGAAACAGGTGGGCTAACCAGCATTTTCTAAAAGCGGATGAAATGAACTGTTGTCTGGTTGAGCAATTAGTCTTAACAGTGATTATTCATTTACTATAGCCATTCAGTTATACACCGGACGGAAGCACATTTCAATAGATATTTAATGAGGACATTGGATAAGCGCAACCTCTGGGACTAATATAGGAAAGGGACAATTACTCATTCATTTCCACCAATGTAACATTTGTGGGTAAATCCATTCTTGCAGTAAGGTTTTCTATTCTAAAGCTGAGTCGAAATCAATGTAATTTAATTCAATTCAACTTATTAACTATTAACTGTCTGGTTTTAGAATTTCCGAATAGTTCGTAAAGGATTGAGATTTTCACTGGTAAGTCTCAAGCGTTAATTTGGGTCAGTTAAGGAGATAACAAAACACACCGGTCCGCATTATGACAAGGGTTGTTCAATGGCCTGTTGGCGACGGTCATGAATCAAACGTTGTTCTCACGTTGGCGTCGTGTGGAAGTTTGGAGAGTGGGATTCCAGCCCAGAAGTTGATCTCGTCATCTGACCGTGGTTCAAAACTACGAGGTGTTGACCTCAGATCCTTTTCTTCAGGATCAATCCATCACCCTTCTCCCAAGGAGCAAAATTATATTCAGTGTTTTGCAACACAAATCCAAGCAATAGCAATTGTTCTGCAGGTATTTTGTCCGAATTTTGAAAACTGCTGTAAAATAAAAAATTAAAAAAACAGACGTAAAACACAATTATCGGCTAAATATTGTAGTACATATTTATAATAAAACTTCGCCGACCAACCGGTATTGTGGTTAAGGTGTTAGCCTCTAGATCGGAAGGTTCCTGGTTCGAATCCGGGTCCGGGCATGGATGTTTGTAAACGTATGGTGTAGAGGCGGCTGGTGCACTTTAAATCTGTCGTAGACGAAAGTCCTCACGTTGGGTTGGCGTGGATGTTGTGCTCAGGTGTTGTTTCGTCATCTGACCGTGGTTCAAAATTACGAAGTGTCGTCCTCGGATCTTTCGCTTGAGGGACTGATCCCGGACCGTCGTCAATAGCCCGTTGTGTTGCTCTAGTACGACGTTAACTAAAATTACCAATTACCATATAAAAAAACTTCAAAATTAATTAACTTACTTTATTTGAAACCAAGGTATACGTTCAGAATTTGCAATTCTGGGGTGGATTACTTTTGAAGTTAAATATTTTGTCATGGACCTTAGACGATGTGTTATTTATAAAATGTCTGTGGTAATTTTGGTGGTGTAAGTAGGTTGTTCCGTAGCTAGAAAAGAAAAAAAATGGTGCGGCAAGGAGCCACTTTGCACTGCAGAACATCGTAACTTATAATAAAAAAAAAATCGGCCAAAATTTTGACAAAATTGAGGAAAAATTGTTTTGCAGACTATGTTCTGCGACGTTCGTCGTAGTTTTAAGCATTTTCTGCTCCTGGGCACTTCTATAATGGAACGTTTTGTTCTACTGCAATGCAAATTTGACTACCTACCCCAAACGTTTCATAATGCGCACCGGTGTGTTTTGTTGTATTCTCCAATGTGCCAAATTAACACTGAATACTGAGGGCATGACCACTGTGAGTCATTTCCGTACAGAAAACCAGAGAAAGTATGGAAGAAGAGTGATAATAGGTAACATTTTTTGCTCATAAAATAATAATAAAAGAACTTTATTTTCCTGGTGGTTGTCAACGAGGTATCCTGATGACGAGGTATCCGACGAGGTAAAACTGATCTGATATTGATAGACGACATATCTTGTCATTAAAACATTTGGTGAGATATTGATGGAAATGATGCTAGATGACAAAATCAGCCTTGATGACTTTTCTTTTTAATTTAGCCTGGAGAGCGAGGACCACCAGGAGACAGGGGTCCTCCAGGCTCATCCGGACAGATAGGAATGCCAGGACCAACAGGACCACCGGGCATCTCAGGAAATCCGGGTAACAGAGGTGGTCCAGGAATGCCAGGTCTACCAGGTCCTCCGGTAAGTCCCCCTTTTTCTTGGCCATTCTCTCTTTTGATGCCAAACTGTATCTTAAAGTTTAGTGCACATACTATAGTTTAGTACATCTTATAGCTTAGTACATCTTGTAGTTTAGTACATCTTATATAGTTTAGTACAACTTATAGTTTAGTACATCTTATAGTTTAGTGCTAGATGATGACTTTTAGCTCGTATAGTTTAGTACAACTTATAGTTTAGTGCTAGATGATGACTTTTAGTTCTTATAGTTTAGTACATCTTATAGTTTAGTGCTAGATGATGACTTTTAGTTCTTATAGTTTAGTACATCTTATAAGTTTAGTACAACATATAGTTTAGTACATCTTATAGTTTAGTGCTATATTATGACTTTTAGCTCTTATAGTTTAGTACATCTTATAGTTTAGTGCTAGATTATAACTTTTAGCTGTTACAGTTTAGTACATCTTATAGTTTGATACATATTATAGTTTAGTACACCTTATAGTTTAGTACATCTTATAGTTTGATACATATTATAGTTTAGTACACCTTATAGTTTAGTACATCTTATAGTTTAGTACAACTTATAGTTTAGTACATCTTATAGTTTAGTGCTAGATGATGACTTTTAGCTCGTATAATTTAGTGCAACTTATAGTTTAGTACATCTTATAGTTTAAACATCTTATTGTTTAGTATAACATATAGTTTAGTAAATCTTATAGTTTAGTGCTAGATTTTGACTTTTAGCTCTTATAGTTTAGTACATGTATTATAGTACTCTACAGATATCAGCGGCCACAGTGTCGCAAGTTCTTTTATTTTGTATTAGATTACGTGAAGTCACGAGAAAAATTGAGTAACCTATTTCAACTCGTAATAACTTCAGGGATATAGAGGGGGTGATAATCGGTCGATTGTAGTAGGTTTCATTACGATTTGAAAATTCAAGAACTTTATTGGACTATATAAATGAATATTCGATATAGACTAATAGCAGTGGAGCAAGTCCTTCTGTTTTGTCTCGTGACGTCACGGTGAAATTTGTGTGGCCTAATTCAACTCGCAATAATGCTGAGGTTACCAGGGGCGAGGAAACGACGCTAGTATGGTTTGATAGCGCATGGACGACATATGGTGACAGTCACGAGTGCTAATTCCGGCGAACCAATGGCAGTTTTTGGACATAGCGCGGAAGTACACTTGTGTCCGTTTTTAATTCTTCCGAAATTAAATTGTTCCCACAGTCTCATCCTAAGCCATTCGGTGTACTTTCTGGAATAAAAAGTAAACATGCCTATATGCCTCGTGTTGCTATAGGGGACAAAAGTATTTAGATATATGGTAATTTGGTAATTTTTAATTAACGTCGTGCTAGTGCAACACTACGGGCTATTGATGACGGTCCTGGATCATTCCCTTAAGCGAAATACCCGAGGACAACACCACGTCATTTTGAACCACGGTGAAATGATGATGCAATATCTGAGCTGGCACCCTCCACACTCCCACACCAACCCCACGTGAGGACTTTCGGCCACGACACATTTAAGATGCTTCATCCGCCTCTACACCATACGCTTTCAAACATCCATGCCCTGACCCGGATTCGAACCAGGAACCTTCCGATCTAGAGGATAACACGTTAATCACCAAAGCGATTTGTCGGCAACTACCATCTAGTGGAAATGTCGATTTTCCTGAGGAAACCTTTTTTAGGTAACTTGATTTTTCCCGAAGCATCAAAACTTAATTTTGCAGTTTGGCGCTTTTGTAGAAACGTCAATTTTGCAGTTTGGCTCTTTTTTAGAAACGTCAATTTTGCAGTTTGACGCTTTTGTAGAAAAGTCAATTTTGCAGCTTGACGCTTTTGTAGAAAAGTCAATTTTGCTGCTTGACGCTTTTGTAGAAACGTCAATTTTGCAGTTTGGCGCTTTTGTAGAAGCGTCAATTTTGCAGTTTGGCTCTTTTGTAGAAACGTCAATTTTGCAGCTTAGCGTTTTTGTAGAAACGTCAATTTTGTATTTTGGCGTTTTTGTAGAAACGTCAATTTTGCAGTTTGGCTCTTTTGTAGAAACGTCAATTTTGCAGCTTGGCGTTTTTGTAGAAACGTCAATTTTGCAGTTTGGCGGATTCGAACCAGGAACCTTCCGATCTAGAGGCCAACACCTTAACCACCAAACCGGTTGGTCGGATCAATACTTCCGAAACAAAGGCGATCAAACATTGATTTTGGCATGTTGATAATTAATGTTAACATATTCGGCTAGTCGTGTGAATTGAAAAAGTAAGTCACAAAATAAGTAAGCAACCACTTCCCGTCTCCACTCGTTGTGTCGTCACCTAAGAATGTTCCCATCTCTTGGCTGTAATTGAATTTCCATTAGTCATTTTCTTCCGATGCGGAAAGCTTGCTTTTTTGCGTTTGAGAGAATTCCCTTGGCGAACTTCTTTTTTTACATTATATTTGTCTTAGATTTTCATTCTGTGAGCCATTTACTTTTGTTTTTTGCTTTTTGGTTGTTGAGTAATCGGAAATATTTCAGGGACGAGGATTCACGGAGGAAGAAATGAGAGAGATCTGCGCTTCCGTTCTGAGAGGTATTCTTATTAATTCGTTTTAGTGATATTTCCTACCGGAACTAAGATTTCTTTCTACTTGTGAATTACCAACTGATAGCTGAGTAGCATCAGTTTGTTTCTTATTTTCTTTGATTTCTTTTATGTTACTCTGTTTTATTGCCTGTTAAATTTAATTTAATTATTGTATTTACCCAGATTTAACTGTGGTTTTCCATAAGTAAAAATTACAAATTTTGTTTCGTTACATTTAGAATACTTATATAATGTTTATTTGTATTTTTAAAATTTTGCTTTACGTTAAAAAACTAAAATAAAAGTGAAACGAGTTTGTTTTTAAGCGTGAATCAAAGTTGTAAGTTGGAAGTTAATTACCGTCGCCTTGAAGCAATACTGAGAGGATTATTGGCGACCGTCCAGAATCTATCTCGAAGGGATGGATATGAGGAGAACACCTCTTAACTTTGAACCACTGTCAGACGACAAAATCAACACCTGAGATAGTATTCCTCTCTCCAAATTTCCTCACCAACGTGAGGACATTTACGGCCACGACAGATTTAACATACACCCACGTACACGAAGATCGAAGTTGCAATATGAAATGTTGTTTCTGTAAAGCTAAATGCAGATGTCACTAGTAATTTTATAGCGGATTGTGATTTCTGCATATATTCCGTAATAATAAAAGGAATTAAATTCCTCGTTTTCTGGTGATTTTTTTTCAATGAATATACGTCTGAAACATAACTATTTGAAGTTGTGAAAAGTGAGTTAACCACTTACCTGGGATAGCGGTTCTCAAGTGTTTACACGTCATCTGACCGTGGTTTAAAATAACGAGGTGTTGTCATTGTACATTTCCCTTAAGGATAGATCTCGGACCATCGCCAATAGCCCGTTGTGCTGCTCCAGTGCAATGTTAATTAAACTACCTACCTGGGGGTAGTGGTCGAAGTGTTTATTATCCGAGACATGAAATACAAGTAGATTAATCATTGATATTGAGAGGGGCTTCAAAAGTGAGTCCATGACGACTAATACTCACGTGACAATACTGAAAAATTTACTTGTTTGCTCGATTTGGTATATTACCGTTTCGCTTAGCGATATAACATCGTATGACTGTTGTGGCGTGTGAATATACATTTCTATAGAGTTGCGACATATGATAAAATTGCCAAAGTATACTATTATCAGATCATCAATGGACCAATCAGATGATGAATCAATGGAAAGGCGTCTTTTCCCGTCACGTGGACCAATCAGATTATGCTCCACCCATCAGACAAAGTAGTCTGACGTTGCTACCAGTTTGGATCACATGATCCTGAGCACATAAAAGTGTTACCTATGTTTATTTCCAACCCAGTATATCCGAGGTTGAAGTTCCGTGTTGAACTTGTCCTTATTAGCAGCAGCGACGATTTTCCACTTGTATGCTACCGAACAAATATCCACCAGTTCGCTCCTTGTAAAGCCGAAAAGGTCAGGATTTATAAAAACACCTGAAGATCATGCTTAGCGTAAGGTTGTCATAGGCAACCGAATATATAATTTTAGAGTAAAAATTTTAAAGAAAGTAACATCAGTTTTGATTTTAAGTATTGATTATACACTATCTACCAATACGTATTTGGACACCCATGCAAATGACGATATCTGCGGTCCTGATATACGTCACGCCTTCCGCCGTTAAATATCGTGTAGGAAACAACATTGGCATTAATCGCATTCAAGATGCCACGAAGTGCAGAGTTATCTGATTTCGAGAAAGGTGTAATCGACTGGTATCACAGAAAGGACCGATCCTTAAGGGACATATCTAGCGAGCTGAATTACCCAAAATCGACAGTGGCCTATGTGATTCAGAAGTGGAAGGTGAGCGGTGATTGTCGGAATGTGCCCCGAGTCGGCAGACCCGCGAAACTGGGAGATAGAGACCGACGGGTGCTGTCCACAGAAATTCAGAAGAACCGCATCCAACCGATGGCCCACATACTCCAGGAGTTTCAACAGGCATTCGGGAGTGTTGTTTCGATTAATACCATCCGTAAAGAAGCATACCTGATTGGTTTTCATGGCCGTGTTGCCGCTCATAAGCCTTAGCTCACTAAGTCCAACCGCACTGCTTGGACCGTAGATCAGAGGAAACGGGGGTTCTCTGGAGCTACGAATAAAGGTTCGCCCTGTACCGTATGGATGGAAGGGTCTGGGTCTGAATTGAAAACGCTTTCTGCCAGAATGCATTGTGTTCACAGTAAAGTTCGACGCAGGTGGAATTATGGTCTGGGGTGTTTCTCCAGGTATGGACTAGGACCCTTGGTCCAAATTCATGGTAAGCTCAACGTCGTGGCGCCTACTGCACTATTTTGGATGACAGTGTGCTTCCTACGTTGTGGCAGTTTTACGAGTTGGACCTATGTTACTTCCTGGACGACAACGCCAACTGTCATGTTGCTAGGACCACCAGGATGGTTATGGTGACAGTGGGGTTAACCGAATGGACTGGCTGGCCTGCCCAGAGCCCAGACCTGAACCGTATCGAGAATCTCCGAGACGTGTTGGATCGCTGAATTAAAGGGTGCAACAACCGTCCAAAATAGGTGAAGAAACTTAAATGCCTTTTCCAAGCCGAGTGGGAGAAAATACCACTAGCCGTAATGCAAGGACTTGTGGATAACATGCCCTGGAGGATTTAGGCTGTAATTGCCTCTCGTGGAGGCTCTACCAATTATTGAATATGAATAAATTTTGTTTTTCTTTTCTATCACAGTTGTCCAAATACTTATTGGTAGATAGTGCATGCGAAGCTTTTCTGCAGAATTTAAAATTCAGGTATATGTATCATTTTCTCTCCAAGCTTTACCCAATCATAACAAATAATAAATATAAAAATTTGAATTAAGTGTAAGATAATATATATTTTTTCAATAACATTTTAAGTAATTGTTAGAAAAACGTTTTCCAATTCATCATTAACGTGCAAAAAAATATATAATATATTGCGTTTAATAGCAATATATATATTCACAAAACCTTTAAAATCTTGCAATCAGTAGAATTAATTTAGTGTAGTATGTATTTATATTTGGATTTATTTATTTTTTACCAATTTATTTAACCGTATGAATCTGTTATTTTATTATAGAACAATTAGCTGAATTAACTGCGAAACTAAGGGGACCACCAGGGCTCCCTGGTCGTGGTAAACTAGGGCGTCCAGGACCACCAGGTCAACAGGGACCATCAGGTATTCCCATGATTCTGAGTCTCAACGGAATATTTTCTTCTTACAGAAACATCACAATTACTTTAACGCTGTGGAAGTCCTGTAGAATTCACAGAAACGTTGTTTGACAACGTGCACATCAAAGTAGCAAATCGAAAGTAATCAGATCAAATATCGTCAAAGAATCGAAAGATTTCACGTAATACTCGAAAGTATAAATTTCATAAACAGATGATGACTTTCACCTATAAACTTTGACCTATGTTAAGGAGCCCCTATTATAGCTGATGGTCATAAGTCATCAAAATATTATTTTTTGTTACACTGTTTGTCATCTTTTTATTTTCACGCTGGACTATATCGGTACTTGTTACGTGCTTCTGACAAAAGTATTCTTACTTATACCACTTGGCCTAGTCTGAATTTGTTCAGGTCTAAGGACCGTTAGCCCTGTGTTCATCGAGAGCCATTTGGACCATGCTACAGGACAAAATAATGCAGCTTGTTTCGTCAAGGATCTCAGGCACAAAGGCCAGGTCTAAAAAACCATTAGCCCAGCGTTTATCCAGATCCATTTGGACCATGCTAAAGACCAAAAGGATACAGTTTGTTTGGTCAAAGATCTGAGACACAAAGACCAGGTCCAAAAGACCGTTAGCCCTGCGTTCATTGAGAGCCAATTAGTTTATGGTAAAGGACAAATGGTGCAAATGTTTAGTCAAAAATATCAGGCACTCGGTAAAATGTGACTTGATCTCCTTTCAACTGGCATAGTGGAATGAACTTCACACCTAGAAAGACCCTATCAGAAGCAAACTCTTGACGTATTTAGAACATTACATTCAGTGGCACCCTCATGGTGAGGCAGCATATTAAGGCTTGATAGGGGACAAATATATTAAAATGGAGAAGCTTATTTTGATCTTTTTCTTCAAGGATAACAAACCTCAATTTTGCTTCGTATGGTGGTCTATAATTTCTTTTTTGATATAAGATATATCACTTGCAATGTACTACACCATAACAAAACACTGAAAACAAACTTGCATGACTATTCCTTGCATGACCCGGCCTAACCTGATTGTCCTGGATGCCCTTTTTGCACGGCCTGCTTCTGTGTCATTTATTATGCATGCCATAATTCCTGTCCTTCTTACACCTTTAGATAGGTACCAGGAACTAGTACGAGGCTTACGCGGACCCAGGGGTTATACAGGTCCTTCCAAACCAGGAAAGCCTGGAAAACCGGGAAAACAAGGAATTCAAGGTAGATGATGTGTTCTCCAGTGTTCCAGGCAGTAAAAATGCAATGGAAATCTGTTAATATTTGCATGATGAAAACTGCTTCTTAAAAAGTGGTTGTTAAAGACCTATTGCATTTAAATCTTTCTAACTTTCATGCCTATTACTTATTGATGTGTCATAGTGTTCATCTGCTTGGTTTGGGGATTTGTCGGGTACTGTAACGCTTTGCAACCTGGTGTCTCATTGAGAAAGTCAAATGGATATTCGATTCCACATAAAATTGTGTGGAATTATAATTCAGAAAAATTGTATAAATTTCAATAACGAATTTTCATTGAGGTTTCTATTTCTATGATGCCCCTTACGAAACGTGACAAGCCAGCAATTGAGAAGAATCTTCGACAACATTTCAAATGTACGGGTATTTCCAAATTTCCTGTGCAAACGTTAAGGGAGAAACGGGTACACGAAATCAAACCAAATTCACGATAGGATGTATGACCACAAACGCCATCTAGACGTAAACGCAAGCACATCGCACGGATATGATTGATGTAGTGTAATGCGCACACTGTATTCGGAGAATCGGCATTTCACTTAGAAACTGACTGAAAAATGCCGGCCACATCGACATTCCTTTGAGGGCAATACATCCATTTTTGCTTGGTTTTAAAGTAATATCTGCAAAATATAATATAAAAAATAATATCTTCAAAAAAATATAATATAAAAGTAATATCTACAAAAAGATTAGTTACGACTTGACAAAAACAAAAATATTTTATAGAAAATCGTATTTTTACGTAGATTTGAAACTTGTATATCATACATATAGAAAATGTCACTCTCTTTTGAACCATCGCAAAGATAGAAACTTGGATTCGAAGACTAAAAAACACGATTTAATGTATGACGTCAACAACCGGTGCCCACACTAGGGATGCGACTTCGACAGCAAAACATCGATGCTTAAAATTAAACATCGATGTTGATAATACATAATCCAAAAAGCCATCGATGTTTTTAAATATCGATGTTTTTAAACATCAGTGTATTTAAACTTTTTTTTCCCATTTCTTAAAACTGGTTTAACAACCTCAAACATTAATGTTCGCCGGGGTGGATTTAATTTGTCATCTGCCGTGTTTATTAATTTATAACTGAGACGTTTTTTAACCGTCAAAATTAAGTCAAAAAAATTAATAAGAGCAATTAAAAAATCTTTTATTTTCAAATTGAATAGTATAAAAGAAAATAATATTTACAACAATTTGACATAGGTACTAATAATTATAAGTATAATTAGATAGGTACGCGTAACAATAATTATTGTTAGTTATTATTTATTATTTATCAACTTCTGGGGAAGGGGAAACAGAACAAACTTATTTTTTATTTGCTGTAAATAAAAAATAATGTGGCCTATAATTAGTATATACCCCAATATTTATTTACAGTTTGTAAAAAAAGAAGTTTGTTAACTTTCTCTACCTTAAGCCGACTTCTTTTTTTCACTAACCTATCCCATCAGTTTGAGAAAACGCTCTTTCTGTTGGGATAGATGTCGCCATCACTAACACATACTTAGTTGCACGGTTATTTTTCTTAATTTTTACTATGGCGCTTTTTTCATTCAAAAATGAAACATCGACAACGTAAAAAAATCGATGTCGAACAAACATTGACTTCAATATATCGATTTTAAATACATCAATGTTTTTATAAAACAGATGTTTTGAAAACACCGACATCGATGTCGCATCTCTAGCCGACACTACTCGAAAATTTCGGGTGAGTCATCCGCATTGTACGATCGAAGCGGATTTTATACTCTTCGGAGTCATCGTTGTAATTGTCGACTTCCGATTCCTACGATACGGATGGAAGTGCGCAGTCTCATTCAAAACAATGTAAGTAATTCTAAAATTTGATGCTTGCCGCTTGCCATACGTACGATGTGGAATAGTGTGCACTTACCTTTAGAGGGTACAACCAAGGTGCAAAAACGAAAAGCAGGAAGCACGAGAGCAAGATTTTTACTATCCCTCATTTTACAGTTCGACAGTAGTTATGCACTTACTGTTCAACGATAAGGACTCACAATTGTGTATACCAATAAGGATGCACGCTTGACGGCGTCAACACATAGATCGACGTTACTTGCTCGAAAAGTCCTGGCCTTTGTGGACACTTACAGCCATTTCATGTCCAGGTAATCTTCGAAGTGAATGGGGATCTCGTACATGATGTACAAGTATTCCCAATGAAAAAAAATACATGAATAGTAAATCTGGTGATTGTGGTGATAAAATGACAGGTCTCACATCCGGCTAATCGATCTAACCCTAAAAGTACTCTAGTGGACATCCATCCATTTGTGAATATGTGGTTTAACCTTTTCCTCTTCAAGAATACTATAACATGCGCTAAACGTTGATTTGCGCTTGCCAGCATTAATGGCGGTTGGGGTTAATTTGACTTTCCCTAGTTACCCTTAAAGTTTGTTCATGAATCTTTTGAATCACCCTGAAGATTGTGCTGTGATTTTGAATTTGGATACTGCTGCTTCTTTTATCTTTCATTTTGATATGTGATTACATTGCATATAAGTTTTTCCCACGAATAACAGTTGCCAGGTAGGTGTGTGGGTGTCCATACCATGATACTGGGGCCCGCAAATGCGGAAAGCGGAAAGGTTTGCTCTGTAATGCGTGTACTCAATTTTGTCCTATGCTAAATTTGCATTGTATTCATTTCAATAAAGCTATTCAAAGGAAAGTAAGGGGTGAATGTGCATTTATGCAAGTTAAACAACACGTAATTAGGATACATATCGGCATTTCATGTGGTCAGTCATCTTAATTTAGTGTGAGACCCATAGTAAGAAACTATTTTCATGACCTTTAATCTGAACCTATTTTCCGGGACCCTTCATCTGAACCATAATGGGGCCAATCACATGAATCTAGTACGGGGTCCTTCACCTGAACCTAAAATTGGGTTCGTAATCAGACCGAATACTGCTACTAGTATCGACAATTACAAAAATCTTAGGTCTGTTTAATGCCAATGAACATCATTTTTTTAATTCCAAAAGGTCAACGTCAGATCCACAATCGTATGTATAACTTGATGTGATTTATTGCAACGTTCGACTTTAAATTTACATATTCGAAACTGTCAATTCGTATAGATAGCAGTATTCCTCCTAGTGGTTTTTCAGTCGAATTTATGCTAATAACGAAATAACTCGTCAGAAAAACATTGCCCATTTTTTATGATGAGTAGATCAAGATCTGGTCAGTGTTTTCTTCGACCAGAGAAATCTTATCGAATCTGTGTCGAGATATCTTGTTGACCAAGAACTGATCAGTTTTACTAATGATCAAATACCTCGCCGGGACATAGTATAGGACCGTATAGGGGTTGATCTAGATCAATGGTTTTCAACCTTTTATGCTACATGTATTCCATAGAAATGTGTATGTAACTGACGTACTCCTAGTATGAATACTATATAAAACTCTTCTTATAGGACAAGAATGGTAATAAAGTAAAACGTACAAATATGCAATGTGTTCATGAACTGCTTAGAAAAATTGTGATTGTTTGTGGGTGATTGTACCCATTAAGACGACCAATATTTACAATTAAACCTATGGTCGCAATCCACTCAAAGTGTAAAAAATGTAAAACAAATACCTCCAACAATCACATATACTTACTTCTGACATCAATTCTGCTCTGCCAGAGAAGCAGCACTTCTCCATAATATCACCGTGAGGCATTCGTCGTATGAAAATGTTTAGTGCGAAGACGCAGCATTGACACTTGCAGCTGATTGGCTGATCAAGGTCGATAAAGGTCCAAGCCAGCTGAAGCAAAGGTTAGTCTTTAAAAGCATTATATCTTGAAGGCTTCTGATTATTATGGTGATGAAAACGTCCGAAACCGTAACGTAAAGGCCGTGGTGGACTTGTGGCATGACCTCCACACTTTATGGACCTAAATCCAGTGGACTTCTTGTGAAACCACATGAAATCATTGGTGTACCAGACACCTGTACACTTTGCGGAAGATCTCGTCGCAAGAATCCTCGTTGCAGCAGACACAATCAATACGACACTAGGAACGGTGCGCCAATCTTCCATTTTTCGGTGTGAACAGTGCAACGAAACCCTTGGACGTCACTTTGAGCATGTTCTTTGAGTCTTTTATTGTACCGCACGAGATTGTGCAACTTATTATTTCGTTGTCTCTTTTTTTTTACTGTTGAAACTTCAATGTGGATAATTTACTTTGCGTTTTTCTGACACTTTCAGTGGATTGCGACCATAGGTTTCATTGTAGATATTGGTCGTCTTGATGGGTACTATCACCCCTCCAATTTTCTAAACAGTTCACGAACACTCTGTATACTCACAAAATGTTGTATTAGTACTTTACACGTACTGATAAACACAAAACATGACCAACAGTTAATCTTATCTCCAAGAACAAACTAAAATTCAGGTATCCACAAATCACTCCTACTTAAAATGAACGAGTCCTGTTCCTATAGCGACCGTCATAATCTAGAATTTTCTGGACAAGGTCAGTTATCGAACAAATTATTCAAGATCTAGAGACTTTGAAGCTCGTACGACGTGGACCCAAAAACTTTTACACGTATCCCCAAGGAGTACGCGAGAACCCATTATCTAGATTTTCAAATACTATCTGTAAAATAATAAATATGTTATTAATAGTATGGCATTGTTTTTAGGTGATCCTGGAACACCTGGTCTACCTGGGGAAAGAGGATTCATGGGTTTGCCAGGTATGCATGGTCCTACAGGTCCACAAGGACCCAAAGGTTAGTAATGAGATTTACTTTTTATGTCATTAACATTGGGGTTCTTATTTGTTAAATAGTTAATCAGGAAACGATTAACAAAATGCTTAATATTAGATTCAGATATAATCTACTGAATTTTTTACGTTAATACGTCTTAAAAATGAGTTCAGATGTGAGCCGAGTACTTTCCGGCGTTTGGGTACTTTCCGCTGCTCCGCGAAAAAATCAAATCAATATACTTTTACCTTGAGAGTGCGAAGCGCCTCGGGAATTGATCTCAAACGAAAACTAATGCCAAGGGCCGTTGATTCAACCCTTTGAGATAGGGCTAGAGATATAACAAGCACGATTCTTACCTTGAAGGTACAACTGCTGTAACGGCCGTAGTCTAAATTCTTTCTTGGCGCGATTAAGGTACAACTGTTGTACCGACCGTAGTCAAAGGGTTAAGGCATTACAAGTCAAGTAAAATAGAGTTCATCTTGGAACTTTGGATCCCCTTTTAAACATTTCACAATGTCGGTATATACTCGACGAAAGGCCTAGAAGAAATACATCGAAGATAGTCTACGTGGGGCCCCTGTTAGAAGAGTAACTAAATTTCGTGGTATTGTCCTTGGAATCTTTACCTTCGGGGATTGATCCTTGACCGTCGTCAATAGCCCTTTGCATTGCTATTGTAAGACGTTAATTAAAAAACTACCAACATATCCTACCCAAATTTTTAAACAATATCTTTGATAGAGTGTGTTGTTACTCCATAATACACGGATATTAATGTGTTGGGACCAATTGATATCCATTTCAATGGATTCTTTCTTATATTAGAGAGAACGACATTGAAGAAAAATTGTTTAAGGACTCACTGGACATTTTGAGGTAACCTAATATTCTAACGTCGCAGGAAATGTTCACTAAAACAAGGATAAGTAATTATACAGCATGGAAGACCCTATCCTCCTTGTTCACGATTGGTATCGAAGCAATTTCTCAGGTGTCATAGATTCTCTGGAGAAGAGGAAATTGAAATGGGCAAATTCGTCAATATCTGGTCAGATTTCTTCTAGGGACGAGATATATTGTTCATCAATATCCGTCCCGTTTTCTTCTAAGGTCGAGATATATCAATCATCAATATCTGGTCAGTTTTCTCTTAAGGACGAGATATATTGTTCATCAATATCTGGTCAGTTTTCTTCTAAGGACGATATATATGTGATCAGTTTTCTTCTAAAGACGAGATATATCTGGTCAGTTTTCTTCTAAGGACGAGATATATCGTTCATCAATATCTGGCCAGTTTTCTTCTAAGGACGTGTGATATCGATCATCAATATCTTATCAGTTTTCTTTTAAGGACAAGATGATAAGGACAATATAAGTTCATCAATATCTGGCCAGTTTTACTAAAGGACAATCTACGAAATAACCATCTGGAGTTTTAACAAATAGGTTTTTATTTTCAGGACACAGATATTGTCCATGATAGATTTTAACATGCTTCGGATTTGAATTTGTATGCAAAACGAGATATATATATATATATATATGAACAAAGTCTAATTATTTCATATCTATTAGCAAGTTACATTATTACACTAAACATTACTATTAATTGTTCATGCTAATGGTAGTTACCAATTAAAAATGTCAATAGCTGTTTAATTAATTAAGGTTACTAGAGCTAAGATATTTATTTCTTAAGAGTGAAATTTGTGAGAAAAACTGCTAAGCGTAAAGTTAAAATTACATAAGTGCAGAAAGATAAGATCCTATTGATTTGCTATCTAATAGGTTTAGTTTTGGTTTGTCGTTGCAGGTTTGCTTTTGGTCTTTGAAGACTAATTATATAGGAAATATGCCTTAAAGTGGTTTACGGCCAATCCGAGACTAAGATTTAAACTAAAATACGAAATTACTTATTTACGAGTTGCTCGTTCAAGTTGCTTTAAAATAGATGATGGTAAATTAAAATTATTTAAAAAAATGTTTCATTTATGTCTCAATGCAATTATCAATTATTCAGTGACCCTACATATAGAATTCCGTATAGCAGAAAACAGAGACAAGATAACACATTAATAAAATATTATAACATGTTCTTTTGAATAATGGTAATGAATTAAAAGCACATAAAAATAATCGGAATAACTGTTGTAAAATTATAAATCTGTTAAAAGCAATATCCTTAATATAACTTTGAAACGAGAAAATGGATTCTTCAATAAAACTTTGACTATCTTAAATTGCGACCATTGGTATGGCATTGAACGTTGAAATTAATTCTGGACAGTCAACATTATTATTCATAAGTGAGAAGTAAACAATTAGGCATTAGAGATTCCCTTGTATTTTTAAAGGTATAAATTAAATAACTTACGTAAGATAGATGTCTCAATATCAGTTGAACCAAAGCCATATTTTGTTTCAGAAAATATATTGCAAAAATTTATTTTGTACGATTTCAATTTCATTACTGATGTTTATAAAAAAAACCAGGTTAGCGAGCCATATTTCAAATTTGTTCAATCAATGAGTTAAATAAAATAACAGCATAAATATCAAGTTTTCGAAAAAGTATTTAATTTGTCTCAAGTATTTAGTTTTCTAAAAGTACTTAATTTGCCGAAAGTATTTAATTTGCCTTAAGTATTTAGTTTTCCAAAAGTATTTAATTTGCCTAAAGTATTTAGTTTTCCAAAAGTATTTAATTTGCCTAAAGTATTTAGTTTTCCAAAAGTATTTAATTTGCCTAAAGAATATAGTTTTTATAAAAGTATTTAGTTTCCTAAAACGAAACCACTATTTCTATACGCCTTACCAACAATGGTATTAATATGAAGAGTAAAATCTATATAACGATCAAATAGTATGCCTAAATCAATAACAATTTTTTACGGTGAATAAAATTTCCATTAAAAGCGAGTAATTCAATTAAAATTTTTTAGAAACTTATATAATCCATAATAATTATGTATTCGATCACATAGTAATCTCGCTGCAGTAATTGTCTATAGTAAGTAACAAAAAGATACAACTATCAATCTCGGATCATAAGATTAAACATTATTCTCAAGTTATTTAGTTTCCGGAGCAGAAAATGAGAAGCTAATTAATTGTGTGTAAGAAATAATAAAATTCCCAGCAAAGCACCAATTCATTCATCTAGTATACAAACACGATACGTTGGAATACCGACAATTTACCGTGATCAAAATGGAAATCTCTGGGGTGTTATCAAAGCCGAAACGTCCCCCTCCCTGGTATTGTTCTTGCGAAGATTATTTCCCTAACTATTCAGGGAAAGTTTCTAAGAAAAGATAACGCTCTCCCTCTTTCTCCTCGGAAATTAAAGTTTGTTAAATATTTATGAGGTTGTGGTGAATAGTTTTGCTCTGAGGAATCTTCGCCCAAAAAGAATATTAAGGGCGTAATGTATGGTAATACCGCGAACAACGAAATCTTTAAAACTTTGCAACCCTTCGCGTATTTCTTGGCCAATTAACCCTATACAAGTAGAAGGCTTCTTGTACTTTGATTTCATATGCTTCAAATACTGGCTTGGCGTAACAAGCTTACAAGAAATGTTCCGTGTTATTGGACACAACATGAAAAACCGTAACAATGGCAAAATGGCAGATGGCAAAATGTTATAAGTCACTTTTCCCCAAAAGTTGTCTAAGTCCCATCCTGGAGTCTTTTGTTAATGTTCAGAAAGTGGCAAAATGTCGTAAGTATTTTTCTTTCAGTTTATGAGAAAACAAAGGTGGGAAAATTGTATTAAAACCACAGAACCACATGTTGAATCTTGAATCTTAAAATTGCTGTCACGAAAAATTAAAAAAAAGTAACTTATAACATTTTGCCATCTGAGCACAGATTTTATACATGCCCTTTATATTCGCTATAGTTGTCAATGTAATAGAATAGTGTTTTTATTTAGCACAACAATCACACCAAGAATCGTTACACGAATCACAAAAAACTACGAAATCTTTAACATTTTCAAACCCTTCGCGTATTGTTTTAGTCAATTGACCTTATAATAAGGCTTCGTGTGCTTTGATTTAACATCCCGATGAGCTTTAAGTACTGACTTTGGGTAATAAGATACTAATAAATATTCTATCTCATTGGACTCCACGGAATCGGTGCAAAGATAGAATTTTTGTACATGTATCGCATATCCGCAATAGTTGTGAATGCAGTGGAAAAGCTTTATTGAGTCCCAAAATCACCAGAAATAGTTTCGCCAATCACTAAGAACTATTAAATGTAAAATTTCCCTACATTTCCCGTATTTTTTGGCAAATTTAACTGCTTATTCTTCAGCAAAAAGGCGTCATGTGCTTGACTTTATACGTTGTGGAGCTTTCAATCCTGGCTTCGCGTAACAAGCTTGCTAAAAATATATCATAGTATCAGTCTACATGGAAAACTGTGTAATAATATCGTTTTTATGTGAGCTTTATATTCACTACAGTTGTAAATGTAAAGGAGAAGCACACCAATATTGCAGCATTGTTTCCAGGAAATATCAATGGTGTTGGTATTAAAATATGGATAAAATATTTAAATATTTATTTTGAACTTGTGGTAAACGCCACGTTGAAAAACATTATCTTAATCAATTTTAACCACGCTTAATATTATTTATACGAAAAATAATCAATCATTATTATATAAATAATCACATAAAGCACCATTAGTGCCCCCAATCAATTTTCGAGGGACATTCGAGATGGAACTCTTGGGTACTTGATTAAAGAAAAAAAAATTACATAATAGGTTTTTAACCAAACTGCCACACGCCATTAGTATAGTAAATCTACTCTCAAAGTCTGTAACGTAGTGTGCCGAGTGGTGTACCAAAAACGACGTCACAGTCAAAATACAAGAAAAATAGTTATTTATTTAACAGGAATGCGCCGAAGAAGATACGCCTGTCTAGTTCGAGTTGTTGAAAATTATCTCCTTTTTAGTCTCTTCCGTTGATAATGGGGGACAATAAATTAAAAGGGCGAGTCGTGCACCTGTTAAAAGCCATCTGGACGATCTTCCCGATAAATTGGTCGGGATTACGATCGGTGGTAAGTGAAGAGGAGGCGTTGACCTCTGAGCCCGAGTCGTTACTATGAACGTTACTAGGGTTTACCTGTAGAAAATATTTTTTTACAACCACTATGTATATAGTACTGTATAGAAAAATGAAAAAAATTTTATCCAAGCATTTTAAGCTGTACCTTTTCGATTATTCCTATAGAATTATATTCTATAAACCCTTAATAGGCCACTCGATTGCACCTACGTGTAAATCAAACTATAGTGTTTTCATTCCACATAAAAGCACGAACTATTAACCCTCCTGGTCGTTCTTTCAACGAGGTATCCTCATCCGAAGACACCTGACCAAATTTCGTTGGACAAATCTCGTCATCAGAAGAAATCTTTCCAGATCTTGATGGACGAATCTCGTCATCAGAAGAAAATTGATCAGATCTTGTTAGACGAATCTCGTCATCAGAAGAAATCTGACCAGATCTTGATGGATGAATTTCGTCATCAGAAGAAAATTTATCAGATCTTGATAGACGAATCTCGCCACCAGAAGAAATCTCTCCAGATCTTAATGGACGAATGTCGTCATCAGAAGAAATATGACCAGATTTTGATAGACGAATCTCGTCATCAGAAGAAATATTTCCAGATCTTGATGGACGAATTTCGTCATCCGAAGAAAATTGATCAGATCTTGTTTGTCGAATCTCGTCATCAGAAGAAATATGACCAAATCGTGATGGATGAATTTCGTCATCAGAAGAAAATTTATCAGATCTTGATAGACGAATCTCGCCTCCAGAAGAAATCTGTCCAGATCTTAATGGACGAATGTCGTCATCAGAAGAAATATGACCAGATTTTGATGGACGAACCTCGTCATCAGAAGAAATCTGACCAGATCTTGATGAACGAATCTCGCCATCAGAAGATATCGGAACAGATCTTGATCTCGTCACCATAAAAAAAAGAGGCACCAAAATCGAATTATAACGATTTGTCTTAAATTGTTCCACCAAATGTAAACAGTTTAATGGAAAGTTCATTGCATTGTAAATTTACACTGTTAATTCGTTTTCGCTTGCTTGTCTTTTAGGTGAGAAAGGAGACCGAGGAGACAGAGGACCAGAAGGAGTGGGTATTGAAGGACCTATGGGACTTAGAGGATTGCCAGGTAAATATCGTTTGCAAATAAACAGTATGCAAGTAATTTATTTAATTATTAATTTATTTATTTAATTTTACTTTCAAAGAGAGGTATTTGATTTATGCTTTGAAAAAGTTACAACTTCATTTCGTTGGCTCTTCTTACTGTCGTTAATTTTAAAACATGATTATAACTCAAATAATTACTTCATAATCTGATTTTCACATAAAACTCGAAACTTTCCTCTCACTCGTTCGGATAAAGTTATCTTTAAGGGCGCCTTCACACGAAGGAGATTGATCGCTCATACCGGTCGCCTGTGATTGTCGCACAGATTCATTTCCTGCACACAAACGATTCTGTCGTTAACATTAAGGTCCGTATGATGGAAAAAATTTACCACAGAATAAAATAGAATTTAATTACCTTTTTTCTAGAGCCCGCCAGTTCATTGAATGCTCTTTTGGTATTTTAAGTAATAAATTGAGGATTTTCTGTAGACCATTGAACGTTAACATTAATTTAGCATACGATTAATTAACATAACATTAATTTAACATAGTAAAAGCATGAGTAATTCTGAATAATTTCTGATGAACGAGGGATGGTTATTCGCAGGAAGACACCTTAACGTACACCAGTTTGATGGGAAACGATGATAATAATTTTTTTAATGGTTACACTGAGCGTGAGCCAACGGCTCTTCGAGGTTAAAACCGTCAGTATTTTGTAAGTGAAGGCGATTTTCCATGGCAGTGTATGAAAATATAATAAAATAAAGCAACAGCTTATTTAAAATATCATCAAGTTACCGTTTTGTCACTTACTTTTTACTTCCTCGTATTCTTACTATTAGTTTGAAAACATAAATTGATGTTAAATAACCATAAGAAATTATTGTAACTTATCTAAAATATTATCAAGCTCTCGTTTTGTCATTTACTTTTTTAAAACCTCGTATTCTTACTGAAGTTTGTCAACATAAATTAATACTAAATTATTGTAATAAAAAAATAAAGAACTTATTAAGCATATTTTTCTTTTGTTTATCACATTCTAGCATTTCTTCGTCATAAATAAACATCAGCACCGCTCTTCATATGTTTTTCTTTTATTTTGTCCGCATAATCTTCGTGAGTTTTGTCCCACAATGCAGGCTGCATTTGCACAGCAGTAATTAACTTATCAATACCTTAACTTTCCATTACTAGAATAATATAAGACAAAGAAACAAGGAAAAGAAATTCAGAACGGCAGCTGCAATCGCTAGGAATCAAAAGTCGACAGTTGATAATTTCTCTCGTGTGAACGCTGCAATACTTAGCTAAGTAACATCAGACTCCTTCAAACGAAGAAAAGTCGCCGACGACTGAACTTACTTCCTTTGAGGACTATTTTATGGTCTCTCATAACGTTCTCCTGCGAGTCTTCTCGTGTTAAATGCTCCTATGGTTTCTATGTAAGTTTCGTCGCCTTCAGATCGGTCAGCGATCGATCTCATTCGTGTGAAGGCGCCCTAGGTGACTATTTTTTGGTCTCTCTTACCGGTCTCCTGAGAGATTTCTCGTGTGAAGTGTTCCTATGGTTTCTATGTAAGTTTTGTCGTCTTCAGACCGGTCTGAGCGATCGATCTCCGTGTGAAGTGCTCCTATTATTTCTATGTAAGTTCCGTCGCCTTCAGACCGGTCTGAGCGATCGATCTCTTTCTTGTGAAGTGCTCCTATGGTTTCTATGTAAGTTCCGTCGCCTTCAGATCGGTCTGAGCGATCGATCTCCGTGTGAAGTGCTCCTATGGTTTCTATGTAAGTTTCATCGCCTTCAGATCGGTCTGAGCGATCGATCTCATTCGTGTGAAGGCGCCCTAGGTGACTATTTTTTTGGTCTCTCTTACCGGTCTCCTGAGAGATTTCTCGTGTGAAGTGTTCCTATGGTTTCTATGTAAGTTTCGTCGCCTTCAGACCGGTCTGAGCGATCGATCTCTTTCTTGTGAAGTGCTCCTATGGTTTCTATGTAAGTTCCGTCGCCTTCAGATCGGTCTGAGCGATCGATCTCCGTGTGAAGTGCTCCTATGGTTTCTATGTAAGTTTCATCGCCTTCAGATCGGTCTGAGCGATCGATCTCATTAGTGTGAAGGCGCCCTAGGTGACTATTTTTTGGTCTCTCTTACCGGTCGCCTGAGATATTTCTCGTGTGAAGTGTTCCTATGGTTTCTATGTAAGTTTTGTCGCCTTCAGACCGGTCTGAGCGATCGATCGTGTGAAGTGCTCCTATGGTTTCTATGTAAGTTCCGTCGCCTTCAGACCGGTCTGAGCGATCGATCTCTTTCTTGTGAAGTGCTCCTATGGTTTCTATGTAAGTTCCGTCGCCTTCAGATCGGTCTGAGCGATCGATCTCCGTGTGAAGTGCTCCTATGGTTTCTATGTAAGTTTCATCGCCTTCAGATCGGTCTGAGCGATCGATCTCATTAGTGTGAAGGCGCCCTAGGTGACTATTTTTTGGTCTCTCTTACCGGTCGCCTGAGAGATTTCTCGTGTGAAGTGCTCCTATGGTTTCTATGTAAGTTCCGTCGCCTTCAGACCGGTCTGAGCGATCGATCTCTTTCTTGTGAAGTGCTCCTATGGTTTCTATGTAAGTTTCATCGCCTTCAGATCGGTCTGAGCGATCGATCTCATTAGTGTGAAGGCGCCCTAGGTGACTATTTTTTGGTCTCTCTTACCGGTCGCCTGAGAGATTTCTCGTGTGAAGTGTTCCTATGGTTTCTATGTAAGTTTCGTCGCCTTCAGACCGGTCTGAGCGATCGATCTCCGTGTGAAGTGCTCCTATGGTTTCTATGTAAGTTTCATCGCCTTCAGATCGGTCTGAGCGATCGATCTCATTAGTGTGAAGGCGCCCTAGGTGACTATTTTTTGGTCTCTCTTACCGGTCGCCTGAGAGATTTCTCGTGTGAAGTGCTCCTATGGTTTCTATGTAAGTTCCGTCGACTTCAGACCGGTCTGAAAGATCGATCTCCTTCTTGTGAAGTGCTCCTATGGTTTCTATGTAAGTTCCGTCGCCTGCAGACCGGTCTGAGCGATCAATCGTGTGAAGTGCGGTTTATAAGTAAGTTACGTCGCCTTTAGACCGGTCTGAGCTATCGATCTCCTTCGTGTGAATAGTCGCCCAAACAGTCTAACCTCCCGCATCTTCTAGTTCCATAATACACTCTATAACAAAAGAAAAATCGAAGTACCAAGAAGATGCAGCATTACAGTGGTGCTGGGCTCGATCAACTTGGAACGGTGCTGACTGGTGACGTATAGTGACGAGTCCCCTTTCCAACTGTGTCCTGACGACAACCGCAGACTTGTCTTGAGACGTCCAGGGCAGCGTGGGGATCCTGCCCTTACTATAGCGCGCCACACATGCCCACAACAGTGCTTTATGGTCTGGAGTGTCCTCTGCTTTGATGGACTGACCACTTTGGTAGTCATTTCTAGCACACTTACAGCACAGCGGTACTTATACGACATTCTACAATCGGTCCTTTTGCTACACCCCGGACCTACTTTTCAACAAGATAATGCCCGGCCGCACACGGCATATGTTTCTATGAATTGTCTTCAAGCTTTCCCAACACTTCCTCGGTCAGTTAGGTCTCCCGATCTTTCACCCATAGAGCAAATTTGGGACGTTATGGGAAGGCAATTGCGACTATCCCGGATTGTGTTTGGCACAACTTCGCCAAATATGGCCCTTGCACCATAAAACGCCAAAACACTCAAATTAACCTAGGATCTCTTCCTTCGGGCTTGATCCCGGACCGTCGACAGCAGCCTGTTGTGTTGCTCCAGTGCAACGCTAAAAAAACTTACTACAAATGTCTCATTTTGAAAGCATAATAAACGAATCGTTTTTAAAAATCGAACTGGCTCATGCAGGAATGTTTGTATTTGCAGGACCACCTGGTGCACCGGGAGTGGGACTACTAGGTCGCCCCGGTGAGCGGGGACCAACCGGTAAGCAAGGAATAGCTGGAACAAGAGGACCACCAGGCCCACAAGGACCATCAGGCTACTGCGAGCTTTGCAGTTACCAAGGAGCGGATATCATGAATATATTACATGCCAGAGGCCCACCTTCGCAAGAGAAAGGGCCAACAAACTAAGCTTATGCAAAACGGCCATAACGAGGCTCGTTAATTGTTGTGGATACATCCTAACTGAAGCATAAAACACCACGTACAATACCGTTCAGAATGCATGACTAATGACGCTACATTGACTTTATCGTTCCAGTTTCCGAAACGAGATATTTGCATAACATGAAACTTTCATGAAATATTTGTCCTGAAATGGTGATGTCCGTGAGCTTTTGAATAGAGAACCCCAACTGCTCAATCTAGAACGCTTCTGTTAATATCATTGTCTGCTTTTTAAAATTAGACATCTATATAATTTACTGGGAGCAATTATGAACTTATTTCAAGACGCTTGTAAAATTTTGGACATCTATATTTACGACAGTTATATCGCAAGAGACAATCTGTTCATAAGCCATTTTTAATGTATTTGTAGAGAACCAATTGCTCAATCTAGAACGCTATTGTTAATACCCTTGTCGGCCTTTTAAAATAAGACATTTCTTTACTGGGAATAATGAGTTATTCATGAAATTAAATTCAAGACGCTTATTAAAACTTGGACATTTATATTTAAGACAGTTATATCGTAAGAGACAATCTGTTCAAAAGCCATTTTTAATGTATCTGTAGAGAACCAACAACTCAATCTAGAACGCTACTGTTAATATACTTGTCTGCTCTTTTAAAAGTAAGACACAATTTTTTTACTGGGAACAATGAGTTATCCATATAACTAAATTGAAGGCACTTATTAAAACTTGGACATCTATATTTACGATACCAGTTGTATATCACAAGACAATCTGTTTAAAACCCATTTTTGATGCATTGTGCAGTACTTTGATACTGGATTCTAAAATTAATTTTCTGAATTTTTTAAAAAGAATGCAGAAAAAAGGTCATCTTTACAAAAATCATTAAAATTCATCTCAATATTTATGTAACATTAACGGGGAAACATCGAAAAATATTAATCATGAGGGTGAAGAGTAAAATAAAAACATAATTGTGTAAGGAAATTCGGAGTAAAAAAAATATGAATCTTAATTGCATTGGAAAGTTTTTCAACTTATTCTGGCTGCTGGATCAGATTCAATTACTATAATGGTTTTGACTGGTATTTTAATTTTTTAAGACATCTCTCCTTTCTCTTTTTTTGGTTAATTCTTTTGTTTTTATGAAAACGTTTTTCCGAGTGAAAAAAAATGATAAAAATATAAATACAACTCATTAGAATTAAGTATACATGAGTATTATTTTTCGCAGGGTGCCTCATTTCATTATTCTTTTACTAAAACTAAAAGAGTGTAAGCATTAAACCTTTCTCAGATTCGTTTACTAAATATATGTAAATATTTAAAAGGCGAAGGTTATTTGAGTCAAACAAATTTTAAGTAAATATGAAAGTATTTTTAATCATTTTTCTATTTATTCTACTTTTTATATTGTTATAGCAATGCTATTTCATGTTCATCCATAAGTTATGAATGAAATTAGTATTTTAAAAACTATTCTTATCTCTATTCTTTTATTAAAACTAAGAGTGAATGTAGGGAACCCTTCTTATATTTGTTTACTAAAAAATACTTCAATGTTTGAAAGGCAAAGTTTCTTTGAGTCAATCAAATGTGAGGCAAATACGAAAGCATTTTGTAAACCATATTTTTTATCAAACTAAGGTATACCTATAAAAAAGGTATACCTATACCTTTTTTATTATCACACATCAATATTATTTCATGCTCATCAATAAGTTGTGCACGCTTTTATTTTTTTTTATATTTGTTTACTTCTATTCTTTTATTAAAAATAAGAGTGAAGATGCAGTAAACCCTTCTCAGATTTGTTTACTAGAAATCTGTAAATGTTTAAAAGGCAAAGGCTCTTTGAGAGTCAAAAGTTTTAAGCAAATACAAAAGTATTTTTTAAATATTTTTTATATTTAAGATATTCTACTTTTTATATTGTTCTAGCGGTGTTATTTCATATTCACCCGCAAGTTGTGTGACTTTAAAAATAGATGGAATTGATTGTATCTCTGTTTTAAACACTGAAAACACTTCATTATGTTTCCGGATATATGCTTCAAAGTACTTTTAAAACAATATAAAAATCTGAATACCTTTATCCTCTCATGATGTCATATAGCTTTAAAATGTGCAACCTATTCAAATTTTATCGAAACGGAAACTTGAACATCAGGCAACTGTAGGAATATTTCACATTTTAAACGCTATAATTTTTATTAAAGTAGTTTTAATAAAATGCGTAAAGTAGAAATGTAATACACAAGGGATAAAACATAACGTCAAAATACAGATATCTTCTAAACTTGTAGAATTTATAAATTGGATTCCAAGCAAGAACTTATTTTATTTTTACTTTCAAGTACAAACACGATGTGTATATGCTGTCTTCCGCATGTTAACTCATTCAACATCGTTTCTGTATAGTTTTATCAATTTAATAAATACTTCACATATAAGTGTTTATGTTGATGATCAGCTTTTATTCATGTTCCTTAATTATGTTAACAACATGCATTTTTTAAGCTTTCAATACACATATTCATCATTCATGCTTGTATTTTCGTTTAAACACATTTAAATAACGCGTTTCATATTTAGCTCAACCTAAGCACTGCCATACAATTGTGCTGTATATTTAAATGACACTGCATGACACGTATTTTCTTTTATAACATGATGTAATTTTTTTCTTCATGAATGTTTGATTCTCATGATGGAAAAATACCAATAACGTGAAGTATAAAACTCAAAGTAATACTACTTTATTCCTTTTTAATAAGAAAGAAGTAATGGAGACGATCAAAAATAACGTGTTGCATGTTCTTCAGCTGATATCGGCAAATGATCAGTTTGTGCTTAAGTAATGAAAATATTGTACATGAATAACGTTCTGAAATGTCAGAAAAGTGATTTTTATTGTATATATACCATGAAATTTTATAACTGTCTGTCAAGCGACATTTCTTTAAATAATGCTATTTTTTTCTCTGAAAATGTTTTATAAATAAAGCTTATGATTTTATATAAAAGTTTTATGGAACTGTGCTTCTCATTCTAAGCTTTTCATTTAAACTCATAAGATTTACAGCAGCGGGTCAATTGGTCATTTTTCAAAATGTTTTATTACTATTTTCATTTAAGAATCTGCCTAATGAATTTCCATTCATGCCTGAACTTCAAACACGTTGAATGAAAGGTCAGGTACTATAACATATTCGAAACCTGTAATTAACTTTCGTTTAAAATTTTCAGTTTGTTGGGTTTAATAGCAGAAGCGATATATTTGGTTAAGTTGCGCCAAGCAGAAGATAAACTGCGAAAAAAAATAGTCATGCAGTTACGAGTTTTGCTACTTGGATCTTCGATCCCTCTTTTAGCAATAGGACAGTTTTGTGTCGACGAGATATTTCTTCCTTTGCAAAATTGACCAGATCTTGGACCAGATGTCTCATCTATAAGCACTTGGAGAGTTAACAGAGGAATGGGTTATGCTACTGCAGGAAATCATCTCCAACAGTGAACTCTGAATGTAAATGCCATGCAAAGCCTGCATTGATGTTCGAGGTGGTCCTACAGCCTACTGAAGACCTACATCAGGGGTAGTCAACCTTTTACATACCATGCGCCAATTTTTTTTCACATCAAGTTCCGATGCGCCATACAACTCAAGCACCTTTTATACCTTACGTTCATAGTCCTGTCATATCCTTAATAACTTTTTTAATAAAAGTATGTTTATAAACATAATTAACATTTGTAAATGCTTTAACTATTGGACGCAAAACAATGTCTATTACAGCACATAAACATTACCATTAATAAGACTTTTGAGCCTGTTTGGATATCGCTAGTCTTTCAATGTTTGGTGTAAAGTTGTTACTGAGAGCAACAGAGAATTTTTCAAATTTATATCATTCATTTGCTACCTCGTTTTCCTTTTAATGAATTTCATGGATGAAAATGCTTGTTCGCTTGTAATCAAAAAATATGTAGGCGCAAGGATGCAATGCGACACTTGTAATTATCCAATGCGCCAAGTTTGGCGCATGCGCCACAGTTGACCACCCCTGAACTACATCCTCTCTTTCTTTAAGTTTTCAGTTAGACTTTTGGTACCTTGTTCAGTGTCACTCCTTCAGAGAGTTCAAAGATTTTTTGCTGTTCATTTATGTCCTTGTTACCGTTTTGTTTTTACTGATAGGTTCGGTAACTCCTGACGTACATTTTGTTTCATTTTCCTACACTCAGGTCACTTCTCTACAAAGTAAGAGCTCAAAGTAATACAGTTCCTTAACCCTTCAAGTGTTTCGGCGAGATATCTCGTCCAAGATCTGGTAAATTTATTAAGAACGAGTTATCTCGTCGTAGGAAAATTGTCCTATTTCTCCAAGGGTGACAGTTTAGTTTAGTTTTTTCACCTGAGGTTGGACACTATAAGACAGTTTTCGACACGAAAATAAATCAGCAGGAGAGTTAGACTGACGTTACAATTCCAAAATTTGAATATGCAACAGATTTATTGTGAATATACTTGGCTATGCAACGTATCCCACATCGACATTAAAAAATGCACCCCTTTCAATTTCTAAATTCGAATATTAGCATTTCAAATATTTTTAAGCCAGTTTAAAAATTAACAGACGAGATCCATCACCGATACAATACAGAAGCAAAAAGTTAACGCAACCACACACGTCTACGATTACAACCAGACTACTACATCATCTCAAGAAGTTCGCTCGCTGACCAGACACTTGTTGACGTCATCTCTGACATCAGGTGTATAGCCAGCCCGGGAGAGATCGCCCCCTGTTTAGTGGTGTTCAGGATGACGGGACGTTACAGCAAATTGCTGCGGACAGTTTCCTTTAATTTGAAGTTTTAACATTTAAAAGAATACTGGTGTTTCTTACGTTCTGCAGATCAGCACGCCACAAAAATCATCAGGCACACAGTCATTAAAAGATTAACTAACTTTAAAATTAATAAATATTTTACATTTTCGGAAATTATTAAGTTTATACAAGTTGTGTAGAATAATGTACATTTCACGTACTGTATCAGAAAACCAGTGTTTTGCTTCTCTTCTCCCCAATCGGAACGAGGAACTGTTTATCAGCTATTTCGTAAGACCCATGTTCGTGCTCTCTTCTGCGCATGTGCCCCGTTTGTAAGTGCTAGCGTCTGTTCTGTTAAGAGAGAGTGTAATCATTCTGTTGTCCGTTTGGAGTTGCGTACCGTTTTCGTTTATTGTCTTTAAATAAATGCTTTTCGTCCTGAGAACTGATTGTTGCTAAATAGGTGATGTCATAAAAATGTTGTCAATTTTTTTATGACGAGGTCAAGGTCTTGTTAGTTTTCTTCTGATGACGAACTACCTAGTCCATACGGATCCGATTAGTTGTAAGCTAATCTAATGAGTGACGAGATATTTTTGCCCAGACAACCACTGAGAGGGTTAATTTAGTGTATCTTTGGTGTTAAAAAATTCACTCTATCCATTCTAACTGATAAGTTTCTAACTGCACAGCATGTTTGCAAAAACGTGCAACATAAATCCACGCTTTGACATTTTTTAGAACATTAGATACCACATTGAAAAATCTCGAAAATAGGTCGTAATATTGCACAGTTAAAATAATAAAACGCCACAAATATAGCTCTGATGTGTTTTCCTAAATCGTTCGGCACAGTTTCAGTTCCTCTATTTCCTATAAGTCGTTGAGGAAAGGTAGAGGGAGCAATGAGAAATCAATGTGAAAACGAGTGTAGGAGGGAATGAGTGTCTTTTATACTAGGAGACAAAATTTTTCCAAACAGCAAGCTGAAATTGAAATGGGAAAATTTTAACGCTTTATCCGTATCTTATCTGCATGGCAATTTATGTCGAGAAAGGTAAAATGAATTTGTAATCGTGCATAATCCAAAACAATTTCGGGAAATCGTTCCACAGTTCTCATAAAAGCATTGAAATGAGCCACAACCATTTTATTTTGCAGCTGCTTTTCAACAGTAAAATAAGCCGACCCTTTAGTGATGGTTTTTAACCTCTGCGTGTCACGAGTAGGGCAACTTTTTGCAACAAATGCAACTTTTTTTCACACGTTCTACGCTGCATGTAGAGTACGAAAACCAAAATTCCTCCTTCATGGGGTTTATTGTAAATGAGTTATAACCCTAACATAAATGCAACTTTTTTGCACAAATGGAACCACCTGCAACTTTTTAAAATTTAGCTTAAAAGAAATTAAATATGAAATTACTATTCCATTTTTTGCCCTCTGAAACAACCCTTTGATCACGTGTGTCTGATCTTGCGAATTCCGAAGTATTGCGAATCAAGCAAGAAGTTCACGGAAAGAATCTGTTCGTCCTAACAGACGAATGTGAAATACAGGTAAATGCCAAGTACTTTTAACACATTGGTTGGCACTCATGATAATCCAGAGGAAACTTGCGTAATCGATTGTAGAGAGTCGATTGTGAGTGTCGATCATCAATATGTTGTTCGCCTGGTAGATGACGTTTTAAAATCTCTGAATACTGAGCGAAAGTATTTTTCGTTTCTGCTATCTGATACAGCAGACCATATATGATTGCGGCTGGCGCAGTTTTTCAATGTTATAGAAATTACTGGCCAAGGATCAGCCATTCAACGTTCTTCTGTTTTTCAGTATGTATTATACCACTGTTGTATACGACTAAAAATGTCAATATGTTTTGAATTTTTTCATTTTTTACGAATAATTTATTTTTGAATTTAGTGTATCAAAATAAATGCAAATTCATTTCCATAAATGCAACTTCAGGGAATGATAAATGCAACTTTTCCCATTTTTACTGCAACAATAAAATTGCCCTAGTCATGAGGTTTTCTGTAGGCTTTTAATTAACGTCGCACTTGAGCAACACAACGGGCTATTGGCGACGGTTTGGGCCAATCCCAGAGAGAGATTTAAGGAGAACACCTAGCAATCTGGAACCACGGTCAGATGACGAAATCTGCACATGAGTTTGCTCACCACCTCTCCAAACTGCCACACCACGCCAACGTCAGGATATTTGAAGCCAGTATAGATTTAACGTGCACCAGCCTCCTTTGTACACAACGGTTTGGGGTTGGATTCGAATTCGCAACCCTCATGTTGCTAGTCCGTTTCTTTTCCAACAGAGCTACCTCCAAGCATGAGATTTGTGAGAGATGCCTCTTGCAATTGCTCCACAACACACTTAATGTTGAAATAGCATCATCTATTGGTTGAAAGAATCGTATAATATTCTCTTGGTAAAATTAAAAACTGGTTATAATTAGTATAGAGAAGATTGCAGGTTGAAGAACGGATATATACGTTACAGCACTTTAGAGGTGAACTGGAGCCGTGTTTATTTGCTTTAGTTTTAATGACTAACCATAGTCACATGAATTGTGATTCTTACAGTTATGCATCAGCAATTTTTGAAGGACAATACGATATATGGATGGATAGATAAATAGTTAATTGAAGAAATATTATAGTTACAGAGAGAGATGAGAAACAATTAAAGCATTGCGATTTAATTGAAATGTGCAACTATTCTGATTTTCTTATGCCATATTGTCATTGACTGAATATTTGAGTTGGAGATGTATATCGAACAGTTATCAAACATTTTCAGCACAAAACGCAACTGGAAGTGTAAAATTCTCTTTTCAAAAACCACTAGAAGGTTTTATACAGATATAAAAAACAAAGTATAGCAAAGTAAATCATTAACTTCGGAACGAAATCCGTTCAATTCAACAAGAAACAATTAAAAGATTGTTATTTAAGTTATATACATATTTATGGAAACGTTCTCCGACACCAAGTTGTGACAGATTATTAGAGATTGAGATCGCACATTTCCAGCACAAAAGTTACCAAAATTCTTAAATAAACCTCCTCTCAGTTACCACCAGAAGACTTTGTACTGTAATAAAACCCTTTTTAATAAATTAGAAACTCATGTCAAAGGGATTAGAAACATTTATAAAAGGGTATATATATATATATATATATATATATATATATATATATATTGTAACGTTTTGATACCACGTTGGTAGGACAGCCGATTTGAGATATTGAAATGCATGAACAGTCATTCGACATTTCCAGCACGAAACCTTACCTAAACTCGTAAATAAACCTCTTCTCAAGAACCGCCAGAAGGCTTTATACTGATAATAAAACCCAAGTTTCGCAATTTAAATCCCTAACTTCGAAAAGCCACAGCTAATCTTCGACAAGCACTAAGAAATGGTTCCTAACCGTGCTGTTTTCCATAGCCACCAGGGAAAATGTTAAAAATCCAAGCTCGCGCACAAACAGACACGGACAAAAAGAGAAGTCCCCTATCCGGAATCCCTCGGAAAAGGAGACATTACTGAAGAATATTTCAATCTGTGCATCTCCTTCGAGCCTCACAAATATCGAGCGACTCCGCGACGGAAAACTACTTTTTGCCCTCCTTCAAGAACTATCATTTTTGTCAGAGCCAATTTCGTCGACAAAATATTTCTTTTGCGCGAGTCTGCGGAGAAAAAGCGTTGGATGTTGACGGAGGGGGAAGGACAACAAGCCGGGCGGTTTGGGCAGACCAAAACATGTCTGGGGGAGATTTCCATCCGAGTTATATTGGGAAAACATTTCCAATCACCTGGCTGCTCGATACTTTGAGTCCAATGGACAGTCAAAGGGAAGAGACGAGCGCAAACATTTGCATATACTAAAAACACCACACACATACATATAAATACACACACATATAAACACACATACATATAAATACACACACATATAAACACACATATATTAACATATATGCAATATAAATTTATACACATACATATATGTGGTTAAAGGTAATATTTGGGTAAGTCTAAAAATTCTACTTTTCTGGCGCCCGTTTTTAAGATTTGTCCTTTTCTTGTAAATCAATTTTTTGTAATAATTTATTTTGATTGCATTCCTTCTTACTTTTTTTCATGCACCTTACTTATCCTTTTCTCCAAAACGCGCAAGGCCCCAAGACAAATCCTAGAGTAGACGCACTTATCTAATTTTTTCCCAAATTTCGACTTATCCAGTTATTCCCCTTGACCAAATATATATACATATGCATACATACCTATACACTCTAAGACAAAAAAAAATTGCATCTAGAAGAAATTGTTAGAATGCAATAAATTTTCAAGGTTGGTAAAGTGTTTATAAATGAGTAAATGATTAAAATTTGAGACTGAAATAAAAAAACTGTATTGAGGAAAATTAACAAAAAGTGGTATATCATTCAGTATAGCGTATGACTACCATTATTATTAATGCAGCATGCTAAACGGTAGTGAGTCATACAGGATTTTATAAAGTCCTGCGACAGTCCATCCATGCTACCTGAAGCCTGTTACGTAGTTCCAGCAATTTACGCGGTACGGGTAGAGTGGTGAAATGTCGTCCAATGGCATAAAATACATCCTCGATCGGGGATAGGCTTGGTTGAGTAAGCCGGCCATGGTAAGATATTGTTGTGTCATAGACAAGCTCTAGAGACGGCAGAAATAGGGGGTTGAGCATTGTCTTGTTGAAAATGGGGTGAACCTAGATCGGGAATGGGAGCGTAACTGGTTGTAAAATTTTGTGTACGTAACGCTGGCCTGACAAAGAGCTTGTAGCGAATACCAAGGGGAATTTGGCACCATCCGTATTTGCACTCCGCACCATGACACCAGGTCTGCTGGATGTCTGACGCTGTACAACAAATCGTGAATCTTGACACTATCCACGTTGCCTCCACTCACGGATTCGATTGTCGTCTCCACCAAGACAGAAGCGAGATTCATCAGTGAAGACCCCTCGATGCCATTTGACACCTCATGTCCATCTGGCACGACAACGTTCCAGTTTTTGAGGGCGATGCAATGCTGTTAAAGGGGGTCCTCGTAACGGTCTACGTGAGTTTAGTCCCAGGTCGTGAAGCCGTCGACAAATGGTGCGGTCACTTATTGGATTATTGAGAGAGGTTCCCGCTGCCCGTTGGATGTCTGCAACAGTGGCTGTTGGATCAGTATGCGCATGTCTTACAACACGTCTGTCCTCGGTCCAATTTCTCTCTGCCTTTCGGAGCCTGGTTGACGCTGGCATGTGCTTTGTTGGATCCACCGCTGCGAACAGCGTTCAACAGCAACGTCACCACAACATTAAATGTTACGCAATCCGTCAATAAGAACATACACCTTCTCGGAGGCCAATTACTCGGTCTCTGTCTAACTCTCCCAGTTGCTTAAATTGCTTGTGAACTTTTTTCCGAGGTATAACTCAATGAAAAACGATGTAACCAACACAACAGCATGAGTCGAAATGAATTTGCAGCGTTACGGGATGTATTTTTATGATCCGGTATGCAGCGGGTTTGAGAGCTGCCCTGCACGTAGGGCATGCTCAACCCACTATTTCGACATACAATTTCGAATCTAAGTCAAACTTAAACTTCAAATACCAAATTTTATGTCATTAGGTCTGACCGTTTGAAAGTTGAGACAGAAAGTTTAGAGCTCCTAATGGTTAAATCAGTTTCTCAGACTTTAATAGATATCTTCCTAAGTAATATTTCTTTAGCGATGATAATTTGTACTATGGTACTGTTAAACAAAACAAAACAAAATCCACCTATTTTACTTTTAAAATAATTTCTAGTATGCAATAATAATTATTAAATGAACGCTTCAAAAAATTATGAATTGGAACCAGATTATATTTTGATGAGAATCGATTACGATGGAATTTTAATATGGCCATGCAAAAATTTCAGCTTATTCCGATGATTAGTTTTGCGCCACATTATATTTTCCTCGGTATTGCGATTTTGGGGGAAACTAAAAGTTATAAATGTTTAAGAAACCTCGGATAGTAATTATTGGATCATTTGCCCTTATATTGTAAATATAATAAAATAATTCTCGTATCGTTGAAAAATACGTTTGTAATAGTGAGTGTTCATATTTGAAATTCGGGTAGCGATAACTACAAATAATCTCTTTCTACAAATAGCGTTATTCTAAATGGAGATGATCTCTGAAATGAGCACCAACTTTAGGATTGAATATTTCAGGATATAAATCTTGCAGTCATTAAATTTCTTATTTAGATAATTTTACTTTGCTCTAGTATGAATATTGCTCGAAATAAAGGAGGTGGTTTGCTTTACTTTCTGCAACAATATACACACATACGCACATATATACACATATACATATACATATGTTCATATATACACATATATTCATATATACATATACATATACATATGTTCATATATACACATTCATATATACATATACATATGTACATATATACATATGCATTTGTACATATATACATATGCATAGGACACATACATATACAGATATGCATATAGACACATACATATTTTCACATACATATACACATATGCATATAGACACATACATATTTTCACATATGCATATAGACACATACATATTTTCACATACATATACACATATTTTCTCATATACATATATATATATATATATATATACTCATATGTGTATATATACACCCATATTTACATTACACATATTTACACATACATTTGTGCAAATACCATATGCACATACATATTTTCACATGTACATATTTTCACATACATTTGTGCAAATACCATATACACATACATACATATATTGATGAACAAAATAATACGCACACCCATTTCTAAATGCGTAGTAATTGGACCTTCCAATACAACTACGCCACGTATTGCAACAGTCTTCCATCTAGTGGCGGAGAAAGCGAAGTCATCAGTCAAGGATTGGCCGGTATGAAAATTGTATGAGAAAATTCTGTTACCATTATATATACCGTTATGTCCGAACTCTCTGACATGTAAAGAGGCATGTTGATTGGAACTCGCTTCGCTGGAGCGTCTGTGACAAGAACAAGCATCCTTGTCGGCCATTGTGTCAAGGATTATGACAGCGTATACAAAATGTGGAAGATTTCATCAGAACACTGGACGAAAGTCGTAGGTGACCGACAGGGGTAGACGAGTCTTGAAGACGATACTCCGCCGAAAACGCAAAACCACACTGCCGCAGATAACTCCCAAACTATTGAACAGGAGCTGGATGCTGCGGAAATAAATTCATGGCAGAGTGGCTATTCTAAATCCGTTATTGTTGCCGAGTAATGCTATTGAATGCTGCCGAGACCACCAAAACGTATCACAACAGCAATGGGAACAGGTCATCTGGTCTGACGAATCATCATTTACATTATTTCAGACCACCGGACTTGTGTACGTCTGGCGAACACCGGCAGAAGCATTTCATGTTGACTGTCTGGTTCGCACCGTTAAGCATGCAGGTGGCTCTTTGATGGTGTGGGGCGCGATATCTCGACGTGACTTGGGGCTACTCGTATTCCTAATGGGGAAGATCAAAGTCTAGCATTATCGCAGTGTATTATCGCAGATAATTTTCACCCTATGCTTCAGACTCAGTTTCCTGGAGTACGACCTGTGTTCCAAGATGACACTGCCCCTGCTCACACTACTGGTTGTGTTCAAAGATGGTTTGATGAGCATGATGATGAAGGGGGACATCTCACGTGGTGTTCTCAGTCCCCCGATCTCAACATCATTGAGCCTTTGTGGGGTTTCTTAGAGAACAAAGTCCGTGTTCGGTTTCCACTCCCACGCTCAGTATGGGAACTCGAGATCTCTCTGCACGAGCAGGGCCCGATTTCGAAAATTTGGTATACTAGGCACAACACTCAGGAAGGGGGCCCCCCCCATGTTATCCGTTCATCACAAAAACTAATTTTAAAACAATAATTGGTACTTACGAATTTGACTGTTGACCGTTTCAAAAATTGTTGAAAAAACATTCCAGAAAATATGAAAAGTTATTTTTGTTTAAAATTTTTAGATACTTTTGAAACTTTGGGGCCCTAGGCCCGTGCCTCACGGGCCTAATGGTAAATCAGGGCCTGTGCACGAGAAATGCGAGTTCCGTTGAACATTGTGCAAGACCTTTGTCTGAGGCGTTGCGGATACGAAGGGCGAACTCAACAAATGCTGGTTTCCAGAAAAACGCATTTAAGCGCGGAGCTCTACCGTTTTAGGATCTTAAAAGAGCCACTGTCAGGCTTACTTTTATAGGGTAAAAAAGGGCAAACCCAACAAAAAAAATTAATATTTATATTCACTAATGTCTGACAAATCACAATATCAGAAAAACATTTTTTTGCCCAATGTTGAGTTCGCCCTTTGTATCTGCAACGCCTCTTTTGTTCCCACGTTGGATGCAAGCTGTAATTCAGGCCAGGGGTGGCCCAACTCCCTACCAATATATATACATATACGTATATACATATATATATATACATATACATATACATATATACATATATACATATACACATATACATATACATATATACATATACACATATACATATATACATAAACATATATACATATACATATACATATATACATATACATATGTACATATATACATGTATACATATACATATATACATAAATATACATATACATATATACATAGACACATCTACATCTACATATAGTATACATATGCATATATACATGTACATATATTCATATACACATGTACGTATATGCATATGTTTATTAGGGTGGGCCGAAAAAACTAAAAAATTTTTTTTTTCAATTCGTAATACCTCGGAAAAGTTGTTGATTTGGGAGACTAAAAAGGATACAAAAATAAATAAAATCGGTTTATATCTTCCGGTCGCGCATGTACTGTAAAGTTTGCCAAAATGTGGGAAAATGCACATTTTTACGATACTTTTTGAGATTTTTAAATTAGCCTCTTCCTGAATAATAGCTCAAATTCTCATGTACTCGTATTAGAACCATAGAAAATAATGTTTAAATATTATTTAAATCCAACAAAATATTCCGGTCACCCATTGCCTTCACAGTTAATAAAATTTTAAAAAAAATTGCAAATAAATGTAGATCACAGTTCAAGGGGAAAAGTACTAACAACTTGCATGTTTTGTTTTGGTTTTCTTTATTGAATACAAGTTTAAATGTTTGAAAACAAAAATTATTTTAGACCGTTAGTAATATTTATATAAACAGATTTTTTTATTGAAAAAACTAAGTTTTTGTGTAAAGAGTCGCAAGTCCAATAAAATCATATTGAAGAATTGAAAATCTGTTTGCACTCATCTTTAGCTGAAGGTGCTTAAAAGCCATTTCGTTCAATCACAGGGTCGACAATATTGCGTAAATCATCAGGCTGGTACCTTTAAGATTGTTTTGATTGGTACACAAGTTTTGGTCCTTCTGTAAAGTATTTACTTGTTTTAATACTAAACCACATTGACATTTATAACTTCAAAATAAATACAACTATTTCTTGAAGTTCAGGTGTGGGACTTTCTTCACTTAAGTACAATCTGAGAGTTCGATTTGCTGTTGTCAACCACTTAGAGTGGGACAAGGGACCAGGATCTCGTACAGATAAATCCTCTTTACAGTTTCCGGACTTCATTGCCATGGAAATATCGAGTATATTTTGCTGATCCTTACATAGTATTCTTCAGTCTATTGTGGGGATCTGACAGCCAATACTCTTGAAGCCAATGACTGGACGTTTTTCGCAGCCACTTAGCTTTTCACCGATTGGCCCTCTGAAAGATTTCGGACTTGTTGCTTTACCGTCTAGGTATTGAGACAGATGCCGGAATGGTAATTCATTGAAATAGAGAAGGCAAACTGCCCATTGTTAACGGTTTCCCTTAATGTATTTCGATTCGGCGAATCAGACCGTTTTTCCAACGTGTATTATAGCAGTGTCATCACATCCTATGACAACTCATTCTTCAAGAGAAATACCACCACCAGACAGATAAGAAATAATAGAAGTGACAATATCGTCAGAATTTCCAGAAGTTAGAGTAACATGGAAGATGTAGACTGATCCAGGATCTAGAATTAGCGAGTAATGCTCAATTTGTTTACTCTACGGAACCTTTTCGAATGAGCTAGATCTACCACTGACGTGTCGTCCTTCCTTCCATCCAAATAGAGACCTTGTAGTGGAAATTTCGTCATATTTACTACACAATTCAGCCCTAAACATTTTGTTTTACTCTTCGTATTTTGTTTTTGTCAATAACATGGGAGACGTCATAATCGGTAATTAATCCAACGTAGTGCAAAACACTTGATGCGAATGCAGCCGTAACGCGATCACAAACTCCATAACGATTGCTTAGTAATGCAGTAGATTTTAACTGAATTCTCATCTGCCATTCATTGGAGAAAACTTTTTTTGGCACTTTAAAATGTGGGTCGGTATCGCTATCTTTACTAGAAATAGGTTGTTAGTTGTTGTAAATTGTTAATATTTTTTCCTTGAACTGTGATTTACCTTTATTTGTAATTTGTTTTCCGCAATTTCAATAATCTTGAAGGCAATGTAAGACAGGGAGATGTTGATGGATTTAAATAATATTTAAATATTATCTTCTGTGGTTCTAACACATAAGAATTTGAGCTATTACATTCGGAAAGAGGCTAATTTAAAAATCTTAAAAAGTATCATAAAATGTAAATTTTTTCCAAATTTTGGCAAACTTACATGCACAACCGGCAGATATAAATCGATGTTATTTATTTTTTTACCTCTTTTTTAGTCATCCGAATTCGCAACTTTCCCGCGGTATTACGGCCCACCCTAATGTATATATGCATATGTATATATATATATATATATATATATATATATATACATATATTCGGTGTCCCTTGTATGGGAGAAAAATTTTTTTTTGCAGTTATCAAAACGCATACCCTCTAATTCTTTTTAACTTACGAAGCCTTACTTAAATATAAAATTTTAACTTACTACGTTAATGTTAACCCGTGCCGACAGGGCCCCAAAGTTTATGGAAATAGCCGTTTTTGAACAGATCTTAATATGTAGCTAGGTCATAGCAACTATGCATATGAGAGGTAAATATTGATTAAAAGACAAATTTAAGTAATGCCTTTAATTATTAAAAAATAAAGTTACACATAATTATTCAGGATACTTTAATTTAAAGTATCTTTTTTACAGTTTGGATACATCTTAATATGTTCTTGCACACAGCGTAATAAGAACTGTTTCTGTTCTTCTTCTGCGGTAATTAAACCATGGAAGGCTTGCATTAGCTTAACAGCTCTTTCAGCTGTGTCATTTACTGCTTTTAAGGGGAGTTAGTACCTTTTAGACCTTGAGGTGCTCGCGAAAACATACTTTTTTCGATTATTCATAAATAATTGAGTTTTTTATATTGTTATATAAAATTGATACAGTTTAAAGATAATTGTATGGCTTTTAAAAAACAGCAGTCATATTTCTAATTAAAAAAAAATTTATATAAAACCTAGCAAAACTTATACATAATTTCTTCGTTTTGAAATTTACCCACTTAACTTTCCCTCAAGTTTAAAAAAAAACTAATAAACGTAGAGTTTAGAAATTGTGTATGGTTATTCTTAAAGAAGATCTTAGTTCTCTGAACTATGGATTTGTGTATGAGAGCTACAGTTTTTTATTTATAGATCCATACATAACTAAAAAATTTTCAAAGTTGACTTATTTTAATACTTTTAATTTTTATAAATATTTGTACTTCAAATATCACAAATTCCTTAGTTCACAGAATTAAGACAATTATTTGCTTCATTTTGGTGCAAACATTTGGGTTTTACAGTGCATCTTTCAAAAGTTATCTTGTGGGAAAGTAAAGTGGGTAAATTTCAAAACGAAGAAGTTGTGTATAATTTTTGCTAGGTTTTATATAAAAAAGTATTTTTAATTAGAAATATGACTGCTGTTTTTTAAAAGCCATACAATTATCTTTAAACTGTATCAATTTTATACTACAATATACAAAACTCAATTATTTATGATGAATCGAAAAAAAAGTATGTTTTCGCGAGCAACGCAAGGTCTAAAAGGTACTAACTCCTTTTAAGCTAAAAATCTTTTTTTAGCTTCCACAAAGACTGCATTTTTTCCCCACCAAGATACGTTTTCTTAGAGAAAGCTGTTGTCAACTTTTAATCACGAAAACAAATTTTTGCTCTTGATGAATACGAAATCACTCAATGATTTCCCTAAAACAATAAGAAAAATTCGCATCCCAAGAAAATTAACAGAATTTAAAAAATAATAGATCAAACAAAACTCTCATCGTATAAAAATACAGACATCTCTTCCTTCGATGGAACAAACGTATATCTTACCAAAATCCTATTAACCTTCTCTTAGTAAGTTCGCTACAATATTCGCCTTGGTTTGTATATAAACAATAGCATCAAAGAGTGATAGTACGGCTATTTTCTCTGATAAATACAACTGGTGTTGACTGAACTTGCTCAGGGCCGCTTTGGAAATCAATTTGTCAACTGTTTAATACTCTTTTATCGTCCTTAAAAAACGCAAATCTTGATTCGTCGCCTTCACCGCCAAACTGCATCCAAGCCAGGGCATCACATAAACTGCCACAATGAATAAACACACATCTTGCAACGCTCGTTTGTCCTCAACGCTCATTTTGAACTGAGACTGCAGCAAACATATTTTCAAAGAGCAAATAGCTTTTGTCATCCATCGTGCTGGATGCAATTCGCCAGGAGGTCTGATTTTAATTTTACTCTCGGTATCTTCTCTCAAGACTCTCAAGAAAATAACAGATAGTTCGATCAGTTCCCGATAATCATCACGTATAATGGATTTTTGCAGTTCATAGTTAAAAAACGTCACCTATCCGTTAATGGTAGCGTCAAAAAGTTGCTGTTTGACAAAATCTGTGTATTTTTCGATAGCATTAGGATAAATGTTTTTCCAGTTGTCTCTGAACTTTTTGATCAGTGGAATATCGGGACTGCTTGCGACTTGGATCTTTGATTCAAATATACTTTTCAGAACCAGTTCATAAACATGATGACGCCAAGCAAAGGGTAACAATTATCTATCTAGATTTTGTTCTAAAAGCTTACAAGCTTCATTCAAGCGCATTAGATGTATTAGATGATGTTGTATCACACCACATTATTTGTACTTTATCATTGAGGTTCCATTCTTTAAGTGCGTTTGAAACTGATTTTGCTTCATCTTTGCTGGAAGAGCTGTCCAGTTTTGGTACAGCAAGAGGTTGCTCCTTCTCTTCAAATGAAATAGGGATCGACAAGCGTTCTTTTTTAGAACTTTTCACATACAAGCCTGGTAACAATTTTCCATCGTAATGAACGGTAACTACTTCGGTCACGTTATTTTGAAAATCGGATTTTATGTATTCCGCTCTAACCTTTCTCAATGACTCACCTCACCAACCAAGAAAATGCTTTTTGTACTGCTTCTCAGTTTTATTGACATCTTTGAAATATAAAACAATGCGCGTTAATTACCATACAAGCCGAGAATAAAGCCCGGTTTTCAAGAGTCAGCGTAGAAGCGCCGCGCGAAGAGATTCAAGTCCAACGTCTCGAATTCCTCTACCGGTATAGTGGTTAAGGTGTTTGCCTCTAGATCGGAAGGTTCCTGGTTCGAATCCGGGTCCGGGCATGCATGTTTGTAATCGTATGGTGTAGAGGCGGCTGGTGCACCTTAAATCTGTCTTGACCGAAAGTCCTCACGTTGGGTTGGCGTGGAAGTTTGGAGAGTAGGGTGCCAGCTCAGGTGTAGCTTCGTCATCTGACCGTGGTTCAAAATTACGAGGTGTTGTCCTCTCCGGGTACTTTCCTTAAGGGACTGGTCCCAGACAGTCGTCAATAGCCCTTTGTATTGCTCTAGTACGACGTTAATTACAAATTACCAACTGTCGTTCCAACAGGAATTCACAACTTATAGCAACGCTGCGTGTTTATGTTTTCCTAAGAAGCGCATCCACTGTAACATTCAGTCACGTGATCGGTTATTTGAACTTAATTCTGGTTGTAGTACAGGGCGCATTTGACTGCTCTGGAACCAGTCTGCTAGGAAAACCCGCCTTAAATGACCGAGTACGCACGGCGCACTCGCGGCACCTGCGACGCTACTCGTACGAGCATGTTTCCATGCAAGTCGGCACGGGTTGCAGCTCTCCAAACAAGATAAAAATTTATTTTCGAGTGTTTTAGGGTCAAATGAACAAAACTAGAACCTATGTGTTAGAAAATAAAAACTTTGAAAAATAAGGGACACACCCTAATATATATATATATATATATATATATATATATATATATATATATATATATATATATATATATATATATATATATATATATATATATACATACATATACATACCTGTTTGTGCATCTGGTGGTAATGGATATGTGGTGTATGTGTATTAGGGTGTCATCAAGGATGTCTGATCCAGACAACACAAATGGTGTGTTCTACGTATGAGTAGCAAAATGATAAATAATACTCATGCACTCCCCCAAACACCATATTTAACAATAAATAAAAAGAAAGTTAACCATTTCCACACAAGAAATCAACGTGATAAAGGCAGTGTAGAACAAAAGCAAACCAACGTTCCCAACGCAATTCTGAATGGATGAAATGTGCCACACCGCATGAAGTTAACCATCAAAACTTTGCAGCGATTCCCCAGTACGAAATCAAATGCGTTATCTATTAAGCGGGTCATGGTTGAGTACTGATTGTGTAAAGTGGTAATGGAGTAATTAGTTAGCGTCGCACTGAAGCAATATAATGAGCCATGAATGTATAAAGGTAGTGGGATGTTCGTGTGATGAGTGTTCGATTCCTGTTGGAGAGCGCTTTGTTCGATGGAATTAGCTTTAGGAACTAATAATTAATAAGTAGGTTTAAGTATAAATTGTGAACTATTAGGTAGGTATTTTAACTAACGTAATGCTGTAGCAACGTATGGGCTATTGGGATCAAATAAGAACGATTAAGTGAAATACTACTATTAACGTTAGGATGATAGGTTAGGTATGTATTTTAATTAACGTCACACAAATACAAATATTGACGACCAGCTACATGCTCAAGACCAACAAGGCTGGTCCTTTGTTTATGAACTCCCCAATTCCCACTGGCTGTCCAATTGTATCTTATATTCGTACACTCCCTTTTAATTAACTATATTCTCTGGCAATGCGTTCCAACTGTCTATTACCCTATTAAAGTAGTAGTTTTTCCTTAAATCCCGATTCAAATGTGTCTTATTCAATTTATTCCCATGGCCCCTTGTTCTGTTATCCCTATTGAATTTTAAGCCCTCTGTGTCCCCTTGTTTTACCAACTTGAAAAGCTGAATCAAATCCCCCCTCCTTCTTCTTTCCAGTGTATACATGTTTAGCTAACTTAAACGTTCATTGTAGTCGAGATATTTGCTATCCCCTTTATAATTTTTGTAGCTCTGTGCTGAACCCTTTCAATTAATTCTATATCCTTTCTCATATATGGAGCCCAGAATTGTGCAGCATATTCTAGATGTGGTCTTACTAAACCCTTATATAACGGCAAGATTATATTCTTATCCCTTGAAGTTACAAATAGTTATCCCTTGAGGCGAAACAACGGGTTATTGGCGACGGTCCGCGATCAACCCCCTAGATTATGTTACATTTGTTGAGTTATTGGAGTTCCAATGAAATTTGATAACCGGGAATTTAAAGTATTTTCAAGTCCGTTGTGTTGCTCTTGTACGACGTTAATTAGAAAATACCAATTATCCAAAAAAATTTTTATTATAGATATTAATATTGATTTTTTTGTTTACAATAGATGTTATTTAGGTCTAAAAAGTCGGTTTTGTTAGTTTGTGTACTAGTTTTTATCAATTTCAATTCTTCTAGATCGATTTGATTACCGTACATTACTCAAATGATTTGAAATATCGAAAGTTGAAATTCACCTTGTCATCTCAACATGGTTCAAAATGCTGAAGTGTTTTCCCATATTTCTTTTCGATAGGAAGGTATTTTAATTAACGTCGCATTGGAGCAACACAGCGGGCTGTTGGCGACCGTCCAGGATCAATTTCGAAGTGAACGGTTCAAGGATAACACCAAATAATTCTGAACCCCGGTCAGATTAAAATTTAACTGCTGGAGTTGAGCCTTTCCAAACTTTCACACCATGCCAACGAGAAGACATTTGAGGCCACGACACTTGTACCAGCATAGGTTCTAGGGGGTTTGGTCCAATTTGGCCAGTCAATACTTTTAGTGAAGCCAGCACAGTTCAGGCCCCTAGGTAATAGGTAATTTTTAGTAATGTGACCAGCCTATGTGCACACGACGTGCTTTGGCAGGACTGAGTTTTGAATTCGCCATCCTCCGGTTGCTAATCTATTGCTCCTCCAACAGCGATATCCTGGCCTCTTTCCCAGTTGCAAGAATAACGGATTAGCAAAAGGTAGGTAGGAATTTTAATTAACGTCGTACTGGGAAAAATACAACAGGCTATTGACGACGCCTCACTGCTGTTTTCGTGTTGCTAGACCATGACAAAATTCAACTGCCCTATACTAAAGGGAATATAACGATCACAGAAGTACACACATGTCAATAAATTAAGGATAATGCCAGCTCCGGCAAATAAAGTTTCAGAAACAAAACAAACGTCACTTATTCATAAAGCCCATTTATTAAACAAAAGATAAAGAACAATAAACATAATGTATGTATGATACCATTCATAAAAACTACGATTTTTTCCTCACTGGAGCATTTAAAAAAATATCGACCTTATAAAAACTTAACATGACATGGTTGGTATGATGACTAATACATTGTATGTCTCCCAGACGATGAAATACAGTCCGTATAACGCCTAGGAATGCTGAGGATTAAATTATCGAGCTGATCTTGGGGAAGATCACTCCACTCAGCAAGCAATCCTCTCCGAAGTTCCGGTGCATATGTAGCAGGTGGTTGACTGACTGCAACTCGTCGGCCACGCATGTCCCACACATGCTCTATCGGATTCAAGTCAGGTAAGAATGCTGGCCATTCCATACGGGTGAAATCCTCAGATTCAAGGCATTCGTTTACAAATTTTGCACTGTGAGGACGGGCGTTGTCATCCATAAAAACAAATTCTGCGCCCATGCCACCCCTGAACCTACGTACATGTTGTTCCAGAATGATGCCCCGATAAATTTGGCCTCTCATGGTTCCGATTTGAACACGTAGAGCTGTTCTGAAGCCCAGTATAATTTTGCCCCAAACAAGAAAACCTGATTCACCGTAACGGTGTCGTTCAATGATGTTGTCTTGGTGGTAGTGGGTACCTGGCACACTCCATATGAACGTCCGCCGTGAATCAAACTGCAAGCTAAACCTGGACTCGTCGGAAAACATCACTAAAGCCCACTGTGACGATGTCCACATTGTAAGTTCTCCACTCCAGGTTAACCACTGGATGCAGTGAGTTGCCGTGAGCGGAACACAACTGACAGGCCTGCGAGCATAGAGACCAACATGTCGCAAATATCTGTAAACGATTTGCCTTGAAACTGTCGTACTCGTGGCTGAAATTAGCTGACGAGAAAGGTCGGATGCTGTGCTCCGCTTGCTTCTTTTTGCAGTTACTGCCAAATACCAGTCGTCATTCTGCGTTGTAACTCGAGGGAGACCTGTACTGTAACGTCTACTGACATTTCCATCATTTTGGAATCGTTGCCAAGGACTTGAGATAACACTTTGGGCGACTCCAAGCTCCACTAAAACTTCCGTCTGAGTGCGCCCACATTCCAGGCGGCCGATAATTCTACCACGTAAAAAATCAACGACTTGCGTCCTCTGTGCCATAATTATTCGGTTGTGGCACTGAGTGGCTTACCGAACGTTTATGCACAATTTTAATTCTTTGCTACCATTCCTTATATACACCTCTCTTACACTCTCGTCATTGTGACGTACTATCGGCGTCATCTGTTGGCTTCCTATAATTTGGATATTAGTTTTTGAAGATGTGTGCGATAATTCTACCGGTGAAATGTTTACTTTAGAGTTCGATTTTCGTGTGATTCTGAATTATCCTTAATTTATGGACGTGAGTGTAGTAAGTCGGGTCACATGTGCGATATTTTACTTCATAATCTCAAGGAGTTCGTGAAAACTTTCTAATTACCAAGGTGGTCTTTGAAATGAAAGCTTGGAGAACCACTGCTGTAGCACACCCGACTGACGCTTGCAGACAATTCATCCTACGTTGACACGTTCGCTGCTGGTCACTTTTTCCCCAGAAGCCGACTCACTTTTTATTACAAATATGATTGAAAAGTACGCCAATACCAGAATAGATTGGCTTGGTATTGGCGATTAATTTACGTAGTTATTGCCCCGACGTATAAATGTTTTTTTATTAAGGCCTGGTGCACACATCCGGTTTTTCAACGTGTGGCGACGCTGCGGCACCGAAGCCCAACTGTGCACACATAACCGTGAAGAAAACGCTTTTATTTTTCTTACTTGGTGTAAAAAAAAAAGTATATTTTGAAACAAAAGAGACGTTACTGGATACAACCATTTATTAATTATTATTCATATTCCCATTCATGAATGAAAACAAGTTACTTCAGACCGGAGAAGCGTGTGCGGCAAACTGCGGCGCGGTGGTGAACTGCGGTACAAATTGCACACAAGTTGGACGTGTGTCAACGCAGCGGCGCCAGAGGCTTGTGTACACGACTCCATTGGATCTAACGTTTCTAAGACCTCACTTGAGTTGCCGCACGTTGAAAAACCGGATGTGTACACCGGCCCTAATAAAGCTATAAATTTGAAAAACACCACAAACCTTTACAACTAGCTTCTAACCTTTACGCCACTACAATACCACGCCAACACCTAACATATAATGCCAAAGCGAAGAACATTCACGCGATGGCGCGTGATCGTTCTGCGCTTCAATTGCTGCAACGCGCTGCCGGGAGAGATAACAGCAAACGTGTTAATGGGGTTTCATTTTGCATTGTCTGCCCACTTTAAGCTATGTAATGGCGGTTGGAAGAGCAACTTAATAGCAACCGGAGGGTTGCGAGTTTGAATCCAACCATATACCGTAGTGTAGATTAAATCTGTCGTGTCATGAAATGTCCTCACGTTGGTGTGGTGTGGATGTTTGGACAGTGGTGTGCCAGCTCATGTGGGACCTCGTAATTTGACTGTGGTTCAAAATTACGTGGGATCCTCGTTTCTTTACTTCGGGATTAATTCCAGACCATTGCCAATAACCCATTGTTTCTCCAGAGCGATATGGTAATTTTTAATCAACGTCGTACTAGAGCAACACATCGGGCGATTGACGACGGTCCGGGATCAGTCCCTTAAGGGAAAGATCCGAGGACAACACCTCGTAATTTTGAACCACGGTCACATGACGAAGAAACATCTGAGTTGGCATCCTACTCTCCAAGCTTCCATTCAAACCCAACGTGAAGACTTTCTACCACGACAGATTTAAAGAGCACCAGCCGCTTCTGCATCATATACGCTTACAAACACCCATGCACTTATCCGTATTCGAACCAGGTATCTTCCGATCTAGAGGCTAACACCTTAACCACCAGACCGGTTGGTCGGCCCAGAGAGATATGAATTAGACCTATCTACCTTCCTTAAATTTCGTACAGGGAAGTTTCGAAACACATATGCAATTATAACGACGAGTCGTGATATAAGAGATGTTCAGGAATTCCAATGGAAAGAATTCTGTTTTTCTAAATGATTTTTTTTCTAAGGTGTATCACACACACACACACACACACACACACACTCTCGTCATGTCTTGAGAGAGCCGACCAACCGGTATAGTGGTTAAGGTGTTAGCCTCTAGATCGGAAGGTCCCCGGTTCGAATCCGGGTTCGGGCATGGATGTTTGTAAGCGTATATCAGCTTAGGTGTTGCTTCGTCATCTGAACATGGTTCAAAATTACGATGTAATTGTTAGGGGCAATGATGGCCCTCCCACTGGGTGCTCCTTCACAAGTGGCCATCACTTCCGGCCTTGTAGTGGCCAATGACTTCGGTCAAAATGTGCCCGCCATTAGAAGAAAAAAAAATTAAAAAAAAAATGTCTTGAGAGATTCTTGTGGTAATGGTAATAGTAATTTTAGTTAACGTCGTACTAGAGCAACATAACGGGCTATTGACGACGGTCCGGGATCAGTCCCTTAAGGGAAAGATCCGAGGACAACACCTCGAAATTTTGAACTACGGTCAGATGACGAAACAACACATGAGCTGGCACACCTCTCTCCAAACTTCCACACCAACCCAAAGTGAGGACTTTCGGCCACGATATATTTAAGGTGCACCAGCCGCCTCTACACCATACGCTTACAAACATCCATGCCCGAACCCGGATTCGAACCAGGTACCTTCCGATCTAGAGGCTAACACCTTAACCACTATACCGGTTGAGAGAGCCTTGTGAAATCGAACTTCAATAAAGTTGAGTTTCCTTATTCGCTATTTTCTGTTTAATTTATTTTGTTTGCCGCAAGCAATACTTGATTAAACTGTTCACAAGGCTAAGGCAGTCACCAATACATTTTCAAAACAGCAACGTTAATTGGTAACTTTTAATTAACGTTGTACTAGAGCAACACTACGGTCTATTGACGGCGGTCTGGGATCAATCCCCTATGGGAAAGATTCAAGGACAACATCACGTCATTTTTAACCACGGAGAGATGACGAGGCAACACCTCAGCTTGCACCGCACACTCCAAACTTCCACACCAACCCAACGTGAGGACTTTCGACCACGATAAAAACGGCAACGAGCAGGGTTTTCATTAAAAAATTTTTTTCGACAATTTTGATAGGGTTGGCAGTTAGTTAATTAATGTCACACAAGAGCATCACAGCGTTCTAATGGGGATGGTTCAGGATCAATTCCAAAGGAAGGAGTAGAGGAAAACCCCTCGTAATATTGGAGAACGGTCACATGACGGGGTCCAAATGATCTGGCACCCCACTCTACAAACTTCTACGACAACGTGAGAATATTTTGGTCACGGCATATTTAACGAGCATCACCCATCGTGTACACATTGGTCTTGAGTTGATACGCGTTTCAAACTCGTAACCCTCCTTCTGCTAATCCTTTGGGGATTGATCCTTGACCGTCGTCAAGATTCCTTTGTGTGTTGCTCCTGTACGACGTTAATTTTAATACCTACCTACCTTTTGCGAATCCGTTATTCTTGCGCCGACCAACCGGTATAGTGGTTAAGGTGTTAGCCTCTAGATCGGAAGGTTCCTGGTTCGAATCCGGGTCCGGGCATGGATGTTTGTAAACGCATGGTGTAGAGGCGGCTGGTGCATCTTAAATCTGTCGTTGCCGAAAGTCCTCACGTTGGGTTGGCGTGGAAGTTTGGAGAGTGAGGTGCCAGCTCAGGTGTTGTTTCGTCATCTGACCGTGGTTCAAAATTACGAGGTGTTGTCCTCTCCGGGTACTTTCCTTAAGGGACTGGTCCCGGACCGTCGTCAATAGACCGTTGTGTTGCTCTAGTACGACGTTAACTTAAAATTACCAATTACCAAATATTTACCGTTATTCTTGCAACTGAGATATCGTGGCTCTAGTTCTTTTATAAGTTACTGTCATTATACAGTTTTACTGTCAATCACTAATTTTATAACAGATACTGTCAAAATATACTAACACATTTAATTTTCTCGTTGTTTTTTGTGTGTTTAGTATATTAATAAAATATATTAAACTCTTCTTAAAGAAACACGAAGTTCGCAAAAGACAGACATAACTTGTCAATGAGTTTCACTTAATTTTAATCCTTTTATTAACTTTTTCACTTTTGATGCAACATTATCTGTCATCTTATCGGATGTATAGAAAGTTATTATATCCGATATATATGTAAATATATATATGTAAATATATATATATATATATATATATATAGCCGACCAACCGGTATAGTGGTTAAGGTGTTAGCCTCTAGATCGGAAGGTTCCTGGTTCGAATCCGGGTACGGGAATGGATGTTTGTAAGCGTATGGTGTAGAGGCGGCTGGTGCACCTTAAATCTGTCGTGGCCGAAAGTCCTCACGTTGGGTTGGCGTGGAAGTTTGGAGAGTGGGGTGCCAGCTCAGGTGTTGCTTCGTCATCTGACCGTGGTTCAAAATTACGAGGTGTTGTCCTCGGGTCTTTCCCTTAAGGGACTGATCCCGGACCGTCGTCAATAGCCCGTTGTGTTGCTCTAGTACGACGTTAACTAAAATTACCATTACCATTACCTATATATATATATATATATATATATATATACAGAGAGAGAGAAATTGACAGTTGGTGATAGTTTAATTAAAGAATCTGATGACTGACGATAGGATATCGTCGTAGATTTGTTTACTCTCTTGTACGCAATTATTAAGAATCACGCCTATTTATTTGACTTTCCAAAGTATGTTTGATATTTTCTCTAAATTAATTGGTTACAGAGATATATTAAGATTTTAATCAAGGTGGGAAAATCGGAAGTAGGTATAAAAAACACCGGAAATGGCCGTTAAAAGACCAAAAACCTGTCAAAATGTAAATTTAAAAAATACTTTTTTTTTTTGCAAATATAATTTTAGAAAGGTTTTTCAAATGCTTAAATGATTTCTCGTTTGGAAATATTGTGAACATTTTGAAAGATAAGTTAAGATCAAAATCGTTTATACAAACAGGAGAAGTAAGAGAGAGAAAATGATAAACACTTCAAACTATATTTTGCCCTAAAATAATATTTATGCATTATATTATCTCTAAATGTTGTAACACAAAAAGTTATTGATGGATTCTCGTAAAATATTGAGAACTTGTTTTTAATAATCTTGTCTAGGGAATGAACTAGAATAATTATGCTTAGTTGAGAGAAGTTTTAAAATTTTGGCCATTTATTAAACTATTATTAAGGAAGCACTTAAAGTTCGCATGATTACAGCCATATTACTTTTTAATGAGTTTCACTGAATTTTGATCCTCTTATTAACTTTTTCACTTTTGATACAACCTTATCTACCATCTTATCGGAGGTATAGTAAGTTATTACATCCGATAAGGAGAGAATATATATATATATATATATATATATATATATATATATATATATATATATATATATATATATATATATATATATATATATATATATATATATATATATATATATATATATATATATATATATATATATATATAATACCTAAATTCTTAACAGACATTTCTTGTTAATTTAATTAAAGAATCTGATGACCGGCAATAGGATATCGTCGTAGATTTCTTTTACTCTCTTTTGCGTAATTGTTAGGAATCACGCGTAATTAGTATGGTAAGCCGATAAAACCTTAGATATAAAGTAAATTCCTAGTAATAAAAAAAAACATACATCATTCACATAAAAAAAAACGAACGTTAAATCTGTCATCGTATTTTTTATCTTGTGGCACCCGCATTGCTTTAATTACACCCTGGGTTTTTATTTTAAAAGTGAAAAAACTTTTAACGCTACTTTATTATTTATGCATTTTTTTCATTAGATGTAAATTTGCGTATATATACTGTGTTGACAAATCACAGGACACCTGGAGTAAAAACAAAACAGCATTTAGTTTGGGGTGTGGTTATAAATTAAAATTTTGAAATTTATAGTCCACAACCGCATTGGTACCTACACAACTAACTATCAGTGCGTATGAACTGAAATTTAAGGATGGAATGTACATTAGAAATGTGCGTTAATGTTGAATATAAAAATCTAAACTGAAGTAGCATTCACTTTATTATACATTTGAAAACGTACCATTATGAGCATATGTTCTAGGGGTCTGGTCAAATTTTACCTGTCAATACTTCTAGGAAGTGGTTCCAGCACAATTCAGACCCCTAGGTAATAAGTAATTTTTAGTTAACGTCGTACTGGAGCAACACAACGGGCTATTGACGACGGTCCGAGACCAATCTTCTAAGGGAAAGATCCGAGGACAACACCATGTAATTTTGAGCCATGGTCAGATGACGAGGCAACTCATGAGCTGGCACCACACTTTCCAAGCTTCCACACCAACCCAAGGATGTTCGTTGCCTCGAAACATTTAATATGTACACACACACCCCTCTCGTATATACGATGGTCTTTGGTTGGACCGAGTTTCGAACTCGCAATACTTCCGGTTGCCAATCCGTTATTCTTCGAACTGGGCTACAACAGCTCTATGTGCACCAGCCGCCTCAACAAGAAGCGGCTCAATCCCATGATAGTACTTTACGCAAGTCCAACTTGATTGGCTAGTTTCACGGGCTTGGCTTCACTTGGATATCTTGCCAATCTGATTGTTGCAGTAACCATTTGATTTTGAATATGCGCGTTGTTTCTTAGAAATACAATACATGCACTAGCGCCTCAGCGTACAGCGTAAGTGTCCGACAAGTTGACTCTGATTTGCTCCTCATATATATGTTGTATGGTTGTTGTTAGTAGTATTTCTTGCCAACTCTATTAAGGGTACTTATACTTTAAAGAGCTCCTTTTCGTGAAGCAACGATGGCCTAATGGCTAAAGTCACCCACCTTCAGATTAGCGTCGGCAGCGTGGGATGACTTCCCGAGTTCGAAGCCAGCTGGCGGAAAAATTTTTAGATCCTCCAAATTATTTTTAAGAAATTCCAATTTAATTCCTTTTCATTCTAATTTACTTTTCCTAATTTTTAATACCCTTTTCATATTTTTCCAAGCTTCCGTTGATTTTACATAAATAATCTAAGAACCACTCCTGAACTCACTACCAGCTGTTATTTTTCCGCCCCTCTGCCGTCCCCTTTGCTTTAGGATGATGGTGTCGTATCCACTGCTGGCTTAGGACCATTCTGATGTAGCAAAACGCATACATAAAACACAAACTAATAAAATTATTAAGTTATATAATAAAATGATACAATTTTCGGCTCCCACCTCTACCCACCCATAGCCATGGATCTGAAAAGAAAAGAAGAAAGCAGAAAGGAAGAGATAAATCGTCAACAACTATAAACTTTGATGACATACGTATCTAGGTCATGTGATCCGATTAGCCAATCAAGTTGGACTTGCGTAAAGTACTATCATGGGATTGAGGCGCCTGTGCCTCAACACCATACGCTTACAAACATCCATGCCCGGACCCTGATTCGAACCAGGAACCTTCCGATCTAGAGGCTAACACCTTAACCGCCTGACCGGTTGGTAGGCTTCAGACCCCTAGGACTTGCATATATAGGGATAATAAAATCACTGCTATATCAGTCGTTTAGATCTTGATCTGACATTTGCACATTTGTATAGGGCATTCCTTCTTTATATTTTAGTCTATACTCACAAATACTTAGCTCCGTAGATTATGTGGGCTCTGAAATTGAATATTTAAGTTGATTGTCGGTCCCAAAAATAAATGTTGTTTTGTTTCTACTCCGGGTGTTCGGTGACTTTTGTCAGTAGTACATGTAGCCATTAAGTTCGTATCGATTAGTGGATAAAATATCGATAGCTATAGTTAACTTGATAACATTGTGTGTGGGTGCCTGAGAAACGTGTTACATATAAAACATTTCCTTCAAAAATATACCTTTTTTGACTTCTAAATCTAACTTTAAAATATTACAGGATGATTTTGCTATTTAAGGGTTTTCTGTCAATCTAAATGTAGGAGTAGATATTGTTTTTCACACCGTACTTGTTCCTTGTAAGTATTCTGGTGGTCACGTCAGTTTATTTGCATTTCGAATACGGCTTCAACATTTCGCTAATTAAAATTTCAAAGAATTAATTCGGAATTGACCTATGATGGTTCGACACCCAATTCGATTAAATTTCTAAACTCAAACTCGTCATCTAAAATTGAGTGGTGTTGCCATGGGATCTTACCATTAGGAGATTGATCCCGGACCAATAGCAATTAAAATTAATTTATCTTACGTAAACCAAAACAGCGAGCCGACCAACCGGTATAGTGGTTAAGGTGTTAGCCTCGAGATCGGAAGGTTCCTGGTTCGAATCCTGGCCCGGGCATGGATGTTTGTAAACGTATGGTGTAGAGGCGGCTGGTGCACCTTAAATCTGTCGTGGCCGAAAGTACTCACGTTGGGTTGGCGTGGAAGTTTGGAGAGTGGGGTGCCAGCTCAAGTGTTGCTTCGTCATCTGACCGTGGTTCAAAATTACGAGGTGTTGTCCTCGGATCTTTCCCTTAAAGGGACTGATCCCGGACCGTCGTCAATAGCCCGTTGTGTTGCTCTAGTACGACGTTAACTAAAAAAAATTACCAAATTACCAAAACAGCGATAAACAATTCAGAGGAACCCTGATATGTATCGAGAGAGAGATTGAGAGAGAGATTGAAAGAGAGAGAGAGAGATTGAAAGAGAGAGATTGAGAGCATTTAAGTAACGGAAGTAAAATATCCATTTATTTTTCTTCCTGGTTTGAACACAAAAAATCCCTTTCGTATCTATTTATAGATTGGCGATTAAATTGGCGAAATAATAATATTTCGAAGGTAATTTGTGTGAAACTAATCAACATCTTTACCGCTGTTTTAGGGATTACTGAGATAAAAGAAAAACTCGATTATCAATTAGGTTTTTATGGTACGAGTTTCGTACTCTCCGCAATCTGACACATACCGAACTGATTTATAGAATTTTAGTTATTGGGAAATGTTTCGAGCTTAATGAGGTTTCATTGTCGTTTAAAATCAAATAGAAACTTCGTAGGGTCGGTTTCAAATTTGTCTCTTCATGTAAAAATATTTATTGTACATTTTTATGTGAATAGAATCGTTTAGATGTTTAACAATAAAAGTTAAACATTTGAGTATATTTAATTCTCATATTCTTTCTCTCTTGAACGTGCCAGAAAGTTTAATCCCAATATAGAATTGAAATACTTAAATTTATAGATACTAAAATGTTTGAAATTTCAAGGAACACATGTAATAGTGACTATTGACTTTCATAAAAATCACAGTTGATTTGCACAAGAATATTCACTTATTCATTTGCACAGAAAAGCATTTGAAAGACTGATTCGTAATTGGTATATTAAAGCGTCGTAAACAGTCTTTTTCTGGGCATTCAAGAACAGCTTTATCTGCTCGGTTTTGGCATAAAGCCCGTGTCAAAAGAACACTTGTTAGAATAGTTGTTTGAGAACAAAGAAAAAATCTTTTGAGGACAAAGAAAAACATTTCCTGTCCTCCTTCACTTGAGCTCTGATAAGAAAGTCGAATTCATTTAGCAGTCGCCAGGATAAATAACCCTGTAATAGGTTTCAAAGAGATATATCATCCATCTAGATCTAACCAATGTTGCGAATCACGATATATATTGTCATCAAGATATTTATTATTTTTTGACGATGGCGAGATAAAGATAGGGTCAGTGTCTTCTTCTAATGACGAGATATCTTGTTCATCAAGATCTGTCAGTTTCCTTACAATGACGAGATATCTACTCCATTAAGATCCGGTCAGTGTTTTCTTCTAATCACGAGACATCTGGACCATCAAGATATTGTCACGGTTTTTTTTTTAATTCCGAAAGATCTCGTCCATCATGATCCAATGACGAGATGCATCATCGAGGGAACAACCAGGAGGAACAATTAAAGGCAGTAGAAATAAAAAGTCGAATTAAAAATATCGGTTTAGTTTCAAGTTAAAAAAAAAAATTTAATTTTATTTCCAATGGCAAGGCTAGGTACAGATTGCAAAGACAAATACAATACATGATACAATACAGTACAGAATTGACCGAAGTCATTGTAGCCTTATACAAGGCCAGAAGTGATGGTCACTTGTGAAGGGGCACCCATTGGGTATACCATGATTGTCCTTAACAAAGGACAGCACAATGTACATACATGCCCTGACCCGGATTCGAACCAGGAACCTTCCGATCCAGACGCCAACACCTAGACCACTAGACCGGTTGGTCGGCATGAAAAATATAGTAAACTAAAGAACACGCACTGCCTGTGCAGCTAACTCCAGACCAGTCAAGGCTCACTCCTGAATTTTTTCCATCTATATTTCCCATTTGTGTCATGCCCGTAACTAGTAGTACAAAATCTGAGTCAAATATCGATTTCGGACTTTACCGGTAAGATCGGGTAGTTGAATTAACGTTTATGTTAGGCAACACCATGGACGGACCATTGGAAGCTGTTCAGTATCAATTCCAAAGAGAAAGATTTGAGGACACTTCGTAGTTTCTAGTCACTGTCAAATAAGGAGGCCAATACCTTAGCTGGCATCCCACTCTACTAACTTCCACATCATGCTAACATGAGAACGTTTAAACGCCCGGTGCAAACGTTTGTAACGTTTACGGCCCGGTGCATACATCCGGTTTTTCAACGTGTGGCGCCGCTGCCGCAACGCCAGTACGGTCTGAGATACATTAGAGCCGATGGAGTAGTGCACACATGCCTCCGGCGCCGCTGCTGCGACGCACGTCCAACTTGCGTGCAATTTGTACCGTAGTTCCCCACGACGCCGCAGCTCGCCGCAAACGCTTCTCCGTTCTGAAGTACCTTGTTTTCATATAAAAATGGGATATAAATAATAATTAATAAATGGTTGTACCCAGTAACGTCTATTTTGTTACAAAATATACCTTTTTTGCACCAAGTAAGCGAAATAAACACGTTTTCTTCCATATAATATTTATCCCAAATGGCGCGAAATTAGAATTTGCGTCATTTCACGGTTATGTGTGCATACATGGGGTTCGATGTCGCATCGACGCGGCACGTTGAAAAACCGGATATGTGCACCGGGCCTTAAAGCTACGATAGATTTAGCTTGCACCAACCCCCACGTACACGATGGTCCTTGTCTGGATCCAGGCGTTTAATTGACGAATTAAATCCTTCTGATACTATGTTTTCAAAGAAATTTTTAATATATGTATTTTTTGGAATTATTAAACTTTATCAAATTAAAAATTAATATTTGAATTTATTGCAAACAATTTACGACAAACTAAACTTGGAAATATGTGGAGGTGACTAGAGTTTTACGTAGGTGTAAAATAAAAGTGATAATAATGTATAGCGTTAATAAGGAACCCCTGAATTTTTGGGAAATTTGATTTAGTTATCTAATGTTATCATGGATCGTAATGTATTTATAAAGTATAAATATGTTGATCTCGTATTTATATATTTATGGAGTACTTGCGTTTTTCCCGACTTCCCCAGAAAGATTTTGCTGCTACCGATAAACCAAGTTACGTCTCAGTTTCCACAGTTTCGTTGCGTTAGCGAATAGCTTTTTAAGCTTTTTCTGCCTCACGTGCTTGTTCTCTTCTTCCGATTGCACGCTTCAGACAACTTTAGGTTTCGTGTTGATTCGAGTTTGATTAAAAACTGATCCTGCAAAATTTTTTCTGTTAAATGTTCTTTCTTTGCTTCTAAAGAAACGCCATACCGAGCTGAGAGAATAGTTTACATGACCTAGAAATTATATACAGAATAAGCATTGCAAATTTCATGACACCAGAGCTCAGCTTTCGAGTTTGCTGCTTCCGATAGGCTTTATATGTAAAACAAAAATCACGAAAACTGTAAAAAATCTGATTACAACACACGGAAAAAGTATTTACCGTATTAGTTTTTAATATAATTAAATTCCAAACTTTTGACGCATATATATGCACTATAAATCCCGAAGATCGACTAGAATGTCACTTTTTCTATTACATAAAAATATTTTCCCAACTCCTTAGCTTTCAAACTTCACCAAGGTCTTGTAAATATTCGAAATATTTTTCTATTTATACAGGGATTTTTTTCGTTTCGACTATCAACATGTACAAACATGTTCCATAACCTTTAAATTCAATTTCTGAATAACTGTGTTTCTTTGCTCAAATGTTGATAACTCAACAATGAAATTACCGATTACAATTATTTTTGTATCATTTTAATCCATGTAACATAGTGGAGGTTTTTACCTTCTATCAGACTTGTTAGTTAAGAAATTAATTTTCGTGGCTGATTTTGATGTTATTATTCCTGAAAAACTTTAAAGAAAGTATTCTCTCTAGCAACTATACTGAGGATCAAAACATGAAAAACAATATCCCAGAATAATTTCTAACAAGAATTGTCTTCCTGTTAGAAAATTTAAAAGTTTTAAACATTTTAGAATATTAAAATTTAAAAATTTTAAATATCAATCTCTCATTTGAATCGCTACTTTTTTTAAAGCCAAGAATATGAATTACCAGTATGAATTATAAAAATAGCAAAGAAATCCGATTATGAGGCATGCGAAAAAAATAATAATCGATTTAATTTCACGGGGGCCGGTTCACGGTTATCCATTTGGAAGAGTAACAGATTAGCATTAGGGGGGTTGTGAGTTCGAATCCATCCAAAGACCTTCGTGTACATATAGGGCTGGCGCCCGTTAAATCTGTCATGGCCTCAAATTTCATCACGTTGGCTTGGTGTGGAAGTTTGGAGAGTGGGGTTCCATCTCAAGTGTGACCTCGCCATCTGACCGTGGTTAAAAATTACGCGGGGTTGTCCTCGGATATTTCCTTTCGCGATAGATAACGCACCGTCACCGCCCGTTGTGTTCCTCCAGTGTGTCGTTAATTAACCTTTACGCTGCGGCAGATAGACAATTGTTACCATTAAAATTTCGATTATAACAGTGGCATAGTATAGATCTGTATACGGTGGATGTTATCCTCTTGTAAGTGACCGCTGGAATCGATCACCATTTACGAGCTATCAGCGACTGACCACCCAGACGGTTTCTCCTTTGGTTCGGTACAATGCCTTGTCGACCGTAAGTTGGGAACGCTTAGGAGGAAAGGCAGAAGCTCGCTCCGGTGATATCTCTCTCAAGCCAAACTATACGCCACACAATACTATGAAAGGAAGGCGTTATTTGTAAATGCTAGTCATGGCTTTATCCCTCAAATTAGGTAAGGGGTGTCGGAGATATGCTGTCGAAAGAGACGTTGTGTGAGAAGATTGAAAAAATCTAAACGCCGTAGCATAAAGGTTAAAATATGTACCTATTAGTTTCAGAAATAATTGAATTCCATTCATTAAATATAGCTGCGAAACATATAGGAATACATAAAACACCCAACTCTTGTACTGAATCGAAAGCCCACTTGTATTTAAAAGCCAAGAAACGCAACTATAAACATCAATTAATTTAATTTTCACCGACATTTCGAGGCAATTCAGAACCAACTAGCATGACAAGGCACCCTCGACAAAGAGCTCTCCGACAACGAGAAAGACGGAAAAGGGACCAGAAAAAGCCACATACTTGTCCAAATATTTAAATTCAGTCAAAAGCGACTCTTCGTGGGAAATCAACTCCAAATTTCGAGGACAGGTAGAAGAAGTCTCTTCCCGTTTCCCGGAAAGAAAAATTTAATATACTTCAAGGACCCCACTTAGTCTGATTAAAAGATGGAGCAACGGCATTTTTCCGGACTCTCCGGAGCAGCGTTTGGGTGGGGTGTTTTTTCGAATCGCACTGGAAATAGATTTCCGATAGGCTGCCGAAAAGAAGCCCTTAGCCGAATGGTTGGTGTTTAATTAAAACCTGTTTAAGATATAATTAAGTCGCCTGTTGAGGAGGCTTTTCCTTTGATCGTGAAGTCGAGACGTTGGACTGAGGTAGCAAATCCGTTTGAGTTGCTTGCAAAAGTGGCCGATAAAAATTCAGTTGCCTCTGGAGTGCGTTTGTAAACATTTCTTTTGCTTTAATGAGGTATGTACAGGTTGTTATCAAAATAATGGAAACTCCTGTGAATAAAAGTGACATTTAAGAATGCGCTTTGTAAGCATTAAAATATACTACCATGATAAAAAAGTACTTTTTATATTAAAAAAACTGGCAGCTAGGATTATGAGGTAGGTTTAGTGAAGTTGTATACGTCGTGGATTTTTGTCAAAAGCGTAAAATGTCAGATAACAAAGACTTTCAAAGAGGCCAAATTGTAGGAGCCCGACTAGTTGGAGCTAGGGATGAGACATCGATGTCGATGTTTTCAAAACATTTATGTTTTAAAAAACATCGATGTATTGGAGCCGATGTCGCATCACTAGTTGCTAAACCAGTTTTAAGAAATGGGGATAAAAGTTTAAATACACTTAAATTTAAAAGCATCGATGGTTTTGGGGCAATGCATTATCAACATCGATCTTTTAATTTTAAACATCGATGTTTTACTGTCGATGTCGCATCGCTAGGTGCTAAACCAATTTTAAGAAATGGGGAAAAAAGTTTAAATACACTGAATTTTAAAAACATCGATGGTTTTGGGACGATATATTATCAACATCGATGTTTTAATTTTGAACATCGGTGTTTTGCTGTCGATGTCGCAACACTATTTGGAGCCACGGTGACCGAAACATCCCAGCTTTTAGGCGTTTCTAGAGGTACGGTGTCTAAAGTCATGACAGCGTACACACAGCGCGGCTAGACCAGTTCGGCAAAGCAAATAGTCGACAGAAGGAGAAGCTGAGTGAAAGAGACCGACAGGTATTGAATCGGATTGTAATGTCTAAAAAGAAAACAACTGCAGCCAAAGTGACAGCAGAGCTCAATCAGCATCTGGATTTACCAGTGTCAATAATTACAGTTAGGAAAAATCGGATAAGTGGTAAAGGATTCCTTATGAATCCATTGTGTTTCTTTTATTTTGATAACACCCTGTAGGTGTTTAAATTAACGTCTCGCTGGAGCAACACAGCGGGCTATTGGCGATGGTCCAGACGTTGTTGTTACTAATCCTCCAGTGTCTGGCGAAGTTAGACAAGGTCCATAAGTCCATTGACTCGTAGAAAATCACCTTTTTGACTGTGATCTCACAAGTCAGTGGCATTTGTTGAAACCTTCTCTGCAACACTACTCTCATTGGTGCCAAAATACTGCCAAGAACATACACTGCCACCACAAAATCCTTAAACTGATGGAATTTCTCAGCTCCAACATTGATTATATCTGTGAGAGCTGAGAAGTCTAAGTCGAAAGTTCTCAAAATAACTTTGCTTTCCTTTCGAAACTTTTATAGGTCATTTCGGCTGTCTGACATCTGTATTTAACGTTCTGACTTATGTATTTTACAATATTGTTATTATTATTATTTTTTCCTTCTGAAAATGATTTTTTTTTGTTTGTTTGTTTATGTTTATGTCCTTTTTTTTTTTTTTTTCTCATTTTGTTCTGTGTCAATTTTTCAAACTTTGTCATCCTCTTCTTTTGTCATTTTGTATTTTTGTGCTTACATGTTTTGCCCTTCACTTGATTTTCCCCTTCTGTGTACTTAAATGTGTATGTATAAATTGTGGATTGCTTAGCTCTCCCTTGTCCCAGAATCTCCTTCGTAAGGCGGACTATACAGCTGAAAGCCGCACAGGTGAAACAGTGTCCGCCTACGGCGTCCAATCCAATCCAAGTACAATAAGAGGGTCAGAGTACATATCTTCTCTTGAGAGGCCCATGCAGTCCAAGATGTGCTCAGCAGTGGCCGGCTGGACAAGACACTTGGTACAAGTGGCGAAAACCTTTTCTCCCTCATAGAACGAAAGGCTCTTGAGATGACCACTGGCAAGACGAGAGAGCGCAGACTTGGAGGATTTGTCACAAAAGCAAGGGACGACGTCAGTCTAGGCTTTGTACCCTGATACCAATGGTGAACAGTCCATCCACTTCGTCTTTAAAAAGCAGAAGTGAAAGATCCGATGACAGCACCACGAAAATTTGAATCACGGTCAGCAACGAGGTACACCTGAGCTGTTGAGGTATCCAAACTTCCACACTATGAAGACATTTGAGGCCAAAACTGAAATACAGCCCCTTGTACACGAATAATCTCTTTATTTCTTGTCTCTTTGGAAGTGTTCGAATTTGCAACCCTCCGCTTGCTAATCCGTTACTCCTCCAATCGGACTACCGAGGCCCCACCAATTAGATGGATAGGTTTTAATATTTTTCTCTCGTGGTAACCCTGTTGGAAGAGTAACGGTAGGTATAGGTATAGGTATATTTTAATTAACGTCGTACAGGAGCAACACAACAGGAAGAGTAACAGATAAGCTACTAAAGAGTCGCGAGTTCGGAATTGGATACAACCAGACCATCGTGTACTTGCGGATACGCTAAATCTGTCGTGCCCTCAAATGTCCTCGTATTGGTGTGGTGTGGAAGTTTGGAGAGTGGGGTACCAGCTCAGGTGTTGACCTCGTCATCTGACGGTCAATCATAATTATTCCGAGGTATTGTCCACGGATCTTTGCATTAGGAAATGATACCGGTAAGGTAAGGTAATTTTAATTAACGTCGTACTAGAACAACACAACGTGCTATTGATGACGGTCCGGAATTAATCCACTGAGGGAAAGAACCGAGGACAACACGGTCAGATGACGAGGCAACACCTGAGCTGTCACCCCACTCTCCAGGATTGATCCCGGATCGTTGTCCGTTTTGTTGCTCAAGTGTAATTAACTCCAAGTGCCTACCTATCATATGATATTTCATTTGACCGTTGTTCAAATCTACGAGGTGTTGTCCTCGGATACCTCCTTTCGGGATTATTCCATGTCCTTCGTCAGTAGACCGTTGTGTTGCTTCAGTGCGACGTTAATTAAAATAACTACCTACCTAAAATGAGTGTAGAGAGACAAATTCAACCTAAAATTCATTGTATTTGAAAGGATTAACTGAACAAAAAGCACCGATACCTGAAAAGTCACAAAAAGGCATGTGGTAAGTCGTATAAGTGATTAGTATTAGTAAGTTTTGCAGAAAAAAATTCATTATTTTTATATGCCGCAATGGGTTACATTTGGTCATGCTGCACCTGACACAAGGCAGGCAATATCATGAAAGTTTCACTGACACAGAGTAGAGAAATGAACCTGACAGGAATCAAACCTTAGCCGCCAAAGACTCGCAAGATGCTAGCGCAGTGGGCAAACCCACCGAGAGACTCATCTATATACACCCATTGGCAACCTACATACTTTTTTGCATGTCGTCTAACAAGTTCACAACTTCTTGACCAACAGAATCTTTTCAACGATTCTTGCAACCAACAGGTTTGGTCCTGTAGTCATTGCGCGTTGCAAGGGAGAAGGCAATACAACATTACTTGGAAATCCCGTGACTCCAAATGTATTTAATACGTTATTGCAGAGCACAATTCGCAATTTAGTTACTCCTTTAATTCCACCAACAATGCGCAAATTCTTTTCCCCCATCGACAACAACCGAAGGCGTTTGCTTTTCCACAATTCGAGCCTTCCTCGAACGAAAAGAACGGAACAAAGTCTCATTCCATTCCAATTGAAACCGGGGAAACTCCCCCTCCAATTCTAATCCTTCCAGAACTCCCGAGTTCCACGAGCACCGTAAATACTCACGCGAATTTACATCAACATCGCAAGTTTTTCGGACAAGTAACGCAATAATCGGGCACTAATTTCTCCGCTCGCACCTTCGGTATCGAAAACCAGGCTCCTTTCCCGCGGCGCCTCATCACCCGAGTTGGCGCCGCCAAAGAAAACGCAGCCAAGGTCTGGAACCGAGCCAAGTTTGGCGGCCGCCAGGGAAGATGCGAGAGGAAAAGGTTAAAAGAATTCGGAGCGAAAGATGTTGGTACGATGAAATCCATTCTGGATGAAATGGACCTCCGAGAGCAGGTCGTTCTGTCCTAGAGAGAGAGGAATATTCCGAACTGCGGATGAGAGGCTCAAGAGGAAGGATGGTGATTTCCTTGTGATTTTCGGTCGCCAAGGTGCATGTGTTTTGTGGAATGCACCGCGACAGCGGATCAGTCAAGACGGGATTATTATATACATGCATTCTAACAGTTAGTAAGCGCAATAAAAAAGAAATCTGCCGTTTTTCAGTGTGACATTTGAAGGTTAAATGTTCTCACGTTGGAAAAGTGGTGCCAGGTATGTTTGAAACAATTCATAAGGGGTTTGTTTCTTTTTTTTGTTGATTGTGTGCGGGAAATATTCGTGACTCATGTTGTTTTGCTTCGGGGAGATTGCATCACTGGGGATTTTCTACTGTTGCACATGCTTTTGTACGGCACATTTAAACTTTGATTTAGAAAAGCCCATTTAATGATTTAAAACAATTAATTTTTATTTATTGTTTTTCCTCAATATTTCAGATTGTCTTATCCTTTGGGATTAATTCATCTTCACATTCAAATTCAACGTTTTTTAATTTATCAAAATGAAACAGGATGCGCTTTTTCATCCGAAAACTCACTTAATAAAATTAAACGAATATATGTTAACCCTCCAAGTGGTTTCGACGAGATATCTCGTCCATCAAGATCTGACAAATTTTGATAATAACGAGATATATCGTCATCCACATATTGCCAATTTTTTATGATGACGAGATCAAGGTCTGATAATTTTTTTTCTAATGACCAGATATTCTCGTTCATCCAGATCTGCTAATAGTTTTGCTAATGACGATACTTCGTCAAAACTACCACCAGGAGAGTTAACAACTATGTTCATATCACAAAAGTATTGGTAATTCTTGAAGTTAAAATTTACCTGATTTTAGGTACTTACAAGCCTTGCTAAATCTTTTTTATATGGACATGCAAACGTACACCATATCAATTATTTTTATAAGTAATTCTGACAGCTCCAATTCAATCTGAATAAATTTGTCTCATTTCATATATTTTGCTTATTTTAAAGCTTCGGAGTTCAGTGGAATTAAAAAAAAAAGAACAAATTCAATTGATCTCAGAAAGTACTTGAATCACACTGACTGAAATTCGTGAAAAATTTGAATATAAATTTCACTTTCAGTAATTTATAAAACGGAAATGGATATGTGTGTGAAAATGCGCACGTCAAGAAACATTAATGCTTTTTCCAAAGATATATATTGAAACATCTGATATTAGTGACGAAACAAAATTAACTCGTATAAAGAGTTAGCGAATAAATTTAGTTTTATGACATCAGTATGCTTACGCTTTTTAACATTTAAGTTAAATACATAAACACGCAAGTACTTTAACTTTTGACATTCACTAAAATGTCACTCGAAAGATCTATAAATTTAAGTGTTCCATTCAAATTGAATTATTGGTCTAATAGATATATATTTGCAACCGTAATGAGGCGAAGTGAAAAGGTTCATGATTCATGAAAAAAACGCTTTGGCTCTGAAAGTTGTGTTTTCGTCGTAATCACAAACGCGCAAGTAAACCTTGACATTCACAAATATATATGTCAATCAAAAACACATACATTTTAAATATTCCATCGAAACTGAGAATGTCGACTGTTTAAAAAAAAATATATTTGCAACCATGATTTTTCAAAGTTGTGAAAAAGTTCATGATTCATTTACGAAAAGATGATTTTGTTTACAGAAGTAGAATTTTAGTTGCTGCGAAGTGAAGTAATATGATTGTATAAGTTAAACAATTAATGAATATACGTATTTAAGTACAGTTCTTTGACATAAGAAAATAATTTGAAAAATCCTATTTTGATTGAGAAACGAGTAAAATTATATATTTTCAAGAGAAAAGTTGTATGAACCACTTGATACGTAAAATATCAATTAAATGTAATGCAAAAATGAATTTTTAACATATTGTTTTTTCATTATTTGTTTATAAAATGCATGTTTGCTGAATTTACTATTTTTGCGTTTGTAATCAATTTAAGTAGTTCTAAACTAGCACTTTGCAAAAGTTTACGCGCTATAAAGGATTATACAATAACTAATAATTTTTACATGAATTTCAGTATTTATCGCGGATGTCATGCTTAAGAGGAATTACTATATTTCAAAACATATGATGGGGTAACTTCATAAAACGATAAACCTTTTTTTACAACTCTGCGCAACTGAAATAATGCTTCATGTAATTATGCGATTCATTTATGAGTAATAAGCGTCTGATAAAAATATATCATTTCTGGAAAATATATCTCATTATTACCCGCGAATTGTTCTCTAAGGAATTAAATACAAATGACAACTCACGTGCTTTGAATAATTCGTGTATATTTTGTATTACCTGCCACTCAAGGTCATTGCGTTTCTGGTAAACGCAGCTAGAAGAAATAATTTGAATTTAGACATAATCCGTTAGTAGTACAAATGTAAAACAGAAGTTGGTGTGTAATGAATTGTATATTTTTAATATACGAATATCTATCAATGCCTGAAACCACATGACTTTCTTTAGGATGCTGGATGCAAAAGTATATTTTCCATAACTTACATAAATCTTTTATATATGCATGTTTAATTTAAACAAAACCCTTTCTTCCATTAGAAATCAATGTAAAACAATGCTTTAACCCGTTTAGGCTCTTGAAGTTGGAGGTCTGCTTACATTGAAATTCTTATTAGAAACCCCTTCCTCTCCTTTTTCTTATTAGCTTCAATGTTTGTTAAAAAACCACATGGATGATTTCAAAATACATAATTCAAAGGAAAAACTTGCAGCAGCTAGGCTTGATCTTGTCATCGCACCATAAGAAAACAACCAACCAAATACAAGCTTAATTATATCGTATAAGATAAGCATTAGACTGATAAATGCGACGTTATTATAATCCACATCCGCATTTTGCTATAAAGGTAGATTTATGAGCTAGTGTGTCATTTTGGGTAGCATAGTTTTTGGAAAGTTTCGTCAAAATCGTTTGCTGTCCTAACGAAGGGGATGGAGATCCCGCCTGAAAATCCGGGAGTGAAATCAAATCGGCACTTCCGGTCAAACGCGTGGGCGGTTGCACTGCAACGATATTTTGCGCAGGGAGGCTGCTCCTCAACTCGGCTGCAAAACGGGACACGGCATCATTAACTGAAATCTGTTCCCTTCACTTACGGAGACCAGCTACAATCATCTGAATATATTTAATTTTCTGGTATACCATGAAAGTGGTGAAGAAGAATATTTTACGATAATACGTTTTTATAAAGATGTTTTTTATGCTATAATTCTCTGATATTTTTAATTCTATTATTTTAATAAATATTTTTTTCACATCCTATTATTCTAACTTTTTCTATACCTTGAATCTTATTTTTCTTACAAATTCTATTACTCTAATCCTATTATTCTAACGAATTCTATTATTCTAGTTTTACAACAAATCCTATTAGTTAAATTGTAGTTTTGCAGCAAATTATGTCATTTAAATTCTAGCATTCTAACATACTCTATCATTCTCTAATTACAGTTTATAGAACAAATTTTATTATTCTAATTCTAGTTTATAGAACAAATTCTATAATTTTAATTTTTGTAATTCAACTTTGAAATAATTATATTTTTACAATTCTAGTTTATAGAATAAATTCTATTGATCTAATTCTAGTTATTAAACTTTAAAAAAATTCTATTATTTCAATTCTTCTAACAAATATTATTATTCTATAAAATATTTTATCCATTCTATTAAATTTTATTCTTATTCTAAAGTATAGTATTAATACAAAAGGAGTAAAGGTATAATGATATGTTAATGATAATCGGGGGGGGGGGATATTCCCTTATTAAGAGGATAAATCTCTACATATGCAGCCACGGGAACATAGGTACAGATCAAAACACAATATCGAACAAATAGCAATTTGGACAGCCTGACAAGTCTGTTTTTGCACGAATAAATTACTTCTAGTTCAAAGCTATTTTTTCACTGTTTCCATTTGATTTATTTATGTACATTATGAATCTATTTGAATTTAAATATTTGAAAATTATTCATTAAATGTGTAACAAATTTTTGCAATTAGGAAACAATTTGAAATTTAAATTGTCATGTGTGCAAGTGCATATAAGTTTAGTGAAAATTTAAAAATAAATAAACTAAGGGTTCCTTCTAAACTCAAAAATCATTCAACAGAATGTGAGTGATCTTTTTCTGCAGTAAAGGTAAGAACACATACTTTTCAAAGTTGCAGTTTCCTACTCTGATGTATCGCACGTTAAATAAGTGGTAGCCTCAAATATATTCACGTTAGCGAGGTGTGCAAGTTTGGAGAGAGTGGATCCAGCTCAGGTGTGGCCTCGTCATCTGACCGGGGTTCAAAATTACGTGGTGTTGAGCCGAGATCTTTCATTTGGGTTTGATCCCGAACAGTCACCAATGGCCCGTTGTTTTGCTCCAGTGTGACGTTAGTTAAATATCTATCAACAAAGATATCTTCGTCTTGAAAAAATAAAAACTTATCTATAATTTTAACGAAATATAACTTTTAAAAGTACTGCTAACATTAAAAAGGAATAAACCATGAGAATTGAAAGCAGGATGTACAGTACAAAGAGAAACAAAGTATGGTAACGATTTGAAATATTTTGTTTTTGTCGATTCTGTAAAATTCTGAAACGCGTCATGTATCTTAAACATGCAAGTGCCCTGACAATTTTGTTAATGATAAGATATCTTGTCATCAAGTAAAACGAGTAAACTGGAACCTTATATTTTTCTGTATAGCTAAAATTAATTTCATTTTTACTCTTCATATTAAAACCATTGTTTGTTTTTTTTATCAATTTTAAGGGAAGTTTGTCGGTAAAATTGTGCTATTGATTCTTCAAAGTTTAGTTGCAACTCCAGAGGCACTTCGAAAGTTTAGTAATTACTAATTAAACAATTTAATTTTTCATTTCTACCAATGTTGTCCTCAAGCTACTTTATGTTATTACCGAAAGTTTATCTGCCACCCTACAACTCAAATTAAAGAATAGTTAGAATTTAGGAAGTTGGTTATGCATATCAATAGCGTAAAAATGGCCTATTAGCACCCTGGGAAATATTCTGAAATTTGATGGGTATTTTAACGTCACACTGGAGCGAGATATTGGCGACAGTCCGAGATCAAACTCCAAAGGGCAAGAACCGAGGACAACACCACATAATTTTGTACCATGGACAGATGACGAGAACACCTGAGCTGCATTTCGCTCTCCAAAATTTTACACCACGAAATCGTGAAGACTTTTGAGACCACGACAGATTTAACATGCACTGCCCTCCTCTTGTAAACGACGATCTTTGGTTGTATTTGAACTCGCTTTCCTAGTTGGTATACAGGGTGGTCCCGAATTCATGGTACAAACTTTAATGGTAGGTACAGGACATTGTAACAATGATTTATTGTATAGGAATGTATAGTCGCAAGTGACGCGGTGAGGCGTAAACAGGGGAAATAAAAGGAAAGATAAATGGAGTGATCGGTTGGTATCATTGCCGGTAGAGGGTAGTAGATGTCTAGCCGCTGTTGAACATGATGCATCGCAGTAGGGAAAAGCGCCATTCACAATTGTGCTGCCGTAGACGATGGGTGACTTTACGTATGCAGAAAAAGCAGACATGCATTACATGTACGGCCGTGCATTCGTAACCGCATGTGGTTTCAGCACGATGGGGCGCCAGCACACTTCAGCATTGATGTACGGAATTACCTGAATGCCACGTTTGGTACTCGATGGATTGGGCGTGGTGGACCAGTCCCTTGGCCACCCCGATCTCCCGATTTATCGAGCCTCGATTACTTTTTATGGGGACATCTAAAGCATCTTGTTTATGAGACTCCAGTTGACTCAGATGAGGATCTCGTCGCTCGCTTATCTGTAGCTGCTGCAGGTGTGCGTGAAATACCAGGCATCTTTGAATGTGTACGCCAATCGCTCCACCGACGCTGTCAAGCATGTATCGATACTGGTGGACGCAATTTTGAACAATTACTGTAAACATGACACTTGTCAACAACGCTTTCAATAAAATCTTTGTTTTTCCTTTCGGCCGTTATTTCCCCTGTTTTCGCCTCACCGCGTCACTTGCGACTATACATTCCTATACAATAAATCATTGTTACAATGTCCTGTACCTACCATTAAAGTTTGTACCATGAATTCGGGACCACCCTGTATATAATCCGTGACTCTTCCAATTGAACTAATGGTAAAGTTAATTTTTAATTAACGTCACACTAGAGCAACACAACGGGCTATTGACGACGGTCCGGGATCAATCCCCTAAGAGAAGGATCCAAGGACAACACACCACATAGTTTTGAACCAGGGTCAGATGACGAGGCAACACCAGAGCTGGCACCCCATCCTCCAAACGTCCTCATCCAGCAACGTGAGAACGTTCGGCCACGATAGATTTATGGTGCACGAGGCATCTCTACACCATACGCTTACAAACATCCATACACTGACTCAGACTCGAACCAGAAACCTTCAGGTCTAAAGGCTAACAACTTAACCAACAGATCGGTTGGTCGGTTCCAATCGGGCAATTGCGATCCTCTGAAAATTTAAAAACCCGTAATTTCTCTCTTTTCACTTATAATGTTTGAGTGGCCGCAATTATGCAATGTTCTGCTGGAGGCATTCGGGCTCCTAGGAGTGGTATTCCTGTATCTCGGAAAAGAAAGTGTTTTTTGAAAGCAGATAAATTACGCGTGCTTTCAATTCGAGCGTCGCCCTAGCCGTCTTGACAATGAATTCCACGTACAACGTTAAAACGGAACAAAGCTCAGTTGGTAGGCTGCCAGCTCTCCGCTATTACGCTTAAGGCTCCCCGCACTTTATAGCTTTTCGGTGTTTAACATTTGCCATTGTATTCCATGAATGCATTTACTTCACTTTTTGGTTTGTTTGCTTAACACTTTCTACGAATTAATCGTCGCTTATTTTGGGTTTCTGTCAGATGTATTGGGAAGTGCAAACATGTGACCGCTGAAACGGTTACGGGGAATAGTGGTATGTACAGATTAGGAAAAATGATTCGAGACATTTTCTTTATTTTTGCATAGTTCTGAGTAGAGCATGCTCAAATATAGGTAGGTAGGCATATGAAAGCAGATAATTTTGAGTATTTTAATTCATGTCTTAATGGAGCAACACAACGGGCTATTGAAGACAGTCTGGGATCAATACCAACGGTAAAGATCCGACGACAACACCACTTAATTTTGAACCACTGTCAGAGGAGGCATCCCAGTCTCCAAACTTCCACACGTGAGGTGATTTGAGGCCCGACAGATTTAGCGTGCACCAACTCCCTTTGTACAGGATGGTCTTTAGTTGTTTTCGAACTCGCAACCATCCGGTTACATAACCGTTGGACTATTGTGGCGCACTATATCTGAGAAAATGAATGTTTAATTCTACGTACAGAAAGATGTATCATTCACTAGGGAATTTTTACGACTTTGTAGGAATAATGTTTGTTTAGGGGATGGTATGCATATCAAATTGTTTGGAAACAACACGATTTTTAAAATCAGCATCCAATTTTGATAAGCTCAGGTGTTGCTTCGTCATCTGACCGTGGTTCAAAATTACGAGGTGTTGTCCTCGGATCTTTCCCTTAAGGGACTGATCCAGGACCGTCGTCAATAGCCCGTTGTGTTGCTCTAGTAAATTACGTTAGAAAACGTTAAGAAAAAAAATTACCAAAATTTTACCAATTTTGACAATAAATATTACGAATATACATCAGATTCCATCCTCGTTCCATGGTCGAAGAGTGGGGTGCCACCTGAGGTTTGACCTCGTCATCTGTACGTGGTTCAAATTACGTGGTACTATCCTTGAACCTTTCCCTTCGGGTTTGATCCCGGACTGTCGTCAATAGCCCGTTGTGTTGATCCAGTGCGACGTTAATTAAAATACCTAACTCAATGCAAGGTTCCGAGGGTGGCTCAGTGTGTATGCCCACTGCCCTAGCAACCTACGAGTTATAGGCGGCGCCATGTTTGATTCCTCTCTATTGTGTATTTCCCCTGTGTGTATTTCTCTTTCTGTGACAGCAAAATCAATATTGTGTGTGTTCGTTACTTGATGTTGCTTATCTTATGTTTGGCACAGTATGATCATATATGGCCTACATATCTGTTACCTCGGCACATATTTGTGTATTTTAAATAAATTATTTTTAAATTTGAAGTGAAATTGAAACCAACAAGGTTACAATTTGCAAAGGCAACCACTCAATCGTCTTCTTTATTGCAAACAAAGGACGAAAAAAAAAATAGAAAATTGGAACGTTTTAGAAGTGAATTCATTGGAAAACGTTTTACGTAAAGAAACGGTTTCTTAACATCGCAAACATGAATGGGAATTCTAATGGAGTCATCTGAAAGTAATGCCTATAAAATCGTAGACACTGGGAAAGTTAAAGGTGAAGTGAAGAGTATTATCAACTCACCAAGCGTTTTCGACAAGATATCTCTCTTCCAACAGCTGATCAAATTCCAACCTGTCATTTTCGCTTATGACAAACTAACTCGTCCATAAAGATCTACTCAAATTGACTTATGACGATACCTCGTCGAGACAAAACGGGGTAAATGAAGATCCAAATAATCTATCCCTGCCCAGAACTAGTAGGACAGGTTTTCGTATCGGAGGCTGCCCACCAAGGGGAAATTTTCGACGCATGGATAAGACTACAGGAGGATTGCATACCAATACTAAACCTACACTACCCTTCAATAATGGACTGGACGCCAACGAATTTGTATAAAATCCGACTACTTGTTTGGGGGTGTTTTTCGTGGTATGGCCTGGGACCTTTGCATTTTTTTCCCTGGTAAATTGAACGCCGACGCTTACATGAACGTTTTGGACAATCAGGTTCTTCCTACGCTCGAGCAATTTAGTGGAATCAGCGAATGCTTCCAGGACGACCACGTTCCATGTCATGTTGCAGCCTCTGTCAAGCAGTCGTATCAAGATATGGATGTAAAACATCTTCCCTGGCCCGCTCAGAGTCTTGACCTAAACCGCATAGAACATTTGTGGGACAAGTCAGAGCGACGCTTGAGGACCAGGAAACCACGTCCGAAATCTACAGCTGAGCTGGCGACATTCTTGCAGCAGGAATGGACCCAAATACCCATAGCTGTGTATCAAAACCTTGTTGAAAGTATGCCTAAAAGGGTTGCTAGTGTAATTGTAGCAAGTGGAAGACCACCCCTATTAAAGCATATATTCTTTACCTTATATCATCACATCTTCCTGTCCGGTCCATTATTGTAGGGTAGTGTATATTCAAATCTAAACACTACCTATGCAATATTTAATCATGTTAGCAAAATAAGCTGTTTAATTCACGATTAAGCCTTTGCCATTGTTGTACCAAATGTGACATTTCTTTCGGAACGAAATTCAAGTGTGAAATGCTGCACTGATTTGGGGATAGAGGGACAGTTTAACCCTTCTGGTGGTTGCCTCGATGACGCATCTCATCATTCGCAAAACTAACCAAATCTGGTTGGATGAGATTTCTCGTCATTGGAAGAAAACTGACAAGTTCATGATCTCATCATCCATAAATCCGCACTCCTTTAATGACGGTATACCTCGTCATTGACAAAATTGGACAGATCTTGATGGACGAGATATCTCGTCGAAATCACTTGATGGGTTAATATGCATTCCTAAATAAATTGCTTATTGGCGTGTTTATCAAAAATTTACACTTTCCCCCATATTTGTAATAGTTCCTCTCTGCACTCAAGGCATATATCAAAACTGCACAATAGTTTGAATGAAATACAAGACACACCGCACTAAGTCCGTCACTAAAACCACCAATACCCCACATTGTTCATTTCAGTGATTTTATGCTCACGCCTCAAGTCAATCACAAACACCAACGCTACACAAGGAGCATTCACGTCTGAAGAGAATTTACATTGAGGAGGGAATCGAATTCATTTCGCATGACCAGTTGCACATAATCAATGAAGCGTCCGTTGGAACTCGGTGTTCCCGTCATCTGAAATTTCATTGGACGAGAGGGAACGGTAGCTAAGTTGACATACGTTTGAGGGGAATGCGATTACCCATCAATTGGGCGAGACGCTCTGGAATTATCTAGAAGCGGTTCTCCTCCGCATACACTCTATAGATTGGGTTTCTTTGGCAATTAAATTTGGCGTCTTTGTCATTCCGATGTTCTGGAGGAATGCTTAGAATCTCTTTGCAATTGTTACACATGCAAGCATATAACGAAGTGCATGGCTTGGTGAAGATCGCACACGTCCCAAACACAACATTTGTGATTAGATTTCATCAATTGAACAAGGATTCCAGATCCTGGACTCTAATAGTTTATTCAGCAATTATTTTCGACTTTCATGACCTTATCATTCAAGATTGGTTTGAAAATTGAATTCACCTAATTTGTTTTGCCGATACCAGTCGATTTTCTTCAACTATTTTCTTAATTAATGAAACAAGATTTCTCTTACAACCAGATTTGGCAAGTCTGTCCAAATTATTTCTGAATTCGAAAGAATACTTAGAATCTTTAGAAAATAGCCACTTTTCAAATCTATTGGAAACTGTTTTTCGGTGCAAGTTAATTTGTGTTTTTGACGTTTTATGACTGACTCAATGGCCATATTTGGTCAAATCTATAGGAAACTTTTATTCGGTTTGCAAGCGCCATTTTATCATATGTGTTAATTAAAAAAAAAGACTTAGAGGTCCTACCGACTCTAATAGTTAATTATTAATTATTTTCCGACTCATGACGTACCACTCTTCAAAAAATTGGTTTCTTTGCGAATTTAGTTGATCTAATGTATCCTGCAGACACCAATAGGTTCTTCAGTCAGCTTCTTTACCAATGGAACATGATTTCATTTCTAACCAGATTTGGGATGTATTTTCCCAAATTATTCCAATATTCCGAGAAAATGCTTAGAATCTTAAAAGCCATTTAGTCGTGTAGACTAACCATTTTTTCTAGTCTACAGCAAACTATTACTGGTGTTAGTTGGGTGGTTGTTTTTGCGTTTTATGATACAAGAATCAAATGTGGTCAAGAATTAATCGGTCAAAGACTACACATCATTACATTAAAATTTAATCATTCAAATTGAACCTGGTACTACCGACTTTAATGGTATCTATATATATAATTCTCTTACGTGGCACGCAAAAAAGACGTTATTTGTTAACGCGTTTTGGCAACATTGTACGATTGTTTGTTTATCACAAAGCCTCGCGCATCAATTGAATTTATAGCGTTATCGGATGAAATTTTACTGTAAAAAAATGAATTTTAGCTGAGCTGTTGCAGTTTATAATAGAAATCAAAGAAAGCGGAGGATCTTTTCAAATCCGTTTTAAAAAACGGTCCTTTTCAGGGCCAACAATTATAGTTCAACAAGACTCTTACGCTACAACTTTCGGCAACAAACTTAATGAAAAAGTGTGGGTGTTTAAAGGGCTGGGGAAATGTACACACACAAACAACATGATGGGTATTCAATTTCCAAAGCAGCGCTCACATTTCGAGTCAAAATTTACTCAAGAAGTTTTTATTTGATTTCTAATTTCAGAGGTACTGTATATATATTTTCTATAGTACAGCAAATTTAGGTTTAAAACATTTTTTGGGAATATTATATTTTGTAAACAATCCCTTCTGCTAGGACACATGTCTTCATTGATGCGAGAGAAGCCAGCATAGGTTCGCGCAGCGAACCAATTAGGATTGCGAAGCAATCCTCCGGGGGTTGGCGACCTTTAGCGAGCAGGGGGCGGGCCCCCTAGTATAGATTATTTTCGACTTCCATAACAACTTCAGAAGATTGATTGCTTTGAAAATTTAGTTGACTTAATTTATCTTACCTACACCAATAGATTTTTTTCATCAGCTAGTTTCTTTATGAACAGGATTTCATTTACAAAAAAGATTTTACAAGTCGTTGCCCTAATTATTCCAGTATTCCGAAAGAATTCTTAGAATCTTATATAAATCGGCACGTTTTCGCAAATCTATTGGAAATAACAATTCAGTGTAAGATCGCACAAGTACTAAACATCGTTACATTAGATTGAATCACTTAAATTCGCCTTCCAAGTATCCTACTTACTCTAATAGTTAATTTATAAGTTATTTTCGACTTACGTGACATAATCACTACAAAATATTGGTTTCTTTGCAAATTAAGTTGACCTAATTTATCTTCCGGATACCCCAATTGATTTTCTTCAACTTTATTACATTGTATTTAATCAATCAATTTCGATTTTCTTGTCCTACTGACTAGATTAATAACAGAAAAGTTTTATACGTCGATACAGTTTTCGACTTGCATGTCAAATCTATTAAATATTGAATATTCCTTACACATTTAACTCAACAAACATGCCTACTCGCTTCAATGCATTCTTAAGTTAGGGTTTGGTAATCCATATAAAATTGGTGTTCTCTATCAATATTAAATAGATGTTAGTTATGAATTACAGTTGCCGTCTATACAATATTTGTTATTCTAGCCAGTGATTCCCAAACTTTTTCCTCTCCCATACCTCTTGATTAGACTTTTCATTTGCAATTACCCCCTTTCATACAAACTCTAGTGATATGATTGGTAGGGAGGGGATCTAGCGACAACTTTCACGTATTACTTTGTAAATCAAAACAAGTATCCTATTTCTATTTGACCTATAAAATAATTTTAGAGAATGCTACTTAGAGACTAGTTTTAGTGTGGCCTAGTGACAAGTTTCGATGTGGGATACCAAGAGACCAAGTAACCATTCCCAGACGAATTGTAAATGGATTAAATTCATTCTTTCTGGATATAAATTATGTTTTGAAGTTCTTCCGGATCATCCACGATAGCATGGAAAAAATACTTTACGCTCCTTTAAACAACTAATTTAACACAATTCATCTCTATGAACTCCGTTTCCCTTGCGAGAAAGGTCTGTTGATTTTACCTTACAACACACCTGCTGTTTTTTAGCAAGGTAATTTTAATCAACGCGTATTAGAGCAACACAACGGGCTATTGACGACAGTCCGGGATTAACCCCGACGGTGAAGATCCGAGGGCATCACCACGTAATTTTGAACCACAATCCGATTACGAGGTCAACCCCTGAGCTTGCACCCCCACTCTCCACACTCACACCACATACATTTAACCCTCATGATGGTTTATTTTCACATCGAAACATGCTCTTTAGTGGCCAGCACATTTGCTGCAAAAACCAGTTCCATATTCTCATCAGTTCTCGTAGGGACAGTTTGTATTTTTTAACTTGCATTTTCATTCCCTTGGAGTAATATGGCAGTTTTTAATCGACAAACTATCTCCTCCTTAACAAAATGTATCAGATTTTGGACGAGATATCTCGTCGAAAAAATTAGAGGTTTAACTTTTTAACTACAGCTATAACAGAGTTAGAAAAATAAATGACTGGTTCCATGGACAAGTGTATGCGATAATATACTGATCCGCTGCCCTCATAGCTGGTCCGCTCCTCAAATAATAAATTAATTTAGTTAATAGCGTGTTAATTCAGGGCACAAAACTTCACTTGCCATCGGCGTTAAAAAATCTTTACTTTGGCGAATAAAAATTCTGATATATTATAGATACATTTTTATTGAAAAAGTTATGAGTCTGGATTCTTTGTGTTTAAATGGAATTAGAGAGAAGTGTTGTCAGTTATAAACATCCATTGTGTAGCACACGGGTTATAACTTGCAATAAAATTGCCAAAATGTGAAGAGATCCAATCGGCGTGACGTCGCAATCTATTGCGAAAGTATAATTATTCAATTGAAAAATTATTTATTAACCTGTTAACTACGGCTATAGATATAACAGGCGCGATTCGTATAACTTTCAAGGTATAACTGCTGTAACGGCCGTAGTTTAAATTCTTTCTTGGCGCGATTCTTAAAACTTTCAGGGTACAACTGATGTACTGGCAGTTGTTTAAATTATTTCTTGTCGATATCATGAACTGCTGTTCTGGGCGTAGTCTAAAGGTTAAAAAAATACTCTTTAATGCTATTTCATGGGGTTGTATTTTACCCGCATGATGAGGTAAGCGGACAGTTCAAAAGTATAGTGTGTGAGTCTAATAAGTGAGTGTGAGTAAAGTAGTAATGAAGTGGGGGAGGGGAATAAAAGTATAAGTGTATTTTAGGTCGAACTGTGAGTGTATTTGAAGTCAATAGCAAGTTATTTTATTAATATTTTTTGGACTGGGGCAACTTGCTGTTGAAAATCAAAGCTCTCTCGCGGTGAAACTTATCTACAGGACACCTTCAAAGATTTCCAGCACATGGCAGCTCCTACTTTAATCAGACACGTTTTATATTCACTCGCCACATCAAGCTCTAAATATCAATCGTCTTAACGCTGCGCAATTTTAAATCAGATTACTTTCAACTTCGCGCAAGAAACAAAAGCCTATGAAAAAAGCAATCTCCGTTATAGCGTCTTGTACACTCTTTAGGAAAGGAGAGCTCTATTCCGGAGTTTGAATTTTTTATATAGATCCACCAACTGTACAAACAATTCAGAAACTCAACAGAGATCTCCAAGAAAAAGTGGTGTTGTCCTTCGACTTTTGTAAACACTACAACTTCACTTTCAAACGAATATCTGTTGACGGAAAAATGATCCAAGTTCTGAAGATTTCCCACTTTCAAAAAGTTGAAACTCTGAGACGAAGAAAATACTTTTTGACTGTTCTTTTTGTCGCAACAAATTCCACTATGGCACCCTTCATGCTTTAAATAATATATTACATATTTTCGAAAACCAATTTCACTTATTTATATTTTATTACTTATAAAGTTTTGTAATTCCTTTGGCTTTAGAAATGTTTTTGTTCAATTCTATTTGACTTGAAATTTTCTCAATAGTGCAATTTAATTTTCTTTTGAGAAGAACATAATATTAAATATTTTCCATTCGACGTTTTGTTTGAATATAGACAACACAACGATTAGTTCATGAATGTTAATTGCTTTTTATTGCATTATCATTTGTTTTGAAACATTTTATAACTTAACCCTCCGAGTTGTTTGACCAACATATCATGTAAGTAAAAAGATCTGACCAATTTCGCTAATGATGAAATATCTATTCATTGAGATGCCGCCATTTTTTTGATGATGGCAACATTGATATCTCGCCAATTTTCTTCTAATGACGAGCTATCGTGTCCATCAAGATGTGACCGATTTTGCTAATGACGAGATGCATCGTCATTAAGATGTCACCGATATTTTATGCCTTTGAACCTTATCTAACCCTCCAAGTGGTTTCGACGAGATACCTCGTCCTTCACGATCTTACCAAAGTTCCTAATTATGAGATACTCGTCAAAAGGGACGAGATCAAGATCAGGGCTGTTTTCTTCTAACGACGATATATCTCGTCCTTCAGGGTTGATGTGGAAGTTTGGAGAGTGAAATGCCTGCTCAGATGTTACCTCGGCATCTGACCGTGGTTCATTATTATGCTTAGTTGGTGTGTTAGTTTAGAGAGTGGAATGCCAGCTCAGATGTTACCTCGGCATCTGACCGTGGTTCACAATTATGCTTAGTTGGTGTGTTAGTTTGGAGAGTGGTGTGCCAGCTCAGATGTTACCTTGGCATCTGACCGTGGTTCACAATTATGCTTAGTTGGTGTGTTAGTTTGGAAAGTGGAATGCCAGCTCAGATGTTACCTCGGCATCTGACCGTGGTTCATAATTATGCTTAGTTGGTGTGTTAGTTTGGAGAGTGGAATGCCAGCTCAGATGTTACCTCGTCATCTGACAGTGGTTCACAATTATGCTTAGTTGGTGTGGAAGTTTGGAGAGTGGAATGCCAGCTCAGATGTTACCTCGTCATCTGACCGTGGTTCACAATTACGCTTAGTTGGTGTGTTAGTTTGGAGAGTGGCGTGCCAGCTCGTGTGTTGCCTCGTCATCTGACTGTGGCTCAAAATTGTGTTGTCCTCGGATCTTTCCCTTAAGGGATTGACCCCGGTCAGTCGTAAATAGCCGGCTGTGTTGCTTTAGTACGAAGTTAATTAAAAATTACCAAAATATCTCGTCTGTCAGGATATGATCAATTTTCCTTTAATGACAAGCTTTCTCATCGAGACAACCCCAAGGAGGGCTAAGCCACAACTCTAACTACTGTCATAAAGAAATATGAACTAAGCCAAAATTCCTAGAACATCCCATTTTTCTTGTAAGAATTATTGACGAGTAGAAAATGTCTTTTTGTCTCTTATGATCGCCAATCAAATTACAGATTTTTATAGAATGAGAAGTTCACGTAAAAAGCTAATCGACATTTGCAGTTTTTCGAAGCTTTCTGTAATTAAGGTTTCGATAGACGAGAAAAAAGGCCTTTTCGAAAATGGTGCACGCAAGCAGGTTTTCCGCTCGAATATTTCAGCAATCCATGCGGTACATTCTTTTCTGAATCAAAGCACCTGCAGTCCTTTCGCCGACTTGATGACAAAAATATCATTAATGCTTCTTTCTTCGGTCGCACTCTCTTTTTACTTTATTCGTGATTATTTATTACGTAACAGACGCAGATTGGTTTCTTAGTTCTATGTGGTAAAATCTTAGTTTGGTACAGTACGGATTTGGTTGTCTTTGGGGATTAGTTCGATTGGTACAGGGTAAGTAAGTATGTGTTTTTTAAACCCTTGGGTACATTTGACGACTTAGACTCGTCATGCACTTGTTTTCCTAAGTTACGAATGACGAGTCTAATTCGTCATTCAAACTAGGACAAAATTAATCATGTATATTCTTGTTCATAGCAAGAGTGATTGGTGTTACGAGACTCTCCTTGAATTAAATCATTCAATTCTTCTCTTCAAAAATACACTTTATTTAATCTGACTCCATACATAGAAAGATTTACGCAGCTGAGTTATCAGACATTTTTTTTGGAATATACGCGAAAATTAGAAGCTGTGTGATCTCTCTCATATTGTTGCCATTCTTATCAAACGAAATTATACAAAAATATAACAGTAACTAGTATGCAAACGATAAAACGAAAATATAACAGTAATTAGTGTACACACAATATAGTACGAAAATATAACAGTAACTAAGGTACAAACGATAATCCGAACTACTTTTTATCAAATAAATCTGTACCCAAGGGATTAATTAACATCGCACTGGAACACCACATCGGCAATTGGCAATGATCCGGGATCTGTCCCGAAATGAAAGAGCCAAAGACACCGTTTCGTAATTTTGAACCACGGTCAGATGACGAGGACAACACCTGAGCTGGCACCCCACTCACCAAGCTTCCACACGACACCAATGTGTGGACATTTGAGGCCACGTTCGATTTAACTTGTTCCATCCCACCTTGTGCATGATTGTCTTAGGTTTTGTTCGAACTAGCAATACCTGACAGATCAACTACCATATATTAACTGGTAATTAATTCTTTGGAATTTCTATTGGCGACGTGCTGAAACCGTATTCGAAAAGTAAGCCGACTGACTTCACGTTTGGAAAAAGTACAGGAAACACGTTCGGCCGCGAAAACTCTACCGCTTACTACATTCAGCATGACAGAAAATGTCTCATAACGAAGGTAGGTTGGTATTTTAACTAACGTCACACTAGAGCAACGCAATGGGCTATGTCTCATCGAAATCAGGCAGCTTTTATATTAATATGTTCAATAAGGCATTGAACATTTTAATGCAAAAGATAGTTTTATAAAGGAAAAATGCATTTATATTTAAGGTATCCAAACATGTTAAAAATGTCATTTTTGACCAAAAATTCCAAAAAAAAAAGGTTTTTTTTTATCATATTTGATAGACTATTTATTTGACTGTCCAAAATATATTTGATTTTTCTCTAAGTTAATTAGTTGAAGAGATATTAAAATTTTAATCAAGGCGGGAAAATGAAGTATGAAAAACATCGGAAATGGCCGTTAAAACACAAAAACCTGTCAACCTTTAAACAATATTTTTTTTGCGAACGTAACTTTAGAAATGTTTTTCAAATGTTTAAATGGTTTCTCTTTTGGAAATATTTTGAACATTTTTAAAGAGAAGTGAAGAACACAATTGTTTACAAAAATAGTAAAAGCAAGAGAGAGAGCAAACGATGCACTTCAAACAATATTTTTACTCTAAATTAATTTTATAGATTATTTCGTCACTTCAAATGTTATAACACGAAAGTTTATTGATGGATTCTCGTAAAATTTTGCGAACTTGTTCTTTATAATATTATCTAGTGAATGAACTAGAAAATATATAATTATACTGAGCTGAAAGTTTTTCTATTTATGACCATTTATTTAAGAAATAGGATTGTAAAACTATAAAAAATATTGCATTCATTTTTCAATCGCTTGTCAAATTTTTTTAAATTTAAATATTCTTTCGATTCTGATTCATTCCTCAGATCAATGGATGTAGTTTATTTTGGTAGCATCATTTTTCAAATTAGTTGAATAGATTTTCAAATAGCACTTGAAGTTTTTGACACATTTCTTTAAGATTTCATACATAAATATTATGTTTACAAAATTATTAATATATATTTAAAATATTTATAGCCCAATGCTATTGTTTTAATAACATTAAACATACAAATATCATCAAAATGTTTCTATACCACATTTAAAAAAAAGGATCACGAACGTGTCCGGATACCTTAAAGGAAATGGTTTTATGTATATTATAATAACTGGAGAGTTATGAGTTCGAATCTAAACAAAGACCCTCGTGTATAAAAGGGATGGTGCACGTTAAATCTGTTAGGGGATCAAGTGTCATCACGTTGGCGTGGTTAGGAAGTTTGGAGAGCTAGGTACGAGCTCAGGAGTGCCCTCGTAATCTGAAGTTGGTTCAAAATTACGTGTATTACTTGGATCTTTACCTTGTCCATTGGCAATAGCCGTTGCTCCAATGTGTGACGTCAGTTAAATACTCACCTAAATACCTTTCACCACAAACCACTACACCTAGCTATAATTCAGTATACAGTAAAAGCTTTACATAGTTCAGAAAATTATCTTTAATACATATTATTCATACTATAAAAGATGTGATTAGAACAATTCATTGAAAAAGTATTTAATACTTTGCATGTAAATTTCATTTCTGTGAGAGGTAATTTGGTTAATAGATATTCAGAAATAAAAGTAATAATATTTTAGTCTCGAGTATTTATAAGAATAACTTAGTGGGTTTACAAACTAGTTTATTAAGGTAACCATAAAATTATCAGCCACATCAAGAAAAATTCATAAGTGATGTAAATATAACGTAATCCAGTTTAACTTGTCACACTAATTCATTCTATTTTATTATTTAATTGAAAACATTCAACGTATTTATCTTAACAATTCAAAACAATTGTAACGTGCATGCATAGTTTGCATAATTACACAACTTATATAGTAATGACAATCTATATATATATTTCTCTTACGTGGCACGCAAAAAAGACGTTATTTGTTACCGCGTTTTGGCAACATTGTGCGATTGTTTGTTTACTAAGAGCCTCGCGAGTCATTTGAATCTATAGCGTTATCGGATGAAATTTTATTGAAAAAAAAATGAATTTTAGGCGAGCTGTTGCGGTTTGTAATAGAAATCTAAGAAAGCGGAGGATCTTTTCAGGGCTATTTAAAAAACGGTCCTTTTCAAGGCTAACAATTATAGTACAACAAGACGCGTGCACTACAACTTTCGACAACAAACTCAGTCAAAAAGTGTATGGGTGGCTCGAGTACTGGGGAAATGTACACACAAACAACATGCTGGGTATTCAATTTCCAAAGCAGCGCTCACATTGCAAGTAAAAATTTGCTCAAAGTTTTCATATAAATTCTGATTTCAGAGGTATTGTATATATCTTTTATGTAATACAACAAATTTAGATTTGAAAAATATTTTTTTGGAATATATTTTGTAATCAATCCTTTCTTCTAGGACACGTGTCTTCATTGATGCGAGCGAAGCGAGCATAGGTTCGCGCAGCGAACCAATGAGAATTGCGAAGCAATCCTCCGGGGGTTGGCGAGCGTTAGCGAGCAGGGGGCGGGCCCCCTAGTACATAAATATCTAAGTAATATTTAATTAAAAAAAGGTGAGATCTGTACAACAGGAAATGACGATGACAATTTCTGATAATATAAAAAAATTTGGATGCATATGTTAGTACCAACTTTAATCAAATGATTAGGTGACTTTTTTTCTTGGATTAAAACAAATTCTCCTGTGGACATTGTAAGACTATTATAGAACCAATAAAATGTACAAATAGTTTCGAGAAATGTTTTTGGATAGGATCAACGTTCCCTATACAAAAGTTAAGCTATGATATAGGATTCAACACTGAGCATCACGAAATTTACGAGTTTTATAGTGTAACCCTTACCCCTCAAAAATGATAACTAAATAGTCAAGGCTGAAGGAATTCTAGAATAGATTTTATTGATCAAAAAGATAGAAACACGTTACAAATCGTTCAGGGAAGTCTGAAGATTGAAGAGCGCATATATGCGTGTGGGCCCCTCTGAGGCTGAAACAGATGGTTATTTGTAGCCATGGAATAATTTTTTACAGTTGGTGAGTGATATTATGCATGTAATTCCAACCATATTCGTCTGCTTAGAGCAGTAACGCATTACCTGTTAAAATATATGTTACGGTACAACTGCTTAAGAACAACTAGTAGTTTTTATTATTAGTTTGGTAGAAGAACAACTATCAATTTTTTTTATTAAGAAGTAAAAATACCACAAGCATTTTGATGGCTTAAAATATATTTTAAGCAGATAAAATATTACTATGCATTCCTCATCATCACGTAATAAGCAATTAGTGCCTATGAGAAAATGTCAGTTAAGGAGTCTGTGCTGTACGCCGCAGAAAAGGGGAACTACTTTTTATGAAATTGTTTACTATTTCTGTAAACACACAAACGGTAGCAGCCTCGTATTTGCTCCGATATTCGCAATTATAAACAGTCAGTACAACAAGTATATTTGTGGATTCCAATCTTATAAAACAAACCCCAGGAAAACCGAACCCCAATCGTCTTGTAAACAAGATAAATTATGACAACATTTAGGTTTCAATGAATCTTGTGACGTGTCGGTGAGTTCGTCCACATTTCTAACAATATGCGAGATATAGGGGATACAGGTTTGATTTCTGTAACTACCCTGTGTGTGTTTCTATCCTCTATGTTCGTAAAATCTTTCCTTGTGTATGTATGCCTTTGCTTGACGAAACAAACATTCATTGACACAGCTCGGATAGATACAACCCTTCTGCCATGAAAACTAAACCTACCGAAAATCCTATGGGATTTGTAGATATTAATTCTCGTAGTGAAGTAATTATCGTTGATGAAGATGTCGACTGGCTCAATGAATAACGAGGCAGGTAAATATAAAACACTCTAATTAAAAGTCATTCAAAAATTAAATAAACGTCATCTAACTAATCTACCAGCACAGCGACTTCTCAAAATATAAAGGTTAACATTTATTAAAATATTTCAGTCTTCCTTGATCGCTGAATTCTAAAGATGTTTTGATATTATTATATTAAAGGGTGTAGAGTTAATTAACATAGCAGTGGCGCAACACAAGGGACTATTGGCGACGGTCGAGATCAATCACAAAGGGGAAGAATACTAGGACAACAAATTGTCCATGGATTATTATCTTGGTGATATTTCAACCACGGTCAGGTGACGAGGTCACACCTGAGCTAGAACCCCACTCTTTAAACCGACACCGCCCCAACGTAAGGATGTTTGAAGACATCACATGTTTAACGTGCACCAGAACGGAATTCACGACAGACTTTAATTGAACCCAGTTTTGAACTCGCGACCCTTCGTTTGCGAATCCGCTATTTTCCCAATAGGGCTCCCGCAGTCCCAATACCTGTATGCGTCCTTTGGTGAGAGAGATTCATGTTATGTATTTTGTTGTTGAATTTAAGTAACAAGGTCCAACACGACGGGCTATAGAGTAACAATCCTTGAAGAGTACTAACAGGTATTGAGAATCCCTTTCAATCCTTGGTGTTCATTCGATCCATTGAACACGAGACTGCGAAAAGTGATCCGCATCAGCAATTTATTCACACATTTATTGTGTTTAACGTGAGAATAAGAGAAGCTGCTATCTCTTTCGGAGATTAAACGAATTAAAATATAATTATTCGAAACTACAGATTGCTTATTCAAGCAACTATGATTTCCTCAAATGCCTTTAAGTCAATTTAATTGCCATGTCATCAAAACGAAGCCATGCACAGCCTTAGTATCCGAAACAAGTAAAGTCGAACTTTGACAAAAATTAGAATATTCACAAGATCTCAAACCATTTCAAAGCCTGAAAAATCTTAAAAGTCGACGTCATTCGAAAAATGACTCTTTTAAGACCAACTCCCCACAGAATTTTTCGTTAATTTAGAATACAGTAAGCGAGACCTAGAATTAAATCGGTTTTTAATTACCTTCTCAACTTAAGCCTAAACAAATGAGCATTTTCCCACAAAAATGTAATTTTCCCCTTTTCGTTCAAATTTACTAAAATATAAATAAACGGGAAATAGGGTAAAAAAAATCTATCCTTCAGCGCTACACAATAGAAAAATTTTAATTCCACTTTCTTTTTCACCCCCAAGTACTCCATTCGTATGCTAAATAAATTCTTCCTCGGATGTCAGAACTATAATTGAAATTCACGTGTAACGCCAGATAACTACATCTTTATTGTTATCTTTTTAATGGGTGCTTCAAATTCAGAATAAAAAAGACTCTTCTTTTCTGTTGTGACGTGGTGTCTTCGTTTCTTTGGAGTGGGATAATGAAGTGAATGCGGAATCGCCATTTTAATTTATTTCTTTGCTCCTGCTTGCTCTCTTCTTTCTACGGATTCTCGTCATTACTTTTTATTGAATGAACTTTTGATTTCATTAAATTGTTGCATTTCATTAAAGCGGAAGAGTGGTTTGGATTTGAGAATATTTCAAGCAATACGGGAGGGTGTTTCCTTTTTCTTTCGAATTCCTTCAATTTACATTGCCTTTAAAAGAATACGGTTGATGAGTAACAAGTGATTTGCGTACATTGTGTTGCATTATCTTAGTTATTTCTCAAATTATTTGCAGACATTCGATTTGTGTCTAAGGGTTTGAAAACATTTAATTATTATCTTAAGGGGGTCAAGCACCGAAAATTTCGAGAAAAAAAAATAATTTTTGAGATTTTTACTGCTTATGAAAACTTGAATTGCCCTCTTTATAACTATACCTCATTTGCATAAATCCTTTAATTGAACGTATTTTGAAATATTTTTTTAAAGTTGATGCACTATTACCGCGACATACGTTCTTACGAAGTTTAAAGCCTTATTTCTTAGAACATACTTTTTTCATGTTTGGGGGCACATTACCCAAAAAATACTTGAGATACATTCTGGAAACTTTTTATGCTTGTTATTTTCAAAAGGCTTTTGATAAAGTACCTCATGAGGCATTACTGTTTAAATTGGAAAGGCTGGGGATTCAGGGAAAAACATTAATATGGATAAAGAATTGGTTATTGGGTAGAAAGCAGAGAGTGCAGGTAAAAGGAAATTATTCACAGTGGACAGAAGTTATAAGTGGGGTGCCTCAGGGATCAGTTTTGGGACCAATTTTATTTATAATTTTCATAGATGATATAGGTCAGGGGATCAAGAATAGAATCAGTATATTTGCAGATGACTTAAAAATATGGGGGACAGTGGATAACAAGTTACAGATAGAAAATTTACAAGGGGATTTTGATAAGATATCCGAATGGGCTGTAAAATGGGGTATGTCATTTAATGTAGGGAAATGTCAAGTTCTGCATATGGGTTACAGGAACAGTGGAGCCGAGTACAGGCTGCAGGGAGTAAAGGTAAAGGAGGGAGAAACAGTCAAGGATCTTGGGGTGATAATTCACAGGGATTTTAAAATGGGTCATCAATGCTCAGCTGCGGGTAAAAAGGCTAATAGGTTACTGGGGTATATTAAAAAGACTGTAACTTCAAGGGATAAGGATATAATCTTGCCGTTATATAAGGGTTTAGTAAGACCACATCTAGAATATGCTGTACAATTCTGGGCTCCATATATGAGAAAGGACATAGAATCAATTGAAAGGGTTCAGCACAGAGCTACAAAAATAATAAAAGGGCTAGCAAATTTCGACTATAATGAACGTTTAAGTAAGCTAAACATGTATACACTGGAAAGAAGAAGAAGGAGGGGGGATTTGATTCAGCTTTTCAAGTTTGTAAAACAAGGGGACACAGAGAGCTTAAATTTCAATAGGGATAACAGAACAAGGGGTCATGGGTATAAATTGAATAAGACACATTTTAATCGGGATTTAAGGAAAAACTACTACTTTAATAGGGTAATAGACAGTTGGAACGCGTTGCCAGAAAATATAGTTAATTCAAAGGGAGTGTACGAATTTAAGACACAATTGGATAGTCAGTGGGAATTGGAGAATTCATAAACAAAGGACCAGCCTTGTTGGGCTTGAGCCTGTAGCTGGTCGTTAATATTTGTATTTGTATTTGTTTATGAAGCACTTTTAAAGACTTTAACACAAGGAATAAGGTATAGAATTTATACTTTTTTTTTAATATTTTATCTGAAATATTTAAATTTTTTTTGTCATTAAAAAAATTATAACTCTGGGAATAAAAAAAAAATAAAAAATAGACCTTGTTAAAGTCTCTAAAAGTATTAAAATATTACACTGTAAAAATTTTAAATTAATACAGCATTTTATAAATAAATGAGATGCCCCCAAATATTGTGAATTTAACATGGGTGCCAATATAGGTGCCAGACCCCCTTAAAAGTGGATCCTTTTATATTTAAGAGTTGTCCAATCCATTTATACGGGTCCCATGTAAGGCTTGTGGTGTCGTCGCCCCAAAAACGGTAGCATGAAAACAGTACGAATCGTACGCAAGAATACAACCAACAGCTAAGATAATTACGTTCGTATTATTCCGAGAACAAGAATATATACACTATTTACATCATCGTTTCAACATATTCCCATACATCAAAATATGTCTAACACAGGCCAGCTCTAGGGGGGGGAACAACCTCACCCGTCGCTTCTGACTCTCTTCTCTCTCTCTGCAATATTTTTTTAAATCGCCCAAAGGCAAAAGTCAAAGACCAATCAAAGATCATTCTGGAAGAACACCATCTGCAGAAAACGCTTCTATTTTCACCTGTTCTTCTCAAGTCGTAAAGCGCGTGACACAAGAACGGCAGCTGGCGCCAAAATAAAAACTATCAGAATATAATCGGCATTCCGAAATTCCGATTATTGTTTTCTTTATCCGGTCGAAGTAACTCACGATGCCACAGGTTGAAGTAACCCGTTTCGACAACAAAACATCGATGTTGATAATCTATCGCCTTAAAACCATCGATGTTTTTATACATCGTGTATTTAAGCTTTTTCCTCCCATTTTGTAAAACTCGTTTAATAACCTCTAATATTAATGTTCGCTCGGGGGGTAAGATCGAGCTTGTCAGTGGCCGTGTTTATTAATTTATAATACAGATTCTTTTTAACTGTCAAAACAAAGTAATAAAAATTAATAAGAACTTACAAATCTTTTATTTTCAAATTGAATAATACAAAAGAAAATAGTATTTACAGCAATTTGAAATAGGTACTACTAACTATAAGTAGGTAGGTAACATAACAGCAATTGTTGCTAATTATTATTAATTATTTATCAACACACTTATGGGGAAAACATAACTAACGCCATTTATTATTTACTATAAATAAAAAATATCGAGGTCAAATAATTATTGTATGCCCCTATATTTGTTATTTACAGTTTGTAAAGAAAGATGTTAGTTAACTTTCTCCCTACTAAGTGGATTTCTTTTTGCACTAACTATACCACCAGTTAGGGAAAAACTCTTTCTGATGGGACTTATGTCACCATCACTGACAAATACTTAGTTGCACGGTTAGTTTTTAAATTTTTACTACGGTACTTTTTTCATTCAAAAATAAAACATCGACAACGTTAAAACATCGACAATGTAAAAACATCGGCTTCAATGAATCGATTGTAAATAAATCAATGTTTTTATAGAACATCGATGTCGCATCCCTAGTTTGAAAGAGTAGCGGATTAGCAAACGGAGGGTTGTGAGTTCGGAGCTCGTTTCAGCTAAAGACCATCGTGTACATGTGTGGGCTGGTAGGGGTTTTTAAATTTACAAGAAATTGCAGCAGTGGTAACTGACAAAATCTCGATCTCGTCATCCTTAAAAAATGAGCAATATCTTGACGACAGATATCTCGTGAAAACTACCATTTAGCATTATCTTAGAATCATCTTTTGTGTCGCGGTTATGGATGCGACATCGATGTCGATGTTTTCAAAACATCGATATTTTTGAAAAAACATCGATGTATTTAACATCGATGTATTGGAGTCAATGTAACATCGATGTTTATACTTGTCGATGTTTTTACATTGTCGATGTTTTATTTTTAAATGAAAAAAGTATCGTTATAAAAGTTTAAAAAATAACCAAGTAGCATAATTTTTATAATCATAAAATTGAACATACTTTTAGATCAAAGTGACCAAGGGTGAAGGGTCTGTTGATGTCGAGGTTTTCTAAACATTAATGTTTTGTAAAAAACATCGATGTATTGGAATCGATGTCGCATCACTAGTTGCTAAGCCAGTTTAAAGAAATGGAAGAAAAAGTTTAAATATACTGAATTTTAAAAACATCGATGGTTTTGTGGCGATGTATTATCAACATCGATGTTTTAATTTTGAACATCGATGTTTTGCTGTCGATGTCGCATCCCTAATCGCGGTAGCCCAGTTGGAAGAGTAAAGGATTAGCAAAAGGAGAGGTACGGGGCTAGTGCACGTTAAATAGGTCGTTGCCTCAAATGTCCTCAGATTGGCGTGGTTTGTAAGTTTGGAGAGGTCTATTTGCCATCTTAGGTGTTTGCGGTTACTGCAGAATACTGTGCCAGCACCTTGCCAAATTGGCGACAAAAATTTTCGTTCTCAAACTTTTTTTTGGATATGCCAACGGTTGGTTGTATCATATTCTAATATTCTGAAATTGCGTTCTACTTGGTGATGGTTTACTATTGCGCGATGGCGATTGTATCGTGTATTTGAGTTTTGACTTTGCATGGCTATTTACTTATTAAAAATATTGCTTGACACAGCTTTGTCATTATTATCTGAAACTATTTTACCTTATTTTTCTCATATTTTAAAATGTTTATACCTTTCTCGTTTGTTTGATTATATCTTACGTGTACTTGCAAATGTCCAAGATTCAATTTTATAGTTTCATACCCAAAGACACTAGAAATGAATCAACTAAGCATTTGTTTGATTTCTAATGTAATTTTAAATATTAGAACCATTTATACGGTCAAAAAATAAATTAATTATAAGGTAACTTTTAAAATTTAAGTAAGGGTAAGTTTTAAGTATTTAAGGGAACAAAATCGATCACCAAATGGCTTATGGAACTCAAGATAAAATTGATCATAGAAAATCTAGTCGGTAATCTTAGTAATGCAATATTTTAAACATACCGTCGAAATTAAAAGAGTCCATGGCTGGTTAGGATTACAATAGTATGAGCTGAATCCAAATCTGGCTTGCAGCATTTTGTATTATCAATTGTCGACCAGACAAAAGATGGAACGCTATTACAGCAGAGCTTCTAGGTCTATCTACAGCAGAAAAGCGTGGAAATTTTAACCCTCCCAGTGATTGTCTTGTCATTAGCAAAACTGACCTGATCTCTATCTCGTCATCATAAAAAAAATTGTCTGTGTCTTAATGACGAGACAAATACTTAGATAGTTTCTTACCAACGGCAAAATTGTTCAGACCTTGATATATCGTCCTTAGCAAAACTGATCAGATCGTGACCCCGTCATCATAAAAGAAAATTGATAGTATGTTTATGACGAGAATATAACTTAGAAAGATACATACCAACGGCAAAATTATCCACACCTTCATGCCTCGTCATTAGCAAAACTGGCCAGATCTTGGATCTCGTCATCATAAAAATTATCAGTATCTTTATGACAAGAATAATACTTCGAAAGACCAACGGAAAAATTGACCCGGCCTTGATGTACGAGATATATTGCGGTAGCCATTTGGAAGTTTAAGAATCGATATAGTTTTGCCTCTTCAAAATCTGTTTTTCAAGTTATGGGATTATAGAAGATCGGATTTTAACGCTATAATATCACGAAGCGAAATATTTCTACATTCGCTTTAAAGTTTGTACAAAAAAAGGATTTGACTAAAAAATTATTTTATTCCTTATGATGAATAAAAAGCAAATTATGGAAGAATTGATAAAAAATGCCGTGGATTTATTTATTAAATGAATTTGATTTAAAATGGATTCATTTATTAAACCAGGGGGCTCCGCCCCCTGCTCGCTGTCAATCGTCAGCCCCCGATGATTGCTCGCAATCATATTTAGTTCCGCTTTGCGAACTATACTTTTAAACAATGAGGGGAGGGGATTTCTTCACAATCTATCCTCATATGGATCGCTGCTGGATTAATCCCGAACCTCTAGTACGACGTTAATTGAAGGTTCCCTTCCCATTGCGATATTTATCGCATGCGCCCGAGTAACGGAAAATTGCCAATTTTTTTGCGAGATTAGCGGATTTGTATATAAGCCGACCCCAGTACTTTAGCCTTAGAAAACGTTCGAAAAATTCTCGTCTCATACACGGAAATATCGTGTAAATAAAAACAAGATGTTTTGAAAAATGTCAAGACCAAAACATCTCATTTCCACATAAAAAAGGAAATATTTTAGCATAACATATTGTTAAAATTCAGAGGAAATCTCATCATAATTTTAAATGTTTTAGCTAATACGTGTTGTTTGTTGCAATAGTACTTCTTAATATTTTCATATTCGACTGTTGCTATGGAAACGGCGACCGAATTGGCCTGTTCTTCTGAAAACATTGCAAACTCTTTAGCGCCTGCTCTCAAATTTTATGAATGAAAAAAATATAACTGGTTATCGTCTGCGCGCGCTCCGTTAGCCCGTTGAACCACAAGACTCGCTATCACGTGAGTCGCTATTACCAATCACAAAACGAATAAACCTTAAAAAGTTCGAATTTTTTTTTTATAATAGAAAAATGACGTATCTTACATTAAGTTAAACGACGATATATAAGGAAGCAAATAAACAAAATCAACGTGACTGCAACGTTTTATGTGTATTTAACAAACGTGCGTGGCACAAAAATCGACATTATTTGTTTTTTGGCGGATGGCAGCAAACGGATAAAAACAAAACAAGCTTAACGGTTACTATTCGTCCGCCTATTTTGCCTCTTCGTTTGAGAATGCTTGATTCGAACTATGGAGCTGCATAATACGGCTAAATTTTTACGGATAAGCTTGTGCGCCGCTTTAATTAAATTCTTCAGCAGTCTGATGACTGTAACTATAGGTGATTACTAACACACATAAGAACAGTTGTTCTTGTGTTCTGGTTGCTACTGTTCTAGACGAACATCGATGTATAACAGTGCATGTGTTCTGATACGATCAAGAATACGAAATGTTGGGTACTGAAAGGAGAGATACGTGTTTTTGCACTGGACGGTGCGGAGTATATATCTAAAACTTTGTATTATATTGTAAAAAAAAAAAAAATATGCGTCCAATTTAGGTATGAGTGTCTCTGTGGGTACAGCTACAGTCTACGTATATGAGTGATGGCAACGGCCTGGCGATTTTTTTTGGCGCGCTTCTAGTAGCGAGTTACGATAAATCTTTAATTACGGTTGTTGTGGTTTTTTTCATGGCAACCTCGGCAAACGGAAACTTTTAATTTTCTCATTCTGAATATTCCAGAAAGTTTTTCCAAAATCCGTATAAGTCGTTTGATTTCATTGATTCGTTTGAAATAATTTTTTCTTTCCTCCCATTGGTTATTTTGTTTTTAAAATATCCTTTGATTGCATTGGTCCTTTTAAATCGTTTTCTGTGATGACATTGGTCCATTTATTTGAATTTTGACAGTTGTGGAATTTTTTTTACTATAATAGTTTTTAGGATAGGATTAAGAGTTTTGTTTTTTTGACCATTTTCGTTTTCATTATTTTTTTACGAAAGAATTCTGACGTTATCAGGTTGTATTATTTCTTGCTTTTTTTAATTTGTAAAAAGAAAAAAGAAATTGTGAAAGTAAAAGAGTTAGTAAATAATTCTTTCCTTGGCGACTTTCGAACTGTGCCAAAAAAAAATCGCCAAGGCCGTTGCCATAGCTCATAAATGTAGAGTGTAGCTGTTCCTCTCTATCTGTTCTTGGCCACTACTACACACATTGTCTATCAAATTAGACATCACTCGGTCACTCTGACAATGACATTAGGCAATGGGAATCCTGGAAGGCAGAAATTTGAGCCAGAAAAGAAATGTGAGCGAACGCCAAATAGCTTAAGACATCAAAAGATACCGAATCGCCTTTAACAAGCGAATGGGACGAAACTATTGTGAGCAGTTAGAAGGTAATTGCAGTCACATGACAGGTGTATACTTTTGATATGCACTGTATTGGAAAAAATAGTTAGCTCTAGAAAGAAGAATATGAGCTTCAACTTCACATTTTTGATACATTTTATTCCATTTGGAGGTCATGTGCTTATTGCTGCTTATTACAAATGATTTTCCTCTTCAAGTGTTTCGACGAGATATCTCCTCCAAGATCTGGCCAGTTTTGATGATGGTGATATAGGGGAAGGTGGGGCACAGTGTTACTCGTTTTTTATTTTCAGCTGTGGCATCACGATATGCATCTATATGAAGCAAACAAAGCCCTTAAAATGATGTCTGATCTCTTACCTACATCTTATATATCATTAAAATTAAAAAGAGTGACATTTATTTCCAGTATTTAATTGTTTTGGTGGTGAAGTACATTGTGTAAAACTGTGTCCTATTACAGGGTTACGTTATAGTAACAACAACAAATTTAAAGAATGGGCTTTTATTAAAATTCATTTTAATTGAAATATACAGATCTATAATGATTCCTTAAGAAGGCTGTAAATAAAATACCACTTTTTATTAGTTTACTTATAATTGAACAGCTTTAAATGTTAGGAAAACCTAAGCAATAATTGTAGCCTACAGTTACAAAGTAGATGATAAAATAAGATTAAAGTAATTGTAAACTTATTTTAGATTTTGATAGGAAGTTAAATCCACAGGGAAAATCAGCATGTCTGCTTTTCTCATTGCCCCTCCTGATGGAATTGGGAGAGGTAGTATGACAATGATTTTTTATTTTTCAAATGAATAAACTTCTTTTGTTCTTAGTTCGTGAAAATTTATAAGCTGCAAAAATTATTTTGATGTACAACACTTCAAAAGCAAGTGTTGTGATTCACAACTTCCCAAAAAAGAGTGAATTTTACGTTCTTTAATATATAGAGGAACATATATAGAGGAAAAGCTTTAAGAAAAATAACCATTTTAATTATGTTATAATTCATATTTATAGTTAAAAATCTTAAAATGATACAAATGCAGAGCTATAAGAATAATAAAATTTATATTGTGAAACATACGCTTGTTTCTAATGTGTTGAACAAATTATGCCCCATTCACCATTAGTGAACACGACGGTCTTTAGCCAGGTCTAAGCGCCGATCAAATTTTACTTTTAGCATGCAAAAATAGAGATTTGCTTACAGAAATGTAATTAATGTTGCAAATTCTTCCAAAACACATAGACTTCTGGAAAACAAGATACCTAAGAAGTTTGTAATCAAATTGGAGTTAATTTATCTACCACTTTCAAATGAAATTCACTGTAACACAGTACCCCATGTGACACTATGTCCCACCTTCCTTTACCCAGTCGAGACAAAACTACCCTATTACTTCAAGGGAATGAAGGTTCTAGTATGAAAACAAGTTTATCTTGTCCAGAACTCGTGACAGTTTGGATCAGGTTGGTTAATTGTTTCATGGCGCAAGCTCTAGGCCAAACACAGTACAACGTCTTGTAAGAAATGTCACGAAAGATGGGTACAGCCTCAGTCTACGTTTATAGCGGTGGTAGAACCACTCTGACTGGATTTCGCTCGGGTGTTGGCTGGGGACGCTGGGTGATGGTCGGGTGCTCGGGCTTTGGCTTGGGACGCCGGGTGTTGGCGGGGATGCTGGGTGATGGTCGGGTGCTCGGGCTTTGGCTTGGGACGCCGGGTGTTGGCGGGGATGCTGGGTGATGGTCGGGTGCTCGGGCTTTGGCTTGGGACGCCGGGTGTTGGCTGGGGACGCTGGGTGATGGTCGGGTGCTCGGGCTTTGGCTTGGGACGCCGGGTGTTGGCGGGGATGCTGGGTGATGGTCGGGTGCTCGGGCTTTGGCTTGGGACGCCGGGTGTTGGCTGGGGACGCTGGGTGATGGTCGGGTGCTCGGGCTTTGGCTTGGGACGCCGGGTGTTGGCGGGGATGCTGGGTGATGGTCGGGTGCTCGGGCTTTGGCTTGGGACGCCGGGTGTTGGCGGGGATGCTGGGTGATGGTCGGGTGCTCGGGCTTTGGCTTGGGACGCCGGGTGTTGGCTGGGGACGCTGGGTGATGGTCGGGTGCTCGGGCTTTGGCTTGGGACGCCGGGTGTTGGCGGGGATGCTGGGTGATGGTCGGGTGCTCGGGCTTTGGCTTGGGACGCCGGGTGTTGGCGGGGATGCTGGGTGATGGTCGGGTGCTCGGGCTTTGGCTTGGGACGCCGGGTGTTGGCGGGGATGCTGGGTGATGGTCGGGTGCTCGGGCTTTGGCTTGGGACGCCGGGTGTTGGCGGGGATGCTGGGTGATGGTCGGGTGCTCGGGCTTTGGCTTGGGACGCCGGGTGTTGGCGGGGATGCTGGGTGATGGTCGGGTGCTCGGGCTTTGGCTTGGGACGCCGGGTGTTGGCGGGGATGCTGGGTGATGGTCGGGTGCTCGGGCTTTGGCTTGGGACGCCGGGTGTTGGCTGGGGACGCTGGGTGATGGTCGGGTGCTCGGGCTTTGGCTTGGGACGCCGGGTGTTGGCGGGGATGCTGGGTGATGGTCGGGTGCTCGGGCTTTGGCTTGGGACGCCGGGTGTTGGCGGGGATGCTGGGTGATGGTCGGGTGCTCGGGCTTTGGCTTGGGACGCCGGGTGTTGGCTGGGGACGCTGGGTGATGGTCGGGTGCTCGGGCTTTGGCTTGGGACGCCGGGTGTTGGCGGGGATGCTGGGTGATGGTCGGGTGCTCGGGCTTTGGCTTGGGACGCCGGGTGTTGGCTGGGGACGCTGGGTGATGGTCGGGTGCTCGGGCTTTGGCTTGGGACGCCGGGTGTTGGCGGGGATGCTGGGTGATGGTCGGGTGCTCGGGCTTTGGCTTGGGACGCCGGGTGTTGGCGGGGATGCTGGGTGATGGTCGGGTGCTCGGGCTTTGGCTTGGGACGCCGGGTGTTGGCTGGGGACGCTGGGTGATGGTCGGGTGCTCGGGCTTTGGCTTGGGACGCCGGGTGTTGGCGGGGATGCTGGGTGATGGTCGGGTGCTCGGGCTTTGGCTTGGGACGCCGGGTGTTGGCGGGGATGCTGGGTGATGGTCGGGTGCTCGGGCTTTGGCTTGGGACGCCGGGTGTTGGCGGGGATGCTGGGTGATGGTCGGGTGCTCGGGCTTTGGCTTGGGACGCCGGGTGTTGGCGGGGATGCTGGGTGATGGTCGGGTGCTCGGGCTTTGGCTTGGGACGCCGGGTGTTGGCGGGGATGCTGGGTGATGGTCGGGTGCTCGGGCTTTGGCTTGGGACGCCGGGTGTTGGCGGGGATGCTGGGTGATGGTCGGGTGCTCGGGCTTTGGCTTGGGACGCCGGGTGTTGGCGGGGATGCTGGGTGATGGTCGGGTGCTTGGGCTTTGGCTTGGGACGCCGGGTGTTGGCGGGGATGCTGGGTGATGGTCGGGTGCTCGGGCTTTGGCTTGGGACGCCGGGTGTTGGCGGGGACGCTGGGTGATGGTCGGGTGCTCGGGCTTTGGCTTGGGACGCCGGGTGTTGGCGGGGATGCTGGGTGATGGTCGGGTGCTCGGGCTTTGGCTTGGGACGCCGGGTGTTGGCGGGGATGCTGGGTGATGGTCGGGTGCTCGGGCTTTGGCTTGGGACGCCGGGTGTTGGCGGGGACGCTGGGTGATGGTCGGGTGCTCGGGCTTTGGCTTGGGACGCCGGGTGTTGGCGGGGATGCTGGGTGATGGTCGGGTGCTCGGGCTTTGGCTTGGGACGCCGGGTGTTGGTCGGGTGCTCAGGTGTTGGCTGGGGATGCTGGGTGATGGACGGTTGCTCGGGCATTGGCTGGGGACGCTGGGTGATGGTCGGGTACTCGGGCGTTGGCTGGGGACGCTGAGTTGACCGGAATTGCAGCCGGAAACGCACTGGTGGCGGGCCATGAGGTTCATTTCTAGCAGGAGTCTGATAAATGTTGTGTCGGCGTTGAAACTCGGTCACCCAGACCTTGCGGTCTGTCGACTGACATCGATGAAAGGCACTTGGCCTGTGTCTGATGCTGGTGAATTTTTACCGGAGGCACCTTGGCCGTCGCCCAATGCGGGCTGCTGGTAGAATGCTTGGGCGAATTGAATCACAGTATCCAACGACCAGTCATCGGTTCGGGCCGGAGTGTCGGCAGTAGTGCTCTCGTGTAGTTACCGGGAGTGGGGTAACCCTACATGTCACTGCGGTCAAGTTCCTTCCCGTGGTGCCGCATGGTAACTAGTGGTATCGCTGAACCTAGAAATTCAGCGGCTGCCCTAGGCTAACACCTGCTCGCTTACGATTTTCCAAGGCTATCTGGTGGAAGGCAGTGTCTAAAATGCGTCAAAGAGGACGGTAATTCTTGCTACAGCCCACGTTACCGGATTAGATTGCGGGAGAGGCTGCTGTACTGCTGGACTACTGAGGAGGGGGCGCCTTCCTAGTAGATGCCTTCGGGAGGCATCTCGAGCTTCCATCGTGTGTACGTTCTCCCCACTCGATGATGAGAACAAAACCCAGCTTGACTCATAATTCGGGGTTGTCGAGCGATGGATAGGTCCCATTGACGGTTTTCCAGTAAAGCATGACAAGATTTGGCCTTTGAGCCTGGGTTTATTGATATTTGTGATGTGGGACCGGGTCACACAACCTTCTCTCTTTTCCCACTCGAGGACCTCCCTAAGCACTTTTGTGCGATCCGATATATCGGATACGAGGGTGAGACGAATGTAGAGAGATATGTTAGGTTAAGGCCACCCATCTGTAAAATTTTTATTGCGGTTTTTATGGCAAACTCGGCAAGCGGAAAGTTTAAATTTGTATTGTGAAAAACAAGAAAGTTCCTTCAAAATCCGTTAAACTGTAATATTATTTCATCGATTCATTTGATATAATTATTTCCTTGGCGACATTAGAAGTGTGCCATACAAAAGCGCCAAGCCCGTTGTCACCGCTATAAACGTTGACTGAAGCTGTACCGAAATATGAGGTATTGGGGAACAGCGTAGCGGGATGAAAACAGAAAAGAATCGCTTCGGTATTTCGGTAATCACCCAGGATAAGACCACAGTAAACGTCATGGGAAAGAAGATATCACTCGGGTACCTCGGATCTATTTGGAACAGTTTTTTGTACTAGAGGCTGGCTACTACAGGGCAATTTTAGACGCGAAGATAAACCATCAGGAAGGTTAAATCGAGGAATATTGTGAATAAAGATACTGACATCAATATGTATAACAAATTCAGAAACGTTAGTTGTCGATATGCACGGATCTGCTAATGTAGGTATCAAAGGACAATAAAGCAAATTCATATTTGAAGTTATACGCTACGCGAACAGTGCAAACTTCCGTAAATATCTGATCTATTATCTCAACAATGCATCCGATTTTGATATGCTTCAACATGGCAGATGAGTGATCTACATGCCATTAATAAACATAGCGCATAACTAAACTAACTCCACTCGATTTATCTTCTACGTCATCGGTAGGAATCATAATATCTGAAATGGAATGTTGTACCTCGCTAACAGTAATACCACACGGAGCCTCATATTAATAACACACAAAATGATACAGTATGTGATTAATTGTACAGAATGCTGCTATCCTTATCCAGTTTTGATAAAATGTGATTGCATGCACACACGCACTGGTCTTTATTAATATTCAGTTACTTCAGAAAGAGTCGAGTATTTCATTATTGGTAATAACTACTTCATTTAGTCTGCTGTATATTTATTTCGTAAGAATTAACAAAAATCACTTTTCATTATGAAAAGTATGTTCACATATTTTGAGACATAGAAAAGTGCTAGTGTAAACAATAGCATATACACATTAGTGTTAGTACTTAATTTGTTTCGGTTTTCGTGAACTACAGTTACTTTTACAGATAATTTAAATTTTTAACAAAGTATAAATTTCATAAATTGTAATTCTTGTGCTAGGTAAGAAATATCTGTGACAATTTTTTGTCTTTTGAGTTTTGTTTTGTGCATTTTGTATTTTTTAAATATTGCCATGTATTCAACGTTTTTGTCTCTCCCATATTAACATAATGTTTACTATGCATTATATATATATATACACAATTCAACTGTCAGATCAAATAAAATTCATCCATTTTATTCGTTCTTCCGTTTTAATGTAATTTATAAATTACACTTTTTTTGATAAATAATAAAGAAAATGAGTTTACCTGCAGGTAAGCAGAAATAATTACAAGCATACGAAAGGGATATACAAATGGAAGTAAAGCAAAAAGTATGCATGTTTATTTTTTATTTTATTACTTGATCAAGATTTGAGAATGTCACTGATGTTGAGTTACGTCCTCCAATCACTTCAAGGTAATAAAAGTTATAAAAGAAAAAGTGCCTATGTCCTGTCAATATATTATGAAAGTATCAAAACATTAAAAAGAATTTGAGTACATTGTGCTAAAAATAAAATAAAAAATCACCACACAATAAATCAACTGTTACCGAAACCTTGAAAAATGTACATTGGAGCAAGGTGCAGATATACATCAACATAAAAAAATAGTTTTAGACACAATCTTAAACTAACGAAAACAATACAAAACCATCATTCAGCTATTTTCAGAATAATTTGTAAGAATGGATGTACTGGAATTAAATTATTACCATACATCTTTTTTGTTAATGCTAAAAACGAACTTTATTATAATTTCTTTTTCAAATTGCCTTAATTGCAGTATGCTTGCTAACTTAATTCGCAACCTCAGCATCCCATTACCTACAAAGAAAGATGGCAAAAGCCATAGCGGTGATATGAAACGCATGCTAAAAATTCCATAACAAATCACTCCGTAAAAGATTACATTTTTATACAGTACCGTCAGAAGAACTAATGTTAGAAACACTTTTCCAAGAATTTTCCGTGAGGCTTTGCGATTCGTTATTTCTTTAATATTCGGAATCTCAACATTCCACACTCAGCGGTCTTTTCCCCCTCTTCGTGTTTGTATTACTTTCTTCAACGAAACAACAATGTCACATTTCCTGAACCCCTTCATAAATAATCGCACCGCACAGCTTATCATTTGTATACATGTATTTTTGTTTGATTCTCGAATTGCAGGTGACTGTAAACGACAACTGCATTCTCCTTTATCAAAGACTATGGAATAAATAAGTTATGATAGTTGCCTTTTTGTTTTAGTGCTTCATTTGGATCGAATTAGGGAAGTCGAATTCTGCCAGACGTTTTTTTACAGAACTTTCTGAATTCAGCAAGGGTTTCGACCGTTTATTTTGTGTTCTTTTCTTTCCACGCCGATTCGGAACGAAGCAGGTGTAAAAACAGAACGTTGATGATATCGAAACGATAGTCGACAGGCCCCGAGGAATTCGATATAAGGAAAAGACAGAACAATACTGGAGGTGTCCAGAAATAATCGAACAAGGCTTTTATTCTTCTATTTTTCTTGACACATGGTTCCAATTGCAACGATTCATAAAAAATGGTACAAAATTAATGTGGATAGAAAAGTGTTGCATTTATTAACACTTCGGTAGTCATAATGGTTTTGATGGTGCATGATGACTTTGGACTTAATTTCGTCTTCAAATTTGATTTGGTATAAAGGGTATTTATCCTTACGAAAATGTTCTTTAAAATTATATATAATGTAGGTGAATGGGTTTATATGTGTCAATTTCTATAGAATGTGGTCTACAGAATTGCGGGCCGTTTTTCAATTAGCTCTATAAAGTAACATCTATATAGATAGTCTAGAAATCTCTATAGAATGTCTGAAGAAACCTATTTACAGTTATATAGATGCTCAGTCATTTTGTTTCATTCTCGCGCGACTTTACTTTACTATAGAGAACTTCTCTAAAGAGAACTATTTAGAGATATTGTTTCTATAGAGAACTTCTCTATAGAATTCTACACATAAATACATTTCTATCGAATTAGATTTCGTTTTCTCTATCGAAACGAAATTTTGTTTCTTTCTAGAATTCCTTGAAGGTCTAAAATATTTTTGTAAGAGTTCGAAAACTGACAGGAGACGTAAAACCGACAAGATTTGTCACAGTTATATCTCGTTAAGTATAAACGAAACTCAACTGAATTGAAATTGGTTGAATAGAGTGCTTGGGTCAATATCTAAAATGGTGGACATAGGAAGTGTTCAGTGTTGAGAGAGGAAGGGGTAGCGCTAGCGCGTGAATACATAAAATGGCGACTCAACGCGCTGTTTCGGCAGTGTAACTTTATATTGCAAAAGGACACAAGACTTTGAAATAGGCGTAGACGTGTGGGGAATAACCGGACCTACAGTATAATTTAGCAATAACAACCGATAAAATAAAATTTGTAGTTTTAAGCATGTAAGTTTGTTGGAGAAAAATTGGATTATATCGAAACAATTGCAAATGAAATATGATCAGAAAGGTAAGAAACGTATATTATGAGGAGGAAACTTTAAAAAGAATCAGGTAATCCTAAATCGACAAATGCCGAACGATACGACGTCTCCTGAACCGATGAATATTGAGTTGGAAAGCTATATGTTTGAAAGATTCTATACCAGGAAAATTCAACCCAATGTTATTCCAGATACCACTGTACCTAAAATGGTTAAAACATTACCGGTAATTTCAATGTACATGTTACTCAAAACAAATCGCTTATTGACTGTATGCAACGTGAGTTCAAATTGAAATACATTTTTACATCGCACATTACTTTGGGCAACATTGTCACAAATTTAACCTTTGTAAGAAACATCGATATAAATACTATGCCATATGCATATTACTTTTATATTATCGACCTTTGATAAATAAAATTATACTTCACTTATAACACGCAATACTTAATTCATTTATATCTTAACCTTCCTCTAATAACACAAAGACCTATTCACACTTTAAACGGTTAGGATTGTGTCTCATACAATACTCATCCTATTTTTTCAATCACGTTGGGTTGGCGTGGAAGTTTGGAGAGTGGGGTGCCAGCTCAGGTGTTGCTTCGTCATCTGACCGTGGTTCAAAATTACGAGGTGTTGTCCTCGAATCTTTCCCTTAAGGGACTGATTCCGGACCGTCGTCAATAGCCCGTTGTGTTGCTCTAGTACGACGTTAACTAAAAATTACCATTACCATTACCTATTTTTTCAATGTTATCTCTATATTAAAAAAATCTTACCGCCGCCGCAGGATTGAAAACTGTGTTGTTTAGCTCGATTCTTAGACGGTTTCCCGAGAAAGTACTGATCGGAAAAAAATGAAATTAACATGGTTTGTTCTTCATCGTATTCCCTGGACAATTATTAAGATTTTTTTCCGATGCGGCTATTAGTTTAGGGTTTATTCAGTGTCAAAATTGAAGAAGCGAAATTTCTTCCGCGAGTGAGCAAAACACATAAAAATTTTCAGTCTTCAGACGTGAGTTTTTTTTAAAGAGTATTTCTCAACGTAAATTTTTCCAGCTCGTCGAGTTTTTTTTTTTGAAATTTCAATTTGGTTCTTGATAGTATTTTTTTTTAATTCGGGAAAAATCGGGACATTTTTGTTACTTTTTTTTAAAACTGCCGTATCTATATCTTATTACTATTAGTTTTTAATTTTAAAAATATCGCAGTATACCTCAGAATGTATTCTTTCTTACGGTACTATTATTTTTTATATTAGTTAAAAATTAAATTGGATGGTTGGCGAGCGTAAGCCAGCAGGGGGCGGAGCCCCCTAGTGTAATGAAAAAAAAATCTAAAGTAAAAGATTGTATTATTTATAACTTAAAAAAAAAGGTTTCAGTTATTCAGTTCTCTTTGGAAGTCCTAAAATATACAACACATTATTTTAAAAGGCACAATTAATGCGTGTGTAACTAGGAAAGAAAACGTCAAGAACCTTACATATTCACCACAACCACCTTTGTTAAAAAAAAAATCTGCGACTAATGGATAGTTAATCACTACATCATATTACACGCTATTGTTAGGTCAAAATTCCATATCAAGTTGTAAAAACCAACAAACTAGATGCAATGTTACAGCATCTATAATAAAGTATCAATAATATTAAAAATTTAGTTACGCAATATATTACTTTGAGAATTTGTTGAAAAGCAGGGGTAAAATGTTTTCAGATGTGAGCTGTTGAAGGTCAGAATACACAAATTTCATAAGAAACGGACATATCAATTACGGAGTACCTATTGTAAAACAGTAAACCTCAACATCCTAATTATTACAGAGAAATTTTATAATGTTAGATTATTGTTTTGGGGAGAGTTTGGAGATGGTGTAAATGCCATTTATACAATTATCATCTATAATGTCAAATATACCTATAAAAATATGAGGCTCCTCTTAAGCTTTTTACTGTGTTGTTTAAATTTCTATGGTGTTCTCTGATTCTTCCCTTCGGTATCGATCTCGGACCGTCGCCAATTGTCCGTGTGTTGCTCATGTGTGACATAAATTCAACATCCTGCCTATAGGGCTTCCCCAAATTCATCGACTGCAGACTTTGTAATTAAAGGATTTTATGGAAATATCTATTTACGGCTGTATGGAAACAATGACAGAAAGCAACTAGTCGAATTCTTGTCTGAATGATATTGGCATATGATATCCTTAGTATAAACTATGAGTAAATTCCTCTTTTATTATTTCACATAAATATTATCTGAGGTGAACAGAAGTATTTCTTTCATAATGATATTGTTAGACTAATTAGGTCTCCATTATCATGAAATAAAAGTTACGGAAAATTCAGTTAGCTATTCCTTTTCTTAGACGATTTGGGAATTTTTAATTATCTCTAAAATATGTTTCTGCCATTGTAAAATGCATTTTTGTTAGTAAACACCGTTACTGATTTTGCAGAGAAGCCAACCTGCGCTGAAAGTTATCAGAAGTACCAAAGGAAATATTCAGTAGTTTTATAAATGTTTCAGTAGTCAAATACATATTTAACATATAGGCTTACACAACACGGATATATCATTAATTCAAATATTTAGTTACAAATTTGAAACAAATATGCAACACATTATATTATTTATAATTACAGTATGGTATATCACATGAAACCCCACATACGTATAAATGAAGAATGAAATAAAGAATTATCATAATTTTTTAAAGGTGATTAAAAAATCAAGAAAAATGAAATTCGTATTGAATGTGTAGCGGGATAAGTGGAGAATAGATAACGCAAGTTTCACAGTCGTGACGTCATTGCTGAGGCCTTGGCAGCCGGCCAAGAACGCCTAGCTTTACTTTGGCCTACTACAATAATGGATGCGACACGCGACGAGCAATATGCTGCATTGAAAGTTTGTTTTCGACTTAAAATATCCTCAACTGAAGTCTATGCGATGCTACAGGAAGATTATGGGGAAAGTGTCCTTCCCTATAGCACAACTAGACGATGGTTTAAAATGGTTAAAGAGGGTAAACAAGCGATTGTCCAAGTAATAGAGCTCTTAGTAGAAGTATTTCTACTAAGAGCTCTATTACTTGGACAATCGCTTGTTTCCCCTCTTTAACCATTTTAAACCATCGTCTAGTTGTGCTATAGGGAAGGACACTCCATTATCACAAACACATAAGAAGACGAGAGAGAATGCTTCTGCTGGGAAAGTTATGATCATATAATTTTTTCAATATTCGAGGAATGGTGTATCAGCCTGTGGTATCACCACATACAACTGTAACTGTAGAATACTATAGAGATGTACTGAAAACCCTCCAAGGCCACATCTATCGCAAAAGACCTCATTTGAAAGCAACAGGTTGGATACTACACCATGATAACGCAAGGCCGTATATTGCCAATGTTGTTGTTGAGTATCTTTCAAAAATCAATGTCATGTGTGTTTCCCATCCTCCATATAGTCCTGATGTAGCACCATAAAATTTTTTCCCCGGAATTTGAAGAAACACCTCCGGAAAAAGTGGTTTTCACATCATCACAGCTGTGGTAAAAAGTTGCGTAGGCGATTTTGAAGGACCTGTCAAAAATGGCTGTTTGAAGACTGGAATAGAGGTGGGATAAGTGTATTACATGTAATGGGGAGTATTTTAAGAAATACCATAAGCATTTGGAGGATTAGTAGAGACAATTATTTTTTATTATTTTAAATCATTCTTTTTTGAACAGCCCTCGTATATAGAACCAATAATTGTGTCGAAAGAATTATAACACGTTACTAAAATTTAAAAATTTTGTTCATAAAAAACATGTAATAATTAAATTTAAGCAATGTCCCCCATTTACCAAAATATCTTATAAAAATATACAAAAATAAGTAAATTGCAAAGAAATTTAATTTTTGTAACTAAAATAAAATCTTATGAAAGTCAAGATCAGTAAATCTCAATCTAATTTTTCAGCGTTTAGCAAGCATTATTAATTAGAGAGAGAGAGGGTAATTAGAGAGAGAGAGAGAGAAAGACAGTAATTAGAGAGAGAGAGAGAGAGAAAGACAGTAATTAGAGAGAGAGAGAATATCTACCAATTAAAGACATGTTAACATTTTTAAATATATATTAATGAGTAATTTTTATTTCTTTAACTTGAAGAGCAATTTATATTTAAAGATAGTTAAAAACTTGGGAATCAATTTTTATTTTAAAAAAAAGTTCCCTCATCTAGTTTCTAAAAATACAAACAGGGAGAGAGGATCAACAAACACTGGGGTGTTGTACGTCAGTTAAATTATTGAGATTGGGTCATGGTCATTCAAGGTCAGGTTCATTGTTTATTCTCTTATGATCAGTGTTAACATGTGTTGCAAATTTTTCAACTGCGTTTTGATCCGAAATTTGCAATCCTCGAGGTCCGGAAAATTTCAGATTTGAAACTGTATGCTGTGTAAATTGAAATAAAATTTAATGTGCTGTGAAATATAAGTAAAATGGAATTTTTCCGTAGAAAAAATCATCGATTCCGCAATCCGTATATATATATATATATATATATATATAGCACCCTATTCACTTCCGTAGAAAATACGTAGAATCCGTAGTAGGAATCTTTGATTTTGTTACTGTGTGAATGATGTTTATTGCGATTAAGCCTTTACATATTTTGAACAAAATACTGAAATTGACTTGACTTAAAGCGTCTTAAGGAATAGAGCAAATTAAAATGAAAGAACTTCTGCGACATATTTTGACCTTTTGACAACGGCTATAGATATAACTGGCAAGATTCTTTGTTGGCGCGATTCTTATAACTTTCAATGTACAACTGATGTACCAGTCGTAGTTTAAATTCTTTCTTGGCGCCAGTATAACTTTTAAGGTAGAAGTACTGTACTAGCTATAGACTAAATTCTTTCTTGGAGCAATAAAGATACAACTGCTCCGTAGTTAAGCGGTTACCATAGCCAACTATTAAGAATAATTAAATTTATAGTAATGTTCTACACAAAACTACTTTTTATACCTATACTAGCAGTATTACCCTGTGTTGTTCTGGATGAATTAGCTAAATTTTGATGGAAAAGTTGTCAAATTAAATAATTTCTCTTTTATAGAAAAATGAATACAACTTTTTAATTGCACGGAAAATAATTTAACATTGTTTTAACTTTTTCATAGCTTGTACAGTTTACTTCGGATTCATATTAATCGTACTCTTGCTGTAAGATACTACAAGAGCTTTTTTCCTAGGGTGACTACTTCAGAAGTCGATTTTGATCTTTGAATTACAAAGTATGACTACCCGCTTTAATTTAACGTAAACTATTTTATTTAAATAGTTTTCTTTTTTAATTTACCGGTAGTTTTAAAATAAGTTACACACCTTAAAAAGGTTTTTGTTTTGTATATTTCACTTGTTTTACAAACCATTACGAATTCAACCAGACTTAAGGAACCTTAAGTTGATCGAAATCTATAGAGAGTAAAAACAATTTCCGTGCGTACTTACTACTTGAAATAAATGTCTTTATTACTTGCACAACATAAATATTGAAGAAATAAAAATGAAAACAACAGGTGAGCATAATAGCATAGAAAAATTATATTGAAATTAAACAAATAATATTAGAATAATTTAATTTAAAGAGTAATTCATAAGAACACAAAATATGGCAAATAGAAAGCAAAAAAGTCTTTGAACTGTGAAAAATATTTCATTTAATGTTATTCTCCTCCATGTTTCATCATTTAATGGTCAGTTGAATATGCTCTTTTTTTAATGACCTCTCACAGAAGTCTAGGTATGATTACCGTAAGTTTTGTTTATTCTTTATGGAGATATTTTGTTCCAGGCATCCAGAATGTCACTTTTCATGTTGTCTTTGCTGTTATTATCATAATTTTCCAGTTCATGACCGATTTCTTCCCATAAGTCTTTCATGTGGTTTAAATCAGGAGATTTATGGTGTTTTCAGTTGCTACGACATATGGTAAAAGCATCATTCTTTATAGAATATTGCAGTGTTTGGAATCGTTGCTCTGTTTGAAAATGAATGGTCTTTCAAGAGACAGTTTCACAGCACTAGCAAGGACATTTTATTTCAAAATGTCTAGATACTCGTGGCTATCCATGTTACTTTCAACAAAACATAAATTATACACACTAGAAGAACTCATGCAACCCATTACCATTGCATTTACTCCACCGTGTTTTACATTTCTACACAAGTTTATGTTTGCATTAGTGGTTTTGGTCTTCTCCATACCGTAACTTGACCATCTTAACCATAGAGACAAAATTTAATTAATCCTAGAAAAGTAAAGAATCCCAGAATGTTAAAGGTTTATTAACATGCTCAAGACGCTTTCTTCTGTTAAGTTTTCTAATGAATGGTTTCTTACGTGCGACATGCCCATTGTAGCTATCTTTTTGATTACTTTTTTTAATCTGAGATTATGTACCATCAGTTTCCTGATGCACTAATTCGTGGACTATCGCGAACCTTTTGTAGAATATTCCTCGTGTATAAATATCACAATTCCTGAGGTCTTCCTAATCGGTTCTTATTTTCCAGTTTTTAGCTCATTACGTCTTTGAATGATTTTTACCATAGGTATAGATGTGATTGCATTTTTATCAACATTTTCCTCACTAGAAAACCGGCATTCCTCAACTTTATCACCAACACTACGAATAGCTTTCGAAATTCCCATATCAGGTGATCCACAGGTACAAAAATGTAGAACAGATAACCAGTAGTTTCTAATCGATTTCCATAGGGCGTACGGAAACTTTTTTGCCTTTCAATTCGTATTTTTTACGTAGTTTTAATTAATTACTTTTTGTTTCTGTAAAAATAAATTTTTGTTCTGCCCACATTCTCTTGTATGAAATAAGTTTCTTGCGTAGTTTTTGAAACTTTGGTGAGATATATCTTTATAAATTATAATAATTTATGCATCGTTTTCGCTTCCGTTGTTTTATCTACTGTATACACCACCAAGAAATTACCCCTGTGCAGTGATATTTTGAAGAAAATAAAAATAATTCGTTTAAATTTAGCTATGAATAGTTTATCATCCTAGCAAAATATTGGAACACATAAATACAACAGAAACAAAATTCCAATCATCGAAAAAATGATGAAAAAATTCTGAAAAGCGAACAATATGAGCAAGCGTGTCGAATTTCAACTCCCTGGTACATTCTGATTTTGAATTATTTTTAGCCCCCTCTCTAAGGCAAATAGAGCGGTGGTTGATACTTATATTACGTTACCCGTTATGTTCTAAAGTATTAGTAAATCCCGTTTGGGGGGGGGGTGTAGACGCCAACTCTTATAAAAATAATAACTTTTATATCCATAAAAGACCATTTTATATCCATAATTGTTCCATAAAATACATAAAGATAATAAAATGTTCTTATTGTTACATCTATTCATGAATTGAAATCAGTCGAAGTTTAAATATGCGAGGGATTTTCAGTGCAAAGAGAAACAAACCAGGTGGATAACAAATACTTTATTTCCTCTATCCAGTAAAGATGCGACATCAACAAAACATCGATGTTCAAAATTAAAACATCGATATTTTTAAACATCAGTATATTTAAGCTTCCCCCCCCCCATTTCTTAAAACTGCTTTAGTAACCTCAAATATTAATTTTCGCTGGGGGGAGGGGAAGGATATGTAATTCGTCATTTGTTGTGTTTATGAATTTATAACTAAGATTGTTTTTAAACTGTCAAAGCAAGTCAAAAAATTTCTAAGAACAATTAACAATTCTTTTATTTTCAAATTGAATAATATAAAAGAAAATAATATTTACAACAATTTGACATAGGTACTAGTAACTGTAAGTATAATTAGGTAGGTACATAACAATAATTATTGTTAGTTATTATTAATTATTTATCAACTTATGGGGGAGGGATTACAAACTAATTTTTTATTTACTGTAAATAAAAAATATTTGGCCTATAATTATTGTATGCCCTAATCTTTGTTGTTTACAGTTGGTAAAAAAAAAGAGTTGGTTAACTTTCTCCTCTTAAGTCGACTTCTTTTTACACTAATTATCCCACCAGTGAGGGAAAAAAACTCTTTCCGTTGGGACGGATGTCACTATCACTGACAAATATTTAGTTGCACAGTTAGTTTTCCTAATTTTTACTATGGTACTTTTTTCATTCACTAATAAAACATCAACAATGTTAAAACATAGATGTCAAACAAACATCGCCTCCAATAAATCGATGGTAAATACATCGATGTTTCGAAAACATCAACATTGATGTCGCATCCCTAATTGATTTTTGGTTGCCATTTGTCTCGTTGCTAGGGGCACCGTTTCCCCTTTTATCTTCGCCCTTTTCAGACCCTTCGCTTTTGGCCACTTTGGTCTAAAAGTATGGTCAATTTACTGATTATGAAAATTATGCTACTTGTTTATTTTTTAGTTGTTATAGTGGTACTTTTTTTTATTTAAAAATAAGACATCGACAAGTATAAGCATGTTTTCTTAATATCGATGTTAAGAAAACATCAGCTCCAATACATCGATGGCAAATACATCGATGTTTTTTATAAATAAATCGATATCTTTTATAAATACATCAACATCGATATTGCATCTATACTATCCATATGCTTCTCCTAATACACATCGATATTACATTGTGAGATACCAGTTCAGGTGCGTGCTTGTCATCTGACCGTGGTTCAAAATTACCTGGTGTTGTCCTTGGCATTTTCCCTTTTGGAGTTGATCCCGGACAGTCACCAATAGCCCGTTGGGTTGCTCCAGTGCGACGTTAGTAAAAATTGCAAAACATTAAAGTGTTACTTATTGTCATCAAGGCGGCGTATGTCGTAAAGTCCAATTAACCAATCATCTATCATGCGTCAATTTGGAATTCATACTTTGTAATTTTAACTGAGGCAGGGCAAAAAATCACATTCGAAAAGCTTATTGACGTCCCTTTCCGAATACGAACAGTAAATGCGTATCGCCGTCGAAACACTAACGCCACCTCCATTCAGCTTGACAGGAAATTCTTCACAAATATTCGAAATAGGAAACTACGAAAATCGTAAAAAAAATAAAAATATTTACAATAACAATAATAAAGAATTATAAACTTTATTTACAATTCTACAAAAGATTAAAGGAGAATATATATACACTATATTTACAAAGGTATTTGAACACTGCTTGTTTTTCCGAAAAAGTGCTTTATTATTCTATCTAGTAAAGGGTAGGCTCTTCTTTTGCTTGTAATACAGCTACAACACACGGAGACATACTTTCGACAAGTTCTCTGTATGTCTGGGTAGAAATAGCTCGCTATGCCTCTTGCAAGGCTGTGAGAAGAGCTTTTTGTGAAGATGTGCGTGGCTGTGTCGTACTCGTCGCTCCAGTTTGTACTACAAATGCTCGTGGATTGAGATTGCTGCTCTAAACAGGCCAGTCAAGCAAATACACCTCATTTTAAGGAAACCAGTCCATCACACCTTTTGCAATATGACAATGGAGCTCGATCCTGTTGGAAGAAACAACCATCATCGTGGCTAGTGTAGGCTAGGTCGAATTATCTAGAACGACGAGGTACACGTCAGCGTTCACGGTACCAGGTACATTAAGCAATGAGCCAAATCCTAACTACGAAAAACAACCCCACACTAAGATGGATCCTGCTTCGAATTTCTGCAGTGTCCAAATACTTTTGTCCATATAGTGTATAAAATATTCTTATTCGTATATCAAATCAGGAATTTATATAAGCCGAAGTTTAAATATAGAAAGAAAAGACAAAAAAGAAATGTTTTGTTCTTAAGAGTAGTGAAGTTCCATAATACAAAGAAAGTCGGAAATCTAGTGCTTAACCAAATCACAAATCAACAAAAGTTTCCGCCAAATCAAGCAAACAGAACTGGAATTCCGTCACAGTACATGCCAAATCCCCGCCGACATTTACAGATGCAGTGAAGACAAAGAAAGACAGATTTGTTTCATCACTTCAAAGGCTGTTCCGTATGCAAACATTTACTGTCGCGTTCGATACAGAATTTGATTATGTTACGTGGGTTTATGATTGAAAGAAAGAAACTTATCGTGGGCGTATGCAGAATTCTGAAAACCCTTTTCTTCTATTCCATCGCTCAGGAAAGCAAAGCAATCTGAATAGGAGCAGACGATTTGAAGAGGGGGGGGGGGAAGAAAGCGTAACAAGGAAAAGAGAATAAAAACCGTTCTTGTTTCGAGAACATACCAAACATATCAGGAAAGGCCGTCTAAAAATACCTCTTTTTGCATTCATATTGCTCCACAGGAGAGGACAGATTAAAATCCTTTTCAGTTCGAAGCTTCGAGAGTGTTCGAACTAATCGAAAAACCCGCTCCCGAAAATCAACAGTCTCACCCGCCCGCATGAATCGGAGCTCGCTAACTGTAACTTTAAAGTGAGTTAAAACAAGAACAAATACAGGACAAAGGGAGGAAGGAACTATAAAAATGAATACCTGGAGTATATACCCGAGATTTTCCTGCCTCTCTTGAAAAAAGCGTGAAAGAGATTTCAACGCACACAAAAAAGAATCGTGGAACAAAAAAAAAACAAATTCGGAACAGCACACTGAGAATACTTTTCACTCAACTGAATTCTGGAAACCAGAAGATTCTAATGTTTTGAAATAGAAGATAAATTTTTTATTCCATTTTATTTAGAACATTTTTCTTACGTCCGTGAGAGAAGAGTTCTTACGCTCTTTCAAATCAATAAGAAAGTCTTTCTCGGTTGCCATGGTTACTCTAAAGAGTGGAAGAGCAAACAACCATTTTCTCGAGATAAGGAACTTGGAAAAGCAGCTAGTTTCATCCGATATCAAAAAGGTGGAGCTTTAATGCTCTATGCGAAAATTACGGAGGTATAAATAGCGATGGGATGCATATGTGGGGAAGCGAAAGAAAAAGAGGAGCGAAAAAACCTCTTTAAACGGAAACTCGTCTGGGGCATACTCTCGAACCGTTTTATTACTCCGCATCGCTTAGGGAAATAGAGTGTTTCTCAACTGTTGCTGATTTAAAAATCCGGTTCGCTCTGATTTTGAGGAGAAAAAATTATGAGTTTTGTGTCAATTACACGGCTGCGAAGAGAAAGATGGTCACGAATTGCTTCGAAGTTGAATGAAGCTACCCATGTACTTCCATGTGAATTTCGGGGTGCGGTAGCTCAGATGGAAGAGCATAGAATTGACCGTAGGGTTGCGAGTTCGAGATAGGTAGGTGTTTTAATTGGCGTCGCCCTGGAGTAACACAACTGGCTATGGGCGACGGTCCGGGATCAAACCATAGGTTGAGATAGGGAACAACCAAACACCGTCACGCTAGCACATTACATCTGTCGTGCCTTCAAATGTCCTCTCGTTGGCATAGTGTAGAAGTTTGAAAAGTTGGGTGACAGCTCAGATATGACCTCGTCATCTGACATAAGTTCAAAATTACGTGAAGGGGATCAATCCGAGATAAGGGATTGATCTCGGACAGTCGTTAATAGCCCGTTGTGTCGCTCCGGTACGACGATAATTAAAACACTTACCTATCTACATTGCATCTGCGCTAACATCCTTATTTGCTTATACCTCTAAACGTAAAAGTGTCGCTGCTCACATTCCATATGTAATTTCAATCCATTAATAGTAACTATAACATCCATGAGCCGCGGTAGCTCAGTCAGTAGAGCGTCGGGCTCGCATCAGAAGGGTTGTGGGTTCTGTACTCGGCGGAGCCTGCAATTCTGATGATTGTGCGATCGGCGCTTCGACCTGGCTGAAGACCGTCGTGTTCACTAATGGTGACTGGGGCACGTTAAATAGGTCGTGGTCAAAAAGTCCCCCGTGTTCCCATACCAAATCAATACCTAGGGGGTTATCGGCCTCTGATTGGGATCTAAATTACGATATGTGTGAGTGAATGGATGTATGAAAGGGACCTTCCTGTAAAACGGAAGTGTCATGTATGTCGAGCTAAGTCGGACTTCCTCCCAATGGGGCTCAATAACATGGAAGACGCACCCCCCTCGCCTCTTTCCGTCTTTGACGCGCCTGGCACTCCTCTGGTCTGCCAGTGTAGGCATAAGAAACAAACAACCACATAACATCCATACCACGGTCAGATGACGTGATGATACCTGAACTGGCACCCCACTCTCCAAACATCCACACCACGCCAACGTGAGAACATTTGAGAGGCCACGGCAGATTTAACGTGCACCAAGCCGACTTTGTACACGGCGGTCTTTGGTTCGATTCGAACTCGCAAACCACCTATTGCCTTCCGTTACTCTTCCATCCGGGGTACCGTGGCCCTAGATATTACTTAGAGGATTATCGATCTGAAAAAAAATATTCCAACAGGTTTGGAGCATTGGATAAACACTACAGTTCTTGTTCTAATTCGCGGAAGTCGAAGAAACTGTTCGAACCGAAACCAAATTGGCAACTATCTGAAGGTTTCATTCCTTTAACATACCCTTGCATATCCAAAGGTACGCTTATCAGATCTTTCCTTTCGGGGATTGATCCCGGACCGGCGTCAATAGCCCGCGGTGTGGCTCCAGTAAGACGTTAATTAAAACACCTTCCTAAATACCTACCAAAGGCAGAACACCTCCGCATAAATGTCCCCACGTGCATGACGCAAAGACCCGGAATAAACCCTTCCGCTGCCATCACAAGTGGCCCAGCTCCGCGGAATAGCGGAGAAACAATGAACACTCGCCGGGAGTCCGCTGTTTTATAGCCGCCTTCGGAGTAGACTCGCGGATCGTAAATGGTCTTTTATGAGGAAAGAAACTGCCGCATTACATCCTAAGTCAAGAAATCTCGCCCTGAGTAAATAAAGAGAACCTCCCGTTTATTGGCCGAGGGTACACATCTTTATACAACACGATGTTCGAGGAATGGAAATTATTTTCCCCACTCTCGTAGGGGCGTTTCGATGCGATTCTGCAGTGGATCCGAAAATTAGATTTCTTGAGACGTGCCGAAATCATCGAGAGGGGTTGGTGCTTGAGGTTGAGTGCATTGTAAGACGGTTGGAATGTAGAGATAGTCAGGTAGTTGAGTTTACGTCGAAATGCGGGCAGGCTATGGGCTATTGGCGACGGTCCGGGAATCAATCAGGAAGAGAAATGTCACAGGAATTCGAGACAAATATCGGGTTCTGATCTTACCAGTAGGATCGAGTAGTTGAATTAACGTTGATATTGGACAATACAACGGATTATAGGAAGTTTTTCGGTAATGGTAATGGTAATGGTAATTTTTAGTTAACGTCGTAATAGAGTACCCCAACAACGGGCTATTGACGACGGTCCGGGATCAGTCCCTTAAGGGAAAGATCCGAGGACAACACCTCGTAATTTTGAACCACGGTCAGATGACAAAGCAACACCTGAGCTGGCACCCCACTCTCCAAACTTCCACGCCAACCCAACGTGAGGACTTTCGGCCACGACAGATTTAAGGTGCACCAGCCGCCTCTACACCATGCGCTTACAAACATCCATGCCCAGACCCGGATTCGAACCAGGAACCTTCCGATCTAGAGGCTAACACCTTAACCACTATACCGTTTGGTCGGCTGGAAGTTTTTCGGTATAAATCCCAAAGAGAGAGGCCGACCAACCGGTATAGTGGTTAAGGTGTTCGCCTCTAGATCGGAAGGTTCCTGGTTCGAATCCGGGTCCGGGCATGGATGTTTGTAAGCGTATGGTGTAGATGCGGCTGGTGCACATTAAATCTGTCGTGGCCGAAAGTCCTCACGTTGGGTTGGCGTGGAAGTTTGGAGAGTGGGATGCCAGTTCAGGTGTTGCCTCGTCATCTGACCGTGGTTCAAAATTACGAGGTGTTGTCCTCGGATCTTTCCCTTAAGGGACTGATCCCGGACCGTGGTCAATAGCCCGTTGTGTTGCTCTAATACGACGTTAACTAAAATTACCATTACCATTACCCAAAAAGAAAGATTCGAGGTAATTTGGTAATTTTAATTGACGTCATACTAAAGTGACAACCAACCGGTATAGTGGTTAAGGTGTTAGCCTCTAGATAGGAAGGTTCCTGGTTCGAATCCGGGTCCGGGCATGGTTGTTTGTAAGCGTATGCTGTAGAGGTGGCTGGTGCACCTTAAATCTGTCGTGGCCGAAAGTCCTCACGTTGGGTTGGTGTAAAAGTTTGCAGAGTGGGATACCAGCTCAAGTGTTGCCTAATGATCTGACCGTGGTTCAAAATTACGAGGTGTTGTCCTCGGATCTTTCCCTTAAGTGATTGATCTCGGACCGTCGTCAATAGCCCATTGTGTTGCTATGGTACGACGTTAATTAAAATTGCCTTACTTTGCCTTATCAAACTAGAGCAACACAATGGGCTATTGCCGACTGTCCGGGATCAATCCCTCTAAGAGAAAGATCCGAGGACAGAACCACGTAATTTTGAACCACCGTCAGATGGCGAGGCAACACCTGAGCTGGCATCCCACTCTCTAAACTTCCACACCAACCCAACGTGAGGACTTTGGGCCACGGCAGAGTTAAAGTGCCCCTGCCGCTTCTATACAATACGCTTACAAACATCCATACAGTGACCCGGATTCGAACCAGGAACCTTCCGATCTAGAGGCTAACAGTTTAACCACCAGACCGGTTGGTGAAAGATTCGATTACACTTCGTAATTTTGAACCATGGTCAGATGACGAAGTCTACATCTGATCGGGCACCCCAATGTCCCCACCAGACCAACGAGAAGAATTTTTTAAGGTGAGTATGGCACATTTAAAGTGCACCAGCTCCGACGTGTATGACGGTCTTGGTTGAATTGAGTATCGAAGAGAAAGGTCTGAGTATCACACTCGGGGTCGCGGTTGTCCAGTGTGCTATCCGTGCTAACGACCAAAAAAACCGTCATGTACAAAGAGGAGGGGCTGGTGTACATTAAATTAGTCGTGGCCTTAAATGTCCTCATGGCGTGGCGTGAAAGTTTGGAGAATGAGCGCCAGCTCAAGTGTGAAATCGCCATCTGACCGTGGTTCAAAATTGGCTGGTGCTCTCGAATCTTTCCCTTCGGGGTTCATCCCGGACCGCCGCTAATGGCCCGTTGTGTTGCTTCAGTGCGACGTAATTAACGTCGTTAATTACGTCGTTAACGCCTACCAATTTACTTGAGTGTACTACCAAGGATAACACTTCGTGACCTTGAACTACGGTAAAAAAAATGTTAATTCCTGAACTGACATCCCATAATTGAACACAAAAGCATTAGTTCAGGCATATGTAAGATATTATGTAACCTCTTCGCTACCAGCCATATAAAAATTCTTTAAAAATCAGTTTTTTTCCTGATAAATATTATCAAATACTTCCAAGTTCTCACGTATATTCTTCTTTTAGATGCTGGCATCATAGGGCTAAAACTTTGAGGTACCTCGGGTCTCAAAGCTGAAAGCCTAATAATTTTCAAATGCTAACATATTGCTTAAGAACGCATTTTTTGTACTTTGCTGTATTATTTATCACTTTATAAATAACTAGCCACTGCGTGGCTAGCCCGGCGTTGCCCGTGATTTAAGGTAATAATATGGTGTAACATTTTCCGCAGAATTAAAATCCATTGAAATTTTCAATCTATTTTTAACGATTCGGATTTTACGAAAAAGAACTTAACAATCCCAGTCAAAATATTTTTTTAATTTTTTTTTGCTCTCATTCGCTGAAATGGAATAGGGCAGGAAATGTAATCTGTTTCTTTATTTTTTAACTCGAAGGGCAGAAGATGTAATTTGTTTATTTTTGGAAAGCAAAAGTTCATGTGACGTCATAATCTCGTGCGAAAATATAAAAGATATATTCAATTTAAAAATTATTTATTTAAATAAAATCATATTTTTAGGTATCAATCTACAATGAAATTTTCATTAGATTTCAAACCCGTTGAAATTGTTACTTTATCTTTAACGGTCTAGGAGATAGAAAAAAGAACCAAATAACTCCAGTTAAAAGATTATTTGTTTTTATCGTCTGTCTGAAAAATCATTAGTCCGCGCAAAATCCAAACGGAAACGAAAACAATAAATTTAGAATCTGTGATCTCTTCTATGCTGTTGCATTCAATAATGATTAAATTTCATTAAATATATTTAAAAATTTTCTAGATTGAATTTTAAAATTCGCATCGACCCTAAAATTGCAAAAAGTTCGGACTACCTGTGTGCCAAATCACATTATTGTAAGTGCCATAGATTCGTCAGGACTTTGCGTGCAAGAAACAAACAGACAGGCAAACACTTCCTTTTATAATATTAAAGACTATTGAAGTTTAGAACCACAAAATATTTTTTTAAATATTTTTTCATGTGATATTTTGTTTTTTGAAGTGCTTTTCGACTTACATAGGTACATTATATTACTACAAAACATAAATGTTGTACATACTATATCTCCATCACTTTAAAGTAACACAATATTTGTAGGAAATAAGACACAAAAATAATTTTTAATACAATTTTTACTGTGTGTGGTATTTTATGAAACAGTTATTTTTCATGATGCAAAGGTACATTTGACATTTTGTACACATAACTCTTGTCCTGGATTTGCATCCAGTTAAGCTACACTTTTAACACTTTTTTTATCATCCATAAATTTTGGCACATGACCTACATTATCAAGATTATCTTTGATTGGTTGATTGACAACCTTTCTCTGCTTTTTTGGAGGTTCTTCCTCTGAACATTTTTGTTTTCTTTTGTTTTTTTGTAATGTTCCCTTCATATATTTATGAGGGCTTGTGCCACCTGCTTTTGGTAGTAAATGAAGGATAAGAATTTTACTTTATTTGCTGAATAATAGCGCACATACATACCAAGTAGTTAAAAATAACCAGATCCACAAAATGAATAAACACTCTTACTGGTCATTTCTTTGTTCGCATGGTACACTTACAATACGTCAAATAGCGGTCACATAAATCGGTTCCACACATTGAGTTATTATAGGCCTGAACAAGTGCCGGCTTGGTACAATAATCTATTTTTTCTCCTCCTTTGACCTCCTCATGCAGCTTGGCACAGGTTCACAGCCCAAATATGACGATAAAAATCTAACGCTTTTATTGTTTTTACATTTTAAAATGCATAGTTTTACATCATTATTTACAAGTTCATCCCACTCTCCTCATTTTAACGTTTTGTCCAATTTTAATTTATTTCGGGCATTTTCAATTTTTTTTTTGTTCCAATCGTACCAGCTGTAAAAATTTCAATCTCGAGGAGATAATTTGCACATTTCAGGTCAGTGAAGTACCTGTCGTATACTACATGTTACCAGTTTGAGGGGATAATTTCCGACAATATCTTCACAACACTTCCTCCAAGGCCTAAAAATGCCATGTCCTCAGAGGAAACACTACCCTTTCCAATTTATATTAGGTCGTCTTATGCCTAAAAATAGAGAATCAATATCATCTAATAAAATTTTTAGTTAATAGAAAACGTAATACTTTAAATTTAAAATATAAAATACCCTAAACGGTTAAAAACAGACAGTTCGTTATATTTGTGAAAGGACAAAAAAACGTAAGAAGTTAACAATGCCAATTTTAGCCGCCGAGTACTCACGTCCACTTACGTGGACCTATATAAGAATCTCTCTCAAATGCACAAAATACAGATTTAAATCAGATAAACTATTTCATCACATATTTAAAGAAATTGTCATCTAAAACGCATTGTCTAAAGGATTTAAAATTCATTAGAAAAAAATTATATTTACTTACTTTTACAAGAACGTTGAGTCAAAGCCATTTCTTCTAAATCGCTTTTGAATGATAAATATTCTACAGGAATTACAGATTTATACAGCCATATATTGGTGTCAATCGGAAGCTTAGACGTCCACGCAAATATACCCAAGTTATTACTATCCATTTTTTCATAAAAATTATTTTTAAGGCAAAAGAGTAGAGGTCCACGTGTGTAGACCCAGGGAGCGAAGAGGATACTATACAACCAGATATTTGGTTAATTTCAAAAAACATATATTTTCCACTCTTAGTACTTACTAGCAAAATATCCGACCTCACTCGTTTGAATTGGTTTCCTCTGGATTGAAGAGATGATCAAAATATATAATGACTGATGTTTTTCATAGAATAAAATAATATTTTAACACTTTTTGCCATCTTTATAATTTTTATACTTACTTTGGACACAAATCCTACGCATGTATATCCATTCATATAATACATTTCACATACATCGCACCCTGGCTGTATGACAAAGGTACAAAATGAAGAAAAATTGTGATATGGTTTCTACTTCAAAATACGATTTTGAGGGAAATTTTGAATTCCCTTTCTTAAGTTCGTTTCATGTTCAACTCAATTAATAAAAACGACTATTTACGGCGAGTGCTCTCGCACTCATAGACAACAAAACAATATTTGTTTTTTTACTTTTGGCACTCTTGCATCCGGCATGCGACATTGCGGAATTTCCCAATCTTCTCCTGTCATTATGAGAAATAATTTTTTAATGTTTGAAAAGTTCTCATTCGGATTTTTTAAACATTATTATTCTTTCAATAATGGCATAATTGCACTTAAAATTTGCTATATTCTGACTTGCCTGCCACTTTAAGTAGAAAACTTTTTGGTGGTGTTGCGTGTGATGAAAAAGAAACACAATTTATTAAAATAATAAATATTTATTTCACAAAACAGAGAAATAAAACAAAATAAAAGATGTCGGGAAAAATCTAATCTAAAGATATTAATTTGTGATTCCTTTTTATCTTTTGATCTCGCAGTTGCCACAAGTTATAACTAAAAATTGCACAAAATTTAGAAATGTGAAATTGTGAAGTGCTAGAGCCCGAAGTCGTTCCTTTCCTTCAAGGTATCCCTGGAGCTATCTTTCAACAGGATAATGCACACCCACATGTTGCAAGGAATGTTCGAGACTCCTCTTTAGCCCAACACATGCAACTTCTTCCTTGGCCTGCTTATTTGCCAGATATGTCGCCTATTGAGCACGTGTGGAATTTGGTTGTTCGGCGTTTCGCTCGTGATCCGCGTCCTACAGCTTTAAAAGACGAACTTTGGGTGCGCATACATACAATACGGAATTCTCTTCTACAAGCAGACATTCAACATATGTTTCACTCCATGCCACGTCGTATAACAGCACGTATTGCAGTGCGTGCTGGCTACACCAAATACTGATTTCGGACACTTAATGTTGTTGTTTTTTGCTTTGAAAATTCATTCATTTATTTGTAGTAATACAAGCCGTTTGTGTATAAAGTTTCATTTAATTCTGATGCCTCCTTCATAGTGTTGCATTTCTTACAAACAGCTGTATACATTCCAATTTTTCCAAAACTACCAAATTATGTTTGATTGAATTATACTTACTCATGTGTTTTAGCATGAAACTCATCTAAATATAACAATAGAGAAATGTTTAATATTGCATTTTACTAAACTAATAGATAATGTATTAAATAAAGCACATTCCAATCCTATATCTGGAAAACATTTATGTGATGCTTACACAAACACAATATCGAATACAGAACAGAAAGACGGACAGACAGACTTTCACAACCAATCTCACTCACTAAATGAAGATAAGTACTCACTGTATGCAAATTTCCATGAATATATACTAAACCATGTGGGTGTATAGGAGACAGACAGACAGACAGCCGGACAGATGGACAGACAGACACCAAACGCGCAAGAGGCGGATTTGGCTTCAGGAGGGTCCAAAACGGATAGAAAACTTGAAATAGGTCGGAAATATTCAATGTACAAACAAACACTCCATTCTTATTATATAGATTTTCATCATGATAGTCTGAATATATAAGCCGACCAATGAACATGTGTTTAAGGTGTTAGCCTCTTGATCGAAAGGTACCTGGTTTGAATATGGGTCAGTGGTGGCTGGTGCATCTTACATCTGTAGCGGCCGAAAGTCCTCACGTTGAGTTGGTGTGGAAGTTTGGAGAGTGTTGTGCCATTTCAGGTGTTGCCTCGTCATCTGACCGTGGTTAAAATCTTCCCTTAAGTTGTATACTTAATAGGTAATGGTCATTTTAAATTAACGTCGTACTAGAGCAACACAACAGGCTATTGACGACGGTTCTGGATTAATCTCCTAAGTGAAAGATCCGAGCCGCGGTAGCTCAGTCAGCAGAGCGTCGGGCTCGCATCACAAGGGTTGTGGGTTCTGTCCTGGGCGGAGCCTGCAATTCTGATGATTGCGAGATCGGCGTTTCGACATGGCTAAAGACCGTCGTGTTTACTAATGGTGACTGGGGCACGTTAAATTGGTCGTGGTCGCAAAGTCCGCCATGTTCCCATACCAAATCAATACCTCTGGGGGTGCCTGATCAGGGGGTTATCGGCCTCTGATTGGGTTCTAAATTACGATATGTGTGAGTGAATGGATGTATGAAAGGGACCTTCCTGTAAAACGGATGTGTCATGTATGTCGAGCTAAGTCGGACTTCCTCCCAATGGGGCTCAATAACAAGGAAGACGCACCCCCCTCGCCTCTTGCCATCTTTTGACGGGCCTGGCACTCCTCCGGTCTGCCAGTGTAGGCATAAGAAACAACAAGTGAAAGATCCGAGGACACCACCACGTGATTTTGTTTCAAAAGGCTCTGTATGATATGATCATTTGTTGTGTGGAAAAATCTGTTGCGATTTTTATCTAAGCTTTTAAAATGAGTTTCTGAACATATCTTCATTTTTCACCATTGTTCTAGCGACGAAATTTAAGGAAATAATTAACTTCAATGTAATTTACTAGGCACTGGTAATTCTTAATTAACGCCATACTAAAGCAACGCAACGTGCTATTGACGATATATATTTTAAACAGTCGCAATTTATTAACGCAACTAAATAATCGCTGTGTATTGATTCTTAGACAGATTAGATGAGTTTAATACCCGGGAGCAGAAAGACAGTCTTTGCAGAACAATTTTTCCTTAATTTTATCAAAATGTTTGCCGATTGTGTTTCATCAATCATAACTTATGATGTTCTGAAGTGCAAAGCGCGCTCCTGGACACATCCTTTTTGTTCTGCTACGAAACAACCTCCCTACACCGTCCCGAATTACCAGAAACACTTTATAAATAACACATCTTCTATGTCAATGACAAAATATTTCGCTTCAAAAGTTATCGACAGAATTGCAAATTCTGAAAGTATGTCTTGGTTTTAAATAATGTAAGTTAATTCATTTGTGGATGTTTTATTAAATATGTAATACATATTTAGCCAATAATTGTGTTTTACGTCTGTTTTTTATTTGACTGCAGTTTTCAAAATACGGACAAAATGCCTGCAGAACAATTGCAATTGCTTGGAGTTGTGTTGCAGAACACTGCATATAACTCCATACCAGGGGTTTTATAATACGAGGTAAATTGTAACTTTGAAATGTTCGAACACTTAGGTGGATGTGACTATCTACCTACATATCGCGCGTCAGCGTGAAAAGCAAAGAAATTAAAAAAAATTCAAGTCTATAGTTTGAAAATGAAACTTTTCACCCATAGTCCAAATGCTGAATTTTGTACTAGTTTTTTTGGTTGAACCCATAAGATGCCGTTTGCACTGATCAAGGCCGATGACCGAAACCAACAAGGGGACATTTCGAGGAATGTTTTAAGTCACGCCTTCTTCAAGGGCACGTTAAAACATTAATATGAATAACCAAGATAGAAACCAGTTGATTTAGCATTACCAATCAAGAAAATACACACAAAAAATGAAGAAAAACTACCAATACTAGAAGAATCAGTTAATCACTTTAAAACGTATAATTCTGTTCCGTGCCGCTTGTTTTCTAATTTTACTGAACTCGCTTTGTAAAGATAGCTTACACAACTGAATAAGCAATATTCCCAACACACTTAAAATGTTCACAGGACTGTTTTTAAGTAATAAATACAGCGATTTAAGCTTATTTAGTCTTGAGGGAAACGTTTGGGTCTGGGTCACCTCAAAGGAGTTTCTTTGTAAAAACATTCGAAACCGACCCAAAAACTCCAGATATGGCACTTCCATAATGCCGAAGTAGGCTGTTTTACCTCTCCACGAAATGATAACTCGAGGCTAAAATCCTTCCTGGAGATGAGTCAGCCATCGCCTTATATTTATGAAATTCAAGTGCAATGAAGTTCAGCCGGAATTATATTATAACTAACCTCAAATTGCGAAATGACTGGCATTATTTGCAAACTTCCTGCAACCGACCGTCGATTAGAAACTAGGATTTAATGAAAATGAGATTGCGTGAGAAATGTTTCAGCTGAAGTTAGGGTGGGGCGGGAGATATACTCGATTAATTCCAGTCAGCATTTAGAGGGATGGACTTTTAATGATCTCTCGAACTGCGGAGGCCTTGTTTGTGTGATTGAGGTGTTTAGACGGTGCTTAATCAATCTGGGGATCTAGATTTGACGGGAAGAGGGTGAGAAGTGAAAAACAAATTGGTTTTAGAGATCTGGCCAAGAAAGAAAGCATCATTTTGAGTTGTACATATCGCACTTCGGCAAGAAAAGTGACACAACTCCAAATTGTAGCATTTGAGAAACATCAACTTGAAGGGTACTATGAAACTTATATTGGAATAGTATAAGCTTCTTTCAAATTTTAGGTAATTATTTATGGTGGTATTTTCTATTATATTCTATAGAATAGTAATATAACACGCTGGGGTACCTCATGTATATTTTTCAACGACATATCATCAACATTTTTATTTTTTGACCTGTGTCACTTTTCTTGCCATGGTTCGATATTTTTCCACTATAATGGGGCTCTTATGACTTCCCTTCCACCTGTTATTGGGTTATGCAAAAGTTCTTGTTTTATTGACAAAAATTGAAACAAATATTATTCTAATTACTAAAAATTACATTTAAACGATACATTTTTGTTCAATGACCTTTCTCCAACTTTCTGGTCGTAGCCTTGGAAGTTGTGGCTTCAGATTGTTGCTGGTCTACCTGCGATGTGCGAAGTTGATTTCTTGCGAGATCCGAACGACAGCATAATCCCGAGTTCATGAAGTTCTGAGATTTCTGGCTAAGGAACTGATCCAGGCGATGAAACTTTCTGAACCACTTACGGCACGTGAAATCGTCAACGGCCACACACACACACACACATCCTCTCCTTTCTTCGTACATCAAAACTACACCTGTGTAGTAAACAACACTTCGGTTTCGCGATGCAATTCCATCTACCGCCAAAAACGGGACAAGCTTTTCGTTCAGCCTAATATATTTCCTCTGTATTTATTACCTTACCTCTTATATCTTCTGTAAGGGCAAAAAGAGGATTAAATTTGAAGTTTGATGGAAATGCTGTTTATTTGAAAATTAAGGATGCACTTGAAATAGCAGGACTTACGTCATTTTATCTACAAGAAAATAGGAGGGTTCAAAAAACCACAATAATTGACTATGGGATGAGTGGACTTGCTGGGGTTGGGATGATTGATTATGGTGCTGGAATTTGTTGGGGGTGGAGCCAGCAAGGGAATAATTGAACAGCAGAAAGGTCTTTTGGACGATGGGGACATATCGCCTGTTCTTCAGTTACTCGTTGATTGGCTAAAAAGTTAAAGCAACACATCCAGAGATCCCATACCATTGTCCCTGGAACATCGCAACTGTTATCAACGACACCCCAACTCAAAAGCCAGAGAGCAAATCCGATTACAACCACTCTCCTAAAAACGTGCCTTCAATGCACCTCTGATCCCTCACAAAACAGGTACACTTCTATGATACTCTTAGGCCCGGTGCACACATCGGTTTTTCAACGTGCGGCGCCGCTGCCGCAACGCAAGTGCGGTCTGAGATACATTTGATCCAATGGAGCAGTGCACACATGCCTCAAGCGCCGCTGGGGCGACGCACGTCCAATTTGCGTGCAATTTGTACCGTAGTTACCCACGGCGCCGCACGGTCGCCGCACATGAGTCTCCGTTCTGAAGTACCTTGTTTTCATAAACAAATGGAATATAAATAATAATTAATAAATGATTGAATCCAGTAACGTCTACTTTGATTCAAAATATACTTTTTTTTACACCAAGTCAGCACAATAAACACGTTTTCTTCGATAGAATATTAATCGCAAATGGCGCGAAATGAGTTCGTGCGTCATTTCACGGTTATGTGTGCATTGTTGGGTTTGGGTTTGCAGTGGCCGCACGTTGAAAAACCGGATGTGTGCACCGGGCCTTAATGTGAAATAAATAACAAGATGGTCAAGCGATATTATCTTTTCACATGGGTTATTTTATGATCTTTAATAAATACCGAGGTCACACTTCAGCGATATCCAAGAGATCATTTTCCACTTTCGTCCCACTATGTTCCTAATGTCTCTCTTCTCCTTTCACATGTCTTACTTTGTTATTTTGTGTTTGGCGCAGCTTAACCCTATAGGGTCCTTGTGCCATGTAACACCATGACAACCAACCTAACGTGAAATTACTGAACGTTCTTCATACCAATATTTATCTGCTTCTTGGCAGCGGCCCGGGACGGGTTCTGGAATTGTTTTTTTTTTAAGCTATTTTTATGACTACATATTTAATCGTGGACACATTCTGTGGTATATCTATATATATAATTATCTTATGTGGCACGCAAAAAAGACGTTATTTGTTACAAAGTTTTGGCAACACTGTGCGATTGTTTGTTTACCAAGAAGTCTCGCGCATCAATTGAATTTATAGCGCTATCGGATAAAATTTTATTGGAAAAATGAATATCAGTCGAACTGTTGCAGCTTATAAACGACATGCTGGGTATTCGATTTCCAAGGCAGCGCTCGCATTTCGAGTCAAAATTTGCTCAGTTTTAATTTGAATTCCAAATTGTTCGAGTTCTGATTCTAGAGGTACTGTATAATTTTTCTGTTGTACAACAAATTTATTTTTGAAAAATATTTTTTTCGAAAATAGTTTTTTGAAAAAAATTTCTTTATTGATGCGAACGCGAAGCCGGCAAGGTTCGAGCAGCGAACCAATGAGGATTGCAAAGTAATCCTCCGGGGGTCGTCGAGCGTTAGCGAGTAGGGGGCGGGCCCCCTAGTAATACTCTAATATGTCGAAAAGCTCAAACCTAGATATTTAAGGTCATGTTCACAATCTAACTAAAGGTTCACTAATCCTTTTCTAACGCGCGTTTTCGTGATCAGCTTTCCGTAAGCATTAAATTATGTTTTTTATTACCCTATTTCAAGTTTCTATCTTTGCGATCGTTGAAGATTAAAATTTGAATTGATTCGAAATCTGCGGAAAATTTTACACCAGATCGCGATACTTTAAATGTGATTTCCTTTAAATAAATAATTAATTTTTTATTAAAAATAATTAAATAATCAAACGGTAAATACTGAAATTTTACTAGTTATCACCGTCCCAGCCTAAGCCATTCGGTGTATCCCAAGTCTATGGGTGTATTGCCACGTAATTTTGAACCACGGTCAGATGACGATTCAACATCTGAGCTGGCATCACACTCTCCTAATTTCCACACCAACCCAACGTGAGGACTTTCGGCCACGAAAGATTTAAGGTGAATTAAATAATGAAATAATAAATCTGTTTTTGGTATCAATTTGGCGTAGAATATTACGCTGATCTGAAATTCGTTGAAATTTTCACTCTGTCTTCAACGATTGCAAAGATAGAAACTTGAATTGGAGGAATAAAAAACAACAATTTCATCTAATATCCAACTGTCCACAGATTTGTCTGCCATAAAACATCATGGAAATAAGATTATGTAAATAGGATAACAAAAAATAGGATATTCATAATATTATGCATATATATAATAATATTAATATTATAAATAAGTTATTTGATCCAAAGATAGTGTCTGGTTCTCCTTGCACCAGCATCCCAATTATTTTACATGATCACAATCTCAGTGTTATTTTTTTACGGAAAAACGTATCTCTTGGACTTAGAGACTTAGAAGCATATCTTGTTTGACTGCACCGCGAAGAGAACATTTTTAGGAATTTGCTTCAAGACAATGTATGATTCATCTTCTGTTCTTACTGTTATTTCTAATGTTCGTTTTAAATATATTGCTTCGCTGGCGTATAGTAGACGTAGTGAAATAGACGTTAATACGCCGGAATCATGTATCAAGATGTAAATGTAAATCAACTACTGTCTCCTTGTATGCTTGATTGGTTCAACGTTATGCACATTGATATTAATAACTTTATATATTTTTGGTTGGTATTAAGATGTAGAGCGACTTGAAATATACCCGTTTGTGTTGAGTTTCTATTTAATATTGGATAAACATCAGTTTAATCAGCAAAATGTGTTTTAAATTAAATCAGGAGTCAGAATTAACAAGTATGATCAACTAATTTTGTAATACATTATAAGTGTATAGTTTCTGCATTTTCAAAAACTTTGCTAATATTTGTGAAGATGTTTAACAAATATTAGTCTATTATAAATATACTAATTAGAAATATGATGTGTGTACAAAATGATAAGTAATTTGGGGGAATTCCAGTTTACACGAATCTACTCATGTGCCTTTTTGGTAATGAGCTGAACGTGTCTTCACAACAATACCCATAGCTTCCATTATAATTAACAGATTAATTATTGTATGGGGCTCTTGTAATTGACTGATGTGTGTTCGTGATTATGTTACATATATTAATTAACGTTCATCGAGTTGTAAACTGAAACTTCTGAAACCTTAGCGGAGTCAAAAGTTTTATAAATGTAAAGGATCGAAAATATAAAAGGTTATGGAGGCTTACAGGCTTTGTAAAAAGTTTATAGATGTGTGTGTGTGTGTGTGTGAGCTTTTAACGATTCAATAACAAAATGAAATACGCATTACTATATTTATGATTTAACATCCAGTAAAGTTGTGTAGCAATTTACGTTCAGTAGAAAATTAAACAGTGGATCATTAAAGCATTCAATCCAGAGGAGACCCTTTAAGACTGTAGTCTGGTAAATATATTTTTTAAAGTTGATGGCCTTTTGCAACAATAATTCGTAAGTGCAATGTTTTTCGGGTATACATTAAACTAACCTAAATGGAATATTATTGTGTAATCATAAAGAGTATTAATACATTTATGTATATACGGTGTGGTAAGTTGACAAAGGTAATAATATCACATTTAAGTTAATTATAGATCACTGAGTTAATGAAATCGTATACCGTACTGTAGTTTCATCAGACAAACATCATTAGATTAGTTTGTGCTGACTTTTATTGTTATATCTCTTTCAGACCTCCAAACATTTATATTTGTTGCGTCACAAACACCTTCAATACGAGATTTTTTAGCTATTATTTTATGAAGAGATCACGTTATTATGGTTTGGAATGAAACACACAGTACTGCGAACTGGCGAAGATAGAGAGGTAGGTATTTTAATTAACGTCGCACTGGAGCAGTACAGTGGGCTATTGGCGACGGTCCGGGATCAAACCAGATGGAAAGATCCGAGAAAAACACCACATAATTTCGATCCACGGTCAGATGAAGGGATCATGTCGGAACATACGAAGAAACGTTACTCAGTGTTATAAGATTTGAGAACTGGATATTGACCCCCTTGATCTTCAATTTCAGTGCGAATTTGTTTCTTTACTTTTCTGCTGATTTTTCACTTACATTTGCTACGAAGATGTGATTAAGGCCCCGTTCACGTGAGTCGTTTCAACGCGCGTTTGGCGAGACTAACGAGGTCCTACTCTTCAAGGTCGCAAAGATAGAAACTTAAATTAGAGGGGAAAAAAAGCACAATTTAATGGGGAACCCAGCTAGCCTCGCCAAACACGCGTTGAAAAGCCTCATGTGAACAGCGCCTTGTTCACATGATACGTTTTCAGACGCTCGTTTTCGAGGTCAGCTTTCCTTAAGAATTAAATTTAAGTCATCATATTTAGACGCTCAGTGCAGTTGAAAATAGACAGGAACATCTACATAATGATGCTTCTGCTCTATAACAGAGGCTTCAATCACAGTTCTAATGGCGTGATGATATATAATCAATCACATGATCAATCATGGATCGATGGACGTGCTATACCATATAAAGTTTCCTAATCGATAGCTGGAACCTTGAAATCCATCGATTGCGTATTTTTATCTTTTCTTCGATAAACATACCTTAGAAAATTACCTTATGTAAGGAAACGTTATTTCATTTTACTCGTATTCCGACCCTTGAAATCTATCCAAATCAATATTCTCAATGATCGCTCAGTCATACCAATTTCGATTACAATTGGATATTATTAAATTATACCAAAGATTTTGCACCACGTTCTTGAAATCGGTATGTATGTATACATTTAATTAGCGTCGCACAGAAGTGACGCAACGGGCTATTGGCAAAAGTCCGGGATCAAACCCCAAGGGAAAGATTCTAGGATAACAACACGCAATTTTGAGCCACGGTTACATAACGTTCATACTATTCAGAAAAGAAATATCAGAAACCAACATTTTCATCTCCAATACTCGCCTCTTTCTTTTCGAGCTCTTTTCTTTTTTCTAATTTCAGACATATATGAAAGAGTACAATTCCAGTGTCAAGTTAATCAATTTGTCAAAATCAGTTTTATACGAAAGGCGTTTCTTTACCTTCAACTGATGTAATATAGTTCTATATTGTGCCGTTTTACAAACGTTTCTATCACCATTTATACCTTGAGAAAACGTGTCACTTTACTTTACTTTTAGTATCTATATGCTATTTTGCGCGTTTACACATCCCCGTCACATGTAATACATTTTCCACTTAAGCCCGTTGTGTTGCTCTAGTACGACGTTAATTACAAATTACCAAAATTTACATTTTCCACTTAAGTACGTGGCCTTAGATCGGCGTTATTTGTATATTGGCAGGTGGCAACAAACGGAAATAAATTGTTGTAAAATCAACCGTTCTGAGAATAATTCCACAGTTTTACTCAGAATTTAAACATGCTTCATTTGAGCTAGGAACTCCTAAGCAATGGCGTTTAGATAGCGCACCCCGGATGAACTCCCGTCACCCTAATGAAAGATTTTCAACAGTCTGATTACAGAAGGCAATGAAAAATCTGGAGTATTTGGTATATTTTAATTAACATCGCACTGGAGCAACACAACGGGCTGATGGCGGCAGTCTGGGATAAACACCGAAGGGAAGGATCCGAGGATAACGTAATGTAGTTTTGAGCCACGGTGAGATGACGAGGTTACACTTGAGCTGGCAACCCCTTTCCAAACTTCCACACCACGCCAACGTGAGCACACTTAAGGCCACGACAGATTTAACGAGCACCATCCCCCTTTTAGTCATCAGCATGTATATATTTGCAATTGAAACTTTAGTGCTACTTTCTATACTACGGTTAAAAAGACCAATTTTTGAGCTTTTGTATTTTGATTTCGAAATGTCACTGTCAGATCTGATGAACATGTGAGACTTAAATTTTAAAAAAGTTAAGAAAACAAATCATAAATATGTGATCTGTAATATACATACACCGAATACAATCCATATTGAGGAAGGTAGGTTAGTTGAATTAACACTGGAGGAACTCAGAGAACGAATACTAGCATTCGAGGAGGTTAGTTGAATTAACACTGGAGGAACAACACAGCGGGAAATCCTAATAAAGAAATACCTCATTGGTCACATAATTATTTATTATAAGTAAGTGTTTTATATTGTCGTAATTTAATTTTGCAAATTTGCTTTATCCGACCAATTTCGCAACTTTCAGGGTCCTTTTGATTTTATACATCTCTTGTATTGTTTTTACTGTAACTAAGCTCGGATATAACAGATTTTCCTTACTTACATTTGAAAACGGTTTTAGGACTTCTGCACTTTGTGGATCTAGAATTTTACTAAGATAGATGAAGTTTAGATAATACTTTTAAAGTTAATAACGATTCAAGGTATACTAATCGAGCAACAAGAGGAAAGTGTAAAATAAAGTAGGGGAAGGTGTCGTACCTTGAGACAGTTTTAAACAAATATTTTTCCTGAGGCTATATTGTAGCTGAAGTTTGTTTTTCCATCAACTATTTACATTAATTAATTTCGGAAGAATTTACCATTTTTTATTTATTTGTATACCTCGAACACCAACTGTTTAATAAATTGTTTTGTTAATCGATTCAAATGTCCCAAGGTTCAACAAGGTGTTCTACCTTGGGATTCATGGCGTTGTACCTTGGGATACATGGTGTTGTGCCTTGGGATACTGTTGTTGTACTTTGGGATACATGTTGTACCTTGGAAGACTGTTGTTGTACTTTGGGATACATGTTTTGCCTTAGGATGCATGGTGTTCTACCTTGGGATACATGGTGTTGTACATTGGGATACTGTTGTTGCACCTTGGGATACATGTTGTACCTTGGAAGACTGTTGTTGTACTTTGGGATGCATGTTGTACCTTGGGATACATGTTGTACCTTGGAATGCAGAGATTACAACTTTACTTTTAGATTTTTTGAAGTAGACTACATTCATAATAAATCAATTCCACACATACTAAATTCCGTATTTATAAAAAATTAATCACAGTTTCAACATTTTATCGCTTGGCCGTTATTTTAGTGTTTCTATTGCTGTGATACTCTGTAATGTAGTTTGCCGAGTGGTGTGCCTGTCAACACAACGAAACAGCCTAATTTATAAATAACTTGCATTTATTTTTCAAAAAAAGTAAATATACAAATACAAATACAAATACAAATATTGACGACCAGCTACAGGCTCGATCCCAACAAGGCTGGTCCTTTGTTTATCAATTCCCCAATTCCCACTGACTATCAAATTGTATCTTAAATTCGTACACTCCCTTTGAATTAACTACAATTTGAATTACAATAGAGATTTGCATTTCTGTGTCTTGGGAGCTGCAAAACAGGCAAAAATTAGCCCCATAACCGAGCACCACAAAACAAACACCTCTGCTCAGCTGGAGCTCTCCAGCAGATCTCTCTGTGTGATCAGATTTTTCAGGAAATCTCAGAAAAATTTGTAATTAGGAAAAATTACCTGCACTCAAAACCAATGGGATGGCTGTCGAAGACCATCTGCGCGGCCCGGCCAGATTAAAGGGGCTTAAAAATTTTAGAAACCATTGACTTAAACAACGTGTTATTGATACAAAGCAAGGAATAAAAAAATATATTAGCTTGCTACGAAGAAATTCCGCGTGAAAAAAAGAAGGCATTGTGTCGTCAGACGAATTTGTTAGATTTTATAAAGCCATCGACATCGAAATAACTTTTTTACGTTGCACATGAATTTTTTTAACACTTTTTTTTTAATATGTATAAAAAATAACTGCAATTTTATTAAATATTTTTCTTCAAAATTAATGTTTTTGTTAGTCCTTGGTCTCAATTTTAAAAAATTTATATGCCTCGACTTACGCGATTTTCCGTCGGTCCCACCTATTGTGTAACTTCTGGGTATTAGTGTATTTGTAAACCCAGACTGTTGTATCAAAGGACAAAATAAATTGTTGTACCTTGGGATGTCCCAAGGTACAACATTTATTTTGTCCCAAGGTACAACTGGTTGCCTTTACAAATAAAACAGTCTAGAAAGTAGTATCAGGTATATGTTAACATCGAAATCGTATGATCATTGAGTAGAACAGATTTTTAACCAACTTTACCAACAATAAAAAAATGTAATTATAATCAGTGAAAATACAAGAATTAAAATTGAAAAATCCAAACTATTTACTTTCTAGAGGACGTATTTAAATTAGTTGTTTTGCAAACACAACAAACACCTGTGGAGTGCCAATCTTTGTTGAGAAAGTTCTCTGGTGGCAAATGGTAAACTACAATGTATTATTTTGCTACTTACTCAAAAGGTACAACTGTCCCAGGTACGGCACTTTCCTAAAATTTTTCTAAGTATTTCTTGATTGTTCTATGTATTATTATAAACATCTGTACTCACCTAATACTTGTATATGTATGAAGGTACGATCCAATTACATCTTGTGTAGCAAACAATTATTGTAGAGCAACAAATCCCTAAACTGTTCCATATACATACCCTTATTCTACATCCCTTACCTACGTACCTAATATATATGTGCACGCACTACATCCATCTATCTACATATAGATATATGTAGTATTCCGTACCTTCTAGTTCTATACCAACCAACATACTACTGCGATCAAAAAGTAGTCGGAATGCTTCCTTTAAAATATATATATATAGTAAATATCGTCTCTGAACTTTTATCAAATATTTTTACGACTTATATAAACACGTGAAAACAATCAGGGATTGATTTAATTTCATCGTCTGAACATAAATTTGTTTTTAATAAGAGCATAATTTTCACTTCGTTGTTTTTCCAAAATGTCGAATGTAATTGTGCAATCAACATGCATTCAATTTTGTTTCTGCAGTGGAATTTCTGCTACAAACACATTTGAAATGTCGCAAAGAGCTTTTACAGACGACTGTTCATCAAAAACAACTTTATTTGATTAGTATAAAAAGTTTAAAGATGGAGAATACGTCGTAGATGATTCGCGATAATGGTAGACCATCCACTTCGACTAATGATCAACATGTGAATCTCACGTCAGAGAATTGATGCTTAGTAATTATCGTTTAACAATAAGAGAAATAATTGAACAAGTTCCTATACATTTGGTTCCTGTCAAGCAATTTTGAAAGATCATTTATATTTTCGACGCGTCCCTTTTCGAGTTGTTCCAAAAACTTTGAATTTGTCCCCAAAACAACAAAGCATTGTAGTGGAATACGGCTCCACAAACTCCGCATTCACCTGATATGGCACCGTGTGACTTTTTCTTATTTCCACGGGTGAAACTCCCTCTTCGTGGTCACCGTTTTGAGTCCATTGATGCAATAAAAGAAAATTCGATACGAACACTGAAGGGATTTCACAAAAAGGCATGTTTTTAGGATTGGAAAAAACGTTGGCAGACGTGCATTGAAGTCGGCGGAGGTGATGTAATAAATGTTGACCAATAAATTGATACCTTTTGTTTTATGACAGCATTGGGGGTATTGTCGATCACTGTCTATCCCCTAAACTTATATACCATATGCCTCACAATTTACCTAAACTTCATGCCCATCTATCTATTTTCTATATAAAGAAATAATAAGATAGTTCTTATAACCTACTCACGAGGTAAATTGATACCTTTTGTTTTATGACAGCATTGGGGGTATTGTCGATCACTGTCTATCCCCTAAACTTATATACCATATGCCTCACAATTTACCTAAACTTCATGCCCATCTATCTATTTTCTATATAAAGAAATAATAAGATAGTTCTTATAACCTACTCACGGGGTAAATTGATACCTTTTGTTTTATGATAGCATTGGGGGTATTGTCGATCACTGTCTATCCCCTAAACTTATATACCATATGCCTCACAATTTACCTAAACTTCATGCCCATCTATCTATTTTCTATATAAAGAAATAATAAGATAGTTCTTATAACCTACTCACGGGGTAAATTGATACCTTTTGTTTTATGACAGCATTGGGGGTATTGTCGATCACTGTCTATCCCCTAAACTTATATACCATATGCCTCACAATTTACCTAAACTTCATGCCCATCTATCTATTTTCTATATAAAGAAATAATAAGATAGTTCTTATAACCTACTCACGGGGTAAATTGATACCTTTTGTTTTATGACAGCATTGGGGGTATTGTCGATCACTGTCTATCCCCTAAACTTATATACCATATGCCTCACAATTTACCTAAACTTCATGCCAATCTATCTATTTTCTATATAAAGAAAGAATAAGATAGTTCTTATAACCTACTCACGGCGGGGGGGGAGATATGTTCAATTAAAAAATTATCTATTAAAAGAAAATCATATTTTTAGGTATCAATCTAACTAACATTGTACTCTGTCTTTTCCGTTCTGGGAGATAGAAAAAAGAACTGAATTCAGTTAAAATATTTTTATCGTCTGACTGGAAATTTATTCGTCCGCGCAAAATCAAAGCGGAAATGAAAAAAAAAAAATTTTCTCTACGTTCTCCGGATGAAACAAACTTGGCATGTTTCCAAACCCTCACTGCAAGGTCACACGGGTAGAAAAAGTTCTCCGCGTTTGAAAAAGCGATGAAGAATAAAACTATTAAATTCATTTAAAAATCTTCTAGAATAAATTTAAAAATTCGCCGCGACCCAAAAATTGCAAATAAGTTGGACTACCTGTGTGTCAAATCTCATTGCTGTAAGTACCATAGAATCGTCAAGATTTTGCGGACAAACAAACACTTCCTTTTATAATATTAGAGATACTTTCGACCTATATATTTCTACACCTATCTGTAACTACATACTTATATGCCAACTCATATATCCAACAACGTACCTAACTCCATGTCTATCCGTCTTTGTATAAAGAACGAAAGAGAGTTCTTATCCAGATGTGTTACGTAAATTAATTAGCGCAGAGAAGCACTTCACAAAAAGCTAGAATAAAAAAAGCCATTCCGAATAAAATACCGTCTATCTAATGAAGATAGTGAATAACACTTTCGATTTGCGACAAAGAGAAATAATTCCTACGTGAAATAAATTGCTACCGTCAGCAGTTTTTTCCGTCACAGAGATGGAGAAAGAAAAAACTCCGGCTCTTTCCGCCTGCTCTTTTAGATGGCAGGAATGTTTTCTCTTTGACCATGTGAGAAATGCTGGGAAAAAAACCTTTTTCTCCATGACTTTTTCCCCGGCTACAATTCGTTATGTGGCTATTAGAGGAACTCTTTTTTTTCCCATCTCATTTTAGTTTTCGTTGTTTTTTTTCATTCGTCTTAGTTACATTTGTTTTCCGTTTCAGCAGTCCGGGTCACATAAAATAATAAATCTTTCTCGGTTCAGATTGATGATCCATCGAAAAATGTAAGGGGAGCGTTTTGTAATGAGAAAAAAAATAATAAAACTGTCGAATAGGATCCCTTGTTGATGGGACAAAGAACGAATTTCGTCGCTCAATTCGGATAGCTTGGAACCAGAACCGATTTGGGAACCCGTATACTCGGATTGGAATTGTTTGCAAATACATTTAATTTGAAGGGAACACTAAATTGTGGTAGAAAATGACTTGTATACACCATATTAAATAAAACAGATAATTAAAAACCAAATGCCATCCTATGGTCACACTTTTCGTCTATCCAAACTTGACTCAACCAAGTAAACAAAATAGCATAGTGTAATAAATTCATTATTGTATTGTTTGGGTTGGTTGTTTTTTAGGTTTTATGGCGAAAAGGCCATCTATATATATATTTCTCTTACGTGGCACGCAAAAAAGACGTTATTTGTTACCGCGTTTTGGCAACATTGTGCGATTGTTTGTTTACTAGGAGCCTCGCGAGTCATTTGAATCTATAGCGTTATCGGATGAAATTTTATTGAAAAAAAATAAATTTTAGACGAGCTGTTGCGGTTCGTAATAGAAATCTAAGAAAGCGGAGGATCTTTTCAGGGCTATTTAAAAAACGGTCCTTTTCAAGGCTAACAATTATAGTACAACAAGACGCGTGCACTACAACTTTCGACTACATACTCAGTCAAAAAGTGTATGGGTGGCTCGAGTACTGGGGAAATGTACACACAAACAACATGCTGGGTATTCAATTTCCAAAGCAGCGCTCACATTGCGAGTAAAAATTTGCTCAAAGTTTTCATCTAAATTCTGATTCCAGAGGTACTGTATATATATTTTATGTAATACAACAAATTTAGATTTGAAAAATATTTTTTTGGAATATATTTTGTAATCAATCCCTTCTGCTAGGACACATGTCTTCATTGATGCGAGCGAAGCGAGCATAGGTTCGCGCAGCGAACCAATGAGAATTGCGAAGCAATCCTCCGGGGGTTGGCGAGCGTCAGCGAGCAGGTGGCGGGCCCCCTAGTATTTGGTTATTCTATGTTAGACACAGGACCATACGACATCCATTAATAGACATTTAACACGCAAGGAAACTTTTAATGACACAAAAAGAGAGTATTACACCTAGGTAGTAATCAAACCTGTATATATTAGGGATAAGGTTGATTGTATTTTAAAGCAATTAGTAATTTTGGTAGTATTGTAATTAACGTTCTGCTAGAGCAACACAACGAACTATTGACGATAGTCCGGGATCAATCACCTAAAGCGAAAGATCCGAGTAGAACATCACGTAGTTTTGAAGCACGGTCAGATGACGAGGCAACACCTGAACTAGTACCCCACTCTACAGACTTCCACACCAACCCAATATGAAGACTTTTGGCCACGAAAGATTTAAGGTGCACCAGCCGCCTATACACCATACGCTTACAAACATCCCTGCAATGACCCGTATTCGAACCAGGAATATTCCAATCTAGAGCCTAACATCTTAACCCCCAGACCGGTTGGTCGGCTAATGAAGTAAAATCTAAGCTATTTGTATTGTGGACTTGAGGTATTCGTTTTGAGTTTATAGCACAAGGCCATTTTTGACCATGCTTCGCCAAATCACAAGACAGAAGACATCAAGTCATGGATATACACACAAACAAGGAATGTTGTACCGACACAGAGGTTAGAAATACACCCATGATAAGATACAGGAATAGTACCTTTACCATCTATACATCTCTCAGGCTGCTAGCGCATAGGGGAAACGGAGCTACGGCGACCTTATTTGTATTAAGGATTTAATGTATAAGCATTCGATTTTGCAACTATTTCATCAATTTCTCAACTAACAGCCCGAAACGCCTAATTGTTTAATTTCACCAATTCCATTGAATCATGGTTGTGGTGTGGATATTTATAAGTTGCCAATTCAAATTTGACCACGTCATCTGACCATCAGATTTTGTCAGATGACGTGGTTCAAAATGACAAGCTGTTGGCTTTGGATCTTTACCATTGTATTGGATCCCGGAACGACACCAATAACCCGATGTGGTGTTCCAATGTGACGTTAATTCAATACTCTCTCCACTCCAACAGATAATTTGTCATCTGACCGTGGTTCAAAATTACGAGGTGTTGTCCTCGGATCTTTCCCTTAATTTACTGAACCCGGACCGTCGTCAATAGCCCGTTTTGTTGCTCTAGTACGACGTTAACTAAAATTACCATTACCAGCAGATAATTTCGTTTCTATAGAAAACAATTCTATAAAGAAATGTAGCTTATTTCTATAGAAATGTATAATTATAGAATTCTATAGAAATGTTTAATTATATAATTCTATATAGAAATGTATAATTATAGAATTCTATAGAAATGTATAATTATAGAATTCTGTAGAAATGTATAATTATAGAATTCTATAGAAATGTATAATTATAGAATTCTATAGAAATGTATAATTATAGAATTCTATAGAAATGTATAATTATAGAATTCTATAGAAATGTATAATTATAGAATTCTATAGAAATGTATAATTATAGAATTCTATAGAAATGTATAGTTATAGAATTCTATAGAAATGTATATCGATACAATTCTATAGAGGTGTCTACATACATTATATATATTTATATAGACGTTCTATAGAGGTGTCTACATACATTATATATATTTATATAGACGTTCTATAGAGGTGTCTACATAGATTATATGTATTTATATAGACGTTCTATAGAAATGTATAATTATAGAATTCTATAGAAATGTATATCGATACAATTCTATAGAGGTGTCTACATACATTATATATATTTATATAGACGTTCTATAGAGGTGTCTACATACATTATATATATTTATATAGACGTTCTATAGAAGTGTCTACATAGATTATATGTATTTATATAGACGTTCTATAGAAATGTATAATTATAGAATTCTATAGAAATGTATATCGATACAATTCTATAGAGGTGTCTACATACATTATATATATATATATATATATATATATATATATATATATATATTATATATAGACGCTGTAGCGCCCTAGGGGGTCTCCTTGCAACAGCTTTCATGGAGGTCCTTATCGAGATTTCCTTTGTTACGTGGATTCGCAGTCGAAGGGAATCGGCTGGCGATTTTATGGCCGGATGGGGGTAGCCCTCGTCTTTGAACTGTAGCGGTTTCGGAAGAACGTGTGCGGTCTCCTTTAGAAGAGAAGACAATCGTTGAACGCATAAACGTGAACGAACGCAGAGCTAGTCTGCTCCTATGAAGCCGCGAAACTGAAACCCTATTTGTATATATCATCTATTAGCCTCTAAATAGCCTTAACTTATGTATATCTTTAGTAACTAATTAAATGTGCTGTATTTTTAAAAGTCGTATTAATTGTATTCAAGCCACTCCCCGCCTAAATTCTACTACGTTACAACGTTCTGTAGAGGTGTCTACATACATAGTTTATATAGACGTTCTATAGAAGTTACTTTATAGAGCTAATGGAAGAACGGGCCACCATTCCAAAGGATTCAATAGACCACATTCTGTAGAAGTTGATAGAATTCTATAGAACTGTTTCAAAAGGACTACCCTTTTGAATCATGCAAGCAGCACATCAAACTAAAGACTATAAAATAGATTTCCTAAATAATCTTCTGTAAACACCTCAGAAGATGAAATGAGCCATCGGGATGATACTCGGAAGATACAAACTGTTAATGGAATTCCCATACCTTTCGTCCAAGAGGCAGCTTGTCCATTTAATTTGCGAGATAATGAGTGAAATCGCTCTTCATTCAGTGTTGTTGACGAATGCGACGGATTTCCAGTTAGGAGATTGAATAACACATTATTTGATGTAGAAATTCAAAATATTTGCGTTTCGACTTAGAGCCTGTTAAACTTATTGAATATTTGAGCTTGCATCGCGGAGTGTTTGTGGAAGAGAGACGGGAAGGACGTGCTAACAGTTGCGGCATGTTTGCTGATAGGTGGAATCGATAACGGGAATGCTCGTCATTTATGGATAACGCAGAAGGGCGTAATGCTTAGCATTAATAAATTGCTTGTAGTTAGTTTTTTTTAAGTAAATGTAACTTACACAGAAACATGTCACTGTATTCTAATTTTAGACAGATTTGCTTTAAGACGTCTTCTACGAAGAAGCTGCTGTACATTATATTTGTCGTAGTTTCAAATGTCCTCAAATTGACGTGGTGTAAAATTTTGTAGAGTGAGATGACAGCTCAGGGTTTAACCTCATCATCCGACTGGATTAATCCCGGACTGTCCCCAATACTGTTCTGCATATTGCGTTGAAAGCACGTTCTTTCTCTACACTGCCGACGGGCCGTGGTATTTCTGTTGGAAGTGTAACGAATTAGAAACTGTAAGGTTACGAGTTCTAATCCAACCAAAGACCGACGTGTACAAACGGGGCTGTGTATCTGTACGTTACATCTGTCGTGACCTTAAATGTCCTCACATTGGCGTACTGTGGACATTTAGAGAGCGGGGTGACAGCTGAGGTAAGACTTCATCATCTGACCGTGGAAAATTACGTGTTGTTGTTCTGGGATCTTTTCATTCGGGATTGATCCCGGGCCGTCGCCAATAGCCCTTTGTGTTGCACCAGTGCGACTTTATTTAAAACATCTACCTACTTACAGTACGAACATACGATTCTAATTGTCAACCATATTTCTATGTATTTTACATGGTTGCATTTTAATAACGTAATTGAATAATCGCTGTGTATTGATTCGTAGACGTATTGGATGAGTTTTACAATACGAAGTAACTCCTATCTCTTAATTGTACGAACACTTAATGGAGGCTTTAAAGGAGGTTCTACATTTTGTAGTAACCATAGAACCTTCTACAAAGCAGTAGGTTCTATGCTTTGTATAAAGTCCAATGCTTTGCTTGTATCTCTTTTTAAAATACCCGTACAATGAAATATAAATATTATCTTCCATACGATTAGATTGACTAACAAAAATTGTGATAGATTACTAAAAAAAAAAATTTTAAAAAAAAATTGAATATGAAGCAAGATATATTTAACGCTTGTATATTTAAATGTTACGATACTGTAGAACTAAATACAGTCTATGGGCCTTGGCAACCCATAGATATATTTAACACCTGTATATTTACATGTTACGATACTGTAGAACTAAATACAGTCTCCAGGCCTTGGCAACCCAGGAGAAAGAGTAACGGATACACAAAGAGATCGAAACTCGGTCTTACCAAAGAACATCATGTACGAAAAAGCTGCTGTAGCTACATTATATTTGTCGTAGTTTCAAATGTCCTCAAATTGGAGTGGTGTGAAAGTTTGGAGAGTGAGGTGTCACCTCAGGTGTTGACCTCATCTGACTGGATCAATCCCGGACCGTCGCGAATAACCTATTGTATTGCTCCAGTCATACGTTAACTAACTATATACCTAAGCCGCGGTACATCAATCAGTAGAGCGTCGGGCTCGCATCAGAAGGGTTGTGGGTTCTGTCCTCGGCGGAACCTGCAATTCTGATGATTGCGAGATCGGCGCTTCGAACTGGCTAAAGACCGTTGTGTTCACCAATGGTGACTGGGGCACGTTAAATAGGTCGTGGTCACAAAGTCTCCCATGTTCCCATACCAAATCAATACCTCTGGGGGTACCTGATCAGGGGGGTTATCGGCCTCTGATTGGGATCTAAATTACGATATGTGTGAGTGAATGAATGTATGAAAGGGACCATCCTGTAAAACGGATGTGCCATGTATGTCGAGCAGAGTCGGACTTCCTCCCGATGGGGCTCAATAACATGGAAGGCGAACCCCTTCGCCTCTTGCCGTCTTCGACGGGCCTGGCACTCCTCTGGTCTGCCAGTGTAGGCATAAGACACAACAACAACAATCTTATACATACAGCCTCGGCTCCAATCCAAATGGTAATTCTATGCAGAGTAGTAAAAATCTAAATTTTATTTCTGATGATTGAAGTGGTTCAAAATTACGTGGTGTACTCGTGGAATTTATTACCTTGTGGAATTTATCCCGAACCGTCGTCAATAGCCCGTTGTGTTGCTGTATTACGACGTTAATTAAAATTACCTTTACTTACCTTACCTGATGATTGAAATTTAAATAAAAGTTTCTTTAGAGCAATTGTAATTCATTTACGTCGCACTTGAGCAACACAACGGTCTGTTGGCGATCGTCCGGGATCAATCCTGAAGGGAAAGATCTAAGGGTAGCACTTCGTCGCTTTGTACTCATACGATGGCAACAACTGAGCTGTCACTCCTTGATCCAAACTTCCTCATCACACTGACGTGAGAATATTATAAATGATATAACGTGCACAAAAGGGTGGGCCGAAGGTTTTTTGCTATCACATTCTAATAGTGCGGAAAAGTTGGCTCATGCAATAAAACGAATGTGTAAAAAATTCATCCCGATTCATCGATATCTTTTGCCTCCCCAAGGGGTTCAAACCCTCCAAAAAGATCAAAATTGTTATGTACTTAGTAGTATCATAAGCATAATATGTATGGATATGATAAGTATAATATGTATGGGTATGATAAGTATAATATGTATAGGTATGATAAGTATAATATGTATAAGTTTTGAGTACGAGTGTGCTAAATTTAAATATGCGCGTGCAAACTTGGTAAATCTATTCTTTTCTCATCCATTCACTTCAATTCAAGTATCGGGAAAAACGAGTGCTTTTCAAGCTACTTTTGCGTTATCTCCTCTTTGGGATATCGTATTACGCCAGCAGAATGTGGAAATGCTTGTTCCCCAGACAAGTTCGAAGGGACGCTCTGACGTCAGTTTCCTCCCTTGACTTTAAGCTAATCAAGAGCAGACAGGTCATCTTCGATTAACGAATGGGAAGAAACTATGGTCCCTCGACAAAACCCCGATCGGAGGTGATAAAGGTCGTGGACAAAAGGGGAAAGCACAGCACACACTTCCTCCTAAATGCAAAGCAAAAAAAAAAAAAAAAAAAACGACCCCGGCCAACTGGTGCTCTGTGAAAAAATGGCTAATTTCCTTGTTAAGCCATGCTTTAGATGATACTTTCATTTTGTCCGCGGTGAGCTCACCTTCATTTTATTTTTATTGCATCGACTAGTTCGAGTCTATTCCCCTGTTCGAATTTTGCTTTATTACATTTCTTTTGAGAAAAATGTGCTGGTGTGTGTAATGTGCTCTAATTAGTACTCGCGTTGTAACTAAATCCATTGATTCTATTTTATCGGTATTGCTGAATGTTAGGATTGTATTTTTTGATTGACATACGTATAACCTAGATGTTTTCATAGTTGTTTAATAAATATAAAATGTATTTATTTGTTAAAATTAGGCTTTCTTCTCTCATTTTCCCTTAAATACACTATCAGTGCTTAATGCATCACTTATATCTCTGAGTCCTCACGCCTTTGAGCAGGGATAGCGTAGGCCTTGGTCACCAAAATTTAAATTTCTTCTTATCTAATTCTAGATAAATGTAACCACTATAAAAATCGATCACGTTTTGCAAAAATGTTGAGGTACTGCTCTACTAAATATGCTGGCTATTAATAAGGATAATAATCCTTAATAAATGAACTAAAAAAAGACCCAACCAAATTAGGGCATTTTTTATAAAGAATAAAAGTGTTTACAATTACGTTTAATAGTGCCAAAAGTAAGCTAATACATTCAATATTAACGGTAAAAAAATTGTTTAGATAACTACACATCTTCTGCCTCCCCCAACGGGGGCCAAATAGCAGAACAACTTAAAAAATGACATTTTTGCAAAATATCGACTTTTGCAATTACGGTATAAACTGGTGATCAGTTTTTTCTGCTATTTGGCCCTCGTTGGGAGGCAGAAGATATGTACTGATCTAAACAATTGTTAACAAATTAGTTTTACGGCATGAGCCAACTTTTCCGCACTATTAGAAAGTAATAGGAAAGAAACCTTTCTTCGGCCCACCCTAGTGTACAAGCACCATGTACGCGACGACCTATGGCTGGTCCTAGTCTCGAGCTCGCAACCCTCCGGTTGCTAATCCGCGACTGTACCAACTGTGTTACCGCGGCCATCGATGGGACAGCAATGCGCAATAGACGCCCGTTGGTGGTGATAAGTGCCGAGTCGCCTCCCCTGCGGTCACTTCCGATGAATGGGGAGTGTCCAAAGGTGCATTAGCTGAGCTGCGACCTTGGGCCCAGAGAAATCGCCGCCCACATTGATCCGATCCGTCCCAAAAATAAGAGAGCCATTCCTCCTCACTTAATTGTGGTCAGGGGACGCTTTTCTCTTTCTAGATCTCTTCACTTCAATCCTCTCTTTCCCTTTGGCATTCAAAAACTAAGACGAGAAAACACCACGAATTACATTTTCTTCTTTCCACGTATTGCATTTGCAAACTAGAGAAGTTAATTATTATCTGAACATACATTAAAATGTACTTTACGATGCCGTTTATGTGAGTAGATTATAATTTATTTTCTAAATATTCAAAGTTGAATAGTGTAGAAGTAAAGAGGTCAAAATTGATATTTCGATAAAGTTGTCGATCACATTAGATTAAAACACTGGAAACACCACGAATTACATTTTCTCCTTTCCACGTATTGTATTTGCAAACTAGTGAAGTTAATTATTATCTGAACATACATTAAAATGTACTTTACGATCCCGTTTATGTGAGTAGATTATAATTTATTTTCTAAATATTTCAAAGTTGAAGTGTGTAGAAGTAAAGGGGTCAAAATTGATATTTCGATAAAGTTGTAGATCACCTGAGATTAAAACACTGGAAACACCACGAATTACATTTTCTCCTTTCCACGTATTGTATTTGCAAACTAGTGAAGTTAATTATTATCTGAACATACATTAAAATGTACTTTACGATGCCGTTTATGTGAGTAGATTATAATTTATTTTCTAAATATTTCAAAGTTGAAGTGTGTAGAAGTAAAGGGGTCAAAATTGATATTTCGATAAAGTTGTAGATCACCTTAGATTAAAACACTGGAAACACCACGAATTACATTTTCTCCTTTCCACGTATTGTATTTGCAAACTAGTGAAGTTAATTATTATCTGAACATACATTAAAATGTACTTTACGATCCCGTTTATGTGAGTAGATTATAATTTATTTTCTAAATATTTCAAAGTTGAAGTGTGTAGAAAGGGGTCAAAATTGATATTTCGATAAAGTTGTAGATCACCTGAGATTAAAACACTGGAAACACCACGAATTACATTTTCTCCTTTCCACGTATTGTATTTGCAAACTAGTGAAGTTAATTATTATCTGAACATACATTAAAATGTACTTTACGATGCCGTTTATGTGAGTAGATTATAATTTATTTTCTAAATATTTCAAAGTTGAAGTGTGTAGAAGTAAAGGGGTCAAAATTGATATTTCGATAAAGTTGTAGATCACCTTAGATTAAAACACTGGAAACACCACGAATTACATTTTCTCCTTTCCACGTATTGTATTTGCAAACTAGTGAAGTTAATTATTATCTGAACATACATTAAAATGTACTTTACGATGCCGTTTATGTGAGTAGATTATAATTTATTTTCTAAATATTTCAAAGTTGAAGTGTGTAGAAAGGGGTCAAAATTGATATTTCGATAAAGTTGTAGATCACCTGAGATTAAAACACTGGAAACACCACGAATTACATTTTCTCCTTTCCACGTATTGTATTTGGAAACTAGGGAAATTAATTTTTATCTGAAAATACATTAAAATGTACTTTACGAAGCCGATTATGTGAGTAGATTATAATTTATTTTCTAACAATTCAAAGTTGAAGTGTGTAGAAGCAAAGGGTTGAAAGTTTAGATTTCGATAAAGTTGTAGATTACCTTAGATTAAAACACCGAAAACACCACGAATTATATTTTCTCCTTTCCACGTATTGCATTTAGAAACTAGTGAAGTTAATTTTATCTGAACATACATTAAAATGTACTTTACGAAGCCGATTATGTTAGTAGATTATAATTTATTTTCTAAATATTCAAAGTTGAAGTGCGTAGAAGCAAAGGGTTCAAAATTTAGATTTCGATAAAGTTGGAGATCATCTTAGATCAGAGTTGGAAGAGTAGAAAATTTTAAACTATAACATTTTAGTCAGTCAGTATTAAAATTGACCTAGAGGAATCAGGATGCTGCTAATGGTAGATAATATACAATTCTGCATTCTGACTGTTTCGAACTTCTGAATGAAGAAGAGAGTTACGAAAATCTCCATTTTTAGTCCCACTTAAGTTAGATTTGTGGTGTCAGAGGGAAAGCTTCAACAATGCTTGGATAATCAACACTGATTCCATTAATTTCATATTAAATTCACTGCAAATCATTCGCTTCATATTAAACTCATCTGAGCGTAAATAAGTATGTCATTTTTAATAATCCCATAAGCGAGAAGTACATTTCACAAACGCATTTGTCCTATAGTTAGCTATACAGGAAAATTCACTCCTATACGAGAGAAAATATCTGTATGCATATTTCACTAAAGTTTGTGACACAAAAAACCGGGAGAGTTTGTATATTGGAGAATGGCAACACATGGACATAAAATTCAATGCTGCGGAGTTCCAGTCAATTTTTTCGTTTAGTTTAAATATGCTTTATTTGAGCTATCTAGAAGCATACTGAAACTGCACGGAAATAACTCACTGCTCTATTGAGATTATTCAACAGTCTGATAGCAATGCAATGAGAAATATGAGAGACAGATCAGTGTAGAGGAGAAAATATCAGCGAATGCGAAAATATAGAAGAAATACCAAATAGTCCAAAAATAGCCAGACAATACTCGATAGTCTTTAACAAGTGAATATAATGGAATTAAAGTCGAGGTCCTGAAGATAATTGTAGTAACACCACTAAGATGAGAACTTTCTGCATGCATTTTAATGGAAATGAAAATTAAAATAGCTTGAAGAAATGCTGCTTTATATTTTTCATCAATTTTATTTCATTTTGAGGTACATGAAATGTGCATATCAATGCCTAGATTCATTTATAAATGAATTTAAATAAGGTAGAAAACGTAAGTAACGACCCTGCCCTATCCCAAAGATATAAATATATAAACTATTAAGAAACTTTAGTCAAGAGATATAAACAATTACGAGAATCTTTGGTCAGTAGATATAAGCAATTAAGAAACTTTAATTTATAGATAGAAATAATTAAGAATTTTTAGTCAATAGATATAAGCCATTAAGAAACTTTAGTCTATAAATAGAAACAATTAAGAATCTTTAGTAAATAGATATAAGCAATTAAGAAACTTTATTCGATAGAAAGAAACGATTGAGAATATTTAGTCAATAGATATAAGCAATTAAAAAACTTTAGTCTATAGATATAAAAAAATTACGAGAATCTTTGGTCAGTAGATATAAGCAATTAAGAAACTTTAATTTATAGATAGAAACAACTAAGAAACTTTAATTTATAGATAGAAACAACTAAGAATCTTTAGTCAATAGATATGAGCAACTAAGAAACTTTAGTCAACAGATATAAGCCATTAAGAAACTTTAGTCTATAGATATAAACGATTACGAGAATCTTTGGTCAGTAGATATAAGCAATTAAGGAGCTTTAGTCTATAGATAGAAACAACTAAGAATCTTTAGTCAATAGATATAAGTAATTAAGAAACTTTAGTCTACAGATAGAAACAATTAAGAAATTTTAGTCAATATATATGAGCAACTAAGAAACTTTAGTCAATATAGATATAAACATTACATTTTACCGCAAATGCTACGCAGGAGAGGGATAAGTTAGAATAATATATTTCAGATTATAATTCAATTCAGAAAAAGTGAATCAAACCCGTTCGATCTCAATAATTCCACATGAACCTTTCTCAAGAAATGCGTTCGCTCGTGAATTGCTTAGGAAACATTGTTTTCGATTGAAACATGTTTCCCGTAGAGCACTTTACAACGGAAGTCTCCATGGAGCGAATGATCGCGCGGAAACATCCTTAAGACGAACAGCATCCTTAAGACGAATACCGAATCATAAGCTTCCTGCAAGCATATTACATGAATGCAACCATTTTCGGATGTCTAGCTGTAGAGTGACTGCTCAGTGAATCGATCAAATAATCCTATACATAGAGGCAAACATTTCATTCCGAACAAAGATTGAGTACACCGGTGTGTTCAGATTGAATTTTCGCTCAGTCGATTCCCGCGTGAATATGCAGACTTTGTAAAATATTTCGAGATTGTTTAAATCGCCAAAATAGATTTTAAAATGTAAGCGTCGTGTAAAGAAAAGCTTATTTTATCTGTCACCGATATACGATTGATTTCAACTTCAAAACAGCAATGAAAGTTCGGATAAAAAGCGTCAAAACTATTTCCTCGGAAAGGAAATATTCCAATGCAATTCACAACAAAGTTCGATGAAAAAATCTACCTATTTTATCTCAAGACAGGAAACGGATTTTATCATTTATGTCATTGTTCCTATGTTGAACAATCTAATTTTAATAAATGTTTTTTTAATATCGCTACTTTATTGCTTTGAACAAGATATGTAAGGTGGAAAAATTGCCGAATCTGTAACCGGCTAAGATGACCAGTAATGCCTTATGGCAGATTAGAATATGCACATTTCTTTACCTGATATTTATTTTGTGGTAGGTAGGTAACTAACGTCGCACCGGAACAATACATCGGGGTATTGGCAACGGCCCGGTATCAATCCCAAAGGGAAAGATCATAGGACAACGCCTCGTCCATTATTGAATTGTAAAAGGAATTAACATTTGATGTGGCTAAAAATCAAATCACTCTCGATTATCAGCTATTAGTTTTATGGTGGGATGCTTGTTTTCTATATGTCTCTGAAATCTTAATAGCTGACTTAAATGCGATTCCTTTGAAACTTATATAGAAAGTGTGATCTTCGATCCGAATCTTCATCTTTTTCAGTGAAAGATGTTAACACATTAGAAATGTTACTCTACATTTCTTTGTAACATTCGGTTTTAAATAAAGTTAAAAGAATTGCAAATCCTCAGAACGAATAGAGTCCACACCACAATAGCGAAAACCGAGCAACAAAATCTTAATCAGTTATATTTAAAAAATAATAATTTATTTAAAACTAAAAATTCATCGTCATTTCCTAACAATTACAAAATTTCACACTTATTACTTTATTTTTCTCACAAATTCGTCAAAACGCCGGAGCTTTGGCTCAGTAGAGAACAGTGTGGGAACGGTTATACGAGAGAGAAGCAAGAGAAGTACTGGGAGCAGTCCAGCCAGAGCCCAGCAGAGCGAGAACAGTTAATATAGGACAGCACCGAGAACGGAGATCAGGGTCGGAACTGTGTGAGAGCAGGAATCAGTTACCGAAAAGGAAGTAGTCTCAGAGCAGAAAACAGTCTATAGAGAACAGTCTATAGGAAACAGTCTATAGAGAACAGTCTATAGGAAACAGTATATAGAGACAGAGAACGGGTGAATTAATTAAGAGCAGGAAACAGAGCGGCAAGAACTGTAGGATGTGTATGGTACTTAGCATAATTTAGTAAACATGAAAATCTTTAGCGAACTTAGAAAATTCTAGAAAAGAGAAACTACCGTCTTTGCAAAATTCCTATCTTAACCCGTTATATTAAAATTGAAGTAGAAAAAAATGCAATGGTTCTTTTTACAACAGTTGCAGAGAACAGGTTTTTGTGAAAAAAGGAACAGGCTGTTCCCGTTCTTTTCGAAGAACAGGACAAAAAGAACAGTAGGAATCGAACCCGCATTGTTTGCAACTCGTAGGTTGCTGGCACTGTGGATATACCAATTGAGTCACAGCGGCTCGAAGTAGAAATTGCGAATTTGAGCTAATGGTCGCCACAACAGTCGATATAACATTGCTAGGGGATACTAAGGACACAAGGGTCAATTGAAAAATAAAGCAAAAATATCCAAAACTTTCTGAAGTAATTCTCCACGTTTTGCTTGAAATTCCAAGCTCTTACGAGGTTGAAACTGATTTCAGCCATGGTAATATTTCATTTTAACAAAACAAAGAAATAAATTGGATATAGAATTTTTCATGGAGAATTAAGGCTGAAACTTACCAATGTTGAATTCAACTTGCTAATATTGTCAAGAGTTACGACGCACACCCATCAAATAGACAACGTCGGTAAATTAGACAAGGAACTCTTGAAGTGGGTCGAAGATCAAAGATGTGTTTAGCAACCTCTGGTTTAAGTAGTAAATATATAAATTAATTAGAAAGTTCTTGCACTAATATTTGCACATATCACACCCCTGCAAGAAAAGTGACTCAACTCAAAATTGCAGAATTTGAGAAACATCAACTTAAAGGATACTATAACACTTATATTGAAATAGTATAAGCTTCTTTTTAACTTTTTGTAAGTATTTATGGTGGTAACTTCTATTATATTCTATAGAATAGTAACATAACACGCTGGGGCACCTCATACATATTTTTCAATGACATAATATCAAGATTTTTAGTTTTTGACTTGTGTCACTTTTCTTGCCGGGGTGCGATATGCTCGAATATTTTGATAATTTTATTGGAATGACTTAAGAATCCATGTGGTCATTGATGATTACCATATTATTTTTCGATCTGTCATTAAATGTTGAAAGGCTTTCTCAAAACTATTTGGATTTATTTTAAAGATTTGTTTTAGACAACTTAAATTGAGTTGACCAAAAACTTTGTTGCCTTATTTAATTCGCTCAAACCACTTGGTGTAAAAGGCAACGAAAACATCCGTTTTTAAAGTACAATGAGATGAGCGATACGAAAAAGGATTCTTTACAATAGTGTGCAACGAAAGGGATCGTGGAGTAAGAAAAATGAACCACCCCAGAAGACAGTTTTCATTCAAAATTAATATGTATGGTGAAATTGAAAGAGAGTGCGTTTTCACGAGCTCCTTTCTTAAAACTAAGCAATTTAATGCCGACAGTAAAAAAAACCTTCCATTACGAAAACGCAAGACCGCACGTTTCTTGGGACACAGCTTGGCTAAGAAGTTTTAACTCCTTCATCATTTCTTATTTCGATCCTCACCAAAACTTTCTTAATGAAAAAACTTTTAATTCCTTGCAAAACTTCAAAAGGCACCTGGTACAGCTCTTTGCCCAGAGCATTAAAAAGGTTTGGAAGAAAGAAACTATGAAGTTGCTTGAATAATGGAATAGAAGTCAGTAGTTATTTGCAATAATGGAAAAACTATTTCTTTTAATAAATCGAACGAAAATTTCGGCCAATTTCTTCTGGCCTCCTTCATTTAAATACTGAAGGGTTCTGATTTCTTTATTGATCCACCAAGTGGTGTTTTCGACGGCATATCTCGTTCAACGCCGGTTTTGCTGATTTTTTAAAGATGACGTAATCACGGTCTGGTCAGTTTGCTTGTAATGACGAGATATCGCGTCCATCCAGATCTGTTCAGTTTTGTCGATGACTAGTTACCTAGACAACCACCAGAAGGATAATTGCATATAAAATAGATTATATAGTAGGTGTTCCAAATATCGCTTACCATAACTATTTCTCTATATATCAGCCTTCTGGGTGGGAAAATCAAGCTGGAAACTAAGTGAATATCACTAGGAACTATTCTTCTTTGGTTTCTAGACATCATATAGCTTCTTTGGCTATGTCTGTTTAAGTTAACTAGTAAAACTTCAAAAAGTTACCCAATAGAATGTTTAAGGGGGCTTACAACCTTTAAACCTTCCAAAAATTCGATTTTTCAAAAAAATAAAATAAAAAAAATAAAAAAATATAAAAAAAATTATATATATATATATATATATATATATATATATATATATATATATATATATATATATATATATATATATATATATATATATATATATATATATATATATATATATACAGGGTGGTCCCGAATTCATGGTACAAACTTTAATGGTAGGTACAGGACATTGTAACAATGATTTATTGTATAGGAATGTATAGTCGCAAGTGACGCGGTGAGGCGAAAACAGGGGAAATAACGGCAGAAAGGAAAAACAAAGATTTTATTGAAAGCGTTGTTGACAAGTGTCATGTTTACAGTAATTGTTCAAAATTGCGTCCACCAGTATCGATACATGCTTGACAGCGTCGGTGGAGCGATTGGCGTACACGTTCAAAGATGCCTGGTATTTCACGCACACCTGCAGCAGCTACAGATAAGCGAGCGACGAGATCCTCATCTGAGTCAACTGGAGTCTCATAAACAAGATGCTTTAGATGTCCCCATAAAAAGTAATCGAGGCTCGATAAATCGGGAGATCGGGGTGGCCAAGGGACTGGTCCACCACGCCCAATCCATCGAGTACCAAACGTGGCATTCAGGTAATTCCGTACATCAATGCTGAAGTGTGCTGGCGCCCCATCGTGCTGAAACCACATGCGGTTACGAATGGCGATCGGAACATCATGCAGCAGTTGTGGTAACACTTCTTTCAGAAAAATAAGATAGCTTCCGCCAGTGAGCCGCGTGGGTAGTAAGTATGGGCCAATCAAAAAGTCGTTCACAATACCAGTTCAACAGCGGCTAGACATCTACTGCCCTCTACCGGCAATGATACCAACCGATCACTCCATTTCTCTTTCCTTTTATTTCCCCTGTTTACGCCTCACCGCGTCACTTGCGACTATACATTCCTATACAATAAATCATTGTTACAATGTCCTGTACCTACCATTAAAGTTTGTACCATGAATTCGGGACCACCCTGTATATATATATATATATATATATATATATTAAAGTACATACATTTCTGATCATTTTGACACCAACCGCATGACAAAATTCAAATAAATACCAGAGATATGAAAGAAAATCGAAAGATACACTGAGCAAAACATGGGCTTCTGTAACCAAAATTTTATCTTCACGGCTGTTTTTCTCAGCTTTGTTTTTTTTTAGAAAAATCTCAGATTGAGCGCATGATATATGAAGTACTATTTGAGCTACTTGTTCAAAAATTGGTATACATATTCGTTAAACCTACATGCTTGTTTTAAAACCACAATATTGAAAAAAAAATTATTATTTTGGAATTTTGGGGAAGACATTGTTGTTGACGTATCAAAATATTTACTGCTTCCATGAAACATAATTGATAAAAAATATAAACTTTTATATATTATTTTATTTTTTGCTTTTATTTTAATATGTTATATATATAGAATAACATACACTACAATTTATTTGTATACAGCTATTTGTTTATATGCAATCTTGCGCGCAGCACTGTTCCTCAAATCTTTACTCACAATGAAGTTATACCTTAACGAGCCCGACACAAAAACTACTGCTAATATTTAAATCATGTTTGTACAATGTATTTTATACCTTAAAAATGCAGGAGCATAATGGAAAAAAAGGTATTCCATTTTATGCAATACTTAAAAAATGACATAGCTTCGAAACTGACCTTATTCCTACTCCATCAAGAGTGGTTTAAAGGTCGTAAGCCCCCTTAAGAGTAGGTTCCTACTATCGCCTACCCCTGTTCCTATTACCACTCACCAGGCGAAATGAGGAGGCACTATTAAAAACGAGTCGCTAGTAGAGCATACATACCTACCTTTAGTATTGAATATGTACTTTCAAGTCATCTCTATATATAATTCTCTTACATGGCACGCAAAAAAGACGTTATTTGTTATCGCGTTTTGGCAACACTGTACGATTGTTTGTTTACCACGAAGTCTCTCGCATCAATTGAACTTATAGCGTTGTCGCATAAAATTTTATTGAAAAAAAAATAAATATTAGTCGAACTGTTGCAGCTTATAAACAACAAGATGGGTATTCGATTTCCAAAGCAGCGCTCACATTTCGAGTCAAAATTTGCTCAAAGTTTTCATTTGAGTTCCAAATTGTTCGAGTTCTGATTCTAGAGGTTACTGTATAATTTTTCTGTAGTACAACAAATTTATATTTGAAAAATATTTTTTTGGAACATCATTTCTTGTAAACAATGTCTTTATTGATGCGAGCAAAGCGAGCAAGGTTAACACAGCAAACCAATGAGGATTGCAAAGTAATCCTCCGGGGGTCGGCGAGCGTTAGCGAGCAGGGGGCGGGCCCCCTAGCATAAACGAAATTACTATTTGGAAACACTTACCTGGATATTCCCTGAATGGATTGGAGACAAAAAATACTTTGATCACAGTCTTAAATACTTCAGATGCAATACTGTTATTGATATAACTGATAAGAAACTTGCCGGTGGCGCTACGTTGTGGTAAAACGATAGACCGTCAAAGTAACTCCATAAACTCATAGATTGCCCAAACTGTCACCAGTTATGAGCAAGGAACAATACGTTATTACTACTAGTATTTTAATTCCTCTTGGAATAATGAGGTAGTTCTGTCTCAATATCTAGTCCTAAGCAAAATTGACAGGATCTTAGACAAGATATCTCACAGAAACATTTGGAGGGGTAAAAACTAATTTCAGGTATTTCATGTTATATATTTGGTAGGAACCGTTTTTAGTTATTTTCATACGCATCTGCATGATTAAAATATTTTTTGAAACTGAATAACTTGTATAACACAAATGAATCGCGTGACCCTGGCTTTTATTATCGAATCCTTAAATGAAAAATGCTAAACATGACTAAATAAATATTGGAAATGCAAAATAAACTTCCATCTAAGTATCAAACCACCTCGGTAATTAACCTTTATAAATCTTAATAATTATCTACAGTCTAACATTTACTGCAAAAAAGATTTTTTCCAACCCCAAATCCAAGTAATTTTCAGTGGTAATTGCTCATGAGCCTAGATATTTCTGAGAGTTATTAATCTCCAGGTTATTTTTTTTAAATATTTCTTAAGATAAAGAAAAAAAGACCGAACTGACAACGTAATGAATAAATTTTTCATCACGTGCACAATAAGCCTCAGTTTTGGATAGAAAAAACTGGCAATAAAAGCATCGTTATATTTAGTGAGGATATCATTATCTTTTGTGCTTTGATATCAACTCATTAACTTATTCGAACCTGGGGAAAGAGTTTGATTTATTTCCCGAGAGTTGGGCTAGCTCGTTAATTAAGCGCCCACAAAAGAATGGATGGATTCACAATGACGCCATTTTCTTTCAAACAAAGTGCAGTGGTCTTCTTTATGAAGAACTTATAGAAGGTTTCGACCCCCTTGATAAATATCCGTGAGAAAGAGGAACCTAAAGGTTTTTCTGGTCATATTTAGCTTTAGAAGATCGATTAATCCTTTAAGTGGTGTCAACGAGGTATCTCGTCCATAAAGATCTGTGACCAATTCTGCTTGTGAGATATGTTTTCAAGTTACTGTTGATTCTCTACGATTAAGAGACCGTGATCTGGTCAGTTATTTTATCTGGTCAGTTTGACGAGATATCTCGTTCAATATGATCTCACCAATTTGCCAATTGACGAGGTATCTCGTCATGAAGATACTGTCGATGGTTTGGTGATGACGTGATCAAGATTTGGTCCGTTTTCTTCTAATGACGATATATCTCGATCATCGCGATCTTATCAGTTTTGCTAATGATGAGATACCTTGTCCACTAAGGTCTCACTAATTTCTTTATTAACGTGGTATCTCGTCATGAAGATACTGTCGATGTTTTGGTGATGACGTGATCAAGATCTGGTCCGTTTTCTTCTAATGACGATAAATCTCGATCATCGGGATCTGGTCGGTTTTGTTAATGATGAGATACATCGTCCAATAAGGTCTCACTAATTTCTTTATTAACGTGGTAACTCGTCATGAAGATACTGTCGATGTTTTGGTGATGACGTGATCAAGATCTGGTCAATTTTTTTCTAATTACGAGATACCTCGTTGAGAGAATACCACCGAGAGCTTTAAAAACACTAGCATCCATAGCCAATCGGCCCCAATCAATTCGTAAGCGCACGTGACGTACCCTTTTTACTACATCAACTCCGCCCGGATGCTACGTTTATTTCATTAAAAGGTCGATGATTCGAAAGATGTATTTTTGTCTTGTAAGCCAACCTTTTTATCGTATACGCACTGTCGGCACAGCGGCAGCCCGTTTAGAAGAGCAATGGATTAACAACTAGAGGGTTGCAAGTTCAAATCCAACGTAAGACCGTCGTGTAGAGAGGTGGCTGGGGCACATTAAATCTGTCGTCGCTTCAAATGTTCTCGAGTTGGAGTGGTGTGGAAGTTTGTAGAGTGGGGAGTTCTCGATCAGGTGTGACCTCGTCATTTGACCATGGTTCAAAATTATGTGATGTTCTATTCCTTCCCTTGAGGATGCAACTTGGATCGTCGCCAATAGCCCGTGTGTCGCTTCATTGCTAAGTTAATTAAAATACCTACCTTCCTATACGTATGGTCCTTAACCTAACTAGTACGGTTCTTTGAGTTTTTGTGGAGACCACCTGATCCCCAAACCAGGTTGACAGATAATAGATTTACAAATAGCTGAAGAGACAATTTTTCTAATTTGCTGAAAATTGTATGAAAAATACTCACCAGCCACATTTTTCTGCTTCGAGATCCTTCCATGAAAGGATAACCACGCACGCGCCACTAGAGGGCGATCCCTTCAGGCAAACAGCCGGAATGAAAAATTACTATCCCATTCCTGTCCTCGAACCCCGCATTATTCCTACGAAGACCATGCACGCACAAAAAAGAGGAACGTATTTGCATCTTTCCTGAAAGCTCGAAGCGCTAATGAGACGTGAAATTAGTTAGCTTTTCAAAACAAGACAACTTCGCTTACAATTTAACAAATCCCCAGAAGTTATGCCTCTGTGTTTGAATCTCACAATCACCAGCACGGCAACACCGGACGAAAGAATGTTTCCAAGACCCCTGCCGAAAAAGAAGCCCCTTAAACTGAACTAATAGCGTGTCCGACCCTTCCGAAGACACGTTTTTTCCAGTGATTTTATTTGATTTGCTCCGCTCCCACGGCTTCTAATTAATGTTCCCTCAATTCCGGAAAATGAAGAAACGCGTAATTATTAGGGGAGGGCAAACAATCCAATCAAGATCTCCCTCATCGAAGGCGAATTTATCAAATCTTATCTTAATTACTTTTTCCTCCTAATCTTTGAAAGTGATTCTGCAAGCTGTCATCGTGTAGCGCTTTCATTTTCGAGTAGCAGTTTAATTACGGAGGACGGTTTTTTTTAGCGTATCGTTCGAGGGGATGGGCGCACACGCTTGCAGAATGAGACGGTCTGTGGAGACAACACGTGGGTGTGTTGGTGGAGAATGCCGAAAGAGACAGACAAGGACTTCGAAGTTTTTCGGAGGGAGACATTTTTCTTCTTCGAAACTGTTGTCTGTAATTAAACGGTAAATGGGTTGACGGGTAATTAAAGCCGAAATTGAGGCAATAGGAAGGGCGGTTGGCGACGATTCTGAATCAATCCCGAAGGGCAAGATCCGAGGATAATATTATAACAAATTCACCACGTGATCTGGCACTCCGCTCTCCAAACTTTCTCTCTGCGCCGACGTGAGAACATTGGAGGCCGCGACAGATTTAACGTGCACTAGTCGCCGGCGGTCTTTGGCTGAATCCCGTTACATAAACGCGACCCTCCGATTGTTCATCCGTTGCTGTTCCAGCTGGGCAACAGCGGCTCTAATCACCAAGGTAAAAGATCCAAGGACATCACCACGGAATTTTGAACCACGGTCTGATGACGAGGTCACGCCTGAGATAGTGCCGTACTCTCCAAATTTCCATATCACACCAACGTGAGGATATTTGAGGCCGCGACATATCTAAAGCACACCAGTTTCCCAAGTACACTACTGTCTATGGTTGGATCGAGTTGCGAACTCGTAACCCTCCGGTTGCAATCCGCTACTCTTAGAACCGTCCTAATTTATTGGCTGAAAAAATCTATTTGGCACGATCAAAATTCGTTAAAAGTCATGAAGGCAGTCATTATTGCAGATTTCCCTTGATAAATATCCGTGAGAAAGAGGAACCTAAAGGTTTTACTGGTCATATTTTGCTTTAGAAGATCGATTAATCCTCTAAGTGGTGTCAACGAGGTATCTCGTCCATAGAGATCTGTGACCAATTCTGCTTGTGAGATATGTTTTCAAGTTACTGTTGATTCTTTACGATTAAGAGACCGTGATCTGGTCAGTTATTTTATCTGGTCAGTTTGACGAGATATCTCGTTCAATATGATCTCACCAATTTCCCAATTGACGAGGTATTTAACGTACACCAGTTTCCCAAGTACACTACTGTCTATGGTTGGATCGAGTTTCGAACTCGCAACCCTCCGGTTGCAATCCGCTACTCTTAGAACCGTCCTAATTTATTGGCTGAAAAAATCTATTTGGCACGATCAAAATTCGTTAAAAGTCATGAAGGCAGTCATTATTGCAGATTTCCGAACAAATATGGGGATGAGAATCTGTCAAATCTACTTAAATTATCCAAAGTACTTTTTTCATATCCTTTCTCCTCTTAGAGACACATCTTTAGATATGTAAGGGCTTCACGAAGTAATTCATGCAAGCAATTCGAAGCGCTTTGCAGATCTAAGGCACTTTTATTCACAGAACATTATTTTATGCCCAAACTGACAAGGATTCTGTCATGAGCATTTATTCATAGACTGACCTATGTCACTTTAAATGTTCCAGCATGTTAGCCTTAAAATGGCGAATAAATGTCAGCTGTTTTCAAAACCATGGTGTAAATTAGATTATTGTAGTTCGCATAGAGTTTATGGATGTTTACGATAAAGTTCGTTATTACTTTGCGTGGCCCTTTGGAGCTTTTAATATTCAATGGCAAACTATTCGAACTGTTTGGCATCTTGATTGAAAAGTTTTAATTAATTTGGAGCATTCACAATTAAAATTTAAAGTACATTGGAACTCGTAAAAGACGGTTATCTTATTGAGACAGTTTTTGTGTTTTCTTGTAAATATAAGTTTTTGTAAGTACTTTCTTTAAGAATTTGTCTGCAAAGTACGAAATAAATTGTCAGTAGAAGAGAATCATTTAATTTGTTTTGTTTAACCTTGAAAGTTTATAGGAAATCAACGTCGCACTGGAGTAACACAAAGCGTTATGGGCGACGGTCTGGTATCAATGGGAAAGATCAGAGGACAACCATAGAGGAAATACAAAATTAGAGCGTGTAATAAGAAAATTTTCATGTATCCAGAATCATGTGACCAAAACTAGAAGTAACTCGACCTTTAAACTATTTTCGGTTGCTGGGAGGAAACGAACATTCATCATCTAATTGGTACACGGGAAGGGAGAAGACGCCCATCCACGGATTAATCATCTGATTGGGATTGGTCCATGATACATAGATTTAGACTACATAGCGATTTCGCCATTTTTGGCACCACTGTACACAAATTTGCTCACACTTCTACCCTGTCACAATCGCATACTAATAATAATTTTATAACGTCAAACTTGGCGATATGTAGAATCCAACAAACAAGTCAATTTTTCACAGTGTAAATTTTTTACAGAACACAGTTAAGTACTAGTCGATATGTTGAATACACTTTTCGAAACTCCTCTCAATGAAAATTCTCAGTCTACTTATATTTCACGTCTATGTTCCTACTCAGAAGACATAGTACATTTCGAAATCTCTTTGGGAACCAGAAGTTCTGATCGAAACACCCTTTGCTGTCACCACCTATTAATGGTATTCCACCGTTCTTTACTTTCCAGTGATTTCTTCCCAAAAATCAGAATGAATCGAAGTCCCTGCGGTATAGCTCTCCAATGGAACATAAGTTAACCTTTGTGCAATTTGTAAAACTTGATATTTTGGACTTGGTCTAGGTTATATCTTGACCACACACAAGGGAATCAGTAAAAGACATTGAGTGTATTTCTCTCTTCTGAGTAAATCTTTCCTCGTGCATGTCCAGTACTTGACGTCTTCAGTCTGGTGTTTGAAGAAACGTGGTCGAATATGGTCCTTTTGCTTTTAAATCCGATCAACTACAGTACAAAGTTTCAAATTCGGACGTACAATATTCGGAATTGTCCAAAATCTGGACGTCTTTTTGTTTTTCTCACTTTTTTCCCCATCGTTCCGACAATTTTTAAAGAACATGGAGTTGAACCTGGACCTAATTGATGAAACAACGCAAAATATTGGACAACATTTTCAGAGTAAATACCACAGAAACATTAGAAGATTTGCGAGGTAAAATGTGTTGTGTTGTGTTAAAAAGTTTTTTTTCCTTTTAATAAAATATTCCTGTTTATATATCTGCTATTTTATTATTGAAAACGCAAAATTCGCTCGAGGGGGGGGGAGGTTAGATAAGGGGTATAATCCGAAATCCGGCATGGCTGAGGTCCGGAGGTTTCCGGACTTTGTACTATATTTACTTAGCATTCCATATTAATGCATTGAACGTGATTTGTTTTAAAATTAGGCCGTCTTATCTTCTCTTAGGTATGCGATTGTATCACTTTAACCCTCTTGGCTTAGGGTTATTTTTGCGTGAGAAAACCACCCAGATGATGCAAAAGCCTGTTACAAATTGCCATTAGTTCTAATTAAGGGACAATTTGTTTTTAACTACCACAGATTTTTAGGGAATATCTGTGCCTGAATTGGACTTTTTGTCGATTGATGGACAAGATAGCTGCGGTAGATGGGCGTAGGATGAAGCATGAATATATTCGAATAAATCTTGTACAAATTTCAATCTAACTATCTGCAACATAACGGTACACTCTACTTTAGCTACTTTTTAAAATGTTCATCAGTATCTGGTCTGATATAAATATTTGCTTTGAGAACCGTATAAATGATTGCTTTGGAGAACCGTATTCTCCGGAACATGTAAATCTGTCATGTAGGCCAAATCTGGTCAACAGAGCAGTATCAAACTCCTTGGAGGACCTCATCTGATCTTCTGGAACAGTGATTCTGTCCTGTAGAACGAATCTAGTCTGTGGGCCTGATAAAAATATTTTTAGGGCGGGCCGATTAAACTATACAGAGTCCGTATCTTGTCTGCTGGAATTAGGCATATTCGTTACACCTCGTACCTTACGCTAACGGTCCTTTATCTTTATGGGTAATTTTTTTGTGGACGCCCGATTGCTGGGTGGTTGTTTTGGCGATTTATAGCACAGGGACTATACTTGGCCAAGCTTCGTCAAATACAAGGTAACGTAAAGTAAAAAATGTCACGAAAAGAGGGGAAAAGAAGTATCGTGGAATAGAGTAGGGGGACCAAAGCAAAAAAAAAAAGATGGCTTGTGTATTCCGGGATCGCAGCCCGTCATGTTTACCAAAAACGCAAACCTCATGGGAAAACGTAAGATCATTCAGGTACATTGGGCCCTTGAAGACCGTATACACATAAAGTGGACACCACATGATCCCAACGAGAACAGCTCTTTCCGAATTTAAATAATATTTTTCAATTCAATCGGTCACTTTGAGAGTTCTACTGATCCCATCTCTGCAAATAATCCACGTCCTCCCTCCCTTGAAAATTATTCGCGGAACACAGAGCGTTAAACATTTCAGTCCCAACAAAATTTCCCGAGTGAACAGATCGCCCCAATTGAAACCAGACTTCGCCTATCCACCTGAAACATTTGATAGCATCCAGAGCGAGACACCATTCTAAAAGCAGCACTCCCACAACTGGGCGCAGCAGCAGATCGATGGATAACTGTGCTCTGTGGGAGCAGTGGAGTGCATTGCTTTGGGGCTAAATGGCCAAAGGATCACGTCTCACCTCTCCAATAAGTCGCCCTAACAGGGCACTTGCGGGGACAGTTGTCTCAATGCCACTGGGGTGGCTGATCGCAGAGCCCCGTTAACTGTGCGTCTGATGCGATGGGGGAAGCAGGTCAAAGTTAACTTTTCCTTTAAAGGCTATTGAGTTCTCCTTGTAGAGGAGAGGGTAATGTTATCTATGCATGGCTCTAGAAATGTGCTATTTAATGTAAGTATTTTCCCAATCCCTTGGATTATAGAGTAGGATGGATTTGTTCGTATTCATCAAGTGATGTTGAGTTCTTGTGGACAGGGTAATGTTTTCCAGGCATGGCTCTGAAAATGCGCTATTTAATACAAGTATTTTCCCAATCCCTTGGATTGTAGAGTAGGATGGATTTATTTGTATTTATCAAATGATGTTGAGTTCTTGTGGACAAGGTACTGTTTTCCAGGCATGGCTCTGAAAATGTGCTATTTAATATAAGTATTTTCCCAATCCCTTGGATTATAGAGTAGAATGGATTTATTTGTATACGTAAATGGTGTTGAGTTCTTGCAGACAGGGTAATGTACTTATGAATAGCTCTAAAAATGCGTTATTTTTTGTATGTCTTTTTACAATCTCTTGTATTATACAGCAGGATGAATCTGATTGCATAATACTTTAAAGGGGCTATTGAGTTCACTAGCGAAGAGGGTAAAGTAATTTAGGCAGGGTCTGAAAATATTTTTCCAATCACATATTGAACAGCAAGTTGCATTCGGTTGTATATTACATTAAAGGCTATTGAGTCCTCCCGTTTAGCAGAGAGGGTAATAAAATTCATGTATTGCTATGAAAATGTGCAAATTTATGTGTTTTTACAGTCCCTTTGATTATACAGCAAGTCGTATTTGGCTGTATAGTACATTGAAGGAGCTATAGAGTATTTCTCATAGCGAACAGGGAAATATTACCCATACGTGGCTCTGAAAATGTGCTATTTAATGTGTCTTTTTCAATACCTTGAATTATACAACAGGATGCTGACTATATAATACATTAAAGTCTATTGAGTTCTTGTAACGGAGAGGGTAAAGTTATCTATGAGTGCCTCTGAAAATCTGATATTTGATGTATAGTCGCCTTGCTCATTAAAAGACAGATAATTATTTTACTGTGTATAGATGTTTAAAAACTATTAGTTTTAAAGACAAAAAGTAGAAATTATAAGCATTTGGATAGCGTTATATATCTATTAAACATGTTACAAAATGATGTACTTTTTTCAATCCCGTGGATTATACAGCAGGATGCATTTGGTTCAAAAAAATTTTAATTAAACGCTATATAGTTCTTATAGTGACAAGATATATCGTCATTAAGATACTGTCGAATTTTTATGATGACGAGATAATGGTCTGGCCATTTTTCTTCGAATGACGAGATATATTGGCTATCAAGATCGGATGTTTTGCTAATGACGAGATATTTCGTTGAGACAACCATCGATTCTTTCCGATCCCTTGAATTTTACAGCAGAATGAAATTGGATGTATAATGCATAAAGTATTTTTCATACTTCAAAATACAAGGACAAGAACAAATTTTAATTACATTATTTTCATAACGAAATAAGTTTCATAATCGAGGGTCAAACTTTAGCACTGTGGGTTCACTCCCCTTTTACAATAATTAGCTCGTCTCCAAGCTCCTCACCTGATGGTCGTCATGGCAACAAGAAATTCATGATGGGAAGTATTCATGATTTTATATGATACGTTTATGGGTCTGTGGGTGTTATTGAATGGAGCCTGCGACGGTATTTGAGATATAGATTTGGTATCACGATTATTGGCTAAGGAGACGATAGTATTCAAATCAAAGGGATGAAACGGAGTTCGAGAAAGGGGACAGAAAAGACGAAAATATTTAAGGATTTAAGATGAATAAAATAGGGTGTGTGGTTAGGCATGACATGTATCGGCTTAGGGTAGAAACTGATATAAACCATTTTATTTTTATTTTGCAGCTGTTAAAGACTAAGAATTAGATTCTAACTCACAAATAAAAATCCTAAGTATTTTTAAGTTTTTATTATACTAGGGGGCTCCGCCCCCTGCTCGCTTACGCTCGCCAACTCCCGGGGATTGCTACGCAATCCCATTTGGTTTGCTTCGCAAACCAACACTCCTTTTACATATGGCATTTGGTTTGCTTCGCAAACAAACATTCCTTTCGCAGAGTGCAACTATCTGAATAATTTGTATTATCCTGATTTCCCTTTACGGTCCATCACGTCACAGCGAGGGATTCTCCCCCTGCTCGCTTACGCTCGCCGACCCCCGTGGGTTGCTACGCAATCCCGTTTGGTTTGCTTCGCAAACCAATACCTCTTACGCAAGTGATTTCACTCTTTTTTGCTTTAACACTTAATGCACCCTAAACTAATAGCCGCATCAGTAAAAAATCTTCTGCACCTTGTTCCCTGTACAATTTTAAGTAAACCCTGTTAATCTCCAAACTTTACGATGTGTACTTTGTACTTTCTCGGTAAAACGTCTGAGAACAGAGGGAAAAAAGCGAGCCTTTTTCCTCGCCAAATAAAAAGAAATCGTTTTTATGGCAATTGTTGCTACGATAAATTTGATATCTGGCAAACCCGATAGTCAAAAATACAACCCTCCGCGAATACAATGCTCCGCGAATTTGCTAAGCGAAATAAAAAATACGAAATTTGTGTCACCAACTTTTGATTGCATCGAATTTATTTATGAACCAATTTTAAAAATAATGGTACCGTAAGAAAGAGTACAGTCTGAGGTATACTGCGCTATTTTCAAAATAAAAAATTAATAGTAATACGATATAGATATGACAGTTTTAGTTAACGGTAGTAACAAAAAGTAGCGAAAATATCCAAAGATTCCGAATTTTGTATGACCAACTTTTGATCGCATCCAATTTAATTATTAACCGATATCAAAAATAATAGTACCGTATGAAAGAGTACATTCTGAGGTATACTGCTATATTTTAAAAATTAAAAAATAATAGTAATAAAATATAGATACGGCAGTTTTAAAAAAAAGTAACAAAAATGTCCTGATTTTTCCCGAATTAAAAAAAAATATTATCAAGAACCAAATTGAAATTAAAAAAAAAACTCGACGAGCTGCAAAAATTTACGTTGAGAGGTACTCTTAAAAAAAAACTCACGGCTGAAGACTGAAAATTTGTATGTGTTTTGCTCACTCGCGGAAGAAATTTCGCTTCTTCAATTTTAACACTTAATAAACCCTAAACTAATAGCCGCATCGGAAAAAAATCTTAATAATTGTCCAGGGAATACGATGAAGAACAAACCATGTCAATTTTGTTTTTTTCTGATCATTACTTTCTCGGGAAACCGTCTAAGAATCGAGCTAAATAGCACAGTTTTCAATTCTGCGGCGGCGGCGGCAACATTTTTTTAATATAGAGAGATATCTTTCAAGCAGATTACAGTAAGATTACTTATTTTTTTATCATTATGTTATCATAAGCTTTTAGTGTCCAAACAAATTTCAGTTAGTGAGTTTCTGCTCTAAGCTAGTTATAAATTTGAGGCTCTTTGATGACTTCTCGTTGACAGATTGACAAAATCTCAATGAACTTTAGCTACTTCTTTGGATAGTAATTGTTTAATTCTGGCGACATATATATCCATTTAGGTAGGTCCTCACGTTGTCGTAGTGTCGAAGTTCTGAGAGTGGGGTTCCAGCTCAGGTGTTACCTCGTTAACTGACCGTGGTTCAAAATTACGTGGTGTTGTCCTCGGATATTTCCGTTGAGGATTGATCTCGGACCGTCACCAATAGTCCGTTGTGTTGCTTTAGTTCGACTTAAATTAAAATATAAATACAACTTCAGGTAAGTAGGTAGATGTGAATTAATTTCATATTGGGGCAACAAAACGTACTATTAGCGACAGCCTGGGATGAATCAGAAGGAAAAGACCACAGGACAAATCGTAATTGTGAACCACGGTCAGATGACCATGTTAACCAACTAACTGATACCCAAATCTACAATTCCTCTCTAAGATAATGTGAGAAAGTAGGTAGATAGATAGTAATTAACGTCGCGCAGGTGCAACACAACGGGCTATTGGAGACCGGGATCAATCCTGAAGGGAACGATCAAGGACAACTCCCCGTAATTTTGACCTTGTTAAGAAGACGAGAACAACACATGAGATTGCTCTCCAAACTTCCATGACAGTGTGGGGACCTTTGAATCCCGGATAGATTTAACGTGTATCTTTGTATACGTCGGTCTTTGGTTGAATTCGACCTCGCAATCCTCCGATTGCTAATCCGTTACTCTTCTCCGAGTCCCCCAACGTGAGAATGTCTTTGGGCGAAGATGAGTTACCATGATGGCTATCCATTTTCTCAGCCCCTTCCTGGAGCAAACTTCTGCGTGCTCGAAGACGGTTACCTAGGGGAAGTAAACAACCCCGTTTATCACCCGGCGCAAGACGCGACCAAACCGACACGCCAGAAGAGAAACGAGCGAAAGCGTCCCGTAAACAACAGGCAATTCGTCTTCCGAGTGGTCGAATAAAGGCGGCAAACAAGCATCCGTTATGAATTATACACTGCAATTGATTTTGATGCATGCTGTTTTTATCTCGCCTGCTGGCATGCCGCCGAGGACGCGGGATGATTTATTCATCGGGAAGAGAATCAACTGGGGAGGACCTAAAAGCGTCATTTAAGATACAATTTAAAAGTGCTCCTGCACTTGATCTTCGCTTCGTGGCGTTATTTTTGATGTACTGGAGAGAAAGGAAGTCGAGAGGAGTAAGGATGATGTAGTACGCGGAGGATCTATCCAAGGAAATTGAGATCTTGGCTGCTTAGAATTGTTTTCTTAAAATGGGTGTGTGGTAGGCGAAACATCTATTCTAGATACAACGCAACATGTTTCTGCGAGTCTGGTTGGGTTTTATGGCCGTAGTTGGAAACCTTGTGTCGAAGGAAAGACGAGCGACATCAATAATTAAACATAAAGAACATACAATAGTGAATGTTTCACTCGTACAGAAGAAAAATATACATTTTTTCTAACAAAGAGAAACAAATAAAAACATTTTAAGTTTCAGGTTCGTTGGTTTGGGGTTGTATGGCACAAAGACCGTATTTAGCCAAGCTTTGCCAAACAGAAGACACATAACGTCAATTAATAGTAAGAAAAACCAAAAGGTGTTTCAAGAATCAAACTGCGTCACAGGTTGTTAATTCAATGGGTAAACCAAAGACACAATTGAAAACGACGATTGTGATCCGATTAAGATTGTCTGAGAACAATCTGAAAGCAATGGAAATCAAACATAAGGTTGTTTTGGGATTTGGGGTGAATGGGTTAAATGTAGCCAAGCTGCACCAAACACAAGACAACAACGAAGTTGAGACAAAAACAAGTAGATGAATTGGCCAGGGTAAATGAGTAGGGGAAGATGGGTAGTTCGGGGAAGGTCATCAAGTGGAAACTAGAAGAAAAATCAGCTGGAAAGTATACAATCTTGTAGGTAGGTAGATAGATAATATAATTAACGTCGCTTTTATAGTTAACTCTATTCGCGTCATAGACAATTACCCAATTCATACCACGTTTCACCGGTTGAGAATCAACCAATCCGAAAACGGCCACTCAAAGCAGTCAAAACCGATGTCTACCACATTCCAACATCTCAAACGGACACCTGCTTTAAATTACTCGAATTAGCACAAGCCGCGCATGTGAAATGCGTTTAATCCATTACAGCACTCGAGATGAGCAGAAACATCCCGAAATAAAAGAAAAACCACTTTTTCATCCCTTTAATTAGAGCTGTCTCGTAAAAAGCTTCCAAGGCCCCCTGTTTGAGCAAGTGGACCATCAGGAAGAGAAGAGTCCTGTTTAAAACAGATTTACATAAAATTAATTAAGGCGGCGTTGTCTCAAGGGGCGTTCTTTATCGCGATGTATTCCTCACGCCACTTACGCAGCCTTGATGATTGCGGAGGGCGAATTCTCAATCTTTCACCCGGCATCACACGCGTTGCAGCATGTTAACACGCATGTGATGTCATGTCACATGACTGGTGAAGGGGAAGGAGCGCTCTCTCCAAAAATCAAGCTTTTTAATTAAATCGAACGCTACCTGCCTCTCCGAGTGATCATTGCCGCCTAACACTTGCATAAAGAGCGGTTAATTAATGACTTATTAACTGCTTTACGCAAACATGCTTTTTAGTGCCGAAACGGTTGTTCGGTGACCTTGTTATTAGACAGGCAAAGATGATAGGTATTTCATGTGAAGGTATATGTAAGTGACGGTATTGTGGTCTGCTACTAAACTTGCTGCATGTTCGTATTCCCGACATGAATTGGCGTGTTTTAAGAATACGTTTTCAGCACTTCGCCAACAGAAATTGCGAATTGATGTAGCTGATTGGTCAACGTCAAATGGATTAATGTTTAAACTACGGCCGGTACAGCAGTTGATGGATGATGACGTCAAGAAATAATTCAGACAACGTCCAGTACATCAGTTGTACCTTGAAGTTATAAGAACCGCGCCAAGAAAGAATCGTACGTGTTATATCTATAGCCGTGTCGACCAACCGGTCTAGTGGTCAAGGTGTTGGCCTCTGGATCGGAAGGTTCCTGGTTCGAATCCGGGTCAGGGCACGGATGGAAATTGTGCTGTCCTTTGTTAGGGACAATGATGGTCCACCCACTGGGTGCCCCTTCACAAGTGACCATCACTTCTGGCCTTGTATAAGGCTGCAATGACTTCGGTCAATTCTGTACTGTATTGTATTTCTGTATTGTATTATGTATTGTATTTGTCTTTGCAATCTGTACTCAGCCTTGCCATTGGAAAAAAAAATATCTATAGCCGTAGTCAAAGGTTAATTACGGTGAGCTTGTTATTAGAAAGGCAAAGAGGTGTTTCGTGTGAAGGTATATGTAAGTGACGGTATTGTGGTCTGCTACTAAACGTGCTGCATGTTCGTATTCCTGACATGAATTAACGTGTTTTATGAATACGTTTTCAGCACTTCGCCAGTTGAAATTGTGAATTGATATAAATGATTGGTCTACGCCAATTAGATTAACCTTTAGACTACGGCCGTTACAGCAGTTGTTCGATGATCGCGCGAAGAAATAATTTTTACAACGGCCAGTACATCAGTTTTACCTTGAAGTTATAAGAATCGCACCAAGAAAAAATCGTGCTTGTTATATCTATAGTCGTAATCTCTCTCTTTTCCCCATAAGGTTAAATTCCAATAGAACTTTCCTTTCTTTACATTCATCCTATAATTGTAGTGGGTCTTTTAATTCTTTTAAAAATGTATAATTTTAGTACGTTTATGTTTCTACTTTTATTCGAAAAATTTAATAATAAATATCAATACTTTTCCAAAATTACGTGTTAAAATTATTCAGATATAGTAATAAATGAAATGAAGACTTGCAAGCCTAGGTATTTTACTTCAATGTACTATAATTTAAAAATTAAAGAATATTTCTATTACTGAATAAAAAACGAACGCTTCAAAATTATATAAATATTGTGAAGTAGATTTAGTTTAAAATTTTATTTCTAGCAATTAGAAATATAAACATAATAGTCGGTTGCTTGGGGATGCTATGGCGCAAGGGCCATATTTGGCCAAACTGCATCTAAATCAAGACAAAGACATACAAGTACAAAATGCCGTGAAAGGAAAAAAAAAGGGATCTAGGAATAGAATTATGGCGATGGTATTTTAATTAACGTCACACTGGAGAAACACAACGGGCTATTAGTGAGGGTCCAGGATCAATACCAAGCGAAAGATCCGATGACAACACCTTGTCATTTTGAACAACGGTCAGGTGACGAAGTCACACCTGAGCTGGCATCCTATACGTCAAACTTTCACACCACACTAACATGAGGACATTTTAGACCACGACATATTTAACGTGCACCAGCCACTTTTTTACGCGACGTTCTTTGGTTGGATTCGAACTCATAACCCTCCGGTTGCTAATCCGTTACTCTTCCAACCTGGCTTCCACGGCATATATAATAATGGGATGAAAGTCTTAAATGATTGCTTGGGTATCCCAGAAACACAAGTTTTCCAAAAATACCGAACCCCATGGAAACATCTCTAGAATACTTCTTGTCTTTGAAACCAGTACTCAAATAAAGGAGACTAGGGGGCCCGCCCCCTGCTCGCTAACGCTCGCCAACCCCCAGAGGATTGCGAAGCAATCCTCATTGGTTCGCTGCGCGAACCTATGCTCGCTTCACTTGCATCACTGAAGACATGTGTCCTAGCAGAAGGAATTATTAACAAAATATGATATTCCAAAAAAATATTTTTCAAATCTAAATTTTATGCTGTTTTTCAGAAAATATATATACAGTACCTCTGGAATCAGAATTCAAATGGAAACTTTGAGCAAATTTTGACTCAAAATGTGAGCGTTGATTTGGAAATTGAAAACCCAGCATGTTGGTTGTGTGTACATTTACCCAGCACTCGAGCCACCCACGCTTTTTCATTGAGTTTGTTGTCGAAAGTTGTAATGCAAGCGTCTTGTTGAACTATAATAGTTTGCCCCGAAACGGACCTTTTTTTTAAATGACCCTGAAAAGATCCTCCGTTTTCTTTGATTTCTATTATATACTGCAACAGCTCGACTAAAATGCATTGTTTTTCAATAAAATTTCATCCGATAACGCTATAATTTCAATTGAAGCGCGAGGCTTTGGGATAAACAAAGAATCGTACAATGTTGCCAAAACGCGAAAACAAATAACGTCTTTTTTGCATGCCACGTAAGAGAATTATATATATAGATGTGCTCTCATGAGGCAAATTTAAATCGAATTTATATACACGCATTGCCATAAAAATTTGCGCACCAAGAAAAAGTCGTCAAAATGAAACGTAATTTTACACATGTAAGTACTACTTTGATATAAGTAAGTGATTAGAAAATCAAAGAAAAAGGATAATTTATTGCAGAAAAACGTACAAATGAACGGAGGTTTTAGTACTCTGTTATACGCCCTCTAGTACGAATGCACGATGCGATACGACCGGGCATTGAGGCACATAAGATCCGTATGATGTTCTGAGACATCTCGTTCCACAGTTTCTGTAAACGCGCCTCTAGTTCGACCAAACTCGTAGGGTGTCCAACTTGCTGTCCCAATAGATCCAAGATATGCTCGATTGGTGACAAATCTGGGGATCAAGCAGGCCAGGGAAGGGTGGTAATGTGGCGGAGGTAGTCTTGTGACATCCTTGCTGTGTGTGACCCAGCATTGTCTTGTTGAAAAATGGCTCCTGTGAGCCCTGCCATGAGTGGCATCACATGTGGCTGAATGATGTCATGGACGTACTGCTGGGCTGTCATTGTGCCATGGATCAATATTAGGGGTGACCGTGTATCGTAAGCAATGGCGAAGACAGGATTGAGGCTTTCACCGCGGGGCCTCCACACACGTTCACGATTGTCATCACTGCTCAAATTGAATCTAGATTCGTCGCTGAAGACGATCCGGTATCATTCCGTTGCAGTTCAATCCAGTTGTGCGCGACACCACTCCAAACGGAGGCGTCGGTGGGTGGGTGTCATTGGAGCACACGTAATGGGCGCCGCGATACCAGATGTCCTTCAGTCAGGCGCCTTGCGATGGTTTGGGAAGACACAGGGGCCCGTAGTGAAGGTGCTGCCTGTGTCTGGATAGCGGCCAATGAGGCAGTTGGCTCTACGCGTGTGTTTCGTATGATGTGATAGTCTTCTCGACGACTGGTCTGTCGAGGGCGTCCTGAGCCTGGTCACCGTGTTAATGACGTCTCTTCTTTCCACTGGTGCCAACACCTCCTCACAGTAAAATCAGAATGGCCAACTTGACCAGCTACTACCCAGCTTCCATCATCCCGATGATTTTTCCCTTCCCGAAGTCTGACAGCTGCTCACATTGTCTTCGATGGCGGCGTAACGGCATGGCTACCTCAGCGTTTCCTTTACAAAAGATTAAGTACACTCAAACAAGCTCTGCTTACCTATTTTATATTCCAAGACCGAAGTTTAACGCCATCTAGTGGCATTACGCAATACGCAGTCACTCTGCATTTCTAATCATTTGCATATGTGGCCGACATGTACCTTCATGACAAGTTTCGTTACGATCCCACAGTTATTTCGTGGTGCGCCAATTTTTATGGCAATGAGTGTATTTACATAACAAATATTATAATGCATTTTAAGTCTTCTATATTTAAGTTCAAGATATATAGTTCATTGTACTGTAATTATGTCGCCGACCAACCGGTCTAGTGGTCAAGGTGTTGGCCTCTGGATCTGAAGGTTCCTGGTTGGAATCCGGGGTTAGGGCATGGATGTAAGTTGTGCTGTCCTTTGTTAGGGACAATGATGGTCCACCCACTGGGTGCCCCTTCACAAGTGACCATCACTTCTGGCCTTGTATAAGGCTAAAATGACCTCGGTCAACTCTGTACTTTGTATTGTATTGTATTTGTATTTGTCTTCGCAATTGTACTGCCTTGCCATTGGAAATAAAAAAAACCTGTAATTATGGCTAAGTGAAATAAATTTTAGTAAAAATGTTATGTTGCCATTCCACCACAAAAAAAACTTTCAATTCCAGACATAAAAATACTTAGAGACGTTTCGCAAGAGATAGTGATTCCATAAAAGAACCAAAATATTAAAATAAAACCACACATTTACGCCAAATGTTAAAAATGGATTATCTTGCATTAAATACACCTGGCCATCTTCCCAACCCGAATCTAGAACCCTTTCATTCAAACGTGGGGCGGAGTCATTTGAGAAAAAGTCAACTTCCAAATCCACGACATTATTTGCACATCTAATCGCAGAATGGCAATTGTGTGGAGTTATTCAAGCTGCCGAAACAGACAACCCACAAAAAATACAGACCTCGTAAAAGTATCAAGATACCCATATCCCAGTCCAAAAATAACTAATAAGATTAAAGAGGCGATAGGGCACACTTCAGTATTATGGAAATTCGCCAGCCTTCATCTATACTTCAGTTGCTGCATTAAGCATATCCTTTCGCGACGGGGTTTAAGGTATCACCCATGTGGATGATACCCAAGGAATAGAGGACAGCACTCTAAATTATTATGGATTAATCACAGCTCGCATTAGTGAGTGGGGATATTTGCATATCCTTCCACTGTATTTAACACGAGGAGTAAAATACGATGCGAATTTATTTCACTATAATGCTAATGACTTTAGCTTCAGCTGTTGTTGACTTGTAAGACTAGTTAGTATGTATTGAATTTAGCAAGCAACAAAAGTCTACTTTTGGATTCCGACATTATTCACAACGTTGTGCGGTTCAGTACCAAGTCCAAATCATGTGACCATTCCGGACTTTGGCCATTCCGGATTTCGGACTTTTCCGGTTTTTGGATTTTATTTGCATTAAAAAAAAAACCTTAATCTCACCCCCATCTTACGCGAATTTTGCGTTTGCAGTAGTTCAGTACCAGATATATAAATAGGAATATTTAAAAAAAAAAGGAAAACAAACTTTTTAATACAATGCAACACATTTTACATGCAAAAATTCTAATTTTTCTGTGTGGTATTTACTCTGAACATGTCCGTTAGTTTGCGTTGTTTCATTAATTAGGTCCTGGTTTACCTCTTTGTTCTTTAAAAATGATCGGAAAGATGGAAAAAAGTGAGGAAAACAAAAAACGCCGGTTAGCAAAACGTCCGGATTTTAGACAATTCTGGAATTCGAACGACCGGATTTGGGACTTTGTACTCTATCGCCATTGTATGGAGTCAAAGTTATTCACCCAGCTTTTGGTCGTATCGAAGTGTTTCATTATGAGCAAAACTGCCCGAAACGAGATATCTCGTCATAAAAAGAAAACTAACCAGATTTTGATTTCGTCATCATAAAACATTTTGCAATATATTGATGACGAGATATCTCACCATTAACAAAATTGGTCAAATCATAATGGACGAGATATCTCACCATTAACAAAATTGGTCAAATCATAATGGACGAGATACCTCTTCGAAACCACTTGGTGGGTTAAAGTTATCGATATCAGAGAACCTACAAAAATGTGAACCTCATAAAAGTATCAAGATGCTCGTTTCCCAGTCCAAAAATAACTAATAAGATTAAAGAGGCAATTGGCACACTTCACTATTACAGAAATGAACCTCTCTCTCTGTCTTCTTCAGATACTGCATTAAGCAGATCCTTTCACGAAAGGGCTTACGTTGTCAGCGATGTGGATCATATACCCAAGGAATAGAGGACAACACAAAAATTAATATGGATTAATCACAGCTCTAGAATGGGAATATTTGCATATCCAGATTAAACACAAGGAGCAAAATACGACATAGATTTGTTGAACAATAGCTAATGCCTTCGATTCAGCTGCTTTTGACTTGCAAGACTAATATGTATTGAATTCCCCTTCCCCATAAGGGGTCTTAAATCAAATTTATATCTATCGCCATATTGAATCTTGAGTGGCTTTCATTCAAGAATCGAATTCATTGAATGATTGAACATGTTTCTTTGTAATGGTATCATTCATATCCATCTGAGTCTCGTTCAATGTGTTCCTCAAATGGAGAGACAATTCACTCGTACCAGCGATGCGTATTTAATGTATATGAATATGCATGGTTGTTGTTGATGATATTCGATACCTTAATCGCTGGTATTTTCAATAGCAGGAGATGAATGGCTGCCTGAAAAATGCATTGTGGAGTTAAAAACAATAGTAAAAAATTGTTTACATTTTGGATAATCGCAATTATTGTTATTGACGGAAATTGAATTCAGTATAAAATTTGGAATGTAGCTCGGGTTTTTTCGTTTGATACACGAAGCCGATACCCCGACAAGTACACTTTAACACTGATTTAACCTTTACGCTGCGACGCTTAGATTTTTCAATCATCTCACAGAACGTTTCTTTCGCCGGCATTTACGACTGCTGACGGTTTCCTTTCACAGCGAACAGCCATGTCTGTACTAGCGATGCGACATCGACAGCAAAACATCGATGTTCAAAATTAAAACATCGATGTTGATAATGCATCGCCCCCAAATACATCGATGTTTTTAAAATTCAATGTATTTAAACTTTTCCCCCATTTCTTAAAACTGGTTTAGCATCTAGTGATGCGACATCGGCTCCAATACATCGATGTTTTTTATAAAACATCGACATCCATGTCGCATCCCTACTTTCAGTTCCTTCAGACTTGGCCACTTTGATCTAAAAGTATGTTCAATTTGCTGATTATGAAAGTTATGCTACTTGGTTATTTTTCAAATTTTTATAACGGTATTTTTTTTTATTTAAAAATAAAACATAGACAAGGTAAAAACATCGACAGTTATAAAGATCGATGTTACAAAAACATCGACTCCAATACATCGATGTTTTTAAAAGAATATTGATGTTTAGAAAACATCGACATCGATGTCGCTTACCTAGTCTGTACTGGGAGTCGAATTTAAATCAGGTAGGTAGGTAGTTAATTAACGTCACATTGGAGAAACACAACGGGTTATGGACGATGGACCTAGATCAATCCACAAGGGGAAGAAATAACAATAATCAGAGCATTAAACACTCAATGATATAGTATTCAGTACCATAAAATAAATTTAATTTTAATTTCTTTCTACAAGATGGGTTATGAGTGGTTTAATCTATTAAACCTTCGTCCGTGCCTTGAAACATTTTGAAAACTTCAAAAATTACAAATACCCAAACAATCACGTATTTAAATAATCACATGCAGGCCGAGTTGTCAGGGCTTTTGGATCTAAAGTTTCCTTGTTCGAGTCGAGGTTAAGGCATGGATGTTTGACAGTTCTGAGAAGTTGTGTGATCTCTCCATAAAATGATTCATCTTAGAAAGTGTGGTAAATAATGTGAGTTAACACCTCTTTCCTCCCTGATACACCAGGGTAATGCATAGTGCACAAACCTTCACTTTGTAGTGGTTGGTTGGATTTCACGGTGGAAGGGCCATACCCTGTGCCAAACACAAGACACACAACATCAAGTTGCAGACATACACACTCAAGGAAAGTTTTGCTTTCACAGAGGAGTGATATACGCCCAGGGAGGAATCGAACACACACCACCTACAACTCGCATGTTGCTAGAGCAGTGGATGTAGCCACTGAGCCAGTGGACATAGCCACTGCCACACACACTCGGCAGTGTACATAGCCACTGCCGTGTAAATAATGCCCTATATATTACGTTTTATGTAACTAGCTAGTTTTATGCTTTGTATCTTCTATTTTAATGTTGGTCTGTTTTTTATTTTGATGTCTTTCAAATCTACTGTCCAAATTTCATTGTCTTGTGATTCGTGCAACTCTCATCCATTTTCGGATCTTGCACCATAAAAACCAACCCTACAGAGGCTGTTCGCACATTTTTTAGAAGATTTTGGTTAGCGGTTATAAAAAATCGTTTGCAGCAAAAAAAATAATTGCAGTTGTACTATGTTTTCAAAAGTCAAAATTATCGTCTGCGGCTTGAGAGGTTTGTTTTTATTCAAAATGGCGTTTTGCGAAGTATTGGTTCGAAGGCTATATTTATTATGCTCCTTCCGAAGAGAAATATTCATATTCCGTTATCCAAAAACGATGTGAGAGTCATGGTTTTGTGATATCTAAAGCGTCGATAGGTAATATCGTCAACAAGAAAGGAAAAAAACATCAAATTTGAGCCTCAAGTGGGACAAATATTCCAAACAAGTATCCAAGGAAGAAACGGATATCTTCGACTATTGCAAAGGTACGTTGTTTAAGGTTAAAAGAAAATCCCCCTAGTCAAAGGACAGTTGCAAAATCATTAAAATGCTCGGTGTCCACTGTAAACAAAATGATAAACGCGTTGATTTAAATCTTAAGAAAGCGAAAAAACTCAATGTGCATCGTCTTTCTCCAAAGCATATCGCTGAACGCAGGACACGGTGCCGAGTTCTATATGAAAAACACTTATCCAAAGAAAAATGGAAAAAATTGTCACAATCATGGGTGTATTTAAATGATTGCAGCAAAAAAAGAGCCATTTATTATCATAAAAGGGGAGAAAAAAAATTTAAGTACATGGTTCACAGAATCGAAAGAAATTTTTTTTCTACGGGATTCATGATTGTTGCTGGTTTTTCATATAATGGCTAGTTAAAAATAAAGAGAGCGGTAAAAATGACAATATTAACTTCAAATACTATCAAGAACATATTTTATCGCCAATTTTTCTGAATAAAATACCATCGCTTTACCCACAGTGCCATCAATCTGTGGAACTCCATCAAGACAAAGCTAGCAGTCACACATCAAAATCCACTGTAAATTTCCTAAAAGAAATGGAACAAAAACCGGTATCAAGGCCATACCCTTCACTGATATCCCTACTAAATCTCCCGATGTATCACCTATGGATTTTTATGCTTTCGGACTTTTAAAATTTGCATTATCCAAACGTCGTCCCACAACCTTTACAGGACTCTGGAAAGCTGTTCAGGAGGAATGGGATAGAATACCTCTTCTGACACTTCAAAAGGCATTATTATCCTGGAAATTACGGTGTCGAAAGATAGTTCAGAATAAGGGCTATCAAATAGAACATTTAAAACACAAGAATTTTATGTAATTTAGTTTCGTGAATACAATATTCACTGTCTAAAAAATGTGTGAACAGCCTCTGTATATGAAGAGATTCCTAATAAGACTTTGAATGACGCCTAACAGTTTCTTGAATGCATGAAATTCCTTCCCTTTTTTGTCCCGAAAGATACCGAATCTCTATATCCCAACGCAACATAAAGCTACTCAAGAAACGAGAACCAAATAGGACTAAAAGTGACATTATCGCACTCAGGAAGGAGCCAGACTTTGAAGCAACCGTCTTCGGTTGTCACTCTTCATCAGCGACAACACGCCTTTACTCTTCGAGAAGATCCCATTCCTGTTATTTTTGCCACTCAGAGAGTGTGCAGCTCACAAGGCACACCGACGCCCAACAATGCAGCCCAAATGTCACTCCGATTTATTTTTACCTGGTCAATAACGAGCCCTCTATATTTCTGCAACGGCGTATCCCAATTCCAGGAATTCAAGAATGTCTATACTTCTTATATCATGTAGAAAAGAAGCTTGGAACCTAAACATTGTCAGAAAAAATGTTTTTATAAACTGAAAGACACAATAGAATATGCCCCAAACAAATTTACATTTCTTCGTAGAATTGTTACCTCCATATGTGGGTTTCTCTATTCAGTGTCAGGAAACCTTTCACTATGATTCTTGATATCGTATTTCCTGTTACATGTGCAGCACGACCCAAAATGGCTCTTGAGTCAAAGCCTCAACCAACCGTTTGTATAATTGTAATAAATTCCTGTGCTCTACCAAATAAGTTCTACGCAGAAAAAGACCCTCCTCAATTCCAATAACACGAGCATGCTTTAAGGCCCGGTGCACACATCGGGTTTTTCAATTGCACACATAACCGTGAAATGACGAACGCACTCATTTCGCGCCATTTGCGATAAATATTCTATCGAAGAAAACGTGTTTATTTCGCTTACTTGGTGTAACAAAAAGCACATTTTGAAACCAAATAGACGTTACTGGATACAACCATTTATTAATTACTTGCCACTGCGTCGCTAGCCAGGCTTTGCCCGTGGTGTAAAGTATTAATATGGTGTAAAATTATCCACAGATTTCAAATCCGTTGAAGATATATTCAATTTAAAAATTATGTATTCAAATATAATCATATTTTTAGGTATCAATATAAACTGAAATTTCCCGCAGATTTCAAATCCGTTGAAATTTTTACTCCATATTTAACGGTCTAACGGTCTATTTAACGGTCTAAAAAATATTTTTAGAATCTACCGCTATGAAAAACACTTGGCATGATTTCTAAGCCTGAAGGCTAGGTCACGTGAGTTGAAAAGTCATGTTCCTGGAATTTCTTCTGTCGACGGTAAGAAACGCGTTGAAGAACCCGTGGAGAATAAAACTATTAAATTCATTTTAAAATGTTCTAGATTGAATTTAAAAATTCGCCGCGACCCAAAAATTGCAAAAAATTTGGACTACCTGAGTGCCAAATCTCATTCCTGTAAGTGCCATAGATAGTCAGGATTTTGCGGCCGCGAAACAAACAGATAGACAGACAAATAAACACTTATTTTTATAATAGTAGAGATTATTTATATTCCATTTGTTTATGAAAACAAGGTACTTCAGAACGGAGACTCATGAGCGGAGCAGTGGGGAACTGCGGTACAAATTGCACGCAAGTTGGACGTGCGTCGCCCCATCGGCGCTGGAGGCATGAGTGCACTGCTCCATTGGATCTAATGTATCTCAAACCGCACTAGCGTTGCGGCAGCGGCGTCACATGTTCAAAAAACGGATGTGTGCACTGGGTCTAAGATGGAGTATGTGCGAGAAAAGCTTTGTTATTTCTCGGTCGCTGTGTTTGAGGATATACCACGTGGTTGTGGGAAAAGCGTGAATCGTAATGCTGGACTATTTATTGGTTGATCGAAGTAATTGGAAACGCTAGTCCTCGCTTCGATAGCCAAATGGCCCATCGATTCTTAATCCCACGTGACTTTACCTTCTGAGATCTCACTACGGCGACTACGCCCACATGTTCTATCAATTTCATTAGAAGGTCGATGGGACGGAGTCGCTGTCGTAAGATATCAGAAGGGTAAGTCATGTGGGCTCACGAATCGACAGATCAAAATCAAGAATTATGCGTGAAAAGGGCCCTACAAAGGCACTTAAAAGCAGCTTAGTTTATTTTGAGCACATTTCTCTATAACGTCTCAATCTTGTCAAACAGGTGCAAAACCATTGAAATCCTCGCCTTAGTCATACGATTAGCATGTTAATGTTGATTTTCATGAATAAGGTTATCAAATGACTTGTTATGTGTATACATGTGAATAAAAGTATGCACAAAAAGTAAACTATTGTCTCTCCAAGTGGCTTCGACTAGGGAAGCGACATCGATGTAATAGAGCCGATGTTTTCTCAACATCCATGTTTATAATTGTCGATGTTTTATTTTAAAATGAAAAAAGTACCATTATAAAAATTAAAATAATAACCCAGTAGCATGATTTTCATAATCAGTCAATTAAACATACTTTTAGACTAAAGTGGCCAAGGGTAAAAATTCTGAAAAATAGGGATGCGACATCGATATCGATGTTTTACAAAAATGCATTGATGTATTTACCATCGATTTATTCAAGACGATGTTTGTTTAAGATCGAATCTTTTTTCTTTATTTTGACAGTTAAAAAAAGTTTTAGTTATAAATTAATAAACACGGCAAATGGCAAATTAAATCCCCCCCCCCCTCTCGGCGAACATTAATATTTCAGGTTGCAAAATCAGTTTTAAGAATTGAGGGGGGGGGGAGTTTAAAATACACTGATGTTGAAAAACATCGATGGTTTTTGGACAATGTATTACAAACATCGATGTTTTACTGTCGATGTCGCATCTCTAGCTTCGACGAGGTATCTCGTACATCAAGATCTGACCAATTTCGCTAATGACTAGATATCTAGTCTTTAAGATACTGCCGATGTTGTATGATGAACGAGATCATGATATGGTGAGTTTTGTAAATACTGACGAGGAATCTCCTCTTCGAGGTACTACCGGTGTTTGACGATGATTAGATCATGATTTGGTGAGTTTTGTAAATACTGACGTGGTATCTCGTCTTCGAGGTACTACCCGTGTTTTATGATGACATGATCATGATTTGGTGAGTTTTATAATAATGACGTGATATCTCGTCGTCAAGGAACTGCCGATTCTTGAAGATGACGAGATCATAATTTGGTGCGTTTTGTAAAGAAGGACGTGGTCTCTCGTCCATCCAGCTCTGGTTAGTTTTGGTAATGGTGAGGTACCTCGTCGAGACAACCATTAGGAGAGTTGAAAAACAAAGGGAACAGGTTTAAGTGGATTAATTTCCCTATATCGATATTAAGATTAAAAAAGTGTTAGAATATTAAGTTTTTAAATTCTTTTATCCAATTAAAACCTTTATCGGAACCATTTCTTAAATTAGTGTGGAATTTTTCATATTTGTTTCAAACTATTACAATAATTAATTTAAAACTTCAATATGCCTATTGCTTAGGTTCGTTTATTATCTATACCCCCCGGGAGCAGAAAGTGCTTAAAACTACGATCTACATCGCAGAACAAAGTCTTTGTAGAACAATTTTTCATTTCATCAAAATTTCAGCCAATTTTTTTCAACCATAAGTTGCGATGTTTTGCATTGGAAAGCGCGGTCCTAGCCACACCTTTTTTTCTTCTGTAGCTACGGAACAATCTCCCTACTTCGCCCAAATTACCACAAATACTTTATAAATAACACATATTCTATGTCAATGACAAAATATTTAACTTCAAAAACTATCGACAGAATTATTCTGAAAGCATGAATTGGTTTTAAATAAAGTAAGTCAATTAATTTTGATGTTTTGTTATAATATGTAATACAAATTTAGCCGATGATTGTGTTTTACGTCTGTTTTCGATTTTACTGCAGTTTTCAAAATTCGAACAAAATGGCTGCAGAACGATTGCCATTGCTTGGAGTTGTGTTGCAGAACACTGAATATAATTCTGCACTTAAACTCCATCAATAATGTCTTTCCTGCGCTTGTAATAAAAATCTTAGAATAAATAAGTATCTATTTATCGTCGACTTTCTATATCTGAGAAGTTTAACTGGAATCTGAAAAAAAGAAAGAACTTGTTCGATGGAATATTTTTTTCTGTTTTCGACCTATCCCCATCTAAATTCATTGGCAAATATTTATTTTTCGTTTTAAAGGGAATACGATATTTTAGTACGATAGCATGAGAGAGAAGTTCAAATATTTCTTCTCAAGAGTTTAATAAAGTTTTCGTGCATTATTTACATGGAATAAAAACTAACTAAAATGACATGAGGAAATATATTTTTCAGAAGTAAAAATAACATAGATTCATCACGGTTTCGGTGTTTCTGTACATTAAAAAAAAAACCACGACAGCTTATGTGAAACTAAATTTGACTCCATCCAAAAGAAACTAAAAATAAAAAAATGTCAATTAAGACTAAATTTTGTTTTATTAAGTTCCAAATAGCAAAACTTCTGTTTAATCTGTTTCGGAAAAGATCAAAAATAGGGAAATACAAGAGTTAAAGGTTCAGATAAAGTTACATAAAGCTAAATATTTGGAAACAAAACTGCTTTAATTTTAAGTGGTTCCCAAGTCGAGTGAAATAATTATACCAATCAAATGGGGAAATATCTATTTTCATCGTCAATAGTTCATTCGGTTCTTTTAAAAATGAATTTTACATGCTGATAAAAATCAGAAGTACCGTTCAACTTTGATAATTCAATTATATCTTCAAAGTCGTTTTCTTACAGTATTTATCCAATTATAATTTTGGTTATTTTCTATCAATTTTCAATTATTGGAATGGGAATCATAAAATACACCAGCATTTTGCGATTAAGTGCAATTATGTCGAACCAAATTTGGTCGCTTGGGTTTTATGTCACGAGGGCCATATTTTGGGCAGCAATGGCAGGATAAGACAAGCAACATCAATGAACATAATACATTCAGCGAACGTTTCGCTGCCATAGTAGAGAGAAATACACTCACGGAGGAATCGACCTGACAGAAATTGAACCTGCGCCGTCTACAACTCGCAGATTGCTAGCACAGCGGGTATGCCAACTGATCAACTCCGACCTCGAAGTCATGCAGAGAAGACTGGTTGCAATGTGTATATATATGCGTGTGCGCCACCTCCCAGAGTGGTAGATTATCTATTTAACATTGCACTGGGGCAACACAACGGGGTATTGGCTACTGTCCAAGTTAAAACCCGAAGGTAGATCAATTTTAAACCACGGTCGGATGACGAGGTCAACAGTTAAGCTGGAACCCCTCTCTCCAAACTTCCACATCACCCCAACATGAAGACATTAAAGGATATCACAGATATAACGTGCACCTCCACCACAGTGAGGACATTTAGCGTTTTGACTATGGGTGAGATATCTCCTTTGCAATCAATAGATTTGAATTTTACTTTTTCTTTGTGATGCGCGCATTGCGTTGGTATGCAAGTAGATAGGTAATTAAAGACGCGTTGTAGCAATACAATGGGCTAGTTGTGACGGTCCAGGAGCAATCTCTAAGGAAAAGATCCGATGAAACCACCTAGGAAAGCATCATTTTGAACCATGGTCAAGTGAATAGCTGCTCAATACCTGAGATGGCACCCCACTCTCCAAACTTTCACACCACTCTACGTGAAGATATTTGAGGTCACGGTAGACTTAACGTGCATCACCCACCGATAACGGTCTTTGGTTGGATTCGAACTTGCACTGCTAATCCGTTACTCTTTTAACCTGGCTACCGCAGCCTCTTTTAAAGGGCAATTGTGTCTTATTAGCTATAGGTTTTATCTGTAGAATGCCGCTTTCAATCCACTTTCAATTTTTTTTCTACTTTTAAAAAATTAACAAGCTTATACCCCATTTAATAACTTTTGGTGTCCCTTAAATAAAGAGTCCGTCGAAAGTTCTAGTCTTAAAGTTGAAGGTGCATCTCTCCCGTGAAAGTTCCTCGGGCCATATACACGCAATTTATCCGCAACTATTCACTCATTTCTAACGCATTTCATTTTCAGGTATTACCGTGTGACCTAATTCGAAAACGCATAGATGCACTCTGATGCTCTTTGCGATACTGACAAGTTAATGAATTTTCAGACGAAAGAGATTAAATGCATGACAAGAATTCGTTAAACGGATTTATCTCTTTGGGAAATTAAATATCGGAGGCAAATATTGATTTAAGGAAACTAATATCGTCATCCGAAGGAAGCTTTATTGGAGGTTGAAGACTTTTAAGTGCTCCATCAGGGGGGCGAAATTCCTTGTGCGCGTTCATTGCAATACACATTTGTTAAGTTAGCCATAAAAAGTACAAATGCCACTGTTTGAAACTTGACAACAAAATACAGGGGGTTTAAAAGCTTCCTGTAAAAACCACAAGGAGAGGTGGACACACATAATTAAACTTTAATCGCGTGTGCTAAAGGGTGCAGAAACGAAGATGTCTAATGTGTGGACATTTATGGTACAGGGTCCACTGTAGCCACGACGCATTTGCTGTCTGTGTATGTGAGTGCCCATGCTACGTCCAAATGGTTGAATATATATTCATGAAACTTATGCCTAATGTCAGTACTTGCATTTATTTTGTCACTGAACTTGATTGCGTAAGTCCGTCTGCCTGTCTTCCCGTTCTGTGTTCGAGTTTATGTCATTGTGTTTGTACACATCCCAAATGTGCCATAACGTCCCAAATTTGCTCTATGGGAGAGAGATCCGGAAACCTATCTGGCCAAGGAAGTGTTGAAAAAGCTTGAAGACAATTCATAGCAACACGTGCCGTGTTTGGATGGGCATTGTCTTATTGAAAAGTTAGTCCGGGGTGTTGCAAAAGGAACTGTAACACAACCGATCGTACAATATCGTCTACGTACCGCTGTACTGTAAGTGTCCCAGAAATGACTACCAAACGGGACCGGCAAACAAAGGAGATGGCACCCCTGATCATAACGCCCTGTTGTGGGCATGTGTGATAGCAAGGGCAGGATATCCCCACCCTGCCCGCCAGATACGGCCCGGTACACACATCTGGTTTTTCAACGTACGGCACCGCTGCCGCAACGCAAGTGCGGTCTGAGGTTCATTAGATCCAATGGAGTAGTGCTCACAAATGCTACCGGAGCCACTGTTGCGACTCACGTCCAACAAGCGTGCAATTTGTACCGCAGTTCCCCACGGCACCGCAGCTCGCCGCAAACGCTTCTCCGTTCTAAAGTACCTTGTTTTCATAAATAAATGGAATACAAATAATAATTAATAAATGGTTGTATTCAGTAACGTCAATTTTGTTACAAAATATACTTTTTTTACACCAAGTAAGCGAAATAAACACATTTTTCTTCGATGGAATATTTATCGCAAATTTTTAAAAAAATCAAATGACGCAAATTTTCATTTCGCGCCATTTCACGGTTATGTGTGCATAGTTGGGATTCGATGCCGCAACGGCGCCGCACGTTGAAAAGTCGGATGTGTGCACCAGGGCTACGTCTGCAGTTGTCGTCAGGACACAGTTGGAAACGGGACTCGTCACTAAAGGCTATACCTCCCCAGACAGCGCCTTACCATGTTGATCAAGCCTGGCCCCACTGTGATTCTGCACCTTTTTGGTGCGTTGATTGTTTTGTTATAGAGATTACATTATTTAAAATGTCTCTACTCTTATATTTAGGTAAGTTTCATGTTAAAACATCTAAGCAACTGTACACTGAAATCAACCATAATTTGGTAGTTTTGAAGTAGCTGGAAGATATACATTGAGTATTACAACAAGGATTGTTTCACAGTAGTGCTAAAAATTAATTATTTAAAAAATATTATTTTTACTTAATTTAAATTCTAATACATTTGTATTTTGTGCCGTATTATTCTTCTTTTCAGAATATAAACTTTTTTCGAATATTTGGACAAACGATATTCTGCAACGTAATGGAAACTCATGTTCGTTTGCAACGTGCAGTGACATTTTCAGTTTTATACGCTCGGAATTAATTTAGTGTTATTGAATTTTGTTTAATTTTTAATTGTAACTGCACGAGATCGAAAGATAAAAAAAGAATCACGAATTTATATCGTTAGAATAACATTTTATTCCACCAACTTTTATTTTGTTTTACTTCTCTATTTTCTGTTTAAAATATTTATTATTGTAATAAATTGTTTTTCCTTTACATCGCATGCAACACCACCGCAGAGTATTTTATTTAAAGCTACAAATAAGTTATAATAACGCAAATTTTATGCGGAATTTTGCTGCTATTGAAAGAACGTAATGTTAAAAAAATATGCGAACTAGAACTTTTGAAATTTTACAAATTCTTTGTCATAGCTACAGAAAGTCAACTTGGCTTATTTTACGATTCGCTTGATCATTAATTCCTGAATACATTACCTTTACTACGGCTGTACTGAAGACTTTAATTGTAAAACAAGTTCTTTTATTTTTGCACGTGCCACAGAACACAATTTTTAAGAAAAAGCGTATTCGCTTGTAAAAGCACAATGTTTCTAATCCTCCATCAAAATCGTCTTTTGTAGTAGTTACCTTAGTGTCAGTCACCTTTCGTCAGTTTGTACCTTTAGCAGGGTCCGATAAATGTAAAATGTATTGCATGGCTGGGGATATGCATGTACAGGATATGTGTCCAAAGTAAGTTGTGGAAGTTATAAAAATTACAGAAGTCAAAAATTATTTTACACTTGATTGATTTGGATTTTTCTACGAAAGAGGAAAGTGATTATTTTTCTGGAAACTTTCAATCTATAGTAACCCAATTCAACCCGATTGAGGTCAAGTATTTTACTAGTTTATAATATACTAGGATAAATGACCCGTCATATGACGAATTCATAACAAAATTTATTTGGGTCAAACTTTATTTATATATTTTTAAAAACCTGACGATGCATGATCACTGGCTGTTTATTAACCTCTTTTAACCACTATCTGTCAACTTTTATTGATCACTGGTTATGTGTAAAACTTTTTCCACCGCCATCTGTCAACTTGCCTTGCTTTTGCATGGTGTTTTTTTTTATCAACACTTGTAAAACAATAAGCTGCGTACGGCAACCATTGTATACTTAATGTTTTTCCATGTCAATGATTGCGAATGTAATGATTTTTTATATTTTTTATCTCATTTCGCTCGTGACATCACACAACCAATCAAAATTTTAATGGTGGCTTAACGCCAACGGCGACAGCGACAAAATACATGTTTCTTCGCTATTGCGCATGCGTATTACAAACAAATTTTGTTTCTTCCGGTTTGTCTCTGTCGCTGCGCTTTCAAGTCTTGGAAGAAGTTCAACTTTTGTCTCTGTCGCCATGCCAAAAGCCAATCAGAATAAAGATTGTGACTCTCGCTACCAGCGTTTTTGTTTTTGTTGACGTTCTAGCTAAGCTTTCTCTATAGCTTTGGTTTCAGCGAACTATTTCAATGAAATATACGGAAATACTATGGAAGAAATTTTAATTTCTTTGGCAATCGTCTACGCTGTAAAAGAAGTTTTGTTAAATGCGGACGTGATCTGTCAGCCATCTTGCAAGAAGAAGAAATAATCAAATAAATATTTTTGCTTTCGAAAAAGATTATGCGCATGCGCAAATAAATTCTTGTCGCTCGCGGTGTGAAGACTTTTTTAACAGCGACAGAGACAAGCAACAAAATGTTGCCTGTCTTTCTTGCTGTCGCCGTTGGTGTGGAGCCACCATAAGGCTCGGTGCACACATCCTATTTTTCAACGTGTTGCGCTGATGCGGCACCAAAGTCCAATTATGCACCACACATAACCGTAAAATGACACAAGTACACATTTCGCGTCATTTGCGATAAATATTCAGGAATGTGATTCTTTACATACTCAATGATCGAGATTTATAATGTAAACGATGTACTTTTGGGGTATTCAAAAATGTTTCGTAATGTTTACATTAAAAGATACATGAATAAGCTAATGAACGAGATTTTTTTCCCAATAATTTTACTATTGAGAATTTATAGTGTTTTTTTTTTTTTAATTTCTTTTAAAATAAAAGTAAGTGCATACTGAAGTAGTATTTGTTGAATTTGTGAAAACACGAAGTAAAAATTCTGTAAAATCATAATTTTTAATTCAAACTACTAAACCTTTAATGCTTACAAAATAATTAAATGCAATTTTAATTTCTAAATAATGTTAATATAATTACAAACTCTCAAAAAGTTACCTTTGAGTAAAGTATTTTATTTACAGTTTATAATCAACAACTGAGTAAAGCTATTAAATAAGATTTTTTTAACGGTTGTGAATTAAGACATATGCCTTAAGATTAAGTATATATGTATATTTGGTTTATGTAGCTAAAATACAACTAAAAAATGAAAACCAGCAGTATATGCACAGTTATGTACTGAAGCACATGTAATAAATTGTTTACTTATGAAGTTATTTTTTATTTTTTTTAGGCTCAATTCAGTGTGCCATTGATTAAAAGTTCAGTTTTAAAGACTATTAATAGGAATTAACACCTTTGACAATCTTATCAATGCAGATTTTACAGAAGAGGGTATTGCTTGGACAAAATTTATCTTGATCTCATGAAATTGCATTTTATCTATCAATACATAGCAATGAACTAAAAGTGTACCTAACTGGTTCATACAGTATATTAGAGAACGCGTATTAGATTTTTAATCAACTGACCGACGAAACGGAATGCATAACTGAAAAGGTTCGTGAATTGCGTTGGATTTTATTGATTAAACATTACGATTCTACCTCTCGCTGAGTACGTGGGCATAAACGTAAGTCACCGTTCGTTTGGCGTAGTTGGAATCGATATGTAAGGGGGATTTGCAGTGTAAACAAACAAATCACCAGAAGACGAGGATCTCACTCAGTTATTAAATCCTCTCGCTCGGATGATGATGAAGGAGTTATCTTGAAACGTAGCCAAGTAATATATATATATATATATATATATATATATATATATATATATATATATATATATATATATATATATATATATATATATATATATTTCTAGACTATGAAATGTTTTCTTTGGCCAAAAAAATGAATTGTTTCCTTTATGTATAATTACTTATGTTTTCTGTTTGTTTCCTTTATGTTTGTTTCCTGTAACCCGACCGACCCTGAAATTACAATACAAAAATTAAGATCCTTAAGTTTTTTTTTTTAGCCTTTTTTTTTTAATTTAATTTAATTTCATTAAAAATTGATTACGATGTCACAGCGATCGTATTCGATTAATATATTATCGAACATGTTATTGACCCACAAAAATAAATATATCCAGGTATTTTACATCACTGATCACACCTCTGATCAATTTAAAATCTAACATTATTACTCATATAATACATATTTCCTTTTACGTATTATATTTTGTAAAAAAAAAAAAAAAAACCTTTTCCTATCTGCCGACCCTAATATTTTGGCTCATGTTACAGGAGACAAACCTTATATATATATATTTTTTTTTTGGGGGGGGGGGGCTTTCCTCATAAACAGGATGAATTTAAAATTGGGATGAAACTAGTATTCAGATGTCTACATTAACGAGATTTTTAAAATCTTTAAGTAACAGAACTACCCGGCGTTGCTTGGGGCGAATTGGTTGTAATTGATCGTATTATTAGTGTTATTCTTATGAGGATTTTAACCCCTTCTACAGACCCACGTCAAATCCAAACGGAGGTTATAGCCAATGTTCCTTGCAAAATTCTAAAGATCTGAGTGTAGTACCAAATTTGGTATGAATTTGTGAGTGATCGTAATGATAATGTTATACCTATGTGAATTTAGAATAGTTTTTATCCCCTTCTGCAGGCGAGGACAAATCAAACATGCGTTTACCGCAAGAACATGAAGAACGAGTATACCAAATTTAATGAAGTTTGGTCAAGGGATGTAAATTTGTATAGAGATACAGACGCTAACTGCTTAAAATATTCACATCTCTAACCGAACGCAAAGTCACTATAAATCTCCCGAAAAAATAGACACATATTTTTGTTTCGTTTTATATATTCCTATTATTAATTGATATATTGTCTGGTAATATTTAAACAGGAAAATATAGTACCATTGTTCTAAAGCAATTATTCATAACATCTGCTAAAATTCAAAATCAACACATTGTTTCTAAAACTCATTATTTTCGTATTATCAAATTTCCATGTAATAAGGAATTCGGAATTATATATCTACATTTTTCTGCTTTTAAAAAGAAAAATGCCTTTTTTGTAGCCATTTTATTTTTTATTCCCTTATCTCATAGATTTAAAATATATATAGTTCTATTGAGTAATCTATCTCTGCATCTTAAAACTGTTCAAACTTTTTCGAAACAATGTTTCAAACTGAAGGAATAACGAAACTAGGAACTGAAAAATAATTATGGAAAAATGACAAAAGATAATGCATCCCAGATAAATGTTTAGATCACTGGAGTTTAATCCGAATAATAATAAAAACCGACTGTACAAAATGTAACGGTTTCTTTCCGTTAATGAGAAATTTATTTGTTTTAAGCATGTCTGGAACAGATGGAATTAAAGAAAGAAATGAATTACTTCCATGCGAATCACAAGAAAAACAACTTATTTTATAAAGCAATAGGGAATAATATCTTTATAGATACGTCAGAAAAGATACGTTCACTAAATTGGAGAAGAATGTTTTTATTTTTTTGAGGGATAAAAAAACGAAATTGCGCTTAATTCTTCAAGAATTTCATTGAAATTGACCTTTAAAGGTAAGGTTATTTTTAATTGAATCGCTTAAATGGAAATGATTTTTTTAAACCACCTACATTTACGCAGGATTGATTGAGACTTAAGTAAGCATTACAGTATGATTGCTGTTATTGTAAAAACTTTCTATTTTTATACAATTGTTTTTTCTAGCAGAAATTTAAATGAAGATAGCGATCCCTTTTCTGTTTCATTTATATCCTTTTTTCTTTAGGTGGTAATCCATTGATTTAAAAACACAAATGGCTAAATAAGGAAAAAGAACCTACTTTACGGCAATCTATCTAGATTAAATCATTACTAATCAATCATTAATAATTCCATTATAACTTGTTTTAAAAGAAACAAAGCCTTAATGAAGCGCCGTTATAATACTCTGTTCTCTCCAATACATATATAACACAACTCAATATTTTCAGAAAAAATTAATAAAATTATAAAGTAAAGAAGAATGCTCTTAGTTTGTCACCATGACGTACCGTGACCTAATTGGAAATAGAAGGAATTATGTCATAATGTCACTTGATTCAAGACAAATTAGAAGGACTTGCGTAACTGTGCCTGTAAGAAATTGGGATGGGTAAAATAACCACACAATATTTGAGTATGGATGAGTGGTCTGGCATTCGTCAGAATATTGTTTTTAAGCTGGGTTTCATTGGGAGTAGGGCCGGCATGGGGAAAGTTTGAACTTGGGGAATGAAAAAATACCTTGAAATCACCGGAAGTGCATGACTTATAATGCACGTACTCAACGATAAATCAGAAAGTAAAAGTACCACCTTTTACAAAATGTTTTAATAAAAGAGGTAATGAAGCAACAAAAAAGAATTTACACATCTCTTTTAAAGGTAAGGGTACAATTAAACTTATTAGTTTCTCTGCGTGGTCATGCAAATAGGTTACCTGGTTCAGTCCCCTGAAATTTCAAAGGGTAGATCACTAACCGGTGAAGAATGAGCCTTTATGGAAACTCTTTCAGAGAAATACCATTTACTTAAAATCATCAAGATATGCAAACCAGTGACTCAAAAATGCGAACCGTATACTCCCAAATGACAGAACAATCCCGAAAACATGCCATTTTGCGTACAATCGCAAAAAACTATGAAAATGCCAGATCATTGTACTCAAATCATCGTAGGTTTTTAAACACATTAATTTCCCTCAAATGACGTTACAATGTTTCCAGAACAAGTTGCAAATTCCTCCACATCCTAGTCCAAGTGATTGCGACCCTCCCCAAATCCTCCATTCAATGATTACTCCAGACTTTGTTGTGTCTCCCGTGCACCCAATAAATCCCACAGACCCATTCCGCCAAGCAGACCTGTCCACCAACAGGTGAGGTTAAATTGCATCAAACGCATTTACGCTGACTGGCTTCTAGTTAATTGGGGGAGGGGAGTGCTTAGGACATACCTCCAGGAAGCGGAATCTAATAACGTCCCAATCCCTGATCGTCGTTGGTTCCAATGAGGTGACATTCTGGAGTTATTGCGGATGAACATGTCCATTAGGACCACACGTGTCGTTTATTTCGTGGTGACTTGGACGTCAAATGCCGCGTTTGACGCATCGGCCAATTTGTCAACTCTTGGTTCTCAGCTCAAGGTGTAATAATGTGGGCGGTGAATTTTGGGGCGGTTGTATGCCGGGATGGAATGTGGGACAGATGCTCAATTGGCTGCAAAGTAATTGAATAGGGGAGTTTTAAATGAGTTAAATATTAATTTAAAATTATTCAGGTTGTATAATGGCTGACTGTGGGACGTGGGAAGCATTGTATTTCGTCAACTTGCAACCGAAACACACTAAGTCGAAAACCATCGTTCTGAGAAAACGAAGAAAGAAGCATTCTCCACTCACTAAAATTTGTTATCTAAGTGTGTGTTTCTGAAAACGAAATCAAACCTTCATGCAAATAAATAATAACTTTATTGATCTCAAGGCCAAAGATCATCACATTCTGGGCTAGAATAGCTACAAAACTCATATCTCGAAATTAATTTGAAATTATTCAAATGGGCAAGTGCATGGTGATTAACTTAATTAATGGGAAGCATGTTACTACGACGGCTTTAAAGCGAAACACACTTTGTCGAAAAACGTAGTTCTCAGAAAACCAAGGGAGAGACATTTTTTTCCTTAAGCTTTACTCACTATGTGGGTATATCTCAACAAAAAATCTAAACCATGCAAATAACAAATAATTCGGTTGTCTTCGCTAGTCTGAAGATAATCACATCCTGGATTTTAAAAGCTACAAACCTATACCTTAAAAAATTTTACTTGCAAATCGACGATTGATTTAATCAAATCAAACGCTTTTCGAAAGAGTTAGGGAAGATAGTTAATTGCTAGCTGGATTGAGAAGAAACGGGCCAGATGTGTTAGAAATAGATTACCTATTTGTAGAAGAGGAAAGGCACTGAGGAGGAAGATTAGTTGGTTTAAGATACGACGGCCAAAGTTGGCCCTTGCACCTTTCCACCTTGCAATACTTTCCTTGTGTATGTATGCCCATATATAACGTGCAAGGGCATTACTTCTTTATAGTGTTAGGGCTATATTTGGACAAGATGCGACAAAACAAATGTCAGGAAATAGGCATGCATACACAAAGGAAAATATGACTGACCCAGAAGAGAGAAATGCATCCAGGGTAATAAGCGAGAAAGGAACTAAGCATAATATATTCTTGTGGGGAAATTATTTACTAAACATCAATGATACGCGTTACATTTTATTCATTAACAATCATGAGTTAATCTATCATATTGTAGAGATATCCCTAAATTATCGTGGGACAGCGGTAGTCTGTTTGGAAGAGTAACAGATTGCAGAGAGCAACTTGAGGTTAGCGGTTTAGGTTTGAAACTTGATCCAACTAAAACCCGTCGTGTACGTGGGAACTGATACACGTTAAATGTATATTGGACTCAAATGTCCTGACGTTGGTTTGGAGAGTGGGGGCCAGTTCAGGAGTTGACCTCGTTATGTGGCTGGTTCAAAATTATGAGGTGTTGAGCTTTTCCTTCGAGATGGACCGGGACCGTCACTAATAACCCGTTGTGTTGCTCCAATGTGACATTTATGCAACTATTTACAAAATTCTGGATTTTTAAAATTAGTTCGTGATTTGCACTTATTTGTTATCACCATTGAAAAGTTTGTTCGAACACACATGTGCTACCCGGGTAGCGGATAGAACTAAAGGTCTACTTGTCCAGCTCAGAAAAGCCCAAACAAATAATACACAAAGGGTATAGATTGAAACCATTTGGATTGTTAAAATGAAATAGTTTAAAGTAAATAGTAATATGTAAAGTAAATGTGCTATGTGTTCTAACTCCAGATTAGAAACATTTGCCCACTCAGCAAAGTTGGCCGTTATGTGATGCCGTTATAAATACTCGTTGCGCCAACTCCATAAAGGTATTGCTCCGCGGAACAATACTGATATGAGCGCATGCCGGAAAGTGGCAGACGACTTTCAAATAACTTTAATTTCTACTTTAATGAATATTCTGTGTATATTTTTTCTTGTACTACGTTATGTTCTTTCTTTTCTCCGTGTCTCTGCATCTGATGTCCATTTGATCGAATAAATTGTGCTGTCGTTTATCCCGTGTTACTTTCTACGCACTCGACAACGCGACACTGTTAATCAAGTGCTGGACGTATCTTTCTTTAACCTCTCTTATAGCGTTCAGTTATTTATTGTATTTTACATAATTATGATGTGGAGGTAAGGTTATTTTTCAGTAACGTGCTCCGTAATTGGTATCTCTGTTGTGTTAAGCAATTAAAAAATTCAATTATTTCCTTTAGAAATAAAATATACATTAATGACGCAAATTAACCGAATTTTCTGTTTGGCCACGTAACTTCAAAGCACTTTTATGCTAATATTCAATTTAAAGACGAACCTATTAATTTGAAGTACCCGTAAACAACTCGTTGCGAAAGCGATAGAAAAGCAAATTAAACTTAAACCGGATAATTAAGTTAAGTTAATAATAATTTAAACATCAGAACTTAGTTAAGCACAAGCGCATACTGCTCACTTTTCTCAGTCCAATTACAGTTAGAGATGATAGTTCTTGCTTGTATTACATATTTAAATGTAATTAAGTTGCTCTTTTAACGTAGACTGGAAACACTCAGTTGTAAAATGTTTGATTAAAAGATCATTCATTTAACTATTTATTACAAACATAGCATTCACTACACAAGCATGAGATGAACATTTTAAAAAGTATCCTAAATAGAATGGCAATTGTAAAATTAGGATTTCCTGGCCTTAGAATTAATTCATTGCGATGATTCTAATGCTTACAGAAAAGAGTTTATTTTGTTAAACGGGGGGGGGAGTATAAATATATGATAGTAAAATTTATATGCGACGTTATGATGTGTTGCATGTTTGATTAATATAATTGGATGGAGCTTGTGATACTCTGGAACTTATTATACGTCCATAAAGTCTCTATTTATAGTTTTAAAAATTTATTACTATGGCAAATGAAGACAGATAAGTGGAAATTATTACAAAATAAGACATATAGATTTAAGTTATTTTATTAAGTTTAAGGGGCTTTTCTTACCGTTAAAATATTCGAAACTGCACGCTATCAGAAAAGAATCAATTTGCATTTGGAGACAGTTTATCAGACAAGTTTCTTGTAAGTGCAATAAAAACATCCATGCCTTATCATAAATAGTTATAAGACGTAGAAATATATATATATACTGAGTGTTCATAAAGTCTCTTTAGAATTTCAAACAAATTTATAACAAACACAAATGAAAAGACAGATCAATGGAAATTATTACAAAATAACAAAGACGTGTATTAATGTATTTTCGCCTCATTTAATACACCTCAATATGAGCACTATTAGTGGCACGAAGCACCATCAAGACGGTACTCGATTTATTGCCATGTTTGCTTCGTTCATACACGATATCTTTAACATAACCTTATAGAAATAAGTCAACGGGAGTTGAATCTGGTGAACGAGGTGGCCAGGGAATTGGGCCATTACTTCCAATCTACCGGTATGGAAATGTTTCTTTTCCGAACCGACGAACATGCAGTCCCCAATGTGGTGGTGTATCGAAGAAAGGTTGGGGACATCACTAATCAAAAGCAGAGGATCAATTATGTCTAAACTACAGCGAAAATGGCAAGAAATCGAGTACCGTCTTGATGTGCTTCGCTAAAGATTAAAACTTTATGAATGAATATATATATATATATATATATATATATAAATCAAGAATCTAGTCTGATGAACTGTCTCCAAATGCAAACTGATTCTCTTCTGATAGCATGCAGTTTCTAATAATCTGTTGCTAATTAAAAACCCTTAACTTAATCCAACCTAACACCATCGTATACACGTCGATGGAGAATGTTAAAGCTGGCATGGCTTCAAATATCCTGATGGTGACACGGTGTGGAAGTTTGGTGAGTAGGGTGCCAGGTCATGTGTTGACCTCGGTTCTGTCTCTTCGAGATTGATCCCAGACCATAGCCTATAAACCGTTGTGTTGCTTTCGTGTGACTTTAATACAACAACCTACATCCATATACGTATAAAGAGCAGAATTCAAGCCATCAAGTAGGGTATTCTCTGATCTCCAAACGATTGAATGTCATGACTGTCACTAAATGCAATGACTAAAATCTATGTGTGATTTTCCCATACTTGACAATTATGTATACTAATTTTAGTCAAAAGTTAAAAATTTAACATTTTTCTTTGCTCAGTCGGGTTTAATTACGAATTTTAAGGAGATTTCTAGTTAAAACCTTTTATTCTTTCTGTCTACATGTTATATGAAAATGCTTAGGAATGAAACCACGAATGAAATAACCTCAAGTCTGCAAAAATGTGAAAACATAGTTTGATACACCTAAAATGTTTTTAATCCTTTAGACAAACTCTTCCAGAAAACCATAATCATTATCAATTCACTAACGCTATTAAATGCTTGACTATAGTAAACATGCGAAACTTTTAACACACTTCAACTGGTGCAAATGCTGCTCTTAATATGAAAATTTTCACGGAAAGAAGTTTTAGGAAATAATTTTTTAAACATAAATAATTTTTTTTAATTAACAGCGTTCCATTCGTTAATTATTCAGTTATGAGAAATTACCATTTCCATCTGAGCAATTTTTATATAGTTTAACTACGTTTTAATAATTAACTGGCTAACAAACTAGTTTAGGGGAATTAACTCTATTTTATTACAGTTATTCTGATCAGTTCGTGATTTATGTTTTGCACGGTTCAAGTATTCGTTGAGTGAAGCTTTATGTTGAAAGAAATCATTCATGTTTTAGAGTGAGTACTAAACCCTTAATAAATCCTGTCAAGTTTGTTACGTTTTTTTTTCGTATGCAAAGAATCGATTGTTCGTACTTCGTGGTCCTTCCGTCCTCGAAGCTTAACCTGTATCAATAATCCTTTTGAAACTTTTAAGAGGATCTCTTTCTTACTTTTTAGAGTATCGCGTTATTAGAAATGCTAACCAGGCCTTGATGGACAAGACATCTCGTCGAAATGGAGAGTAGATGTGTGGGCTTCACGAACCCTAGGTACCTTTAATCGATCACTAGGTTTAGTTCGATTCTTTCGGGTGGAGATTCGATTATGATGATCGATTCTTTCCATATGGGGTTTACTGGCTCTTGTAAACATGGGGTCGCGACGCCAGAAAATCCAAATGTTTTTCTCTATTTTCTCCCCTTGCCCTCTTCCTTTCCACAGTTACTTGACACTGTCAGTATTGAGTTTGGCGTAGGATTGCTAGATATAGCCCTTGGGCCATAGATCCCTAAATCCACCAACTCCCCACATTGATCTAAAAGAAAATATATTCACAAACTGGCAAAAGAGGGTTTCTTGGATCCATTCCGTTGAATTGTAGGTTAACTGTTGAGGAGATATACACAAAGGAACCAATAGCACAGATTGGAAGAGGCTCTTGTTGCAACCCTTGATTTCTCTGAAGAAAGACTGCCTTTTCATGATTCAGAAGCAGGCTTTTAAGGCATGGGTATTTTGTACGAAAAAAAATAGTTTTATACCTCTCAGGTTTCGTGTGCCCATTTTGGAGCTTCTCAAGAGGGTATACTAGAATCCGATGCTGTCTCTCAATGAACTCGGCTATCGGTCTTTCGGCATGGTCGAGCTCAGTCTAGAACGAGATATAGACAAGAAGGGTATATAAGTTTGGTAAAGTGAAAGTTAAAAAACCTTAGCAAAGACTGGTATTCAAGTATTAAAAACTTCAATTGACTGACAGAGAGGAAAACAAGATTCATCGATTTACGACATCTCAGAAATCGCTTAACACTGTTGGGAATTTTTTAATCACTTTTATTTTTTAAACAAGTGGTCCAATCTCCAAGATCATCTATCGAGTTAACAGTCAGATGACTAGGTCAACACACACACCTAAGCTAGCACTCGACTCTCCAGTCCTCCACACCACATCAACATGATGATATGAGGCCACGACAAGTTCACAGGACACCAGCCTCCATGTACACAACCGACGGTCTTTGGCTGGACCTAATTTCGAACTCACAACCTGTTGATCCGTTGCTCTTCCAACTGGGTTACCGAGGCCCCGTTGGACGAATAGAGAAATAGCTCAGACGTCAAAAAAGTCCATGTAAGGTTTACTTGAAGGGAATCTACCGTTAGTCATACTGGATAACAAAGAGGAAGCGTTGCTACTCTCCATAGTCGGGCAGCGGTGTCCAAAATTTAGTTTTCACACCCTATGAAAAGCGAATCCTGTCCAGTGGTTGAGTTTTCTGCCAAATCTCCTTCGGGGCTTTCCCAACATCCAAAGTGATTACAGTTTGTAAATGTTCGCCTAAATAAGAAGATTGACATGACTCAGTGCGTTTGCTCAATGCGCCAGCAACCTGTGAGTCTTAAGCAGTGCATGTTCTTACCTGTCATATTCCTCTCTGGGTGTACTACTGTGATCAAACAGTAACCGGAATACTTCCTTTGAAATACATATATAGTAGATATCGTCTGCAAACTTTTATCAATATTTTTACGACTTTTATAAACATGTGGCAACAATCAGGGATTTATTTAATTTCATCGTCTGAAAATAAATTTGTTTTTAAGAATTTTCATTTCGTTGATTTTCCAAAATTTCAAATGTAATTGAACAAAGAACAGGCATTAAATTTTATTTCTGCAGTGGGATTTCTGCTACAAACATTCGAAATGTTGCAAAGAGCTTTTACAGACGACTGTTTATAAAAACAACAGTATTTGATTGATATAAAAAGTTTAAAGATGGTAGATAATCCGTCGTAGATGATTAGATGATGATCGTAGATGATTGACCTGGTAGACCATCCACTTCGACTAATGATCAAGATGTCAATCAGGTCAGAGAATTGGTGTGCTTAATGATAGTCGTTTAACAATAAGAGTCATTAGTGAACACGTTCCTATATTATTTGGTTCCTGTCGAGCAATTTTGAAAGATCATTCAAGTTTGCGACTCGTCGGTACTTTTTGATCACTGTAGTATTTCTCCATTCTTTGTCAGTAAAACTTCAATCGTGTGTGTATATCTATAACTTGATATTTTTATGTCTTGTGTATGGTGCAGCATGCCCAAATATGGTCCTTGAGTCATAAAATCCAAAACCAACCATTGACTTGATAGGAAAAAAATTTACTTGACTTTGCTTCGCCAATTGTGGCGCCCAAAAATGCATCTGATCATCCGTTTAGGGTAAGTTTTTATTAAACAAAACTTTGAACTCCCGATTCTAAAAAAAACATATTAAGATTTGTTAAGCTGTCTACCAATCAATGGTTCATAGAGCACACATAAAAAACAGTCATAGTTCCAATTAGGTGATATATCAACACTTATAAGGCATCGACCATCATATCGGGTTGCCGAATTTCGAATGGCAAGAAATTTAATTCTTTTTATCAGGGCTGCAAGACTCACAGCACGAAGGAAATAGTTACATTGGTGCCTTAAATATTTTTTAAATACAGAAGCTGTTCGCACATTTTTTAGACGACTTTGGTTAGCGGTAATAAAAAATCATTTGATGCAAAAGAAATAATTACAGTTGTACTATGTTTTTAAAAGTCAAAATTATCGTCTGCGGCTTGAGAAGTTTGTTTTTATTCAAAATGGCGTTTTTAACGAAGCAGTGGTTCGAAGGCTGTATTTATGCTCTTTCAGAAGAGAAATATTCATATTCCGTTATCCAAAAACGATGTGAAGGTCATGATTTTGTGATATCTAAAGCGTCGATAGGTAATATCGTCAACAAGAAAGGAAAAAAACGTCAAATTTGAGCCTCAAGTGTGCAAAAATTCCAAACAAGTATCCAAGGAATAAACGAACATCTTCGACTATTGCAAAGATACGTTGTTTAATGTTAAAAGAAAATCCCCCTAGTCAAAGGACAGTTGCAAAATCATTAAAATGCTCGGTGTCCACTATAAGCAAAATGATAAACGTTGATATAAACCATAAAAAATCGAAAAAAAAACTCAATGTGCATCGTCTTTCTCCAAAGCATATCGCTGAACGCGGGACACGCTGCCGAATTCTATATGAAAAACACTTATCCAAAGAAAAATGGAAAAAATTGTCACAATAGATGAATCATGAGTATATTTAAATTATTGCAGCAAAAAAAGAGCCATTTATTATCATGAAAGGGGAGAAAAAAATTAAGTACATGGTTAACAGAATCGAAAGAAAGTTGTTCTAAAGGATTCAGGATTGTTGCTAGTTTTTCATGTAGTGGCAAGTTAAAAATAAAGAGAGTGGAAAAAAATGTCAATATTAACTCCAATTACTATCAGGAACATATTTTATCGTCAGTTTTTCTGAATGAAATACCATTGCTTTACCCACAGTGCCATCAATCTGTGGAACTCCATCAAGACAAAGCTAGCAGTCACACATCAAAATCCACTGTAAATTTCCTAAAAGAAATGGAACAAAAAAACGGTATCAAGGCCATACCCTTCACTGATATCCCTACTAAACCTCCCAACGTATCACCTATGGATTTTTGTGCTTTCGGACTTTTAAAATCTGCATTATCCGAACGTCGTCCCACAACCCTTACAGGACTCTGGAAAGCTGTTCAGGAGGAATGGGATGTAATACCTCTTCTGACACTTCAAAAGGCATTGTTATCCTGGAAATTACGGTGTCGAAAGATAGTTCAAAATAAGGGCTATCAAATAGAACATTTAAAACACAAGAATTTTATGTAATTTAGTTTTGTGAATACAATATACACTGTCTAAAAAATATGTGAACAGCCTCTGTAGTTAGCGAAAACAATATCTTCTAAATTCTATTTCAGTTGCTCGGATACGAATTGAATCGGTAAAAACACAAAATACATTAAATATGAAGCAGATTTTTAAGATCTCCCCAAAAAATGTAACTTTAAAAAAAATAAAAACTGAATATTTTCTTAATAAGGTTTTTATGCCTATCAGGCTACTACAGATTCTGAGGTTTTCTCTTAGGATTGCAACGACTTGGTACCAAAACTTCGAAATTTTCATCCCTAGGAAAATGTTTTACTCCAAAGAAAAATCATAACAAATATGTTTCTCCGTGCGATATTAGTCAAAAAGAAAGATAACTAAATTTTCGTTGACCTTCAGAGAATTTTCAAACAAAGTCGCTAAACATTTAAGACTGAGAGCTTTTGAGACACAAATTTACTAAACCCTCCAAGTGATTTTGACAACCACTCGGACGGTTAAGTAAATCTGACCAAATTTGTTAATGAAGAGATATAACGTCTTCAAACTGCTGCCGATTTTCTAATACTGACGAGATCAAGATATGGTCAGCTTTCTTCCAATGACGAGATATATCATCCATCAAGATCTGGTCAGCTTTCTTCTAATGACGATATATATCATCCATCAAGATCTGGTTAGCTTTCTTCCAATGACGATATATATCATCCATCAAGATCTGGTCAGCTTTCTTCCAATGACGAGATATATCATCTGTCAAGATCTGGTCAGCTTTCTTCCAATGACGAGATGTATATTATCCATCAAGATCTGGTCAGCTTTCTTCCAATGACGAGATATATATTATCCATCAAGATCTGGTCAGCTTTATTCCAATGACGAGATATATCATCCATCAAGATCTGGTCAGCTTTCTTCCAATGACGATATATATCATCCATCAAGATCTGGTCAGCTTTCTTCCAATGACGAGATATATCATCTGTCAAGATCTGGTCAGCTTTCTTCCAATGACGAGATATATCATCCATCAAGATCTGATCAGCTTTCTTCCAATGACGATATATATCATCTGTCAAGATCTGGTCAGCTTTCTTCCAATGACGAGATATATATTATCCATCAAGATCTGGTCAGCTTTATTCCAATGACGAGATATATCAATGACGATATATATCATCCATCAAGATCTGGTCAGCTTTCTTCCAATGACGAGATATATATCATCCATCAAGATCTGGTCAGCTTTCTTCCAATGACGATATATATCATCCATCAAGATCTGGTCAGCTTTCTTCCAATGACGAGATATATCATCTGTCAAGATCTGGTCAGCTTTCTTCCAATGACGAGATACATCATCCATCAAGATCTGGTCAGCTTTATTCCAATGACGAGATATATCATCCATCAAGATCTGGTCAGCTTTCTTCCAATGACGATATATATCATCCATCAAGATCTGGTCAGCTTTCTTCCAATGACGAGATATATCATCTGTCAAGATCTGGTCAGCTTTCTTCCAATGACGAGATATATCATCCATCAAGATCTGGTCAGCTTTATTCCAATGACGAGATATATCATCCATCAAGATCTGGTCAGCTTTATTCCAATGACGAGATATATCATCCATTAAGATCTGGTCAGCTTTATTCCAATGACGAGATATATCATCCATCAAAATCTGGTCAGCTTTCTTCCAATGACGAGATATATATCATCTATCAAGATCTGGTCAGCTTTCTTCCAATGACGAGATATATCATCCATCAAGATCTGGTCAGCTTTCTTCCAATGACGAGATGTATATTATCCATCAAGATCTGGTCAGCTTTCTTCCAATGACGAGATATATATTATCCATCAAGATCTGGTCAGCTTTCTTCCAATGACGAGATATATCATTTATCCAGATTTGATCAGCTTCTTTAATGACAAGGTGCATTCACCAAAAAAATAGTTGAACACAAAACCAAATATATTTTTCCCAACCTAGGAGTGTACAAAAATTCTGTGCTCAGATGTCGAAATGTTATAAGTCACTTTTCCCCAAAAAATTGATTAAGTCCCATCCAGGAGTCTTTCTTGTTAATGTTTAGAAGGTGGCAAAATGTCGTAAGTCTCTTTCTTTCAGTTTATGAGAAAACAAAGGTGGAAAAATTGTAATAAATCAAAAACCACAGAACCACATATCGAATCTTGAATCTTAAAATTGCTGTCACGAAAAATTAAAAAAGGTGACAGAACATTTTACCATATGAGCAACATTATTGAACTTACATACAAGCAAAGGCTATTAAAAAGACACGTTGCTAGGGAAACAGGAATCCGTTACTACCGTTGCCACTAGCTGAATGATGGGGAAATATATTTGGTCCAGGGTTTGACTATATTTTTGGTGAACTGTGCCTCGTCAAGACAAGTACTAGAGGGTTAAGGTGTACGCATACACTAGAAAACACGAAAATCGACTAGAATTTAATATTTTTTTTAGTAATCTTTACTATTATAAAAGGTAATAGTAATGGTAATTTTAGTTAACGTCGTACTAGAGCAACACAACGGGCTATAAACTATTATAAAAGGAAGAGTTTGTCTGTCTGTTTGTCGCAAAATCTTGATGATTCTATGGCACTTACAGCAATGAGATTTGGCACACAGGTGGTCCAAATATTTTGCAATATTTGGGTCGCAGCGAATTTTAAAATTCAATCTAGAACATTTTAAAATGAATTTAATGACATTTAATCATTATTGAATGCTACAGCATAGAAGAGATCACATATTCTAAATTTATTGTTTTCATTTCCGTTTTGATTTTGCGCGAATGAATAATTTTTCAGCCAGACGATAAAGACAAACAATTTTTAAATTGGAGTCAATTAGTTCTTTTTCTGTCTCCTAGACCGTTGAAGGTAGAGTAAAAGTTTGAGCGGATTTTAAATCTGCGGAAAATTTCATTTTAGATTCATACCTTAAAATATGATTTTCTTTATATAAATAACTTTTAAATTGAATATATCTTCTATATTTTCGCACGAGATAGTGACGTCACGGTAACTTTCCCTTTCCAAAAATAAACAAATTGCATTTTGTGGCCCTTCGCGTAAAAAAAAAAATTACATTTCCTGCTCTTTTCGATTTAGTGGAGAGCAAAATATAGAAAAACATTTTGGCAGGCATTGTTTAGTTTTTTTTCGTAAAAGCGGATTCTTTAAAGATAGATTAAAAATTTCAATGGATTTGAAATCTGCGGAAAATTTTTCACCAGAATAATACTTTATAACACGATTACGGGCAACGCCGGGCTAGTTCAAAATATTATCCAATCTCTTAGCTTTCAAACGATGCCAAGACCTTGCAAATATTCGAAATAGGTTTTTAGTTCCAAGGGTTTTCATTAGGTACTGCCACCTGAAGAGGCATGTTTCCTAAACTGTAAACTTGATTTCTGAAGAACTGGGTTTTTGCAATAGGATCCTTTGTTTTGAGCATGGTAACTCCACAATGAATTCACCTATTATAATTATCTTTGCATTATTATGATCGATACAATGCAATGGATGTTTTGAGTTTCAATCAGAATATTTAGTCAAGAAATTAATTTTAATTGATTTTTAAATGTTGAAATTCTTTTTACACTTTCTTAGTTAAAAAAATTGTTAAAAAAAAAAAAAAAACTAATTCTTTTCTAGCAACTTGATGGAGGCTCAAAGCATGAAGAATAATATCAGGAATAATTTCCAACAGGAATCTTTAGCCTCTAGATCGGAAGGTTCCTGCTTCGAATCCGGGTCCGGGCATGGATGTCTGTAAGCGTATGGTGTAGAGGCGGCTGGTGCACCTTAAATCTGTCGTGGCCGAAAGTCCTCACGTTGGGTTGGCAGTTCAGGTGTTGCTTCGTCATCTGACCGTGGTTCAAAATTACGAGGTGTTGTCCTCGGATCTTTCCCTTAAGGGACTGATCCCGGACCGTCGTCAATATCCCGTTGTGGTGCTCTAGTACGACGTTAACTAAAATTACCATTACCAATAGGAATCTTCTTTCTGAACAAATTAGAATTTTTGATATCACGTAACAAAAAGCATGCTAATTAGCTATTATATCTTAATTAGACAATTATTTATTCGCACAATCTGATTTTTTCTCCCAGAAATTATTTTAAGAATATATCAATTACATGTGGTCAAAAAACTGGATTTTTAATGTCAAAATTAAAAAAAAAAATTTATAGTATACACGTACACCTTAAATCGGTACCCTATTCTCAAAGGCTTAAAAACCTCTACTAAGACGCCTTTTAGTCAGTCGCCTGTGGCATCCTTATACTTTCAGATGAAATATTAAATAAAACAATTTCAACAGGCAAATTAAACTTCGTATACTTTATGATTCAGAATCACTGAAGCTTTCATCCTAGAAATACACATCCAAAAAAAAAAAGCACGACGAAATCTCCAACTTGCCATTCAAAACAAATGATATATTTCCATCCCCCGTATTTTAAGCCTCTTTCATCCAAAGAAAAAAACACCGTCCCGAACTTTTTCTTCACAAGGAAAATCTCGGAAGATAACGGCTGTACCTGGAACGTCATGAATAATTCCTAAGCACCCCTACAACGCCGGCACGGTTCGAAGCACACGACAACAAACTTCCCTCCAAATACCTTGACTCGCCCGCGTCTTTTAACGATCGTCTGCTAATGCCACTTGCAGAACTGAAGTGACGGGATCGATGGATACACGTTATCGTTTTATTATGCTTATGAAGGCTGTTCATATCGTTATGGATTAAGATGTACAGCGGAATTACTTTATGTAAGCCTCCTGGGAGGATTGGTTAGTTTATCATTTATGGATTGGCAACGTGAGACGGGGAGTTATGGGAAACTTGTAAGGCATGTTGTTCGAAGTGAAGAGTTGATTTCCGACAAGTGTTGCGTATGAGAAGGATTTTCAGAATAAACCATTCTTCCACATCTCTTCGGCTCAACCCCCTTTTCAAAGGCAATTTTTTTCGACACCCACTCAGGGGAAAAGGTGACAACTAGTAATAAATTGTAAGTTTAGCTGTGCCTATAATTTTTGAATTTCACGAAACTGTGTGTGTGTGTGCGTGTGCATGGTGTTTATATTACTTTAATGACATCGACCAATAACTGTACGCGAGAAATTTTAGATATTCGAAAAGCTAGTTTAGAAATTAAATAACTTGGAAGCGATACAAAACTATTAAGATCCAACGTGAAATAAATTGCACACAAACACTCTAGATTGCTCTCTATTAATTTCCTATCAATCAAATCAGTAAACTTAAAAGCAATTAATTTAGTAATGAGAAAGATGAACGTAGAATTTTGCAACCAATATATCTATATTCAGCTTCATTTTTGTGAGCAGCATCCTTAAACTGACAGCCATCTATTTGCAATTGGTTTCTATTTTTAGCACTGCAGAACGAGTGTGTATGTATGATCACGTGGATAAGTATTTGCTTAAATCATTTTAAAATAATTAGTATGCCATTGGCTTACTCTTGCTTCTCAACACAACTTACTTTCCCCCTGGGTCCAGCAGTGTTCCGCAAGACTCCTCCAGTGTGCATTTTGGGAAACTAGACTTGGACACTCGACCCCCGATTTTACAAGACAGTAAGCCGCGTGTGAATGTCTTGTGTCCGTCAAGCCTGAACACACAAAGACGATCGTGTACACAGGAGCAGTTGCACACTAAATCTGTCGTGGCATCGAATGTCCTCACTTTGGCATGGAGTAGATGCTTGGAAAGTGGAGTGCTAGCTCAGGTGTGACCTCGTCATCTGACCCTGGTTCAAAATTACGTGGTGTTGACCCTGGTTATTTTTCTTCGGGATTGAAATAGTTTGTTGTGTTACTCCAATGCGACGTCACTGTGCAGGAGGGCAATATTATTAAGGGATTTTCTCTTTGTTTTAAATTATTCAAGGTGAAAGGAAATTCGATGGAGTTAATATTTTTTCAACTAGACTACCAAATAGTGTATAAATTGGCAATTCACTTATTAATCTTATTAATATTATTTCTTGTATTAGTAAGTTACTTGTTCATATTGTGTTGATACCAATGAAAATTTTTTTTTTAATTTAATTTCAACTAATTCCAAGTATTAAGGAAATCTGATTGTTGGTTGGTGTCTGTGAACATCTTTTTACTTCGTATGTCAGGCTTGGGTTCTTTCGTAGCGTAATGGGCACTTCTTAAATATGATGACACTTCTTAAATGAGATGACTTACACCTTTTATTTAATGACGACACACACACAGAAAAGCTATTTTCAGCAGGATGGAAATTAAGGTGATATGAACAATCATACAAACATTCTATGTTTCTAACCGAAAATCGACGTTGAGCGGTCTTTTGTGTCTACCGTCGTTCCTCGTTTCTTATGCGTCTCCGAAGTGTTGCGCGCCAGTTCGACTTAAAGTGCGCATGCACGGATAACGACAGCATCCCAACCGTCATCTCCCCAGGAGAGACGGTTGGGATACTATCTCCTATAGATCTGAAGGTATTTTATGTTCCTGCACTGCTGCTCGAGTATTACTTGACATTGTCGGTCTTGTGTTTGGCGCAATTTGGTCAAATATGGTGAGATGAAACCCAAATCCAACCAACTGCTACTGGAGTATAAACATTTCGTCATTCTTCATTGAATCCATTGTTTTAGAATACATTTTTGTCAACAATTCCTTGAAGATACACTTATTCCGATGAATTAATGCGGCTGGGAGACTTTTAATCTAGACAATTATAACCTTCTACAGATTAAAAAAGTGCTCTTAATATTTGAAAAAATGAATCCGTAACTATTAGCATATTCGATAGAGTTAATCGTGAAGACACAATTTAAGACCAGAGCAAAATTCCAGAAGTATGTGTACTACTGTAAGTATAACTAAGTGAAAATTACCCAAATCTCCAAAGCAAAATATACACAACTATCCGTTGTAATCCATTCCTCATTCAATCTAATTTCGAAATAGCCTTATGATGTGGGATTTTAGAAAGACGTAGCTAAATCTGCCTTACAATCTAAATATATCTATCACAGGCTTACAAGGGTGATTTCTCGCCTTCGAAAATGACGTGATCGGATCCAGTTAGTACCAGAATTTTCTATTACCACGGCTAAGTACTTACTCCGTGTACGAATATGCTTATTTCTTGACAACAATACTATCAAATCTATTTGCAAGTTACATATGAGAGTCATTTGTTGTCAAGCTAAATGTTGGTGGCGTTAGTGGCTTATGTGGCGATACGTGTTTCAGGTACGTAACGCCAAAGTGATATAATTTGGCTTGTTTATTGAATACGATTTTGGCACATCGACGATAGAAATATCATAGAATCAGTTCCAAATAGATGTATAATTGCAGATAACTAATTTGATTAAACAGCAGACGTTGCCAATATGGGGATAAACAACATTTAAAGGTAACCCCATTATATTACGAAAGCTAGTAACATATTTGTTCTTCGTCTGGTTTGTATATTTTTGGCATTAAAAATCCAATTTGAGAGGGATTTGTATTGAGTTTATCGTCATTTTGTTGATATTTGAGGTTTAATCCGATTAGTGTTGACCTATGAACTATCATACATTAATTCGTAATTCTTTCTTGTGAATTTTTATTAGTGCTGAAATCGCATACAAGAAATAAGCCAAGTGGTGTTACGTTTGGAACACGTACATGAAATACATTCCTCATTTGTAAAATATTACCAGCATCAACATTTCATGTGATACAAAAAGTCTGCCGTAATTTTTTTATATGTGTGTGTGAAAGATCAATTTAAGTGATATTATGACATCTAACTAAAATAAAATATTTTTAGTTCGAAAGCAGTGTGTACTTGAATGAAAAATAGTGTCGCAAACATTAATTTTTAACTAATGTTGATTTAAAATCTAAAATAAAATCAAATTGAAACATGGATTGAATTTTCAAGATTCGTATTTACTTCTGTGAATTCGAATTAATTCCGTATTTCAATTTTAAATACGGTAAGTTTTATATTAATTCCAGTACAATTTCACTTTTACTTTTTGTTGTAACTGTAAACAAATGTTCGAAAGAGGATCTTCGAAAATCACACAATGTTGATAACTTTTAAAATTTAAAACCGTTCTCTTAAATGAGACAATGTCTAGGGAATAGATTGTTTAATTAGCATTTACTATCCTTTTGTAATAGATTTTAGCAGACAAGCAGATAATTGTCTGGATTGCTCCGTCTACTTTGAAGTCATTAAATGTTTGCGGAAAACAGGAATTTGAATGATAGTCTCGAGATCTTAATAGATAATAACCACCTCAAATATCAAGCATTCATTACTTTAATGTATCATTTCAAAGAGATGTATAACGTCTATTCTCAGGATAACAAAAGATGAAAAATAGCACTTTCGTATCTTCAAAAACTATGGTATTTTATTTACATATTTGGTATATGAACTACTTTCGACAGAATCTTTCTTCAAAAGCTAGTTTTTAATGCATCGCAGTGCTGAAAGAATGAAGTAAAGATGTACTGAATATTACTTTACGCTGCAACGTAGATTATTGTTCATCTAGAGAAATCATTATCTTAATTATCGTACAAACTGCCTTTCGCATAATTATGAGGCAAATATATTTATGACTGATCCATATTAAATTTCAAAATAAATTTTGTATAAAGGCATTGAAATTCTAATGGCACAGGAAGGTTGAGGTTTTCTGTGATGAAATCTGAATTATTGAATTAGATAAATATTATATTTTACAATACTAAAGTCATTAATTAGATTCAGAATCTATTCTTATCGTCGCTAAACAACTTTTTCATTAATCTTTGGAGCCATGGTAGTCGAGTTGGTAGAATCTCGAATAGAAACCAATGGGTTGCGTGGAGCCTTGATTCAACCAAAGACCGTCGTGTATGTGAGGACGTGTTAAATCTGTTGTGATCACAAATGGCCTCATGTTTGCGTAGTGTGGAAGTTTAGTTAGTGGGGATGCCAGCTCAAGTGTTCACATTGTATCTCACCGTTATTCAATATTTCAAGGTGTTTTTCTCGGTTATTTTGCTTCCGATTTTGTCCAAAACCATTACCAATAGCCCGTTTTGTTGCTTCACTGAGAAGTAAATTCAATTGTCTGCCTACCTTATAAATTCTCATTCTTTTATTTTCACTGGGATCACGTTAGAAATTGCCAACTAGTGCCTAGAAGCTCCTCAAACGAACTGGTATTTTACTTGAATCAGACATAACGTTTCACCTGGCAGCTTTTATGTGCTGTTCTGGTTTTATATATCTCCGATAAACTTTTTACCACTTTCTCCTTTTAAGAAAAGAAGTTGCAAGAGTTCGTCAACCAATAATTTAAAACCATCCTCGTATAACAAAATGCAGTTCTGTCTTGGTTACTAACAGAGTTGATCTTACAAATCTTAACAGAGATATTTACTGTAAATAAACAAACCAATGAGTGCGAATATTTTGCTCCTGCTGTTGAAATGCTATTGCATGATAGATATCGGGGTTATCGAAAATTGCCGTTTATCGCCGTTTTATCAAAATTTGACGTTAGATCTAATTACTGATGACCAATTAACTAGAACTATAAATTTGGGATTTATTCTTTGGAATTTGTGTGGCGAAATGCTGAAATAGTATTAACGAAACTAAGCGAACTGATGTCACGTTTAGTATACGAACAGAAAACATGAATAGCAACAGAAACATTACCTACACTACTCTATAATAAAGGACTGGAAGCCAGCGGATTTGCATAAAATCCGACTGCTGGTTTGGTTGTGTTTTTCGTGGCATGGCCTGGAACCTTTGCATGTTGTTCCTAATCAATTGAACACCGACACCTACATGAATATTTTGGACAATCAGGTCTTTCCTATGCTCGGGCAATTTTATGAAATGGACGAATGTTACTTCCAAGACTACATCGCTCCATGCCATATTGCAGCCTCTGTCAGGCAGTGGTATCAAGATATGAATGTAAAACGTCTTCCCTGGCCTGCTCAGAGTCCCGACCTAAACCCCATAGAATATTTGGGGGACGCGTTAGAGCAACGCTTACGGACCAGGGAACCACGTCCGACACCTACAGCTGAGCTGGCGAAATTCTTGCAGCAGGAATGGACACAAATACCGAAAGCTGTGTATCAAAACCTTGTTAAAAGTATGCCCAGAAGGGTTGCTTGTGTAATTGCAGCACTTGGTTGACCATCCCTTTATTAAAGAATGTTTTCGTTCCCTTATACCCTCACATCTTGCTGTACGGTCTATTATTGTAGTGTAGTGTATATTAAACTTGATAGACAGGTAGATAGTTGAATCCGACTAGCACTGGAGCAGCACAACGCGTTAGAGGAAACGATCCGGGTAAGGTAAGATAATTTTATTTAGAGTCGTACTAAAGCAACACAGCAGGCTGTTGACGACGTTACGGAATCAATTCCCTAAGGTAAAGAACCGAGAACACCACCACATAATTTTGAACCATGGTCAGATGACGAGGGCAACGATCCAGAATCAATCCAGAAGATATAGCTTGACAAAAATTACATGGTATTGCCCTCGGTAATGGTAATGATAATTTCAATTAATGTACTAGAGCAAAACAACGGGTTATTGACGAGGTTCCGGGACCAATCCCCAAAGAAAAAGATCCGAGGACACCACCACGTAATTTTCAACCACAGTCAGATGACGAGGCAACACCTGAGCTGGCACCCCATTCTCCAGACTTCCACACCATCTAAACATGAGGATTTTAGGACAGATTTAACGTGCACCAGCCATCTCTACACCATACGCTTACAACCATCCATGCAATGAACCGGAAACTTTCCGATCTAGAAGCTAACACCTTAACCAACACACCCGTTTGTCGGCGGTATTGTCCTCAAAATTTTCCTGTGAGGATTGATCCCTAACAGTCGCCTTTGGAGAGTGGGGTGCCAGCTCAGGTGTTTCTTCGTCATCTGACCGTGGTTTAAAATTACGAGGTGTTGTCCTCGGATCTTTCCCTTAAGAGACTGATCCCGGACCGTCGTCAATAGTCCGTTGTGTTGCTCTAGTACGACGTTAACTAAAATTACCAATTACCTTACCGCCGACCAACCGGTCTGATGGTTAAGGTGTTAGCCTCTACATCGGAAGGTTCCTTCGAATCCGGGTCAGGGCATGGATGTTTGTAAGCGTATGGTGTAGAGGCGGCTGCACCTTAAATGTGTCGTGGTCGAAAGTCCTTACGTTGGGTTGGGGTGGAAGTTTGGAGAGAGGGGTGCCACTCTTGTGTTGTTGCGTCATCTGACCGTGGTTCAAAATTACGAGGTGTTGTCCTCGGATCTTTCACTTAAGAGACTGATCCCAGACCGTCGTCAATTGCCCTTTGTGTTGCTCTATTACGACTTTAACTAAAATTACCATTACCATTAACAATTACTTTACCCTTACAGTCGCCAATAGCACATAGTGTTTCTCAAGTTCGACGTTAATTAACTACCTACGCACACAATCCTATCCCATTGCGACACTTACTTAAATCCACATTGCTTAAAAGAGTTGGCAAAACATTTCCTTTCTCTCACTTCATCAGCTTCGAAACAGACGAAGCTTCCAATACCTCCGTGTATTTATTGCAGCCTAAGAGTAACAAATGAGCTTTCAACGAAGTGGCTTTGTTATGCCGACCGGATGCAAAACAAAGGCACGTGCGTTGCCTCACCTCGGAGAGTTGAGGTGCTTCTTTCTCACCCCCTCTGGTGGTGTCTGCTGATATTTAGGTATGAGATGTCTAATGTAGCTGATGTCGTTGGGTAAAGTTTTCCATGTCACAGAAACGAGGTTTTGTTTCTGTGATATGGAGACTATTTGATTTAATGATGCGCTTGTGGCTCTGCGAACCCTTTTATTAACGAGAGCTGACTGATAATTTGACAAAAATCATCGGTATACATATGAAGACATTTCTGAAAATAATAAAACCCCTATTCTCGACAGCTCGAGGAGAAAGATCTGCGAGGCAGTCGGTCTACAAGTATAAATATTCATTATAAGTTTTTCACTTTTTATATATCTGAATGCGATGATGTTTTAGATCAGCGAAGTGCAAGGTGTATATACACTACCCTACAGTAATAGACAGGACGCCAGCGGATTTGCATAAAATCCGACTGCTTGTATGGGGGTGTATTTCATGGTATGGCCTGGGACCTTTGCATGTTGTTCCTGGTCAATTAAACGCCGAAGCCTACATGAAAATTTTGGACAGTCAAAAATTCTTCCTACACTCTGGTAATTTTATGGAATGGAAGAATGTTACTTCCAGGTACGAATGTTACTTTCCAACGCTCCGTGTAATGTTGCAGCCTGTGTCAGTGGTATTGAGATATGGATGTAAAATGTCTTCCCTGACTTGTTGAGAGTCCCGACCTAACCCCATAGAACATTTGTGGGAAGCGTTTGTACGATTCTTACGGACCAGGAAACCACGTCCGAAATCTACAGCTGAGCTGGCGACATTCTTGCAGCAGGAGTGGACACAAATACCCATAGCTGTGTATCAAAACCTTTTTAAAAGTATGCCCAGAAGGAGTTGCTAGTGTAATTGCAGCACGTGGGGGGCCATCCCCCTATTAAAGCATGCATTATTTCCCTTATACCATCACATCTTGCTATCCTGTCCATTGTTATAGGGTTGTGTATACCAGGCCTCGAAATAGATTTTATAATACAGGTGCACCTTGTGCACCTAAGTTTTTAAATTAGGTGCACAGGTTATATTTTAGGTGCACATTTAAAAAAACGTAATATAAGAGCATTAATGTAATGTAAACTATTTTATTAGTTGTGTATATTTATATAGATTAGTAGTGTGTAGATAGTTTTTTTTTCTAATGGCGGGCACATTCTGACCGAAGTCATTGGCCACTACAAGGCCGGAAGTGATGGCCACTTGTGAAGGAGCACCCAGTGGGAGGGCCATCATTGCCCCTAACAATTACATCGTAATTTTGAACCATGTTCAGATGACGAAGCAACACCTAAGCTGGTATACGCTTACAAACATCCATGCCCGAACCCGGATTCGAACCGGGGACCTTCCGATCTAGAGGCTAACACCTTAACCACTATACCGGTTGGTCGGCAGTGTGTAGATAGTAAATGAATATATTTAAACAGATAAATTCTGCCTTCTCTAGCGCACGGCTGTCGCGACAGTCGCTTCAAACGAGCCATCTGGAAAATGTTTCGATCATCGGAAAGTTCCTGTGATAATAGCACATGTAAACCTTCCTCCTGTATAAACCCGTTACGGCCCAACTATTTTGTTTTCGTATAGTGTTTATTTAGGAATTTTAATTACATTCCTTTAGAGCAAGAGAGGTCGATTCTAATATTTTGTTCAAACATCAAACACGTTTCTACTCCCCCCCTCCACTTTTTTTTAACGTGCACCTAGCGGGAAAAAATTAGGTGCACAATTTTATTTTCATGTGCACCTGTGCACCCGGGTATTTCGAGCCCTGGTGTATACACACTAGAAATCACGAATATATCGACCAAAATATTAAGATTTTTTTTTATTAATTCAAAATGTTTTCCAATTTCTTAGCTTTCAAGTGATGGCAAGATGTTGCTCATATTCGAAATAGTTTTTTAGTAATTAGGGTTTTCGTTAGGTACATTCACCATAAACAGTCGTTTCCAAAACTAAACTCGATTTAACACTTTCCATGTGTCTCTTTACTGAACGGAAATCACTCCATATCTGGACATTATGTATTAATGGGTACAGCTACACTCTACGTTTATGAGCGATGGCAACGGCCTTGGCGATTTTTTTTGGCGCATTTCTAAAGTCGCCAAGAAAGAATTATTTCTTAACTCTTTTTCTGTCGCAAATTTTTTTTCTTTTTACAACACACTTTTTAAATACATTTCAGAACGTTTTAAAAAGTATATTTTTTAAAAACTTTCACAAAAAGTAGTAAGTTTAAGCACATATCAAAACATATTTGTGAACCAGCAGAGAAACTAAGCTACAAATGTTGGGTAAGAATACCGTGAAAATTATCAATTACACTAAATGCAGTGGGCATGTTGAAAAAGAAAAAGATTTACAAAAGAAAACAAAAACAAGAAATAATACAACCTGATAACGTCAGAATTCTTCCGTAAAAAAAATAATGAATACGAAAATGGTAAAAAAAAAAAATTAAAAAAAAACTCTTAATCCTTTCAAGAAAACTATTATAATAAAATAAAAATTCCACAACTGTCAAAATACAAATAAATGGACCAATGGTATCACCGAAAACGATTTATAAAGACCAATGCAATCAAAGGAAACTTTTAAAAACAAAATAACCAATGGGAGGAAAGAAAAAATTTCAAACGAATCAATGAAATCAAACGACTTTAACGGATTTTGGAAGAACTTTCTAGAATATTCAAAATGAAAATTGAAAGTTTCCGTTTGCCGAGGTTGCCATGAAAACCACAACAAACGTAACGAAAGATGGGTTGCCTTAATTTATCGTAACTCGCTACTAGAAGCGCGCCAAAAAAAATCGCCAAGCCGTTGCCATCACTCATAAACGTAGAGTGTAGCTGTACCTATTAATGATCAGCCTTTCAGTTTTGAAGGTATTTCTTAATTTCCTCGATTACAATACGTCGTTGTAATGCGCCATCAACTCGATATACAGTAACATTTCACTGCCGTCTAGTAGAGATAACACAGTAGCCCAGTTGGTAGAATAGTACATTAGCGTTTGGAGTGATATTTATCCACCGACTACTCAACTGACTCGAAAACTGCACTAGCGTGATACATTCTATTCACGTCCCAGGAATTATGCATTCGAGTAACGCTTTGAATAACGTTTCACTTTTCAAAAACCGAACCCCACTTGGAACGAAACAGAATTCTTCAAACCCTGAACCTAGTTGTCGATGACCAATCACAACAACAGGACATTCTTTGGAATTTTTATTGACAAATTACTAAATATTAAAAACACAAGACGTCGCATTCGGAACATGTTTTGTTGAAAACAATACTTATTAGGAAAGCTTACCTTCTTTTTCACACTTGTATTGCTTCAACTTCTTTAAGAACCCGGGTCGTTGAATAAGTATAACCTTTTCTCTTATACTTTACAACAATCAGTTTATTTTCCATATCAGCAATGAAACGTAAAAAACCTTTTTATTTTTACCAACAACTTAGAGACTTTATTCCAATCACCAAGTATTTACATGAATTTTGTACAAGTTTTTAAATATTAGTTTTTCGCATCATCTCTCGTGACATAATACAATCGACTGCCAGAAGGTTAGTTGCTTTCGCAGCAGTGTTGTCACGTATAGTTAGCGAAATACTAGTTCGCAGTTGTTCGCGACATGTTTCGAATCAGTCGGATAGTGATCCTAGTCATAAATTTGTTAAATCTAGTCACTTTGTCAAAACCTTCTACATAAAATTGAATCATAAGGTAAAATAGTCAAGTTAGGTTTCCTAATTTTAATAAGTGAAGTGACTATATTTGATTTAATTTGCTTTGTATGATCGTGTTAAATGTTATTACAAAACACAGGAAGTCGCATTCGGAAAAAGTTTTGAATCAGTCGGTCGTTCAACCTAATCGTAATGATCCTAGTTATAAATCTGTTAAACCTATTCACCTTGACAAAAACGTCTGTACATAAAATGTGATTCATAAGATAATATAGTGAAGTTAGGTTTCTTAATTATAATAGTTGAATTGACTATATATTTGATCTAGTTTGTTTGTTCTGTGTAATCGTGCAAAATGTTTGCAAAATTGTTTTGTATTATATTTTATGGCGCTATGAATTATGCATAAGTTCTTACGAGCATAATTTACTCTGCTTTTTTTAGGCGGATACATTTCTTTTATTTTTCCCCAACGCATTTGATTACATGATGTTGCTTCGCCATCTGACCGTGGTTCAAAATTACGAGGTGTTGTCCTCGGAGATTTTCCTTAAGGGACTGATCCCGGACCGTCGTCAATAGCCCGTAGTGTTTCTGTAGTACGACGTTAGTTAAATTTATCATTATCATTATCATTTGATTACTTTTAATTTCAGTGCACAGTTAATTTCAGTGCATCATTAAATGATTTTTTTTTGTGAAAGAGGATGGGAGTTCTAATCTTACAAAAGACCGTCGAGTAAAAAGTGGGTAATTTGGTAATTTTTAATTAACGTCGTACTAGACGAACACAAAGAGCTATTGACGACGATCTGGGATCATTTCTCTAACGGTAAAGGTAATTTTAGTTAACGTCGTACTAGAGCAACACAACGAGCTATTGACGATGGTACGGGATCAACCCCTTAAGCTAAAGGTCAGAGGACAACACCTCATAATTTTGGACCATGGTCAGATGACGGGGCAACACTTTAGATGGCACTCCATTCCCCAAAACGTCCACACCAACCCAACGTATGGAGAGTAGAAAGGAGACTGATACACTTCAAATACATCGTGGCTACAAATGTCTCACTTTAGCAGGATGTGAAAGTTTGTAGAGTACGGTACAGGCTCAGGTATGACCTAGTCATCTGTGCCAATACACTTAACCACAATATTGGTCCAGGTTCAAAGGCGTAGATGAAGAGCCGAGAAAGAGACTGGTTCAAAATTACGTGGTGTTGTCTTCGTTAGGTAGGTATTTTAATTAACACCTACTGATAATTGGTAATTTTTTAATTAACGACGTACTAGAGCAACACAACGCTATTGACGACGGTCCGGTATCAATCCCCAAAGGGAAAGATCCTTTGACAACACCAAGTTATTGTGAATTAACACTTCGTAACTGGTAATTTTTTAATTAACGACGTACTAGAGCCACACAACGCTATTGATGACGGTCCGGTATCAATCCCCAAAGGGAAAGATCCGTTGACAACACCATGTTATTGTGAACTAACACTTGGTAACTGGTAATTATTAGTTAACGTCCTACTAGAGCTACACAACGGGCTATTGACAACAGTCCGGGATCAGTCCCTTAAGAGAAAGATACGAGGACAACACCTCGTAATTTTGAACCACGGTCAGATGACGAAGCAACACCTGAGCTGGCATCCCACTCTCCAAACTTCCACACCAACCCAACATGAGGACTCGGCCACGACAGATTTAAGATGCACCAGCCGCCTCTTCACCATACGCTTACAAACATCCATGCCCGGACCCGGGCTCGGACCAGGAACCTTCCGATCTAGAGGCTAACACCTTAACCACTATACCAGTTGGTTGGCGCGAAGTATAAAGGACCATCTCCTCTACTGCCAGCGTTGGCATTAGTATCAGTTTTTAAATTGACTTCCTCCAAAGGAACTACACGTGTCCCTTCGTCTTAAAACTAACGCTCTATTGCGCAACCTTTATGCTTAGGAGTAGAGGAAAAAAACAACGTTACTGTTAAGCAGTAAACATACAACATCAAGTTGGAAATCATTCTATTTTGTTTTAAGACCTCGGACGATCCTAATCCCGAAGATATTTTATATGTATAGCCGAAATATTCCAAAATGATTCGTCTCATTAATTGCTCTAAACTTCAAAAAATGCGAAAAAGGAATTGATTCGTAGATTATCCATGCTCAAGAACATTCGAGACGTTCCGACCAGATCGAATTATGTCCAGGACATTTCGCTATCGTGGTGAATTTGATCAGCGCAGGCATGGAAACGCTGGTGAATTACTATTTAAATGTAATATTTGTCAAAAAAAATTTACATTTAAAAGAAATTTAAATCTACACATTCGTATGCATGCTCAAGAAAAACCTTATAAATGTGACGCCTGTGGAAGTGCTTTTTTTGTACAGAAATCTTTTAGTTCAACATAGGCGTGTACACACTGGTGATAAACCTTATAAATGCGTTGTTTGTGAAACATCTTTCTCGCTAAATCATCATTTGAAAGATCATATGCTCTTGCACACCGATGAGAGGCTTCATGTGTGTGGTAACTGTAAAAAGACTTTCAGAACAAAATCCAATTTGTACATCCACATGCGTATACACACCGGTGAGAAACCTTATAAATGTGTTGCATGTGAAAAATTTTTCACACATTCTCAAACTTTAAAGAAACATACATGTACGCACCGGTGAAAAACCTTATAAATGTAGAACCTGTTTAAAGGCATTCTCATTAAATAGTGGTCGGAGGAAGAAATGAAACTTGATGAAACAAACCTAGCTGTTGGAAAGAATACATAAAGATTACAAACAAAGATTTTTATGATTACACAACCGATGCATTATCATGAATTCCTATAGTAGAACGTCTTGTTGAATAAAGGATTTGACGAAACGCATTCGAGGTAGGCCTTCAAAAAGTAGTTTTTGTGTGTGAAGTTTGTTTCAAAGTATTCAGAGAGAGAGAGAGACAGCAAAGGATACATTTAAAATATTTCACCCAAGTTTAAATCAAATCACATCTACATAATTAATAGCATTATAATTTGATTCTATAGAGATATCTGTTGTCAATACAAAATCTAAATACTAAATTCGGTTAATATAAGCGATAATAATTTTGAGTCCGATTTAATTTAAGCACGAATTCCAATATTCGTAGCTAAATGCAGCGTTGACGTTTCAGTTATTTGAAAAATTGTACAGTGATCTGAAACACACACATAGTTGAAAATTCATTTTTTATCTTCGTTTATTATAAATTTAGATTTGAATATGGATATGCATAATTTGTTTCGTCTATTTGTACTATAATATATCCATGCTATATTTAATTACTTGAATATAGAATGTTTTTACTGACGCTTTCTTGTATAACTACTGTTGAATGAATTTTTATTCGAATGAGACTTCTATTGTTCAATTTGAATTAAATTATTGGAGAATATAAGGTGTTATAATAACGATGTTCTCATAGTATTGTTTTTTCATACGAGAATGTGAAATTTAATCCATTAGTTTCATTTTTTTAAAAATAAAAATACATTTTTTACTTCGTTTTAATTTTTTGTGCAGAATGCGTTGTAATTTGAATAATTTGTTTATTATAAACACCCCAAATTTATATATTTATTGAGAGTTAGTAATGTTATTTTGATTTTGGAAATACAATACACAATAGAGAACTATGTCTTTGATTTTTAAACTATTCAACCATTTATTGACAACTGTTCAATGTGATATATTTATATTGTCAAATTGTAGGTTTAGCTTCTGTTAAAACTTTTTATATCAAACAATTAATATATGTTTTATAATATTGTGTCTTAACTTTAAAGTATTGATTTTGTAGGAATAAATTCCAATAATGCAAGGAATGAATTTTATTAATACAAGAAATGTAATGCACTTTAAATAGATAAAACCAACTGTCCATTTGTACAAAGGTTGTTTTCCTTGCTCGAGAGTAAAGCAATAAATACTACAAAGAACTTTGACATTGCACGTTTCAGCCTGAAGTGTACCCTTCAGTAAAAGCCAAATCTGTTCCAACTCATAGCGAGTTTCAAGGAGTCGAGGTAGTAAAATTAATTACGCTCTGCAACACAGATGAGTATACCAACAATACGGCAGGAAACTAATTTGACGTTAATACTCGTGTTTTTGTGCCACGGTTTCATAACGACGTAAATGCCTGACGCAGAACTCCTGCTTCCAACTTCCACTTGCATAAAGTTGATGAAATTTTATGTTTTTTCTGATGAAATTTGAAACCACAACATACTTAAATGAACCATCACCAGTTGACACGAATGTATGTGGTTGTAATGAGTTCAATCTTACTTTTGCTAATCCGTTAGTATTCGAACTTCGCTAACTCTAAGACCTTGTAAATGGTAAACTTAAATTCCGAATGGAAAAATAGCTGATATTTTAAATTTCATCAACGAATAAAATTAACAATGGCGCAGTGTTTGGTATAAATCCAATGACTTGATTATTGAATTAGTGAGTTACGAAAATATGGGTTTCATTAAAAAAATCGTTGAGTACCTGCGTTGAATGTCTAGTATGCAAACAGGTCAAAATTATAGGACTTTTTGGTTACGAAAACAACTGTGAAGCATATTTCGTATAGGAACTGGCTTAAGCACAGCAATTGTAAGATTGTAATATGTTAAGAATACATCTGATTACTTGATGGACAGAATATTTGGATTTATTTAATTGCAAATTTTTGGTGACTAATTGCTGGATGTTTTTACTGTTCGTTTATTAATTCATGCCTTAGCTAAAATCTGGAAATATGTGATTAATTACATTAAACACTAGTTGCGTCTTCTTTTTATAAATCTGAGATCATCGTTCACAAACATTTTTTTTACACGAAAATTGAATGGCAAATTTAATATGTCTCAATATTAGAATGATTGTAACATTCATTACGTTACAGCATACTTAAGGACATAGATAATATCTGTTTAGATGAAATTTTAAGAAGTTAGTTGAATTTTGATTAAAATCACATCTATCTTGGGGAATCGAGCCCAATTATTGATACCCCTTTTCTTACTATTTTGGCTACATTGTTTTATATTTCTTTTGTATGTGTCATTTAAGAAGAACTGCAATTTTGCAATGGGAGACTTTGTTCAAAACGTGATTTCAACAATGAATTCGCCGATTAGAATTTTTTTTGCATCATTATGCTTTAAATAATATAGTGTATGTTTTAAACTCAATCAGTGTATTTTGTCTAGAAATGGATTCTTAATTTAATTTTAAATTCTGAAATTCCCAAAAAAATGTTGATTTTTTCAATTTACTTGATTAAAAAATTCTAAGAAAACTTTTATTTTAGCAACTTGATAGGGGTTCAAAACATGAATAATAATTGTAGGAATAATTTCCAACGGGAATCGTTTGAACAAATAAGAATTCGACATCACGTTTTCAAACAACATGCTAATTTGCTAATTACACTGCTCTGCATGAAAACAATCCCCGACACCATTCCTGCTGATTCTTATGCAAAATGACCTCTGAATCCAAATACGACCCCCGTTTTCCCATCACCCACCGTTTTCTGGGGACGAACCCCCTATGTTTATCACTTTTCGATATAATTTATATGGACATAAATTTGATTTGGAGTGGAGTAAAGGATAATTTTCACCATTAAATTTCTTCTGGGGGGCTAGAGAGGTAAAAAGATCTAAATCATGGACATTTGTAGAAGGAGGGAGATTTGCGGGCGATTTGTTCCCTTAAATTGTAAAAAAAAAAATCAGTAAAAATAATCGTTTTTTCTGGATTTTTTCGTAATTTTTTCATTTATTTTCCACATATTCCAGCTTTTAGTTCCCTCTTTTCCTCCCACAAACACTAATTTGCTAAAATACATAATCATAATGAATATTCTTTGAATGGTGGATAACTTGAGGAAATACTAAGTATAATCGTTAATTAAAATTACAACTTCACGGTGCTTGAAAATTGGAATTCCCCCCCCCAGGGTTTTCTCAAAATTGTTTTCTGACCTAGCGTTTTCACTTGTTACTGGTGAATCTCCCTCATGATATTGGAAGAAATAATTGTCAAAGTACTGGTGCATCAGATATACAAGCATTTAACATCATGAATCTGTTTGTACATTTGTTACCCTTGTGTTATGTTGCATGTTTTTTAGTTATTATCTTATCTGCCTTCATTCTATGTATATATTGCACTAACGAAATAAATACAAAAATCATAGAAACTAATTTATCATTGAATGGCAATAACGGATATAAATATAAAACGAACGAGCACTAACGAAATAAATACAAAAATCATAGAAACTAATTTATCATTGAATGGCAATAACGGATATAAATATAAAATCGATGGTTACATGATTCGTCCATTTCCCCGCTAAGCTTAATTAACCTTGATTTAAGCTCTGGAGCTGCATACTATTGCTAAAATTGCAAAGAGCTTACTAATAATGAAGTTCTTCAGCAGTATGATTACAGAGATTATTAAGACATCTGACAGATGGAAATCAGAGCAGAAAAAATATGAGGGAAATTGACATCAAGAAAGGCCGATTCGCCTTTGAACAAGGGAATCAGATGAAATCAAAGACATTCAGAATCTAGTTGTGGCAACATAATTGAGATATGCTTTTGGACATGCATTTAATTAGGAATAAGAATTTACACCAGCAAATATGAAGCTGCATCATTCTGCTTTATTTTTAGTGGTGCTAAGCTGCATACCAGGAAATGCTGTTAAAATATTGTTGAATATTTTTACTTAATCTAGAAGTATGACATCGTATACGTTTGAATTGCGTTGCTCCAATGCGATTAATTTAAATACCAACCTACCTACCTAACTTGCACGTTAGAATGTTTTCTAGAGCTTTATAGATTTAACGCATTCATAATTTATACTTTTCAAAACGTTGAAAACATGGAAGAGCATATGCATTCGTGTATCGCCAGGGAAACGTTTGAAAACAACCAATCAAATTGGAGCAGCGCCAGATTGAGCTGAAAAAAGAACATTTTCTTCTGTTCTGCTATTCTATTTCTTGGAAAATTAAGAAAAACAAAACGATTAAGAAATTTTCAACAAAAATATAGTACTACTTTTAACGCTATTAAATAAAATAACTAGGGAAAGTGAGCATAAAAATCTTCAAACTTCCTATTGAACCTCACACAATCTGCCACAGAATCCGGAGGCGCTAGCCCAGTTGAAAGAGCAAGGGACTAGCAAACGAAGGGTTACTAGTTCGAAACTAGGTCCAGTCAAAGCCCACCGTGTACACGGGGGCTGGTGCACATTAAAACTGTCGTGACTTCAATGACTTCAAGTGTCCTCACGTTGGCGCAGTGTGGATGTTTGGAGAGAGTGTTCCAGTTCAGATGTTGTTCTCGTCACCTGAACATGGTTCAGAATTACCAGGCGTTGTCCATGGCTGTTTTTTTTTGGGGGGGAGGGGGGGTTTATGGCGCTAGGGTCGTATTTGGTTACTTCTTCTTCTTCTTGTGAGAAGGAAGAGCACTCCGTGTCACACTTAACTGTGGGTGTTTCAGATTTGCCAAGTGAATAGCTGGAAAATTCCTCTATTGGTAAAAGAAAGAAGAACATGTACCTGACACTCCATCCGAAAAGTCCTCTGACTACCTTGAAAGGCTAAGTCGGGACATGTTCGTGGTCGACCCAGCAGATCGGTGAACCTTGTTAACCAAGGCAATTTGTACTGTTGGACAGTCAGTGTTTGACACTGACTCGCATCTGCCCTCGCCAAACGGGCTGCAGTGCGTACACCTTCATATTTGGGTACTATGCGACATACCCAAGACATATAATATCAAGTAATATACGCACACAATGAACATTTTTACTGACATAGAAGACAGAAACACGCCTGAAACGCGAAGGTTGCTAGAACATGTGGTCATACCAATTGATCCACGCCGGCTCAGGCGTTGTCCTTGGATCCTTCGGATTGATCCCGTATCATTGCCAATAACCCTTTGTATTGCTCCAGTGCATCATTAATTAACTACTTGCCTACCTGTTACAGAATTAAATTTTTTTTTTTTAATTTTTACCAAACACTTATTTTCTTTACTATTGTTATTACACTCCTATATCTACTTAAAAATACCCATTAATATACTAAAAAATATTCGAATGCCCTTCCATGCGGCAAGTACAACTCCACCGGGGCCAGTGTACATACATTGGGTGAATGGCGATCACTTCAGTCCTGCCCTTCCTCTATCTGAGAAATTTCCCTGCCGAAATTCGAAACCAACTGCTGCCCAGTGCAGTCTCACAATGGGGTAAAGGACTTCATACTCTCCCCGATACTTTTCAACCTTCACACTTCCTCTGGTGAAGACGTGCAAGTCTCTGTAATAGCTCAAAGAAAATCCAGCCCATACCATTATTTTGGTTGCACTAAAGGCGTGGTGTAGTTATATTACTGGGATCGTTCCGGTGTTGCTTGTTCTCATCATATCCTCACACGCCTATCATCGGAATCTCCAGTGCAAATCGACTCATTCGTGAACACTACCTAGGACTATTCCGCTGCTTTCCAATTCGCATGCTCATGTCACCACTTCAAACCTGCTCTTCGTCGCTTAAAGGGACACAAACTCGTGGTACCTTGGTGTACAGTCTTTCCAAATATAGCTTCGCCGCACAGTAGCTACAGATTCCAATTGTTGTAGTAACCATTACTTTTAGAGTTGACACGGTCGCTGGTTGATTGAGCTTAACCAATAAAGGCATATAGTACTTGTCATCAGAGGGTGTGGTTAGATTTGGACGACCGGGAACTGGTATCCGGACAAGTGACCCAATCGTTTGAAATTGTTTCAATAGACACGAAATCACAAAGTGGTCAACATCAAGCGAAAATATAGACGTCTTTAATAAACTATCCCTCCTGCTTCAAACCGCATCACATCACGCCAGTGTTGAGAATCTATCAGGTATTCTTTTTGAGCAATTAACTGACTTTATCTTATACACAAATAACCAAAAGGGTCTTTTAAAAATGTTCTATCAACATTTACTCATTGCCTGAAAGGCATCGACTTTAATTAATGCCTAATTTGCATTCTGGAGAATAAATTCTGATTGGGCCCACCATACGATATTTGAATAGTCTCTTCTACAACCAAAGTGAGTTTCATTCAATGAATTTTAAGCACGCATTCACAAGCTTAGAATTTCCATCGCGTGCTAAACTCTTGGAAGGCAGTGCAAATACTAATTTAAAAAATCTCAAACTTTTTCATCCTAAAATTTGATTAAAAACTAAAATGTAAACGGTGTATGAAAACGCAAAGGCAATTAAGAAAAATAGTAATGTTTACTTTAGATAAAAATTATTTAATGAAATTTCCAACACAAACAAGCGATCTGTAAAGGATAATGTAAAACTTTGCAATCACACACACCTTTTGATACAGTTTACCAAAACACTCCATCTCTCAAGCGTGTGGTTGCATTTGGAGGTATTGCCTAGGCGAAAACAATACAACCGAACCATGATTCCACAGCAAACATTTCATTTTCCTACATAAATCACATCACATTTATTCGTATAGCGTGGTTTTTTTTTCAATATACTTTATTTCCTTAGAATTTGAAGAACTGAGAATAAGATGTTTCTTTCTTCTAATATTGAGAGAAAGAGAGCGGTTTGTTTTCATCGGTGAGGATATTCATTTTTATGGTATCTTTTTGTTTCATTCTTTTAAGGGAAGTTTGGAGATACATTGGAAATTTGCTTGGTTTCTGAGGTTCTGAGGTAAGCTCCGTAATAACCATGATAACATGAGAGGTTTCTGAGGTTCTGAGGTAAGCTCCGTAATAACCATGATAACATGAGAGGTGTCTGGGGTTGCAGTAGCCCGGTTGGAATAATAGCGTATTAGCTATAAGAGTTTTGCGAGTTTGAAATATTTTTCTATGTCTAACACATGTCTGTGATTAAAGTTGGGACTGGTATCTGTTAGAAGTTCTTGAAAGAGTCCATTAGGTTTCACTTCTCGGCGCTTCGAATTTCGGTAGTATTGGACCTTATGGTGTAATGCAGGGTTCACCATGTGTCTTTGACTGTCTACCACTTCAAGAGTTAACTTTTTATCGACTCCCTTTATTTTAATATTACGTTTTTACAATACGACAAGCAAATAAAGACGGTAGTGTGAGTTTTTAGAATGCTTATTTTACTGTAAATTTATATATATATAATGTAGTATACACTGAAGAGACAAAACTTTATGATCACCTACTCAATAACGCATTGCGCTTCCTTTGGAATGCAAAACAGCTGCAACTCGCCTGGGCATAGATGCTACAAGTTCTTGGTACATGACTGAAGACAGGTTGTACCAAATGTCTAAGCAGCGGTCACGCAAAGTCGAGATATTCGGACATGGTGGTGTTTGAGCTCTGATCTGCCGCTCTATGACACCCCAAATGTGTTCTATCGGATTAAGATCCGGAGAGTTAGGTGGCCAGAACATTAAGCAGATCGTGAACAACCTATTAGTCGTGCAGTTTCGATGATACTCGTTCCTAGACTTTGAACCATTACGATCCGTGCTCTATCAAATTCGCTTAGATCTGCAACCTTTAACATCACTCGCAAAAGTAAGTGCAAGAATGATTACTTACCTTCTCCAGCAGCAGTTAAATACTCACTAAATCACGTGCCCTCCACATCATCCAGACGAGTTCATTGAAAAATGTGGGATGGTCATAATGTTTTGGCTCGTCAGTGTATGTATATTATTATATTTTGGCTTAACGTCAAAGGGATGCGTTTTTGTCATTGACGTCTTTATTAACGCTACGTCTTCTATCTATTTATATTTAAAAGGATGTGTGTGTGTATTCTCAAAACAAATCTACACCGTTTGACCAATCCGCACCAAATTTGGCTCACTTATACTTTAGAACACTGCGAAAAATATAGGCTATTACATTTCTGTCTTCAAACCAATCTGTAGCCATGAAAATTGGTACGCAGGTAGTCCTAAAAGTGCCTCTCGAAACCCCAATTTTAAAAATCTAATGTTTATTTTCCTGCAATAAATGGACATGGACAAGGAAACACGTTCTACAGGGTTTGTGATTTTAAGTTAACACATGGAAATGTCGCGGTCATATTTGAAACCCTAGCAACGCCGAGTTATTCATCTAGTTTTGTTAAAAGAATAGAATATAAAATACAATTTATTGATAGCAAAATAACAGTAAAACAATCTTCCTTACGTATGTGAAAATGTGACTTTATTAACTTAGAATATAATTTACTAACTTTGCCGATGTGAAGTGTGTGCTTCGTGACTCTTCACACAGTTAGAATTATGGGTTAAAAATTATTTAGTCTCAGCTTGAAATATCGCCACGGAATGCTACATCCATTCTTAATTGCGTTGCCATTTAGGATGGATGTAATCAAGGTTAACCAAATTAAATATTAACAATACAATATTGTTTTCTATCGACTACCGATGTAAAGGCCATATTTAGTCATATTTTTTTTAATTTCCAATGGCAAGGCTGGGTACAGATTGCAAAGACAAATACAATACATAATACAGTACAGTACAGTACAGAATTGACCGAAGTCATTGTAGCCTTATACAAGGCCAGAAGTGATGGTCACTTGGGAAGGGGCACCCAGTGGGTGGACCATCATTGTCCCTAACAAAGGACAGCACAATTTACATCCATACCCTAACCCGGATTCGAACCAGGAACCTTCCGATCCAGAGGCCAACACCTTGACCACTAGACCGGTTGGTCAGCTATTTGGTCATATTAGGACTTCTGTTCGAAGGCCCCGGTTATTTGCTTCCCATGAACTGCTTTCTTGGAGTCTTGGGGCCTTGTGATGGGTCTAAGAGGAGCCACTCTACGGGGGACAAAGTCATGTTAACTTGCCTCGCCTTCTTGAGAATATAATTTTGTAAGCACTCTATTGTGCGTGAGTATTTTTCTTGATTTATCGATATAACTCCAACAGGCAAAGCTGCGCCAAACAGAAGACAGATTACGTCAAGTAATGATCATATACACAAAGAAACTTTTATTTTTATAGAAACAAAGTAGAACTGTGCACAGGGTAAGTTATGTGTCTGCGCCATACAACCACAATCCAACCCACTGAGCCACTGCTGTCCCAAAAAATCACAAGGACATCTCATGAAATACCCCCCAAGACGAAATGCAAATTGGTGTTACACAATTGGCGGGATCTAATTGACTATTAAAATCCACCGTTACTCATTTTTTCTCAATGAATGCTAGCAATGAATTACAATTTACAACAATTACATTCGTAACAATGAATGTGATTGTTATGAATGGACAATCGCAATTAATTAGGCCCGGTGCACACATCCGGTTTTTCAACGTGCGCGCCACTGTGGCACCGAAGACCAACTATGCACACATAACCGTGAAATGACGCACGAACTCATTTCGCGCCATTTGCGATAAGAATTATATCGAAGAAAACGTGTTTATTTCGCTTGCTTGGTGTAAAAAAGTATATTTTGAAACAAAATAGACGTTGTACTGGATACAACCATTAAATAATTATTATTTATATTCCATTTGTTTATAAAAACATGGTACTTCAGAACGGAGACTCATGTGCGGCGCCGTGGGGAACTGCGGTACAAATTGCACGCAAGTTGGACGTGCGTCACCTCTGCGGCGCTGGAGGCATGTGTGCACTGCTCCATTGGATCTAATGTATCTCAGACCGCATTTGCGTTGCGGCATAGGCGCCGCACGTTGAAAAACCGAATGCGCGCACCAGGCCTCAAATAAGATAAGAAACATAATTATTTATATTCCATTTGTTTATGAAAACAAGATACTTCAGAACGAAGACTCATGTGCGGCGAAAGTGCGGCGCCGTGGGGAACTGCGGAACAAATTGCACACAAGTTGGACGTGCGTCGCCTCTGCGGCGCTGGAGGCATATGTGCACTGCTCCATTGGATCTAATGTATCTCAGACCGCACTTGCGTTGCGGCATAGGCGCCGCACGTTGAAAAACCGAATGTGCGCAACGGGCCTTAAATAGGATAAGAAACATAATTATTTATATTCCATTTGTTTATGAAAACAAGGTAATTCAGAACGAAGACACATATGCGGCGACCGTGCGGCGTCGTGGGGTACTGCGGTACAAAATGCACGCAAGTTGGACGGCGCTGGAGGCATATGTGCACTGCTCCATTGGATCTAATGTATCTCAGACCGCACTTGCGTTGCGGCATAGGCGCCGCACGTTGAAAAACCGAATGTGCGCAACGGGCCTTAAATAGGATAAGAAACATAATTATTTATATTCCATTTGTTTATGAAAACAAGGTAATTCAGAACGAAGACACATATGCGGCGACCGTGCGGCGTCGTGGGGTACTGCGGTACAAAATGCACGCAAGTTGGACGGCGCTGGAGGCATATGTGCACTGCTCCATTGGATCTAATGTATCTCAGACCGCACTTGCGTTGCGGCATAGGCGCCGCACGTTGAAAAACCGAATGTGCGCAACGGGCCTTAAATAGGATAAGAAACATAATTATTTATATTCCATTTGTTTATGAAAACAAGGTAATTCAGAACGAAGACACATATGCGGCGACCGTGCGGCGTCGTGGGGTACTGCGGTACAAAATGCACGCAAGGTGGACGGCGCTGGAGGCATATGTGCACTGCTCCATTGGATCTAATGTATCTCAGACCGCACTTGCGTTGCGGCATAGGCGCCGCACGTTGAAAAACCGAATGTGCGCAACGGGCCTTAAATAGGATAAGAAACATAATTATTTATATTCCATTTGTTTATGAAAACAAGGTAATTCAGAACGAAGACACATATGCGGCGACCGTGCGGCGTCGTGGGGAACTGCGGTACAAAATGCACGCAAGTTGGACGGCGCTGGAGGCATATGTGCACTGCTCCATTGGATCTAATGTATCTCAGACCGCACTTGCGTTGCGGCATAGGCGCCGCACGTTGAAAAACCGAATGTGCGCAACGGGCCTTAAATAGGATAAGAAACATAATTATTTATATTCCATTTGTTTATGAAAACAAGGTAATTCAGAACGAAGACACATATGCGGCGACCGTGCGGCGTCGTGGGGAACTGCGGTACAAAATGCACGCAAGTTGGACGGCGCTGGAGGCATATGTGCACTGCTCCATTGGATCTAATGTATCTCAGACCGCACTTGCGTTGCGGCATAGGCGCCGCACGTTGAAAAACCGAATGTGCGCAACGGGCCTTAAATAGGATAAGAAACATAATTCTTTATATTCCATTTGTTTATGAAAACAAGGTAATTCAGAACGAAGACACATATGCGGCGACCGTGCGGCGTCGTGGGGAACTGCGGTACAAAATGCACGCAAGTTGGACGGCGCTGGAGGCATATGTGCACTGCTCCATTGGATCTAATGTATCTCAGACCGCACTTGCGTTGCGGCATAGGCGCCGCACGTTGAAAAACCGAATGTGCGCAACGGGCCTTAAATAGGATAAGAAACATAATTCTTTATATTCCATTTGTTTATGAAAACAAGGTAATTCAGAACGAAGACACATATGCGGCGACCGTGCGGCGTCGTGGGGTACTGCGGTACAAAATGCACGCAAGTTGGACGGCGCTGGAGGCATATGTGCACTGCTCCATTGGATCTAATGTATCTCAGACCGCACTTGCGTTGCGGCATAGGCGCCGCACGTTGAAAAACCGAATGTGCGCAACGGGCCTTAAATAGGATAAGAAACATAATTATTTATATTCCATTTGTTTATGAAAACAAGGTAATTCAGAACGAAGACACATATGCGGCGACCGTGCGGCGTCGTGGGGAACTGCGGTACAAAATGCACGCAAGTTGGACGGCGCTGGAGGCATATGTGCACTGCTCCATTGGATCTAATGTATCGCAGACCGCACTTACGTTGCGGCAGTGGCGCCGCACGTTGATAACCGGATGTATGCACCGGGCCTCAAATAGCAATAGAAACAAACGCCATGAGCGCGTTTCCAAAGCCAAAACAAAAAACCCTAAATATCTTCCAGGAGTGTTAGTCACTGATCACAAAAGAAACGCTCCTCGAAACATAAGCTAGACAGTTTTATCCGAGAAAACCCGCAGTAAATATTTAAATAAAATATCGTGACTCGTAGTTGCCAGAAAGAAGAGCAAAAGAAACGGCTTGGCAGGAAAGAGGGTGTTGAATGACGGCTGCGATAGCTGCAGACGATACACTAAAAGGAGGGAGCGTAATACTCGAGTGTGTGTGTAACGGGGCTCTTGGAAATGGCCGTCAGGAAGAACCATTCATCTTTGTAAAGTCGTTTGTACGTTTCGAACCTTGTCCCAGCTATTAATATTTTCTTAGGTTGCGTTGTGAATAACTCGCTCAAAGACATTCGGTGTTGGGGGAATCTTTTCGCAATGTTCTTCAGAGCTGGAAAGATTTGGGAATGTTCGGGGTTGGTCCGAGATTAAGTATCGAGGAGTCTGCCGTGAGCAGAACATTTCGTATTTTGTCGGCCAAATATTTTATGTCACTGAAGTTTTATATTAATTTGGTAGCCTTGCTTAACTTTTACGCTGCGAAGGTTAGATTTTTTTCAATCGTCTCCAGGAACAGCTCTTTTGCCAACATATCCGACCCCCTTAACCTAATTACCTAACTTGAGCAATAGAGCCTCGAGTGGTATTTACGACTGACGCTTTCCTTTCATAGTATGGTGTGGCGTATATCACCTTCTGCCTTTCTCCCAAAGCGTTCACACCTCACGGTCGACAGGTCAGAGTACCAAACAAAAGGAGGGATCCTCTAGAAGGTCACTCGCTGTCAGCTCGTAAATGATGATCGATGCCAGCGGTCACTTAAAAGGGGGGTTACATCCACCGTACACAGATCTATACCATGTCACTGGTGTAAGCGAAATTGTAGTGGTAACACTTGTTTACTTATTGGAGCAGCGTCAAGGTTGAGAGGGATCTTTCCCTTAAGGGATTGATCCCGGACCGTCGTCAATAGCCCGTTGTGTTGCTCTAGTACGACGTTAATTGCAAATTACCGATTACCGAGGTTGAGAGGAAAGTTGAGTTTCAAACTTTTTTTTTTCAAGAGATTCTTTTGAAATTTGGATATGTTACTAGCAATAAACTCAAATAATTACCATATAAATTTGGTGTCCAAATAGTAAAAATATTTTAAGTTATTAAAATTTTAATTTTTAAGTATTGCAAAAAAATTGTTCCGTTCATGTTGTTCCAGGCGTATTTCTATAGCTCGGAATACAAAAATATATATATACAATATACGTTGCATACCTTAGAATGAAACATACCTGGTATCATTAACATATCATTCTGTTTTGTTTTTTTTAATAAATTATTATCCTATCAATTACATAATTTTTCAATTCAAAATACAAATATTCAATTAATTTCTAATCAAAATTCATATAAATAGTATAGATGTTGCATTCATTTTGGGAAAATTTTGTTTTTAACTTTACTAAGAATGAACATGAATATTTTTAGTTGAACATGATGATTAGTATTGCAAGTGGAATATTTCAAATACATAAAAGATATGAAAAATTCAAAAGTGAGAAAACGCCATTTCTAGTAAACAAATCCTTTTTTAAAAAACTCACTTGGGCATAAATAATAACATTCATAAAAACTGTAATTCAATATTTAATTACACTAACTTAAATAGATTTTACTAAAATATATAGATACTATATACCCTGCTGGTCACCCAAATAGCAACATCAAGAAAGACAAGAGATATCACAACAAAATTTATTTTGTAGATAACATGTTGACCAAGTATCAAATGATTAAATTTACAGACTTCTGTGAAGTGTGGTTCCTGCCAAAATCAGTAGCCAGAGTAACCGCCATTGTTGGAGATCACCGCTGCCACACGCCTCGACATTGATTCAAAGAGACTTTGGATGTGTTCTTGGGGTACAGCAGACCAAGCAGCTTCCACACGTTGCCAAAGTTGATGTGGCAGCTGGGGATGTAATATGGGTCAATCGTTGAGCAACCATGGACCACATGTTTTCTATCGGCGAAAGATCCGGAGAACGAGCTGGCCAGGGAAGCAATTCAATCTGGCGATTGACGAAGAACCCTTGGACAATGCGTGCCACGTGTGGTTGCGCATTATCCTGCTGAAATATGGCTGTGGGCAAGTCCTGAAGGTAAGGAAGGACAACTGGCTCCAACACCTCGGAGATGTAGCGCTGGCTGTTTAAAGTACCGGCAATTCGTACTAGAGGAGTGCGAGAGTGATATCCAATACTGCCTCATATCGTAATACCCGGTGCAGGACCAGTGTGGCGGTACATAACGCAGCTGTTCAGCATCCTCTCTGCACGGTGTCTCCAGACTCGAATCCGACCATCGTGGTGTTGCAGACAGAAGCGTGACTCGCCATTAAAGACGATTTCATTCCATTCTGCCGTCCACATACTTCTTTCATCACACCATTGGCGGCGGAGACGTCTGTGGTTCTGCGTCAAGGGTAGACGAAGCAATGGACGTCTTGCGGACAGACCACTCTGCTGTAAACGGCGTCGAATGGTACGCGCAGACACTGGATGCGTTACAGACTGAATGTGCTGTGCTATGGTTCGTGATGTGGCTGAGCGATCCGTCACTGCCATACACACAATATGCCTGTCATCACGTGAAGTGGTGCACTGAGGTGGATGTGATCGAACATGTCGGTCCGTTGTACCCTCCTGCATCCAACGATCACATATCCGCATTACAGTTGTTTGGTTTCGTCCAACACTACTACCGATTTACCTGAAAGATAATCCACAATCTCGGTAGGCCACTATCCTTCCTCTGTCGAACTCAGATACTTGATCAAAAGATGATCGCTGTTTTCTACGAGGCATAATTGATCGTTTTTTTGAAAAAACCTCAAGAAAAACACAATTGCCGTACTTGAAATCGTCGAAATCTTCAAGCCTTAAATAGCTCTTTGAAGTGGCGCCTCAGGCGCGCGTGATGTGCGTCTGTGCTGAAATTCTAATCATTTGCATTTCTCACCTCCGCTAATGCATGTTGTAAATTTCATATTATTTGCATGCTTCCTTCAGGGTTTTGCATTTACGGTGGCCAGCAGTGTACATTAGAGGTGCCCAGAATCTTCGTACTAAAACCAGTTTTGAGTTGAGAACATCTGACATTTATCTGCACTCAAAAGGAGTCAAATTTACAAACACCCAGCAGCGTAGGGGACATCTTCTTGTTTATATATTTTGTTATTCGAGGCTTTTTAATTTTATTTTTTACCGAGTGAATTTTATATGCCTCGGATGATTTTCGTTTCTTTTGCATAGATCCGAGGACAATACTAAAGTGTTGACAGGTCAGTCCATGTATACGACGGCCCAACCATCCCTCCGTACACAGTCTATGGTCGATCAAGTTTCGAATCAGTAACCATCCTGTGTGTGTGTTGCAAATCCGCTACAATACCAACTGGACTATCACGGTTCGTTTATTCATGAAAAACGGACTTTTGGAGTTGTGGCATTTTTGCAGTTAAATTGTGATATTTTATAAAAAATATATATTATTTAAATCCTTATCAGTTTAAAAGTTAAGCAATTGTAATTTCTTATGATCCCCAGATGAAAACTACACAAAACCATTCGGAACACATGAAATACCTTAATTAACTTCTTTCTATCAGAAACGTGGTGTTTCTGTTTATAATGAACGATGAACAGATGAGCGTTGATTATGTATATGCTCATTGAGCATGTTTTAATGAGTATATAAATGAAAATTAAGTCGGTGATTCACCAACAGCCAAAATCTGTTTCTAAGCGACACCATATTTTCAACATGCTAATTAAAGGGTTGAGTTTCGTTGCGTTATACTTCCCTTATACTTTTCCTTAGTCCTTATACTTCCCTCCCAGTATTTATGAAATTGCGAAACTCTGCTCTCTACATGGTTGTCACTCACTTTCACCAATATTTGCTGCAAACTCGGAATTCAATAAATCGCCAATGCTGAACCTTTTTCGAAGTCATATAAAGCCACATTCCATATCAAAGAGTAATTTAACCCCTTTTCACATCAGGTAGACTTACACTTTTACCACTGGCAAACAACTCGAATATATATTATTCCCTACAGGCCTACAGATACGTTCCTATTATTTTATGTCAGACCATGTTGGTTGCTGAATTTTATATAATCTACGCGTACTTAATAAAATTTTAATATATTTAAATTGTATTTAATTTACAGAAAAGTGAATTATTGTAAAGTGAATACAATTAAACACAGCTTGTAAATTATCACAGCATTGATTATTTATACTAGCTGAGTTCATTAGCGTTTTTACTGAAAAGTTTCGTTCCAAGGTTTTCCATCCTGTATCTTCTCCTATATCCAGGACCTTACAATGGTCGAGGCATAATTCCATGAATCTTTGAGGGGCCCCATAAAATATTAAAAAGAAAAATAGTTAATTAAATATTTTTAAAGTGACACATAAATTGAGCGACATTAGAAAGTATTGTTAAAGTAAAAATAATAATTTCATTAAACAATTTAATAGATGCACCTTTCCTCAATCACATCCATGACCGGATCTCTTGAAGTGTGTGAGGCCCCACATTTAGAGCTATAATTGGAATACACTTAGGCCCAGCCCTTACTGAATAGAAATACCACACTGATTTGCATGATTCAATTTTTGTATTATTCTTCATGAGACAGCTGGGGATTTAAAAGTCATAAATGGATGTTTTGTCTTGTTAAATTGCATGAACTAAATCATTTGACTTTGAAGGCAATTCGTTCTGTAAGTCACGATTTATATCCCATTACCTTTTTACTCAATTTTGTTGGCAGGTAGTCAAATTATCGTATCACTGGAACAACACAATGGGCTATTGGTCCGTTCTGTCTGGATGGTAAAGATTCTGGTGTATTTCCAGGATCAATCGCGAAGGTGAAGACTCGATGACAACACATCGTCATTTAGAACTACACTCAGATGATGAGACTCAATTTTCGAGGGCTGTATATATTTCCCTCCCACCATAGATCAAATTATTCCATGGAATACATAATGATATCGACAATATTTCATGGAATACAATATTTCATGGAATGATATAGAATACCATTCTAAGTATTGAAGAATGGAAGAAAAAACTGACTAAAAGTGAAGAGTAAAAACCACCAAGCACAAAAAATACTCCACACAAAAGTAATTCACAAAAATAAAAAGGTAAATCCCATAGAGCAACCCCCTCAAATATAGATAAGTCCCTTGTGTAATATATTTCGTAAGACCTAACAGCATTATACCAGAAGTTACTTTTTTATGAACCTAAAAGATGCTCTTTAAAAATTAATAATCCTCTTTTTCTCCCTAAATTCTTTTACCATTACACTTACGCGCAGCTAATGCACCGGTTCTTTTTTTCACCGTCGCCGGCAGCAAATCGAATAATAATGTCCTCCCCAACTGTCCGTCATCTTCCACCTTTCCCCTAAAACCCCCTTTATCTGTTAAAAACAGAAGACATGGCCGGGGGGACAATCGAACGATCGAGAGAAGGAAACCATTCTGGAAGATGACGACCTTCTCTGAAGCAATGCCTGGCCAATGTCAAGCTCTTCGGTGTCTGGCTGCTCTTCAAGAATGCCGGCAGCTTTCACTCAAAGCAATGCCGTTTCTAATTAGCCAATGAAGATTTGCGTTGTACGGAAAACAGGGGGGGGGTCTTTTAAGCTCCACCGATGCCATTCAATTTACGTCAAACCCTTCGGGGATTATATGGACGTTTTGAATGAATGGTGCGAAATTAGCGGTGTCGGTCATTTAAAAGACGGGATAATTGGTTGGTAGGTAGATGGGTATTTAATTAACGTCGCACTTGAACAACACAACGGGCTATTGGTGACGATCCGGGATAAACGAGTACAACGCCTCGTATTTTTCTGACGACGAGGTCAACATATGAGATGGAACCTCCAGTCTTCAAATATCCACACCACACTTATTGATTGAGGTGGTCGCGATAGATTTAACATACACCAGCGCCTACGTACACGACGATCTATGGCTGATTTGAGTTTCGAACTCGCAACCCTCCGGTTGTTAATCCGTTCCTTTCCAACTGGGCTACCGCGGTCTTGTTTTTAATGGTATTATGGTGCAATAGCTATATTTGGTTATGCGGTATCAAACTATAGACAACATGTAGTAATATACATACACCAGGAAAGTTTTGCTGACACAGAAGGAGAAGAAATACACCCACGGACCGAAACAAATCCAAATTACCTACGTAGTCACCCGTAGCACTCGGTACATGGTAACAAATGAGACAGTAAGAAATTCCCGTCTTTAGTTATATCTGTAAATATTAACTTTTGATATTATAAGCATTTCTACTTCATGATATTCAGTGAGAGGACTTAAGGACGGTGATAGTTGGGGTAATTCGGAACCAGCCTTAGCTAAGCCATTCAGCAATTTGTTGACTTGAGCACAGTGACTAGGGATCTATTGTAGTGTTACATGTCGACTGCTAACTGCAATAGAATTTATTGCAATTGGACATCTTGAATTAAATGTTGAGCAACTGCGATACGCAGTTGTAACTGTCCTGATTATGGCTTGAAAACAAAAAAATTGAGAACGTTAGATTCGTTCCTTGGTGTGAATATAATTTTCAAAGCCGAATCAAGACGTGCTTTCGAAATTCCTGATGATCCGTTGTAATGCTTCAGAGCGACGTATATTCACTGCTAACGCACCAAAATTCATGATAGCCCGTTGTAATGCGGCCAAGCGACGAGTATTGAACTGCCAACGCACAATAATTCATGATAGCCCGTTGTAAGGCTGCCGAGCGACGTATATTCAACTGCTAACGCATCATAATTCATGATAGCCCGTTGTAATGCGGCCGAGCGACGTAAATTCAACTACCAATAAACAGAAATTCCTGTTCGCAAATTGGACGGCAACGATTTCCCCTATATATTCTAATCGTATCACAAATGTGAAATATAAGTAGACTGCGCATTGGTATTGAAAGGATCTTCAAAGAATGTGACCATCATGTTGACTAATAGTCATGTGACTACTCTGTGAAAATGGATTTGGCTGGCCAAGGTTGACAGAACAGGTGATGGAATGGGCATTTTTATGGTGGCGAAAAAACAAAACAAAATCGCCAAAAAGCCATGTTAGAAAGGGATTGAGGTTGTTCATTGTATCGGACAACGAAAGAAGGATATAACAATAGTAAATAACCGCCGTATATTTTAAAAGAAATTGTATCATGTATCTAGCTTTACACGATTTCAAATAAAAACGTGTGATAGAGTGTATAATTTAAGCTTTCGAGTATGGCCACGACCAATTCAACGAATAAGAATCAGGGTCGTGGTAGTCCGAATGAAAGATTAGCGGATTAGCAACCTGAGGGTTGGAGTTCGAAACTCAGTCGTTCAAAGAACATCGTGTACCCTTGAGCTGGTGACGTTAAGACAGTCCTGATCTTAAATATACTCACGTTGGCGTGGGGGAGAATTTTGGAGGATGGAGTGCTATATCATTTGTAAACCTTGTTATCTGATCGTGGTTCAAAATGACGGATTTTTCCTTTCTCGATTGATCCTGGACCGTCGAAAATATCCCGAGGGCGACATGTGTTCAAATACCTTCCTGCGAACCGAGCAACAAAATACATTGATTTTATGTGTACTGTATTTACACGTATTATGATTATGTACTGTATTTACACGTATTACGATTATGTGTGTACTGCATTTACACGTATTACAATTATGTACTGTATTTCCATGTATACTTACTTTCTGTTCATACAATCATTTCATAGGTATACATCAATTTTCAAAATCAGTCATTTCTTTCGTTTCAAATTATCGACTTTTAGATCGTACAAACAAAATAATTGCGGAATACATGAAAACGGAGCTTTTGATGCCTCACAAAATAAAAGACGGCAAACGTTTTGCACACAGGAATATTCCTAATCAAACAAAGCTTTACAAATTGGAAATGAAGTCGTATACCCTTCAAAGAAAAATTCCTTCATTTACAGGCGATGTACTAATAGGATCTCATCCCATTGTGCAGTTCCTCGAAACCTGTATCTGTGAGCAGTTGAATCCTCCTTTCGGTGGGTGCGACAGTCATAAACTTCTAGTGGCTGCCCCCGTTCGTTGCTATCTAAATCGATTCCTGGAGAGACGATTCCCTGAATAATAGCAATAGCTGTCGAAAGCGAAGAGAATCGACTTCTTTTCTTTTGCTGTTTCGCCGATACCCAACGCGAAGTACTACTTAACTGGAGTGTAGAATTTCTCGTTTCAACGGATTTCTCGTTTAACATGGTTGTTTCGATAAAGATACTTTATTATTATTAGTGGGATTTTCGGGTAAGTCAAAACAAACAACCAAAATTATTTACTTAGAATTAAATAATGCATTAGAGGGATTTTCAGTTTAATCATTCAAACCAGACGGAATTGGAATATTTGATTTCGTCTATCTAAGTCCGTTGTGTTACTCCAGTCCAATGTTAATTAAAATTCATTAATTGCCTCTATCTAAATGTTCTCGCAGGTTGCATTACTTTTGCCTTTAGACTACTGAGGGTACAGCAGTGGTACCATGATCGTACCAAGAAATAAATTAAACTATTACCAGTCCAGCAGTTGTACCTTGAAAGTTATACGAATCACGCCAGGAAAGAATTTAGACTAGAGCCTGACAGCAGTTATGCCTTGAATGTTATAATAGAGCCAAGAAAGAATCGTGCTTGTTATATCTATAGCTATAGTCAAAATGTTAACGGTCAGTCCAGCAGTTGTACCTTGAAAGTTATAAGAATCGTGTTAAGTAAGAATCTCTCGCTCTAGTTATATCTATTACCGCAGTCACACACACAAATGGTTAAGATAATAACATCCGGTTGCTAATTCAATGGCATTCAAACTGGGCTATTCCGTCCCCAGAATCTTTCCTAGGTTGGTTGACTTTGGGGTTTTATGGCACAAATGCTCCATTTTTCCATGCTGCCACAGACACAAGGCAGGCTATAATATACATACTCAAATAAAATACGCACTCAAATAATATACATACACACAAGGAAAGTTTTACTGAAACAAGAGAGAAATACTAAGGGAAGAATAGTACCTGACAGCAATTCAACTCCGCCGCTTACAACTTGCAGGTTGCTAGAATACGTTTATCAGACTATAAATTTAAATGGTACTGGTACTTTTTCTGAGTCATTTTTTGGCAAGGTAAATGCAGTTGGCGGTAGTTTTTCTGAGCCTATACGTTTTCCAGTACATATTCCAAACATGACATCACCTGTTGGCTTGTTTTCGAATACAATTTCAGCGCTCATCCGATAAAAATTCGAATGAATTCCGAATTGATATGTGGTAATATGTTGGTAGCTTTCAAGGAACAACTGATGTAACGACCGTAGCCTAACTTACCGTCACTTACATATACCTTCACATGAAATACCTCTCCTCTTTGCCTTTCTAATAACAAGCTCACCGTAATTAACCTTTGACTACGGCTATAGATATAACACGCACGATTCTTTCTTGGCGCGATTCTTATAACTTTCAAGGTACAACTGCTGTACTGATTGTAGTCAAAAGGTTAAAGTGTAGTTTATCGCCGTTTTGGCGTTTAACCTTTTGACTACTGCTATAGATATAACTGGAATGATTTTTTATTAGCGCGATTCTGATAACCCCCCTTCAAGGTATAACTACTGTACCAGCCGTAGTCTAAATTCTTTCTTGGTGCGATTCTTATAACCTTTAAGGTACATATTCTGTACTGGCCGTAGTCTAAAGGTTTGTATTATGTTCTGAATTAGCAAATTTATATGGATTATATCGTTATAAAGAATAACAAGGAAATCAGAGACTATTTGTGTTTCTTCATAAACATCGCCTGGGTTGATTTGTCACTTTAATTAACTTTGGTTGCACAAGGGCTAATTAGACCAATGCTTTTACGTATCAGTTTTTAAAAAATTAAAAATTTTAAATATTATCAGCAAGTGTATGTTTTACAATAAAATTAGTACATGAAAAAAGTTTCCTAATAAATTTTCTGTCTACTTTTTGGTGCTCTCTAGCATTAAATATATCCAAAACACATAGAAAACAACACTGGAAATAAAGTTTTTTTTAGGTTAAGATTTTTTACACAATATATTTATAAACATATTTTAGGGCCAGTAAGACACCATTTTTATTCCCTTACAATTCTTCATTTCTGGGCTCTATTAACTCAATTTATTGGTTGTTTACAAACATGAAAATATTTCTATTTCATTCGCATCACAACTTTAATTTAACTTCGCCTTTTCTGACACTCTCAAAAATACTTAAGAGTGGTTAAAATCTAGATTTCGAATAGATCTTTTAGAAGGCACTGGAGCATTTTCTGGAAGTTTTAAACTTGCTTTAAGCCTTTTTATATTCCACTTGAATTTAGTTTTCTTTCGAGCGGGGGAAAATTCAACTTTCTTAAATGCCTTTTCTTGGCAATTAAATTACCCCTTCATACTGATTGAAATTGAAATATTTTAGTGACTCCATGTTGGGTTGAAAACTTAAAGAGAAAGAGATAGTCTAAGTGGACGCGTTTCCTATTGTAGACCGTTCAAGCTCGTAAACAATGAATTACACCATCACAATCCATTTACCTCAGACTTCAACCTCGGCTAATGGAAGAGTTTCCTGATTTCTTATTCATGAGAGAGAAACGGAATGTTTAAAAACAAAACTGTTTGGGGGTACTTTAATAAAGGGAGATTTATTCTCACAAAGAAGTTGTTCAGTTCGCGATCGATAAATAAAGAGTTTCGTGAGACCGTTTCTACTGTTCTCTCACATGAGCACTTGTTTAGAATTCTCCGGCTAAAAAAAATGACACGAATTCTAATTTATCATGAAAGATTTCCTGCAGGTTTTCTTTATCCTAACTTGGTGGTAGTATTCAGGTATCGATAGATACACGGCAGCTGGTGGTTTCACCTCCGTTAAACTCAACCAGCTCGTAAATCTTTTCCGGGTTTTGTTTTGCCCTGGAGATACGTGTGTCGTGCTTTACGTCAAAAGCGTAGTATTTTAATTTGTTATTGATCTACAGTTGCAGTTTTTGATTAGAGTGTTTTGGTTGGTTGGTTATTTTCGGGTTTCATGGCGCAAAGGCTACACCTGGAAAAGCTGAGCCAAACACGAAACAGGCAACACCATGAGAGGGGAAGGAAGGTAGGTATTTTAATTAACGTCACACTGGAGCAACACGGAGGTCTATTGGAGACGGTGCGGAATAATTGCCGAAGAGAGATCCGAGGTAATTTTTGGTAATTTTTTTAGTTAACGTCGTACTAGAGCAACACAACGGGCTATTGACGACGGTCCGGAATCAGTCTCTTAAGGGAAAGATCCGAGGACAACACCTCGTAATCTTGAACCACGGTCAGATGACGAAGCAACACCTGAGCTGGCACCCCACTCTCCAAACTTCCACGCCAACCCAACGTGAGGACTTTCGGCCACGACAGATTTAAGGTGCACCAGCCGCCTCTACACTATACGTTTACAAACATCCATGCCCGGGCCCGGATTCAAACCACGAACCTTTCGATCTAGAGGCTAACACCTTAACCACTATACCGGTTGGTCGGCAGAGAGAGATCCGAGGAAAACGCCTCGTAATTTTGAATCACGGTCAGATGACGAGGTCAAAACCTCAGCAGGTATCCAACTTTCCAAACTTCCACGCCACGTCAACGTGAGTACATTTGAGACCAGGACAGACTTAAGGTACACCAGTCCACGTCCACATGTATGTGTCCCAGGGCAGGTTCATCTTTGGCTGAACCGAGTTTCAAAAGGGTCTTGTGCATGTTACATCTGCCGTGGCCTCAAATGTTATCATGTTGGCGTGGTGTGGAAGTTTGGAGAGTGGGTTACCAGTTCAGGTTTTGCCTCGTCATATGACGGTGGTTCAAAATTACGTGGTGTTGTCGTCGGATCTTTCCCTTGGAGAACTGATCCCTGACCGTCGTCAATAGCCTGTTGTGTTGCTCCAGAACGACGTTGAAGAAAATACCAACCCTTCGGGATTGATCTCGGACCATCACCAATAGCCTGTTTTTATTGCCCCGGTGTAACGTTAGTTAAAAAAATACCACATACCAATCCAACAGGGTTACCGAGGTACTTTCGAATAGATGAACTGTACAATTTATTCAACGGGTTTGAATGCTTAAAATATAGTTGAATCTATTTTACTTTGCACCAAAGCCGATCATTTTAGAAAAGAATTATTTTTCCCACACATATACCTCAAACTTCACTCATGTCTATAAATTAAGGATAATGCCAGCTTCGGCAAATAAAGTTTCAGAAACAAAACAAACGTGACTTATTCATAAAGCCCAGTTATTAAACAAAAGATAAAGAACAAAAAAGATGGTGTATGTATGATACCATTCATAAAAACTACGATTTTTGCTCACTGGAGCAATTACAAAAAACATCGACCTTACAAAAACTTAACATGACATGGTTGGTGCGATTGTTAATACATTGTATGTCTCCCAGACTATGAAATACAGTCCGTACAACGACTAGGCATGCTGAAGATCAAATTATCGAGCTGATCTTGGGGAAGATCACTCCACTTAGCAAGCAATGTTCTCCGAAGTTCCGGTACACATGTAGAGGGTGGTTGACGGGCTGCAACTCGTCGGACAAGTATGCCCCACACATACTCTATCGGATTCAAGTCAGCTGAGAATGCTATCCATTCCATACGGATTATATCCTCAGATTCAAGGAATTCGTTTACAATGTTTCCACGGTCAAGACGAACGTTGTCATCCATAAACACAAATTGTGCGCCTATGGCACCCCTAAACATACGTATATGTTGTTCCAGAATGATGTCCCGATAAATTTGGCCTCTCATAGTTCCGATTTGAACATGCAGATCTGTTCTGGAGCCCAGCATAATTTTGCCCCAAACGAGCAAATCTGCACCACCGTAACGGTGTCGTTCAATGATGTTGTTTTGCTAAACTTGGACTCGTCGGAAAACATCACACAAGCCCACTGTGACGAAGTCCACTTTGTATGTTATCTACTCCAGGCTATCCGCTGGCGACAGTGAGTTGCCGTGAGCGGAACACATCTGACAAGCCTGCGAGCATATAGGCCAACTTGTCCCAAACGTCTGTTAATGATTTGCCTTGAAACTGTCGTACCCGTGGCTGAAGATAACTGACGAGAAAGGTCGGATGCTGTGCTCCGTCTGCTTCCTTTTGCAGTTAATGCGAAATACCAGTCGTCATTCGGCGTTCTAACTTGGAGGAGATCTATACTGTAACGTCTACTGACATTTCCATCTTTTTGGAATAGTTGCCAAAGCCTAGAAATGACACTTTAGGCGATTCCAAGTTGCACTGAAACTTCCGTCTGAGTAGGTCCACATTCCAGGCGGCCGATAATTCTACCACGTAAAAAATCAACGACATGCGTCCTCTGTGCCATAACTATTCGATTGTGGTACTTAGCGGCTTACAAAACGCTTGTGAACAATTTTACTTCTTTGCTACCATTCCTTATATACACCTCTCTTACACTCTCGTCATTGTGACGTACTATCGGCGTCATCTGATGTATTCCTGTAATTTGAATATTATTCTTGAAATATGTGTGCGATAATTCCACAGGGGAAATTTTTACTTGGGAGTTCGATTTCCGTGTGATTCTGAATTATCCTTAATTTATGGACATGTAGTTTTCTCTGTGACCTCTTTTACACACATCTAAATAAGCAGGAACTTGA